>CM057454.1:829205000-831705000 GCA_016271365.2 Neoceratodus forsteri | reverse complement strand
AAGCCACCATGTAACCCAGAAAGCGCAGGAAGTCCTGGGCAGGGTGCAAGTGCCCAACCACAAATGATCGGGCAAAGGAGGAGAGAACCTCTGCCCTGTCCACTGGGAGCTGAGCTCTGACCCGATGAAGGGAGGGATAGTGAGGCTTAATAATGGGGGTGGGCAGAGGGTGACAGTGAAAAAGCAGGGATACTGAACAAATACTTCTGCTCAGTATTCACAAAAGAAGAGGAGGGGGAGGTACCTAAACCAAACAATAGAAGAACTCTGGATAGAGGGGTTGATACCAGTTCATTCACAGAAGAAAGCTTCCTGAAAGAACTCCTAAAACTGAAGGCGGACAAAGCAATGAGGCCTGATGGGATTCACCCAAGAATTCTAAAAGAACTAAGCGGAGAACTAGTGACACCACTGACTACCCTTTTTAACAGATCATGGGAGGATGGTGTGGTACCTGAGGACTGGAGGAGGGTGGATGTAATTCTCCTTCACAAAAGTGGGAGCAAGACAGGGGCAGAAAACTACAGATCTGTTAGTTTGACCTCAGTGGTAGGGAAAATGATGGAATCACTTCTGAAGGAAAGAACTGTTGATTACCTAGAGGCCAGTGGGGCACAGGAACCAAGGCAGCATGGATTCACAGTGGGAAGGTCATGTCACAAAGCTAATCGATTTCTTTGACTGGGTGACCAAAGTAGTAGACCAGGGAGGGGCTGTGGACATGGCCTACCTAGACTTTAGCAAGGCATCTGACATAGTCCCACACAAAAGATTAATAAACAAGTTAGCCAGCCTGGGTAAAACACTGGCTGGACAACAGGACACAGAGGGTAATAGTAAATGGATTCCACTCTGAAGAAAGAAGGGTTACTAGCAGGGTACCGCAGGGTTCAGTACTGAGACCGGTCCTCTTTAATGTTTTTATAGGTGACATTACAGAGGGACTAGAAGGGAAAGTATGCCTCTTTGCAGATGACACAAAGATCTGCAAGAGGGTTGATACACAAGGGTGTGTGTGTAAAGGATGAGTAGGGACTTAGCAAGGCTGTAGAAATGGTCAAAAGTAGATTCAGTGCAAAGAAATGCACCTGGGAAACAAAAACCCAGGGAAAGAGTACACAATGCTGGAGGAGGTACTAACAAAACAAAAATGGAAAGGGACCTGAGGGTAGTCATATCAGATGACCTAAAGGTAGGCAAGGAATGTGAGAAGGTAGTAAGGAGGGCTGGGGGATACTGGGATGCATAGATAGAGGCATCACCAGTAGAAAACAGGAAGTGGTTAATCCCTCTGTACAGACAGCTTGTGAGACCCCATCTGGAATACTGCATGCAGTTCTGGATACCCCATCTTCACAAAGACATAGACAGGATGGAGGCAGTCCAGAGGAGGGCAACTAAAATAGTGCAGGGTCTGCACCAGAAGCCATATGAAACATAGACTTTGACAGCAGATAAGGACCGCTTGGCCCACCTAGTCTGCCCATTTCCCTACCTAGAGGATAAGCTGCAGATCCTATTTAACCAACAGCCTATTTCTTCCTACCCCCCACAAAAATTGCCTTATGTCTGCCCCATGCATTCTTGAATTCTCCCACAGTTTTAGACCCCACAACCTCCTCAGGAAGGCTGTTCCATGTGTCCACCACCCTCTCAGTGAAAAAGACTTCTTCACATTGCCCCTGAGCGACTCCCTCTATCTTCAAATTGTGTCCCCTTGTTCTTGCACATCTCTTTTTCTGAAAGATGCTACCCTCTTGGACTTTGTTGATTCCACTGAGGTACTTAAACGTTTCTATCATGTCCCCCTCTCCCTCCTTTCCTCAAGGGTATACATATTAAGCTCCTTTAGCCTCTCCTCGTATGGCTTCTCTTGCAGACCCTGCACCATTTTAGTTGCCCTCCTCTGAACTGCCTCCATTCTGTCTATGTCCTTGCGGAGATGGGGTCTCCAGAACTGGACGCAGTACTCCAGATGGGGTCTCACCAACTGTCTATACAGGGAGATAACAACTTCCTATTTTCTGCTGGTGATGCCTCTCCCTATACATCCCAGTATCCCCCCAGCCCTGCCTACCGCCTTCTCACATTGCTTGCCAACCTTAAGGCCATCTGATATGATTACCCCAGGTCCCTTTCCATTTTTGTTGTTGTTACTACCTCCTCCCCGATTGTGTAATCTTCCCCTGGGTTTTTGTTTCCCCATGTGCATTACTTTGCACTTCTTTGCATTGAATCCAAGCTGCCATACTTGTGATCATTCCTCCAACCTTGCCAAGTCCCTTTTCATCCTTTCCACGCCTCCCTGTGTATCGACCCTGTTGCAGATCTTTGTGTCATCTGCAAACAGGCATACTTTTCCTTCCAGTCCCTCTGCAATGTCACTTATAAAGACATTTAAAAGGACTGGACCAAGTACTGAACCCTGCGGTACCCCACCAGTAACCCCTCTTTCTTCAGAGTGGACTCCATTTACAATTACTTTCTGTGTCCTGTTGTTCAGCCAATGTTTTACCCAGGCTACCACCCTGGGATCCACTCCAAGGCTGGTTAATTTGATTACTAATCTTCTGTGTGGGACTGTGTCAAATGCCTTGCTAAAGTCTAGGTAGGCCATGTCCACAGCCCCTCCCTGGTCTACTACTTTGGTCACCCAAAGAAATCAATTCGACTCGTCTGACATGACCTTCCTGCTGTGAACCCATGCTGCCATGGGTCCTGTGCCCCACTGGCCTCTAGGTACTCAACAATTCTTTCCTTCAGAAGTGATTCCATCACTTTCCCTACCACAGAGGTCAAACTGACAGTTCTGTAGTTTCCCGCCTCTGTCTCGCTCCCACTTTTGTGAAGGGGAATCACATCGGCCTTCTTCCAGTCCTCAGGTACCACACCATCCTCCCATGATTTGTTATAAAGGGTAGTCAGCGGTGTCACTAATTCTCTCCTTAATTCTTTTAGAATTCTGGGGTGAATTCCATCTGGCCCCACTGCTTTGTCCACCTTCAGTTTTAGGAGTTCTTTCAGAACCCTTTCTTCTGTGAAAGGACTGGGATCGACCTCCCCTCTCCAGAGTGCTTCTGTTAATTGGATTAGGCACTTCCTCTTTTGTGAATACTGAACAGAAGTATTCATTCAGTATCCTTGCTTTTTCACTGTCACTCTCTGCCCACCCACCATCCACTCTATTCAGCCTCTCTATCCCTCCCTTTGTCTTTCTACGCTCCCTGACATACCTATAAAAGGTTTTAACCCCCTTCTTAACCAAGTTGGCTATCTTTTCCTCAGTTTGTGCCTTTGCTATTCTGACTACCCTCCCTGCTTCCTTCTGCCTTAACTGGTATAGTTCTCTGTCCTGCTCCTTCTGTGTTTCCTTATACTTCCTAAATGCTATATTTTTCTCTCTAACCTCCACCGCCACTTCTTTTGAGAACCACAGTGGCTTTTTCTTTCATTTTGATTTGTTTATTTGCTTCACACGAAGGCGTTTTGCCTCTGTGATGGCAGTTTTGATATTTCCCCATTGTTGTTCCACCCCTCCTTCTAGCTTGTTTGCTAGTGCTTTTCTAAGGCACTCTACCATCTTGCCAAAGTCAGCCCTCCTGAAGTCCAGAACCCTCACTTTTGTATGAGAATGGTTCTGTGGCTGAGTTTATCGTGAACCACACTGTTTGGTGGTCACTTTTCCCAAAGGCTACCCACTTCTAGATCCGAGATCCTCTCACTGTCCCCATTTGAGAGTCTGAGGTCTAAGATTGCTCCCTCACGAGTAGGTTCCAAAACTAGCTGTCTGAGGCATGCCACCTGGAGGGCATCAAGAATGGCCCTGCTTTTGGATGTGGCTGCAGCAAAGGTGCTCTAGTTAACATCTGGCATATTAAGGTCCCCATCAACAGTATATACAGGTTACTCACCTGTAACAGGAGTTCTAGGAATGGTATATGTTGTTCATCCACACTGTCTGGCAGGTTCCTTGCCGCTTTAAATCTTGCCGGAAGGTCTTCAAGCTAGCTCCTCCCACCCACCCGGGTGGTAAAACTGTCGGCTCCGCCCCATGACGCCAGATCTGGCCCGCTGGAAGCTCAGGTTGTGCGTTGAAGCCGGGAGGTCGTGTGGATGAACAACATATACCATTCCTAGAACTCCTGTTACAGGTGAGTAACCTGTATTTCTAGGGACATGGATATGTTGTTCATCCACACTGTCTGGCAGACTCCTAGCAGTTCTCCAGGAGGAGGGAGGCAAGGCGCACACCCCCTACTTAGGGAATAAAGACTGGAGAACCGAGGCCCCAAAACCAGCATCCCGGCGTGACTCAAGGTCGATGTGGTAATGGGTAATGAAGGTGTGTGCTGACTTCCAGGTAGCAGCCCTGCAGATTTCCTGGATAGGGACGTCCCTGGAAGCAGCCACCGATGCAGCAGTATGATGGGTAGAATGAGCTCTTATCCCTCTAGGAAGCTCCATGCCCACCAACTTATAGCAGAGATCTATGCAGGAGGTGACCCACCTGCCTATCGTCCGCTTGGCTGCAGGTCTGCCAGGTGCGGCTTCAGCGTAGGTGACAAACAGCTGGCGAACCTCTCCCCGAATTTCAGCCGTGCGCTCCTTATAATAAGCGAGCACCCTTCTAGGGTCCAGTGTATGGAGCCTGTATTCGGCCTCCGAGGTGTGATTGGGGTAGAACACCGGCAGAGTCAGCACCTGGTTAAGGTGAAACTCTGACACCACCTTCGGAAGGAATTTCGGGTGGGGGCGCAGGACAACCTTGTCCCTGTGGAAGACCAGGTAAGGAGACTCGATGCAGAGCGCCTGGAGCTCTCCCATCCTTCTGGCTGACGTGATAGCCACCAAGAAGGCGGTCTTCCACGACAGGTGAGAGAGATCACACCTGTGCATTGGTTCGAATGGCTTGCCCATGAGCTTTGCCAGTACCAGCAGTAAATGCCACGGAGGTGGAGGTTCTCGCACCGGAGGGGAAATGTGATCAAGCCTTTGAAAAAGCGCCCGACCACCTTCTCCTGCGCCACCGACTGCCCCCGGCCCGCGCCCGGTAAGCAGAGATGGCTGCCAGGCGCACCTTTAGGGTCGTCGACCTAAGCCCTTGACTAGAAAGGGACCATAAATAGTCCAAAATGCTTGCCACAGAACAGGAGGAAGGGTCCAAGCCCTTGCCCTGATACCAGATGGAGAATCTCTTCCATTTGAAGGCGTAGCATTTTCTGGTCGACTCCTTACGGGACGCCTCAACAACATTGAGGACCTCATCAGAAAGACCCAAGGCCTGGAACTCTAGCCGCTCAGGAACCAGGCCATCAGGTGCAGGGATTGAAGGTCCGGATGGAACACCTTCCCCTGATTAACTGAGAGCAGGTCCGGGCGAGCTGGAAGCTGCCTCGGGAGCCTGGAGCTGAGGCTGAGGATCTGGGTACCAGAACTGGCGGGGCCAGTCTGGGACTATCAAGTCACCTGCCTTTGTCCCTCCTTCGCCTTGAGAAGCACCTTGTAATCAAGAGAAATGGGGGAAAGGCTAAAGAGGCCGGGGTCCACAGCCTCGAAAGCATCCCCTGCAGCGAGCCCCTGCTGAGGGGGCGGGCATGAAAACAGCCTCAGCTTCTGCTCTCCCTGGAGGCAAACAGGTCCACCTGAGGTGAGCCCAGTGGGAGAACAGATCTTGTACTACCTCCGGCAGGAGAGACCACTCGTGAGATGCAGCCCTATCCGGCTCAGGGCATCGCCAAGGTGTTGGAAGCTCCTGCCACATGAATGGCTAGGAGATCCGCCTCCAGGCTGCGCACGAGAGACCAAATGCGGAGAGCTTCCTTGCATAGAAGCATGGAGCGCATCCCGCACTGGCGGTTCAGGTAGTACATGGTCGTGGTATTGTCCGTCTGGACTCGGACCACTTGACCCCGGAGAAACGGAGCAAAGGCGGTGAGAGCTAGGTGGACCGCTCGGAGCTCTAGCAGGTTGATGTGGCATCGGGACTCCCACGGGGACCAGAGGCCGTGCACTCGGTGTTCCCCCAGATGGGCACCCCAACCCATCAGAGAGGCATCAGTCGATAGAGAGACCGTTGGCTCGGGGTGGACAAACGGGATGCTCTCCTGCAGATGGGATGGAACGGTCCACCACTGGACAGCGTTCCACATCTCCTGGGTCACTATCACTAGCTGGTCCAATGGATCGCAGCGTTGTGACCACTGGCTGGCCAGTCCCCACTGAAGGGGACGCATGTGCCAGTGTGCCCAACGGACCACGCTGGCACAGGCCGCCATGAGACCCAGGAGGCGCAGGAAGTCACGGTAGGCGCGATTGCCCAATCAGAAATGATTGGGCAAAGGGTAAGAACCTCAGCTCTGTCCGCCGGGAGCCGTGCTCTGGCTCGAAGAGAGTCGAGCTCTGCCCCGATGAACAGGATCACCTGCTTCGGCTCGAGTTCAGACTTGGCCTCGTTGATGAGAAGGCCGACTTGAGAGCAAACCTGGAGGGCCAGATCTCTGGACCGCTCCACCTCCCGTCTGGAGGGGGCTGCTATCAGCCAATCGTCCAGGTAAGGGTACACCAGACCCCTTGGCACCGCGAGGAATGCTGTCACCACTGCCATGCATTTGGTGAAGACCCTGGGAGCTGGAGATAAGTCAAGGGCATGGCTTGAATTGAAGAGGGATCCCTCCGCCTCGAAGCGGAGGAATCTCCGGCGTGACGGACGGATAGGACATGAAAGAACGCGCTCCTGTAGGTCCAGAGAGCAGAACCACATGCCGCGGTTCCAGAGATGGTATTATCTGCGCCAGAGTGACCATCCTGAAGGTCCAGACCTTAGGAACTTGTTCAGGTCGTGTAGGTCGAGAATGGGGCGCCAGCCCCCCGTCCGTTTTGGAACCAGGAAATACCTGGACATGAACCCCGGGTCTAAAGGGGGGTCCTCTACCTCCGTGATCACCTCCTTCTGAAGGAAGAGAGCGATGTCAGCTCGACGAGCCGCCAGTGAGGCTGCGGACCCAGAGGCCCCCCCAGGTGTGACGGCTCTGAAGGGCAGGGCCTGCTCGAATTCTAGAGGTAGGCCTTTTCCCACCACCTCCAGTACCCACCCGTCCATGGTAACAGTGGACCAGGCGGAAAGGAAGTGTCTGAGCCGTCCCAATGGGGAACCAGGGTGAGGTGACAGGATGAAGCGACACCCTCAGCCCGTCACTGGGCAGGCTTGGAGGAGGGACCGGCCGAGGACCTCCTGGCCTTACCTCCCTGCTTCCTGTTGGAGGAAGCCGACGGCTTGGGTTTGGGATGCCAAGCTCGAGCCTGCTGGCCCTGATGTTGCTGGGCCGGGCGCGCCGCGGGCGAAGATGGATGAAAGGGCTTAGGCTGTGGCTTGTGGCCTTTGTCCTTCTGAGTGGAAGAGACCGAATCCAAGGTAGCACTGGACTTCTCGATCCTCTGCAGGTGACCTTCCACCCCAGGGCCGAAGAGGTCAGTCCCCAAAAAGGGAACATCGGCCAACTTGTGCTGGGTATCCGAGGTAAAGGTGGATATCCTCAGCCAAGCCCGACGACGCGATGGCTACTACGCGCCACAGACCTGGCACATGACTCCCGATGTCTAAAGCAGTCTGGAGCTGCTGTTTGGCCACCGCCTGCCCTGGTCCCGCACCTGCCTGACCGCAGTCTGCAGATCCAGCGGAAGATGAGGGACAACCTCATCCAGGGAGCCCAACAAAGCGTGAGAAAAATAGCTGCCATGAGGACGGCCGAACTGGCCTGGCGAAGCAGAGAGGACACAGCATAGACTTTTCGCCTGGCATAATCCATTTCTTGATTCCTTGTCGGAGGTTTGTCCACATCCGCGCGCTCCCGCACGCCAGAAAAGCTGTCGGTAACCAACCCTCGGCCGAGGGGTGTTCAAAACCGACAGGGAATCAGTAGGGACCGGATACTTCCTGGCCATTCTGGCCGAAGGAGCAGGGCAGAAAGCAGGACGCTGCCAAAGTTCCAAGGCCGGACCCACTATGGCTTCGGCCACCGGAAAGACCTCCGAAGGAGAATCCCCTCGGTCCAGAATCTCCGTGAGGGGATACCTGGCCCATTTAGAAACGGGTTCGAGCTTCATCCCGTGGACTCCGAGATGAGCCGAAGAAACCCTAGGAAGGACAAAGGCTATCGTCCACTGACTGCCCTCCCGAGGACTCCAAGTCCATGCGCTTGGAGAAGAGGGAGAACCACCCCTCGGACTCAGAAAGTCCTCAAAGAGCTGCCTCGGGCCTGAGCCACCCTCCACCTGCCGAGGTTTATCGGGAGTGAGGGTGACAGACAGCCTATGGGGCAAACCCAAGGCCGACCGAGAATTTTTGGTCGGAGCCCCAACTAATGGCTGTGGAGGCGGAGGTTCCACCAGAATCGGTGGGGCAGCTGGAATTGGCCGAACAACCGGCCTGGGAACAGGCTCCTCGGCTACAACGAGGGGTTGTTTCGGCCGCTCCGGTGACAGCCACTTAATGGCCGGGGAAGACGACTGGGTTGGCCTATTCCCGGTCAAAAGGAGCTGTTGCCACATGAATTCCTCGTACCTCCGACGCAACTTGCGCCAAAGCCTCCCCTCATCCGAGGAAGAGCAGCGGCGCCGCTTGCGCGGTGCCGAGACCGCCTATGGTGGCGGGATCGGTTAGACCGCGAGGATGTCCGAGACCGAGAGTCTCGACTAGGCTGAGAAAGGCGAGGAGAAGTGTCGGAAATCGGCACCCCCCTCGGCTTGGACGATTCCACCGAAGGCTCCGGAACCGGAGGCACAGACGAGCCAACGGGATCCTCAACTCCCACCGGGGGAACCGGTAGAGGGGATTCTCAGCTTCTCCAGCCGACAACCCGTCTAACGGGTCGAGAAAAATCTCGACCGCGTCGACGGGAGTCTCGGTCAACTGGCCTGACGGGGACACCGTGAAGCCAGTGGCCGAAGCTGAGGGGTCGACCGAAGTCGACTGTCGACAAGAAGGGGGGGATCTTTCCCGCTCCCAAGAGTGTCGACGGAGAGACTTACTTTTGCTCTTTTTGGACCTGGAAAAAGGTCCCGAAGAAGTTGGACCCTCACCTTTCGTCGAGAGGGTCAGACAAAGCTCCTTAAAAGAAGCCGAGTACAAGGCACCGAGAGAGAGCGGGACAAATGCCGCAGCCGAGGTAGAAGCGGCCCGCTGCGCTCCTCTTCGAGGGCGATCATCTGCTCGAGCTGATCCGCCGAGCCCGCCGCCACGGACACCGCCAACCGGGCCTCTTTAGATTTCACTGGTGGAATTCTTCTCTCGGGGCGCCCCAGTTGTAATCAGGCAGCACGGTCTTCAAGGACGTAGGCCGAAAAAGAAGAGCACAAGTCGCAGGCCTGCGAGTCGTGCTCAAGGCCCAAGCAGTAGACGCACGTGGAGTGCGGATCTGCCCAAGACATCTTCTGCCCGCAAGGGCACCTCCGGAAACCGGGAGTCGATTTGTCCATCGCAGCCGCGAGGAGAAGAAGACCGAAGTCTTTTTAGCAAAAAATTTTGAATTCGAATCCTCAAGAATTAGGAACCAGTCTTAAACACAGAGCGTTAAGGAGGGAACCCGAGCTTCCAAGCGGTAAGGAAGATCTGGCGTCATGGGGCAGAGCCGAGAGTTTTACCACCCGGGTGGGTGGGAGGAGCCAGCTTGAAGACCTTCCGGCAAGATTTAAAGCGGCAAGGAACCTGCCAGACAGTGTGGATGAACAACATATCCATGTCCCTAGAACTCCCCATTCTCTGCCATCCTAAGTATGCCTATCATATCCTTGTCCATTTCCTCCCCGACATGGGGGTCTGTATACAACCCCTGTGCGGGTTGTGGTGCCATTTCCAGTCACTAAGGTGACCCACAGTGCTTCCTCTTCTCCCTGTTTATTCTTTTGTTCAGCTGCTTTTATCCCTTCCCTTACATAGAGAGCACTCCCCCCCTTCTGCCCTCCCTGTAGGTTGGGTACCCTGGTATGTCATCCCAGTCATGGTTCTCTGTGTAACATGTTTCTGTGACTGCTACAATATCCAAGCATCCATCTTCCATCAAGGACACCAGTTCAGGGAGCTTGTTGCCCAGACTATGGGCGTTGTTACTCATTACCCTTCATTTCTTGATGGCCTTACCCCTTTTTGCCCCATCCCTGTCCTTATTGCGTTTGTCACTTTCTCCATTTACCCTTGCGCTTCTCCCTATTGACATCTCTATGTTGGTGTCTACCTCACTTAGTACCCTGATTTTTTGGGGGCTAGGACTTCCCTGCTCCTTTCCAGTGCCTCCCCCCTTGGCTAGTTTAAATGCTTGCCAATGAAGTATTTAAACCTATCACCTAGGATCCTGGTTCCCCTCCTGGACAGATGCAGACCATCACGCCAGTATAGGCCTGCATCCATCCAGGTGGACCCCCAGTCCCCAACGAAGCCAAATCCCTGAGCTCTGCACCAGTTTTTCAACCACTGATGAAGACAGACTAAAGGAGCTTAATATGTATAACCTCGAGGAGGGAGAGAAGGGACATGACAGAAACATTTAAGTACCTCAAGGGAATCAACAAAGTCCAAGAGGGTAGCATCTTTCAGAAAAAAGAGATGTGCAAGAACAAGGGGGCACAATCTGAAGATGGGGGGACAGCTCAGGGGCAATGTGAGGAAGTATTATTTCACGGATAGGGTGGTGGATGCATGGAACAGCCTTCTTGAGGAGGTTGTGGGGTCAAAAACAGTGGGGGAATTCAAAAATGCATGGGACAGACATAAAGCAATTCTGGTGGGGGCTAGGAGGAAGTAGGCTGTTGGTAAACTAGGATCTGCAGCTTATCTAACAGGTAGGGAAATAGGTAGACTGGGTGGATCAAGCGGTCCTTATCTGCCATCAAGTCTATGTTTCTAAGTGAATCATCTGCAAAGGCACGAGTTCCGACCTGGCCTTGTTCACTAGGAGGCCAAGATCGATGAAAGTCTGTAGGGACAGATCCCTGGACCGTTCCACCTCCTGTCTGGAGGGACCTGCTATCAGCCACTCATACAGGTAGGGGAACACCCAAACCCCTCAGCACCTTAGGTAGGCTGCAACCACTGCAATGCATTTGGTGAAGACCCAGGGTGCCAAGGAGTGGCCGAAAAGCATGGCCTGGGACTCATAGAGGGTTCTCTCAGCTCGGAAGCAGAGGAACTGTAGGTGGGATGGATGGATTGGAATACAAAAAAAGTGTTCTGAAGATTCAGAGAGCAAAATCACATGTTCTGCTGGAAAGATGGTATAATCTGAGACGGAGTTACCATCCTGATGAAGCAGGACCTGAAGAATTTGTTCAGATCATGCAGATCTACAATGGGGCTCCAGCCCCCCATTCACTTTGGCACCAAGAAATACCTGGAGACAAACCCTGAGCATTCCGGAAGATCCGCAACTCTGACCACAACCTCTCTGTGGAGGAGCTGGGCTATGTCGTCTCAAAGAGCCGACTGAGTGTCTGCAGAAACCAAGTCCTCCTATGAGATGCAGGATCAGCTGGGAGGGTACTGCTTGAACTCCAGTGGCAGACCCTGACTGACCACTTTTAGAACTCACCTGTCCAAGGTGACAGCTGACCAGGTGGAAAGGAAGTGGTGGAGTTGGCCCCCCACGGCGGGACCCAGGGAAGTTGTGATGGGCATGAGGATGGCAGCTCCCATCCCGTCACTGTGCAGGCATGGAGGAGGAGGAGGATCTGGCTGAGGAGCTGCCAGGTCCCTTCCCTCCAGGCTTATAAGCCGAGGTGGCCACAGGCTTGGGCTGAGGCCATCACTAATGAGCCTGCTGGCCCTGCTGTTGCTGGGTCGGTTTTGCAGGGTTTGCATTTCTGCTGCTGGGAGCCCTTAGGGTCCTTCTGTATGGGTTGCACGGAGTCCAAGGTGGCATTCGATTTCTCAGTCTGTTGGAGTGCCCAAACAGGTCGATGACCATGAATAGGACATCTGCTAGCTGATGCCGAGTGTCTGCCATAAAGGTCAAGATCCTCAGCCATGTCCTGTGGCGCATGGCGACTGCGGCCGCCACCGGGCAGGCACAGTAATCTCTGATGTCCAGAGCCATTTGGAGTTGCTGTTTGGCCACAGCCTGACCCTGGTCCCGGACCTGTTCGACCGCAGTCTGAAGGTCTGCTGGAAGATGAGGAAGCACCTCATCCAGAGAGCCCAACAGGGCATAGGAAAATTGTGCCATAATGATGGCCGAGTTCGCCTGTTGGAGACCAAGAGCGAGGAGGCAACATAGACCTTTTTAGCCAAGTGGTCCAATTTCTTGGACTCCTTGTCTCATGGCTTGTTGATGTCCCCAGTATTGCCCGAGCACCAGAACACCGAGTCTGTCACCAACCCTCCAGCAGAAGGGTGCTCTGTGAACCCCGAGAAAGAGCCGATGGGCACTGCGTATTTGCGAGCCATCCAGGCCAAGGGTGCTGGGCAAGAGGCGGGGTGGTGCCAAAACTCCAGGGCCAAGCCAACAATGGCCTTGGCCACTGGGAAGGCCTCCATTGGAGAGTCCCCTTTATCCAGAATCTCTGTGCAGGGATAGCGAGCCTGCTTCTGAATGGGCTCCAGTTTCATCCCTGTGGACTCGGCAATGAGGCGGAGAATGCCCATGAAGGACGTGGAACCTTCCTCCATCGAACGATCCCCCACCGACTCCATGTCACGTGGATGGGAATGCAGTGAGGAACCCTCAGACTCCGCATAGAGCGGCCTACCACCCGAGTCACTGCGGACCTGCCGCGGGCAGTCAGGTGTCAGAATGACCGACAGCCAATGGGGAAGCCCCTTTTCCAGTTAATACTCCTTGGTCGGAGCCCCAGTCGTAGGCTGTTTTGGTGGTGGTTACACCATGACTGGCGGAGAGGCCAGCTTCGGCCCAGCCGAAAATGTCCGAATCAGCTGCACAAGTGGAGGGTCGGTGTTGACTGGCCCTGGCGGGGACGTCGGCATCGGCCTTTCCAGCAACAGCCAAGTGATGGCCAGTGTGGAAGCCGGGGCCGGCTTTAGTCCAGACAACACTAACTATTGCCATATGAGGTCTTCGCAGCGTCAACGCAACTTGCATTGAAGCCTCGCCTCATCTGAGAAGGATGAAGATGAGTAGTGGCAGCGCTGCTTTCCGTGGTGCCAAGAGCAAGAACGCCGGCATCGGCAGGACCTGCTCGATCGAGAGGATGAAGATAACCTAGACCTCGACCTCGGCTGCTGGGGGATCTCAGAGGGAGCCAGGGAGGGCCGTGTCTCCTCCTGGTCTAGGTCGGTGACTAGGGAGTCTGGTTCAGCAGGCTGAACTGACTCTTCGGTGGTCACCGGCAGGACCGGAGTCCTGAATAAGGAGTTGCCGGCTTCTTCTGATGACAACTGGTCAAGAAAGATCTTGGCCGTGTCGTCGGCTGGCATCTCGACCAACTGACCTGATGGGGTTTTCGTGAAGCCAGCGGCCAAAGTGGCAGTTTTGACTGTAGTCAAAACCTGGGAATCCTGAGATCGAGAACGTTCCTAGTCCCAAAAACTTCCGACGGTGAGTTTTTTCCTTGTCTTGCTTCAACTCCTCCTTCTGTGAGTGAGAGCTGCTTGGTCAGGAGAGACTGGCACAGTTCCTTGAAGGATCCTGAGCAGATGGAGCCCAACTTGAGTGGAAGAAAAGCCGATGCCGAAGAGGACTACGCAGTGGCCCAAGCCGCCTCGTCCTTGAGTCGCTCCAGCTGCTCGGCAGACCCCGTGGACAGCACCCAACGAACTTCCTTGGATTTGACTGGCGGATGTCGTTTTTCTGGGTGGCTCAACTTCAGGTGAGCAATGCGGTCCTCAAGGACTGATGTGTGAAACGACCGGCAAAAACTGCAGGGCTGGATAGTGTGTTCGTGACCCAGGCAGTAAACGCACATGGTTTGAGGGTCAGTATGCAACATTTTCTGCCTGCAAGGGCACCAGTGAAATCCGGGTGAGGACTCCTCTTCCATTGTGGTCGCGATCGAAGATCGCTCTGAAGATGAAACTCTTACGAGTTGAAGTTCTGGAAGTAAATCCATAGATTTAAGCCCGAGGGCCTACTCAGCACAGGAGCAGTAAGGAAGGAACCTGCTTCTTCCAGCAGAAAGGAAGATCTGGCGTCATGGGGTGGAGCCGAGGGATATGCTACCCAGGTGGGTGGGAGGAGCCAGCTTGAAGACTTTCCGGCAATTCTTAAAGGGGAAAGGACTTGCCAGGTAGTGTGACAGTGTGGATAGAACAACATATTCACGTCCCTAGAACATTTTTTTAAGTTTTTTTTTTTTTCGGAGATGGACAAAATCCCCAAAGGGATCTTCTGTACACCCCCTTTTTCTCCCTTTTTTCTGCTTTTTGTTAAGAGGCTCAAAGGAGACGAAAGGGAGAAAGTGGCAAGGGTAAAGAAGACAGGGTGAGCTGCCCAGAGATCCTGGCTCATAGCTTAGCGGGGGATGGTGGGCAGGCATGTGAATAAACGGTAAAAGATATTCTGGAAGATTAAGAATTATGGTGCGTATGTAATTTTCATATCTTCCAAGAATCAATCTTCACCGTTTATTCCCACTTGTTGGATGAGAGTACCAAGCTTACCACCCAAGAAGGGTGGTGCTAGCTCACCCTGAGAGAAGAAAAAATTACTTACCATAGTAATCTTGTTTCTTCCAGGGGATACTCCAATATTCATAACTTTATGCAGTATGCCTTTAAGTTAGATCTGCCCGGAGATGGAACATTACGCTAATGATGGAACACCATTGGCATGTGCCATTTTTTAAATGCTGCCCCTATCGACTGCCTACATTCCAACCTCTCAGATTTCATGGACACCTGACAAGACAGGCCCACAAGGAAAATACCTATAGAATAGTCATAACAATAAGATAACCTTAACACCCAAAAAAAGCCTCCAACAGGAGGGAATCACCACAAAAACACCCCTGAATGTCAGAATCACCTGAAGAGAGGAACAAATCAGTGCAAACACAGTTTAAAAAAAGATATGCCAGAGTGTGGCACTCCTACCCCTGGTTACACAATGTGGCGTGCAGATGCCACTGGTTTTAGAAGGGGAGGCAGGGTGGGGAAGTTATGAATACTGGAGTATCCCCTGGAAGAAACAAGGTTACTAAGGTAATTTTGCTCTTCTTACCCCAGGAATAGTCCAATATTCCTAACTCTATGTAGACTAAGAAGCAGTACCTTTGGAGGTAGGCAGAGAACCTACTTTGGAAATGGATTCTGCAGGACTCCTGTGCCAAATCTGGCATCACCTCTAGCATGGGTGTCCAGGCTATAATGTTTCGTTAAGGTGTGTATTGTTCTCCAGATAGCTGCTTTATAGATGGCCACCAATGGGACATTCCTGGCAGCTGCTATACTAGCAGCTGTACCCCTAGTGGAGTGGGCACTCAGCCCTGCTGGGAGCTCCTTCCCAGTCTTTGAGTAACAAAATTGGATACACTGCACTACCAGCGAGAAATGGACCTTTCCGACACTGGGTGCCATTTTCCCACATTCCCATAAGTCAGGAACAGCTGTCACCTGTCCTATAAACCTTAGTGGCAGTCATGTAGTAGCCAAGAGCTCTCGACATCAAGACTGTATAGTCTATGTTCACCTGTGCTAGAATGTTCACTGAAAAAGACAGGTAGGGTAATGGACTACTTCAAGTGGAAATCAGAGACCACTTTATGGAGACATCTCATGTTTGTTCACAGGATCACTTTGTCCTTGTAGAAGAAAATGCAGCCCTGTTCAATGCGGAGAGCCTGGAGCTCACTGATCCTTCTGGCAGAAGTCACAGCCACTAGAAAAACTGTTTTCCATGTGACATACTTCAAATGAGCTGAAGACATGGGTTCAAAAGTGGAACCCATAAGCTTGGTTATACATGGAACCCATAAGCTTGGTTATACACACATTTAGGTCCCAGGCTGGCACTGGTTCTCTGTGAGGAGGTGCAAGTGGTACAGACCTTAAAGAAACTTCTTGAAAACAGGGTTTGATGCCATTGAGACATTCTGCCCAGCTGAGATATAAGCAGATGCTGCAGCTAGATGGCCCTTCAGAGTAGTGGGCTGCAGGCGCAGTGAATGCAAATGGGTAAAGTAGTCCAGTACAGCTGGAACCCCTGCTTGGGTTGGCACCACATCCTTGGTAGAACACCAAATGGAAAACCTTTTCCATTTTGAGGCATAGATTTTCTTGGTGGAGGGCTTCCTGTACCCCCTTAAAATATCCAGAACACTTTCCGAGAGATGTAAGCCTCCATACTCTAGATCCTCAAGAGCCATGCCTTGAGCCTGAGAGATCCAAGATTTGGGTACAGGACCCTCTCTTGATTGGAGGTTAACAGGTTGTGCCTCCGAGGAAGGTGTACTGTTTCGGCCACAGACATGGCGAGTAACAGAGTACCATGCCTGCCTGGCCCAGTCTGATGCTATCAAGATCAGTGATGCTGGTTGGGACTTGAGCTTGAGCAGTACTCTGTACACCAGAGGGAAGGAAGGGAAAGCATACAGGTGCCTTTCTGACCAATCCAGAGCCAAAGCATCCAAGGGAATTGTTCCCTGAGCTGGAGGTCTGCAACAGTATTGTGGCAGGTGGTGGTTCTCGCGGGATGCCAAGATATCTATCTTTGGGGTACCCAACCTTCTGAAAATCACTTCCACCCCGTCTGTTCAGAGTCCATTTGTCATGGACCTGGCTGATCTCACTCAAAGCAGCTGCTAGGGTATTGTCCATGCTTGGCAGATGAATGGCCTGAAGGGAAATTCCTAGACAGCAGGCCAGGCTCCATATTTTCATAGCTTCTGTGCAGAGGGGGTTTGACCTTGTCCCTCCCTGCTTATTTATGTAATACATTGTGGTGGTATTGACTTTGCTGACCTGTATCACCTTGCCCTGTACTAGTGGTGTGAATGCCTTTATTGCCAACAACACTGTTCTGAGCTCCAACAAAATTATAAACTGAAGTGACTATACACTTGACTGTGCGGTGGACGGTGTGATCCCCTAGATGGGCACCCCACCCCAGTAATAATGCATCTGCTGTGAGAACCACCGATGGGGACTCTTGTTGAAAAGGAACCCCTCCCCTTAGGTTGATTTCCTCTTTCCCCCACTGAAGGGCCTGAAGTCATGTTTTTGTTACTGGAATTAGCTTTGAGAGAGGATCTCTCCTTTGACACCAATGTGCCCTGATGTGGAATTGAGTGCCTCTCATCTGGAACCTGGACCCCAGGACTGTACCTGTGGCTGCTGCCATGTGGCCCAGGAGCTGTAGAAACTGTCTTGCAGTTTTTGGTCTGTTCAGGCTGAAGGAGCCTGCAATCTGCAGAATACTTCTTACCCTGTCCAGAGGCAGGTAGGCTCTGCCCTCCTGGTTTAGTTCTGCTCCTATGAACTGCAGCAGTGAGAAGGACAGACTTTTTGAGATTTATCAGAAACCCCAGGAACTCCAAGAGCCCTTGGGTGAGCTGCAAATATTCTCTTACCTGTTGTGGTGATTTTCCTACCACCAACCAGTCATCTAAGTATGGGAAAACTGTGACACCTAACATTTGTAGGTATGCCACAACTACTGCCAGGCACTTTGTGAACACTCTTGGAGCAGTAGTGAGACTGAATGGCAGGGTTGAGAAGTGGTAATGACCTGAGGGGAGTCTGAACCTGAGGTACTTTCTGTGAGACTGTCTTATAGGGATGTGGAAATAAGCATCTTTTAGGTCCAGAGATGCTATCCAACCTCCTCTTTGGAGTGTTGGTATAATCTATGCCAGGGTTACCATTTTGAACCTTGGCTTTGTTAAATGCTTGTTTAGTACCCTTAGTTCTAGGAGAGACCGCCACTCCCCATTTTTCTTTGTTGTGAGGCAGTATCTTGAATAAAATCCCCCTCCCTTCTGTTGTGGGGGCACAGGTTCTACTGCCTTTGACAACAGTAGGTTTTGTACCCTTTTTTCCAGTAGCTTCCTTTCTGCACTGGAAGCTGGCTTGAACACTCTGGTTCTTAAAGTGGGGAGGGATTTGAAACTTAGGGAAAACCCTGACTCACTACTTCCAGGACCCACTTGTCTGTGGTGATCTGTTGCCAAGCCTGGAAATAGTGAGCCAGCCTGCCCCCTACTGGTAGTGAGCAGACAGCCTGGAAGAACACGTCAGGGGGCATATTTTGCTTGTGGCTGGGCCTGGGAACCACACCTGGAAACCCTTCTGCCCTTGAAGTACCTCTGCTGTGGTTATTGGTGAACATGGGATGCAGCCATGGCCTGGTAAAAAAAGGCCTGCTGTGGAAAGATGTACCCCTGCCTCCCCTTCTATACGGCCTAGTGGAGGAAGAGGCTTTTTCATTAGCAGAATTGCTTTTGTAGGTGGCTTTGTATTCATCCACCTTTTTCATGTAAGCCTCTTATCTCCAAAGAGGGAATTACCCTCAACAGAAAGTCCATAGCCTTGGACTGTGTATCCTGAGTGAGGTTTGTGGCCCTCAGCCAGGCAAATCTCCTCTGTGCGACAGTGTTAACCATCTACCTGGCAGCAGTATCATTAGTGTCTGCTGACATCTGAAACTGGTATTTGGCCGTTTCCACGTCAAACCTCGCAGTCTCAGCTAAATCAGCTGAGAGACCAGCTCGGGCTTTGTCTGCCATAGCCAGGACAGAATGCCACAAAGAGTTTTGGTATTGGGCTGCATAAGCCTGAAAACTTGCTTGTCTGATGGCCAAGGAGACTGACAGGTAGCCCTTCTTGGCCATGCTGTCAATTTTTCTGGAATTTTTCTCCGGGGGATGGGATGCCAGAGGTACTTTTGCCCTGTCACAGGCAGCAGCTTGTACCACACCCTGGTGGTCAGGATGGGGGAATAAAAATTCAGCTCATTCCCTGTCAAGCTGGTATTTCTTGTCCAACCTGTTATCTAAGGGAGGGACAGAATTAGGAGTTTGGAGGATTTTAAACACGTTCTTTTTGAAGAACTTATATGCAGGAAGCAATATACATATTTTCTTCTTTTAATTGCTCTTTTTCTCTGCCTTCCGTGGCTCGACCAGTGGGGACATCCACCCGCCGGCTCCCACTGCATGGGAGTCAGCAGGCTCACTCACATGATGGGGTCTGGTGTGGCCGTACCCCGACCCGCCAGTGGGCTTCCTAAGCCTCCACATGCCGGGCCAGGACAGACCCCCAGTGCGATTCCATGACAGACCTCCCAGGCAGTGCCGAGCACAGCCATCAAGCTGCACGATCGCACCCATTCATTTTTCTCCATATAGTGCCCCCACTGGAGTGCGGATATGCAATGATATCAGAGGCACTATGTGCCGATGTCCGCCGCACTCCACCCACTAGTGTACTGCCACTGCAGAGCGCGCAATCTCCATCGGGGGCCATTGTAGAGCGGTATAAATGCCAATCCCTTCCCAGGGATAGGAGAGAAGTCCTCTGGACGCTCAATCCTATGCCTCCCCTACCGCGTTTCTGAACCTGGGTCACCAGTGTAGTGCAAGGTGTGACGTCCAGCGCCTCAACTTTCAGCGCCACTGGCCGACGAAAGCAACAATTTTTTAGTGGATGTTAAACCCATCATCTCTAAATATTCTGCTTCTTCCTCATCCTCTATCACTTCACTGGTGGTTATGTTCAAAGCATCCACCATTCTTCTTACAAATGTAAAGTGGGATGATGAGTAGTCCCCTGAAGTCATGGGGGTGAGCCAAACTCCTGTTCAGGGGAGACAGGTTCAGTACCTTCATCCTCTTCATACTCCCCATATTTCTCCCTTTCTTCTTGGAAGGAACATTAGGTTTGTCTGGTTGGGGTCTGAACTGATGTCTGCTGGCCAGCAGGCAGCATCCCCTGTAAGGTCTGTATAACTTTGAATGCCTGTGCAATCTCATATGGAGAAGGCTTAGTTACAGTCACAGTAGAAGTCCCCAATTGCTGTCCAGAAGGGGGTTCTGTGTGCTTAGTTTTCTTTGTTTGCATTAATGCAACTGGGGAGTCAGCCAGCTCAGCAGGCCTTTTTCCAAGGACCTGGGTACCCATTTCAGTGGTACAGGTAGTAGGTGCTGTGGTTTCACCCGAGGGTGTCGGCAACTTCTTTTTAAGCCTTTCCAAATTTTTGTCAAGTGTTTTCTCAGGAAGGTCTTGCAAATTCCACAGTCGGTTTTCAGGTGTTCATAACCCAGGCAGAACACACAAAGTGTGCTTGTCTGCCCCATGCAAACACCTCTCCATACTCAGTACAATTTTTGAAACCGGGCTCACTGTTTTTTCTCTTAGGTACTTCTAACATATTCAAAAAAACTCAGAAAAAGAAAACCGCAAAATATTTTAAATTTTAAAAGTTACTCTGCGGTTGTGGTCAGATCAGCAACCGATCAGAACCGGGAACTGAGTCAGAGAGAACCAAAGTTATCAGTTCAGTAGCCAGTATTAGCGGTTACTAAAAGCAAGTTTATTTAAGCAAAAATAAACTAAAATAATGGAGTTTTAGTCACAAAACTCGGGAAACTAAACTAAAAGTTTCCGGTTTCTCTCCGGTTATCCCCAAACCGAGAAAAACAATAAATTTAACTAAAAAAACTAACGGTTAAGCTGAATACAAAAGATAAAGGCAGCAAATGAAACAATAAAGCAATACTTATATATTTTTATAAGTTTTCGCATCAGAATGAGATGTTGAGGAGGGGATCTCTGAGCGTCTATTCTTGACAGGCGGAGAGTGAAATCTGAGAGGTTAGAATGTAGGCAGTGGATAGGGGCAGCATCTGAAAAGTGGCACGTGCCAATGGTGTTCCATCATTAGCATAACGTTCCATCTCCAGGCAGATCTGACTTAAAGGCATACTGCACAGAGTTACGGATATTGGAATATTCCTGGTGCAAGAAAAGTACAGTTACATAAGAACTTACTGTAACGGTAGATATTTGAGAGGAGCTCTTGCAGCAGTTATTACCAAAAAGGACTAAGGCCACCAGGCATTAGGACCCCATGGAAAAATCTTCTAGCTAGCAGTCTGTGGCGGGGGACCACCCCCGATGTCGGCTCTGCCCAACGTCAGACGTGGTATAAAAGGGGCGGTCCACCGGCACCATCTCAGTTTTCCCTCCGGAGACCCGGCTGACAAACAGAATGGAGAACCGAGGAGGGTAACCCCTATCCAAAGAGAAGGAAAATTACTTGTCCCTGGGGCTGGAGGGTGGGAAGACACCTGCCGCAAGAGCTGCTCTCAAAGATCTACTGTTATGGTAAGTTCTTACGTAACTGTACTATCTCACTCCGAGGGGGAGCTCTTGCAGCAGGTATTACCAATAGGACTGAGTCCCAAGCAGTACCCAAAGATAGGCCTAGGTCAGATGGGAGGGGGGACAAAAACAAGTAACTGATAATCTGGATAAGATGGAGTTTAGGAGAGGAGGTCCTGAAGGACTGCTAGTCTGAATCCTGCTCTCCTCCTAGAGGCAACATCCAGACTGTGGTGCCTGATGAAAGTATGGACTGAGCTCCAGGTGGTGGCAGTGCAAAGGTCTGCCGAAGAAATGTTCCGCGGAGAGGCAAATGAAGTTGCCACAGCTCTGGTGGAATGACCCTTCACCGATCCCGGTAAGGACTTATTGTGGTGCTGATAGCAAAAGGTGATACAGTGCACCAACCATCTGGTTAGTGTTTGCTTAGTGACAGGAGTCCCTGTCTTCCTATGAGCAAAGAAAACAAGCTGACCCATCTGCCGAAACCCAAACACCCTCCCCCGGGTCACCCAAACACTCAGGGAAGGAGGCCCAGAGTACCTCCAGGGGAATGAGAGGGACTGCCTCTGGAAACCTTCCCTCTCCTGGCACAGTGAGCAGTGTCAGGAGGGCCTAGACTGAGTATCGGAATCCAAGTTGGCACCAGGCCACAACACCAAGATGCCTACTGCTGTAGGTCCAGTGTATAGCTGTGACCTCACCACCGGCAGTGTTTACTGCCCCAAAGGGCCAACAGACTGGGAGAAATGCTCAGCCAGTCCCAGGGGGAGGCCAACTGTCTACTATGCCCCTCCCCCGGGCTCTCCAACATCTCAGTGGGGCCAGCATGCGGCAAGGCCTGGTCTTCCACAGTACATACAGTACTGGAAAGACGCAAAGGAGGAAGAGCCAAGGGACCTTACCTTGGCGTCCACTTCAGGTGGAGGCCACTCCACTGTAGCCACTGTTCATGACGCCAACCAACTTCACGGTTTTGTTTGTTTGGCGACCCAGTCTGGGGACTGATGAAGGGTCAAGTCTTTTAACTGCATTAAAGCCTTTTTTGCAACTGACAACTGAGTGGTGCTGGTGTTTGCTTTACTTTATAGTTTGTTTTCACACTGGGCACACTCTACTCAATGGAGCGGTCTTGCTGTTCTTCATATGCTGACAGCCAATCAGATAGCAGCATTTCTGAGACTCTTACATAGAAACACAGAATATGCTAGCAGATAAGGACTGCCAGGCCCATCCAATCTGCCCGTTAGCCCTACAATTGTATGACTCATTCTTATAATTTAAATTACCTCTGCAATTCTGAGGTCCCACACAGGCACAAGCTATGTGCAAAAGTGGGAAGCAGACTTTATAGTCACATTGTCAGAATTATATTAAGCAACCTCCAACCTTGTTTTCTGAAGCTTCACCTCTGAAAATGTCAGATGATGATAATTTATACAATCATGCCCTTAAGGTTTTATTCAAATAACACTAACAACACAATGCTGCTTGTGAAACCACTTTATTTTATCTTCATTTAAGCCTTTAAGAAAGTTCTACACATAAAACCTTACTTGGCAAGTTGTACATTGCCAATATATTTAGACTGGCCTGAAAGTTGCTGTCTAGGTGATACAATACAAAAGAAGGTATCTTTTGTTTTGCATTTTGAGGGATTAAGTGCTAAGGAAAGGTAAAGAGCTGTTGATGCTGGAAACTAAAAGCACTGCATGTATCCTGAGGCCAGCTATGGCTCTAGTGGCAGACACAGCAAAGAGTTCCCCACACTGCTCTGACTGGACATGACGGCACTGACCTGGAATCTCATTCATGCTTAGACATCTCTTGAGCAGAGACCACCTTGAACTGTGAGTGGTGGTTCTGGGAGGTGGACTTCTGTCTACTAGGAACAGAGTCCAGACCCCCACAGCTTATCCTGCTTATGAGCTGGGCATAAAGGTAGAACCTGGGCTTCAGGCTATGAAAGGTTAAAAAAAAACAAATAAATAAATTGCCCCTAGAATTTGCGTGATCAACAGAATGGAATGTGTAAGTGATGACTCGTGACAGGGTGGACATGTCTAGAGAATTAATGCACAAACTAGTGAGAAATGCCCCTGGAATACCATATCTGTGCTCTAACCACTGAGCTACAGGCTCACATGGTTGTACCTGGGGGTTCCCAGACACACTTCCTTTCTCTGGTATTGCAAAATTGTGTAACTAGGAACAATCAAGATGACAATTAGGTGCTTTTGGTGCAGTATTCATCACTCCTTAGTAATTCAATCACAAACTGTAGTCAGAAAGAAATAATGTGACCTACTGGGAATTGAACCCAGGCCCTGGAATACTGTCCTGGTGGGATTCTGATTCTGCAATATCAGAGAAAGGAGGTATGTCCGGGAACCCCAGGTCCAACCATGCGAGCCTATAGCTTGGTGGTTAGGGCACTGGGACAGTATTCTGGGGGCATGGGTTCAGTTCCCAGTAAGTTATTTCTCACTACTATTTGTGATTTATTTGCTAAGCAGTGGCTAATACTGCACAAAAACATGTCATCTAGAGATATAATGCACACTCTGGATAAATTGGAAGGCATAAGGCCAATGGCTGAATGACTTTTAATGCGTCTGGGACATGCATTATTTCTCAAGAAATGTACATCCTGAAATACATTACTGCAGTTATAAAATTGATGGTTTTATTTTTGTGCACTTAAGCTGTTGTAGGTACTGTAAAATATTAGGTTGGTGACAAACCATGCATTTACTGGGAATGATTAGGTTATGTGTTTTGACCACTTAAGTGGCTAGGATTCTGAAGAATTCTTAAGTTAGGCTGCTGTTAGGTAGATTAGTTTAGCTTGGTAATGAAGTGTGCATATCTACAGACCGTGCAGAGTCAGGTGATGCTTTGCAACCAGTGAAGCTTCTAGAGTTTGTTCTGTGGTTGACAGCCATTCTATAATAGCAGATAATTATTATGCTCCAGTCCACCTAGCTGCTGAAACAGGCAGAAGTGGTATCCCAGTGGCAACCAGATGCTGCAGCTCAGCTTGGCTATCCTTGGTAAAAAATTGTACTATAATGTAAAAAATTCCAGCAAAAAAATCTTGGCTCCAGTTCTGCAAATTCATTGCAGCTTAACAACAATCCAGCTTTGACCATATCCTGAAAACATACATCACTTGTGTCTGCCAACATGTTAACTAGACTTTTATTCTTGATACTGTAGCTTTAATCGCATACTCTCATCTCCTCCAGGCTTCGCTTGATCGCTTCTTGTAATTCTGCATCTAAAGTAAAAAGTACAGGTTTAAGTAAATAAGAGTTGAGATACCTTCCTGTCCCACAGACTACACTGTGGAATTACTCCCACCACAATTGACAGACACGTTCGATGGCAAGCATGTTTAATGACTCTGTGGCAGGGAAGACAAATAATCTGTTTAAAGCCAAAGGAAAAGTTTTGAGTAGTGCTCAAAATCCTTATCTAGGATCTATAGGGTCAGGTGCGCTATAAAGGTGTAAATACACTAGAGGGAATTTTAACCACCAGCAGCACTTAACTTCATATGCGTTCTGAAAAAGACATCATAATCGTCTTCCTTTTAAACCATCTGGTTAGATTTATTATTTGGATCCTAAATGCTCTCTTTATGCAGCTGTGCAATTTTGAAGCAAAGAAAACTGAAAAACACAATATATTTAGGCAATGGCCTTAATGACATCAATATTTGATCTGAAAAATGTTCTTATCTAGGCAAATAGCCTTGTCGACATTAACTGTTCAGTTTAAATCTGTAAAAGTACTTATCTAGGCTTGCAGCCTTGGCGACCTCAGCTTTAGTTTACTTCATGGCTCAATCGCCTAAATCCAGGTTAATTGTTCCAAAATAGAAGGGTTGTTGCTGAAAAGGAGTTGAAATGCTCTCCAGACGGCCATTCCCTGCACACTTGCTATTGCAGTTCCTGCTGGACATTCTGACTGCACCCTCGCCAGGTGCAGTTGCGCTGTGTTGCGTGCTGATGTTTCGGAGTGAACCCTCACTCCATCCTCAGAGCTCTGAGCTCTGAAATAAATGAAAGTCGATGTCGCCAAGGCTGTAAGCCTAGATAAGTACTTTTACAGATTTAAACTGAACAGTTGATGCCGACAAGGATATTTGCCTAGATAAGAACATTTTTCAGATCAAATATTGATGCCATTGCCTAAATATATGTTGTTTTTCAGTTTATTTGCTTCAAAATTGCACATATACATAAAGAGAGCATTTAGGATCCAAATAATAAATCTAACCAGATGGTTTAAAACGAAGACAATTATGATGCCTTTTTCAGAGTGCATATAAAATCTACTGCTGCTGCTGGTGGTTAAAACTCCCTCTACTCTGTTGAAAGTTTTAGAAAGGTCCCACTTAACATGCACTTAAAAAAAAAAGAGAATCCCGTCACCAACCCTAGGAAAGTAAACCCGAATAAGTATGTCATAAGGCACTTTCTTTTTCCTCTTTTTTTTTCTGTTTAATTTCTTTCAAACTTTGCTTCAATGTAAATCTGAGTTCTTCGTCTTCATCGTTGTCTGTAACACAGTACATAGCCATTTAGGGTGGGAAGGGACTTTAGGTTTATCATGCCCCCCACCCCCCATAAGCTGGCATGAATAAGTATGCTGTGCAAACATCTACTAATTTAAAGGGGGTTCCCTAGCCACTCCACTATCCAGGGTACCCTGTAATTCCCTTGGCAAGCAGACATTTGTATAGGTTTACCTTGAAGGCCTTAACTATCTTCATGTCCACTGTCTCTGCTACTAGGTTGCTCCATACATTCACCACCTTATGGAAAACAAAGTGCTTTCTAACATTACCCTTGAATTTATTACCTCAAAGGCTTCAGGGTGTGGGACCTAGCCAGGACCTTGTAAAGTGGCAGGATTTTTCCCCCTGCCCTGATGGTTAGTCCCCTTTTAATGTACCCCAGATTTTTGCCAGCCCTCTTTACAGCGGAAGCACACTTGTCATGTTTCAGCCCCTTGTCTATTATGACCCAAGGTACTTTTCCTCCTCCACTGCAGTGAGAGGAGCCCTGTACAGTGTGTGGGTCCAACTTGTTTTTCCTCCCCAAGTGTTGTGCCTTGCATTCTGCTTCACTGAATCAGAGACTCCAGCTGGGCATCATACTCTGCTGAGGTGTTTTGGTGCCTGTAGCATATCACCAGCATGGCTCTTCCCCCACTTTCCCCACGCTTAACCCAGGTAGCCTCTTGTAGTACTTTCTGCTCCCCCATGTCTTTCTTGTTTTCTAGTCCTTTACGAAACAATCCACCTTCCTACTGCCTGTAAGGCCTATACCTTGGGAATAGTTTTGTATCCCAGAAATCTTTTTCACTCACTAGGTTTCTGTGAGTGCCACTAAGTCCAGGTCTTTGAGTGTATCAGGCCCTTTAGCTCCCCTATTTTGCTGGGTGCACTCCTCATATTGGCATATATTTAAGTGAAAATGGTAACCCCCCCCCATACTTCTCCTCCCCCCTGCCTTGCTGTCCTTCCCTTAATAATCCCCTGCATCTGCCTCCTGCCAGTGGTGATCTCCTGCACTAGAACCTCCCAAATCTTCTAGATTAAATCCCTCTTAATTTACCCTGTGCATTCTCTTGACCAGTACCCCCACCACCCTTTTAGTGTAGGTGCAGTTCATCTTGGGCATATAGGTGTCCCCTGCCCCAGAGGGCTCTCCAGTAGGCTAGGAAAAAGACCCCGTCCTCTTGTGTTAGACCCTTAGTGAAATGTTAGTCTACCTAGTGATTCAGAGAAGCTACTCAGTCGCCCAGGTGCCAGGATGATCTTGGAAAAGACAACACAGGATACCTTTCTCTTCGGGAACATTCACAGTTCCATGAATGACCTCATGTCCTCTGGACTAGTGCTCCCTGTCATTCGTGACATCATCATCATCATCATGGATGAGGACCGTCTGTTCCTACCCTCAGCTGTTGTTTGGTCCTGCATAGCACTCATTCAAATTGCACTCCAGGCAGGCAAATCAGCTTGCCTGAACTATCGGCCTAGTCAAGCAATGCCTCTCAACCTCACCTTCTACTTCAACAATGGAGTCCATCAAGAACAGTACCGTCATGTATCTCTGCCCTGCCTTTTCCTTCCTCCTGCTTGGAAGGTTGGGTATCCTGGTGCCTGGACTGTCTTCACCAGTCCAAGTCCCCTGCTGATCACTGCAAACCTGACCAGCCAGGTATTGGTACCTGTTGCTGGTGTCCACTGGTGATGGTGCTCCTTTATGACCATGTCTGTTACCTGCCTTCCTCACTCAGATTCATCCTCATTCGAGAGATCACAGATCCTACCACCCTCCTCTCTACCCTACTAATCCCAGCCCCCCTCACAGGCCAAATGCCCAAGTCCCTAGCCTCCTCTCTCCAACTGTCTTCCTGTGCTGCCTTGCTCACCTCCCTGTGCTCCTGTGGTGTCTCCAGCTTCCGCTCTGCAGGGGACACAGATGCTCCCCCTCTCCCACAGGCAAGATGGTGAACATAGCACAGCCCTGGCAACAAAGCAAGTGTGTTTCCCATTCACTCTTTTGGATACTAGCCTCCCCCATACCGCCCTCCTCACAACATGCCCCTCCAGAGCAGCAAATCGGATTGCAGCAGCTGCATGTGTTACCCCCCCCCCCACACACATATACATCAGAACAGTGGAGATCACACAGTCCTGGTAGTACTCCTAGATTGCTTTTATCCCCCCCTGGTAACCTAGTCTGCTAGAAACCACTGTTAGCTCCTGGACCACTTCCACTGAGCCCTACTCCTGCACTCCTCGTACTGTATTCCACTATAAAAAGAAATAACATTTTGGAAAAGAAATAATCATATTAAACCAATTACTCATTTTCTCCTCAGATTTTCATAAATTACAGGCAATGCAATGACTGAACCAGCTAAGCATGCTTTACAAAGACAGTGTAGCTCTGAGAAAAAATACTTAAGACACAATTCAGATTGCTTTTCATAAACTTTCTGTACTCTCTCGTTCTTCATACCACATTTATTTGCACCGAAACAGAATCTTTATTTCCTGAAGATCATCTACCCCGCTTCCTATCCCCCACCTGAAGTCATAAGCCTCTGCTTGTGATACTTTAATCTCTTATCATGGAAATCAATGTGAGGTCTTGAGCAAAGGATTATGGATCCCTCAGATGGGCAATAAGCAGCACAAGCAAAAGAACTGTATGGGACCGAGATCTGATTCTCAAGCAGAGCCTTTTTCTTGGCAATAAAGCAAGTATTTTACACAGCACCTTCATTTTCCTCTTCTTTTTTCTGTTCAGTCTCTGTTAAATTTTGCGTAAGTATTAATTTGAGGTCTTCATCTTCATTAATGTCTGTATCCCAGTACGGAAAGAAAAGATATATTGGGGAAAATAATTAATCATTGTTTATACAGATTTCTGTTCTCCTCAGAATTTTAGACGTTCAAGCACAGCAATGACTGGACCAGCTAAACCTTTACATCGAGTGTACCTCTTGGAAAAGGTAAACATTTAGACAAAATTCAGCATGCACTTTATATACTCTCTCCTTCTTCATTAACACACTTATTTGTCTGGAAACAGTACGGTCATCAAACTTGACTCTTTCTATCACCAAACCATGGTTTCTTCAGATCTGCCCCGCTGCACTCAGATCTGACCAAGATCCACAGTGCAAACATGACTGTCCACTTAGATAGCAACATTACTCCAGGGTCTCTGGATACCACAACAGGGGGACCCTAAGGTACTGGGCAAACAGGAGTCAGGACTGGGGTCGGGATGACCCATGGCAGCTTAATCAGCAGAGATTTGACTGGGAGCTCCGTCGAACCTGGCCCACCATTCTCTTCCCCAAATATATGTTACTGAATTTTGCAAAAATGCATCCTCAACAATTATTGCAGTTGATACAGATGACTGGACTTGACACACAGGAACAGTATGTGATTCTCAACCACAAAAACAGCAAGACAACAGAAAAACATACAAACACAGACAAGTCATATATCACTTATAAACCTGTCCTGTTTGAACCACAACTGAATATCATAGTAAAAGGTATTCGCCTCCACTCCTTCAAAAGAGTGAAGAACAGAGGAGAGGAGGAAGAGGGTGGAACATCATCTGACAGCAAAATCCAACCCCACTCCACAGGGTACAAGTCTAGAGCTCATCATTTTGTTGTGTGTGGCTGTGACAAGAATGTTCAAAAGGGGCCCATACTACACATAAATGTGCATCCTATCCCTGGTAGTGTAAACTAATTTTTCCAAAAACATGGTCTTGGACATTGTTCATCTCCAGTAACTAACTGTGTGCGTGTGTGTGTGTTGTGGGGGGGATTTGTTTCCAGTTAGTAAGACTACTTCCTTTGGCCATTGTAAGAGCTAAGAAGACCAGCTTCCACTGCTTAGCTGGTATGTCTGCTGACTCTAGCATAACCCAGTACCATTTGAGATGTAATACTAATCTTGGCCAGCATTTCAGAAAAGGCAGACTATCTCCTGCCAATAGTTTAATAAGTGGGGCCAGCTATACATCATATGGATTAAGTCAGCTTCTGTGAGTGTATATTGGAGGCAGTACAGCCCAATGGTTAAGGACACTGAGCTACAAACCTGAAGATCTGGCTTTGAATCCCACAGCCTCATTTGCATACTGTGTGACCCCGAGCAAGCCACTTAACTTCCTTGTGCTCCCAGGAAACAAGCTTTGGCTTAGTGTGTCTTTCCTGGTTCAACAATTTCCTCTTTCCCTTTATACAAACTTGGAAATACACTTATGGCACCAAGCATTTGGCAAATGACTGTATAATGATATTAGTGACTTTATATAACTTATGTTGCTGAGATGTTTGATTTGAGATTTTAAATTTGTTAGGCATCTTGGCATTTGAAAGGCACCATAAAAATAAAGTTATTATTATTACATCTGGCGCACATGCATTGTAGTAAGGTGAGAATTTGGCCAGGTGAGTAGAACTGTAATATGCTCTATTTATTGTCATAAATTGTATAACTTTATACTTTGTCTGCAAGGTAAATCACCACCCCTCGTCTAATAATTTGGACCAATCTTCTAGGGCAATTTCTATCCCTAACTCAGGTGGGCAATAAGCAGTACAAGCAGAACTGTATAGGGCCGAGATCTGGTTACCAAGTTAAACATATGTTTTTGGTAATTAAGGAAGTATTTTACACAGTACCTTCATTTTCCTCTTCTTTTTTCTGGTCAGTCTCTGTTAAACTTTGCGTAAGTATCACTCTGAGGTCTTCATCTTCATCTATGTCCATATCCCAGTATGAAAAGAAAAGATAAATTTGGGAAAAGAATTAATCATTGTTTACACAGCTTTCTGTACTCCTCAGATTTTCAGACTTCCAAGCACAGCAATGACCTGATCACCTATGCCTTCAGATAAAAGTGTACCTCTGGCATAAAAAGAAAAAAAGGGAGCTCACCTGTATTCATAGTTCTAGGAGTGGTACATGGTTTACATCCACACCCTCACAGTTCCACTGTAACGGCCTGATTGGCTAGACGTCTTTAAGGTAAGCTCCTCCCACCACACGGGCGGTATAGCCCCTGAGTCCACATCATGCCATCATATCTTGTACGCTGGAAGCAAGGATCTGGGTGCCACTTGCCAGGGGAGAGCGGGTGGGCTGTGTGGATGTGAACCATATAACACTCCTAGAATTATGGTTACAGGTGAGCAACCTATTTTTCCAGGGGCATAGATATAGTTCACTTATCCACATTCTGGCAGACTCCTAGCAGTTATCCGGGAGGAAGTGCAAGGTATGCACCTCTACTTGGCCAACAGAGATTGCAGAACCAAGATCCCAAAACCAGCAACTCAGCGTGACTCAAGGTTGATGTGGCAGTGGGAAATAACGGTGTGTGCTAACTTCCAGGTAGCTGCCCTGCAGAATTCCTGGATAGGGATGTCCCTGGAAGCAGCCACTGAAGCAGTGGTATTGTCTGGTGGAATGAGTCCAAAGTCCTATGGGAGGGTTCCATACCAGTCATCCTATAGCAGAGATCGATGCAGGATGTGATCCACCTGGTAATCATCTGCTTTGCTGCCAGTCTGACAGGTGCAGTTTCAGCATAAGTGAAAAACAGCTGGTGATCCTGTCCCTGAACTCCAGTTGCACACTCTACATAATAAAGAGTATGAAACCTAAGACTGGCCTCCGAAGATGGGCAGGTGAAGTACACAGGTAAGTTAGGTTAAGGTGAAACTCTGACATCACCTTGGGGAGGAACTTCAGCTAGGGCAATGGATGACTTTATCCCTGTGGAAAACCTGATAAGGAAACTCCACCAAGAGCGCCTGCAGCTCCCTAATCCTTCTGGCTGCCGTAATGGTCACCAGAAAGGCCATCTTCCATGACAGGTGTGACATCCCACACCGGTACATTGGCTCGAAAGGCTTGCCCATAAGCACTGCACCGAAGTGGACAGGTGAACCAGGCCTTAGCAACAGCGCTAACCACCTTGTCCTGGGCCACTGTCTATGTACCAGCCCAAGCCCAGTAAGCAGAGATGGCTGCCAGGTGCACAATAAGGGTCGTTGCCTGTAGTTCCAGCTGGGAATGGGACCAGAAGTTGTTCAGGATGCTAGTCACAGGGCAGAGAAGGGGATCATTCCCTTTGCTCTGACGCCAAATGGAAAATCTCTTCCATTTCAAAGCTGGAGAGAAGATCTCTGATCTTGAAGTGGGTAGCCATCTCGGAACAAGCGACCACCAAGCAGTGTGGTTCACGATAAACTTAGCAGTAGAGTTAAGTCACACAAAAGTGAAGGTGCTGGACTTCAGGAGGGCTGATTTTGTCAAAACGGGGGAGTGCCTCAGAAAAGCACTAGCAAACAGGCAAGAAGGTGGGGTGGAGCAACAATGGGGAAACATCAAAACCGCCATCACAGAGGCAACAAGCCTTTGTGTGAAGCAAATAAACAAATCAAAATGAAAGAAAAAAACATTATGGTTCTCAAAAGAAGTGGAGGGGAAGGTCAGGGAGAAAAAGACAGCATTCAGGAAGTATAAGGAAACACAGAAGAAGCAGGACAGAGAACTGTACCAGTTAAAGCAGAAGGAAGCGGAGAAGGCAGTCAGAATAGGAAAGGCCCAAACCGAGGAAAAAGATAGCCAATTTGGTTAAGAAGAGGGGATAAAACCTTTTATAGGTACATTAGGGAGCAAAGAAAGACAAAGGCAGGGATACTGAGGCTGAATAAAGAGGAAGGTGGTTGGGCAGAGAGCGACAGTGAAAAAGAAGGGATACTGAACGAATACTTCTGCTCAGTATTCACAATGGAAAAGCAGGGGGAGATACCTAATCCAGTCAATAGAAGCACTCTGGATAGGGGGTGGATATTAGTCCTTTCACAGAAGAAAGGGTTCTGAAAGAACTCTTAAAATTGAAGGTGGATAAAGCAATGGGGCCTGATGGGATTCACCCCAGAATGCTAAAAGAACTAAGGGAAGAACTAGTAACACGACTGACTACCCTTTTTAATAAATCATGGGAGGATGGTGTGGTACCTGAGGACTGGAGGAGGGTGGATGTGATTCCCCTTCACAAAAGTGGGAGCAAGACAGAGGCAGGAAACTACAGACCTGTCAGTTTGACCTCAGTGGTAGGGAAAATGATGGAATAACTTCTGAAGGAAAGAATTGTTGAGTACCTAGAGGCCAGTGGGGCACAGGACCCAAGGTAGCATGGATTCACAGCAGGAAGGTCATGTCAGACAAATCTAATTGATTTCTGTGACTGTGTGACCAAACTAAGTAGACCAGGGAGGGGCTGTGGACATGGCTTACCTAGACTTTAGCAAGGCATTTGACACAGTCCTGCACAAAAGATTAATAAACAAATTAGCCAGCCTGGAAGTGGGTCCCAGGGTGGTACCCTGGGTAAAACACTGGCTGGACAACAGGACACAGTGGGCAATAGTAAATGTAGTCCACAGTGAAGAAAGGAGGGTTATTAGTGGGGTACCACAGGGTTCAGTACTGGGGCCGGTCCTTTTTAATGTCTTTATAAGTGACATTGCAGAGGGACTGGAAAGGAAAGTATGTCTCTTTGCAGATGACACAAAGATCTGCAACAGGGTTGATGTGCAAAGTGGGGTGGAAAGGATGAAAAGGGACTTGGCAAGGTTGGAGAAATGGTCAAATGTGTGGCAGCTCAGATTCAACGCAAAGAAGTGCAAAGTAATGCACCTGGGAAACAAAAACCCAGGGAAAGAGCACACAATGGCAGGTGAGATACTGGCAACAACAAAAAATGGAAAGGGACCTGGGGGTAGTCATATCAGATGACCTAAAGGTGGGCCAGCAATGTGAGAAGGCAGTAAGGAGGGCTGGGGGGATACTGGGATGCATAGGGCGAGGCATCGCCAGTAGAAAACAGGAAGTTGTTGGCCCTCTGTACATACAGTTGGTATGACCACATCTGGAGTACTGTGTACAGTTCTGGAGACACAATCCAGAAGTATGTGGTACGCAAGGAATACAGGAGGCAGTATTGCTTTTCACCTGTGTGGCTTAACCCCCTTGAAGACTCATGTAGTCAAGGCACTAGGGGTAACCACTCGTCACGTTTCTGCTCGTTTTTATAAGTATTTGTAAATCACATTTGCAGTAAAATATTTGCTTAAAAACAATACTGCCTCCTGTATTCCTTGCGCACCACATACTTTCGGATTGTGTCATTTTGTGGAGGTTAGCCACCTCTTTTGTGGTGCCTGCAGATGACCGCTTTGTTTTAGCGCAGAGGAGTCCTGGTTGTGTGTACAGTTCTGGAGACCCCATCTCCGCAAAGACATAGGCAGAGTGGAGGCTGTCCAGAGGAGGCCAACCAAAAATGGTGCAGGGTCTGCACCAGAAGACATATGAAGAAAGTCTAAAGGAGCTTAAGATGTATAGCCTCGAGGAAAGCAGGGAGAGGGGGGACATGATAGAAACTTTCGAATACCTCAAGTGAATCAACAAAGTCCAAGAAGATAGCATCTTTCAGAAAAAGAGATTTGCAAGAACAAGGGGGCACAATTTGAAGATAGAGGGGGGATGGCTCATCGGTAATGTGAGGAAGTATTTCTTCACATAGAGGGTTGTAGATGCATGGAACAGCCTTTCTGAGGAGGTCATGAGTCAAAAACAGTGGGGGAATTCAAGAATGCATGGGACAGACATAAGGCAATTCTAGTGGGGGTAGGAGGAAGTAGGCTGTTGGTTAACTAGGATCTGCAGCTTATCCGTTAGGTAGGGAAATGGGCAGACTAGGTGGGCCAAGCGGTCCTTATCTGCCGTCAAATTCTATGTTTGTATAGCATCTGAGAGTCAACTGTTTACAGGAGGCCTTTACGATGTGGAGTACCTCCTCCGAAAGACCCAAGGTCTGCAACTCTAGCCGCTCAAGAACCAGGATGTGAGCTGCAGGGACTGCAGGTCCAGGTGCAGGACCATCCCCTGCTGCCTGATCAGCAGGTCTGGGCAGAGAAGCAGTCTCCACAGAGGCTTGCTGCTAAGGCTGAGGCTATCCGGGTACTAGCACTGCCGTGGCCAGTCTGGAGCTATCAGGATCATCCTGGCCTTGACCACCACCACCTTGTGGATCAAGGGGGAAGGAGGTAAGCATATATAAGGTCTGGGGTCCAGGGCCTCATGAAGACATTCACCAGCATAGTCCCAGATTGAGGAAGGTGGGCACAAAACAGCCTCAGTTTGGCATTCTCCTAGGAGACAAACAGGTCCACCAAGGGTGTGCCCCATTGGGAGAACAGCAGATTCACCACCTCCTGATGCAGGGACCACTCATATTACAACTCTCCTAACTGACTGAGAGCATCCACCAGCTCACTGCTTTCTCCTGTGACATGGATCACCAGGAGATCTGCACCAGGCTGTGCACGAGTGTCTAGGTGTGGAGTACCTCCCAACACAAGGGGAGTGTGTTCCGTTCTGCCTGTTCAGGTAGAAATGAAAATTACATACCTACCGTAATTCTTGATCTTCTTGGACGAAGTCTCACCACTCATTCATACTAATGGGACTACGCTGGAGGCGCTAGGACCCAGAAGGAGCCAAACATCTTCAGGAGTGTTAGCGCCTAGGTAGGGCTGTGAGGAAGCGGCACTGTGAGCCCGGCTCGTGCCATAGAGGCTACCTCAGCGTCACCCCTCCAACCGCCTCAGTACCTTTTTTACCGAGAAGGTGCAGTGTAAGCACGACGGGTGCTGCTGTTTGTGTATTTGTATCTGTAGCAGTTTTTTTATGGAATAAAAACGCTTTTTTAGACCTTAAAATAAGTATAGGTCTTCTTTTCGCACTTGCGTTAACTGAGTAGCCCTACTTTTGGGGTCGTTGATATTCGTTTTTTGTAGTGGCACTAGTTGCAGGACAAGTGGCCACCTTTTTTGATATTTAGCAGTGTAAACTAACCTAGTGAAACTAACCTATGTTGGACATAAGATAGTTCGAATGACCTGTGTAAGAAGGGTTAACACAACAGTCTTCACAGCCCAGCCATCGAGGGAGTGAAGACCAAAAACAGATAAGTGAGCTCGGGGGATGGAGGGTGGACGTGTGAAGAGTGGTGGAGACTTCGTCCAAGAAGATCAAGAATTACGGTAGGTACGCCATTTTAATATCTTCCTGGACAGAAAGTCTCCAACACTCATTCACACTAATGGGAGAGTACCGAGCTGAAATAATCCCCGGAGAAGGGTGGCAGGAGAAAAGAGCTCATTTAGGACAGAAGTTCATTAAGGATTGTCCTGCCAAAAGACTGATGTTGTCTGGCATGGACATCAAAAGCGTAGTGCTTCACAAAAGTGTGCACAGAGCTCCAAGTAGCCACGCCACAGATGTCTGCAATGGGTACGTTTCTAATTTCTGCCAGAGATGCCACAACTGCCCTGGTAGAATGAGCGTATACTCTGCCTTCCAGCTTAACCTGTGCCATGGAGTAGCATTGGCGAAGACATGCCACTAGCCACACCAAAATACATCTGATAGCAACAGGCTGACCCAGCCGGGCCATGCTAAAAGAGACAAACAGTTTTTTTGATTTGCGGATTTCTTTAGTCCTGTCTAAATAGAACTGCAAAGCTCTCTTAACATCCAGAGAATGTAGGGTATGCTCCCCCTCATTCTGGAAGTTCATGAAGTAGGTCAGAAGGACCGAAGGCTGGTTCAGATGGAATTCTGAAACCACTTTAGGAGAAACTTTGGGTGAGTTCGCAGAACCATCTTGTCTTTATGAAATACAGTGTACGGAGGGTCTGTAACCAAAGCATGTATTTCAGATACTCTGCGAGCAGAAGTAATGGCTACAAGGAAGGCGGTCTTCCAGGTCAGAAACTTCAGCTCACAAGCTGCTAGGGGCTCGAAAGGTTTACTGGTGATCATGCCTAGCACAAGATTAATGTCCCAGGTGGCTACCGGTTGTCTGACCGGTGGCCTAGTGTGCAGTATGCCCTTAAGAAACCTCTTGACCAAAGGTAACTGAGCCAGAGACAGAGTGTACGGGCTCGTGGTATGCTGAGATCACACAGAGGTGAATTTTTACGGTTCAGTATTGCAGACCTGTATTCGACAGGTCCAGAAGATACTCTAGGACTTTGTTTGGTGGGCAGGAAAAAGGGTCCCAAGAGGACTTTGCGCACCAGATGGAGAACCGCTTCCACTTAGCCGTGTAAGTTTTTCTAGTAGCTGGCTTGCGTGCTGCTAACAGAATATCCGAGACCCTACCTGAAACATCAAATCTACCCACCCCTATCTCCTCAGTTGGGATGGACCACTGGGCTCTGGGTCAGCAGGTTAGTTTGAAGTGGAAGCTGTCTCTGAGAAGTTTCTGATAATCTGTTGATTAATGGAAACCAGATCTGACGAGGCCAAAATGGGGTGATGAGGATCATTCTGCCCCCCAGTTTTAGCAGCACCCTCTGAACTAAGGGAAGAGGAGGAAATGCGTACAGAAAGCATCTTGTCCACCGCAGTCTGAATGCATCCTGACAGAAAACGCCAAGTTCTGGATTTCTGGAGCAGAATAGAGGCAGTTTTGTGCTGAGTGGGGATGCAAAAAGGTCCAGGTCCAGTGTGCCCCACTCTTTGAAGAGTGACTGCACGATGTTTATGTCGAGACACCACTCATAAGGATCTGTTTCCGTTCTGCTGAGATGATCCGCCAGATTGTTCTGTACTCCTGGCAGGTAAACTGCTTGGATCAGAGCCTTGTGCTCTAGGTACCACTCCCACACTCTCACTGCTTCCCTGCATAAGGGGTAAGAGTATGCTCCGCCCTGTTTGTTGATAAAGTACATCACTAGTTTGTTGTCCATTTGAAGGAGAATGATCTTGTGACAGAGAATGTCCTTCAGAGCTTGGACTGCATACAGCACGGTTCTCATTTCTAGCACATTTATGTGGAGTTGAGACATGTCCTGATTCTATCGACCTTGGGTGTGAAGGTCCAGACAGTGAGCTCCCCATCTGAGTAGGGATGCATCCATGGTGATGGAGATCTGGGATTCTAGAGGGGCAAAGGGAAACCCTTCCAGAAAGTTGTCCTCTTGAGTACACCAGGTGAGTGACCGTTTTAAAGGTTCCGTCACCTTGATGTGAAAAGACTGGGGATGTGCGGTTGGGGATCACAGAGTGCTGAGCATCCACTGAGTAGTCCTCATGTGAAGACGAACCAGAAGCACAGTGAACATGGAGGATGCCATGAGACCCAGCATCTGCTGCATCGAGAGAGCTTGCACTGAGTCGTTCTCTCTGATGAAGTGGGCCATCTGAAGAATGTCGTTCCTTCTGCCCTCCAGAAGAAAAGCTTTTGCGCTGGAGGTATCCAGAAGGGCTCCTATGAAGAGGAGCTGCTGGGAGGGATGTAGGTGCGATTTTCCCAAATTTAACAGAACTCCCATGGACGTGAAGAATTTGGAAGCCGTAGCCATGGCTTCCTGAGTCTCTTGACTGGAGGGACTCGCCAGGAGCCAGTCGTCCAGATATGGAAACACCTGAATTCTGAGCTTCCTGAAACACGCTGCGAGAACTGCAAAGCACTTTGTAAAGACTCGAGGCGCCAAGGATAGCCCAAAGGGCAGGACTCTGAATTGGTAGTGTTGACCCAATGCCACAAATCTGAGGTATCTGTGGTGGTTTGGGTGTATGAGAATGTGCTGGTCGGCGTCCTGCCATGTCTAGGGAGGCCAGCCAATCGTTTCAATGAATCAGAGGTTACAGGGGGCCGAGAGATATCATTTTGAACTTCTCCTTTTAAAGGAAGTGGTTTAACTTCCTTAGATCGCGAATAGGGCACATGCCGCCTGTTTTCTTTGGAACTAGGAAGCAATGATTGACTGGATCCTTACCAACAGACCTGACAGGGTCACATCCTCAGGCATTCTACCAGATGTCATCTCTGACCACTCGCCTACCTACTGCACATGTGGCATCTCAGATTAAAGTTCCAAGTAAAGTGATCCAGATGAGGGATTACTAGAAATTTTCCTTACTCGACTTCCTCGCTGACCTCAGACTAATTGACTGGTCAGGAGTCACTGCCACAATGGACCCAGTCCAAGCCCTGGATGCATTCCTATCTAAGTTTATCCCTGTGCAGAACAAGCATGTTCCCCTCACTAGAAGGAGGGTAAGGGGCACCGTTACCAAATGGCTTCATGGGGGCCTATTCTCCCTGATGAAACTCGGGGACAAATGATGGGCGACCTACAAGGCCTCCCTAAGTAACAATGACCTCCTAGCTTATAGACGCCTCAGAAACTCCTGTAAAAAAGCCATCCGCACAGCAAAAAGTAAGGCTTGCTGATCTGCCCTGCTCTCCTCTGCCAGCAATCCGAGGAGTTTCTGGCAGAACATTATAAGTGCGGTTGGGGTCTCCGCCAGAGTGCAAGTCACGGACCTGCTCATTGACGGGGTCAGTTGCAATAACCCTCATACAATTTCAAATACCTTTAACACAATGTTCTCCGAACTGTCTGCCCCAGCCTCCCTGTCCACTGCCTCCAAGTCCCCTAGCACCCCTCCTCTCGGTCCCAAGTCCCACCCTACCTTCTACCTACATCTGGTGTCGGTAACTGAGACCCAGAGGCTCCTTGCCTGCCTCTCCCCCCATAGTGGGGCAGGGCATGATAGCCTAGAACTGAAACTGCTTAGGCTAGGGGCCCACCTCCTAGCCAGGCCCATAACGCATATCTTCAATTCCTCCCTAACCACCGGAGTTATCCCAGACCTCTGGAAAGTGGCCAAGGTTACCCCAGTTCTTAAGCAAGGTAACCCCAAAGATCCCCTGAACTATCGACCCATCGCCATTCTGTCTGCCACCTCCAAGATTCTGGAGAAAGTTGTGGCCTCTCAGCTAACCGAGTATATACAGGAACACAACCTCCTCTCTCCAGCTCAGCACGGGTTTAGGAAGGGGCACAGCACGGCTACCGCCCTCACTGTAGTCTCCTCGCTGATCAGAACTGCAACTGACCAGGGCAACCTCACTGGTTCTATCTTCGTGGATCTCTCCAAAGCCTCTGACAGGGTAGACCACTCTCTCCTCAGCTCCACTCTTCTTTCCCTTGGTCTCTCACCCCCTGCCCACACCTGGTTCCTCAACTACCTCTCGGGCAGGAAGCAGTACATCAACTTTAATCGGACCCTCTCCCACCCCACAGATGTTCAGTGCGGGGTCCCCCATGGGTCTGTCCTCGGCCCTACTCTCTTCTCCCTTTTTATCAATGAACTGCCGTCCATCACCACCCATGGGCATACCACCCTGTATGCGGATGACCTGGTCATCTTGGCTAGCACCCGAGATATTGCCACCATTAATTCCCAACTAAATTCTGACTTCAAGTGGATCCAATCCTGGCTGGTGGAACACAGGCTTACCACCAACCTCAAGAAAACCCAAGCCATGCTTTTTGGTTCCCTGAACGAAACAAAATCCTGCCCTGCTCCACTACAAATCTACGGGGCTGATGGCACTCCCCTGCAGATGGTGGCCGCTGTCAAATACCTGGGCGTCACTCTGGACCCGCAGCTGGATCTCACCCTACATATCCGAAATGTCTGCAAGGCCACGAATGGCAAGCTTGGTCTCGCCTATAGAGCCAAAAACTGCTTAACCCTGGCTGCCCGCATGGCCCTAGCCAGGGGGGTCCTCCTCCCTTCTCTCTGCTACGGGCTAGTAACCTTGGCCCCTGTGCCTAAATCTAGCCTTTCAAAATGGGACCGGCCTACAATAACATCTGCACTTGCTTTATTCCCCAACCCACCGCTGCAACCTCTACAAGCCTAGAGTGGCTCCTCCCAGAAGCACCGCACCTTTGTAGTTGGGAACTTTATTGACAACATCGTCAGATCAGCTACACCCGCTGCCCTCGCCCTTTCCCCCACCCTTGACACCTCCTCCTACCACCTCAGGTCGAGAGCAACACTTGACCGCCCGGTTTCTAGAACCTGCACCCTTGCGGGGGACCGGGCTTTCACCACCTATGCCCCTAAAATTTGGAATTCGCTCCCTGCCCTTACTCGGTCCTCCCCCTCCCATCCGGGCTTTAAAACCTCCCTTTGGAACTACTTGAAGGGATCCTCCACTTGTCCATGTACCTCGTAGTACACCAGCCCAGGTATGCTGGGGTGGTCTCTGCGCCCACAGGGACCACTGCACTTATCCTCCTGGCAACTGGTCAAGTAACTGTTTAATGTCACCCTTGCACCAGTCCTACCCCCCGATTAGTTCACCAGGCCCTTGGTCCCCACCCCTGGTTGGTTCATCCTACCTGCTGGCACTTACTTCTGTTTGCATTGACTGAACCTGTTATATAATTTTGTGCACTGTACTTATCTTATACTAAATCATTTCTATTGTTGTTAGCTACCTACTCCAGCCCTGTTAAGCTTGTCATTTTTCTGGATGTCAATCTATGATATTGCCTGATATCTCATTGTATGTAACCTCAACTTCCTTGCTGTTCTTGTGTGATCGAGCTTGTAACCCTCCCGGGTCTCACCTCAAAATAGGCACTTGGCTGTCTAGTGTGACTTACCCGGTTAACAAAAGCAAATAAATAAATGGAAGTAGAAACCTGTGTTCCGCTGATCCAGTGGAACTACTTCTACTGCCCTGTTGTTCAGAAGGCTTGAATCTGGGAAGCAAAAAGGTCTGACTGAGAGACAAACAGCCTGGGCTGTCGTCTGGGTGGATGATCCGGAGGGGTTTCTGAGAGATTTAGAGAGCATCCCTCATGGATTATCCTGAGTACCCACTTGTCTGATGAGACTAACTTCCACTGGTTGTAAAATTGAGTCAGAGGCCCTCCTACTGCAGAGGAAGAGTCCTCCTCGGACAGCTGAGGTGGGACTTGGGCTGGAATCTCAGAGGGTGGCACTAGGTGCTTTAGGGCCCTGTGCCTTCTACTGCATTTTCTTTTGTGGCTGGGGGGCTTGATTTCTTTTGAAGCCCCCCTTTGCCATGAAAGGATTGACGGTTATGAAACTGTCGCCAATTCCCACCCCGTTGAGGGGCTGTGGATGGCGGTCTGGCTGTTTTGATAGCCGTTCTAGTTTTCTGTGTGGCCTCAAGTGCTTGCTCGACCTGAGGACCAAACAGATATGTACCATCAAAAGGTAAACTTATAACACTCTGCTGGGTATCATTTGTGAATCCTGACGTGCGTAACCAAGAGTGGCGTTGGGTGCATATACCAGCTGCTGCTGTCCTAGAAGCAGTGTCAAAGGCATCCACAGAGGCTTTAAGCTGCTGATTATTGGATTCAATGCCTCTAGTAATGGTCTGAAGAAGCTCTGAGCTAACGTTTGAATCTGGAAGAGCTTCTACGGTGGCCTTGTGCGAATGCCAGAGGGTATACTCATACTGAGAGAAATAACCCTGGTAGCTTGCAATGCGCATGCCCAGGGTAGAGGCAGAGAAGACTCGCTTCCCCAAAGTGTCAATTTTGTCAGATTGTTTACTAGGTGTGCCGTAGATTCTGGACGAAGAACGGCTTTATCATTCTCTGCAAGGTCAACTATGGCATCAGCAAAGGCTTGAGAGGCCAGAATAGGACGATCCTTGGGAGGGGCATATTTCCTTCTACGGACTTGGCCACAATGGGAATATGCGCTGGATTATCCCACATTTGTAAGAGAGTCTCAAAAGAAGGTTGCACGGAAGGAGTCAATTCCACAGGAATATCCGGGATGTGCAGATACTGCAGACACAGCAGTTTCCCAGGATCAATCTCTGAAGTCTGGAGAGAGAGTGGTATTCATGTTCTTAAGCAGAGACTTAAAGGAAAGGCCCTCGACCAGAGGCTCTGCTGGAAGAGATGGTTTATTTGCCACCCCCAGAGAGGAATCGTCGTCAAAGTCGTTCCCCAATTGAAGATCAGGATTAGGCTAAGTATCATCTCCTACTAGCCCCGAAGGGACAGAGTATATAGGAAAGGGAGTAAAAAGAGGAAGAGGAGGTCTATGAATTGGAGTAGAGAACCCCAGTGCCCCTGGCACCGGCACAGAGTGCGATGCTAAAAATACAGATGGCGCTGGCACCAGAGGAGCCAGCACTGCATCCCGCGCCACAGGACCAGAGGCCCTTAACGCCCCACTCGGGGAGGAATATCTGAAAATTCCAGCAGGAGAAAAAAGGCACCTGTGCTGGCCCCAGCACCACAGCCATATGAGCGGGAAAAACACCAGAACGCAGCGTTGATGGCACCAGAGAAGGCGCCTCGACTAGGAAGCCCCAACCGCCCGTCCCGCAGGCCCGAAACCGGTAGGCCTGAAGACCCTGGTGATGAACTCACTGGCTCAGTCAGGCAGGACAACTGCCAAGTCCATTGCTCCATAAGAACAGCTCAATGGTGAAACTGCTCACCGGAGGACCCCCCCAGGGGGCGGGGAGGGACTCCGGAGTGGAGGATGCCAGTCACCAGGAACAGAGGCCGTAGGAAACCCCGGAGCAGTCAGAGTCAAACCCCTGCCCCTGGTTACTGACAATCGACGTGCAGACATACCAGAGTGTAACCTCAAGTGGTACCTTTTCTTTTTCGACTGGAAGGTTGAAGAAGAACTCGAGGTCGAGTGGTGCAGAGTCCTCGACGAGGATCGAGAATGGGACCGCTTCTTTTTGTGCTTTCGGGAGGACTGCCACTCCCCCCATGAGCACCAGACTGCCCGTAGTTAGACCCCCCCTCCGGAGAGGGTAGCGGACCAGACCCAGCCCTGCTGATAACACAGCTTTCATGCGAAGTCTTTACCGTCATCTGCCCGTTCATAGTGGACTCCGTCAAAGGAGAGCTGAAGACTTCTTGGCAAATTGTTTTACTCCCAGTTAATAAAATAAATAAAATCAAATCAAATACTAAAACGACTATAGCTGCTGTCGTATAGACATGAAGATTGGACTCCTGGCGAGTGAGCGAGGTTGTCACTAAAGTGCACTTAATGGCGGGAAAAAAGGAACTGTGGCGGTTGGAGGGTCGACGCCGAGGTAGCCTATATGGTGAGAGCCGAGCTTGCGGCCCTACCTAGGTGCTGGCCCTCTGGAAGATTTTTGGATCCCGCAGGGTCCTAGTGCCTCTGTCGTAGTCCCATTAGTGTGAATGAGTGGTGGAGACTTTATGTCCATGAAGATCATGGTCGTAGTTTTGTCACTCTTGACCTACACAATCTGACTAGTAGAGCAAATTCAGTCACAGCCAAGTGCATTGCAAGGAGCTCCATCTGGTTTATGAGGTGACGAGACTCCCAGGTTGTCTCATGGACTTTTGGATATATCCCATATGTGGTATCATAAGTATGGTCTCAAAAATACTTCTCTCTAAAATTATTTGCATTTTAATTACAATGTGTAACTAATGACTGATGCCATTAAATGTAATGTTGTGATTGTTTCATCATAAAACGAATAAACACAAAAGTTTAAAAAATAAACAAAATGTATGGCTGGCTCTACCCCACCCTACCTGCTCAATAAGTTAACCCTAACCACCACAAAACAGTCACCTCGCGGAAGGGTAAACACGACTCACATGGTGGTCGCAGCGTAACTCAGCTCCCTGGGCATAACTTTTAAAACTGTCCGATCCAAGGGTTATGAGAAACAAAGAGATCCAGACAATTCAGTAAAGGTACAACATGGTCAATGGCTGCTAACAAAGGCAAAAGTAAGCAGCTCAAACTAAACTTTGAGGCAACAGAAGGTCTGAAAGATCAACGAACAGGGCTGGAGACCAGAACACAAATGCAGGCCCAAGCAGCCGCGAAGGTGGAGTGCGGCATGACGGAGTCAGTGAGGTCCCTGGCAAGGGTCCCTGCGACACTGGCAAAGATGCAGTACGAAATGTAGGCCGGATTTACCAAATAACAGCTCAAATATCACATCTTCAATCTGTGGTGGCGGGGCTCTCAGAGGAGTCTGCTTCACACACCACTTGGCTAAATGAATTAGAACAACGGGTAAGTGACCTAGAAGATACTGTGGGCCGTTACTAGAGATCGCAATCAAATGAAAGAGATGGTCACAGAGCTGCAGGGCCGAACTGACGAGCAAGAAAATAGATTGCGAAGGTTGAACCCAAGAATAGTGAGCTTACCTTAAGGTGTGGAGGGGAGAAATCTGGTGGTCTGCATCCAGAAGTGGCTGGTGAAAAATCTGAAACCTGAACTGGAGGCAGAGGGATCTGAGGTGGAGAGGGCGCACCATGTGGGACTGCTGCCGAAACCAGGGGACCGGCCCAGGCACGGTTCCATCATGTATTTGAGATTCACCGACAAAGAGACAGTGCTGAAGGCTGCTAAACTGCAAGGTTCAGTGTTGGTGGAGAATGGCTGGGTTTTTGTGTACCAGAATTATAGTCGGGAGTTGCAGCAGAGATGGCAAAAATACAACAAGGTAAAGTCTCAGCTGCACACCCTGGGATGAAAAGTACAGTTACGTAAGAACTTACCGTAACAGCAGATCTTCAAGAAGAGCTCTTGCAACAGGCTGTTACCATTAGGACTATACCGCCAGGCATTAGGACCCCATGGAAAAATTCTAGCTAGCAGTCTGTGGTGGTGGACCACCCCCTGATGGCCCGGCCCCCGACATCACCCAAGGTATAAAGTGGTGGTCTCCCAGCACCACCTCAGTTCGCCTGCCAGAAACCTGGCTGCATGAAAGATGGGGAACCGAGGACGTTCTTACACCCTCAAAAGTGAGAAGAAGTGATACCTTCCTAACGAGGGGAAGGAGGGAGGAAAAGCATGCCTGCTGCAAGAGCTCTTCTTGAAGATCTACTGTTACGGTAAGTTCTTAGGTAACCGTACTATCTCACTTTGAGATAGAGTTCTTGCAGCAGGCTATTACCATTAGGACCGAGTCCCAAGCAGTACAAGGACATGATTCAGGTTAGAAGGGTGGAGGATACAGAGAATCACAGAGGCTCTTAAGAGAGCAGTCCCTGAAGAACAGCTAGGCCAAAGCCTGCCCTTCTTCTGGAAGCAATGTCCAAATTGTAGTTTTTGATGAATGTATGGACAGAACTCCATGTGGCTGCATCACAGAGATCTGCTGCAGACACGTTTCACAGGGATACAAAGTAGCAACACCCCTAGTGGAATGACCTTTAACCAAGCCCTGTAAAGGTTTACCGTACTTTTGGTAGCAAAACACTATGCAGTTGACCAACCATTTGTACAAAGTCTGCTTCATCACTGGCGTGGCGGCGCCCCTATCATTCTTGGGGCGAAAGACACAAATTACTTGTCAATTTTCCTAGAAGACCGAGTATGGTCAAAATAAAAACAAAGAATTCTATGTATATTCAGAGCATGCAACAGGGCCTCTCCATGATTGCAATACTCTGGGGTAGTAAACAGGTAGATGGATGTCCTGGTTGAGGGTAAACTCGAACACCACCTTAGGAAGGAATTTAGGATTAGTACGCAGGGATACTTGTCCCTGTGGAAAACCAAACAGGGCTCTTTACACATCAGAGCCTGAAGCTCAGAAATCCTTTGAGCTGATGTGATGGCAGATAAAAATATACTTTCCAAGACAGGAAGCATAACTCGCAACTTGTGGCTGGCTCAGAGGGAGGCATTGTAAGCGTCTTTAACGAAAATAAGAGAGCTCATGAGGGAACAGGGTCCCAAATGGGTGGCTTAATGTGCATGATACCTTGCAAGAAAGGTGTGGGATAGATCTATTTGTGCCAGTTTCTTGCCATCCACTGGTACATGATAAGGTGATTGTGCAGAAAAGTGTACTTTTATGGACGAGTAGCTAAGACCTGCACTGGACAGGGAAAGGAGATACTTCAAGACCGAGTTCACTGAACAGGTGAATGGGTCTAGAAGACAGGCACATGCCCAAAGGCAGAAAAGGTTCCATTTCATGGCGAAGGTGGCCCTGGTTGAGGGTTTTCTCGCCGCCACTAGGACCTCTGCTACCGCTGCTGACATCCCATACCGGTCCCTGACTAAGTCTGCAGGAGCCATGCATGCAGGTGCAGAGACTTGAGATTTGGGTGCACAAGAGTCCCCTGCTCCTGGAAGAGCAAGTGAGAGGACAGGGGCAGCGGAATCGGAGGTTCTACTGCCAATTGTTGGAGCAATGGGAACCAAATCTGCCAATGCCAGAACGGTGCTATGAGAATCATGCTCGCTCATGCCAGTTGAAGTTTGAGCAGTACTCTCTGGAGTAGTGGGAAGGCATAAAGACACCTCTCTGTTCAAGAGAGGGACAACGTATCTCGCCAGAAAACACCAGGCCCTGGATCAAGTGAGCAGAAACTGGGCAGTTTGGCATTGAGCGGGGAGGCAAAGAGGTCCAGTTCTGGTGTAACCCCCCTACAAATGGGGGTTCCTGAAAAGTCTTCCTCGAGCTTGCCTAAATGCTCACTGCCAGGCTGATGTCCTGCATTTTAGCAGTTTAAATGTGATTGCCAGAGAGTGCCTGTATAGCCTCTGTGTACTGTCTCTTTAAGAGCTGCCTGGATTGCAGTCATAAGTAATCTGAGAGGGGAGCTCTGTTGAAAGATGTAACTATTTGCTGAAAATCATTCAGCGTGATAATGATAATGTAGTTTGTCTAACCTGCCTTCTTTGCAGCAAGGACTGTTTTATCTCCACTATCTTGGTCCTGGACTGCAAATTGGACCAATCAGTGCTGGTGGGACCAAAAATGGAGCCGGACTACAGGAGCTGTCTGGAGTCAAAATCTGTAGGAATTGTAGTTTGGGGCTTTTTGCGCCTTTTTGCACCTGAAGGGGAGCCTTTGTTGTGACTGACAGGAGGATCAGCCAACCGAATCATTTGGATCTTGGGGAATTTACCAGGCTGCTGCACCTAGTTTCAGTTTTGAGCTGAGAAGTGAAGAAGTAACAGCTCAAGTGATTCTGGGCAGCAGTTCTGTGTAGTTTTGCATGGGAGAACTGTGAAAGGGCCGAGTTTTGGCCTGCTTGTCTGCCTGCTGTCCCCGAGAGGGAAAATAGAGTTTATGAAGACAGAATCCGAGTTGTGAGGACTATTTAAGCCACTGGACTGTGACCAGGCTTTAACCTGAAGACCACCGAAGATTTGCTGAATATGATCGGCCTGTCAGGATTTCCAGCTGCTTTTGAATCCCCGGTTTGTGCAGAGACTTTGCAATAGTGACCAGAGAGCGGTTTGCCTGGTACAGTAGAATTTCCTTACATGTAAATGTGCTGTGTATTGAAAGTGGGTCATGATTTGGTTCCCCACTGTGTGAACTGTGTTCTGCTTGCTGGAAGCTTTATCCAGCCTAAATGGACTGAATCCGTGTTCATCTCCATTCAGCCTGGACCATGCCACGCTGGCCCTACCAGACTACCCCACTGCACACAGAAAGCCACCGACGAGAGACCTGCCTGGCGATCAGCCCCCTGCTCCACGCTTGAACAGGAACAATGCCTCAGCGAATCGTGTGGGCCCTGCTTCTCATGGCACTCCAGATTAACCACCTGCTGTCTCAATTTTCATCCAGCCTGTGTCCAGTCTTGGGTATCCTGAATAATCATCAGGGTAGCTCCCTGCAACAACAGCCTAATCTAAAAGTATGTCATCTGATTGTCTTGTTGTTTTCTTTTCACGAACTGAGCCCTCTGGCTTACAAATAGTGTGTGTTGTGCATGTTGTTTTCTTCTATCACAGGGCCCCAACCAGCTGCAACGTTCCTGGTTAGCCCACAATTCTGCATCTGGGTACCGAGAATGTGTGACTGTTTATGGACCCTGAAGTGCATGCATAACTGTTTGATTGAAAGAGCCTTTAAGCAAATTAACCTGATTACGCCCCTCCCTTGTTCAAGCCCCTTAAATAAATCAGATCTCTTTTTTGCATTTACCCTGACTGTGGTTCCAGTTGGTGCAAGAGTACTGTACTGCTGTTATTTGCTGTGTATAACCTTGTTTTACAGGGGATCCCCAGGGCCAGGCTAGAGGACAGCTCTGGTGGTAAGTGCAAACAGTGTGGGTACTTGTATGGTGTATCAGGGGTATTGTGAAAGTGATTATTGTATATTGTTCCGGCCACTAGTAAGGAAAGAGGGGGATTACAGTGTCCCGGAGGGCTGTGCCCAGGTTAGCTTGACCACTACCAACCCTGACCTCTGGGTGGAGGCACGGTTTCAGAACTCAGGCCCCTTAACCTGCTACTAGCCAAGCAGGCAGGTGTAGTAGCCCTTGGGATAGCGCCACCTAGGGGTTACATTTTGGAGGCTCACCGCTGAGATTTTGTGCCTTCTAGTGGCCAAAAATCATGAATTATTGTTAAAGATTAATGGCTACCCCAGTAGAAATGACTGTACACCAGTTGGTGGGGTGGTGTACTGGGCAGGAGATCAACCCCCAAAATGCTCTACTTATACTGGATATCCCCTTGGGTACCAGTAAAGACATTGTAGAGGGAGCACTCTCCAAAGTTGAATGTTTAAAAAACCCTGTGGTGGTGGGTCGACAGGCTGATTTGATCGCCCAAACTTTCATAGCCTTGGTAGAGTGTAGTGACCTCATGGACACCTCTGAAGTGCCACAGACTATTGCCCCAGAAGGGGTTCCGGCTGCCTGGAGAGTGACAGCAAAAGACAGTAAAGACCCAGGGGACGATGAGCTCCCATCATTGTCTGATACTTTTGAGGAGAAATTTGCTAAGTTGTTGCTGGAGGAAGGGAAAACCATAGGGGATTTTAAGAAACTATTCCTGCCACCTGGGAGTGTTTCTTCCTCAACACCCTCTCCCATTCCAGCACCTGTTACTGCCTCGCCTTCTGTGCCCGTGCCAATGCTGGTCCCTATATCTGTACCTGCCATTAGTCACGACTCCTACCGAAGGCTGAGAATCTTCTTGGGCATCCTCCCAACCCCCCAGGGGGAGGATGACTGGGAGACCTGGATAGACTATGTTGCCCCTCTAGTACTTGAATGGCAATGCTCAGAAGCAGAGAAATGAAAGAGGTTGAGTAAGAGCTTCTGAGGTCCTGCCCTGGCTACCATCAGAGCCAAGCGGGCCAATAACCTCAAAGCAACTGCACAGGACTATCTTGATGCACTGGAAAATGTGTATGGGAGCCCGGATGCAGATGAAGGTCTGTGGTGGAGAGAAAGAAACGCTCAGCAGTACCCAGGGGAGCCATTGTCTGTGTATGTACCTCGGCTTGAAAAGCTGCTACTAGAGTGTCTCAGAAAGGGTAGTTTGCCATCAAATTAATTAGATCGAACTAGGCTGGACCGGATCCTTAAGTCTGCTCCGTTTTCAGAATTGTTATTGCTTCAGTTGCGCCTTGCCACCCGACTGGAATCGCCCCCCTCCTATGATGAGCTAATGACAGAAATTCGGGGGGTTGAGCAAAGGCGACCCGTGGGGGAATTGCACCTATATCTGCTGCTGCTGCACAAGTGACCGAGAGTGATCAGCCAAGTGAGGCTCAGGGGCAAAAGTCGGCACTTAACAAGCACTCTGAGAATGCAAAGGATTTCCTGCCCTGGGCCCAGCATTGGAAAGACGAGTTATTAAAGGAAATCTGAGAGCTGAAGACGAGTGCCTCTGCAAGGGTATCCCCATGGAACAAGATTCTGGTCCCTTTCAGGATGTGACTGCCATGGGGGCGGGGGTGCACCCTCAGGCATCCGCTACAGAGGATGGCTCCAAGGCTAAGATCACTGGATTGACTGCCACTTTAAAGGAACTGTTAAGATACGTTGCACCACTCTCACCGCTGCAAGCAGATACTAGACCCCAATCTCTTACTACTGCTTCAGTTCCTCATATGATGTTCTCTCTCAGGATGTCCCAGGAGTCTATCATTTGTCACAAATGTGGAAAGGATGGCCATATGAAAAGAGAATACTGGTCTCAGAAGGACTTAGAAAGAGTAGTAAACAGACTCCAAGGGGAGCTCCGAAAAGCAAGTCAATGGCCAAGGGGTGCCCGAAATGACCGCAGTGAGGGTTCGAGAAACCCAAACTCAAATTTCTTTGTGGCTAAATCGTCTGTCTAGACCTCTGCTAGTGCCTCTCCAGACTGGTCCAAAATAGTGGGCCCTTCAATGGAGACTATGGTGACTGTGAATGGTATTCATACTCAGGCTGTGCTTGACACTGGTTCGCAAGTGACCATTGTATTCCAGGACTGGTATGACAAACACTTACCTGACGTGCCTTTGCAATCCCTGGAAGGCCTACGTGTGAGTGGCCTGAGCGACAAATCTTATCCATACCAAGGGTATGTCCGCCTCTGGTGGTCTTTTCCTGCAACTGTAACAGGTGTAGAGGAGCAAGTCGAGACATTGGCCCTACTGTGTCCCCCCACCGGACTGTATGATGGGATCCCCCTTTTAATTAGGGCAAACGCCCATATGTTTGAGAGACTGGCGCAACTCTGTCACGAGAAACAAGGGCAACAGACTGGGAGGGCCCTGAGAATTCCGGCTCTGATCAAGAGGGCCTATGATTTGCAACAGAAACCCGAGGAAACAGACCGGGATGAACTGGTGGGGATCGTGTGAAAGAAGGATCCCGATTCAATGGTACTGGCCCCTAACGCCCAGTGTACCATTCAAGGGGAGGTCCGCCTATGGAAAGATGTCAAAAACAAAATACTAATGTTGGATGCGCCAGGTGATGGAAAATTGCCAGAAGGATTATTGGTCAAGCCCAGCATCTTGCCTGATTGTGCCCATGCCTATGCACGACGAGTGATGGTCCAGATTCACAATGTGTCAGATCGGGAGATCCGTGTGAACAGAGGGTACACCCTAGCTATGGTACACTGCGCAGACACTGCAGTATTGCCCAGCAACAAGCACCCTGGTGAGGAGAGAGTGACCCCAAACTAGTTTGACTTTGGTGACTTCCCGTTGCCAGCTGAATGGAAGGCTACAATTGGCAAGAGACTTCCCCAGAGAGACCAAGTGTTTTGTTGAAGGAATCGGATGTGGGATGTGTCCAGGGTGCAGAGCATCACATACAGTACGCCTGCACGATGAATGGCCATTTCGAGAGAGGTCCCGACACCTAGCCCCAGCAGACAGATAATGTGAGAAGACATCTACAGGAAATGCTTGCTGCTGGCGTGATACAAGAATCCAGGAGCCCATACGCCTCTCCCATTGTGGTTGTGTGTAAGAAGAATGGATCTGTGAGGATGTGTGTTGATGAGTGAACCCTGAACCGTCGGACCATCTCAGACCAATATACTATGCCTCGTATACAAGATGCCCTGGACAGCTTGAATGGGAGCAAGTGGTTCTCGTTGTTGGATCTTCGCAGTGCATACTACAGATCCCGATGGCCCCGGAAAACCGTGAGAAAAAAGCCTTCATCTGTCCCTTGGGGTTCTACGAGTTTCTGAGGATGCCACAGGGGAAATCGGGTGCCCCAGCCACCTTTCAGCGACTGATGGAACGTGTGGTGGGAGATATGAATTTGCTGGAATGCCTGGTGTACTTGGACAATATCATTGTGTTTGGGAGCACCTTAGAGGAGCATGAGAGCCGACTGTTTAAAGTCCTAGACTGACTGGAAGACTTCGGCCTCAAGCTGTCCATTGACAAGTGCCAGTTTTTCCAAACCTCTGTGAAGTATGTTGACACATAGTATCTACAAAAGGGATAAAGACTGATCCCAGTAAGGTTGAAGCACTGACTACTTGGCCCCAGCCCCATAATCTGAAAGAACTACAACGTTTCCTGGGGTTCTGTGACTACTACTGCAGGTTCATAAAAGACTATTCCAAGGTGATTTGCCCACTCTTGAACGTTACCCAGGGTTACCCTCCTTCCAATCGTAAATACAAAAAAGGGTCTGTTAAAGAACCAGAAAAAGTATACTTCCGCCTAGGTGAACTCTTCAGGCCCCACTGGACACCCGACTGTGAAGCAGCCTTCCATGAAATCATATACCAGCTCACCCACGCCCCCATCCTCGCCTATGCTGACCCCACCAAACCCTATGTGCTGCATACGCACGCTAATCTGCAAGGTCTAGGAGCGGTGCTGTATGAAGACCATGAGGATGGCCTGAGACCAGTAGCTTTCGCCAGTAGGAGCTTGATCCCGTCCGAATGAAACTACCCTGTACATAAGTTGGAGTTCCTTGTGCTAAAATGGGACATCGTTGACTACTTTCATGAATATCTCTATGGGGCAAAGATATTGGTGAAGACTGACAATAACCCGTTGACCTATGTACAGACTTCAGCTAAGTTAGACGCCACTGGGCACTGGTGGCTTTCTGCATTATCAACTTATGATTATGCTGTCGAATATAGACCGGGCCTGAACCATATTGATGCTGACGCCCTATCACGAAGGCCCACTTCCAAGAGTGATTAGTCAGGCTGTCTGAACCTGACATTCGAGCATTATACCAAAAGTTTGATGGAGATGAACAGATGTCTGCGGACACAGTGGACTGTTTAGTAGATTGCTTGGGCCCTTCTGACACTTGCATACCAGCTGCTTATTGCCACTTCTCTGCTCTAGATATTAGTGCACTACATCAATTTGACAACAGCATTCAGTGGGCTCAATGCCAAGATCCTATGATTCAGCCAGCACTTAATGCCCTGCGTGCGGCGAAAGATGTGTCTAAGTTACGTTCCACTGACTTGCGAACTGCTTTATTGTTTAAAGAAGGCCCCAGATTGAGGTTTCGCACTCAGCAGTTACATAGAAACATAGAATTTGATGGCAGATAAGGACCGCTTAGTCCACCCAGTCTGCCCATTTCCCTACCTAATGGATAAGCTGCAGATCCTAGTTAACCAGCAGCCTACTTCTTTCTACCCCACCCCTAGAATTGCCTTATGACTGTCCCATGCATGCTTGAATTCAACCACTGTTTTGACTCCACAACCTCCTCTGGAAGGCGTTCCATGCATCCACAACCCTCTCTGTGAAAAATACTTCCTTACATTACCTCTGAGCCACCCCTCTATCTTAAATTGTGCCCCTTGTTCTTGCACACCTCTTTTTGAAAGATGTTACCCTCTTGGACTTTGTAGATTCCTTGAGGTACTTGAAAGTTTGTATCATGTCCCCTCTCCTCTTCCTTTCATCGAGGCTATACATATTAAGCTCCTTTAGTCTCTCTTCATATGTCTTCCGGTGCAGACCGTGCACCATTTTAGTTGCCCTCCTCTGGACAGCTTCCATCTTGTCTATGTCCTTGCAGAGATTGGGTCTCCAGAACTACACACAGTACTCCAGATGGGGTCTCACCAGCTGTCTGTACAGAGGGATAACAACTTCCTGTTTTCTACTGGTGATGCTTCTCCCTATGCATCTCAGTATCCCCCCAGCCCTCCTTACTGCCCTCTCACATTGCTTGCCCACCTTTAAGTCATTTGATATGACTACCCCAGGTCCTTTCCATTTTTGTTGTTGTTAGTATCTCACCCCATTGTATACTCTTCCCTAGGTTTTGTTTCCCAGGTGCATTACCTTGCACTTCTTAACACTGAATCTAAGCTGCCACATTTGACCATTCCTCTAACCTTGCCAAGTCCTTCTCATCCTTTCCACCCACCTTGTGCATCAACTCTGTTGCAGATCTTTGTGTCATCTGCAAAGAGACATACTTTCCTTCTAGTCCCTCTGCAATGTAGCCTATAAAGACACTGAAGAGCACGGTCCTAATACTGAACCCTCGGTGCCCCACTAGTACCCCCTTTCTTCAGAGTGGACTCCATTTACTATTACCCTCTGTGTCCTATTCTCCAGCCAATTCTTTACTCAGGCTATCATCTTGGGACCCTCCCAGGCTGCTATTGTATATTAATCTTTTGTGTGGGACTGAGTCAAATGCTTTGCTAAAGTCTAGGTGGGCCATGTCCACAGCCCCTCCTGATCTACTACTTTGGTCACCCAGTCAAAGAAATCTATTAGATTCATCTGGCATGACCTTCCCTGTGAATCCATGCTGCCTCGGGTCCTGTGCCCTCCTGACTTCCTAGGTACTCGACAATTCTTTCCTTCAGAGGTGATTCCATATTCTCCCTATCACTGAGGTTAAACTAACAGGTCTGTAGTTTCCTGCTTCTGCCCTGCTTCCACTTTTGTGAAGGGGAATCACATCTGCCCTCCTCCAGTCCTCAGGTACCACCCCATCCTCCCATGATTTTGCTAAGAGGGTAGTCAGTGGTGTCACTAGTTCTACCCTTAGTTCTTTTAGAATTCTGGGATGAATCCCATCAGGCCCCATTGCTTTGTCCACCTTCAGTTTTAAGAGTTCTTTCAGAACCCTATCTTCTGTAAATGGGCTGGTATCAACTTCTGTATCCAGAGTGTTTATATTGTTTGTTTTAGGTTCCTCTCCTCTTCATTTGTAAATACTGAGCAAAAATATTTGTTTAGTATCTCTACCTTTTCACAGTCACCTCTGCCCTCCCCCTCCCCTTTATTAAGCCTCACTATCCCTCCTTAGTCTTCCTTGGCTCCTGATGTACCTAAAAGGTTTTATCCCCCTTCTTAACTGAGTTGGCTATCTTTTCCTCGGTTCGGGCCTTTGCTGTTCTGACTGCCTTCCCAGCTTCCTTTTGCTTTAACTGATACAATTCTCTGTCCTGTTCCTTCTGTGATTCCTTGTACTTTCTGAATGCTTTCTTTTTCTCTAGAACCTTCACTGTCACCTCCTTTGAGAACCATAGTGGTTTCTTACATCGTTTTGCTTTGTTTATTTGCTTCACACAAAGGCTTGTTACCTCTGTGATGGCAGTTTTTATTATTCCCTATTGTTCTTCCACTCCTCCTTCCTGCCCATTTGCTAGTGCATTCCTTAGGCACCCACTCATTTTGGCAAGAGTCAGCCCTCCTGAAGTCAGTACTTTTGCCTTTGTGTGGCTTGACTCTAATGCTGTGTTTATTGTAGGAATATACTGTTCGATGGTGCTAGTTCCCAGATGGCTACCCACTTCTACATCTGTGATCCTCTCTCCATCTCCATTTGAGAGAACCAGGTCTAAGATTGCTCCCTCTCGAGTGGGTTCCAATACTAGTTGTCTAAGGCATGCCCCCTGTAGGGCATCTCGAATAACACCACTCTTAGAAGTGGCTGCTGCAACTGCACTCCAGTTAACATCTGGCATATTCAGATCACCCATCAGCAATATCTCCCCTTTATCTGCCATTCTAAGTATACTTTCTATCATTTCCTTGTCCATTTCCTCCCCCTGAAAGGGGAGTCTGTATACAACCCCTGTGTGGATTGTGGTGCCATTGCCTGCCTCCAAATTGACCCATAGTGCTTCTTCTCCTCCCTGTTTACCCTTTGTTCTGTTGCTTTGATTCCTTCCCTTATGTGAGAGCTCTCCTCCTCCTCTTTTACCTCCCTGTCCCTCCTGTAGATAGTGTATCCTGGTATGTTTACGTCCCAGTCATGGTTCTGTGTGTACCATGTTTCTGTGACTGCCATGATATCCAGATGTTCCTCCTCCATCAAGGCCACTAATTCAGGAAGCTTGTTACCCAGACTACGGGCATTGGTACTCATTGCTCTCCATTTTTTGATGGCTTTACCTTCTGTAGCAGCATCCCCCACTGACCTTTCTACCTTGGTCTTTTTCTCATTTAGTACCCTGTTTTGTAGGGGGAGGCTGGGATTTTCCTGCTGCTTATCAAGCAAAGAGAGACAGTAGATCGTAGTGGCAAAGTAGACAAGCAACAATTGGTCCTGCCCACGGCCTTTAAAGATTTGGTACTGAGGCCCCTCCACAATCACATGGGGCACCTCGGTATTGACAGAAGAAAAAATTACTCACCATAGTAATGTTGTTTCTTCTAATGGAGTCTTGCTGTATTCAGACATAATGCAGTTAGCCCCAGCACTTGAACTGCCCCAGAGAGGAAAGAGTTAACTCTATGCATAAGCATAGAACGTTGAGCTCGAGCTCGTTTTTCAAACCTCCGTCTGTAGTACTTCCCAGTGTAACCGTCAGATTCTTACAAGCAAACTCTGATCGGGCCAGGGGGATGACTTGGGAAGATTCAAGGTGATCCCCAGGGCTTGGAACAGTTGGAAAGTACTTTCCAGTGTGTGCTGCATCTGGTCCGTGGTGGGTGCTGTCAGAAGCCAGTCGTTGAGGTGGGGTAGATGTAATGTCCCTGCCTCTGAAGAGCTGCTCCCATCACCAAAAGGCACTTGGTAAATACTTGAGGTGCCGAGGAGAGGCCGAACAGCAGTGCCCAAAGCTGATAATGCTCATCCTGGAAGGTAAAGCAAAGGTACTTTGTGTGGGACGGCAGGATTTTTATGTGCATGTATGCATCCTGCATATCCAGGGAGCAAAGCCAGTCCCCCTGGCGTATCATGGGCAGCAATCCTGGCAGTGTCACCATCCTGCACATTTTGTATTTGATAAAATTGTTCAGCTGGCTGAGATACAGGATGGAATGAAGGTCCCCTGACTTTCTGGAACTATGAAGAAATGGCAGCAATAACCCTTTCCTCTTTGACTTAGTGGGACTACCTGGATTGCCTTTTTGCTTAGGAGGGCTTGGATTTCTGCCAGAATGAGGCCTGTGTGGGACGGTGAGCAATGATTGGAAATCGGTGGATTGTCTGGAGGTATTTGGGTGAGCTCCAGAGTGTAACCCCTTTCTATAATCTGGAGTACCCATTGATCTACTGTAATGCTGGACCAACCTGTGAGGTAAAGGGAGAACCACTCTCATACTGCCTCTTCCTGTAGCTCCGCGGGAGGGGGCAGGCAGAGAGTCGTGCAGAGGTGGTTGGGAGTGGCCAAGGGAGCTCTGGCATTTTTGGCATTCCTAGGTCCTTGTGCCAGAGGACACGGGGTCCCTTTTCTTTTGTAACCCCCTCTTTGCTGCTGTTGTTTCCCCTGCTGGCCTTGTTGCCTGCGAAAGGATCGGCGCCTGGATAGGGTTGGCTCGGACTTACACATTTTGTGGACCTCAGAAACTGCTTTTCTTGAGTCCTGCAAGCCTGTGATCATCTTTTCTGCCTCCTGGTGAAAGAATTGATCCTTGAAAAGGGGCATCCAGGACAGCATCCTGCAAATCCTGGCGGAGGCCCGAGACCCTCAACCAGGAGTAGCGCCGTAGGCCTATCCCATGGCAGCTGCTCTTGCGGCAGTGTCTGCTGAGTCTTACGAGCACCTGAGGACGTGCATGCCAACGTCATCACCTGACTAGAGGATGGCTAAGAGCTCCAACTTATTAGTGGAGTCGGGCTGTGACTGAGTCAGGTTCATAGGCTTGTTCCAGAGAGACTTCTGCTACATCATCATGTGTCACAGACACAGTTCTAATGTCTCATGAAATGCAGTTTAATAATATAGCAGTACAAAGTAAAAGGTGCAAACCTTTACCGTGCTACAAGCACAAACTGGGAGACAAAGGTAGAGCCCCACTGATGCCTACCAGTTTGCCGTAGCTTGATGAGGCTAATGTGAAACCCGGTAGAAGTCAGTGGGGCTCTGCCTTGTCTCCCAGTTTGTGCTTTGCAGCATGGTAGAGATTTGCACCTTTTACTCTGTACTGCTATATTATTAAACTGCATTTCATGAGACATTAGAACTGTGTCTGTGGCCTGGTTTTGGTGGTGGCTATTGCTGGATTTTGAGATTTATTGCATTTGTTCCAGTAGCACACCCTGCTGTGGGGCGGTTGCCTATTAAGTATTACATCACCACGTGTTCCAGAAAATTTAATGAACGGACCGTGCAAGTGGCTGGAGAGTACACCTTCCAGCCAAATCGGTCCATCTTACTGCACTTCTTATCCAGTGGTTGGGAGCTCATATGCTTCGGTTGTTGAGTCCTACCATGTGCAGCTGTAAGGATCATAGAGACTGCTTTGGATTGCTTGCTCAAATGTGGTTTCTCCCTAGGGGTCCTATATAAGCGGTCAGCTTTCTTAGGAACTGCTAAGGTTGTGGAAGGGTGCTTCCAGGCTAGTTTCGTAACGTTATAGAAGGGCTCCACTAATGGGGGAATGACTAAAGGTTTGGGTCAGTAGCCCCTAAGAATTTGGCCAGGCGGCATCTCTCGGGGTCTAAATCTTCCATCTCCCACTGGTTAAGGAACTAAGTGTGTCTCATCACATCTAGGAAAGAAGAATTGTCCGGAGATCTTGGAGAATCCCTCCTTGGATCCAGAGATGGAAGAGACAAGTTGACTTCTGAGAAATTGTAAGAGGAAGAGTGGACTCCTCTGAAGATGTGGACCGGCATCCACTAGAGCAACTCTGGCATCTAGAGGAGGATCTGGATGGGTGACAAATGTGCTGCTGTCATCCGGGAGATTCCTGTCCATTGCCTTCTGGAGCTGGGTGGGCTGGCGTCGGGGGTGGCAAAGGCGATCTGCGTGGATGAGGGGTCGGTTGCCTAGGCAGAGCTGGGATAGGGGTTCCCACGGGGGTGGGGTTCGGCTCCGGTGGTCTGGGCAAAAGAACCCCTTTAATAGTGTTTCAACTGGTGAACAGAACACCAACCTCAGCCAAAGGGACCATGGGGCCCAGCTGTGGGTCTGGCTTCAGGGTAGGAGTGTCCAAGGGGCCTGGCATCGGACCCTTCGGTTTAGTCCCCCCTGGTGTCAGGTCTGACAATGCCGCTGTATCGGATGTCAGGTCTGGTGGTGTCTCATCCCCAGGCGTCGGGTGCTCTAGCGTCTGGTCATCAGGCTCCCAAGGGGAGGCAGTGACGGCAGGAGTAACGCCTGGTCCATGGTTCTCTTGGAGGCAGGCGTCAAATCTCCCAATGTCGGGTCCGTAGTCGGACCCTTTTAGAGCCCTGTGGATCAGACGGTGGCTTGTAGGGTATCGTCTGCTCCAGCTCCACAGTAGAGTCAGAGGGCGTTGTGGAATGTCATTGGTCCGGAGCCCCAGGCAATGATGGCATGGAAGGTGAGTGCGGTTTCTTGGTGCTTGTGTTCCTGATGCCTCTTGGTGTTGTCGTACCCTGTCGTCTTGTCCGACGATGCAGAGGGCACGGCCTTGCGGACAGAAGGTTCTGACCTGCTGCCTGACAAGTGTGGGCCGATCCTTCTGGCTGAGATTCTAGTGAGAGCTTGTGGGGTCTGACAGCCAGGGAAACGGGGCCTGGGAAGAAAGATTACCCTCTGGATGTCTGGAGGGAGGCTTCCTTCGACAGTAAGCCTGGAAGAGCCTAGGAAACTGCAGGGGCCGAGTCTGACCTTGCATCAGAGGTAGAACTTTTGGAAGTCTTATATGGAGACCTGGGATGGAATTCTGACCTGGACCTACCTCTGTCTCGATGATGGTGCTTCCCGCTTGAGTTCTTCTCTCTAGGGGAGGAGTCCTTGCCCAACAAGGAAGATGAGCTGTGCCCCAAGTGGGTCTTCTGTAAGGGTGGCCACTAGTTGTTCAAGGAGATATGTTTTTGAAATCTTCAGGCGGTGGATGCGGGTCCTTCTATTGAAGCTGAGGCAATGTAGACAGGCATCCGGCTCATGGTCAGGGCCTAGGCACAGAAGGCAGGCCGAATGGCCATCTTTGGCCGGGATCCGCTTGCCGCACATGCACTTCAATTTCCGCCACTCTGTGGACGAAGTTGGCTGGGTAGAGCATACCAGACAAATTAGATTAAATTTGACTAAGAATGATAACTCGTGAAGCATGAAAAATGGCGGTCGACTGGAAGGAGGAGGCATCCGTGGTGCCGAGATGGTCAACGGCGGGGAAAAAAAACTGAGGTAGTGCCAGGGGAACACCCCTTTATACTATGGGCGACGGGGGCGGGGCCAACGTCAGCGGGCGGTCTCCTGCCATAGACTGCTAGCTAGAATTTTTCCGTGGGGTTCTAGTGCCTGGCCGCACAGTCCTAATGGTAATAGCCTGCTGCAAGAGCTCTATCTCAAAGTGAGATCTTTGCTTTTCTTTACCCGGTGAAGATGTGAGTGGAGAGGCCAGGTAAACTATCCAAATATTTTTCTGACTACCTTGAGGTTGAACGCTGGGTCAACAATGACTCTGCATCGACAGAACGAGGAGGGCCGTCTCAATCCCCGACTTCAACAGTCAGATGGGTATTGCTCAATTTGTCCTTTTCGGTTAATCTTGGTACTGTGGTGAGGTAGTCGGGGAAGGAGCGCTTGATGTGGCCAGTATGATCAACTTGCCCTGATGTGGGATGATTTTGGGATGGTCTCCATGGTGTTCGAGCCTATGAGGATACGAAATCTCCCTGGAGCACCTGCGCCATCAGTGGGAGCGACCCACATGCACTGGCCTAACAAGCGGCTGAAGCGACACTGAAGGGTGTATTTCTTGTTTGTGCCAGTTGGCACTGGGTTAATTTGCCTACTTGGAAGCCGCTTTAAGTGGTGGTGGTGGTGGTAAACACTAATCCAGTGCTCCAATCAATGGACATTTAGTGAACTTACAATCTGGGTACAGCCGGGTCGTGGGTGCAGCCATGAATTACCCCGTTGACACCCCCTTCCACCAGCTCTTGTTCATCTGATCTACTGTGCCTGGTGCCGGATTACCAACGGGCACCATTCCGAACCTGTAGGCCTGACCATGCCTGGGGGCATGGGTCTCTATGGGCAGGGGATTCAGACACTGACTGCGGCTGGAACGCTTCAGAATAGCTGACCACGCTTGGGGCTCCTCCCTATACAGGACCATCTGTAGTTGTAATAGTTTGAGTTTTGCTTATATAGTAGAGTGAACCTTTAAATGTTCAGGTTGCAAACCGTATTTGGGGGAGGGAGGAACTAACTCAGTCATGACATATGATTTTGATGTTGTGTGCTGGGGGGGCAGATATCCCCTTCCGTGGCTCACTGATTGTTGGAAGATGACAAGGGAGGGGGGAGAGAAGGCAGCTTCCTGGTTGATCACCTTCACCGTTGTTACTTTCTCGGCACCCTATGAGTCCCCTCTCATAAACACAGGTTCTCTTTTGTACTTTTTCAGGCACCCTCGTCTTGCTCTCAGTACATGCAGACAAGGATAGAAGGGGTGTCGCCCTGGTGGCTTAATTTGAGGATCGGGCAGCACTATTTAAATAATTCTGTCAAACTATGCCCATTACAGAACTCACACAGCAGACATCACCTGGTGCTATAACCAACCACCATTAGTTTGCAGGGTTATCTGGCGAGCAGTTGGGAAGCCCAGCTGGGGGAGGGGTAATTTGCAGGGTTACACATGTTGGGATGCAGCTGGTAATAGGGTTTGTACTTCTGTTAAGCGATGGAGTGGGGGGTTCATGTTGGGGGTTAAGGTTAAAAATGCAAGCAAAAGATAGTCAGGCTATGACAAAATGAGAAAGCAAGCTGAAGCAGCACCTAAGCATCTAAAGGGAATAATCCTAGTTGAAAAAGTGGACAAACTAAGATGGGGAAATGGTTAGTGACCTTAATATCGCAACATGGAATGTGAATGGCCTAAAATCTGTGGTCAAACACAAGCGAGTGGAAGCAGAGATAAAAGGTCTAAAATCCAGATGTTGTTGATGCAAGAAGCCCATATGTCTCACAGTGAGGCTTTAAAAACTGGAGACAGTATAGGGGGATACATGGATAGTATCATGTTTTTCCACAAAGAGCCGGAGGAGTGGCTATATGGTTTCCCAGGACTCCCAGGTTGAGGTGCACAGGGAACTATGTAATGTAGGGGATGGTATGTGCTAGCTAACATTACATTAGAAGCACTGGGTACCCTGTCAGTGGGCTCAATATATGCTCAAATGTGGAAGATCCAGTTTTTGCAAAAACTGGATCCTGATGTAAGCCACTCTACGGGCCTGTGGATTCTGGGAGGACTATAATTGTGTGAGGGATATATAATATTTGACAGATCTAACCAAACCCGCCCTAGTTTCTAGGAATGCTAAGTCCCTGGGGAGCAGGAGGACACATACCAGCTGGTGGACATGTGGCGACACCAGCACCGCTTATGCATGGCAGTACAGCTTTTACTCTCTCCTACCAGTCATATGTTAGGTTGGATTGGGTGCTGGTGAGCTCCTCTTTGGTACCATAGGCAGGCCCCACTAAATACTCCTCAATACTGATCTCCGACCATGTGTATCTGACCCTCCCATGGCGGCAGCGGAATTCCAGCGAGTAGACTATGGCGACTCGATCCTCTGTTACTAAAGGACAAAAATTTTATTGATTGCATGTCCCAGGTCATAAAGGAGTACCTGCTGCTGAATGGGGGGAACGTCCCACGGGACGAAATGGGAGGCCCTGAAGGCCTACATAAGGGGACAAGCCATAGTGTACTCAACCCACAAATAAAAGACCTCTGAAAGAGATCTTGAGCAACTTAGGGTGAAAATTGCAGCATGTGAGGAGGCCCACATGAACAAGCCGGGAGCCGTACTGTATAGTGTAATTCAAAAACTTAAGTGGAAATTTAATTTACTTAGCAGTGCTCAAAACAATACTCCTTGCCCAGGCGGGTGTGTACTATGATGGGGATAGGGGAGGGAAATATCTGGCTTGGCAGCTGTGTAAGAAGGAGGGGGAGAGAATAATAAGCCAACTCCGGACAAGCTTGGGACAGGTAAAAGGGGTGACATCTCAAATTGGAGTTGAATTTAGGGCCTTTTATAATTCCCTGTACACGTCTGAAGTTTCCCCTTCCCCGCAACAGTATGCATAGTTTTTGAGGGTGTTGCCTGAGCAGTTTCGGGAACTGGACAGCCCCCTCACTATGGATGAGTTGTTAAAGGCCATCAAGATGCTCGGGGGGGGGGGGGTAAAGGTCCCGATGGCCTACCAATTGACTTCTTCAAAGTACTCACCCCAGATCTGATTGAACCGCTACACGACATGCTCACAGAGGGCCTAGATTGAGGCATTCTGTCCCCCCCTCCACGCAGTTAGCCAGCATAACAGTCCTCCCAAAGCAGGGGAAAGACCCTCAGCCTTGTGCATCATATCGCCCCATCTCTCTGCTCACAGCAGACTATAAGATTCTGGCGAAGGTGATCGCTAGCCGCTCTAGAGCCGCTGCTTCTTTCCTGATTCATCCGGACCAAGCGGAGTTTGTTAAAGGGTGTCAGAAGAAACATAACATCAGGAAAATCCTAAATGTTATCTATTCATGGGGTAAGCTGGCTGCAAAACATGGGGCAGCCATCCTCGCCCTCGATGCTGAAAAAGCATTTGACCATGTGGAGTGGGGGCACATGTTTGAGGGTTTGGGGCACATGGGGGTGGGTTGGGGGCTCCTTGGCTGGATCAGGGCAATGTACACTTCCCCTACAGTACTGCTGTACGTTCTCTGCTTGGAATTACTGCCAGCAATAAAAAGGCAGCATGAGGGCATCTGGGGATATGTGGGTGGGAGGGAGACATAAAGTATCTCTCTATGCAGGCGACTTGCTGTTGTGCCTCAGTAACCCAGCACCAAGATCTACTCAGGGTATGCACACTACTGAGGGAATACAGAGCTCTGTCCGGGCATAAAGTGAACTAGACAAAGAGTGAAATCCTCCCAGCTGGGCAGCTGGACAGGGCCCAGCTGACCTCGAACTTTGAGGGTCTGGTAATGATAGATCGTTTACAATACTTGGGTATTTATATTTCAGCCAAGGTGAGGACCTTGTACGCTTGAATTAAAAACCCTTAATTCACCGACTGGCGGAGGAGTGCGATAGGTGGCAATCCTTTCCGCAATCATTGTTCAGCAGGGTGAATACTGTAAAGATGATGGTTCTGCCCAAGTGTTTGTACCTGTACCAGTTGCTGCCTGTCCATGTCCCCGTCACTCACTTCAAGCAGTTAAACTCTATTATCCACAAGTTCTTGTGGAGAAGAGGGTCTGCACACATAAAATGGAGCATCCTGCAGCAACCGGTGGCCAAGGGAGGACTAGGCCTGCCGAACTTTCAGCATGACTACTGGGTACCCCAGCTGGCTTTCTGTACAAGGGAGCAGCTTGAGCCCAGCCCAGTCCAGTTTTGATGGTATCGAAGAAGGAGGAACTGATGGGAAATTTCCACACCCTGCTCCTCCCAGCCTCCCTCAGGGCACATTCGACTTTGGTAGCAATGAACCCCTTTTTTGGTGGCCTCCCTTGGCTCGGGGCCTGGACAGCTTCTCACAGGCATTGTGGGGTGCAGCCATCTGTATCTCCCTACATGGACCTTGTTACAGCAGTGAGAGATAGGGGGCCTACACAGTGCAACTGCATCAGCGACTGTTGCGCTGAAGACTTCTGGGGCTGCACCACATTAACCAGTTGTATGAAGGGGGGGGGGGGGAGATAAGGAAATTTACCATAGTAAAGCAAGAGTGGCATGTAAACCCAGGGAATTTTTTTGTATACCTCACAGTAAAACATAGACTGGGACTCACTCTGGACAGTGATAACGGATGGGCAGTGCCCTCCCCATTTGAGGAGGAGTTCTATAGGCCTCAACCATGTCAGAAACCACTGCAAGTCTTCTATAAGGCTCTACAAGGGGCAAGTGCTGAGGCACATGTAGTTGATAAGTGGGAGAGAGACCTATCCACAAAGATTGGGCCTTCAACCTGGAAATTAGCAGCTGACCAACTCACATCCTGCTCCCGGAGCAATAAACTTAGGCAAGTTCACCTTAATTTTATGTACAGAACCTATCTGACTCCAATTACACTGCATGCCATGAACCCAGACAGCTCCGGTAATTGTCCTAAGTGCCTGGGGGAGAGTGTGGACTTTCTCCACCTGGCTCTGACCTGCCCCAGAGTCGTTCTTTTCTAGCATGGCATGCACAAAATTATGAACGAAGTAATGGAGTACAGTCCATCCAAGTTTCTACTGTAACTCCTGCTAGGAGCTGACCCACAACACCCCAGGAGTGGGGAATGGCTCCCCTGTGGTCACTGGCGTTGGTCAATGCCAAGAAAAAAATTGCACAATCTTGGATGGCCGTAAGTTCCCCCACTGTCTAACAACGGGTGAAAAACATGAGACAGTGCCTTGCTTGGAGAACGTTCGGCTCTCTACAAATGGAAATGAAGAAGCTTTTGAGCGGATGTGGCAACCCATCCTGGCTGCAATGGAGGCTGGCTCTTTTCCCATGTGACACAAGACTGTGGAAAAATCCTTTCACTGAACTATTGAGGTGACTTTCAGGCATTCACATAACTATAAGCACAGATTTGATTAAAGGGCCTACACTGTAATGTAATGAAAAGCAATGCAAATCTGGATGCAATAGTAAAAGCTTGTGTATTACCAAGTGATATATATTACTGAGTGTCAATTGATATTATGCTTGCAAACAATAAAAAGATTTTACAAAAAATCTCTCTCTCTCTATATATATATATATATATATAAATATATATATATATATATATATATATATATATATATATATATATATATATATAGTCACCTCTGAATGTTACAGGAAGGGCTTGCTTGTCCCTATAATTTGCTCTAGATATGGCACAATGTCATTCAACTACATAGCAACCACGGCATGGAATTCTTTATCCCCCCCAGTTACAAAATTTACCCACTTACAACAGTTTCAAAACAGCTCTTGTAAAATGGTGTGTAGTGGGATGTGACTGTACGTAATTATGGCTATTATTTTACTGTATTTTACAATTATTGTATATAATATGTTTCTGTTTATTAATTTTATTGTAACTTGAGTGGTCTGTATACAGGATGGTCCTGAAAAAAACTTCAACTTTCACCTCCTGCAATGAGCTCCCCAAGACAAGGCAGTTATCGAGGTATGGAAACACCTTGATACCTGCCTGAGAAAGGCTGCCATGACCGACAGGCAGTTGGTGAACTGCTTGGGTACCGACGACAGGCCGAATGGCATGACTCTAAACTCATACAAGGCTCTGTCCACCCAAAAGAGGAGAAACTGTTCGTGTGACAGACAAATGGGGATGTGGAAGTATGCATCCTGGAGGTAACACAAGCTGCCGGCTCCAGGGACGGAAGAAAAAATGATTTACTGTAATAAAGTTCTTTCTTCTATGGAATCCAACAGTAAGCCACACAAAAGTGCATCATCACCCCCGTGAGTGTTGCCCCGGAGATTGGGACTAAATGCTAATGAAAGAATCTAGACTCTGTTCAAACTCTGCACAGTGATCACGCTCCCCCTACTGGCTAACTGTCAAGATTTGTTTCTATGATGCTATGGGGGCAGTGACCACTAAAATTTAAGCTAATGAAAAATTTAATTTTGAAATGCTCTTTTTAATTTTTTTAGAACCAGTTAAAACACACGGACACACTGGACTATTCTGAATACTATAACAGATTTCAAGTTTGTGAACACTTGAAAGATTATAGTAGTTAATGCTCAAGCACAAAAGAAAACTATTAGACTGATTCTTGTGGCAGGGTTTTATTTAACTCTAAAAATTGATTAGCGTTTTGCTCATAAAAGTGATAAAATATTATGAAAATGTATAGCACTTGCCTCGCTGTGTTTAACAGAGATATCATTTCTAGAAAACCTATATGAATACTTTCTGTACAGTTAGTATTGTCCCAAGAAAAAAACTGCTAATCAAATATTTAAAACCCTGTTGTGGGGACCTCTTTTCAGGTTCTAGAAGGGGAGGCAGGGTCCAGCTTTGTATGGCTTATTTTTGGATCCCATAGAAGAAAGAACATTACTATGGTCATTTTTTCATCTAACAATAATGCCTATGCAAAAGTGAAGATTGACTAGCAGGGAGGATGGATCTAGAACCTATCTAGAAAAAAGGTTCTGCAAGACAGAAGTCTCAAACCTAGCATCCCTCCTGGACTGTATGCCCAGGTCAGCAGTGCCTTGTAAAGGTGAGGACCTCATCTGAAGGAGGTCATACTGCCGCTGTACAGATCAAAGCCTTTTCTGCAGCAGTCTATTAGGGGCCATCAATGGTGAGGACTGTAGTTCAAATAGCTGCTTTCCAAATCTCCTGAAGATGGAGCCCTTTTGCGGCTTCTACAGAGGCAGAGGTGTCCCTAGTGGAGTGTGCTTTTAGGCCTCTGGGAGGTTGCATACCAACTTTCTCATAGCAAAACTGGATATAGGTGACTGCCACCAAGAAATAGTCTTTTTGCTAGCTGTTTTACCTACATCACTCTCTCCATAGGTGACAAATAGTTGTGTACTGTCAAACCTGACATCCTTTGTCCTGTCTAGGTAGAGGCTATGTGCCATTTTCACATTAAGGCAATGGAGCTTTTGTTCACCTGTGCAAGAATTTCCTGGGAACAGCACAGAGTAGCTACTTGGTTCAGGTGGAACTCTACCACCTTAGGCAGAATTTGTTTTTATTTGTCCTAAGGACCACCTTGTCTGTATGGAACATTATACATTTTGATCAGTGGAGATGGTGAGCAAGGGGGATGTGGTGATTAAGACCATACTTGGATTACTGCTCTTCCAGCTGGAATCTGTATCTAGAAAAGGACAAAAAGGTGGTGGTCGAAAAATCACAAAGGTCATTCACAAAATTAATAGCTGGGCTCAGAGATGAACCATATGAATCTGGAATTATCCAACTAGGTTTATGGACTCTGGAGGTTAGGCGTACAAGAGGGGATATATTATTACTATATAAACTTCTGAGGGATCACATGTTAAGGAATTATTTGAACTTAGTCTACAAGGATCAAAAATATGAGAGGTCATAAACAGCAGATTGTTGAAATGCAGTGTAAAACTGAAATGTGGAGACATAGTTTTGTAACTAGATCTGTTAGACTAATGAACCAGCTGCCTGAGGATGTGGTCAGTGTATCCTGCTTCAACACCTTCAAGGCCAAGTTAGAGCACTATATCACAGTCAGTAACTACGGTTACCACCACCGAGTAGTGGGGACAACTTATATGGGCTTATGCCTTCTGTTGTTTTGTAATTCCAAGTATGACCTCCTGAAGAAGCTCTAGCGAGCGAAGTGACGAGGCCTGTGTCCGTTCCCCAGTTCACTTGTTGTAAATTGCTCAGTCTTAATAATTAACTTTTGCACAAATAAATTCTTTTGCTAACTGCTTTAGTTAACCCATTTATCAGGATTTTGTCTCTGGAGTGCCCTGCGCTGTTGTTCTTGGTGCCACCAGTTCGAGGCCACACTTTTTTTTTATGTAGTCTGCTATATTATGCACCTTGCTATAAACTTGCTTCTGCTCCTGCTCTCTGATCCCGATCCGCCCCCGATCCTCTCTGATCCTCTTGGAAATAAGATCCTACACTTAAGATTTGAAAAAAGAAGGAAAGTTCCCCAGCTTTATCAAAAGTTTGGTGCCTCATATTTTAAGCCACGAGTATAATACAATGTATTGTATATAGCACTTTTTAAACTCACATCTCAAAAGGTTTTTAGTTTTTTTATCATGGCACATTTTCTCCCCTGCCAGTAGGCCCCCATCTGACCAACCCCCCAGCCCGTCCCCAGAATCACGGCTCTTACCTGCCCGGCCTGGAAGCGGCGCCCATGGGCGGGGGATCAGTCTTCACCCTGCTGACTGGCATTTTCTCTGTTTTTTTCTTTTCCAGAGACCCTAGAAGTCGGCGCGCATGTGCCGGACCACCCCAGTCACAACCTCCTTTCCCCATCCCTGGCCTACTGCCTAGGCCCCCCTTCTGGCCCGAGCTGCCTCCAGCCTCCACTGGGGGTTACCCATCAGCTGAGGGATGCCGCACTTCCTCCACAGAGAGGACAGCCTGCCTGTCGGCAGCTCTACCTAGCTCCGCCCTTCCCCCGTGCAGACCTCTGACGCCCCGGGCTCGTTGCTGGCATGGACTGAGGTAAAGTGCCAGCGCCTCAGCCCTCTACACCACCAGGCCGGCCTCAAAAGGCTTTTAGAGCAGTAACCTGCAGTACAGTGAATAAATGGCAGACATGATGGCAATCATATGTTACACACTAGGCTGATGTGTACACATCAAAATATGACTGCATGTGCATATGGCGTAGCTAGATAGATAGGTAGAGAGACAGACAAAGGATATACAATCGATGTGTGATCGAAACAATTTTTCTATACGAGTGCTGTTTAATCTGGGGTAACCTCACATGTTGCCTGAACGCTGAATGAGTTGCCCGAGGACAAATCGCATTAATATGGATAAATCATTTATCAAAATGGTCCCCAATCACATATTTCATTTATGTAATAGGATGGGATTTTGTGTGACAGTTTATTTTATTTTTCTTAATTTATAGGAGTTTGTGGGTTTTATATTGTAAAACAGTGCTACTGCGCGATGTTTGCGCCTGGTTGCTAAAGGCATAGTTAAGCCTCCTTCCTGGTTCCTCGTGCTAGGACTTCACTTGGTCAGAGATCGTTCTGCCATAGAGCCCCTGCATGGTACAACAATCTCCCTCGGGCCGTCACTGATACCCACTCCATCTCCACTTTCAAAAATGCCCTCAAAAGCGAGCTTTTCAGCAAGCGCTGCTGCTCCTGTGCCTAACGGATGCCCTAACCCCCCTCCTCCGTGACAATGCCCTCTGGGCTGCTCAATCCCTCGCCTCCTTATTCTAACAACTACACTACTTACTACTGATTGGTAGAACCACGTTGCATCCCTATGCTACCTATGCATAATTTACTTGCTACCAGCTATTGCTGTCAATTATACCATTTTTTGCTCTGTATTACACTACCAATGTTTGCTGTAACCAGGTACCGTTAATGCTTTTCTGTTTTATTACTGCTACTCTTTGTATGTACTCTGCTTTCTATTTTAACTGTATTATCTACCTTTGTTTGACGAGGTACCTTTGTAAATGAGCCGTTGGCTCAAAGGTTGTAAACTGATTTCATCAAAAATAAAAAAAAAAAATAAAAGGACGTGGTGTCTGCACACCACAGTGTCAGGCCAATGTCACTGCTGATCGGTGCAGTGTGTAGCTTTATAAATTTTAGTTAAGAAAAGGTTGCCATGGTTAGTGAATGATGGCGGGTCAGGTACTGGCATATTTTGAAAGGAAGATTTGAGAAAAAGGTCATTAGTACATTGCACAGACGATCTTCATGTCAAGATTAATATGTTGTGATTTTAATTATATTTATTGGTTTTAAGATAAGGTTAGGAACTGGAATGTTTTCTTAGGTTTTTAGAATTCCTACCAATTTTAAAGTGTTTATTTTACTCCTTGTACAGCGCTTTGGCACACTGTGAATTGCGCTTAACAAATAAAGATTATTATTATATTATGGGGGACTTCAATCTGCCTAGTGTGGATTGGATGATTCTGGCTGCTTCTTCTACCAGGTTGCAGGCGAAAATGGATGCATTTCAGAGTGGGTTCCTAGCACAATGTGTTCTGGAGCTTACCAGGGAGAGAGAGCCACCCTGGTCCTGGTGCTGACAAATGAAGCATATATTCAGAAGCTGAGAGTAAACGAACCTTTGGGTGGGAGCAACCACCACACAGTGTGGCTGTATCTGGGCATGGGTAGGGAAAAAATAACACCAAAACCATAGTAGATTTTAGGAAGGCAGATTACAATAGGATGGGACAGGTTCTAAGTGGACACCTTGCTGGTATCAAAGAAGAGATGGGAGTGGATCAGAAACGGGCCATAATCAAGAGGGGCTGGTGGAGCCACAAACAAGTGTGCAAAAGTGAAAAGTAAAAGGTCTAAGGCCCCCAAAAAAAACAGCAGTTCTGATAGGCAGATAGCTCAGGCAGTGAGGGACAAAAGGTCAGCCTTCACGAAATTCAAAATATGGTATTCAATATGGTCTCACCCTACCTACCCCATCCCCTCCCTATTATGCCTGCACTCTCCCTTCTTCCCGCCCCCACAAAAGTGTCCATCATTTCCCCCTCTCCCATTATACTGTACACCTCACCCCCTGCCCTCTAATGCCTGCCTCCGGCAGCACTGTTTTCTTACTGTTACCTCACTATTGTCTTGATTTTTTATTGGTTATGTTTTTGGCAGAATGTATGAATTTGTTACCACACCTCCATGTTCATTTTCATCCCTGGTCTAACTTGTTTTTTTAACACGTTTTGGTGCACTTAGGCTATTCCTCTGAATGTACCGACATGACTGTATTCTACCCTGCCTCAATTGTACTTATCTTGTTGTTATCGAATAGTATGTCAAAATTATTTTTATATGCCATTGTATTCATATGTTTTTCTGACATGGAACCTTTGTAAGAGTCTCTCTGGTTCAAAGGTATTGTAATCGAAGATGTAAATAAATAAAATAAATAATTTAGTAGGAGGAAGACAGTGCAGAACACAGTGTTAAGGCTAGGGTGGCAGGCTGAGCTCTCCAGTTGCCAGGGCCAGAAAGGATCTGCTACATGAAGCAAAGGGAGTGGAAAAGGGAGAGAATGCTTTCTTCCAATATATCAGGGAAAAAAGGAATATAAGGATGGGATTGTCAAGCTAAAAAGGGAGGGGGTGGAAGGTAGTGAAGAGAAGGCAGAAATACTAAACAGGTATTTTAGCTCAGTCTTCACCAGGAAAAAGGATGGTTCGATGCCTCAAGAGAAGAAATGGGGTGGCACTGACACTGACAGGGATATGGGTGAGGATAGGGTAAGAAAGGGTTTGAGAGCCCTGAAAGTGAAGAAGTCACCAGGCCCAGATGGCATATGTCAAGGGAGTTGAGGGAAAGTACAGTTACGTAAGAACTTACCGTAACAGTAGATCTTCGAGAACAGCTCTTGCAGCAGGTAACACCATTAGGACTGAAGCCGGCAGGCATCAGGACCCAACGGAATTCTTCTAGCTAGCCATCTTCAGCGGGAACCGCCCCCAACGTCGGTCCCACCTCCGACGTCAGGCGTAGTACATAAGGGGGCGGTCCCGCCAGACTCCCCAGTTCTCCCGCTGGAGACTTCCGGCTGCAGGACGATATCAGAAGGGGAGACTGAGGATCCACCATCAGAAGGTGAAAGGGCGTAAACCCCTGCCAAAGGCTCGGAAAGCCATGCCTCCTCCAAGGGGGAAGGTGGGCGGGAAGGTACCTGCTGCAAGAGCTGTTCTCGAAGATCTACTGTTCTGGTAAGTTCTTCTCTTCTGTCTATCTTACTGAGATACAGCTCTTGCAGCAGGTAACTACTCATGGGACTGATTTCCAAGCAATAGCGCTTGTAAGCATTCTGGGAGGAGGAAACTAGGAAAGTCCATATCAAGTCCTGACTCTAGGACAAGAGACCCTGTGACGGCCAGGCCAAAACGGCTCTGTCGCGAAGCAATGTCCAGGCTATAATGCCTGATAAAAGTATGCACAGAGCTCCAAGTGGCTGCAGCACAGATGGCAGAGGAGGAGACGTTACGAAGTGCTGCAAAGGAGGTAGCCACCCCTCTAGTGGAATGGCCCCGGACTGTGCCCGGGAGGGGTTTCTGCTTTGTATCATAGCAGTATGATATACACTGGACAAGCCAGCGAGAAAGGGACTGCTTTGATACTGGTTGGCCCATCATCCTGTCAGCAAAGGAAACAAAGAGTTGCTCCGACTTGCGAAGCTGTTTAGTCCTGTTCAGGTAATACCTAAGACAGCGGTGAACATCCAGGGTGTGGAGCAGTGATTCTCCTCTATTAGAATATTTAGGGAAATATACAGGCAGGTCAATGTCCTGATTGAGAGTGAGTGCCGAAACCACCTTAGGCAAGAACTTAAGATTCGTCCTCAGGGACACTCTGTCCTGGTGGAAAATCAAATAAGGTTCCTTACACATGAGGCGTGAAGCTCGGAAATTCTCCGATGCTAGCATGCAGCAACTAAAAATAATGTTTTCCATGACAAGAAAGCGCGGCCTGAAACCGCGCAGGTTCAAAAGGGGAAGGCGTGGAGTTGTTCCAGGACAAAGAGTAAATCCATGGAGGAATAGGGTCCTTAATGGGTGGCCTAAGTGTAACACCCCTCTCAGAAAGTCTGGAGAGGCGTCAAGTTGCGCCACTGTGCGCTGTCCCACCGGGAAGTGGTAAGCAAAAATAGCGCAGAGGTGCACCTTAATAGAGGAGTAGGCGAGACCCGAATGGAAAAGGGAGAGCAGGTATTCTAACACCGCTTTCACCGGGCAACCTAGAGGGGAAAGGCCGCGTGCTTGCAACCACAGGCAAAACGAGCCATTTCATGGCGTGCGATGGATGTTGCAGCTTTCTGGCTGCGGAAAGAACTTCCACCTCTGCGAGACCCGTGTCGCAAAATGGCTATGTCTCCAGGAGCCAAGCATGCAGGTTCAGTGAGCGTAAGTCTGGGTGGACTAGAGAACCTTCCTCCTGAGACAAGAGATGGGAGCTGAAGGGCAACGGGATTGGAGGTTCCCAGGACAGCTGCGTTAGCAAGGGGAACCAGATCTGTCTGGGCCAGAATGGGGCTACCAGGATCATTGCTGCATGCTCCCTGCGCAGTTTGAGAAAAACTCTCTGGATCAACGGGAAGGGAGGGAAAGCGTAGAGGAATCTGTCACAGGAGAGGGACAACACGTCTCGCCAGAAAATACCAGGCCCTGGATCTAGCGAGCAAAAACTGGGCAGTTTTGCGTTGGATGGGGAAGCGCGAATAGGTCCAGTTCTGGAGTGCCCCATCGAAGAAACAGATCCTCTGCTACCCTTGAAGTTCCCACTCGTGGACTCTGGCCTGGGAGCGACTCAGGCCGTCTGCGATTGTATTGTCTCCTCTCCAGGGCGTGAACTGCAATCAGGCTCGCGCCGTGTCAGTACCAATCCCACCTCTCGCAGCTTCCCTGCAAGAGGGAAGTGTCGCCTCCCTTGTTTGTTGGGATACATCACCGCGTTTCTGTTTGGAGCAAGAGAGTATTTGACGGGATCTCTGACTGAAAGGCCTGCAGGGCGTAAAGGACCGCCCTCATCTCCTGAATGTTGATGTGGAGATGAGCTTCTTGAGGGGTCCACGTTCCCTGGGACCTCAACCCATTCAGGTGTGCTCCCCACTCCAGCCCTGAGGCGTCTGTGGAGAGGATTACCTCCGGGGATGGCGCTGTAAATGGGACACCCGCAGAAAAGTGTCCCTGGGTCTAGTCACCATTGCCAATCTTGAATCACGGCGTTCGTGATTCTGACTGGATGCTGCATGTGGTCTTGCCTTTGGTCCCACTGCACCTTGAGCATCCACTGAGTAACCCGCATGTGCAGCCTTGCCAAAGGGACGGTCGGAATGGCCGCAGCCATGTGTCTGAGCAGACGAAGGACCAGCCTGGCAGGGACAGTCTTCTTTGCTGAGAGATCCTTGATGAGGATCTGATGCGTTCGCTCTGTCGTCTGGAAGAAATGCTCTCCCTGAGCGGTGTCTAGAACTGTGCCTATGAACTGCAGCTTCTGTGGCGGTGCAAGGAGGACTTACGTAGTGATTATGATGCCCAGAGACTGGAAACAGTCTGGGTGCTCTGGATAGCCATCAACAACCTCTCTGAGGCGGCCATGAAGCCAATCGTCCAATGCGGAAACACAGAGTGGCCCTGTCTCCTTAGAGATGCTGCCACGACTGCCATGCATTTGGTAATGACCCTGGGGCCAATGACAGTCAAGCGGAGGCTTCGGAACTGGAAGTGGTGGCGAGGAACTCGGCGCAAGGAACCTCCTGTGCACTTGAGCCTAGGTGTATGCAGGTATGCATCCTGCATGTCCAGGGACGCTAAGAAGGCGTCCTTCTTTAGCATGGGAATAAGACCCTGCAGGGTCACCATGCGAAATCGTTTGTAGGCGACCGACATATTGAGGTCACTGAGGTCCAGGATTGGATGGAGGTCCCCTGTTTTCTTCAGAACCAGAAATAAGTGGGAATAGTATCCGTACCCTCTCTGGTTCTCTGGAACATACTCTACCGCTTCCTTTTGCAGGAGCGCAAGTATTTCTTGCCTGATAAATAATTTGTGCTGACCCGAGTAACGGGAGAGCAGAGGAGGCCTCGAGGGTGGCTTGTCTACGAATTCTATAAAGTGGACTTTTTCGACCAACTGAAGAACCCACCTGTCGGTGGTTATGGACTGCCATCCTGGCAGGTAATTCTCAATACGACCCCCGACCTTGATATCCCATTGATCCTGAGGGGCGGGGTCCGGAAAGGAGTCAGGCTGTGGCGGCGGAGGGGCCAGCGGCTGAGCCAGTTTAGCTGGCGCTGACCTCGGCCCTGAGGCTGTCTTCCCTGGGCTCTGCGGGAGCCGGAGCCCCTCTGCTGTGGACGATGCTGGGGACTGCTGTCACTCTGTCCGTCTAGCGGCTTTAGTTCCTCTGAAAGGAACTAAGCCTCGGTCGGTATATTGCCTGGACCGACCTCACCGCTTCCGGCCTCTTGGAGCTTGGTGAGAACCTTCTCAGAGGTGCACCAAAGAACTTCTCCTTGAGAAGAAGGCGTCCATGATGTTCTTCTGGGCGTCCGGGGTAAATCGGAGAGCGGAGCCATGGTGTCTCCGGGCATCGCCCTGAAGCTGCCCGCTCTGGGCGGGAGTCCCCCGAGAATCATCAGCGGCTGCACACCTGGTTCCCACGTCGAACCCGTATGGAGGAGCTGCAACATCTCCTCCTTCTGCTCACCTTCTGGCAATTTCTCCGCCAGATCCAGTTCCTGTTCCCACAAGGCATTTTGGAACTGTACCATGTGGGTCAAGTAGTTCAGGGACCTGATGGCGCAAGCAGCGGAAGCATACGTGTGCCTGCCCATAGCGTCCAGCTGTTTGGACTCCGGGTCCAGTGGCAGGGTGCTCAAATGTTGCAGTCTCTGGGACCAGTCATGAGAGGCTGTTATAACCAGAGAGTCGGACAGAGGATGTTGAGCCAAGTACTGGTCCTCCTTAGGAGCCTTGTACAGGTGGTCAGCTTTCTTCGGCATCGCCGGGGGTGAGTGTGGAAGCTTCCATGCTGCCTTGATGACGTACACAAAACTGTCCACCAAGGGTGGTACCACCACAGGCTTAGGATCCTTCTGCTGAAGATACCTAGCAAGGCGTAGTCTCTCGGGGTCTAATTCTTCCGCATCCCATCCCATGTTCTCTTGGATATGTCTCATGATCTCAGAGAGCGATGGGTCATCGGGAGATCGAGGAAGCTCACGTGGGTTCGGAGAGGGGATGTGAAGAGGAGAGGGGCATCTGGATCCTGTCGAGAACTCCGATCCCGCAACCTCCGTCGAAGGTGAACGACGGCGTCTTCTGGGTCTCTTAGGACCGGGTGACCCTGAAGAAGATCTAGACGGAGGTCTCCTTTTATCAGGTCTCCCCCTTGGAGGGTCCATAGGCTCCTGGGGGAGAGGTACTCGGCTTGCAGCCCCGGATGAAGAAGGGGGCTCAGGAGATGGTGGGGTCGCAGGTGGCGGAGGAGGAGGAGGAAGAAGAGGAGGCGGCGTGGGAACCATATCCCTTTTAATGGTATCCCACCAGTGAGAAAAGAGCTCCTTAACCTCGGAAAGGGAAAGGCGCGACGACGGACCGGGCGCCGGTGGCCGGTCGTCGGGTTCCGGCGTCGGCTCCTCAGGGGCCTCAGGTTGTGGAGAGGGTTCCCTGGGAGGTGTGATAGGACCGGGTTAGCCCGTCTGGTCCTCGGGCTGCGTCAACTCCTCCTCTGTGATAGTCTCCTGACCGACGTTGGTAGGAGGCACCGGAGTCCTCTTCTCTAAACGTACAGGTACGGACGTTGGCCCTCCTGCCGACGACCGAGAAGGCGAAGACCTGACCGGCGACGGGCGGTCGACGGTTCCTGGGACCTGTGATGGATGTCCGACGTCGGACAGGCCGACGTCGGGTCCGACGGCTTCTTAAGAGAGGTGAGCTCCTTGGTCTTTTGCTGGGGAGGAGGAGGTAAGGAGACAGACCTGACGTCGGGTTCAGAATGGCGGGAACCCGACTTGTGATGATGATGATGGTCCCCAGACCTGACCAGGGCTTTGGAGGAAGATGACGAAGAGGGCCTGGAGGTCTTGGCCTGTGAGGAGGAAGAGGAGCCCAAAGGTTTATTCACCGCAGCGGGGGGAGGCTGATAACGGGCCCAGGAGAGCGAACGGTCGGACCGGGAGCCGGAACTACGGGAGTCAGAAGCCCTAGACGGGGACTTGGAAGGAACCCTCTCCCTGTGCTTCTCAGAGTGTTTCCAGGCCTTTTCTGTTGAATCCCCCTTGGAGGTGTTCATGGCCTTAATCTTCTCCTCGAGCAGGAACGCCTGCAGAGCCTTCTGGTGGCGGATCCGGGTCCGGCTGTTGAATCCCTGGCAGAAATTGCAGGACCGGGTGTCGTGGTCTGGGCCTAGGCACTGGACGCAGGCCGAATGCGGATCCTTGAATGGGATTTGCTTCCCACAGGCGCACTTCGAGGGATGGCCTTCAACGGAGGTTGGAGAGGACATCAGACAGTAACTGAGCTGAAGAAACGAATGTTTTCCCGAAGGAAGAACTTAACCGTGCGTCGCGTGCTAGAAACGATCCGAAGGGTCGAGACATGCAAGTCGACGGCGGGAAAGAACTGGGGAATCTGGTGACCGCCTTTATGTACTACACGCCTGACGCCGGAGGCGGGACCAATGTCGGGGGCGGTCCCCGCTGAAGACAGCTAGCTAAAAGAATTCCGTGGGGTCCTGACGCCTGCCGGCTTCAGTCCTAATGGTATTACCTGCTGCAAGAGCTGTATCTCGAAGTAAGATCTGGCAGATGTGCTAGTGGGTCCCTTGATGGACCTGTTTAACAGGTGATGGGAGGTGGAATCCTTAGACTGAAGAACAGCGCATGTAGTGCCGCTCCACAAAAGCAGACCAAGGGATGACCCTGGCAACTGCAGACCAGTCAGTCTGAGCTAGAAAGTAGGAAAGTCTATGGCGACCATATTGAAGGAAAGACATGTTTGCTTTCTGGAGGATAATGAGTTCCAGGAAGAGAGACAGCACGGGTTTGTAGCAGGGTGATCCTGCCAGACAAACCTGATCGATTTCTTTGATTGGGCGACCAAAACAGGGGATAAGGACCAGGCGGTGGATATCTGCGTTTGGATTTTAGTAAAGCTTTTCACTGTTCTCCACAGTTAATTAATCAGGAAGCTGAAAGTTCTGAGGGAAAGGGAAAAGGAGTAAGGGAAGGGGTAACAAATCACGGAAGGATGGTGTGGTACCAGAGGGAGAATGTGTTTCCCCGTCACAAAAGTGGGTGCAAGGCAGAGGCAGGAAACTACAGACCTGTTAGCTTGACCTCAGTAGTAGAGAAAATGATGGAATCACTTCTGAAAGAAAGAACTGTTGAGTACCTAGAGGCCAGCAGGGCACAGGCTGCATAGATTCACAGCAGGAAGATCATGTCAGACGAATTTAATAGATTTCTTTGACTGGGTGACCAAAGTAGTAGACCAGGGAGGGGTGGACATGGTCTACCTAGACTTTATCAAGGCATTTGACACAGTCCCACACAAAAGATTAATAAACAAGTTAGCCAGCCTGGGAGTGGGTCACAGGGTGGTAGCCTGGGGAAAAAAAAAATGGCTAGACAACAGGATGCAGCAGGTAATAGTAAATGGAGTCCACTCCAAAGAAAGAGGGGTTACTAGTGGGGTACCACAGAGTTTAGTATTGGAATCGGTCCTCTTTAATGTCTTTATAGGTGACATTGTGGAGGGGCTGGAAGGAAAAGTATGCCCCTTTGCAGACGACACAAAGATCTGCAACATGGCTGATACACAAGGGGGGTGGAAAGGATGATAAGGGACTTGGCAAGGATGGAGGAATGGTCAAAAGTATGACAGATTAGATTCAATGCAAAGAAGGGCAAAGTAATGCACCTAGGAAACAAAAACCCAGGGGAAGAGCACACAATTTGGGGGGGAGGGGGTGCTAACAACAACAAAAATGGAAAGGGACCTGAGAGTAGTCATATCAGACAACTTTAAGGTAGGCAAGCAATGTGAGAAGGCAGTAAGGAGGGCTGGGGGGATACTGGGATGCATAGGGAGAGGCATCACAAGTAGAAAACAAGAAGTTGTTATCCCTCTGTACAGACAGTTGGTGACACCCCATCTGGAGTACTGCGTGCAGTTCTGGTGACCCCATCTCCACAAGGAAATAAGACAGGATGGAGGCAGTCCAGAAAAGGGCAACTAACATGGTGCCGGGTCTGCACCAGAAGCCACATGAAGACAGACTAAAAGAGCTTAATATGTATACCCTTGAGGAAAGGAGGGGGGGGGGGAGAGATGATAGAAACTTTCAAGTACCTCAAGGGAATCAAGTCCAAGAGAGTAGCATCTTTCAGAAAAAGAGATGTTCAAGAACAAGAGGGCGCAATCTGAAGATGGAGGGGGACAGCTCAGGGGCAATGTGAGGAAGTATTTTTTCACGCAGAGGGTGGTGTACACATGGAACGACCTTCCTGAGGAGGCTGTGGGGTCAAAAACAGTTGTGGAATTCAAGAATGCATGGGACCGACATAAGGCAATTATAGTGGGGGGTAGGAGGAAGTAGGCTGTTGGTTAACTAGGATCTGCAGCTTACCCAATAGGTAGGGAAATGGGCAGATTAGGTGGGTCAAGCGGTCCTTATCTGCCGTCAGAGTCTATGTTTCCATGTTTCTATGTAAAGCTAAAGACTTGGGTAACAAACTGGATGCAGGACAGGAGTTAGAGGGTAGTGGTCGGGGCGGGGGGGATTCTCAAGGGATAAAGCAGTCACTAGTGGGGTCCCACAGGGTTCAATGATCAGTCCGGTGCTGTTTTAATAGATTTATTAGTGACACAACAGACGGAGGAAAGGGTAAGATCTGCATGTTTACATATGGCAACAAACTCTGTGGAAGGGTGGGCACAGAGGAGGGATTACAGGAACCTTTTTTTTAGATTGTAGTTTGATTTTCAAGAAAAACAATGACATACAATCATCTCATGCCAGATACCACATAGAGTAACTTGAGATACATCCACTGTAATAGAACTTACTGTATTTAATTTAAGCAATCTGAAGTTCGAATATGGCGGTATTCCTTTGATTTAAATGTCCAACATAAGTCCACAAATATGCTGCACCCCACAAGACTTTTGAGTGGCGAGATCAAAATGAAAAGGAAGCCCAAACATTTTTAACCAACAACCTGTGTTGTTATGACCCTCATCCAAACATAAGTCTCCAAGACAATACTAGCAATCAGCAGTAATAGTGCTCCTGAGTCAACTGCAATAAAGTAACTGCTTTAATACCCTAAACAGTATTATTTACTTTAATAAGAGCCTACATGTAGCAACCACCACGTGGCTGCCACCATTTTAGCTTTTAATTACTTCTTATTAAACTAGTATCTAAGAATACTTATACTATTGAACTATAACCATTTATTGTATACTTTGCCATTTTGTATAAAATCTGTACAGCTTTTCTTACAATAATCAACCCACTGACAATACAAAAAAAACATTCAGGGAAAACCATAGGTTAATTATGAGTGTAAGCTGCCCCCCCGCCCCCAACCTTACATTATATTTTGAAATCCCCTGCAATGTTCAACACCAGTCATGTTCATGTGTCCTTCCCAGAATCAGAGGATTCGGGTCGTCTGGTGTGATAAAACTCCCGAGACAGAGCATCAGCTTTCTTACCAGCTTCTTCGAGATCCGTAAACTGGTAAGCGTGTCCCCTGTATTGAATCTGCAGTCTGGCTGGCATGAGGAGGGAGTGAGCCACCCGTAGGCTCTGCAACTTGGTGCATACTCTATCGGATTTTTGTCTACAGGCTCTGGTCGCATAAGACAGGTCTGGAAAGAAATGTACAGTTGCTCCCTGAAAATTGAGCCATGTGGCTTCTCTAGCAGCCTGTAGGATACAATCCCTCATTGGCAAACTCTATGTCAAAACCAGAATGGTCCGGGAGAACTCTTTGGTAGCTGCAGCCAATCTTGGCGACAATAGGCCTTAATAAGGTTTTCCAGAGTAAGTAGAGAGTCCAGGTTCAAAGAGCCCGTCATCCATTCCCACAGAAAATACAGTAGATCGTTTCCCCTCGATGTTTTCGGGCAGTCCCACAATATGTACATTAGAGGCCCTCTGTGAATTCTCGAAGGCCTCTTGTTGATACCCGAGTTGTGTATTTTCCTGGGTAAGTTTACCTGACGATGCCAAGGCTTTAGTCGCCATCGACTCCACTGTGGTTCCATTGCTGTAACTGCTGCTATTTTGGCATCTTGCTCTGCAAATTTTGTTAAGAGGGACTCAACTTTAACATCTATGGCCTGCATTGATTTCTGCAGGTCCCGCCATGGAGGCTCTGTTTCTGCGTCTCTCATTGCTGCCAATGCTGGGATTGACTCCTCCTGCAAGGTTTTTGGTCCTGCTGCGGCGCCTTTGTTTGTTCGACCCATGTTCAAAAATGGTAACAACTTGCTCCTCTAGATAGCACGCTTCCAAATTTAGTAAAGGAAAAGCACTGTTCATTCAATTAAATAATGTTTTAATACTTTTCTTGCAGTAAATCAGAGAGCTCTTACTGAATCGTCTAGTTAGTAGGCATGTTGACAGCACCGGATTACAGGATCTTAGAAGGAAGATCTTGCCAGGCTTGGGGGGAGGTGGTTGGGTATCTGGCAACTGGGGTTCAATGCCAAAAAGTGCAAAGTCATGTACTTGGGGGCTAAAAACCCAAAGATTGAATATTATCTGGGTGGTGTGTGTGGAGGGGTTGTGGGATAACAGATGGACCAGACACCGAACTTCAGGTTCAACACACAATCTCTGTATGATGTTTATTCAGAATACAGGAAATAAGCTTCAGCAATGAAATTTTAAATCGTACTGCTGTTGTAACGGTAGTGTGTTCTGCCGCTAACACTGTGTTTGGTGCAAACTTTATTCACTTAATACCCTTTTTCAATCAGAGCCCTGCTAAACTGCTTGCAGGAAGCAGGAAGAGTTGGCCGTAGTTTTACGGCTCTCCTGAATGAACTACAACCAAGTTCAGGAGCATAATTTTACTTTTGCTAGGGGAGAGAATAGCTGAAAGAACAGAAAACCACGCATGAGTGGTGCCTGTATGAAATATTTGTTTTAGTCTGTATATTTTTTACTTAGTAAGCAGCCCGAGGTAGTGTTTGATCCCACGGATACTTCCGGGTCAGTTCAGCACATAAAGTGAGCACTACTGCGAGCAGGGTAAGCACGGGCAGGGCATCACGCGACAGCATATCAAAGAAAGACACACGTGATCCAGCACTTGTCTGCGTGGTGTTGGCGTGGTAACAGGAGTGCAAGAACAACAGAAGGGATAGTACAATGGAACTTCCGAAGAGATTAACTTGTGAGTTGGTAGTATTGTAGAATCATTGCCATGTACGGGGGTCATTACGTGGGGGTCTCTGAGAACCTGATATTATCTTCCCTGTGTTTACACTGTTGTCTGCTTACAATGGACACTGTAATGACCCTTGAAGGTGACCTTGGTGTAAAATGTACAGCTTGTAATATGTTTCTCATAATGAAAATAATTCCCAAAGGGGTATATAAGTGCTCCCAATGCCTGCAAAATGAGGAACTTCTCAGAGAAGTTAGTTTATTTAATGAAAGACTGGAACTTCTTGAAACAAGCCAAAAATAAATGGCCTCCAGGTCAAAAGCAGGCCAAGCTGTAATAAGCCCTGAACCATGCCCCCTAGATGTGCCCCAACCCTCCTATAGTAATGCTGGCAAACCCATGAAAACTATTCAAAAAACATCGGAAACCCTCCCAATCTTCCAGTCGATTTATAAAAAAAGGGCAAGAGATGAAGGTTGTACTTCACTTTTAAATGATAAGTGGTATACATTACCAAGCTCCCAGGTGTCAAAAAAGGGAAGAAAAGCTAATACGTTTGATCTCCCCCTGTACAATTGCTTTGATATCTTAGCCACTGGCACACCTGAGTCTGAGACGACCAGCCCCACCTCTATTAATACTCAACCGGGAACAGAGATAGACACTTCTTCCAAATTGCCCCTAACCTCAGAATCTGCAAGCCTTATAACTAAGAGAGAAATAGTGGTGTTGGGAGACTCAATCATTAAACACCTTGACAGGGCAGTCTGTATTCCAGATAAAACTTCTAGAACTCTATCTAGCTTTAGAGGGGCTAAAGTAATGGATATAGCCATGATGTCCAGCAATATATTAAACAATACTGGGCCTAACCCATTGGTTATCATACACATTGGAGCCAATAACATTTTCAAGGACGCAGAAGACGGTATAAAAAAAGACTCTGTGGCACTCACTAATAAATTGATACAGGTAGGCTGTGTTCCTGTTCTATCGGAAATTTTACCGATTCCTAAAGTGTCTCATTTTTATACTTCCAAAATTAAAACTATGAGTGGATGTGGAAATGGACACAAAGACAAAACATATCCTGCATTGCACATTGGGAGGAATTCTCCCATCATGAAGAGTTATTTTCCTGGGATGGACTACACCTAAGCAGGAGGGGTAGCTCATTACTGGGGAAGCACATCACAGATTTCATCGATAAGACTTTAAACCAACCTCTCTGGGGGAGGACATCATCTGCCTTGCCCTCCTAAAACTAGATACCTGCATATAGAATATCCCAATTGTTACGCCAGGAAAAAACAACATCTAAACAAAAAAACAAGTAGCAATGCAGGATTTGTAACTATTCTGCTAGTCAATGCCTGCAGTTTGTCTAATAAAATAGAAGAATTGAAATATATTCTGGCTAAAGACAATGTGACCATCTGCAGAGTTTACAGAAACCTGGTTCACAGGGCAGGAATGGAACACTGAGATCCAGGGGTACATACTAAGTTCAGCAAAAACAGAGTTGACTCCAGAGGTGGTGGCGTTGCACTAAATATAGATCAAATAAATAAGTGGCTCATAGCATAACCTCAGAAACTACCACCAATAGTAAAGTAGAAGCAATTTGGGTCCAAATTAATCTACACAATGAGTTACTGGTGGTAGCCCTCTGTTATAGGCCTCCTAGCCTATGCCAGGCTGAAAATAAAGAACTATTAACAACACTACAAAACATGGAAACTGTACATAATTACATTCTCATGGGTGATTTTAACTTCCCTAGAATTGATTGGCCAAAATTCGAAGGCTACGGCCATGCTGAATCTGCCTTTACTGAATTCACTATAAATCAAAATCTATCTCAAATAGTTACTAAGGGGACAAGACAGAATAATATACTTGATATTATTCTTACAAATATGGAAGACAGGATGTCTACTCCAACTATTACACCTTTGGGCGACAGTGATCACAACATGGTGACAGTAAAGTTTAACACAAATAATGACACCGTAAATGGAGTGACAGTAGTTAAGGACTTTATAAAAGCGAATTATAAAGAAATAAATACTTAAGAGCCTGGGACTGGGGGAAACAGACCTCCATGGTCCCGAATTACATCAAATTTGGGACCACCTAAGTGTTAAGATTAACCACTGCCTCGATACATGGGTTCCAAATAGGCACAAATACAACAAATGCCTTAGAACACCACTATGGTGGAATAGGAGTATAAAGAGGGCCATTAACAAAAAAAAGAGCTACTACAGGAAATTCAAAAGGAATCCGACTATAACCTCCTGGAACTCATATAAGGGAAAAAAAAAAGTGAAATACAGCATCAGAAAAGCAAAAAGGGAGTTTCAACCAAATCTAGCAACTAAAACACTAGATAATCGTAAACTCTTTTATAACTACATAGGCTCCTTAAAGGGTAACTGCTCTACAGTAGGCCCGATTGAAACCAGCAAAGGTATTATAAGTAATGAACCAGCTATGGCAACTGAGTTTAATTATTATTTCATAATTGTATTTACACGTACTGATATCCTGCTAAAGGACATGAAATATGAACAGAAAGCATATCTCTTACCAATTACTGTATTAGCGGTAGAAAACTTGCTTCAAAAGCTCAGACCCCACTCATCCTTGGGGCCCCGACAATATACATCCTAAGTTCCTTATAGAAACATCCAAGGTTATTTGTGGTCCCTTGGTGGTCTTGTTTAATGCCTCGCTGAGTCAAGGCTAAACAATCCATTCATGGAACAAGGCCCTTGTTACTCCGATATATAAAGCTGGTAATAAGAAACTTGTATCTAACTACAGACCCATTAGTCTCACGTCAGCTATTGGTAAACTTCTTGAAAGACTGTTACTAACCCGGATTGAAGCTCATATTTCAAGTCACTACTTACAGGATTTAACTCAGCATGGGTTCTCTCAAGGGAGATCCTGCCTAATCAACCTGTTGAATTTTTTTGAGAAATGTCAGTGCGTCTCTTGACCTAGGGCTCCCTGTGGATATCATCTTTCTCGACTTTTCCAAAGCTTTTGATAAAGTCTCCCATCAGGTCTTGATTAATCACATGTATAAGTTTGAGTTTCATCCTAACATAATAAACTGGGTCACATCTTGGCTGCAAAATAGACGCCAACACGTTGTCATCAGAGGTCACCGCTCACAATGGGGAAAGGTTAGTAGCGGGGTCCCACAAGGTTCCGTCCTTTTTAATATGTTGACATCAACAATGCAACCATCTAGCAATGTTTGGATGTCCAAGTATGCAGGCGATTGCAAACTTGGCTGCATAGTCAATAATATACAGGCTGTAAATCACTTTCAAGAAGAACTAAATAAGATGGGTGCCTGGGCAACTGACAATAAAATGTTTTTTAATGAACAGAAATGTAAAGTTATGCACCTAGGCTATAACAATCAGAATTGCATTTATAAAACAAATAACGTGTAACTCTCAGTGATAAATAATGAAAAAGACCTAGGAGTCCTAGTGGATAACAAGCTATCCTTTGATACCCATACCTCAGTGAATTTCAAAAAGTGCCATAGAATTATTGACTGCATTTTTAAACATATAAAAAGTAGAGATTCTAGGGTGTTTCTCCCACTTTACACAAGCTTTGTCAGACCATATCTAGACTATTGCTCCCCCTTTTGTGCACCAGTCCAAAAAAAAGGGAAACAAACTTGTTGAGGGAGTCCAAAGAAAGGTAACCAAATGTATTAGGGAAATGAACAGCCTAGAATATGAGGCAAGGCTTCAAGCATTGGGCCTCTTCTCTCTCTGGAATACAGACAACTACGAGGCGATCTCTGCTTGACATACAAAGGAACCCAAGATCCGCTTCTTTTTGAAACTCTGGGCCTAATGAGTAACTATTCCTGCACTCTTACACGAACACATAGCCTTAAACTAAGAGGGCATAACTGTAAAACCCATAAAAAAAAACAAAAAAACACTGGTTCACCCAGCGAGTGGTGACTCAGTGGAATGCCCTCCCAAGAGAAAAAGAGAGTGATAACATGGATCTATTTAAAAAGACAATAAGATATTTATATGGGCAGCAAAAAAAATCTTACCTACAACAGAATCCTAATTCCACAACCCTGGATGTGAGCTTTACAAGGGCACTGTGTCTCCTGAGCCCGTTACATCCTATGAAACCTATGAATGGCATATTCCTTCTTCAGCACATCAGTTTGCAGCAACAGACTATGACTGTCCTTTCTCTGCACTTAGCCAACACCTACTGATACTTATCTCTGATCTAACTTTACAGGTGAGATTCAGCCTCCACCCCTATGCAGGCCTTATTTGCTTGGGTAGTGGGGGCTCAAAATAAATAAATAAGCTAAAAAGAAAGAACCTCAGTGCAGTATCACTGAAAAAAGGGTTACCCCAAAGGGCACTGGCAACAAATCAAGTTTCAAAGAAATACATCATCATACATACTTCATAATGCAAAGCATCCTGGGATATATGCAAATTACCTTGACATTTCAGATATGCTCAGTTTACAGCAATTTACATGCATTTTAAATACCACAACTAACTTAATTTCTATAACAGTCATCCAGTACTTTTTACCATTATCAAAAACACCTAGTGCCATGGTATTTTCAACATTTACAGGTTTCATAAACGTAAGATATATATATCAAGGTATTTTATGACATAGTGCTATTACATACTAAATCCAACAATGATAAACACAACCTGTTTTACATACATTTGGAGGTCACCATAATAGCCTCCCTGTACGAGGACCTGAGAGGGAAAAGGAAAATTAAAGAGGACACTGCAGCATAATCAAGAAAGGGAAGGGGGTGCCCATAGGTGACCAACCTTATGAACTAGAAATTGTAAAGAATAGAGTAGGCTAAGAAATAGAAGAACTGTTGCAACAGATTTAAGAAAAGGTTGGTCCTCAAGAGTGGCAGGAGCTCCCTGCCACAGTGCACAGGTTACCAAGTCATAAGTAAGATTTGGGGGTGATCGTCACAGTGACCCGAAACATTCTGTGCGTTGCAGGAAGGCAGCAGTCAAAGCAAACAGAATAACGGGCTGCACAGCCAGAAGGATAACTAGCAGGAATGCGGAGGTCATGCTGCTGCTGTACAGATCACTGGTGCATCTGCACCTGGAGTACAGTGTGCAGTACTGGCACCTGCATCTAAGTAAAGACATCAATGTTATAGAAACAATCCAGAGAAGGGCAACTAAAGTGATTAGAGGATCAGCAGGGTAGGATGTATGAAGACAGACTCGGAAACCTCAACATGAACTCCCTGGAAGACAGAAGGGAGAGGGGAGACATGACTGAAACATTTAAGTATCTCAGTGGTATAAACAAGGTGAACTCGGAGGGTCTCTATATCTTTAGCAGTGTCAAAACCACTAGGGGACGTTGCCTCAAGCTGGTGGAAGGACAGATCAAGAGGGAAGTGAGGAGGCACTGGTGGTGGCTAAGTGGAATGAGTTGCCAGATGAGATGGTATTCCTAAAGACAGCGGACAGCTTTAACAGGGTTGGGACAAAGTAATGGGGAGTGTTGCAATTAAAAGTGTAAGCACTGGGGGAACTCCTACTGGAGACGGGGATACTTCAAAAAGTGTGGGGGGGGGGCTGAGAGATCTGCATTACGATTAGACAAGATTGAGAAATGACCATAGTAATACTGTTTCTTCGAAAGGGATCTCTCTGTATACTTAACAAATGCAATCATTCCCTTGGAATGAGCCACCCAAGAGCTTTAAGCATTTTATGTTAATTATAGATTTTAAAGTGAAATTCAGACTGCTATGTGGTCACACTCACCCCTGCACTCTAACATCAGATCTATTTTTAATGCCAGGGAGAGCAGTAACCATTAAAATGAGCTAAATGACTATCAAAACAGACTAAAATTGTTCTAAAAATGTTAAAAACAGTTTAAAGATGGATTCACTGTTGTGAAAAAGTAGATAACTGAGACCACTGAGCAAGAATTGTAAAAGCATTGTAACAAGTAATGCTCAAGGAAACAGACTGATTCTTGCCTCAACCTTTTTATCAGGTTCTGGAAGTGGAGGTAGGGATTAGGGATTCCTCTGGAAGAAACAATATTACTATGGTGAGTAATTTTTTCTTCAAACCCCAAGCATCCCTTAACAAATGCAGACTCCGTAGCAGTACCTTGGGAGGCTGGGTACGGAACCTACTTAGGGAAAAAGTTCTGCAAGACAGCAGTGCCAAAGTTGTAGTCCCTTCTGGACTGTGTGTCCAGACAGACAGTAGTACTTTGTGAAAGTGTACTGTTTTCCAGGTTGCTGATTTACAGATTTCCGGTAGGGAAATACCCCTTGATGCTGCACAGAGGCATAGATGTCCCTTGTGGAGTGCGTCCTTAGACCTTTCTTTATTTATGTATGTACATATGCATGTATTTATTTCAAAAGTTTCACCAGGAAAGACGTATTGAGCTGATAATAGCTCATTTCCAGATGTGTCCTGGGGGAAGGAGAAGAGGAGTATTACAAAACAAAAACACAAACAAACAAACAACAGCAAAAAAACAAACAAACAAACAAACAAAAAAAAAACAGAAGAAAACTACATGATAAGTAAATCAACAATCGGAGCCATAAATTATACAGTACAATAAACTGAGCAACAACAAAAGATAATTTATACAAGGACAGGGCAGAGGGTCTGCCCACTGGGTTTCAAGGAAAACATTTCAAGCTGCAGAGGAAAGTACAGATTAAGGGGAGACAAAAGGGGGATATTGGGCAGTGTGTACGTCACCATCTTCATTTGGTTATGAAGGGAGGAGGGTAATTGAGTGGTGGATCAGGGAAGGAGGAAAAGAGGGGATGAGGGTAACTGAAGGGTGTGGTAGGGACAGGTCTCAGGGGCAAGTGCAGGAGGGAGCGGTGAAGTCTTGGAGAAGAGAAGAAAGGCAGCATTTGGAAGAGGAGGAGCAAATGGTCAGGAGAGAGAGCTCCAAAGTTTAGGAAAGTGGTAGGAGAAGGCTGCCTCGTCAGCAAGGGATTTCCTGGAGGGGAGTGCGAAGGAATGATAGCTAGAGTTATGAAGGGAGTATGAGAAGGGTGGCGGGGAAGGGAGGCCAGCCAGAATTTCGAGAGAAAGGAGGCACAGTGAGTTAGGCAACAAGCTTCAAGGGAGGGAAGGGAGAGGGAGGAGTATAAGGAACAGTGGTGAGGTCAAGGCTGACAGTCCAAAGCAAAGCGGCCGAAGGAGTGAAAGAGGTGGTCCAGGCTGGCAAAGGGTGGACTTTGGTGCAGCACTGGAGACAATGTCACCATAATTAAAAATGGGGAGAATCATTTTCAGGATGATAGCTTGGCAAGCAGGAAGAGGGATACAGCATTTGTTCCTATATAGTGTGCTGAGTTTAGGATGGAGTTTTTTTTTTTGCATGGCATCCATGTGCTCCAAAAAGTTGAGGTGCTGGTCTAGCCAGACACCAAGGTACTTAAATGAGGGAACATCATCAATTGTGACCCCATCTAAGGTGTGAAAAGAGGGGAGGGAGGTGAGCCTGGAGAGCCTCTGCTTTGTGCCAAAGGTCACAGAGGCCATTTACTTGACATTGATGGACAGCTGATTTGTTCAGAACCTGCAATGAATGTTGATGAAATCATGTTGAAGCCTGGCTGTCAGCTCCGAAGGGGAGGAACCAGAGGCAAATAGGACTGTGTTGTCTGCATACATATGGATGGACACAGATGAGCAGACAGAGGGGAGGTCATTTAAGAATATCGAGAAGGGCAGCGAGCCAAGGACAGAGCCTTGGGGGACACCAGTACTGACGGGGGGATAAGGAATCACCAATTCTAACTGATTGAGATCTACCCACTAGGAAGGAGCAAAACCAGTTAGTTGTGGAGTCAGAGAGCCCAGCTGCCTTGAGCTTGTTAAGGAGGAGAGGGTGGGCAACAGTGTCGAAGGCTTTGGCCAAGTTGACAAAGATGTCGGAGATGAGGAGGCCCTAATCCATGCCTGTGAGAATGGAGTCAGTAAGCCGGAGGAGGTGGTGGAGTGGTGTTTATGAAAGCTAGACTGGAAGGGGATGAAAAAGGAGGAGGAATCAAAGAAGTGGGAGAGTAGAGACAGAACTATGCATTCCTGAATTTAGCTAAAGTAGGGAGCAGGGAGATGGGGTGAAGTTTCCAGGGGTGAAGGAGTCACGTTCTTTAGGAAGGGGTATAATGGTGGGCTTCCAGGAGTCAGGGATGGAAGCAAGAGAGAAGGAGAGACAGAGAAGGGAGAAGATAGGGAAAACAATGGCAGGGGCAGAGAGGTGTAGGAGTTTGGGGTCATGCCCATCAGCTTTGACAGAAGCAGGAGTGACAGGAGGTGAAGAAGGAGTTGAACTCGGAGGCAACGGAAAGAGGGTTGGAGATGAGGGTGTTACCCACCTTGAGGACTGGGAAGGAGGACCGGGTTTGGGGGCGTGGATGACCTTCCAGAACTTGGAAGGGTAAGTAAGGTTGTTTTGGAAGGCGGAGGAAAAGTACTCAGCCTTGGCAAGCCTGGTGGCTCTGGTGCAAGCATTCCAAAGGGCTCGGTACCCGATAAGGTCAGCTGGGGAGCCAGAGACTTGTGAGTCTTCCAGGCCAGATCAAGGGCACAGAGGCAGGCGAGTAATCCGGCTTAGATCTCAAGGAGGTGGGAACCACAGACCCTGGTTTTCAGGAGGGGTGTGTGCAGATCCCAGATTGCCAAGAATTTGGTATGAAAGTAGTTGAGGGCAGGGTTGATGCTGTTGGCAGCAGAGATGGGGAAGCACTCGGTAGCTAGCAAGTCAGCATGTAGCGAGGAAAAGTCCACTGATCAGAAGGACCAGTTCTGAATAATTTAGATTTATTTATTTTATTTAGTTTTTGTTAACCGGGAAAGTGCACTAGCCACAGAATGACTATTTTCAGGCATGACCCGGGAGAGTACAACAGATAGTTAGACAAATACATTACATCAGTGCAAAACATTACATAAAACAGGTATAGTGAACAGTGGAAAATAACACATAAAGAGAAAACAACATACATGAACGATTAGATCATTATAGAGTCCATAATGGGAGAGCAGCAGGTAGCAATGAAACCAAACAGTTTTGAGTGCAAAACTTAGTGGAAATTTACAATGAAAGCAGCATATGGGAGCGTAAAATATTACATGCTCCAAAGGGGTTACCTACATCCGAGTAAGCAAGCAAAACAACAGTACAAACCATGGCAACTGGTATAGAGAGAATAGGTTATAGCAGTGTAGAGAAAAGGAAAGACAAAGCGAGAGAGGCCTGTCCACCGAGGACTCAATAGCTGAAACAGAGAGAAGAAGAGTGCAACCCAGGGAGGCAGAGTAAGTGCAGAAGTATCCAGTAGGTAGAAGTGGGATATTGAAAGGGAGGGAAGAGAGAGTAGGGAACGAGAGACAATACAAGTGGGCAGAGGGGAAATTTGGTTGGGTCCAGAAAGTGCTATGATTTTAACAGAGAAAAGTCAGTGTAGGCAAAGCAGAGCTAGGTGGGTCAAAACAAGCACATTACTGAAGACAGGTACCGTCGCAGACCAATTTTAAAACTAATGTGGGATGGGGCCTGTCGAAGAGCTACTGGAAAGGAGTTCCAGAGCCTAGGGGCCGCATTGTTGAAAGCTCTGGAGCCTACGGATGTCCTGCATCTGGGCATGGTAAGTAGCTCCTTACCAGCTGAGCAGAGCTGATTGGGAGGAGGACTGGGGTGTAAGCAATGCCACCAGTAAGAGCGGCGTTTTATTTCTAATTACCAAGTTTACAAGAGAGCCTAGGTAGTATTGTCAGCACGCAGAAGGGGAGAGCCAGTCCAAGTCACTATAAAGATTACAGTGGGGCTTGAGCCGTGGTGACGAGAAGGTATATCTGCATATATTGTTATAGGCTATGTCCCATTAATGGAGAGTAGTTTTAGATGCAGAAGCAAAAACTGGAACACCATAAGTGAGAGCAGGGAGCAGGATACCCTTGGCAATAGCCAGCTTGGCTGAGGGGGTTAGCATATAGCTGGTGTTATAGGCTACCCCTAGTTTAACATTCACTGATTTACTGATGGACTGAATATGTTGACTGAAATCAAGTGATTGATCCAGGAGAACTCCTAAGTATTTGAAGGATGAAACATTCTCAATTTATGCTCCACATGAGTCAAGAACTACCAGGGATGTTTGACCAGCTCTGAGCTTAGGGACTGAGCCAAATAACATGGCTTGTGTTTTCTTTACATTTAGTACAAGTTTATGGGTAGTTAGCCAGGATTGTATGTTATTAAAGTCAGAAGAGAGGGAAGCATTTGTGTTGGAGACACTGTGTGAGCTGGGATAAAGGACGAGATCATCAGCATACAGGATGGAGGAGCAGGAGCAAAGACAGTCAGCTATATTATTAATAAATAGTGAGAAAAGAAGGGGGCCAAGGATACAGCCTTGAGAGTACAGAGAAGTAGGGGGTGATCGACAAGATCAAAGGTTTTAGTGAAGTTAATAAACACTGCTCCTGTTAGTAAACCAGCATCCATAGCAGAGAGCACATCAGTTGTAAATTTGATTAGTGCAGTCGATGTGCTGTGACCCTTTCTAAAGCCGTGCTGTGTGCCACAGAGAAGGTTGTATTTGGCAAGGTAGTCTGTAGTTTGGTTTGCGACTAGTTTCTCGAGAATTTTGCTTCAGATTGAGAGGATGGCTATGGGTCTGTAGTTGGTAATCTCAGCAGGGTCCCCTTTTTTATAGGCTGGTGTGACACAGGCAATTTTCCATAGGCTTGGCACCACACTGGAAGCGAGAAACTGTGTAAATATTTTTGCAAGAGGGGAGGCGATGAAAGGTTCAGCTAGTTTCAGAAGTCTTGGTTCAAGGGTATTGGAGCCGGAGCTAGTAGTGTCAGAGATGGTCAGTAGCAACTTCAGGACATCAGACCTCAGGACTTTCTTGAAGAGAAATGGGGGGTGTGGTGCACCACCTGCTAGAGGGGTCAAGGACAGATGAAGCAGGTATGGAGGAAGACTGTGTACTTGCTGGAGGTGCCATGAAGGAAGAGGTATGCAGAGATAGGTCCGTGAACATGTAATTGAAGGAATCTGTTATGGTATTCGAGTCGTTGCAGTGAACCCCATTCAGTATCATATCACCTGTGGCTTTTGTTTGAGTGATACCAAGGAAAGATTTTTATGTGTGCCCAGAATTTTCTAGGGTCCCCCCCAGAGCTAAGTAGCAGGTCATTACAGTAGGTACTTTTGGCAGTACAAATCTGCTTTTTGCAGGAGTTACGCAGAGCTTGGTAGGTATGGAAATCGTCTGGAAGACACAAAAGTTTGTACTTTTTCCAGCACCTGTCTCGCTCACGCAGGTTAGCCAGAAGTTCTTTGTGAAGCCATCTAGTGGGTTTTCCTTTAACCCTGCGCTTCCCTTTGGGAGCAAGTACACGCTGAACAGCCATATATTCGTCAAAAAAAATTCCTAACGCTATCTCAACATTACTCGCAAGACAGATGGCAGACCAGTCTATTCTGAAGACATCAAGTAAAAAGGCCTTAGCATCCAGTTGGGCAAAGTTGGTGAAAGTAACATGGCGGGGGACAGGGAGATGCTATCGGGCTCCACAGACAGAAAAATCGGGGAATAATCTGTTAGTGAGTCAGCTAGAATACTTGCTAGAGGTACATGGTCTAGTCAGTTAACCAGCACCCAGTCGATGAGGTTTGAGGAGGTCATGGAAGGAGTTGTTCTTGTAGGTTCCGTTAGTAGCTGGTGCAGGTTATAGCTTTTTATCATGGAGAGCAGAGAGCTTCGAGCTGACCCCAGCCAGTTAAGGTTTGTATCACCCCAAATGATGATCTCATTTTGTTTTGAGATCAAGGAGATTTGGTTCAGCAGTTTCTGTAGGCACTAATAATGTGCAATTTCTTGGCACGCAGGGAAATGGCCATATGCAGAGATTCACAAGCAGAGGTGGTGTCGATTGCTGCTATGACTTCAACGGTGAGATGGCTTTTGTAGAACACAGCAACCCCACCACCACGCTTAGACGAGGGTCTGTCTCTGCGGACCAGAGAGTAGTTGGTCAATGCACAAGTACAGTCAGGGATCTTGGGTTTAAGCCACGTTTCTGAGAGGCAAAGATGGTCAAGCTTGTATGCTTCCAGACCAGCGTGATTCCATGTGAGGCTTCTAATGTTCATATGAGCAACAAGGAGACCTTTGTTGGGGAACGCTGATATGTCAGCTGACAAAAAATATCCAGGGGGGCCAGGATTCAGTTTAACATCGCCTGATAGAAGGATGGCTAACAGAAGGACAAACCAGAGCTTACAGCTTTGAAGGGTCAGTGAAATAGCTAACCTCAGAGATTGTTTTCTAAGCCTCAGGATGCCAAAATAGGTGCAGCCTTTCTGGAATATAAGGTGCGCCCATTCCGGTTTGGAATGGTGTTTAGCTATAAGATTTGAGAAACAGAATTCGGAGGTAATCGATGGAGTCAGACCACGAGTGTCAAGAAGAGGGATGGATAGTGTGACTTTATTTATGTAAAGCAGGGCTAAGGATGTAGCGAGCAGTACTACCAGATAGCAGAGATCCATGCTTTAACACTGTCGCTTAGCAGTTTAACCACTAAAGTAAGAGAGTAAGGTAGGCCGATGAGGAATGAAAGGACTAGGATTGGACTAGGGATTATCCTAAGAAGAGTAAACTAGCAAGAACTAGAAGCTTAAAAAAGAGGAGGATGTGTTTAATTGAAACTAGAAGACAGTGGTGTAACACAAGAGAAAAGTAGAGAAATAGGACGTTTTCTGTTTAGCCCCTAGAGGTCGCACTGGTCTGAAAACACAGGCAGAAGTTTAGCTGAGTAAGACCAGTGAAAGTAGAGACCAAAAGACACCACTAAATAATAGGATGGATAAGGGAAACTAAAACTCAGCCAATGAGATACCTCGGGGGGTCATCAGTTGGCAAATCCTTGAAGAGACTGTGAAAGGGTGGGACAGATAGTGTATTTAATAAAGGAATGAGGTGGTGAATGGGAGGGTGGGCCAAAAATTCAGCACAGCTAAGATCTAAAACAAGCTGCCCAGGAAATTCACAACAGCTATGAACTAAAACAAGCTGCCCAGGTTTAAACACAGGCTCTAGGCAGCATCTTCATTCCAAGCTTCACTTTATTTCCCAGTGATTTTGGAGAAGCAGGCAGAGTGAAACTGGAGCAAGTGCCAATCCTGCAGAAAGGTGGCAGATTTGAAAAATTTTGCTCCGTACCGGACTCTCTCAGAGGGGAAAAGAGCCAAGCAGAGGGGGTATTTTTTGGACTGCGTCGGAGGTCCAGAGGTCCAAGTAGGCTACTGCCCAGGCGGGCTGAGATCCCCCGATTCTCTCAGTGAGGAAAAGAGCCAAGCTGAGGGGGTATTTTTCTGACCGCGGTGGCGGTCCAGAGATCTGAGGAGGCTTCTGCCTAGGCGGGATGAGATCCCCGGATTCTCTCAGAGGGGAAGAGAGCTGAGGGGGTATTTTTCAGACTGCACTGGCGGTCCAGAGGTCCGAGAAGACTTCTGCCAAGGTAGGTTGAGATCCCCTGATTCTCTCAGAGGGGGAAAAGAGCCGAGGGGGTATTTTTTGGATCATGTTAACGGTCCAAAGGTCCTAGGAGGCTTCCGCCTAGGTGGGCTAAGATCCCCCGATTCTCTCAGAGGGGAAAAGAGCTGAGGGGGTATTTTTTGGACCACGTTGGCGGTCCAGAGGTCCAAGGAGGCTTCTGCCTAGGTGGGCTGAGATCCCCTAGGGAGGACTTTAGGGTGATTAATTTTGCCCAGGCAGTAGACAATATGGTGGTCACTAAAGGTGTCAGGGAGGGTGCCAGCATCGGTGATACAGTGAGGGTGAGAGGAGAGTACCCAGTCCCGTAACAAATAATTAAGTGATCTATGACTGTGCTATGTTGGGACTGAGAAGTTGCTTCAGCTGAAGAGACTTAATATTCTGGCAGAGTTTAGATTGTGAGGGGGAGAGCCAATTAATATTGAACTCCCCAAGGATGAGAAGTTCACCAGTGGAAGCATGGGTAGAGACAGTGGTTAGGATTTATGTGATAGATGAAGGGGACAGCCCAGGGCAGCAACAGATGCCAGCCACAAAGACAGGGACAGAGTAAGGGATGGAGGGTTTGAGGAGGAGCATTTCATATGTAGAGGGGGAGGTAACAGAGAGCACAGGAGAGAACTGTATGGTAGAAGAGAGGTAAATGGCAACTCCACCACTCTTCTTTGTACGGATGGCGACAGTGAAGTTGGGGATCTTGGGAGAAAGCCAAAACTCTGAGACTATCAACATAACTGATAGAAAGGAAATCATGAGAGGTTGAAATAGCTCTGTCTTAGGGAGGAGGCTTCAGATACTGGTATGGGCCCCTCGCAAGCCTTTGGGGAGACAAGTGGGCGGGGAGTGTGCAGGGCTGGGATTTGGCTCAATATAACAATAATAATAACAACTTTATTTATCAAGTGCCTTTCACGCTATCAAGGCGCTTTAACATAAAAGTTAGATAAAACAGGCTAAAATAAAACACAGTATAAATAATCAGTAAAATCAGATCAATCACGATGAAAAAATTACTCACCTTAGTATTTATGTTTCTTCTATTGGAGTCTTGCTGTATTCTGACAAGTGCAGTTAGCCCCAGCCTTTAAACTGCCCTGGAGAACAAAGGGTTAACCTTTCTATGCAGAGCATAGAATGCTGAGCTCGAGCTTGGTTGATGTCTCTGTCCGTTTCCCTTTGAAAGCTAACCGTCAGATTCTTACGAGCAACACTCTAATAGTATTCTATGTGGAAATCGTAAAACAAAATTTTTAATAGCCAACTGGCAAGAAAAAGTTTTGGACTACCAAAAGAAGACTCAAGTCAGGAAACCCAAAACTCAAAACCCAAACCAAACAGGAATATAACAAAATAAACACCCACACAAGAAGAGGGTGTAAAAAGAACACCCCTGAGGTGCAACACTGCACCTGCCCACCCACTTCCCAAAACCAGGTTCTGAGAGGGGAGGGAGGAGGTCAGAATACAGCAAGACTCCAATAGAAGAAACATAATTACTAAGGTGAGTAATTTTTTCTTCAAACAACTTGAAGTCTTGCTGTATTCTGACGAGTGCAGACTACCAAGCAGTACCTCCATGGAGGAGGGACAGAACCTACTTTGTGAATAGGCTCTGAAGTACTGCTGTGCCAAATCGAGCATCACTCCTAGCCTGGATATCCAGAGAGTAATGCCTGGTAAAGGTATGAACTGTTTTCCAGGTGGCTGCTTGACAAATTTCTAAGAGAGGGATATCCCTGGCAGCAGCCAGGGAAGCAGCTGTACCTCTTGTGGAATGAGCCCTCAGGCCTGAGGGTGGAGTTTTTCCCAGTTTTTCATAGCAGAATTGTATACAAGACACAATCCACCTGGCAATAGTTCTCTTGGTGGCAGGTTTGCCCTTTCCCACTTCTCCGTAAGTGAGGAACAACTGGAGGGAGTCAAACCTGTGACCCTCGGTAAGCTCTATGTAGTAACTAAGGGCTCTTTTAACATCTAAACTGTGTAGCCTCCTCTCTCCTGAGAAAGAATGATCAGTGAAGAAGACAGGAAGAGACAAAAACTGGTTTAAATGGAAGTCTGAAACCACTTTGGCCGAGAACCTTCTATTGGTTCTAAGGCCCACTTCATCCCTGTGAAAGGAGATAAAATCAGGTTCCACTGACAGGGCTTGCAATTCACTGATATGCCTGGCAGAGGTGATGGCTACCAAGAACACAGTTTTCCCAAGTCAAGTACTTAAGCTCTGCTGAAGACATAGGCTCAAAAGGGGGTTGCATAAGTTGAGCAATGCAAACATTCAAATCCCAGGCAGGGGCACGGTCTCTAAAAGGAGGATTGGTGTGAAGCAATCCTTTAAAAAATTTAAAGAACACAGGATGAGAAGATAGTAAGGAAGACTTCTCCACAGACAAAAATGCAGAAACAGCTGACAAGTGTACCTTGAGAGTAGCTGGCCTGAGGCCTAGGCCATTAAGATGGACCATATAATCCAGAACCGTGGGCAATCCAGTAGTATCTGGAGAAATATGCTTCTTAGAACACCAAATGCTGAATCTCTTCCATTTGGAGTTATAAGTCTTTCTGGTGGAGGACTTTCGAGAAGCTTTGAGAATATCCAGAACCCCTTGGGAAAGATGCAGATCTGCAAACTCTAACTCTTCAAGAGCCATGCCTTGAGATTGAGAGACTGAAGACTGGGGTACCAAATCATCCCCCGAGAGGATGTTAACAGGTTGTAATTCCTGGGAAGAGACAGGGGAAGATGGGCTGCTGGGGACAGCAACAGGGGGTACCAGGGCTGTCCGGTCCAATCTGGAGCAATCAGAATCACTTTGCAAGGCTGAGACCTTATTTTGACTAAAACTTTGAACAAGAGTGGGAAGGGAGGGAAGGTATACAGAAACTTCCCTTCCCAATTCAGAATCAGGGCGTCCAGGGGGACTGAGCCCAATACTGGAGGTCTGCAACAAAAGAGAGGGAGTTGGTGATTGTCTGGGGCTGCAAAGAGATCTCTCTCTGGAGTGCTCCACCTTGCAAAAATCACTTTCAACACCTGAGGGTCCAGGGACCATTTGTGATGGCCCTGAGAGATCCTGCTCAGTGCATCTGCTAGCACAGTGTCCTTCCCTGGAAGGTGAACTGCTAACAGAGAGGTTTGCAGGGAATAAGCCAGGGACCACAAGTTCATGGCTTCCTTGCGCAAGGCCGTGGACCGAGTGCCTTCCTGCTTGTTGATGTACCACATGGCAGTGGTGTTGTCCGTTCTGACCTGAACCACCTTGTTCTGTACTGCCTGAGAGAAAGCTTTCAGGGCCAGAAAAACTGCCCTGAGCTCTAGGAGATTGATATGGAGAAGGGATTCTTGGGGGGACCACAGCCCCTGGGCAGTGAGGGCCCCCAGATGGACTCCCCAGCCCAGAAGAGAAGCATCTATGGTAAGAACCACTGAACAAGGCTGAGTGGCAAAAGGAACACCTTGTCTTAAACTGTCCTGATCCTGTCACCATTGGAAGGCTTGGATCAAGGTCAGAGTCACTGGGATCAGTTTGGTAAGGGAATCCTTCCTCTGAGACCAAAAATCTCTCAGATGGAATTAAATATCCCGCATCTGGAATCTTGCCCCTTGGAGCACTGCTGTTGAAGCTGCCATGTGGCTCAAGAGCTGGAGGAAATGCCTTGCTGGTTAAGATACCCGAAAGCTGAAGAAAGAGGCTAGTTCCATAAGAACCCTTGCCCTTTCTACAGGAAGAAAGGCTCTTGCTCTGAGTGTGTCCAGTTCTGCCCCTATAAAGGTAAGAAGCTGGACTGGTTCGAGAACTGACTTGGGAAGGTTGAGAAGAAATCCCAGAGAAGTGAGCACTTGCTGGGTCACTTGCAGGCGAGACTTGACTTGGTCTGGAGACTGGCCCACTATTAGCCAAACGTCTAGATATGGAAAAATGGAAATATTTTGCCTTCTTAGAAAGGCAACTACTACTGCCAGGCACTTTGTGAAAACCCTTGGGGCTGAGGTTAGGCCAAAGGGCATTGCTCAGAACTGATAGTGGCCTGACGGCAACTCGAACCTGAGGTACTTTCTGTGGGAGCATCTGATGGGAATGTGAAAGTAGGCATTTTTGAGGTCCAGGGAGGCTAAACAGTCCCCTGGCCTTAGAGAGGGAAGGATGATTCCCAGAGTTACCATCTTGAACTTTGGTTTTAAAAGATGTTTGTTTAGATATCTTAGGTCTAGGATGGGTCGCCACTCCCGTCTTTTTTGGGGCCAGGAAGTACCTGGAGTACAGCCCTTTGCCCCAGTGTAGGGTAGGTACTCTCTCTATGGCTCTTAAGGCTAGAAGAGAAGAAACCACTACCTCTAGGGCAAGGGTTTCCAAAAGATTTGCAGGTGGAAAAGATCGGGCTCTCATCTTTGGAAATCTTTTGAAGGAGAACCAGTCCCTGGCTTACTACTTCCAGGATCCACGTGTCTGATGTAATAGACATCCAGTCCTGGACAAAGTAAGCCAGCCTGCCCCCCTACTGGAATAGGAGAGTCAACCCGGGCAGGCCCATCAGGGTGTCTGCTTGGCAGGGGCTTTAGGATGAGGAGTGGATGCAGCCCTGCTCATCCCCCTTCTGCCTCTCCCTCTGAAGAACCCCTGTGTGAAAAGGAAGAAGAGGCCTGTGCTTGGTAAAAAGGCATTTGAAAAGGCCTGCCCCTGCCACTAGACTGCTGCCTCTGAGGAGCTGCCTGCCTCTCCTTGGTCTGAGCACTCCTGTAGGTGGTCCTGTACTCATCCATTTTCTTCATGAAATTCTCTGTCTGCTCCCCAAACAGAGAATTACCCACTACAGGAAAATCCATGGCCTTAGTCTGGGTATCCTGTGAGAGGCTAGTACATCTGAGCCAAGCCATTCTCCGAAGAGCCACAGATGTAGCCATGACTCTTGATGAAACATCATTAGAGTCCACAGCAGCATGAAACTGAACTTTAGATGCCTCAATCCCATCTGCAGCCACCGCCTCCAGCTCCTTGGCTAGCTGGGGGGAGGCCTGTTTATCCAGTGCCAGTACAGTGTCCCACCTGGACTTCTGGTACCTAACTGTACAGGCCATATAATTCGCCTGTCCGAGTCCCAGGGAAGATGTCATGTACACCTTTTTTGCCATGACATTAACCTTCCTAGAGTCTTTGTCTGGGGGGGTGTGAAGCCAAGGGAATGCTTGCCTTATCACAGGCAACCTGCACAACCCCAACATGGCTGCATTGGTGGTATAAAAACTCTGTTTCTGAGCCTGAGAGTGTATACCTCTTGTCCATTCTTCTGTTCACAGGAGGTATAGAATTGGGAGACTTCAGAATTTTTTGTGTCTGTTTCCCAAGAGATTTATGGAGGGGAACAGACAGTCTCCTGGACTCTGGGATCTCCATCATTTCTACATAACCAGGCTCCTCCTGATCCTCCATTGCCTCCTCCATAGCAAGCTGGAGGGTCTCAGCCACCTTTCTGTAGAACTTAAAGTGGGAAGGGGACTCAGAAAGCCTAGAAGGGGATACACCTGAAAGTCTGTCTGGGGAGATGTCCGGTTCCACAGGCACATCTAGACTTTCACCATCACCATCATCATCTTCAAACTCCCTTTCCTCCTCAAACTCCGGTTCATAAAATTCTTCTAAAGTATAATCGTGAACCGGGGGAACCGACCGAACCGAGTCCCTGCCAAAAGGTGCCGGATCGGTCGGAACCAGGTGAAGCGATTCCACAATCCGAATCGCTCTGGCTATTTCTTCGGCGGTCAGAACATGGACTTCTGGATCTGAACTGGACGATTTTTCTTTGCGCTTTCTTTTAGTCGGAACCGACCCCTCGGGATCAGCTCTCCTTTTGCCCAAAGAAGTATCACCCTGGTCAGAGGGCACTCCTTCTGGTTTGGTCGGAACCAAACCGGGCTTGCCATCCAGGTCAGCGGACTTCTCGGCCTCCTTTTCCCTCAATCTACCTAATCTCTTTTCCAGGGTACATCTGGGAACATTTTTGCCAATTTGGCATCTGAATCGAGGTGGTCAAACCCCAGACAATAAACACAGGTGGTGTGGGGGACGGCTTTGGCAAAGCCCCCCCCCACCACCACTCACTGCAGTGTTGAAACCCAGTGGGCCCGGTTTTTTTCTCGGGTTTCTGAGACATGGCTAACCTAACCAAACTTACCCTTTTTCGGCAACTGCCAGGCAAGACTTCCTTATCGGTGCCTAACCATGTCATGGGTCTTGGAAAAAAACGTTTCAAAACACATTTTTTTTTTTAGAACTGATAAGAACCAGTAACCACATACTAAAGTTACACAAGAATTAAACAAGTGATCGATTCGGCCGAACCGATCCACATTTTTTTTTACAAGTTCCACACAGAAACACAGTACAAAACCTATCTAGTACTCATGGTACCACAGACAGAGACTAAACCAACTATGCGGGAAACTTTTTCAGTTAGAAACCGACGAAAAAATGACACTTAAACCGACTTTTGAACCGAGCTGCAGGAGAAATCTCCGGAGCGACTGTTCAGTGAGGTGGAGTAAAGAATCTGATGGTTAGCTTTCAAAGGGAAACAGACAGAGACATCAACCAAACTTGAGCTTAGCATTCTATGCTCTGCATAGAAAGGTTAACCCTTTGTTCTCCAGGGCAGTTTAAAGGCTGGGGCTAACTGCACTTGTCAGAATGCAGCAAGACTTCAAGTTGTGTGAAAGGTCTGGTGCCACAATGAGTTTTCAAGGCCTGCTTGAAACCCCCCACGGTTGTGCACTCCCATAGCTGACGGAGTAGAGAATTCCATAGGGCTGGGGCTGCATACATAAATGACTTTAAAGATACCCTTGTAATCTCTAGCAACCCCATATCAGCCGAGTGGAGCAATCGCCCGGGGCAGTAGGGGGACAGGAGCTCTTTCAGGAAGTCTGGGCCCTGTCTGTGTAAGGCTTTATAAGTCAGAAGTCTGACCTTGAAGGTGATCCGCCACTAAACCGGCAGCCAGTGCAGTTCGTGCAGTACCGGAGTGATATGACACATCTCAGCGGTCCCTGTCAGTAACCGGGCTGCAGCGTTCTGCACCAGCTGCAAGCGGCAGATATCAACCCCCAGTAGACCTAGGTACAGGGAGTTGCAATAATCAATGTGTGAGGCCACAGAGGCGTGAATCAGCGTAGGAAGATCACCGGACGGAACTAGATGCTTGACCCTGGCGATGCTTCTCAGATGGTAAAAGGAAGACTTGACGACTGCAGACACTTGAGATTGCAGTGTCAGCCCATCGTCAAGAATCACCCCCAAGTCCACACCCATTCGGAGGCAAGGAGCTGGGCGCCCCCTAAGAGAAGCCCCGTAGGCTGACCAGTCCCTGACCCCTCTGTCCAGCGACCTGGATCCACAACCATCACCTCAGTCTTTCCCGAGTTAAACTTCAGCCAGCTGGAATTCATCCAATCCTGGATTTCAGCGAGGCAGTTATTAAATACTGAGAGGGCACTTTCCTGGTCGGGTGCAAAAGACAGGTACAGCTGGGTATCATCAGCATAGCAGTGAAACTTCAGCCCATAATGTCTTACAATGTCTCCAAGGGGCAGCATGTACACAGTGAACAACATGGGGGATGACACTGAACCCTGAGGGACCCCACATAGCAGAGAGAAGGGTTGGAGGAATAAATCCCTGACACCACCCTCTGAGTTCTGCCAGTGAGTAAGGGCTTAAACCACCTGAGAACTGTACCAGACAGGCCACAGATGAACCTCAGGTGCTCAAGCAGCACACCATGGTCCACAGTGTCAAATGCTGAGGAGAGATCAAGAAAAAACAAGATGGAGCAGCTCTTCTGATCTCTTGCCATCAGGGGATCACTGAGCGCCCAAACCAGCACAGTCCCGGTACTGTGCCTCGAGGAGCAGTAGCGAGATGATGAGCTTGATGGAGTCCGTGATGCAGAAGGGCGAAGGGGGAGGATCTAAGCGTTTCCAGGTGAAGTCAAGAGAAGAAGAATGGTGGGGGGGGGGGAGAGAGGGAAAGTTGACAGGAGGGAAAGCTGGCAGGAGGAAGGGAGGTTAAGGAGAACATGAGAGGGATGACAGAAAGGGTGATAAGCAACATGTTAGCTGTCAGGAGTCTGTGGGATCAGTGCAGAAATTGAAGGGGAGGAGAAGAGGAGGGAGGGGATTTGGAATGGAAGCAGAGAAGATGAAAGGGAGGAGTACAGGTGCAGTACTGTGGAAAAGAGCAAGAGGGGACCCTGGAAGAGTAGATTATGCTAGCGACAGAAAGTAAGGTGGGGATAGGGAGACCTTAACAGGGAGGATGAACAGCCGAGAAGAAATAAGGGGGAAGAAGGGTCATGAAGGCAACAGGCAGTGGGATCAAAACTTGATAGAGAAGAACAGTAGGTGATGAAGTAGGCTGAATCTATGAGTAGGTTGAACAAGCAGCACAGTAGTAAACAGATAAGGAGACCCTATAAAGGGGAGTTTGTGAAATAGACAAAAGAGAGAGGTGGAATAGCAGTAAGCACCAAGAGAGAGGGGGCCTAGTGAAGGAAGCACAGCATGAGAAAAGTTAGGGGACCCTAGATAGAAAGTCCTGGCAGTTTCCAAGAAAAGGGTAGGAAGAGATATGCACAGGGAGTAAGGGAGCTGGAGAGGAGGGAGCTTGGCTGGTGGAAGGTGAAGGGACCCTAGAGAGGGAGACCTGGCGGATTCCAAAAAGAAAGGAAGGGGTAGGATCAGGGATTAAGGGAGCAGAGGAAGCATAGCAAGAGAAAGGTGAGGGCATTCTAGCTAGGGAGTTCTTGTGATTTCAGGAAATAAGAGGGTAAGAAGTAAGAGTAGGGAGTAAGGGAGCTGAGAGGGGACAGATTAGCAAGAGAAAGAAGTAAGCTGACCCTAGATAGGGAGTCCTGGCAGTTACCAGGAGATGGAGGGGAAGAGGGAGAATGAGCATATCAGTAAAGGGGAGAGAGAGGAAGCAGGGTATGCAGGCATAGAGATGGAGGTAGAGCTCAGACGGGATGGGAGCCGAGATGAAAACAGGCAGTGAATGAATGAAATTGAGGGTGATACATAAAATGCAAATTGTAACCTCGAAATTATGCACTAAAGGTATTTGGAATGAACTGAGGCAGCAGCAGAGTAATGTGACATCAAGTTAAAAGGTATATGGATCAAACTGTGGCAACAGCAGAATAAAGCGACCTTAAAGTTATGCAGCAAATGTAGACTACTTATAACTTATTCTACAAGGCATGTTAAGAAAAAAAAAACTATGGCAGTATTAGAATAATGCAACCACAAAATTATGCAGCAAAGGTATTTAGAACGAACTGAGGCAGCAGCAGAGCAAGGTAACAGCAAGTTAAAAGGACTATGGAATAAGCTGTGGTAACAGCAGAATAAAGCGACCTTAAAATTATGCAGCAAACGCATAATAGTGAAAAAGACTATGGCAGCAGCATACCCAAGAACAGAGTAACAAGTAATTAATGGCAGTATAACAAAGGAGATGTAAAGTCTTTAGCCAAACAGACTGTTCTTCTGTACTGGAGGGGTAGGAGGCAGCCGGTAGGGTGAATGGCAGAGTGGCTGGCAGACTCAAGGCTGACAACTGTCCTTAGCGGGTAAGGTCCTTTGAGCGGATGGGCTGCTGTGCAGATGGGCCGCTAGACAGTACTGGCCTCATAAACTAGTGCAGCTCATTCCACTGGATGGTTTGGCGGTCAGTGGGAGGGTCTGCTGCTGTGATGTTCCACAGGCAAGGTCCGATGCCATTTTCAATGGCTCCTGAGGTGGATGCTGGCTGGCTGACTGGGGGAAGGCTTGCAGGCTTACAAACTGCCCTCTCGAACCCTCGCTGTTGCAGCACCGGCAGCGACTGGTGGGGAAGAAAGCCTGCACTTGGAATTAAGGGCTCAAGCTGGAAATTCGAATCTTGGCGCCCTTGTCAGTTTCATAGTCCAATGGATGGTTTGGCAGCTGGTGGGAGGGTCTACTGCTGTGTTGTTCATGGGCAAGGTTTGATGCTGTTTTCAACAGTGGCTGATGTGAATGCTGGCTGACTTGGGGGGGGGGGGCGCGGCTTGCAGGCTTACAAACCACCCTCTTGATCCCTCACTGTTGCAGCACCGGTGGCCTCCTTTAGCCGGCAATTTCCCCAGATTTGTCATAACAGAACTGTATGCAGGAAACTATCAAACGAGAAATGGTTCTCTTGGATGGAATTTAGACACCACTTTAGGGAGGAATTTTCTCTTAGTTCTTAGGACTACCTTGTCCCTTTGAAAGATTATGCAGTTAGGATCTGTGCAGAGGGCTTGCAGTTTGGTCACTCATCTGGCAAATGTCAATGCCACTAGGAAAACTGCTTTCCAGATGACATGCTTCAGTGCAGCAGTTATCACTGGCTCAGAAGGAGCCTCCATCAGCCGAGTAATGCACATATTCAAGTCCCAAGGAGGAACAGGGTCCCTTATTGGAGGGTGCAGGTGAATAAGGCCTTTGAAAAATCTTTTGAAAATACGTTTTGAGGCCACTGACCCGTCTTTGTAAGTTGATGCATAAATTAACAGTGCTACCAAATGAACCTTCAGGACTAAGGGCCAGAGGCCCAAGGACTGTAAATGGACTAGGCAGTCCAGGATTGTAGACAAACTTGCCCGTAGTGGGTTCAGCTGTCGAAGGGAACACCAAAAAGAAAATCATTTCCATTTTGAAGCACAGGCTTTCCTTGTCGCTGGTTTTCTGGAAATCTTTCAACACTTCCATCACTTTCTCAGAGAGATTTAGTCCACAGAAAGGGTATCCGGTCAATATCGCGCAAACAAAATAGCGCGTACAAATCAGCGCCGCAATATATTAGCGCAAACACACTACAGCGTAAGTACAAAAGAGCGCATGTCAGCACTAATCATTAAATCACCCGTGATATCACTCCTTACCTAGATTTACGTTTTTGAAGAATGGAAGTTCAGTTTGTCACCAGTCAGAAGGGTGGCAGTCTTGCATCCCTTGATGGATTTCTTTTCAGAAAGGAACGAACTGCAGGTAGCAAAACATACTGGAAATGCTTGCAGTATGATAAAGGACATTGTAGTGCTCGAATGCACCTCAAAGGGAACGTTGTATTAAAACACATTGGGGAACATAATCATGTCCCTGACCCTGCAACTAAGGCTGCTATTGCTGGCATGAAAGACCGCGCTGCAACCACATGCGAGTCAACTCATCAAATTGTTGCTTCAGGGATATCAAATTCTTACATCTGTGGCTTGCCAGCTTCCTGCTATACCACTGCTCAAACGGATAGTCAGAAGAAACAGGCGTGCCACTGCCCAGCCACCCCCAGAGCCTTCAGATGTGCTATCATTAGTACTGCCACCAGAATATAGCATTACCGAAGGAAATGAGCCATTTCTACTGTTTGATTCTGGCGCTAGTGCTGATAGATTCTTAATTTTCTCTACAAGAAAGGATTTACAGCACTTAAAATCATCGCTCCATTGATTTGCTGATGGTACATTTAAATGTTGCCCCTCAATCTTCTCACAGTTATACACCATTCATGCAGTCAAATATAGCTCTGTCATCCCCCTTGTGTACATCCTTATGGCCAACCGCTCTGCTGCATCTTACAATAAAGTATTTGTCGAGTTGAATCGCCTATGTGGGACACTGCAGCCTGAAACCATACTAATTGATTTCGAGCAGGCTGCCATAAAGGGATTCAAACTTGCCTTTCCGACTGCTAAAATGCGTGGCTGTTTTTTTCACCTATGTCAAGCGTTGTGGAGAAAAGTACAAGATATACCCGCATTATACCAAAAATACACTTCAGACCCTGATTTTGCATTACATGTACGATATCTACCTGCCCTGGCATACGTCCACTGCAAGATGTCATGTCAGCATTTGATGAACTATTGCAATATGGCTTTTACACCACAAATGCAGAGCTATTTTCACCCTTGATTGACTATTTTGAGGACACCTGGTTAGGTAGACCACTAGCCAGGGGTGGAAGACGGCGACCAATGTTTGCAACTGACATGTGGAACTGCAATGATGCTGTTCAACATGATTTGCCCCAAACAATTAATTCTGTTGAGGCTTGGCATAGAAAATTTAATCATTTTGTGGGTGCTCACCATCCTTTGATTTGGAGGTTTCTTGAATTTCTAAAATCAGAGCAGCATTTCAATACAACAGTAATGGGGCAGTTGATAGCGCGTACAGTGGTGTCTGAAACACTCAAGAAATACAAAGATACAGCTCGCAGAATTGCAGACATTGTGGCACAGTATGGATCAAGACCCAGACAGGAGTTCTTGAGGGGAATTGCTTACAACTTTCAATTGCAGGCCTAAGAAAATGTCATACAGCTTGTACGAGTACTAACCTGAATAGTTTTACCCAAACAGTCCCCCGTCCCAGTTTGAATGATTAATTATTAAAGTTTTGGCAAATATAAGTTACCTTTTGTTCATTTTGCTTGGATTTTGGGATTGGTGTGGGTCCGGGAAAGGATATACTAGGTAGGGTTCACATGACGACTGAAGGTAGGAACTAAATGGTCCATACCCAGGGACAACTACAGATGAAACACTGAGACGTTACGACTTTGCAATCACTCCCTCAGTTCATCACTTCGTTAGTACACTCAAAATAAGGTATGTGACTTTTTAATTTTAATAGAATTGATCGAGTCAGCTATTGCAACATGCAATACACCTTGCGACATTATACGCCATTATGTAGCTACGCGATTAATGCGTAGCTCTGATTTGTATGTGCTTATATTTACCGCGCTAAGAATACGATGCTATTTTGACAGTGAACCCACAGAAAGTACAGTTATGTAAGAACTTACCGTAACAGTAGATCTTCGAGAGAGGCTCTTGCAGTAGGTAATTACATATAGGACTGAAGCCGGCAGGTGTCAGGACCCCACGGAAAAATTTCTAGCTAGCAGTCTCTGGCGAGGGACCGCCCCCCGTCAGGTGACCGGCGTCGAGGAGGCCGTTGGTATAAAGGCGGTCCTCACCTGCCTTCCAGTTCTTTCCGCCATGAGCCAAAGAGGCTGGACGAGAGAGAAGCGAATATTTCCCTCATTGGAAAAGAAGCTGAAAAAGCTTAGGGGGATGGAGGGCGGGAAGGTATTACCTACTGCAAGAGCCTCTCTCGAAGATCTACTGTTACGGTAAGTTCTTACGTAACTGTACTATCTTACTTCGAGAGGGTTCTTGCAGTAGGTAATTACATATTGTAATGCACATGTAAGACTTATCATTCTTGCTTTCCCAGCCTGTGCTACCCTGCCCACTCCCTGTATACAGAAACTCCCCTCCCGCGTCCATTGCAGAAATTCCTTTCTCCGCCACCTGACCAGGGTGCTAGTCATGCTACTCCTCTTGTCAGGTAACATTCGCCCCAACCCTGGCCCCGCTCAGGACTACCCTGCCGCAGGCCCTCCTGGACTCTGCGTGGTCTCCATGAACATCTGTAGCCTCGTGAAAAAATTTGACTCTCTCCAGTGCTGGGTCATATCTCACAATCCAGACGTCATTTCCTTGACCGAGACCTGGCTGACAAAATCCACACCTGACTCCTTTGTCTCACTCCCTGGATACACCCTCTTCCGGGTGGACCGGGCTGGTAAACGGGGTGGTGGCTGTGTCATCTACAGTAAAGATGCACTCCCTGGACTTGCCCTACCTGTTCCTAATCTTGACTCTGGTGCCCAGGCGCTGACCCTGAATCTGACCCCTGACCCATCAAAGGGTCCGCTCTATCTAACGACAGCCTACATACCCCCCAGAAACCAAACCCCGTCTCTAGCCTCTCTTACGGAATATATCTCCTCGCTGCCTCACCCCTCAGACCAAATACTAGTGGGTGACCTTAACATAAACTGGCTTAGCCCCTCTTCCTCCTCTGCCCATGACTCCTTTGCCTCAGTTGATATGACCCAACTCGTCACCCACCCCACCAGGACCAACCCAAAGAGGGGCACTTGTACCCTTCTTGATGTGGTCCTTTCCAATCGCCCTAATCGGATCCTCGACGTCCAAGTCCTTCCCGACTCGCATAGCGATCACTCACCCATACTTTTTCACTGGTCCTCCTCAGTACCCAAATCATCTGCACAGTCCAGTCCCCGGCGGTGCCTGAAGCCCGGTGGCTTGAGGAAGCTAAAGGAACTTCTGTCCCAAATCGATTGGTCGCCTATTCTGCATGCCCCCGACACTGACACTGCACTAACCTTCTTTATCCAAACATTCAATAAAGCCTGTGACATCTTCGCTCCTCTGACAGTCCGCCGGTCCAAGGTGCAAAATGCTCCTTGGGTGACCCCAGCCCTGATCAACAACTCAGGCATAGGGATAATCTGATGCCGTGCTACTGAGTCTGGCGGCCTAGCGATGAACAGGTGTATCGGCTGCCAGAAATAAGTGTACCTGGGCCATCAGAAAGGCCAAGGCCAATCACTACCAGGCCTCGCTTACCTCCTCCTCCTGGGGGAATCCCAGAACCTTCTGGGATAGTATCAAACAATTAAATGGTAGTACGCGCCCCTCCCTCCCAGATCAGTATCAATGGCACTGTCTCCTCCGATCCTGCACTTATTGCTAACTGCCTCAATACCTCCTTTATGGATCTCAGCCCTATCTTCCCTAAGGACTTTTTCAGCCTTCCCCCCTCCTCGCCTGCACCGGTCTTAACACGCCCGTATTTTCACCTCTGCCAGGTCACTGCTCAAGAACTCAGACCTCACCTTGTCAACGCCCTTAGGAGCAACAGTATGGGTAGTGACACCCTGGACCCCTGTATCCTTCGGCTAGTCCTTGACCTGGTCCTTATGCCAATTACCAATCTACTCAATAAATCTCTCTGCCTGGGGCAATTCCTGTCTACCTGGAAAATTGCCACAGTCATGCCAATTTTTAAAGGTGGAGACAGGTCTCCGGCCGGTAACTTCAGCTCATTCTATTCTCTCCCCTCTTCCAAAGCCCTGGAAAAGTTTGGCCTCACAATTACTCAGCTACCTCTCAACTATGACATTTCTGCGGAACATGCCGTTTCCGTGCTGGCCACAGAACCACTACTGCCCTCCTAGAATTCTCTAATTTCCTCCACTCCTCCCTTGACCAGGGCTCCCTGGCAGCTGTTGTGTTTGTAGACCTTTCTAAAGCTTTCGATACCGTCTCCCATCCACTCCTTTTGGACGCCCTCAGTCACTTGGACTTTGCCGCTGGGCCCATCTCCTGGTGCGCCAGCTATCTGTCAGCTCACTCTCAGCGCGTAAAATTGGGGGGGCTCTCTCTGACATCTGTCCCATCCTGTCCGGCGTTCCCCAGGGCTCCATCCTTGGTCCTCTACTCTTCTCCCTTTACCTTAACTCACTCCCGGGTTCCTGTAGTGGTAATATGTTACTGTATGCGGATGATGCAGTTATCTTTGCCGCTGATCACAACCCTATTGCTCTCCAAGACTCGCTGCAAAGATCCTTTAATGAAGCCGAAGGATGGTTCAAGGATCGCAGGCTGGTGATAAATCTCAAAAAACCAAAACCATGGTCTTAACACCGCATAAAACAAGTTGTCTAACTTTAGCTCCATATACACTCAAGCTCATGCTTGAGCGAGTCTCTCCTATATAAATACCTTGGGATCTACCTGACCCCCTCTTTCCTTCCATGGCCACATTTCAGCCTCACAAGGCGGCAAACATCAGGCTAGGCTTATTATACCGGCACAAAAAGTGTCCCCCCCGAGGCCCTTCGACTTGCAGTCACGTCCTCCATCCTGTCACTAGTGGACTATGGGCTACCTGTGTATGGCACTGCTGATCAGACCGCTCTTAACAAAATTCACACCGTACTCAACAAAGCCTGTAGACTAATCACTAGGGCCCCTAGATTAACCCACACGTGTCAGTTATATGAGAAAGCGATACTGCTTGACTTGGATGAACGGATCAAATATCAGACCTGTATCACAGCCAAAAGAAACCTTCTTGGGCTACCCCGGGTCTGTCGGCCATCACACAACATGCAAGCTCTCAAGTGCATACCCGTTCCTCTGACAAAACCACCCTCTCGATCCCTAGGGCTAGGACCATGCATGGTCAAAGAGCTTACTGCTACAGAGCCCCTTCTTGGTTCAACACATTGCCCCTCTCCGTCTCTGATGCTCCCTCTATATCTTGCTTCAAAACCTCTCTAAGAAATCACCTAATTAGTATTCGCTGCTGTAATTGCCTTTAGCTGTAGCCTGGCACAATCCTGATGACAATGCTACTTTTAGCTGCTTATGATTATTTGAAATTGCGTGCCATACGATACTTTTGTTGTCTTCCCCTGTTGTATCAACCTGATGTACCATCCATTGTATACCACCTGTTACTGTTATTCTGTTGTTGTATTGTGATCCTCCTTCATGTGACAAGGTACCTTTGTAAATGAGCCTCTGGCTCAAGGTTTTTCAAACTGCTGCTTCAAATAAACAAATAAACATATAGGACTGAGTCCCAAGCAGTCTGGAACAAGAAGAAGCACACGTGAGGAGGAAAGCTACTCAAAGTAGATCCTCTAGCTGTGAAGGCCTTAAGAAAGGAGGCCTTGCAGAACAGCGAGCCTGAAGCCTGCTCTATGGTGAGAGGCAATATCCAAACTGTAATGTTTTGTAAATGTATGGACAGAAGTCCAAGTGGCGGCAGCACAGATGTCTGCCGCTGACACGTTCTTGAAACATGCCGCCGAGGCAGCGACCCCTCTGGTGGAGTGTCCTCTTACTTGACCCCGGAAAGGTCTTGTTGTACTTGTCATAACAGAAGGTGATGCAATGAGCCAACCATTTAGACAGGCATTGCTTAGAAACAGCACTGTCTTCTCTTTTGGGGGCAAAAGAGACAAACAGTTGATCAGTCTTTCTGAGATCCTTTGTTCTGTTAGTGTAGTATCTCAGGATCCGGTGAACGTCCATAGTGTGAAGTAGATACTCCCCGTGACTGGAGTACTGCGTAAAGAAAGCGGGTAACTCTATGGACTGGTTCAATATAGATTCCGCTACCACCTTGGGGTGAAACTTAGGATTGGTGCGAACAGCCACACGTTCTTTGTGAAAAATCAAGTATGGGATTTTACACATCAGGGCCTGGAGCTCGCAAATCCTCCGAGCAGAGGTAATGGCCACTAAGAAGAGCATCTTCCATGAAAGGAACTTCATGTCTGCTGAGGCCGCTGGTTCAAAAGGAGGCAAAGTAAGTTTCTCAAGAACGAAGTTCAAACCCCAAGGAGGGGCGGGAACTCGGACAGGGGGTCTCAAGTGAAGAACCCCTCTGAGGAAAGTCTTAGAGACTTCCAGTTGAGCAAATGTCCCATCTGCGAAGGGAACATGGTAGGCCGAAATGGCCGCCGTGTGTACCTTCAGAGACGAGTGACTAAGACCCAGGTCAAAGAGATGGTGCAGGTACTCCAGCAGTCGCCCAACCGAGCAGGAGAAAGGCTCGAAGCCTTTTGAAGCGGCCCATATTGTGAACCGTTTCCACTTCATGGCATAAGTACACCTAGTGGAGGGTTTCCTAGCCTCCACCAAGATCTCAGGCACCTGGAGAGAAACAGCAAAGCGGGCTTGAGCTATGTCTGCAGGAGCCACGCAAGTAAGTTGAAGGGACTTGAGACCTGGATGGACCAGGGTCCCCTGATCCTGGGTCAGTAAAATTCGTGACAGAGGAAGAGGAAGAGGAAGAGGAGGTTCCTCTGAGTATTGTTGCAGAAGAGAGACCCAAACTTGCCTGGGCCAGAAAGGAGCGACTAGAATCATTCGTGCTCCTTCTAAACTGAGTTTCTGCAAGACACGCGGGATCAGAGGAATCGGGGGGAAGGCATAGATGAATCTCTCCTTCCAATCTAGAGACAGAGCATCTCTCCAGAAAATGCCTCGCTCTTGAACGAGCAAGCAGAAGTCGGGAAGCTTTGTGTCTAGAGGTGAAGCGAACAGGTCCACCCAAGGTGTTCCCCAACATAGGAAAATATCGTCTAGGACCCCTGATCCAGTTCCTACTTGTGAGCTTGAACAGACGAGCGACTTAGTTTGTCTGCTAAGGAGTTCTCTACCCCCGGAACATGAATTGCCATGAGGGGAAGGTTGTATTGTGCTGCCCAATCCCAAACTCTCATCGCTTCCCTGCAAAGACGGTAGGACCGCATCCTGCCCTGTTTGTTGATGTACCATACCACACACATATTGTCCGTCAGGACGGCTAGGTGGCCAGGAAGAAGATGCAGGTGGAGAGCATAGAGCACCGCCTGAAGGTCGAGCACACTGAGGTGCAGGGATTGTTCGAGCTTGGACCAAGAGCCCTGGGTCTGATGTGGACTGAGATGGGCTCCCCAACCTTCGCCCGAGGCGTCAGTGGTTAGAGTCTGGGAGGGGGAAGGAAGGAAGAATGGAACTCCCCAAAGAAGGATCTCTCACACCATCCACCACTGCAAGTCTTGAACCATGGGAGAGGAGACTAGGACCAACAGGTCCAGGTCGTCCACCAACTGATCCCATTGAGAACGAAGCATCCACTGAGAGACCCTCATGTGGAGCCGAGCGCGAGGGACTGTTGAGATAGCAGTCACCATAAGCCCGAGGAGGCGAAGAACAGACCTTGTACTGACCTGCCTGCGGCCGGACAACAGGCTTACCTGAGTCTGGAGTGTGGCCGCCCTGTCCGGTGGCAGGAAGGCCCTGCCTAGGGTCATGTCCAGTATCGCTCCAATAAACTGGAGCCTCTGGGATGGGATCAAGTGAGACTTAGAAAGGTTAATGGTAATTCCCAGATAGGAAAGACCTGCTGGGTAAGGGAGAGGGAGCGCAGGAGTTCCTCCCTGGACGAGGCTGCCAGTAGCCAGTCGTCCAGGTACGGGAAAACCTGTACTCCCTGAGTATGCAGGAAGGCCGCCACCACTGCAAGGCATTTAGTAAATACTCAGGGAGCCCAGGAAAGGCCAAATAGGAGTGCCTTGAACTGGTAGTGGTCCCCCTGAAAAGCAAAATGGAGATATTTACGGTGAGAAGGGCGGATAGATATGTGCAGGTAAGCATCCTGCATATCCAGAGCACACAGCCACTGACCCAAGCGAAGGAGGGGCACAAGGCTCTGCAGTGAGAGCATTCTGAACCTCTTGTATTCCGCGAATAAGTTCAGGGAACTGAGATCTAGAATAGGCCTGACCTCTCCTGTCTTCTTTGGGACCAGGAAGAAGTAGGAATAGTAACCCGTTCCCTGCAGAGGAAGGGGGACGGCTTCTATCGCCTCTTTCAGCAAATCTCTTCCTGGACCAGAAGAAGATGTTCTCGAGAATATGACGACCTTGGGGGAGGGTGACAAGGTGGTTTCTGTAGAAACTCTATTGAGTGTCCTGCGATTAGCTGGAGCACCCAATAATCTGATGTTATCCTCTCCCAGCCCGGAAAGTGGAGGGAAAACCTCCCTCCTACCGGTTCCTCTGGGAAGCCCGGAGGCTGTGGGAGAGGGAAGGAGTCAGGAGGTGCGGGGCAGCGCCGCAGCTGAAGCTCCCGCTGCTTTTTTGGGCGGGGGGGGGGCTTGGCAGCTGAGGGGGCCCGACGTTTAGTGGCCCGCTTTCCCTGGGGTCTCGCTTTGGGCCAATTACGTCTAAAAAGGGACAGCACTGCGTTTGATGGGGATGATACACAGAGTCAACAGACTTCAGTGCCGTCCCCTTCTCCTGAAGGTCAGTGATGATATTCTTGACATCACCACCAAACAGCACCGAACCCTGGAAGGGTGCTTCCTGAATGTCGGACTACACTTCGGGACCAACCCTGACATTGAATAAGCATGGCGCCCGTGAAAGCCTATGGCGGCTGTGACCTACCGGCACGGTGTCCACTGCATCGTAAGTCACATCAAGCACGTGCCGAGTGGCCGAACGTGCAGAGCGGACAAGATCAGCCATTTCCTGCTTGACTTAACAGTCCGGAAGGGAGTCCAATTTAGATCCACCTCACTGAGAATCACCTTCTGGTAATCTCCCATGTGACCTACATAATTAAGGGCCCTAATACCCAGAGTGGAAGAAGCGAAAATCTTCTTGCCATACTGGTCCAGAAGGTGGGATTCCTTGTCAGGTGGAGACGAGCTAAGATGTTTGGGGTGAGCTGACCAGCCACGAGCGGCGCTAATCACAACCAATTCAACTCGAGGGTGAGACTCTAAATAGTCAACACCCTTGGGAGCCTGGTATAGCCTGTTCGACTTCCTAGGAAGTGGGGCTCAGGCCGGCGGCTGTTTCCATATAGTGGTGATAAGGTCGGCATCAGGCTCAATCCAGGGTGGCACCAAGGTACGAGCTGTCACGGGCAGATCCAGATGCTCAGCGAACTTTTTACGCTGGGGTCTGGCTCCAAGGAGTGCCACTTATGTACCTCCTGGATCTCGCGTAGCAACTCCGTGAAGGAAGGATCCTCCGGAGGAGACTTCGGAGGAGTCCTTGGCCCGGGTTTGGATGGAGAGCGTGGCTCGGCGTCTTGCTCGGAACAACCGCTGGAGGCGCCGAGGAAGATGAAGATGAAGAAGGCTCCCTCTCCTGGTGAGGGGGAGGAATGGACCCCTTGGGAAGCTCACGAGGAAGCGTGTCCTGCCCCTCTCGGGACACAGGGGGTTTAGCCTTGGTGTCCGGAGGTGGGGAGGGAGTTTGTCGTCGTAGACGTATGGGAACCGGGGCCGGCACCGTCGTTGGAAGACAACTCTCCACCTCTCTGGTGAGCTGAGCCTTGGCCTCAGCCCACCAGGAGGCCAGAGTCTCCTGCAAGTCCACTGGCGGCTGGGGTGGGCGGCTGAGGTGGAGGAGGAGGGGGATAGGAGTATGGATTATACCCACAAGGCGCATATCCGTAACCTGAAGGCGGGAAGCCCGGCGTTGGGTATTGAGGCGCCGGGTACTGCGGCGTTGGACAGGTCGGCGCCAGGTAGTAAGGCCTCGGATACTGTGGCCCCAGGTAAGACGGCGTCGGATACGACGGAGTCGGGTACCCGGGAACTGGGGGCTGCCGGAGTAGACGGCCCGGCAGGAGGCCCCATGGACGGATCTGGAGCAGAAGGCCCGGGGGGGCGAAGGGCCCGGCGTTGGAGTGGCATGTCGCCCGTAGTCGGCAATACTGGTGTCGGAGCCAGCGGCCAAGGAACCGACGTCAAATCGGTCGAACCAGCAGGTGGGCGATCTGACAGAGATGGAACAGGAACCTCAGCGTCGCTCGGGGATGGAGGAGAGAAATCCTCGGGGTCGGGCTGAGGAGACTCAGGGTCCCCGGAGGGCAGCGAAGGCTGCGGGGAGTCAGGAATGACTGACGTGGGAGGGTCCAGGGTCGGCTCTTCCGTTGTGCGGATGTCGGGCGAACCGACGTGCGGCTTATCAGCAGGATCCGGGCGGGCGCCAGAGGAGCCGGCGTCCGACTTAATGGACCCATCGCCGGAGGCAGGCTGCGATGGAGGGGTGGCCTGGTCGGGCGGAACAGGGGTTGGGCGACTTACCGACCTTCTCCGTGCGGGCGTCGGAATAGCCTGTGTCCGGCTTATCGGAGCCGCTCACACCAGTAGGCCGCGAAATCACGGCTTTACTGGGAGCGGAGGCCTCCAAAAGCCCAGAGGCGCCCGAAGGGCCTGAGCGCGAGCCAGACGGGTGGGTTGCCACCGCCTTAGAAGCCTCTAAGGCAGCTGTTGCGGAGCGGTCCCCCGGTGGGGACGTTACCTTTAGCACAGTGACTCCCGAGGAAGTTGCGGTGGATGAGGAGCCCTTGTCTTGGTGCCTTTCTTTATCTTTTTTCTTGCGATGGCCTTCAGGGGAGGAGCACGCCTGCCGGAGCTTTTTCAATTCCTTCTCCATAGAGCTCATTTACTTTTTCAAAATATGGGCCTCCAGGGACTGCTGCCGCTGTCTTCAGGTGGACACATTAAAGCTGAGGCAGTGCTGACACTTCTCCACCGGATGGTCGGGGACTAGGCAAAAGGCACCGAATGGCCGGTCTTTGACAGAGGGTTGAGCATACCAGTCACACTTGTTTTTGTGCTGGAGGGTGTAGGGGACAACATACACTGACGAATACCTGACAAATGAAGGAAAAATCGAAAAATACTCAGTGAAAATACCGACGTTAGAGTCTGACAAGCAAGGAACTCTACCCCGAGGCGCTGGCATGAGCTAACGGCTGGAAAGAACTGGAAGGCGGGCGTGAGAGTCCGCCCCTTTATACCGACGTCTGTCACCTGACGTGGGGGCGGTCCTTCGCCAGAGACTGCTAGCTAGAAATTTTTCCATGGGGTCCTGACGCCTGCCGGCTTCAGTCCTACATGTAATTACCTACTGCAAGAGCCCTCTCAAAGTAAGATAGTACAGTTATGTAGGAACTTACCACAACAGTAGATCTTTGTGAGGAGCTCTTGCATCAGGTAATACCATTAGGACTAATGCCGGCAGGTGTTAGGATCCCACGGCAAACTTGTAGTTAGCAGTCTGTGACAGAGGACCGCCCCCGACGTTAGCTCTGACCCAACTTCAGGCGTGGTATAAAGGGGGCGGTCCCCTGGCGCCATCTCAGTTCTCCCGCCGGACAGCCAGCTAACACAGTATTGGAGAACCAAGCAGGAACTCTTCAACCTTGTACAGGTGCAATATTCATATTCCTGGGGGATGGAGGGTGGGAAAGCCACCTGCTGCAACAGCTCCTCTCGAAGATCTACTGTTATGGTAAGTTTTTATGTAAATGTACTATTTAACTCCAAGGGTGGAGCTCTTGCAGCAGGTAATACCATTAGGACAGAGTCCCAAGCAGTACCCAAAGATAAGCCCAGGTCTGAGCGGGAGGTGGGGAGAAAAACTGATGCCTACTAATCTAACAGAGAAGGCCCTGCAGGACAGCTACTCCAAAACCTGCTCTCCTACTAGAAGCAATATCTAGGCTGTAATGCCTGATGAAGGTATGGACTGTACTCCATGTAGCAGCAGCAGCAGCACAGATGTCTGCTGAAGAGACATTCCTGAGGGAAGTAAATGAAGTGGCCACCGCCCTGGTGGAGTGGCCCTTAACAGGACTCGGAAGGGGTTTACCATGGTTATGGTAACAAAAGGAAATACAGTGCACTAGCCATCGGGCTAGAGACTGCTTAGAGACAGGAGCCCCTGCCATTCTCCTTGCGAAGGAGATGAACAACTGGTCCGTCTTTCTGGAGGAACGTGTTCCGTGGAGGTACTACCTTAGGATCCTATGAATGTCCAAGGTGTGCAACAACGCTTCACCTTGGTTGGTAAACTCAGGATAATAGACCAGAAGGTTGATGTCCTGATTCATCATTAAGATGGACACCACCTTCTGTAAAAACTTGGGGTTCGTACGCAGGGTCACCCTGTCCCTGTGAAAAATTATATAAGGTTCCTTACATATCAATGCCTGGAGCTCGGAAACCCTCTGAGCTGAGATAATGGCAACCAAAAGGAGAGCTTTCCAAGAGAGGAAGCGCAGCTTGTAAAAAGCTGACTCGAAGGGTGAGTCTCTCCTGGACAAACAGTAAGTTCCACGAGGGAACGATGTCCCTCCTGGGGGGTCTGACGTGTAACAGCCCACCCGAGAAAGGTCTTGCAGACATTCAGTTGTGCCAGCATTCTCTCCCTGATCAGCTCATGATATGTGGAGACTACACACATATGAACCTTGATGGATGAATAGCTCAGTACAGCGTCCAAGAGGTAGAGGAGATAGTCTAGCACATGTCTGACCGGACAATCCAGGAGATCTATGGCAAGGGCTGCAGCCCAGATGCAGAAATGCTTCCATTTCAGAGCATAAGTAGCTCTATTGGAGGGTTTCCTCACTGCCACCAAGACCTCTGCCACCCTGCTTGACACTTCTAGTCTCTCCTCCACTAAGACTGCAGGAGCCAAGAGGCAGGTGAAGAGAATGAAGAGCAGGATGGAAGAGTGGCAACTGAATTGGAGGTTCCAAAGACAGCTGCTGGAGCAATGGATACCAGCCCTGTCGAGGCCATAGAGGAGCAGTCAGGGTCATACTGATCTCCTCTGACTGCAATCTGAGCAGTACTCTCTGAATGCGAGGGAAGGCATACACGAACTTCCCTGTCCAAGAGAGGGACAATGCATCTTGCCAGAAAACACCAGGCCCTGGAGCGAGCAAGCAAAAATTTTGCAGTTTGGCGTTGGACAGGGACGCAAAGAGGTCCAACTCTGGATGGCCCCAGCGACTGAAGAGGTTGTCTGCAACTTCTTGAAGTAATTCCCATTCATGGTCAAGAATTGCCGAATGCATGGGACAGACATAAGGCAATTTGTGTGTGTGTGTGGGGGGGGGGGGTAGGAAGAAACAGGCTGTTGGTTAAATAGAATCTGCAGCTTATCCTCTAGGTAGGGAAATGGGCAAACTAGGTGGGCCAAGCGGTCCTTATCTGCCGTCAAAGTCTATGTTTCTACATGGTTCAGAGACGTGGAGCGACAGACTGTCAGCGCGAACATTCTGGACCCCTGGCAGGTGCACCGCGATGAGGTCTAGATTGTGTTCTACTGCCCAATCCCACACTGTCATGGCTTCTCTGCAAAGGGGGTAAGAATGAGTTCCCCCTTGCTTGTTGATGTAGAAGACCACTGGAGTGTTGTCTGTCTGCACCAGAAGAGGACCCAGTGAAAACTGGTCTCTGAATGCATGAAGGGCATTCAGAATTGCTCTCATTCCCAGTACATTTGTAAGTAGAGAGCTATCTGTGGGGGACCAAGATCCCCGGGTCCTGTGATCCCCTAAATGTGTCCCCCAACCAGTCAGAGAGGCGTCTGTGGTTAGAACTTCAGGTGGAGTTGGCCTCCGGAAGGAGACTCCTCCCTCTAGATTCTCATGGCAGAGCCACCAATTGAGGGAGCGACGGGCCACCTGAGAGATCCTGATCTGGAGATCCAAATCGTCCACCGCTTGGTCCCATCAGACCTTGAGATACCACTGCAGGACCCTCATGTGCAGTCTGGCAAGGGGTACTGTGGCTATGGAGGCCGTCATGTGGCCCAATAGCTGAAGGACGACCCTGGCGGAGACCGAGGGTGCTCTTTGGACCCTGCTTGCGAGAGCTCGAAGGCGTTCTGCTCTATCCGAGGGCAGAAAAGCTCTCCCCTGTTTGGTGTCCAAAACTGCCCTTATGAACTGCAGCCTTTGCGATGGCCATGGGTGTGACTTTGGCCAGTTCACTGTGATTCCCAGGGAACAAAACAGACCCTGTGTCTCTTGGACCACGATTTGGAGCTTGTCTTCCGATGAAGAGGAGAGAAGCCAATTGTCCAGGTGGGGTAAACAAAGAGGCCTCGCCGGAGTGCCACTGCTACCACTGCAAGACACTTGGTGAATACCCTGGGGGCTGATGAAAGGCTGAAGGGGAGTACCCTGAACTGGTAGTGGTGGTCCAGAAAGCAGAAGCGGAGGAACCTTCTGTGAGATTTCCCGACCCTGATATGCATCCTACATATCGAGGGAGCACAACGAGTCCCCCCGATGAAGCAAGGGGAATAGGCCTGCCAGAGTAACCATCCGAAATCTCTGGTACTTGACTGAGAGATTGAGCTGGCTCAAGTCCAGAATGGGGCGAAGGTCTCCGGTTTTCTCTGGAACCAGGAAGAAACGGGAGTAGTAACCTTTGCCCTTCTGGGCTTGGGGAACTGGCTGGATGGTCTTTTTCTCTAAGAGCTGCTGGATCTCCGCAGCCAGGAGACTGTGTGCCAATGGACCACTGACTGGGGGTGGGATTATCAGGTGGAGTAAAAAGGAATTCTATGGCATACCTGTTTTGAATGGTGTCCAGTAGCCATTTGCCTGAGGTGATACTGGTACATTAGAGTGGGTAGAGGGCAAACCTCCCTCCTACCTTCTCGTCCTGCATGTCCCTGAAGAAAGGAGGGGGCAGGGAGAGTCAGGCGAGGGGGGTGGTGGGTCCTTGGGGTTTGGGCTGCTTAGAGCCATGTGAACCTTGGGGGGCAGGGTGACACCGTCTCTTGAACCCTTTGCCTTGGGGCTGTCTACTCCCCTGTCCCTGTCCTTTTTGAAAGGGACGTTGACGTGGTTCTTGAGGCTGGAATTTGTACATGCGGTGTACGTTGGCCACCGCTTTACCAGACTCTTGTAACTGTTTGACCATGCCTTCAACCTCTGGGCCAAACAGAACTGGGACTTGAAACAGGGGATCCAAGATGGACTCTTGCAAATCTGGTTGGAACCCCATCAACCTGAGCCATGACTGCTGTCTCAGACAGACCCCCGAGGCGGCAACCCTGGAGGCCATGTCCACCGAGTCATAAGAACAACAGAGCACATGTTTGTCAACGTCCAGACCTGACTGGGCACAAGCAAGCACTTCTTTTGATTCTGAGTCTGGCATGGACCTGATCAGGTCCACGGTCTTCGGCCATAAGGATTGCTGGTATGTAACCATATGTGCCATGAAGTTAAGTGACCTGATGGCACCTGTGGCAGAAGAATAAACCTTCTGGCTCCAGCTGTCAATTTTTTTGGAGAATGGGTCCGGGGGTTGGGAGCTCAAGTGTTTGGGCTGGGAGACCCTGCCGTGGGCTGCAGTCAGAACCAAGGAATTTGCCTTTGGCTGCTCTGCCAAAAATGGTTCAGGTTTTGGTGGCTTGTAGAACCTGTCAGCCTTCCTAGGAACTGCAGTCACTGAGGAAGGAGTACGCCAAGTCAGGGACATCCTGGAAAGGTTCGATAAAAGGAGGTATCACCAAAGGCTTGGGTTCTCTTTTGCCCAGTAACTTGGCCAGGCGCTTGCGCTCTGGATCCAAGTCCTCTGTGTCCCATTTATAAATGGTCTGGATGTGCCTCATTATATCTAGGAAAGAGGGATCATTCGGAGGGGACCGTGGGGAATCCTTGGGTCCTGGGGAAGAAGAAAGGAATCCCCCATCTGAATCTGGCTCAGATTCTGCATCTCCTTCTTCTGAGGAGGATGAGGGAGGGAAAAAAGGTATGGGAGACTGTTGACGCCTCCTCTTTTTACCGTTAAGAGTCTGGGTGTGAGCTCTCACTCCCTTCAGGGGTTGGGGTGGGGGGAGAACCCATGGGTAGTGGATTTGGGGTGGTATCTGGGGGTATGTAGAGGAGATCCCCTTTTACTGTATTCCACCTTGTAGTGAACAGGGAGCCTATGTCCGTTACTAGGACGACTGCTGGTGTCTGGCCATCTGGAGCGTGAGTCTGAGGATCCTGAAGTGTCAAATCCGGGGCCATATCACCAGAGGACTGGCATCCAGTGTCGCCATCGTCTGGGGAGCTGCTGTCTGGAGTAGGCTTGGCTGGTGACCTACCCCCGGAGAGGGGGTGCAGGTGTCTGGTCCTCTGCCGGTGACGGACCCGTATCAGGCGTTGGGGAGCGGAACGACAGAGAAGGCGACTGGCTATTCTTTCGCTGTTCGGCTGGTGGGCAAACCTTAGCCAGAGAGGGGGAGGCATCTGAGCCCAGATGACCTCCCGCCTACCTGGGTGTCTGTCCGATGTCTTCTGTTTTTTTGGATGAACTAGGCTTGTCCTTTGACGATTTGGACTGGCCCTCCTGGGTCGACCATGAGGCAGATTTATGGGGTCGATGAGCCAGGGAAGACTGGTGTCCCAAGGAGACAGACTCCTGGTGCTTGCTCTGAGAAGAGGCTGGAGTGGACTTACTCACTTGGGTATGTTTGGTCGTCTAGGCCAGGACCAAACTGGACCTCTGGCTGGAGGTGGAAGAGGAAGCGGCCTGCTTAGACGGCGATTTAGGGCAGGACTCAGATCTGGCTCGATCTTTTTCCTTATGGTGATGTTTCCCACCCGAGGACTTCTCTTTTGGTGGGGAATCCTTGGCGGGAGAAGAGGAGCTGGCCCCTGAGCCACGCTGCATCGCCACTAGTTATTTCTCCAGCAAGAAAGTTTAGAATGTGCTGGCTCTCCTGGCGTGGGTCTTCTGGTTGAATTGCTGGCAGTGGGTGCAGGCGTCGGGTTGGTGGTCTGGGCCTAAGCAGATGAGGCAGGCCGTGTGGCCGTCTTTGGCCAGGATCTGCCTGCCGCACGCACGCTTAGCTTTATGCCGCGGTGGAGGAGGCGATGACATACACCAGGCAAACTGATTGAACGACTGAGAAAAACAATTCTTCAAGCTGTCGATTGCTAACGAAGGCGTCTGTGGAGCTGAAATGTGTGGTCCGATGGCGGGAAAAGAACCGAGATGGTGCCGGGGGACTGTCTCCCCTTTATACCACGCCTGACGTCGGGTAGAGCTGACATCGGGGGCAGTCCCCTGCCACAGACTGATAGCTACAAGTTTTCCGTGGGGTCCTAACGACTGCCGGCATTTGTCCTAATGGTATTACCTGCTACAATAGCTCCACCCTTGAAGACAGATCTCCAATTCTTGAAGAATCATGGTATGAAGCACAGAGTTCTTGGATCTGGCAATGATATCCTGCCCAGGGACAGTGTCAGCAGATGGTACCTCAGGGGCAGGCTGACAGGTGGTCTGTTGGGGAGGGACAGGAGCATGGAGTAGCAGATCTGCCTGGCCCAAGTCTGCAGCTAAAAGAATTATTTATTTGAAAGATGGTAACCAGTAAAGGCACACTAAGTCAAGGCTTGTTTCCAGGTTTGACCTGGGGGAAGGGGAAGGGAAATAAGGAGGAACAACTTGCATAACAAAATATGGATACAATTTACATATCAAAAATATGGATACAGGCAAAACAAACAAAAAAACAAACAGTGGAGGCAGCAAATAGAATGACATTATAAACAAAGCAAAGATAGTGTGGACTGTCATGGTCGAAGGCAAACTGCATAGCGCATGCTAGGGCAGGGAACTATACTTAAGAAGGGGAGCTGAACAGAAGAGGATAAGAGATTAGAAAGGGGGTATACAGGAACAAAAGGGTGCAAGGAGTTGCCTTAGTTGATATCTAAAAGCACAGAGTGAAGGGGACAGGCTGGAGGGGGCCAGATTCCAGAGTGGGGAGGCGGTAGTAGAAAGCAGCTTGGACAGCAGATGAGTGAGGGTGGGATTGGAGAAGGGAATCTCTGGAACAGGGAAAGTAAGAAGAAGAGGAAGGATAGGTACAGTGAGAAGGATCTGAGACAATATTTGGCAATGAAGGTGGCACAGTTGGACTGACAACGCGATGGGAGAGGGAGGATGGAGAGGGAAGAATAGAGGGAACAGTGATGAGTGTGGAGTGGAGTGTTGGTGGTGAAATGGCAGAACGCATTACAGAGGGTATTCCAGTCTGGCAAGGGAGGCAGAAGGGGAGGTGCCATAGACCACGTTAGCATAGTCGAAGACTGAGAGGACCATTTTGGTTACCACCTCACGGTGGACCTGGAAGGACTGGCAGTCCTTGTTACAGCTCAAGGCACCAAGTTTTGGGCAGAGTTCGGCACGAATGACGTCAATGTGGGTGGAGAAGTCAAGCTTGCTGTCAAGCCAGACCACAAGGAACTTAAAGGCAGGGACAGTCTAGTGTGGAGAAAGATGGGGGAGGTGAGAGCCTAGCCAGTTTCAGAGTGGCACTGAAGGTCATAGTGACAGTCTTCTTTGTGTTGACTTGAGTTGGTTGGCATGGGACCAGTGCAGAACATTGTGGAAGTCCTTTTTTAGCAGATCTTCCATGGCTGAAGCTTAAGGGTCGGAGGTGTAAATGATCATGTCATCTACGTACATATGGATATGCGAAGAGACACAGTCAGAAGGGAAGTTGTTTACAAAAATGGAGAACAGAACGGGGCCTGAGGAACACCTGCTATGATGGGGAGAGTGGGGCACAGGGCATCACCAACTTGTACTGAATGCTGACGGCCAATGATATGAGTGGAACCGGCCAACAGCAGATGCTGAGAGGCCTGTGGACCTCAGCCTGTTGAGAAGGAGAGGGTGGGACATCAAGTCAAAGGCTTTGGCCAGGTCAATGAATATAGCTGAGGTGGTATGTCCCTGATCCATCCCAGTGAGGATATAGTTAGTTACTCGCAACAAAGAAGAGATGGTGGAGTAGTGCTTCTTAAAGCCAGGCTGAAAGGGGAAGAAGAGTTCTGAGGAATAAAGAAAAGTCAGTAAGTCTGGAGTACATGAGGGTGTCCTGACGTTCTGCAAGAAAGGGAAGTGATATTGACCGGTAACTGGCAGGGGAGGAGGGGGTCGCCCCCTTTGTGCAGAGGTAAGACCTTTTAGTAAACTGACATTTCAATATAAAGCTGCCTATAGTTGGAACAAACTTCCCCCACATCTTAGGAACTTGGATATTTCTGTTGTTGCTTTTAAAACTGCTGTGCAACATCAATTAACTTTTCGCTGTGAGTGCAATAGGTGAGCAAAGCGAACCTGAAAATGTACTGATACTGCTCATTTTAATACTTATACTCGTATAGTATTTTTGTTTAAAAAGAAAAAAACGTTCATTGTGATAAGTGTTTGTGATATGTGCTTTAGTACTGTATATTTATATTGTTCTTATTGTAGATAATTGTGTTAACAGGTGCACCTTGTAAAGAGGGTATACACAGCCCTAATCACAACATTACTGTATAAATAAATTTTACTACTACTACTACATCCTCCAGGCCTGGGGACAGCACAAAGGGAAAAGGAGACATTTAGAATCTGAGCAATTGGGGAGGCAATAGCTGGAGTCGAGATTCACAGAAGTTTGGGGTCCAGTCTATTGGGACTGTATTTAGACAGGTTAAGTGAAGTTAGGGGGAGGAAGACTTCATGGGCAGAGATGGGGGGGGGGGGGGAGACAGAAGACTTCAGGTGACAGGCAGAAGGGGGACTGAGGGAGGCAGTGACCAGAGGACTACCATAAGGAAATAACACAGGTGGTGAAGAATCTGTTAAAATACTGGCAACTTAGAGAGAGGGTCAGAGATCAATGAACCATCCACTTGGAGGATGTGAGGAGAGCACGAATAGGTTGGAGGATCAAAGAGGAAGCGAGTAACCTTCCAAAAATTAGAATCACTGTTACGGACTCCCTTCTCAGTTTGATCAGTACTCTCAACAGAAGTGTGAGAGGTGGGAAGGCATACAGAAACTTCCATGACTAGTTGAGGACCACAGCATTCCCTGCGACTGTACCCACTGATGGGGTCCGCAACAAAACAGTGGGAGCTGGTTGTTCTTCAAGGAAGCAAAAAGGTCTATTTCTACTGTACCCCACCGTCTGAACACTGCTGCCAACATCTGCTGGTTCACAGCCCATTCATGATTTTTCTGTCTGATTCTGTTTAGTGAATCTCCCAGCACACTGTCTTTCCCTTGCAGGTGTACTTCCGACAGCTGAACTTTAAGGAAGTATGCTAAGTTCCAGATCTTCACTGCTTCTGTGCACAGTTTTGAAGATCTTGTTCCTACCTGCTTGTTTATGTAATGCATTGTTGTGGTGGAGTCTGTTTTAACCTGGACAGACTGACCCCAGATTTAAGAGGAAAAAGCCAGCACTGCCTGATACACTGCCCTGAGCTCCAGGAGCTGTATGTGCTCCAGAAAGTATATGAAGGAAGGGAATTCCCTTTCTGAGGTTGTATTCTTCTGTCCACCATTCCAGTGCCCTTAGCATAGACTTTACGACAGGCAGTAATTTGGACAGTGGCTGCCACCTCTGAAACCAATGGTCCCCCAAGTGGTATTGGATATCTCTCATTTGGAACCTGGCCTCAGGTACAACTGTAGTGGACGAGGCTATGCGCCCCAGTAGATGCAGAAAATCCCTTGCAGGTCTTGGCTGACCTGCCTTAGAGGATTCTGCAGTTGAAATCAGATTTGCTACCCTTGCTTGAAGGAAGCATGCCTTCCCTTGCAGGGTATCCATCTCTGTACCTGTTAAGTCCTGAAATGGTTTTGTCTGAGAATTTTGAAGATTTATGAAGAAGCCCAGGTCCTCCAATGTGTTTTGCATCAGCAATAGGGATGACTTTGCTTTTTCCTTTTGTTTTCCTGTGACAGTCAATCGTCCAGGTAGGTAAAAACCACCACCCCTTGCCCTCTCAAATGTGCTGCCACCACAGCTAGGCACTTTTGGAGCCAGGGCCAAAGGGAAGGGCTGTGAACTGGTACTGGTAGTTCCCTATCCTGAACCTGAGGTACTTTATGTGGCTGGTCCTGACTAATTTGGGAAAATAGGAATCCTTCAGATCCAGTGAACCTAGCCAGTCTCTGCAGAGATCTGATCACTGAGTCCAGTGTTACAATCCTTAATTTTCCTTCAGGCCTAAAATGGGTCGCCACTCTCCATTTTTCTTGTGGGTCAGGCAGTACCTGGAATAAAGTGCCATGCCCCACTGTGAGGGAGGTCCTTTTTTCCACTGCATTTGCTTGCAACAATTTCTTCACCTGCACCTCCTACAGGTTTCTTCCTGTTGGTGTGTGAGGGTGGAAAAACTCAGGTTACTCACCTGTAACAGTAGTTCTAGGAATGGTATATGTTGTTCATCCACACTATCTGGCAATGTTCTTTCCCCTTTAAGATGTGCCAGAAAGTCTTCAAGCTGGCTTGTCCCACCCACCTGGGTGGTATATCCCTTGGCTCCGCCCTATGATGTCAGATCTTGCCCACTGGAAGCAGAGGTTGTGTGCCTAAGCCAGGGGAGGCCAGGTGGGTCTGTGTGGATGAACAACATATACCACTCCTAGAAAGTGCAGTTACATAAAGTCTTACTGTAACAGTAGATCTTCAAGGAATGTCTCTTGCAGTAGGTAATTACTTCTGGGAGTTTCCAGCAGAGGCCACTGTCGCACGGCAGCTCTTCTAGCAGTTTTCATCAGGGAACGCCCACACATGACATCATCTTCCTGCTTCCTATATAAGTGTGGGTGGCCCCTGGTATCATCAGTTCCCACGCTGGATTCAGCTCGCAAAAGCGAGAATTGAGGGGAAGCCGAGGTACCAAGGAATCCCAACCCTGAGTCACTGGACCAGAATTTGCTCTGTTAGAGAAGGAGGGGGACAGAGGATATGATTGCACCTACTGCAAGAGACATTCTTTGAAGATCTACTGTTACGGTAAGACTTTACGTAACTGCACTATCTTCTACAGAATGGTCTCTTGCAGTAGGTAATTACTTCTGGGAGAATCCCTAGCAGTTATGTCCATGTGGGAGGACGATTATGATAGGAGACCTTGTAGGACTGCACGGCCGAAGGCCGTCCTACATCATGAGGCAATATCAAGATTGTAATGCCTTGTGAAGGTATGGATTGTGGACCAGGTAGCTGCATTGCAGATATCTGAAATGGAGGCTCCTTTAAAGCAGGCCGCAGTAGTGGCCATAGCTATAGTGGAATGGGCTTGGACAGATCCAGGTAAAGTCTTCTTGTACTTTTGTAACAAGAGGTAATACAATTCGCCAACCATGAAGACAGGGTTTATTTAGCAACAGGAAGCCCTTCAAACAACATGAAGTCTTGCTACAGTATATTATGACAATTGCAGTGAGTCCCCATCTTCGAACTGCTCCGGAGGTGAAATAGTTAATTTTCCATGCAAGCATGGAACTCTGAGCTCGAGCTCGGTTAGAAAGCTCTGTCTGCTGATCTTCAAACATAAACTGTCAGATTCTTTACTCCGCCTCACTGAACAGTCGCTTTGGAGATTTCTCCTTCTGCTCGGTTCATTTTGTCGGTTTAAAAGTATTATTTTATCAGTTTTCGACCGAAATTATACCTCAACCGGTCGGTTCAAGCTCTGTCTGTGGTAATGTAAGTAATAGATAGGTTTACATTCGTTTTCTCTGGTGGAACTTGTAAACATTTATCGGTTCGGTTGAACCGATCAGATTGTCTTTAAAATTGCTAGTCCTTTTTAGAGTCACGGTTCGGTTCTTATCGGTTCTAAAACGGATTTCATTCACGGTTTTTCCACAACCCATGACACGTTGGAAACCGATAGAGAGTCTTGTTGGACGGAGTGCCATAAACGGCAAGTTTGGTTAGGCTGGCATTATGTCTGAGAAACCCAAAAGAAAACTGGGCCCACTGGGTTTCAGCACTGTAGTGTTCTGGGGAAGCCTTTGCTAAGGCTGACCCTCACCACCTGTGTCTATTGTCTGGGGTTTGACCACCTCAATGCAGACTGCCAGATTTGTAAGAATTTCCCTGCTGCCACCATAGAAAAGAGAGTTGGTAGGCTCAGGGAAAGGGAGGCCAAAAAGTCAGCTGACCCGGATGGCCGGCCCGGTTCCAACCGAACCAGAGGGAGTGCCCTCTGACTAGGGCGATACTTCCTCGGCCAAACGAAGAGCTGGCTCTGAGGAGCTGGTTCCTGCAAAAAGAACTAGAAAGTCAGCTGGTGTGGAGCCAAAAGTTCTCTCTCCAACCGCTGAATAAATAGCTAAAGCAATCCAAATTGTCCAGTCTCTTTCCCCGGTTCCGACTGAACCGGTACCATCAGGGAGGTGCTCGGTTCGGCCAGTTCCACCAGTTCAAGATTATGATTTTGAGGAATTTTATGAACCGTGGGAGGGGGAAGACTAGTATGAGGAGAGTGAATATGGTTTTGAAGATCTGGATGTGCCCATTGAACTGGACACCTCTCCAGACAGACCTTTAGGGGTTTCTCCTCCAAGGCTCTCTGAGTCCCCTTCTCATTTTATGTTTTATAAAAAGGTTGCTGAAACTCTCCAGCTCCCTGTTGAGGAAGCTGTTGATGACCAAGAGGAGCCTGATTATGTAGAAATGATGGATATTCCAGAGTCTAAGAGACTGTCTATTCCTCTGCATAAATATTTTCAGAAACAGACAGTAAAAGTTTTAAAAACTCCTCACACTATACCTCCTGTAGATAAAAGGATGGACAAGACGTATACTTTAACAGGCTCTGATACGGAGTTCCTCACACAGCAATGCAGCCATGTGGGAGCAGTGTAGGCTGCAGCCTGTGACAAGGCAAATATTCCCCTAGCTTCACACCCTCCTGAGAAAGACTCCAGGAAGATTGATGCTATGGCAAAGAAACAGTACATGGCAGCATCCTTGGGACTCAGACAGGCAAATTATATGGCTTATGCTGCTAGATACAGAAATCCAGATGGGATACTGTGCTGGCTCTAGCAAAACAAGTCCCTGACCAGCTGGCCAGGGAGTTGGAACAGGTGGCTAGAGATGGTATTGAGGCATCTAAGGTGCAATTTCATGCTGCTGTAAACTCTAATGATGTGTCATCAAGAGTCATGGCTACATCTGTGGCACTTCGCATAATGGCTTGGCTCAGATGTACTACCCTGTCACAGGATACCCAGTCTAAGGCCATGGATTTTCCTGTTGTGGACAACTCTCTGTTTGGGGAGCAAACAGAGAATTACATGAAGAAAATGGATGAATACAGGACCACCTATAGGAGTGCACAGGTCAAGGAAAGGCAGGCCACTCCTCAGAAGCAGCTTCCCAGGGGCAGGGGCAGGCCTTTTCATAGGCCTTTTTACCAAGCCCAAGCCTCCTCTTCTACTTATGCCCAGAGGGGGTTCTTTAGAGGGAGAGGCAGACGGGGTTCAAGCAAGCCTACTTCACCCCTCAACCCCAAAGCCCCTGCCAAGCAGGCACCCTGATGGGGTAGCCAGGGCCGATTCTTCTCTCTACCTGTAGGGGCAGGCTGGCTTACTTTGTCCAGGACTGGAAGTCTCTAATGTCAGACAAGTGGGTCCTGAAGTAGAAGCCAGGGACTGGTTCTCAGCTTCAAAAATTTCAAAGATGAGAACCAGATCTTTTCCACCTGCATCTCCATCAGAGGCACTTGCCCTAGAGGCAGAGGTCTCTACCCTCCTCGCTCTCAGAGCCGTGGAAAGGGTTCCACCCCTACACCAGGGCAAAGGTTTGTACTCCAGGTACTTCCTTACCCCAAAAAAGACAGGAGAATGGCGGCCCATCCTGGATCTCAGATACTTAAACAAGCACCTTTTAAAACCAAAATTCAAAATGGTGACTCTGGGAATTATTTTACCCTCTCTAAGGCCAGGGGACTGGCTAGCATCCCTGGACCTCAAGGATGCCTACTTCCATATTCTCATCAGAAGCTCCCATCGAAAGTACCTCAGGTTCAAGCTGCCCTCAGGCCATTACCAGTTCAGAGCAATGCCCTTTGGCCTCACCTCTGCTCCAAGGGTATTCACCAAATGCCTGGCAGTAGCAGTTGCCTGCCTAAGAAGGCAAAGAATTGCCATCTTTCCTTATCTGGACGATTGGCTCATAGTAGGCCGGTCCCCAGACCAGGTCAGCTTACACCTTCAGGTAACTCAGCAACTGCTTACCTCCCTAGGTTTCCTTCTGAATCCCTCAAAGTCAGTTCTAGAGCCTGTCCAGCTCCTAACCTTCATAGGTGCAGAACTGAACACACAGGAAGCCAGGGCCTTCCTCCCTCTGGACAGGGCAAAGACCCTAGTTTCCCTGGCCTCCTCATTCACCCTGCAGGTCTCTCGACCAGCAAGGCATTTTCTGCAGCTCCTAGGACACATGGCTGCTTCCACAGCAGTAGTGCAAGGAGCAAGATTTCAGATGAGGGACATTCAGTTCCATTTGAGAGCTTTGGTCTCAAGAAAGGATCCTCTTACCAAGCTGATCCCAGTAACTCGAACCTGATCCAAGCCCTACAGTGGTGGCAGGATCAGAGCAACCTGAGACAAGGAGTTCCTTTGTCACTCAGTCTCACTCCTTAATCCCACACGGATGCATCCCTCTTGGGGTGGGGGCTCACATGGGCGACCTCACTACCCAGGGACTGTGGTCCCCCCAGGAATCTCTGCTCCACATCAACCTGTTGGAGCTCAGAGCAGTTTTTCTAGCACTTCAGGCTTTCTCCAAATCTGTTCAGAACAAAATTGTACAGGTCAGAACAGACAACACCATTACAATGTGGTACATTAACAAGCAAAGGGGCACTCAGTCTACGGCCTTGTGCATCGAAGCCATGAAGTTGTGGTCTCTGGCTTACTCCCTAAACACCTCCCTTACGGCAGTTCACCTCCCAGGCAAGGACAATGTCCTGGCAGATGCTCTCAGCAGAATTTCTCAGGGCCATCACGAGTGGTCCTTGGATCCCCTGGTTCTGGGAGTGGTTTTTGCCAGATGGGGCACACCGCAGACAGATCTTTTTGCAGCCCCAGACAATCACCAACTTCCTCTCTTTTGCTGCAGGTCCCCAGTCTTGGGCTCAGTCCCTCTGGATGCCTCAGCCCTCAGTTGGGAAGGGAAGTTTCTCTATGCCTTACCTCCCTTCCCTCTCCTGTTCAAAGTGCTAGTAAAAATCAGATCCCAATCCTGCACGGTCATTCTGATTGCCCCGGATTGGGCCAGAAAACCCCGGTATCCACTCCTACTGTCCTTAGCAGTCCATCCTCCCCTGTGCCTTCCCAGGAATCACAATCTGTTAACTTGTGCCCAGGGAAGGGTTTGGTACCCCAATCTCAAATCTCTCAATCTCAAGGCCTGGTTCTTGAAGAGTTAGAGTTTGCTGACCTACACCTCTCACAAGGCGTAATGGATATATTGAAGGCTTCTAGGAAGCCTTCCACCAGGGCTACTTACAACTCCTAATGGAAAAGGTTTTCCATATGGTGCTCAGAAAAGCATATTTCCCCAGACTCTGCTGATTGACCCACAGTCCTGGATTATTTGGTCCATCTGAACACTTTGAGGCTGAGACCAGCTACCCTGAAGGTACATTTGGCAGCTGTGTCTGCTTTTATTTCAGCAGGTAAATCCTCTCCTCTTTCAGCTCACCCTGTATTTTCCAAGTTTTTTAAAGGATTGCTTCACACCAACCCTCCATTCAGGGATCCTGCCCCTGCCTGGGATCTTAATGTTTGCATTGCTCAGCTTATGCAACCCCCCTTTGAGCCTTTGTCTTCAGCTGAGTTTAAGTACTTGACTTGGAAAACTGTGTTTCTGGTAGCCATCACCTCTGCCAGACGCATAAGTGAATTACAAGCGCTGTCAGTGGAGCCGGATTTTATCTCCTTTCACAGAGATAAGGTAGTCCTTCAGACTAATAGAAAGTTCCTGCCTAAGGTGGTTTCAGATTTCCACCTTAATCAATCTATATCTCTTCCAGTGTACTTCACTGACCATTCCTCCTCTGGTGAGAGGAGGCTGCACAGCCTAGATATGAAGAGAGCCCTTAGTTACTACATAGAGCGTACCAAGGGTCACAGGTTTGACTCCCTCCAACTGTTCCTCACTTATGATGAGGTTGGTAAAGGGAAGCCCGCCACTAAAAGATCCATTGCCAGGTGGATTGTCTCTTGTACCCAATTCTGTTACGAAAAACTGGGTAAGGTTCCTCCCTCAGGCCTGAGGGCTCACTCTACCAGAGGTACAGCTGCTTCTTTGGCTGCTGCCAGAGACATCCCTATTCTAGAGATATGTCAAGCAGCTACCTGGAAAACAGTTCACACTTTTACCAAGCATTACTCCCTGGACATCCAGGCTTGGAGTGATGCTTGGTTTGGCACAGTTGTCCTTCAGAGCCTATTCCCCAAGTAGGTTTTGTCCCTCCTCCATGGGGGTACTGCTGTGTAGTCTGCAATTGTCATAATACAGCAAGACTTCATGTTGTCTGAAGAAAAATTACTCACCTTAGTAATGTTGTTTCTTCTAATGGAGTCTTCCTATATTATGACCTCCCTCCCTGCCTGCCTCTCTCAGAACCTCTGTTTTGGGATGTGGGTGGGCATTACAGTGTTGCACTTTATTTATGCCCACCTTGTTGTTTTTCACCCTTCTTTTGGGGTGAATTGGTGTTGTGTTTTTCATGTTTTTGAGTCTCCTGACTTGAGTCTTTGTTTGAGACCAAGAAGTGTGTGTTTATGTTAATAGCCAGTTGGCTAGTGTAGGTTTACAGCTTCCACACAGAGCCTTAGTGAGTTTTAGCTCGTAAAGATCTGACAGTTTATGTTTGAAGATCAGCAGACAGAGCTTTCTAACCGAACTCACGCTCAGAGTTCCATGCTTGCATGGAAAGTTAACTATTTCACCTCCGGAGCAGTTCAAAGGTGGGGACTCACTGCAATTGTCATAATATAGCAAGACTCCATTAGAAGAAACAACATTACTAAGGTGAGTATTTTTTTCTTCTCTGCCAGAGGCAAAGGTCACAAACAATTGAGATGTTTTCCTAATCAACTGGGTACGATTAGTGTAGTAACGCAGGATACGATGGACATCTAAGGTATGTAACAGATGTTCACCGGGATTGGAGTATTCTGGGTAGTATACTGGAAGCTCCAAGGACTGATTTAGAGTATGTTCGGAGACTACTTTAGGAAGCAAGGATGGGTTGGTTTAAAGGACTGCCCTGTCCTTGTGGAAAATCAAGTAAGGTTCCCTACACATGAGGGCATGAATTTTGGAAATATGGTGAGCTGAAGTAATAGCCACTAGAAACAATGTTTTTCATGAAAGGAAACGGAGATCACAGGTAGCCGCTGGCTCGAAAGGTTCGAGGATCAGTGCTTCTATAATGAAATTAAGATCCCATGGAGGAGTGGATTTTCTAATATCAGGCTTAATATGCGTCATTCCTCTCAAAAACATCTTGGCTAAACGATGTTGGTACAGAAGTTTGCCATCTAAAGATTCGTGGAATGCCGATATGGCAACCAGGTGGACTTTGATGGAGCAGTAACTTAAGCCTGACTCTGATAATGAGGCCAGGTAATCTAAAACCTTTGTCAGTGGACAAGAGTAAGGGTCCAGGGAGCAAAAGGCAGACTATATGGAAAAGCGTTTCCATTTGGAATTATATATTTCTCTGGTTGCTGGTTTACGAGAAACCAGGAGAATGCTGGCAACAGGAGAGGACACATGGAGTCTATTTATGAATGCATCCTCAGCAGCCAAGTGTGAAGATGAAGGGTCTTCAAGCTGGGGTGAAGGATGGATCTGTGACACTGAGTCAGGAGGTCCGGTCTGACTGGCAACTGAATGGGTTCCTTTATTAACAGCTGTTGGAATAGAGGGTACCCACGCTTGATGAGGCCACATTGGTGCTTGAGAGCATAATGGCGGCTCCATTGATATTTCAATAGAGTCTGTGAGAGAGAGATTGGGGAGGCATATAAGTAGAGTCCTGTCCAAGGTCGGGACAGGACATCTATAGATCGTCCCTTGTTGCTCGGGATAATGGAGAAGTAACTGGGGAGCTGGTGATTGACTGGGGAGGCAAACAAACCTAGCTGTGGAGTTCCCCATAGGTCGAAGATTTCTTGGAGTACTTCTTTGTGAAGTGTCCATTCTCGTAAGTGGATGACTGGCGACTTAGCCGGTCTGCTAACTGACTGCATGGTCCCGATAGGTGGACGGCCGTTAGCGTTAGTTGTTGTCTGATGGCTTCCTGCCAGTCTGCAAGGGTCTCCATGCAGAGAGTGCACAATCTCGGCCCCCTTGCTTGTTGAGGTAAAACACCACTGCAGTGTTGTCTGACTGAATCAACAACGGTCCTGGCTTGAGGTAGGGCTGGAATGCCTGAAGGGCGAGACGGACTGATTTCATCTCTAGGAGAGTGATGGGAAGAGGCAGTCCACTGGCCTTGGGTATGATAAGGACTGAAGTGTGTGCCCCATCCATCCAGGGAAGCATCCGTCGTTAACGTCTGCATGGGAGGGAGGGAGTGGAAAGGCATTCCTTGATCCAAATTGGTTTTGATTGTTCGCCAGGTCAGGGATGACTTCAGAGAAGGAGTGACCCTGAACCTGTAATCGAACTGTCCAGTTCTTTGAGATCATTGATTCTGGAGGGTCCACTGGACAGGTCTCATGTGAGGGCGGGCGAATGCCACCGTCGAGATGGCTGCAGACATGTGACCCAGAAGTTTCAGTATTTGTCTGGCTGTGACTGTTTTCTGAGTCTGTATTCGCGAAGCCAGAGATATAAGAGTGTCCTGACAAGCAAGTGGAAGGTAAGCTATAGCTGTGACTGTGTTTAGAATGGCTCAGATGTATTTGAGAGACTCTGCCGGGTTCGGACTGGACTTTGGCCAGTTGACTGTTATCCCTTGGTCGTTGAACATGCTCAGAGTAGCGGCTAGGGAGGCAAGCAGAGCTTCTCTGGATTCTGCTTTGATTAGCCAATTGTCTACGTATGGGAAGACAAAGTGCCCTTCTTTCCGTAAGGCTGCTGCCACCACCGCTAGACATTTGGTGAACTTTTTTGGGGCCGATGAGACGCTGAAAGGGAGTTATCGAAACTGACAGTTTTGACCCAGAAGGTGGAAGCGCAGAAATCTGTAATGGGCAGGATGAATGATGATATGTAAGTAGGCGTCCTTCATATCCAGGGCACACAGCCAGTCTCCCTGTTTTAGGATAGGCATGATGGTAGTTAGAGTTATCATGCGAAAATGTTTGTACTGAATGTATCAATTCAGGTGTCTCAGGTCTAGTACTGGTCTGAGATCTCCGGTTCACTTGGGTACTAGAAAAAAGTGGGAGTAAAATCCCGTTTGATGTTCTGGAGCGGGCACTGGTAGGACAGCCTGTTTGGCTAAAAGTGCCTTCAATTATTCTTGAAGGATAGGGACATGATCTGGAGGATGACGGGCTACCCGCGGGGTTGGGGGTGGTGAGGCAGAGAGAAATTCCAGAGTGTGTCCCCTTTGGATGATCTGAAGTACCCATTTGTCTGACATGATCGTTGTCCAGGCCCCCAGATGGAGGGCAAAACGACCCCCTACAGCCTCTGAGACCTGGTCAAGGAGGCAAGGGAAAAACCCTGATAGGTCACTGGGTACCAGGTTGCCCGGCCCCTCCCAAGGGACAGACATGGGAGCCACGTGTGGTAGAGATGTTGCCTCTTGCTGCTTGGACACAACCTCAAAAGCCACCTCTGTTGGAGGCCTTATATTTTCCGCCCCTTTTGGAATAAGAGGAATATTGCATATGATAGGTGGGCTGCGGAGTATGGTACATGCCATGTACCATACGAAGGGTTCTGTCTGATGTCTGCAGGTCGTCTAACAATGTTTGAGTACCTGGCCCAAATAGTTTAGACCCATTAAAGGGTGCATTACCTACTTTATGCTGTATATCCGGAGCAAAACCTGAAATGCGAAGCCAAGCATGGCGATGCAGAGAGGTTCCAATAGCTGAGAGTAGGGCTAAGGTACCTATGGCATCATATCCTGACCTGAGCAGGTGACGGGAGATAGAATTGCTAGTGGACACTGTGGCCAATAACTTATCCTTTTCCTGGGAAGGAGGAAGTCTATTGATAACGTCTATGGCTGAAGCCCCAAGGGTACACTGGTATTTAACCATATGTCCCATGCAGTTCAGAATTCAAATATTCATGGTACCGGAGGAAAAAACCTTTTTCCCCAGGTAGTCAATCGACTAACTGGTCGGTGACTGAATGCTGGCTTGGAGGAGGAGTCGCTGAACGCTGCTGAACTAAGTAGTAGTACAAGACAGCAGGAGCTTCTCAAGGCGTTTTTTTAATCTGGAAAAGGTATGCCAGCATTGCCTATAAAGTACAGTTACGTAAGAACTTACCGTAACAGTAGATCTTCGAGAGAGGCTCTTGCAGTAGGTATTTACATATAGGACTGACCCAGCAGGCATCAGTACCCCATGGAAAAATTTCTAGCTACCAGTCTGTGGCGGGGATCACCCCCACGTCAGGTGACCAATGTCATGCGACATCAGAAAAAAAGAGGCGGTCCCCCACGCCCGTCTTCCAGTTCTTTCCCGTCAAGGGCCAAAAGAGGCAAGATGAGAGAAGAGGATATTTCCTTCCTTGAAAAGGAGCTAAAAAGCTAAGGGGATGGAGGGTGGAAGAGCAATACTGTAAGAGCCTCTAAGATCTACTGTTACGGTAAGTTCTTACTTAACTGTACTATTTTACTTCGAGAGGGCTCTTGCAGTAGGTATTTACATACAGGACTGAATTCCAAGCAGTCTGGAACAAGGAAAAGCACTCGGAAGGAGGAAAACGATCCATAGAATAGAACCTCTGGCTGAACGGGCCTTATGAAAGAAGACCTTGAAGCACAGCCAACCCGAAGCCTGCTCTATGGCGAGAGGCAATGTCCAAACTGTAGTGTTTCATAAAGGTACGGACAGAAGTCCAAGTTGCGGCTGCGCAGTTGTCTGCCGCTGACACATTCTTGAAACAAGCTGCAGAGGCAGCTACCCCTCTAGTGGAGTGGCTTCTGACCTGAGCCAGCAGGGTCATGTTGTACTTGTTGTAACAGAAAGCGATACAATGAGCCAACCATTTAGATAGGCATTGCTTGTAAATGGCATTGCTCTCTCTCTCTTGTGAGCAAAAGAGACAAAAAGCTGATTGGATTTCCTGAGATCCTTGGTCCTAGTGGTGTAGTATCTCAGTATTCTACGAACATCCAACGTATGCAAGAGGTACTCCCCTTGATTGGAGCGTTGCCTAAAGAAAGCAGGTAGCTCAATGGATCGATTCAGTGTAGATTCTGCCACCACCTTAGGGAGAAACTTAGAGTTGGTGCGCAGAGCCACCCGTTCTTTGTGAAAAATCAAATACGGGATTTTGCACATCAAGGCCTGAAACTCGAAAATTCGTTGAGCTGAAGTAATGGCCACTAGGAAGATAGTCTTCCAAGAGAGGAACTTTAAATCTGCTGAGGCTGCCGGCTTGAAAGGGAGCAGAGTAAGCTTCTCGAGAACAAAATTCAAGTCCCAAGAGGGAGCAGGAATGCGGATGGGGGGGTCTCAAATGGAGAACCCCTCTGAGGAATGTCTTAGAGCCTTCCAACTGAGCGAAAGTCCTGTCTTCGAAGGGGACATCGTAGGCTGAAATCACTGCCATGTGGACCTTTAAAGAGGAATGACTGAGACCCAGATCGAAGAGATGACGCATGTACTGTAGTCCAGGACTCTGTCAACTGGGCAAGAGAAAGGTTCCAAGTCCTTTGACATAGCCCAAACAGAGAATCGTTTCCACTTCATGGCGTAGGTGGACCTGGTGGAAGGCTTTCTGGCCTCCACCAAAATATTTGCTACGAGCGAAGAAACCCTGAAACGGGCTTTAGCTATGTCTGCAGGAGCCATGCATGCAAATGAAGGGATTTGAGACCTGGATGGACAAATGTCCCCTGATCCTGGGTCAAAAAGCGTTGCGACAGAGGAAGAGGAAGCAGAAGTTCCTCTGAAAATTGTTGCAGAAGACAGAACCAAACTTGCCTGGGCAGACTGGAGCAATGAGGATCATTTGTGCCCCCTCTGTTCTGTGCTTGTGCAGGACCCTCAGAATTAAGGGAATAGGAGAGAAGGCACAGACACATCTGTCCCTCCAATTGAGAGCCAGAGCGTCCCGCCAGAAAATGTCTCGCCCTGGAGCGAGTGAGCAGAAGACAGGAAGTTTTGCGTTCTGAGGAGATACGAACAGGTCTAACTGAGGGGTTCCCCAAAGCAGGAAGATGTCGTCTACTACCTTTTGATCCAGCTCCCATTCGTGAGCCCTGGCTGAGGACTGACTGAGGTGGTCTGCCATTGTGTTTTCTACTCCCGGAACGTGAATGGCCGTCAGGTGATGGTTGTGCTGGGTAGCCCAGCTCCATACTTTCATTGCTTCCCTGCACAGAGGGTAGAAACGTGTTCCTCACTGCTTGTTGATGTACCAGACCACACACATGCTGTCTGTCTGTATGATTAGATGATCGGGAAGTATGGAGGAGTGCAGGGCCTGGAAGGCATACAGGATTGCTCTGAGTTCGAGCACATTAATGTGCAGATTTTGTTTGAACCTGGACCAGCTGCTCTGGGTCTTGTGAGACCAGAGGTGGGCTCCCCAGCCCTCTCCTGAGGCATCTGTTGCCAATGTCTGGGACAGGGGTTTGATATTGAAGTGAACTCCCCAGCAAAGGTTCTCTTGTACCATCCACCACTGCAAGTCCCTGATCATGGGATCGGAAACTAGAACCTCCTGGTCTAAGTCATCCAGTGTTTGGTCCCACTGAGACCGAAGTGTCCACTGAGAAATCCTCATATGGAGACGAGTGCGTGGGACTGTCGGAATGGCAGCCACTGTTAGCCTGAGGAGGTGAAGGACTGACCTGGCTCCGACCCTTCTGTGACTGGACAGAAGAAGTGCCTGAGTCTGAAAGGTGTCCACCCTGTCTGGAGGCAAAAAGGCTTTGCCGATGGTCGTATCCAGGATCGCCCCTATAAACTGGAGTCTTTGGCAAGGGACCAAATGGGACTTTGCCTGGTTGATGGTGATACGCAGGCTGGTAAAAACCTGCAGGGTGAGGGAAAAGGAGTGCAGAAGTTCCTTCCTGGACGGGGCCGCCAGGAGCCAATCATCCAGGTACGGGAATACCTGCACTCCCTGGGTATGCAGGTGGGTCACTACCAGAGACAGGCATTTGGTAAACACTTGGGGGGCTGAGGAAAGACCAAATGGGAGGGCCTTTAATTGGTAATGGCCCCCCTGAAAACAAAAATCAAAGGAATTTGCGGTGGGAAGGGCGTATGGAGATATGCAGGTAAGCATCCTTAATATCCAAAAGCACACAGCCACAGTCCCTGCCGAAGAAGAGGCAGAAGGCCCTGCAGGTACAGCATTCTGAAGCGTTTGTATTCCACGAACATGTTCAGGGAACTGAGGTCTAAAATAGGCCTCACATCTCCAGCTTTCTTTGGAACTAGAAAGACATGGGAATAGTAACTCTTTCCCCAATGGTAGTTGGGAACTGGCTCTATCGCCGCCTTTGAGAGAAGAGGCGATTTCTTCTAGGACCAGAGGAAGGCGTTCAGGGGAGTAAGGCGACCTGGGGGGTCTTGAATTGGTTTCTTTGGGAGGAGTCTTGGTTGCTGGAGGGCTGGCGTTTCTTGGCCCGCTACCCTGTGGTTTTGGTTTTTGTCAGTTATGTTGACGAAAAGGGCGTCGCTGCCCCTGAGGGGGTCTGTACAACAAGTCCACGGACTTGAGTGCAGTGCCCTTCTCTTGCAGGTCGGTTATGATGTCCTTGACCTCGCCGCAGAACAGCACCGAACCCCTGAAGGGCGCATCCAGAATAGCGGATTGCACTTCAGGGGCCACTCCTGACACTTGGAGCCAGGCATGACGCTGAAGACCCACGGTGAAAGCCGAGCTCTGTCCAGCTGCGTCCACTGCATCGTAAGTGGCACGAAGCATGTGCCAGCTGGCCGAACAAGCAGAACGGACAAGATCAGCCATTTCCTGTTTTATCCGAGACTCAGGAAGGGAGTCCAACTTTGATTCCACCTGACTAAGGATGGTCTTCTGGTATTCCCCAATATGAGCTACATAAGTCAGAGCCCTAATACCCAGGGTAGAAGACGCAAAGACATTCTTCCCATATAGGTCCAGAAGCTGAGACTCCTTGTCAGGCAGAGACGAGATGAGATGTTTGGGATTAGCGGAGCAGCCGTGAGCGGCGCTAATCACGACAGAGTCTGCATTGGGGTGTAGATTCAAGGAATCTACTCCCTCAGGAGCCTGGTATAGTCGATCTGCCTTCCTCTGAAGGGGGGGCTAATGTGGATGGTTGTTTGCAAATAGTAGAAACAAGGTCTGCGTGAGCCTCTATCCAGGGTGGAATCAATGTAGGAGCGGTTTCGGGCAGATCCAAGTGGGCAGCGAGCTCCTTACGCTGTGGATCTGGCTCCAGAGACTGCCACTGATGAACTTCCTGGATCTTTCTCAGTAACTCCAGAAAGGAAGGATCCTCCGGAGAAGACTTCAGAGGGGTCCTTGGCCTGGGTCGATCTGGAGTACGGTGCTCGTCATCCAGGTGGGAGCATCCCCTGAGTCAGAGTCAGAAGTCTCCGACGAAGAGGCAGACTCCTCCCGACGCAGGGGAGGAACGGTCCCTTTGGGAAGCCTTCTGGGATGAGTGTCCTCCCCACCCCGGTGCCCAAGGGTTCACCTCTGGTGTCAGATATGGGGAAGGGAGTCTCCTGTCTCCGGCGTAGGGGATCCTGAGTAGGGTCCGGCACCGGTAGACGGCTCTTTACCTTTCTGGTGAGCTGAGCCTTTGCCTCAGCCCACCAGGCAGCTATAGTCTCCTTCAAGTCTGCCGGCGGCAGAGGAGGAGGAGGGGGATACGGATACTGAGGATATCCGTATAGCGAGTATACATAACCTGACGGTGGGAAGCCCGGCGTCGGGTATTGAGGCGCTGGGTACTGTGGCGCTGGATAAGACGGCACCGGGTTTAGTGGTGTTGGATACCCAGGTGCCAGGGGCTCTGGCGAGCAGAGGGACCTGGCAGAGGCCCAGCAGGTGGGCCAGGTAAGGTGGCCCGCCGCGCCGGGCCACGTGAGGCGCCCGTCTGGTGGGGATGTCAGCTGGCGCCAGGTGAGTCATTGTCAGAGCCAGCATCCGAGGGTCCAGCGTCAGGGTGTCTGGCCCAGTAGGAGGGTGCCCTGACGGCAGCGTATCCAGGTCCTCTGTGATGACCGGGAAGGGAGGGTTGGAATTCCTGGGGTTCAGGAGAGGAGACGTAGGGACCTCAGAGGGCAACATCAAGCACTGCGGGGAGCCTGGGGCAGACTGGTCGAAGGGGTCCAACGCAGGCTACTCGGCTGGGCGGTTGTCGGAGGGGCCGATGTCTGGCTTATCAGCTAGATCCGGGCGGGCGTCGGAGGAGCCGGCGTCTGACTTATCGGATCCCTTGCTCGAAGAAGGCCGCACCGGAGATGCAACCTTGTCGGGTGAACGAATGACCGTGTGCCCCCCCGAAGGAGCAAGCGTCTTACCAGTCTTGTCCAGGCAGACATCGGTGGCATCAGCATCCGACTTAGTGTGGCAGCGGCCTTCCCGGGAACGGAGGCCTCTTTTACCCCGGAGGTACCCGAGGGGCCCGAGCGCGAGCCCGACGGGAGGGGCGACACCTTCTTGGACACCACCAAGACAGTCGTAGAGGGGTGGTCCCCTGGAGGGGATGTAACCTTTAGAACCACGACTCCAGCCGGAGTCGCAGAGGTAGAGTCCCGGTCTTTCTCCTTCTTCTTTTTGTGGCCTTCGGGGGAAGTGGAAGCCTGCCTCAAATTTTTCAACTCCTCCTCCATGGATGCCATCTTTGTCTTTAAAATATGGGCTTCCAGGGACTGCTGCCTCCGTTTTCGGGTAGCTGAATTAAATTTCTGGCAGTGCTGGCACTTCTCCACAGGATGATCTGGGCCTAGGCAGAAGAGGCACTGGGAGTGGCCGTCCTTATGCGGCAGTTGGGAACCGCAGGAGTCGCACTTATTTTTATGGGATTCAGAAGGCATTGGGGACGACATACACGATGTAATAAGAGAGAAATTATCGAAAAAAATCGGTTGAAAAGTTCGAAAACTAACCAACGAAAGACTGATGAGCGATGAACTCTACCGCAAGGAATTTTCACAAGTCGACAGCGGGAAAGAACTGACAGGCAGGCTTGGGGGACCGCCCCTTTATACTGACGCCACTTGACGTTGGTCACCTGACGTGAGGCGGTCCCCTACCACAGACTGCTAACTAGAAAGTTTTCCGTGGGGTCCTGACGCCTGCCGGGTCAGTCCTATATGTAAATACCTACCGCAAGAGCCCTCTTGAAGTAAGATCTGTGATTTGGGCTTATTACCTGTCCAAGTGAGCAGCCTTACCAGAATTTCTTGTGCGGCTGGTTTTCTGGTCTCTTTTCCCTGTTGTTCTCTTTTTCCCCTTGCAGCCGCTGGAGTTCGAACTGGCGTAGCCACCGGCGGAGTGCCTGAAGAGATATCCCTGCTGGGGTGGGGCGAGTAGCATCGACTGGAAAGGGAAAAGACCAGCGGGGGTTGTTGAGAAACAGTCCAGTGAGTATTATTTTAGCCTCCTCTTAATTGGGTTGAGCACTGCACATTATATGCCACCGGAAAGTTGTCTTTCAATTTATTTGCTTTCTGATTTTTCTTCTGTGTTTTTTGTTTTTATTTCTGGGAGTTTTTTGTGCTGATTTTTTAGGAGTGGAAGCAAGGGAAAGATAGCCTGGGTATTAAACAGATTATAATTTTGTAATTTAAACTTTAAATTTCGCAGGCAAAAAAGCTTGCATGCAGTCACATGTTTTAGTTAGTAGCCTTAAGACTTATGTGCCCGCGTTCCTGTTTAGAAGCGCCATTTACCTGCAGGTGAAAGCTTCAGCAGAGCCGCAAAAAAAAAAAAAAAAAACATTGCTGAGCTAGAAGGAGCTGCATTCTTTGCTTTATGAGCAGGGACTGACTCACTGCTCCTCATTTTAGCTCCTGAAGTTTTTCTGGCTTTTTGGCTCTATTCAGCGCCTTTGGTCCCTTTTACAGAGTTACTGAGTTTTTGAATGATCGAGTTGCCGCTCATAATTGCACTCTGTGTTGGTCTGGAGGTGACGAGCGGTGGAGCTTGAATCTGTGCCGATTTAACATTGGAAAAGAGAGTCATTATTATCATAACTGCAAACCTGCAGCTCTGTTTTCTCCTGAGTAAACTTGCTATTTGGTAAACCAGTTGGCAGTGCTCTGCTTGCTTACAACATCAGCAACTTTTACTTATAATTACCTTCCATAATTTATCTGGGATCCCTATATTATTAATGCTTACCACTCCCTATTGGAATATTTTATTACTGTTAATTTGAAAAGATACTTGAATTTACTCGATCCCTACGGCTTTTTTAGAATAATCTTACAATAATTTGCTTAATCCTTTTTAGTGGATGTGGATGTTTAACTTGCTAAAGGAATTGTTTCCCTTTCTGGCTTTTTACTAAGGCTTTTCCATTTTTATTTTCTCCTAGATAATTCCGTCACTTTTGCATCATGGAGTTTGCTTATTGGTTACTTCAAGTGGTTTTCATACTGTTACCCTGCATTGCAGAGTGGTGCTATACTGGGATAAACTATGACCTAAGACTTGGTGTTCAGGGTGCCTTGAGACTGCTTTCTTCAAATATATTGCTGAAGCATGTGAAGTATTATAAGGCCTGTCTTCTGCAACATTTTATATCGCACTAAAAACTGGATTTCTTATGATCAGCAGAAAGCCTCCTGATTGTGGTTATTACTTTTTTTTTTTTAGTTGTTTAACCAGGAGTAGTAAACTAAGCTGAAAGCTTTTTTACAGGTGTGGACTGGGAGCACAGGGAAATTAAATGACTTGCTCAGGGTCACACAATATGTAAGTGGAAGCTGTGGGATACTAACCTAGGTCTGGTCTGCTGGATGTCACCAGATCTGCAGCTCAGAGCCTTAAACCACTATATATATATATATATATATATATATATATATATATAATTATATTCTCTGACTCTCCGGTTTGGACGGTGGAGACCTGAAGTGAAGTGAATAAAGGAGGCCCTAGAGATTCTTTTGGACTTGGTGTTATATGGCCTGGCCTTAACCTTATTAGGAATACAGGATTCTCTGCATTCGCAGGACCTTTTGAACATCTTCTGTTTTTCTGGCTTAGGACTTTGGCCTGCGTATTAATAGCATTATTTACAAATAACATATTTTATGTTAACTGATGTCATCAGTGCACCTTGTTTGATATTCCACAGATCCAGAATTTACCCCTAAATATTTAAGTATTAACCCTGAACTAAGGGATTGTACCTGTTATTTTATAGTAGGGCCTTACATTTAATATCTTTTCTCCCTGGCCTCTTTCAGGCTTCCAAAGTAGTAACATCTGGATTACTTTTCTTAAGTGGAATAATGGTAATTACTAGAAGCGGCAAAAGCAATCTGCCCATGGGGATGCTATAGGGGAGTCCTTTTCGCAAATCATTGTAATCCCTGAAACTCAGGAGGACTTACAAGAGGCCACTAACTTAAATACTAATAATGATAAAACCAAAAATGGGATAAAGCCAAGGAGAAATGGCAAAAGTAAGGAACAGGGAAATCATGCTGCCATCCTTGGAAATGAGGGCCCCATACTATAAAAGGTATTGAAGGGGGGGAAACAACTAAAGATTGCGGATCAATGGATAAGCCAGGAACAGGGTTCGAGACATCTTTCCACTCTTGTCTGTTTTGCAGAGAGAAATTTGGATAATTTAGAGGCTATTAGGTACCCAACTGGCGTAACTGGAGTGGACAGAGAAGGGGGTGGCCAGCACTCAGAAATAATTTCTTATGATCAGTACGAGTGGGAGACTTTTACCAATGGATTATGAAGGGAGGTGGATTTAGATTATTTCGATTTGGAATTTTCTCCCACCTCACATGCTGAGCATATTTATTTAGATGATTGCTCCACACCAGAGGTAATCCTTGAACAGAAGATACATCACGGGGATTATAGTGTGGTTGAGGATATCCCTTCCCTACATTCTCCTGTCCCTGAGAACACAAAAGAAAACTAAAATTTAGGGCCATAATTCAGGAGATGAGTGTCACTACAGAAGGTCTCAAAAGAATGGAGGAAAATTATGGAGCAGGGTTGGGGAAAATGACTAATCTCACTATGGGAGGAGCCCAAAATAAAAGCTCTGATGAGCCTCAGATGGCGAGGATTTCCGCTGAGGAATTTTTTCCCTGATAAAGGGAATTTTGTAGCCAGTTCCACCGTTTCCAAACAGATGCTGGAGATGGCAAAAAAGAACAGGTTACTCACCTGTAACAGTAGTTCTAGGAGTGGTATATGTTGTTCATCCATACTCTCTGGTATGTCCCTTTCCCCCTTTAAATCTGTCCGGAAAGTCTTCAAGTTGGCTTCTCTCACCCACCCGGGTGGTAAATACCTCGGCTCCGCCCCATGACGCCAGATCGTAGCCCACTGGAAGCAAGGTGGTGCGCCTAAAGCCAGGGAGGTCGTGTGTGTGTGTGGAACAACAACAAATACCACTCCTAGAAAGTACAGTTACGTAAGAACTTACTGTAACAGTAGAACTTCGAGAGGCTCTTGCAGTAGGTGATTACATATAGGACTGACGTCGGCAGGACCCCACGGAAACATTTCTAGCTAGCAGTCCCTGGCGAGGGACCGCCCCCACGTCAGGTGACAGGCGTCAGGAGATGGTATAAAGGGGCAGTCCCTGACGCCCGCCTTCCAGTTCTTTCCTGCTACAGGCCAAAAGAGGCCGGACGAGAGAGGAGTGGTTATTTCCCTCAATGGAAAAGGAGCTGAAAAAGCTTAGGGGGATGGAGGGTGGGAAGGTATTACCTACTGCAAGAGCCTCTCCCCGAAGATCTACTGTTAAGTTCTTACGTAACTGTACTATCTTACTTCAAGAGGGCTCTTGCAGTAGGTAATTACATATAGGACTGAGTCCCAAGCAGTCTGGAACAAGGAGAAGCACACGAGAGGAGGAAGTCTACTCCCAGTAGAACCTCTTGCTGTGCAAGTCTTAAGATAAGAGGCCCTGCAGTACAGCCAGCCTGAAGCCTGCTCTACGGCGAGAGGCAACATCCAAACTGTAGTGTTTTGTAAAGGTACGGACGGAGGTCCAGGTGGCGGCAGCACAGATGTCTGCCGCTGACACATTCCTGAAACAAGCCGCTGAGGCAGCAACTCCTCTGGTGGAGTGGCCTCTTACTTGACCCGGCAGGGTCTTGTTGTACTTATCATAACAGAAAGTGATGCCCACCATTTGGATAGGCATTGCTTAGAAACAGCATTGCCTTCTCTTTTGGGTGCAAAAGAGACAAACAATTGATCGGTCTTCCTGAGATCTTTTGTTCTGTTAGTGTAGTATCTCAGAATCCGGTGAACGTCCATAGTATGGAGTAAATACTCCCCTTGATTGGAGTACTGCATAAAGGAGGTGGGTAACTCTATGGACTGGTTCACAGTAGACTCCGCTACCACCTTAGGGAGAAACTTAGGGTTAGTGCGCAGAGCCACACGTTCCTTGTGAAAAATCAAGTATGGAATTTTACACATCAGGGCTTGGAGCTCGGAAATTCTCTGAGCGGAAGTAATGGCCACCAGGAACAGAGTCTTCCATGAAAGGAACTTCAAGTCTGTGTAAGCTGGCGGTTCGAAAGGAGGCAGAGTAAGTTTCTCGAGAACAAAGTTCAAATCCCAAAGAGGGGCAGGAGGACGTATGGGAGGTCTCAGATGAAGGACCCCTCTAAGGAAGGTCTTAGAGACCTCCAGTTGAGCAAATGTCTTGTCTGCAAAGGGAACATGATAGGCCGAGATGGCTGCCATATGTACTTTCAGAGAAGAGTGATTAAGACCCAGGTCAAAGAGATGGCATAGGTACTCCATCAGTAGCCCCACCGAACAGGAAAAGGGGTCCATGTCTTTTGAAGCAGCCCAGATAGAGAACCTTTTCCACTTCATGGCATAAGTAGATCTAGTAGAGGGTTTTCTAGCCTTCACCAAAATCTCCGCCACTTGGGAATAAACCCCAAAGCGAGTTTGAGCTAAGTCTGCAGGAGCCATGCATGAAGCTGAAGTGACTTGAGATCTGGATGGACCAGACTCCACTGATCCTGGGTCAACAAACCTCGTGATAGAGGAAGAAGAAGAGGATGATTCTCTGAGTATTGTTGTAGAAGAGAGAACCAAACTTGCCTGGGCCAGAAAGGAGCAATCAGAATCATTCGTGCTCTTTCTGAAACTAGTTTCTGACTCTTGGGATAACAGGAATTGGGGGAAGGCATAGATGAATCTGTCCTTGCAGTCTAGAGACAGAGCGTCTCTCCAGAAAACGCCTCGCTCTGGAACGGGCGAGCAGTAGTCAGGAAGCTTTCCGTTTAGAGGAGAAGCGAACAGATTGACCTGGGGAGTTCCCCAGTGTCGGAAGATACCTTCCAGTACCCTCTGGTCCAGTTCCCACTGGTGAGCCAGAATGGATGATCGACTTAGCTTGTCTGCCAAGGTGTTGTCGATTCCCGGAACATGAATTGCCGTGAGGTGAAGGTCGTGTTGTGTTGCCCAATCCCAAACCCTCATTGCTTCCCTCCAAAGAGGATAGGACCGAGTCCCCCCATTTGTTGATGTACCAAACCACGCACATATTGTCCGTCTGGACGGCTAGGTGACCGGGAATAATGTAGAGGTGAAGGGCTTGGAGAGCGTACAAAACTGCCCGAAGCTCAAGCACATTGATGTGGAGTGTCTGCTCTTGCTTGGACCAAGAGCCCTGGGGCCGATGGGGACCGAAATGGGCTCCCCAACCTTTGCCCGAGCCGTCTGTGGTTAGAGTCTGGGAGGGGGGAGGAAGAAAGAAAGGAACTCCCCGAAGCAGGTTCTCTCGAATCATCCACTACTGTAAGTCTCGGAGCATCGGTGAGGAGACTAGAACTGGGTGATCTAAGTCGTCCACCAATTAATCCCATTGGGAGTGGAGTGTCCACTGAGAAACTCTCATGTGGAGCCGAGCGCGAAGGACTGTCAGGATAGAAGCCGCTATGAGCCCGAGAAGGTGAAGGACCGATCTTGCACTGACCCGCCTGCGGCCGGACAACAGACTTACTCGAGTCTGGAGGGTGGACGCCTGGTCTGGTGGCAGGAAGGCCCTGCCAATGGTCTAGTCTAAAATCGCCCCTATAAACTGTAGTCTCTGAGATGGGATCAAGTGAGACTTGGAATGGTTGATGGTAATACCCAGGCAGGCAAAGACCTGCTATGGGTAAGGAAAGCGAGCAGTGCAGGGTTCCTCCTGGGCCAGAAGCCGCCCAATAATCGTCAAGTATAGGAATACCTGCACTTCCCGAGTACACAGGTAGGCCGCCACCACCGCAAGGCATTTGGTAAATACTTAGGAGCCGAGATCGCCAAAGGGAAGTGCCTTGAACTGGTAGTGGTCCCCCTGGAACACAAAATGAAGGTATTTGTGGTGAGACGGGCAAATGGAAATATGCAGGTAAGCATCCTGCATATCCAGAGCGCATAGCCATTGTCCTGAACGGAGGAGGGGCAGAAGGCTCTGTAAAGAGAGCATTCTGAACCTTTTGTATTCCACAAAAAGATTCAGGGAACTCAGATCTAGAATGGGTCTTAGATCTCCTGTCTTCTTTGGGACCAGGAAGAAGTGGGGATAGTAATCCGTCCCTTGAAGATGAAGAGGGATGGGTTCTATCGCTTCTTTCAGTAACAGACCTGAAATCTCTTCCTGGACCAAGAGAAGATGTTCCCGTGAATACAACGACTTTTTGGGGGGGGGTGGCGTGGCGGTTTCTGTAGAAACTCTATTGAGTGTCCTTCTGCAATCAGCTGGAGCACCCAGGAATCTGACGTGATCCTCTCCCAGCCCGGAAGGTGGAGGGAAAACCTCCCTCCTACTGATTCCTCCGGGGAGTCTGGAGGTTGTGGGAGAGGGGAGGAGTCAGGTGGTGTGGGGCAGCGCCGCAGCTGAAGCACCCGATGCTTTCTTGGGGGGGGCCTTAGCAGCTGTGGGGGCCCGACGTTTTGTGGTCTGCTTTCCCTGAGGTTTCGCCTTGGGTTGCTTTCATCTGCGAAAGGGATGGCACTGCGGCTAGAGGGGATGGTACATGGAGTCAACAGACTTTAGTGCCATCCCTTTCTCCTGCAAATCGGTGATGATGTCCTTGACATCTCCACCGAAAAGCACCGACCCCCGGAAGGGCACTTCCTGGACATAGTTCAGGGCCCTGATCCCCAGCGTGGAAGAAGCAAAAATCTTCTTACCATACTGGTCCAGTAGGCGGGATTCTTTGTCAGGTGGCGACGAGCTAAGGTGTTTTGGGTTAGCGGACCGGCCGTGAGTGGCGCTAATCACTACCGAGTCAGCACGAGGGTGAGAATCTAAAAAGTCAACACCCTCGGGAGCCTGGTATAGCCTGTTCTACTTCCACGGAAGTGGGGCTAGAGCCGATGGTTGTTTCCAAATGGTGGTACAAGGTTGGCATGAGGCTCGATCCAGGGTGGCACCAAGGTAGGAGCTGTCACGGGCAGATCCAGATGCTCGGCAAGTTTCATCTGCTGAGGGTCTGGTTCCAAAGATTGCCACTGATGAACCTCCTGGATTTTGAGTAGCAACTCCGTAAAGGAAGGATCTTCTGCAGGTGACTTGGAGGAGTCCTTGGCTTGGAAGCCTTTGACGGACGTGTGGCTCGTCGTCCCTTTCGGAGCAACCATCGGAAGAGTCCGAGGGGGAAGAGGAAGAAGAAATTGACTCCTTTTCCCGACCCGGGGGAGGAACGGACCCCTTGGGAAGCCCTCGAGGAAGCGTGTCCGGCCCCTCTCTGGATCCAGAGAGATTAGCCCTGGTGTCCGGAGGTGGCGAGCGAGTGTGCCGCCGTGGACGTACGGGAACCAAGACCGGCACCGTCGTCGGTAGGCGACTGTCCACCTCTCTGGTGAGCTGAGCCTTGGCCTCAGCCCACCAGGAGGCCAGAGTCTCCTGCAAATCCATGGCGGCTGAGTGGGCGGTGGAGGAGGAGGGGGGAAAAGGGTATGGACTATGTCCATACGGAGTGTATCCGAAACCCGGTGGCGGATAACCAGGCGTCGGGTATTGTGGTGCCGGGTACTGCGGCGTCGGGAAGACCGGCGTCAGGTACTGTGGTGCCGGATACTGCGGTCCTGGATACGATGGCGTCGGATAGGACGGAGGGTACCTGGGAGCCGGAGGAGCAGCTGGAGCAGATGGCCCGGCCGGAGACCTCACAGGCTGGTCCAGGTTGGAAGGCCCGGAGGGTCGGCATCGGGCGACATCCGGGAGCGGGATGTCGGCTGAATCAGTAAAACCGGCCGGGCTGGCATCGAAGTCCCGCGGCCGGAGCCGCGTCTGGGGAACTGACGCCAGATCCAGCGGACCCACAGGTGGGGCGGTCTGACGGAGGCGGAACCCCAGCTGCCACCCGTGATGGAGGGGAAAAATTCCCGGGGTCAGGCAGGGGAGACTTAGGGTCCCCGGAGGGCAGCAAAGTCTGTGGAGAGCCGAGGACGATGGACTGGGGAGGTCCGATGTCGGCTTTTCAGCAAGATGCGGGTGGTCACCGGAGGAGCCGGCATCCGACTTACGGGACCCATCGCCGGAGGCAGACCGTGATGGAGGAGCAGTGTGGTCCGACAGGAGAGGAGCTGCGCACCGCCCTGAAGGGTCGTGCGACTTACTAGTCTTCTCTGCGCGGACGTCGGAGGAGCCAACGTCCGGCTTACCGGAGCCACCCACGCCACAAAGCTATGGCTGAACCGGGGGCGGAGGTCTCCACTAGCCTGGAGGCGCCTGAAGGGCCCGAGCACGAGCCAGATGGGTGGGCTGACGCCACCTCAGAAGCCTCTGAGGCAGCCGTCGAGGAGCGGGCCCCCGGAGGGGACGTTATCTGAAGCACGGCGACTCCCAAGGGGGTCGCGGTGGAGGAGCCCTTGTCCCGGTGCCTCTCCTTGTCTTTTTTCTTCCAATGGCCGTCGGGGGAAGAGGACGCCTGCCGCAGTTTTTTGAGTTCCTTCTCCATGGAGCTCATCTTTTTCTTCAGAATGTGGGCTTCCAGGGACTGCTGCCACCTTTTCCGGGTAGCCGCGTTAAAACTGAGGCAGTGCTGGCACTTCTCGACCGGGTAATCGGGGCCTAGACAGAACAGGCACAAGGAATGGCCGTCCTTGTGCTGGAGTTGGGCGCTGCACGAGCTGCACTTATTTTTGTGCTCGGAGGGTGTAGGGGACGACATACACCGATGGATGTACTGACGATTGATGGCAAAAAAGCGTAAAATACTCGGTAAAACCGACGAAGGGAGGCTGACGAGCGAAGAACTTTTCCGCAAGGCGCTGCACGAGCCAACCGCGGGAAAGAACTGGAAGGCGGGCATCAGGGACCGCTCCTTTATACCGACGTCTCCTGACGCCGGTCACCTGATGTGGGGGCGGTCCCTTGCTAGGGACTGCTAGCTAAAAATTTTTCCGCGGGGTCCTGCCACCTGCCGACATCAGTCCTATATGCAATTACCTACTGCAAGAGCCCTCTTGAAGTAAGATCTACTGTTACAGGTGAGTAACCTGTTCTTCTAGGAGCGTGGATATGTTGTTCATCCACACTCTCCACCAGACTCCAAGCAGTTCTCCAGGAGGAGGAGGGAGGCAAGGCGCATACCCCCTATTTAGGAAACTGAGATTGGAGAACCGAGGCCCCAAAACCAGCATCCCGGAGTGACTCAAGGTCAATGTGGTAGTGGGTAATGAAGGTGTTTGCTGACTTCCAGGTAGCAGCCCGACAGATCTCCTGGATAGGGATGTCCTTGGAAGCAGCCTCCGATGCAGCCGTATGGCGGGCAGAATGAGCTCATAGCCCTCTGGGAGGCTCCTTGCCCACCAATTCATAGCACATACCTATGCATGATGTAATCCATCTAGCAATGGTCCACTTCGCTGCAGGTCTGCCAGAAGCAGCTTCAGCGTAGGTGACAAACAGCTGGCGAACCTCTCCCCGAATTTCCGCCGTCCTCTCCTTATAATAGGAGAGAGCACATCTGAGGTCCAGAGTATGGAGCCTGTACTCGGCGTCCGAGGTGTAGTTAGGGTAGTATACCGGCAGAGTCAACACCTGGTTAAGGTGAAACTCTGACACCACCTTCGGAAGGAATTTCGGGTGGGGGCGCAGGACAACTTTGTCCCTGTGAAAGACCAGATAAGGGAAGTCCACTGAAAGTGCCTGGAGTTCCCCTGCCCTTCTGGCTGACGTGATAGCCACCAGGAAGGCCATCTTCCATGACAAGTGTGAGAGCTCATACTTGTGCATGGGTTCGAATGGCTTGCCCATGAGCTTTGCTAAAACCAGCAAGAGATCCCACAGAGGTGGAGATTCACATGCCAGAGGGGATATGTGATCTAGACCTTTGAAAAAGCGCACGACCACTGTCTCCTCTGCTAATGTCGGCTGACCAACCCGCGCCCGGTAAGCAGAAATGGCTGCCAGGTGCACCCTAAGGGTCGTTGACCGTAGACCCCCTTTGGAGAGAGACCAAAGGTAGTCTAAATTGTTAGCCATAGAGCAGGATAAGGAGTCCAGACTCTTACCTTGACGTCAAATGGAAAACCTTTTCCATTTGAAGGCATAACATTTCCTGGTCGATTCCTTACAAGATGCCTCCACCACAGTGTAGACATCCTTGGAAAGACCCACAGCCTGGAACTCTAGCTGCTCAGGTACCAGGCTGTGAGGTGCAGGGATTGAAGGTCCAGATGGAATACCTTCCCCTGGTTCAATGATATCAGGTCTGGGCGTGTACAAAGCCGCTCCGGGGCCCTGCAGCTGAGGCTGAGGAGATCTGGATACCAGAAATGGCGGGGCCAATATGGGGCTACCAGGATCACCTTCGCCTTGTCCCTCCTCACCTTGAGTAGCACCTTGTGGAGCAAGGAAAATGGATGAAAGGCGTAGAGGAGGCCTGGGGTCCATGGCCTCGAGAAGGCATCCCCCTGCAGCGAGCCCTGCTGAGGAGGGTGGGCATGGTACAGTTTCAGCTTGATGTTCTCACTGGAGGCAAACAGGTCCACCAACGGTTTGCTCCAACGGGAGAACAGATTGTAAGTTACCTTTGGATGGAGAGACCACTCGTGGGATGTCTGGCCTATGCGACTGAGAGCATCCGCCAGTTGGTTCGAGACTCCTGCCACAGGGACAGCAAGGAGATCCGCCCCCAACCAGCTGATGAGGCTCCAGATTCGGAGCACCTCCTTGCACAGCAGATGGGAGTGCGTGCCGCTCTGTTTCTTGAGGTAGTACATGGTCATGGTATTGTCCATCTGGACTTGAACCACTTGACCCTGGAGCTGAGGAGCGAAAGCTGACAGGGCCAGTCTGACTGCTCTGAGCTCCAACAGGTTGACGTGGCATCGGGACTCCTCGGGGGTCCAGAACCCATGGGCCCTGTTGTCCCTCATGTGGGCTCCCCAGCCCATGATAGAGGCATCGGTCGTCAGGACGACCATCGGCTCGGGGAGGACAAATGGGATTCCTTCCTGCAATCGGTCTGGGACGGTCCACCATTAGAGAGCGTCCCACATCTTCTGGGTTACAGTGATCAGCTGGTCGAAGTGACCATATTGCTAAGTCCACTGGGTGGCCAGCTCCCATTGGAGGGGGTGGATGTGCTACCTGGCCCAACGGACCACCAAGGTGCATGCCGCCATGTAGCCCAGAAGGCACAGAAAGTCCCGGGCAGGGCGCAAGTGCCCAACCAGAAATGACTGGGCAAAGGTGGAGAGAACCTCCGCCCTGTCCGCTGGGAGCCGAGCTCTGCCCTGATGAAGCCCATCACCTGAGAGGGCACGAATTCCAACATGGCCTCGTTGATCAGGAGGCCTAGTTGGGAGCAGGTTCGGAGGGCCAGATCCCTGGACCTCTCCACCTCCTGAAAGGAGGAACCCGACAGGAGCCAGTTGTCGAGATAGGGGTACATCCGAACTCCTCGATGCCAAAGATGGGCTGCCACCACTGCAATGCACTTGGTGAAGACCCAAGGGGCCGATGACAGGCCGAACGGCATGGCTCAGAACTTGTACAGGGTCCCTTCGACCCTGAAGCGGAGGAACCGCTGGTGGGGCAGACGGATTGGGACGTGAAAGAATGCGTCCTGTAGATCCAGTGAACAGAACCACATGTTTCGCTCCAGAGATGGTATGATCTGGTTCAGAGTTACTATCCGGAAGGTGCGAGACCTGAGATATTGATTCAGGTCGTGGAGATCTAGGATGGGGCGCCAACCCCCCCCCCGTCCGCTTGGGCACCAGGAAGTACCTGGACATGAAGCCTGGGTCTGTAGGAGGATCCGGCACTGGAGCTATCACCTCCTTGAGGAGGAGCTGAGCAATGTCGTACCAAAGGGCCAACTGAGTGCGAGCTGAGATCCTTTTCTCTCGAGGGGCGCGGGCTCAGCTGGGAGGGTACTGCTCAAATTCTAGAGGCAGTCCCTGGCCGACCACTTCCAGAACCCACCTGTCCGAAGTGATACTGGACCAGACGGAAAGAAAGTGATGGAGCCGGCCCCCCACCGGAGAACCCAGAGCTGGCATGACGGATGTAGGGGTGGCAACCCCTGACCTGTCACTGAGCAGGCTTAGAGGAGGAGAAGGCTCCTGGACAGGCACCTCAGCCTCCTTTACAGGGCTGTTGAGGACCCTGCTTGGGCCTGGGGCGTCAAGCTTGAGCCTGCTGTTGCTGCTGACCTCCTTGATAGGAAGGCTGTCTAAACACAGGGGAAGAGTGCTGAAAGGGCTTCTCTTGCGCTTCTGCTGGTTCTTGCCCAAAGAACCCTTTGCAGAGGTGGCATCCAAGGTGGCATTGGACTGCTCCATTCGTTGGAGGTGACCAGCCACTCCCGGACCGAAGAGTTTGGTGCCAAGGAAGGGCACGTCAGCTAACTTGTGCTGAGTATCAGCCGGAAAGGAGGATAACCTCAGCCAGGCCCTGCGACGAGTGGCCACTGCGGCTGCTAAGGAGCAGGCACAGGAATCTCCAATGTACAGGGCCATCTGGAGCTGCTGTTTCGCAACAGCATGGCCCTGGTCACGGACCTGCTTCACCATGGTCTGCACGTCCGCTGGGAGATGAGGAAGGACTTCATCTAGTGACCCCAAGAGGGCATGAGAGAAATGTACCATGATCACAGCCGAGCTGGCCTGACGAAGGCCCACGGATGAGGCCACATAAACCTTCTGGGCAGAATGGTCCATATTCTTAGACTCCTTGTCCAGAGGGCGGTCTGTGTCAGCTGAACTACTTGTGCGTCTAAACAAAGAAGCAGTCACAAGGCTCTCGGCCAAAGGATGCTCTGTGAAACCCACCAGGGACCCCATGGGTACTGTATACATAGAAACAAAGAATTCGACGGCAGATAAGGACCGCTTGGCCCACCCAGTCTGCCCATTTCCCTACCTACTAGATAAGCTGCAGATCCTAGTTAACCAGCAGCCTACTTCTTCCTACCCCAACCCCCCAGAATTGCCTTATGACTATCCCATGCATGCTTGAATTCCACCACTGATTTTGACTCCACAACCTCCTCCGGAAGGCCGTTCCATGCATCCACAACCCTCTCTGTGAAAAATACTTAAATTACCTCTGAGCCGCCCTCCTCTATCTTCAGATTGTGCCCCCTTGTTCTTGCACACCTCTTTTTTGAAAGATGCTACCCTCTTGGACTTTGTTGATTCCCTTGGGGTACTTGAAAGTTTCTATCATGTCCCCCTTCTCCCTCCTTTCCTCGAGGCTATACATATTAAGCTCCTTAAGTCTCTCTTCATATGTCTTCCGGTGCAGACCCTGCACCATTTTAGTTGCCCTCCTCTGACAGCTTCCATCCTGTCTATGTCTTTGCGGAGATTGGGTCTCCAGAACTGCACACAGTACTCCAGATGGGGTCTCACCAGCTGTCTGTACAGAGGGATAACTTCCTGTTTTCTACTGGAAATGCCTCTCCCTATGCATCCCAGTATCCCCCCAGCCCTCCTTGCTGCCCTCTCACATTGCTTGCCCATCTTTAGGTCATCTGATATGACTACCCCCAGGTCCCTTTCCATTTTTGTTGTTGTTAGTATCTCACCCCCCATTGTGTACTCTTCCCTTGGGTTTTTGTTTCCCAGGTGCATTACCTTGCACTTCTTAGCATTGAATCTAAGCTGCCATACATTTGACCATTCCTCTAACCTTGCCAAGTCCCTTCTCATTCTTTCCACCCCACCCTGTGCATCAACTCTGTTGCAGATCTTAGTGTCATCTGCAAAGAGACATACTTTTCCTTCCAGTCCCTCTGCAATGTCGCTTATAAAGACATTGAAGAGGACCGGTCCTAATACTGAACCCTGCAGTACCCCACTAGCAACCCTCCTTTCTTCTGAGTGGACTCCATTTACGATTACTCTCTGTGTCCTATTCTCCAGCCAATTCTTTACTCAGGCTGTCATCTTGGAACCCACTCCCAGGCTGGCTAACTTGTATATTAATCTTTTGTGTGGGACTGTGTCAAATGCCTTGCTAAAGCCTAGGTAGGCCATGTCCACAGCCCTTCCCTGATCTACTACTTTGGTCACCCAGTCAAAGAAATCTATCAGATTCGTCTGGCATGACCTTCCCGCTGTGAATCCATGCTGCCTAGGGTCCTGTGCCTGCCATGTGGGCAGACGGAACTGGGCAGGAGGCAGGGCACTGCCATAGCTCAAGGGCCGGACCAACAATGGCATCGGCCACTGGAAAGGCCTCCGTCGGGGTATCCCCCTCTTGAGGATATCCGTGAGGGGGTATTCCACCTTCTTTTGGATAGGCTCCAAGGGCATTCCGGTTGATTTGGAAATCAGGCGGAGGATGCCTTGAAGAGAGGAAGGACATTCCTCCAAGCCTGCCAGTGATGACTCGTCATCCCCCGGATGCGAGTGCAGACCAGTGGCATGCAAGTCCGAAGAGTCAGGATATAAAGGTCTCCCGCCTATGTCTCCCTCAATATGCCGAGGGCGATTGGGAACAACAGTAATGGACAGACGACGGGGGAGGCCGGTGTCTGTCCGATCCTCTTTCGAGGGAGCCCCTCCCTGAGGCTGCTTAGGCAGTGGTTCCACCAATATTGGTGGGGAGACCGAAACAGGCCGAGCTGGAATGCGTGCTGGCCCTATGGCATTGGCCTAAGAGGCTGGGGCCAAGTAATGGCCGGTGCTGCCGGCGGAGTCAGCTTTTGACCGGTCAGAATCAGCTGTTGCCACATGAGATCCTCATAACGTCGACGGAGCTTCCGTCGAAGTCTCTCCTCATCCAAAGAGGATGAGGATTGGTGACGATGCCTCTTCCTGGAGTGCTTGTGCCCTTTCTTCGGTTTTTCAACTGAAGGGGTCCTGGTCCTCGATCGAGACTGGCAAGGTCGGCTCGTTCGATCACGAGAAGCCGGAGTCGGTGAGAACCGAGGTTCTGGCACCTTTCCCTCGATCGGGACACCCGAGGACTGGGTCTCCTCGTCAGGGAAGGAAAGGATAGGTGTCCTTTTCAAGGAGTCGTCGACAAAGGCTTGATTGGGTCAAGAGAAATCCTGACCGGTTCAGACATTTCCTCGACCTCGGTGCCTTGGCCTGACAGAAGGTCCGAGAAGCCAGCGGCCGAGGAAGTGATCTCAACTGAGGTTGAGACCGCAAGTTCCTGAGAATCGGACCTCTCTCGGTCCCAGGAACGTCTCCTTCGAGATGAAGAAGACTTGGGGTCCTTGTCCCTTTTCCTAGGGTGGGAGGAGTGCGAGCCTGAGGGTGCCTCACCCCTGGTGTGGAGAGACTAGCACAGATCCCGAAAGGACCCAGTGAAGGTAGAGCCAAGGTTAAGAGGCATGAAAAACTTCGGCTGGCCGAAGCTTAAGCAGCTTCCTCTTCGGAAGCCGCCATCTGATCGAGCTGCTCGGCAGACCCCGTGGCCTCGGAAACCGCCCACCTTGCCTCCTTCGATTTCACCGGTGGATTGCGAAGCTCCGGTCTCCCAAATTTTAGGCATGCCTTGCGGTCGTCCAGGACGTTGGGATGGAAGGCCAGACAGATGGTGCAAGAGGTGGTGTCATATACGACACCCAAGCAGTAGACACACGAGAGGTGGGGATCGGTGCGCGATATTTTCCGTCCGTAGGGACACCGGCAAAATCCGGGGGAACACTTGTCCTCCATATCCGATGCGCTTGGATCGGTATCGTAAACTCTAATGAGTTTTAGAGAAAGCGTTTGTGGTGAGAATCCAGGGCCTATGAAATGCAGAAGTAGCACGAGGGAACCTGAATCTTCCAGCGGAAAGGAAGATCTGGCACCATGGGGCACAGCCGAGATATTTACCACGGGAGCCAGCTTGAAGACTTTTTGGCCAGATTTAAAGGGGAAAGGGACATGCCAGAGAGTGTGGATGAACAACATATCCACGCTCCTAGAACAGATAATATGCAGATATTGCAATTTTAGAAAATATCTCAGTGTTGAAAGGCGAAATCGGCAATTTAAGAGCCGATGTCTTTCATAATAGAGTGCTTCTGGAAAGAACAGTAGAAAGTGGTAAAACTCAGCGTCTGAATTTGAATAGGACAAACTCTTCTCCTATAGAAAAAGTTACCAGACGAATACAAGTACAGCTCCCTGCTCCCTTTCATAAATGCCAGATCTGCTCTTGCTACCTGCAGAACACCAATACCTCTGGTCCAAAAAACGGGGATTGTATTAGAAGACCCCCTAAGCTATCAAAAGCTGGGGTTCCCAAAAACAAACATTTAAACAAGACCTCTAAAAAAATCAAAACAGCAAATGGGCTCTAAAAAATATAAGCTGATTGGGGGAGACTGAGACCACCCACAACCCACCCTCCAATAAGAAACCTCATGAGAAATCTAGGAAGGGGGGAAAAGGAATTTAGTCAGTCAATCAATCAAGTCTTTATCCAGGCGAACACCATTGAGCTGGCTCATTTACAAGATGGACCTGCGTTACACAAGGTCAAGAATAACACTTTCATGTACAGATAATAAATAGACATAAGTTTACAGAAACAGAAAAAAAAATACACAGAGCAATAACAAGTATTTCAGGTATAGGGTTAATGAGTTAGGGAGAATGGTATGAGAAGGGGAATTAAAACATTCTGAAACAGCCAGCATATTAAAACATTTTCAAACAGCACAGCATATCATTGGTCAGGACATATACAAACTTAAGGGGCAGATATGGAGGGAAGGGGTACAGGACTGCAGCTGTTCTAGAAGGGGTGCTACGGAAGATGTACTGGAAATAGTACTAAGAAAGCAGAATACACGACTGAAGTGAAGGGAGTCCCCTTGTTAGAAAATGAAATGGAAGCTACTTTCCCCATGGATGGCAAATCATTTTGGGCTCCATCTGAACATTGAGGGTGAGGAATTATTTGCGACAAGGGCACCTAATTCGGAATTTCAGAGTACAGTATTATTCTACTGTTTGCTTGAAAACACGGCAAACTCCATTTTAAGTAAAATTCTGATTCTAGCCACACAAGGTTATCAGGTCACCCTTCCTTCTCGAGTTCCTAGATATGTAATCTTGGAAAAAATGGGGGCAGAGTGTACTGATAACCTAGATTCCATATTAGAAAATGTACCCCTTACAAGTGGTGAAAGCTACACAGATGGGGAGGTGCAAGGGAAGATCCTCAAGATAACTTGAGAATTTTTCCCACAGGCACAGCAATCAATGGCTATGTAGGACAGTTTCGATCTTTGGGTGGGAGACATCTAGGTATAACTCCTATAGGAAGGCTAGGGATGAACTGTTTTCATTTCTCACAAGAGCCCTAGGTGTACAAATTTCACGAAATATGGTTGACTGCATTAAATTATATAGTGCAGTGAACCATACTCCCCAAATTGACATCACATTCAAAAGACCTACAATGGCTACTACCCTGCTATCTCTAACTGGTAGGTTAGATTACTTGGGTATACATATGGTTGCTCCTAGTGAATTGGGGGAAGTTTCCTCGGAATGTAAAGATCCTGAGGATTTTAAAGGAAAGAAATCAGGGAAAGATGCTTTGTTAATAGATTTAGAGAAATCAATAGGTCTAAATCCTTTTACGCTCATTAACTATAGATTCTGCTTGACCATCCCAGCTGACTAAGGAAGCTTTAGAAATAGGACTAGATCCTTGCACTCTTTCTATACTTTCTTGGAATATAGACAGCCTACATCTTAAAATAGTAGATCCTGAGATTCTTTAACTCCTAGAGACATTTAAGGTCATCTGTCTCCAGATGATCTGGTGCTCTGGCCTTGCTGTCCCTAATATGGCAGGATATACTGCTTTTTCATTTCCTGCCACCCGATATAAAAAATATGGAAGATATAAAAGGGAAGGGGGCCTCCTCTTGTATGTTAAACCTCAACTGAACCTAAAGATTACCGAATATCAAATTAAGGTAGATGGCCTTCAGGTCCTATCCATTTTGGATGGGACTGGAAGATCATCATAGGTAACATATACTTTCCACCAAGACTTAAAGGGTCCAACACAGGAGACCATTATGTCCAACATCTAAATTTAACACTGGATGAGCTGATGGAGGATGGGACAGCTTGCCCTATGGTTATACTGGGAGATTTTAATTCGAGGATTTCCTCTTGGCTATCAGAAGTGGCCCATTCAGAGCTGATCTCTTTCCTCCCATTGATTAATCCTAATGTTATGTGCAGAAGAAATACATGTGATCTAAGATCAAACTCGAGAAGCAGGGAACTTTTGGCAGCTTTTGCCAAAAGAAATTTCTGCCTATTAAATGGAAGAACCAGAGGAGATATGTTAGGGGCTCTAACTTTTCAGGGGTCCCTATGGGGCTTCCACACCTGATCTGAACTGGACCAACATGGAAAGTGTTAAACTGATCTCCAAGCTGGAGATTCTGGATCGGATAGAATTGGCACACTCTCCAGTTGTGCTTTCCCTAAGGAATCCATTTACAAGTCATAAGCACGATGTGACTCGGTTGGAAAATGATTTAAAGATTGTTAATGAAAAAAGAATTAGATGGGGACATTACAATATACTCAATTCGAGGAAATTTTAAATACTGGTGACTTATTTCAGATAAATAATCACGTTGTGTATAACACAGAGCTATTTAACATCCAGGAGACGTGGGAAAAGGTGCACAAACTACTAAGACCTCTGTGCGTATCCAGAAAAACGATTTCCATTAAACAGATCTATAAAAAAATCATGGTTTAATGTAAGATGTAGTAAGGCCAAGAAAGCATTTGGAAAGGTGCTGAGGCAGTATAAGAAAAAAAAGATTAAAGAAAGCAGCTGACTTTAATTCCTTGAAAAAAGGTAGGGATGAATACAGGAGAGTATTAGAAAAAGAGAGGAAGCAATTCTCTCATGGGCTTTGGGAAAAATTAAGACAGGCAGTCCTGGATAGGGATAGTAGGCGGTTTTGGAGAGTTGTTGCGCAGGGATATAATAAGTATTCTAATAAAACAAAAGCCTTTATTACTCCTGAGAATTGGACCTCCTATTTCTCAGAACTTTATTTTCCACAAGAAGAGAAGGAAATGGAAAAAGATTGCAAACAGCTAGGATAAATAATTTATCCCAGGCCTTTTATTATCCTAAGAGAGGAAATCTTTTTGGCATTAAAAACGCTTAAAACTATAAAAGCCCCAGGACCAGACCATATCTTAGGGAATATATATAAATCCTTTCTTAACTGGTGGATTCCGTTTCTTTTTCTAACATTTAATGGGTTTGTTCAAGGATTGCAATTCCCTTCTAGCTGGGCTGGCAGTATCATATTCCCAATTTTCAAAAAGGAGGACCCCAATAACCCAAAAATGTATAGACCCATTAGTCTCATTGATGTTACCCAGAAAATCTTCTTGAAGATAATCTTGTGTAGGCTTCTGGAGTGGGCAGAGGAGTATGCAGTACTTAATGAAGCTCAAAACGGCTTCTGGAAGAACCGGTCAATGGTACAACATTGTTATGTTCTTGAACGTCTGGTCTGGAAGTATACTAAAATAAGAAAAAAACAGGCTTTTTTGTTGCTTCGTAGATTTCTCCTCTGCCTTTGACAGTATTACTCGGAAGATTCTCTGGGACACATTAAGGGACTTGGAGGTGGAGAGCACGCTGCTTGACACTCTCATTAGACTACACGAAGACACCTGGGCAAGAATACAGTATAATTAGTATGGGCATTTGATTGAAAAGTTTGGTACAAATGTGGATGTTAGACAAGGGTGTATTTTAACACCCACTTTGTTTAACCTCTACATTAACTCAATTCTTGATCAAATCACAAATTAAGAGTTTCATGCCCCAAAAATTCATGAAACTAGGGTTGATTCCTTGGCTTATGCAGATGATTTGGTCCTGCTCTCAACTTCGGCACTAGGTCTTAAAAGGAAATTGGCCCTTTTTGAGGCCTTATGCAAATGAAAGAAACTGAAAGTTAACCTTAGTAAAAGTAATGCTGTGATATTTGGAAGTAAATTAAAAAACAACATTAGTTTCATGTTAAATGGGAATCCTATTGATATTAAGAACGGTTATGATTATTTGGGTGTTCGATACTCTCAGAGTTTCTCCTCCTGCTGGAAACTGGCTTCCATCACCCCCATCCATAAGAATGGGGACCGCACCTCCACTAACAACTACCACCCTATCTCCATCCCCCCATCTAAAGCTTTAGAGCATATTGTCGCCAACCAAATCACTGACCACCTTATGAAATATAACCTTCTCTGCAAACAGCAACACGGCTTCCGTAAGAGGCATGGTACCACCACCGCTCTCCTCGAATTCACCTCACATGTCCACTCCGCCTTGGATCACGGCCACATCACAGGAGCTATCTTCGTGGACCTCTCTAAAGCTTTTGATACAGTCAACCATGCCCTCTTACTGAACACACTCTCCTCCAGTGGCTTTTCCAATGATGCCTTAAACTGGTTTGCCAAATATCTGTCAGATAGAACACAACAGGTCAAGATAGGCACTGTCCTGTCCCCCAGCCTCCCTGTCTGCTCCAGTGTTCCACAGGGGTCCATTCTTGGCCCTCTTCTATTCAGTCTATATCTAAACTCCCTCCTGTCAGACGTCTCCGGCAGCCTGCTCCTCTACGTGGACGATGCTGTCCTGTACGTCTCCGATCTTGACCCCCTTAAACTCCACCAAACACTCCAACACTCTTTCCATGAAGCAGAACATTGGTTCACCACCCAGCGACTAATGATCAACTACAAGAAAACAAAAGTCATGAACTTCTCACATCCACAGAACCCCCTTAAGAACCTCTGCCCCCCAGTTTCTCACTGCCATCCAAACCCCTCTCGATCAAGTGAACACCTTTAAATACCTAGGGATCACACTAGACTCAGCCCTCAACTATAATCAACATATTCTACACCTAGCTACTGCCCTTAACTCGAGATTAGGAGTACTCTATTGGTACAAACATTGCCTCACTCCCGAGGCCCTACAGCTTACTGTCAGTTCCTCTGTCCTCTCCCTCTTGGACTACGACATTCTCATTTACAGTGCTGCGCCCACCTCTGCACTAAACAGACTCTGGGTCATACTAAACAAAGCCTGCCGCCTCATCCTCGGATGTGACTGATTCGCTCACACCTGCTCCCTCTACAGTTCCACAAATTGGCTAAACCTAGACAGCAGAATCAGGTATCACACCTGCCTAAAGACGAAAAAGATAGCCCTAGGTCTCACCCCCCCCCACTCTCTCCACAATTATTCGCCCAGTATCGCCAGTCAGAGCCACCTGGAACTCGGACAGGCCGTTACTATGGGTACCCCGCTGTTGGACCTCCCAATTTCAAAGAACCTTCAGTTACCAAGTCCCTTCCTGGACAAACTCACTCCCAAGCCAAATAACCAATGAAATGAGGCTTGGCCCTTTTAAATTTAGACTAAGGGAACACCTCCAGGCCTCTAACCTATGTGAGTGCCCTTGACACCGTCCACCGGTATGTTTACTTAACTCTCACTAAACTAACTGCTTCTGATTCCTGTGACTAAATTGCACCTATGTTACTATATGACTATCAGCCTGCTACAGAACCTACTGCAACTATATGGCTATGCTAAAGTACTGGAACATTTGTTATCCTTGACTGATAGCCACTTATTGAACAACAATGTAATCCACTTGCCTGTCATGTAATGTAATGTATTTCTGTAACAAATGCTGTCCCTGTACCTTTATGTACGACGTGGAACCTTTGTAAATGAGTTTTTGACTCAAAGGTCGTTCTGAATATCTCAATAAATAAATAAAATTAAAAAAACAAACATCAGGAACTTATTAAAAGCAAAATGACTGCCTCAGTAAATGCCCTAAAAATATTAAATGGGGAAATCTTCGGTTAAAGGTATTCTGAAAGTTGCTAATGCCAAGATAAGAACAAGCATGCTTTATGCATCAGAACTTTGGGGCCATATCAAGGTCACAGCACTTAAAATTATATTAAACAAACTTTACATATACATTTTAATGCTCCCTCAGGGTACACCGAATTGTATTTTGGTCTTGGAATTAGGGCAATGTTCCTTGCTTTACCTTATTCAAGAAATATTATCTTTCTTCTTAAAATGTTCCTGTTACCCGAATATAGGTATCCTAGGATGTGCTTGGAGGAAAGTGTACGTTTAGCTAGTATGGGCTATGTACATCCATTTTTGAAGCTCATCAAAGAAACAATTATGTCTGCAGGGTTGGGAAACCTCTTACATAGGATTTATGTTAGCCCATTTGATGATATTAGGGCAGATGTTAAACTGAAGCTCAGACATTTAGACAATATTTGCTTTCACAACTTTCTTCTCTGAAGTTGCATAATAATTATAAGATCTTTAAATCTGTATGCAGCATTGAGCCCTATCTTACTCTACTCACAGGCCCTAAGCTTAGGAGAATTTATAACTAGATTCAGGACTGAAAATGATAATGCCCAATTTGTCCATTTTAGACAAATGAGAATTGGAATTCTCACACCTTTTTGTAAATGTGGGATTGTGGCTACTGATGATCTCAAACATGTAGTCATTCTATGCCCTCCATATGAAAGAAATCGGAAAATATGGCTGGGTGGGTTGTTGGAAGGTCTCAGTCTCCCCCCCAGTGATATAGTGATAAATTTGTTTCAGGTTAGAGATAAATATATGCTTGAAACTATAGCAAAATTCTTGCTGTCTACACATTTATAGACATATATCATCTATTACCGTGCACTTTACTACTAATACTGTACACTCTGAAGCAATGAAGTTTTGCTCTGATTACTAATTATTGTATACAAATAGATGATTTGAGATTAGCTATGAATTTCTACTTAAAGCTGTTTTAAGATTTATGTATTTTAATATTTTTTATTTATGTGATTTTTTTTTTATTGTCCTGTAGCATACTGTAATAACATTTTGTTGAACAATAAACTTGCACTTGACTTGACTTGAGGTTGTCAATCCTTCGAGATTCTTTATCAGGAGGTAAGGAACTCATGTGTTTGGGTTTTTTAGTACGATCATGAGCGGCAGTAATGACCATTGAATCTGCTTCTGGAGGGATGATCCAAAGGAGTCTGTTATAAGCGATCTGTTTTTCATGGGACAGCAGTAATAGCTGATGGCTGATGTTAGGCAGCCAGCATGGCATTTTGATAGGTCAGAATCAGTGGGGACACCACTAAGACTTGCTCCTCTGGCAGTTCCAGATATTCTGCCATATCCTTACGCTGTTTGTCATGTTCTGTGGTACAGAACCCCATGACTTTTTGCATTTGGACCACCATCTCGCTAAAGGATGGGTCATCAGGAGGAGAGGTGGCAACTGGCAGAGGCAAGTCCTCATCCAAGAAAGAGATTTCCAAGTGGGGGACTCCGGGTTCTGGAAGTCCAGATCTTGGAATTCTTCATCATTGATATCACCGGGGAGATATACTGGTAGTTCAATGTTCATCTGACAAATAGTCTCCCCTATTAGAAGGCTGTGACCAGGGTGGCAGTGTATCCCTGTTACCATAAAATCTTTTGGGTGGAGGGGGAGTGAGACTGGAAAGGATCCTCCAGCTCTCCTGGGTCAGAGGGCTGGGTATACCGCATGGTATGCAAGGCCTGCGTCACTATCTTGGTGATGTCCCATTCTTGGGAGGGGGGATAAGCAGCGGAGGTTGAGAAACAATGGGGGTGATAGAGGGGATGGGACGGGCAGTGTGCGCAAGTCTCGCCCCCGGGAAGAATAAACCAGGATTCCGCTCTCTGTCCACATGCCCTCTATGAGATGGCACCTGTGAGGATAGAGGGGCATTCATTAAGGCAAAAGCCATTGGTTTTACCTGTGGAATACAGGATCTCGTCGACGAGCCTGTGGGATGATTATCATGAAAGATGGCAGACGTTGTCGATGGGAGAGGAGCCCCCGTCGATGGAGCAGTTGTGTTATTTGGCTGCATTCAATACGGTGGATAGTGTTGTCAACGAAAGGGTATAGCTCCCCGTCAACGGAGCAGGCAAAGCCTGCACAACATTTAAAGTGCCGGAAAGAGCCAGCGATGAGACAGTGTGAGCCCCCGTCAACGAGGAAGCTGTAAAAAGACACTCTGTTGATGGCGGAGGCACTGAAACAGCTGCCGTTGACAGGTGTTTCGGCTGGGAGTGAGAGGGGGTTTTATCCCTCTCTTTACCCTGCCAAGAATGAGAACCAGAGCTGGGGGAGCCCTTGGTATGAGCCTCCTGGTAGTCCAACAGAGACAGTTTCTGCTCTGTAAGAAGGTGATGAATTTTGAGCAGCCATCGTTGACGGGTTGCCCTATTAAACTCCTGACAGGAGTTGCAGGAATTGGTGTTGTGTGTGGGCCCCAGACAACTTACACAAAAAGTGCGACTGTCAAAGTGGTATATCTTACTACCACAATAGCAGGAATGATATAGAGCTTGTTTGTTTGAAGAATCTTTAGACATTCGCTTTGTAATCCAACTTCTCACCGATGACTGCTACACATATGATGAACTAACTGCTGCGCGAGCTGAAGATGGCAGGAAAATGAACTGAGGATACCAGGAACCACCCACACTTATAAAGAAAGCAGGAAGATGATGTCATGTGTGGGCGGTCCCTGGTGAAAAATGCTAGAAGAGCTGCCGTGCGACAGCACCCTCTGCTGAAAACTCCCAGAAGTAATTACCTACTGCCAAGAGACCATTCCTTGGAAGATCTACTGTTACAGGTGAGTAAAGTACAGTTACGTAAGAACTTACCGTAACAGTAGATCTTCGAGAACAGCTCTTGCAGCAGGTTACACCATTAGGACTGAAACCGGCAGGCGCCAGTACCCCACGGAAATTTTCTAGCTAGCAGTATTCAGCGGGACTGCCTCCGATGTCAGTCCGGCCCCCGACGTCAAGCATAGTACATAAGGAGGCGGTCCCTCAGAATCCCCAGTTCTCCCGCTGGAGACTCCTGGCCGCTGGATGACATCAGAAGAGGAGACTGAGGATCCACCATTAAACAGCAATCAGAGATGCTGAGAACACTTGATCCTAGGAGAAGGATGTTGGAATGAGAATCTACCTCCAGTGGGGATGGTGGGAGGGAAAGTACCTGCTGCAAGAGTTGTTCTCGAAGATCTACTGTTATGTTAAATTCTTACGTAACTGTACTACCTTACTTCGAGAAACAGCTCTTGCAGCAGTTTACACCATTAGGACTGATTCCCAAGCAATAATGGAAATCCCACACCATTGGGAGGAGGGAAGGTAGAAATCCTTAATAGAACCTGAACCTAGGACAGAAGTCCTAGAAGGACTGCTAGACCAAAACCTGCTCTTAGCCTCGATGCAATATCCAGGCTATAATGCCTGATGAAAATATGTACGGAGCTCCAAGTAGCTGCAGCACAGATGGCCGAGGTGGACACATTCTTTAGGGCCACAAAGGAGGTAGCCACCCCCCTTGTGGAATGACCCTTGACTGCGCCCGGTAAGGGTTTGTTGCGTTTCTGGTAACAGAACGTGATACAGTGAATGAGACACCTGGATAGCGACTGCTTGGAAACAGGAGCTTCCATCATCCTGTGGGCAAAGGAGACAAAAAGCTGGTCCGATTTTTGGTGGTGTTTGGTTCTGGTCAGGTAGTATCGGAAACACCTATGCACATCTAAGGTGCGCAACAGGACCTCTCCTCGATCAGAATACTTGGGGAAGTACACTGGTAGATCGATGTCCTGATTAAGGGTGAGAGCTGAGACGACCTTAGGCAGAAACTTAGGATTAGTCTGTAGGGATATCCTGTCATGGTGAAAAAACAAATAAGGCTCTTTGCACATGAGTGGATGAAGTCCAGAAATTCTTCTGGCTGAGGTAACAGCAACTAAAACAACGTCTTCCAAGTAAGAAGACGTAGCTCGCAATCCACGTCTGGCTCAAAGGGTGGCAGCGTAAGCTGCTCCAGGACAAAGGGTAGATCCCATGGCGGAATCGGATCCTTAATTGGAGGTCTAAGGTGGAGAACACCTTTCAGGAAGGCTCGTGCAGTGTCCAACTGAGATATGGTGTGTTGGCCTATAAGAAAGTGATAGGCTGAGATGGCATAGAGGTGTACTTTGATCGAGGAGTAGGCCAAGCCTGTCTGAAAAGAAGACAGGAGGTAGTCCAAAAACGACTTTTCTGGAAAGTCTAGAGGCGAAACCTCTGCGCTTGAGCCCATAGGCAAAAACGGCACCATTTAACGGCGTAAGTAGCACGAGTGGCTGGTTTTCTCGCGGCCACCAGAACGTCAGCTACCTCTTGCGAGACCACGTGTCGCAAAATGGCTATGTCTTTAGGAGCCAAGCGTGTAGGCTCAGCGAACGACGGTCCGGATGGACCAAGGAGCCCGCCTCCTGAGACAACAAGTGAGAGCTGATTGGCAGAGGCACCGGAGGTTCCTGGGATAGCTGATGTAGTAGAGGGAACCAGATCTGCCTGGGCCAGAATGGCGCGATAAGTATCAGCGTCGCTTGCTCTCTGCAAAGTTTCAAAAGGACCCTCTGGATCAACGGAAAGGGGGGAAAGGCATAGAGGAATCTGCCCGCCCAAGAGAGGGACAACACGTCTTGTCAGAAAACACCAGGCCCTGGATGTAGCGAGCAAAAATTGGGCAGTTTTGCGTTGGATGGGGATGCGAAAAGGTCCAACTCTGGTGCACCCCATCTGTGAAACAGATCCTCTACTACCTCCTGGAGTAGTTCCCACTCGTGGACTCTGGCCTGAGAGTGGCTCAGGCAGACTGCGATGACGTTGTCCACTCCTGGGATATGAACAGCAATGAGGTTTGCGCCGTGTTGCAAAACCCAATCCCACACTCTCATGGCCTCCCTGCAAAGCGGGTAGGAATGGGTGCATCCTTGTTTGTTGAGGTAATACATCACCTCGGAATTGTCTGTTTGTAACAGAAGAGTACCTGGTAGAATCTCCAACTGGAAGGCCTGCAGGGCGTAAAGAACTGCTCTCATTTCCAGGATATTTATGTGGAGATGAGTCTCTTGGGCTGTCCACAGGCCCTGAGACCGGACACCGTTGAGGTGTGCACCCCATCCGAGCCCTGAGGCGCCTGTGGAGAGTGTCACAATCGGAGATGGCGCAATGAAGGGGACTCCTGCCGATAGATTCTTCGAATCTAGCCACCATTGCCAATCCCGGATTACGGCCTTCGTGATCTGGATTGGGAGCTGCAGATGGTCTTGTTTTTGATCCCATTGGACTTTTGTGATACCCACTGCGCTTGTGCAATGGGTATATGCAGGTAAGCATCCTGCATGTCCAAGGACGCTAGAAAGGTGCCCTGTTCGAGCATGGGAATCAGATCTGGAAGGGTCACCATGCAAAAGCGTTTGTATAGGACCAACTCATTGAGGTTGCTGAGGTCCAGTATCAGACGGAGGACCCGTTTTCTTGGGAACCAGAAAGAAGTGAGAATAATATCCTGCACCCCTCTGGTTCCGTGGTATGTGCTCTATAGCTTCTTTTCCGAGAAGCACGAGCACCTCGTGCTGTAACAGCAGGGCGTGCTGATCCGAGTAACGGGAAAGCAGGGGAGGTCTTGCCGGTGGGTGGTCAAGAAATTCTATGACGTGGCCTTTCTTGACCAATTGGAGAACCCACTGGTCAGCGGTAATCGACTGCCACCCTAAAAAGTGGCAAGCGATGCGACCCCCGACCTTTTGTGCCCATTGATCCACAGGAGGGGCGGGGGCCAGGAAGAAGTCATGCTGTGGCAGCACTGGTCCCTGCAGACTGGGCCGGTTTAGTGTAGCGTTGGCCTCTGCCTGGGGACGACTTGGCCTGGGCTTTTCGCTGAAAAGTGCCGCTTTGTTGCTGGCTGGAACATGGCTGCTGCCTTTGTTGCTGGCTGCGAAAATGGCTCTGGTTCCTACGAAAGGAACCAGGCCTGGATCTGTACATGGCCTGTACAGACCTGACTGCCTTCCTCGCGTCCTGAAGTTTGGTAAGAACCTTCTCCGAGGGTTCACCAAAAAGTACTTCGCCGCTGTAGGGGGCGTCAAGAAGGTTCTTCTGTACGTCCGGGGTGAAGCCGGAGACAAGAGCGTCTCCGGAGACAGATGCCTGAAGCTGTAGCTCTAGCGGATGAGTCCACAGAATCGTATGCGGCTCGTAGTACTTGTGTACCCACATCAGACCCTGTGCAGAGAAGGTTTAGGAGCTCTGCCTTCTGATCGCCATCTGGAAGTTTATCGACCAGGTCCTGGCCCTGTTCCCACAGGGCATTCTGAAACTGTACCATGTGAGTTAGGTAGTTCAGGGACCTGATGGAGCACGTAGCAGCCACATACGTGCGCCTCCCCAGGGCATCTAGTTGTTTGGATTCCTGGTCTGTTGGCTGTGTGCTCATGTGCTACGGTCTTTGGGACTGGTCATGCGAGGCCGTAATGACCAGGGAGTCTGCCAGAGGTTGTTGAGCCAAGTACTGGTCCTCTTTCGGGGCCTTGTACAGGCGATCAGCTTTCTTCGGCACAGCGGGAGTGGAGTACGGACGTTTCCAGGCAGCCTTGGTGACGTCCACGAAAGTGTCCACCCAGTGTGGCACTACCACAGGCTTTGGGTCTTTCTGCCGAAGATAACGGACAAGGCGCTGTCTTTCGGGGTCGAGGTCTTCAGCATCCCACCCCATGTTGTCCTGGATGTGCCTCATGATTTCGGAGAAGGAGGGATCATTCGGAGGAGACCTGGGAAGGTCATGTGGGTCATGTGATGGAATGCTGAGTGAAGAAGGAGATCTGGAATAATCCGAGGTATCCGATCTGGAGTCCTCCCCTGACGGAGTGTACTGACGACGTCTGGGTCACTTGGGGCTGAAGGACCCTGATGGAGATCTTGAGGAAGGCCTTCTCCTGTCATTGGATCTAGCCCTAGGAGGTGAAGTCTGCTCCTTAGGGGTTGGTGGTCGTCCTGCTGGCCCCTTGGATGGAGAGGGGGCATAGGAGGTGAAGGAGTAGGAGGAGGAAGAGCGGGTTTTTCGGGGACCACATCCTTTCAGATGGTGTCCCACCAGAAAGTAAAAAGATCCTTTACTTCTTGTAGATTCATGCCCAACGACGGGTCCATGGGTGTCTCCGGGGTGGGCGAAGGTTCCTTCGGAAGCCTGGCATCCTCAGTGTCGCCTGCCTGGTCTTCGGGCAGTGTCGTGTCCTCCTCCGTCGAATCCTTGTGACCGGTGTCCACCGGTGACTGGGGGGCGGTCTTCGGCTCCGGTGAATGCGAGGCCGACGTCGGTCGCTTGGCCAACACCTTCGGGTCCGGCGAACGCCTGGCCGGCATCTGGTGCCTGGCTGGTGTCTGGGTGCTGGCTGACGTCGGGTCAGTTGTCCACTTTAGGGACGTCAGGTCTTTGGTCTTCCTGGGTGGTGGATCTGGACTTCTGGGAGGCTGGGAGACTGATCTGGAGTCGGGGTCCTGACGTTGGGTCGATGAGGAAGACTTATGGCATTCAGAAGACTTGGAAGAGGCCTGAGAGGGAGTGGAGGAAGCCGAGGGCCTTGAAGTCTTGATGGGCTGGAGAGTTGAAGAACCACCTGAAGCCTGGACTTTGACCGGAGGGGGCTGAGAACGAGCCCTGGAGGGAGAGCGGTCCGATCTGGTGGAGTCTGAGCTCCGGGAGTCCGAGGCCCAGTTCGGGTATCTGGACCTTGCTTTCTCCCAGTGTTTGTCCCAGTGTTTATGGGCCTTGGAAGCAGAATCGCCCCTGGAGGAAGGTTCCTGGTCCATCCTGCTAAGTTTTTCTTCCAGCAGATAAGCCTGAAGTGCCTTCTGATGGCGGATCCTGGTGCGGCTGTCGAACCCTTGGCAAAAGGTGCAGGCCTTGGTGTCGTGGTCCGGGCCTAAGCACCGCACGCAGGAGGAATGAGGATCCTTTAAAGGGATCTGTTTTCCGCAGGCACACTTGGAAAGGTGTCCCTCAAGTGAAGGAGTTGGAGAGGACATTAGTTTTGAAAAAACTCTGGAAGTTCTAAGTCTTTGTGCGCTAGGTAGAGACCGAGAGACCGATGCTGGCGAGTCGACAACAGAAAAAGAACTGGGGATTCTGGGGGACCGCCTCCATATGTACTGTGCCTGACGTCGGGGGCGGTACCGATGTTGGAGGCTGTCCCTGCTGAATACTGCTAGCTAGAAAATTTCCGTGGGGTCCTGGCGCCTGCCGGTTTCAGTACTAATGGTGTAACCTGCTTTAAGAGCTGTTTCTCGAAGTAAGATCCAGTGTTTCTAGGGGTGTGGATATGTTACTCTATCCACACTATCTAGCAGACTCCTAGCAGTTCTCCAGGAAGAGGGAGGCAAGGTGCACACCCCCTATTTAGGGGACAGAGACTGGAGAACTGAGGCCCCAAAACCAGCATCCCGGCGTGACTTGAGGTCAATGTGGTAATTGGAAATGAAGCTGTGTGCTGACTTCCAGGTAGCAGCCCTGCAGATTTCCTAGATAGGGATGTCTCTAGAAGCAGCCACTGATACAGCGATATGACTGGTAGAATGAACCCTTATGCCTCAGGGAGGCTCCCTACCCGCTAACCTATAGCAGAGATCAATGCAGGAAGTGATCCACTTGCCAATCGTCCGCTTGGCTGCAGGTCTGCCAGGTGTGGCTTCAGTGTAGGAGACAAACAGCTGACGAACCTCTACCTGACCTCCAGCTGTGTGCTCACTACAATAAGCGAGTGCTTGCCTCAGGTTCAGAGTATGGAGCCTGTCTTCGGCTTCCGAGGTGGGACTCAGGAAGAACACCGAAAGAGTAATCACCTGATTAAGGTGAAAATCCGACACTACCTTCAGGAGGAACTTCGGGTTGAGGCACAAGACAACCTTGTTCCTGTGGAAGACCAGGTAAGAAGACTCCACCGAAAGCACCTAGGGCTCACTGATCCTTCTGGCTGACATGATAGCCACCACTGCTTGGCCACAGCCCGGCCCTGATCTCAGACCTGCTTGATCGTGGTCTGGAGGTCCGCAGGCAGGTGAGGAACACCTCATCCAAAAAGCCCAAGAGGGCATGAAAGAAGTGTGCCACCAAGACGGCCAAGCTTGCCTGACGGAGACCAAGTGAGGAGGCAGCATAAACTTTTTTCTCAGAATGGTGGAATTTCTTGGACTCCTTGTCTGGCAGCTTATCGACGTCCCTGATATTGCCCGAGCACCGAAACACGGAGTCGGCCACCAGCCCTTTGGCTGAGGGGTGCTCCATGAAACCCGAGAGGATAATGATGGGCACCACATACTCGCAGGCCATACAGGCTGAAGGCACTGGGCAAGACGCGGGGCACTGCCAAAGCTCCAGCGCTTGACCGACAATGGCCTCGGCCACTGGAAAAGCCACCATCAGAGAGTCCCCACTGTCCAGAACCTCTGTAAGGGGATAGCGAGCCCACTTCTGGATGGGCTCCATCTTCTTCATCCCCGTTGACTCGGAGATGAGGCGGAATATGCCCAGGAAGGAAGTGGGACCTTCTTCTGTCGAGATCCCCAACAGACTCTTCGTCGACTGGATGGGAGTGCAGAGAGGAAACCTTGGACTCAGAGGAGTCCGCATAAAGTGGCCAACCGCCCAAGTTGCCTTCAACCCTCCTCGGGTGGTCCGGTGTGATGGTGATCGACAGCTGATGGGGAAGCCCCTGGGCTGGCCAGACTCCTTAGTCAGACCGCCGGTTAATGGCTGCCTGGGTGGCGGGTCCACCACAATCAGTGGCGAGGCCGGCATCGGCCGAACCAAGATGGTCTTGACTGGCTCCGCTGTGGGAGGAATGGTTTCGACCAGCCCCAAAAGAGGAGTTGAGGTCGGCCTGTCAGGTGACAGCCAACTGACGGCTGGTGTGGGAGCCAGGGTCGGCTTCGGACCAGCCAGTACCAACTGTTGCCACATGAGGTCTTCATAGCATCAACACAACTTGCGCCGAAGCCTCTCCTCACCCAAGGAGGACGAAGAAGAAGAATAGTGGTGGCACCGCTTCCCATGGTGTCGAGAGCCGGCACGACAATGACAGCAGGAGCTACATGACCCACTGAAGGAGGACCGAGACTTCGACCTTGGCCACCAGGGGTGCCGATGGAAGATCTCGGAGGGAGCTGGAGAGTGCCGCAGCTCCTCCTGATCTGGTTCGGTGACTGGAGGGTTCTGCTCATCAGACTGAGCAGCCCCTTCTAAGGACACAGGCAGGACTGGAGTCCTGAAGAGAGAATTGCCGGCCTCTTCGGATGACAACTGGTTGATAGGGTCAAGAAAAATCTCAGCCGCATCATCGGCCGATGCCTCGACTGACTGGCCAGATGGGGTCTCCATGAAGCCAGCGGCCAAGGCTGTAGTTTCGACCGTGGTCAAAACCTGGGAGTCCTCAGACTGAGAACAGTCCCGGTCCCAGGAACGTCGACAGTGAGTCTTCTCTTTCTTTGACTACTTCTCGTCTTTGCGAGAGCAGAAGCGACTGGCACAGCCCCTTGAAGAAGCCCAAAAAAGTGGAGCCCAACTGGGGCGGAATGAAGGCAGAAGTCAAGGAGGACCGAGCGGCAGTCCAAGTTGCCTCCTCCTCGAAGGCTGTAAGCTGTTCCAGCTGCTTAGTGGACCCTGCAGCCACAGAGACCACCAAACAGGGGTCTTTAGACTTGACCAGCAGATGTCGTTTTTCCAGGTGGTCCAACTTAAAACGGGCGAGGCAGTCCTCGAGGACTGTTGTGTGAAATGATTGACAAATGTTGCAAGCATGGGTATCATGTTCGTGACCCAGGCAGTAGACAGATGTGGTGCATGGGTCAGTACGCGACATCATCTGCACATGGGCACGGCGAAATCTGGTCGCGGACTTATTGTCCATTGTGGTCGGGAGCTCAAAGATGAGTACCGAAATGGTAATGAATGTTAGAAACCAATCCAAATGGATCAAAAAGTGCTATGGCCTAAAACGTGGGAGCGCAAAAGAGGGAACCGGCTTCTTCCAGCGGAAAGGAAGAGCTGGAGTCATGGGATGGAGCCAAGGGATATACCACCCAAGTGGGTGGAAGGAGCCAGCTTGAAGACTTTCTGGCACATCTTAATGGGGAAAGGACATTGCCAGATAGCGTGAATAGAACAACATATCTACATCCTTAGAACCTTTTGATTCTGCAGCCTTGGGAATGTTCTGAACTGCAGGGACAAAGCCTGATTCACTAATTCCAAGACCCAGTTGTCTGTGGTGATTTCTGTCCATTCCCCAAAACAGTAAGTCAGTCTTCCTCCCACTGCCAATGGACAAGCGACCTGTGCAGACATGTCAGGGGTTTTGTTTTGCTTAGGTTTTGGGAGCTGTTTTGTCAGCTGTCATGTCAGTTAACTATTCCAACACTGTCATTTCTTCCTAACCTGGTATCCCTCTTCCTGCCTTTCTCTCTCCTTTTCAGTGAACATTCCGGTTGTACCCAGTTATGAGCCTATCTGTTGTAAAGGCCCTCTCACTCAAATGTTGATGTACATATGTATATTTTTCTTCTTTGTATAATATTGCATTATGTTTTACCATGTTACTGTACTATGATTTTTGTATGACCAAGTTCATCTTGCAAATGAGCCCTGCTCAATGGTGCCCGACTCGATAAATAAAGATTTTGATTGATTGACTGAGCTGGCACTGTAGCTGCAAGCCTGATGCTGCTTCTACCCCTGCCCCTATAGTAGCCCCTCTGTGGAGAGCACTCATAGGAGACATAAGCACAGGGAAAGTGTCCCCGCCTCCTCTTCCATAAGGCTTGTAGAATGTGGAGGCCTTTTCTTTCTCAGTACTGCTCTTGTAGGTGGTTTTGTACTGATTCACCTTTTTCACGTACTGTAGGCCTGTTCTGTCACAAAACAGTGAATTTCCCTTGCAGGGAAAATCCATTGCTTTGGTTTTGAGAGTCTTGGAATAGACTGTAGTTCTAAGCCAGCCAAACTTCTTAAGGACACTGCAAGGGCCACAACCCTAGAGGCTGTGTCATTTGTGTCCACTGCCACGTGGAACTAGTACTTGGTGGCATCTATGGCTCATCTTGCTGTGTCAGCTATATCCTGTGCCAAATCTCCAGTAGCCTTTTCGCTCAAAGCCAGGATCGAATACCACAGGACTTTCTGGTACTGTGCTGTGCAGGCCAAGTAAGTTACCTGCCTCAGCAGTAGGGAAGCTGATGTATAAACATTTTTGCCTATGCTATTCAGTTTTCTAGCATCTTTTTCAGGAGGCTGGGAGGAAAGGGGCACGCTGGTCTTGTCACAGATGACAGTCTGGACCACTCCCTCATGAACTACTAGAACAAGGTGGGAATACAGGTACTCGGAGAGCCCTGTTTATCCACCAGTTTTTTCTCAATTGTTTTTAACCTATTGCCAGCAGGTGAGGTGGGTGCTGACATGATTTTACAAGTGTCTTTTCTAAGCGATTTATGGATGGGCAGAAACAGGCTCTTTATGGAAGCTAAGCCCATCATATCCAATAATTCTACCTCATCCTCCTCAGTTTCCTGTGAGAAACTGAGGATATTTACCATATGTCTTACAAAGGTACAGTGAGGGGCATAATCATCTGACAGCCTAGGAGGAGAGCCAAATTCTTGCTCAGAAGAACCATCTGGTCCTATGGGTTTTTCCTTCCTCCTCATCTTCATAATAAATTTCAGCTTCCCCCTCCACAGGCACTGGGAATGAAACCAGAACGGGGGGGGGCAGGAATATTCATAAAATTCCCCATAGTCTGGAATGCCTGGAGGATTTGCCATGCTGTTCTTATGTTCCCTAAAGAGGGCATTTTATTTGTGTTCACTGGCCGCTCCTTTCCTTCTTCAGGAGGAGGGATAGCAACGTTTTTCTTTTCACTTTTTTCTTGTCAAGCACAGTCTCTGGGGGTCTGCTGTGAGGCCCTTTTAATTTTATTAAATTCAGGGTTGTCCCTTATGGACACCCTGAGTTCTAAACCATCTTTTGCAGCTTCATCTCCTCTGTCCCCTTTAACAGGGACTGCAGCTTGCTCTGAGAGGCTGGACTGTCCTCTGAGCTCTCCTGGAGACAGACTGAGAAGCCACAATATCTTCAAATATTTTCAGCCCTTTTGCATTTTAAGGCAAAACTTAATAGAGAGCTCTCACGATCTGGAAACAGGCACTTAAAACACAACTTGTGGCAGTCTGCCTTTGCCAGGAGTTGAAAACAAACTTCACAATTTTTAAAACCTGCAGGCACTGTTTTCTTTTTGGGTCTGTTAGTCATGTCAAACACTGATGACCATGGGAAGACATTTGCGTTTCCCAATAGAAAACAATCGTAATTATAAAAAGCCCAACAAATGCTAAGAGGGGCTTTAAAGATGAAAAATGCAGTTCAGTTCCTCAAAAATTAAAACCACAAGTTTAATATACCTTAAAAGAGATTTCTTAGTGAAAAATAGACAATTCACGTCTTGGTTCCCAAAAAACAAGGAATCGAGAATAATCTAAAGTAACACCACAAAGTGGTTAAAGTAAAAGATACATTTTTTCCATATAGGTGTTCTTCCTCCCTGTGTCTGGAGACTCCCCCCACCGGCTACCTAACTGCCCAGTCACTTACCTGGTCTGTGTTTCACATGAGCTTCCCCTCATGGCAGAACCAAGAGGTGGGGTCATCCTCCCCCCACCTCGTGCAAAAAATCCAAAGCGAACCAGTATGGTGACCTGCGGTGGTGCTGGGCTTCATTAAGCCACACCATTTTCCCTCTTTTCTTCCATCCCCACTGTGAAGCGTTGTGCACATGCATGTAAGTGTATTTACCAGAGATGCTCCCACAGTTCCCTCCATTATACTGCTCTACCTCCAGGCCTCCAACTGGGGGCAGCCTAGGTCGGGTTGACAGACCTCCCTTCCCAATGAGAGGAGAGCAGTCCTCAGATGCTCAATCCTCTCCCTCCTTGGCTGATCCAGGTCCATTCCCAAACCCACTAAGATTCAGTAAGAAAGTTGGAAAGAGTATAAAGCCAAAGCCCATGAACAACGCCTATCAGTCACCCATAATACCCAAGGGAATAGTCATGTAATAAACAGTTGTCTAGGTGTTTTTTGAAGATATTCTTGATTTTACTGATGACAATATCTGTAGGGAGTGAATCCCATGGATTTATAATTTTTTAAGAGAAAAAATATCCTCTTTTTTTTTGTATTAAAGTATTGCCTTTTTTTTTTTTTTTGAAGTGGATGTCCTCTTGTGTCAATGTTTATCTGCTTGAAATCGATGTTAATTTCAAACATTAAGTTTTCATCATTTATATCTCTAGTGAGCATAAGGTCACCCAAGACATCTTTTTTCAAGAGATATTAATCCAAATTTGTCCAGTCTTTGTTCATAATTTAAGGACTGTGCACCATCTATATTTTGTAATTTTTCTTTGATTTTTTTCAATTCTTAAGATGTCTTTCTTGTTGTATGGACACCATAATTGAGACGCATAATCAAATATGTGGCAAATATATGATCTATACAGCAGAAGAATAACTGATTCATCTCTTGATTTAATATTCTGTCTTATACTCTACCAACTAGACTTGTAAACTGTATTAATCTGTATTTATGTTGTCCTCACATGACTTGTAAGCTATCTGTAATCTGTACCATGTTGTCTTATGTATTTAAATCTGTAATTCCTGTACTCTCCCAGGTTGTACCTGAAAATAGGCAATTGTCTTGTCTAGTGTTCTTACCTGGTCAACAAAAGCTAAATAAATAAATGTGGTTTGCTTTATTTATGTTCTCAGTTATTTGAGTACTAAATGTTAATGTATTCTGTATTGTTATTCCCAAGTCTTTTTTAGACTCCACCACTTTTAAGGGTAAATTATTAAGTGAGTAGGGTGTGATAGAATTTTCAGTTCCGAAGTGCATGATGCTGCATTTATTATTGTTAAATTTGAGGCCCCATTTTTTTGGACCACTCAGTCAATATATGTAAGTCATTCTGTATAGAAACTGATTCAGACAGCGTCTTGCAAGGACCTCCAAGTTTGCAGTCATCTGCATATTTTATAATATAATTTTCTAGATTATCAGATAAATTGGTTATAAACAAGTGAAATATTAAGGGCGCCAAGACTGATCTTTGGGGTACTCCACTAGTAACCGGTCTCCATTCTGAAGCATGACCGTCTAATTAGGACTCTTTGGGACAGATTTAATAAGCAGTTTTTTATCCATTTTATAATGCTAGTGTGTATATTACAGAGATTCAGTTTCATCAGTAAAGCCCAATGAGGGACAGAGTCAAATTCTTTTTTGAAGTCCAACTATACCACATTACATGGTGTCCTGCTATCAAGATGCTTACTCACCAATTCATAAAAGCATAACAAGTTTGTAATACAAGATCACTCTTTACAAAAAACATGTTTTGAGTCAATTTCTGATAAGTTGTTTATTATTTTGTCCTTAAGTATGTGTTCCATAATTTTACAGAGAACTGGGGTAAGGCTAATAGGACTATAGTTATCCATATCCCCTCTATCTCCCTTTTTATATAGTGGTATGACATGCTTTGTTCCAGTCTGTTGGTACTTCTCCTGCTTTAATGCTATGATTGAATAAAATGTGTAATGCTTTGGTCAGATGCGCTTGCATAATTTTGATCATATCTGTGGAGATGCCGTCTGGGCCTAGGGAAGAACCAGGTTTTATACGTTTAATTTTACATAGAATTTCTTCCTCAGAAATAATATCAGATTGAATTGTATCTTTCATGGTATGGGTACTGGATGAAGGGGTATCAAAAGATTTACAGAAATGGTCATTTAGCAAATTGGCCATCTTTGTTGGTTCTGATATCACATTATCTTCAAATGCTAATGGACCTACTTTAAATGACTGTAACTGTGAATTTATTTGCTTCCTTTATTTGCTTCTGCCGTCAAATGTAACTCTACTGCTTGTTTTGCTTTCCTTATTTATTGTTTGCATTTATTTTGCATCAGTTTAACTGTTGCCAATCTAGATATAATTTTGTTTTTATATTTATTATAATGGCAATGTTTTTCTTAATCAATTTTTTACATTTTACAGGTAGCCATTTTGGGTTATCCTTAGCAGAGCAGCGTTTCATGATTTTTGGTATGTCTGTGTTGGCTGTTAGCAAGATTTTTGTCTCTAAGATAGTCCATATGTCTTCCACTGATGCATTTTTAAATAATTCATCCCAGTCAATATTAGTGAGTGCTTTATTGATCATATCTAAAGTAGCTTTTTTATAAAGAAAGATTTTGGAGACATTCCAAGACACGGAAACATCAGCAATTATGTCAAATGAAATCATATTGTGGTCACTACATACAAGTGATGCTTGTACCGTACAGTTTTTATTATAATATTTTCTGAATTTATCACAACGTCTAACTGTGTTAAGGACAGTTCACCACACAAATTCAAAAAATCTTTGGAGATGCTTGATTGGGAAGTACCTTTGATCCAGTCAATGTCACCCATATTTTAATCTCCCCAAAACACTAGTCTATAGCTTTTTCCAAATTATTCATAATTTCTTTTGATATTAGGGGGATGGTTGCCGGCATGAGAAAAGGTCAGGCACTGGTAAAATATTTTTTTATTCACTTTGAAAGGGAAGAAACAGCAGTTCCCTGAAAGCAGTAATTACCCCCAAAACGGCCTTCTTCAGTTCTTGGAAACTGACCAGGAACTGGAGAAAAATGAAACAAACATAATAAATAAATAACACCCTAAACTAATGCAGAGTATCAAGAAAATAACTACATCAGTTTTTAACACTTTAAAATAATAAAACAACAAACTGCAAACCGACCAGGAGTGGAGAAGACTTCGGAGAGACTGCTGCTTCTTCAGGCAGAAAAATAAATCTGACATTAGAGTTCAGTGGTGAGCATGACCACACAGCACAGTTTGAATTCATTCTAAATTCCATAATTAGCATAAAATTCTTAAAGCTCTGGGGTGGTTCATTCCAGGGGAATGACTGCATTTGTTAAGCATAAATGAGGGATTCCTAGGGTTTGAAAGACCTTTCGGTTTTTTTTTGTTGGCATTTTTCTGTGTTCGTAGTAATTAGGAAAACTGTTTTCCAAGTGACATTTAATTTCTGCTGTAGCCATTGTCTGAAAAGGAGACTCTATTAGCTATGCGAGGCATATGTTTAAGTCCCACGGGGGGGGGGGGGGAGACAGGTTCCCTCACAGAGAGGTTAAAGGTGATTGAGGCCTTTTAAAAACCTTAAAAAAATTTTTTTTAATTATGAGGCCACAGATTTTTCCTTGCCTGCTGACATGTAGGCTGATACATCTGTCAATTGCACACTCAGTGTTGAAGGCTGAGGGCCTGAGGCCTAGAGACTGTAAGTGTACCATGAAATCCAAAATACTGGAAGTCTGCTTGCATTGGGATGATTTTCTTGGGGCACACCAGAAATACAGGTTACTCACCTGTAACAGGAGTTCAAGGAGTGGTATATGTTGTTCATCCACACTGTCTGGCAGGTTCCTTGCTGCTTTAATTCTTGCTGGAAGGTCTTCAAGCTGGCTCCTCCCACTCACACGGGGGATAAAACCCTCAGCTCTGCCCCATGACACCAGATCTAGCCTGCTGGAAGCCAGGTTGTGTATCGAAGCCAGGGAGGTCAGGTGGGTCGTGTGGATGAACAAAATATACCATTCCTAGAACTCCTGTTACAGGTGAGTAACCTGAATTTCTAGGGACATGGATATGTTGTTCATCCACACTATCTGGCAGACTCCTAGCAGTTCTCCGGGAGGAGGGAGGCAAGGCGCACACCCCCTACTTAGGGAATAGAGACTGGAGAACCGAGGCCCCAAAACCAGCATCCCGGCGTGACTCAAGGTCGATGTGGTAGTGGGTGATGAAGGTAAGTGCTGATTTCCAGGTAGCAGCCCTGCAGATTTCCTGGATAGGGACGTCCCTGGAAGCAGCTACCGATGCAGCGGTATGGCGGGTAAAATAAGCTCTTATCCCTCTGGAAGGCTCCATGCCCGCCAACCTATAGCGGAGATCTATGCAGGAGGTGACCCACCCGCTCATCGTCCGCTTGGCTGCAGGTCTGCCAGGTGCAGCTTCAGCGCAGATGACAGACAGCTGGCGAACCTCTCCCCGAACTTCAGCCCTACGCTCCCTAAGAAGGCGAGCGCTCAACTGGGTCCAAATGGAGCCTATATACGGCCTCCGAGGTGTGACTGGGGTAGAACACCGGCAGAGTCAACACCCGGTTAAGGTGAAGCTCCGACACCACCTTCAGAAGGAACTTTGGGTGGGGCGCAGGACAACCTTGTCCCTGTGGAAGACCAGATAGGGAGACTAGAAGGAAGCGCCTGGAGCTCTCCCATCCTTCTGGTTGATGTGGTAGCCACCAAGAAGGTGTTCTTCCACAACAGGTGGGAGAATCGCACCTGTGCATTGGTTCGAATGGCTTGCCCGTGAGCTTAGCCCATACCAGCAGTAGATCCCACGGAGGTGGAGAATCTCACACCGGAGGGGGGAATGTGATCAAGGCCTTGGAAAGCGCCAGACCACCTTTCCTGCGCCACCAACTGCCTTCCAGCCCGCGCCCGGAGGGCAGAGATGGCTGCCAGGAGCACCTTAAGGGTCGTCGACCGAAGCCCTTGCTGAAGAAGAAAGGACCACAGGTAGTCCGGAGTGCTCGCCGAGGGACAGGAGAAGGGACCAGGCCCTTCCCTAACATAAAATGGAGAAACTCTTCCATTTGAAGGAGTAGCATTATCCGGTCCACTTCTGACGGGACGCCTCAACGACGTTGAGGACCTCGCCGGAAGACCCAAGGCCTGGCAACTAGCCGCTCAGGAACCAGGCCATCAGGTGCAGGGATTGAAGGTCCAGATGGAATACCTTCCCCTGACAACAGAGATCAGGTCAGGGCGGGCTGGAAGCTGCCTCGGGAGCCTGGAGCTGAGACTGAGGAGAGCTGGATACCAGAGCTAGTGGAACCAGTCTGGGGCTACCAGAATCACCATCGCCTTATCCCTCCTTGCCTTGAGAAGCACCTTGTGGATCAAGGGAAATGGGGGAAAGGCGTAAAAGAGGCCTGGGGTCCATGGCCTCGAAAAGGCATCCACCTACAGCGAGCCCTGCTGAGGGGGGCGGGCATGAAACAGTCTTGGCCTTGCAATCTCCCTGGAGGGAGAAAGGTCGGCCTGAGGGGTGACCCAGAGGGAGAAAAGATCTTGTACTACCTCCGGCAGGAGAGAACCCCTCATGAGACGCAGCCCCCATCCGGCTTAGGGCATTGGCCAGGGTGTTGGAGGCTCCTGCCATCCAAATGGCTAGGAAACTGCCTCCAGGCAGCGCACGAGACCAATGCGGAGAGCCTCCTTTCATAACGGCAAGGAGCGCATCTGGTCCTGGCGGGTTAGGTAGCACATGGTCGTGGTATTGTCCGTCTGGACCTGAACCACTTGACCCCGTATAAACGGAGCGAAAGCGGTGTGAGCTAGATGGACCGCATGAAGCTCCAGCAGGTAGAAATGGCATCGGGACTCCCGAGGGGACCAGAGGCCGTGCACTCTGTGCTCCCCCTGATGGGTACCCCAACCCATCAGAGATGCATCGGTCGATAGAGGACCGTCGGCTCGGGGCAGACAAACAGGATACCCTCCTGCGGATGTGCCGGAATGGTCCACCATTGGAGAGCGCTCCACATCTCCTGGGTCACTGTCACGGGCTGGTCCAAAGGATCACAGTGTTGTGACCACTGGCTGGCCAGCCCCCCATTGAAGGGGACGCATGTACCAACGGGCCCAACAGACCACGCTGGTGCAGGCCACTATGAGGCTCAGGAAGTCCTGGGCAGGGCGCGAATTCCAACCAGACATGGTTGGGGAAAAGAGGAAGAACCTCGGCCCTGTCCGGCGGGAGCTGAGCTCTGGCTCGAAGAGTCGAGCTCTGCCCCGATGAAAAGAAGAAAAAATTACTCACCTTAGTAATGTTGTTTCTTCTAATGGAGTCTTGCTGTATTCTGACTATTGCAGTGATATCCAACCTTTGAACTGCCCCGGAGAGGAAAGAGTTAACTTTCCATGCAAGGCATGAACGCTGAGCTCGAGCTCGGTTAAGACTCTGTCTGTTGTTGTTTAAACCCAAACCGCCAGATCTTTACGAGCTATACTCACTGGGTGTCCTGTGGAAACTGTAAACTCACACTAGCCAACTGGCTACTACATAATAAAAAGATGTTTTGGTTCCAAGGCAAAGACTCAAGTCAGGCCCCCAAAAAAATAAACATAACACACACACCCAAATTAAGAGGGTGAGAAAAGGGGACACCCCTAGGGTGCCAACATTGTTGCTGCCCACCCACATCCCAAAACCCAGGTTCTGAGAGGGGAGGTCAGAATACAGCAAGACTCCATTAGAAGAAACAACATTACTAAGGTGAGTAATTTTTTCTTCAAACAACACGAAGTCTTGCTGTGTTCTGACTATTGCAGACTACCAAGCAGTACCTCCATGGAGGAGGGACAGAACCTACTTCGGGAACAGGCTCTGAAGCACTGCTGTGCCAAACCGAGCATCACTCCTAGCCTGGATATCCAGAGAGTAATGCTTGGTGAAAGTATGGACTGTTTTCCAGGTGGCTGCTTGACAAATCTCTAAGATAGGAATATCCCTGGCAGCAGCCGTAACTCTGGTAGAGTGAGCCCGCAGGCCTGAGGGTGGGATCCTACCTAATTTTTCATAGCAAAATTGCATACAAGAGACGATCCACCTGGCAATAGATCTCTTAGTGGCAGGTTTTCCCTTACCAACCTCACCATAAGTGAGGAACAGTTGCAGGGAGTCAAACCTGTGACCCTGGGTGCGCTCTATGTAGTATCTAAGGGCCCTTTTCACATCCAAGCTGTGCGGCCTCCTCTCCCCAGAGGAGGAATGGTCAGTGAAGAAAACAGGAAGAGACATAGACTGGTTAAGGTGGAAATCTGAAACCACCTTAGGCAAAAACTTCCTATTAGTCCTGAGGACCACCTTATCTCTATGGAAAGAGGTAAAATCAGGCTCCACTGACAGGGCCTGTAACTCACTTATGCGTCTGGCAGAAGTAATGGCTACCAAAAACACAGTTTTCCAAGTCAAGTACTTAAGCTCTGCTGAGGACAAAAGGCTCAAAGGGGTTGCATAAGCTGAGCAATGCAAACATTAAGATCCCATGAGGGGCAGGGTCCCTGAAGGAGGACTGGTATGCAGCAATCCCTTGAAGAATTTACAGAATACAGGATGAGCTGAAAGGGAAGAGTGCTTGCCTGCTGACAAGAAGGCAGAGACAGCTGCCAGATGCACTCTAAGTGTAGCTGGTCTGAGTCCCAAGCTATTGAGATGAACTATATAGTCAAGGACTGTAGGCAACCCTGCAGACTCTGGAGAAATATGCTTCCCAGAGCACCAAATAGTAAACCTTTTCCATTTTGAGTTGTCTTTCTGGTGGAAGGCTTTCGAGAAGCCTTTAAAATATCCAGAACACCTTGAGAGAAGATGCATCAACAAACTCACTCTTCAAGAGGCTTGACCTTGAGATTGAGAGATTTGAGATTGGGATACGAGACCTCCCTGAGGAACATGTTAACAGGTTGTAATTCCTGGGAAGAGACAGGGGAAGGTGGACTGCCAAGGACAGCAAGAGAGGGTACCAGGGCTGTCTGCCCCAGTCTGGAGCAATCAGAATCACTTTGCAGGGTTGAGACCTGATTTTGACCTTGAACAGGAGAGAGAGAGAAGGGGGGGGAAGCATACAGGAAATTCCCTTCCCAATTGAGAAGTAGGGCATCCAGGGGGACTGAGCCCAACACTGGGGGCCTGCAGCAAAAAAGAGGAAGTTAATGATTGTCTGGGGCTGCAAAAAGATGTATCTGTGGGGTGCCCCATCTGGAGAGGATCACCTTCAAAATCAGGGGATCTAGGGACCATTCGTGATGGCCCTGAGATATCCTGCTGAGAGCATCTGCCAGGACATTGTCCTTCCGTGGGAGGTGCACTGCTATCAGAGAGGTATTCAGGGAATAGGCCAGGGACCACAACTTCATTGCATCTGTGCACAAGGCCGTAGACCGAGTGCCCACTGCTTGTTGCTGTACCACATTGTGGTGGTATTGTCTGTCCTGATCTGAACTACTTTGTTCTGAACAGACTTGGAAAAAGCTTGAAGTGCTAGAAACACTGCTCTGAGTTCTAAGAGACTGATGTGAAGCAGAGATTCTTGAGGTGACCACAACCCTTGGGTGGTCAGATCCCAAGTGGGCTCCCCAGCCCAAGAGGGAGGCATCTGTGGTAAGGATTAGAGAATGAGATTGAGTGACAAAGGGAACTCCTTGCCTTAGGTTGTCCTGATCCTGCCACCATTGCAAAGCCTGGATCAGAGTTCGAGTCACTGGTATTAGTTTGGTCAGAGAATCCTTTCTCTGGGACCAGAAGGCTCTTAACTGGAACTGAATGTCCCTCATCTGAAATCCTGCTCCTTGGACCACTGCTGTAGAGGCAGTCATGTGGCCCAGGAGCTGCAGAAGTGCTTGTGGTCGAGACACCTGGAGGGTGAATGAAGAGGCCAGTGTAACAAGGGTCCTTGCCCTGCCCAGGGGAAGGAAGGCTCTTACTTTTATTGTATCCAGCTCTGCCCCTATGAAGGTGAGGAGCTGCACTGGCTCTAGAACTGACTTTGAAAGATTCAGAAGGAATCCTAGAGAGTGAGCAGTTGCTGACTATCTGTGGTGTGACTTGACTTGGTCTGGAGACTGACCTACTATGAGCCAGTCATCCCAGGTATGGAAAGATGGAGATCTTTTTCTCCTTAGGAAAGCAACCACTACTGCCTAGCATTTGTGAACACCCTTGGAGCTGATGTTAGGCCAAAAGCGGCACTGCACTGACAGTTGATAGGTGGCCTATGGGCCAACTCGAACCTGAGGTACTTTCTGTGGGAGCATTCCGATGAGAATGTGGAAATAGGGCATCCTTGAGGTCCAGGAAACTAGCCAGTCCCCTGGCCTTAGAGAGAGGAATTATTCCCAGAGTCACCATTTTTGAACTTTGGCTTTAAAAGGTGCTTGTTTAAATATCTAAAGAGATCCAGGATGGGCCGCCATTCTCCTGTCTTTTGGGAGTTGGGAAGTACCTGAGTACAATCCTTTTTCCCTTGTGTAGGGATGGAACCCTTTCTATGGCTTTCAGAGCCAAGAGGGAAGAGACCTCTGCCTCTCCGGCAAGGGCCTCTGAAGGATTTGCAGGTGGAAAGGACCTGGTTCTCATCTTGGGAAATTTTTTGAAGCTGAGAACCAGTCCCTGGCTTACTACTTCCAGGACCCATTTATCTGATGTTAAAGACATCAGGTCCTGGACAAAGTAAGCCAGCCTGCCCCCTACAGGTGGTGGAGAATCAGCCCGGGCAAACCCATCAGGGTGCCTGTTTGGCAGGGCTTTAGGCTGAGGGTGGTGGCAGGCCGACTTGTACCCGCGGCCTGCTTCTCCTCTGAAGAACCCTCTGAGCAAAGGCAGAAGAGGAGGCCGGCCTGGAGAAAGGCTATGAAAGGCCTGCCCTGGAATGCTGCCTCTGTGGAGTGGCTTGCCTTTCCTTGGCCTGAGCATTCCTATAGGTGGTCCTGTATTAAGCCCATTTTCTTCATGTAGTTCTCTGTTTGCTCCCAAACAGAGAATTACTTAACACCAACAGGAAAATCCATGGCCTTGGTCTGGGTGTCCTGAGACAGGCTAGTACATCTGAGCCAAGCCATCCTCTGAGAAAGGCCACAGATGTAGCCATGACTCTAAATGAAACATCATTGGAGTCTACTGCAGCATGAGATTGCACCTTGGATGCCTCAATACCATCTGCAGCCACCTGCTCCAGCTCCTGGCAAGCTTGGCCAGGGACCTGTTTAGCTAGAGCCGTTACAGTGTCCCATCTAGACTTCTGGTATCTAGCTGTATAGGCCATATAATTAGCCTGCCTGAGTCCCAAAGATGCTGCCATGTACTGTTTCTTTGCCATGGCATCAATCCTCCTGGAGGTCTTATCTGGGGGGTGTGAAGCCAAAGGTATATTTGCCTTATCACAGGCAGCAGCCTGCACTACCCCAACATGGCTGCATTGCTGGGAAAGGAGCTCCATATCTGAGCCTGAGAGAGTATACCTCTTGTCCACAGGTGGTATAGAATTAGGAGTCTTTAAAATCTTTGTCTGTTTCCCAAAAGACTTATAGAGGGGAATAGACAACCTCCTGGACTCTGGGATGTCCATCATCTCAACATAATCAGGCTCCTCCTGATCCTCTACTGCTTCCTCCATAGGAAGCTGAAGAGTTTCACCCACTTTTTTGTAAAACATAAAATGAAAATGGAAGGGGACTCAGAAAGCCTGGAGGAGAAACCCCTGAAGGTCTGTGTGGGGAGATGTCCAGGTCAATGGGCACATCCAGACTTTCGTAATCACCATCACTATCCTCATACTCTCCTTCCTCCTCCTCCGGTTCATAAAAATCCTCTAAATTATAATTCGGAACCGGGGGAACCGACCGAATCGAGCCCCTAACCGATGGTGCCGGTTCGGTCGGAACTGGGGTTAGCGACTGAACAATCCTTATCGCTTTGGCTACTTCATCAGTGGTCGGAGAAAGAACTTGTGGATCCGAACCGGCTGACTTATCCCTTCTTTTTCTTTTAACCGGAACTGACTCCTCAGTCTCGGTTCTCCTTTGGTCCGAAGAAGTTTCACCCTGGTCAGAGGAACTCCTTCTGGTTCGGTTGGAACAGAACCGGGCTGGCCATCCGGGTCAGCGGACTTTTTGGCCTCCCTTTCCCTCAGCCTACTACTCTCTTTTCCAGGGTAGCTGAAGGAAAATTTTTGTAAATCTGGCAGTCTGAATCGAGGTGGTCAAACCCCAGACAATAAACACAGGTGGCGTGGGGGTCAGCCTTAGCAAAGGCTTCCCCACACACACTACAGTGTTGAAACCCAGTGGGCCCGTTTTTTCTCAGACATGGCCAGTGCTAACCAAACTTACCCTTTTTTCGGCAATCCGCCAGGCAAGACACCCTTATCGGTTCCTGACCGTGTTACGGGTCGTGGGAAAAACCATAATGAAATCAGATTTTTTTAGAACCGATGAAAGACAGGTTACCACACTCTAAAGTAGAACAAACTTTTTTTTTTTTTAACAAAAACCTGATCGGTTCAAACTGAACCGATCCAATGTTTAAAGTTCCACACAGAAACAAACAATAACCCTATCTAGTACCTTGGTACCACAGACAGAGACTGAACCAACAGGTTAGATAGATTAAATTTGTTGAAACTGAGGAAAAACGACACTAACTGACTAAATTGAACCGAGCAAAGGAGGAATCTCCGGAGCGACTGTTCAGTGAGGCGGAGTAAAGAATCTGACGGTTTGGGTTTAAACAACAACAAAGACTTAACCGAGCTCGAGCTCAGCATTCCATGCCTTGCATGGAAAGTTAACTCTTTCCCTCTCCAGGGCAGTTCAAAGGTTGGATATCACTGCAATAGTCAGAATACAGCACAACTTCATGTTGTTTGAATCACCTGCTTCGGCACGAGTTCCGAATTGGCCCCGTTGAAGAGGAGGCCCATCTGAGGGAGCAACCTGGAGGGCCAGAACTCTGGACCGCTTCACCTCCTCTCTAGAGGGGGTTGCAATCAGCCAGCCATCCGGGTAGGGGTACACCCGGACCCTTCAGCGCCGCAGGAATGCTGTCACCACTGCTATGCATTGGAGAAGACCCTGGGAGCTGGGAAGAGGCCGAAGGGCATGGCTTGGAACTCGTAAAGGGATCCCTCCGCTCTGAAGCGGAGGAACCTCTGAAAAGACGGACGGACTGGAATGTGAAGAATGTGTCCTGGAGGTCCAGGGAACAGAACCACACGCCTTGTTCCAAGGATGGGATATCCGAGTCAGAGTGACCATCCTGAAAGTCCGAGACCTTAGGAACTTGTTCAGGTCGTGCAGGTCGAGAATGGGGCGCCAGCCCCCCATCCGTTTGGGGACCAGGAAGTACCTGGACACGAGCCCCGGGTATGAAAGAGGATTCGCACCTTCCTGATCACCTCTATCCCGAGGCACAGGGCAACACTGGCTCGGTGGGCCGACAGCAAGGCTTGGACCTCGTGGTCCCCTGGGGGGCGACAGCTCAAAGGGAAGGGCGCCTCGAGACCAGAGACAGGCCCTTACCTTCCACCTCCCACACCCAACGGAAGAAGTGGCGGAACCATCCCTCTGAGGAGTGAGGTGACAAGGTCGAGGGCGAGGCCCCCAACCGGTCACTGAGCAGGCTTGGAGGAGGGACTGGCCGAGGGAGCCCCTGGGCCTTTACCTCCTTGTTTCCCATTAGAGGAAGTTGCTGGCTTGGGTTCGGGATGCCAAGCGCAAGCCTGCTGGCCCTCTTGCTGGTGCTAATGGGCCGGTCGTGCTGCAGGGGCCGAAGGACGAAGGGGCTTACGCAGAGGCTGTCGGCGGCCCTTGTCCCTCTGGGCGGAGGTGACCGAGTCCAGAGTGGCACTGGACTTTTTGATCCCCTGGAGGTGTCCCTCCACTCCAGGGCCGAAGAGGTCAGTCCCCAAGAAGGGATGTCCGCCAACTTGTGCTGGGTATCCGCCGAGAAGGTGGATATCCTCAGCCACGCCCCCTCTGACACATAGCCCCTGGCCGCTACTGACCTGGCACAGGAATCGCCTATGTCCAGAGCAGTCAGAAGCTGCTGCTTAGCCACCACCCTACCCTGGTCCTGCACCTGCCGGACCGTGGTCCGCAGGTCGACCGGGAGATGAGGGAGCACCTCATCCAGGGAGCCCAAGAGGGCATGGGAGAAGAGTGCCATCAGCGTGGCCGAGCTGGCCTGTCGGAGGCCTAGGGAGGACGCAGCGTAAACCTTGCGCCCGACATAGTCCATCCTTTTGGACTCTTTGTCGGGAGGCCTATCCACATCCCAAGCGTTCCCGGAACGCTGGAAGACGTTATCGGTAACTAACCCCTCTGCAGAGGGGTGCTCCGAGAAACCAGGCAAAGAGCCGATAGGGACTGCATACTTCCTGGCCATCCTGGCCGAGGGCGCAGGACAGGAAGCAGGCCGCTGCCAAAGCTCCAAGGCTGGGCTGACAATGGCCTCAGCCACAGGGAAGGCCTCTGAGGGTGAATCCCCTCGGTCTAGGATCTCCGTCATGGGATAATAGGCCCGTATGGACACGGGCTCGAGCTGCATCCCGGTAAACTCCGAGATGAGCCGAAGCAGACCCAGGAAGGATGATGGGCTGTCATCCAAAGACCGGTCCCGGGAGGACTCCAGGCCCACCCGCCTGGGAAACACAGAGGAGTTGTCGTCGTTGGACTCCAAAGGGTCTGCAAAGAGCTGCCTCAGGCCTGAGCCACCCTTCACTCGCCGAGGGCGGGCGGAAGTGAGGGGGACCGACAACCTGCGGGGCAGGCCGTGACCCGACCGAGGTTCCACCACGATCGGTGGGGCAGCTAGATTTGGTCGAACGACCGGCCCAAAAGTGGGCATCTCAACTACGGTGAGCGGCTGTGTCGGCCATGCAGGCGGCAGCCGCTTGGTAGCCGGGGAATGAATCGGAGTCGATTGATTCCCAGACAACAGCAACTGTTGCCACATAAGCTCCTCGAAGCGTCGACGCAATCTGTATCGAAGCCTCTCCTCATCCGAGGAGGAAGATGAGGAGGAACGGTGTTGCCACCTAACTCGGTGCCCCGACCAAGACCGCCGAAGTCGGCGGGAGCAACTTGACCGAGAAGACCACCGAGATCCTCGATGAGACTGAGGGAGGGTCTGGGAAGGAGCAGGGGACACCTGCTCTTCCCTCGGCTCAGATGCTTTGACCAAGGACTGCCACCCTGAAGGCGTGGGCAGAACCTCGGCCTCCACCGGGGAAACTGGCGAAGGGTTGACGGCTCTTCCAGTCAACCACCCGGGTGACGGGTTGAAAGAAAACTCGACTACGTCGACGGGAGTCTCGGCAGGCTGGCCTGACGGGGACACCGTGAAGCCAACGGCCTGAGCCGCAACCTCAACCAAAGTTGAGGGTCGGCTGTCCGGGGAAGAAGACCTCTCCCGCTCCCACGAATGCGATGGTGGGACTTCCCGTCTCGACTCCTTCTTCTTGGGCCGAGAGGAATGTCCCGATGGCCCCTCTCCCTTCGTGGAAAGGGACTGGTGAAGCTCCTTGAAAGAAGCCGAATGAGAGGAACTCAAAGAGAGCGGGATAAATGCCGCGACCGAGGAGGAGGGGGATGCGGCCTCCTCCAGGGCGATAGAGTGCTCGAGCTGCTCAGCCGAGTCAGCTGTTGCAGACACCGCCCAATGAGCCTCTTTGGATGTTACCGGCGGAGAAAACCCTCAGGCGCCCGAGCCTCAATCGGCAGCATGATCCTCCAGGACGTTAGCAGAAAAGGCGGCTAATCTCGCGAGACCTGCGGTCACGGTCCAAATCGAGGCAGTATACGCACGTGGAGTGCGGATCAGTCTTGAGATATTCCGCCGGCCGCGCCTGAGCTGGGAACGACTGTCCATCGCAGCCGCGAGGGAAAGAAGAACGAAGTTTAGAAAACTTCAAAACTAAATTCGGACGAACCGAAGAATCAGGAACCAGTCGAAAAACACAAAACGCTAAGGAGGGAACCTGAGCTTCCAAGTGGTAAGGAAGATCTGGCATCATGGGGCAGAGCCGAGAGTTTTACCACCCGGGTGGGTGGGAGGAGCCAGCTTGAAGACCTTCCGGCAAGATTTAAAGCGGCAAGGAACCTGCAGATAGTGTGGATGAACAACATATCCATGTCCCTAGAACCTGTATTTCTAGGGACGTGGATATGTTGTTCAATCCACACTGTCTGGCAGACTCCTAGCAGTTCTCCGAGAGGAGGGAAGCAAGGCGCGCACTCTCTACTTAGGGAATAAGGACTGGAGAACCGAAGTCCCAAAACCAGCATCCCGGCATGACTCTAGGTTAATGTGGTAATGGGAAATAAAGATGTGTGCTGACTTCCAGGTAGCAGCCCTGCAGATTTCTTGGATAGGGATGCCCCTAGAAGCAGCCACCGAAGCAGCGGTGTGGCGGGTAGAATGAGCTCTTATCCCTTTGTAAGGCTCCATGCCCGCCAACGTATAGTAGAGATCTATGCAGGAGGCGAGCCACCTGCTTATCGTCCGCTTGGCTGCAGGTCTGCCAGGTGCGGCTTCAGCGTAGGTGACAAACAGCTGGCGAACCTCTCCCCGAACTTCAGCCATCCGCTCATCATAAGCGAGCGCTCTTCTAGGGTCCAAAGTATGGAGCCTATATTCGGCCTCTGAAGTGTGATTGGGGTAGAACACTGGCACAGTCAACACCTGGTTAAGGTGAAACTCCGACACCACCTTCGGAAGGAATTTCGGGTGGGGGTGAAGGACAACTTTGTCCTTGTGGAAGACCAGATAAGGAGACTCGATGGAAAGCGCCTGGAGCTCTCCCATACTTCTGGCTGACGTTATAGCCACCAAGAAGGTGGCCTTCTGCGACAGGTGGGAGACATCGCACCTGTGCATTGGTTCAAATGGCTTGCCCATCAGCCTAGCCAATACCAGCAGTAGATCCCACGGAGGTGGAGGTTCTCGCATCAGAAGGGATAGGTGATCAAGCCCTTTGAAAAAGCGCCCGACCACCTTCTCCTGCGCCACCGACTGCTTGCCGGCCCATGCCTGGTAAGCAGAAATGGCTGCTAGGTGCACCTTGAGGGTTGTCGACCGCAGCCCTAGCTGAGAAAGGGACCACAGGTAGTCCAAAATACTAGCCAAGGGACAGAAAGAGGGGTCCAACCCCTTGTCCTGACACCAAATGGAGAATCTCTTCCATTTGAAGGTGTAGCATTTTCTGGTCGACTCCTTACGGGACGCCTAAACGATGTTGAGGACCTCATCGGAAAGACCCAAGGCCTGGAACTCTAGCCGCTCAGGAACCAGGCCGTTAGGTGCAGGGATTGAAGGTTCAGATGGAGAACCTTCCCCTTGTCAAGGGAGATCAGGTCCAGGCGGGCTGGAAGCTGCCTCAGGAGCCTGGAGCTGAGGCTGAGGAGATCTGGGTACCAGAACTGGCGAGGCAAGTCTGGGACTACCAGAATCACCTGCGCCTTGTCCCTCTTCGCCTTGAGAAGCACCTTGTGGATCAAGGGACATGGAGGGAAGGCGCAGAAGAGACCCAGGGTCCACAGCCTTGAGAAGGCATCCCCCTGCAGCGAGCCCTATTCAGGGGGTGGGCATGAAACAGTCTCAGCTTCACATTCTCCCTGGAGGCGAACAGGTCCACCTGAGGGGTGCCCCAACGGGATAACAGTTCTTGCACTACCACTGTCAGGAGTGACCACTTGTGAGATGCAGCGCCTATCCAGCTGAGGGCATCGGCCAGACTGCTGGAGGCTCCTACCACATGGATGGCTAGGAGATCCACCTCCAGGCTGATCACGAGAGACCAGATGCGGAGAGCCTCCTTGCACAGAGAGCAGGAGTGTGTCCCACCCTAAGGGTTGAGGTAGTACATGGTCGTGGTGTTGTTCGTCTGGACCCGAACCACCTGACCCCGTACAAACAGTGGTGGTGAGGGCTAGCTGAACCGCTCAGAGCTCCAGCAGGTTGATGTGGCATAGAGACTCCTGAGGGGACCAGAGGCCGTGGGCCCGGAATTCCCCCAGATGGGCACCCCAACCCATCACAGAGGCGTCCGGTCATAAGAGTGACGGTCGGCTTGGGGCGGACAAACAGGATACCCTCCTGCAGATGAACTGGGATGAGCCACCACTGCAGGCCGTCCCGCATCTCCTGGGTCACCGTCTGGTCCAGAGGGATGGAGCGCTGTGACCACTTGCTGGCCAGCTCCCATTGCAGGGGGCGCATATGCTAGCAGGCCCAATGGACCATGCTGGTGCAGGCCGCCATGAGGCCCAGAAGGCACAGAAAGTCCCTGGCAGGGCGCAATTGCCCAACCAGAAATGACTGGGCAAAGGAGGAAAGAACCTTGGCCCTGTCCTTCGGGAGCCGAGCTTTGCCCGATGTACTGAATCACCTGCGAAGGCACGAGTTCGATTGGCCTGGATTGATGAGGAGGCCAATCTGAGAACAGTCTGGAGGCCAGATCCTGGACCGCTCCACCTCCAACCTGGAGGGGGCTGTTATCAGCCAGTTGTCCAGGTAAGCGTACACCCGAACCCCTCGGCGCTGTAGGAATGCTGTCACCACTGCCATACATTTGGTGAAGACCCTGGGAGCTGGAGAAAGGCCGAAGGGCATGGCATAGAACTCGTAAAGAGATCCCTCTGCTCTGAAGCAGAGGAATCGCTGATGAGACGGACGGATTGGGACCTGAAAGAACGCGTCCTGGAGACCCAGAGAGCAAAACCACATGCCTAGTTCCCAGGATGGAATGATCTGAGCCAGACTGGCCATCCTGAAGGTGCGCGGCCTTAGGAACTTGTTCAGGTTGTGCAGTTCGAGAATGGGGCACCAGCCCCCTGTCCGTTTTGGGACCAGGAAGTACCTGGACACAAACCCTGGGTCTGGAGGAGGGTCCGCCACCTCCCTGATCACCTCCTTTTGGAGAAGCAGGGCAATGTTGGTTTGACGAGCCAGCAAAGAGGCTGCGGAACCCGTTGCCCCCCGTGGGGCGATGGCTCGATAGGGAGGGGACTGCTCGAACTCCAGAGGCAGACCCCTGCCGACCAACTCTAGCACCCAGCGGTCCGTGGTGATAGCGGACCAGGCGGAAAGGAAGTGGCGGAGCCGTCCCCCCATGGGGGGAACCCGGGATGAGTGACGAGGCTGGGGGACGACACCTCAACCAGTCACTGGGCAGACTTGGAGGAAGGACCGCCGAGGAGCCTCCTGGGCCTTAGGGTGCCAAGTGTGAGCCTGTTGGCCCTGTTGCTGGTGCTGCTGGGATGGATGTGCCGCAGGAGCGGAAGGGCGACGCTGCTGCTGGCAGCCTTTGTCCTTCTGGACAGACGTGACAGAGTCCAAGGTGGCACTGGATTTCTCGAGCCTCTGGAGATGGCCTTCAACCCCTGGCCCCGAATAAGTATCCAGGAAGGGAACGTCTGCTAGCTTGTGCTGGGTGTCTGCTGTGAAGGTGGAGATCCGCAGCCAATCTCTGCGGCGCATAGCTACTGCGGCTGCTACTGACCGGGCACAAGACTCACCGATGTCCAAAGAGGTTTGGAGCTGCTGTTTAGCCACCGCCCTTCCCTGATCCCGAACTTGCTTGACCGTCATCTGAAGGTCAGCCGGGAAATAGGGAATCACTTCATCCAGGGAACCTATAAGGACGTGTGAGAAATGTGCCATCAGTATAGCCAAGCTAGCCTGTCGAAGACCTAGGGAGGAAGCAGCATACACCTTCCGCCTCAAATAATCCAGCTTCTTGGACTCATCGGGCGGTTTGTCCACATCCCTAGCGTTCCCAGAACGCTAGAAAACATTAATCGGTCACCAGCCCCTCCGCAGAGGAGTGCTCCAAGAAACCGGAGAGTGAACCGGTGGGGACCGCGTCCTTACGGGCCATCCTGGCCGAAGGCTCGGGACAAGACGAAGGCCGTTGCCACAACTCCAGGGCCGGGCCAACAATGGCTTCAGCCACCGGGAAGGCCTCAGTGGGAGAATCTCCTCGGTCCAGTATCTCCATGAGGGGATATCTGGCCTGTTTCTGGACGGGTTCGAGCTGCATCCCAGTAGACTCTGAGATGAGTTGAAGAATACCCAGGAACAAGGATGGGCTCTCATCCATTGACTGACCCACGGCGGATTCCAGGTCAATGGGCCTGGAGTACAGGGAGGAATCGTCGTCAGACTCCGAGGAATCTGCAAACAACTGCCGAGTGCCCGAGCCACGCTCCACCTGCCGAGGTCGACAGGGAGTGAGGGTGACCGACAACCTGTGGGGCAAGCCCTGACCCAACCGAGAATCCTTGGTCGGGGCCCCAGTCTGAAGAGGCGGTGGTTCCACCACAATGTGCGGAGCAGCCGGTTTCGGCCGAACAACTGGCGCCGGGGTCGGCTCCTTGATGACTACGAGGGGTTGCTTCGGTCACTCCGGTGACAGCCACTTAATTGCCAAAGAAGGCGATGGAGTCAGCTTGTTACTGGTCAATCAAAGTTGCTGCCACATCATGTCCTCATAGCACCGACGTAACTTATGTCAGAGCCTATCCTCTGAAGAGGACGAGGACGGCGAGCGGTGGCTTCTCCAGTCGACAACCGTCTAACGGGTCGAGAAAATCTCATTTATGTCGAATGGATGTCTCGCTGGCTGACCTGATGGGGACACCGGGAAGCCAGTGGTCTAGTTGCTTCCTCCATAGGAAGCGAAGAGTTTCGCCCACTTTTTGTAAAACATAGAAAAAGAAGGGGACCTAGAAAAGCCTAGGAGGAGAAACCCCTGAAGGTCTGTGTGGGAGATGTCCAGGTCAATGGGCACATCCAGACTTCTCAGTAATCACCATCACTATCCTCATACTCTTCCTCCTCCTCCGGTTCATAAAAATCCTCTAAATTATAATTCGAACCGTGGGAACCGACATCAATCGAGCCCCTCAACCGATGGTGCCGGTTCGGTCGAACTGGGGTTGGCGACTGAACAATCCTTATCGCTTTGTCTACTTCATCAGTGGTCGGAGAAAGAACTTGTGGATCCGAACCGGCTGACTTATCCCTTCTTTTTCTTTTAACCGGAACTGACTCCTCAGTCTCGGTTCTCCTTTTGTCCGAAGAAGTTTCACCCTGGTCAGAGGGAACTCCTTCTGGTTCGGTTGGAACAGAACCGGGCTGGCCATCCGGGTCAGCGGACTTTTTGGCCTCCCTTTCCCTCAGCCTACTACTCTCTTTTCCAGGGTAGCTGAAGGAAAATTTTTGTAAATCTGGCAGTCTGAATCGAGGTGGTCAAACCCCAGACAATAAACACAGGTGGCGTGGGGGTCAGCCTTAGCAAAGGCTTCCCCACACACACTACAGTGTTGAAACCCAGTGGGCCCGTTTTTTCTCAGACATGGCCAGTGCTAACCAAACTTACCCTTTTTTCGGCAATCCGCCAGGCAAGACACCCTTATCGGTTCCTGACCGTGTTACGGGTCGTGGGAAAAACCATAATGAAATCAGATTTTTTTAGAACCGATAAAGACCGGTTACCACACTCTAAAGTAGAACAAACTTTTTTTTTTTTTTTAAACAAACCTGATCGGTTCAAACTGAACCGATCCAATGTTTACAAGTTCCACACAGAAACAAACAATAATAACCCTATCTAGTACTCATGGTACCACAGACAGAGACTGAACCAACAGGTTAGATAGATTAAATTTGTTTGAAACTGAGGAAAAAACGACACTAACTGACTAAATTGAACCGAGCAAAGGAGGAATCTCCGGAGCGACTGTTCAGTGAGGCGGAGTAAAGAATCTGACGGTTTGGGTTTAAACAACAACAAAGACTTAACCGAGCTCGAGCTCAGCATTCCATGCCTTGCATGGAAAGTTAACTCTTTCCTCTCCAGGGCAGTTCAAAGGTTGGATATCACTGCAATAGTCAGAATACAGCACAACTTCATGTTGTTTGAATCACCTGCTTCGGCACGAGTTCGATCAGCCCTGCTTAGTAGGAGGGCCCATCTGAGGGAGCAACCTGGAGGGCCAGAACTCTGACCGCCTCACCTCCTCTCTAGAGGGGTGCAATCAGCCAGCCATCCGGGTAGGGGTACACCGGACCTCTCAGCGCCGAGAATGCTGTCACCACTGCTATGCATTGAGAAGACCCTGGGAGCTGGGAAGAGGTCGAAGGGCATGGCTTGGAATCAGAAGGGATCCCTCCGTCTGAGCGGAGGAACCTCTGAAAAGACGGACGGACTGGAATGTGAAGAATGTGTCCTGGAGGTCCAGGGAACAGAACCACGCCTTGTTCCAAGGATGGGATATCCGAGTCAGAGTGACCATCCTGAAAGTCCGAGACCTTAGGAACTTGTTCAGGTCGTGGTGGTCGAGAATGGGGCGCCAGCCCCCATCCGGCTGGGGACCAGGAAGTACCTGACACGAGCCCGGTTGGCAAGAGGATTCAAGACCTTCCTGATCACCTCATCCCGAGGCACAGGGCAACACTGGCTCGGTGGGCCGACAGCAAGGCTTCGGATCTCGTGGTCCCCTGGGGGGGCGACAGCTCAAAAGGGAAGGGGCCCGTCAAGACCAGAGACAGGCCCTTACCTTCCACCTCCCACACCCAACGGAAGGAAGTGGGAACCATCCGCCTGGGCCCAGGCAGGATAAGGTCGGGCGCAGGCCCCCAACCGGGTCACTGAGCAGGCTTGGAGAGGAGGGACTGGCCGGGAGCCCTGGGCCTTTACCTCCTTGTTTCCATTAGAGGAAGTTGCTGGCTTGGGTCTGGATGCCAAGCGTAAGCCTGCAGGCCCTCTTGCTGGTGCCAATGGGCCGGTCGTGCAGGGGGGCCGAAGGACCTAAGGGGCTTACGAGAGGCTGTCGGCGGCCTGTCCCTCTGGGCGGAGGACCGAGTCCAGAGTGGCACTGGACTTTTTGATCCCCTGGAGGTGTCCCTCCACTCCAGGGCCGAAGAGGTCAGTCCCCAAGAAGGGGATGTCCGCCAACTTGTGCTGGGTATCCGCCGAGAAGGTGGATATCCTCAGCCACGCCCTGCGGCACATGGCCACCGCGGCCGCTACTGACCTGGCACAGGAATCGCCTATGTCCAGAGCAGTCAGAAGCTGCTGCTTAGCCACCACCCTACCTTGGTCCTGCACCTGCCGGACCGTGGTCCGTAGGTCGACCGGAGATGAGGGAGCACTCATCCAGGGAGCCCAAGAGGGCATGGGAGAAGAGTGCCATCACGGGCCGAGCTGGCCTGTCGGAGGCCTAGGGAGGACGCAGGCGAAACCTGCCGCCCGACATAGTCCATCCTTTTGGACTCTTTGTCGGGAGGCCTATCCACATCCCAAGCCGCTCCCGAACGCTGGAAGACGTCATCTGTAACTAACCTCCTGCAGAGGGGTGCTCCGAGAAACCAGGCAAAGAGCCGAGGGACTGCATACTTCCTGCCATCCTGGCCGAGGGCGAGGACAGGAAGCAGGCTGCTGCGACAGCTCCAAGGCTGGGCTGACAATGGCCTCAGCCACAGGGAAGGCCTCTGAGGTGAACTCGTGCCCAGGATCTCCGCCATGGGATAATAGGTCTGGGCGGACACGGGGTTCGAGCTGCATCCCGTAAACTCGGGATGAGCCGAGCAGACCCAGGAAGGATGATGGGCTGTCATCCAAAGACCGTCCTGGGAGGACTCCAGGCCCACCCGCCTGGGAAACACAGAGGAGTTGTCGCTTGGACTCCAAAGGGTCTGCAAAGAGCTGCCTCAGGCCTGAGCCACCTTCACTCGCCGAGGGCGGGCGGAAGTGAGGGGACCGACAGCCCGCGGGCAGGCCGTGACCCGACCGAGGTTCCACCCACGATCGTGGGGCAGCTAGATTTGTCGGAACGACCGCCCAAAAGTGGGCATCTCAACTCACGGTGAGCGGCTGTGTCGGCCATGCAGGCGGCAGCCCACAGCCGGGGAATGAATCGAGTCGATTGATTCCAGACAACAGCAACTGTTGCCACATAAGCTCCTCGAGGCCGACGCAATCTGTATCGGGCTTTCCTCATCCGAGGAGGAAGATGAGGAGGAACGTGTTGCCACCTAACTCGGTGCCTCGACCAAGACCGCCAAGTCGGGCGGGAGCAACTTGACCGAGAAGACCACCGAGATCCTCGATGAGACTGAGGAGGGTCTGGGAAGGAGCAGGGGACACCTGCTCTTCCTCGCTCAGATGCTTTGACCAAGGACTGCCACCTGAAGGCGGGCAGAACCTCGCCTCCACCGGAAACTGGGCGAAGGGTTGACGGCTCTTCCAGTCAACCACCCGGTGACGGGTTGAAAGAAACTCGACTACGCCGACGGAGTCTCGCAGGCTGGCCTGACGGGGACACTGCGGAAGCCAACGCCTGAGCCGCAACCTCAACCAAAGTTGAGGGTCGGCTGTCCGGGGAAGAAGACCTCTCCCGCTCCCACGAATGCCGATGGTGGGACTTACCCTTCGACTCCTTCTTCTTGGGCCGAGAGGAATGTCCCGATGGCCCCTCTCCCTTCGTGGAAAGGGACTGGTGAAGCTCCTTGAAAGAAGCCGAATGAGAGGAACTCAAAGAGAGCGGGATAAATGCCGCGACCGAGGAGGAGGGGGATGCGGCCTCCTCCAGGGCGATAGAGTGCTCGAGCTGCTCAGCCGAGTCAGCTGTTGCAGACACCGCCCAATGAGCCTCTTTGGATGTTACCGGCGGAGAAAACCCTCAGGGCGCCCGAGCCTCAATCGGGCAGCATGATCCTCCAGGACGTTAGCAGAAAAAGCGCGGCACAATTCGCAGACCTGCGGGTCATGGTCCAAATCGAGGCAGTATACGCACGTGGAGTGCGGATCAGTCTTGGAGATATTCCGCCCGCCGGGGCGCCTCTGAGAGCTGGGAAACGAATTGTCCATCGCAGCCGCGAGGGAAAGAAGAACGAAGTTTAGAAAACTTCAAAACTAAATTCGGACGAACCGAAGAATCAGGAACCAGTCGAAAAACACAAAACGCTAAGGAGGGAACCTGAGCTTCCAAGTGGTAAGGAAGATCTGGCATCATGGGGCAGAGCCGAGAGTTTTACCACCCGGGTGGGTGGGAGGAGCCAGCTTGAAGACCTTCCGGCAAGATTTAAAGCGGCAAGGAACCTGCCAGATAGTGTGGATGAACAACATATCCATGTCCCTAGAACCTGTATTTCTAGGGACGTGGATATGTTGTTCAATCCACATTGTCTGGCAGACTCCTAGCAGTTCTCCGAGAGGAGGGAAGCAAGGCGCGTACCCCCTACTTAGGGAATAAGGACTGGAGAACCGAAGTCCCAAAACCAGCATCCCGGCATGACTCTAGGTTAATGTGGTAATGGGAAATAAAGATGTGTGCTGACTTCCAGGTAGCAGCCCTGCAGATTTCTTGGATAGGGATGCCCCTAGAAGCAGCCACCGAAGCAGCGGTGTGGCGGGTAGAATGAGCTCTTATCCTTTGTAAGGCTCCATGCCCGCCAACGTATAGTAGAGATCTATGCAGGAGGCGAGCCACCTGCTTATCGTCCGCTGGCTGCAGGTCTGCCAGGTGCGTCTTCAGGGTGACAAACAGCTGGCGAACCTCTCCCGAACTTCAGCCATCCGTCATCATATAAGCGAGCGCCTTCTAGGGTCCAAAGTATGGAGCCTATATTCGCCCTCTGAAGTGTGATTGGGGTAGAACACTGGCACAGTCAACACCTGGTTAAGGTGAAACTCCGACACCACCTTCGGAAGGAATTTCGGGTGGGGGTGAAGGACAACTTTGTCCTTGTGGAAGACCAGATAAGGAGACTCGATGGAAAGCGCCTGGAGCTCTCCCATACTTCTGGCTGACGTTATAGCCACCAAGAAGGTGGCCTTCTCATGACAGGTGGGAGACATCGACCTGTGCATTGGTTCAAATGGCTTGCCCATCAGCCCAGCCAATACCAGCAGTAGATCCCACGGAGGTGGAGGTTCTCGATCAGAAGGGATAGGTGATCAAGCCTTGAAAAGCGCCCGACCACCTTCTCCCTGCGCCACCGACTGCTTGCCGCCCATGCCTGGTAAGCAGAAATGGCTGCTAGGTGCACCTTGAGGGTTGCCACCGCAGCCCTAGCTGAGAAAGGGACCACAGGTAGTCCAAAATACTAGCCAAGGGACAGAAAGAGGGGTCCAACCCTTGTCCTGACACCAAATGGAGAATCTCTTCCATTTGAAGGTGTAGCATTTTCTGGTCGACTCTTACGGGACGCCAAACGATGTTGAGGACCTCATCGGAAAGACCCAAGGCCTGGAACTCTAGCCGCCGGAACCAGGCCGTTAGGTGCAGGGATTGAAGGTTCAGATGGAGAACCTTCCCTTGTCAAGGGAGATCGGTCCAGGCGGGCTGGAAGCTGCCTCAGGAGCCTGGAGCTGAGGCTGAGGAGATCTGGGTACCAGAACTGGGGCAAGTCTGGGACTACCAGAATCACCCGCGCCTTGTCCCTCTTCGCCTTGAGAAGCACCTTGTGGATCAAGGGACATGGAGGGAAGGCGAGAAGAGACCCAGGGTCCACAGCCTTGAGAAGGCATCCCCTGCAGCGAGCCCTATTCAGGGGTGGGCATGAAACAGTCTCAGCCACATTCTCCTGGAGGCGAACAGGTCCACCTGAGGGTGCCCCAACGGGATAACAGTTCTTGCACTACCACTGTCAGGAGTGACCACTTGTGAGATGCAGCGCCATCCAGCTGAGGGCATCGGCCAGACTGCTGGAGGCTCCTACCACATGGATGGCTAGGAGATCCACCTCCAGGCTGATCACGAGAGACCAGATGGGAGAGCCTCCTTGCACAGAGAGCAGGAGTGTGTCCCACCCTAATGGTTGAGGTAGTACATGGTCGTGGTGTTGTTCTGCCTGGACCCCAACCACCTGACCCCGACATAAACAGTGGTGGTGAGGGCTAGCTGAACCGCTCAGAGCTCCAGCAGGTTGATGTGGCATAGAGACTCCTGAGGGGACCAGAGGCCGTGGGCCCGGAATTCCCCCAGATGGGCACCCCAACCCATCAGAGAGGCGTCGGTCATAAGAGTGACGGTCGGCTTGGGGCGGACAAACAGGATACCCTCCTGCAGATGAACTGGGATGAGCCACCACTGCAGGCCGTCCCGCATCTCCTGGGTCACCGTCTGGTCCAGAGGGATGGAGCGCTGTGACCACTTGCTGGCCAGCTCCCATTGCAGGGGGCGCATATGCTAGCAGGCCCAATGGACCATGCTGGTGCAGGCCGCCATGAGGCCCAGAAGGCACAGAAAGTCCCTGGCAGGGCGCAATTGCCCAACCAGAAATGACTGGGCAAAGGAGGAAAGAACCTTGGCCCTGTCCTTCGGGAGCCGAGCTTTGCCCCGATGTACTGAATCACCTACGAAGGCACGAGTTCCGATTTGGCCTCGTTGATGAGGAGGCCAATCTGAGAGCAGATCTGGAGGGCCAGATCCCTGGACCGCTCCACCTCCAACCTGGAGGGGGCTGTTATCAGCCAGTTGTCCAGGTAAGCGTACACCCGAACCCCTCGGCGCTGTAGGAATGCTGTCACCACTGCCATACATTTGGTGAAGACCCTGGGAGCTGGAGAAAGGCCGAAGGGCATGGCATAGAACTCGTAAAGAGATCCCTCTGCTCTGAAGCAGAGGAATCGCTGATGAGACGGACGGATTGGGACCTGAAAGAACGCGTCCTGGAGACCCAGAGAGCAAAACCACATGCCTAGTTCCCAGGATGGAATGATCTGAGCCAGACTGGCCATCCTGAAGGTGCGCGGCCTTAGGAACTTGTTCAGGTTGTGCAGTTCGAGAATGGGGCACCAGCCCCCTGTCCGTTTTGGGACCAGGAAGTACCTGGACACAAACCCTGGGTCTGGAGGAGGGTCCGCCACCTCCCTGATCACCTCCTTTTGGAGAAGCAGGGCAATGTTGGTTTGACGAGCCAGCAAAGAGGCTGCGGAACCCGTTGCCCCCCGTGGGGCGATGGCTCGATAGGGAGGGGACTGCTCGAACTCCAGAGGCAGACCCCTGCCGACCAACTCTAGCACCCAGCGGTCCGTGGTGATAGCGGACCAGGCGGAAAGGAAGTGGCGGAGCCGTCCCCCCATGGGGGGAACCCGGGGATGAGTGACGAGGCTGGGGACGACACCCCTCAACCAGTCACTGGGCAGACTTGGAGGAAGGACCGGCCGAGGAGCCTCCTGGGCCTTAGGGTGCCAAGTGTGAGCCTGTTGGCCCTGTTGCTGGTGCTGCTGGGATGGATGTGCCGCAGGAGCGGAAGGGCGAACGCTGCTGCTGGCAGCCTTTGTCCTTCTGGACAGACGTGACAGAGTCCAAGGTGGCACTGGATTTCTCGAGCCTCTGGAGATGGCCTTCAACCCCTGGCCCAATAAGTATCCAGGAAGGGAACGTCTGCTAGCTTGTGCTGGGTGTCTGCTGTGAAGGTGGAGATCCGCAGCCAATCTCTGCGGCGCATAGCTACTGCGGCTGCTACTGACCGGGCACAAGACTCACCGATGTCCAAAGAGGTTTGGAGCTGCTGTTTAGCCACCGCCCTTCCCTGATCCCGAACTTGCTTGACCGTCATCTGAAGGTCAGCCGGGAAATAGGGAATCACTTCATCCAGGGAACCTATAAGGACGTGTGAGAAATGTGCCATCAGTATAGCCAAGCTAGCCTGTCGAAGACCTAGGGAGGAAGCAGCATACACCTTCCGCCTCAAATAATCCAGCTTCTTGGACTCATCGGGCGGTTTGTCCACATCCCTAGCGTTCCCAGAACGCTAGAAAACATTAATCGGTCACCAGCCCCTCCGCAGAGGAGTGCTCCAAGAAACCGGAGAGTGAACCGGTGGGGACCGCGTCCTTACGGGCCATCCTGGCCGAAGGCTCGGGACAAGACGAAGGCCGTTGCCACAACTCCAGGGCCGGGCCAACAATGGCTTCAGCCACCGGGAAGGCCTCAGTGGGAGAATCTCCTCGGTCCAGTATCTCCATGAGGGGATATCTGGCCTGTTTCTGGACGGGTTCGAGCTGCATCCCAGTAGACTCTGAGATGAGTTGAAGAATACCCAGGAACAAGGATGGGCTCTCATCCATTGACTGACCTCAGCGGATTCCAGGTCAATGGGCCTGGAGTACAGGGAGGGAATCGTCGTCAGACCCGAGAATCTGCAAACAACTGCCGAGTGCCCGAGCCGACGCTCCACCTGCCGAGGTCGACAGGGAGTGAGGGTGACCGACAACCGTGGGGCAAGCCCTGACCAACCGAGAATCCTTGGTCGGGGCCCCAGTCTGAAGAGGCGGTGGTTCCACCACAATGTCGCGGAGCAGCCGTTTCGCCGAACAACTGGCGCCGGGTCGGCTCCTTGATGACTACTTAGGGGTTGCTTCGGGTCACTCCGGTGACAGCCACTTAATTGCCAAAGAAGGCGATGGAGTCAGCTTGTTACTGGTCAATCAAAGTTGCTGCCACATCATGTCCTCATAGCACCGACGTAACTTATGTCAGAGCCTATCCTCTGAAGAGGACGAGGACGGCGAGCGGTGGCTTCTCCAGTCGACAACCGTCTAACGGGTCGAGAAAAATCTCATTTGCGTCGACGGATGTCTCGGCTGGCTGACCTGATGGGGACACCGGGAAGCCAGTGGCCTTAGCCGCAACCTCGACCAAAGTTGAGAGCCGACGGTTCAGTGAAGGGAATCTCTCCCGCTCCCACGAACGTCGACAGTGGGACTTACCTTTTGGTTCTTTTTTCTTAGACCGACTGGAATGTCCCGACGGCCCTTCTCCTTTGGTGGAGAGAGACTAGCAAAGCTCCTTAAAGGAAGCAGTATAGGAAAAGCCCAAGGAGAGTGGGATAAACGCCGCAGCCAAGGAGGAAGATAAAGCGGCCTGGGCCGCCTCCTCTTCGAGGGCAATCAACTGGTCCAGCTGCTCCGCGGAGCCCGCAGTCGCGGACACGTCCCAATCGAGCCTCCTTTGACTTCACTGGCGGGTACTGCCGGGATGCCCAAGTTGCAGTCTGGCAGCGCGGTCCCCTAGAACCGAAGCCGAGAAGGACTTGCACAGATCGCAGGCCTGCAGATCATGAGCAAGACCCATGCAGTAAACGCACGTGGAGTGCAGATCGGTCCCAGAAATCTTCTGCCTGCAAGGGCACCAACGGAAGCCGGGAGTGGATTTGTCCATTGCAGCCGTGAGGAAAGAAGAAGACTGAAGTCTTGTAAATTTTAAAACAATTTTCAGGAAACCCGAAGAGGTAGAATCCAGGCCTAAAACGCAGAGCGCTAAAGAGGGAACCTGAGCTTCCAAGCGGTAAGGAAGATCTGGCGTCATGGGGCGGAGCCGAGGGTTTTACCACCCGGGTGGGTGGGAAGAGCCAGCTTGAAGACCTTCCGGCAAGAATTAAAGTGGCAAGGAACCTGCCACACAGTGTGGACTGAACAACATATCCACATCCCTAGAAAGAAAATATTTTCCATTTAGATGCATACACATTTTTTTTTTGTAGCTGGTTTTCTATAAATCCTCAGGACTTCCAATATTTTCTGTGATTGATTTAAACAAGACATTTCTTGCTTCTCAAGAACGAAAACCTCAAGTGTAATATTCTGAGGTCTGGAAAAGTTATTCTGTCCTGAGACAAGGTCGGCAGGTTGAGTCTCAGGGGTAATGTGATGGGAGTCATGCATGACAGGGTCAGAAGCATTGAATACCAAAGACTGCCTGGTCCTGTCTAGGACTATCAGAGCCATAGCTGTTGGTTCCCTCCCGAGTTTCACGAGCATGCTCTGGATCAGGGGAAATGGAAGGAATGCATACAGGAACCTCCCTGACTATGTTAAGACTGAATAATCTGGCAGTGTATCTTGTCTGGGGGCCTGCAACAGAAGTCTGGGTGCTTGTTGTTCTCCAATGAGGTGAACAAATCTATCTCTGGAGCATCCCATCTTCTGAAAACTGATGCCAGCACCTGCTCAGAGATCATTTGTGATTGCCCTGGCACATCCTGCTTAGGAAGTCTGCCATCACACTATCTCTGCCTGGCAGACGATTCTATCATTCAGAAAGTTTGCCTGTTTGTGCACTGTTCCTCCGTTTTTTTACATAGCACATGGTTTCGGTGTCTGTCAGATCTAACCTTTTTAACCCTGAAACTGGGAGGAGAGGGACTCCATTGACAGAAGTACTGCTCTGAATTTTAAGAGGCTTATGTGCTCCATTCATTCTTGTGGGCTCCAGATGTCAATTATTGTGAGATAACCGAAGTGTCCTCCCCACAACCCCAGGTCGGAGGCATCTGTTGCGTGCACCTGGGTAGGGGACACATGAAGGCAAGGCAAATTTATTTCTAAGGTGCCCAATCCCGGAAGCTCTGGGTGCCGTACATGATAAAACAAAATAAAATACAAAATAACACTTATGCAATTACAAAATATTAAAACATAAATATAAAATAGAAATACACAAAACGCTGAGGGTCAGGAGACAGGGGAGATGGCTTAATCTCCAAATGCCTGGCAAAACAGATAGGCCTTATGGACAGATGGACTCTGCTCTCTGAGGTTTTCTCTTCTCTTCCACCATTCCAGTGCTTGTACCAAAGTTTCTGTGACTGGCATGGAGTAGGATAAAGGATCTGACCTTTGGCACCAGTACCTTCTAAGGTGTTACTGTACATTCATTATATACAGGCAGGCCTATGGCATCATAGCTGTTGCTGATGCTGTGTTGCCTAGTTGTTGCAGAAAATCTCTTGCAGGCCTTTTGCTGCACTGGGATGAATGTGAGATTAGATTGGTTACCCTGTTCAGAAGGATAAATGCCCTTCTCTGCAGAGTATCCAATTATATGTCGGTGAACTCCAGAACCTGAACTGGCTCTGCCTGAGACTTCTGCAGGTTTATTGGGAATCCTAGTTTCTCTAATGTGCTTCTTACCAGAGAGATGAAGCACACTGCCTTTTTTTTTGTTTTTCCAGAGACTAGCCAGTTGACCAAGTAAGGAAAACTACCACACCTTCCCTCCTCAAATGCACTACTACTACCACAGCTAGGAACATTGTAAACCTCGTAGTGCTGAGGACTGGTCACAGGGTAGGAATGTGAACTGGTACTGGCAGTTTCCCAGTCTGAACCTTAGATATTTCCTGCAACTGGGTCCGACTGGAACATGGAAGCATATATACTTTAGGACTAATGAACCCAGTCAACCCTCTGACTGTAGGGGTGGAATTACTGTGCTCAGGGTGATCATCCTGAGTTTTTCCTTCTTGATATGCCTGTTTAGACATCGCAGATCTATAATGGTTCACCATTCTCCTTTCTTTTCGTGGGTTAGCGAGCATCTGTAGAAAAGGTCCTATTCCCACTGTGAAACAGGGATCTTTTCCACTACCTTTGTTTGTAGGAGCTTTTTTACCTCCAAATGCAGCAGGATTTTTTCCACTGGGGAGTGAGCTGGGAAATTTCTTGGTTTATACAACTTTGGAAATGTTTGACATTGTAGAGACAGATCTTGACACACTACTTCCAGGACCCAACTGTCTGTAGTGATTTTTATCCCACTCCTGCAAGTAGTGTATCAGTCTTACCCACACTGACAATGACTGACAAGCGACCTGGGCAAAACTGTCAGTGTTTTGTTGGGGAGCAGGTGCTGCAGCATGTGTAGCAGCCCTCCTGCCACTACCTCTGCAGTACCCTCTTTGTGGCTGGTAATCATACAGTAGCTAGGATGGGAACTTTCACCAAACAAAGAATTACCTTCAAAGAGTAAATCAATGTATTTTGCAAGAGTGCCCCAAGTAAGAAGAGTTGTCCTTGGCCAGGCAAATATTTATCACCTCCTTGCTGTCTTCTGAGAACTGCTAATTGCCTTTGTTAAATCTTCTTAAGAACACTGAATGTGCCAAGACTCTGGAAGCTGAGTCACTGGCATCAACAGCTATGTGGAACTGGAAATTACTGGCCTCAAGGGCTGACTTTGCAGCTGCTGCCAAGTCCTCTCTCACTTCACCATCCACCTTTCCCTCATAGCCTGCACTGCATTCCATGCTGCTTTCTGGTTCTGAGCGGTACAGCCCATGTAGGCAGCCTTCCTTAGCTGCAGGGAGGCAGATGTACAAGTTTTCCTGGCCATAGTGTCCAGTTTTCTGGAATCTTTCTCAGGAGGCTGGGCAGAGAGAAGCAACTCTGCCTTCTCAAAGACTGTTGCCTGTACCACCCCCATATGATCAGGGTGGGCATACAGATATTCTGCTCCCTCTCTGTCCACCAGATATTTTTTTATTTCCTTGTCTATGCCAGCAGTAGTGTGTAGTGCTGACATAATTTTAGAGGTGGCTTTTCTGAGTCACTTATGAACTGGGGCTAACAGTCTCCTTGTGCAGTTAGACCCAACATGTTCATGAGTTCCATCTCATCTTCCTCTGTTTCTTCTGAGGGGATACTGAGGATGTCTAACATTTGTAGTGTGAATGAGGAATATGAAGGATAATCTTCATTAATCATTTAAGGAAAACCAAATTATTGCGCTGGGGACACCGCAGGCTCTACTGGTTCATCCTCCTCCTCCAGGACAGGTTGAAGCTGGGGAACATGAATCTGGGGAAGGGGCAGTCATATTCATAACATTTCCCATAGCCCAAAGTGTCTGGAAAAACTGCCACATCTTAGTAATGTCCTATGCAGAGGGCAATGGTTCAACTGCATGCTCCTTATCCCTTGCAAGAGGAGTGGCAGCAACATGCTTTTTCTTCAGGCACTGTTTTCAGCACCTGCTCTGAGGCTCTTTTTGTACTTCTGCCATCAAATACATCAGGGTTTCCCTTTTCAGATGCCCTGTGTTCTTTACTTTTCAAATGGCTTAGCAGCTTTGTCTTTTTTCTTTGTCATTTGGATAGGACTACTGCTTTTAAGGTGATGGATCCCCCGATGTAAGCTTTCCACCATCATTGGGAGCTCCCTCCTTTTCTGAACATTGGTCATGTTTTGGTGACACTGAAGCTGTTACCGAGACATACTATAATGGGAACCATGACTGGGATGTACCTATACCAGGTTATACTCTATTCAGAAAAGACAGGGAGGAGAGGTAGCTCTTTACGTCATGGAGGGTATAAAAGTAACTGAGGTACAGGGATTTGGGGGGGGTATGGAGGCCCTGTGGGTCACCCTAGAGACAGGCAATGGCACCGCTATATGAACGGGCATGATCTACAGAACAAGGGGAAAAGTTGGACAAGGTTCTAGTGGAAGCCATCCACAAGATGGCGACTAATGGAGAGGAAGTGCTGCTGGTTGGTGACTTTAATCTGCCAGATGTCGATTGGAGCATCCGGGCTGTAGCCTCAGCCAGGAGCAGGGACATACTGGACTCCCTGCAAGGGCTCAGGAAGCTAGTGCTAGAGCCCAACCAGGAGGGTGTAGTTTTGGACTTGTTATTTACCAACGGGGACAGAATTGCAGATGTCATGGTGGGTGGACACCTGGGGTCCAGTGATCATCGCATGTGTGGTTCAGTATGAGGACAGTGGCAGAGTCAAGCCACATGAAAGCGAGGAACCTTGATTTCAGGAGGGCAGACTTTGCAAAATTGGGGGTATGTCTCAGAAAAGCCCTAGCAGGGAGGAAGGACCGGGGGGGGGGGCAGTTGAGGAACAGTGGGCCCATCGAGCCATAGTGGAGGCAACAAACCTTTGCATCAGGTGAATAAACAAAGACAAGAAAAAAAGAAAAACACTATGGTTCTCAAAAGAAGGGGCTGGGAAGGTAAGAGCAAAATAATTGGTGGATAAGCAGAGGGAGGTAGGAAAGGCAGTCAGGAGTGCAAAGGCACAAATGGAAGAAAAAACAGCCCAGGCAGTAAAGAATGGGGACAAGACTTTCTATAGGTACATTAGTGAAAGGAGGAAGTTAAGGGGTGCGATTGTAAGACTTATGGGGTAGAATGGGAGTGTGCAGAAGGGGACTTTGAAAAGGCAACAATCCTGAACAAATATTTTTGTTCAGTATTCACAGAAGAGGGGGAAGGTGAGGGACCACAATTAAATGGCAGCAGCAATATGGGGAGGGGGACACCAGCCCATTTACAGAGGACAGAGTTCTAAAGCAACTTGCAAAACCAAAAGTGGACAAGGCAATGGGACCAGACGGGATACATTCTAGAATATTAAAAGAGCTTAGGGAGGTGCTGCCAGCACCACTGGAAGCCCTGTTCAATGAATCGCTGGAAACGGGAATAGTTCCAGAGGACAGGAGGAGAGCAGATGTGGCCCCTCTATTCTACACAAAAGTGGGACCAGGGAGGAGGCCGGAAACTCTAGACCAGTCAGCCTGATCTCGGTGGTGGATAAAATAATGGAATCACTGCTAAAAGAAAAGACTGTGGAACATCTTAAATCCAGCGGAGCACAGGATCTGAGGCAGCATGGATTTACAGCGAGATGGTCATGTCAAACAAATCTGATCAACTTCTTAGACTAGGTGATCAGGGAAGTGGATCGGGGGAGCGGTGGATGTGGCCTACCTAAATTTCAGTAAGCCCTTCGACACTGTTCCACATAAGAGGCTTGTAAACAAGCTAGGTAGCTTGGACTGGGTCCCAAGGTGTAAACTGGGTGAGAAATTGGTTGAGGGACAGAACACAGAGTGGTGGTAAATGGAGCTCAATCTGAGGAAAGGAGGGTGACCAGTGGGGTGCCACAGGGATCAGTTCTGGGCCCAGTCCTATTCAATGTCTTCATAAGTGACACTGCAGAGGGACTGGAAGGAAAGGTAAGCCTCTTTGCAAATGACACTAAGATCTACAACAGGGCAGACACTCCGGGAAGGGGTGGAAAGAATGAGGAGGGTCCTAGGTAAACTCGAGGAAGGGTTAAGAGTGTGGCAGCTAAGAGTCAATGCAAAGAAGTGCAAAATCATGCATTTGGGGCACAGGAACCCAAGGGAGGCTTACATTTTTTTTGGGGGGATACTGATGACAACCAAACAGGAAAGAGATCTGGGGATAATCCTATCAGAAGACCTAAAGGTGGCCAAACAATGTGCCAAGGCTGTGCGGAGAGTCAGTGGGTACTGGGGTGCATAGGGAGAGGTATCATCAGCAAAGGAAAGGAGGTAGTGATGCCTCTGTACAAATCATTAGTGAGACCTCAAAGGGAAGTACTGTGTCCAGTTCTGGAGGCCGCAACTCTGTAAGGACACAGACAGTGTAGAGGCTGTTCATAGAAGGGCAACAAAAATGGTGCAGGGCCTGCACCAAAAGTCATGAGTAGCTGGAGGAACTCAACATGTATACTCTGGAGGACAGAATAGAGAGAGGTAATATGACAGAGACCTTCAAATATCTCAAGGGCATAAATAAGGAGGGTAGCATCTTTCAGAAAAAGAGATGTTCTACAATGAGTGGTCATGACATGAGGCTGGAAGAGGGAAGACTAAGGGGTAACGTGAGGAAGTATTTCTTCACAGAAAGGGTGGTGGTTGCATGGAACAGCCTCTCAGTGGGGGCAAATTCGCTACGAGAATCCAATATTGCATGGGATAGGCATCGGGGAACCCTAGTGATAATAAAGAGAACAAAGCCGGGGATCAAGTATAGCCTGCAGTTTTTGTAGCAGTTAGAGAAAATGGGCAGACTGGGTGGGCCTAGTGGTCCTTATCTGCTCTCAATTTCCATGTTTTTATGTAAGCATCTTTTGGAGCCAAAAGGGTTTTCCCTTTTGCTGCCCTTTTTGTTTGAGGGTACAATTTCTTAAATAGTTCACAATTCTTAAAATTGTGATCTAGGCCTAAACACCCCATGCACAACTCATGACAGTCTGTTTTGGCAGGAACTGGAAACAGAATTTACAGTCTTTACGTCCCGTAGACCCAGTTTTCTTCTTGAGTCCATCAGTCATGCCAAAGTGCAGATATCATTCAACTTTTCTGTAAATTTGGTTCATCTTAATAAAATACCACTACTTAGTAATTAAATCAAGCAGTTATTAAAATAAAATACAAAAAGCAGTCAGTTCTAGGTAACAAGCTTCCTGAATTAGTGGCCTTGATGGAGGAGGAACATCTGGATATTGTGGCAGTCACAGAAACATGGTACACACAAAACCATGACAGGGACGTAAACATACCAGGATACACTATCTATAGGAGGGACAGGGAGGGTAAAAGAGGAGGAGTAGTTCTTTACATAAGGGAAGGAATAAAAGCAACAGAACAAAAGGGTAAACAGGGAGGAGGAGAAGAAGCACTGTGGGTAAATTTGGAGACAGGCAATGGCACCACAATCCGCATAGGGTTGATACAGACACCCTTCTCAGGGGAGGAAATGGACAAGGAAATGATAGAAAGTATACTTAGAATGGCAGAAAAGGGGAGATATTGCTGATGGGTGATCTGAATATGCCAGATGTTAACTGGAGTGCAGTTGCAGCTGCCACTCAAGAGTCCAGTTATTCTAGATGCCCTACAGGGGCATGCCTTAGACAACTAGTACTGGAGCCCACCGGAGAGGAGCAATATTAGATTTGATACTCTCAAATGGAGATGGAGAGAGGATCACTTGGATGTAGAGAGTGGGTAGCCATCTGGGAACTAGCACCATCGAACAGTATGGTTCACAATAAACACAGCAACAGAGTCCAAGCCATACAAAGACAAAAGTACTGGACTTTAGGAGGGCGACTTGCCAAAATGGGTGAGTGCCTAAGGAATGCACTAGCAAATGGGGCAGGAAGGAGGGTGGAAGAACAATGGGAATAATAAAAACTGCCATCACAGAGGTAACAAGCCTTTGTGTGAAGCAAATAAACAAAACAAGACGATGTAAGAAACCACTATGGTTCTCAAAGGAAGTGGCAGTGAAGGTTCAAGAGAAAAGAAAGCATTCAGGAAGTACAAGGAATTGCAGAAGGAGCAGGACAGAGAACTGTATCAGTTAAAGCAAAGGAGGCTGGGAAGGCAGTCAGAACAGCAAAGGCCCAAACCGAGGAAAAGATAGCCAACTCAGTTAAGAAGGGGGATAAATACAGGTTACTCACCTGTAACAGGAGTTCTAGGAATGGTATATGTTGTTCATCCACACTGTCTGGCAGGTATCCTTGCCGCTTTAAATCTTGCCGGAAGGTCTTCAAGCTGGCTCCTCCCACCCACCCGGGTGGTAAAACTCTCGGCTCCGCCCCATGATGCCATATCTGGCCCGCTGGAAACTCAGGTTGTGCGTCGAAGCCAGGGAGGTCGGGTGGGTCGTGTGGATGAACAACATATACCATTCCTAGAACTCCTGTTACAGGTGAGTAACCTGTATTTCTAAAGACATGGATATGTTGTTCATCCACACTGTCTGGCAGACTCCTAGCAGTTCTCCGGGAGGAGGGAGGCAAGGCGCACACCCCCTACTTAGGAAATAAAGACTGGAGAATCGAGGCCCCAAAACCAGCATCCCGGCGTGACTCAAGGTCGATGTGGTAATGGGTAATGAAGGTGTGTGCTAACTTCCAGGTAGCAGCCCTGCAGATTTCCTGGATAGGGACGTCCCTGGAAGCAGCCACCGATGCAGCAGTATGGCGGTAGAATGAGCTCTTATCCTCTGGAGGCTCCATGCCCACCAACTTATAGCAGAGATCTATGCAGAGTGACCCACCTGCTTATCGTCGCTTGGCTGCAGGTCTGCCAGATGCGCTTCCAAGCGTGGTGACAAACAGCTGGCGAACCTCTCCCAATTTCAGCTGTGCGCTCCTTATAATAAGCGAGCGCCCTTCTAGGGTCCAAAGTATGGAGCCTGTATTCGGCCTCCGAGGTGTGATTGGGGTAGAACACCGGCAGAGTCAACACCTGGTTAATGTGAAACTCCGACACCACCTTCGGAAGGAATTTCGGGTGGGGGCGCAGGACAACCTTGTCCCTGTGGAAGACCAGGTAAGGAGACTCAATGCAGAGCGCCTGGAGCTCTCCCATCCTTCTGGCTGACGGATAGGCACCAAGAAGGTGGTCTTCCACAACAGGTGAGAGTTCACACCTGTGCATTGGTTCAATGGCTGCCCATGAGCTTTGCCAGTACCAGCAGTAGATCCCACGGAGGTGGAGGTTCTCGTGACCGGGAGGGAATATGATCAAGGCCTTTGAAAAGCGCCAGACCACCTTCTCCTGCGCCACCGACTGCTCCCCCGCCCGTGTGCCCGGTAAGCAGAGATGGCTGCCAGGTGCACCTTAGGTCGCCGACCTAAGCCCTTGACAGAAAGAGACCATAAATAGTCCAAGATGCTAGCCAAGGAACAGGAGGAAGGTCCAAGCCCTTGCCTCTGACACCAAATGGAAAACCTTCCATTTGAAAGCATAGCATTTCCCGGTCGATCCTTACGGAACGCCTCAACTACATTGAGGACCTCGCGGAAAGACCCAAGGCCTGGAACTCTAGCCGCTCAGGAACCAGGCCGTCATGGTGCAGGGATTGAAGGTCCGGATGGAACACCTTCCCTGATTGACTGAGAGCAGGTCCGGGCGAGCTAGAAGCTGTCCTGAGCCTGGAGCTGAGGCTGAGGATCTGGTACCAGAACTGGCGGGCCAGTCTGGGGCTATCAGGAATCACCTGCACCTTGTCCCTCCTTGCTTTGAGAAGCACCTTGTGTATCAAGGGAAATGGGGGGAAGGCGTAGAAGAGGCCCGGGGTCCACGGCCTCGAGAAGGCATCCCCCTGCAGCGAGCCCTGCTGAGGGGGCGGGCATGGAACAGCCTTCAGCTTCGTGTTCTCCCTGAGGCAAACAGGTCCACCTGAGGTGTGCCCCAATGGGAGAACAGATCTTGTACTACCTCTGGAGGAGAGACCACTGGGATGCAGCCCCTATCCAGCTTAGGCATCGGCCAGGGTGTTGGAGGCTCCTGCCACATGAATGGCTAGGAGATCCGCCTCCAGGCTGCGCATTTAGTGACCAAAATGCGGAGAGCTTCCCTGGCTAGAAGCATGGAGCCGCCTCCCCGCCTCGGCGGTTTAGATAGTACATGGTCGCGGTATTGTCCGCCTGACTCGGACCACTTGACCCCGGAGAAACGGAGCAAAGGCGTGAGAGCTAGGCAGACCGCTCGAGCTCCAGCAGGTTGATGTGGCATCGACTCCCGTGGGACCAGAGGCCGTGGAGTCGGTGTTCCCCAGATGGGCACCCCAACCCATCAGAGAGGCATCGGTCGATAGAGAGACCGCCGCTCGGGCGACAAACGGATGCCCTCCTGCAGATGAACTGAACGTCCACCACCGGAGAGGGCCGCCCACATCCTTGGTCACCGCCACTAGCTGGTCCAATGGATTCGCAGCGCCAGTGACCACTGGCTGGCCAGTCCCCACTGAAGAGGGTGAGTGTGCCAGCGTGCTCAACGGACCACGCCTGGTGCAGCTGCCATGAAACCCAGGAGGCAGGAAGTCCCTAGGCAGGGGCGCGATCAACCAGAAATGACTGGGCAAAGGAGGAAAGAACCTCGGCCCTGACCGCCAGGAACCGTGCTCTGGCTCGAAGAGAGTTGAGCTCTGCCCCGATGAACAGAATCACCTGCTTCGGCTCGAGTTCAGACTTGGCCTCATTGATAAGAAGGCCGATTTGAGAGCAAACCTGGAGGGCCAGATCTGGACCGCCCACCTCCTGTCTGGAGGGGCTGTATCAGCCAATCGTCGTGGCAGGTACACCCGACCGGCGGCGTCAAGAGGGAAAGCTGTCACCACTGCTATGCATTTGGTGAAGACCCTGGGAGCTGGAGACAGGCCAAGGGCATGGCTCGGAATCGAGATCCCTCCGCCGAAAAGCCAAGGAACCTCTGATGTGACGGACGGATAGGGACGTGAAAGAACGCGTCCCTGCAGGTCCAGAGAGCAGAACCACACGCCGGGTTCCAGGGATGGTATTATCTGAGCCAGAGTGACCATCCTGAAGGTTCGAGACCTGTGGAACTTGTTTAGGTCGTGTAGGTTGGAGAATGGGGCGCCAGCCCCGTCCGCTTCTCGAACCAGGAAGTACCTGGACACAAACCTCGGTCTGAGGGAGGGTCCGCCACTCTCCTGATCACCTCCTTTGGAGGAGGAGGAGTTACGCGGTCGGCGAGCCGACAGTGAAGGCGGATCTGATGCCTCGAGGGTGCCATTTGCTCGAAAGGCGGGCCTGCTTGAATTCCAAGGGCAGGCCTTTTCCCACCACTCCAACACCCACCTGTCTGTGGTAATAACGGACCAGGCGGAAAGGAAGTAATGGAGCCTCTCTACCGGGGAACCTGGGGTGAGGGTGACAGGTCTAGCGACACCCTCAACCCGTCACTGGGCAGGCTTTGAGGAGGGACCGGCCAAGGGACCTCCTGGGCTTTTTCCTCCTGCTTCCTGTTGGAGGAAGCCGAGATTTGGGCTTGGGATGCCAAGCTCAGGCCTGCTGGCCCTGACGTTGTTGGGGCGTGGGAAGCGCGAGGGACGAAAGGGCTTAGGCTGTGGTTCTGGCCTCGCCCTTCTGAGCGGATGAGACCGAGTCCAAGGTGGCATTGGACCTCGATCATCTGCAGGTGACCTTCCATCCCAGGGTCAAGAGGTCAGTCCCCCAAGAGGTGGACATCCGCCAACTTGTGCTGGGTATCCGGCGAAGGTGGATATCCAGCCAGCTGCCTCGACGACGATAGCCACTGCAGCCGCCTCAACCAGGCACATGAGTCCCCATGTCCAAAGCAGTCTGAAGCTGCTGTTTGGCCACTGCCCTGCCCTGGTCCCGCACCTGCCTAACCGTGGTCTGCAGATCGGCGGGAAGATGAGGGACGACCTCGCAGGAAGCCCAACAGGGCGTGAGAGAAATGTGCCATAGGGCGGCCGAACTGGCCTGGCTAATGCCGAGGAGGATTTAGCATAGACTTTTTGTCCGCATAGTCCAATTCTGGACTCCTTGTCGGAGGTTTGTCCACATCCCTAGCCGCTCGCACGCCGAAAACGCTGTTTGTAACCAACCCCGCGGTGTGTTCCAAAACCGGACAAGGAACCGTAGGGACCGTGATACTTCCTGGCCATCCTGGCCGAAGGCAGGGCAGGACGCCTGCAGAGCTCCAAGGCCGGCCCACTATGCCCGCCACCAGAAAGGCCTCCGTGAGGGGAATCCTGTCCAGAATCTCCGTGAGGGGACACCTGGCCCACTCAGAAACGGTTCGAGCTTCATCCCGTGGACTCGATGATGAGCTGAAGCAATCCTAGGAAGGACTGAGGGCTATCGCCCACCGACTGTCCTCCTGAGGACCCAAGTCCATTCGCTTGAGAGAAGGGAGGAATCGTCTTCGGACTCGGAAGAGTCCTCGAAGAGCTGCCTCGGGCCTGAGCCACCCTCCACCTGCCGAGGTCGATCGGGAGTGAGGTTGACAGACAGCCTATGGGGCAGTCCCTGAGCCGACCGAGAATTCTTGGTCGGGGCCCCAAATAACGGCTGTGGAGGCGGAGGTTCCACCGGAATCGGTGGGGCAGCTGGTTTTGGCCGAACAACCGGCCTGGGAACAGGCTCCTCGGATAAAACGAGGGGCTGTTTCGGCCGCTCCGGTGACCGCCACTTAATGGCCAGGGAAGGCGACGGCGTCGGCTTGTTCCCGGTCAGAAGGAGCTGTTGCCACATAAGGTCCTCATATCGTCGACGCAATTTACGCCGAAGCCTCGCCTCGTCTGAGGAAGAGGACGAGCGGCGGCGCCGCTTGCCGAGACCGCCTATGACGGCGGGATCGGCTGGACCGCGAGGAAGTCCGAGATCGAGAACCTCGGCTTTCCCGAGGACGCAGAGCGGGAGGTCGTGGGGCAGGCACTCCCCTCGGTTCGGAGGGTTCAACCGAGAGCTCCGGAACCGAGGCACAGACAAGCCAACGGGGTCCTCAACTCCCACTGGGGGAACCGGGGAGAGGGGATTCTCGGCTTCTCCTGCCGACAACCCGTCCAACGGGTCGAGAAAAATCTCGACCGTGTCGACGGGAGTCTCGGTCAACTGGCCTGACGGGGACACCGTGAGACCAGTGGCCGAAGCCGAACGGTCGACCGAAGTCGACGGCCGACAACTCGGAGAGGGATCTTTCCCGCTCCCAAGAGCGTCGACGGTGGGACTTACTCTTGCTCTTTTTTGACCGAGAAAACGGTCCAGCAGAAGTTGGACCTCACCTTTGGTAGAGAGGGTCAGACAAGCCCTTAAAAGAAGGTGAATAAGAGGCACCGAGAGATAGCGGACAAATGCCGCCTAGTCGGGTAGAAGCGCCCGCACGGCCTCCTCTTCGAGAGGGCAACTGTCTGTCGAGCTGAACTACCGAGCCCGCCAGCCGCTGAAACCGCCGACCGAGCCTCTTTGATTTCACCGAGGAAACCGCTTGGGGCGCCCCAGTTGTAAATCTTGGGCAGCACGGTCTTCGAGGACGAGGTCGAAAAGAAGAGCACAGGTCGCAGGCCCGCGGGTCGTGCTCAAGGCCCAAGCAGTAGACCGACGTGAGTGCGGATCCGTCCAAGACATCTTCACACAAGGGCATCTCTGGAAACCGAGTCAGATTTGTCCATCGCGAGCCGTGAGGGAGAGAAGACCAAAGTCTTTAAGCAAAACTATTAAATTCAAATTTCAAGAGTTAGGAACCAGTCTTATACGCAGAGCTGTCACGGAGGGAACCTGAGCTTCCAAGCGGTAAGGAAGATCTGGCGCCATGGGGTGGAGCTGAGTTTTACCACCCGGTGGTGGGAGGAGCCAGCTGAAGACCTTCCGCAAGATTTAAAGCTGCAAGGATACCTGCCAGACAGTGTGGATGAACAACATATCCATGTCCCTAGAAAACCTTTTATAGGTACATCTAGGAGTGAAGGAAGACCAAGGAGGGATAGTGAGGCTTAATAACGGGAGGGGAGGGTGGGCAGAGGGAGAAGGTGAAAAGGCATAGATACTAAACAAATATTTTTTGCTCAGTATTTACAAAGGAAGAGGGAGGTACATAAAACAAACAGTAGTAACACTCTGGATACAGAAGTTGCTACCGGCCCATTTACAGAAGAAAGGATTCTGAAAGAACTCTTAAAACTGAAGGTGGACAAAGCAATGGGGCCTGATGGGATTCATCCCAGAATTCTGAAAAGAACTAAGGGTAGAACTTTGACACTGACTACCCTTTTAACAAACCATGGGAGGATGGGGTGGTACCTGAGGACTGGAGGAGGGTAGATGTGATTCTCTTCACAAAGTGGGAGCCAGAAGCAGGAAACTATAGACCTGTTAGTTTAACCTCAGTGATAGGGAAAATGATGGAATCACTTCTAAAGGAAAGAACTGTCAAGTATCTAGAGGCCAGAGGGCACAGGACCCTAGGCAGCATGGATTCACAGCAGGAAGGTCATGCCAGACGAATCTGATAGATTTCTTTGACTGGGTGACCAAAGTAGTAGATCAGGGAGGGGCTGTGGACATGGCCTACCTAGACTTTAGCAAGGCATTTGACACAGTCCCCCACAAAAGATTAATATATAAATTAGCCAGCCTGGGAGTGGGTCCCAAGATGACAGCCTGGGCAAAGAATTGGCTGGAGAATAGGACACAGAGGGTAATAGTAAATGGAGTCCACCTCAGAAGAAAGGAGGGTTACTAGTGGGTGCCGAGGTTCAGTATTAGGATCGGTCCTCTCTAAATGTCTTATGTTTACATTGCAGAAGGACTGGAAGGAAAAGTATGTCTCTGAAGATGACACTAAGATCTGCAACAGAGTTGATGCACAGGGTGGGGTGGAAAGGATGAGAAGGACTTGGAGGTTAGAGGAATGGTCAAATGTATGGCAGCTTAGATTCAATGCTAAGAAGTGAAGGTAATGCACTTGGAAACAAAACCAGGGAAGAGTACACAATGGGGGTGAGATACTAACAACAACAAAATGGAAAGAGACCTGGGGTAGTCATATCAGATGACCTAAAGATGGGCAAGCAATGTGAGAGGGCAGCAAGGAGGGTTGGGGGATACTGGGATGCATAGGGAGAGGCATCACCAGTAGAAAACAGGAAGTTATTATCCTCTGTACAGACAGCTGGTGAGACCCCATCTGAGTACTGTGTGCAGTTCTGGAGACCCAATCTCCAAAAGACATAGACAGGATGGGCTGTCCAGAGGAGGGCAACTAAAATGGTGCAGGGTCTGCACCGGAAGACATATGAAGAGAGACTTAAGAAGCTTAATATGTATAGCCTCGAGGAAAGGAGGGAAAACTGACCCTGTCTCCTTTTAAGCCAGTCACGACTTGTGATTTGCACTTTCTATCTTGGAAAGCGTTGTTTTTAGTTGCAATTACTTCTGCTTGAAGAATTTCAGAGTTTCAGGCCCTCTGGTGTGAGGAGCCTTACTTGATTCTTCACAAAGACAGGGTGTCTTTGCGCACAAATCGTAAGTTTCTCACTAAGGTGGTTTCTAAGTTTACACTCATTCATTCTATCCACCTTCCTGTTTATTTTCCTGAGTGTGCCAATCCAAGGGAAGCACTGCTCCATACATTAGATGTGCGCAGATTTTTGAAGTACTACCTGCTTAGGACCAAGAAGTCTAGAAAGTTAAAGCAGTTGTTTTTCTTTCTCCCTTGGTAGAGAGGGCTTTCAGTTTCTAAGCAGTGTTTATACAAATGGTTGGCTAACTGCATTGTGTTCTGCTACAACAAGTACGGCAAAGAATTGTCTGGTGCTGTCATAGCTCATTCTACCAGAGAAATGGCTACCTCGGTGGCTTGTTACAGAGGGGTCTCAGCTACACAGACCTGGAGTACAGTCCATACCTTCACTAAGCACTACAGTCTGCACATTGCCTCTAGAGCCTGTGCAAGTTTTGGCAGGGCTGTGTTACAGGGACTCCTATCGTACGTTTATGGAGAGCCCTCCTCCCAGACTGTCTGTTATATGCACTTGTAACTGCTTGGGACTTGTTCTTATGGTGTTACCTGATAACCGAGATACCCCCAAGGAAGATAGTTACCCAAGAACTTAATGTAACAGTAGCTCTTCAAGGGGATCGCTGTCATCAGGTATGCTTTCCCTCCCACCATCCCCCTTCTTGCGGCTTCTGTCTAGGAACTGACTGGTGTATCTAGCCTTTCTTTTAGGTCTGGGCACCTCTCTGTCTCTGTCTCTTCTTGGTCCCCCATGGTAAGAGCCTAGCTCCCTTAGTCTCCGGGGGAAAGAACGGAGGAAGGGACCAGGAGCCCAGGGTTTTGAAGGGATCCAGGTGAGCTCCCCAGCCCAGATTTGAGGCATGTGTAGTTAGGATCTGATGCGGGGAGGAGACCTGGAATGGGATGCCTTGAAGCAGATTCAAGGGGTCCATCCACCACTGCAATACCTTGTGTACTGGGGAAAAGACCAGGACTGGTTGGTATAACTCATCCATGCGCTGGCCCTACTGCACCCGGAGGGTTCACTGGAGGATACACATATTCTAGCGGGTCAATATGTCACATGCTTCATCACGCACAATAAAACCGCGCAACAGGAACAGTGCGGTAGGGAAGAGCGAGAGGGTGCAAAACCGCAAAAGGGTGTATGCGATACTGCACCTCTCACTCCTCCCAGACAGAGGATGAGACCCTTCTGGGTCAGGGGGTCAGCGAGCAGCTGCCGTGGCTCGACAGAGGATGAGCCACAGGCAGCTAGGGGGAGAACAGGGGAGTGCGTTGGGACCAGGAGGTTTCTATTCCGGTCCCAGGCAGCATAGTTTTTCTTTCACACTTTGTGCAAATTTAACTGTTAACCCCACCCCGGGTTATTATTTTAGTTGGGAGGTTTAGAAGAGCAGCCTGCAAATCAAGACATGCTGCTGGCAATATATTGCGCTTGTACTGGCAGTGTGGTATACTGCTGCGGCATAATGTCTTGCGACATTATGACCCCGTGCCTATGCATATGCAGTCTGGCCAGTGGAACAGTGGTTATGGCAGCTGCCATCAGGCCCAGCAATATGAGGAATACCCTGGCAGGAATGTATTGACTCTGGGTGACTTCCTGAGCTTGAGCTATGAGGCACTCTGCCCTGTTTTGTGGCAGGAAGACCTTCCCCTGCGCAAAGTCCAGAACTGCCCCTATATACTGCAACCTTTGGGATGGTGTCAGAACCGACTTGGCAGACTGACAGTGATGACTAGGGAGTGAAAAAGTTGGAGAGTTCTCTCCAGAGTTAGCAGAAGCTGTTCACTGGACGGGGCCTTCAGGAGCCAATCCTCCAGATAAGGGAGGACATACAGTCTCTCCCTTCTGAGGGCTGCTGCGACTGCTGCTAAGCACTTGATAAAGACCCACGGTGCAGGGGACAATCCAAAGGGCAGCACTTTGAACTGATAATGCTCATCCTGAATGGCGAAACACAGAAACTTCCTGTGAGGAGGAAAGACTGAGATGTGCAGGTAAGCACCATGCATGTCCAGTGAACAGAGCCAGTCCCCTGCCTTGAGAAGGGGCATCAGGCCTGGTAAAGTGACCAACCAGAATGTTTTGTACTGGGCATACAGACCGAAGTCCTTTAGATCCAGAATAGGCCTCAGAGCTCCAGTCTTTTTAAGGACTAGGAAAAACCTGGAATAAAAAAATAGGTTGCTTACCTGTAACAGTAGTTCTAGGAGTGATAACTGATGTTCATCCACACTTCTGGCAGTGCCCTTTCTCTTAAGGCTTGCCGGAAAGTCTTCAAGCAGGCTCCTCCCACCCACCCGGATGGTAACTCCCTCGGCTCCACCCCTTGATGCCAGGTCTTGCCAGCTGGAAGCAGAATGTCTGTGCCAAAGCCAGGGCAGATCACATGGGTCCATGTGGATGAACATCATATACCACTCCTAGAACTACTGTTACAGGCCAGTAACCTGTTTTTCTAGGGACATGGATATGGTGTTCTAGCCACATTTCTGTCAGACTCCTAGCTGTTCTCTGGGAGGATGGAGGCAAGGCACACACACCCTACTTAGGGAACAGAGATTGGAGAACTGAGGCCCCAAAACCAGCATCCCAGCATGACACTAAGTCAATGTGGTAATAGGAAATGAAGGTGTGTGCTGACCTCCAGTAGCAGCCCTGCAGATATCCTGGATAGTGATGTCCCTAGAAGCAGCCACTGATGCAGTGGTATGACAGGGGGAATGAGCCCTTAGCCCTCTGGGAGCCTCCCTACCCGCCAACCTATTGCAGAGATCAATGCAGGATACAATCTACCTGCCAACTGTCCGCTTGGCTACAGGTCTGTCAGGTGTGGCTTCAGTGTAGGTGACAAATAGCTGGCGAACCTCTCCCCGAATTCCAGACGTGTGCTCTTTGTAATAAGCAAGCGCTCACTTCAGGTCCAGAGTATGGAGCCTGTGCTCGGCCTCCGAGGTGTAACTGGTGAAATACACCGGGAGATTAATCACCTGGTTAAGATGAAACTCTGACACAACCTTTGGGAGGAACTTCGGGTTGGGGAGCAGGACAACCATGTCCCTGTGGAAGACCAGGTAAGAAGACGCCACCAAAAGCGCCTGGAGCTCACTGATCCTTCTGACTGACGTGACAGCCACCAAGAAGGCGGATTTCCACAAGAGGTGAGACATGTCACACCTGTGCATCGGTTTGAATGGCTTGCCCATGAGCTTTGCTAAAAACGAGCAAGTCCCACGGTGGTGGTGGTTCATGCACCAGAGGGGAAATGTGGTCAAGGCCCTGAAAAAAGCACCAGACCATCTTCTCCTGCGCCACCAACAGCTGACCGGTCCATGCCTGGTAAGCAGAGATGGCTGCCAGGTGCACCTTAAGGGTTGTCGACCGAAGGCCCGACTGAAAGAGAGACCATAGATAATCCAAAATGCTAGCCACTGGACAGGACAACGGGTCCAATCCTTTGCCCTGACACCAAAAATAGAATCTCTTCAAGTTGAAGGCATAGCACTTCCTGGTCGACTCCATCCGAGATGCCTCCACAATGGTGAAGACAGCTTCGGAGAGACCCAAAGCCTGGAACTCTAGCCGCTCATAAACCAGGCTGTCAGGTGCAGGGATTGAAGGTCTGGGTGGAGTACCTTCCCCTAATTGATGGAAAGCAGGTCCAGGCGTAGGGGAAGACTCGGGAGCCTGGGGCTGAGGAAATCGGGGTACCAGAACTGGCGTGGCCAGTCCAGAACCACCAGGATCACCTGTGCCTTCTCCCTCCTGGCCTTGAACAGGACCTTATGGATCAACAGAATAGGAGGGAAGGCACAGAAGAGGCCTGGGGTCAAGGGCCTCGAGAAGGCATCCCCCTGCAGTATTCCCTGCTGAGGAAGGCGGGCAAAATACAGCCTCAGCTTTATGATCTCCCTGGAGGTTAACAGGTCCAGCTGAGGGGTGTCCCACTGGGAGAACAGCCTGTATACTACCTCTGGGTTGAGAGACCACTTGTTTGACATCTCGCCCACCCAGCTGAGTGCGTCCGCCAGTTGATTGGAGGTCCCTGCCACATGGATGGCTAGGAGATCTGCCTCCAGGCTGCGCACAACGGTCCAAATGTGGAGAACTTCCCTGCATAGGGGCAGGGAGTGTATCCTGCCCTGTTTGTTGAGGTAGTACATGGTCGTGGTGTTGTCCATCTGGACCTGGACCACCTGACCCTGGATGTGCAAAGCAAATGCAGTCAGCGCTAGCCAAACTGCCCAGAGCTCCAGCAGGTTGATGTGGCATCGCGACTCCTTTACGTTCCCCTAGGTGGGCACCCCAGACCATGAGAGAGGCGTCAGTCCTCAGGATGACCGTCAGCTATGGGAGGACAAATAGGATCCCTTCCTGCAGATGTGCTGGGACTAACCACCACTGGATGGCGTCCCACATCTGTTGGGTCACAGTGACCAGCTGGTCGAAGTGACCCTTGTACTGAGACCACTGGCCAGCCAGCTCCCACTGCAGGGAGTGTATTCTCCAGTGGGCCCAATGGACTATGCTGGTGCAGGCTACCATGTAGTCCAGTAAGTGCAGGAAGTCCTGGGCAGGGCGCAATTGTGCAACCCAAAATGATCAGGTACAGGAGGAGAGAGCCTTCACCCTGTCCGTCGCGAGCTGGGCTCTGGCTCTGCAACAGTTGAGGTCCGCCCAGATGAAGCTGATCACCTGCGAAGGCACGAGATCCAACTTGGTCTCATTGACCAGGAGGCCAAGGGACATGCAGGTCTGGAAGGCCAGGTCCCTGGACCGCTCCACCTCCTGCCTGGAGGGACCTACGATCAGCCAGTCGTCCAGGTAGGGGCAACCCTGGACCCATCGGTGCCTCGGGTAAGCTGCCAGCACTGCACTGCACTTGGTGAAGACCCTGGGGGCCAATGAGAGGCCGAATTGCATGGCTTGAAACTTGTACAGAATTTCCTCTGCTTGGAAATGGAGGAACCTTTGATGAGGAAGATATGGAAATTACGTACCTACCATGATTCTTGATCTTCTTGGATGAAGTCTGCACCATTCATTCACACTACTGGGACAATGCTGGAGGCGCTAGGACCCAGCGGGTGCCAAACATCTTCAGGAGGGCAGGCACCAAGGTAGGGCCACGAATGTACAGCAATTACAACGCTGGCTCGCACTCCAGATAGGCTATCTCGCATTAAGTCTCCAATGCCCTCAGTACCTTTTTGACCGAGGAGGTGCAGCGTAAACTATCCTAAGAAAAACATAACCTAATTCAGGCATAAGATAGCCTGAAAGACCGGTGTAAAAGGGGTCAACTCAACAATGTCTTCACAGCCCTGACCAATGAGGGAGTGAAGACCAGAAACAAGATGAGCAAGCTCGGGGGATGGTGAGTGGGTGTGTGAATGAATGAATGGTGAAGACTTTGTCCAAGAAGATCAAGAATTATGGTAGGTACGCAATTTCCATATCTTCCTGGACTAAAAGTCTTCACCATTCATTCACACTATTGGGAGAGTACCAAGCTAAGAAACAATCCCCCCAAGTAGGGCGGCAGGAGACAGAGCTCAATCAGGACAGTAGTCCATTGAGGACTGTCCTGCCAAAGGAAGTATGCTGTCTGGCATGGACATCCAGAGCATAGTGCTTTACAAAAGTATGCACCGAGCTCCAAGTAGCTGCCTTGCAAATATCTGCAATGGGCACATTACGAATCTCTGCCAGAGATGCCGCAACCACTGTGGTAGAGTGGGTGAAAACCCAACCTTCCAACTTGAGCTACGCCATTGAGTAGCACTAGCGAAGGCATGCCACTAAGCATGCAGAAATGCATCTGATGGCAACAGGCTGACCCAGTCGGGCCATGCTGAATGATACGAAGAGTTGCTGGGATTTGCGAATCTCTTTCGTTCTGCCAATATAGAAATACTAAACTCTCGACATCCAGGGAGTTAAGGGTGCGTTCCCCTTCATTCTTGAAGTTGGCAAAGTAAGTAGGAAGAACCAAGGGTTGATTAAGGTGAAATTCGACATCACTTTGTAGGAATTTAGGTGAGTAATGGCACCACCTTGTCCTTGTGAAAGACAATATATTGGGGGGGGGGGTCTGTGACCAAGGCATGGATTTCAGAAACCCTGTGAGCAGAAGTAATAATCACTAAGAAGGCAGTCTTCCACGTCAGAAACTTCAAGTCACAGGTGGCTAGAGGTTCAAACGGTTTACGGGTGAATATATCTAGTACAAGGTTAATATCCCATCCGGCCACCGGAGGTCTCGTGTGCAGAATACCTTTAAGGAATCTCTTGATTAGTGGTAACTGAGAAAGTGCCATATTCTGTAGTGGCTCATGGTAGGCTGAAATTGCGCAGATATGTACCTTTACTGTCGAGTATTGCAGCCCTGCATTTGACAGGTCTAAAAGGTACTCCAACACCTTATTTGGTGGGCAAGAAAAAGGGTCCAGAAGGGATTTTGCACACCAAATAGAGAAACGCTTCCATTTAGCTATGTAAGTCTTCCTAGTAGAAGGCTTATGAGCTGCCAAGAGGATTTTTGAGATTCTCTGAAAAACCTTAAACCTACCCACCTCTAACTCCTCAGCAACCTGGCATGGAGATGAAGGGAGCGCAGGTTGGGATGGACCACAGGTCCGTGTCAGGAGGTCCATTCATAGAGGAAATTGCCTTGAAGGGACCTCTGATAATCTGTTGATCAAGGGAAACCATATCTGTTGAGGCCAGTATGGAGCGATGAGGATCATCCTGCCCCCTTGTGCCTCCAGTTTGAGCAGTACCCTCTGAATTAATGTAAGAGGAGGAAATGCATACAGAAAGCGTCTTGTCCACCGTAGTCTGAATGCATCCTGATGAAAAACACCAGGGTCTGGATTTCTGGAACAGAACACAGGCAGTTTTGCGTTGAGTGGGGACGCAAAAAGGTCCAAGTCTGGACTGCCCCACTCGTTTAATAGCGACTGTAAGATGTCAGGTGTGAGCGACTGAGTGGATTCACCTCTGTCCTGCTGATGTGATCCCCTAGGTCATCCTGAATTCCTGGCAGGCAGACTGCCTGAATTAAGGCACTGTGCTGAAGACACCACTCTCATACCCTCATGGCCTCTCTGCATAGAGGGTAGGAATGCGCCCCCCCCTCCACTTGATGATGTAGTACATCACAGCCTTGTTGTCCGTCTGAAGGAGAATTACTTTGTTTCTCATCTCCAAGACATTTATGTGCTGATGAGACTCCTGGCTTCACACTCCTTGAGTGTGGAAGTCCTGATAGTCAGCTCCCCAACCGATCAGAGATGCATTTGTGGTAACAGTTATCTGAGGTTCCAGTGGGGCAAAGGGGAGAGCTTGCAGGAGCTTGTCTTCCTGCGTCCACCATGCAAGTGACCTTGTCAGAGGCTCTGTCACCTTTATGTGGAAGGACTGCGGGTGCATGGTCGATGACCACTGTGTGCTGAGCATCCACTAAGTGGTCCTCATGTGTAGTCGAGCTAGAGGCACCGTGAAGACAGATGATGCTATGAGGCCTAGCATTCACTGCATCAAGAGGGCCGGAACAGAGTTGTTTTCCCTGATGTAGCGAGCCATCTGGAGAATTTCGTTTCTCCTGCCTTCTGGAAGGAAAGCCCCCACACTGGAAGTATCCAGGAGGGCTCCTATGAAGAAGAGTTGCTTGGAGGGCTGAAGCTGGGATTTTTCCAGATTCAGAAGAACCCCCATGGAAGCGAGGAGTTGAGAAGCTGTGGCGACTACTTCCTGCATCTCCCGCCTGGATGGACTCGCTAGGAGCCAACTGTCCAGGTAAGGGAAGACTTGAACACCAAGTTTTCCGAGATGCGCTGCAAGTACTGCAAAGCACTTTGTAAAGACTTAAGGCACCAAGGATAGCCCAAAGAGCAGGACTCTGAACTGGTAGTGTTGACCCAGAGCCACAAAGCGGAAGTACTTGTGGTGATTTGGGCGCACTGGGACGTGCTGGTAGGCATCTTGCATATCCAGGGACGGCAGCCAGTCGAACTGATGAATCACAGGTAGTAACGTTCCTAGGGAGATCATCTTGAAACTTCTCCCTGAACAGGTACTCGTTTGGTACATGTCACCTGTTTTCTTTGGAACCAGAAGGTAATGGGAGTAGAAATCTGTGTTCTATTCTGCCAGTGGAATAACTTCTACTGCCCTGTTCCTTAGGAGTCCTTGTATCTTGGATGTAACAAGGTCTGACTGAGCGGTGGACAGGCTGTGCTGTCATTTGGGTGAAAGATCTGGGGGAATCTCTGCGAAATTGAGAGAGTATCCCTCCTGGACAATCCTGAGGACCCATTTGTCCACTGTAATGAACTTCCACTGGCTGTAAAACTGAGTCAGACACCCCCTATCGCCGCAGAGGTGTCCACCTCGGGCAGTTAAGGCGGTACTTGGGCCGAATCTTCAGGGGGTGGTGCTGGGCGCTTTTGAGCCCTGTGCCTTTTGCTACATTTTCTTTTGCGGCTGAGGAGTTTGGTTCCTGTTAAAGGCTCCTTGGCCTTTGCCCTGAAAGGACTGCCTGTTACGAAATAGCCTGGGTGTTTTAATACAGTCTTGGTTTTCTGGGCGGCCTCCACTTGTGGGCTGAACAGATAAGCACCATCAAAGGGGAAGTTCACAATCTTCTGCTGAGCACTGGTTGAGAAACCTGATGTCCTGAGCCAGGAGTGTTGACATGTATAAATCCCAGTGGCAGCTGCCCTCGAGGCAGTGTCACAGGCATCCACAGCAGCTTTCAGCTGCTAATTATTGGACTCTATGCCCCTGGTGATGGTCTGAAGTAGCTCTGTGTTAGTGTCAAATTCTGGGAGGTTCTCGACCATTGATTTGGGTGTGTGTCACAGGGTGTACTTCTACTGAGACTAATGGAGTAACGGTGCTGGCAACTAGCAGTGCTCATGCCCAAGGTTGCTGCTGCGAAAATCCATTTCCCCAAAGTGTTTATCTTGTGAGATTCCTTCCTTATTCACAGGCCGTGCTCTGGATTCCTGAGGGAGAATTGTTTTATCCTTCACCACAAGCGCCACAAGAGCATCCGCAGAAGGCTGAGATGGTAGGATAGGCCTGTCTTTGGGAGGAGTGTACTTCCTATGGACCTGGCCAAAGAAGGGTTAAGTGCCGGCCTGTCCCACACTGCCTGAGAAAGAGTCTCAAAAGAGGGGGGCACCGGCAGAGTTAGGTCTACAGGAATATCAAGGACATGTAGAAACTCCAGACTTAAATGTCTGCCTGGGTCAACAGAAGAAATCTGTAGGGCCAAGGTGGGCCCTGTGTTCCTAAGAAGAGACTTAAATGAAAGGTCTTCCACCATAGGCTCAGCTGATACAGAAGGCTTACTTTCAAGCCCATAAAGAGAGTCCTCATCTACGTCGTCCTACAAAAGTAGATAAGGGTCAGACTCATCAAGTTCCACCTCCACCCCTGAAAGACCACCAAAGGCAGGCCTAGAACAAGGGAAAACGGAAGACACCACCCTCAGGATCGGCATCAAGGACCCCGGCATCAATGGTGCTGCACGCGACGCCAAGGTTGAACGAGGCACCGAGACACCCAACGCTGCCTCCCGAATCAGCAGAAGGCCGCGGCGCCACCGGTGACTCCCTGCAAGACCTGAAAGAAAGGGGAGAGGAAAGTGGTACCTGTGCCGGCCCCTGCGAGGAAACAAGGTGAGCAGGGAAGGCAAGTGGAGTCTGTGTAGACGGCATCAGCACCAGTGAAGGCACCATGTGCTCATCCTGACCCGACCGACCCGGCCATGATTCAGCGGTTCCTAGACCTGAAGGCCACAGCACCAGGTCAACCGGCAAGGGCAACCAGGACAGACGCCGCACCCACTGCTCCGTAAGAGCGGCCCAGTGATGAAACTGCTCACTGGAAGCTCCTTCAGAGAACAGAAATGGGCTCTGGTGTTGAGGATCGTGACCGCTACGGACAGAGACCACCGAATACCCCAAAAGGAGTCGGCCTACTGCCCCCCGCTACCGACGATCTTTTCACAGATGTACCAGATGGCAACCTCCACAACCACAGTTTCTTCTTCGACCGATGGGAAGAAGAAGAAGAGCTCGAGTGGTGCTGGGTCACTTACCATGATGGGGAACAAGCCCGCTTCTTTTTGTGCTTTCCGGAGGACTGCCCTCCCTCCCGAGCACCAGACTGCCCGTGATCAGAACCCCCGGCCCCCTCCCGGAAAAAGCAGTGAACTGGACACAGGCCTGCTGCCAGAACAGCTTTCAAACGAAGTCTCCCTACAATCACTGTCACCGTTCATACTTGACTCAGTCGATGGCAGGCTGAGGGAATTCTACTTCTTTCTTCTTTTTTTAAATTAGAATAATATTACCCAGCCTGCCCGGTGGCGCTGAGGCTTGAGGCACTGGATGCCACACCTTGCGCAATGCTGGCAACCCGGGTTTGGGAAAGGACTCGGGTCAGCAGGGGATCGAGCGTCCGATGGACTGCTCTCCTCTCCTGGGGGAGGGATCCAGGGATTTCCCGGTACTGCAGTGGCCTCTGGTGGAGATCAGTGACAACCAAGCGAACAGGACACAGGAGAGCGAAGAACATCGGCAGGCTCCTGTGGCAGAAGTGTGGGAAAAAGTGGCCACGCTGCAGCCACTGTACGCCATGTCCTGGGGGAAACAAAACATGGAAAAACCCCTACCGCAGTGGTAGGCGATGGTGGGAACAGTGGCTGGGCCCCATGCACAGTGCTGGGCTCTGCTGGCATGTGTATCCGGTCTGTCTCCTCCTCCATGGCTGCTCCACTAGATTCTAGATAGAGCGCCAGAGGAGATGGTGGCCCCACCCCAGGGGGCTCAGAGCAAGGGGGGTCGAGTAGCCAGGGAGGCTGGAGGAGCAGGTCCAGACTGGAGAAAGCATGTCGGAGGGCTTCAGACGGGCAGCAGAGCACCAGTCAGGACTCCACACCTGAGAAAGGCTTGCGCTGGTAAGGAGAAGAAACAGTTAAAAAAAAAAAAAAAAAAAGAAGAAGAATGTTATCAACTAAAACTAATCGAAACTGAAGGACTATAGCTGCTGTTGTATGGATGTGAAGATTTGACTCCCTGCGGGTGAGCGACATTGTCACTGAAGTGCACTCGAGGGCGGGGGAAAAAAGAAACCGAGGCGGTCGGAGGTTCAACGCCAAGATAGCCTATACGGGCACAAGCTAGACTCGCGTGCACGCATGCGTAGTCCTATCTTGGCACTGGTCCTGCTGAAGATTTTTGACTCCCACTGGGTCCTAGAGCCTCAGGGGTAGTCCAAATAGTGTGAATGAATGGTGAAGACTTTTAGTTCAGAAAGATGAATCAGGACATGGAAGAACGTGTCCTAAAGATCCAGGGAGCAAAACCACGTTTCGCTCTAGAGATGGCATGATCTGAGACACAGTGACCATCCTGAAGGTGCGACACCTGAGAAATCTGTTTTGGTCATGCAGATCTAGAATGGAGTGCCAGACCCCTGTCCTTTTTGGCACCAGGAAGTACCTGGAGACAAACCCTGGGTGTATTCCAGAGGATCTTTGACAGGAACCACGTCCTCCTTGTGGAGGAGCTAGGCTATGTCAGCTCTGACAGCTGACAGCATGTCTAGGGAAACCAAGTTCTCCTGTGGGGCACGAGCTCGGCAAGAAGGGTACTGTTCAAATTCCAGAGGCAGACCCTGACCCACCACTTCGAGAACCCACCTGTCTGTGGTGACAGTAGACCAGGCAGAAAGGAAGTGGAGGAGCTGGCCCCCCCATGGTAGGACCCAGGGGAGCTATGACGGGCAGGAGGGAGGCACGTGTCATCCCGTCACTGGGCAAGCTTTGAGGAGGAGGGCCCAACTAAAGCGCCACAGGAGCCTCTCCCTCCAGGCTTGCAGACGACCGAGGCCACCGACTTGGGCCAAGGTCGCCAGGCCTGGAGCTGGGTGAGTTTGGCCACAGGAGTGGAGGTGGACCAAAAGAGCTTCCTCTTCTGCTACTGCTTGGAGCCCTTAAGGTCCTTCTGGGCAGATGTCATGGAGTCCAAGGTGGCACTGGACTTCTCCACACAGGTGAGGTGGCTCCTGACCCCGGGCCCAAACAGGTCAGTGCTCAGGAAAGGGACATCTGCCAGCTTATGCCGAGTGTCCGCCGTGAAGGTCAAGATTCTCAGCCAAGCCCTGCGGCGCATAGCCACTGAGGCTGCTATGGAGTGGGCACAGGAATCCTCAATGTCCATGGCTGTCTGGAGCTGCTGTTTGGCTACAGCCCAGCCCTGTTTGACCACAGTCGGAAGGTTCGCTGGCAGATAAGGAAGCACCTCATCCAGGGTGCCCAGCAGGGAATGAAAGAAGTGGGCCATGAGGAGGGCTAAGCTCGCGTGGCAGAGACCAAGCAGGCGACAATGCTGAGTGATGGTCAGGCGAGAAAGCCGGAGTTGGCTTGACACCGGTAAGCACCAACTGTTGACACATAAGATCATTGTAGCGTCAACGCAGTTTACGCCAAAACCTCTCTTCACCCGAGGACAACGAAGATGAAGGGTAGTGGTTCTGAGATCAGGAGTGCCAATGTCGGCGGGAGCCATTCGACTCAAGGGAGGAAGACCTCGATCTCCAGGGGACCGGCGGCAGGGCTCGGAGGGAGTTGGCAAATGCAGAGGCTCCTCCAGGTAAGGGTCTGGGACCAGAGGCGATCTGTCCCTCAGTCTGTGTCAGGACCAGAGTCCTGGACAAATTAGTGTCAACCTCTTTAGTTGACAACTGGTCAGTCGGCTCAAGAAAAATCTCATCCGGGACCACGACCAGCGTCTTGGCCGAGAGGCCTGACGGGGTTACCATGGAGCTGGTGGCAAGGCAGAGGATTCGACCAAAGTCGGAGCCAGAGAAGCACGGGAATATGAGACTCTTGACCGAGAGCACTCCCGATCCCACGAATGACGACGAGTCCTCTCTTTCTCCTTTTTGGACTCTTTCTTGGATTTGTTCCCAGAAGGTCCCTGACCAAAGGTTGGCAGAGACTACCACAATTCTTCGAAGTAACCCATAAAAGTCAAGCCTGGCAGAAGCAGCACAAAGGCAGAAGCTGAAGAGGAGAGGGCCGCACCCTGGGGCCTTCTCTTCAAAGGCTGTAAGCTGTGCTGCAAGGACCCTGTGGCTGCAGAGACCACCCACCCGGCTCTTAGATTTGACTGGCAGGTTCCGCAGTCGAAAGTGGGCCCAGTTTAAGTCAGTGAGACGGCCCTCCAGAGCAGTTGGGTGAAATGAGTGAAAAGTCGCAGCCCCAGGCAGTAGACACACGTGATATGCGGCCGTTCTTGACATCATCCGTTCGCAAGGGCACCAGCGGAACCCGGGAGTGACTTCCACGTCCATGATGGCTGCGATCAAGATCGAGCTGAACACGTAAACTCGCGGAGAGTTTTAAGCTCAGGAAGTAACCGATGATTTGCCGCAGGACCCTACTTAACGCGGAGCGGGAAGGAGGGAACCTGCTTCTTCCAGTGGAAAGGAAGATCTAGCGTCATGGGGAGGAACTGAGGGAGTTACCACCCGGGTGGTTGGGAGGAGCCAGCTTGAAGACTTTCTGGCAAGCCTTAAAGGGAAAGGACAATGCCAGAAGTGTGGACAGATCATCATATCCACATCACTAGAACCCTTTGTTTCTCTGATGCCAGGACACTGGCTCAATGGCCTGCTTGCGCAGAAGGGACTGCACTTTCTCCTGGAGAACAGACAGGTGAGCTGGGGAGAACAAGAGGGCGGAGGGTGGGGTTTCTGGAGGCTGCTCGATGAGCTCCAAGGTGTGACCCCTTTCTATGATCTGCAGAATCCATGCATCCGGAGTTATAGTTCTCCATTGATTCAGATGGAGGGAGCACCAACCTCCTTCTACTACTTCCTGGTCCGGGACCAGAGATTCTGGGGGTGGCAAGGAGTCATGCACAGGTGAAGCCAGCCACAGAGGCTGGTCCCTCACTTATGGGGCGCTTGTTTTCCCTGGGACTGGGGAGCTGTCCTGGGCCTATTGTTCTGTTTACGAAAAGGAGGCAGTCTTTTACCCTTTGGTTGGATGTAGTATAGGGAATGGACAGACTTGAGGACCCTGCCCGAGGCTTGCAGGTCATTTATGATGTCCTGGACATTGGGGCCTAACAGCTTGGTGCCACTGAATGGGGTATTAAACCATTATTCCTGCACATTAGCTGTAAACCCAGATACTCTGAGTCAGGAGTGTCTTCGGAGGCATATGCCCATGGCAGCTGCCCTGGCAACTGTGTCAGACATGTCATACAGGGCTCTGATGAGACTTTACTAACATCCTCAGAGGCTTGTAGGTACTGGAGCAGTTCCTGCTTTTGCGTGCCCTCCGGTAGGGCCTGGGCGGCAGCCTTGCCCTTCGTCCAACTGGCATTCTGGTATTTTATGTGTGACAGATGCAGGAGGCAGATGGAGGAGCTGCCTTAATGACCACTGAGTCTGTCTCAGGCTGGGCAGCATAAGGGAAGACTTTTGGGGGGCGTGATAAACTTTGTCTACATTGCGGTGCATAGCTGGCACCATATCTAGTCTGTGCCAGGCTGCCGTAGCTGCATTCTTCAAGGCTGGCAGAATGGAAAGAATGATCTTTGGGGGGGAGGATTCTGGGATCTCCAGGAAGTCCTTTAGTTCTTTTCTGGTGGCATACTCTTCCTCAGTGTGGAAGCCCATGTCTGAGGGCAACTGCTTCATCACACTGAAAAATGTGAGGTCCTCAGGAGGAGACCTATTGGTATGTTTCAGAGAGTCCTCACTGACAGAAGAGGCTGTAGATATGTCAGAATGCTGGATCTCTTCCTCTTCATCTTCAAGAGGAATGAGGTTTGGGTAATACTCCTCCTCGATGTCGACCTCTTCCACACCAGAGTCTGGCACTGGGTGTGCCGATGATGGCCCATGGGGAGCTTACCGGGGCTGACGAGACGGCATCGACAACGAAGCTGCCGTCGATGGCATCTGCCAGGAGGGCCCAACAGTCTGGACAATCACCGAAGTGAATTTTGCCAGGATCTCATTCAAGTCGATGGCACTTGTGTTGATGACCCACTGGTTAAGCCCTGTGAACCTGAGGAGCTTGCTGGCCTAGAATAAGAAGGGGCAAGCCTCGACGGGACAGTCATCGATGATAGAGGGGCTGACAACCTGGAGGTTGATGGCCGGCTGCCCAGAGAATTGGGCAGTGGTGCTGTCAGTATGGGTCTAGTGGAGACAGAGACTTGGACAGCAGATTTCTTCACCAATGCAGCTGCAGCTGATGAAGATCCTCCAGGAGAAAAAGAGGCCGACGGGGAATGAGATTGATGCTAGGGGGAGCGGTCACAATCTCTTATCTTTTTGTGAACCCCACCAAGGACTTGCTTCAGACCTTGGAGCTCGAAGAGCCAGTCGGCGACTTGGAAGCCAGGACCCCGCGGAGGACCTTTGCCAAGAAATGGCTACCTGTTGATCCAGCAGGAAATTTTTCAGAGCCTTTCAGCATTGCCTAAGTGTTGTTTGGTTAGGCTTCTTGCAGAGCTCACAGTCAGAAACTTCGTGGTCAGGCCCAAGAGAGCAGACAGAGAGAGGGAGTGTTTGTCTGTGGAGGCAATCTTCTTTCCGCAGCGAGGGAAGAGAGAAGATGAAAGATTAACTCTTGACATAAACAAGTTGAAGGGATCTCTTTGAAAAAAGAGATTATAAAATTTAAAGTTAGAAAACCCGTAGGCAAAAAAAAGGCGCAAATATTGCAAGAGTTTCTATGAACAGCCACGCGAGTGAGTTGACGGCGGGAAAGAACTGAGGAGGGAGCGGGCCCGCTCATGTCTTTATAGGGTTTCTGACGTCGGTATGTGCGGCCCCAGTGGTACTACTGGAAAATCTTCCATGTGGATCCTGCTTCACCGACAGCAAAGGTTCCTACGGTGTTATCTGATGACTGAAATACCCCTGAAGAAGGTCTTTCTTTTATCTCTTTTCTAACATTAGATTATAACCTTCACAGTTCAGTGCATATGCAGTACAGCAAACAGAGAAGTTTAAACACACATTTTTTTTTCAGCCTTCGAAATTCTCAATTCCTGATCCATATCTTGACAAATAATCAGCATTGACGTTCTCTCTCCCAGATTTGTGCAGCACTTTAAATTTAAATGGCTGTTGTGCCAGGTACCACCGTGTGATTCTGTAATTTTTATCTTTATTTGATTAAGCCAACAAGACGGTTGAAGGAACTGAACATGTACTCCCTGGAGGAGAGGAGGGAGAGAGGGGATATGATAGAGACATACAAGTATCTTACAGGGAGGAACAGGGTGCAGGAAAACACTATTTTTAAGTGAAAAAGATGTTCCAGGACTAGAGGGCATGGGATAAAGTTGGAGGAGGCGTTCAGAGGAAACATGAGAAAGAATTTCTTCTGACAGACGGGTGGTGGACAAGTGGAACACCCTGCCAGAGGAAGTGGTGGGGGCTGAAACAATCACGGGATTTAAGAATGCATGGGATAGACATAAAGGAATTCTGGAGGTCAGGGGTAAGGGGCAACAGACTTCTAGGAAAACAAACTGAACTTACAAGCTCAAATGGGCAGACTGGGTGGGCCATAGGCCCTTATCTGCCGACACTGTCTATGTATAAAGAGGACTGTGATTTGTTAGTACAAAGTTAGCTCCTAGCAAATACAACTTAAGGGACTCCACGGCCCACTTTGCTGCAGGACATTCCTTTTCAATGGTGGAGTATCCTCTTTTATCTGTCGTGCAACTTCCTACTATTATATAGAATGGGATGTTCCTTCCCATCTGTATATGCTGACTCAAGACTGCACCTAGAACGACCTCTGATGCATCTGTCTGTAACAAAAAATTGTTTTTTTAAAGTCCTGGCTTCTTATAACAGGAGCTGAACATAATGCACATGTAATGACTCAAAAAGATTCATCACACTCTGGGTCCATTTCCCATTATTTGGGAACCATTTCTTCTTGAGTTCAGTGAGGGGAGTAGCTAGCTAGGCAATGCTGGGAACAAATCTCTGACAGTAACCAGCCAGTCCGAAAATGACCTGACATGTTTGTTTTAGGGACAGGATTGTTAACTACAGCTAGAAATCTCTGGCTTTACTTCTCCATTTCCCAAAACATAACCCAAATACTTGGTTTCCATCATGCCCAATGCACATTTAGTAGGATTAATTGTCAGACCTGCCTTTTTGGTAGACTGGATAACTACCTGTAGGTATTCCAGTTGGCTTTTCCAGTCTGGACTGTACACTACCACATCGTCCAGATATGCAGCACAATAACCAGTGTGAAGGGTTAAAATGACATCCATGTGGTGCTGGAATGTAGGGGGTGCAACATGTAATCGTAGTGAACTGACAGAATCCAATAGGAGTGGCAAATGCAGTTTTGTCTCTGGATTCTTTAGTTAGAGGGATTTGCCAGTAACGTTTGGTGAGATTGAGGGTACTGATATACTTGGCATTCCCCAGTCTGTTCCCCAAATCATCTATCCTGGGCATAGGATAACTGCCAAAATCTGACACTTGATTAAGTTTCCTAAAATCAAGGCAGATTCTTGCACCCCCTTCTTTTTTATTTACAATCACCACTGGTGATGACCAAGCACTTCTCGACTCTTCTGTGACATCCAGTTCTTTCATTTTTTGTATTTCCTTAACAATGACTGCTCTTAACTGCTCTGGTAATCTGTATGTGTTTTGTCTGATAGGGAGAGCATTCCCTGTCACTATTACATGCTTGACACCTTTAGCTCAGCCTGGCATAGTGGTAAAAGTACTGTTAAATGTCTTGACTAAGTTATGAATTTCTGCAGTTTATTCAGAGGTTAAAGAGACATTCACCTTTACAGCATCAGCAGTTAGTTTGTTCCAATCTGTCTGTCATAAGCTACATCAATATCTTCTTTATTAGTTTCTGGTAAAATTAGCAAAGCAGCTTTTGGTGTTTTTTCAACCCATTTCTTCAGGAGATTAGCATGGTATATCTTAGTAGGTGTTTTCCTGTCAGGGGTCTCAATCTCATAGGTAACTGTGCCAGTACATCTAAGTACTTTATAAGGCTCTTGCCATTTCATTAACAGTTTATTTTCTGTAGTGGATAACAGTAGCAAGACCTTTTTACCTAGCTCAAAAATTTTCTCTTTTACCCCATGATTATAATACACCTTCTGCTGGTTTTGGGCCTCTTCCTGATTACTATGGGCAATTTCAACATATTTTACCAGCTTCTTTCTCAGGGCACACATATAAGATGTAATGGATTTTTTCTGACAGGGTATCTTCCCATGTTCTTTATTACATCTAGTGGCCCACTAGGTTGTCTTCCATACAGCATTTCAAATGGTAAAAACCTGTTTATGCCTGTGGCACTTCTCTGTAAGCAAAAAGCAGGTAAGGTAAATATTGGTCCTAATCTTTCACTTCCCCTTTCACAAACCTTTTTAACATGCGTTTTAGAGTTTGATTAAAATGCTCAACAATGGTGGGAAATCATCAGGAGAGGGGTGCAGGATGCTACCAGCACCTGTGCAAGAGTAAGACGAAAATGCGGTAGGGCCCAAAAACCCTGTTGGTGGACCAGGGAGGTCCAGGAGGTGGTGTGGGGAAAGAAAGCAGCCTATAAGCAATTCAAGTGCTCAAGGAGTGAAAGGGATCGAGGGGAGTACGAGCTGATGGCTAGAAGGGCCACTAGAGTGGTGAGGGCGGCTAAGGCAAGGAAGGAGCAGAACCTGGCCAGGGAAATTAGGAGAGGGAACAAGGGGTTCTTTAGATACATTGGGGAAAACGAAGGGTGAAGGGGCAGATTAGCAGGATTAAATCAGGGGAGAGATGGGCACAAGACCCGGGGGAGCAGGCTGAGGTACTAAATGAGTACTTCACCTCAGTTTTCACCAGGGAAAATGGGGTTGCTGCATCATACATGGGAGGAGACAGAGATACTGAGGAGGGGGGGACCCTTACCGATCGGCAGGTCTGGGGAGAGGGGGAGGCATCACTGGCAGGTGGGGGGAGGGCTAAGCAGGGAGAAGAGGTACCGGAAGTGGAAATCACAGCAGAGAGAGTGAGGGAAGCCCTCAGCTCCCTTAAGACGGAGAAAGCACCAGGGCTGGATAAATTACATCCCAGAGTGCTGAACGAACTTGCGGATGTCCTGGCGAAACCCCTGGCAGAGCTTTTCACCATCTCTCTGAGGACAGGGTGGGTGCCCCAAGACTGGAAGGTGGCGCATATAGTGCCCATCCACAAGGGGACTTTCCAAAGGGAGGTGGCAGGGAACCACAGGCCTGTCAGCCTGACATCGGTGGTGGGCAAGGTGATGGAGGGCATTGTCAAGGAGAGGCTAGGGGGGACCTGGATAAGTCAGGGTGCCTGGACGATAGACAGCATGGATTCATCCCGGGAAATCGTGTCAGACAAACTTAGTGGAGTTCTATGACTGGGTGACAAGTGCCTTGGACCTGGGTAGACCAGTGGATGTCCTCTTTCTAGACTTCCAGCAAGGCATTTGACTCTGTTCCTCATGGGCCTGTTGGATAAGCTGGGAGAAATGGGGTGGGGAGCCAGATGATCAGATGGATAAGCAATTGGCTCCAGGACCGGACCCAGAGGGTCGTAGTTGGTGGGATAGTCTCATCCCCAAGGAGGGTCATCAGTGGGGTCCCACAGGGATCAGTCCTGGGCCCCTTCTGTTCAACGCCACGATCTGACATAAGGACAGGAATCAGGAGGAGATGAGTCTCTTGCAGATGACTCAAACTGGGGCGGTGGTGGATGGGAGGAGGGAGGGTGGCCCTACAGGGGGACCTGGAGGCTCTGGAAAGATGGTCTAGAAAGTGGAAGCTGAGGTTCAATGCAGGGAAATGCAAGGTACTCCACCTGGGGCCAGAAACCCAGGCCAAGTGTACACCCTGGGGGAAAATGCTACAAGTCTCGATGGCTGAGAGGGACCTGGGGGTGGTGGTGGATGTCAAGATGAACAACTCTGAGACTTGTAGGAGGGCAGCAGCCAAGGCCAACAGGATGCTGGGATGCATCGCTAGGGGATCACCTCCAGAAGGAGGGAAGTGATACTCCTCTGTATAACTGCTTGGTGAGGCCGCATCTTGAGTACTGCGTACAGTTTGGAGAGCCACACTTAAAGAGGGACATTAACCTCCTGGAGAGGGTCCAGGAGGGCAACCAAAATGATTTGGGGCTTGGGGACAGGACGTGATGAGGAGAGGCTCGAAGAGCTAAATATGTACACATTGGAAGAGAGAGGGACCGGGGGACATGATAGGGTCTTCAGAGTACATGAAGAGGGTAAATAGGGAGAGAGCGGTCAGGGTGCTTGAAGGAAGGAGGAAGGGCCACTAGAGGGCATGGGTGGAAGCTGGAGGGGAAGATTCAGGGGAGAAAGGAGGAGGTGCTACTTCACTGAGAGGGTGGTGGAGCCATGGAATGCACTGCCTAGGGGGCTGGTGGAGGCAGAGACAGTGGAGGGGTTCAAGAGGGGGTGGGACAGGTACAGGGGAAGGGTTCTGGAAGCAAAATCCAATGCAGCAAGAATATCCGGAACTGGGAAGGGAGAAGCCACAGAAGGCGAGGGGGACAGCAAGGTCAGCACCCAGGGTGGGGGCTGACCAAACGAGCAGACACGAAAGACCGTTAGGCCTATTCTGCTGGCATTTTAGTATGTTAGTAAGACCGCCTGTCTGAGGGTGATAAGAGGAGGTTCTTATAGCAGTGATAGCTAGCAATCGGTAAAGCTCCTTCAGCAATGCAGCACCAAAATTACTACCCTGATTAGTAACAAACTCTTTAGGTATGCCCAACCTGCTGAAAATTTTGGCAAGCTCTGCTGCCATTTTTGGGTCTGTGACAGTATGCACAGAAACTGCCTCTTGGTATCAAGCAGCACAGTCACATACTACCAAAATGAATCGATTACCCTTTTCACTTTTGTCTAAGGGGCCAATCATATCCATTGTAATTCTTTCAAAATGCACATCTATTAAGGGTACAGGCATCAGGGGCACCTTGTCTTTTTTAGTCACTGGGGCTACTTTCTGACACTCAGCAGAGGAAATGCAATAGGTAGCAACATCTTCATGAATTCCAGGCAAGTAAAATCTGTACAGCAATCTGGCAAGGGTGCGATCCCTCCCTGAGTAACCAGCCATAGCATTATCATGCGCTATCTGTAACAACTCAGTTCTATACTTTTGTGGTATAACCAATTGTTCTATCTGTTCCTGCATCTGAGATTCAATGCAAACTCTGTGTAGTAACCCATTAAATTTTTTAAACATTGGTTCACCCTGTTTTGGTTTCACCCCCAGCTGCTTAAAGCTTGCTCTGGAACAAAATCACAATCCGTTATCTGTTTGGTTTCAGCATTTTCATACATTAACCCCTTCTGTCCCTCAGTCTTTTGTTGCCACGGTTTCTTCAGGTGTCTTCTTTCTTTCCTGGACTTCGGGACCTCGGAGCTATTTATCTCTTCAGGAAATCGGAATTACAACCCTTTGAGTCAACAGCTTGTTTCCAAAGGCTCCATGTCAGAATAAAACACACATTCATATAGTACATACATAGAATAGATTCGGGTGAGCAATCATACAGAGTGTAAGTACAATGAGCATGTGTTAATGCTTATACATTTGGTAGCTAAAACAGGGCAGAGCTATTGACATATTCACCTAATGAGCGGTTAAGAACTATACAATCGGTAGCTAAAACAATGCATGATATGAATTGGTAGTAAGCCGCCTCAGGGAGGCCTTGTCTTATACGTAATACAATGCATTCATAGTCCAGTGCAACTATATGGTAACCGAGGGAGGTGAGGAGCCTGTAGGCTAGAAATAGTGAGGGCTCTCCACTGCCTGGCCAAGGGCGGGTGTGTGGCCTAGTGGCGTGGTGCAGGATCCACAGGTTACCAGTTACACTGGCATTGACGTGAGGAGGGGTATGGGCTCTTAAGGCAGCTTTAAAAGGACCTAGATTGGTGATTGATGTGACAGCCGGAGGGAGGGCATTGTACCAGGATGGAGCTCTAAGGGAGAAAAGATCGCTGGGCCAGGGTGGTCCTGACCCTAGACACCTTCCCAACAGTTTTTGGGGCAGCCCATGTGGACGCTGAAATGGTGGCTGCCTGAAAAGAAGCCATGACATCTATTGGGGTTAAACCCAGCTGGATTTTTTTGGTGAAGAGACAGGTCTGGTATAATAGTCTTTCCTCAAGGGGGAGGATATTGGTGAGCGTGTATAGGGTGCAGGTATGTGTATTTCTGTCATCACCAGAGAGGAGACGGCAGGCCTTTTTGATGACTACTTGTATTTGATGAAGTGCCGTAGAGTCGGCGACAGCATACACTGTGAGGCCATAGTCCACCAGCGATAAGACTGAGGAGGTAATGGCTAGGTGAAGTGCTTCAGGTGGCAGGCAGTCTTTATGTCTGTAAAGGAGACCAATGTGGGTGTTGGTGGCGGAGGTGAGGATTTTTATATGTTCATGGAATGAGAGGGAAGAGTCAAATGTAATACCTAGATACTTCTACTTTTGGACCTGTTCCAGTGGGATGAGAGAGGCGGAGAGTATTTCCAGGTGTTAATCCTTTGATCTGTTTTGGCGGTGGGCATAGAGCATCGTCTTGGTTTTTTCAGTGCTGACCACCAATCTGTGTTCAGCAAACCAGTGTTCAATCTGAGAGAAGGAGTTTTGTAAGGTACGCTGGAGAGAGAGAGAGAGAGAGAGAGAGAGAGGATCAGAATGTGCGGCATAAAGAACAGCGTCATCCGCGTAGAGGAGAAGGTTGTTAGGGCAGGATTTAGGCAGGACATTAAGGTAGATGCTGAATAGCAGGGGACCCAGGATAGATCCCTGGGGAACTCCTGAGCGCACAGGCAGCATAGTAGATATGGCATTATTAATTTTAACATATTGGGTTCTAGATGAAAGATAGCTGAAGAACCATGAGAGTGGACAATGAGAGACCCCAATTTGTTGTCATGTGTTAAAAAGGAGGGGATGAGAAACCGTGTCAAAGGCTTTTGAGAGGTCTATAAACATGGCCACTGCTAGGTGCCCCTTGTGAAGTGTGGAGTGCAGGGAGTTAGCGGATTCTGTGAGGGTGGTCGTAGTGTTATGACCAGCTCTGAAACCATGTTGCTCCCTACATAAGAGGTTGTGTGTGAGGAGGTAGTCAGTGAGCTGATTGGTCATGATCTTTTCAAGGGCTTTAGAGAGTGGGGGGAGAATCGAGATAGGCCGGTAGTTGTTTGGGAGGGAGCTGTCGCCACATTTCAACACTGGTGTTATCATTGCCATTTTCCATGAGGTTGAGAACTGGCCCAGGTGCAGGGACAGATTTAGAAGGTCCGTGAGTGGGGAGATAACCGAGTCTAGCGCAAGGTATTGGATATGCATATAGAAGGCGTCTTTGCAGTAATTGGAGCTGTGGAGGGCTTTGGACAGGTAGGCTTTCGCTTCTGTAGGGGTAATGACTCTGAGTTTGAAGGGGGTGTAGGAGCTCAGGCGGTGGGGTAGGCTGAATTGGATCAAAAAAGTTGCTAGAGAGGACTGAGCTGAAGTCTGAGAAGGTAGAGTTGAGGCAGTTAGCTATGTGAAGTGTTACTCCCACTGGAGTTACTCCCACTGGCGTTACACAGCCAGAGTATTAGCCTCAGTGTCCTTAGGCTTGCATAAATTAAAAAACAAAGCTAGGCACCCCGGTTCCTCCTCCATGCCAAGCCGGAAAAAGCCTCAAGCTCATTGCCTTTCACTTGAATCCCTGAAAAAATTGCTACTCCTCCTCTTACTCTGCTCTGGCAATGTCGAGCTTAATCCAGGGCCATAAATAAACTTACCTCCCCTTCTGAGTCACTATCTCTTAAAGGTATTAGTTTTATGCACATTAACGTGTGCAGCCTGTTGAAAAAATTCACCCTTATCCAGGCTTGGACCACCCATACAGTGCCAGATGTGCTTGTTATCTCAGAATCCAGGCTTTGGCCCTCTATGCCAAATAGCGTGATTAATATACCTAACTACCAGATCTTAAGATGCAATAGGCAATCCAGAGGAGGTGGGGTCGCCATCTACATCAAAAATAAATTTGTGGCATCAACACTTAATTCTAACTCACTGGTAGCGGGATTTGAGTGCCTGGACATAAAAATCAACATATCCCCATAGTTAGCACTCCAAGTCATAGGATGCTATAGACCACCATCTGCTGGTGCTCAGCTCTTGTCCCATCTTACAACTATCTTGGACACTAGCCACCTGGAAACAATTATCCTCAGGGATCTAAACTACGATTGGCCATCGGAGGCCAGTCACCCACTTAAATCTTTCTACGACTCCCTTGGTTTCACCCTACTCAACGAAGAGCCCACCTGTATCAACAAAAAGAATACAGCCAAAAGTATCCTGCTGGATGTCCTGCTTGTGAATAAACCCCATTCCTTCTCCAACGTTGGAACCTTTGACGCGGATATTAGTGACCACTGCCTAATAGCTGGAGTTTGGGCAGCCAACAAAGTGCCAACTATGGCCAAATTCTCCACCAAAAGGTCAACCAGGCCATTCGACCCAAAGGCCCTCAGTGGCAAACTCCCTCAATACATCATCGACTGTCTGTCTCCGATTGTGCCCAGGAATTATTCCCTTAGAAGCTGCTCACAACTCCTGCTAAATATACCCAGGGCACTCACACGAGTCGGGAGAGCCGCCTTTGGATTTGCATTCCCATCAATATGGAATAAAACCCAAAAAATACTTACGCTGAAAACCCCAGTAAGTACCCTTTTGTTCAAAAGGCTTTACCGTGATGGCAGTACGGAAATTTTCAGTTGCTTTACTAGACACTAACTAACCTCCCTCCCTCAAACGGCGGCCCTCCAGATGAAATGTGTGCCTCTGCCTCTAGCATGCCCACCAACAAATCTACAGGATTTATTGCCGAATTCCCATATCTTATTCTTCGACGCTCTGAACAGCTGCAGCCTGATTCTAGCACATGCTACTACACCTGGGGATAATTGTCTTTCGCCCAAAAAAATATTCGGTCCCTTGTCCATCCAACACCACCCTCTGCCCCAACCTCCAGGACCCTCCCAGTTATGCCCCAGCTACTATATTCCTCCTCTTGCACTTACTATAATGGCAGCTTTTCTCCTCCATATGTCACCTTGTTTTGGGGCAAAAATCGCTTCGTCACCTTTCGTACGGTCCTCCGCCCTCCCAATCCCTCACTCTGCTCTAACAACTGGGTCCTCTTCACTTGCGCACCCATTCCCCACCTCTCCCTACATTATGCGCTTGATATCTTCTATCTGGTATGCCTACTCTCTCCCTAACATTTCCCACTACAAAATGCACAGTTTTTGGGCTTGGATCCAGCAAAAGTTCATTATCCATGACTCCCTGTAGTTCTATGTTCAATGCATATTATCTGTAAGTGTGCATTTTTACTATAATAGCAGCTGTTTTTACCGTTTGTACTATTGTAACTTGTCTTTCTGTATTATTACTGTAGGACCGCAGGTCCACCTTGTAAATGAGTCTGCTCAATGGTGCCCACCTGGATAAAGTTATCCATGACTCCCTGTAGTTCTATGTTCAATGTATATTATCTGTAAATGTGCATTTTTACTATAATAGCAGCTGTTTTTACCGTTTGTACTATTGTAACTTGTCTTTCTGTATTATTACTGTAGGACCTCAGGTCCACCTTGTAAGTGAGTTTGCTCAATGGTGCCCACCTGGATAAATAAAGATACTGATTGATTGAAGTGTGTCTGTGGTGGTAGTACCATTAACACTAAGTTGTGAGTGTGGGGGGCAGGATTTACCATTAAGCTCCTTGATGTTATCCCAGAACTTTCTTCAGCTACCCCAGGAGGTGACTAGGGCAGTTCTGTAGTGCTCCGCCTTGGCCTTGCGGATTGCCCAGGTACACTTATTGCGGGCAGCATTATAGGCCTGCCTATCGCTTAGCAAATGGAGGCAGTGGCATGATGCCACAGGTTGTCACACATTTTGAACTGTTGTAGGAGTTCTGGGGTGATCCAGGTGCTATGAACTATGCTCAAAAAAGTCCAAATCAAAAGTGCTGAAAGGAAAAGGGTCCCCACCATCTGAGATTTTCTTTGCCTGAGCTCTTGTCATCACAGTTGCTGAAACATCAGGAGTTACTCCCTCTTTGATTAACTCACTAAATCCTGGAAAGTAATTTAAAATAATCACAGGTACAGGTAACTTAGGTACTACCCCCACTTTCATTTGGTATGACACCCCATTAATATTCAGTCGCTTTGGTGGAGGGATAGTATCGCATGTCCCCTTGCATGCAGATAACACCAGTACCTGGTCCTTCTGCACACTGTTTTTCCCAGCACTTCAACCTGTACTAGGGTCTGTCTGCTTCCCGAATCAGTATGTCCCTTCACAGTCTTATCTCCCACCTTAACATCTGTTAAATACTTGCCCCAGTTTGCAAAGGACAAATCTGCTCCAGTGTTACTGTCTTTATTATGGCAGTTTCTTGCAATATGGCCTGGCTTATTACAGTTATAGCAAATAAAAAGTCCTTAGGTGCAGATTTGTTACCCTCACCTGAGTTTTTATCTGCCTTGGCGTTAAATCGGGGAAAAAGAGTGTTTTTATCAGTGCTTGGCTGTTACCTCACTGCTGTGGCATCTGTCTGGCCATCTGTTAGTCTTCAGCCAAAGAAAAGTATGGTTACGTAAGAACATACTGTAACAGAAGATCTTCGAGAGGAGCTCTTGCAGCAGATGACACCGGTAGGACTAAAGCCGGCAGGTGCCAGAACCCCACAGAAAACTTCCAGCTAGCAGTATACAGCAGGGGACTGCCCCCAACGTCAGCCTGCCCCTGACGTCACATACGCAATAAAGGGGGGTGGTCCCCCAGCGTCACCTCAGTTCTCTCGCCGGAGATGCAGCACAGATGAAGAGTTGGATGGAGAGCCGAGGATGCGCTGCTCATGGAGGAAATCAGAAGGTCAAGCTGTGAATGCAGAAGAAATCTCCAGGGGGTAGATGGGTGGAAAGCAGCACCTGCTGCTAGAGCTCCTCTCGAAGATCTACTGTCACAGTAAGTTCTTACGTAACTACTATCTTACTTCAAGAGTGCACTCTTGCAGCAGGTGACACTGCCAGGACGGAGTCCCAAACAGTAGAGAGGCCCTTTGGCTTACTGCAGAGGAGACAGAGTGAAAGAAGACTGAATCCTTCATGAGAGCAGTCCCTGCAGGACAGCAAGGCCAAAGCCTATCCTGCGCCTGGAAGCAATGTCCAAGCTGTAATGCTTAATGAAAGTGTGGAATGAACTCCGGGTGGCAGCTCTGCAGATATCTGCAGCAGACTCATTCCTCAAAGAGGTGAAGAAAGCCGCAACTCCCCTAGTGGAGTGGCCTTTTACCATGCCTGGTAAAGGCTTATCGTATTTCTGATAACAGTAGGCAATACAATTAACCAACCATTTGGAAAGAGTTTGTTTAGAAACAGGTGCCCCTAACATCCGGGGGGTGAAAGAAACAAACAATTGGTCAGATTGTCTCGAGCCCCAAGTTAGAGTCAAATAACAGAGAGCCTGGTGGACATCCAGAGTATAAAGGAGAGCCTCCTCTTGGTTTGAGTGCTCTGGGTAATAAACGGGTAGGTGGATGTCCTGATTAAGGGTAAATTCAGACACCACTTTTGGAAAGAACTTACAACTGGTCAGCAAAGACATCCGGACCTTGTGGAAAACCAAGTAAGGCTCTTTACATATCAGAGCATGAAGCTCGGAAATCCTCTCAGCCGAGGTAACTGCAACTAAGAATAACGCTTTCCAAGAGAGACAGCGTAGCTCGCAATCTGCGGCTGGTTCGAAGGGAGGCAAAATAAGCTTTTCCAAAGTGAAAAGATGATCCCATGGGGGTGGGGGGTGGGGTCCCTAATGGAGGTTTCAGGTGTAATATGCCACGCAGGAAAGTGCATGACAAGTCCAGTTGTGCCAGAGTTTTTCCCTGTATAAGTGCATAATAGGCTGATATCACAGATAAGTGCACCTTTATGGAAAAATAGCCCAGGCCCGAGTCTGAGAGTGAAAGTAGGTACTGAAGGATTGCGTTCACCAGACAGAAAAATGGGTCTAAGTGGTGGGTGGTGGCCCAGAGGCAGAACCGCTTCCACTTCATGACGTAGGTGACCCTAGTAGAGGGTTTCGTAGCGGGCACCAAAACGTCAGCCACTCTAGCTGAGACTTCAAAGTGGGAAATGGCTAGGTCCGTAGAAGCCAAGTGTGCAGGTGCAATGATCTCAGATCTATATGGACTAATATCCCATTGTCTCGTGAAAGCAAGCGTGAGCTCAAGGGCGGGGGTGATTCCATCGCCAGCTCTTGAAGCAGAGGGAACCATATCTGCCGAGGTCAGAAGGGAGCCACTAGGATCATCTCCGCTCCTTCTGACTACAGTTTGAGGAGTACCCCCTGGATCAATGGAAAGGGGGGAGGCATAGAAGAACCTCCCTGTCCAGCAAAGGGACAACGCTTCTCGACAGAAAACATCAGGCCCCGGATCTAGCAAGCAAAAAATTGCAGTTAAGTAAGAACTTATCGTAACAGTAGATCTTTGGGAGAGGTTCCTGAAGTAGGTTTTCACATACAGGACTGTGCCACCTGGCGTCAGGTTCCAATGGCAAACTTGTAGATAGCAATCATCAGTGGGGACCGCCACCGACTGCAGGCAACATGACGTCAGCCCGGCTATAAAAGGGGGCGGTCCCGCGCCCACCCTCCAGTTCTTTTCCACCGGAGAACTAAAGAAAGGTAAACAGAAAAAGTAGGAGTGAAAACTCCCAGGACCATGCTTCCTCTCTAGACCCCAGGGCTAGACAGGATGGAGATAAAGGAAACATTCCAGGAGTAGGGGGGAAGGTGGGTGGGAAACTAGACCTACTGAAGGAACCTCTCTCGAAAATCTACTGTTACGGTAAGTTCTTACATAACTGCAATAGCTTACTTCGAGAGGGTTCCTGCAGTAGGTCTTCACATATAGGACTGAATACCAAGCAGTCCCAAAAGAAATCATATGGAGATACTTCCGGGAGGAGGAGAAGTCGCCAACAGGAACGTATGACAGGAGGCCTTGAAGAACTGCAAGGCCAAAGCCAGTTTCTGCACCTGAGGCAATGTCCAGACTGTAATGCTTAGTGAAGGTGAGAACAGACGACCACGTGGCCGCTGCACATATCTCTGCAGTAGACACATTCCTGAAAAAGGCAGTAGAAGTTGCAACACTCTTAGTGGAGTGACCTTTAACTGCCCCTGGAATGGACTTCCCATGTTTTTGGTAAGTGAAATGGATGCAGTTAGCTAACCATCGAGAGATGGTCTGATTGGAAATAGCCTTGCCCTGGCACTGGGGAGCAAAGGCTACAAAGAGCTGATTGGATTTACGAACCTCTTTAGTCCAGTTTGTGTAGTATCTGAGAATCCTGTGCACATCCAGAGTGTGCAACAGGTATTCCCCCTGTTAGAATGCTGGGGATAGCAGACAGGCAGTTCTACGCTCTGACCAAGAGTGGTTTCTGAAAACACCTTAGGTAGGAAAGAAGGATTAGTCCGAAGAACTACTCTGCCCCTACGAAAAATTAAATAGGGCTCCTTGCAGACAAATGCCTGAAGCTCAGAAACCCTTCTGGTGGAAGTGACTGCGGCTAGGAACAAAGTCTTCCAGGAAAGGAAGTGCAGTCACAGCTAGAGGTTGGTTCAAATGGAAGTAAGGTCAGCTTTTCTAGCATAAAATTCATGTCCCGGGAGGACAGGGATTCCGGATCAGAGGTTTCAGGTGGAGGATGCCCTTCAAAAAAGTTTTGGCAACCTCCAGTTGAGCCAAGGTTTTGCCCTCCACCGGGAGGTGGTAGGCCGACACCGCAGAGAGATGGACCTTAATGGAAGAGTAGCTTAGGCCCATCTCTGATAAATGTTCGGGGTACTCTAACACCTGGGCCGCCAAGCATGAAAAGGGATCCCATCGTCTTGCTAGGGCACAGATCGAGAATGTCTTCCACTTTATAGTGTAAGTGGCTCTGGTAGAGGGTTTTCTGGCTTCTACCAAGATATGTGCAACCTTCGAGGATACACCAAGGTAAGAAACCGATACGGCCACAGGTGCCACGCATGAAGGTGGAGAGACTGAAGGCTCGGGTGCACCAGGGTGCCCTGCTCCTGAGTCAGAAGGTAGTGGGAAAACAGCAAGGGAACTGGAGGTTCCAGTGCCAGTTGTTGCAAGAGAGGATACCAAATCTAGCGTGGTCAGAGAGGAGCAATTAGAATCACATGCGCTCCTTCCTGCTGAAGTTTCACCAGAACCTTCTGAATGAGAGGAAAGGGAGGAAAAGCGTAAAGAAACCTCCCTGTCCGAGAGAGAGAGAGAGAGCGTCTCACTAAAAAGCACCATGCTCAGCAACAAGCGAGAAAAAGCTGGGTAGTTTTGCGTTGAATGGGGAGGCGAACAAATCCACCTCTGGTTGACCCGATCAAAGAAAGAGGTCTTCGACCACCTCTAGCTTTAGCTCCCACTCGTGAGCCCTGGCTACTGATCGAAAGACTGTCCGCCAGAACGCTACTTACGCCTGGAACGTGGACTACTGTCAAGAAAAGGCTGTGCTGAATTGCCCAGTACCAGACCCTCATTGCTTCTCTGTAGAGAGGGTACGAACAAGTTCCTCCCTCTTTGCTGATGTACCAGACTGTGGACATATTGTCAGTCTGGACAAGAAGTGGTCCCGGTATCAGGAGTGACTGGAATGCCTGAAGGGGGTAAAGTACCACTCTGGTCTCCAGAATGTTGATGTGGAGTACAATCACCTGGTCGGACCAAGACCTCTGTGTCTTGTGCATCCCCAGATGGGCTCCCCAGCCCGAGTCTGAGGCGTCCATTGTGAGGATTTGGGTTGGGACAGGGAATGGAAAGAAGATCCCCTTGAAAGATTAGAGAGATCTTGCCACCAGCGAAGATCCCTCTGTAGGCTATAGGAGATCATGACTTTCTGGTTCATGTTGTCCGTCCTCTGATCCCACTGGAGTCGTAGAGACCACTGGGTGACCTTCATGTGAAGTCTGGCCAGGGGCACTGTGGAAATGGCCACTGCCATTAGTCCCAAGAGACGAAGCACGGCACGTGCTGGGATCCACCGGGCCTGGGCCAAGAGAGTGGCTTGAGCAACTAGAGTCTTGGCTCTATCCGATGGCGGAAAAGTCTTGCTCTGAACTGTATCTAGTACTGCTCCAATAAATTGGAGCCGTTGAGATGGTACTAGCTGGGATTTGGGCAGACTGACTGACACCCAGAAGAGAAAACAAGCTCAGAGTGAAAGAGAGAGTCTCTTTCAGGCAGTACGGAAAGGGTGCTGCGAGGAGTCACTCATCCAGGTACAGGAAAACGTAAATGCCCTGGTGGCGAAGAAAGGCCGCAACCACCGCTAAACACTTCATGAACACCCGAGGGACCAAGGAAAGGCCAAAAGGAAGTGCTCGGAATTGGAAATGGTTCTTTAGGAAAGTAAAACAGAGAAAGCGGCGATGGGCCGGGAGGATAGGGATGTGCAGGTAGGCATCCTGCATATTCAGGGAGCACAGCCAAGAACCTGGATGGAGCAGGGGGAGAAGCCCCTGAAGGGTCAACATGTGAAACCTCTTGTACTCGACAAAGAGGTGGAGTGTGCTAAGGTCCAGGATCGGTCTCAGATTGCCCGTCTTCTTTGGAACTAGGAAGAAGTGGGAGTAAAACCCCCATTCTATCTGTTTTTGAGGGACGGGTTCTATGGCCCCTTTTGCCAGAAGGGCCTGGATCTCTTGGGAGACAATGGGGATCTGATCCCTTGGACAGAAAGACCGCACCAGCAGATGAGGGGCCAGAATCTCGGAAAACTCTATTGAGTGACCCCACTGGATGAGTTATAACACCCAAGATTCTGCGGTGACGAACCTCCACCCCTCCAGGTGGAGGCTGAACCTCCCTCCCAACGGTTCCTCCTTGACTAACAGAGGTAGCGGAAGGAGGGGAAAGGAGTCAGGACGCGGAGGGGAGCTTTAGTCCCAGAGTCCGGCTTTGGCCTGGGGGGGTTGTGCTCCTGAACCGGAGGCACGTTGTTTACCGACATTTGCCCTGGTTTTTATTCCATCATCTTTGGTGACGAAAAGACAGCTTTTTCTGCCCCGTCCGGTACATAGAGCGTACATCCCGGAGACCAGTAATAATGTCTTTGCCGTCGCCGCCAAAGAGGACGTAACCCCTAAAAGGGGCATCCAGAAAGGAGGACTGAACGTCTTGTGCCAGACCTGCTATCCTAAGCCATGAAAGGCGGTAGAGGCAGATCTCCGTGGCTGCCGCTCTAGTCACTGAGTCCACTGAGTCATACGTTGCACGCAATGCATGACAGCAAGAGGACTTTCCCATTCTGACCTTGTCCAGTAGTTTTTTTCCATAGTGCTTCATCCTGGACCACCAGAAGGTCTCTTTCCAGCTCTGAGAGAGATGCCCGTCTGGAATGCAACCATGTGTGAGACATAGTTGAGGGATCGAATGGCACAAGAGGAAGAGGAATACATCTTATGGCCAAACTGGTCCAACTGGCGAGAGTCCTTGTCTGGAGGAGAGGAGATCAAGTGTTTTGGTTGAGCTGACCGGTCATGAGCGGCAGTGATCACCACAGAGTCAGCCTTAGGATGTATGGTGAGGTGCTGAATCCCTTCTGGGGGATAATAAGTCCGATACACTTTTCTGGAGACTGTCGGGATGGATGACGGCTGTTGCCACACCATGGTTACTAGATCCTCGTGAGGGCCCATCCAAGGGGGGATGGGGAGGGGATCCGGGGTAGCTAGATCAAGGTGTTCCGCCAGTCTCTTATGCTGGGGAGCCACCTCTTTTGAAGGCCAACCTCCTGCTGCTTGAATGGTACATAGGAGGTCCCCAAAGGAGGGATCTTCAGGAGGAGATTTTGGGGACTCCTTGGGAGGTACCTCAACAGGGGACCGAGGGTCCGAAGGCTGGGAATCAGACTCCGTGTCTGAGGGCTCAGAACTGCTGGGGATGAAAGGGTCTACCCCAGATGAGCCTACATTAAGAGCACCCGAAGCTCTTCTGGAGGGACGCAGTTTGGGGGGGGCCCTAGGCAGGGAAATGTCCCCCACAGACTGCCTGATCTCCGTGAGGAGCTGGGTTCTGGCATCCTGCCACCAAGAAGGAGCCGACTCGCGGTCTGGCACCAGAGGTGGAGGAGGCGGCTGAAAACCCAGGTAGCTTTGGGTACTGCGGATATTGCCATGAAGGTTACCGAAAACCTGGCAATCCTGGAGAATAATAAGGGTACCCGGGGTATCCCGGCATCAGGAGCACGTGGCCTGGTGTCGGATACTGAGGAGCTGACGGCGGGCCTCCCGGCGGCGAAGCATGGGGGTCTGGTCCCAGAAAACCACCTGCAGTATCTGGACCTACCGGGGGTGGTGCCAAGGGGCCACAAGGTGGTGTAGGATTCGGGAGGGCCTCCGAAGGAGAAGGCTCCATGGATGGATCCCCAGCTGGCAACAGACCTGTTCGGGGATGGCAAAAGACCAGGTGAAGGGGGAGTTCCGGGAGGGACCCCAACAACAGGTCAATAAGCAATCCTGATGGGAGAGAGAAAACAGGATCGGGTGGTGAATCCCTGGGGCTAAGAACCCGGAGGGAAGAAGGATCACTCTGCAGCTCACTCTGTCCGACGTCGGGGGGCCAAACTGAAGGGTCTGAGGCGGGGGATGGAGCCACGCCGTCCGACTGACTGGACCTGACCGGGCTAGAGGAGGTCGGGAGACCGCTGCAAGGCTCATCAGCAGGAGCTGTGTGCCCGTCGACAGAGTTGAAGCGTGACTTATCAGCCAAGCTGAGAGGAGACTGGACTGAAACCTCAAGAGAGGTGATCCCCAGCTGCCCACTCACCTCGGCAGGAGAGGAGAAGGTGCCCGGCCTAAAGAGGCAGACGGGGTACCAGAAGTAGTACTCACAGTTTTTGGAAGCCTCCTGCGTGGCTTCTCCTTACTCTTCTTTTTCCTCGGGGCCGATGACGATGACCTTTCCCTCAACTCCTGAAGCTCCTTTTCCATCCACGCCAAACGTCGGGTAAGGAGGTGGGCCTCAAGGGTCCACTTGCGCCTGGTCCTGGTTGCCTGGTTGAAGGCCTGGCAGATGGTACACTCCTCAGAGTTGTGTTTAGAGCCTAGGCACAAGAGGCAGCGGGAATGGTCATCCCTGTGCAGGATTTGGGCTCCACACTGTGAGCACTTCTTCTTTAGTCGAGACGACATAAATCGGAAATAAATGAGAAACGTTTATATGAGGCGAAGAAAAACTTTGACTGACGTGGGCGTTAGATCGCTGTTCTACTCGTGGCTGAACGAACTGAGGCGATGGTGGCAAAGAACTGGAGGGCGGGCGCAGGACTGCCCCCTTTTATAGCTGGGCTGACGTCACATCGCCTGACATGGGGCGGTCCCCGCTGATGATTGCTATCTATAAGTTTGCCGTTGGAACCTGATGCCAGGGGGCGCAGTCCTATATGTGAAGACCTACTGCAGGAACCCTCTCGAAGTAAGATCTGGGCAGTCTTGCATTCTGTAGTGATGCAAAGAAATTCAATTCTGGTTAGCACCACCTATCGAAGAGGCCGTCTACAATGGATTGCTGGAGGGCCCACTCGTATGCTCTGGTCCTTGACCAGCTAAGTACATCGGCCAAGGTGTTTGTAAACCTGGGACATGGACTGCCGAGATATCCAGATGATGAGCTATGGCCCAGTTCCATACCAACACTGCCTTGCAACACAGTTGGTATGAGTGGGTTCCTTCCTGCTTGTTGATGTAGAACATCACCAACATGTTGTTTGTCTGGATAAGGTGGGGTCCTGGTAACAGTTTGGTCTTCAGGGCTTGCAGAACATAAAAGGATGGCCCTCATCTCCAACACATTGATGTGTAGAGACTCCTCTAGTTTAGACCACGTCTCCTGAGTCCTGCAGTCGTCCAGATGGACTCCCCAGCCTGTGCCAGAGTCATCCTCTGGAAGGGCAATCCCACCGAGAGGTGAGATGGTGTTAGCCACCACTGTAGGGTCTGGCAGACCAGGTCCGAGACCGAGACGGGTTGATCCCGGTGATCCCAGCGCTGGTCCCATTGGACCCTCAGGGTCCACTGAATGGTCCTCATATGCAGCCTGGCCAAGGGCACAGTAGCGATGGCTGCTGCCATTTGGCCTAAGAGTCTGAGAATCATCCTGGCAGGGACCTGCCTTGCGTACAAGATGTGTCAGGCAAGATCCTGAAGGCAGTCTGCCCTGTCTGCCGGAAGGAAGGCCCTTCCTTGGATGATGTCCAGAAGGGCTCCTATGAACTGAAGTCTCTGACTTGGACAGGGGGATAACTTTGGCAGGTTTAGGGTTATCCCTAAGTCTCTGAAGAGAAGAAAAGATGTCTTCCATGGTGTGGAGTAGATCCTCACTGGATGGGACCATGAGAAGCCAGTTGTCCAGATAGGGGAAGACACAGTGTCTCATCCTTCGAAAGGCTGCTGAAACAACTGCGAGGCTCTTGGAAAAGACCCAGGGTGGCCCAGGGGCGTTGAGGGTTGAAGCGCTGGATGCCACATCTCGCTCCATGCCGGCGACCCGGGTCACTGGTGGGTCGGCTGGGGGGAGATAGGCTTGAGCGCCCCACGACAGCTCGCCTACTCTGGGAAAGGTTCAGGCCACATCCCGCACACTTGTCTGACTCCGAGCGGAGGCTCGGATACTACAAGCCTAATAGTAGGGAGGACGGCGCTACACAACATGACGCCGGGCGCTCAACTCCTTGACGCGGGGTCTCACGCCTGTAGGGAGGGAGTAAAGAAGAAAGCAGCCTGCCACTCGCCGGGAAGATGAAGCCCCGGAGACATGCTCACAATGTGCCTTCACCGCCCGACGCGGCTCTGGACTGATCAACTAAGTAATGGAGCAGGGGTTTCTGCCCCATCCCTGCCTGAGTAAAACCACAGCTCCATGGGGATCCGGGGGTCGCTCCGGCAGGGTAAAAGGCAGAGGGGTGTCTGCCTTGGGGCTCCTGATGGGTCGGGGATGGCAGGCTAGGAAGGTGGCATAAACAGAAGTTAAAAAAATAAAGAAAGAAAGAAAAGGCCCAAGGTGCTGATGACAAGCCAAAGGGCAGAGCCCTGAACTGGTAGTGCTGTCCCCGGAATTCGAACCTCAGGAATCTTCTGCGGGGCTTGGCTATAAGGATATGTAGGTATGCATCCTGCATGTCCAGGGATGACAGCCAGTCTCCCAGATGGAGCATGGGTATTAGACCCTGAAGGGTAACCATCCGGAAGTGCCTATACTCTACGAACCTGTTGAGGTCGCTAAGTCTAGGATGGGCTGTAGGTCCCCCGATTTTCTGGGTACCAAGAAAAAGTGGGAATAATACCCTTTCCCCTTCTGAGAGGCCGGCACGGGCTCTATTGCAAGTTTGTCCAGAACAGCCTGGATCTCGTCGTGGATAAGAGCTGCGTGAGATGGGGAATAGTGAGAATGTAGTGGAGGCCTGTCCGATTGTACCTCCATGAACTCTGTCGAATGCCCCCTTTGGATCTTTTGCAGAACTCACTGGTCAGAGGTAATCTTCCTCCAGCCCTCGAGATAGAGGGAAAAACAACCCCCGACCACCTCTCCTGCCAATTCTGCAGGAAGAGGAGGGTTTGGCAAGAAGTCAGGCATTGGTCAGGGTGGCCTGAGAAAGATTGCCGGCCCTAAAGCTGGAGCCTCCTAAGTTTCGAGAGGAACCCTTATGGTTGTAACCTCCTCTCTGCCGCTGTTGTGGTTGGTTTCTGGGCTGTTGGCCTGATTTTCCTCGGAAACGCTGCCTACGAAAAGGCTTTTGTTTCAGCTTGTACATGGTTTGGACCGACTGAATGGCTTTGCCGGAGTCCTGTATCCTTGTAATGATCCTTTCGGACTCTTTGCCGAAGAGAACCAAGTCGTTGAATGGGGCATCTAACATGCCGGCCTGGACATTCTGGGCGAAGCCAGAGACTCTAAGCCAGGAGTGTTGCCTGAGAAACCCCAGTGGCAGCCACCCTGGCTGCCGTGTCTTCTGAGTCATAGGCCGATCTGAGGACATGGGTGCCTATATCCAAGCCTGTTTTCATGAGCTTTTCCAGCTCTGCCTTTTGGGGGCAGTCGAGAATGTCATGATTCATGTACATCCCTTGTTCCCACAGGGCATTCTGGAACTGCACCATGTGCGTGAAGAAATTGAGTAATCTGATAGTGCAGGTGGCTGAGGAATACACCTTCCTGCCCATGCTGCCCAGCTGCTTGGACTCCCTGTCAGGTGGCTGCGTACTCAGCTGCCATGGTCTCTGGGACCCGTCGCGGGCAGCCATGATGACCACTGAGTCAGCTGCTGGTTGTGCTCCTCTCTGGGTGCCCTATAGAGGCAATCTGACTTTTTGGGAATTACCGAGGATGTGGACGGGTGCCTCCATGCTACTTTTATCACATCGTGGAAAGTGTCCACCAATGTTGGCACAACAACTGGTTTGAGGTCCTTCTGGTGTAAATATTTGGCTAGACGACACCTCTCTGGGTCAAGGTCTTCTGTGTCCCAGCCCATATTTGATCATATGTCCCAAAAGGAGTGGTCATCTGGTGGGGACCTGGGAGTGTCCCTTGGGTCAGGTGAAGGGAGTCCCCTACATAGGATTCCAATGAGGAGGAATGGTCAGACTCTTCGGAGGAAGAGGACTGAGACCTTGGACACTGACGCCAGAGTTTATGTCGTTCCGTAGAGCGGGAAGAACTCTGGCTCCTTGTTCGGGGTTGGCTCTTATGACCCACCTGGCCCCTGCCCATGGGGGGAGGGGTGAGTTCCCTGGGGAGTGGGGAATGGTCCCTAGGGGATAGGCTCCTCCATGTAGGCGTGCTTGTCTTTGACCTCTGAAAGCTGAAGCCTTCATTCCTGGTGTGGCATCAGACGGTTCGACAGGCCTGGCGTCTGGTCCGGGGGTGGCGGTGGTGTCTTGGGCGGTAGCCCGGGGTCAGCAGCTGTAGTATGGGTTAAGGCTGGTGGCAGGGTACCTGACGGTGGTCTGTGCTCTATGCGTTCATCAGCCAATGTCAGGGGTGTGGCCAGTGACACTGGAGTCGAGGTGGCAGGCACTGAGGCCGGGGGCATAGGCTTGGAGGCGGCCTGGGAGGGCTGTCGTCGGTGCGGGTCCTCGGCCGACAACCGCTTATCCGACGTCCACTTCTCTGGCGTTGGCTTGTCAGAGGTCCGGCCTTTTGGCGGCTGAGAAGCGGATCTCCCAGAAGAGTGATCCGAGCCCCCACGTCTTTCCAGGGAGTTGACGCCAGTGGGAGTAGCCGACTTGGACGATGCTTTTGCCAGTTTGGCGGCAGAGGAGCGGTCATCCAGGGATAAGCAGACGTTGTAGCCTGAGTGCCGACCCGTAGCCTGAGAGGGTGGCCAGACCTTCAGTGGCTGCAGGGCTGGGCCAGAGGTCCCGGACTTCAAATCTTTGCTTCCCGACGCCCGTACCAGGGCGGGTGGTCTCGTTACCTCGAGCCAGGTAGGAGAGTGCGCTGTCTGGGATACAGAGTTCGAACTCCCCCGGAAGGTAGACCAGGAGTCTGAGCACCTGGATTTCGATGAGGATCTATCTTTTTCCCTCTCTCTCCTTTTTTCTTTGTGGTGGTGCTTCCCCGATGACTTTTTTGTGAGAGTGGCCCTCCTGAGTTGAACAATCCTTCTGTATGGCAGCAAGTTGTTGGAGCAAGAAGGCCTGGAGGGCTTTTTGGTGGCGAATTCTCATCCTGCTGTTAAACTTATGGCAGTGTCGACAGACCTTGGTGTCGTGGTCTGGGCCTAGGCAAAGAAGACAGGCTGAGTGCCCATCCTTAGACGGTATCTGCTTGCCGCAGGCACATTTCAACTGCTGCTGGTCGATGGACAACATCCTGGAAGACGACATACAGATGGAGAATGGAAGAAGAAAAAATTACTCACCTTAGTAATGTTGTTTCTTCTAATGGAGTCTTGCTATATTGTGACATATGCAGTTTGTCCCAGCCTTAGAACTACTCCGGAGGTGAAAGAGTTAACTTCCATGCCAGGCATGGAATCTGGAGCGCGAGCTTGGTTGAAAAAACTCTGTCTGTTGATCTTCAAACTGAAACTGTCAGATCTTTACGAGCAAAAACTCACTAAGGTTCTGTGTGGAAGCTGTAAACCTACATTAGCCAACTGGCTACTAAATATTAATACATTTTTCTGGTCCCAAAACCAAGACTCAAGTCAGGGGACCCAGAAAATAAGATAAAATAAAATACAACACCCAAACACCCCAAAAAGGAGGGGTGGAGAACACAAGGTGGGCATCATTAAGTGCCAACACTGCACTGCCCACCCACATCCCAAGAGTAGAGGTTCTGAGAGGGGCAGGCGGGGGAGGTCATAATATAGCAAGATTCCATTAGAAGAAACATTACTAAGGTGAGTAATTTTTTCTTCAAACAACATGAAGTCTTGCTATATTATGACATATGCAGACTACACAGCAGTACCTCCATGGAGGAGGGACAGAACCTACTTAGGAAATAGGCTCTGAAGCACAGCTGTGTTAAACCGAGCATCCCTCCTAGCCTGGATGTCCAGGAGTAATGCTTGGTGAAAGTGTGTACTGTTTTCCAGGTAGCTGCTTGACATATCTCTAAGATAGGATGTCCCTGGCCGCAGCTAGGACGCAGCTGTACCTCTGGTAGAGTGAGCCCTCAGGCCTGAAGGGGAACCTTACCCAGTTTTTGATAGCAAAATTGGATACAAGAGACAATCCACCTGGCAATGGATCTTTTAGTGGCAGGTTTCTTCCCAACCTCACCAAAGTGAGGAACAGTTGAGGGAGTCAAACCTGTGACCCTTGGTACGCTCTATGTAGTAACTAAGGGCCTCTTCACATCTAAACTGTGCAGCCTCCACTCGCCAGAGGAGGAATGGTCAGTGAAGTACACTGGAAGAGATATAGATTGATTAAGGTGGAAATCTGAAACCACCTTAGGCAAGAACTTCTTGTTAGTCCTGAGGACTACCTTATCTCTGTGAAAGGAGATAAAATCACGCCCCACTGACAAAGCTTGCAATTCACTTATGCGCCTGGCAGAAGTGATGGCTACTAGAAGCACAGTTTTCCAAGTCAAGTACTTAAGCTCTGCTGAAGACAAAGGTTCAAAAGGGGGTTGCATCAGCTGAGCAATGCAAACATTAAGATCCCAGGCAAGAGCAGGGTGTGTAGCAATCCCTTGAAAAACTTGGAGAATACAGGGTGAGCAGAAAGAGAAGAGGGCTTTCCTGCTGAAATAAAAGCAGAGACAGCTGCCAAATGCACTTTCAGGGTAGCTGGCCTCAGCCCAAAGTATTTAGATGGACCATATAGTCCAAGACTGTGGGCAAATCAGCAGATTCTGGGAAATATGCTTCACAGAGCACCATATGGAAAACCTTTTCCATTTAGAATTATAAGTAGCCCTGGTGGAAGGCTTCCTAGAAGCTTCAAGATTTGAGTACACCTTGAGAAAGGTGTGAGGTCAGCAACTCTAACTCCTCAAGAGCCAGGCCTTGAGGTTGAGGGATTTGAGATCTGGATACCAAACTCTCCCTGGGCACAGGTTAACAAATTGTGGTTCCTGGGAGACACAGGGGAAGATAGACTGCTAAGGACAGAAGGAGTGGGTACCAGGGCTGTCTGGCCCAATCTGGAGCAATCAGAATCATCTTGCAAGGTTGAGATCTGATTTTGACTAGCACCTTGAACAAGAGAGGGAAGGGGAGAAAGGCATAGAGGAATTTCCCTTCCCAATCGAGAAGGAAGGCATCCAGAGGGACTGAGCCCGACACTGGGGGCCTGCAACAAAAAAGCGGAAGTTGGTGATTGCCTGGGGCTGCAAAAGATCTATGTGAGGTGTCCCACCTGGCAAATACTAACCCCAGATTAGGGATCCAGTGACCATTCGGATGGCCCTGGGAAATCCTGCTGAGAGCATCTGCCAGGACATTGTCCTTGCCTGGGAGGTGAACTGCTATGAGGGAGGTGTTCAGGGAATAAGCCAGAGACCACAACTTCATTGCCTCGGTGCACAAGGCCAAGACCGAAGTGCCCTTGCTTGTTGATGTACCATTGTAGTGGTGCTGTCTGTTCTGACCTGTACCACTTTGTTCTGAACAGATGCAGAAAAACCTGAAGTGCTAGAAAACAGCTCTGAGTTCCAACAGATTGATGTGGAGCAGAGATTCCTGAGGGGACCACAATCCCTGGGTGGAGGGTCGCCATGAGCTCCCCATCCCAAGAGGGGACGATCTGTAGTAAGGGTCAAGGAGTGAGACTGAGGGATGAAAGGAACCCCTGTCTCAGATTGCTCTGATCCTGCCACCACTGCAGGGCCTGGATCAGGTTGGAGTTACTAGGATCAATTTGGTTAGGGATCTCTCCTTTGAGGACAGAGGCTCTCAAATGGAACTGAATGTCCCTCATCTGAAATCTTGCTCCTTGCACTACAGCTGTGGAAGCAGCCATGTGTCCTAGGAGCTGTAGAAAGTGCCTTGCTGGTCGAGAGAACCTGTAGAGTGAAGGAGGAGGCCAGAGCCACCAGGGTCTTTACTCTTTCTAGAGGAAGAAAGTCCTAGCTTGTGTGTCCAGTTCTGCGCCTATGAAGGTAAGTAGCTGAACAGGCTCTAGAACTGACTTTGGGAGATTGAGAAGAAAACCTAGAGATGTAAGCAGCTGCTGGGTAACCTGAAGGTGTGATTTGACTTGGTCTGGAGACTGACCCACTATGAGCCAGATCGTCCAGGTAAGGAAAGATGGCAATCTTTTGCTTCTTAAGTGAGCAACTGCTACCCAGGCATTTTATGAATACCCTTGGGGCAGAGGTAGGCCGAAGGGCATTGCTCTGAACTGGTAATGGCCTGAGGCAGTTCAATATGGGGTACTTTCGGTGGGAGCTTCTGATGAGAACATGGAGTAGGCATCCTTAAGGGACCAGGGGACGCTAGCCAGTCCCTGGCCTTAGGGAGGAGTAAAATAATTCCCAGTCACCATTTTGAATTTTGGTTTTAAAGGTGCTTGTTTAGGTATCTTAGATCAGGATGGGCCGCCATTCTCCTGTCTTTTTGGTGTAAGGAAGTACCTGGGAGTACAGTCCTTTGCCCTGGTGTGGGAGGAACCCTTTCCACAGCTCTGAGAGCCAGGAGGTTGAGACTTCTGTTTCCAAAGCAAGAGCCTCTAATGGATTTGCAGGTGAAAAGATCTGGTTCTCATCTTTGGAAATTTTTGAAGCTGAGAACCAGTCCCTGGCTTACTACTTCCAGGACCCACTTGTCTGATGTTAAAGACTCCCAGTCCTGGACGAAGTAAGCCAGCCTGCCCGCTACAGGTAATGGAGAATCAGCCCTGGGCATCCCATCAGGTTGCCTGTTTGGCAGGGGCTTTAGGGTGAGGGGTGGGAGCAGGCCTGCTTGTCCCCCGTCTGCCTCTCCCTCTGAAGAACCCCCTCTGAGCATAAGCTGAAGAGGAGGCCTGGGCTTGGTAAAAAGGAAGGCTGCCTCTGAGGAGTAGCTTGCCTCTCCTTGGCCTGTGCACTCCTATAAGTGGTCCTATACTCATCCATTTTCTTCATGTAATTCTCTGTCTGCACCCCAAACAGAGAATTACCCACAACAGGAAAATCCATGGCCTTAGCCTGGGTATCCTGTGACAGGCTAGTACACCTGAGCCAAGCCATTCTCTGAAAAGCCACAGATGTAGCCATGACTCTTGAAGATACATCATTAGAGTCCACTGCAGCATGGAATTGCACCTTGGATGCCTCAATACCATCAGCAGCCACCTGTTCCAGCTCCTTGGCAAGCTGGCCAGGGACCTGTTTGCTAAAGCCATAACAGTATCCCATCTGGATTTCTGGTATCTTGCAACATAGGCCATATAATTTGCCTGTCTGAGTCCCAAGGATGCTGCCATGTATTGTTTCTTTGTCATGGCATCAATCCTCCTGGAGTCCTTGTCAGGGGTGTGAAGCCAAGGAATATTTGCCTTATCACAGGCTGCAGCCTGCACTACTAACATGAGCTGCATTGTTGTGAAAGGAACTCCGTATCAGGGCCTGACAAAGTGTACCTCCTGTCCATCTTTTTATCCACAGGAGGTAAAGAATTAGGAGCTTTTAAAATTTTTATTGTTTCCTAAAGGATTTATGTAAAGGAATAGACAATCTCCTGGACTCTGGGATATCCATCATTTCCACATAGTCAGGCTCCTCCTGTTCATCCACCGCTTCTTCCAAAGGGAGCTGGAGGGTTTCAGCAACTTTTTTATAAAACAGAAAATGAGAAGGGGACTCAGAAAGCCTGGGGGAGACACTCCTGAAGGTCTGTCTGGGGAGATGTCCGGTTCAATGGGCACATCCAGACTTTCAAAATCACATTCACACTGTTCATAATCCTCTTCCCCCTCCTCCGGTTCATAAAAGTCCTCTATATCATATTCTTGAACCGGTGGAACCGACCGAACCGACCGTTTACCTGATAGTGGCGGTTCAGGCGAACCGGGAAAAAGACTGGACAATTTGGATCGCTTTGGCTATCTCTCTGCAGCGTGGAGAAGGAAATTTTGGCTCCACACCTGCTGATTTTCTAGTCCTCTTTGCTGGAACTGGCTCCTCCGAGTCAGCTCTTGCGTTGCCTGAGGAAGTCTAGCCCTGGTCAGAGGCACTCCCTCTGGTTCGGTTGGCACCGAACCGGGCTGTACATCCGGTCAGCAGACTTTTTGGCCTCTCGCTCCCTGAGCCTACCAACTCTCTTATCCAGGGTAGCTGCAGGGAAATTCTTGCAAATCTGGCAGTCTGCATTGAGGTGGTCAAACCCCAGACAATAAACACATGTGGTGTGTGGGTCAGCCTTGGCAAAGGCTTCCCCACAGACACTACAGTGCTGAAACCCAGTGGGCCCGGTTTTTCTTTTGGGTTTCTCAGACATAATGCCAGCCTAACCAAAAACTTGCCCTTTTCCGGCAAATCGCCAAGCAAGACACCCTTATCGGTTCCCAACCGTGTCACGGGTCGTGGAAAAAAACGTAATGAAATCCAGTTTTTTTAGAACCGATAAGAACTGGGAACCGCACTCTAAATGTAATTTTAATAAGTTTTAACAACAACCTGATCGGTTCAAACCGAACCGATAACAACGTTTGCAAGTTCCACACAGAGAATGTAAAACCTATCTATTACTTACGATACCACAGACAGAGCTTGAACCGACCGGTTTGCGGTTAAAATAAATATAATTGCAATTTAAACAAACCGAGAAAACACTTTTAACCGAGAAATGAACCGAGCAGTAGGAGGAATCTCCGGAGCGACTGTTCAGTGAGGCGGAGTAAAGAATCTGACAGTTTCAGTTTGAAGATCAACAGACAGAGTTTTTTCAACCGAGCTCGCGCTCCAGATTCCATGCCTGGCATGGAAGTTAACTCTTTCACCTCCGGAGCAGTTCTAAGGCTGGGACAAACTGCATATGTCATAATATAGCAAGACTTCATGTTGTTTGAAACAAATGTTTTAGACAAAAGAATAAAGCATTGAGAAACGCCGTCAAAAATGGCGGTTGATCTCAGCAGAAGGTGTCCGTGGAGCCTATGTGCGGGTCGACGGCGGGAAAAGCACTGAGGTGACGCTGGGGAACCGCCCCCTTTATTGTGTACGTGACATCGGGGGTGATCCCCTGCTGTATACCCCATCTGTATACTGCTAGCTAGAAGTTTTCCGTGGGGTGCTGGTGCCTGCCGGCATTAGTCCTATTAGTGTCACCTGCTGCAAGAGATCACTCTCAAAGTAAGATTGGCATTTTCTGGCTGGTATTCTTTCACCCAAAGCTGCAAGTATGTAGGCAGGATGTTGATGAACTGCTCCATTGCAAGTGTGTCAAGGATTTGTGGGACTGTTTTGCCCTCTGGTTGGAGCCATTTAATAAGGACTTCTCCGAGTCGGGTGAAGGCTTCTCAAGGATTATCGACTGAATTGTACTTCAAAAGACCAGAATCTTTGCCTGTAGGTGTCTCCTGAGAGGTCACATCTTTTCAGGATTTCTCTTTTCACCAGGTCATAGATTTCTGACTGTGCAGTGTCCATACTGCTGTAGGCAAGCTGGGCTCTACCTGTCAAGTAAGGTACTAACCAGACTGCCTATTGCTGCTTTGGCCATTGGTAGGCTGTGGCAACCCTTTCAAAAGATGTCAGATATGCTTCAATATCATCCGAGGGACACAGCTTTGTAAGTTTAATGTCTTTTAAGTTGTTTGTTTTGTTGCTCTGCTGGACTTGTGCCAAATCGAGATCTTCCAACTTTGATAGCTTTCAAGGCATCCATCCATCGCTGCTCCAGTTGCTGTAACTCTTCTGTGCTGCTCCTGTCGCTGCATCTTTTCCTTCCTCTGCTTCTCAAGTTGCTGCATCTCTTCTTTTCTCTCTGCCTCTAAACGCTGAATCTCTTTTTCTCTTCTGCTGCATCTCTTCTCTGGTTCTCCGTCTCTTTTTGTTGTATAGACCACCACTGGAAAAAGGCAGTCAAGCTTTCGGGTTCTGTCACTGCCTGTTCTTCCCTTTCCATGACTCGTGCTGGCTGTACAGTCTTAGCTTGGACACCTGTCTCTGCTAGTTCAGCTGTCATTCATCTGGTAATCACTCCTGGTCTTGCTGCTGCAGAATCCACATCTTTCTTCTATGCTTCCCTGGTACCAGGTCTAATACCCAAGCACAAAACACCTGGCTTAGAGTATGCACAGTGTAAATCCCACTTATGCTGACACCATCTGTCGTTGAGGCACAGGTCAGGAAGCATAGAAAGACCAGGAGCAGTTGTAGAAATTCACAAGTACCATTTTATTATTTTCAAAAACAGTAAAATAAAAAATATAAATTGATCAGTATAGCTATTTACAAAGGCAGTACAAACAAAGAAAACAAAGTCCTTCATCTGAGAGTATCTTTAATTCCAAGTTTCAGTCTCACTCTAGCAAAAGTATTGCAGCTCTTTTTATAAGTCTTTGCCTGGGAACTCCTTAACTAGACATCCTGTTTTTTTTGTTTTTTTTTTAAATGTTCTTGTCGGTTTCTTTGTAGAGTAGGCTTGCAAACAGAACTGGGTCCCAAGCTGGCCTCCTGCTGACAGCTCTACAAAAGAGTTTGCAAAGAAGCCTGAGAGGAGCTCAAACTACATCTCAGATTAACCCCTAAATTCCAAATAGCTTTTTGCAATCTTTTTAACAGTATAACAATACACAGTTTCAAACCAAGGGGATCCTAGTATCACTTACAGTTTCACACAAAGATGCACATATATTTTTATAACTGCAGATATGCAACAGGAAAGAAAAGAAGTGAAGGCAGAGAGATAGCGAAAGGTGGAGAATCACAAGACCGTCAGAGTGATCAGTTCCTAGGTCTAATGAGAACATTTGGTTGTGCAACCAGACAAAAGACAGAAAAGGAGAGGCTAGAACAGATCCTTACGTTTAACTCTTTCTGCATAACAAAAGGGACAGGGCTTTATTCAACCCTGTTACATTGCCTCTGAAGGCAACACTCACTCCACCACTGCAATGGCCCTGACCTCCAGACTTAGTGAAGATCATGGTCAAGCACTGCTGCTGAACTGCTGCCTGTGTTGCAGTGTTAAAGAGGGACTACAGTCAAAATTTCTAGCATCAATAAATTACAGAATTTGGATCAGCATAGCCCCAGTCAGCCTCATGCCAAAAATGAGATCTCTAAGTTACTTTGTTTAAAAGTTACAAGTAATTTTACAACCCTAAATTCACTACCTGTTCAAAAAAGCCAGTTTCCATGAAGGGCTGCTGATGATGTCATCTCTAGAACTCAGAGTCTAGTCTTCCCTGTCAGCAAGCTTACAGAACCTGTTTCTTCAAAGGCTGGAGTTCATATACAATAGTTTTCACAAGTAAAGCATGCAGCAACATTCAAAAAGCATTTCTGTAAAAACTGTGCTTCAGGTTTTGTAAAAGAGTTGACAAATGTGTATTCTTTTTTATTTATTTTGGTATCTTTATGATGTGGCCCTTTGCTCCAGGGTTTCCGAATGCTGAATCATAGCACACTGCAGTGAGGTTTAGTTTCAGTTTATTTTTTATACTGGAAAGGGGTGTGAGCAAAATTTCCTGTTTTCACTGGAGAGGTTTGCCGACTGAATAATTTTCTGAAGTGGTGGAAGGCTGTAATCATTCACACCTGTCATTCACCTCGATTTCTCAGGATGGCACTTTAAAACAATTATTCTACCTCACTGTAAATGGAGGTGGGAGAGGTAATGCTGTTTTGAAACCTTACTATGAGATTCTATGCAGTAGCCAACCTAGGGCCAGATATTCAAAACTTTGGCCCAAGGCAAAATTAGCACTGCACGGGTGGGCAAAATTAGCCCGGAACCATTTGCACGCCATGTTCAAAGGAACAGCCCTGGGACTAAATGAGTCGAATATAGCATGCAAGTGAAGGCATGCAAACACAGCTGAGAGTGCAGTACAACAATAGCCCAGCAAATAAAACTGCACTGAATATAGTAACTGACAGCAGTGCAAACTGCAACAACAGCCCAGTGCATACAGAGGTGCAGTGAGGTAAGGCTGAACAATGTGTGCTATATCAAAGCAGTGGAGCACAACAGCAGCAAACAATAGAGCAGGCCAAATACTGCAGAACCATGTAATGGAACATTACAGCATTGTGCGGCACTGGAACGTTTGCCTGGCACTAAAGTTTGCTATATTCAAAATTGCAATGCAAATGAGCCTACTCAGGCAATCCATGGGGGAACAGCCACATTAGCATCTCATTACAGCCTGCTTTTCCCAGTGCTATAACATGGTACACACAGCTCCACCTGTAGGTCCACCTGGAATTATAGGCTGGTAGCCATGTTTCTTTCTGTGTTCACAGCTCCACCTGTAGGTCCAACTGGTATTACAGGTCGGTTGCCACATTCATTGCGTGCTCACAGCTCACAGAACATTATTTATTTAGTTGTTTTTGGTAACTGGGTGGGTGCACTAGGCATAAGAATGCCTATTTTCAGGCACGACCCGGGAGAATACAGTTTGAAATACATGAGCATACATGTGATGCAGCACATGAGATATGTAACACAGTTAGGAGGGGAATCACATACAATCCAAACTTAGGGTGTAGAGAAACACTGTTTGGTATAATACAGTTTGCAAAAAGTAAAAAAAAAAAAAGATCAGAGAACATGTGAGAAAACAGGTGTTACAAGAGAAAAGTATACACAGACAATACAATAAGGACCATTATGTGGTTACTGAAAACAGGGAGGACAGGAAAAGGGAGAGTGGTGGGAAGCAGAGGAAGAGGGTAAGGGATGAGAGAGAAACATGTAAGGAGGGTATTAAGAGAGGTAGAGAAAAAGGTGTCAAGAGAAAGTAGATACCTATGGAAACAGAGGGCAGGGAGAAAGGATGGTCTAAGATGGATGAAAGCAAGTGCAGGGGCTAGTAGCATGCAGATGATCACGGTGAAGTTTCTTAAAACTAGCATGGGTGGGAGCTTGACGAGCACTCTTAGTTTGGACACAGATGCAAAGACTAATGTGGCCCATGGGAGTAGCACTACAGGAACGGGTGGTCATGCTGCATGCCAAAGGCAAATCATTGTTCCTGCCACAGTGTTTATCAGATGGTACAGTATCATAGTAGGCGATACTATGAGGTACACAGCAATGCCTACAGTGTGTCAGGCAACAGTGACTGGTGCCAACCACATAGTGACAAGCACCGCTGGAAGGTATGGTCTGACAGTGGACACCACAGTCATACTGCCCTGTGACCCTCATGTGCTGCACCAGTGGCATGGGATCCCCACATTACCATACACATGGCTGTCTGTGTGTGCGGGAATCCCAGACAGGTGTAGGGTATGTGCCCTGGGGGGAGGGGCACACATACCATCATACTGGCACACTACTGTCAGGAGCAGTCCCACCAATGGAACACGTGCACTGTGTGGATGGCCCCAGCCGTGTGGCAGTACCTACTGTGTGGTGCAGCCTGGCCACCTGTACACCGTTCCCTCAACACCCTCCATTCCCCCAGTGCAGCTTGTATCTGCTGGACTGTGTTGGTGTACCCCAATGGGGGAACTGGAGGTGTGTGCCGCATGGATGCACTGCCATTGTGTCCACTGGGTGTTGGGACACCCACTAATGTCTGGCAAGGTTTGAACTGGTGCCAGATGACGGCAACATGGGAGGTGCTGTCTGTGTGCAGCATGTCTCTGCCATGTATGTGTTCTGTTCTTTTTTTTTTTTTTTTATCACCTTGTTCACTAGGTAAGCACACTGGGCCAAGGCCCAGTATCAGGAATGACCCAGAGACACTAACTGTGTGGTTGAAATGCAATGGTGTACAATAAAGACATTCAATGCACAACACACAGTACACAAATATCACATTAGGTACACATTACAATACCGTACAAATAGTTAGTTGCTGCAAGTGGTGTTCTACCTCAGTTGTAACATTTACATGAGTGTTCACTTCACAGCACTGTTGGGGCTATGCATGCCACAGTTTGTGTGCCTGTGCATCTGGAGTGGCCCAGGGTGGCCATGTGCCCACACTGCCTCCTCACTGAAAGCACACAGTCTTGTTTTCTGTTGCTGCTGTGTCCACGCCCCCCATCCTAGGTTTGTCCGGCATTAAGACCACCTTTTCATGGGTGCTAATTTGCGCCGTGCTACATGCTGTGCTAATGCATTTTGCGCAGCGCTATACTTTTGAATATACCATTGCACCTGTATGCATGTCCTCGCCCCTCACCTTGCACCACGCATACATTATCTCCTAGCGTTGGCGCTATCACGTTGTGCCAGCGCTATTTGGCCTTTTGAATACAGCGCTCTGGTGCAAATGTGGTGCACTCGTGGCACAACTGATTTGCGCCTGGCACAAAGTTTTGAATATCTGGTCCCTAGTGTTTTTTCTCCCTGACAGGCTGTTAACTTAACTTATATTCAGACTCATCTATGTTGTATTCCACATTAAAATTATTTTACCAGGGCTAACACTTCCATCACTAGCAGGAATTAACACATATTAGGCCCCTGCTAAAGAGCACCTTTCATGATGGTCCAAAAAGCTACATCTTGTAATTATTATATGCAGTACTAGACCTCAAAGGGTGTGTGCGTTTGTTATTTTTGGCCAAGGTTTACTGTGCATTCCATAATCTGGATTTGTTTTTGAGCCTTGCTACACTTACCTTTGCTGTTCAGCTGCTGGCTCCCTATGGCATCACTGTAGGGCAGAGGAGTGACTCACACCTTGTAGTACAGTGCTGTCACAGCAATTTTGCAAGGGAAAACCACCAGTACTCAATGTACATACTATGTTCCCCCGTCCCCAGTACACCCTGTTAGCAATGCATTATGGCAAAATCCAAATGTCTTGTCAGTATTTTATTTTTTTTTTTGTAAAATTGACTTTCTTCTGCCTCAGTAACAAAGCATGGGGATTGAAAGAAGATAAGAGTCGCTTTCAACATCTTTCCCAGTCCTTTTGGCTTTCATGCAAAAACTACCACATTTTGTGTGAAAGACAGGACATGAAACTTGCAAGAACAAGAGGCTGAGTTTCAACTGCTAGGAAAACACATCTTATAAAATAGAGCAATATTGTGGAGAAAGATAGAGATTAAGATTTAGAGCACCTTTCCCAGTCCTTTTGACTTTCATGCATATATTACCCCTTCCTGCACTGATTCTGGAATTGTATTTCATTCATTTTGCAGAATACAAAAACTGCAGAGGACAGTAATGAAATATAACTCCAGAATCAATGCACGATGGGGTCATTTATACATTAAAGTCAAAAGGACTAGAGAAGGTGCTCTTTAAAACTTGTTATAAAGCAGACACTGACAAACACCAGTGAAGTTACCAACATTATGCAATACTAGTAGCAATACAACTTCCTAACAGACACAGAGTAGTACCCCAAATGGTATCAGCAGCCTGGAGGCATGCTGACTCAGCATTCAGCAACCCTGCAGAAATGGACCACATCAAAAAGGCATTAAAAATATGAATTTATCAACTTTGTTCCATAACATGAAACGTATAGTTTTTATAGAAATATTTTTTGAATGTTGCTGCCTCTTTTACTTGTAAAAACCATTGCACATGATTTTTAAACTTTGGAGAAACAGCTTGCTGACAGGGAAGACTAGACTGTGAGTTCTGGAGATTACATCATCGGTGGCTCTTCACTGAAACTGGCTTTTTTGAACAGGTAGTGAAATCAGGGTTACAAAATAGCTCATAACTTTAAAATGAAGTAACACAGAAACCTAATTTTTGGTATGTGATTTATTGGGGGATTGCTTATTCTAATTCTGCAAAGTAGCACTTCTGGCCGGAGTATCCCTTTAACTTTCACAATCTCTTACGTCTAATTTACCTTTGGATGTTTCTTTCTCCTTTACTACTTTTTTTAGGCTTTTTAGAATTACCTCTTGTTGTAAGAACAGAAAAACCCAGGATGTGACACAGCCAACTAGGAATCAGACCATTCAGGACTTAGTACTGACAAACTGTGACCATGTCAGCAGCATAAACATGGCTATGCCATTGGGAAGCAGTGGTAAGTATGGTTTCATCTTGAGATGGGAAAGAAAGTATGGAACACAGACACATGTTCAGGACTGCAACAGGATGATTTCACCAGACTGGGGGTAAATCTGGGAGCGCACATGACTAAGCTAGCTCAGGACACTCATGAGAGTGGAGAAAAAAGGGTCCATAACTCAAGATGGGGCCCAGAGAGTCACAAACTCCTGTCTAAGGCAGAATGGGAAAAAAGAACAAGCAAAAGAAACCACTCTGAGTTACAGGGGAGGCTGGTAGTGCCATGCGAGAGAAAAGAACATACTGTAAGAATGTGGTGGAAGAAGGGGACCGTGCGATCCATCTAGTCTACCCCCCCCAGCTATTCCTCTTCCTGAGGTTTCCACACTGACTGTCCCATGTTAGCTTAAACTCTTGAACTGTCTTTGCTGCTATGACCCCCGGGGGCAGGCCCTTCCAAGGTTCCACCAACCTCTTGGTAAAGAAGAACTTCATAATGTTGCTCCTGAACCTACCTCCCTTTAGGCCCATGCTCTGACCTCTTGTCCATGCACCACTGTTCATTATTCCCTTAAGGTATTTAAAGGTCTTAATCATGTCTCCCCTGTCCCTTCCTTTAAGAAATATAGGAAGACCCAGCTGGAGGAAGACAGGGTTGACTACCTGAAAAAGCTACAAACAGCTAGCAGAGAGGCAAAAAAGGCCAAGGCGGAGACTGAGTTGAGGATAGCAGAGGGGGTCAACGAAGGAAACAAGGCCTTTTTTCAATAAATCCAAGAAAAATGGACACCAAAGGAAGATATTATCAAGTGAAAAAAGGGCATGAGTGAGTGGAGGACAGCAGAAGTAGTGAATGAATATTTCTACTCAGTAAGATGGACCACTTCCACAGGGAAAGACAGGAATGAGGACATGCAAGGAGGTAATTATGGAGGATAAGGTCCTCAAGGGTCTCAGGGCTCTCAGGGTTGGTAAATTTCCAGTGCCAATTAGTGTGCACCAAAGGGTGCTGAAAGAACTGGAGGCAGTGCTAGCAGTCCCTCTGACTGACCTGTTCAACAGCTCCCTGGACACGAGTGTGGTGCCACGAGACTGAAGGATCACTTCTGTAATACCCCTATACAACAGCAGAGCAAGAAACATGTCAGGAACTACATACCAGTCAGCTTGACATCAATAACAGGCAAACTGCTGGAAACCATTCTCAAGGAAGGTTGGGTGACTTCCTTGAGGCAAATAGGCTCCAGAATGCAGACAACGCTGGTTTATGGCAGGGAGGTTGTACCAAACAAACTTGATCAAGTTCTTTGACTTGGTTACATAGGAGGTGGAAAGGGGTCAGATGGTGGACATATTGTACCAGGATGTCAGCAAGATCCCTGGTCCACTATAAGAAACTGATCAAGACATTTGAGGACATAGGGAATAAGCTGACTAAATGTGCAGCAAACATGCTTTATTTGGGGAGGGGACCCAAAAGTTGATGGCTGGGGTTGAATACTAAAGAATAAGGGAGATCACCACTGGGATTCAATGCTGTTCAATGTGTTTATTAACGACACCACGGACAGCTTAAACAGCAAGATCTGCCTCTTTGCAGGTGACAACAAGCTCTGTGGGAGGGTGGACACGGAAGGGGGGCAGGGATCTAAGAAAGGACCTAGTGAAATCAAAAAGATGGTCTGGAATCTGGCACCTAGGGTTCAATGCAAAAAGTGCAAGGTCAGCTGGCCCAGAGGGTTGAGGTGCTGGATGCCACACCTCACCACCGGTGACCCAGGGTTCAGGAATGAGCCAGGGCTGTGTGGGGGGAGGAGGATTGAGCATCTGGAGGACTGCTCTCCTCTCCTCTCTCGGGCGAAGGGGATTAGTCTCCCCGCCCGCTGAATGCCCTCTAGTGGTGGCTGAAGGGCAGTATGGGTCTGGAGGTTTGGAAGCCAACATGCTGATGTCGGAGGGGAGGGAAGAAAGACAACAGAAAATGGCTGGTGCTCCATGGACCCGTAATTGCCCGACCGCTCCAGCAGAGTCTGCCCTCCACCACCAGCACTGACATATTGCCGGCACCCTCAAACCTAGCCCTACGCGGAGGGGAATCTCGGGAGTACCACGGGGGCAATCAAGCTGGAGGATGTACCCCTCTGAGGGGTGGGGGAGTCATAGCTCATGGAGCCTGCAGACAAGGAGGTAAAACCTAATAAAAAAAAAAGGAAAAAAGTGCAAGGTCGTGCACATACTGCGTACGAACCTCAGGGTCGAGTACAAGCTAAAAGGCGTGACATTCACAGTGTCTAAGGAAAAGAAAGACCAAGGGATTGCATTCACAAGAAATCTGAAACCCTCTACACAATGCAGCGGTGAGGGCACAAAGGATGCTGGGTTGCATTAGTAGAGGATTCACCAGCATGATGAAGAAGGTCATACTGGTGCTGTACAGATCAAAGGTGTGCCCCAAGTGGAGTACTCTGTGCAGTACTGCAACCCTACCACAAAAAGGACATCAACCTGCCGGAGGTAGTACAGAGAAGAGCCAAGAAAATTATTCAGGGTCAGTAGGGGCTCTTGTATGTGCACAGTCTGGAGAACCTTAACATGTACTCGCTCGAGGATAGAAGAAAACAAGGGGACATGACAGAGACCTTCAAATACCTCGGGGCTAAGAGCAATTTTTCACAGAGACTGGTGGCAATGTTTCATGGGCTACTGTAGGTGGTAGTAAACCAGAGAAAACAAGTGGAGAATTTAAGAAAGGAGAAGAATGAAGTCAAGGGCAGGTAGGGAACAGTGAGGCATGTATCATAAGATGCATGAGTTTGCATCGCTAAACTATTAGCTAGGCCTAAGGCCTCCTAGTTTGTGACGATATGAATCTAAAAAAGTCTTCAACATTTTATTGTTTTAGGGTTGAACTGTTGACACAAATCCCAGTTCCCTTTCCCAAATAACTATCTTCCTATGAAAGCGAGGAAAGTACAGTTAGTAAGAACTTACCGTAACAGTAGATCTCCGAGAGGATCTCTCGTAGCAGGCCACACCAATAGGACTTAGCCACCAGGCACTAGGACCACTCAGAAATGTTCTAGCTAGCAGTCTACCAAAGGGGACTGCCCACCACCAATGTCACCCTGTAATAGTGGGTGGCCCCCATTGCCTCCTCAGTTCTCCTGCCAGGGACCAAAAGTAAGAGCCCATTAGGGGAACGAAGGAGGAATCCGAGGTAACCCTACATAAGAAAGGCAGCAGAAAGACTCCCCACTATAGAAAGTGAGAGCTAAGCAGAATGTCCAAAGGCCATGAAAGAGGAGAAAGGGGGGAAGGAGAGAGGGAAAGCATGGCCTGCTGCAAGAGATCCTCTCCAATACAGAACAGTTATGTAAGAACTTACCATAACAAAAAATCTTCGAGAGGATCTCAGTCATCAGGTCACGCTGTAGAAACTTCACCGCCAGTGAAGCAGGATCCACATGGAAGATTTTCAGCAGTACAACTGGGGCTGCCCAAGCCGATGTCACCTGCCAACGTCACCAACCATATACAGGCGTGAGCGGCCCCGCTCTCACCTCAGTTCTTTCCCCTGGAGACTAAGGGAGCACACCTGTGCCATAGGGAACCGAGGAGAGAAGTGTCCAGGCCAAAGTAAGAGGCTGGATATACCAGATAACCAATTCTGAGAGTAGACCCCATGAAAAGGGGGTGGAGGGAGGGAAAATAGCCCTGAAGACTGAGATCCCCTTGAAGATCTACTGTTACAGTAAGTTCTTATGTAACTATCTTCTATCTTTTTCGAGGGTATCTCAGTCATCAGGTCACATCGTAGGAACGAGTCTCAAGCAGTTACTAGCGCAAGGAAACAGCTTGGGAGGAAGGCCAACTGAAACTCAGGATAAGAAGCCATGCAACACGGCCCTGCTGAAACTTTACTGGCCTTAGAGTGAATGTAGAGACTGTAGTACTTCGGAAAGTATGGACAGTACACCAGGGACAGCAGCACAAATGTTAGCAGCTGAGGCCCCTTTAAACCAGGCCTCAAAGATAGCCATGCCCCTTATGGAATGGTCTCACACTGTCCCTGGCAACTCTTTGCCATGCTTGTTAAAGCAAAACACAATACAAGGTGCCTCCATTTGGACAAACATTGTACCGAAACCTGAGCACACTTTCTACCTAGGGTGAAAGGAGTGAAAAGTTGCTTTGACTTTCTATGCTTTTCAGTCTGATACAGATAATACTTCAAAAATTCTGCATATGCCTAGCTTATTGAGCAGTGTTTCCCGCGGATTGGCATGCTCGGGAAGAGACTGGCTGGTGGATGGGTTGGGTCAGATTAGGCCGAACACCACCATAGGAAGAAACTTCGGGCTAGTGCATGAAGACCTTTGTGGAGAATCAAAGAGGGCTCTTTACACCAAAGAGCCGTAAGCTCGGGGAACCTCAGAGTAGAGGTAATAACCCCTAAAATGAATGCTTTCCAGGAAAGAAAGCATAGCCAGCAAGTCACGGCTGGCTCGGACAGAGACAGGGTTAATTTTGCCCAAAGCAAGACTCGCATCCCAAGCCAGAATGGGAAACGGATTTGGGCTTAAATGCAGAATGTCCCTGAGGAGCGAATGGGACACCTTCAACTCAGCTAAAGTACGGTCACTCACTGGCTCATGAAAAGCTGATATAGCCAAGAGGTACACTATGATGGGAGAGTACTGAAGGCCAGAGCCTGGAAGGGCCACTAGGCAGTCCAGAACATGGTGCACTGAACAGGAAAAGGGGTCCATTTGATGCTTGGCTAGCCAGAGGACAAACTGTTACCACTGCATGGCAAAACTGGTCCAGTAAAAAGCTTTTGAGCTGCAACGAGAAGGCCCACTTCCCTCCATGACACTTCCAGCCAGGCGAAGGCCAAGACCTCAGGAGCCAAGCATGCAGACACAGGACTTGAAATTGGGACAGACCGGGGTCCCCGGATTCTGCTCCAACAGGACCCTGCAGAGAAGCAGAGGGACCAGAGAAACCCACTCCTACTGTTGCAGCAGTGGAAACCAAATCTGCTATGGCCACGATAGGGGTAACCAGACCAAGCTGGTCCACTCCATGTGGAGCTTGGTTAGCACCCACTGAAATGGAGGAAAGGCATAAAGAAACCTCTCATTCCAGGAGAGGGACAGCGCTTCTCACTAGAGCACTCCAGGTCCTGGCTCTAGCAAGCAGAGACTGGGCAGTTTTGCATTGTGAAGGGACGCAGAAAAGAGGTCCAACTCTGGACCGCCTCATCTGGCGAAAAGAGGGCGGTCACAGATGAGAGGAGTTCCCACTCGGGCTTGCTGGACTTAGCCCCACAGAGGCTGTCGGCAAGTGTGTCACCTACCAGGGACATGGTCTGCTGGGAGGATGAGACTGAGGACTATGGTCCCATACCATATGCTCATGAATGCCTCTGCATAGGGAGATATGAGCGAGTACCTCTGTGCTGGCTGGTGTAATCGACAACGCTAAGGTGGACTGCCTGGATCGTTAGCTGCCCCTGGAGAAGATGGGTCCAAAGGGCCTGCATGGCATACGGAACCGTCAGCATCTCCAGGACATTGCAATGAAGTGAGGGTTCCATCAGGTACAAGAACCCTGAGTCTGGAAGGAACCTAAATGTGCTCCCCAGCCTGAGCCCGAGTCATCCGTGATGAGGATCTGCTAAGGAGAGAAGATTCGAAAGGGAACCTCTCTGAAAAGAACGAGAGGGTCCATCCACCCTTGGAGCACCCTGCGGACTACGGAGGAGACCATCACCAGACTCTCCATATCGTCCGAGTTCAGGACCCACTGATGGAAAAGGGAGAACGTACAGTCCCTCCCTGCTGAGAGCCGTAGCTACTGCTGCTAAGCACTATGTAAGGACTCTGGCTTGAGAAAAGGCAGCAAGCCTGGCATGGTGATCATACAGAGCTTTTGGTACTGGATGTACCCAATGAGATCTGTGAGATGTAAAAAGGGCCGTAGGTCCCTGTCAGGGAGCAAGTACAGAGTTCGGGTCTCTGGGTGCCTTTACAAACTCCAGAGTATAACTCCTTTCTATAATTTAACATTTGAAGAGATGTGCCTCCAGAAGTTACAGAATGAGGGAGAACCCACCTGCAACCACCACCCCCTGGTCAAGGACCAGAATAGGAGGTCCCACAGGAACCAAGCAGAGGCAGGACCAGCCACAGGGCTGTCTTAAGGTGCCCTGGGGTCTGGAGGTTGCTCCGGATGTTGGGGTACCTGATGAAAGGGAGGGCACAGTTTGCTCTGAGGTGGAGTATGACAGAGTGAAAAGACAGCATTAATAGCCCTGTATGATGCTTGCTGCAGGTTAATGATGTCAACAGTTGGATCAACAAGTTGGAACCATTAAAAGGGGTGTAAACCACCCTAGAAAGGACATCAGCCGGGATACCGGAGACCACAACCAGTGGTGCCTCCGAGGGCAAAGGCTGGAGGCAGCTGCCCTGGTACTTGTATGAGACACATAAAGTGCCCTGAGAGGGAGTTGCTACACTTCTCTGCACTTGGTAAGCACCTAAGAACCCTTTGTTTTGAAGGCTGGGGCAGCTGCCTTGCCATTCTGACAAACAGTCCCCTGAAACTCTGCCCAATGGGAGAGAAACTGGGTAATTCTCAACCCCAACACCTACTGTGGTAGTCTGTTCCATGTGTCCACCACCCTCTCTGTGAAGAAAAACATCCTCACTTTTCCCCTCAGCCTGCCACCTTCCAATTTCGTATCATGCCTCCTCGTTCTTGCACATCTCTTATATTGGAAGATGTCTCCCCCCACACCTTGTTAATGCCCTTAAGGTACTTGAATGTTTTTATCATGTCCCCCCCCCGATCTCTCCTCTCCTCCAGTGAGTAAATATTGAGGTCCTTTCGTCTCTCTTTATATGTTTTCTGGTGCAAGCCCTGTATCATCTTAGTCACACTTCTCTGGACCACCTCCACCATGTCAATGTCCTTAAGAAGGTGCGGCCTCCACAACTGCACACTGTACTCTAGGTGAGGCCTCACTAGCATTTTGGACAATGGCATCACCACCTCCTGCCTTCTGCTAGCGATACCCCTATCTATGCACCCCAGCATGCCACTGGCCCTCCCTGGAGTCTTTATACTCTGCTTAGACACGTTTAGGTCGCAGAAATGATAACCCCCAGGTCACTTTCTTCGCTGGTGATAGTCAGCAACTCCTCTCCCTTCCCCCATCCTGTAGCTCTCCCCAGGGTTTCCTCTTCCCAGGTGCATTATTTTGAACTTCTTGGAACTGAACCTTAGTTGCCACACTTCAGACCATTTTTCAAGCTTCTCCAGGTCCCTCCTCATTCTCTCCACCCCGTCCGGAGTATCCACCCTGTTGCAGATCTTCATGTCATATGCAAACAGACAGACCTTTCCATCCAGTTCTACCACAATGTCACTAATGAAGACATTAAACAGGACTGGCCTAAGGACTGATCTCTGAGGTACCCCGCTGGTCACCCCCCCCCGATTGGATCCCATTTACCATCACCCCCTGCTTCCTGTCAGTTAGCCAGTTCCTAACCCAGTTTACCACCTTGTGCCCCATACCCAGACTACTCATTTTGTTGACCAACCTTTTATGTGGGATGGCGTCAAAGGCTTTGCTGAAATTGAGGTAAGAGACGTCTACCGCGCCATCCCAACCCAATTTACTTCTCTTGTCACCCAGTCAAAAAAATCTATCAGATTCATCTGACATGACCTTCCTACAGTGAAGCCATGTTGCCTCGGATTCTGGGCACCGCTGGATTCCAAGTGTGCCACTATTCTTTCTTTAAACAGTGCCTCCAATATCTTACCCACTACTGAGGTGAGGCTGACCAGCCTAGAGTTCCCTGCTTCCTTCCTACTATCACTTTTATGTAGAGGGACTAAATGTGCCCTCTTCCAGTTCTCTGGAATCACTGCTGTGTTGAGTGATTCCATGAACAGTGCTGCCAGAGGCACTGCTAGCTCTCTTTGCAGCTCTTTTAATATCCTCAGGTGTATGCCATCTGGCCCCACTGTGTTATCCACCATCAGTTTTGTGTGCTCATCCAGGACTCTCTCCACTGTGAATGGACTTGTGTTTACCTCTCACCCCTTTCATGTCTGTTATGCAGCTATGGTCCCTGACCTTCCCCCTCTTTAGTGAAAACTGAACTGAAGTATTTGTTCCATATTTCTGCTTTTTCCATGTCTCCCTCCTTATACTTGGGCATCGACGGAACATTAAAGTCAGCGACGGTAGAAAGCATTGTTGACGGCAGCAGAGTCGGCGGCACAGGCACAACGACCCCGTTAACGGGTCTTGGGAGCCCAGAAGACCTGGGCCTGGAGAAACTACAGGCCGCAACGGGAGGGCTATCACCGATGAGCCAATCACTGACGGAGCAGGAACCAATAAAGTCGATGATGAAAGAAGGCACTATCGATAGCAGACAGGCAATGGCACACAGCCCAACCCCTTCGATGGGCTGGAGGGCCCAAGCCGGGACCTGGAAGGACATCAGGCCGCAACAGAAAGGCAGCTACCAACGAGCCAGACATCGACGAAGCAGGGGTCACTGACCTGAGAGTCTGTGACCTGTTGGCCGACATATATCTGTCGGTATGGGTCTGGCAAAGGCAAAGACCTGGAGAGCGACCCTCAATGAGGCCGAAGCCATCGACAAGGAACCCACTAAAGATGAAGGCGCCATGGGGTGCGGGAATGCCAGGGGCAATGGTCACGATCTTCCAAATGATTAATCTCCAACGACAGGTCCTGGCCCATGGGTTCAAGTAGCTAGAAGAACTCACTGGCGATGGGGAGGGAGGAATCCCGGAGAATCCTTGCCTAGAACTGCTCCATTAGGAATGTTTGGAGAGCCTTCATCTGCGCTGGAGGACAAGTAAAATAAACTTCCACCAAGGCATGCAGTGTAAGGAGACGAGGTCAGGCCCAAGACAATCAATCAATCACACTTTATTTAACCAGGCAGTTACATCATTGAGCAAGCTCACTTTCAAGATGGTCCTGGACACAGAGGACAATTTTGCCTACAGCAGACAACACTTCCTACAAAAGTAGACATCGGTACAGGCAGTTACAATATACAAACTCAGTACTTGGATGAATCAGACATGTAAAGCAAGTGCAAATATAGGCATTTAAAATGCAGCGTATACAGGTTGTAGCTTATAGAGTACAAATGAGGAGAGGGAGGAGGGACACAGAGAAGGGCAGTGGGAAGGAAGGGTATCAGACACATAGTAGAGAGGGAAAATAGGGCAGCCTAATAGAAAGAGGCCCTCTGTGAAGCTAACTGATGAGAGGGGAGGTGGGGGGTGGGAGATGGTTGCCCTAAAGGGATGCTGGCCGACACCAGAAATAGGCGGCCCAAGATTACAGAGGTTAAGGCTTTACCTGAAACAATCGCATGCCGTTTTCAGGCCTCTATAGAGCAGCTCCCTAAATATAAAATGGCTGGGCAGCAGGGAGATTTTAAGTAATTTTTGCATGTTATTCCAAAGCGCTGGTAAAAAGGAGCTAATGGTACAATGAGCAGTGATGAGTCTGCAAGGGCAAGTCAAGAACAAATCTCAATGCGCAATGATAGAGTGTATCCATCTTTTGGAGCACATACTGGGGGCAATGACTGTATAGGAAGTTGGCGTAGTCGATCAGGGGAAGAAGGATTGTTTGAACCAGCCGCTTTCTAGCTTCCAGGGTGAGTAGGCGTCTTATGCAGTAGAAAATACCGAGGCGCTGCCTTAGCTTTTTTGTTAACTTGCTTAGACGGACACCAAAGGTGAGTTTGTTATCCAACTAGACTCCCAGATATTTAAATTTATCCACTATCTCTAGTGGTTCATTAAGGAGGGGAATAATCTGTGAGGTCCCAGGCATCCCTGTATTGTGGGATGGAGAGATAATCATAGCTTTAGCTTTTTTGCATTTAAGAAGAGCTTTAGATTCAGTAGGCTGTGCTGAAGGATGATAAACTTCTGCTGTAGCTCCTTGTACGCAATGTCCAAGGAGGGGTTGGTCATGTAGAGGGCTGTGTCTTCTGCGAAGAGGTGAACGTTTACAGCAACCAGGCCAGAGTCGATGCGGTTGATGTGAAGGGTGAAGAGGATAGATCCCAAAATGGAACCTTATGGAACACCTCGGGGCAGTAGTTTTAGTGGGAAGAATACCCCTTGGGCTTTAATTTGCTGTTTACGATTTGTAAGGTAGCAGTGGAACCACTTCACTGCAGCAGAGGTTAGACCAATGCTACTCAGAGAATGAAGAAGTATGGAATGATCAACCGTATCAAATGCCTTGCTGAGGTCAAGGAAGAGTGCATAGATGTGCTGTTTACTGTCCGGGGCTTTTAGCAAGTCATTTGACACTTTGGCAAGAGCAGACATGGTACTGTGCTTGGCTCTGAAACCTGATTGGACTGGATTGAGGATTTTCTCACGGTCCAAGTACTCCCATAATTGAGAGTTTACAATTTTTTTAAGTAGCTTAGATAAAACAGGAAGCAACAAAATAAGTCTATAGGTTGTTCAAGTTAGTGGGGTCTCCTGACTTGAACAGGGAGATAATGTGTGCGGTTTTCCAAGGAGCTGCCAGATAATAAGAACCTGCTTTTAAGAAGAAGGGTTCAAGTGAATCAGCACCAACCCTATATAGGCGTGAGCGGCCCCACTCCCTCCTCAGCTGACACAGAGAAAAAATTCCATCTGAAGAGGTGAAATTCCATCCGCCATGGCAGCGATGGTGGGAGAAAAGAAAAAGGAATAACTCTTAGAAGAGGACACTCTAATAAAAAGAGATTCTCAAATTAAGAAAATTAAAGTTGTACGCAAAAAGGCACGAAACTGCGTTGGAGCTTATACAGAGATGACGGCGTGAAAGAACTGAGGAGGTAGTGGGGCTGCTCATGCCTATATATGGTTGGTGACATCAGGCAGATGATGTCATCTTGGACAGTACCAATTGTACTGCTGAAAATCTTCCATGTGGATCCTGCTTCACCAGCAGTGAAGTTCCTATAGTGTGACCTGATGACTGCGATACCCCTGAAGATCTACTGTTACGGAAAGTTCTTGCGCAACTGCAGTATCTTACTTTGAAGGTATTAATCTTGCAGCAGGTTACACTGGTAGGACAAGTCCCAACAGTTCTGGCAAAAACTGTCAGTTCACATGGCTGGCTGTACTGACCTAAGAGAGAAGACCTTTTAAAACAGCTAGGCTGAACTTAGCCCTGCACCTAGAAGTAATGTCCAGGCTGTAGTGTTTGGTAAAGGTATGGATGGTGCTCCAAGTGGCAGCTGCACAGATCTCTGCAGCTGAAGCGGCCATGCCCTTGGCAGAATGGCCAAGAACTACACCAGGAAGTTCCTTACCGTACTTCTTGTAACAGAAAACAATGCAACTGGCCAACTGTTTGGATAAACACTGTTTGGACACCGGAACGCCCTCTTTCCCGGGGTGAACAATTGAGAGGACTTCCTATAGTCCTTTGTCCCGTGTGTATAGTACCTCAAAATTCTATGCACCTTCAAAGTATGGAGCAATGCTTCCCCTGGATTGGCATGCTCTGGAAAATAAACAGGCAGCTGGAAGGACTGATTCAAAGTAAACTCAGATACCACCTTAGGAAGAAACAGAGGGTTGGTTATGCAAAAACATCCTGTCTTTGTGGAAAACTAAATATGGCTGCTCATGCATGAGTGCCTGAAGCTTGGAAAACCTGTAAGCAGAAGTAATAGCAACTAAAAATTATTTCCATGACAGATAGTGTAGCTTGCAACTTACAGCTGGTTCAAATGGGTGAGTTTTTTGAACACAAAATTTAAATCCCAAGCCGGGACTGGATTGCGGATTGGAGGCTTCACGTGCAAGAAGCCTTTAAAAACATGCGAGACACGGCAAGCTGAACCACAGTACGGCCATCAACAGGTACATGGTAAAAAGAGATGGCAGAAAGATATACCTTGATGGAAGAGTACTTCAGACCACAGACTGAGAGGGAAAGCAAGTACTCCAAGATCTGATTCACTGGACAGGTGAAAGGGTCTAAATGGTGCGATGTAGCCCTGATAGTAAAATGCTTCCACTTCATGGAATAAGTGGCCCTGGTGGAGAGTTTCCTAGCGGCCACCAGAACATCTGCCACCTTAGGGGACACCACAAACCTCGCAATGGCTACGTTCTCTGGAGCCAAGCATGAGGGTGGAGAGATCCGAGGTCTGGATGGACCAGGGTGTCCTGCTCTTGGGAGAGCAAGCCTATGCACATAGGCAGAGGCGGTTCCACTGCCAACTGCTGAAGCAAGGGGAACCAGATCTGATGAGGCCGGAAGGGCGCAACTAAGATTACAATTGCCCCTTCCAGTTGAAGTTTGATCAGAGTGCTCTGAAGGAGCAGGAAGGCGTACAGGTATCTCTCTTTCCAAAAGAGGGACAACATGTCTCACCAGAAAACTCCAGGCCCTGGAGTGAGCAAGCAGAAGAGCAGCAGTTTTGCATTGAATGGGGATGCAAAAAGGTCCAACTCTGGATGACCCCACCAGTTGAACAGATCTTCTGCCTCGGAGGTCAGGAACTCCCACTCGTGACTAAGACCAGCTTAGGCTGTCCGCCAAGACGTTTTGAATGCTGGGAACATGGACAGCCAAGAGTTCCAGACTGCGATCTATGGCCTAATACCAGATGCTCATCATTTCCCGACACAGAGGGCAAGAATGAGTCTCCCCTCCTTGTTTGTTGATGTAATGAACTATTCTGGCATTATACGACTGAATCAGCAGAGGTCCTGGGGAGAGTTGGGTCTGAAAAGCCTGCAGGGCATACAGAACTGCTCGCATCTCCAAGACATTTATGTGGAATTCTGCCTCCACTTTGGACCACACTCCTTGAGTCTGGTGAGCCCCCCAGCCAAGACCTGATGCATCCGTGATGAGGATTTGCTGCAGAGATGGAATGAAGAATGGTACCCCTCTCAGGAGGTTGTTGGGCTCTAGCTACCATAACAGCGTCTTGACAGGATCAGAGACCAGGACTGGCTGCTCCAGGTCATCCGTACGCTCGTCCCACTGGACTCGCAGCATCCATGAGGAATCCTCATATACAGCCTGGCTAGGGGGAGGAGGACCGTAACGATAGCTGCAGCCATGAAAGTCCATATTCTTGAAGTTGGAAGCAGGTTGCTTTGAAACAACTGAGAGCTGTGTGGGAGACACTATTGAACTGGCAATCTGCAAGACAGCTCACTCTTGCTCAAATCTGAGGGAGGTGTAACTTTTATCACTTTAACTCTTACACTTGGTATTGCCTTTTCTTTATTTTTTGATCAAGGGGGTTTGCAAAACTGCTCATCTTGTGAGTAACTTCAGAAGAACTGAAACACTGCACAACTGGTTTTCCCTTGTGGTTAGCTGGATTATAGTTTACTAGTATTTTGCGACAGTTTGCATTAAACTATTTTTGGTATGGTGCTATTTACTGGAGGCTGGGAATTTCTCATTGTTAACCCTGCAGTTTGTGTACCTGAACCCAAACAGGGCCTCAGGTGGTGGAAACTGGTTTACACTGATTATTTTCAGAGCACAAAACACCAGGTTGCAGTGGGTCAGGGAGGCTTCCATTATAGGTATTGTGCTCAACTGTTTGATTTTTCTCTGACTGTAATTGTTTGTTTTTTGCAGGGTATATTCTCTGTTAAGTTGTTGTGCAAGTTGACTTGCTGAAAGAAGGTCAACACTCACCATAGTGGTGAGTCAGAGCTTGTAACTGATTGTTTCCTTAGGGCACGGGCTTGGTATCACCCCCTCACCCCTCACCTCACCCCCCCCAAGAGTGTAATTTCCGTTATACTAGGGGTTCTGACATCATTTCCCTCAGACGGAAAGGGGTATACAACTGTCGTATCCTTACCAGCACAGCACAATGCATTAAGGGTAAATGTGCGCACAGACACGCACTAACTAAAAAAACAAAACAAAGAAACAAACAGGAAAAAGACATGACATGTGGGGAGTAGTGCAATGCACTGGCTGTGGGGCAGCAGCCTGCCGGGAGACATTCTGGAGGCTGCGATGCTGCCCTATTTGCAGGCAACTCTCTGCTCTGAGGGAGGAGGCTGCCCATCTCCAGACTGAACTGGACAGGAGTAGGGAAACCTCCCCCACCCAAGGAACACCAGAGCTGCCACTGCTGCATCAGAGGTTGCCAAGCATGAGGAGCGGTTGGAGCACGGTGGGCTCAGGGAGGGTGAAGGTGGTGGAACAGAGGCGCATTCCTCCAGCTGTACCTCTCCACAATCCATATGCCATTCTGGTGGAGCACAGTTCCCCTATGGAGGCACCTGTAGTGGAGACCAAGGAGGTTGCTGGGAACCACCACAAGGGAGGCACACAGGAAGGTGGCATGGGACACCTCAGGGAAGGAAGCGGCTCCTGGTGGGAACTCGATTACTGGGGGTGGGGGAGAGTAAGGTGCCTGCCTGGCACCATGGCTTGGAGGGACAGGAAGTGAATCCTCAGAATCATGAGAGCAGCTGCACGCGAGAGGGAGCTGGACGTCATTATCCACCTAGGGACAAATGACTTGGCTGGGCATAGGATCAGGGCAGTGCAGGAGAAATTTGTGGAGCTGTGGAGGAGCCTTAGACAACTAGCACACACTGTAACCTTCTCGGAGAGGCCTGTCTATGGCATGGATGAGGCGAGGGTACTCCGCACCATGCGCTACAATGAATGGTTGAAAAACTGGTGTGGAGCACAGGGTTTGGCTTCACTGGGGACTGGGGTTCCACCTGGAGGGATACCCGCCTATACTGGCACAATGATCTGCATCTGTTTGGAGAGACCAGACTCCTAGGTGATAGGTTTAAATGCTTCATTGAAAAGCTTTAAACTAGCCAAGGAGGAGGCACTGATAAGAAGCAGGGAATGTCCAGCCTTACCCCCCACAAAACAGGGTAGTTAGTGAGGTAAACACCAAGGTAGAGTGGTCAATAGGGAGCAGGACAGGGTGAATGGAGAAGAAGGCAAAGTCAGTAAGAGCAGGGTTGGGTCTAAAAGGGGTAAAGCCATCAAAAAATGGAGTGATGAGTACCAATGCCCATAGTCTGGGTAACAAGCTTCCTGAATTAGTGGCCTTGATGGAAGAGGGACACTTGGATATCGTGGCATTCACGGAAACATGGTACACACAGAACCACAACTGGGATGTAAACATACCAGGGTACACAATCTAAAGGAGGGATAGGGAGGGTAAAAGAGGAGAAGTAGCTCTTTACATAAGGGAAGGTATCAAAGCAACAGAACTAAAGGGTAAACAGGGAGGAGAGGAGACACTGTGGGTCAACTTGGAGACAGGCAATGGCACCACAATCTGCATGGGGGTTGTATACAGACCCCCATTCTCAGGGGGAGGAAATGGACAAGGAAATGATAAAAGGCATCCTTAGAATGGCAGAAAAAGGGAAGATATTGTTGATGGGGGACCTGAATACGCCAGATGTTAACTGGCGCACATTTGCTGCAGCCACATCCAAGAGCAGGGTCATTCTCGATGCCCTGTAAGGGACATGCCTCAGACAGCTAGTATTGGAACCCACTCGAGAGGAATCACAGATTTAAAAATGGGTAGCCATCTGGGAACTAGTGACCACCAAACAGTGTGGTTCATAATTAACATAGCAGTAGAGTCAAGCCATACAAAGGCAAAGGTACTAGACTTTAGGAGGGCTGACTTTGCCAAACTGGGTTACTGCCTAAGGAATGCACTGGCAAATGGACAGGGAGGAGGGGTGGAAGAACAATGGGGAAAAATCAAAACTGCCATCACAGAGGCAACAAGCCTTTGTGTGAAGCAAATAAAACAAAACAAAGTAAAAAAACACTATGGTTATCAAAGGAGGCGGCATGGAAGGTTTGGGAGAAAAGGTTAGCATTCAGGAAGTACAAGGAATCACAGAAGGAGCAGGACGGAGAACTGTATCAGTTAAAGCAGAAGAAAGCAGGGAAGGTAGTCAGAATAGCAAAGGCCCAAACTGAGGAAAAGATAGCCAACTCAGTTAAGAAGGGGGATAAAACCTTTTATAGGTACATCAAGGAGAGAAGGAAGACGAAGGGAGGGATAGTAAGGCTTAACGAAGGGATCGTGGGCAGAGGGTGACTGTGAAAAGGCAGAGATGCTAAACCAATACATCTGCTCAGTATTCACAAAAGAATAAGAGGGTGAGGTAAGCTAAACCAGATAATAGGAGCGCTCTGGACAGGGGGGTTGACACCAGTCCATTTACAGAAGAAAGAGTCCTGAAAGAACTCCTAAAACTCAAGGTGGACAAAGCAATGGGGCCTGATGGGATCCATCCCAGAATTCTAAAGAACTAAGGAGAGACCTAGTGACACCACTGACTACCCTTTTTAACAAATCATGGGAGGATGGTGTGGTACCTGAGGACTGGAGGAAGGCAGATGTGATTTCCCTTCACAAAAGTGGGAGCAAGGCAGAGGAAGGAAACTACAGACCTGTTAGCTTGACCTCAGTGATAGGGAAAATGATGGAATCACTTCTGAAAGAAAGAACTGTTTAGTACCTAGAGGCCAGCGGGGCACAGGACCCAAGGCAGCATGGATTCACAGCGGGAAGGTCATGTCAGACGAATCTAATAGATTTCTTTGACTGGGTGACCAAAGTAGTAGACCAGGGAGGGGCTGTGGATATGTCCCACCTAGACTTTAGCAAGGCAGTTGACACAGTCCCACACAAAAGATTAATGAACAAGTTAGCCAGCCTGGGAGTGGGTCCCAGGGTGGTAGCCTGAGTAACAAACTGGCTGGACAACAGGACACAGAGGGTAACAGTAAACGGAGTACACTCTGATGAAAGAAGGGTTACTAATGGGGTACAACAGGGTTCAGTACTGGGACCGGTCCTCTTTACTGTCTTTATAGGAAACATTGCAAAGGGGCTGGAAGGAAAAGTATGCCTCTTTGCAGACGACACAAAGATCTGCAACAGGGTTGATACACGAGGGAGGTGGAAAGGATGAGAAGGGGCTTGCAAGGTTGGAGGAATGGCCAAAAAATATGGCAGCTTAGATTCAATGTAAAAAACTGCAAAGTAATGCACCTGGGAAACAAAAACCCAGGAGAAGAGTACACAATGGTGGTGGTGATGGTGGGGGGAAGGGGGTTACTAACAACAACAAAAATGGAAAAGGACTTGGGGATAGTCATATCAGATGACCTTAAGGTAGGTAAGCAATGTGAGAAGGCAGTAAGAAGGGCTGGGGGGATACTAGGATGTATATGGAGAGGCATCACCAGTAGAAAACAGGAAGTTGCTATCCCTCTGTACAGGCAGTTTGAGAGACCCCATCTGGAGTACTGCGTTTAGTTCTGGAGAACCCATCTCCGCAGGGACTTAGAAAGGATGGAGGCAGTCCAGAGGAAGGCAACTAAAATGGTGCAGGGTCTGCAACAGAAGCCATATGAAGAGAGATTAAAAGTGCTTAAGATGTATACCCTTGAGGAAAGGAGGGAGAGGGAGGACATGATAGAAACTTTCAAGTACCTCAAGAGAATCAACAAAGTCCAAGACAGGAGCATCTTTCATAAAAAGAGATGTGCAAGAACAAGGGGGCACAATCTGATTGAAGGGGGGATGGCTCGGGGCAACATGAAGAAGCATTTTTTCACGGAGGGTGGTGGACAGATGGAACCACCTTCCTGAGGAGGTCGTGGGGACAAACAGTGGGGGAATTCAAAAATGCATGAGACAGACATAAGGCAATTATAGTGAGGGGTAGGAGGAAGTAGGCTGTTGATTAACTAGACTTTGCAGCTTATCTAACAGGTAGGGAAATGGGCAGACTAGGTGGGCCAAACGGTCCTTATCTGCCGTCAAAGGCTATGGTTCTATGTTTGAGGCCCAGGAGATGCAGAAAGACCCGTGCTGGGACGGGACAGCTGGAGTACAGCTGACAGGCTTGATCCATCAAACACTCAGCCCTGTCTTGGGGCAGAAAGGCCATCCCCCGAGCCGTATCCAATATCGCCCCGATGTACAGAAGTCGCTGGCATAGGGCTCATAAAAGACTTGGGAAGACTGTTAGGGACTCCCAAATCCTGGAATAGGTGGCAGGTATGAGACAGGGTTTGGAGCAGGCACTCCATGGATGGTGCTGCTAACAGCCAGTAGTCCAGGTAAGGGAACACACAGAACCCCTGCAGTCTGAGGGCAGCTGCCACCACTGCCAAGCACTTGGTGAATACCCGAGGGGGATGAAGATAAGCCAAAGGGCAGAGCCCTGAACTGGAAATGGGCCCCCTGAAAATGAAATCTGAGGAAGCAACTGTGGGGGGTGCATATCTTGATATGCAGATAGGCATCCTGCATGTCCAGGGAGCAAATTCAATCCTCTTGGTGTAACAAGAGCAGCAGACCCTGAAGGGTGATCATCCTGAACCTTCTGTATTGGACTGACAGGTTCAGCTCGCTGAGGCCCAGAATGGGCCAGAGGTCCCTTGGGTGTTTAGGAACTAGGAAGAAGTGGGAGTAAAACCTCTTTCCTTGCTGGGACTGTGGAGTGGGTTCTATGGCCCTTTTGCAAAGCAGGGCATTGATCGGGAGGGTACGAGGATGGAACTGTGGGTTTGCCCTGAGGCCACACCAAAAATTCCAGGGAGTGTCCATGCTCTATAAGCTGCAGCACCCAACTGTCTGAAGTTATCTTCCGCCACCTGTCCAGATGAAGGGAGAAGTGACCCCCTATGGCCACCTCCAGTGCTTTTGGAGGGTGGGGGTCTGGCAAGGAGTCAGCAGGGGGTGAGACGCAGTCGGGGCTGTGGGAGCTCCCTGAGACCTCTTGCTGTCAGAGGAGGCAGGAGTGGTTAGGGCCACCACCCGCCACTTTCCCTGAGGCTTGACTGACGTTTGGGTTTGCCTATGGGAAACCTGATGAAAGGGCGTCCACTGCCAAGACCTGGGCTGAGTATGAGACGTAGACTGGACCGACCTCAGGATGCATCCAGATGCCTGCAGGTGGGAAAGGATATCTTCAAAATCCCCGCTTAACAATTTATACCCACTAAAAGGGGCATTTATAATGGACAGCTGGATGTCTTGGGTGAACCCAGACACTCAAAGCCAAGAGTACTGATGCATGCAGATGCTGGCCACTGATGCATACAGATGCTGGCTGCCACCGCTAGGGCCAACGCATCCACAGCATCATAGGCCACCCAGAGCAAATGGGTACCGATGTCAGGGGCTGACTTGAGAAAACCCAGGGCTTGCTGCTTAACAGAGTTGTTGGGTAAGGACTGGACGGCGTCCCTGGCCTGGTCCCACAGGGCATTTTGGTACTGCAGCATGTGAGCTAAGTAACTAAGGGCACGGATCGCCAGGGTGGCTGAGGTGAACACCCGCTTGCACAGAAGGTCCATGTGTCTATGAGAGGAGGGACCACCAATGGAGAAGTTTCTGGCTCTCAAAGGTAGGTAGCGAGTCGGTGCTGTTCCGGATCCTGCTCCTCTGTCTCGAACCCCATGACCTCCTGAATATGTCACATGACAGCCGTAAAGGTGGAGTCATCCGGTGGGGACCTGGGGACACACTTAGGGGTCCCTTTCACTTCAGAGGAGCCTGTAGCTGGGGTGGATGAGCCACTAACTTGCCTATGTCCCCCTCATCTCCCAGATCATCATCCTCGTCAGGCAAGTGCAGGAGACTGGCACTGGAGCTGTGGTGCGCATGTGTCACCACTTAAAGGGTCTCAGGAGTAGGACCAACTCACTGGGGCGAAAATGGAGGAAACATCAGGGGCCACTTAGGATCAAGTCTCTGGACCGGCTCAGGAGGATCTGCTGGGGTGCGCATGGTGTCATAATTGTGGGCAAAACAGACAAACAGTTGATCAGTCTTTCTGAGATCTTTGGTTCTGTTAGTGTAGTATCTCACAATTCGATGACTGTCCAGAGTGTGTAAAGAGATACTCCTCTTGATTGGAGTGCTGCATAAAGAAAGCAGGTAACTCAATGGACTGGTTCAAAGTAGATTCCGCTACCACCTTGGGGAGAAACGTAGGGTTGGTGCGCAAAGCCACACGTTCCTTGTGAAAAATCAACTACGGGATTTCACACATCAGTGCCTGGAGCTCAGAAATCCTTTGAGCAGAAGTAATGGCCACTAGGAAGAGAGTCTTCCATGACAGGAACTTCATGTCTGCTGAGGCTGCCGGTTCGAAAGGAGGCAGAGTAAGCTTCTCGAGGATGAAATTCAAATCCCAAGGAGGGGCAGGAACCTGGATAGGGGGCCTCAAGAGGAGAACCCCTCTAAGGAAAGTCTTAGAGACCTCCAGCTGAGCAAACATCCCGCCTGCAAAAGGGACATGTTAGGCGGAAATGGCCGTCATGTGTACCTTTAAGGACAAGTGACTGAGACCCAGATCAAAGAGGTGGCAATGGTAATCCAGCAGCCGCCCAACAGAGCACAAGAAAGGCTCGAAATCTTTTGAAGCAGCCCAGATTGTGAACTGTTTCCATTTCATGGCATAGGTAGACCTAGTGGAGGGTTTTCTAGCCTCCATCAAAATCTCAGCCACTCAGGGTGAAACCCCAAAGCGGGCTTGAGCTACGTCTGCAGGAGCCATGCGTGCAGTTGAAGGGACCCGAGACCTGGATGGACCAGGGTTCCCTGATCCTGGGTCAGTAAAAGTCGCGACAGAGGAAGAGGAGGTTCCTCTGAGTATTGTTGCAGAAGAGAGAACCAAACTTGCCTGGGCCAGACAGGAGTGATCAGTATCATTCGAGCTCCTTCTGAACAGAGTTTCCGTAAGACACTCGGAATCAAAGGGATCGGGGGGGAAAACATAGACGAATCTGTCCTTCCAAACTAGAGACAGAGGGTCTCTCCAAAAAATGCCGTACTCTGGAGTGAGCGAGCAGATGTCTGGAAGCTTTGCGTTTAGAGGTGAGGCGAACAGGTCCACCTGTGATGTTCCCCAATGTAGGAAGATATCATCTAAGACCCCCTGATCCAGTTCCCACTCGTGAGCTTGAGCAGACGAGCAACTGAGTTTGTCTGCTAAGGTGTTCTCAACCCCCGGGACGTGAACTACCGTGAGGTGGAGGTTGTGCTGTACTGCCCAATTCCAAACTCGCATCGCTTCCCTGCAAAGAGGGTAGGAACGAGTCCCTCCCTGTTTGCTGATGTACCATACCACACATATGTTGTCCGTCTGTACGGCTACGTGGTTGGGAAGGAGATACAGAGCTTGAAGAGCATAAAGCACTGCCCGAAGCTCGAGCACATTGATGTGAAGCGTTTTCTCGAGCTTGGACCAGGAGCCCTGGGTCCTGTGAGGTCCGAGATGGGCTCCCCAACCTTCGCCCGAGGCTTCTGTGGTCAGAGACTGGTAGGGGGGAGAAAGGCAGAAGGGAACTCCCCGACAAAGGTTCTCCTGAACCATCCACCACTGCAAGTCCCGAAACATGGGGGAGGAGACTAGGACAAGCTGGTCCAGGTCATCCACCAACTGATCCCACCGAGACCAAAGCGTTCACCGAGAGATCCTCATGTGGAGCCGAGCGCGAAGGACTGTTGGGATTGCAGCCGCCATAAGCCTGAGGAGGCAAAGGACCGACCTGGCACTGACCCACCTGCAGCCAGACAACAGGCTGACCTGAGCCTGCAGTGTGGCTGCCCTGTCCGGTGGCAGGAAGGCCCTGCCAGAGGTCGTGTCCAGGATCGCCCCGATAAAATGGAGCCTCTGGGACGGGATCAAGTGCGACTTGGAGTGGTTGATGGTGATGCCCAGGGAGAAAAACACCCCCTGGGTAAGGGAAAGGAAGCACAGGAGATCCTCCCTGGATGGGGCCACCAGGAGCTAATCGACCAGGCAGCGGAAAACCTGCACCCCTGGGTATGCAGGTAGGCTGCTACCACCGAAGGCATTTGGTAAACACTAAGAGCCGGGGAATGACCAAATGGGAGGGCCTTGAACTAGTAGTGGTCCCCCAGGAAAGCAAAATGGAGGTATTTGCGGTGAGAAGTGCAGATAGGGATGTGCAGGTAAGCATCCTGCATATCCAGAGCGCACAACCACTGTCCTGGCCGAAGGAGGGGCAGGAGGCCCTGCAGGGAGAGCATCCTGAACCTCTTGTACTCCACGAATAAGTTCAGGGAACTGAGGTCGAGAATCGGCCTTACATATCCATATCCTGTCTTCTTTGGGACCAGGGAGAAGTGGGAATAGTAACCCATTCCCTGAAGAGAAAGGGGGACAGGCTCTACTGCCTCCTTCAGCAAAAGTGCTGAAATCTCTTCCTGGACCAGAGGAAGGTGTTCCCTAGAGTATGACGATCTTGTGGGAGAGTGATGAGGTGGTTTCTGGAGAAACTCTATTGAGTGTCCTTCTGCAATCAGCTGGAGCACCCAGGAATCTGAAGTTATCCTCTCCCAACCTGGAAGATGGAGGGAAAACCTCCCCCTACTGGTTCCTCCGGAAGGCCCAGAGGCTGTGGGAGAGGAAAGGAGTCAGGTGGTGTGGGGCAGCATCGGGCTGAAGCACCCGCTGCTTTTTTGGGCGGAGGGGGTTGGCAGCTGAGGGGCCCGGCGTTTAGTGGCCTGCTTTCCCTGGGGTTTCGCCTTTTGCTGATTCCAACTGCGAAAGGGATGGCGCTGTGTTTGATGGGGATGATACATGGAGTCCACAGAATTCAGTGCAGTCCCCTTCTCCTGCAGATCGATGATAATGTCCTTGACATCAGCACTGAACCCCGGAAGGGCGCTTCCTGAATAACGGACTGCACTTTCGGGACCAGCCCTCACACGGAGCCAGGCATGACGCCGTAAGCCTACGGCGAAAGCGGAGCTCCGACCAGCAGTGTCCACTGCATCGTTAAGTAGCACGGAGCATGTGCTGACTGGCCGAACGTGCAGAGCGGACGAGGTCAGCCACTTCCGGTTTGACTTGAGAGTCTGGAAGGGAGTCCAATTTGGATTCCACCTCACTAAGAATCGCCTTCTGGTAATCCCCCATATGACCGACATAATTGAGGGCCCTAATACCCATAGTGGAGAAGAAAAAAATTACTCACCTTAGTAACGTTGTTTCTTCTAATGGAGTCTTGCTGTATTCTGACTATTGCAGTGATCTCCAACCTTTGAACTGCCCCGGAGAACAAAGAGTTAACTTTCCATGCAAGGCATGGAAAGCTGAGCTCGAGCTCGGTCGAAGCCTCTGTCTGCTGTTGTTTGAACCCCAACCGTCAGATCTTTATGAGCTATACTCACTGCGCTGTGTGGAAACTGTAAACTCACACTAGCCAACTGGCAACTAAATTTGATAAAAAGGTTTTCAGTTTCAAAGCAAAGACTCAAGTCAGGAAACCCAAAACACAACACACACCCAAAATAAAGGAGGGTGAGAAAAGGCACCTCTAGGTGCCAACACTGCTCCTGCCCACCCACATCCCAAAACCAGGTTCTGAGAGGGAGGCGGGAGAGATCAGAATACAGCAAGACTCCATTAGAAGAAACAACATTACTAAGGTGAGTAATTTTTCTTCAAACAACATGAAGGCTTGCTGTATTCTGACTATTGCAGACTACAAGCAGTACCTCCATGGAGGAGGGACAGAACCTACTTTGGGAATAGGCTCTGAAGTACTGCTGTACTTAAACCGAGCATCACTCTAGCCTGGATATCCAGAGAGTAATGCTTGGTGAAAGTATGGACTGTTTTCCAGGTGGCTGCTTGACAAATCTCTAAGATAGGAATATCCCTGGCAGCAGCCAGGGAAGCAGCTGTACCTCTAATAAAGTGAGCCCTCAGGCCTGAGGGTGGGATTCTATCCAATTTTTCGTAGCAGAATTGTATACAAGAGACAATCCACCTGGCAATAGATCTTTTAGTGGCAGGTTTTCCCTTACCGACCTCTCCATAAGTGAGGAACAACCGGAGGGAGTCAAACCTGTGATCCTTGGTGCGCTCTATGTAGTAGCTAAGGGCCCTTTTTACGTCCAGTCTGTGCAGCCTCCTCTCTCCAGAGGAGGAATGGTCAGTGAAGAAAACAGGAAGAGACATGGATTGATTAAGGTGGAAATCTGAAACCACCTTAGGCAAAAACCTCCTGTTAGTTCTTAGGACCACTTTATCTCTATGGAAAGAGATGAAATCAGGCTCCACTGACAGGGCTTGCAATTCACTGATGCGCCTGGCAGAGGTAATGGCTACCAAAAACACAGTTTTCCAAGTCAAGTACTTAAGCTCTGCAGAGGACAAAGGCTCAAAACGGGGTTGCATAAGCTGAGCAATGCAAACATTAAGGTCTCAAGCAGGAGCAGGGTCCCTGAAGGGAGGATTGGTATGCAACAGTCTCTTGAAGAATTTGCAAAATACAGGATGGGCTGAAAAAGAAGAGGGCTTGCCTACTGACAAAAAAAGCAGAAACAGCTGCCAAATGTACTTTGAGTGTAGCTGGTCTGAGTCCCAAGCCACTGAGATGAACCATATAGTCCAGGACTGTAGGCAACCAGCAGATTCTGGAGAAATATGCTTACAGAGCACCAAATAGTGAACCTTTTCCATTTGGAGTTGTAAGTCTTTCTGGTGGAAGGCTTTAGAAGCCTTTAGAATATCCAGAACACCTTGAGAGAGGTGCAGATCAGCAAACTCTAACTCTTCAAGAGCCAGGCCTTGAGATTGAGAGATTTGAGATTCGGATACCAAACCCTCCCCTGAGAGGATCTCAACAGGTTGTAATTCCTGGGAAGAGACAGGGGAAGGTGGACTGCTAAGGATGGCAACAGTGGGTACCAGAGCTGCCTGGCCCAGTCTGGAGCGATCAGAATCACTTTGCAGGGTTGAAACCTGATCTTGACTAGCACCTTGAACAGGAGAGGGAAGGCGGAAGGGGAAGCATACAGGAACATCCCTTCCCAATTGAGTACCAGAGCATCCAGGGGAACTGAGCCCAATACTGGGGGTCTGCAGCAAAAGAGAGGAAGATGGTGATTGTCTGGGGCTGCAAAAAGATCTATCTGTGGAGTGCCCCATCTGGAGAAAATCACCTTCAAAATTAGGGGATCTAGGGACCATTCGTGGTGGCCCTGAGATATCCTGCTGAGAGCATCTACCAGGACATTGTCCTTCCCTGGGAGGGGAACTGCTGTGAGAGAAGTTTGCAGGGAATAGGCCAGAGACCACAACTTCATTGCTTCTGTGCACAAGGCCGTAGACCAAGTGCCCCCTTGCTTGTTGATGTAACACATTGTGGTGATATTGTCTGTTCTGATCTGGACTACTTTGTTCTGAACAGACTTGGAAAAAGCTTGTAGTGCCAGAAACACTGCTCTGAGTTCCAAGTGACTGATGTGAAGCAGAGATCCTTGAGGTGACCACAGCCCTTGGGTGATAAGATCCCCCAAGTGGGCTCCCCAGTCCAAGAGCGAGGCGTCTGTGGAGAGGATTAGAGAATGAGACTGAGTGACAAAAGGAACTCCTTGCCTTAAATTGTCCTGATCCTGCCACCATTGCAAAGCCTGGATCAGGGTTCGAGTCACTGGGACTAGTTTGGTCAGGGAATCCTTTCTCTGGGACCAGAAGGTTCTCAAGTGGAACTGAATGTCCCTCATCTGAAATCTTGCCCCCTGGACCACTGCTGTAGAGGCTGCCACGTGGCCCGGGAGCTGCAAGAAGTGCCTTGCTGGTCGAGACACCTGAAGGGTGAAAAAAACAGGCCAGTTGTACTAGTGTCCTTGCCCTGTCCAGGGGAAGGAAGGCCTTTGCTCATACTGTATCCAGCTCCGCCCCTATAAAGGCGAGGAGCTACACTGGCTCTAGAACTGACTTTGGAAGGTTTAGGAGGAATCCTAAGGAAGTGAGCAGTTGCTGAGTTATCTGAAGATGTGACTTGACTTGGTCTGGAGACTGACCCACTATGAGCCAGTCATCCAGGTATGGAAAGATGGAGATCTTTTTCTCCTTAGGAAAGCAACCACTACTGCCAGGCACTTTGTGAACACCCTTGGGGCTGATGTTAGACCAAAGGGAATTTCTCTGAATTGATAGTGGCCTGAGGGAAACTAGAACCTGAGGTACTTTCTGTGGGAGCACCTGATGGGAATGTGAAAATAGGCATCCTTGAGGTCCAGGGAGGCTAGCCAGTCCCCTGGCCTTAGAGAGAGCAGAATTATTCCCAGAGTCACCATTTTGAATTTTGGCTTTAAAAGGTGCTTGTTTAGATATCTCAGATCCAGGATGGGCTGCCATGCTCCTGTCTTTTTGGGGGTTAGGAAGTACCTGGAGTACAATCCTTTGCCCCTGTGTAGGGTAGGAACCCTTTCTGTGGCTCTGAGAGCCAAGAGGGAAGAAACCTCTGCCTCTAGGGCAAGGGCCTCTGAAGGATTTGCAGGTGGAAAGGATCTGGTTCTCATCTTGGGAAATATTCTGAAGCTGAGTACTAGTCCCTGGCTTACTACTTCCAGGACCCACTTGTCTGATGTTAAAGACTTCCAGTCCTGGACAAAGTAAGCCAGCCTGCCCCCTACAGGTAGTGGAGAATCGGCCTGGGCAGACCCATCAGGGTGTCTGCCTGGCAGGGCTTTAGGCTGAGGGGTGGAAGCAGGCCTGCTCATACCCCGTCTGCCTCTCCCTCTAAAGAACCCCTTCTGAGCAAAAGCTGAAGAGGAGGCCTCGGCTTGGTAAAAAAGGCCTATGAAAGGGCCTGCCCCTGCCCCTGCCCCTGGAATGCTGCCTCTGAGGAGTGGCTTGCCTTTCTTTGGCCTGAGCACTCCTGTAGGTGGTCCTGTACTCGTCCATCTTCTTCATGTAGTTCTCTGTCTGCTCCCCAAACAGAGAATTACCAATGACAGGAAAATCCATGGCCTTACCCTGGGTATCCTGTGACAGGCTAGTACATCTGAGCCAAGCCATCCTCCGAAGGGCCACAGATGTAGCCATGACTCTAGATGAAACATCACTGGAGTCCACAGCAGCATGAAATTACACCTTGGATGCCTCAATCCCATCTGCAGCCACCCGCTCCAGCTCCTTGGCAAGCTGGTCAGGGGCCTGTTTAGCTAGAGCCATCACAGTGTTCCATCTGGACTTCTGGTATCTAGCTGTGTAGGCCATATAGTTAGCCTGCCTGTGTCCCAAAGATGCTGCCATGTACTGTTTCTTTGCCATGGCATCAATCCTCCTGGAGTCCTTATCTGGGGGGTGTGAAGCCAAGGGAATATTTGCCTTATCACAGGCAGCAGCCTGCACTACCCCAACATGGCTGCATTGCTGGGAAAGGAACTCCGTGTCTGAGCCTGAAATAGTATACCTCTTGTCCATTCTTCTGTCCACAGGAGGTATGGAATTAGGAGTTTTTAGAATTTTAAATGTCTGTTTCCCAAAAGACTTATGGAGGGGAATAGACAATCTCCTGGACTCTGGGATGTCCATCATCTCAACAAAAATCAGGCTTCTCCTGATCCTCTACTGCTTCTTCCATAGGAAGCTGGAGGGTTTCAGCCACTTTTTTGTAAAACATAAAGTGGGAAGGGGACTCAGAAAGCCTAGGAGGAGAAACACCTGAAAGTCTGTCTGGAAAGATGTCCGGGTCAATAGGCACATCCAGACTTTCATAATCACCATCATCATCATCTTCATACTCTCCCTCCTCCGGTTCGGTAAAATTCTTCTAAAGTATAATCCAGAACCGGGGGAACCGACCGAACCAAGCCCTGACTGATGGTGCGGCTTGGCAGGCAGAGTGAGATTGAACTATCCTTATTGCTTTGGCTATCTCATCAGTGGTCGGAGAAAGAACTTGTGGATCCGAACCGGATGATTTATCCCTTCTTTTTCTTTTCACTGGAACCAACTCCTCAGAATCGGTTCTCCTTTTGCCCGAAGAAGTTTCGCCCTGGTCAGAGGGCATTCCTGGTTCGGTCGGAACCGAACCGGGCTGGCCATCCGGGTCAGCGGACTTCTCGGCCTCCCTTTCCCTCAGTCTACTCTCTCTTATCCAGGGTAGCTTTGGGAAAACTTTTAAAAATTTGGCAGTCTGAATTGAGGTGGTCAAACCCCAGACAATAAACACAGGTGGTGTGGGTATCAGCCTTAGCAAAGGCTTCCCCACACACACTACAGTGTTGAAACCAGTGGGCCCTTTTTCCTTGGGTTTCTCAGACATGGCCAATCCTAACCAAAACTTACCCTTTTTTCGGCAATCCGCCAGGCAAGATGCCCCTATCAGTTCCTGACCGTGTTACGGGTCTTGGAAAAAAACGTAATGAAATCCGTTTTTTTTTTTTAGAACCGATACGGACCGGTTACCACACTCTAATAAGAACAGAAGTTTTTTTACACAAACCTGACCAGTTCAAACCGAACCGATCCAATGTTTACAAGTTCCACACAGAAAATTAATATAGAAAACCTATCTAGTACTCACGGTACCACAGACAGAGACTTAAACCGACAGGTTAGAAACAGAAATTCAGTTGAAACCAAGCGAAAAAACGACACTTTAACCGACTTTTTTGAACCGAGCGAAGGAGAAATCTCCGGAGCGACTGTTCAGTGAGGCGGAGTAAAGAATCTGACGGTTGGGGTTCAAACAACAGCAGACAGAGGCTTCAACCGAGCTCGAGCTCAGCGTTCCATGCCTTGCATGGAAAGTTAACTCTTTGTTCTCCGGGCAGTTCAAAGTTTGGAGATCACTGCAATAGTCAGAATACAGCAAGACTTCATGTTGTTTGAAGCATAGATCTTCTTCCCATACTGGTTCAGAAGACGGGATTCTTTGTCAGGTGGAGACAAGATCAGATGTTTCGGGTTAGCTGTCCGGCCATGAGCGGCGCTAATCACGACCGAATCCGCTCGAGAGTGAGAATCTAAAAGGTCAACACACTCGGGAGCCTGATATAGCCTGTTTAACTTCTGAGGAAGTGGGGCTAAAGCCGACGGCTGCTGCCAAATAGTGGAAGCAAGATAGGCATGAGGCTTAACCCAGGGTGGCACCAAGGTGGGAGCGGTCATGGGTAGATCCAGATGCTCAGTGAGTTTCTTATGCTGGGGATCCGGTTCCAATGAATGCCACTTATGAACCTCCTGGATTTTGCGCAGCAACTCCGTAAAAGAAGGATCCTCCGGAAGGGACTTCGGAGGAGTCCTTGGCCTGGTCTTAGATAATAATAATAATATTTTTATTTGTATTGCGCCTTTCGAGTACCAAGGCACATTCCAATAAAATGTAAATCAAACAAAATATACAAACAGTAATATAAAAACTATTAAAACAGATACAACAATTAATCAAAACCACCATAGGCCCTTTCCCATAAAAAGGATTTGAGAGCCTGTTTAAAGCCTCCCACAGTCGCATACTCCCTTATCCGTCGGGGTAGAAAATTCCAAAGGGAGGGGGCCGCGAACATAAAGGCCCAGGCCCCAGCTGATTTTAATGTAACCCTAGGAATCTCTAGCAACCCCTCGTCGGCTGAGCGAAGTGGCCTCACAGGGCGGTAAGGAATCAGCAGTTCTTTCAGGTAGTCAGGGCCCAGATCATGCAGGGCTTTAAAAGTCAGTAATCCGACTTTGAAGGTGATCCACCACTGAACTGGCAGCCAGTGCAGTTCCCGCAACACCGGAGTAATATGAGAAGATCTAAGAGTACCTGTAAGTACTCAGGCTGTGGAATTCTGCACCAGCTGCAGGCGGCGGATATCAACCCCCGGAAGCCCAAGGTAAAGCGAGTTGCAGCAGTCCAGGCGTGAGGTCACAAAGGCATGGATCAAAGTTGGCAGATCGCCGGATGGAACAAGCTGCTTGATGCTGGTGATGTTTCTCAGATGATAAAAGGAAGATTTTACCACTGCTGACACCTGAGAACGAAGAGTCAGACCCACATCTAAGATCACCCCCAGATCTTGCACCTGTTCAGAGACCTGAAGCTCGACATTCCCACAAAACACCCCAGATGGGGAGCTGGCCTCAGGTCCCCCTATCCGGCGATCCGGATCCAGTACCAGCACCTCGGACTTCCCAGAATTCGACTTCAACCAATCAGACCTCATCCAATCCTGGATTTCCTTTAGGCAGCTATTAAATACAGAGATAGCTCCTTCCTGGTCGGGTGCAAAAGACAGGTACAGTTGGGTATCATTTGCATAACAGTGAAATCCCAACCCATATCGTCTCACAATGTCTCTGAGGGGAAGCATGTACACCGCAAACAACATGGGGGACAATACAGAGCCCTGAGGAACCCCAAAAATTAGAGAGATGGGATCAGAGGAAAAGACCCCTGACACCACCCTCTGAGCACAATCCCAGAGAGTCCACAAATACATCTCAGGCGCTCCAGCAGTACCCCATGGTCGACGGTGTCAAATGCTGATGACAGATCCAACAGAACCAAAATGGACCATTTTCTCTGGTCTCTCACCATCAGGAGATCATTGAGCACCCGAACCAGCGCAGTCTTGGTACTATGCCTCTTACGGAAACCTGATTGGAGAGGTCCGTAGATGCTATGGATGGTCAAATGGTTCTCTAGCTGGGCTGCTACCACCTTCTCGATCACCTTCCCTGCAAAGGGAAGGTTCGAGATAGGTCTGTAGTTAGTAAGACAGTCTGGGTGCAGAGATGGTTACTTCAACAGGGGTGTCACCACTGCCTCTTTCAAGGAACGGGGATATTCACCCGAGTCAAGGGAAGACCAGACTATCTGCGTTAGAGCCAGTAAAATGGGCTCTCCACACCCTAAAATTAGGGAAGTGGGACCTGGATCTAAACCACAGGAGGTAGGGTGCAGCCTCTGGACAATCCACATAACATCCACGATTTCCGGGCGGTTGAAGGTACTCCAGGAGAACGAGGGGGTAGTGACCCCGATCCTGGCCACTTGCAACTAGCACAGAACATGTCAAACAGATGTCTGACCTAATGTCGGCCACCTTATCAGCAAAGAACTGAGCAATCTCATCACACTGTAATTGTGAAAACGCTCTACGGAACTTAAGACAGGTTGGGTTGCACAATTTGTCCACAGTTCTGAATAGCTGAGCAGGTCGGTTCTGAGCGGCAGAAATTTCCCCGGACAGGAACTCTGCCTTCTTACGGGAGATTTCTGACTGATAGAATTGATAATGTTCTAACAGTCTAAGGTGGTCGGCATCCAGGCCAGACCTCCGCCAACAACGTTCTAACCTGTGTCCAAGTTGCCGCAACTCCCTCAAGACCCCATCAAACCATGGGGCCCGAGGTCACAGGGAGAGAGGACGCACACGAACTAGAGCAATAGAATCCAGGGCAGAAGTAATGGCAGTATTATAAGCCATAACCAGTGCCTCTGGATCACTGCAATGCACAGAAGTAGTGATAGGTAAAGAACCGCCGCAAGGCCATTGGAAGAAATGTTCTGCAAAGGGCGGTACTTGACCATCTCCACAGGGGTTGGCCTACAAAGAGGGGCGCCAAAATTGAATCTCACAGTGTAGTGATCTGACCAACTGACTGGTTCCACCCCCACATCAGAGGCCTTGATCCCCAGGAGGAAGACCAAATCAAGAGAGTGGCCACCTTTATGCGTAGCAGTGGTAATCACCTGTGTTAGGCCCAGTGAATCCATTAACTAGAGGAAGTGTTGTCCAAATTGCGAGAGTTCATCGTCAACCCATGCATTAAAGTCGCCCAGGACCATCAGTCTGGGAGACTCAAAGGCCAGATTGACAACTAAGTCCACTACTTCCTTAAGGAATTGCTTCTTATCTCCTGGTGGACGGTAGATGACAGCAATTTGATAGCCCACACTTACTACAACAGCACATTCAAAAGAGGTGGTCTCCTCAACTGGAACACTAGTGAGAGCCAATTCGGTCTTAAAACAGACCACACCCCCCCCCCCCCTCGGTCCAACCTCGGGCAATGTATCACCGTATACCTGGCTGGAATTGCGGCCTCCAAAATTGGTCCCGCATTATTATCCAGCCAGGTCTCGTTAATGCAAGCCAGATCTGTCGAGGCAACAAGATCTGAAATTATAGCAGTCTTGTTTCCGTACAGATCTGGCATTGCACAACATTGCCCGGGTTGGACAAAACTCCTGGGCTGCCTCGGCTACCTGCCCATCACTAATGATGGTGCCCTTGGGTATGGGGACCAAACAGGATGGTCTGCGCTCCAAGCTCCATATCGCCCCAGGGCGTCTCCTGGGCTTAATCACCCTGATGGGGTGCTCAGCTTCACTCACCTCCACTGCTCACCTCCCCACCCCCCCCTCCTATGGGCAATACCTAATGCCCGACAGCGTTGGTAAGTAGAAAAAAACAGAGGGGGGTTATAAAAGGGGCAGAAGAAGTGGAGAGCAGAGGCTGAGTAGCGCACGATCGGGTTGGGGAGCAACAGGTAAACATATCAGATCAAGTACAAATCCTCAATGGAGAGCGTGGCTCTTCGTCCAGCTTGGAACAACCATTGGAGTCGTCTGAGGAGGAAGAAGATGATGATGAGGAAGACTCCCTCTATCGGCGTGGGGGAGGAATGGACCTCTTGGGAAGCTTGTCCTGCTCCTCCCTGGAATCAGAGGGTTCGGCCCTGGTTTCTGGAGGTGGGGAGGGAGTCTGTCGTTGCGGACGTACGGGAACTGGAACCGGCACCATCGTCGGAAGATGACTCTCCACCTCTCTGGTGAGCTGAGCCTTGGCCTCAGCCTACCAGGAGGCCGGAGTCTCCTTCAAGTCCACTGGCGGCTGAGGGGGTGGTGGAAGTGGAGGAGGAGGGGGGATATGGGTATGGATTATACCCGTAAGGCGCGTATCCATAACCCGACGGCGGGGAGCCCGGCATCGGGTAGTGAGGCACCGGGTACTGCGGTGTCAGATAGGCCGGCGTCGGGTACTGGGGCATCAGATACTGTGGAGCTGGGTAAGACCCGTCCGATACCCGGGAGCCAAGGGGTCTGCCAGAGCAGACGGCCCAGCTGGAGGGCCCACGGGTGGGTCAGGAGCAGAAGGCCCTTTGGCCGGAGGGCCCGGCGTTGGAGCGGCATCTGGGAGCGGGATGTCGCCCGGTGTCGGCAAGACTGGCGTCGGGGAGCCAACGTCAGGTCGGTCAGCCCAGCAGGCGGATGGTCCGACGGGGGCGCAGCAGGAACCTCGGCATCGCCCAGGGATGGAGGGAAAAAATCCCCGGGGTCCGCTGAGGAGACCCAGGGTCCCCGGAGGGCAACAAAGGCTGCGGGGAGCCAGGAACAGCGGGTGTGGGAGGGTCCAGCGTCAGCTCAACCGCCATGCGGACGTCGAGCAAGCCGACGTCCAACTAAGTGGACCCGTTCCGAGGCAGGTCAATGGCGAGGGGCGCCTGGTCAGGCGGAAGAGGGCCGCGCGCAGCACGAGGGGTTAGGGTGACTTATCGACCGCCTCCGTGGGTGTCGGAGGAGTGACGACGGCTTACCAGAGCCGCTTGAACCAGCAGGCCGCACAGTGGCGGCTTTTACCAGGAGCGAGGCCTAATAGCCCGGAAGCCCCAAAGGGCCCGAACGCGAGCCAGACGGGTGGCCGACACCACCGTGGAAACTCTGGCAGCTGGCCACGGATCAGTCCCCTGGGGGGACACGTTACCTGAAGCACGCGACTCCCGAAGAAGATGTGGTGGATGAGGAGCCCTTGACCCGGTGCTTCTCCTTGTCTTTTCTTGCAATGGCCTTGGAAGTGGGCGCCTGCGGAGCTTTATTAACTCTTTTTCCATGGAAGAATACGGGGCCTCAGGTGGCTGCGTTGAATTTAAGGCAGTGCTGGCACTTCTCCACCTGATGATCTGGGCCTAGGCAGAAGAGGCACTGGGAATGGCCATCCTTGTGCGGGAGCTGGGTGCCTCACGAGTCGCACTTGTTCTTGTGCTTGGAGGGTGAACGGGATGACACACACCGACGAATACCTGACAAAAATTTGAAAAATCGAAAATAACTTGGTAAAAATTACAGACGACTGAGGCTGACGAGCATTGAACTTTACTGCGAGGCGCTGACATGAGCTAACGGCGGGAAAGAACTGGAAGGCGGGAGCGTGGGGGACCGCCCCTTTATACTGAAGTCGCATGACGTCGGTCACCTGACGTGGGGAGTTCCCCACCAAAGAGGCGTAGCTAGAAATTTTTCAGGGGTCCTGACACCTGCCGGCGTCAGTCCTATATGTAATTACCTACTGCAAGAGCCCTCTCGAAGTAAGATCATGATTTTGCATTTTTCAACACTGAAACCCAGCTGCCATGCCCTAGATCACTCCTCGAATCTTCTCAGGTCTCTGCACATTCTTGCCACTCCTTTTGTGGTATCCACCCTATTGCAGATGTTGGCGTCATCTGCAAAGAGGCAGACCTTCCTTTCCAGCTCCTCTGCAATGTCACTTACAAAGACATTAAAGAGGACTGGTCCCAGTACTGCACCTTAAGGCACCCCACTGGTCACCCTCCCTTTCCCAGAGTGAAAGTACAGTTACATAAGAACTTACCATAACAGTAGATTGTCAAGAGACGCTCCTGCAGCAGGCAACACCAGTTGGACTAAGCCTCCAGGCACTAGAATCCTACAGAAAACTTCTAACTAGCAATATACAGCAGGGAACCGCTCTCTGATGTTGGCCCGCCCCAAACGTTGGCCTATGGTATGAAAGGGGTAGTCCCCCCAGCCTTACCTCAGTTCTCCCGCCAGAGACCTGGCAAACACAAGACAGAGACCAAGGAGGGTCTAGAGAAAAGAACAAACACAGGGGGAAGGATGGAGGGAAGGCAGCGCCTGCTGCAAGAGCTTCTCTTGAAGATCTACTGTTACGGTAAGTTCTTGCATAACTGTACTATCTTACTTCGAGGATAGCTCCTGCAGCAGGCAACACCGGTAGGACTGAGTCCCAAGCAGTGCCAAGAAGAACCACCTTTAAAAAGGAGGAGGAAAACAGTGGAGTCAATCTGTCAAGAAAGGACACCCTGCAGGGCCAAAGCCTATCCTGTGCCTGGAAGCAACATCCAAACTGTAGTGCTTGATTAAAGTGTGGATGGAACTCTAGGTGACAGCTGCACAAATATCTGCCGCTGAGACCCTCCGCAGCGATGTGAAGGAGGCAGACACTCCCCTTGTGGAATGGCCTTTAACTGGGCCCGGTAAAGACTTATCATATTTCTGGTACCAGAAAACAATGCAGTTAACCAACCATTTGGACAACATCTGTTTAGAAACTGGAGCCCTTAAGGTCTTCGGGGCAAAAGAGATGAACAACTGATAAGATTTTCTGATAGACTGGGTGCAGTTTTGATAATATAGGAGCACCCTATGAGCATGCAGCTGCTCACTTTAGGCAGAAACATCGGATTGATCCGCAAGGACGCCCAGTCCATGTGGAAAACTAAATAAAGCTCCTTACACATGAAAGTCTGAAGCTTGGAAATCCTTCGAGCAGAAGTAACAGCAACTAAAAACAAAGCTTTCCGTGTCTGGTTTGAAGGGAGGCAAAGTAAGTTTCACTAACATAAACAGAAGATCCCATGGAGAAACGGGGTCCCAAATGGGAGATTTCAAATGCAGAATACCCCGTAAAAAGGTAGGAGACAGATCCAGCTGGGCAAGGGTCTTTCCCTCAATAGCTACATGATATGCAGAAATGGCAGACAAATGCATCTTGATGGAGGAGTAGCCCAGACCCGAATCTGACAGGGAAAGGAGGTACTCCAAAACCGAGGTCACCGGACAGTTGAAGGGATCAAGTGAATGGGCAGAGGTCCACAAACAGAAAGGTTTCCACTTCATAGAGTAGGTAGCTCTGGTGAAAGGCTTTCTAGCAGCCACCAGGACCTCAGCTACTCTTGGGGAAACCCCAAAATGGGAGACTGCTAAGTCTGCAGGAGCCATGTGTGCAGATGTAGTGACCTGAGATCCGGATGGACTAAGGTGCCCCTGTCCTGGGAAAGCAAGTGCGAGCCCAGGGGCAGGGGGACTGCAGGCTCTGCTGCCAGTTGCTAGAGCAGGGGAAACCAAATCTGCAGAGGCCAATAAAGAGCAATGAGGATTATGTCCACTCCTTCTGCCTGGAGCTTGAGAAGAACCCTCTGCAGCCATGGGAAGGGAGGTAAAGCATAGAGAAACCTCCCTGTTAAGCAGAGGGACAATACGTCTCACCAGAAAACATCAGGCCCTGGATTGAGCGAGCAGAAACTGGGCAGTTTGGCGTTGAGTGGGGATGCAAAAAGGTCCAACTCTGGACGTCCCCACCTGTCGAAGAGGTTGTCTGCAACTGCCTGCAGAAGCTCCCATTTGGATCGAGACCGCTTAGGCTATTGGCCAATGTATTTTGGATGCCTGGAAGATGGACGGCCATCAGTTCCAGACCACAATCTATGGCCCAGTACCAGACTCTCATGGCTTCCCTGCAAAGGGGATATGAGTGGGTGCTCCCGTTTGTTGATGTAGAAGACTACGGACACATTGTCCGTCTGAATCAACAGTGGACGGGGAGAAGACCTGGCTGAAAGGCCTGCATGACTTAAAGGATTGCCCTCAACTCCAACACACTGATGTGGAGATCTAGCTCCAGTGGAGACCACATCCAGAGTCTGCTTGTCAGCCTAGTGGGTTACCCAGCCCTGGCCCGACACATCCATAGTCAGAATCCGAGAGGGTGGATCCTTGCGAAAAGGAACCCCCTTGACAAGGTTGAGCAGTTTGAGCCACCATCTGAGCATCCACTGCACTGCCTCCGAAACAAGCACCTGCTGATCCAGGTCATCTGAGCGCTGTTCCCATTGAACCCGAAAGGTCCATTGGGGTACCCTCATATGAAGTCGCACCAGAGGGACTGTGGGTATGGCAGCCACCATGTGACCCAGAAGTCTGAGGCAAGTCCTGGCAGCAGTCCAGTGAGACGAGGAGACTAAGCAAGCTAAGGACTGAAGTCTTTCCACCCTGTCTTCAGGCAGAAAGACCTTTCCCTGTTCGGTATCCAGAACAGCTCCTACGTACTGCAGTCTGTGACTGGGCCATGGAGAGGACATTGGGAGGTTTATGGTGATGCCCAGAGTGCTGAAGAGGGTAAAGGTATGTGCTAGAGTCCTTAGCAGCTGGTCCTTTGTGGGAGCGGCTAGCAGCCAATCATGTAGGTAAGGAAAGACGTAGTTGTCCCTTCTGTCTCAGGGCCGCAGCCACCACTGCTAGGCACTTGGTGAAAACATGAGGAGCTGAGGACAGACTGAAGGGGAGGGCTCGGAACTGATAATGGGCCTCCTGGAAGCGGAACTGCAGAAACAGCCTGTGGGGCTGGAAGACCCAGGTCTGAATATGCAGTTAGGCATCTTGCATGTCCAAAGAACAAAGTCAATTCCCCGATGGAGGAGGGGAAGCAGGCCTAGAAGGGTGACCAATCTGAACCGTTTGTACTCCACAAACTTGTTCAGCTGACTGAGGTCCAGAACTGGTCATAGGTCCTGTTTTCTTAGGGACTAGGAAAAAGCACGAGTAGTAGCCCTTTCCCTCCTGCTCCGGAGAAATGGGTTCTATGGCCCGTTTGGACAGCAGAAACTGGATCCCTGCTCAAATCAGACTGAGATGAGAGGGAGGGTAATGAGAAGACAGTGGGGGATTGTCAGATGGGACCTTGGTGAATTCCAGAATATGTCCCTGCTAAGTAGTTGTAGTACCCAATGATATGAAGTGATGCTTTTCCACCTGTCGATGTAGAGGGAGAAGCAACCCCCTAACGACTCCCCCAGATGCTCAGCTGGAGAAGGGAGGTCGGGCAAGGAATCGGGCAGAGGCACTGGGGGTGTGGAGGGGAGGTTGGGGAGTCTTAGAGGTTCTAGGCCTAGAGCATCCTCCCGGATGAGATGTAGTCTTCCACCTGAAGGTATTCCTGGGCTGTTGACACTGGGATTGTTGGCCCCTTGAGCGACAAAAGGACCGACATTTACTGGGAGCTGGTTCTGATCTGTTCATTCGATAGACAGACTGGCCAGCTTTACCAGAATCCTGGAGTCCCAGGATGATCTTCTAAGCAGGCTCCCCGAAGAGCACCGGACCTTGGAAGGGGCATCTAAACTTTCCTCCTAAAGATCCGGACGGAAGCTGGATACTCGAAGCCATGAGTAACGGCACAGATACCCGTAGCAGCAGCCCAAGCCGAAGTGTGAGTGGCATCATAGGCGCATCGCAAAACGAGTTTGCCCACATCAGCCCCAGACTGTAGGATATCCAGTAACTGAAGTCTGAGGAGACTCAGGTTGAGCTTTGGCCAGCTCTATGGCCTATTTCCACAACGTATTCTGGTACTTCACCATGTACGCCAATAAGTTAAATGAACATATGCTGCATGTGGTGAGGAATATACCTTGCGACCCTTCTGATCCAGCCACTTAATCCTTGTCCGAAGGCTAGGCACTAAGGTGTCTGGGCTGCTTAGACCACCCACAAGCTGCAGTCAGGCCCATGGAATCAGCCCTAGGATGTTCTGCCAAGAAAGGCTCGTTCTTAGGAGCTTTATAGAACTTGTACGCCTTAGGGATGGCGGAGGCCGAAGAGGGATGCTTCCATGCCAACATGGTAAAGTCCTAGTAGGCAGGAACCAAGAGGGGCAGGACAACCGGTTTGGGATCCTGAAACTCCATGTGTCCGGTCAACCTGCGCTTTTCGGGGTCCAGGTCCACAGTATCCCAGCCGTTTAGTGCCTGGATGTGCCTCACATCATCCCTAAATGCTGGGTTGTTGGGAGGCGACCAAAGCGTGTCTTGAGGATGGACCAGGACGGGTGAAAAGCCATCCTCTGAAGACTCAGAGTCATAATGGGAGTTTCCAATGTAGCTCCCAGAATCCAAGGAACGGGAAGAGGATTTGTGCCGCCGGTCATGGGAGCTGTGTCAGTGTCTAGAGGCGGATCTAGAGGAGGAATGTCTCTTCCTACTCCTGGGGGACCGAGGCTTCCTGCGTTCTGGCTGAGGCGAGGGCTTCCTCGGAGGGGTCGGCTCTTGAGGCGGAGGAGGAATAGGAGTTTCTGGCTGTGGCCCAGCAGGGGGAGTCCCAGGCCCAGCAGACAGCAAGTCTTTCTTTATGGTGTTCCATCATGAGTCAAAGAGAGACCCCACTTCCAACAAAGGGATCGGGGCCCTGGAGCCTGAAGGACATTTCCCAATGAATCTGTCATCGGATTAGAGGGTGGCGCCAGGCTCGACGGCCTAGAACGGCCTGGCGACAGGTTAGCTGACATCGGGGTGACTACCGCTGGGTTGCCAGACGTGTAGGCGGCGGTTCCCTGGACGCCGGCCTCACGGGGGGTCAAAGAACCGGCAAGCGAGGGTGTTTGTTCGAGTCCAATGAAGCTGCAGTTGAAGTGGCAGGCGCCTGCTGTACCCGGACCGGAGTAATGGCCAGCGTCAGCTGAGGCAGCCACTGCCAGACTGGTCATGCTTCTGGTGCCAGGGAGTGCCATTGGACCCTGACGTCTGGTCAGACGGGGCCTACGCCCCAGCCGGGCGGGCAAGAACCCTCTGCCCGAAGAAGCAGCACTGGCTGAGCCCCCTGGCCTAGGCCCAGTATGGTGAACATGGGACCTAAGGCACAGAGTAGCAAGGGCTGAGGAAGACCCTTGCCCCGAAGACTCCCCACCGGAAATCAACACCAAGGTAAGGGGGGGCCTAACCAGTAGCAATCCAGAAGGAGGGAGGGTGGCTGGGGGTCGGACTCCGATCTCCCACAGGAGTAGGAGCTCGATGTGGTCACCACATGGTGCGGGGACCGAGGACAGGAGCTAGTTTGGGACCTCTCCTTTTCCTTATCCCGATAAGAGTGCTTCGCATGGGACGACTTCTCCCTATCATTGTTCGGGGAGGATGATGTCCCTGCAGCTTCTGACAAGCTAGCTGAAGAAGATTCCACGGTGGCCAATTGTTGTTCGAGCAAACAGATCTTGAAGACCTTCAGGCGGCAGATCCTAGTCCGGTGGTTGAAACTCCGGCAGTGCTGACAGGTCTCAGTGCCGTGGGTAGGGCCCAAAGAAAACAGGCAGACCGAATGGCTGTCGGAGTGAAGAATTTGATTGCCGCAGGAACACTTATTTGTCTGCCACTGTGGAGACAAGGAAGAAGACGAAGAAGGCATATAGAAACAAAATTTCACACAGAAAAGAAATAAAAGAAAAAAAGCGCAGGTAAACACAAAAATGGTGGTTGACTGTGAGCAGAAGGTATCCGTGGAGCTGATGTGCACTGGTTGATGGCAGGAAAAGAACTGAGGTGGGACTGGGGGACCACCTCTTTTATATCATAGGCTGACGCTGGGGTCGGGCTGACGTCAGGGGATGGTACCCCACTGTATATTGCTAGCTAGAAGTTTTCCGTGGGGTCCTAGAGCCTGGCAGCTTAGTCCAATCAGTGTTGCCGGCTGCAGGAGCTATCCTCGAAGTAAGATCTCTATTAACCCCCACTCTGTCCCCTATCCCTTAACCAATCTCTTAGAAATACAGAAAGATAGACTGACAGAAGATAAGGACCGCTTGGCCCACCTAGGCTGCCCATTTCCCCTACTTACAGGATAAGCTGCAGATCCTATTTAACCAACAGCCTATTTCTTCCTACCCCGCACAAGAACTGCCTTATGTCTGTCCCATGCATTCTTGAATTCTCCCAGTTTTAGACCCCACAACCTCCTCAGGAAGGCTGTTCCATGCGTACACCACCCTCTCTGTGGAAACATACTTCCTCACATTGCCCCTGAGCTGTCCCCCTCTATCTTCAAATTGTGTCCCCTTATTTTAGCACATCTCTTTTTCTGAAAGATGCTACCCTCTTGGACTTTGTTGATTCCACTGAGGTACTTAAAAGTTTCTATCATGTCCCCCCTCTTCCTCCCTTCCTCTAGGATATACATATTAAGCTCCTTTTGTCTCTCCTCATATGGCTTCTCTTGCAGACCCTGCACCATTTTAGTTGCCCTCCTCTGGACTGCCTCAATCCCGTCTATGTCCTTGCGGAGATGGGTTTTCCAGAACTGGCCACAGTACTCCAGATGGGGTCTCACCAACTGTCTGTACAGAGGGATAACAACTTCCTTTTTTCTGGTGGTGATGCCTGTCCCAATACGTCCCAGCATAACCCCAGCCCTCCCTACTGCCTTCTCAAATTGCTTGCTAACCTTAAGGTCATCTGATATGATTACCCCAGGTCCCTTTCCATTTTTGTCGTTGTTACTACCTCCTTCCCCCCACTGTGTAATTTTTCCCTGGGTTTTTTGTTTCCCAGGTGCATTATTCTGCACTTTTTTGCATTGAATCCAAGCTGCTATACTTCTGACCATTCCTCCAACCTTGCTAAGTCCCTTCTCATCCTTTCCATGCCTCCTTGTGTATCAACTCTGTCGCAGATCTTTGTATCATCTGTAAAGAAGCAAACCTTTCCTTCCAGTCCCTCTGCAATATCACTTATAAAGACATTTAAAGGGACTGGACCCAGTACTGAACCCTGCGGTACCCCACTAGTAACCCCTCTTTCTTCAGAGTGGACTCCATTTACAATTACCTTCTGTGTTCTGTTGTCCACCCAATGTTTTACCCAGGCTACCACCCTGGGACCCACTCCCAGGCTGGTTAATTTGATTATTAATCTTTCGTGTGGGACTGTGTCAAATGCCTTCTAAAGTCTAGGTAGGCCATGTCCACAGCCCTCTCCTTGGTCTACTACTTTGGTCACCCAGTCAAAGAAATCGATTAAATTGCCTGACATGACCTTCCTGCTGTGAACCCATGCTGCCCTGGGTCCCGTGCCCCACTGGCCTCTAGGCACTCAACAATTCTTTCCTTCAATATCGATTCCATCACTTTCCCTACCACAGAGGTCAAACTGACAGGTCTGCAGTTTCTTGCCTCTGTCTTGCTCCCACTTTTATGAAGGGGAATCACATCCGCCTTCCTCCAGTCCTCAGGTACCACACCATTCTCCCATGATTTGTTAAAAAGGGTAGTCAGTGGTGTCACTAGTTCTCCCCTTAATTCTTTCAGAATTCTGGAGTGAATTCCATCAGGCCCCATTGCTTGTCCACCGTCAGTTTTAGGAGTTCTTTCAGAACCTGTTCTTCTGTGAAAGGACTGGGATCGACCTCTCTATCCAGAGTCATTCTGCTAATTGGATTAGGCACCTCCCCCTCCTCCACTTTTGTGACTACTGAGCAGAAGTATTCGTTCAGAATCCCTGTTTTTTCACTGTCCCTCTCTGTCCACCCACCGTCCTTTCTATTCAGCCTCACTATCTCTCCCTTTGTCTTTCTACACTCCCTGATGTACCTATAAAAGGTTTTATCCCCCTTCTTAAGCCGAGTTGGCTATCTTTTCCTCAGTTTGGGCCTTTGCTATTCTGACTTCCCTTCCTGCTTCCTTCTGCCTTAACTGGTACAGTTCTCGGTCCTGCTCCTTCTGCGTTTCCTTATACTTCCTAAATGCTTTCTTTTTCTCCCTATAGTTCCCCGCCACTTCTTTTGAGCACCATAGTGGCTTTTTCTTTCGTTTTGATTTATTTGCTTCACACAAAGGCTTGCTGCCTCTGTGATGGCAGTTCTGATGTTTCCCCATTGTTGCTCTACCGCTCCTTCTCGCCTGCTTGCTAGTGCTTTTCTAAGGCGCTCTCCCATCTTGCCAAAGTCAGCCCTCCTGAAGTCCAGTACCCTCACTTTTGTATGGCTTGACTCTATATCCGAGTTTATCGTGAGCCACACTGTTTGGTGGTCACTTGTTCCCAGATGGCTACCCACTTCTAGATCTGAGATCCTCTCGCTGTCCCCATTTGAGAGTATGAGGTCTAAGATTGCTCCCTCACAAGTGGATTTCAAAGCTAGCTGTCTGAGGCATGCCACCTGTACGGCATCGAGAATGGCCCTACTCTTGGATGTGGCTTTACCAAAGGTGCTCCAGTTAACATCTGGCATATTCAGGTCCCCAATCAGCAGTAACACCCCTTTCTCTGCCATCCTAAGGATGCCTTCCATCTTATCCTTGTCCATTCCCTCTCCTTGACATGGGGGTCTGTATACAACCCCTGTGCAGATTGTAGTGCCATTTCCAGTCTCTAAGGTGACCCACAGTGCCTCCTCTCCTCCCTGTTAACTTTTTTGTTCCATTGCTTTTATCCCTTCCCTTACATAGAGAGCTAATTCTCCCCTTCTTCTACCCTCCCTGTCTCTCCTGTAGGTTGTGTACCTTGGTATGTTAACATCTCAGTCATGGTTCTCTGTGTACCATATTCTGTGACTGCTACGATATCCAGGCATCCCTTTTCCATCAATGCCACAAGTTCAGGGAATTTGTTGCCCAGACTATGGGCATTGGTACTCATTACCCTCTATTTCTTGATGGCCTTACCCCTTTTTGCCCCATCCCTGTCTTTACTGCCTTTGTCACTTTCTCCATTTAACCCTGCCCTTCTCCCTATCGACATCTCTATCTTGGTGTTTACCTCACTTACTACCCTGTTTTTTTTTGGGGGGGGGCCTAGGATTTCCCTGCTCCTTTCCAGTGCCTACCCCTCTGGCTAGTTTAAATGCTTGCCAATGAAGCATTTAAACTTATCATCTAGGATCCTGGTTCCCCTCCTAGATAGATGCAGACCACCACACCAGTATAGGCCTGCATCACTCCAGGTGGACCCCTCAGTCCCCAATGAAACCAAATCCCTGAGCTCTGCACCGTTTTTTTAACCACTGCTTGAATCCCATGGTGTGGAGCACCCTAGCCTCATCCATGCCATAGACAGACAGCACCTCCGAGAAGGTTACCATGCATGCTACTTGTCTAAGGCCCTTCCCCAACTCTACAAACTCTTCCTGCACTGCTCTGATCCCTTTCTCAGCCAGGTCATTTGTCCCTAGGTGGACAGTGACATCCGGCTCCCTCCCCCGTGCAGCTGCTCCAGAAATCCTGAGGATTCACTCCCTGTCCCTCCAAGCCAAGGCGCCAGGCAGGCACCTTACCTCCCTCTCCCCTTCCTTCCCCAGTTCTACCCTCCTAACAGTGGAGTCCCCCACCAGGAGCTGTTTCCTTCCCCTGCGGGGTCCAGTGCCACCCTCCTGTGGGTCTCCTTTGTGGAGGTTCCCAACATCCTCCTTGGTCTCCACTGTGGGTGCCTCCATAGAGGAACCACAATTTGCCAGAATGGCATATGAATTGTGGAGAGGTACAACTGGAGGGATGCACCTCTGTTCCACCACCGTCACCGTCCCTGAGCCCACTGTGGTCCAACTGCTCCTCTTTCTTGGCATCCTCTGAGGCAACGGCAGTGGCCATGTTGGTCCCTGGGTGGGAAAGGAGGTCCCCCAAATCCTGGCCAACTCAGCCTGGAGAGGAGCAACCTCCTCCCTCAGCCCAGAGAGGCGCCTGCAGATGGGACAACACCGCATCCTCCAGAACATCTCCCAGAAGACTGCTGCTCCACAGCCATTTCACTGCACTACTCCCATCATGCCTTATTTCTGGCCCCTTAACTGTTTGGAATATTTACTCTTTCCTCTGTTTTTTTTTTTCTTTTCTTCTACCTACTTACTTACTGCCTCTGTGCCCTTTAAGCTCCTGATCTGAAACAAGAAGTTCCTATATTTCTCAGTAGTTTCTTTACTTGCTCAGAGTCAGACCTCCAGCAGCTGGGGTGGGGGGGCTACTCTTTTTCTTCTGGGATGCGTCTTTTGTGGCTCTGTGATCATTCACTTCCTGCTCCCAAACAGGAAGTTCCTGTTGTCAGTCAAATCCTGTGCCTATAAAAGTAGAAATGGCTTAGGGTGGAGGGAAGGAAGGCAATATAGTCCCAGCACAGAAGTACAGTTATAACAGCAGCTCCTTCTGCTTGGTGTTTTCTGCCTGTTCTCTGGCAGAAGCTATCTAGGGCAGTGCTTAAATCTGGCTTTAACCTGGCTTCCTTCAAGCTAAGCTATTCCCCCTACTACACAGCTCTTCTCTACACTCAGTAATTGCACAGATAACAATTCCCTTCAGCCACCTGAGACAAACACCTAGATAACTGCAAAGATAACAATTCACTTCAGCCAACTCAAACAAGCACCAACTTTTTTTTGTTTTTACCCTAAATTGAAGGTCCCAGTAGTAGAGTTCTAGTTCTTTAGTCCCAGTAGAGAAGTATAGTTGTAACAGCAGCTCCTTCTGCTTGGTGTTCTCTGGCAGAAGCTATCTAGGGCAGTCTTACCCAATTTACCACCTTAGGACCGACCCTAAGCTGCCCAGTTTCCTTATGAGTCTCCTATGTAGAATGCCGTTGAAAGCCTTACTGAAATCGAAGTAGTTTATGTCCACCACCCACGTTGATTTATTTCCTGATCACTCAGTCAAAGAACTGTATCATATTTGTCTGACATGACCCCCCAAATTAATGCTGCCTCGGGTTTTGTTATTCATGGATTCAAGATACCGAACAACTTTTCCTTTAGCAGTGACTTAATTAACTTCGTCCACCACTGATGTCAGATAACTGGTCAGTCTCCTTCCTGTTGTTTGTTGTGAAGTGGAACTACCTCTGCTCTCCTCAAGTCCTCAGGAATCACTCCTGCTTCCAGTGAGTTGTTGGACTGTCAGACATGCAGCCAGTATCTCCCTAAGTTCCCTCAACACCTTTGGGTGGTCCCTCATCTAGTCCCATAGTTTTGCTCACTTTCAGAATTGTGAGTCCCTCCAGGACTCTTTCCTCTGTGAAAGGACTTGTGTCTACCTCCATCAGGCTAGTGTTCCCGTTGTTTTCTATGGCCCATCCCCTTCCTGTGTGAAGACTGATCAAAAACATTTATTCAGGATATCCGCTTTTTCCTGATCCTCCTCCTCTGCACAGTCCCCACTTGCCCTTAACCTCACAATCCCTTCCTCCTTTCACTTATGTACCTAAAAAATGCATTGTCCCTTTAATAAACCCTAGGCTATTCTTTCCCCAGTTTCTGCCTTTGCCCTCCTCGCCGCTTCCCTGCCTCCCTCTGCTTCTCCTGATATACCTCCCTGTCCTCTTCCCTCTGCATCTCTCCTTTACCTCCTCAATGCTACCCCTTTCAGCTTTTCAGCCACTTCCTTTGAGAACCACAGCAGTCTTTTTCTTCTCATTTTTGCTCATGTAATTTGCGCAGAGGTTTGCTGCCATCAACATGCCTTCCTTTAGCTTAGCCCACTGTTTCTCCGCCTCAACCAGATAATGCCCCCCCCCCCCCATGTTAGGCCGTCTCTGCGGCATTCTTTTTTTTCCATAAAGATTCTTATGCTCCTTTGGCAGGGACTGAGTGGACTATCCGCCCTGTCCCTGGGTGCCATCGACCAACCTCTTCCTCTCCTTCTGCTGTTTCAATATGGTGGGTCCCGATGCCTTGCACAGGGCTTTATGGAAGCCTGCCCCCCCCCCCCGACTACGGCAAACATACACTCTGGAACCACAAGCCCCATTTCACCCACCCAGTGTAATGCCAGCTGCCCAAGCATCAACACTACCACCGGACCTCCACCTGGTGGCAGCCAAGAGCTTGGATGGCATGCCTCCCCAATTTGGGAGAACAGAGCTGCCAGGTGGCCACTCCTGCCCTCGTTTACGAACTCAGGTCGCTGGTGAGGGTGAGGTAAGGCGATCTGCAATGCCTCAGCCCGCTACATCACTGGGTCAGCCATTCGTCCATTTTTTGTTTATTGTAGTGGGACCTAGAGCTCCCGATTAAGCAAATTGCTAAAAAAATGTTTTACTCATTAGAGTTAGATAGCTAACTTTATATCTGGTTGATCCTGCACCCCACCCATCATGCTGCCAAACAAACTGTACTAGAATCCCCTGCAGCCAGTCCAGTAATGACATGAGTGATGGGACAAGTCACAGGGGATGTCTATATGTTAGCAGTTCGTTAATTTATACCTCTGCAGTAGTGCATTTTCACCCTTAGTTTACCAGTAACAACTGCGCTCGCTTTTCTTTTTGTGATTTGCTTAACTGGAACCTCTAGGTTCTGTAGCAATTAGACTGAGAAGCTGAGAGTTCCCATTTAAAACTACTATATACAGAGACGTGAAAAAAAACTGTAGGGAACTAAAAGGAATTGCAATTCTATAAAACAAATTACTTTTACTCAGTTCTTGGAACCAAACCAGTGGTTTGCAGTTGTCAGTGGCTCAGCATGCTGCACACATCCTCAGAGTCCGAAGATAAGAAGGTTGTAGATTCTAAACCCACACCAGGAACGTGGGATAAAATCTAAATACTGATACTGCAGTATAGCATGAGGGTGCAGCTTCATTCCTGAGGTGCGGTCTTTCAGATGAGTCAGTAAATTGAGGTCCTGTCTTCCTCTTCAGGTGGACGTTAAGGATCCCATGGCACTTCTTGAAAAGAGTTGGGAAATTTTCCCTAGTGCCCTGGCCAAATTTCTCTCTTTCACTTAACATACCACCAACAGCTTAATCTGGTTCAGCTTCAGTTGGTTACCATCTGTATTCCCCCCGACTCAGACTGAAAATATGCAGAAATGCCTAGCCCCACCTTCTCGATCAACAAAAACTAAATAAAAAAAATTAATAAACTGGAACCGATGTAAAGACACAAAATATATAAAATCAACAGTACACCACCAAAAAATATGGGATCCAACTATTAGGTGGGCTAATAGCCCACAAAAATGCACGAGAGTCAAAATTTAGTGAAACTAAGATTGGGGTGACCAATGTCTTCTATAGACAAAGATATGGTGCAGTGCACAAGTATTCTTTGAACTCTGCATTCCAGGTCACCACACAGGCACAAGCTAGGTGTAAAATAGAGAAACAGATAACATACTGCACTAACGTTGTTAGAAAAATCCATTTATTTTAGGTAACCCCTAACCTTGTTTTCGCAAGCTTTGCCTCTGAAAATATCAAATGATAATTTGTACAACTATTCTTTTAACGTTCTATTCAAATAACACTGCCAACAACATGCTGCTTAGTGAAACTAGACTTTATTTAATCATTATTTAGGGCTTTTAGAATTTCTGCACATTAAGCCTAAATAAAAAAGACTGTATATACATTCAACATAAAGTGCAAGCTGTACATCTCCAATGTATTTTGAATGGCCTGAAGGTTATTGTCTAAGTGACAGAAGAAAAAAATGCTCACTGTGGTCATGATGTTCATTCTAGCGTGTATACTAGTCATACAAAATGCAGCATCTCAGCTTTAAGTTGTTGCCCTGGTAATAGAGTTTTAAAGTTCAGACTCTGCAGGGTAGTCACACTACCTCTGGCACTGTAACAGCAGATCTACAGCTGAAGGCCAGAAGTGAACAGTGACTTATGTATTCTTGCAATCAATACAAGAACTGCAATCACAGCATGATAAATAGTCAAAACAAGTCTCAAACTGAAAACAAATGGTCCAGCATGGGAAAAATGATCTGTGAAAAAACCCTTTTATCCAGGTTCTAGAAGGGGAGGTAGAGACATTTTGTACGACTCACTAACATGCCTGCTAGAAGAAACATCATTACTATGGTATTTTTTTCTTTTAGTAATTAGAGTATACTAATGGTGTCATACAAAATGCAGACTCCAAGCAGTACATTGGAAGCAGGGCCTACAACCTATTTAGGAAAAAGTTTCCGAAGCACAGATGTTCCAAATCTTGTATTCCTTCTAGTCTGGATGTCAAGGTGGTGAGAGGTCAAAGACAGTACATTAGACCAGGTGGCTACTCTGCACACTTCTGAGAGGGGGTATACCCTTTAAAGGTGATTGCCTAACCCTTTAAGATCAGCCAGAAGTCTTTAAGCTGGTTCCTCTCACCCACCTGGGTGGTATATCCCTTGGCTCCACCCCTTGATGCCAGATCTTGCCCACTGGATGCAGTGGTTGTGTGTTGAAGCCAGGGAGGTCGGGTGGGTCCGTGTGGATGAACAACATATACCACTCCCAGCACTACTGTTACAGGTGAGTAACCTGGGTTTCTGGGGATGTGGATATGCTGTTCTTATCTGCAGGTCTAGGCAGATGCCGAGCAGTTCTCTGGAGGAGGGAGGCAAGGTGCACACCCCCTACTTAGGAAAGAGCTTGGAGAACCGAGGCCAGAAAACCAGCATCACGGCGTGACTCTAGGTTGATGTGGTAGTGGAAAATGAAGGTGTTTACTGACTTCCAGGTAGCAGGCCTGCAGATTTCCTGTATAGGGATGTTCCTTGAAGCAGCCACCAATGCAGAGGTGTGGTGGGTGGAATGAGCCCTTAGCCCTCCGAGGGGCTCCCTACCTGCAAATCTATAGCAGAGATAAATGCATGCTGTAATCCATCTGCCAATCGTCCGCTTGGCTACAGGTCTGCCAAGTGTAGCTTCAGTGAAGGTGACAAACAGCTGGCGAACCTCTCCCTGAACTTGAGCCATGCGCTCCTTATAATAAGCAAGCACTCGTCTCAGGTCCAAAGTATGGAGCCTGTACTCAGTATCCAAGGTGTGACTGGAGTAGAACACCGGTAGAGTCATCATCTGGTTCAGGTGGAACTCCAACACAACCTTTGGAAGGAACTTCGGGTTGGGGCACAGGACAACCTTGTCCCTGTGGAAGACCAGATAAGGAGACTCAACAGGGAGCATCTGGAGCTCCCCAATCCTTTTGGCTGACATGATAGCCACCAGAAAGTACAGTTGCATAGGAACTTACCGTAACAGTAGATCTTCGAGAGAGGTTCCTTCAGTAGGTCATCACATATAGGACTGGCGCCACCTGGCGTCGGGCCGCACGACAGACTTTTCTAGCAATACCTGATGAGGGACAGTCCACCTGACGTCATGTGACTGTATATAGTAGGCGGTCCACACGCCCGCCCTCCAGTTCTCTTGCCGGAGACAGGAAGAGGCCATACAGCAGAAGCGAACAGGAATTGGAGTCCCTGTAAAACATTAAATGAGGAGAAGGACGGAGGGAAAAATATGACCTACTGAAGGAACCACTCTCGAAGATTTACTGTTACGTAAGTTCCTACGTAACTGTGCTATCTTACTTCGAGAGGGTTCCTTCAGTAGGTCATCACATATAGGACAGAGTCCCCAGCAGTCCCGCCAGAGAGAGACTGAGAGAAACCAGGGAGGAGGAAGCTAGCTCCAACAGAACAACTGAAGTCCAGTATGGACCCAGCCTAGGACAAAAGGCCTTGCAAGATGGCTAATCCAAAGCCAGCCCTCCGCCTAGAAGCAATATCCAGACTGTAGTGTTTGGTAAAGGTGTGGACAGAACTCCAAGTAGCGACAGCACAGATGTCTGCTGTAGAAACGTTCCGAAGGAAGGCCGCAGAGGCAGCCATGCCCCTAGTAGAATGACTCTTATGGAACCCTGAAGAGGCTTATCATACTTCTGGTAACAGTACCGGATACAGTTTCCAAACCATTTGGAAAGGACCTGCTTAGAAACCGGTTTGCCCCTCGGCCTGGGGGCAAAGGAAACGAATAACTGATCACAGGAGCAGAGCTCTTTAGCCTGGTGAGTATAGCACCGGAGGATCCGAAGAACAGCCATCGTGTGAAGGAGTGCCTCACCCTTGTTGGAAGGAGACGGGTAGTAAACCGGAAGCTCTACTGATTGTTTCAGTGTGGAGTCTGACACCACCTTGGGAAGGAACCTCGGATGCATTCTAAGGACTGCCGGTCCCTATGGAAAATCAAGTAGGGCTCCTTGCAGACTAGAGTGTGAAGCTCCGAAATCCTTCGGGCGGAGGTGATAGCCACTAGAAAAAGCATCTTCCAGGAAAGGAAGCGCAGATCACAGTTCATCGCTGGTTCAAAAGGAGGAAGTGTGAGCTTTTCCAGGATGAAGTTCAAGTCCCAAAGTGGAGTTGGGCTGTGGATGGGGGGGGTTCCGATGGAAGATGACTTTCAGAAAGGTCTTTGAGACCTCCAACTGAACCACGAGTTTACCATCCACTAGCTCGTGGTATGCGAAAATGGCCGAGATATGGACCTTCAAGGAAGAATAGGACAGACCAGAGTCTGATAAATGAAGGAGGTATTCCATGACCTGAGGGGCTGAACAGGAGAAAGGGTCCCAATCCTGAGCAGAAGCTAAGATCGAAAACCGCTTCCACTTTGTAGCATAAGTGGAACGAGTGGACAGTTTCCTGGCCTCGATGAGGACCTGAGCCACTCTAGAGGAGACTCCAAAGCGGGAAATTGCTACTTCTGAAGGAGCCACGCATGAAGATACAGGGTCCTGAGCCCCAGATCAACCAGCCTGCCCTGATCCTGAGTCAGGAGGTTGTGAGTCAGTGGAAGTGGAACTGGTGGTTCCCTGGAGAGCTGCTGTAACAGCGGGAACCAAATTTGTCTTGGCCAGAGAGGAGCAATAAGGATCATTCTTGCTCCCTCGGCTTGAAGTTTGAGGAGAACTCTCTGTAGAATGGGAAAAGGAGGGAAAGCATACAAAAATTTCCCTGTCCATGATATAGATAATCGTGAGTTCCAGAAAGCACCGCTCTGGAATGAGTGAGCAAAACTTGAAGTTTTATGCTTGATTGGGAGGCAAAGAGGCTCGATTTTCGACGCCCCCAATTCTGGAAGATGGAGTCCAACTCTGATGCAATTCCCGCCGAGGCGAGGGTTCGAGTTCTGCTGAGACTGTCTGCCAGGATGTTTAGAATGCCTGGAACGTGTACGGCCACCAGGACCAGATGGTGCTGGACTGCCCAGTTCCACACCCAGGTCGCTTCCCTGCAAAGAGGGTACGATCGGGTTCCTCCTTTCTTGTTGATGTACCAAACTACCGACATGTTGTCCGTTTGGATCAGCAGTGTTTCCTTGGGTAGCAGGGTCTGAAAAGCCTGTAAGGTGTAAAGGACAGCCCTGAGCTCCAGAACATTGATGTGGAGAGAAGTCTCCAGGCCTGTCCAAAGGCCTTGAGCTTGATGATCTCCCAGATGGGCCGCCCCACCTCATATTCGAGGCATCTGTGGTGAGGGTAGCTGCTGGTGCAAGGTTTTGGAATGTAAGTCCCAGGGAAAGATTGCGGGGATCCTCCCACCACTGTAAATCCCTTTGGACCGCTGAAGAGACCAAGACCGGATGGTCCAGGTCGTCTAGGAGCTGAACCCACTGCACCCTTAATGACCACTGAGTGATTCGCATGTGCAGCCTTGCTAGGGGAACGGTCATGATGGAAGCTGCCATCAGTCCTAAAAGACGAAGGACCTCCCGGGCCGGAATGGTCCTGAGAGAGGCTGCTTAAGGTCTCCACCCTGTCTGGAGGAAGGAAGGCTCTGCACTGGACTGTATCCAGAACTGCCCCAATAAACTGTAGTCTCTGGGATGGTACTAGAGACGACTTGGGGATGCTGACTGTAATCCCCAGTCTACTGAAGAGGTCCAGTGTGAAAGACAGAGTTTCCAACAAAAGATCCCTGGACGAAGCTGAAATCAGCCAGTCGTCCAGGTAAGGGAACACCGCAAAACCCCTGCAGCGTAGAAATGCCGCCACCACTGCCAAGCACTTGGTAAAACCCGAGTGCCAAACACAGACCAAAGGAGTGCCTGAACCGGAAATGCCTCCTTGAAACAAAAATGCAGGAAATAGCGGTGGCTGGGGAAGATAGGAATGTGCAGGTAGGCATCCTGCATATCCAGGATTCAGAGCCAATGATTCTCCAACAGGAGAGGAAGAAGGCTTTGAAGCATCAGCATGCGAAACTTCTTGTACTCTACATACTGATTGAGTTGACGCAAGTCGAGAATGGGTCTGAAGTCCCCGGTCTTTTTTGGAACCAGGAAGAAATGGGTGTAAAACCCTTTTCCCCTTTGCCCAAAGGCAAATGGCTTGATTGCTTCTTTCAGCAACAGTGCATTGACCTCCTCACGAACGAGGAGGGCCTAGTCCCGGGAATAAGAGGACCTCTGCAGAGGAGTGTCCGGAGGGATCTCCAGGAATTCGATGGTGTGTCCGATGGACACCAATTGCAAGACCCACTCATCTGAAGTGATCGCCTTCCACCCGTGCGTGGCGGGCGAACCTTCCCTCACCTGCTCCCCATCGCAAGAGTGAGGTGCAGTGGGGCCGGAAAGTCAAGAGTGGCATGGACGCCGAGGAGGGCCCACTGCCGGCGACGATTTTGGGAGGGGGTGGTGAAGCGGTACCTGTGGCCTTACGCTAACACCTTTGCCTCGAGCATTCTTCTGTTGCCTGCCAGTCCTTTCCTCAAAGGGCTGCTGCTGCTGTTGAGTGCCCGATCAACATGGACCTAACGGATTTAAGGGCCACACATTTGTCCAGTAAACCAAGTATGATGTCCTTGGTATCTCCTCCAAAGGACTGAGCCCCTGAAGGGGGCGTCCTGAATCGACGACTGGACTTCGTTGACGAGTCCAGAGAGATAAAGCCAGGAATGCCATCTAAGGGCAATGGCAGTTGCCGAGGTAAAGGCCACCAAATCAACGGAGTGGTAGTTGACTCGAAGAGCATGCCTACAGGAGATCTTGGAGAGGCGGAGATCCTTGGCAAATTCCTCAAGGGGCGATGCATCCATAGCTGGATCAATCACCTACAACCAGGCTATAGTCTGTTTTGGTGATGATACCAAGGGCCACGAATCCAAGGCGAAACGTATGGGCTATCGGCCGACGTAGCAGACCTCTTCCCAAACTGGTCCATCAGCCTCGACTCTTTGTCCAGAGGTATCGTGCTCATGTGCTTGGGAGCTGTGGAGTGGTCATGAGCAGCCGAGAAGACCACAGAGTCAGCTTTAGAATGAGCCTTTAAAAAAGATGCCTCCTTAGGCACCCAGTAGAGCCTGTCCTTCCTCTTGGGGACAGCCAGGATTGAATGAGGCATCTGCCAGAAGGTGGTGGTGAGGTCTTGGTGAGGACCCATCCATAGGGGGAATGGAACAGACAGCAGAGACTCCAAATCAAAATGTTCCGAGAGTCTTTGCCGCATAGGATCCTGGTCCTCCGACTCCCAGTTGAAATGATCTCTTAAGGTCCTCAAGAGGTCAGAAAAGGAAGGATCCTTTGGAGGGGATTTGGGGGACTTTCTTCCTTTCGTATCCCCAGGGTCCTCCACAGGGTCCTTCTCCTCGGAGTCCTCCCATCCCTCAAAACTGTCTTCCGCCTCCTCAACAGGACGACGATGTAAACCCCACAAGGAAACATCCTGTTGAGTCTTCCCCGAGATGTGGACGGTTGAAACAGAACTGCTCGGGGAAGGGGATCTAGGAAGCTGTGGCTGCGGGAGTTTGGCTTCTAGATCAGTAACCAGCTCTGACCTGGCCCCCTGCCACCAAGACTGAATTAAGGCCTTCAAATCCAGGCCACTGGAGGAGGGGGAGCAAGGGGCCGGTTGAGAGGAGGAGGAGGGGGTGACCGGAGGGGGATAATACCCCTGGAAACCCATATAAGGGGAATATGGGTTGTAACCATGGTGGAACTGCCCAAAATGGCTCCAATTAGGGGTAATGGGGGACAGTTCGGGGGTCTAGAATAGATTCCTGATGACGGATCAGGCATCGGGGAACCCACGTCGGACCTGCCGTAGTGTAGATAGTAGTCAGGACAGCCCACGTAGGAGGGACTGATGTTGGCACAGGCGCAGTCCAATCCGGCACTGGAAGAGGGGCCGGTGTCGGAACCGGACGAGGGAGCTCCGGCGTCGTGGCCAGAGGCAAGGGCCTGTCGGCCAGTCACGGCTGACGGACTGTTGTCGGGATCACCAGCATTGGGGAAGCGCCGGCCCGCCTGAAGGCGGAGGGCCTCCAAGAAGGCTAGATGGCCGTGAAGGAGCCTCCTGATCCGGGACCCCCGCGGGGGAAAGAGAAGTATCCACTATATCGAGAGGCTCAATGGGGTCTCCGAGACTATCGCCGGACGCGTCCAAGGAGGAGTGCGAGGACGCGGGCACAGTAGTCAAAGGGAGAGGGTCTTTCTCCCTTTGGTCCTGCCGGACGTCAGGTGAGGCACCGTTAGGCCCCAACGGGGGAACCAGGCCCGTGTGGTCATCGGAAACGTCCGTCTTAGTGGGCAAAGTCGGGCATCAGGAGGAGCCCTGGCCGGCTTATCGACTGTGGCTGAGCGACTGCCCCCAGCTGGGGCAGTCGACTTAGCGGCAGCCGCATGGTCTTCGGAAGAGCTGGGGGCCTACTTACCGGCAGGAACGGCGCGGTCGCTGCTGGAATCTTGTCCGACTTACCATCTGTCTTCGACGGCGGTAACTGGGCCTTGCTTGTGGATGGCCTGGCGTCGTCCGCAGAGCGAGCCCGCTCCCTAGTCTTCTCCTTGCGCTTTTTTGAAAGGGAAGATTTTTTGGATGAATCTCTAAGGCGCTCCATCTTTTTCTCCAAGAGGCCACACGAGATTTAAGAAGGTGGGCCTCCAATGCCAGCTGTCTCCATTTTTTAGTGGACTGAATGACTGGCACTCGGGGCAGGAGGAGATAAGATGGTTTGGGCCTAGGCAGAGAACGCACTTCTGGTGACAGTCTTTGTATGGGACTCGTGCCTACAAGCTAAGCACTTTTCTCCGGAGAAGACATCAAAGGTTGTTGAAAATTAGTAAAGAGAATTGCGAGGGAAAAACCCAATGCGAAAGAACTTTCTCGACGATCACTACTGGAAGTCTGCGATGCGACTGACACGAGGCAACGGCGGGAAAGAACTGGAGGGTGGGCATGGGACTGCCCACTATATACAGTCACGCGGACATCAGTCACGTGATGTTGGGTGGGCGGTCACCCGTCAGGTACTGCTAGAAAAGTCTGCCGTGTAGCCCGACGCCAGGTGATGCCAGTCCTATATGCAATGACCCACTGAAGGAACCTTCTCGAAGTAAGATTGTAGTCTTCCACAACAGGTGTGACATCTCACACCTGTGCATCGGTTCGAATGGCTTGCCCATGAGCTTTGCCAGTACCAGCAGTAGATCCCATGGTGCTGGTGGTTCACGCACCAGAGGGGAAATGTGATCGAGGTATTGGAAAAAGCACAAGACCACCTTCTCCTGTGCCACCGTCTGCTGACTGGCCCACGCCCGGTAAGCAGAGATGGCTGCCAGGTGCATCTTAAGGGTTGTTGACCGAAGTCTCCGTTTGGAGAGAGACCAAATGTAGTCTAGGATGCTAGCCACTGGACAGGACAAAGGGTCCAACCACTTGCCCTGACACCAAATGGAGAATCTCTTTCACTTAAAGCATAACACTTCCTGGTCAATTCCTTCCCAGGTGCCTCCACAACAGTGAGTACATCTTTGGAGAGACCCAAAGCCTGGAACTCTAGCCACTCAGAAACCAGGCTGTCAGGTGCAGGGATTGAAGGTCCAGGTGAAGAACCTTCCCCTGACTGATGGAGAGCCGGTCCAGGCGTGCTGGAAGATGCCTCGTGAGCCTGATGCTGAGGAGATCGGGGTACCAAAACTGGCGGGGCCAGTCCGGAGCCAGGTCACCTGTACCTTGTCCCTCCTCACCTTCAGGAGCACCTTGTGGATCAAGGGAAGTGGAGGGAAGGCATAAAAGAGGCCTGGGGTCCACGGCCTCGAGAAGGCATTCCCCCTGCAGCGAGCCCTGATGGGGGGTGGGGGCGTCGTTCTCCCTGGAGGCGAACAGGTCCACCTGAGGGGTGACCCGCTGGGAGAACAAGCTTTGTACTACCTCTGGATGGAGAGACCACTCATGAGACGCCTCGCCCACTCGGCTGAGTGCATCTGCCAGCTGATTTGAGGCTCGGCTCATGAGGGTCAAGATTAGGAGAGCTTCCCTGCGCAGAGGCCGGGAGTGCGTGCCGCCCTGTTTGTTGAGAAAGTACATGGTCATGGTATTGTCCGTCTGGACCTGAACCACTTGACCCCGAAGGAATGGAGCGAAGGCAGTCAGTGACAGCTGGACTGCTGGAGCTCCAGAAGGTTGATGTGATATTGGGATTCCTCAGGGGTCCAGAGCCCGTGGACTCTATGTTCCCCCATGTGGGCAACCCAGCTCGTGAGAGAGGTGTCGGTCATCAGCATGACTGTCGGCTTGGGGCAGACAAACGAGATCGCTTTCTGTAGATGCTCCAGGATGGTCCACCATTGGAGAGTCCCACATCTTCTGGGTCACAGTGACCAGCTGGTTGAAATTACCTAGTCACTGAGTCCACTGGCTGGCCAGCTCCCACTGAAGGGGGTGAATATGCCACTGGGCTCATCGGACTGCGGAGATGCAGGCCACCATGTAGCCCTGAGGTCACAGGAAGTCCAGGCACGGCCACAAATGCCCAACCATAAATGATTGGGAAAAGGAGGAGAGAACTGCTGCCCTGTCTGCTGGGAGCTGGACTCTGGCTGGGCAAGAGTAGAGATCTGCCCCGATGAAGCAGATCACCTGCAAGGGCACGAATTCCGACTTGGCCTCGTTGACCAGGAGGCCAAGGTTGATGCAGATCTGAAGGACCAGGTCCCTGGACTGCCCTCCACCTGGAGGACCCACTTACAATCATCCAAGTAGGGGGTACACCCTGACCCCTCGACACAGAAGGTGGGCCACCACCATTGCAATGCATTTGGTGAAGACCCTGGGGGCTGATGACACGCCAAATGGCATGGCTTGGAACACTGAAAGAACATGTCCTGCAGATCCAGGGAGCCAAACCACATGTTCTGCTCGAGAGATGGTATGATCTGAGACAGTTACCATCCTGAAAGTGCGAGACCAGAGAAACTGGTTCAGGTTGTGCAGATCTAGAACAGGGCACTAGCCCCCCATCCGTTTTGGGACCACGAAGTACCTGGAAATGAACCTTGGGTTAACAGAGGGATCTGCAATTCTGACCACTACCTCCTTGGGGAGGAGCTGGGTGATATCGTCTCAGAGAGCCGACCGAGTGTCCACGGATACCTTCTCCTCCCATGGGGTACAGGCTCGGCTTGGTGGGTACTGCTCGAACTCCAGAGGCAGACCCTGGCTGACCACTTCCAGAACCCGCCGTCCATTGTAACTGCGGACCAGGTGGAAAGGAAATGGTGGAGCTGGCCCCCCCCGGGAGTACTCAGGGGAGGCTAATGGGCATGTTGGTGGCCACCCCCATCCCGTCACTGTGCAGGCTTGGAGGAGGAGGATCCAGCCGAGGGAGCACTCGGGCCCTTCCCTCTGGGCTTATGGGCCACCGAAGCCCCCGACTTGGGCGGAGGGTGCCAAAACTGAGCCTGCTGCTGCTGCTAAGATTGGTACTGGGCCTGTTTGGCCACTGGGACAGAAGGCCTGAAAGGACTTGCGCGTCTGCTTCTTGGAACCCTGAGATTCTTTCTGGGCGGAAACAACAGAGTCCAAGGTGGCACTGGACTTCTCGATGCGTTGAAGGTGACCAACTCTTGGACCACACAAGTCTGTGCCCAGGAAGGGTACGTCCACCAGTTTGTGCTGAGCATCTTCTGTAAAGGTTGAGACCCTCAGCCAGGCCCTGCAGCACATGGCTACTGCAGCCACCACCGAACAGGCACAGAAGTCCCCAATGTCCAGAGCCATCTGGAGTTGCTGTTTTGCCACAGCCCAACCCGGGTCCCAGACCTGCTTGACCATAGTCTGGAGGTCTGTGGGGAGACGAGGGAGCACCTCGTCTAGAGAGACCAAAAAGGCATAGGAGAAGTGTGCCATGATGACAGCCGAGCTCGCCTGACGGAGACCAAATGAAGAGGCAGCACAGACTTTCGTGGCAGAGTATTCCACTTTTTTGGACTCTTTGTCTGGAGGTCTATCAGTATCTCCTGAATTGCCGAGCACCAAAACATGAAGTCCGAGGGGTGCTCCATGAACCCTGAAAGGGAGCTGATGGGGACCACACACTTGCGGGCCATCTGAGCTGATGGTGTAAGGCAGGAGGCAGGGTGCTGCCAAAGCTCCAGGACCAGGCTGACCATGGCTTCGGCCACTGGGAAGACCTCTGCCAGAGAATCCCCCTTTATCCAGAATGTCTGTCAGAGGATGTCGAGCCTGATTTTGAACAGGCTCCAAAGGCATCCTCGTGGATTTGGAGATGAGACAGAGGATGCCCATGAAGGACGTGGGAACCTCCTCCATCGAGAGACTCCCGAGCAATTTCTCATTGAGCAGACAGGAGTACAGGGAGGAGTCCTTGGACTCCAGGTAGATCGGCCGGCCTCCTGCATCACCTTCGACACGTGGATGGTCGGGAGTAAGAGTGACCGACAGCCTGTGCGTGAGGCCCTTGGCAGGCCGAGATTCCTTGACAGGAGCCCCTGAGGAAGGCTGTTTGGGTGGCGGCTCCACCATAATCGGCAGAAAGGCTGGTTTTGGCTGAGCCAGGAGGGCCTTCACTGGCTCTGCAGGCAGTGGGACGGTGACGGCCTAGAGGACGACAGCAATGTGATGAGCGGTGTGGAAGCCGGGGTCGACTTCAGACCAGCAAATACCAACTGTTGCCAAAAGAGATCCTCATAGCGTTGGTGCAACTTGCGTTGAAGCCTCTCCTCTTCAGATGATGAGGAGGATGAATAGCGGCAGACCGCTTTTTGGAATGCCCAGAGTGGCGTTTGTGTGTTCTCTTCGACCTGTCAGACGAAGAGGACCGAGACCTTGTCCTCAACCATTGGGGGTGCTCAGAAGGAGCCGTTAAAAACCCGCGGCTCCTCCAGGTCATGGCCAGGGACGGTGAAAAGGTTCCCAGCAGGCTGGGTATCCTCCTCAGTGGGTCCAGGTAGGATCGGAGTCCTGAACAAGGAGTTGTCAGCCTCATCAAGCGACAATAGGTAAACTGGAACAATGACAATTTTGACTAGGTTGCCGTCCCGTGTCTTAGCTGGCTGGCCTGACGGGGTACCGTGAAGCCAGTGGCCGAGGCTGCAATTTTGACCAAAGTTAAAACTGGAGATTCCTGAGAACAAGAACGCTCTTGATTCCAAGAACGACAATGTCATGTCTTCTCCTTCTCTCTCAACTCTTTCGATTCCTTTTTATGGGAATGAGAGCTGTGCAAAGCTGACTGACCCTCCCCCCCTTAGTTGGAAGAGACTGGCACAACTCCCTTGAAGGAGCCTGAAAAGGTAGAGCCCAGATATAGCGGGACAAAGATCGAAGCCGAAGTGGACTGATCAGCAGCCTGAGCCACATCCTCCTCAAAGGCCTTAATTTATTATAGCTGTTCGGCAGACCTCACAGCCACAGAGACCACCCAATGGGCTTCTTTAGATTTGACCAGTGGGTTCCGGTTCTCCGGACGGCCGAGGCTGCAGTCGGGCGAGACAATTGTCAAACACGTTCGGCTGGAACGAGCAACAAAAATTGCAAGCCTGGGTATCACAATCATGACCCAGGCAATAAGCGCATGTGGCGTGCGGTTCAGTGCAAGCCATCTTCTGCCTGCAGGGGCATCAGCGAACCCAGACGAGGATGTGTCCTCCATCACAGTCACAATCGAAGATTGTAGCGGAAAAACTCTTACGAGATTAAGTGTTGGTAGAAAATTGGAAGATTTAAGCGCCAGGGCCTACTCAACACAGGAGCGGTAAGGAGGGAACCAGATTCTTCCAAGCAGAAAGAAAGATCTGGTGTCAAGGGGTGGAGCCGAGGGATATACCACCCGGGTGGGTAGAAGCCAGCTTAAAGACTTCCAGCTGATCTTAAAGGGAAAGGCAACTGCCAAGACGTGCGGATAAGAACATATCCACATCCCTAGAACTGTTTTTACACCTCTAGATGCTCTCCTGTTTTCCTTTAGTGTCTATACAACATTCTAAAATGTTCTGACCTTTTTTTGTTCAACTAACAATTTTTCTGCCTTTGTAACTATCCTGAATCCTTTTCTCCTTTGAAGCTGCTGCTCTCACTTTTCGTACTGTCTGAACAAGCTATGATATCAGTAATACCATTCCAGGCCATTCAGATGAATAGTACAAAATAATTTAACTGATGTAATGGACAACATCAGAAATATGAAAACAGAAATCAATAGCTCCCAAGAAGAGAGGAACTCTATGGATACGGGGGCACCTCAGATCTAGATTGCACAAAATGGTAAAAGCATATCAGAATACATAACTGGCATTGAAAGGAAAATGGGAGGGCAGTTAACTACGGAAACATAATTTCCTAACACCTTTAAAGTTGTCACAGTATCAGAAGTACCTGTAGTGGAATGTGTCCTTTACCCTTTAGGTTGCTCTTTACCAGCTTTTTCGTAGAAGTGAATACAAGAGACAATCTAAAGTCTTTTAAGCTGCTGGTTTACGTTTGCATACCTCACCATAAGTGAAAAACAACTGAATTGTCAGTTCTGGACTTCTCTGTTCTTTGCATGTAGAAACTCAAAGCTCTTTTTACATCCATGTTGTGAAGTTTCTCCTCACCTACACTGGAGGGAGGTTTGGGGTAAAATACAGGCAAAATACTGACGGATTCATGAGAAAAGCAGAGACAACTTTTGGCAGAAACCTCACATTTGTTCCAAGTTCTACTTTATCCCTATGGAACACCATATACAGGGTCTGCTCAAATTACTTGCAGCTCACTGATCCATCTTGCAGAAGAAATGGCTACCAAGAAAGTACAGCTACTTAAGAACTTACTGTAACAGCAGATCTCCGAGGGGGATCTCCTGCAGCAGGCCACATCTATGGAACTAATTGCCAGGCACTAGGACTACATGGAAACTTTTCTAGCTAGCAGTCTACAAAGGAGCTGTCCACTCTGATGTCATATGCCGATGTCAACCTATCCTCTAAGAGTGAGAGGCCCCTGCACCCTCCTCAGTTCTCCCACCGGAGACCATAAGCTATCTAGACTCAGCTGAGGGAACCAAGGAGGAATCAAAGGTTCCCACCAAAAATAAAAGAATGGAAAAAGAGGCAGAGGCACAGAAGGGACTCCCAGGCGGGAGGGACATACTGTTACAGTAAGTTCTTATGTAACTGTACTGTTCGATGTCGGGGGTATCTCTTGCAGCAGGCCACGCTTATGGAACGAGTCCCAAGCAGTTCCGTCAGCAGACAGCATAGTCTGGGTGGAGGAAACCCTGAGCCTAAGAAAGTACGCCCTAGAGGACAGCTAGGCCAAAGTTGACCCTACACCTAGAGGCAATGTCCACACTATAGTGCTTGGTAAAGTTGTGAACAGAGCTTCACGCGGCAGCAGCACAGATCTCTGCAGCTGACACATTCTTGAAACAGGCAACAGAAGTGGCCATGCACCTGTTAGAATGGCCATGAACAACACCATGAAGACCCTTGCCATATTTTCAGTAGTAATAGGTGATACAGCTGGCCAGCCATTTTGATAAGTACTGTTTTGAGACAGGGACACCTTCTTTCCCAAGGGTGAAAGAAACAAACAACTGTTTGGACTTGCTACAGTCTTTTGTGCAGTGTGTATAGTAGCGTAGAATTCTATGCACATATAAAGGGTGGAGCAATGCTTCCCCTGGATTGGCACACAGAGAACCATGACTGGGATGTCAACACACCAGGGTACACAATCTACAGGAGGGACAGGGATGGTAAAAGAGGAGGAGTAGTAGCTCTCTACATAAGGGAAGGGATCAAAGCAACGGAACTAAAGAGTAAACAGGGAAGACAGGAGGTACCGTGGGTCACCCTGGAAACAGGAAATGGCACCACAATCCGCACCGGGGTTGCATACAGACCCCTTTTTCAGGGGGAGGAAATGGACAAGGAAATGCCAGAAGGCATCCTTAGAATGGCAGAAAAAGGGGAGATATTGTTGATGGAGGACCTGAATATGCCAGATGTTAACTGGAGCACCTTTGCTGCAGCCACATCCAAGAGCAGGGTCATTTTCAATGCCCTAACGGGGCATGCCTCAGACAGCTAGTGTTGGAACCCACTCGGGAGGGAGCAATCTTAGACCTGGTACTCTCAAAGGGTTGGTGGGAATGGAGAGAAGATCTCAGATTCAGAAGTGGGTAGCCACAGCCAGACCGGTGGCACTGAGGGTTGAAGCACTGGATGCCTTACCTCACGCTACATCAGTGACCCAGCTATCGGGGTGCTGGTGGTGGTGGTGGTGGGGGGCAGGACTCAGCAGGCCAACAGAGTGCTCTCCTCTCCTGGGGGTGGTGGGAGTGGGTTGTCGCCCCCTCCCTTGTAGTTCCCATCCTCGGGTGGAGGTCCAGTGGATCGTGAGGCGGGAGGGGTGGCAGCACAGAAGGGCTGAGCTGGAGCCACGGTGCATACATGCCTCCACATGCACACAAGTCCATGTGCCGGGGCCTCAGGAGGGAAAGGGGGAAAAACAGTAAAAATGGAAATAAAAATCTATATGGAAAAAAAAAAAAAGAAGTGGGTAGCCATCTGGGAACAAGTGACCACCAAACAGTATGGTTCACAATAAACACAGCCGTAGAGTCAAGCCATACAAAAGCAAGGGTACTGGACTTTAGAAGGGCGGACTCTGGCAAAACAGGAGAGTGCCTCAGAAAAGCACTAGCAAACGGGCAAGAAGGAGGAGGGCTGGAGGAACAATGGGGGAAAAATCAAAACTGCTATGACAGAGGCAACAAGCCTTTGTGTGAAGCAAATAAATCAAAACGAAGGAAAAAATGACTATGGTTCTGAAAAGAGGTGGCAGGGAAGGTTACGGAGAAAAAGACAGCATTCAGGAAGTATAAGGAAACACAGAAGGGAGGAGGACAGAGAATTGTACCAGTTAAAGCAGAAGGAAGCGGGGAAGGCAGTCAGAATACCAAAGGTCCAAACCGAGGAAAAGATAGCCAACTCAGTTAAGAAGGGGGATACAACCTTTTATAGGTAACACAGGGAGCGAAGAAAGACCAAGGGAGGGATAGTGAGGCTAAATAAAGAGGAGGGGAGGTGGGCAGAGGGTGACAGTGAAAAAGCAGGGATACTGAATGAATACTTTTGCTCAGTATTCACAAAAGGAGAGGAGGGGGAGGTACCTAAACCAAACAATAGAAGCACTCTGGATAAGGGGGTCGATACCAGCCCATTCACAGAAGAAAGGGTCCTGAAAGAACTCCTAAAACTGAAAGTGGACAAGGCAATGGGGCTTGACGGGATTCATCCCAGAATTCTAAAATAACTAAGGGGAGAAATAGTGACACCACTGACTACCCTTTTTAACAAATCATGTGAGGATGGTGTGGTACCTGAGGACTGGAGGAAGGCGAATGTAATTCTCCTTCACAAAAGTGGGAGCAAGACAGAGGCAGGAAACTACAGACCTGTTAGTCTGACCTCAGTGGAGGGGAAAATGATGGAATCACTTCTGAAAGAAAGAACTGTTGTGTACCTAGAGGCCAGCGGGACACAGGACCCAAGGCAGCATGGATTCACAACGGGAAGGTCATGTCAGACGAATCTTATAGATTTCTTTGACTGGGTGACCAAAGTAGTAGACCAGGGAGAAGCTGTGGACATGGCCTACCTAGATTTTAGCAAGGCATTTAACACAGTCCCACAGAAAAGATTAATAAACAAGTTAGCCAGCCTGGGAGTGGGTCCCAGGGTGATAGCCTGGGTAACAAATTGGCTGGATAACAGGACACAGAGGGTAACAGTAAATGAGTCCACTCCGAAGAAAGGGGGTTACTAGTGGGGTAACGCAGGGTTCAGTACTGAAACCGGTCCTCTTTAATGTCTTTATAAGGGACATTGCAGAGGGACTGGAAGGAAAAGTATGCCTCTTTGCAGACGACACAAAGATCTACAACAGGGTTGATACGTGGAGGGGTGGAAAGGATGAGAAGGGGACTTAGCAAGGTTGGAGGAATGGTCAGAAGTATGACAGCTTAGATTCAATGCAAAGAAGTGAAGTAATGCACCTGGGAAACAAAACCCAGGAGAAAAGTACACAATGGGGACTTGAGGTACTAACAACAACAAAAAATGGAAAGGGACCTGGGAGTAGTCACATCAGATGACCTAAAGATAGGCAAGCAATGTGAGAAGGCACTAAGGAGGGCTGGGGGGCTACTGGGATGCTTGGGGAGAGGCATCACCAGTAGAAAACAGGAGGTTGTTATTCCTCTGTACAGACAGTTGGATAGACCCCATCTGGAATATGCGTACAGTTCTGGAGACCCCATCTCCGCAAGGACATAGACAGGATGGAGGCAGTCCAGAGGAGGGCAACTAAAATGGTACAGAGTCTGCACCAGAAGCCATACGAAGAGAAACTAAAGGAGCTTAATATGAATACCCTCGAGGAAAGGGGGGACATGATATAAACTTTCAAGTATCTCAATGGAATCAAAAAGTCCAAGAGGGTAGCATATTTCAGAAAAAGAGATGTGCAAGAACAGGGCACAATCTGAAGATTGGAAGGCGGCTCAGGGTTAATGTGAGGAAGTATTTTTTTCACGGAGAGGGTGGTGGACGCATGGAACGGCCTTCCTGAGGAGGTCGTGGGGTCAAAAACAGTGGGGGAATTCAAGAATGCATGGGACAGACATAAGGCAATTCTGGTGGGGGGGGTAGGAGGAAGTAGGCTGTTGGTTAACTAGGATCTGCAGATTATCCAACAGGTAGGGAAATGGGCAGACTAGGTGGGCCAAGTGGTCCTTATCTGCTGTCAAAGTCCACGTTTCTATGCTCTGGAAAATAAACAAGAAGGTGGATGCATTGATTTAAAGAAAAAACTCAGACACCACCTTAGGAAGGAACTTAGGGTCAGTATGCAAAGACACCCTGTCTTTGTGGAAAATCAAATAAGGCTGATTGCACATGACTGCCTGTAGCTCTGAAATTCTACAAGTAGAACAGCAACTAAAAATAATACTTTCCACAACAGGAAGTGTAGCTTGCATGTTGCGGCCGGCTCAGAAGGAGCCAAAGTAAGCTTTTCCAAAACAAAATTCAAGCCCCATGGCAGGACTGGATTGTGGATAGGAGGCTTTAGGTGGAGAATGCCTCTCAGAAAGGTACAGAACACCTTCAATTGTGCCACCATGCATCCATCAACAGGCACATGGAAGGCAGAGATGGCAGATGTGCACTTTAAGAGGGAAGTACTGTATATACCCGCATATAAGCCAAATGTTTTTGACTATTTTTCCATTGTTATATCAGGTATCTTGGCTTGTACATGGGTCAGTCGGTAAGGAAGCAATAATACCCGACAGGGTGGATGGTATGGGGCAGTACCGGACAGCCCAGGGGCATAATGAGGCCCGACGCCGCAGGCGGAGGGCCTTATAGCCCCTGGAAGGTCTGGTATTGCCCATACCGCCCACCATGGAGGGTATTATTACTTCCTTACCAACTGACCCATGTACAAGCCAAGGTACCTGATATAACAACGGAAAAGTCTGGTATTGCCCATACTGCCCACCATGGAGGGTATTACTGCGCTTAGAAAATGGGCACTGTAAAAAAAAAAAAAATAGTTTAACAAAACAGATTTATAAAAAATTAGTTTAAAATAAGTTTTATAATAAAACAGTTCCTCCTCCTGTATTGCAATGATGTGTGTGTCTCCCCTCCATAGGGATTTTTTTTACTCTACATAAACACACCTGCAGAGATCAAGTGTCACAGTTGCGTTGTTTCAAAAAGTTCATTGTCCTCACCAACTCTCCAACACACTGAGACATGCAGGCTGTGATTTGTTTTCATTTTCTTTTTTACTAGTAGTGCTCCGTCTCTCTCTCTCTCTCCCTCCACACATATACATACATATATAAACACACACACACTTTCATGAAGTGCCAATACAATACCACTGCAAGGAAATGACCAGACAAGGGCAGCAAAGAGGTACATCTCTCTTTTCTTTTTTTTAAAAGGTGAAGCTGGTGTAGTTTTTCCCCCCATCTATTTTCCTTTGCGAGCAGGAAAAAATAGTGACAGAAAGGCAGCCATAGCGCGAGGCAGCCGTGAAAAACGTCAGAGACAATGCTGCCGATTTACTGTATTAGCAATGGGAAAAAAAACATTTCTTTGTTTTTTTTTTCCACTGGTGGTGATTTTAAAAGTTGGAATGCCTGTTTGCTGTTGGTCTGATCTGTAAATGTGGACTGGGAACGAAGCTGGAGTGGAGCTGGAGCGAGTATGTTTCAAAGTTCACAAAAGAGCGGTCTTCTAGTAGTGATGAACTCGCAATGTGCGAGAGCTACTAACTGAAAAAGAAACGGTTTTGTACTACTGTGGAAAAAAAATTAGTTTTGTTGTGCTATTGTTTAAGAAGTGGGGCAATGACTGTTTCGAATTGGTACTGAGTGAGAGGGGAGACGGAGTGGACTGGCAGCCCAACCGGCGGCAACTAAAAAGACGAGCAAGGATGTGCTGCAAGTTTAAACAAAGATTTACTTTTTTTACAAGACAGAAACGAGGATTACACACAATTGTTTCTTATTTGCTGATTTTTTATTGTAGTTGATTTGCGGGTGGGGGCTGACGCACTGGGCTCTCTCGCTAAGGTAACAACAAAAAAGGCGGCAGTTTGAAATTCTGTGCCCAGTGCTTCAGCCAATGAAGTAGTAGGCTGGGCATAAGGATATATGGCTTAGCATCTGGCAGGTTTGGACTGGGGCTTTTTATTTGGTGGGCATCTATTGTCTGATAGATGCCCACCTAAATAAGTGCGTCAGCTAATCAGATGAGAGAATTTCAAACTTCAAAGTAAGAACCGGTACACCCTCCCCATCAGCACCACTTCACAAATACCAGTACAGCTCCAGCTCATTTATCTAGTTACCCAACTAACACAGTGCCATACATGTAACATGTAAACAACCTTTTTTCCTGTTTTAAACAAACTCCTGCCACATGCTGAAGCCTTTTCTCACACCCCCACCTGGTCACTTCCTTGAATTATGCTAATCTGGTGCGCTGACCCCTCCTAATAAGTCTTCATGATTCCTGTAAACCAGACCCTTGAACAAACACAGTACTGTACTTGTGTAAAAGGTATTTGAAACTGTCCCTCCAGACCAGTGTTTCTATCCCTCTGCAATGCTGTCTCCAGTTGTATCTCCAGTCACGGCATGATTCATTACCTCCCCCCTCGATGGACCCGATATCGCACTGGGTTGCGAATGGGTTGAGCTCTGCTTTTTTGACATCAAGGAGGATGGCGACTGACTTTGAAATTACAAACAGGACTGCAAGTACTAGCAATGAATTTTTTAAATTATAATCATGTTGCTGTTGTGGTTTTTAATCGATGTGCAATGTTTGTCAAAACATTTTGTAATAAAGAAGTTTGTCTCGGCTTATATGCGGGTCAGTCATGTTTACAAAAATTACCTGCTTGCATTAGGGGGTCAGCTTATACGGGGGTATATATTGTACTTCAAACCGGAGTCTGAAAGGGACAGCAAGTATTACAGGATCTGATTCGCTGGGCAAGTGAAGGGATCTGGCTGATGTGAAGCAGACCACAGTGCAAAGCATTTCTACTTCATAGAATATGTGGCACTAGGGGATGGCTTCCTAGCCACCACCAGGACATCAGCCATTTTGGGCGACACCCCAAACCAAGCCATGGCTATGTCCTCTACAGCCAGGCGTGAAGATGGAGGGATTTGGGGTCCAGATGGACCAGGGTGTCCCGGTTCTGGGAAAGTAATCCGGTGCACAGAGGAAGGGGTATTGGAGATTCCACTGTCAGCTGTTGTAGTAAAGGGAACCAGATCTGATGAGCCCAGAAAGGGGCTATGAGGATAACTGTGGCCCCCTCCATCTGGAACTTGATCAGAACCCTCTGAAGCAGGGGAAGGGAGGAAATGCATACAGAAACCTCCCTTTCCAGGAGAGGGACAGAATATCTCACTAGAAAACTCCAGGCCTTTGATCGAGCGAGCAAAAAAGTGGCAGTTTTGTGTTGAGTGGGGAAGCAGAAAGGTGCAACTCAGGGTGACCCCACCTGTTGAACAGTTCTGCTACTGAGGTCAGCAGCTCCCATTTGTGCACCCTTGACTGTGACCGGCTTAGGGTGCCCACCAGGATGTTTTGAACGCGAGGAACATGGACAGCTACCAACTCCTGTAATCCAGAGCCCAATACCAGACTCTCACTGCTTTCTAGCAAAGGGGGTATGAGTGAGTGCCCCCTTGCTTGTTGATGTAGTAAACTACACTGATGTTGTCTGTTTGCACTAGCAGAAGACCTGGGGATAGCAGAGTCTGAAAGGCCTGCAAGGCATAAAGAATGGCTTGCATTTCCAAGACATTTTATGTTGAGAGAGGATTCCAGCTGGGACCATGTCCCTTCAGTCTGGTGGGGCCCTAGATGGGCCCCACCGACCCCATCCTCGAACTATCTGTTTTGTAAGGATCTACTGAGGGTAGAGAATGAGGAAAGGAACTCCTCTTAACAGGTTACTGGGTTCCATCCAACTGAGCAGAATCCTTTTTACCAGAGAGGAGACCAGGACTGGCTGTTCCTGGTCCTTGGTACACTGGTCCCACTGGACCCTCAGTGTCCACTGGGGAATACTCATGTGTAATCTGGCTAGAAACACTAACTATAGCTGCAGCCATCAGGCCCAAGAGCTGGAGGAGGGTTCTGGCTGAGACATAGCATCTGTTGTACAGCAGGTGGGCTTGAACTTTAAGGCAATCTGCCCGATCCTGGGGCAGGAAGGTCATGCCCTGAGAGGTATACAGGACTGCCCCTCGGTACTGAAGGCACTGGCAGGGGGTCAGAACTGACTTGGGCAGGCTGACTGTGATGCACAGATCCTGGAATAGGAAGTAGTATGTTCCAGAGTCTGTAATGGGAACTCCCTGGACTGGGCTTTGAGAAGCCAGTCATCCAGGCAAGGAAACAGACAGAGTACCTCCCACCTGAGGGAGGCTGCTACCACTGCCAAGAATTTGGTAAACACCCAAGAGGCCAAAGACAAGCCAAAGGGCAAGGACCAGAACTGGAAGTGTGCCCTCTGGAAATAAATCCTGAGGTACTGTCTGTGGGAGGCATGTGCCTGGATATGAAGGTAGGCATCCTTCATGTCGAGGGAGCAAACCCAAGCTACCTGGTGTAGAATGGGCAGCAGACCCTGAAATGTCACCCTCCGGAATTGTTTGTACTGAATAAACAGATTTAGCTCCCAGAGATCTAGAATAGGCCTGAGATCTCCTGTGCATCTGGGGACCAGGAAGAAGTGAGAACAGAACCCTCCTCCGGGACGGGTTCTATGGCCCTTTCTCGCAGCAAGGAGTGGATTTCCTCCCACAGCACTGGAATGTGGTCTGGAGAGTAAGAGGACAGGACCGGAGACTTTTTCTGGAGACCACTCCAGAAGTTCCAGAGTATAGCCGCTTTCTATGAGCTGTAGTACCCAAATATCTCTGGTGATTTCCCTCCACTTGTCCAAGTGCAGGGAGAAGCGACCCCCTACCACCACATCCTGCCTTTGTGTGTGTGTGTGTGTGTGTGTGTGTGGTCGGGCAAAGAGTCAGACTGAACTGGCAGGGGCAGCTTAAGCCGCATCTACCGGGGATTTCGAGGTGGAGGAGGGTGCAGGGGCAGCCCGACGCCTACCCTGAGGCTTGTTAGAGGGTTTAGGTCTGTGGGTAGACTGCTGAAAGGGCACTTGACCACTCTTGGGCTGGTTGGTGTGGTACATGGAGTGAACCAACCGCAAGTTGTGGCCAGAGGCTTGCGGTTGAGACAGTATGTCCTGCCCATCTGCAACAAATGATCTGAAGCCTCTAAAGGGGGCAGTCAGGATGGATAATTGAACAACCTGGGCAAAGCCTGACACCTTCAGCCAACAGTGTCTGCGGAGGCATATGCCCACCGCCGCAGCCCTGGCTGAGACATCTACGGCATCATAGACAGCCCTATGGAGATGGATGCCGACATCGGAACCTGTTTTGAGAGACTGCAGCATCTGCTGTTTTTGGGGGTCCTCTGGGAGGACCTGGGCAGATTCAAGGGCCCAATCCCAGATCCGCTTTTTGGTACTGGACCATATGGGTTTCAACAACCTAATGGTCAATGTGGCAGAGGCAAAAGTTCTTTTGCTAATGTGGTCCAGTTTACAAGACTCCTTATTCGGGGGCTGGGAACTCGAGTATCTAGGCCTCTTGGTGCAGTCGTGGATGGCACTGAGACTGATCACTGAAGAAAGGCCTTCCTGCCGGAACCTGGTATGATTTGTCCACCTTCTGGGGTATGGCAGGTTATCAGGCTGGGCCAGTGCCAGGTGGCCATAGAGGCATCCTTGAAGGGTCAATCAAGGGAGGAATGACCAAAGGAGGGGCACCCGGCAGCCTCAAATAAGTGGCCAGTCGATGAGTGGGATCTTGTTCCTTGGTGTCAAAGCCCATGAATGACTGTAGTGGTCTCATAACCGAGACAAAGGATGGATCATCTGGAGGAGATCACAGTATGTACCTCAGGGTCTCTTTGCCATCAGATGAAACTGCGGAAGAGGAATGGTAAGAAGAAACTCCTCTGTCATTACCATGCGGTCTGGACGGCACCAGTCCTTGCCCCCCCCCAAAAGTCCTGAGGGGGGAGCGCGGAGCATAGGTCCTGAGGCAGCCGGTGCCCTGCTGGAAGGAGCAGGGGCCACTGCAGGGACAGACTGGGGGGGGGGGCAAGTTTAGCCTCCATAAAATCCCACAAGGTGGTGAACATGGAATGGAATTCCACCACTCTCAGTGTCGGCTTAGGAGAGGCCTTGGTCAGGAGCAGAGTCTGCCTCTGGGAGGGTTGCTGGACAGGCTAGTGCCTGTGAGGAGGCTCCCTGATGTGGGTCGGCATCAGCAACCGGGCTCGGGCCGAAGACACTCAGGTGAGACAGGAGGCTCCGGATCCAAGGCAAAGGCCGGCAGGAGGTGGGCAGACTGTGCCCTGGCAACCGCTGAAGCCGAGCCAGTCAACGATGAGCCTGCTGAGCCTGAGCCACCTGACTGAGTGACTGCAAAAAACAAAGGCCTGAACAACAAGGGCTGAGAAGTCAGTGGGTCGCCAAAGCCCTTGGAACCGACACCTGCCACTGAAAGATTGGTGGGGGGGAGCTGCCAATGCAGGGGAAAGGGTGTGTGAGGCAGAAGGTGCCGTCTCCATCAATGAGGACAGTCCCACTGTGGTTAGTGCACGGAGTGGCTACCAGGAGCGAGATGAGGCGGGCTGGGGTTTCTCCTCAGGACAGTCCTTGTCTCGATGTTTGTGCTTCCCCATCGACTTGTCCTGGGCCTTGGTGGACTGCGAGCCCAGACGTCGAGGGGGAAGTGGAAGAACTTCACCTCTCAAGCTCTTTCTGCATCTGGGTGACCTTCTGCTTTTGCAGAAAAGTTTCCAGTGTCTGCATATGGTGCTTCGTGTTGGCCTGGTTGAAGCCGCAGCAGATCACACGTCTGTCTGTCATGTTCTAGGCCTACGCAGCAGACGCAGGCCTCATGGTCGTCCTTCTCAGGTATCTTCTGCCCACTGGCACACTTCTTCCCCCCTCCCTCCACCTTGCTTTGCCCTCCCCAGTTTCCTATTTTTTCTATGTGTTCTAGAATGAAGATGATGATAATCCACATTTCGTTTTTTAGCCCACACCACTATTTCTATGCTAACTTTAAATGTTCTTAAAATTGTAATTAATCATACTACAATGCATGTCCACCCAATGGGATTTTGCTTTTCTTCCATTTGGAGGACTTAATAAATTGACTTTTATGCATCTCTTGTGGCGTCTCTTTGGCTTATAAAACGATTACATGAACTTATAATTTGTGGTCATGATTTGGCTACTGCATATAATTGTTACTTACATTGTCCTTACAAAATATAGTGGTTTTTTTGCACAACGTTTATCATTTTTGGCATGCGCCTTTAATGGCACTGTATACTTACATATTTTAAGCTAACAAGTTAAATACGTTTTTGTGGCTGGGTCAATCTTAATTAAATTGGCTTTAACAGTACTTGAAAATATCTGTTGTGCATACCACCATTCTTTTTCTACTTCATTACACATTATGTGGCATTGGCGATTAGGAATGTGTATAATGACACTTTAAAATGTTTTTTTCATTCAAAATATATTCACCTGTTCTTGTTTATCACATGACATAAACGTCAAATGTATTTTTATTATTCAAGTGTGTACGGTCGAATTTGACTCCACCCCCTGATGAAGTGGGACTGAACCCTTGTAGTGCCGGGGTATTTGTTTATTTGAACCACCTCAATAAATCTGTTATTTTGGAGCCTGTGTGTAGCGCTGCTTTTTCTGTGTTTTGCTTCAGCCATTTTGCCTACATCTGCAGCTGCTCCTGTTATCACCGTTACCACACCGGTGCTTGTGTTTTGACAGTTCTTGAAGACGTTTGCTGAGCTCGGCATACACGAAGTCGGAAAAAAATAACTGTATTGTTTAAGTGATACACATTAGTGAGAGAAAAATAAAAGATAAAGTTTGACGAAAAAAACTTCAGCAAAAGGCTGTCGACAGAAGCTGGTCAATCTCCGTGAAGTCCAATGTGCGATGGACAATGGCGGGAAAAGAACTGAGAAGGGTGTGGGGGCTGTCCACTCTTATAGGATAGGTCAAAGTCGGCGTATATGACGTCGGAGTGGGTGGCCCCACTGGTAGACTGCTAGCTAGAAAAGTTACTGGGTGGTCCTAGTGCCGGTGGCTATAGTTCCATAGGTGTGGCCTGCTGCAAGAGAAAGCCCCAAAGTCAGAGCACTCTCTTTCAGGACAAGTATTTTTGTTCAGCGGAAAACATGGGTTTGAATAGTGGATTCATTAGCTGTGAGAGGACCATGTTCAGATCCCAAAGAGATACTGGTTCCCTCTCTGGTGGATACAAATGATCCAGGCCTCAGGGGTTGGGGGTGGAAAAAAATGACTGGGGATCTAAGAAAGCTTCAGGAGTGGTCAAGAGTGTGGCAACTAAGTTTCAATGTGAAGGAGTGCAAAATCATGCACTTAGGGCATAGAAACCCAGGGGCAGAGTGCAAGATGGGGGAAGTGGTACTGACGACCACCAAATAGGAAAGAGACCTGGGGTAATCATATCCAATGATCTAAAGGTGGCCAATCAGTGTGACAAGGCTGTAGAGAAAGCCAGTGGGGTGTTAAGTTGCATCGGGAGAGGTATCCCCAGCAGAAAGAGGGAAGTAGTGATACCGCTGTATTAATCATTGGTGAGACCCCACCTAAAGTACTGTGTCCCATTCTGGAGACCACACCTCCGGAAGGACATAGACAGAGTGCAGGGGGTCCAGAGGAGGGCAACTAAAATGGTGCAGGGTCTGCAGCAGAGGCCCTATGAGGAGAGACTAAAGGACCTCAATATGTACACCCTGAAAGAAAGGAGAGATATTACAGAGACTTTCAAATACTTCATGGGTATAAACAAGATACAAGAGGGAAGCATTTTTCAGAAAAAAAGATGCTCAAAGACAAGGGAGCATGCAATGAAACTGGAGGAGGGTAGACTCAGGGGAAATGTTAAGGCAGTATTTCTTCACAGAAAGAGTGCTGGATGCATGGAACAGCCTTTCAGCATGGTGGTGGGGGCAAAAACTGTAGCAGGATTCAAGAGTACATGGGATAGACAATAAAGGAACCTTAGTCATTAGGGACGGGAGGGCTAAGCTGGAGATCAGGAAGGGTCTACGGTGTTACAGTAGGTAGGGGAAAATGGGCAGACTAGGTGGGCCAAGCGGTTCTTATCTGTTGTCAAATTCTATGTTTCTTTGAAAAATCCTTTCAACACTGGCTGTGAGGCCAAAGATTTTTCTTTGCCTGCTAATTTGAAAGCTGCCAAATGGACTCTGAGCGAGGATGGTTTTAAACTTTGGGATTTTAAATCCATCAACTAGTCCAAAACTAGTGACAAATCTACCTCCTGTGAGGTAGCATGGCGTGTAGAACACCAGATTTTAGATATTTTCCATTTACATACTGTATATGTCTTTCTTGTTGCAGGGTTCCAGGTAACTTTCATAACCTGAGGAGACAGATTTAAGTTACAGTACTCTACATCTTCAATAATCACACTTTCAAATGCAAGGATCTGAGGTCACAGTAAGGCACTCTGGCCTGAGACAGTTTGGAGATCCTGCCTCGTTGGCAGAGCTATTGGTATTCTGTGCAACACTGTCAAATGATTTAAGTACTAGGACTGCCATGCCCTGTCTGGGGCTATTAGAATCACTGCTGCTGACTCTGTCATGAGTTTCAACAATACTTTGTGCATCACTGGAAATGCACAAGAAAACCTTCACCTCCATGGAAGAACCAGAGCATCCCACGGGACTATTCCCATTGAAGGAACTGTGGCATTTTCCTGTTGTGCCTTGAGAGTAACAGGTAAAATTCTGGCATACCCAATCTCTGAAAAACAGAATTCAGAACTTCTTGGCTCAGGAATCATGTGTGAGTAATATTGCTCATCCTGCTGAATAACTCTGCTAGTACACCGTCCTTGCCTACTAGATGTACTGCAGATAAATTCACATTCAGAATGTAAGTCAGGTTCCATATCCTCACTGACTGTACAGAGTTTTGAGGATCTTGCGCTGCCCTGTTTATCCTATTAATACATGGTGGCTGTATTGTCTGTCTGTAGCAGGCCTGTCTGAGCATTCAAAAGGGAGGAGACAGATACTATTGCCCAGTACATGGCTCTGAGCTCAAGCAGATTTCTAAGTTCCTGTTTTTCTTCTGTGGTCTCCAAAGGCCATTCACTGTTCTTTCCCCTAGATGCACCCCCGCCTAGAAGGAAGGCATCTGTGATAAGGATCCTTGTAGGGCAGTACTGCCTTTTTCTTTTTGCTACACTTTATCCCCTTTGTCATCTGGACTGCCATCATTGGCCAGATCCCCATGCCCAGGCCAGACCCGTCACCAACCACCTATTACAGCATCTCCCACCTCATAGTTTTACCCTGGCTTAGCGTCCCCCTCCCCCTTGCAAAAGAAGGGCCCATCTGGAGATGGGACCAGTTCTTTCTGATTGAGGTTTTAGCCTAATGTGAAGGTGGGAGCCAAAGTTGGTGCGGCAGGGCCAGAGGTGTGAGGTCTGCATTATATCCCTACCCTTTTCTTCTCCCCCTGCAGGACTGGAGCAGACAGACACCACAGCGTGTCAGGGAATGTCCTAGCTCAGAGTCCTCCCTCCCTTGCTTACCAGTCTCTGGCATGCACCATCACCTGAGGTTACCCAGGTGGCGGTATTGTGGAGGAGTCTGTGATCCCTCTCTCCCCGAGGAGAAGAGTGGCTTCTGGAACATTTAATCCTCCTTCCCTGGCTGGCCCTCTGAAAACTCAGGTTCATTCTGAACTCGGGCCATCAGTGTTGCAAGTGATAGCGCTACTGCTGCACCGGTGGGCCAGTCAGAGGACACAATTTACAAATTTGTGATCTCAGCCCAAACAATCAAAACACAGGTCGTGGCCATCTGCCTTTGCCAATCAACGCGGAAACAAATTACAGTGCTGAAATCCTGCAGGGCCCATTTTCTTATAAGCCCCTCTGTCATGCCAATTCAACAGAAAACTAGTGGTCAAAATATTTAGGGTTGCTGTACAGCGTTTTGTTAAAAAGGTCAGCCACTTAAAAAATAAAGTAAATTTAAATGACAAAAACAAAAACAACACAATTTTATCAAATTTTGAGTTGTAATGTCAAACTGGGAACAGATGAGAAAGAACAGTTACATACTTACTGTATCAGCAGATCTTCAAGAGAATCTCTCATCAGGCCACACCTTTGGAACATATAGCCGCCAGGCTCTAGGACTGCACGGAAACTTTTGCAAACAATCTGCCAGAGGCTGCCCAAGAAAACATCAGTGTACACATGAATATGGGCAGCCCCTTCCAGCCCACTACATACCAGGTGAGACAGAGGGATGGAAAATGTAGCAATGTAGACAGCAGCACAAGACTCCCTTGCTGCAACTTCTAAGAGGGAAGGTTGGCGGGATAGCATAGCCTGATGAAAGAGATTCTCTCAAAGGTCTTCTGTTACGGTAAATATGTAACTGTTCTATCTTCTTCAAGGATTTGTCTTTCATCAGACCACATCTTTGGAACGAGTCTCAAGCAGTACCAAAATCGAGCAGTTTAGGCGGCGGAGCCAATAGGTGTATGAAAGTAGGCCCTGTAGTACAGCTAGACCAAAGCCAGACCGTCTGCAAGAAACAATGTCCAGACTGTAGTGTTTAGTGAAGGTGTGGGCAGTACTCCAGGTAGCAGCTGCACATATGTTGACAGCGGAAACATTCTGAAAACAAACAACAGAGGTGGCCATGCCACCAGTGGAATTACCATGAACCACACCAGGAAGTTCCTTACCGTACTTCCTGTAGTAAAATGTAATACAGTTTGCTAGTCATTTGGACAAGCACCGTTTGGAAACTAGAACACCCTCTCTTCCGGGGCAAATGACAAAAAAAAAGCTGTGTAGAATTTCTGCAGTCTTTGGTACAACAGTGCATGAGGTACCTGAATATTCTATGCACATCCAAAATGCTTTCCCTGGACTGGCATGCTCTGGATAACAAACTGGCAAATGGATGGTTTGATTTAAAGTAAACTCAGGCACCACCTTTGGAAGAAACTTGGGATAAGTACAGAAAGACACCTTGTCTTTGTGAAAAATCAAATAAGGAGGCTCACCCATTACAGCCTGTAGCTCTGAAATCCTTCTAGCAGAAGTGACTGCAACTGCAAAAATAGGTTACTCACCTGTAGCACTAGTTCTAGGAGTGGTATATGATGTTCATCCACACTTCTTGCAGTGTCCTTTACCAGTTAAGGCTTGCCGGAATGTCTTCAAGCCGGCTCCTCCCACCCAGGTGGTAAGTCCCTCGGCACCACCCCGTGATGTCAGATCTTGCCCACTGGAAGCAAAATCAGTGTGCCACTTGCCAGGAGAGGTCGGGTGGGTCAGTGTGGATGAACATCATATACCACTCCTAGAACTACTGTTACAGGCGAGTAACTTGTTTTTCTAGAGACATGGATATGATGTTCTATCCCCACTTCAAGCAGACTCCTAGTAGTTCTCGGAGAGGAGGGGGCAAGAGGCACACCCTCTACTTAGGGAACAAAGATTGGAGAACATTTATGGTGCACATTGAAAGTAGTTTTACGAGGACTAATCACCTCTTATGCGGCAAGGAGGAAGCGCCAGAGGGAAAAGAGACAAAAGATTTACAAGCCCTGTTGAAAACCTTACAAGAAAGACATATGGAAGGAGATATCACAATACAAGAACAGTTACTACAAACTCAACAAGAAATACAGAAAATATCGACACATACAGAACAAGCTCTTAAATCATTAAGACAGAGGTATTACGAGGGAGGGGCTAGAGCTTCCAGAATATTGGCATATAGATTACATAGGCAGACCCAGCAACAGACAATCACCAAGATACAAAACCCGAACACGGGACAATTTAATCATACAATATCCCAAATCCTAAACACATTTAGCGACTTCTATCAAAACTTATATTCAGCTCCAACCCCCAGAGAATAAACAAGTAGAAGACTTGCTCTCCCACTTACGGCTCCCAACACTTACAATTACTCAAAAAGAAAAACTAATTGCCCCATCACACAGTCAGAACTTCAAACCACAATTAAAAATCTTAAAAATGGGAAAAGCCCAGGCCTTGATGGGTACGGCGCTGAATTTTATAAAGGAACTCGGGACTTAATTAAAACTCCACTATTTGAAGCATTATAAGCCGGACACTCCACCTCCATCTACTCCCCCATCCTGGGACTACACAGTTATTTCTGCAATATTAAAGCAGAAAGGATTACTTATTCACTAAATAATAAAACAGCACTCTGTACCACGAAATGGAGTAAGTGGATACTGTACACTATGCTTAGGGAGCCAAATTTCATTCCTTAAGGGAGAGAGGATTGACCAGTCTGAGGCTTTCACATGACAACTGAATCCTCTGTGGGGGCCCCTCGGAGGGTTTGAAACATTGCACTTGCCCCATCGTGGACAGAGTGAGGACCACCAATATTATTACAGAAGTAGTAATAATAAAGTATAAACTTGCAGGGAAGGGATGAGAAGTAAACTTTAAAAAGATCGGAAGTGGAACGTGCAGGCACAGGGCTTCTTTTTTCATATGATGTAATGACATATGACTTAGCCTGGAAATGTAACTGTGCAGATAATGTGGCTAAAGATATAGTAACTAATCAAATGTAATCTTTATAAATGATAATATAAGCCTACGAAATTATTCTGTACAATGATGAATGGAACTGTATTGATGTGAATTTTGAAAATGTTCAATAAAAAATATATTTAAAAAAAAAATATTCTGCAATATTAAAACCACAAAGACCACCACATAAGTGTGATTCCTTTTGCCCTACATCAGTGCTAAACCAAGATTACAAAATATGCATTAGCGTTATAGCACAAAGACTAGATGATATCCTCCCTACATTAATACACCCTGACCAATCTGGCTTTATAAATACCCAACAGATAGTAGATAATATTAAAATAACCTTATATCTCATGAATCATGCCCAAACCCAAAATAACCCCTTACTCATAGTGAGTTTAGATGTGCAGAAAGTGTTTGATCAAGTATCTTCTTTTTTTTTTTTTTTTTTACGGTCCTCCCTAGCCAAATTTGACTTTCCCCAACGTTTCATAGACCTCATAACAGGAATCTATCAAAACCCCCAAGCCGTGGTTAAAAATCAATGGCTCACACTCGTCTCATTTTCATTTACAGAGAGGGACACAACAGGGCTGTCCCCTATCCCCATATCTGTTCGCTCGCTACATAGAACCAATAGCACAGCATCTTAGACAGAATGCTCAAATAAAAGGATATCCTATTAACCACACACCATAAAGTTGCTTATTATGCTGATGATTTAGTATTATACATAACAGACCCGGAGCTATCCCTCCCCTCCCTACATAGATCCCTCAGTAAAATAGAACAGCTTACTGGATATAAAATTAACCAAGATAAGACAGAAGTACTTATATTAAATTATACCCCTCCAGATCACCTAAAAACAGAATACCAATACAAATGGCACCACCCCCACCATATCTACCTAGGGATTAAGATCACTCCTAGAATAAATAATATCAAAACAATAAACTATGATCCTCTGTTTGAAGTAGTGAGGGGAAATCTCCAGCGCTGGACGTACCTACCACTACCCCTAATCAATCGGGTACACACAATACAAATTATCATATTGCCTAAAGTATTATACTTATTGCAATGTATTCCTCTACCAATGTTAAAACAGGAGGAAATCAGACGGAACAGAGCAATTGATCGGTTTCTCTGAAGGGGAGATAGGCCATGGATCTCATTATCCAAATTACAACTACCTAAAGACAAAAGTGGCCTTGCTCTTCCAGATTTATACAATTATTCAATAGCAGTCATCCTCATGCACATGGCTAAATGACAGCTTCCCCGATCCAGGCCCCACCCTGGTTAGCTGTGGAAAGAAGCTTGACTGACCTAGCACTAAATAAAACCACAATGTCTCTAGCTATCCCCCCGAGCAGTTTAAAACAAATTTCCCTTTTTACAAAAGCCTTGTTAACAGAATGGGGGCAATATCTGCGAAAAATGGAAATTATGTATCTACCGTAATTCTTGATCTTCTTGGACGAAGTCTCCACCACTCATTCACACTAATGGGATCTACGCAGGAGGCGCTAGGACCCAGCGGGAGCAAACTTTTCCGGCAGGAAGGTCGGCACCAGAGATGAAGCCACGAGGAGCGGCACCGCAAGCCTCTGCTCGTGTGGCAATGACTAGCTCGGCGTCAACCCTCCAACTGCCTCAGTACCTTTTTTTTTCAAGGAGGTGCAGCGTAACTAACCTAGAAGGATAGCTTAAACAAAAACCGGACATAAGATAGTCCGGAAGACCCGTATAAGAAGGGTCAAGAAAGAAATCTTCACAGCCTAAAGATTGAAGGAGTGAAGACCAACAATAGAGATGAGCTCGGGGGATGGTGGGTGGGTGTGTGAATGAGAGGTGGAGACTTTGTCCAAGAAGATAAAGGATTATGGTAGGTACGTAATTTCCATATCTTCCTGGACATAAAGTCTCCACCACTCATTCACACTAATTGGAGAGTACAGAGCTAATAATCCCCCAAGAGGGCAACAGGAGAGACCAAGAGCTCACAAATTTAGAACAGAAGTCCATTAAGGATGGTTCTGCCAAACGAAACATGTCATCTGGCATGGACATCCAGGGCACAGTGTTTGAAGTACACTGAGCTCCAGGGTAGCAGCATTGCAAATATCTGCAATAGGCACATTCTGATTTCGCCAGGATACGCCAGCCGCCTAGTAGAGTAAGGTGACACTCTGCCTTCCAGCGCTTAACCCACGCCATGGAATAACAGTGGTGAAGGCATGCCACTAGCCATGCTGAAATGCATCTGATAGCGACAGGTTGACCCAGCCAGGTCTCGCTGAAGGAAACAAACAGTTGTTGAGCTTTGCGAAATTCTTTTGTTCTATCTAACTAGAAACGCAAAGCTCTTTTCACGTCCAAAGAATGAAGAGAATGCTCTTTTTCATCTTGGAAGTTCGCAATGTAAGTATGAAGGACCAAAGGTTGGTTTAGAGGAATTCTGAAACAACCTTAGGGAGAAACTTAGGATGGGTCCTAAGAACTACTTTGTCTTTATGAAACACAGTATACGGAGGGTCTGTGACCAAGGCATGTATCTCAGAGACCCTGTGGGCCGAGACAATGGCCACCAGGAAGGCCGTTTTCCAAGTGAGAAATTTCAACTCACAGGTAGCTAGAGGCTCGAAAGGTTTTTGAGTGAGCATGTCTAGCACAAGATTAATGTCCCAGGCTGCGACTTGATGTCTGATAGGAGGTCTGGTATACAGAATACCCTTAAGAAACCTCTTAACCACAGGTAACTGAGCCAGCGACAAGGAAAGTACTGGCTCATGATAAGCTAAAATGGCACAAAGGTGAACCTTGACTGTAGAGTATTGCAGACCTGAATTTGAGAGGTCTAAAAGGTACTCTAGAACTTTATTTGGTGGGCAGAAAAAGGGATTCAAAGAGGATTTTGCACACCAGAGTGAAAAACGCTTAAATTTGGCTGTGTAAGTTTTCCTAGTGGCTGGCTTGCGTGCAGGCAGAAGGATATCCGAAACTCTTCGAAAGACACTGAACCTGTCCACTTCTAGCTCTTCAGGAGCCAAGCGTGAAGGTGAAGCGATCTCAGATTGGGATGGACCACAGGCCCCTGAGTCAGAAGGTTCGTCTGAAGGGGAAGCTTTCGGAGGTTTCCAACATACTGTTGAGTAACAGAAAACATATTTGCTGAGGCCAGAAGGTAGCAATGAGGATCATTTTGTCCCCCTGGGACTCAAACTTGAGAAGTACCCTCTGAATTAGAGGAAGAGGCGGAAAGGCATATAGAAAGCGTTTTGTCCATTGCAGTCTGAACGCATCCTGACAGAAAATGCCAGGCCCTGGTTTCTGGAGCGGAATAGAGGCAGTTTTGTGTTAAGTGGGGATGCAAAAAGGTCCAGGTCTGGAGTTCCCCACTCTGTGAATAGTGACTGAACTACGGTTGAGTAGAGAGACCATTCGTCAGGATCTGTCTCCGTACTGCTGAGACGGTCTGCCAGTTTGTTCTGCACTCCCGGCAGGCAGACCGCTTGAATTAGAGCCTTGTGCTCCAAGCACCATTCCCATACTCTCATCGCTTCCCTGCATAAGGGGTAAGAGTGAGCACCGTCCTGCTTGTTGATATAATACATCACTGCTTTGTTGTCCGTTTGAAGAAGAATGTTCTTGTAACAGAGAATATCTTTCAAAGTCTGGACTGCATACAGGACGGTCCTCATTTCTAGGACATTTATGTGACACTGGGACTCTTCCTGAGTCCACGTACCTTGAGCGTGGAGAGTCTGACAGTGAGCTCCCCACCCCATCAGGAACACGTCTGTGGTAATGGAAATCTGATGTTCGAGAGAAGCAAAGGAATACACTTCCAGAAGATTGTCCTCTTGCGACCACCAGGTGAATGACTTCTTCAGAGGTTCTGTCACCTTGATGAGAAAGGACTGAGGGTGAGTGGTAGGGGACCACTGAGTACTGAGCATCCACTGAGAGGTTCTCATGTGCAGGCGTACTAGGGGAACAGTGAACACCGAGGATGCCATGAGACCTAGCATCCGCTGCATTGAGATAGCTCGAACCGAGCTGTTCTCTCTGATGTATCGGGTCATCTGCAGGATATCGCTCCTTCTGTCCTCTGGTAGAAAAGCTTTCACACAGGAGGTGTCCAGAAGAGTTCCTATGAAAAGAAGCCTCTGGAAGGGCTGCAGCTGTGATTTCTTGAGATTTAGCAGGACTCCCATGGACGTGAGAAAGTCTGAGGCCGTGGCAACGGCGTCGAGGGTTCTTTGCCTGGAAGGGATTGCTAGAAGCCAGTCATCCAGGTATGGGAACACTTGTATTCTGATTTTTCTGAGATGCGCTGCGAGTATTGCACAACACTTTGTAAAAACTCACGGCAGAGAGGACAGCCCAAAGGGCAGGACTCTGAACTGATAATGCTGGCCCAAAACCACGAACCTTAGGTATCTGTGATGCCTTGGGTGAATAGGGATATGTTGGTAAGCATCCTGCATGTCCAGGGAGGCTAACCAGTCGTGTTGATGAAGGAAAGGTAACAGGGTTCCTAGCGATATCATTTTGAATTTCTCTTTGGGAAAAAATTTGTTTAATTTTCTGAGGTTCAAAATGGGGTGCATGCCCCCGGTTTTCTTTGGAACCAGAAAGTAATGGGAGTAGAACCCTGTGTTCCGTTGATCCAGCGGAACTACTTCCACTACCCTGTTGTTCAGAAGGCCTTGTATCTTGGAGGCAAGAAGTTCTGACTGAAGTACTGACAGCCTGGGCTGTCGTTTTGGGGGACGATCCGGAGGGAGTTCTAAACGACTGAGGGAATACCCCTCACGGACTATCTGAAGGACCCATTTGTCCGATGTTATGGACTTCTACCGATTGTAGAACTGAGTCAGACGACCTCCCACCACTGAGGAAGAGTCCCCCTAGGGCAGCTGAGGTGGGACTTGGGCCAGTAACTCAGAAGGCAGCACTGGGCGCTTTGGGTCCTTGTACCTTCTGTTGCGTTTTCTTTTGAGGCTGAGGGGCTTGGTTGTTATTAAAACCTCCCCTGCCTTTGCCTCAAAAGGACTGACTGTTATGAAACTGGTGTTTGTTAAGTCCCCCTCGAGAGGGGCCGGGAGGAGGTCGAGCCAATTTAATGGCTGACCTAGTCTTTTGTGTGGCCTCTAGAGCCTGTTCTACTTGAGGGCCGAAGAGATGCACACCATCGAGGGCAACACCATGACCTGTTGCTGGGCATCGTTCGTCAAACCTTAAGTATGCAACCAGGAATGGCGGCGGTACAAATGCCCGCCGCCGAGGCAGTATTGAAGGCGTCCATAGCTGCTTTAACCTGCTGGTTGTTGGACTCGATACCCCTGGTTATGGCTTGAAGAAGCTCTGAATTAGCATCCGACTCCGGCAGAGCTTCAACCATTTGTTTGAGCGAATGCCAAAGAATATACTCATATTGAAAGAAATAGCCCTGGTAGCTGGCGATATGCATACCCAGGGTGGATGCAGCAAAGACTCTCTTACCTAAAGTATCTATCTCACGAGATTCTTTGTTTATAGGTCGAGCTGTAGTAGTCTGAGGAAGGACGACCTTATCATTCTCCGCCAATACTACAATAGGATCCGCAAAGGCTTGGGAGGACAAAATAGGTTGATCCTTGGGAGCAACATACTTCTTATCTATGGACTTAGCCACAGAAGGAATGAGAGCAGGATTATTCCATACCATTTGAGACAGCGTCTCAAAGGAGGGTTGTACCGGGGCAGTTAAATCCATAGAGATGTCTGGAACATGAAGGTATTGGAGTCTTAAAAGCTTCCCAGGATCGATGTCCACAGTCTGGACAGAAAGGGTGGAATTCAAATTTTTCAACAAAGACTTAAATGACAGGTCCTCGACCACAGGCTATGTAACAGGATTAGGTCCTGCTCCTTCCAAATCATCACCCAGTCTAAGATCTGGGCCAGGCTCAATATCATCTCCTGACAGTCCAGGAATGGAATGAAAATCAGCAGGAAAAGAGGAAGAAAAAGAATTCGGAGAGGAGAAGCCCTGAAGATTGGCTGATGAAAAGCCCGGCCTCAGCGCCGAAGAAGAACACGGCGCCGAAAGGCTGCACGGCGCCGGCAAAGCAGATGGCACCGAAGAACACGGCGCCGAAAAGCCACAGGGCGCCGAGAACCTCAATGGCGCTGTAAAACCACACGGTGCAGACAGGCACACCGGCGCCGAGGACGATGCTGACAGGCGCATCGGCACTGAAATCGGCGCCGAGCGACCCACTGACGCCAATGGTGCCGACACCAACCCAGAGCCCCAGAAATTCGGATTTGAGGGGAAAGACCCCTGCGCCGCAGCCATGTGAGGGGGGAAAACACCTGAGCGTGGAATCAACGGCACCGAAGAGGGCGCTGCGCGACCAGGAAGGCCCAATCGCCCTGCCCGATCTCCTAAAGAGCCAGAAGGCCCCGGAGTGACCAAGTCAGGCAGCTGGACCAACCTCCGAGCCCACTGCTCCATAAGAGCAGCCCACTGATGAAACTGCTCATCGGAAGCCCTACCAGAAGGCGGGGGCGGAAGGGCCCGAGGTCGGCGACTAGAAACAGAAACTGGCTACTCCAAAATGAGGAGACCAGCAACTGACCCAATGTCCGACCGTCAACGCAAGAGATATATCAGAAGGCGACACTGAGTGATGCCTCTCTTTGACCTATGGGTCTGAAGAAGAGTTTGAGGCCGAACGGTGCCAAGAATGCGACTGCTTTCTTTTATGCTTCGGGGACCGCCTCTTCCTCGGGCATTGGACCATCCATTGTCAGACCCCGAAGAAGGCGGCGGACGGACCCGCTGACTCAACAGCTTTATCACTAGTCTCCTACCATCATCTGACCCGCTCATGGTCGACTCCATAATGTAGGCTGACACTTTTCTTTAATAAGAATAAATTATCGATTTTATTCAAAAATACTACAAAATAAAAACTGAAAACTTTGCTGCTAGTTTGAAGTTTGACTCTGCGGGCGACGTCGTCACTGAAGCGCACTCGACAGCGGGAAAAAAAGGAACTGAGGTGGTAGGAGGGTCGCTGCCAAAATAGTCATTGCCGCACGAGCCGAGGCTCGTGGCGCCGCTCCTCGCAGCTCCATCTCTGGCGCCGACCCTCCTACAGAATGCCTCCGGCGTAGATCCCATTAGTGTGAATGAGTGGTGGAGACTTTATGTCCAGGGAGATCCCGGAAACTTACCCCAAGCCAGGTGGCTAGGGATTCTGATGCTGGATCCCTCCTTCATTCCTGCTCTATCGGATTCTGCATTCCACAGATGGCACCGATTAGGCCTAACACATACCTTTCAATTTTATGATAATGGTACCTTTAAGTCATTTGCCCAACTACAAACAGAATTTTCCCTCCCCCCAATCGGATTTTTTCCATTACTTACAGATAAGGCATCGCTTGGGACTGACCCTATGGCATGGAGGAGCGGACTCTCCGCCCCTCTCTTGGGCATATTAATCAATCAATTGCATAACAAGGCCACATATCACCATCTAGTTTCCCAAGTATATCAAATATTAGCGCAAAGTTCCAATGTTAATATTGGTAACATACAAACAGCATGTGAATCTGAACTTTCCATAAAACTAACTTCCCAGCAGTGGATGTGGGTCTGGCATAGACAACACAAAACTACAATTTCTTATACATGGTGTGAATACACCTGGAAAATTGTAATAAAATATTTTCGAACCCCTCAGATAACAGCAAAATATTCCTCCACAGGGAACCACTCCTGCTGAAGAAGATGTGGTGCAGAAATGGCAACACACACCCTTGTCTTTTGGTCTTGTTCAGTATTAGCTCATTTTTGGAAGGAGGTGGATAGTCAGATCTGCTCCCTATTTCCAGAACTTGGAGCCCTCATTCCTGCCATGGCTCTTTTATTACATCTACCGAATTATTTTAAAAATCTCCACCAGATATATTTATTAAGCATACTATTAGGGGCAGCAAAGAAGGTAATAACCAGGTTATGGCTGAAGGTGGACCCTCCGAGGGTGATGGACTGGGAAAATACTATATACAACATATATATAATGGAACAGATGACAGCTAAACTCCAGAATAACTTGGAAACACTAAAGAATAAATGGAATCCCTGGTTCCTTCACAGTTCGGACCACCATCAGGATATTGCTCCCTAATGTGTTCTTCCACTCAGCCCGTTCCTACAAAGGATTTGGTCATTTTATCCTTCCTCTAGCTACTCCCCAATAGTGAATTTTCTTCCCCAACATATCTCTGAGAAAAGGGGAAGGAGGAATGAGACAGATTAACATAGAGAAATTGTCCCCTCCTCATACATCATACTGTATATCACATTCGCCTCAGTTAATAATCTAATCAGCAATCTTGATATACAGAACCACCAGCTATATTCAAAAATGCATAGAATTTACTCGATATTGTACATCTATACTGAAACTATATATATGATTTCTTAACTCAGATTTTATTATGAAAAGTGAAATGTACTTTCTCTCCTGTATTGCAGAAAAAATATAATAAAGTTAAAAAAAAAAAAAGATTGGAGAACTTAAGCCCCAAAACCAGCCCCCGGACATCACTCAAGTTCGATGTGGTAGTGGGAAATGTAGGTGTCTGTGCTAACCACCAGGCAGAATCCGGGCAGATTTCCTGGATAGGGACGTCCCTGGAAGCAACCACCGAGGCAGCGGTATGGTGGGTGGAATGAGCCCTTAGCCGTACGGGAGGCTTCCTACCTGCAGTCGATGCAGGATACAATCCACCTGCCAATCGTCCGCTTAGCTGACGGTCTGCCAGGTGTGGTGGCTTCAGTGTAGGTGACAAATAGCTGGCGAACCTCTCCTCGAACTCCAGCTGTGTGCTCCTTATAGTAGGCTAATACTCGCCGCAGGTCCACTGTATGCAGCCTGTGCTCGGCCTCTGTGTGGTTGATGAAGTACACTGGGAGATTAATCACTTGGTTAAGGTGAAAATTCGACACAACCTTTGGGAGGAACTTCAGGTTGGGGCGAAGGACAACCTTGTCCTTGTGGAAGACCAGGTAAGGAGACTCCACCGAGAGCGCCTGGAGTTCACCGATCCTTCTGACTGACGTGACAGCCACAAGGAAGGCAGTCTTCCACGACAGATGAGACATCGCACACCTGCGCTTCGTTCAAATGACTTGCACATGAGCTTTGCCAACACCAGCAACAAGTCCTAAGGTGGAGGTGGTTCACGCACTGGAGGGAAAATGTGGTCAAGGCCTTAAAAAAGGCGTCAGACCACCTTCTCCTGTGCCACCAACTGCTGACTGGCCTGCGCCCGGTAGGCAGAGATGGCTGCCAGGTGCACCTTAAGGATCGTCGACTGAAGGCCCGACTGAGACAGAAACCAAAGGTAGTCAAGAATGCTAGCCACTGGGCATGATAAAGGTTCCAAGCCCCTTCCCCTGGCACCAAATGGAGAACCTCTTCCTTTTGAAGGCTCAGCATTTCCTGGTTGACTCCTTCCGAGATGCCTCGAGTACAGCAAGGACATCGTCAGACAGACCCAAAGCTTGGAACTATAGTCACTCAGGAACCAGGCTGTCAGGTGCAGGGATTGAAGGTGCGGATGAAATACCTTCCTCTGATTGATGGAAAGCAGGTCTGAGCAGAGTGGAAAATGCCTCGGGGGCCTGCTGCTGAGATTGGGGTACCAGAACTGGCGTGGCCAGTCCGGAGCCACCAGGATCACCTGTGCCTTGTCCCGCCTTGCCTTGAGTAACACCTTGTGGATCAAGAGAAATGACTGGCTGGTTGAAGTGGTCCTTGCGCTGAGACCATTAGCAGGATAGCTCCCACTGCAGAAAGCGCATTCTCCAGCGGGCCCAATGGACCACGCTGGCGCAAGCTACCATGTATCCTAGGAGGCGCAGGAAGTCCCAAGCAGGGTGCAACTGCCCAACCCGAAATGATTAGGCAAAAGAGGAGAGGAGAGAACCTCTGCCATGTCTGTTGGGAGCCAAGCCCTGACTCTTCGAGAGTCTAGCTCTGTACCGATGAAACTGATCACCTGTGAGGTCACAAGTTCCGACCTGGCCTCATTGACCAGGAGGCCAAGAAAGATGCAAGTCTGGAGGGCCACATCCCTGGACCTCTCCACCTACTGCCTGGAAGGACCCGCAATCAGCCAGTCATCCAGGTAGGGGTAGACCCGGATCCCTCATTGCCTCAGGTAAGCTGCCTCCACTGCAATGCACTTGGTGAAGACTCTGGGGGCCGAGGAGAGGCCGAATGGTGTGGTCTGGAACTCACAGAGGATCGTACGGATTGGGACGAGCAAAAACAGGTCCTGAAGACCCAGGAAGCAAAACCACATGTTCTGCTCGAGAGATGATATGATCTGAGACAGAGTGACAATCCTGAAGGTGTACGGCCTGATGAACTTGTTCAGGTCATGCAGATCTAAGATGGGGCTCCAGTCCCCTGTCTGTTTTGGCACCAGGAAGTACCTGGAGACAAACTCTGGGTGTTCTGGAGGGTCAGAGACAAGAGCCACGATCTCCCTGTGGTGGAGCTGGGCAATGTCGTCCCGAAGGGCCGATAGGATGTTGATGGACACTATGCCATCCCATGGGGTGCAGGCTCAGCAGGGTGGGTATGCCACGAACTCCAGAGGCAGACCCTGACCAACCACCTCAAGGACCCACCTGCCTGTGGTAACAGTGGACCAGGCAGAAAGGAAGTGGTGAAGCTGTCCCCCTATGGGAGGACCTAGGGGAAGCATGAGGGAAGCTACCCCTCATCCCATTACTGGGCAGGCTTGGAGGCAGAGGAGGGCCTGGCTCAAGAGCCACCAGGGCCTTGTCCTCCAGGCTTGTGGACGACCGCAGACAGAGACTTTGGCTGAGGTTGCCAAGCCCGAGCCTGCTGTCCAGCTTGGGGTTGGGCTGGTTTGGCCGCAGGAGCAGAGAGGGTCCAATAGGGATTCTTCTTTGGTTGCTTGAAGCCCATGGGATCCCTCTGGGCAGATATCACTGAGTCCAAGGAGGCACTGGACTTCTCAATACAGGTGAGGTTCCTCTCAACCCTGGGGCTGAATAAACTGGTACCAAGGAAAGGGACAACCGCCATCTTGTACTGAGTATCTGCCATGACGGTCGATATCTGCAGTCAAGCCCTGTAGTGCATGGCCACCGCAGCCTCCACAGACTGGGCGCATGATCTGCCAACATTCACGGTCTTCTGAAGCTGCTGTTTGGCTACAGCTCAGCCCTGGTCCCGTACCTGCTTGACTGTGGTCTGGAGGTCCACTGGAAGATGAGGAAGAACTCCATCAAGTGTGCCTAGAAGGGCACAGGAGAAGTGGGCCATCAAAAGGGTTGAATTCGCCTGGCAAAGGCCAAGACAGGAGGCAGTATAGACCTTTTTGGCCATATGGTCCAGTTTCTTGGACTCCTTATCGAGTGGCTTGTTGACATAGCCCACTTTGCCTGAGCATCTGAACATGGAGTCAGCCACAAGGCCCTCGGCCATGGGGTGCTCTGTGAACCGGAAATGGTGCAGACAGGGACTGCATACTTGTGGGCCATCTGGGCCGACGGCGAAGGGCAGGATGCTGCCACAGCTCCAATTCAGGGCCAAGAATTGCTTCTGCAACCGGGAATGCTTCCTCAGGGGAATCACCCCCAGTCCAGGATCTCGGTGAGCGGGTAACGAGCCTGCTTCTGATTAGGCTCCATCCAGAGACCCGTGGATTCCGAGATAAGGTGGAGCAGGCCATAAAAGAGGCAGGGCTTTTCTCTGACAAGAGATCCCCCGTCGGCTCAACGTACACTGTACAAGAGTGCACGGAGGAGCCCTCTGACTCTGAGGAGTCATCAAAGATGGGTCGTCTGCCAGAAGCCCCGCTGACCTTCCGAGGACAGTCTGGGGTGACAGTGACTGACAGCCAATGGGGAAGACCCAAGGCCAGGTGGGCCTCCTTAGTCAGAGTTCTGGTTTTCGGCTGTTTCAGTGGTGGATCCACTTGAATCGGTGGAGAGGCCTAAGGAGGCCAAGCCGGGACTTGACTGGTCGGCTCCTGCCAAGGCGGAGAAGGTGTCAGTCTCTGTTGCACAAGCCATGTGATGGCCAGGGTCAAAGCCGGAATAGGCTTCATCTCTGTGAACACGAGTTGCTGCCACATTAAGTCCTCGCTGCGTCGACGCAACTTGTGCCAAAGCCTCTCCTCACCAGAGGAGGACGAGGACTTGCAGCAGAACTGCTTCTCGAGTGTCAAGAGTGGGAGTGCAGATGCTGATGCAGGCTGCTCGACCCGGGAGATCGAGAGTGGGACTGCAACCTCGACCACTAGGGGGAGGGGACCGATGGCGGGCCTCAGAGGTGGCCGATGACAGCCGGGGCATCTCCAGGTCTGGAAGCTCTTGGGTAAGAGGTGGCGGATTAGCCGACTCAGGGCATAAAATAAGCGGGTTCACATAGCAATTTGCTACCCAAAAAATGCTATTTGCTAATCAAGTTCAGCCTTGATTAGCAGAAGTTACTAATCAACCGAGTTGCTGAACTGAATAAAAATTTCCAGATTGTGGTAAAACAGTCCTGTAATTGTGGCAAAAAGTACATAATTGCAGAAACTGTTCTTGCAATTAGATACTATTCCACAAAACTGCACTCTACTGGACTGTGATAATTCAAAAAGAATAAGGAGCACCAGGATATGTGCGGTTCTATCAAAAGTCACAACAGGTATAAATCAAAATGAATCCAAGCACCTGCACAGCATACTCAGAAAACGTTCAATTGATCAAAAGTCACATTTATTAAAGACCAAATCTAAACGCACACTACACAGACTGACGTTTCACTTGGCCCCCTGCCAAGCTTCTTCAGAGTAAAAGACATCTTTCAAGTAATATACTTAAATACCTTCTTTACCAAGCCATGTGATTTCTATTGCACCAATGAAATCCAATAACAAATATACATCAATTTTGAGAAAATGATTCTTAAAGGTAACATTGGTTAGATATTCTTATATTAGGGTGATGTTTTTGAAGTAGTTTTTTAACAATTTATATGAGATAAATGAATTTTATAGGATATGTACCTTTAAGAATCATTTTCTCAAAATTGATGTATATTTGTTATTGGATTTCATTGGTGCAATAGAAATCACATGGCTTGATAAACAAGGTATTTAAGTATATTACTTGAAAGATGTCTTTTACTCTGAAGAAGCTTGGCAGGGGGCCAAGTGAAACGTCAGTCTGTGTAGTGTGCGCTTAGATTTGGTCTTTAATAAATGTGACTTTTGATCAATTGAACGTTTTCTGAGTATGCTGTGCGGGTGCTTGGATTCATTTTGATTTATACCTGTTGTGACTTTTGATAGCACCGCACATATCCTGGTGCTCCTTATTCTTTTTTGAATTATCACATTTTGTTTGAATTGTGGAGCACAGGTTGGCTACTAAACGATTAGGCCATAAAAGCATGTTAACGTTCCATTTAAATTAACAGTATTGAACTGTCTTTACGACCAAATAGCCACTTATCAACGCTCAGTTATATGGAAGATGTGCGTGAAGACTTAGAAGTATATGTTTCTGACACTATAACTAAATATTCAGAGAGCGGCACTGTCGAGATTGAGATACGTCTCCTGGGGGATAAATTTGGGAGTTACACCATATGCTGTGATGTCACAAAACCAGGAAGAGATCCGACGGGTGCAACGAGCCTCTGAAGGTGATGAATGTGGCGGCGCACATGGTGTGAGTTTTGCCGAGTTTGTATTTCATGCACAAGAAGGGGACAGTCTGCTATTGATATCAGGTGAAGGTCCTACAAATGTGACTGGTGAGTCAAACCCGAAAATGTTATTCCGTAAGTTTGAGAAACTGGTACTGAAGGGCAGGAGAATGTTTTGGCACAAAACTACGCTTGAGGCATATTTACAAGTGAATCGGGTCCCAAGGGGACTACGCATAACACAAAAACCGGCCTATGGAACAGGTAATTTAGATTTTATGACCCAATGGCGCAATAACATGCATGATGCGTCTATTAAGAATATTGAACTTATTTTACAGTTTGCCAAACCAATTAGAGAGAGCTTATCTAAAGAAATCTCCGTTATAGAGAGCCAACTTAAAGAGTCGGTGGATACTTTAGAATGGGAAAGACTGAATCAAATATTATTAAATAAAGTCACGCGTTATGATGCGACCATTAAAAACCAAAAACAAAGAAAGTTTATACGAGATGAAAACGATTATTTACATAATAAAGTTTTTGATTGGAGTGAACACAAAGAATTTGAACCAAAATCGATTTTGAAAAAAAGTACTGATTTGGCTGCAGTAAATAAAACTGTCTTAGATTATACTACTGGCCCCTCAGATACTGATGATTCGGATACACATTCAGAAGGCCTAATGGGGAATCCCCACTTGGACATTCTCCCCCCCAATACCAAGGAACACGACGGAGTCAAAGACAGCGCACTATACGAACTCAGGGTGTGCATTTTCAACCAAGAGGACGAGGAGGGGGGGAATCGCGTGGAAGAAAAAACAGGACAAAATACTAATTGAGAACAGTTTAAGTGACATTGGTGGGAAAGATAATCATAAACGAAATGCATATGCAAATAAAACATTTGAGGGCCAGAAAGATTGTGTATTATTGAAAAACTGTGATATTCCTAATCAGAATGTTTTAAGTGATAATAAAATTGATGATGAGTTGCTAACAGCTGATCCATATGTGCAAATAACATCTAGTCAGGTAGATAGGGGTGCAAGCAACAGTTTTATAAGTGAATTAGTACCTGTAATTAATTTATCAGATTATACATTAACTCAACTGGAATTAAAGATTTTAGGTAAAGGTTTATCCTTTTGTCCGGAGAAAGGAATTGATTTTTTCAATACTTTTGTAGATTTGCATAAATTTGGGAGAAATTTGACTTTAAAATGCATTTATGAACAGGACGACATGGATAGGAACGTAGGTGGTTTGAGGTTACAACCGAGATCAGAGTACTGCCCGCCTATTAACCCCATTGTATCAGTCTTCATTAAGAAATGTGAATTGGATTTGAAATCTTTACAAGAAAATACTGGGAGATTTAAGTCCAATTGCACTAAAAAGGAAATAGAGGCCTTGAATTGTTTAAAGGCTAATAAAACAATTACTATCAAGCCAGCGGATAAAGGTGGGGCAATTGTAGTGCTTAATACCTCGGACTATATCGGGGAAGTTACGAGACTTATTAAAGATGAAACATTTTACGTTAAAACAACTTATCGGACTATAGACATATTTAAACAAAAGATAGATAAATGTCTGAATGAAGGTTTCATCAAAGGTTATATTTCAGATTTGGAATATAAAACCTTAACAGTAGCATATCCTGTCATCCCCGTTATCTATGCACTTCTAAAATACATAAGGATTTAAAGAACCACCAGGGGACCAATTGTCTCTGGTAAGGATGGCTGACAGAACCCATTTCTATGTACCTGGATGTTTTTTACAACCACTAGTACAGAATTTGAGATCCTACCTGAGAGATTCAACTCAGGTAGTACAGATTGTTGAAGATTTATACATGGATAAAACATGGTATTTTCAGTGGTAGATGTTAATTCACTATATACAGTTATACCCCATGATGAAGGTTTGGAGGCCATGAAATATTTTTTAGATACTAGAAATGAAGAAAATTTAGTTAAAGTTCCCACAGAATTTTTGTTACGATTAGCTGAACTAGTACTTACCATGAACGTTTTCATGTTCGAAGGAATTTTATACCGTCAAATCAGAGGTACAGCCATGGGTACCTCAATGGCCCCGAGTTATGCTAACCTATTTGTGGGCAAATGGGAGACTGATTTTTTGTATGAAGTGGATATTAATCCATTCATTGATAAAATTGATTTATGGCGTCATTTCATTGACGACATTTTAATAATATGGAAGGGTTCAGTGAATGAATTTGGAGATTTTATTAAATGGATGGAGACAACAAGTAGTTGTCTGACGTACAAATATGACATACATCAGACAAGTATCAATTTTCTGGATTTGAAAATATACAAAGATGGTGATGAAGGAGTATATACTACTTTATTTCAAAAATCAACAGATAGAAATACTTTATTAAGATACGACAGTTGCCATCTGTTTCATACTAAGTTCAATATACCGAAAAGTCAATTAATCAGAACATTTAGAAACTGTTCTGAAACTACTGAGTATAAGATAAAATGGGGCCAACAAGTACAACGTTTTAAAGACAGGGGGTATAGTAATAACAGTATAGCAACAGCTGTTAGAAAAGTGGACACATTAGATAGGAAAGAGGTATTAAATTACAAGGGGGCTTCTGAATCTAAGGTGAACTGTCCTTTCGTTACTAGTTTTTCAAACCAGGCTAACGATATCAAACAAATTTTAAAGGATAATTGGCCAATTTTAAATCTGGAGCCAAAACTGAGAGAGATGACAAAAGAAGGCCCTAATATAGTATACAGGAAGAACAAAAGTATTAAGGACTATGTGGTATCTAATATGGCAGGTTCAAATTTAAAAACTGGACAAACATTCCTTACTAAGAGACCAAAAGGAGCACATAGATGTGGAAACTGTATATATTGTAAGTACATTAATTGTTGTAAAACCTTTATACACCCGGTCACTGGAAAGATCATGAGTTACGGGATTTTGTCACATGCAATAGTATGAATGTTGTATATCTATTGACTTGTGAGTGTGGGGCTTTTTATGTTGGACGTACTGTACGTAAACTGAAGTGAGAATAGGTGAACATGTTAGAGCTATTGAGAAGAAGGATGATTCATACGCTATAGTATAGTATGGACAAATAAATCATAATTTCAGATTTTTGGGTTTGGAACAAGTTACATTGGGACCAAGGGGTGGGAGATTTGAATAAGAAAATAGGCCAGAGAGAAAGCTTCTGGATATATACACTAGGAGCTTGTGAAAATAAGGGCCTAAATGATAATTTTGAGTTGGCAGCATTTTTGAAGAAATATAAATAATGTATAGAATTTTTAAGATTATGCAAGTGGGAGAAATTTCAAAATAATATAAGTAAAAATAATATGGGCATATTTCCATAAATTTATATTAGAAGTTGAGATAAAATTAATAAATGTGTAAAATACATAATATAATTATCAAATAGCAGAGTTAATTTGAATAAATAACTTGTCCCCTTTTAATATTTGTATGTTTATGGTTTGCATTATTTTTAGGTATTTTATTAAATAATACAGGGAATACAGGTTATCTCGATGTTGTATAAATTAAATATTAACATTGGTTAGATATTCTTATATTAGGGTGATGTTTTTGAAGTAGTTTTTAACAATTTATATGAGATAAATGAATTTTATAGGATATGTACCTTTAAGAATCATTTTCTCAAAATTGATGTATATTTGTTATTGGATTTCATTGGTGCAATAGAAATCACATGGCTTGGTAAAGAAGGTATTTAAGTATATTACTTGAAAGATGTCTTTTACTCTGAAGAAGCTTGGCAGGGGGCCAAGTGAAACGTCAGTCTGTGTAGTGTGCGCTTAGATTTGGTCTTTAATAAATGTGACTTTTGATCAATTGAACGTTTTCTGAGTATGCTGTGCGGGTGCTTGGATTCATTTTGATTTATACTCTACTGGACTGTATATTATACATAAAAATAATAATGTATTAAAATCGCTCTTCAAATCTAGCTGGTTGCCAATCACATGAGGTTGACCAGTAAAGACTGCTAATCAGGTTTCCAAAACTAATTTATGCCTTACGACTGATCCGTCCCTCCCTGAATCAAAGGCAGAACCAGAGACCTGGATAAGGAGGTACTAGCCTCTTCAGGCGACAATGGGTCGACCGGCTCAAGAAATATGTCTGCTAGAAGATCGACCTGCGTCTCGACCAACTGGCCTGACAGGGAGACAGTGGAGCCAGTGGCCTGGGCTGAGGAATCGACTAAAGTCGGAAGCCCAAGAGCGCTCCTGATCCCACAGTTGACGGTGAGACAGTTTCTTGGTCTGTTTTTTAGATTTTGATTTGTGCTTAGAGGAGGATCGTGAGAGCGCAAAAGGCCGGGTGAAATTGAGGGCAGCCTGAGCCACGGTCTTTTCGAAGCCGCAAGTTGTTCGGCAGACCTCGCCGCTTTAAAGACCACCGGACGGGCATCCTTTGATTTGACTGGCGGGTCTCGATCGTCCGGACAACCTGAGAGCAGATGGGCATGACAATCCTACAAAGTGGACGGGTGGAAAGTGTGACAAATGCCGCAGGCCTGGGGATCGTGCTTGTGGCCCAGGCAGTAAACACACAGAGTGTGCGGATCTGTCCGGGACATCTTCTGCTGGCAGGCACATTTCCGGAATCGACCAGCTCAAGAAATATCTCTGCCAGAAGATCGACCTGCGTCTCGACCAACTGGCCTGACAGGGAGACAGTGGAGCCAGTGGCCTGGGCTGAGGAATCGACTGAAGTCGGAAGCCAGAGAGTGCTTCTGATCCCACAATAGACGGTGAGACAGTTTCTTGGTCTGTTTTTTAGATTCTGATTTGTGCTTAGAGGAGGGAACTTAAAGGAGGCACCCAAGGAGAGCGCCAAAAAGGCCGAAGCTGAGGAAACTTGAGCGGCGGCCTGAGCAACGGCAGTAAACACACATAGTGCGCGGATCCGTCCGGGACATCTTCTGCCGGCAGGCACATTTCTGGAATCCCAGAGCAGACTCGGCGTCATCCATGTCAACGGTGAGAAGAAAAGCCTGAAGACAAAGTTTTTATTGAAAATCCGAAGAAATAAAGCAAAGGGCCTCTTCAGCATGAGAGTGCTAAGGAGGCGGTGCCAAGGGAGTTACCACCCAGGTGGGTGGGAGTTGCCAGCTGGAAGACATTCCAGCAAGCCTTACAGAGGAAAGGACACTGCTAGAAGTGTGGATTGAACATCATATTTACATCCATAGAAATAAAAGGCTCCAAGAAAGAAAGTGTGAGCCACAAGTTGTGGCTGACTCAAAAGAATCCAAAATCAACTTTTCCAAAACAAAATTCAAGTCCCAAGCAAGGACTGGATTATGAATGGGATGCTTCATCTGGAAAATACCTCTCAAGAATGTATGGGCTACCTCCAGCTGAGCAACTATACACAGAAACATAGAATTTGACGGCAGATAAGGACTGACCGGCACATCTAGTCTACCCTGTATGACTATCAATAGGCACATGGAAAGCTGACATGACAGCCAGGTGCACTTTGAATTAGGAATACTGCAGGCTTGCATCCAATAAGGACAGCAGGTACTCTAGAACTTGACTGACTGAGCAGGTAAACAGATTCAGGTTTTATGAAGTGACCCACAAAGCAAACCGTTTCCACTTCATAGAGTAAATGGTTCTGGTGAACGGTTTTCTAGCAGCCACCAGAACATCCACCACTTTTTGAGAAATTCAAAAGCGAGCTATGGCTATGTCTTCAGGAAATGTGTGCAGATGAAGAGACTTCAGGTCTGGTTAGACCAGGGCTCCTTGTTCCTGTGACCGTAGACCCTTGCATAGGGGCAGAGGTATTGGGGGTTCCACTGCCAGTTGCTGTGGCAGGGGGAACCAGATCTGGCGAGGCCATAGGGAAGTAAGCAATGAGTATCAGAGTTGCTCCCTCTATTTGCAACTTGAGTAGTACTCTCTGAATTAGAGGGCAGCGAAGAAAGGGACAATGTGTCTCGCTAGAAAACTCCAGGCCCTGGAGCGAGCGAGCAAAAACACGGCAATTTTGCGTTATGTGGGGACGACCCCATCTTTCAAACAGGTCATCTGCCACCAAGGTCAGCAGTTCCCATTTACGCATCCTGGACCGAGACCTGCTTAGCTTGTCTGCCAAGATGTTCTGGATGCCTGGAATATGTACTGCTGATAGATCTAGACCATGTTCCAGAGCCCAGTATCAAACCCCTATTGTTTCCCTGCACAGTGAATAGGAATGAGCCGCCCCGTTTGTTGATGTAATGCATCACACTGACATTGTCTGTCTGTATTAACAGAGGACCTGTGGACAAGTGGCTCAGGAAGGCCTGTAGTCCATACAGGACTGTCCACATTTCCAGAACACTAATGTGCAAAGTGCGCTCCACTTGGATCCATGTGCCCTGTGTCTGGTGAGGACCCATGTGAGTTCCCCCACCCACTCTCCAGTCCAATCCTGAAGCATCCATGGTGAGGATCAGAAGAGGGGACGGGGATCAGGAATGAACCCCCCCCCCGAGCAGGTTGCTGCGTTCCAGCCACCACTCGAGCACTGTGTGCACAGAGGATGTGACTAGAACCATCTGCTCTACATAATCCATGTGCTGGTCACGCTGGACTCCTAGGGTCCACTGGGGAATCCACATGTGCAGGCTGGCCAGTGGTATTGTGACAATGGCTGCAGCCATTAAGTCCCAGAACGTGTAAAAACGTCCTTACTGAGACTTAACGGCTGTCGTGCTTGAGCAATCAAGCAAAACGGCCCTGTCCAGAGGGAGAAAAGGTGAGCCCTGGGCAGTGTCCAGTACTGCCCCTGTTGCTGCAGCTGCTGGCAAGTGTCAACACAGATGTTTGTATGTTGACTGTCATCCCAAAGCATCGAACAGCTGTCTGGTTCGAGCTGAAGTCCTCAACAGTTGGTCCTTGGAGTGGACTTTCAAGAGCCAATGATCCAGGTAAAGGATTACAGCCTTCTCTGCGAAGGCCTCTGCCCCTACTGCCAAGCATTTGGTAAAGACCCTGGCACAGAAGTCAAGCCAAAGGACAACACTCTGAATTGGTAATGTTCCCCTTGAAGCAGGAACCTCAGGTATTTTCTGTGAGATTTCTGTATCTTGCTATAGAGGTACGCATCCTTCATATCCAAGGAGCATATCCAATCCCCTTTTTGCAGTAGAAGGAGACCCTGCAAAGTGACCATTCTGACCTTATATTCTATGAAGAAGTTTAGATCCCTTAGATCCAGAATGGGACTCAGGTCTCCTGTCCACTTTGGGACAAGGAAGTAACGGGAGTGAAAACCTGTGTTCCTGTGTTCTAGAGGGACAGGTTCTATGGTCTGTTTTTGCAGCAGTCATAACTCAACCCACAACAGGGGCAGGTGCCCTGGAGGGTATGCTGACTTAACTGGGGGATGATCTGGAGGGTTGTTCTGAAGTTCCAGAGCATGACCCTTTCCTATGATCTCCAGAAACTGTGCATCTGTTGTCACGTCCCTCCATTGGGCTAAATGAAGGGGGAAGCGACCCCTCTACAACCACCCATGGAGGAAAAGGTGATTGAGGGTGTACAAGGAGCCATGCTGAGCCAGAGGGGGTGGCACCACTGGCTCCACCACATCTGGGTACTTCTAAATAGGCATCTGGGGTAGTGCTGGGGACTGGCAAGGCCCCTGCTCCTTTGCCCCTGCCCTGCTGTCTGTTGGCTAGATGCTGTCCCCTGATACCAGCTGGGCGAAAGGCACCCCTGCTTCTATCCCTGGGTTTGGTATGATAGAGGGAGTGCACAGATTTCAATGTCCTGCCCAAGGCTTGGAGATTTTGAGAATCTCTTGTACCTCCTGACCAAACAACCTCTGCCCTCTGAATGGGGCATTCAAATTTTTTTGCTGCACAGCTGTGGCAAAGCCTGCTGTCCTGAGACAAAAATATCTTCTGAGACAGCCGAAAAAGTTTAGACGGTTTCCTCGACGACATGCAGGTCATCGAAAATGACTTCAACGTTATTACTCAGTAAGTGGAAAAAATTAGAGAATTCAGATCATCGTCGGGAAAAGAAGTGAGGAGAGGAGGGGCTTCACACATTTATGTATACTCTGACGTCTGATGTCGTTGTGGGTGATCCCTGGCAGATGGCTTGCAAAAGTTTCCCTGTGGTCCTAGAGCCTGAAACTAAGTTCTAAAAGTGTGGCCTGATGAAAGAGATATCCTCAAAGAAGATCTGCAGTGTTCTTAGTTCTAGGAATCTGAGCAGAACCAAGAAAAAGTGCTAATTTATTCAAAATTAAACAAAACTACTCTAACACAGAATATCATGAACTAATGCAAATTACAAAACAATAAAACAGTAGTCACATAACTAAGAAAAGCTAGCCACTATGACTGGAACAGGACTCTGGGTCGACTGATCTCTTCAGCAGAGAAATAAATTTACCATTAGAATGCCAGGGGAACATGGCAATGCTGCAGTTTGCACTTTAACTTTCTAAAGTTCTATTACTGGGGCGACTACTCAGTGTTAAGATGCTTCATTTTGTATCACACCACTAGTATACTCTGCTAGAATACAAACTGAAGTATCTTTTCCATTCTTTTTTTTTTTTTTTAGTCTTTGGTAACCAGGCAAGGCCCACTAGGCACAAGTACCTGGGGGTGACCTAGGAGCACTGGGCAGTTTAGTGCCTTGCTCAGAGTCACACAGTATGCAAGTGGAAGTTGTGAGAATTAAACTAATGTCTGGTCTGCTGGATGTACCAAGCTCGTTCACAGCTCATTACTCTAACCTCTAGGCTGTACTTCCAGCCCTTGAGAATTTCCTTGAGAACCAGCCATTCTGAGGGATTAAGTGCTAAGGAAAGGTAAAGAACGGACAATACTGGAAAGTAACAGCACTGCATGTATCCTGAGGCCAGCTATGGCTCTGCGAAGAGTTCCCCACATTGCTCTGACTGGACATCACAGCACTGACCTGGAATCTCTTTCATATTCATTTATTCTTGATCAGAGACCACCAATTTTCCAAATCAACCTGAACTGTGTGTAGTGGTTTGGGGACACTGATTTCTGTCTACTAGAAACAGAGTCCAGACCACCCACAATTCATCCCGCTTGTGAACTGGGTACAAAAGTAGAACTCGGGCTTCAGAATGTGAAAGGCAAAATAAATTACTCCTGCTATCTGAGGGTGTCAAAAGAATGGACTATAAGCAGACAATTCTTATGTTCCAGTCTACACAGCTGTAAAAATGTGTAGAAGCAGGATCCAAGAAGAAATGAAATGTTGCATCTCAACTGGGTTATCCTGGTGCACAAAAACACACAAAAAAACCTAAAAGGAAATCAAGCAAAATGGTCATGACTTCAACTTTGTAAACTAACTGCTGCTCAACAACAGTCCAGCTCTGGCCATATCCTGAAAACATGCACCATTTTTGTCAGCCAACATGTTAACTAGACGTTTATTCTTGATGGTTTTAATTACGCATTCACATCTCCTCAAGGCTTCGCTTGATAGCTTCTTGTAACTCTGCATCTAAAGTAAAAGGCACAGGTTTAAGTAAAGAGTATAAGATCCCCTCCTCCCCAGCAGACTGTACTGTGGAATTACCCCACCACAACTGACACACGTGTTCAGTGGCAAGTATTTTTAATGACTCTGTGGTGGGGAAGACAAATATGTTTGACTCTTTGAAAAGGTCCCACTTCAAACGCATTCAAAAACATCTGAGAATCCCATCACCAACCCTAGGAAAGCAAATCCAAAGAAGTATATCATAATGCACCTTCTTTTTCCTCTTCTTTTTTCTGTTTAGTCTCTGTCAAACTTCGCTTTAGTGTTAATCTGAATTCTTCATCTTCTTCACCATCTGTAACAAGTATCATTGTAATTTAAGCTTGGAAGGGACTCTAGGTTCATCATGTCAGTCCCTTCCCCTCTTCATAAGCTGGTATTAATAGTATGCTGTGCAAACATGTACATGGTTTCCTCCTACCCACTTCACTACCAAGGGTACCCTGTGATGCATTTGGTAAGTAGAAATATTTACAAGCTTAACTTTAAGATCTGAAATGTCTTCGTATCCGCCTTTGCAGGTAGGCTGTTGCACAGGTCCCCAACCTTCTGTGAAAACAACTGCCTTCTAACATTACCCTTGAACTTAACACCTCAGTGGCTTCAGGTTGTGTCCCTGCATCCTGCCAGGGGATACCAGTTCAAATATCTCTGCCTGTGGTTATGTGGAAGACTGTGATTATGTCTCCTTTCCAAGTGAACATGTTAAAGAGTTGCTAATCTCTCCCCATAGCTTTCATCCCGTATTCCCCTGATCATTTTGATGGCTCTGCATTGCACCCTCTAGACTGCCTCAATGACCATTTTGTACTGAGCAGGCCAGAATTCTAAGCAGTAGAAAACATGGGGCCTAACCATGTAAAGTGGCAGGATTATTTCTCCTGCCCTGTTCGTCAGCCTCTTTTTGATGTAGCCCAACATTTTGCCAGCCATCTTTACAATGGATGTATACTTCTTGTCATGTTTCAGCCCCCTTTATGTTATGACCCTCAGGTCCTCCAACATAAGCCCTGTACAGTGCACACATCCCATTTTTTCCCTCCTGAAGTGTTGTACCTAGAATCTGGCCATGGGAATGTACATGAAAACTGTGTACCAAAGTGTGACATGGAGGTTCAATTTTTAAATCAACAGATCCGTTTTTTTCTTAGCATTTCAAGATGCTGTGATCGAACAGTGAAAAGTGGACCATGTCGAGAGATAACTCACTTTGAAATGCATGAGAAAAAGAATCTTCAAAAATGTTAATGTAATGATGGACACCATACATGAGTTGTGAATATAACAGAGGACTTCAAACAACTGGTTAAATTCAGAAAAGTTTACTAATTATTATATATGTGGTAAACTACTACTACTAAAATACTATGGCAACTGAAGAAAAAATAATAGTGGTTAAAATATTATGGCAATTGTAGAAAAAGTAATAGTGTTAAGTTTAACACATACACAGTTACATGCAGAATGGCAGAACATGAACACTAAGGTTGCCCAGAAATGTTCTTTTTGATTAATGCCTGTGACATTGTTGTGGGAGATGTACACCACACGAACCCACAAGATGCTGCAAATGGTTTTAATGAATTCCTCACTGACCTTGGCAAGTACAGGGTTCATCCCTGCAGCACAAAACAGCCATCTTTGGATGACTCTTTGAAGCTCCCCTCATCACCTAATTTTCACCTTAGGTTAACATAAAAAAACGGAGGTCCTAAAACTCATTAGGTGCATTAAGACACATGGTTCTCCAGGCTACGACAAGGTTGAACCCAGGTTACTCAGACTGGCTGACCCAGAAATTGCTGTGCCAGTCATGTGGTTGTTCAATAGGTCACTGGTGGAAGGCAAAGTCCCCTCAGCTTGGAAAACAGCTTTGGTTACCCCTATCCCTAAGGGAGGACCCAGTGAGCTAGTAGAAAACTATAGACCGATTTCTATTCTCTGCACACTAAATAAAATGCTTGAGAGAATTGTATACCAACAAGTCCAGGCATATGTTGAACAACACAGCCTCCTCACTCCACGACAACATGGATTTAGAAAACAACATGGTACTGATACTGCCTTGGTGAGTCGAACATCCAGCATCCTTGCTGCCCAAGACAAAGGCCAACTTACTGGTGTGGTCTTCATAGACCTTACCAAGGCCTTTGATCTAGTAGACCATAAATTACTCATCCAGCAGCTCAGTTCTCTTGGACTGGACAACCACTCAACACAGTGGTTTAAAGATTACTTGCAAGACAGATCTCAGATAACCAGATGGCAGGGGGTGGAGTCAGGCAAGCGCTTCACTGCTGAGGGTGTCCCCCAAGGTTCAATACTGGGGCCCCTTCTATTCTCCCTGTTTATCAATAACCTACCAAAGCACTGCGGCAGAGCCAAAGTGACCCTCTATGCTGATGATGCAGTACTATACAGATCTGCTTCAAATGCTGCGCAGCTAAACCAGCTCCTGAACCATGATCTCTCCCTACTGGACATCTGGTTCCTGACAAATAGGCTAGTCCCAAACGAGGAAAAAAAACAAAGCCATCTTATTTGGACCCAGTAAATTGGGCCCCGACAGACATGTTTACTATTCCCTTATCTGTCTAGTGGCCATCCTATTGATGTGGTGGATTGCATCAAATACCTGGGAGTACATATCAATCAAGACTGCTCTTTCAAGGCTCATGTTGAACAATTAACCAAGATGCTAAATCAAAAGCTTGGGCTCATGTACCGTCTAATCCCTTTCTCACTCAGGCATCCAGGCTAAAGATAGCCATGGGCATGCTCCTGCCCACCTTACTTTATGGTGACCCAGTGCTACATTAAATGCAAAACATGGAGATGTGAAAGCTAGGAAAATTGTACCACAGAGTCGGATGCTTTGCCCTGACAGCCCAGCCCAGAGAACACCATTGTAATATACTCCACTCACTAAATTGGCCCTCTCTGGAGGGTAGACTGGCTTACACTTCCCTATGCTTGGCTTTCAAGCTTCTACAAACGAATGCTCCTCCCAGTCTGAGTCGTACCTTAGTACTCAAGCAGCCTAAAAGAACACTTACTGTAGATCCTCGTGTCGTCGACTCCTCTACGTCCCAAAAGTCCGAACATGCCAAGGTCTTCGGTCGTTCAAAAATGACATCCCGTCCCTATGGAATGGCCTACCTAGCAATCTTCAAGACGGCAGCTCCTTTGGGGTGTTTAAAAAAGGCCTAAAGACACACCTTCTAGAGCTAAGCCTCTGTGCATGCCACTGCTGAGGACCGATAATAGCACTCCACCTCTGATACTAAAAACCTGCTGCCTAACATGTTGTTATCCTATTTCAGTTGAATCTTATCACTTTTGAAACACCTGAAATTGTAACCTGTAAACTGACCTGATAAAAGAACCTTATGTAACTGCCACTTTTGTGAAACTAGTGTTTACCCCCATGTTATTCTCAACGTTACCTAACCTGCCTGTGATTGTACTATATGTCCTGATTGTAATGTCTATATTTGTATTGTTCCTTCTTCGTATTGTACTGTTTACTGTAATTAACCCCGGGTCGCCCATGAAAAAAGGACTATTATGGTCTCAGTGGGCCTACCCGGTCATCAAAATTTAAATAAAATAAATAAATTCATAATTCTGCTTTAAAAACTGTATTCAATTCCAGTGCTTCTGAAGCTCTTCATATCTCCTAGTGATAGACTGCAGAACATCTATGTAATTTCAAAAATGCCTTGTCCAGAAATATCCACTGACCCATAAAAAAATCTTTGCTACTGATCACATCAGTATTCTTGTGCTATGGCCATGTGAAGCACCCATCTGCATGCTGGCGAAGGAAGTTGACACTAAAAATACATCACTTGTTCTGTGTAAAATGTTTTTAAGTAGCAAAGGGTGTTGAATTTATCTAGCTGTATCTTGCTGAAGTTTAACTTTTTTTTCTCTCAGATGCTGGTTCTAAAGTATGCACATTAAGATTTAACAGATTAACAGAAGTGACAGATGGTTACCTCACAGAAGTGCCAAAGGGATCCATAACAGGAGTGCTGGGAGCAACAGAGGAGTTCATCACAGCAGTGCCAGGAGCAGCAGAGAGGACCATCACAGAAGTCTATGAAGCAGTGGAGGGGTCCATCACAACAGTGCCAGAGTAGCTAGCAGGTCTGTCCCAGGAGTACCAGAAGCAGTGTCAGAATTTGTCCCACAGGCAACATTTGTGATGCTGTGGTATTCTGTAGGAAGAGGGGATACTACAGAGAGAACAAGATCAGGAATTTGATTACAGTCCATGAAGTGCTTTGCATGTAACTGTGAAACTGTGAATCTCTTCACTGCCCATGCTTCCACATGCTCAATGTTCATGCATGGACCACCATCTTTTTGGCAAGGTGTGCAGAAGCAAGTTAAATCTTTTGTGGCAACCACACCATCCACCACAGATCTCACACTCTGGATGTGGTGGGTCCCAGGACAGTTTTAACATCAGGACCTTTGGGCCTTCATATGGGTTTGTTGGTTAGCCAGGAAAAATGTTCATTGGAAGTGGCTGCACCCCTCACTTGGAGGCTCTCTTGTAAGATTAAACCAGCAATACATTAAAAGGTCTTCCGCTGTGGAAATAACTGGATGATGGGATTTCACGGCCCTCATTGTCACTGAGATTTAACAATAGCACACTCTGCATCCGAGGGGCCTTTCCCATGTCATGATCCAAAGTAGGCTTGTTCGGCTGCAAATCCAAATTTTGTTAGCGCCAATAACGCTGCATGGAATGGTCTCTCGGATTTATATTAACTTCCACAGCCATCTGCTAAATGTACTTTCTTTTGTAAGTTTAGGTGGTGGACTTTCCTGGGGAGTGCATTGGCCATGCTCACAAAATATGCACAAAACAGCATGGTGATCGTGTATATTGGAAATACTTTCACAATGTGCACACCTATAGCACATCACTATTGGGTGCACTATAGTCCATTCATGATGTCAATGGCAGGACTGGCTCTTATCCTGGTACTTGCAGGCGTAGTTTTCGAAAAGTCCAACACCATGAGGATTCATCCCTTTGTTACATTTTCCTTCAGTGTGCTGAAATGGTGGTGCTGCCATGCTGCTACATGCAGGTGGCAACCCAGAAACCAGATAGTATCCTTTAGCATTTACATCAGTTGTTACAACGATGCCTGCTTGTTTTAAGCACTTTTCTAGATTTTTTCTGGTGGCAATGTTTTTGTAACAGTGATGCTTTCCCACTGTTACCATCTCACCATTTTTCTGCCCCATGTCGCCTCAGTATTTCCTCTTCCTTCTTTTCTACTGCACTAACTGTGCAACTGTAGTGCACATTCTTCCTAGTCTTCTTTTTGAAGAAGTTCTCACCTTCTGCTCTTCGACACAGTGTCAAATCCACTGCTTTACAGGAGAATGCAGATAAGCTGCTTACCAATAAATGATACAACAGAACGAAGAAGAATACACACAAATTGCGTCACAATGAATGATACAAAGTTACAAAGGTGCACACATAAATTACTTCACAAAGTACAGTTACTTAAGAACTTACCATAACAGCAGATTTTCGAGAGAAGCTCTTGTAACAGGCCACACTGGAAGGACTAAGCTGCCAGATGCTACAACCACACGGAAAACGTCTAGCTAGCAGTCTACCACAGGGGACCACCCCCCTGCCCATGTAAGTCAACTAACATCAGCATAGCCTATATGGGAGGGTTCTCCCGCTGTAGACCCTGTACGGGCGGCTGAAGGAGAACTGAGGTTTCCTGAGAGTCAAAACACAAGCAGAAGAAGGTCAACTGAGAAGGAACAGCAGGGGGAAGGAGGAAGGGAAAGCAGGGCCTGCTGCAAGAGCTTCTCCTGAAGATCTACACTTATGGTAAGTTCTTATATAACTCTACTGTCTTACTTCAAGGAAGGCTCTAGCAGCAGGCCACACCGGTAGGACTGAGTCCAAAGCAGTACCGGTTATCACCAGGATAACATCACCGGTAGCAGGACAAGTCGCCAGTCTAGAGCTCGTGACAGAAGGCCCTGAAGAACTGCCAGGCCAAAACTGTCTGTACGCCTAGAGGCAATGTCCAGACTGTAATGTTTGGTAAAGGTGTGGACAGAACTCCAGGTGGCAGCTGTATACATGTCCGCAGCAGACTCATTTCTGAGGCAAGCCATGGAAGCAGCCACACCCCTAGTGGAATGGCCCTTGACTACCCCCGGAAGGGGTCTGCTGTAGTTGTGGTAGCAATAAACAACGTAATTTGCTAACCACTTAAACAATGTTTGGAAACAGGAGCACCCTCTCTTTTGGAGGTGAATGAAACAAACAGCTGATCAGTTTTCCTCAAAGACTTGGTGCAGTTCGTGTAATACTGCAACATTCTGTGAACATCCAAAGTATGGAGCAATGCCTTCCCATGATTAGAATACTCAGGAAAATAAACTGGCAGGTGGATGGATTGATTTAAAGTAAACTCTGACACCACTTTGGGTAAAAACTTAGGATTAGTATGCAAAGACACCCTGTCTTTGTGAAACACCAAACAAGGCTACTTACACATAAGGGCCTGTAGCTCAGAAATCCTTCGAGCAGGAGTAACGGCAACTAAAAAGAGCTCTTTTCTTGACAGAAAGCGCAGCTCACAACTCACAGCTAATTCAAAGGGAGGTAAAGCAAGTTTCTCCAACATAAAGCTGAGGTCCCATGGAGGGACCAGGTCCCGAATGGGAGGTTTCAGATGCAAAATGCCCTGCAGGAATGTACGGGACACTTCAAGCTAGGCAACAGCTTTGCCCTCAATAGGTGCATGGTACACAGAGATGGCGGAAAGGTTCACCTTAAGGGAGGAGTACCCCAGGCCTCAATCCGAAAGGGAATGGAGGTACTCCAATACCTGATTCACTGGGCAGGTGAATGGATCCAAATGGCGAGCAACGGCCCAAATGGAAAAGCGCTTCCATTTCATAGCATAAATGGCCCTGGTGGAGGGTTTCCTGGCTGCCACCAGAACAGGATACCCCAAAGCAGGCAATAGCTAGGTCTGCAGGAGCGACATAAATAGATGCAGAGACTTGAGGTTTGGATGGACTAGGGTGCTCTGGTCACGGAACAGCAAGCCAGTGCAGAGGGGTAAGGGCACCGGAGGTTCCACAGCTAGCTGTTGTAGCAAGGGAAACCAAATCTGGCATGGCCAGAAAGGAGCTATGAAAATCATCTCCGCTCCTTCCAAATGCAGACTGAGCAGAATCCTCTGCAGCAGCAGTAAGAGAGGGAAGGTGTACAGAAACTTCCCCTACCAAGAGAGGGACAATGCATCTCACCAGAAAACACCAGGCCTGGGATCGAGCAAGCAAAAAAGCGGAAGTTTTGCGTTGAGTGGGGATGCAAAGAGGTCCTACTCTGGACGGCCCCACCTGTTGAAGAGCTCTTCGACCACTTAGGTTAGAAGTTCCCACTCATGAACCCACGACCTGGAGCAGCTGAGACTGTTGGTCAAGACGTTCTGAATGCCTGGAAGGTGCACGGCCGAGAGCTCCAGATTGTGCTCGATGGTCCAGAACCAGACTCTCATCACTTCCCAACACAGTGGGTAAGAACACTGCCCCCCCCCATTTGTTGATGTAGTACACCCCACACATTATGTCTTTGTGCGGAGTCATGTGATGTCTGCAGACGCTAGTGTCAGCCTTCTGGAAGAGCTCTCTCCGTCCCTATCTATATTCTGCATAATCTTTGCTTTTAAACTTTAGGGACAACTCCAAATCGCTACCAGCGAGTGCCTGCCTACCTGATAAATCTCGGTGCAGTCTTATTTCTTTTTTTTTTTAAATTTCTCTTTATCCGCCTTTCCCCAGTCTGCCACCCCCGACCCATCAGAAGAGACACGGCAGACATCCCACTGCCCAGAATAGACCCCGAGACCCCATGGAGCCGCGGTTTTAACCCCCGGGGATGAGGTGGATCTAACACCCTTGAAACTACGCTACTGGCTTGGGTCCGGCTGGCAGGCGAGGCACATTGTGGGCACGCCTCCTGGCTCCCCATCTCCCTGGCGGTGAAAGCTCTTTCTTCTTTTCTCCCTCCCCTACAGTGTGCAACCCTCGATGTCATGGCCCAAAGGCGTCGCGTCCTATGCTTTATACAGCGGCCGCTTGTCCCCTACAGTTGGGGCTTGCAGCACCGCGGCTCACCAGAGTCAGGCAAGGTGTGGGCATTGGTCTCTTCCCTCTCCGGAGAAGGCACGCTGTCGTGGGACGCCGAGCCTATCCCCGGCTGACCCACCAGCGACCGAGTCCACTCCTGAACTTGGGTTGCTGGCATAGTGTGAGGTGTGATGTCCAGTACCTCAACCCTCAGCGCCACTGGGCTGGCCCGTGCAGTCTAATTTCATTGCCATTGCTGACAACTGAGCCGCGATGGATGCGGACATGCTGCAGGCCCCACCGCATCACACGCTTCTGACCTCGCGTTTAAAAGCTCCCACGAAGTCTAAGGCGCAGGGAGCCTTGCCTACCCAAACAGCCTCTCAAACATCCCCCGCATGCCTCCTAACCGAGGAGATGCTTCCCTTCAGGAAAGCCTTAGCTGACATCTCCTCAGAATTAAAATCTCCCCGCACTGAAATGGGGGCTCTGGGGTGCAAGATGGGAAATGTGGAAGCAAGAACCACATTGCTGGAGGCCTGGGAGGACCGGATGGATCCCAAGCTTGTTAAGCTAAGACAACAAGTGGCAAAACTTCAATCTAAGATGGAAGACCCAGAAGGAAGGAGCAGGAGGAACAATATTCTCATTTTTGGATTGCCCAAAACTGAAGAAGGCACAAATGCAGTTGCATTCACCCAAAAGCTGTTGGTCAAAGTTGTGGGACCTTCCACTTTTAACCCTGGCTATCTGATTGAAAGAGGACGGTAGCCATGATCGGCCGAGGACCCCGAATGTGCACCCCCGAGGCCGATCATCTTAAAATTCCTGAGCTTCTTGGAAAAGCAGCACGTCCTAGCGAAGGCCAAGGAGTTGCAGGCCATCCTGTGGGAGGGCAAACTTCCAAGAATCACCCAAGACCTCCCAGTGGAGAACCGATAGAAACGTGCCGCCTTCCACACGGTAGTTTCCAAAATTATTGCTGCTGTAATAAAATTAAAAATGAGTTATTCAGCACGTCTGCAAGTATGCATTAATGGCACCTGGTCCTCTTTTGACAACCCTGAAAACGCCAGGAAAGACCTATCACAATGTTTTCCTGACTTGTTTAACTCCAATTGAGCTAGTTATCTATAACATGATCAATGTTGTTTCTAAGTCTAAAGTTGATAAGTTTTGTACCTGTTTAGTGTTGTAGCTCACTGTAGCCTGTTGCATGTTCTGGGGGTTTTCGCCTCCATTTGTCTCTCTCCTCTGCGTTACCGGAGGAGGGTGGGAGTGAAAACACTGGGGCCTACTACTGGAGGATCTGCAGCCTCCTGGTTGGCCTTCTCTGATTCGATTTGCACTGTCTTCTCCCTTGCGACCTCTCGAGGCAAGATCACAGGCCCCCCGGCTGAATACTGACTCTCCCTGCACCGGAACTATAGGGATGGGTGTTGATTCGGTATGTTCCTGTTAACCATGGCACAGGTCGGACTAGCCCACCTGTGTATATCCCAAGGAGGGGGCACTTTTTATGTTAGCTCACTCGCCCTTAGCTATTTTTAGGGCATCCAGTCCATTTTAAGGTGTGCAAACTTAACTCTAAAGTGACTGAGCCCACTATAAGTCCGACTTTCATCCCGGTGTAACGCAGATCGGATCTCACTCTAAACTCCTTGCCCTCCTGCCTTCCCTTCCCCTATGGGCTAATCCAGCCTCCCATGGGGCTTCTGTGCTCAAGGAATGACAGCCGGCAATGGAGTTGAAATTAAATGGCACAGTACGCTTTGACACAGCGACTCTCCTACCAGTTCCAGTAAGGTAGGAATGAAAGCCCTCTTCTCAATCAAAAGGTCCTCTACCTGTTTTCAGTGTACTTTATAAAGTTTGAAGTTTTGGTATAGATGTGGGGGGCTCTTGGTGGGTTTGCTCGGGGTACTGCATAACACTATGCACTGGTACAAGGGGGGTAGGTGCCTGCTTCCGATCGTCTGGGATGGCCTGTGTACTCTAGACTCCTCGATGAAGAGGACTGGAACCAGACACTGGGACTCTTACTCTCTACAGATGTTCATCTATCTTCATTGGCTGCGAGCAGAGCCTACATGGGGAATTTTTGTAAACAGTTTGCTGGGGATAGAGGGGAGGCCAGTGGGGGGTATTTTAAGCTACAGATATGATTTGGGAAGGGTTTGAGTAGAGGGGGAAGGGGGAAGTGGAGGATCTCAGAAATTCTATTCAAGGTTTGATAACTTGGGGTAATTTTGTTCTGGTTGTCTGGAGCCGTTCCTCTTGTTGTATCAGGATAAAAACTCTTGCTTGGCTCCAACCGGGTTAGAAACGTCTATTGGGTTGGGAAGGAGGGGGTGAGCTGGAGTGTGCCTCATGGGTTACTGCTGTTTAACTTTCAATCTAGGTTTTTTGGACATACTGATTAGAATAAATGGCGAATAATATAATCAAAGTTGTAACATGGAACGTTAGGATAGTTAGGGACCCTACCAAAAGGTACCAGATGTTGAAACATTGTGCCCTGCTCAGTGCTAGAATTATTTACTTGCAGGAAACACAACTACTAGCAAAAGAGGCCATTTGGCTACGCTGGCAAGGAGTGACCCAAATTTTTGCATCAGGAGATTCCTTCTCAAGTCGAGGAGTGGCCATTCTTGTCATGGGGAATGTTCCTTTCTAGGCTGAATCAACTGTTGTTGACCTAGGTGGTAGATTCATCTTGGTTAAAGGTTCCCTTATGCGTACCAAAGTGGTCTTAGGCTCCCTATACAGACCAGTAGGAGGAGATGCCTCGTTCCTCATGGACCTAGCCAACAGGCTCGCATCTCTACCACCCACTCATTTAATCCTGGGGGGAGACTGGAACATCCCACCCACGCAGGATTTAGATAGGTCCTATCTACCACCGAAGCCCCTTTCACCACCCAAAAGAGCTCTGAGAGATTTTCCTGGATATGCTAGGGCTCAGAGGCGTGGCATATCCTTGATCCTTCTCACCATCTCTTTTCCTATTACTCTGCTATTCACCAGCCATGGTCCAGACTGGACTATATTCTGATTAGTTTTCCTTCCTAACTGGCCTGTGTCAGGCTGGGATTGAACCAGTCGTTCTATTGGATCATTCAGTAGCATGGCTGGTCCAATACCCAGACCCTGATATGCAGAGAGGCACGGCATGGAAGTTGACCACTCAACTACTAAAGGATAAATCCACTGTCTCTAAGGTTCAATCCCTTATCCAATCCTTCACGGACCTTAACAGAGGTTCAGTACAAAAGGAAGATCTAGAATGGTGTGCACTTAAATGCTATCTCCAAGGTGAATTTATCAAACTTGCCTCTAGGAGAAAAAGACAGAGGGAAGCGAAGGTCTTATCTCTGACTCAAATTAGGGTAGCAGAGCTCTCTCTCTCCCCCCTCGTCTACTTCACCCAACTCCCTAGAAGTACTGCTATCCATAAGAAATAAATAGATACGCTGACTTGTTGAGAGAGAAGGCAGAATATGCCATTTTAAAAACAAAGTCTAAATATGCTGAACAGGGAGAAAAGGCTGGTAGACTCCTGGTTTTTCATCTGCACAAGCTGGAAAGCTCCAGGCTAATTCCTTCCATTCAGGTCCCAGACAGCTCCACCAAAACTGCACCCCAAGATATTGCCTTGGTCTTTGAAAACTTTTACCGCACTCTCTATGGTAAGCATCCTTCCCCACCGTCCACCCAGGAAATAAAGGCTTACTTAGAATCTATTGACCTCCCCTGCCTTCTCACTCACCATCAGGCCACCCTGTCATCTCCCATCTCTATCCTGGAAATAGAAGACAAAATTAAAGGCCTAACCCTTGATAAGGCACCAGGGCCAAACGGTTTTCCCTCTGACTTCTAGAGAACCTTTTCTAAAGAATTATCCCCTTTATTGCTCAGGTTAAATAGATACATGCTTAATGCCGACTGTCTCGACTCATCACTACTGGAAGCCACAATAGTCCTCCTTCTTAAACTTGACAAACCTCACACACATCCAGCTAGCTATCATCCGATCTCTCTTCTGAACTGCGACATCAAGATTCTAACTAAAATACTCTCTTTGCATATCAGAAAGGTCTGGACACACTTATTGAGTCCAGAACAAGTCGGTTTTGTTCCAGGAAGGTCCTCTGCGGACCATCTTAGGACACAAACATATTTTCAAGGCTGCTCAATCCTCTCAGACTCCTATGGCACTGATTTCACTAGACGCCGAGAAGGCTTTTGATAGAGTGGATTGGGAGTTTCTCTGGTCGACTCTACGAAAAATGGGCTTCCCTTCTCTTTTCCTTCAATGGATCCAAGCCATCTATTCTTCTCCTTCTGCCAGGATATATCGTAATGGAGTCTTTTCTCCCCGCTTCTCTCCCTTTACTGGCACCAGACAGGGCTGTCCTCTCTCACCTTTCCTCTTCAATCTGTACCTGGAACCTCTCCTTCGACACATTAAAAGGTCCCCCCAGATACAAGGTATCCTGGTGCTCGATTCCATCTTAACTCTTTCAGCGCATGCAGAAGACATCCTTCTACACCTAGAGCACCCTACAACTTCCCTTGAGCACTCCCTTAAGGTAATAGCCCAGTTTAGTCACCTCTCCAATTATAAACTAAATCACAATAAAACTGAAATTTTTCTTCTGAATCACTTTACCCATAAGACGGATTTTAATCAATTCAGTATGAAATGGTCCCTGCAATCAATCAAGTACTTGGGCGTACTTCTAACCACCGACTCCTCGAGCACCAAGAAATTAAACCTAGATGACCCAATGGTTAATATCCAACAGGATCTTCAGAGGTGGGAGTCCCTCCCGTTATCTTTATGGGGATGAATAAATATAAAGATGAATGTTCTCCCCAGACTCTTTTATCCCTTAAATATGTTGAACATCTGGCTTCCTCTCTCCTTCCAACATATACACTCCCTCATCTCCAATTTCATTTGGCTGAATAAACATCCTAGATGCTCTTTCTTTAAACTAAGCCTTCCCAAGGATTCTGGTGGTCTTCACCTTCCCAATTTTCGCCTATGTTATTGGGCCAGCCACCTAAGTGTGGAAGATGGCTCTCAAAACCCGAAGGTGACTATATACCCATGTGGCTATGAACAGAAATTCAGCTCCTATAGCAGTACAGCCTAGATGCCTCAACCATCTTTTACCTTCCATGGAAAACACTGCCAGTTCCGCTACATCACTCGGTGATTGGCACCTCAATAAAGGTTTTCTCCCAGTGTTGTTGTTCTTATAAACTCTTCCCACAGCAAGACTTTGCTCAACCTATTATTCTCAACCCCAAAATCAGGATAGGCGGTATTAGTCTCATCCCAGGTTGGCTACCTCAGATATGTGAAATCATAGTGGCCGTTCTGTACTCTTAGGACTCCCTACTCTCCTCTCCAGATATCCTCCTGAAATATAACTTAAATCAAGTGCACATCTTCAAGATTTTCCAGCTGAGACATCTGATAGGTTAGTTATTCTGTACCATCTTTAAATCCTCTAGAGTAGGACCAGTTCTGGACCAGATGAAGGAACTAGCCTCCATGCCTCATTGCATTTCTCTCATACTCCTGTCTTCTGGTTATAGGCCATCCGGATCCCCTCCCAGGTTCTAAGGTTTGGAATTCCCTGCTGCCTGATCTACCCCTTAAATGGGCACAGATCTGGAGAGATCTATACATTTTTTATTCCCAGTATAGGCTCAGACTTACTCAATACCATATTTTAAATGACATGTATTACGTACCCGTCAAACTGGCCAAAATGGGCCACCTTCCCCCCTCTACTTGTTCCAGGTGTGATAAATCAGAAGGGAATCTTTTGCACACATTCTGGCAGTGTGAAAAAGTCACTCCCTTATGGCAACTAATTCAATCCAGGATGGATCCCTTACTTGGACTGGATGGTCTCTTCACTGTGGAAATCTGCATTCTGGGTATTTATACCAACATCAGGGTCAAAAAGCGTAGATTTCCCATGACCTTAATCTCAATGGTCGTCAAGAAGCTTGTGCTTAAGCATTGGTTAGATCAGCTGGCCATATCTTACAGCGAATGGTTAAATGAACTGTCTACACGTTTCAGAACTGAATGCTTGATTGCAAGTTACTGCAACAGACACGCTATTCAACAAAAAATGAGGCAAATAATACACATTATAGCTGCATTAATGGTATATGGCTTTCTTAACTCTCCATGTGTTTAATTTTAATGGTATGATGTTATCCTTACCTACCTAACAAGGGCACACTCAAGGGGTGAAGTGGGTGGGGGTGGACAGATAGTGTTTTTGTGTTATCCGATGCTTCTGTTTGTCTAATGTGCCCATGTCTGTAGTGATATTATAAAATCAATAAAGAATTCGAATTTCAAAAAAAAACAAACATGATGTCCATATGCACCAACAGCGCACCGGGGAGGAGATGAGTCTGAAAGGCTTGCAGGGTTGTCGTCGAGGTACAAGTCAGGAAGTATAGGAAAACCAGAAGCAGTTGTAAAATTCACAAGTGTTTTATTATTAAAAGTAAAATAATAAAAATAAAATTCTTCAGAATAACCATTTATAATAGCAGTACAAACATAGAAAGCAGATCCTTTTGCTTCTCAGTTTCAAATCTCAGTCTTGTCTCTGTCTTTTGCAAAACACTGCAGCTTTTTTATGTCTTTGCAGAAGCTCGTTAAGAAAACAGCATGCTTCTCACACAATCTTCTTGTCAGTTTCAGCAAGTTTAACAAAAATAACATTGTGACCCAGAACTGACCTCATTTACATCTCTGCAAAAGGCTTAAAAACTGCATTTCAGGTTAAACCTTTGAGCTGCAAATAGCTTTTTGCAATCATTTCAACATTATAACTGTAACCCCCCGCTACCCGGGGTTACTAGAATCCCAGTAAGACCTAGTGGTAGGCAGGAAAGGCAGCTTGCGAAACTCCAGTTAAATGGATTTCACACTGTCTCACTCTGTTCTCAGTCTCAGCTGAGACTGAGGGATGACATCACCAAAGAACTCTCGCAGCTGCATGAGCCACACTGGAGTGCTGCAGTTGGAAGCCTGTGTGCAGTCTTGGAGAGAGACAGCAGCACAGCAGTATGAGTGCAGGCTTTCAGAGCCTTAAGCTCTGTGTTAGAGCTACTGTTAAGTAGGTGTGTGTTTCCACCGAAAGAGGAACATAGTAAGCTGATTATTGAAGTGGTGGAGACCGTTGTCACTGGTCCAAGTGCCCCCTCCGGGGACGAGGAGAGGTTTGCCTGTTTTGCAGTGGCAACCCTCCTGGTTCTGGCTAAGGAAGAAGCTGCCTATTTCAAGTTGTGCTATGCACCAGAAGCTCTGAGAGAGAAATTCCTGTGAGGAATCGCATGTGGGACACCTGCAACCAAAGGGTGAGTTCGCCCTGACAGAGGGCCAATGTTTTCACCTGAACTGTTGGAATGTGGGGATTGGACTACTTAATCTGTAGGAGGTCCAGTGTAATAGACATTGCCGGTTAACTCAAGTAGGTTCAAGTCCAGCACAAAGAGTGAAGTAAAGTGGGGACTGGACTGCTTAATCAGTGGGGGGCCTAGAGCAATGGGCTATGCCAATTAAAAGTATGTTCAAGTCCAGCAAAGGGAAAGCAAGACAAGTAGAGGAAATGTGACATACATTTAGCCTTAATCTACATTGCCAAGCTTTACAGTATGAGGTGTTTACTGTCCAGAGAAATGGCCGGGTATGAATTGTGGGAGCGAGAGGTGGGAGACCCCCCCCATCAGTAGTAACCAAATTCACCTCTATGGATTTGCTCTGTGGCACCTTTACTTGCTCTCAGGTACTTGGCCAGTGCCTGAGGAAAGTACCCAGACGTGGGATAAAAGAAAGTTTCCCTGATAGAGCTGAGGTGCTCTTAGGTGGTTTAGGTAGCCACCAGGAAATGTTTCCATGACATATGGAAAGTGTCCAAATAGCCAGCAAAGGAGCCGAGCCAGGGAAAACCCAGATCAGTGTACAACTTCGGGCTGTGTACCCAAAGCAGCGTGCAAGTCCGGGCTCCGTGCCCGGTGGGTTCAGAGCCTGAGGGCTGAAGTGTTGAAGAAGTGTTCTTGATTCTTTTAATCTGCATTACGAGGAGTGTAGCCCCGTGGGGTTCCAGCTATGCTTTGCTGTTCTGTTTGGATGTGAATAAAAACCACCCTTTAGAATCCCATTCCTGGTATTGGACATTACAGTTATTGCTTCCTGTGTTCGTGGGTTACTTGGATGCCTCGTAGCGCGAGCCAAACCTAGCCTTTGTGCCGAGTGACCTATTCCTCCCCGAACCCAGTCCCCCCTGGTACTGCTGTCAGATTCAAACAGCATACCACCTGTCGTTTGCAAAATGATGGGGTTGGGGGTTACAAAATGGAGGCACCGCTAGGATTTAAATTTAGGGAGGAAAGGTGCTCGGGCAAAGGGGCTAGCGTTTTGGTTATCTGGCAGTGGGTAGCCCAAAAAAGCTGAAGCAAGGTTAACTAATGTGTCGCTGTGTGCTGTTGTCCATGTGCTGCTGTTAAATGCCAACTGTTTTCCAAGGAGCACTAAAGCCTGAGAGAGTATGCCCTTGTCCTGCATCAAAAATGTACAGCGCTTTTCCTGCTTTTAAAAAACTGTTGTGACAAAGAAAAGTGTGGAAGATTAGGGGTAGCAAAAGGAAAATTGTGCTCTGGACGTTGGAAATGCTTTCTAGTGAATGGAGAGACTTGCTGTGTTAATGGCCATGACAAATGGTTGAAATGGACTCCCACCATGTAGTCAGTTCAAAAAAAAAAAAAAAAGTGGTTTTGCAGTTTAAATTTGCCTGCTCGACAATCGCCGTGAGAAGAAGAGTACTTGCGAGGGAAAGAGGATCATATGCATGGCATCGTGTAATTGGTGAGACTGCAATCAGTCCCATCCCCAAGCCAGCTCTACAGCGACTGCCCAGCATTCGAGAGGTACTGTGAGTGGAGTGCGTGTACTGGCTTACCGGAGGAGCATCGTGGTGACTGAAAGCGCTGTAAAAGTTTAAAAAACGGACTTTTCCGTCTAAATTCGGGCTCAACCTGCATCTCGATCGACTGGATTGTGAGTGTAGTGTGCAGAGGGACGATCGGCAGGACTGCCAGCCCGCTTCTGCCCAGAGGCCTCCAAGACTAGCTGCAGGCCGCTTTCCATCACAGCAAACAGCTACTGATAACAGTGAGTACCAACAGAAATAATTGCTCAAATCAGTAATTTTTGCCAAAAGCCAGCTGAATCTGTGTGCAGCAGTGTAGTCATTTTGCAAACAAAGACTGTCTTAAGTTTTTACCAGCAAAAGCAAGCCTGTTAAGCCATCGACTGTGAACATAGTTATGGGTTCAGCGTCAGAGTAAAGTTTCAAAGCCATGAGAGAAACTGTGAGTTGTATCAAGTTATGCAGCAAGAGTTACAGGCAATCCTGTGCTTGAAATACTGAGGCTTTAAGGGACTGTGAGCTAGAGCAATGTTTTCAGCAAGTGAAAAGTCCGTGGCAAATCATATAAATGTGCTAGGAAAAGAAAAGCACAAGTTTGTGCAGTTTTGAGCAAAGTTATCAGTAGAGTGTGTAAATCGGATGCGCAGTGGTTTGACCCAATTTCAGAATGTTGATGCACAGGAGTGCTGCCGCCGCCATTACAGGGTGGAGTAGTAATGTAAACACAGCAGCAGAGGAGCCATTTTGAAAGTGAAAGAAAGTGTTCGGTGATGTGGGACTTTCAATAACAGTGAGCGTTTGTTTGTTTTTTCTCTGCAGTCATGGCCTCAGGACCAGCCCGCTACCCGGATCATGCCAGAGCTGTGGTAGCAGTAGAAGTAAACAAGTTAAGGAACATTGAGAGATGTTACTATGGAGGACAACTGCCTCCTCATGTGGCGATTCCTGGATACCCAGTGCAAGTGTGCTTAATATGCTTAAATGCTGGAAGGGACGTCTTCATGGTACCTCACTGTTCGGGGTGCTTAGAGAAATATGGCTTGTTTAAAGTGCCCAAGATTCATTTGGCTCCCACATGGACAAAAATTCAAGAATCTGCAGCTGGCAGCACACAGCACCAGGCGGAGCCTGTTGGAGAAGGCCCCTCGGGGGGAGTGTGGCACAAAGCTAGAGGGTGCAGATTTACAGACAGAACAATGTGCTGATGTTTCGGATTCTGGATCGCAGAGAGACAATTCAGGCAGAGCATCAGTAGACCCTAGGAGAGGGGGGCCTAGTCCAAGTCTCATAGGAGAAGATGAGATGAGGGAGGCCTTTGAATGGGAGGTATCGACCTCTGCGCCCAGCGAAGAATGGATAGTCTCAGGAATGAGGACGACGGCTCACTCCTGGGCACAGATTCTCAGTGAGGAAGAAGAAGAGGGGGAACCTATGTGGCCTTGTGAAAAAGGAACAGGTAAACAGCCTCAAGCTCTTGACTCAGAGGAATGCATGGAAGACAGTGATGATGCCACTACCCTGGCTGTGCAAGAAGAAGTCAGGGATCCATTTTTTGTCTCGTTGAGAATGCGTAGCTGGCAGAACCAGGACTGGCTGCCCCCAAGCCAGGCCAGTGGTCTCAGGTTGACCAAAGCTAGTAAAGAGGAGAGACTGGTTCATAGGAAGGTGAATGAAATCTATGGGATGTCCTTTCTTCTGAGAGTCTGGGAGGAGATTGAGAACAGCAGGAAATCCTCGATTTGGGCAGAAGCAATGAAATGTGTGCATCCTGGTGCAAACAAGCATGTCAGGAACAGAATGTTTCATGAAAAATATAGCCAGTAGAAAAGAGGCAGGACACTGTTAATGGACACTGTTCGAACAGTGGATGGAGAGGGACGTGAAACCTTTCACAGTGTGAATTATGTGCACGCAGACGAGGTAATAATTCAAGCTCCTGACCTGTTGTGCTACTGGCCACAATGCAAAGACCTCCCTGCAAATGTGCCCACGCCTACCAAATGGAAAGCAGAGCAGTGGTAGTCAGTGCTGCCACTCCAGCCATTGCAGTGCCTTTGTTGTTCCGCTAGTATGGATGTCCAGGACTCAGGTGCCCCACATTCATCAGTTCTACAGTGTACTGACTTTCCAGAATCCATCGATTGGCCCATCAGATGACTTCAGATCCAGAGAGGACACCAGCCCAGCTGTATCCTGATTTATCGCCTGGTAACCGGATGACTTCAGACCAGCTGTTTTCCTTTTTGTTCCTGTTCCAAGGTTCCATCTCCAGAGATGAAATCATCCCAGCAGTTTCCAGATGTGCCCTATCGTTCCCGGAAGATGTCCGCCCAGCTGTATCGGAAGAGTGCTGCCCGGGAGAGTCTTCGGCCGAGGACCAGGTTGGTGTTTTGTTCGTTCTAAAAGGGACTGGTAAGTCCAAACTTTTCTAGTCTTATGACATTGCAGTACACACCCTACTCTAGCAGACTCCAGATGTATGAACTGTCCTCAAAGACTCTCCCCTTCGGGACTTTGGCCTGCTAGAACAGTGCTTCACCAGGCTCCGGCCCAGGAGAGACTCTTTAATGGACTTGCCTTTGGGCAGTGTGGTCACTAGATGGGACTTTTAGGGCACGCCATCCCCCAAATGTGTATTGTAAATAATGTCATTATTTTTCTACTGTTTTCTAATGTTTATACTGTTTTTCTACTTTTATAAAAAAATACATATATATTTTTGGGATTCTCCAGTGTTTTGGTAGTAGGGGTTTAGATGGACTGTGTATGCAGATTAGGAGTGTGTGTTGTCTTTCTTTTTCTTGCAGGTGTTCCTGAGAAGATAGAAGAGAAGACAAGAAGAGGAGGAGGGACTCTTCGGAATTCCTCACTAGTACTTTAGTGTGTAGTATTTAAAGTACTGTTGTTGTCACTGTGTGTAACCATTTTCTTCCACAGGTATGGTTGTGGGGAAATGTGGGAGTAATGTATGGTTGGTATTAGCTCCTGGTGTGTGGTTGCATGGTGCCCAAGGTCGGGGATGTCCTCTGTTTGTTTTGGGATTTGAGTTAGAGGCAGACAGGTTTTCCCTACAGGGCTAGGGGGGATATACAGACTGTGGTCCTGAACAGCCATAGGGACTACAGTGCTGATCTATTAGGGCTATGTTCTGGACAGTTCTACCAGAGCCATTAGGTACCCATAGTTAGCGGGTAGAGTAGAGGCTGATATGTCAGCCAAAGGCATCTAGGCCCTTAGTGTTGCCTGCCTGTGCTAGCACATGGTAGGAGGGGGCCGGATCATCCCCTTTCGTAGGCAGCAAATAGGGTGAGATGGCCTAAGCTGGGTAAATAATGACTGCGGACAGTCATTTTCCTGGCCCAGGGTGAATGTAACCCCCCTGTTACCCGGGGTTACTAGAATCCCAGTAAGACCTAGTGGTAGGCAGGGAAGGCAGCTTGTGAAACTCCAGTTAAATGGATTTCACACTGTCTCACTCTGTTCTCAGTCTCAGCTGAGACTGAGGGATGACATCACCATAGAACTCTCGCAGCTGCATGAGCCACACTGGAGTGCTGCAGTTGGAAGATAGGATAGAATGTTGGGATGTTTGAACAGAGTCTGTGTGCAGTCTTGGAGAGAGACAGCAGCACAGCAGTCTGTGTGCAGGCTCTCAGAGCCTTAAGCTCTGTTTTAGAGCTACTGTTAAGTAGGTGTGTGTTTCCACCGAAAGAGGAACACAGTAAGCTGACTGCTGAAGTGGTGGAGACCACTGTCACTGGTCCAAGTGCCCCCTCCTGGGGTTGCCTGTTTTCTAGGAGCAACCCTCCTGGTTCCGGCTAAGGAAGAAGCTGCCTATTTCAAGTTATGCTGCGGCACCAGAAGCTCTGAGAGAGAAATTCCTGTGAGGCACCTGCAACCAAAGGGTGAGTTCGCTCTGACAGAGGGCCACTGTTTTCACCTGAACTGTTGGAATGTGGGGATTGGACTACTTAATCTGTAGGAGGTCTAGTGTAATAGACACTGCTGGTTAACTCAAGAAGGTTCAAGTCCAGCACAAAGAGTGAAGTAAAGTGGGGACTGGACTGCTTAATCAGTGGGGGGCCTAGAGCAATGGGCTATACCAATTAAAAGTATGTTCAAGTCCAGCAAAGGGAAAGAAAGACAAGTACAGGAAATGTGACATACATTTAGCCTTAATCTACATTGCCAAGCTTTACAGTATGAGGCGTTTACTGTCCAGAGAAATAGCCGGGTATGAATTGTGGGAGCGAGAGGTGGGAGACCCCCCATCAGTAGTAACCAAATTCACCTCAACGGATTTGCTCTGTGGCACCTTTACTTTCTCTCAGGTACTTGGCCAGTGCTTGAGGAAAGTACCCAGATGTGGGATTAAAAGGAAGTTTCTCTGATAGAGCTGAGGTGGTTTAGGGAGCCACCAGGAATTGTTTCCATGATATATGGAAAGTGTCTGAATGGCCAGCAAGGGAATCGAGCCAGGGAAAACCCAGATCAGTGTACAACTTCGGGCTGTGTACCAAAAGCAGCATGCAAGTCCAGGCTGTGTGCCCGGTGGGTTCAGAGCCTGAGGGCTGAAGTGTTGAAGAAGTGTTCTTGATTCTTTTAATCTGCATTACCAGGAGTGTAGCCCGGTTGGGGTCCATCTATGCTTTGTTGTTCTGTTTGGATGTGAATAAAAGCCACACTTTAGAATCCCATTCCTGGTATTGGACATTACAGTTATTGCTTCCTGTGTTCGGAGTTACTTGGGTGCCCCTATGCAGAGTAGCCAAACCTAGCCTTTGTGTCGAGTGACCTATTCCTCCCCGAACCCAGTCCCAACCGGGTACTGCTGTCAGATTCAAACAGCATACCACCTGTCATTTGCAAAATGATGGGGTTGGGGGTTACATAACTATATACAGTTTTAACCAAAGAGATCCCAGTATCAATTACATTTCCACAAAATGATTCACATATACGTTTTTAACTGCAGGTATGAAAGGGGGAAGAAAAGACAGAACAGCAAGTGTGGGCAGAGAGAGAGCGAGAGGCAGAGAACTGCAAGACCGTCGAGGTGATCAAGTCCTAGGTCTCACAAGAAAATCTGGATGTGCAACCAGACAGACAAGAGACAGAAAAAGAGAGGATAAAACAGATCCATGCACTTAAACTCTTTCTGCATAACAAATGAGGCGGGGACTTATTCAGTACAGTCACATACCCCCCTTTTTAAGAGGAAAAACATTCTTTAAATTCTCCTTTAACATTACAGTAGCTTATAATATTTACGGCTCAGTGCATATGCAGTATAGCAAACAGCAAAATTTAAACTCACACTTTTTTTTTTTAACCTTTGGAATTCTCAATTCCTTATCCATATCTTGACAGAAAATCAGCACTGACATTCTCTTTCCCAGATTTGTGCATCATTTTAAAATTAAACTGCTGCAGTGCGAGGTACAACCATGTCATTCTAGAATTTTTATCCTTCATTTGGTTAATAATAATAATAAATTTGTTTGATTAAACGCCTTTCAAATATTTCAAGGCGTTGTACAAATCATCATTACATTCAACATAACAGTAAATACACTAACAAACAAAACCAGTAAAATATTAAAACAGTTTAAGATAAAACAGGGAATGCTTGATTCCATAAAAATGACTTTAAGACCTTCTTAAAACTATCCACTTTCTCGGAGCTGATGGGGCAGAGAATTCCAAAGGGTGGGAGCCGCAAAGCTGAAAGCACGGGCTCCGGAAGACTTCAAATTCACCCTCGGAATCTCCAGCAACCCCTCGTCAGCTGAGCGAAGCTGTCTCAGAGGGATGTAAGGCACAAGAAGCTCTTTCAGGTAGTCAGGACCCAACCCATGTAGGGCTTTGTAGGTCAAAAGACCCACTTTGAAGGTGATCCGCCACTGTATAGGCAGCCAGTGCAGAGTGCGCAGCACAGGGGTAATATGAGATCTCCTAGACACCCCAGTCAACAAACCTGCTGCAGCATTCTGCACAAGCTGCAAGCGGCAGATATCAACCCCAGCAAGCCCTAAGTATAGGGAGTTACAATAATCAAGACGAGATGTCACAAAGGCGTGGACCAAAACCGGCAAATCGCCTGGTGGAACCATGTGCCTAATCCTGGAGATGTTTCTAAGATGGAAAAATGAAGTCTTGACTACTGCAGACACCTGATAACGAAGGGTCAAGCCAGTGTCAAGCTCCACACCCAGGTTACGCACCTGTTCAGAGGTAGGGATCTGATCCACCCCTAGAACTAATCCAGAGGGGGACCCTATCCCTAAACCCTCAACCCTGCGAGCGGGGTCCACCACCATAACCTCAGTCTTTCCCGGGTTCAACTTTAAACCACTGGTATTCATCCAGTCTTGGATATCAGTGAGGCAATTATTCAGCACCGAGATAGCACTAGCCTGGTCAGGTGCAAAAGACAGGTAGAACTGGGTATCATCGGCATAGCAATGAAACCTCAGCTCATACCGTCTTACAATGTCTCCGAGGGGTAGCATATATACTGCGAATAACATGGGGGAAAGCACCGAACCCTGAGGTACCCCACAAGAGAGAAAGAAAGCCCAGGATGAGTATAAACCGGAAACTATTCTCTGTGTTCTCCCCAGGAGGTAAGATGAAAACCATCTAAGGACAACACCAGAAAGCCCGCAGACGGAACTCAGATGTTTGAGCAAGACCCCATGATCCATAGCATCAAAAGCTGATGATAGATCAAGGAGAACCAGAATAGAGCGGTGTCTCCGATCTCTCGCCATCAGGAGATCATTGAGCACCCGAACCAGAGCAGTCTCGGTGCTGTGCCTCTTACGAAAACCTGACTGGAGAGGCTTGTATAAACTATGGATGGTCAAATGGTTATCAAGTTGAGCCGCCACAACCTTTTCAATAACCTTCCCCACAAAAGGGAGGTTAGAGATCGGACGGTAGTTGGCAAGGTCATTCGGGTCTAAGGAAGCTTTCTTCAAAAGGGGAGTCACCACCCCTTCTTTCAGAGAGCTAGGGAAAACTCCCATCTCCAAAGAACACCGAATGATCCGAGCAAGGACCGGGCCAATAAGTTCACTACATCCTATAATCAAGGAAGTGGAACCCGGATCCAAACTACAACAGGTTGGGCGCATCTCAGAGACAATCCTCATAGTGTCCACGAGATCAGGAAGATCAAAGGAACCCCAGGAAACTCTGGACTTTGGGACAGCACACTGATCAACTGTAACAACCTTGGAGTGAGGTTGGGGACACTGCCTCTGAATGTCTTCCACCTTATTCGCAAAGAATCGAGCGATCTCCTCGCAGTCAATCTGCGTAAAAACTCGACGGACCTGCCGACATGCTGGGTTGCACAGTCTGTCAACAGTTCTGAAAAGCTGAGACGGTCGATTCCGGGCGACAGAGATTTCCCTGGACAGGAATTCTGCCTTCTTACGGGAAATTTCTGTTTGATAGAGCTTGTAATGCTCTAGCAAAATGAGATGGTTGACATCCGAGGCAGTCTTCCTCCAGCGACGCTCCAATCTACGCCCCAACCTCCGCAACCCTCTCAATGCCCCATCAAACCAAGGGGCGACGGGACGGCGCGGAAGGGGGAGAACACGGGATGGAGCAATCTGGTCAAGAGCAGCCGAGATGGCCCCATTATAGGCCACCACCAGCCGTGCAGGATCAGAGCATAATTTGTCACACAACGAGAGGTCAATAGCCGCCATCAGGTCTTCAGGGACAACATCCTGCAATGGATGGTATTTGACCAACTCCACAGGGGCCGACCTACCCAGGGGGGCCACAAAATTGAATCCAACTGAGTAATGGTCAGACCAACCGACCGGTTCCACCACCAAGTCGGATGCCTCGATCCCCAGGAGGAAGACCAGATCAAGAGAGTGACCTCCCTTGTGAGTAGCTGTGGAAACAACCTGAGTGAAGCCAAGAGATGACATCGCCTGGAGGAAATGTTGACCAAAAAGTGAAGATTCGTCGTCGACCCAAGCACTGAAATCACCCAGCACCATCAATTTGGGCGATTCCAAGGCCATGTCAGCGGCGAAATCTGTTATTTCCTGCAGGAAAAGCTTCTCCTCCCCGGGTGGACGGTAGATGAGAGCAATCCTGCACCCCACCCCAGCTACCACAGTACACTCAAATGATCTGGTCTCCTCAACTGGAACTTCAGTTAGGCCCGATTCGGTCTTGAAACAGACCGCTACCCCCTCCCCCTGCGATCCAATCTCGGGCAATGTATAACTGAGAACCTGGTGGGAACAGCGGCCTTTTAAAAATGAAAATTACGTACCTACCGTAATTCTTGATCTTCTCTTGTATCTTCAATTTCATTACTGCTTGGTTGTCGGAGGCGCGACCCGCTATGGGATTTTTTTTGAGTCGGCTCCAACGCGCGCCACCGAGGATGACGCATCACATACGCGCAAGGGGCGGCTGCTAGGTGCCGCAGACCTCCTCCATCCATCTCAGTTCTGTTAATGGAGAGGCAACTAAAGTGTAAGAAAAGAAAGTGAGGAAAGAGAGCCGAGGGATAGAAAAAGGAAAGGAAATAAACTGAAAAAGGAATAAGCCGATGGAGAATAGACAGAGGAGAGAGAATTCCTACCCTACGGGACCGCAGGGCCTCCTTTCTGGGGCAGCTCTACGGGAGGAACAGAGAGAGGGAGAGGAAGTAGAAGAAGAAAGAGAAGAAAGAAAGAAAGAAAGAGGCATGTTGAGAAGGAGAACAGTGCCCATCGAGCATTGTTGGTTGAGAGGCTTATAGGCTCGAAACTAATAAGGGAGCAAGAATCCCAGTTGCTAGGACTGAGGAGAGGTTCCATCGAACCTCCTGAACAGACCCAAGAGACGGCAGACTCTCTGAACTCTCAACATGCCAAGTCCCTTCATCCTAGTTGAGGGCTCCTAGACTGTCCGAGCAGAACCTGTTCCAGAAGAGCGCCCATCCAGGAAGAGGACTAAGTTCCTTAGCACCTTGTTTTAGTGCTACCACAGAAGAGTATGGGAAAGACTATGCCTTCTCGAAGGCAGTTTGTAAGAAAAATAGAGAGGAACTCAATCAGACTTGCTAGGACAAGGCAGACAGAGGCTTGAAGCTGACAAGTTCAGTCAGCAGCTGGAAAAGCATTGAAAAATAATGCCTGCCAGGGGGATTCCAAATTTGAGGAGGCCAAGACAGGGCATGGCCACCAGGCTGTGAAACTACATGACCTGAAGAAGGTAAGGAATCGCACCATAGGGCAGTCAGAAAGAGTTCCCTCAGAATTAAAGAAATTTGCAACCGTACTCGTTCCTCTCTACCTTGAGGAAAAAAGAGAGAATCCATTCACAAGAATGGGGGAAAAAAAACAGATTTTTTTTTTTTGGCATGAAGGCCAAGGGGGGAGAGAGGAACGAGACGGGACGGGAGAGCCACAGAAGGAGGACACTGAGGGGAAGGTGGGTGGGTATCAGTAATGAATGGTGAAGACACAAGAGAAGATCAAGAATTACGGTAGGTACGTAATTTTCATATCTTCCCTTGTCAATCTTCACCATTCATTACTGCTTGGGTGAGTACCAGGCCCCCCTCCCCCCTTGAAAAAAGGGGGGGTAGAACCCTGAGGGAACAAGACCCCCAGCCTCCTGTTGGTGAGGAACAGAAGGGGAAGACCCTGGCTAACACAAAGAGAAGCTTAAGTAAGAGAAGAGCTAGGAGGTGCCCCCCCCGAGGACGGGGAGACGGAGGAAGCCCCTGCAAAAGTCTCCTAGCTCTGGAGGAAAAAAGACGGGTCCTCCGGAAAGCGGAGCGCATCACCCTACGCCGGGCCAGGGGTGACAACCTTGATAGACGGAGCCATGCCGTCCGCCTAATGCAGATCGCTGTCCCCGCAAGCCTGGAAGCCACCTCACTGGCGTCATAAGATGCCCTTGCTTGGTGTCTTGCCAGCTCCAGGCCTATAGCGGAGAGGGCAATAGCCTGTCTGGTTTGCTCCGTATCAGGCATTGACGCTAGGAGCTGGGAGAGCATCGACCACAGATGCCGATTGCAGGCAGCGTGGTGAGCCTGATGTGATGCAATGCAAGCCACCGCACGAGAAGAAGAGAACACTCTTCGCCCCCACCGGTCGAATTGTAGTGAATCCGAATCTGGTGGGCGGTCGTGTGCCAGGCAGCGGCGCCCGGAAGAAGTCTCTAGGTACACCAAACCCGAGGACGGGTTGGGAGGGTACCCAGGATTCCGAGGGGCACAATACCTCGACGACAGTCAGCCGGGCTGGAGAAAGGGCGGCTGGCTACTGCCAGAAACGGATAGACGCCTCCTGGAAGGATAGGCCAGGAAGGTACCACCAGGTGCTGGGCACTGAATTCTCCAAGGAATTCACACGCCTCCTGCTCAGTATTGTCTCGCCTAATGTAAGAGATTCAAGATCCCTCACCATCCTCGGAGGAATTGCTGATATTCAGTGAAATCAGCGCCGGAAGAAAGATGAGCAGGGGTTCCTCTCTCAGAGAAGGAAGACGAGGATGATGGAGAGTCGAATGTCCAGAAGATTCCCGCGCGTGGGAGAGTCGAAGACCCGCCATGCATGTATCTAACGTATGAGGGGAAGACCGCCGCAGAACCTCTGAACTGCTCCCAGGATAACGGACCCGTAGGACCGACATGGCCTGGAAGAGCGGGGGGTGGATGCAGAGGTACTGGAGAAGGGCACCTATGAAGAGGCAACTGACCTCTGCCAGGGCTCTGAACCGGGGAACGGAGCCCGAGCTGGCGGGATCCCGGACAACAAACCAGGCCGCAAGATGAGACCCTGAGGATGCGATGCCTGGAAGAGCCCGGGGGGGAACCTCCACTGTGACAAACCTGGGACTGCATGGGTCCAGAAGGGCAGTCCACAGCAACGCCACTGGAGGGAACCCCGGGGCCCAAGAGGAAAGGGCGGGGTTCGGCGCTACGGCGCCTAGCCACCCCACGAGGGGTGGCCGCGGAGACCGGGCACCTGCCCCTGCCCCTCGACTCGAGAGCCCTCCTGACTGCAGCTGCCCCCACCCCGAGAGGAGGCAACAGCACCCGGGAGGGCAGCTGTCAAGGCCCCCTAGGAGGGGGAGCCTCCTCCTCAGTCCTCACCACATCACCCCCCTGGGACCCAGGGCCACCCCTAGCCCGAGGACCCTCAGCGGAGGACGGGAGTGGGGACAGTGGAAGGAGCCCGCTGTGCCGCCTAGCACCCTGTGCCACCGGGGACCCTGACCCCGAAGAGTCAGGGTGCCAGAATGGGTCCATATCTGTGTCATCGGCCTCCGAAGAGGACGAGACCAGCAGAACCTCAATGCTGGCAACCCCAGGGATCCCCGGAGCAACGGCGCCGGTGCCAGGGACGGCGCCGGACGACCCCCGCCCACTCGCGACAGCCAGGCCTGGTTCTGGCTCCCCTGCCGCACCAGTTAGGCCCACGGTGCCGCTCCCGGGGTCGGGACCCAACCCGGCGCCGCTGGGAGCACAGACCGGGCCCGCGGCGCCGCGAGCAGCACCGGAGGCAGGATCCAAAACGGCACCAGAGGGCGGCGTCGAGGATCCATTGGTGCCAGGCCCAGAAATCGTGGGCCTCGACACTGGGGGAGCCTGCACCTCTGAGGAGGTGACTGCCGAGGCGGTGTCCCCATCACGGCCCCGGAGGGGACCACGACGTTCCCCCGACACCGCGAGAGAAGCTTCCTCTTCAGCAAGAAAAGAGGAGGAAGCTTCCTCCTCCGTGGACCGTATAGGCCCGGAAGGGGACCCGGGGGAAGGGCCTAGAGACCTTACCTGGGAATCCCTGGAGTGACGCCGTCCCCCGAAGGTCGGCGGGGCCTTGCCGAGCTTCAACGCGCAGACTTCGAGGACACGACGGTCAATGGAGAAACAAGCGTCGCACACGTCCATGTCGTGGTTGGGTCCCAGGCAACAGAGACAGACATCATGCCAGTCCGAGACGGAAAAATGCCGGCCACAGGAGCACCGACGCATAGGGGCGCGGCCCGCCTTCGACTTACGCCTTGCTCCCGAACCGGACATGATGCGAACTAAACAAGGAAAAAAAGTAATAAAGCACTCGCCGCAGTATAGAAATAAAAAGGAACGGTCTTACCGGTATATGGCGTCGAGTGGATGGTCTGAGAAAAACGAGGAGTCTTCAGTTGTGGAAAAAAGAAACTATACGCTACCGCGCAGCAGGTGCAGCCTTGACGGCGGAGAAACAGAACTGAGATGGAGGAGTTCTGCACCTAACGGCCGCCGCAGCATGACGCGTGCACGTTGTCTGAGGGCGTGCTGTTGGAGCCGACTAAAAAAAAAAAAACAAACAAAAAACACCTCCCAGAAGGGTGCGCCGCCCGCTTAACCCAAGCAGTAATGAATGGTGAAGATTGACAAGGGAAGATCTGAGGTCGATTCCCATCCAACCAGGCTCGGAAATGCATGATCTGCCCTAGCAACAAAGTCTGCAATAAGAGCAGTCTTACTGCAGACAGATCTGGCATTGCACAACAGCGCTCGAGTAGGACGAGGGTGACGAGTTGTCCCAACCACTTGCCCTCTAAGAGAAGAGGTGCCCTTGGGTATGGGAACTAGAACGGGGTTACCACGCTCCAGAACCCATTTTGCCCAAGGGCGTCTTCGAGGCCTAACCACCCCAATGGAGAGCATCGCCACTCCGCTGTCCACAACCTCGAACATCCCCTCACCTCCCCCCTCGCACTATCCCCAAAGCCCTACAGCGATGATAGACTTGAGTTGGTAAGGGGGAGGAGAAGAAGGGACGGAAGGTGCGGAGAGCGGAGGCCGAGTAACGGACAACAGGTGGAACCGGCAAGCACATCAGGCTGCTTATAAAATTAAAACCAAATAAAACAAATAAACAATGAAACACTATCACCCACCATAAACTAAATAAAACAATACTATAATATAACAATTAAACAATCAAAAGAACTACTTTAAGTCCCACAGTCCTCTCACAGCCAAGAGACAAAAAATAATAAAACAATTATAACAACTAAAGTAAAATACAATAAATATTTACAGGGAAAAATATATAAACCACCCGCCGGAACTCTCTCACCGGACCGGAAGGGTGGAAAATAAGATGAAGACAAGCACTCTCACTGCTTAAATTTTCCCTCGAAATAACTAATCATCACAAATCCTAAAAATAAAATACAAATAATACAACAAATCAATATTCTATAACGCCTAAATAAAAACAAAATTAAAACAATCAACTGATCACAAAAACCAGCCAGTCCGAATGGGCTGGAGACCCACTGCTACTACACCAGGGGGAGAAGGCCCTTCGGCCAGCCACCCCGGGAGTATAGAGGGGAGAAGAAAGGACCGGCCGTCTAGCCAATCCCACTCCCCCCCACTGTGTGAGACCCTAGGCCAGGACCGCCAAAGCCCAATAGGCCACCAAAAATTAATTTCAAAAAAGTTCGAAAAACAGTAATTAAGTCCACAGTCACTTATCTTGAGGAGTCTTCTTCACGCTGCTTCTTTGCACTTCTTTATACTTCCAAAGGTCAAACAGTACTGGTCCACATCCTTAAAACATTCCCACAACCAGGATACCAAACAAAATTCCCAGAATAAGAATTCCAAATCAGTCAGATTTCAGGGGATAAGCATGTTTCAACCATGTAGTCCAGCCAGTTGACCCAAAGGCAATACCAAGCTATAGTGATGACCCACCACTGCGACTCCAGACGGGATCAGCCCTTCGACTGACTCCACTCGGGGTCTAGGGGAATAAGACAAAGGGTTGGCTCTCCAGCAGGCCCCAATCCTAACCCCTGCGTAAGTCACCTACCAACTAGCATCTCAATAGTGCCAGAGGACCTGAATAAATAAACCGGAACACCAGTAAGTCCCAACTTGTTTGAAATGGTTCCCACTCTTGCAAATCCAAGGAAACCTCGAGTAGACCCAGATGAGATCACACTATTGGGAGAATGAGAGAAGGGAAATCCATCACTCCAGCGAACTGCAGCTAGGCGCCCAGAGTAAACGTCGGCATAAGCCGCACAGTAACTAACAATGTCAGTGTCAGAACCAGGAAGCAGCATCTACCGGCAGCTCCAGCGTCAAAGTCACAGCAGGCAGAACAAGGAAGGGGCAAACACAAAGACAAGCCCCAACACTCCACAGCTCCACCTGATCTCAAACTTCAGTCAATCACACACCAAATACTCCAAAAAATGCTCCACAGAAAAGCCCCAACTGTCGATAGCTTTCCACCGAACCTCCGCCAACCAGACTTCCTCAAACAACGAACAGGCAGCAATTCGGAAGCCGGAGCCCAGGAGTCATCAGGTCCAAACTCGAAAATCTTCTCAGAACTATCTGGGTCCGTAAAATGACCATGCCAAATAAAAATAAGCTAAAAATTACATCCATGGTTAAGCCAAACTGAGAGGCTTATAATCTGTTACAAGTACAAAGTCAGCTCCTAGTAAGTAAAACTTAAGGGACTACATTGACCACTTTGCCACCAGGCATTCCTTTTCAATGGTGGAGTACCTTTTCTCTCTCTGTTGTGCAATTTCCTACTTATGTATAGAACAGGATGCTCTGTCCCATCTATATTTGACTCAGGACTGCACCTAGGCCTACCTCTGATGCATCAGTCTGTAACAGAAATTGTTCCTCAAAGTATGGGCTTCTTAAAACCGGGACGGAACATAATGCAACCTTAATGGCTTGAAAAGCCTTGTCACAATCTGGAGTCCATTTCACATTATTTGGGAACCGTTTCTTTGTGAGTTCAGTGAGGGAAGTAGCTAACTCAGCAAAGCTGGGAACAAATCTCCAATAATAACCAGCTAGCCCTAAAAGTGACTTGACATGTTTCTTGGTTTTGGGGACAGGGCTGTTAGCTATAGTTTCTATCTTGGAAACCTCTGGCTTGACTTCTCCATTTCCCAAAACATAGCCCAAATATCTGGTTTCCTGCATGCCCAATGCACACTTGGTAGGATGAATTGTCAGACCGTTTCTGATTGACTGGATAACTGCTCATAGGTGTTTCAGGTGGCTTTTCCAGTCTGGACGGTACACCACGACATCAACGTACGCAGTACAATAACCAGTGTGAGGGGATAAAATGACATCCATGTACTGCTGGAATGTAGTGGGTGCACCATGTAAACCAAATGGGAATGGTGGTGAACTGATAGAATCCTATAGGAGTGGCAAATGCAGTTTTGTCTAAGGATTCTTTAGCTAGGGGTATGTGCCAGTAAACCTTGGTGAGATCGAGGATACTGATAGTTAGCATTCCCCAATCTGTCCACCAAATCATCTATTCTGGGCATAGAATACTGTCAAATTCTGACACTTGATTGTTTCCTAAAGTCAAGGCAGATTCTAACATCCTCTTATTTTTTGTTTACAATCACCACTGGTGACCAAGAACTTCTCGACTCTTCTATGATATCCAATTCTTTCATTTTTTGTATTTCCTTAACCACCTCAGCTCTTAACTGCTCTGGTAATCGGTGTGCCTTTTGTCTAACAGGGCGCGCATTCCTTGTCATTATTACGTGCTCGACCCCTTTTGCTTGGCCTGGTACTGTGGTAAAAGTATTGTTAAATGTCTTTAGCAAGTTACAAATTTCTACAGTTTGTTCAGAGGTTAAGGAAACATTCACCTTTATAGCATCAACAGTAACAGTTTGTTCTAGTCCATCATAAGCTACGTCAATATCCTCTGTCAGTTTCTGGTAAAACTAGCAAAACAGCTGTTGGTGTTTTTTCAAACAATTTCTTGAGGAGATTAGCATAGTATATCTTAGTAAGATTTTTCCTATCAGGGGTCTCAGTCTCATAGTTAACTGTGCCAGTACATCTAAGCACTTTATAAGGCCCTTGCCACTTCATTAACAGTTTATTTTCTGTAGTGGGTAACAGTAGCAAGACCTTTTCCCCTGGCTCAACAACTTTTTCTTTTAACCCATGGTCATAATACACCTTCTGCTGGTTTTGGGCCTCTTCCTGATTACTATGGGTGATTTCAACATATTTTGCAAGCTTCTTTCTCAGGGCACACATATAAGATGTAATAGATTTTTTCTGATGGGGTTATCTTCCCATGTTTCTTTTATTACATCTAGTGGCCCTCTAGGTTGTCTAGAATTCAGCATTTCAAATGGTGAAAAACCTGCTGATGCCCGTGTAACTTCTCTATAAGCAAAAAGCAGGTAAGGTTAAGTATTGGTCCCAGTCTTTCCCTTCCCGTTTTACAAACCTTTTTAACATGTGTTTTAGGGTTTTATTAAAATGCTCAACAAGCCTGTCTGTCTGAAGGTGATAAGGGGAAGTTCTTATGGCAGTGATGCCTAGTAATCGGTATAGCTCCTTCAGTAATGCAGCACCAAAATTACTACCCTGATCAGTAAACACAGGTTACTCACCTGTAACAGTAGTTCTAGGAGTGGTATATGTTGTTTATCCACACTTGTTGGCATGTCCCTTTCCCTTTCAATCTTGCCAAATGGTCTAAAAGCTGGCTCCTCCCATCCACAGGGGTGGTATAAGCCTCGGCTCTGCCCCTTGACACCAGATCTTTCACACTGGAAGCATTGGTTGTGCATTGAAGCTGGGGAGGTTGGGTGGGTCAGTGCAGATTAATAACATACATCACTCCTAGAAAGAACAGTTGCATACTTACTGAAACAGTAGATCTTCGAGAGACTCTTGCAGCAGGTAATACACTTGGGTTATCACCAGAGGGCGCTCTTCTGCACAGCAGGTTTTCCCAGCAGTCTTTGTCTAGGGGCAGCCCACAGTGTGACCTCATCATTGTGTGACTATATAAGAGTGGGCAGCCCCAGGCATCATCAGTTCCCTGACAGCTTCAGCTCGCTGATATGCGAATCGAGGGGCCCGAGAAACTTTCTTCTTGCTTATTTGAGGATGTAAAAAAATTTGTTCTCTTAGAGAAGGAGGAAGGGAGGGAACACACCTGCTGCAAGAGATTCTCTTGAAGATCTACTGTTATGGTAAGTATGCAACTGTTCTATCTTCTTAGAGCACATCTCTTGCAGCAGGTAACACACTTGGGATGACTCCCAAGCAGTAATAACAGAAAGGGTGGAAGAGTATAGAAAGGTCCGCAGTACCCGCCGTGAAGGTAGTGTGGCAGCGGGAGGCCATTATCGTGAAGATATAGATTGTGGACCATGTGGCTACATTACATATGTCTGTAATGGACACTCTCATAAAGCAAGCAGCTGTAACAGCTATGGCTCTCGTAGAGTGCACACAGATAGGGTCAGGTAGTTTGCTGTACTTGTTAGAACATAATGCAATTAGCCAGTCACATGGAAAGGGTTTGTTTTGCAACAGGAAGCCTTTCTCTCGACCGTTCAAAGGAGACAAAGAATTGTGGTGTCATTCTGAGTGGCGTAGCTGTTTGAGTTATAGCATATGAGCACCCTGTGTACACTGAAAGTGTGTAGAAGTGAGACCCCCGGACTGGAATGTTCGGGGTAATAACAGGCAGCTCAGAGTATGTTACGAAACCATCGTGGGTAAAAGGAGGGGTTGATGCATAAGGAAATTCTGTCTTTGTGGAAAATAAGGTAAGGTTTGTTGTACCTTCGAGTCTGAAGTTTAGAAATACGTGTGGTCGAAGTCACCGCCATAATAAATGGAGTTTTCTGTTAGAGAAAACGAAGGTCGCACTTAGGGTAAATTGTCTAGAGGAACAGTTAAGGGCTCCACTATGGAGTAGGATGTCTAATTGGGGCTGAAGATATAACATTCCCCCGAGAAAACATTGTTGCCAAGTGATGTTGGTAAATCAGGTTGCCTTCAAGTGGTTCTGGAAAGGTCTGGATGGAGGTCAAGTGAACCTCAATGGAGGAGTAGCTCAGATCCATAGCCATGAGTGAGGACAAACATTCCAAGACTTGTAGCACTGGACAGGAAAAAAAGGGCCCATGGGTCGAGAAGTAGCCCATATGGAAAAACATTACCTTTATAAGTTGTAGGTTCATCGGGTAGATGGTTTACGAGATGCCAGCAGAATGTTCGCCACTTGCAAGGAGACCTAGAGATGTGATATAAAAAGTGTCTGCTGGAGCTACACATGGAGGTGGAGGGAGTAACATGCCTCTAATCTGTATCAGATCTGGTCTGATGGGTAATAGTAGTGGGTTTGCCACTGTTAATTGGTGTAGTAATGGGAGCCAAACCTGCTCAGACCACAGGGAGCAATAAGGATCATTGGGGCTGGTGCCAGGCACAGCTTAAAATAGCGGTCTTTGCAGGAGTGGGATGGGAGGGACGACAGAGAAATAGAGTCCTGTCAGTGGCTCAGTAGGTAGCACACTCGCCTCTGAGGCCGGGAGATCAGAGGGTTGTGGGTTCAGTTCCCACATCTGGCACTTGGGTTAATATCCCAGTACTGACACTGTAGTGCAGCATGAGAGGAGTGCTGCACTTCTGAGGTGCCGTCTTTCGGATGAGATGTTAAACCGAGGTCCCATCTGCCTGGATTGGTGGTAGTTCAGGTGGATGTTAAAGATCCCATGGCACTTATCAAAAAGAGTAGGGGAATTTTTTTTATTGAAATCTGAACAATAACTCAACAAATTATATACAAAACAATCTTACAACAAACAAGACCAGAAAAGGGAAAAAAGCAAAACACATAAATTCGTATAAATTCATACAGCTGTTTTTGGTTTTTTTTTAAGAGCTGAATAAAGCAGAACACAATTGTACAAGCATTATAATATGCAGGATCCTAATAAGTAAAGAAATCTAGAAAGTAAATAAATGCTAATTCATACAAATACCCCTGACATAAAGGAAACAGCATAAACCCCCATAATAAAAAAACAAACAAAATTAACGTGAAATATCGAAAAATAAACAAAAGAATTCCTAACACACAGCCATGTTGATAAAAATTAAAAACAGTAAACAATCAACAGAACCAATCCCTCCCTGGAAAGGTCATAAGATATCAAAACCATTCCAAAAAGAACCCCATCTGGACAATGAAAACTGAATGCGTTCTGTAAACAACAATTTCCCCACATCAGATTCTACCATAATTGCTAAAGTGAGCAGAGAAATAAACCGTTGCTGTAACAAAAGTCTGCATCTACTAATCCATAACCAATATAGAAAAAAAAAACATGAAGAACTTGTAATGTACTATACCGACTCCCAGGCTTTTCAGTAGAGAAGAAACCATAATATAAACTAACTTTTTGGGGCGGAAAGACTAAAGTGTGTTTCTAACGTTCTTTAAGAATATCCCAAAATTCTATGGCATAAAAACAATCGAAATACAAATAATCCATGGTTTCTAAAAGGGCTATACACTTATCCCTTGGGCAGAAACGCTCTTGCATAGATTTATGCTTTTGATTGCTACAGACATTAACCCTACCACGTATACCCAACCAAGAAATATCCCACATATGTTGCGGAATACGAGAATTAGATATATAACTAGCCAAATTCAAACTAACTGCCACAGGAAGGGCTGAGAACGGGGCATCAAAAAAAAATTGCCCCAAAATCGTCTTATACAAGGCTTTCTTAGTTAACATCTTTACTACCCCCACTGTATGCCCCAACATTTTATCTTATCAAACACTGCCCTCCATGTACTCAACAAAGGAGGACGGCGTTTATTTTGATGGAGAAACTGTCCTTTCTGCCATTCACCTAAAACACCTTGCAAATGAGATGTTAAAGGCACATCCCACAATTTTGGAATACCTCTTAACACTGGAACCAAGTTCATATATAAAAAAATTCTTAAAAAAACAAACAAACAAAAAAAAAAACCGGGTGAATCATCCCCAAACCTCCCTCTCTAACATCCAAATATAACGTATTCCTTTTGATGGGGTTTAAACGACTACCAAACACTCCACAAAAAAAACAACGCATCAAGGGGGTTTCTAATGATTTAGGTAAAAAAAAAAAACATTACTTAAAAATAAAAAACCGGGGATCAAATATGTTTTAATTAAATAAATTATTTTCTTCTTTGACAATTTATGCCTATTCCATTGAGACACTTTAGTATTCCCGTCCCGTAAAGCCATCTTCCAATTATCCAAAGCTCCCTCCCTACCACCAAAATAAAGTCCTAAAATCCTACAGGGTTGACTTTCAACCCAAAAGCATCCTACTGTAGTTGGACCATCAGGAAACTCCGAAATGCTAATGCATTTTGTTTTCTCACCATTAATGCGGGCACCCATGATCCACCCCAAAGAAATAAGCAGATCATAAGCCAACTGTATTGCCATTCCATCAGGTAATAAAAGACAAATATCGTCTGCATAGGCAATAAACTTCGGCAGGCAATAAGAGTCCACCGTTATAGCTCTGATAAAAGGGGATTTACTAAGTACCCTGAACAATGGATCCAAAGCCAAAACATACAGTAAGGGGCTGAGCGAACATCCCTGCCTAACTCCCTTTAAAATGCTATGAGTCCCCCCTCTCCACCAGTTTTCCAAAGGGACAACGTTAGCCAATGCGTAGCATAGCTGTACCCAATTCACGAACTGCATTGGTATGCCAAATGCCTTCATGCATTCCCAGACATAGTCATGTGATACTTCATCAAAGGCCTTGGATTGATCTAGGCTCACTAAAAAACCCTCTGGTCCTCCCACAGTATCCATGCTTAGTGACATGACCTCTCCAAGAAAAAATCAAGGCATCCGTCAGTTTCCTCCCAGGAACTGCACAAAATTGTTGTCCATTAATCAGATCAGGCATCACAATAGACAATCTATTCCCCAAAAGCTTAGAGAATATTTTAAAATCCACATTCAAAAGAGTCAAAGGTCTCCAATTACAAATGTCCGAATGATTCCCCTTCTTAAAGAGAAAAACTAACATACCTTCATACATTTGGGTGGGCAAAAGCATGTCTGAAAGAAACGAGTTATATAAAGCCAATAACTCAGTTGGCATAATTCGCCATAATAGTTTGTACAATTCTCCTGGCAAACCATCGGAGTCTGGCAAAACCCCACCTTTAAGAGAAGCAATCACCAACCCCAACTCCGTCTCAGAAAAATCAGCTATCATACTAGACTGTAAATCCTGATCTACTTACGGAAGATCCGCTGCCACCAACAGCTGAGAAGTAAAACAAGAAACTGGATGAGGAGTCCCAAAAATCCTGTTAACATGAAATTCCAAAAAATCCATTATACCTTTATTGTCCGACAGTAAAATACCATCTTCCCTGCTTAGGCTAGAGAATAGGCGACTATCTACTCTAGACTTACATGCCAAAAAGGGATTCACCTGAGCCAATCTCCCCTGTGTCCCAAACGACTGCTCCTTAAGTAAAGATGCCATGCGATCATATTGATACGGCAACATTGACAACTTTAGCTGAGTAATATCTCTTGATAAATCTAAGCCACATTCATATTGTCTAGAAATCAGCAATTGTAAAGAACGGCGAAGCGACAAATAATGCTCATGTTTCGATTTAGCCGCTAAACGGCTATGGGTCTGAAAATAGCCAACCAAACAAATTTTAAAAGCCCCCCACCAACTCCCTCTATCTTCATATAACCCGATAGTCGTAACCTGATCGTGGATGATCATTTCCAGATCTTTAATAACCGATGTAACACTTAAAAGAGAAGCATTTAGCTTCTAAAATCCCGGACCTTTCCTCAGACACTGAGGGAAGTCCATCGATACACCAATCAAAACATGGTCCGAAGTTTCTACCAGAACATAAAGCAATCTATCAATGCATAAATACTTTGGTACAAAAATAAAGTCTATACGGGAGGCCAAATTACCTTTAAAAAAGGTAGGCTTCGCTGAAGCTCTCCCAACTTGGTGAGAATCCTTCAAGCCAGCAAGGGAGAGGATTGAAGTCAAACAGGACTTATCACAATATTGTTTTCCTACTGCCCCCTTCTGCAAAAAATTAATATTAAAATCCCCACCAAAAAACAAATAACTCCACGTATACAAAAATGGTTGAATTTTGTGCAATAATTCAGTCCTCAAAGATTTTAACTGCGGACCATACATAGAAATCAACCGACATGTAATATCATGCACTCTAACATCAACGAGCAACGCCCTGCCAGGTTCAATATCAACCAACCTAATGAGTGTGACATCCAACGTAGTGAAGCAAATACCAACCCCACTACAGGTTTCTTCTCCAAAAGACCAAAACGTCACCCCCAGCGCCATTGTTTGCTAGCCATATCAGTCTCCAAAATCGAATGGAAACGAGTATCCTGTAGAAGAAAAACATCATAGTTCAACAAGGAAAGAATCCCATATGTCTGACGTTTTACATGAGATTTGATACTATTGACATTCAAGGAAGCTACAGTTAACGTAAAAGGTGATTAAGGGGGAGGTTTGGGCAATTTCTTACTGGATCTAGTTACCCGTTTCTTAATCTCAAGTTGCTAATGCTTAGAAGAACCTCCAGGTATAACTTACGATGAAGCCATGCTGGTCATATTGGGATCCTGAGCAGTAACAGGGAGTGCAAGGTCTACCTGATCACCCTAGGAAGATAGGATCGAGAACCTATTCACCAAAGGCAAAGGGGAAGCAGTTGCAATACTATTCTCATTACCATCAGAAGATAACAAGTTAAAATGAGAGTCCTGCAGTTCTTCATCTCCCCCTTCTTTATCTAACACTACCGGAGTTTGTAAAAAACTAGACTCTATCCCCTGCCTCGAAGCTGACCGAATAGGGGACCCTCGGGGAGTCGCACAGGGCGTTACCGTGTCTTCTCCACAACGACCTGCGTTAGGGAATGGGGGGTCATCCAGGGAGTGCTCATCTAACGATAATCCTGCAATTAAAGGCACCTTAACCGATATGCTAGGGCCAGTGCGTAAACTAGAACATCTATCATTCGAAAGTGATCCTCCCAGTCCCCTACCTCTGCGTCTACCTCTAAGTACGGGGCCAGGTTCCAACCCATCAGAAACACCTCTGATGTCACGAGCCTGTGCCAAGAGATGTTCTTGATCAGAGGACTCGGCAATATCAGAATTTTTCCAAGGGCAATCTGAATAAATATGATTGATTTCACTACATAAGTTACAGACCGGGGGAGCAGTGCAATCCACTATGGAATGACCCAACATGCCACAATGAAAGCACTTGACCTGGTCACATGAAGTATTCAAATGAGATAAGGAACCACATTTAAAACAACTTTTTGGTTGTCCAGCATAAAAAAATAATACTCCTATCTCTGCCTAAAAAGAAAGAGCTAGGCAAATGTTGAATTCCTTTAGCATCATGAATTAAACGAACACGGATAGTCAGACTCCCAGTCCAAAAACCATTCCCATCCAAAATAGGTCTCGGCTTGTCTTGTACATAACATTTCTTTTCCAACCAAAACATAATGTCTGAAATGTTTACGCCCTCATTCCTAAAAAGGATTGTGACTGTTTTAACCGTGGGCTTCGTAATTAGGATAGCTTGAAATTCTTTCCAATGTTCACGATCTTTAAGGTCATAGTACAATCTCCAAAATTTGTCCAGGGATATCCCAGTACAAAAACTGATGTAATAGGAATCTCCAGGGGGGTGTATCAGTGCATATACTTCAGCAGGCGAAAAAGCCATAGAATCAATGAGCAAAACTTTCCCCCACCCAAAGTCTATCAGGAGCTACTTGTGACAGCCTTCGGTATCTTATTCGGACTAAGTATCTGCGTTTAGCAGACTCCACTGGCTTTCTAAACAAGCCAGCAAAAGCTTGCGTACTGAGCCCCGCAGGTCTCAAAGAGCTCAGTCTCAGGCAAAGCCTTACCACAATCCAATTGTGACGAGCATGATATTGTCTCAGATGCCAATGCTGAAAGGTCTGGCATAGAACTAGCAAGAGGGGATAACAAAGTTGCTTGAGACGGCTGAATAACTGGTTCGCCTGTATGCCTCATGCACATAGAAAATCACTAGCCTCACCCTGAGGTTATGCGATTCACGACTGCCTGTAGCCAAGGTCTTAGAAATTTCTCCATCAACCGATAATACATGCAAATCTTCCAGTGCTTTAAGGTGCTTTGCAGAAACCCCAGGGACAGGAATTAAGGGGTATGGGACCTGCCTATCTCCGGCCCATACCCAACCTGCCTGTTGTAGCGCCTCTCCTGGGGTCCAAGGCTCTAAAGAGCACGAATGTCCAGACAATATACCTGAAACATCTTCACCACCCGAAACAGTCTCCGATAGTATTTTTGCTGTAACATTGCCAACCTGTTGTCCAAAACGCTTCCCTCCATCAAGAATAGGGCTTACAGGGGAACGCTTTCTCTTGCTCCTTTCGGCATCCAACTTCCTCTGGCACGAACGAAAATCCTGTTCTGCTGTATTAATTAAATCCATAAGATGCAGTTTTTTCTTAGCAAGCTCATCTTGCAAAATTAATTTGGCCGCATCATCCATATCTGATTCAAGCTCAAGGCTCTCTGAATCCAAAACCACCGGAGCATGTTCTGCTGCAGACCGAATATCCTCATCAGACATTCTCTCAACCGTAGAGTGGTCCGGAGCCACGAACCCACTACCTTCCTCCACCATCTCCTCCGACCGACTGAGGTCCTCCATCTCCACGAACGGATGGACAGTGCCACCAGTGGAGAATTTCCTTGGTGTCCTGGCCAAATTTCCCTCATTCACTAAAAACACCACCAACAGCTTAATCTGGTTCAAGGTCAGTTGGCATTCATCTGTATCCCCCCTCCCCCGGGTCGTGCCTGAAAATAGGCAGGATTTGTCTAGTGCACTTACCCAGTCAACAAAACTAAATAATAAATAAATAAATAAAATAAATAAATAAGGTCGGGACAGGGCAGCTACAGAAAGTCCTCGTTTTTCAGGAAAGGACGAAAGGTCCGGGGGACAAGCCGCACTGTTCTCATTTTTTATTTATTATGCTTTTTGTGCCGTCTATCACTAGTACCTCAGTCTGGTTATGGATCCCTCCGCTCCCACTCCCACACTGGCCACAACTCCGATACCCCTGGCTTAGCCCCCAGGGTGGGGTTTCGGCACTTGCCCTAACTGCCACAATCAATGGGATAGGTCAGAGAGCCAGCCTGGGAGCTAATCGAAGCGGAGGGGCGGGCTTCATGAAGGCAGCAGGCAGCGGGTGTTTTTCTCCCCAATGTACGGGCCGGGGACATGCAATGATAGCCAGCGTCCGCCCCCCTGAATGTATTGGCGTTGGCACTTGCGGTACACTCAGCCTCCGCTAGGTGTCTGTATAGCGCCGAACACTCTACCACCTTCCCCCCACGGGGAAGGAGAGCAGTTGTTGCATGCTCAGTCCTTTTCCCCCTGGCCGGCCCTCCGACACATTCTTCTAATTTTTTTAATAGATGTACATGGAGAGAGGCAGAGCCTGGGACTCACTGTCCTTGAGTTTTGTATGGAACTAGATGTGCGCCCAGCCATCAGGAAAGCCTCAGTAATTAATGTTGTGATGGCGGCAGGGACTGGAAGGGGACACCCTGAGAGGTATGGGAACAGCATGTGCACCAACTGAATGGTGTAGTGACACCCAAATGCAAGCCTCGAAGGAATTAGATTGTTGATGCTACTGACTTTGTAGTACTCACTGGTTAAGCTGCATGCATAGTGTTGTGTGGGTACTGTTGAGATGGCCATTGCCATATGTCTTAAAAGGCATAGTAGTTTCATTGATATGTACTGTACCTCTTAAATTTGGATAGCAAGGGACATAAATGTGGTTTGACTGTCCTCTGGTAAGAAGCCCAACCTACGGCGGTATCCAAGACCACTCCTATGTATTAGAGACAGTGGATGGGGATCAGGTGGGAATGGGGCTAATTTGCCGTCCAGGTATGGAAGGATGTGATGGTTATGACCTCAAAGCGCTGCAGTCATCACAGCAAGTGTAAGCGTGTGGGTTCAATAACAGATTTTCCAGTCAATCAATCTAGTGCATAAAAAACTCAAGTGCTGCATTTATCATTTTATTTCAAATGATGAATAAATAAAAATAAGATATTTACAGAAAATAAATAAATGGTGTTAAAACTTTCACACCAAAATAAATAAAAATCAGGCAAGTCTTCCTGCAGGCTCCCTGTTCTCCTCTGTATATACAATATATTTTCATAAATCTCAATACTGTGTGAAAACTCTCACACCTCCTATTACCTCGTTTGATCAGCAAGTACTGACCAACCTCCCTCTGTTGGATCCCTAGTGGACAGGTTATACAACACAAAGATTGTGACATCACCGACATGTGACTTAATTATACTGAAAACCTTATTCCTCTGGTCTGGAACAAATGGTTTAGATTTTTAAAATCTCATGGCACATAGCTTCCCAAGTCTTCTTACTGTTATGACATAAGTAACTCTGGAAAGGTACTGTTATGACCTAGAAGAACCTTAATTAGCAGTATAACATCATAAGGAGCTTTTTAGCTCCTCCCCTTTCAGTGACATCACCATCTTCTTTCCTATAATTGCAGTCATTTTCAGGACTGCCAGCCCTATAGAAGACCTATAACCTGCCCTGTTTAGGTAAGGCACAAAACATTTCAAAAAAATGCTATTTTTTGTATTTATAGAGCATTCTAACCTTCCCAGGATAAACAGAGTAGGGGCGCGCTCCCTCTCTATTTACCCTGCAATGGTAGAATGTCTCTGATAAAAAGAAACCTTTTTCTAATATGTTTATGCTGCAAAATGGTTTCATTTTATTTCACAACTGAAACATATGCCAGAATCAGCCTCTCTCATATCCTAGCATTATTAGACTGAGCTGCACATTACTGCTGCCTCATTTTTTTACTTTGCAGCCTTCAGATGGCTTTGACTTTCAGCCGTCGGCAAAACATTTCAGTAGACTCTCCCCTTTCAGTACTTTTACTTTAATTCCTTTGTTCAGAAACAGCAAGTTTAAAGACAGAAAACATATTTATGTGGCATTACTAAGTCTGCACACTATTTGCAGCACTTCCTTAACTTTATTCAGCTTCTATTTGCTTTGTTTTTCAGAGAGCAGCGCGAGCGTTGCGGTGAGCGTTGCGACGAGCGGCTGCAGGGTCTGTTTACATCTCCCTGGCAACAGCCTACTTGCTTGCTCTTCATTTTTCAGCGACTTCACTTGCATGAGAACAGTTTAAAGCAAAGGAATGTTGCTTTCTTAGAGCTCTACGGCTCTAAATACACACACAACTATGTGAAGGTGCACACTCCTGTGTGATCATGCGGGAGTGCAATCGGGCGCACAGAGAGTTGCTATTCAATCGGGAACAGTTTGGCAAATATCTCTGGGGATTATAACACTTGGGATTGATGTCTTAATACAGAGATTTAACAGAAATCAACAGATTGAACATGGCATAAAGGTCTGTTTACATGGGGGAGACTGGTTTTAAACGTCATGTGGCAATTAAAGTAATTAAAGAAATTTTAAACAAAGAGACAGTAAAGATAAGAACCATCAGGTTGGCCACCCTGACAGGAATTTAGGATAGATAGAAGAGATACAGATGATAGGACAGAGTGAAAAGTAGTAATTCTGGGGTCAAATTCTCATCCTGCCACAGTAAGGCAGGGGGTAAACACCCTCAGAGTGGATGAAAATCGGAAGTGCAGGGCACAGACTGGCAGTGCTGACCCAGCAACTCAAACCAAAGGAGGCAGTAGTATAGAAGTTGGGGCAGTGGTTGTAGAGGAGGCTGGGATGGAGCGTGGCCTCAACTGATGACTATGTAAGTTCCCCGTTGTCTACCATTTCTTCTGAATTGACAGTATTGGTAGTTCGATAGTTGAGCAGAGTGATACCAGTCAAGGACTGTTCTAAGTCATCTACCAGACGCCCGGAGGTTATCCATCATCATCCGAGTGGCAGGATCACAAAGTTTGAGCCATTAAATGGCGCAGTCATAATCTTATGTTGCACAGCTGTGGTAAAATAGTAGAGTCTGAGCCACACAGAAGTTGACGGCAGAAGGAGACCATTAGGTCCAGCTAGTCTGCCCATTTGTTTTAGACCTATTTTGACACACATTAGTTGCCCTTTGTAGTGAGGGCTCCCTTGTGTCTATCCCATGCATTCTTGAATCCCCTTCCCGTGTTGACCCCCACAACCTCTTGGGGAAGGCTGTTCCAGGTGTCCACCACTCTTTCTGTGAAGAAAAACTTACTGGTTTGGTAGAGAACCTCCCTCCTTGGAGCCTTAGGTCATGTCCCCTGGTCATGGAGCCCTTCTTGAAGTGAAAAAGTTTCTTTGCCTGTACCTTGTTAATGCCTTTTATGTACTTGAATGTTTCAATCATGTCCACTCTCTTCCTCTCTTCTCTACTCCAGGGAGTACATATTCAGTTCCCCAAGTCTTTCCTTATAGGACATGTACTGCAAATCCTGAATCATTTTTGTCGCCTTTCTCTGTACTGTTTACACCCGGTCAATGTCCTTTTTGAGGTGAGGCATCCAGAATTGGACTCCATATTCCAGGAGAGGTCTGACCAGCTATCTATACAGTGATAGTATCACCTCTCTCCTCCTGCTTGTGATTCCCCTCTCAATGCAGCCCAGCATTCTGTTGATCTTCAATGCTGCCTTCTCACACTGCTTACTAACCTTCAAGTCATCTGAGATCATGATTCCCAGATCTTGCTCCTGGTTTGAGGCCGCCCATCTTTTGCCTCCTAGGTAATACTCCTTTCTTGGATTTTTCTTTCCTATGTGCTTGACCTTGCACTTTTTAGCGTTAAATCTCAGCTGCCTCACTCCAGACCATTCTTTTAGTTTCTTGAGGTCAGCTTCCATTTTGCTCATTCCTTCTGAGGTGCCCACCCTGTTACACACCTTGGTGTCATCTGCGAACAGATGCACCTTCCCTTCCAGTCCGTCAGCAATGTCTGTTATAAAAACATTGAAGAGCAGGGGCCCCAGCACTGAGCTCTGGTGCACCCTGCTACTCACCCAGCCTTCCGTCGACTGCGTTCCATTAACCTACATGCCAGGGACTCCATTACCTGCATCCCTACTGCCCCTCCCGTGCATGCTGATCCTCCGACGAGGGATTGCTAGAGATTTCCAGGATACAGCTAAAAACATCTGGTGCATGATCTTTTGCCTTTATGGCACCTACCCAGTGGAAGTCTCTACCTCTCTGGATATGTGATAGCCTGACCGTTGAGGGTTTTAAAACTAACCTTAAAGCACATCTTTTTCTTCAGGCTTTTAATGGTTTTTGATTTCCTGCTATTTATGGATTTGTATTTCTGTTTGTAATGTTGAAATGCTTTTATGAATATTGTTCAGGCGCTCTGAGCTTTGGAAGGGCACCTTTTTATAAATAAAATGATGATGATGATGATGAAGAGCCTGTACCCTTCTAGGTTCTGCCTTGTAACCAGTTTTGTACCCATCTGACTACTTCTGGACCGATCCCTGTGTGGTCAAGCTTCTTTACCAGCCTTCTGTGTGGAACAGAGTAAAAGGCCTTACCAAAGTATAGGTAGACCACATGTACTGCCCCACCGTAGTCCGCTATTATTGTAGCATAGTCAAAAAGCTCGAGCAGATTTGTCTGGCATGATCTACCTGCTGTGAAACTGTGCTGTTTAGGGTCTTGCTGGCTGCTAGTTTTGAGGAAGCTATGATCCTCTGTTTGAGTAGTGTCTCCATTAGTTTCCCCACTATAGATGTGAGACTCACCGGTCTGTAATTATTAGCCTCTTCACAACTGCCCGATTTGTGAAGTGGAACCACTACTGCCTTTTTCCAGTCTTCAGGTACCACACTGCTCCTCAAGGATTTTGTAAACAGAAGTGCCACAGGGGCTGCTAATTCTACCCTCAGTTCCTTAAGGATTCTGGGGGTGAATCTCATCTGGTCCCATGGCTTTGTCTGCTTTTAGTTTTAGCACCTCCTGTACTTCAGCGTCTGTAAAGGGACTCGTGTCTACCCTGGTCCTGGGGTGTTGTGTTTTTTTCAGGGCTGGACCACCCCCTGGGTCCTCTTTGGTAAACACCGAGCAGAAGTATTTGCTGAGGATTTCATCTTTCTCTGGGTCATGTTTGGTGCATTTCCCTTCTTCAGTAGCGATCTTTACTATCCCATTTGCCTTCCTACGTTCCCTAATGTATATAAAAAAAGACTGGTCTCCTCTCCTTGCCCCTTCTCCTACTTTTTCCTCCATCTAGGCTTCTGCCTTTCTAATTTGTTTGTTAGACTCTCATTTTTTCCTTGTAAGACTCCCAGTCTTTCCCAGTTTTGGTTTCCTGGTATACGCTGTATGCCTTCTTTTTTTCCTTTGACTGTGGTATCCACTTTCTTGAAAAACCATAGAGGATTTCATTTTGCTTTGCTGACTCATCTGGCAAATTGATCTGTGGTCGTCTTTATTGCTCTCTTAAGACTCACCCACATGACTTCCACCTCAACCTCTATTTCCATTAACTAGCTACTTATGTTGTTCTTCATTTTTTAGAAGTCAGCCTTTCTGAAATCTAGCACCTTTATGTTTGAGTGGCTGGTGACCTGTGTTATGTTTACCTTAAAGCTTACCATGCGATGATCGCTGTTGCCCATATGGCATCCCACTCCGATGTCCTTGATCCTTTCAGAGTTTCCTTGAGGACAAGATCGAGAATGGCATCTCCTCTTGTTGGGGTTTCAACAAGCTGGCACAGTCTCACGCCTTGTAGTGACAATAAGAAGTCCCTACTTCTTGCTGCCGTTAGTGTGCTCCAGTTAATATCTGGTAGGTTGAAGTCCCCCACCAGTATTACTTCACCTTTATCACACATTTTGTGGATTTCCTCTATTAGGTCTTTGTCTCCTTTATCTCCTTGATTTGGGGGCCTGTATACAACGCCGATTCTGAAGGGTTTTCCCTTCCCATGTCTACTGTTCGCCACAGTGACTCAGAGTCCCCAGGTTGCCCTTTTACTTCTGTGACTTTTATTTCCTCCTGAATGTAAAGGGCTAGGCGCCCCCCCTCTTTTTTTGTCCTGCCTATCTTTCCTGAACAGGCTGTAACCAGGAATGGCCGTATCCCATCTGTGGTTTTCCGTGAACCATGTTTCTGTTACAGCCACCCAGTCCAACCTTTCTGTTTCCAAGATGGCTGTGAGTTCGGGAAGTTTGTTAGTTAGGCTCCTAGTATCTGCAACAGCTGCCCTCCAGGAATGTACAACCTCTTTGGCGCGAGGTTGTACCCTCTTGCTGGACTGCTACAGTTTACTCTTTTTGGCCAAGAGATTATGGAGGTTGCTGGTTCCGGCGGATGTTGGCTCTGATTTGTTTTCTGAGGATGTATGTGCACATTTGGCATTTTGGGGAGTGATGACCAGCCCACTGATGGCAGGGGTGTGAGCTGCATCACATTCCCCTTATTTAGTTTAGACTATCTGTATAAACATCAAATTTTTGTCTGTGTGCTTGTACACCTTCTCTGTTTAGTTGGAATCCATCGTATTTAAAAAAAAGCTCTTTTCCAAAAGCTGTGCCAGTTCCCTATGTAGTGGTATCTCTTGTCTTGGTGCCAATCACACAGCCATGAGCTGAATTTGCCTACTTCAATCTCTCCGACTCGCTTGGTGCTTTTTCCTTTTTCCCCACACTGGCAGCACTTCTAAGAAGGCTAATTTGGACAGAAGGGAAGAAAGTTTGTTGGCCAGGTCCTCAAAGTGTTTCTTGGCTTCCTGAACTGTGTGATTTGCCAAGTCATTGGTACCAAAGTGTATTGTTATATGTGTAACATCCCAATACCTGCACAACTGTCTTTACGTGGTTAGTGTCCCTACTTGCAGAGGCTCCTGGTAGACACGTTACCATGATGTCGCTTTTAACATTTTGTGTTAGGTGGTGTTTACTCCTCGGATCATGGAACCCCCAATTATGAGAATTTTGCTCTTGTTTATATTATATATTGTATATACCAGTATTTTTGTTTTTACCGTAGTTTGTATTGGTTTTAATTGGTGTGTTAGCCTTTTTTGGAGGTTTGATTTCTTTAACTTGTATTATTTTGTCTGTGGTTGGTAGCAGTGGAGTGAACCTATTTTTTATTTTGTGTGGCCAGGAAATGCTACTGTTTTTTTGGCTTCCCTCCTGGGCCTCCTACGATGCCTCTTTTTCCTTACCACCTGCCAGTCTCTGGGTCCTGCCTTGAGTCCTGTCCCCTGGCAGACATGCTGGTACTGGTGGTGGTGGTGGTGGGGGTTGAGGAGGTGTGCTATAGAATTCCCTGTACTAGAGGTCGTATATTATAGTCCAAGCATCCTGCAACTGGGCTGCAAGATCCACTATGGCAGAGCACGTATGGCAGTGTCCTGGTTGCCGTTTGTAGATCCTACTGTACAGCGCATCATAGTTTTCGCAACTGACAAGGTCCATTTTTTTTTGGTTTTGTTTGTTTTAGTTGAGAGATAGTGCTAATTCCTGTTTCTTGGCAGGAAGTGTGGACAAACATGAAAACAGAACTGTGAGGTATTTTTTTGTACCTTACTACCTCCTATCAGGTGTTCTGGGCGGTGCTACACGCCTGTAAAGCAAGAGCACTCTGGGGAGGGTCAGTGGGTGTATCTGACTGTTCCCTGTATGCTGTATATTCTGATGGTAATATATATCCTGTTACAAGGAGGTGCCATGAGATAGAAATACCAGTGGCCATAGCAGCCAACAATGGTCCCGGGTCATGGAGCAGAAGGGAATTCGTCAACAAGAGCTGTGGCTAAAGACCACAGTGTACGTTGGTATGTAACCATATGTCCCATATAATTGAGAATCCGAAGATTCTTCAGTCCCGTGTGGTATATACAGTCAGGCAAGGTAGCCCAGATGGCAAGAGTCTGTTAGTTGGTAAGGAGCTCATATGTCTAGGTTGGTTAGTGCGATCATGAGCAGCATTATCGGCTACAGAATCTGCACCCGGGGTGTCTGCAAAGTAGAGATGGTCCACCGGCGTTTGGTATAGGCGATCTGCCTGGCCTGGTATGGCACGACCTTTGAAGGGTGATTCCAGGCAGGAAATACTGCATTGAGCAGCGTCTCAGGAACCGAAGTGAAAGATGAGGCCTCAGAAAGAGGCTGAGGATCGGCATCATAAGGAGAATATTCTCCTAACTTTTCTTCAGAGTTATCCTCCAGAAAAAAGAATCTTCCTCCCTAAAATAAGGAGATATAGCCGGCCCGGTGGCGCTGAGGCGCCTGGTCACTACACACCTCGCGCCCGCCGGCGATTCTGTCAGGACAAGCACGGGTTGCCGGGTCGGAAGGAGATGGATTGAGCATCCAGAGGACTGCCTCCATCTCCAGGGTGGGGATTTAGCGGCCGGTGCTTGCCTGACGCTCAGCGGAGGCTGGGGATCAACAGCACGCAGCCGGAAAGAGGGAAGCGGGACGGGCAGACGCCACTCAGTCGCTGGGCGCCATTGCACGCTATGCCCGCCTGGGAAGAAAATTGAGAAAAATGGAGCCCGGCAGCACGACGTCGCTCCCCGCGCCATTCCTTCGGGGACGCCTCCCTGGCATGGACCCGCTCGCTGGGTTGAGTCGCCCCCACCACCCTGCCGCGAAGGGTAAGTCGCGGGTGCGAAAGGGAGGTCTCATGTCAAGGGATGGCGCCGGAGGAACGGATGAGTGCGGGGGGGCGGGCGCCGAGCTCCTGTGGAGAAATAACATCCGTAATAAAAAAAAAAAAATAAGGAGATATATTAGGAGGATAGTCCCAATCTGAATGGAAACGTGTCAGAGGGGATGTAGGTGAGTGTTACCGCTGAGAAGATTCCCTGGGACTGGAGGTCTGAGCATCTATCATGACCTGTAAAAAACTGTCTGGGTGACAGTAGCCACATGTACAGAGGACGATGTGGTGACAAGGGTTGTCTGTTTTATGGGAAATCATAGGAATCAAAGATAATGCAATTTTCTGCATATGCAGAGATCTGGAGCCTGGGGTGTATAAACCAGGATCCTGGGGTGTCAGCAGTCAGCTGTGCCCTTATGGATGACCAGTTAAAAAAGGAGGAGAAATGATAGTGAAGATAAAGAATTTATCCTCCAGTGCAGAGCCTGAAGCCATCGTCATTGACAAAACAGATGCAGAGGACAGTCCCAAAAGGAGGAACCCTCGATGGATCGGCTAATCAGCTGAAACAACTGCTATAAGTGGGTAGACAGCAGTGTTGACGAAAAGGTGGGTAAAGTCGGCAACGAGGATAGTGTCTTATATGGCATCCACGATGGGGTGGCACTTGAAGAGGTGGCCATCGAGAAGCGATTTGTAGGAGGTATCCTGAGTTGCACCAGCAAAGGTGTGCCACAGGTAGAAGTGGCAGTCAAAGGGTGTGCTATCTCCTTTGATGAAGAAGTCATTTGTATGGGGCACTGGCGGTGGCATACACCGGCCGCAGTGGCCAAAGACGAGAGGAACACCTGGGAGGGCAAGGAGTACTACTCCATGGCCCGGTGATGCTGAAATGAGCCTTAGGGTAGGCATCGTCCATGAAAGTGTAAATGACAGCCATGATGAAGGCATCACATGGTGCACTATCCATGGTGAACACTGGTGGTAGTGGCGATCAATAAGTGCAGTTTGGAGGACGTAGTCCGTACAAGCGACGTTGATGTTCATCGACAATGAAGTCAGCTTGCTGGGCACCGTTGACGGTATGCACTGGTAACAGTAACCATCGAAGAGAGCACATCTGAGAAGGATGAGGAGTATCGCTCTACATCTTGCTGATCATATGGTGCACGGTCGATGGTATACTAGGAGTAGCGACGTCAATGAGTGCAAAACAACGTTGAGAATACTGCAAATGTCGTCGACTAAAAAGTAATCTTTGTGAGGCACCATCAACGGTGTGCAGTGGTAACAATGGCCATCCAAGATAGCAGACTTGAAGAAAATAAGGAGTGTTGCTCCACATCTAGCTAATGTAATGGTGCCCCCGTCGACAGTGTACACTGCAAACAGTGGCTGTCGATGAGAGCAATTCTGAGGAAGATGAGGAGTATTTGCACCGCATCCAGATGATGTGATGGTGCCCCGTTGACAGCGTGCAGTGGTAACAGTGGCCATCGACAAGAGCAACAAGGAGGAAGTTGAAGAGTATTGCTCCACATCTAGCTGATGTAGTGGTCTCCCTTCAATGGTGTACACTGAAAACAGTGGCCATCGACAAGAGCATCCTTGAAGACGAGGAGTACTGCTCCACGTCTTGCTGGAGGAAAAAATAGTTGTTATTCAAAAACATCGACGAAGACAAAGTAGGTAGGTTTTTCGTTGATGAAGAAAGATAATCATTGATAAAGGTGGGAATGTTGAGAAAACACCATTCTGAGGTCGATGTCTTGTTGATGAAGAACTGCATGCACTGGGAAGAGGAAACTGCTGCTCTACTGGCTGAAGACAGCCCCCCCAAAAAAAAAGGAACCGAGGATGCATGGGGCCACCCACTCTTATATAGTCACACAATGATGAGGTCACAATGTGGGCAGCCCTTAGGCAAAGACTGCTGGGAAAACCTGCAGTGCAGAAGAGCGCCCTGGTGATAACCCAAGTGTGTTACCTGCTGCAAGAGATATACTCGAAGATCTACTGTTACAGGTGAGTAACTGTGTTTCTAGGGATGTGGATATGTTGTTCTTACTCACGCTACTTGGCAAACACCTAGCAGTTCTCCGGGAAGAGGGAGGCAAGGTGTACACTCCATACTTAGGGAACAGAGATTGTAGAACTGAGGCCCCAAAACCAGCATCCCGGCTTGAATCTAGGTTGATGTCGTAATGGGAAATGAAGGTGTTTGCTGACTTCCAGGTAGCAGCCTTTCAGATATCCTAGATAGGGACGTCCCTAGCCACTGATGCAGCAATATGATGGGTGGAATGAGCTCTTTTCCCTACGGGAGGTTCCTTACCCGCCAACCAATAGCAGAGATCAAAGCAAGATGTAATTCATCTGCCAATCGTCCTCTTGGCTGCAGGTTTGCCAGGTGCGGATTCAGCATAGCTGACAAACAGCTGGCGAATCTCTCCCCGAACTTCAGCCATACGCTCCTTGTAATAAGAGAGCACCCGTCTCAGGTCCAAAGTATGGAGCCTGTACGCAGCCTCCGAGGTGTAACTGGGGTAGTACACCGGCAGAGTCATCACCTGGTTCAGGTGAAACTCCGACACAATCATCAGAAGAAACTTCGGACTGGGGCGCAGGACCTTTGTCCCTGTGGAAGACCATATAAGGAGACTCAACAGAGAGTGCCTGGAGCTCCCCAATCCTTCTGGCTGATGTGAGAGCCACCAGGAAGGCAGTCTTCCATGGCAGGTGTGACATCTCACTCCTGTGCATCGGTTTGAATGACTTGCCAATGAGCTTTGCCAATACCAGCAGTAGATCCCACAGTGGTGGTGGTGGTTCATGCACTGGAGGGGAAATATGGTCAAGGCCTTTGACGAAATGCCAGACCACCTTCTCCTGTGCCACTGTCTGCTGACTGGCATGTGCCTGGTAAGCAGAGATGGCTGCCAAGCGCACCATAAGGGTCGTAGACCGAAGACCCCCTTTAGAGAGAGAAAACAAAGGTAGTCGAGGATGCTACTGCTGAGACTGAGACAGAGAGAGTGAGAAGGTCGCCATAGCTATCTTGAATCAAGGAGGTTATTTTCTAGACTACACTGAACTGAATTATTACGTTTTTGACCTGTGTAAGTAACTAGTATTGATTCTGTTTTTGGGGTGGACTTTTTGTAGTTTTAACTTTAATTTGCCAGGGAGGAACTGTAGCTGGGAGATATGTGCAGTCAGCTGTGACTAGACCTGTTAGCCTTTGTGAAATAGGTGTCTGAAAGGAAGGAAGGCACTCCCCAGGGTGAAGGGTAACAGTTGTAGGAGACTGTTTCCGGACGGCAGAGGTTTACTTCCACCCACTCTTCCCCTCACCCCACGCGCATAAATACAGGTTACTCACCTGTAACAGGAGTTCTAGGAATGGTATATGTTGTTCATCCACACTGTCTGGCAGGTTCCTTGCCGCTTTAAATCTTGCCGGAAGGTCTTCAAGCTGGCTCCTCCCACCCACCCGGGTGGTAAACTCTCGGCTCCACCCATGGCGCAGATCTGGCCTGCTGGAAGCTCAGGTTGTGCGTCGGCCGGGAGGTTGAGGTCGTGGGGATGAACAACATATACCATTCCTAGAACTCCTGTTACAGGTGAGTAACCTGTATTCTAGGGACATGGATATGTTGTTCATCCACACTGTCTGGCAGACTCCTAGCAGTTCTCCGGGAGGAGGGAGGCAAGTGCACACCCCTACTTAGGGAATAAAGACTGGAGAACCGAGGCCCCAAAACCAGCATCCCGGCATGACTCAAGGTCGATGTGGTAATGGGTAATGAAGTGTGTGCTGACTTCAGGTAGCAGCCCTGCAGATTTCCTGGATAGGGGCGTCCCTGGAAGCAGCCACCGATGCAGCAGTATGCTGGTAGAATGAGCTCTTATCCCTCTGGGAGGCTCCATGCCGCCAACTTATAGCAGAGATCTATGCAGGAGGTGACCCACCTGCTTATCGTCCGCTTGGCTGCAGGTCTGCCAGGTGCGGCTTCAGCGTAGGTGACAAACAGCTGGCGAACCTCTCCCCGAATTTCAGCCGTGCGCTCCTTATAATAAGCGAGCGCCCTTCTAGGGTCCAAAGTATGGAGCCTGTATTCGGCCTCCGAGGTGTGATTGCGGTAGAACACCGGCAGAGTCAACACCTGGTTAAGGTGAAACTCCGACTCCACCTTCGGAAGGAATTTCGGTTGGGGGCGCAGGACAACCTCGTCCCTGTGGAAGACCAGGTAAGGAGACTCGATGCAGAGCGCCTGGAGTTCTCCCATTCTTCTGGCTGATGTGATAGCCACCAAGAAGGCGGTCTTCCACAACAGGTGAGAGAGTTCACACCTGTGCATTGGTTCGAATAGCTTGCCCATGAGCTTTGCCAGTACCAGCAGTAAATCCCACGGAGGTGGAGGTTCTCGCATCGGAGGGGAAATGTGATCAAGGCCCTTGAAAAAGCGCCAGACCACCTTCTCCTGCGCCACCGACTGCTCCCCGGTGCACCCTTAGGGTCGTCGACCTAAGCCCTTGACTAGAAAGGGACCATAAATAGTCCAAGACGCTTGCCAAAGGACAGGAGGAAGGGTCCAAGCCCTTGCCCTGACACCAAATGGAAAATCTCTTCCATTTGAAGGCATAGCATTTCCTGGTCGACTCCTTACGGGACGCCTCAACAACATTGAGGACCTCGTCGGAAAGACCCAAGGCCTGGAACTCTAGCCGCTCAGGAACCAGGCCGTCAGGTGCAGGGATTGAAGGTCCGGATGGAACACCTTCCCTTGATTGACTGAGAACAGGTCCGGGCGAGCTGGAAGCTGCCTCAGGAGCCTGGAGCTGAGGCTGAGGAGATCTGGGTACCAGAACTGGCGGGGCCAGTCTGGGGCTATCAGAATCACCTGCGCCTTGTCCCTCCTTGCTTTGAGAAGCACCTTCTGAATCAAGGGAAATGGGGGAAAGGCGTAGAAGAGGCCCGGGGTCCACAGCCTCGAGAGGCATCCCCTGCAGCGAGCCCTGCTGAGGGGGCGGGCATAAACAGCCTCAGCTTCGCTGCTCTCCTGAGGCAAACAGGTCCACCTGAGGTGTGCCCCAGTGGAGAACAGATCTTGTACTACCTCCGCAGGAGAGACCACTGTGAGATGCAGCCCCTATCCGCTCAGGGCATCGGCCAGGGTGTTGGAGGCTCCTGCCACATGAATGGCTAGGAGATCTGCCCAGGCTGCGCATAGTGACCAAATGCGGAGAGCTTCCTTGCATAGAAGCATGGAAGCGGCCCCGCCCTGGCGGTTTAGGTAGTACATGGTCGTGGTATTGTCCGCCTGGACTCAGACCACTTGACCCCGGAGAAACAGAGCAAAGGCGGTGAGAGCTAGGCGGACCGCTCGGAGCTCCAGCAGGTTGATGTGGCATCGGGACTCCTGCGGGGACCAGAGGTCATGCGCCCGGTGTTCCCCCAGATGGGCACCCCAACCCATCAAAGAGGCATCGGTCGATAGAGAGACCGTCGGCTCGGGGCGGACAAACGGGATGCCCTCCTGCAGATGAGATGGAACGGTCCACCACCGAGAGCGTTCCATATCTCCTGGGTCACCATCACTAGCTGGTCCAATGGATCGCAGCGTTGTGACCACTGGCTGGCCAGTCCCCACTGAAGGGGGCGCATGTGCCAGCCGCGCCCAACGGACCACGCTGGTACAGGCCGCCATGAGACCCAGGAGGCGAGGAAGTCCCGGGCAGGGCGCGATTGCCCAACCAGAAATGATTGGGCAAAGGAGGTAAGAACCTCGGCCCTGTCCACCGGGAGCCGTGCTCTGGCTCGAAGAGAGTCGAGCTCTGCCCCGATAAACAGAATCACCTGCTTCGGCTCGAGTTCCGACTTGGCCTCGTTGATGAGAAGGCCGACTTGAGAGCAAACCTGGAGGGCCAGATCTCTGGACCGCTCCACCTCCTGTCTGGAGGGGGCTGCTATCAGCCAATCATCCAGGTAAGGGTACACCTGGACCCCTCGCCGCCGCAGGAAAGCTGTCACCACTGCAATGCATTTGGTGAAGACCCTGGGAGCTGGAGACAGGCGAAGGGCTTGGCTCGAATCGAAGAGGGATCCCTCCGTCAAAGCGAAGGAATCTCCGATGTGACGGACGGATAGGGACGTGAAAGAACGCGCCCTGCAGGTCCAGAGAGCAGAACCACACCAGTGTTCCAGGGATGGTATTATCTGAGCCAGAGTGACCATCCTGAAGGTTCGAGACCTTAGGAACTTGTTCAGGTCGAGAATGGGCGCCAGCCCCCGTCCGCTTCGGAACCAGGAGTACCTGGACACAAACCCCGGTCTGAGGGAGGGTCGCACCTCCTGATCACCTCCTTGGAGGAGGGAGAGCGATGTCGGCCCCAAGAGCCGACAGTGAGGCTGCGTGACCCCGAGCGACGGCTTTGAAGGGCGGGCCTGCTCGATTCCCAGAGGCAGGCCTTTCCCACCACCTTCCAGTACCCACCTGTCCGTGGTAATAACGGACCAGGCGGAAAGGAAGTGCCGGAGCCGTCCCCCCTCGGGGGGAACCTGGGGTGAGGTGACGGGGTTGGGGGCGACACCCCTTAGCCAGTCACTGGGCAGGCTTTGAGGAGGGACCGGCCGAGGGACCTCCTGGGCCTTTACCTCCCTGCTTCCTGTTGGAGGAAGCCCCAGGCTTGGGTTTGGGATGCCAAGCCCGAGCCTGCTGGCCCTGGACGGGCCGCTGGGCGCAGAAGGACCCAAAGGGCTTAGGCTGTGGTTGCGGCCTTGTCCTTCTGAGCGGAAGAGACCGAGTCCAAGGTAGCATTGGACCCCTCGATCCTCTGCAGGTGACCTTCCACCAGGGTCAAGAGGTCAGTCCCCGAAAAGGAACATCTGCCAACTTGTGCTGGGCATCCAAGTAAAGGTGGATATCCTCAGCCAAGCCCGACGACGATAGCCACTGCGCGCCACAGACCCTGGCACATGAGTCCCCAATGTCTAAAGCAGTCTGGAGCTGCTGTTTGGCCACTGCCCTGCCCTGGTCCTGCACTTGCCTGACCGTGGTCTGCAGATCTGCGGAAGATGAGGGACGACCTCATCGAGGGAGCCCAACAGGGCATGAGAAAAATGTGCCATGAGGATGGCCGAACTGGCCTGGTGAAGGCCGAGGGAGGACGCAGCATAGACTTTTCGCCCGGCATAGTCCAATTTCTTGGACTCTTTGTCGGGAGGTTTGTCCACATCCCTAGCGTTCCCGGCACACCGGAAAACGCTGTCAGTAACCAACCCCTCAGCCGAGGGGTGTTCCGAAAAACCGGACAGGGAACCGGTAGGGACCGCATACTTCCTGGCCATCCTGGCCGAAGGCGCAGGACAGGAAGCAGGGCGCTGCCTGAGCTCTAAGGCCAGACCCACTATGGCCTCGGCCACCGGAAAGGCCTCCGTAGGGGAATTCCCTCGGTCCAGAATCTCCGTGAGGGGATACCTGGCCCGTTTAGAAACGGGTTTGAGCTTCATCCCGGTGGACTCCGAAATGAGCCGAAGCAATCCTAGGCAGGACGAAGGGCTATCGTCCGCCGACTGTCCTCCTGAGGACTCCAAGTCCATTCGCTTGGAGAAAAGATAGGAATCGTCCTCGGACTCGGAAGAGTCCTCAAAGAGCTGCCTCGGGCCTGAGCCACCCTCCACCTGCCGAGGCCGGTCGGGAGTGAGGGTGACAGACAGCCTATGGGGCAGTCCCTGAACCGACCGAGAATTTTTGGTCGGAGCCCCAACCAACGGCTGTGGAGGGCGGAGGTTCCACCGAATCGTGGGCAGTTGGATTTGGCCGAACAACCGCCTGGGAATAGGCCTCGGCTAAAACGAGGGGTTGTTTCGCCGCCCGGTGACAGCCACTTAATGGCTAGGGAAGACGACGCGCCGGGCTTATTCCCGGTCAGAAGGAGCTGTTGCACATGAGTTCCTCATACTCCGACGCAACTTGCGCTGAAGCCTCCTCGTCCGGAGGAGGAGGAAGAGGACAGAGGGCGCTTGCTTGCCACGGTGCCGAACCGAGACCCGCCTATGACGGGCGGAATCGGCTGACCGCTGAAGACGCCCAAGATCGTGAACCTCAAGCAGCCGAGGACGGTGCGGGAGGTGTCGCGAATCGCACTCTGTTCAGACGGTTCAACCAAGGCCCGAACTGAGGCACAGACGAGTCGACGGGATCCAAAATCCCCACCGGGGAACCCGGGGAGGGATTTCTGCTTCTCCAGTCGACAACCCGCCCAACGGGTCGAGAAATCTGGACCGCCGACGGGAGTTCGGGTCAACTGGCCTGACTGGGACACCGTGAGACCAGTGGCAGTAGGCTTGTAGTCGACCAAGTCTATGCCGACAACTCGGGAGAGGGATCTTTCCCGCCCCAAGAGCGCCGATGGTGAGAGACTTACCTTGTCTCTTTTTTTGACCGAGAAAATGGTCCAGAAGAAGTTGGACCCTCACCTTTAGTCGAGAGGGTCAGACAAAGCTCCTTAAAAGAAGCCGCAATAAGAGGCACCGAGAGAGAGCGGGACAAATGTCAGAGTCGAGGTAGAAGCGCCCGCGCCGCCCTTTCTTCGAGGGCATCATCTGCTCGAGCTGATCTGTCGAATACCGCGACACCGCCACCGGGCCTCTTTACTTTACCGAGGAAATCTTCGGGACGCTTCCAGTTGTAAACGGGCAGCACGGCTCAAGACGAGGGTCAAAAAGGAAGAGCACAGGTCGCAGGCTCTGCGGTCGGCTCAAGGCCCAGCAGTAGACGCACATGGAGTGCGGATCCGTCTGAGACATCTTCTGCCCGCGAAGGGCATCTCCGGAAACCGGGAGTCGATTTGTCCATCGCAGCCGCGAGGGAGAGAAGACCGAAGTCTTTTTAGCAAAACTTTTTTAATTTCGAAAATTCGAAGAATTAGGAACCAGTCTTATACGTAGAGCGTTAAGGAGGGAACCTGAGCTTCCAAGCGGTAAGGAAGATCTGGCGTCATGGGGCGGAGCCGAGAGTTTTACCACCCGGGTGGGTGGGAGGAGCCAGCTTGAAGACCTTCCGGCAAGATTTAAAGCGGCAAGGAACCTGCCAGACAGTGTGGATGAACAACATATCCATGTCCCTAGAACTTCCTTTATAGCAGGGGCTCTGACATCACTTTCCCAAAACTGCTAACAACACACACCTATTCATATCCTTAAAGGCACAGCACACTGAATAGGGGGTAGAGATACTCACAAGTTTGCACACACTAAACCAAGAACAAAAAAGCATCTGTAACTGGAAGGGACACAGACATGTGGGGAGTGGTGCAATGCACTGGCTGTGAAGCAGCAGTCTTCTAGGACACATTCTGGAGACTGCGTTGCTGCCCAATTTGCAGGCACCTCTCTGGTCTGAGGGAGGAGGTTGTTCGTCTCCATGCTGACCTGGCAAGGATCTGAAACCTGCCCCCGCCTTAGACCACCCAGGCCACCGCCACTACCTCAGAGGTTGCCAAAAAAGAGGAGTGGTTGGACCATGGTGGGCTCAGGGAGGGTGAGGGTGGTGGAAGAAAGGCGCATCCCTCCAGTTGTGCCTCTCCACAATTAATTCGCCACTCTGGCGAAGCATGGTTCCTCTATGGAGGCACCTGCAATAGAGACCAAGGAGGATGCTGGGAACCTCCACAATGGAGACCCACAGAAGGGTGGCCCAGGACCCCACAGGGGAAGGAAACAACTCCTGGTGGGGGACTCAATTGTTAGTGGGGGTAGAACTGGGGAGGGAGGGAGGAAAGGAAGGCAAGGTGCCTGCCTGGTGCCAAGGCTTGAAGGGACAGGAAATGAATCCTCAGGATCATGGGAGCAGTGGCAAGTGGGAGGGAGCTGGATATCATTATCCTCCTAGAGACGAATGACCTGGCTGAGAATGGGATTAGAGCAGTGCAACAGGAGTTGTGGAAGGGCCTTGGACAAGTAGCACACACGCTAACTTTCTCGGAAGTGCTACCTGTCTATTGCATGGATGAGGCTAGGGTACTCCACACAATGGGATTCAATGACTGGTTGAAAAGCTGGTGCAGAACTCAGGGATTTGGCTTCACTGGGGACTGGGGTCCCACCTGGAGGGATGCAGGTCTATACAGGCGTGATGGTCTGCATCTATCCTGGAGGGAAAACAGGATCCTAGGTGATAGGTTTAAGTGCTTCAATGGCAAGCATTTAAACTAGCCAAGGGGGGAGGCACTGAAGAGGAGAAGGGAAATCCTAGGCCCCCCCCTCAAAAATCACGGTAAATAGTGAGGTAAACAACAACATAGAGCAATCGATAGGGAAAAGGGCAGGGGTAAATGGGGAAAAAGACAAAAGCAGTAGGGACAGGGATTGGGCAAAAAGAAATAAAGCCATAAACAAATGGAGGGTAATGAGTACCAATGCCCGTAGTCTAGTTAAAAAGCTCCCTGAAATGGTGGCCTTGATGCAAGAGGGATGCCTGGATATTGTGGCAGTCACAGAAACATGGTACACAGAGAACCATGACTGGGATGTCAACATACCAGGGTACACGATCTACAGGAGGGAAAAGTAAGGGAAGAGGAGGAGGGGGAGTAGCTCTCTATGTACGGGAAGGGATCAAAGCAACAGAACTAAAGGGTAAACAGGGAGGAGAGGAGGCACTGTGGGTCACCCTGGAGACTGGAAATGGCTGCACAATCCGCACAGGGTTTGTATACAGACCCCCGTCTCAGGGGGAGGAAATGGAAAAGGAAATGTTAGAAGGCATCCTTGGGATGGCAGAGAAAGGGAAGATATTGTTGATGGGGCACCTGAATATGTCAGATGTTGACTGGAGCACTTTTGTTGCAGCCACATCTAAGAGCAGGGCCATTCTCGATGCCCTACAGGGGGCATGCCTCAGACAGCTAGTTTTGGAACCCACTCGGGAGAGAGCAATCTTAGACCTGGTACTCTCAAACGGGGACAGAGAAAGGCTCTCTGATCTTGAAGTGGGTAGCCATCTGGGAACATAGTGACCATCAAACAGTGTGGTTCACGATAAACTCAGCTGTAGAGTCAAGCCACGCAAAAGTGAAGGTACTGGACTTCAGGAGGGCTGATTTTGTCAAAATTGGAGAGTGCCTCAGAAAAGCACTAACAAACAGGCAAGAAGGTGGGGTGGAGCAACAATGGGAAAATATAAAAACCGCCATCAAAGAGACAACAAGCCTTTGTGTGAAGCAAATAAATCAAAACGAAAGAAAAAAAAACATTATGGTTCTCAAAAGAAGTGGCAGGGTAGGTAAGGGAGAAAAAGATAGCATTCAGGAAGTATAAGGAAACACAGAAGGAGCAGGACAGAGAACTGTACCTGTTAAAGCAGAAAGAAGCAGGGAAGGCAGTCATAATAGCAAAGGCCCAAACCGAGGAAAAGATAGCCAACTTGGTTAAGAAGGGGGATAAAACCTTTTATAGGTACATTAGGGAGCAAAGACTAAGGCAGGGATACTGAGGCTGAACAAAGAGGAAGGTGGTTGGGCAGAGAGCGATAGTGAAAAAGCAGGGATACTGAACGGATACTTCTGCTCAGCATTCACACTGGAAAAGCAGGGGGAAATAACTAATCTGGTCAATAGAAGCACTCTGGATAAGGGGGTTGATATTAGTCCTTTCACAGAAGAAACAGTTCTGAAAGAACTCTTAAAACTGAAGGTGGATAAAGCAATGGGGCCTGATGGGATTCACCCCAGAATTCTAAAAGAACTAAGGGAAGAACTAGTAACACCACTGACTACCCTTTTTAATAAATCATGTGAGGATGGTGTGGTATCTGAGGACTGGAGGAGGGCAGTTGTGATTCCCCATTACAAAAGTGGGAGCAAGACAGAGGCAGGAAACTACAGACATAGACCGGGTGGAGGCTGTCCAGAGGAGGGCAACCAAAATGATGCAGGGTCTGCATCAGAAGACATATGAAGTCTAAAGGAACTAAAGATGTATAGCCTCAAGGAAATGGGTGGGGAGGGGCATGATAGAAACTTTCAAATACCTCAAGGGAATCAACAAAGTCCAAGAGGGTAGCATCTTTCAGAAAAAGAGATGTGCAAAAACACGGAGGCACAATTTGAAGATAGAGGGGGGACGGCTCAGAGGTAATGTGAGGAAGTATTTCTTCACAGAGAGGGTTGTGGATACATGGAACAGCCTTCCTGAGGAGGTCGTAGAGTCAAAAACAGTGGGGGAATTCAAGATTGCATGGGACAGACATAAGGCAGTTCTAGTTGGGGGGGTAGGAGGAAGTAGGCTGTTGGTTAACTAGGATCTGCAACTTATCCGTTAGGTAGGAAAATGGGCAGACTAGATGGGCCAAGCGGTCCTTACCTGCCGTCTAATTCTATGTTTATAAGTTTCTAGCCACCGGACAGGACAATGGGTCCAGGCCCTTGCCCTGACACCAAATGGAGAATCTCTTCCACTTGAAAGCATAGCACTTCCTGGTTGATTCCTTCCTGGATGTCTCAACTACAGTGAAGACATCTTTGAAGAGACTCAAAGCCTGGAACTCTAGCCGCTCAGGAATCAGGCTGTCAGGTGCAGGGACTGAAGGTCCGGGTGGAGGACCTTCCCCTGACTGTCTGACAGCAGGCTGGGTGTGCTGGAATACGCCCCGGGAGCCTGATGCTGAGGCAGAGGAGAGCGGGGTACCAAAACTGGTGGGGCCAGTCCGGTACCACCAGGATCACCTGTGCCTTGTCCCTCCTGACCTTGAGGAGCACTTTGTGGCTCAAGTAAAGTGGAGGGAAGGGACAGAAGAGGCCTGAGATTCATGACCTCAAGAAGGCAACCCCCTGCAGCAAGCCCTGCTGAAGGGGGTGGCCTGGAACAATCTCAGCTTTGCGTTTTGCCTGGAGGCGAACAGGTCCACCTGGGAGAACAAGCTGTGTTCTACCTCTGGATGGAGAGATCATTCGTGGGACACCTCGTCCACATGGCTGAGGGTGTCCCCCAGCTGAATGGCTGAGATCCACCTCCAGTCAGCTCACAAAGGTCCAAATGCGGAGGGCTTCCCTGCACAGAGGCCAGGAGTGCATTCCGCCCTGTTTCTTGAGATACGGCATGATCGTGGTATTGTCTGTCTGGACTTGAACCACTTGACCCAGAAGGAACAGAGCAAATGCACTCAGCGCCAACCGAATTGCTTGGAGCTCCAGGAGACTGATGTGGCATCGGGACTCCTCGGAGGTCCAGAGCTCATGGACTCTGTGGTCCCCCATGTGGGCACCCCAGCCTGTGAGAGGGGAGTCGGTCATAAGAGTGACTGCCGGCTTGGGGCGGACAAACGGGATCCCTTCCTGAAGATGCTCCAGGACAGTCCACCATTGGAGAGCGTCCCACATCTTCTGGGTCACAGTGACCAGCTGGTCAAAATGACCGTGACGCTGAGTCCATTGGCTGGCCAGCTCCCATTGAAGGGGGCGCATATACCACTGTTACATGTGAAAAGATCACACCTTAGGTTTTTTGCATGGTATGCTTGACAAGGAAAGTAACAACAAATAGAAGTAATAAAAAAACGTTAATTACAATAATCATGACATAACAAGTGAAGCAAAACAATCACAAGGGAGCTGACTGACCACCATTCCTCAAGTATGGTCTCTTTCTCTCCGAGGAGCTGGTGTGTATGCAATTATATATGACTGATAGGAGTGCCGTTACAGATATGATAAACATACAGCATTGGATAAGTCATGTAAGTAAGGTGGCTCCCTTGGGCAATTACATGGGAAATTAGGTTGCAAAGTAAGGAAGAATCTCTGAACAATGGAAAGTCATAGTCTGCACCCTGTTATCAGTCTCACTGGAGACAATAAGTCTGCGAACACTTGCAATGTTGTCAGAAAAGCATACAATGTGTCACAATAGTGGAAAACTACAGAATATGAGTGATTATGAGAACAGCAGAATATATGAGGACACTAGAAAAGTATATATGGCAGAAACATATCATATAGATAAAACATTATGAGACTGTGGTAAGGCACTAATACTTGAAACTGGATAAGGTTATGGTTACATGTGGGTCAGTTGGTGGTATACAACCCAGGCATAACTCCACTGGGCCCATCAGATCATGTAGGTGCAGGCCACCATGTAACCCAGAAGTCACAGAAGTCCCAGGCAGAGAGCAAGTGCCCAACCAGAAATGACTGGGCAAAGGAGGAGAGAACCTCCGCTCTGTTCACCGGGAGCCTGATTCTGGCTCGACAGTTCTGCCCCGATGAAGCAGATCACCTGCGAAGGCACAAGTTCCGACTTGACTTCGTTGATCAAGAGGCCAAGGTCGCTGCAGGTCTGGAGGGCCAGATCCCTGGACCTCTCCACCTCCAACCTGGAGGGACCTGATAGAAGCCAGTCATCCAGGTAAGGGTACACTCTGACCCCTCGTTGCCGTAGATTGGCCGCCACCACTGCAAGGCATTTGGTGAAGACCCTGGGGGCAGATGACAGGCCGAACAGCATGGCTTGGAACTTGTACAGGGTTCCCTCTGCCCTGAAGAGGAGGAACCTTCGGTGTGACGGACAGATCGGGAAGTGGAAGAACGCATCCTGCAGATCCAGGGAGCAAAATCACATGTTCTCCTCAAGAGATGGTATGATCTGAGATAGCGTTACCATCCTGAAGGTGCGAGACCTGAGGAACTGGTTCAGGTCGTGCAGATCTAGAAGGGGCACCAGCCCCCTGTAAATTTTGGGACCAGGAAGTACCTGGAAATGAACCCTGGGTTCACAGAGGGGATCCGTGACTCTGACCACTACTTCCTTGCAGAGGAATTGGGCAGTGTCGTCTCAGAGAGCCGACTAAGTATGTATGGATACCATTTCCTCCTGTACAGCTCGGGCTTGGCTTGGAGGGTGCTGCTCAAATTACAGGGGCAGCCCCCGGCCAACCACTTCCAAGACACACCTGTCCAGTGTAATAGTGGACCAGGCAGAAAGGAAGTGCCGGAGCCCCACGGGAGGACCCAGAGTGGGCGTGACGGGCATGGGGGTGGCAACTCCCATCCTGTCACTGTGCAGGCTTGGAGGAGGAGGAGGACTCAGCCTAGGGACTGCTGGGACCTTTTCCTCCAGGCTTATGGGCCGCCGAAACCTCTGACTTGGGCCGAGAGCATCAAAGCTGAGCCTGCTGCTGCCCCTAGTACTGGGGCTGCTTGGCCGCAGGAGCAGAAGGCCGAAAGGGCTTACGCTTCTGCTTTTTGGAACCCTGAGATTCCTTCTGGGCGGCAGTAATGGAGTTCAAGGTGGTATTGGACTTCTCGATATGCTGAAGGTGACCATCAACCTCTGGACTCTGGTGCCCAGGAAGGGAACGTCTGCCAGTTTGTGCTGGGTGTCTGCCATGAAGGTTGAGACCCTCAGCCAGACCCTGCGGTGCGTGGTGACCACGACTGTCACCGAATGGGCACAAGAATCCCCGATGCCCAGAGCCATCTGGAGTTGCTGTTTAGCAACCGCCCGACCCTGGTCACAGACCTGCTTGACCGTAGTCTGAAGGTCCATGGGGCGATGAAGAAGCACCTCATTCAGAGTGCCCAAGAGGGCATGGGAAAAATGTGCCTTGACAGCCGAGTTCACCTGACAGAGACAAAGTGAAGAGGCAACATAGACTTTCCTGGCAGAGTGGTCCAATTTCTTGGGACTACCTCTCCGGGGGTTTATTGGTATCTCCTGGGTTGCCAGAGTGCTGAAATACAGATTCAGTAACCGACCCCTCAGTCGAGGGGTGTTCTGTGAATCCCAATAGGGAGCCAATGGGGACCGCATACTTGCAGGCTATGCAGGCTGAAGGTACAGGGCAAGATGCAGGGTGCTGCCAAAGCTCGGAGGCCAGGCCAACAATGGCTTCGGCAACTGGGAAGGCCTCTGTCAAAGAATCCCCTTTTTTCAGGATACCTGTCGGGATATTCAGTCTGTTTCTTTGAACAGGATTTAAAGGCATCCCTGTGGATTCGGAGATGGGATGGAGAATGCCCAAGAAGGATGTGGGACCTTCCTCCGTTGACAGACCGCCAACTGAATCGTCGTCAAATGGACGAGAATGCAAGTCGGAGTCCTCGGACTCTGGATAGATCGGCCGACCACCTGAGTCACCTTCGACCCGCCGCGGTCGGGAGTGAGGGTAACTGATTGCCTGTGCGGGAGGTTCTTAGTGGGCAGAGACTCCTTGGCAGGAGCCCTGGTGGGAGGCTGCTGAGGTGGCGGCTCCACCCTGATAGGTGGAGAGGCCGGTTTGGGCCAAGCCAGGAGGGTCTTCATGGGCTCTGCAGGCGGAAGGACAGTGTCGATCAGCTCCGGAGGAGTTGGCATCGGCCTAGCGGGCAACAGCCATGTGATGGCCAGCGTGGAAACCAGGGCAGATTCCGGACTGGCAAACACCAACTGTTGCCACATGAAATCCTCATAGCGTTGATGCAATTTGCGCTGAGGCCTCTCCTCTCCCAAGGAGGACAAGGATGTATGGTGGCAGTGCCACTTCTTAGAACACACTGAATGGCGTTTGTGAGATTTCTTCAGCCTGTCAGTCGAAGGTGTCCGAGACCTCGACTGTCGGGGGGGACCAACGGAGTTCGCAGAAGAACCCGGGGAGAACCACGGATCCTCCGTCAGGGACAGGGACCGTGAAGAGGTTCCCAGCGAGCTGGGTCTCCTCCTCGGTAGGTCCGATCAGGGCTGGAGTCCTGAACAAGGTTGTTGGCCTCATTGAGCAACAAAGGGGTTGATAATAATCTTGACCGGGTTGTCGTCCCACGTCTCAGCCGGCTGGCCTGACGGGGTACCCATGAAGCCAGCAGCCGAAGCTGCAATTTCGACCGAAGTCGAAACAGTAGATTCCTGGTACAGAGACCTCTCTCGATCCCAAGAACGTCGTCAATGAGACGATTCCTCTCTCTACTTCTTATCCTCTCTGCAGGAGACATGCGTGCCCGAAGGGCCCTCCCCCTTGGTCGGAAGAGACTGGCACAACTCCATGAAGGAGCCCAAAAAGGTAGAGCCCAGTCTGAGTGGGATGAAGACCGACGCAGAAGAGGACCAATCAGCGACCCGAGCCACCTCCTCCTCCTCCTCAAAAGCTGTCATCTGCTCGAGTTGTTCAGCAGAACCCGCAGCCACAGAGACACCGCCCAACGGGCCCCTTTAGATTTGACCAGCAGCTTGTGTTTCTCTGGTCGGCTGAGCTGAAGTCGTATGAGACGATTGTCCAGGACATTAGGCTGGAATGCGTGACAGAAGTCACAAGCCTGGGTGTCATGAGCATGGCCCAGGCAGTAGACGCATGAGGTATGTGGGTCGGTACGAGACATTTTCTGCCCGCAAGGGCAGCGGCGGAACCCAGGTGAGGACTTGACCTCCACTGTGGTCATGATTGCAAAATGATGCGGAGAAACTCGAACGAGTTTAAGTTTAGGTAAATAATCTGAGGATTTGTTTGCCAGGGCCTACTCAATGCAGGAGTGATAAGAAGGGAACCTGAATCTTCCAGCAGAAAGGAAGATCTGGCATCAAGGGTCGGAGGTGAGGCTTAAACTACCCAGGTAGGAGCCAGCTTTTAGACCATCCGGTAAGATTTAAAGGGAAAGGGACATGCCAACAAGTGTGGATAAGAACAACATATCCACATCCCTAGAATAATCTCTTTTGGTATGCCCACCTTGCAGAAAATTTTGGCAAGCTCTACTGCCACTTTTGGGACTGTGACAGTACACACTGGAACTGTCTCTGGGTATTGAGTAGCACAGTTATACTACCAAAATGAGATGATTACCCTTTTTTACTTTTGTCTAAGGGGCCAACCACATCCATTGCAATTCTCTTAAAAGGCACATCTATCAAGGGTAGGGGCACCAGGGGCACCTTGTCTTTTTTAGTCACTAGGACTGCTTTCTGACACTCTGCACAAGAACTGCAATAGGTAGCAACATCTTCATGAATTACAGGCCAGCAAAATCTGTACAGCAATCTGGCAAGGGTGCAATCCCTCCCTGAGTGACCAGCCATAGGACTATCATGTGCTATCTGTAACAACTCAGATCTACATTTTTGTGGTACAACCAATTGTTTTATCTGGTCCTGTGTCTGAGGTTTAACCCAGACTCTGTACAATAGCCCATTACATTTTTTAAATATAGGTTCACCCTGTTTTGGTTTCAGCCCCAGCTGCTTAAAATAACCCTGGAGAGAAGCATCATTAGCTTGCTCTGAAAGAAAATCACAATCAGTGATCAGTTTAGTTTCAGCATTTTCATATTTTAACTCCTTGTGTCCATCAGTTTTCTGCTGCCACGGTTTCTTCAGGCATTGTCTTTCTTTCCTGGACTTTGGGATCTTGGAGCTGTGCTCAAACAAGTCCAAATCAAAATCAGCAAAAGGAAAAGATTCCCCACCATCTGAGATTTTCTTTGCCTGAGCTCTTGTCACCACAGCTGCTGAAACATCAGGATTTACTACCTCTTTGATTAACTCAGTAAATCCTGGAAAGTCACAGGTACAGGTAACTTAGGTACTAACCCCACTTTCATTTGGTGCGACACCCCATTAATAGAATCACTTGGCTGGTGGGATAGTATCGAGTATCCTCGTGGATGCAGATGACATAAGTACCTGGTCCTTTTGGATACTGTTTTCTAGCCCTTCAATATGCACTCAGGTCTGTCTGCTTCCTGAATCAATAAGTCCCTTCACAGTCTTATCTCCCACCTTCACATCTGTTAAATACTTGCCCCAATTTGCTAATAACAAATCTGCTCCAGTGTCACTCTTCTTACTATGGCAATTTCTTGCAATATGACCTGGCTTATTACAGTTACAGCAAATAAAATCTCTGGGTGCAGATTTGTTACACCCATCAGAGTTCTTATCAGACTTGGAGTTTAAATGGGGAACAGAGCGTCTTACCGGTGCTAGGCTGCTACCTCGCTGCTGTGGTGTCTGGCCATTTGGTAGTCTTTGGCCAAACAAAAAGCCTTTGCCCCACTTTCTGGTTAGTGTTCTTTCACCCAAAGCTGCACATTTGTAGGTAGGATGTTAAAGAACTGCTCCATTGCAAATGTGTCGATCTGTGGGGCTGTTTTGCCCTTTGGTTGGAGCCATTTTATCAGGAGTTCTCTGAGTCGGGTGAAGGCTTCTTGAGCATTGTCGACTAAGTTGTACTTCAGAGACCAAAATCTCTGCCTGTAGATCTGTCCTGAGATGTAATACCTTTTCAGGATTTTGCTTTTCACCAGGTCATAGCTTTATGACTGTGCAGTGTCCATACTGCTGTAGGCAAGTTGGGGTTTCCCCATCAGGTAAGGTACCAGTCTGATTGCCCACTGCTGCTTTGGCCACTGGCAAGCTGCAGCAATCCTTTCAAAAGTTGTCAGGTGTGCTTTGATATCATCTGAGGGACACAACTTTGTATGTTTAATGTGTTTTAAGTTGTTTGTGTCTTTTTGCTGTGCTGGATCAGTGCCAGATCCTCTAGCTTTGATAACCTGCAAGGCATCCATCCATCCCTGCATCTCTTCTTCTCTCTGCTTCTCGAGCTGTTGCATTTCTTCTTCTCTCTGTGTCTCTAAACGTTGAATCTCTTTTTTCTCTGCTGCATCTCCATCTCCATTTACTGTATAGCCCACCACTTAAAAAAGGCAGTCAGACTTTCAGGTTCTGTCACTGCCTGTTCATCGCCGGTGCTGGCTGTACAGTTTCAGCTTGGAATTCCACCTCTGCTAGTTTGTCTGCCATTCTTCTGGTAATCACTCCTGGACTTGCTGCTGCAGAAGCCATACCTTTCTTCTATGCTTCCCTGGTACCAGGTCTAGTACCCATGCACAGCATAAATCCCACTTAAGCGGACACCATCTGTCGTTGAGGCACAGGTCAGGAAGCACAGGAAAACCATAAGCAGTTGTAAAATTTGCAAGCAACTGTTCAAAATACTATTTACAATGGCAGTACAAACATAGAAAGCAGAGTGCTTTTTCTTCTCAATTTCAAATCTCAGTCTGTCTGTCTTTTGCAAAACACTGCAGCTCTTTTTTATAAGTCTTTGCAGAAGCTCATTAAGAAAACATCATGCTTCTCATACAATCCTGTCAGTTTCAGCAGGTGTGGCAAAAAGAACATTGTGACCCAGAACTGACCTTGTTTACATCTCTGCAAAAGGCTTAAAAACTGCATTCCAGGTTAACCCCTTGAGTTCCAAATAGCTTTTTGCAATCATTTCAACATTATAACTATCTACAGTTTTAAACAAAGGGATCCCAGCATCAATTACATTTCCACAAAATGATTCACATATATTTTTTATAACTGCAGATTTGCAAGGGGGAAGAAAAGACAGAACAGCAAGTGAGGGTAGAGAGATAGCGAGAGGCAGAGAATTGCTAGACCATCGGGGTGCACAAGTCCTAGGTCTCACATGAAAATCTGGTTGTGCAACCAGACAGACAAGAGACTGAAAAGGAGAGGACAGAACAGATCCTTGCATTTAAACTCTTTCTGCATAACAAATGAGGCAGGGCCTTATTCAGCCCTATCACAAGGGCATAAAGGACTGCCCGCATCTCAAGGACCTTGATGTGGAGACCCTGCTCCACTTGTGACCAGGAAGTCTGGGTCTGATGCTTGGCCAGATGAGTGCCAAAACCAAGCTGGACACATCTGTCATGAGAACCTGTCGGGAGCTGAAAGGAGACTCCCTGAAGGAGGTTGGCTGGGTCCAGCCACCACGACAGAGTCCTCCGGACCGGGTCGGAGACCAGGATCAGTTGGTCTAAGTCACTGGTTAACTGGATCTTCAAGGTCCACTGAGGAACCCACATATACAGCTGGGTCAAGGGGACAATGGCGATTGCCGCCACCTTGTGGCCCAGAAGGCATAGGGAGACCCTGGCTGGGACCTGTTGACTGGAGGAAAATAGAAGGGCCTGCGCCATCAGTCGCTCCGCTCTGTCCTCAGGCAGAAAAGCCTTGCCCTGACTGGTGTCCAGGACCGCCCCTATGTACTGGAGACACTGGCAAGGAAAAAGGCAGGACTTCGGCAGGTTTATGGTGATCTCAAAGGCCTGGAAAAGACTGAAAGGTGATTCCATGGTTTGAACCAAACATCCCCTGGAGGGGACTGCAAGCAGCCAGTTGTCCAGGTAGGGGAACACATTGAAGCCCTGCCTCTTCAATGCAGCAGCCACCACTGCCAGGCATTTAGTAAATACTCGGGGGGCCAAGGAAAGGCCAAAAGGAAGGGTCAAAAACGGACAATGGGCTCCATGAAAGTGGAAGTGGAGGAAAGACAATGGGCAGGAAAGACCAAGATGTGCAGCTAGGCATCCTGTATGTCCAGAGAACGGAGCCAGTCCTCCTGGTACAACAGGGGTAAAAATCCCTGAAGGATGACCATCCTCAAGTGCTTGTACTCGATGTACAGATTCAGATGACTCAGGTCCAGGATGGACTGAAGATCCCCAGTCTTTCTGGGGAGGAGAAAGAAGTGGGAGTAAAACCCCCTTCCCCATTGAGCCTGAGGGACAGGCTCTATCGCTCTTTTGTGAGGAAGATCCTGAATTTCCTCCCAAACCAGAGAAAGATGTGCTGGAGGGTAAGAAGAGTGGACATAAGGATTTTCAGGTGGCCACTCTAGGAATTCCAGAGTGCGAAAGTGAGCTATGATCTGGAGCACCCAGTTGTCTGTGGTCACTCACCTCCACCTGTCCAGATGGAGGGAGAACCGACCGCCGCCTCCCTTGGATCCTCGGTCAGGGAGGGTCAGGTGAGTACGGGTACTGGGACCATGGGAGCTCTGACAGCAGCAGCAGCGGCAGGGGCTGCTGTGGCCTTGTGTTTCTGCTGACCCTTGGCAGGCTGGCCCCGAGTTTGCTTGTGAGAGGGTCAATGAAAGGACTGACAATGGCCCACTCTACACTGGGTGTGATAGAGTGAAGGGATCAACTTGAGGGCCCGCCCAGACACCTGCCAGGTAGAAATGATGTCCTGGACATCACCCCTGAAAAGACCCCCCACGGAAGGGGGTGTCCAAAATACTAGTCTGCATGTCTGGGGGAAAAACTGGACATCCGGAGCTAAGAATGGCACTGGAGGCAGACCCCACCATCAGCCCACCTGGAGGTGCCAACAGCATCATAAGCCGCCCAGAGGACATGACTGCCGACATTCAAGTCCAACTTCAGAAGCTGGGTGAGCTGCGTCTTAGTGGCATCTTCAGGCAACATCTGGACTAAATCCCTGGCTTGGTCCCAGAGGACATTCTGATACTGGACTATATGGTCCACATAGTTGATGGTCCTAATAGCCAAAGTAGTAGAGGCAAAAACACACTTGCTAAGGTGATTCAGCTGCCTGGATTCCTGGTCCAGGGTGGGGGTACTGAGGTGCTTGGACTTCTTAGTACGATCGTGTGTTGCATTAATCACCACAGAATCCATCTTAGGGTTGCTGTCTAGAAAAGTCTTGCCCACTAGGGCATGGTTAGAGGTGATCTGCCTTTTTAGATTGGGGGGGTAGTAGAGGAGTTGGCCTAAGCTGCCTTGGTGACATCCTCGTAGGAGTCAATCATAGGGGGCACCATCACAGGGAGGGCATCCCTTTCCGGAGGTAAACAGCAATGCAGCATCTCTCTGAGTCCTGATCCTCGTTCTCTCAGCCCATGACAGATTGGATGTGACGCATAACATCCATGAAGGATGCATCATCGGGGGGGTGGAGACACTGGGGAACCTCCTTAGCCTGGTCCTCCCCCTCCGAAGACTTGCCTGGAGATGAAGACCCTGAAGATTTGGAGTCATCCTCTGTAGTATCGCTGTCTGGAACTGGTGTCAGAGGCTGGTGATCGTCCCTTTTAGAGCCTAAACAGACATCAGGTCATGCCCCTGAAGACCCCGACATACGGGGTTCGCTGGAACCAGTCCAGTCCTAATTCTGAGGCTGAGGGTTTGTGGAGGGCGGTATGACGGAGGTGGGCCCTGAGGAGTGGGAGTCTGCATTTGCATGAAATACCACTACAAGGAAAAAAGGGCACTGTACTTCACCTGGGGTGCTATGTTATACACTGGCAAGAATGGAAGAGAAGGCATCAGGTTGGGAAACACTGGCTGAGAAGCCGGCAAAGGATACCTGGATGATCGTCCACCTGGCGCCAGGTAGCAATCTGGGTGATGGGTCAATGGGTGTCGGCAGCAGCATAGGCAGCGGTGACGACAGTGCCAGACCCAAAGGATGGGGCTGTGGCAATGCAGGCAGTGGCCCAGCAAGTGCCAGTCTATTGTGGCCCAGCGGAAGGTCCACCGGCATTGGCCCTACAGAAGAAGCCAGTGCCTGAGGGTTTGGAGACCCCTGAAAGCAGGCAGAGGTGACGCCAGTGAGGAGGAGACAGCAGTGGCCTGTGGCAGGCATTGCCTAGCTGGACCGGTGGTGGCCCCCAAAATGGAAGCCTATGAAGACAGGACCCGGGGGGAGGGCGTGACGATCCCCATCAGAACAAGATCGGCCAAGCCACCTGGCTGACAACCCATGGTGGATAAGGACCCGAGTGTCAGGGGCTGGGGGGTAAGACTAAGTCCCCTGCCCCGAACAGCTGCCACCCAAGATAGAGATGAAGGCGGATGGCAGAGCCACCAGGAGCCCGGAGGAAGAGGGGGCTGATGGGGCTGGAGGAGCCAACCTCCCGAAGGAGGACGGCCCCATTGTGGTCAATGATATGTGGGGAACCGTGACTGAGGAGCTGACCAGGCCAGTTACTGGTGTTTGTCCCAGTGCTTATGCTTCCTGGATTTCTCTTTATGAGAAGAAGAAAAGGTCCCAGAGGACTGGGCTGGCGAGGCCAAAGACCTCCTGGCCTGCAGCTCCTTTTCCATGGCGACCAACTTCTGCTTTAAAAGATGGCTATCCAGAGTTTTAAATGATATCTCCAAGTGGCCAGGTTTAATTTCAGGCAGAACTGGCAGGCTTCTGTGTCGTAGCTGGGTCCTAGGCAGATCACACATGCAGAGTGGCCATCTTTTTCAGGAATCTGTTTTCCATAGGCACACTTCATGTAGCGGTCGGAAGACAAGGCTGGTGGAGAAGACAAACTCGTCGAAAAAACACCATAAATTCAATGTTTAACACTAAAAATGGAACGACAGAAAAGCGCAATAAGAGTAGGAAATGGTGGTCAACTGTAGCTGCGGCGTACGCTAAGGTCCAACATGTGTGGGTCGATGTCAGCAAAAGAACCAAGGTGGTGAAACTGCCCTACTATATAGGCTAAGTGCTGATAACAGCGGGGGTCCTCCGTGGTAGCTTGCTAGCTAGAAGTTTTCCATGTGGTTCTTGTCCCTGGTGGCTCAGTCCTACCGGTGTGGCCTGCTGCAAGAGCCTTCCTCGAAATAAGATCAGATGTTACAACGGAATACAGGAAGAGCACACACAAATTGCTTCACAATTGATGGTATGATGGAATAAAGGAGAGTGCACATAAATTGCTACAGACCAGACGTATGATGGAATAAAGGACACCGCACACCAACTGCTTCTCAACAGATGGTATGATGGAATAAAGGACAAGGCATACCAAGGAATGATAGTAGTGCACAGCAAATTTTGCCCCCAAAAGTTTAACTATATCAAACTCCCGTCGTATCATTTGAAACATGTATTGTCTGTGTAAATAAAAAACAATCTTAAAACTGTCTAAATGATAATATCAGTAATAAAACAGGTTACTTACTTGTAACAGTAGTTCTAAGAGTGGTATATGGTGTACATCCACACTTCTGGCAGTGTTCCTTTCCCCTTTAAGACTTGCCGGAATGTCTTCAAGCTGGCTCCTCCCATCCACCCAGGTGGTTACTCCCTCAGTACCGCCCCGTGGCGTCAGATCTTGCCCGCTGGACACAAGACCAGTGTGCCACTTGCCAGGGGAGGTCAGGTGGGTCAGTGTGAATGCACACCAAATACCACTCATAGCACTACTGTTACAGGTGAGTAACCTGTTTTTCTAGGGACGTGGATAAGGTGTACTTATCCAAACTTCTGGCAAACTTCTAGCAGTTCTCCGGGAGGAGGGAGCAAGATGCACACCCCCTATTTAGGGAACAAAGATTGGAGAACTGAGGTCCCAAAACCAGCATCCCAGTGTGACTCAAGGTTGATATGGTAGTGGGAAATGAAGGTGTGTGCCAACTTACAGGTAGCAGCCCTGCAGAATTCCTGGATGAAACATAGAAAGATAGACTATGACGGCAGATAAGGACCGCTAGGCCCATCTAGTCTGCCCATTTCCCTACCTACAGGATAGGCCGCAGATCCTAGTTAACCAACAGCCTATTTCTTCCTACCCCCTACAAGAATTGCCTTATGTCTGTCCCATGCATTCTTGAATTCTCCCACAGTTTTAGACCCCACAACCTCCTCAGGAAGGCTGTTCCATGCATCCACTACCCTCTCTGTGAAATAATACTTCATCACATTGCCCCTCAACCACCCTCCTTCTATCTTTAAATTGGGTCCCCTTGTTCTTGCAAGTCACTTTTTCTGAAAAATGCTACCCTCTTGGACTTTGTTGATTCCACTGAGGTACTTAAAAGTTTCTATCATGTCCCCCCTCTCCCTTCTTTCCTCAAGGGTATACATATTAAGCTCCTTTAGTCTCTCCTCATACGAGCTTCTCTTGCAGACCCTGCACCATTTAGTTGCCCTCCTCTGGACTGCCTCTATCCTGTCTATGTCCTCATGGAGATGGGGTCTCCAGAACTGGACACAGTACTCCAGATGGGGTCTCACCAACTGTCTGCACAGAGGATAACAACTTCCTGTTTTCTGCTGCTGATGCCTCTCCCTATACATCCCAGTATACCCCCAGCCCTCCCTACTGCCTTCTCACATTGCTTGCTAAACCTTAAGGTCATCTGATATGATTACCCCGGGTCCCTTTCCTTTTTTGTTGTTGTTACTACCTCCCCACCCATTGTGTAGTCTTCCCTGGGTTCTTGTTTCCCAGGTGCATTATTTTGCACTTCTTTGCATTGAATCCTAGCTGCCATACTTCTGACCATTCCTCCAACCTTGCCAAGTCCCTTTTCATCCTTTCCACGCCTCCTTGTGTATCAACCCTGTTGCAGATTTTTGTGTCATCTGCAAAAGGCATACTTTTCCTTCCAGTCCTCTCGCGATGTCACTGATGAAGACATTAAAAGGACTGGACCCCATACTGAACCCTCGGTACTCCACTAGTAAGCCTCTTTCTTCAGAATGGACTCCATTTACAATTACCTTTTGTGTCCTGTTGTCCAGCCAATGTTTTCAGGCTACCACCCTGGGACCCACTCCCAGGCTGGTTAATTTGACTAATAATCTTTTGTGTGGGACTGTGTCAAATGCCTTGCTAAAGTCTAGGTAGGCCATGTCCACAGCCCTCCTGGTCTAGTACTTTGGTCACCCAGTCCATGAAAATCTATTAGATTAGGTCTGACATGACCTTCCACGCTATGAACCCATGCTGCCTTGGGTCCTGTGCTCCACTGGCCTCTAGGTACTCGACTTATTCTTTCCTTCAGGCGACTCCATCACTTTCCCTACCACAGAGGTCAGACTGACAGGTCTGTAGTTTCCTGCCTCTGTCTTGGATCCACTTTTGTGAAGGGGAATCACATCCGCCTTCCTCCAGTCCTCGGATACCACACCATCCTCCCATGATTTATTAAAAAGAGTAGCCAGTGGTTTCACTAGTTCCTCCCTTAATTCTTTTAGAATTCTGGGGTGAATTCCATCAGGACCCATTGCTTTGTCCACCTTCAGTTTTAGGAGTTCTTGCAGAACCCTTTCTTCTGTGAAAGGACTGGGATCGACCCCCCTATCAAGAGTGCTTCTGTTAATTGGATTAGGCACTTCTCCCTCCTCTTTTGTGAATACTGAGCAGAAATATTCGTTCAGTATTCCTGCTTTTTCACTGTCCCCCTCTGCCCACCCACTGTTCATTCTATTCAGCCTCACTATCCCTCCCTTTGTCTTTCTACGCTCGCTGATGTACCTATAAAAGGTTTTATCCCCCTTCTTAACTGAGTTGGCTATCCTTTCCTCAGTTTGGGCCTTTGCTATTCTGACTTCCCTCCCTGCTTCCTTCTGCCTTAACTGGTACAGCTCTCTGTCCTGCTCCTTCTGTGTTTCCTTATACTTCCGGAATGCTATCTTTTTTTCCTGACTTTCACAGCCACCTCTTTTGAGAACCATAGTGGCTTTTTCTTTCATTTTGATTTGTTCATTTGTTTCACACAAAGGCTTGTTGCCTCTGTGATGGCAGTTTTGATAATTCCCCATTGTTGCTCCACACCTCCTTCTAGCCTGTTTGCTAGTGCTTTTCTGAGGCACTCTCCCATCTTGCCAAAGTCAGCCCTCCTAAAGTCCAGTACCCTTACCTTTGTATGGCTTGACTCTGTAGCTGAGTTTAACGTGAACCACACTGTTTGATGGTCACTTGTCCCCAGATGGCAACCCACTTCTAGATCTGAGATCCTCTCACTGCCCCCATTTGAGAGTACGAGGTCTAAGATTGCTCCTCACGAGTGGGTTCGAAACTAGCTGTCTAATGCCTGCCACCTGTAGGGCATCAAGAATGGCCCTGCTCTTGGATGTGGCTGCAGCAATGTGCTCCAGTTAACATCTGGCATATTCAGGTCTCCCATCAACAGTATCTCCCTTTCTCTGCCATTCTAAGAATGCCTTCCATCATATCCTTGTCCATTCCTTCCCTGACATGGGGGTCTGTACACAACCCTGTGCAGATTGTGGTGCCCTTTCCAGTCTCCAAGGTGACCCACAGTGCCTCCTCTCCTCCCTGTTTACTCTTTTGTTCAGTTGCTTTTATCCCTTCCTTTACATAGAGAGCTACTCCTCCCCCTCTTCTCCCCTGCCTGTCTCTCTTGTAGGTCATGTACCCTGGTATGTTAACATCCTAGTCATGGTTCTGTGACTGCTACGATATCCAGGCATCCCTCTTCCATTAAGGCCATCAGCTCAGGGAGCTTGTTGCCCAGACTATGGGCATTGGTACTCATTACCCTCCATTTCCTGATGGCCTTACTCCTTTGCCCCATCCTGTCCTTCTTGCCTTTGTCACTTTCTTTTGCCCTCTTCTCCCTATCGACACCTCTATGTTGGTGTTTGCCCGCACTTACCGTGATTATTTTGGGGGCGCTAGGATTTTCCTACTTTCTCCAGTGCCTCCCCTTGGCTGGTTTAAAAGTTTGCCAATGAAGCATTTAAATCTATCACCTAGGATCCTGGTTCCCTCCCGACAGATGCAGCCCATCATGCCAGTATAGGCTTGCATCACTCCAGGTGGACCCCCAGTCCCCAATGAAGTCAAATCCCTGAGCTCCACACCAGTTTTTCAACCACTGATTGAATCCCATGGTGCGGAACACCCTAGCCTCTCCTATGCCATAGATGGGTAGCACCTCCAAGAAGGTTACCGTGCGTGCTACCTGACTAAGGCCCCTCCCCAATTCCACAAACTCTTCCTGCACTTCTCTAATCCCTTTCTTAGCCAGGTCATTTGTCCCTAGGTGGACAATGACATCCAGCTCCCGCCCCTGTGCAGCTGTTCTGGCAATCCTGAGGATTTGCTTCCTGTCCCTGCAAACCATGGCGCCAGGCAGGCACCTTACCTCCCTCTCCCCTTCTTCCCCCAGTTCTACCTTCCTAACAATGGAATCCCCCACCAGGAGTTGTTTCCTTCCCCTGCAGGGTCCCCTGCCACCCTCCTGTGGGTCTCCTTTGTGAGGTTCCCAGCATCCTCCTTGGTCTCCACTGTGGGTGCCTCTATAGAGGAACCACACTTTGCCAGAATGGCATAGGAATTGTGGAGAGGACAATGGAGGATGCCTCTGTTCCACCACCCTCACCCTCCCTGAGCCCACTGTGGTCCAACCGCCCTCTTTCTTGGCAACCTCTGAGGCAACGGCAGTGGCACTGGTGGTCCCTGGATGGAAGAGGAGGTCCCACAAATCCTGGCCAACTCAGCCTGGAGATGAGCAACCTCCTCCTCAGCCCACAGAGGTGCCTGCAGATGGGACAACACTGCATCCTCCAGAACATCTTCCGAAGACTGCTGCCCACAGCCACTGCACTGCACCACTCCAGTCATGTCTTATTTCTGGCCCCTTAACTGTTTTCAATCCTTACTCTTTCCTCTGTTTTTTTTTTTTCTCTCTCTCCTTACTTTCTGCCTGTGTGCCCTTTAAGCTCCTGATTGTCCTGTTCTGAGACAAGAATATCCTATATTTCGCAGGACGTTCCTGGAAGCAGCTACCAAGGCAGTGGTATGATGGGTGGAATGAGCCCTTAGCTCAACAGGAGGCTCCCTACCCGCCAACCTATAGTAGAGGTCGATGAAGGACACTATCCACCTGCCAATCATCCGCTTAGCTGTTGGTCTGCCAGGTGTGGCTTCAGTGTAGGTGACAGAGCTGGTGAACCTCTCCCCATTCCAGCCATGTGCTCCTTATAATAGGTTAGCCCTCGCCACAGGTCCAAAGTATGGAGCCTGTGCTTGGCCTCCGAAGTGTGGCTGGTGAAGTACACTGGGAGATTAATCATCTGGTTAAGGTGAAAATCCGACACAACCTTCGGGAGGAACTTCAGGTTGGGGTAAAGGACAACCTTGTTCCTGTGGAAGACCAGGTAAGGAGACTCCACCAAGAGCACCTGAAGCTCGTTGATCCTTCTGGCTAACATGATAGCCACCAGGAAGGTGGTCTTTCATGACAGATGTGACATCTCGCATCTGTGTACTGGTTTGAATGGCTTGCCAACGAATTCTGCCAACACCAGCAACAAGTCCCAAGGTGGTGGTGGTTCAGACACTGGAAGGGAAATGTGGTCAAGGCCCTTGAAAAAGCACTAGACCACCTTCTCCTGCATCACTGACTGTGTACCAGCCCACGCCCAGTATGCAGAGATGGCTCCCAGGTGCATCTTAAGGGTTGTCAATCGAAGGCCCATCTGAGAGAGGGACCAAAGGTAGTCGAGAATGCTAGCCACTAGACAAGTTAAGGGGTCCAACCCCTTGCTCAGGCCCCAAATGGAGAACCTCTTCCATTTGAAGGCATAGCATTTTCAGGTTGACTCCTTCTGAGAAGTCTCGACTATGTTGAGGACATCTTTGGACAGACCCAAAGCCTTGAACTCTAGCTGCTCAGGAAACAGGCTGTCAGGTGCAGGGACTGAAGTTCCGGATGGAGCTCCTTCCCCTGACTGACTTGATAGCAGGTCCACACGTAGAGGAAGACCCCTCGGGACCCTACTGCTGAGGCTGAAGAGATCAGGGTACCAGAACTAGTGAGGCCAGTCTAGGGCCACCAGGATCATCTGTGCCTTGTGCCTCGTCGCCTTGAGCAACTCCTTGTGGATCAAGGGAAACGGAGGGAAGGCATAGAGAAGGCACGGAATTCAGGGACTAGAGAAGGCATCCCCCTGCAGTGTTCCCCACGGGGGAGGGGGCACAGTACAGCTTCAGCTTTGCATTCTCTCTGGAGTCAAACAGATCCGCCAGAGGGGTGCCCCACTGGGAGAACAGGCTGCGTAGTACCTCTGGGTGGAGAGACCATTCCTGAGATGCCTCACCCACATGGTTGAGAGCATCCACCAGCTGGCTGAAGATACCGCCACATGGATGGTCAGAAGACTGGCCTCCAGGCTGCGCATGAGGGTCAAAACACAGAGAGATTTCCAGCACAAAGGAAGGGAGTGCATCCCGCCCTGTTTGTTGAGGTAGTACGTGGTCGTGTTGTCCATCTGGACCTGAATGACCTGAACCTGAATATGCGGAGCAAAGGCTATCAGTGCCAGCTGAACTGCCCACAGTTCCAGAAGGCTGATATGGTATCGGAACTCCTCGGTGGTCCAGAGCCCATGGACTCTGTAGTCCCCTAAGTGGGCATCCCAGCCCACCAGGGAGGCATTGGTTGTCAGAACGACCGTTGGCTCTGGGCGGACAAATGGGATACCTCCCTGCAGAGGTTCCAGGACCAGCCACCACTGAAGGGTGGCCCACGACAGCTGGGTCACAGTGACCGGCTGATCGAAGTGGCCCTTGTGCTGAGACCACTGGCGGGCCAGCTCCCATTGAAGACGGGGCATTCTCCAGCAGGCCCATCAGACCACGCTGTTACATGCCGTCATGTATCCCAGGAGGCGCAAGAATTTCCGGGCAGGGTGCAACTGCCCAACCCAAAATGATCAGGCAAAGGAGGAGACAGCCTCTGCCCGGTCTGCAGGAAGCCGAGCCCTGGCTCTGCAAGAGTCGAGCTCCGCCATGTAGAAGTGAATAACCAGTGAGGGCACAAGTTCCAACCTGGTCTCGTTGACCACAAGGCCAAGAGAGATGCATGTCTAGAGGGCCAGTTCCCTGGACCACTCCACCTCCTGCCTGGAGGGACCTGTGATTAACCAGTCGTCCAGGCAGGGGTATGCCCGGACCCCTCACCACCTCAGGTAAGCTGCCACCACTACAGTGCATTTGGTGAAGACCCTGGGGGCCGGGGAAAGCCTGGGACTCAAAGGATTCATTCCGCCTAGAACCAGAGAAACTGGCCGTGGGACAGATGGATTGGGACATGAAAGAATGCATCCTGGATATTCAGAGAGCAAAACCACATGTCTTGCTCGAGAGATGGTATGATCTGAGACACAGTGGCCATCCTGAAGGTGCGTGGTCTGAGAAACTTGTTCAGGTTGTGCAGATCAAAGATGGGGCACCAGCCCCCCATCTGTTTTGGCAACCAGGAAGTACCTGGAGACAAACCCTAGTTGTGCTGGATGATCTGAGACAGGTGCCAGGACCTCCTTGTGAAGAAGCAGGGCGATGTCCCGAAGGGCCGACAGGACGTCCACGGACACTGTCCTCTCATGGCGCATGGGCTTGGCAAGGTGGGTGAGCATCAAAATTCCATGGGCAAACCCTGACCGACCACCTCAAGAACCCAACTGTCTGTTGTTACAACGGACCAGGTAGAAAGGATGTAGCAGAGCTGGCCCCCCGAGAGAGGATCCAGGGGAGACATGAAGGGCATGAGGGAGGCACCCCTCATCCCATCACAGGGCAGGCTTGGAGGTGGAGGAGGGCCCGGCTGAAGACCTACTGGGCCCTCGGCCTCCAGGCTTACGGACGACCGTGGCCACAGGCTTCGGTTTGGCTGCAGGGGCAGAGATGGGCCAAAAGGGTTTCTTCGGTTGCTTAGAGCCCTTGGGATCCCTCTGGGCAGATGTCACCGAGTCCAACCTGGAACTGGATTTCACAATGCGGGTGAGGTGCCCCTCGAAACTGGATCCGAACAAGTCGGTATCCAGGAAGGGAACATCCACCAGCTTGTGCTGGGTATCCATGGTGAATGTTGAGATCTGCAGCCAAGTTCTGCAGAGCATGGCCACCGCGGCAACCATGGACCAGGCACACAAGTCGCCGATATCCATGGCAGTCTGGAGCTGTTGCTTTGCTACTGCTCGGCCCTGGTCCCGGACCTGCTTGACCGTAGTCTGGAGGTTTGCTGGGAGATGAGGAAGAACCCCATTGAGAATGCCCAGAAGGGCACGAGAAAAGTGGGCCATCAAAAGGGCTGAACTCGCTTGCCGGATGTCGAGAGAGGAGGCAGCATAAACCTTCTTGGCCATATGGTCTAGTTTCTTGGACTCCTTATCGAGCAGCTTGTCAAAGTCCCCCATGTTGCCCGTGCGCCTGAACACTGAGTCATCCATGAGATCGTCAGTCGAGGGGTGCTTGATAAACCCTGAAAGAGAACCAATAGGGACTGCATACTTGCAGGTCATTCGGGATGAGGGCGCAGGGCAGGAGACCGGATGCTGCCACAGCTCCAGCACAGGACCAAGAATGGCCTCTGCAACTGGGAAGACTTCCCAAGGGGAGTTGCCCTAGTCGAGGATCTCGGTTAGCGGGTACCAAGCCCACTTCTGAATGGGCTCCATCACGAGATCCGTGGATTCCGAGATGAGGCGGAGAAGGCCCATGAAAGAAATAGGGCCTTCCTCCGTCTAAAGATCCTCGGCTGACTCAATGTCCACCGGCTCGGCTGACTCCATGTCCACCGGATGGGAGTGCAAGGAGAAGCCCTCTGACTCTGAGGATTCATTAAAGAAAGATCGACCGCCAGAATCCCCACTGACCCTCCTGGAATGGTGAGGCGTAAAAGTGATTGACAGCCAATGGGGAAGACCCGAGGCCGGGTGGGCCTCCTTAGTCAGAGCGCTGGACTTCTGCTGTTTCGGTGGAGTCTCCACCAGGATCGGTGGAAAAGCCAGAAAGGCCGACCCGAGACCTGATGGGTCGGCTCCTGCCAAGGCGGAGAAAGCCATGTAATGGCCGGTGCGTAGCCAGGATGGGCTTCACCCCGGTGAAAATGAGCTCTTCACGTCCTCTGGACTAGTGCTGTTTCTTTCACTTGTGATGTCATCATGGACAACACATGTCGATTCCTACCCCCAGATGCGGTGCTTGGCCCTGGATATCACTCATTCAACCACACTCCAGACAGACAAATCACCCAACCCACCATAAGCCTGGTCCAGCAAATACATCCTTCATCTTAACTATGGAATCCCTAATGACCAACACCTTCATGTCTCTTTGCCTAGCTTTTCCTTCTCCTACATGGAAGGTCGGATGTCCTGGTGTCTGGAATGCCTCCATCAGCCCAAGTCACCCTATGACCACCCTCAACTTGAATACCTGCTGCTGATGGCGCACCTTATGACTCATGCCTGCTACTTCATTTCTTCACTTGAAGTCATCCTCCTCCTCCTTGCTGCTAGAGATCACTCATTCTATCACCCACCTTTTGACCTTACTGGTCTCTGCCACCCCACCTCCCCGTCTAATGCCCAAGTCCCTAGGTGCCTCTCTATCTGAGCTGCCAGCTCACCTCCCTGTGCTCCTGTGGTGCCTCCAGCCCCTGCCTCCATAGGAGGAATGGTGTACACTTCACAGCCTCAGCAAAAAAACAGCTGTGTGTCCCCTTTATGTCCTGGACACTAACCCCCCGCTCTCCTTGTGCTCCAACGGCACAATTAGATGCTATTCCAGATTTGTAACATGCTTCTTCGGAGTAGCAACCAGCTTTCAGCGGCTAAAGATGCCCACCCACCAAGCAGGATTGTGGAGATCAAGCAGCCTTGGCAGCGCTCCAAATGTGTTTCCATCCATGCTGGTAACCTATGCTGCTAGAAACCACTGTTAGCTCCTGGGCAACTTCCATTCAGCCCAATCCCATTCTGCCAATTCCTGTACTCTGTATTGTATCCAAGTATGAAAAGAAACATTTGGAGGAAGTCGAAAATGCGCTATTAATCTGTGCTTTTACTTAATGTTATAATGCATAACTGTTCCTTCTGCAAGTTGTAGCCAAATCCTGGATACTGGAATCCACAGTAAATTAGCCCCCGACTCAATGGTGCATCTGTTTCTTGTGAATAAAATTATTGTTATATTTAAACAATAACTCATTTTCTTATCAAATTTTCAGACTTCCAAGCAATGCGGTAACTGGTCCAGCTAAGCCTTTATACCGAGTGTACCTCTTGGAAAAGGTAAATATTTAGACTCTATTCAGTTCATTTCATACACTTTTGGTACTCTCTCCTTCTTCATTAATGCTTCTATTTGCATGGAAGCAGAATCTTTGTCCCTTGGAGATCTGCTGCTGTGCTGCTTATTCCACACCTGAAGTCATGGTGCTTATGACATCATATTCTATTGCCTACTGCACTGGTCTTGGCTAGTTTGTACTTTGACCCCTACCCTCCTAATTTACTCTTACCATCATCTTCTTTGTCCTAATATGAGTTATTCCTACTTAGAAAATGGGTCCAAGAATCCTAGCTTTCTCATTGGCTAGGGTATCGATATCAGTGGGCAGGTATTTTTCAATAGAGCCCGCTGTGTAATTAGATCTTCATCGGGTTGCCCCATTATTGTATGAATTTTTGGGCACTCCGAATGTTCAGCTCGGTAAGCCACCATTTCTCTCTGCTCGCTAATAAACACGCAAACAATAGCGGCTCGGCCACTTTCCTCCCATGACTCAGAGAACAAAAAAAACAAACTCTTTTTCCATTAAATAGCATGGGGTAGTAAACGCTCCAATTCGACTGTAAAAGTGCTGCCTCTAGTCAGACAGAGAGAGCGCTATCACTGAAACAGTGAATGAGCACACGAGCAGTGGTATTTCCTTGACTTTCCATACCGCACATGGATGTCCAGCTGAGGTATGAAAAACGAGGGAAATACTGGTCTTCTCATGCACAGTAACGGTGCTGGAGATACCGCAGTCTCTGCTCGTCACCACAGGGAACATTTTCAAAATCGGAAAGCATTTCTCAAGCTACTAGTTTTAACAGACAGCAAAACAAAATACAAATAAACCCACATAATAAAAGCAAGTTAATTAACGTATGGTGAAAAATCATAAGCAGTCCTGAGCTGAGTTGCATCACAGTCCACTTAGTTGCGAGAGAGACATAGAGAGAAAATAAAAAAAAGAAACTAGATAGTGAAAAAAAAAGTGCTTCAAAACTAAACGGGAGAGGTGGTCAGGGGCAGTAACTGTATACAACTGGCTTTTTATTAAGCTATATTGTTCTTAATAATGAAAATGTAGGAACTATTTTATCACAGAACTTAACTTTAAATTCAATTTCTATTACCAATTTTTTTGCAACTTTTTTTTTTTTTTACACAACCCATTTTCTAAGCGCAATAATAACCTCCAGGGTGGGCATTATTGTGAAATACCAGAACTTCCAGGGGCTACAAGGCCCTCTGCCTGCAGTGTCAGGTCTCATTATGCCACTGGGTGGTCCGGTATTTCCCAATAATGCCCACCCTGTTGGGTATTATTGCTTACTTCTTCCATCCCCATTCCTGTTTTTGTCACAACCTAATTACTTTATTGTACGTTCAAGCACTTCCTCAACTTCCTACCTTCATATATTGCTCACTGTAGATTTTGCTTAATATTGTAAATTCTTGGCTGACTTGTAACTTCCTTTTTGTTATAGCCAGCAGGGGCGTAGCTACAAGGGTCCAGTGGCACCCGGGCCCATGAGGTTTGAAGTGCCCAAATCAAAATGTTGATGTCTATTAAAAACCAGGGGGGCCCTATAACATACCCTTGCCCCCAGACCCTCTGAGAATTTGCTACGCTACTGATAGCCAGCATACTGCTGTTTAGTAATCCTCATAATTCAAATGTGCCTGTACATTGTAGAATGTACTTTACCACTGAATATACTTGTTCTTCCAATTCCCTTTTCCCCGGGTTACACCTGGAAACGAGCCTTAATTCAGTGCGCCTTTCCTGGTTACCAAATTTTAAATAAATACACTGTCTTGGAAATCAAGCAAAGGATTATGATCCCTCCAGTGAGCAATGAGCAGCACAAACAGAAGAACTCATGGGACGAAGATCTGGTTATCAAGTCAAACATTTGTTCTTGGCAATAAAGGGAGTATTTTACACGGCACCTTTATTTTCTTCTTTTTTCTGTTCAGCCTCTGTTAAACTTTGTGTAAATATTAATTTGAGGTCGTCATCTTCGTCAACATCTGTATCCCAGTATGGAAAGAAAAGATACATTAGGAAAAAAATTAATCAGTTTTAACAGTCTTCTTTTTGTTTATTAACCTTTTTATCATTGAGTTTTATATTTCATTTCAGAATACATCAAGTAATTTCACAGGCATCTACTGTTAATACACTGAGGTAAATAAATTACACAAAATATTAGACTCAGTATTTGCACTTAACATAGTACAAGACCTTAAGAAATGAGAATAGAGTTAAGAAATGTAGAAACAGAGACAATACTGGCACAAAAGAGACCCTTGGTCCATCCAGTCTGCCTAGTTTTACTCTACCTTGTCCCATGACCTATTGTTTAGGCAGGGTTTTCGCACTGCATCCCCCCCCCGCCTTACTGCTACCTTCTTGAGCAAAGAACAGTTATGTAACAACTTACCTTAACAGTAGATCTTCGAGGGGAGCTCTGTCATGAGGTCACACCTATGGAATTTCGCTGTCAGGGTCACACGGAAGCTTTTTTCTGCGTTAGTCTATTAGGGGCCACTCACGCTGATGTCAGGCTCCGACGTCACACACCCTATAAAAACGCATGTGGCTCTGCTCCCTCCTCAGCTCTTTCCCTAGCCGGAGGCCCTGAGAGAAAGGAGTCCTACCAGGGAACCGAGTGGAGAGAGAAGGTGCCCAGCTAGCAGGAAGGCTGGAGCAACAGGACAGCCAAACTGGAGGGAAAAAGGGAGATGGAGGGAAGGATGCCATGATCTGATGATAAGAGATTCCCTCGAAGACAGTACAGTTATGTAAGAACTTACCATAACAGTAGATCTTCGAGAGAGGCTCTTGCAGTAGGTATTCACATATAGGTCTAAGCCGCCAGGCATCAGGACCCCACGGAACAATTTCTAGCTAGCAGCCTCTGGTGGGGGACCGCCTCCACGTCAGGTGACCGGCGTCATATGACATCGGTATAAAGGGCAGTCCCCGCACGCTTCTTCCAGTTCTTTCCACACAAAGGCCAAAACAGGCAAGACGAGATAAGAAAAATTACTCACCTTAGTAATGTTGTTTCTTCTAATGGAGTCTTGCTATATTATGACTATTGCAGTTTGTCCCACCACTAGAACTGCTCCGGAGGTGAAAGAGTTAACTTCCATGCCAGGCATGGAACTTGGAGCGAGAGCTCGGTTAGAAAAGCTCTGTCTGGAAGATTTCAAACTGAAACTGTCAGATCTTTACGAGCAAAACTCACTATGGTTCTGTGTGGAAGCTGTAACCTACACTAGCCAACTGGCTACTTAATATTAACACATTTTCCTGGTCCCAACACTAAGACTCAAGTCAGGGACCAGAAAAAATAAGATAAGATAATATAAAACACAACACCCAAACACCCCAAAAAGAAGGGATGGAAAACAAAAAATGGGCATCAAAAGATGCCAACACTGGAATGCCCACCCCATACCCCAAGTAGAAGTTCTGAGAGGGGCAGGCTGGGGGAGGTTATATAGCAAGACTCATTAGAAGAAACAACATTACTAAGGTGAGTAATTTTTTCTTCAAACAACATGAAGTCTTGCTATATTAGACTATTGCAGAATACACAGCAGTACCTCCATGGAGGAGGGACAGAACCTACTTAGGGAATAGGCTCTGAAGCACGGCTGTGCCAAACCGAGCATCCCTCCTGGCCTGGATATCCAGGAAGTAATGCTTGGTGAAAGTGTGTACCATTTTCCAAGTAGCTGCTTGACATATTTCTAAGATAGGGACGTCTCTGGCAGCAGCTAGAGACGCAGCTGTACCTCTGGTAGAGTGAGCCCTCAGGCCTGAAGGGGGGACCTTTCCCAGTTTTTGATAGCAAAATTGGATACAAGAGACAATCCACCTGGCAATGGATCTCTTAGTGGCAGGTTTCCCTTTTCCAACCTCACCATAAGTGAGAAATAGTTGGAGGGATTCAACCTGTGACCCTTGGTACGCCTATATAGTAACTTAGGGCCCTTAACATCTGTTGTGCAACCTCCTCTCACCAGAGGAGGAAATGATCTAGTGAAGAACACTGGAAGGAGATAGATTGATTAAGGTGGAAATCTGAAACCACCTTAGGCAAAACTTCCTGCTAGTCCTGAGGACTACCTTATCCCTGTGAAAGGAAATAAAGTCAGTCTCCACTGACAAAGCTTGTAACTCACTCTATACGCCTGGCAGAAGTGATGGCTACTAGAAAAACAGTTTTCCAAGTTAGTACTTAAGCTCTGCCAAGACAGAGGTTCAAAGGGGGGTTGCATCAGCTGAGCAATGCAAACATTAAGATCCCAGGCAGGAGCAGGGTCCCTGAAAGGTGGATTAGTATGAAGTAATACTTTGAAAAAACTTGGAAAATACAGGGTGAGCGGAAAGAGAAGAGGGCTTTCCTGCTGAAGTAAAAGCAGAGACAGCTGCCAAATGCACTTTCAGGGTAGCTGGTCTCAGTCCCAAAGAATTAAGATGGACCATATAGTCCAAAGCAATGGGCAAATCAGCAGATTCCGGGGAAATATGCTTCCCAGAACACCATATGGAAAACCTTTTCCATTTAGAGTTATAAGTAGCCCTAGTGGAAGGCTTCCTAGAAGCTTTCAGGATTTCGAGAACACCTTGAGAAAGGTGTAGGTCAGCAAATTCTAACTCCTCAAGAGCCAGGCCTTGAGGTTGAGGGATTTGAGATTCGGATACCAAACTCTCCCCTGGGCACAAGTTAACAGGCTGTGGTTCCTGGGGAGACACAGGGGGAAGATGGACTGCTAAGGACAGAAGGAGTGGGTACCAGGGCTGCCTGGCCCAATCTGGAGAAATCAGAATCATCTTGCAGGGCTGAGATCTGATTTTGACTAGCACCTTGAACAGGAGAGGGAAGGGGGGAAGGCATATAGAAACTTCCCTTCCCAATCGAGGAGAAAGGCATCCAGGGGGACTGAGCCCATCACTGGGGGCCTGCAACAAAACAGTGGAAGTTGATGATTGTCTGGGGCTGCAAAAGATCTATCTGAGGGGTGCCCCATCTGGCAAAAAACTATCCCCAGTACTCGGGATCCAGTGACCATTCGTGATAGCCCTGGGAAATCCTGCTGAGAGCATCTGCCAGGACATTGTCCTTGCCTGGGAGGTGAACTGCTATGAGGAAGTGTTCAGGGAATAAGCCAGAGACCACAACTTATTGCCTCGGTGCACAAGGTCAAGACCGAGTGCCCCCTTGTTTGTTGATGTACCACATTGTAGTGGTGTTGTCTGTTCTGACCTGTACCACTTTGTTCTGAACAGATGCAGAAAAACCTGAAGTGCTAGAAAACAGCTCTGAGTTCCAACAGATTGATGTGGAGCAGATTCCTGAGGGTACCACAATCCTGGGCGGAGAGGTCGCCCATGTGAGCTCCCATCCCAAAAGGGACGATCTGTAGTAAGGGTCAAGGAGTGAGATAGAGGGATGAAGGGGACCCTTGTCTCAGATTGCTCTGATCCTGCCACCACTGAAGGGCCTGGATCAGGGTCTGATCACTGGGATCAACTTGGATAGGGATCTTTTCTTTGAGACCAAAAGGCTCTCAAGTGGAACGGAATGTCCCTCATCTGAAATCTTGCTCCTTGCACTACAGCTGTGGAAGCAGCCATGTGTCCTAGGAGCTGCAGAAAATGCCTTGCTGGTCGAGAGACCTGCAGAGTGAAGGAGGAGGCCAGGGCCACCAGGTTCCTTACCCTTTCTACGGGAAGGAAGGCTCTGGCCTGCTTTGTGTCCAGTTCTGCACCTATAAAGGTGAGTACCTGGACAGGTTCCAGAACTGACTTTGGAAGATTGAGAAGAAAGCCCAGAGAGGTGAGCAGCTGCTGGGTAACTTGCAGGTGTGATTTGACCTGGTCTGAAGACTGACCCACAATGAGCCAGTCGTCTAGGTAGGGAAAGATGGCAATCTTTTGCCTTCTTAAATGAGCAACTGCTACTGCCAGGCATTTTGTGAATACCCTTGGGGCAGAGGTAAGACCAAAGGGCATTGCTCTGAACTGGTAATGGCCTGAGGGCAGTTCGAATCTGAGGTACTTTCGGTGGGAGCTTCTGATAAGAACATGGAAGTAGGCATCCTTGAGGTCCAGGGAAGCTAGCCAGTCCCTGGCCTTAGAGAAGGTAAAATCATTGCCAGAGTCACCATTTTGAATTTTGGTTTTAAAAGGTGCTTGTTCAGATATCTTAGGTCCAGAATGGGCCGCCATTCTCCTGTCTTTTTGGGTAAGGAAGTACCTGGAGTACAGACCCTTGCACTGGTGTAGGGAGAAACCTTTCACAGCTCTGAGAGCCAGGAGGGTTGAGACTCTGTTTCCAAAGCAAAGTCTCTAGAGGATTTGCAGGTGGAAAGATCTGATTCTCATCTTTGGCAATTTTTGAAGCTTGAGAATCCAGACCCGGCTTACTACTTCCAGGACCCACTTGTCTGATGTTAAAGACTCCCAGTCCTGAACGGCAAGCCAGCCTGCCCCCTACAGGTAATGGAGAACGCCCTGGCACCCCATCAGGGTGCCTGCTTGGCAGGGGCTTTAGGCTGAAGGATGGGAGCAGGCCTACTTGCACCCCTGCCTGCCTCTCCTCTGAAGAACCCCCTCTGAGCATAGCCAAGAGGAGGCCTGGTTTGGTAAAAGGCCTGTGAAAAGGCCTGCCTCACCCCTGGGGCTGTCTGAGGAGTGGCTTGCCGCTCCTTGGCTTGTGCACTCCTATAAGTGGTTCTATATTCATCCATTTTTCTATATATTCTCTGTCTGCTCCCAAACAGAGAATTTCCCACCACAGGAAAATCCATAGCCTTAGTCTGGGTATCCGAGACAAACTAGTACACCTGAGCCAAGCCAATCTACGAAAGGCCACAGCTGTAGCCATGACTCTAGAGGATACATCATTAGAATCCACAGCAGCATGGAACTGCACCTTGATGCCTCAATACCATCAGCAGCCACCTGCTCCAGCTCCTTGGCAAGCTGGCCTAGGCCTGTTTGGCTAAAGCCATGACAGTGTCCCATCTAGATTTTGGTATCTTGCCACATAAGCCATGTAATTTGCTTGTCTGAGTCCCAAGGACGCTGCCATGTATTGTTTTTTAGCCATGGCATCAATCTTCCTGGAGTCCTTGTCAGGAGGATGTGAAGCCAGGGGAATATTAGCTTTATCACAGGCTGCAGCCTGAACTACCTGCATGACTGCATTGCTGTGAAAGAAATTCTGTATCAGGACCTGACAAAGTGTACCTCCTGTCCATCTTTTTGTCCACAGGAGGCACAGAATTAGGAGCTTTTAAAATTTTTATTGTTTGTTTCCTAAATGATTTATGTAAAGGAACAGACAATCTCCTGGACTCTGGGATATCCATCATTTCCACAAAGTCAGGTTCCTCTTGCTCATCCACAGCTTCCTCCAATGGGAGCTGGAGGGTTTCAGCAACTTTTTATAAAACAGAAAATGAGAAGGGGACTCAGAAAGCGAAGGGGGAAATTCTAAAGGTCTGTCTGGGGAGATGTCCGGTTCAATGGGCACATCCAGACTCTCAAAGTTACATTCACACTGTTCATAATCATCCTCCCCCTCCTCTGGTTCATAAAACTCTTCTATATCATATTCTTGAACCAGTGGAACCGGCCGAACTGACCTTTTGCCAGATAGTGGCGGTTCGGACGGAACCGGAGAAAGTGACTGGACAATTTGGATTGCTTTAGCTATCTCTGCAGCAGTTGGAGAAGGAATTTTGACTCCACACCTGCTGATTTTCTAGTTTTCTTTGCTGGAACTGGCTCCTCAGAGTCAGCTTACGTTTGCCCGAGGAAGTCTCGCCTGGTCAGAGGGCACTCCCTCCGATTCGGTTGGCACCGAACCGGGCTGGCCATCCGGGTCAGCGGACTGTTTGGCCTCTCGTTCCCTGAGCCTACCAACTCTCTTATCTAGAGTAGCTGCAGGGAAGTTCTTACAAATCTGGTAGGCTGAATTGAGGTGGTCAAACTCCAGACAATAAACACATGTGGTGTGTGGGTCAGCCTTGGCAAAGGCTTCCCCACAGACACTACAGTGCTGAAACCCAGTGGGCCCGGTTTTTCTTTTGGGTTTCTCAGACATAATGCCAGCCTAACCAAAAACTTGCCCTTTTTCCGGCAGTGCCAGGCAAGACACCCTTATTGGTTCCCAACAGTGTCACGGGTCGTGGAAAAAAACGTAATGAAATCCGTTTTTTAGAACCGATAAGAACCGGGAACCGCATCAAAAGCTTTCAAATGCTTGAGAATAAAGTTTTAAAACAACCTTATCGGTTCAAACCGAACCGATAAACATTTACAAGTTCCACACAGAAATAAACCTGTCTATTACTTACAATACCACAGAAAGAGCTTGAACCGATCGGTTTGCGGTTAAAATAATAATAATCGCGGTTGAATTTAACCGAGAAAAACTGTTTTAAACCGAGAAATGAACCGAGCAGTAGGAGGAATCTCTGGAGCGACTGCTCAGTGAGGCGGAGTAAAGAATCTGACAGTTTCAGTTTGAAATCTTCCAGACAGAGCTTTTCTAACCGAGCTTGCGCTCCAAGTTCCATGCCTGGCATGGAAGTTAACTCTTTCACCTCCGGAGCAGTTCCAGTGGTGGGACAAACTGCAATAGTCATAACATAGCAAGACTTCATGTTGTTTGAAGAAGATATTTCTCCCCATGGAAATGAAGCAAGGAAAACTTAGGGGGACGGAGGTCGGGAAGGCAATACCTATTGCAAGAGCCTCTCTCTAAGATCTACTGTTATGATAAGTTCTTACATTACTGTACTATCTTACTTCAAGAGGGCTCTTGCAGTAGGTATTCACATATACAGGACTGAGTCCCAAGCAGTCTAGAACAAGGAAAAGCACTCGGGAGGAGGACTGTTATACATAGCATGGAACCTCAGGGCTGAATGGGTCTCATGAAAGGAGACTTTGTAGGACAGCCAACCCGAAGCCTGCTCTATGGCGAGAGGCGATGTCCAAACTGTAGTGTTTCGTGACGGTACGAACAGAAGTCCAAGTTATGGCTGCACAGATGTCTGCCACTGACAGATTTTTGAAACAAGCCGCAGAGGCAGCTACTTCTCTGGTAGCGTGACCTCTGACTTGACCCAGAAGGGTCTTGTTGTACTTGTCGTAACAGAAAGTGATACATTGTGCCAACCATTTTAATAGGAATTGCTTAGAGACAGCATTGCCTTCTCTTCTGTGAGCAAGAGACAAAAACCTGATCAATGTTCCCGAGATCCTTAGTCTGATTGGTGTAGTATAGTACAGTTACGTAAGAACTTACCGTAACAGTAGATCTTCGAGAGGAGCTCTTGCAGTAGGCTATTATAATCAGGACTGTGCCGCAGGCACTAGGACCCTCTGGTGAAACTTCTGTCAGCACTACATAGCAGGGACCGCCCGCCCAAGCCCCGCCAACGCCGGTCCGGGTACAAGAGGGGCGGACCAGCTCCACCTCAGTTCTCCGCCAAGACCCAGCAGAAGGCCTGACAAGAGAAGGAGACAGGCTCACCATGAAGAGAGCTGGAGAAAAAACTAAAATGGATCTGCACACCCCGAGGGGAAGGCGGGTGGGAGGGTGTTTCGCTGCAAGAGCCCTCTCAAAGATCTACTGTTATGGTAAGTTCTTACGTAACTGTACTATCTTACTGGAGTGGGAGCCTACAGCAGGCTATTACAATCAGGACTGAATCCCAAGCAGTCCCACAACAAGGAGGTAGACGACCCCGGGAGGTGGAATATGCTGACTCCAGAGGCCTTAGGACAAAAGCCCTTGTAAAACGGCTAGGCCAAAGCCAGCTCGGCGTCTGGAGACGATATCCAAGCTGTAATGCTTGATAAAGGTATGCATCGAGTTCCAGGTTGCGGCCGCACAAATATCCTGTATGGCGACATTTCGCAGGGCGGCGAAAGAAGCTGACACTCCTCTGGTGGAGTGACCCCAACCGGCTCAGCAGGGTTTATTGTGATGCTCAGAAAGCAAAACGAGACACATCGAACTATCCATTTAGAGACAGTCTGTTGGACACCGTTGACCCAAGCAATGTGGTGTAAAAGCCACAAATAGCTGCCCGACGACGGGTGCTGAACCGTGCTTTGAGGTAATACCAGAGTCCTGTGGACATCCAATGTGGAGGAGAGCCTCCCCTCTATTGGAAGGGGAAGGAAAATAAACAGGAAGATCAACCAACTGGTTGAGGGTCAATTCTGAGACCACTTTCGGAAGAAACTTAGGATTTGTTCTGAGGGAAACCCTTTCCCTGTGGAAAACCAAATAGGGCTCTTTACACATCAGAGCCTGAAGCTCGGAAACCCTTCGAGCTGAAGTAATAGCAACCAAAAAGCAAACCTTCCAAGAAAGGTAACGCAGCTCACAATCTGCTGCTGGCTCAAAAGGAGGGAGGGTGAGTTTCTCCAACACAAAAAGGAGGTCCCAGGGTGGGACAGGGTCCCGAATGGGAGGTCTCATATGTAGAATTCCCCCTAAGAAAGGTGTGGGCCACATCCAATTGTGCTAATGCTCTCTCTCCCACGAGAACATGATAGGCGGAGATTGCCCACATGTGCACCCTGATAGGAGTAACTCAGACCTTTATCATACAAGGAGAGGAGATACTGTAAAGCTGAATTCACAGGGCAGGTGACGGGATCCAAACGCTGCGGCAATGCCCAAAGACAGAAACGCTTCCACTTCATAGCGTAGGTGGAGCGAGAAGAGGGCTTTCTTGCTGACACTAAGACCGCCGCCACTCCCGGGGAAACCCCATATCTATGTTGAGCTACGTCTGAAGGAGCCAAGCATGTAGGTGTAAGGATCGAAGATCTGGATGGACCAGCAACCCTTGGTCCTGGGACAGTAACTGCGAGCATATAGGCGCGGAACTGGAAGTTCTGTGGATAGCTGCTGCAGTAGTGGGAACCAAATCTGCCGAGGCCATTTGGGGGCCACTAGGATCATCCGGGCCCCTTCTGCCTGTAACTTTAGCAGTACTCTCTGAATGAGAGGGAAGGGCGGAAAGGCATAGAGGAAACCTCCCTACCCAGCAAAGCGGATAACGCTGGCTGGCCAAAAACTCCAGGCGCGCGTTTGTGAGCAGAACGCTGGTAGTTTGACGCCAGGCAGGACGCAGAGAGGTCCAGCCCAGAAGACCACACCTGTCGAAGAGCTGGTCCGCCACGGATTGTAGCAGCTCCCACTGCGCGCCTGAACGCGACCTGCTGAGGCTGTCGGCCAGATCGCTTAGGACGCCTGGAACGTGCATTGCGGACAGCAGGATGCCCCGCTCCAGCGCCCAGTACCAGACTCGCATCGCCTCCCTGCAAAGAGAATACAAATGAGTGCCTCCTTGTTTGTTGATGTAAAAGACGACCGCCATGCTGTCTGTCTGAACTAGAAGAGAGCCTGGCACCAGATCCCTCGAAAGCCTGAGGGCGAGGGGACCGCCGCATTTCCAGTACATTGATGTGGAGGACTGCTCGGTGACCAAACCCTCATGCTCGATGTGCACCAGGTGTGCCCCCACCCCAAGTCTGATGCATCTGTTGTCAGAGTCTGACCTGGTGGCTCTGACCAAAGCTGACCCCTTTCTCCAGACTGTTAGTCCATCCACCAAAGCAGAGTTCTCCTGACTGGCTCCGAGATCTTGACCGGGGAGTCTAGATCATCGTAGCTTTGGTCCCACTGCATCCTGAGCATCCACTGCGGGACTCTCATGTGGAGCCGAGCCAAAGGAGTGACAGGACTGGCCGCCGCCATATGCCCCAGTAAACTGAGGAAGTTCCGAGCCGGAACTCGAGGAGTTATGGAGATACGTTCTGCCATCTCTCGCAAACGAACTCCCCTGTCCTGTGGGAGGAAAGCCATGCCCTGGACGGAATCCAGGATCGCTCCCATGAAAGCGAGCTTTGGCTGGCCCGGGATGATTTCCATAAGTTCAGGTGATCCCAGCTTCGGAATAGAGGCAAGTGTTCTAGAGCTCGAGAGGCCTACACTTGACGGGCCGTGGCAGCCAACCGTCGAGGTAGGGGGAACACATAGGTCCCATCCGCCTTAGAGCCGCAGCCACCACTGCTAGGCATTTGGTGAAGACTTCATGGAGCGGAAGAGAGGCTCGAACGGAAGCACTCGAAACTGAAAATGCTCCCCTTGGAAGTGGAACCTCAGAAACTTCCTGTGGGAGGATAGACCCAATATGCATATATGCATCCTGCACGTCGAGAAAACATAGCCAGTCCCCTTGGTGCAGCAAGGAAGGAGTCCTTGAAGAGTCACCATCCTGAACCTTTGTACATAATATAAAGAGGTTTAGAGGACTGAGATCCAGAATGGGACGAAGGTCCCGAGTCTTTTGGGACCAGAAAGAAGTGGGAATAGAACCCTGTCCTGTTGCTGCAATGGGGACCTCTCTACTGCTCTCTTCTGCAGGAGGGTCTGTATCTCTCCTTCTATTAGTGGGATGTGGAAGGAGGATAACGGGAGAGCTTGAGGAGTATATGGAGGAAACCTGTGAACTCTAGCGTGTGTCCCTCTCAGTATATATCCAAGACCCACTGGTCTGCGGTAATAGACTTCCACCCTTCAAATGAAGGGAGAAGTGCCCCAACTGGCTCCCCGGGTCTCTCCCAAGGGGGGCTGAAGGAGCCATTGGGCAGAGCTGGGAGTGGGGAGAGAGGCCTGGGAGGACTTGGGCCCACGGGCAGGAGGTCCACCAGAATGCTAGTTCTCGGATCTCCTGCAGAAGCCTCCTCTCTGCCCCTGTTGGTTGCCACAGGCTGGACCTTGACTGCCTGAGGACTTACGAAAGGGCCGTCTACGGTGCTGTCGTCGCTGGTTGCCACGGTACATCTGGCGGACTGACCAGATCGACTTGTCCGACTCTTGGAGGCGGGAGATCAGAGCCTCTGTCTCCTGCCCAAACAGCACAGTACCCTGGAAGGGTAGATCCTTGATACCGGCCTGCAGATCCTGGTGAAAGCCCGAGACTCTCAACCAGGCGTGGCGCTGGAGGCACACGCCGGAAGCAGCTGCCCTGTCTGCAGTGTCATACGAGGCCCTCAGTACATGGAAGCCTACGTCTGAGCCTGACTGGAGGAGGGCCAGGAGCTCTGCCTTTTGGTCAGAGTCCGGCATGGTCTTTGCCAGCTCCAGTCCCCTTTCCCACAACACATTCTGGTACTGTACCATATGCGTTAGGAAACTGAGGGAGCGGATGGAACAGGTGGAGGCTGCATATACATTCTTGCCCACCTGGTCCAGGTAGCGGAACTCCGGGTCAGGAGGCTGGGAGCTGAGGTGCTTCGGCTGCCGAGACTTGTCATGGGCAGCTGTGATCACCGAAGAATCTGCCTGAGGGTGTTCCGCTAGAAAGGGTTCCGCCCTCGGGGCCTTATACAGCCTATCCGACTTCTTAGGAACTGCCGGGATTGAGGCCGGATGCGGTGGTTCCGGTAAGGTCCTGGACTGTATCTACCAAAGGAGGGATAACCAGAAACTTTGGCTCCTTTTGCCTCAGGTACTTGGCCAACCTCCAGCGTTTCGGATCCAGGTCCTCCGTGTCCCACTCGTTGGAGGTCTGGATATGCCTCATGATGTCCATAAAAGTAGGATCGTCCGGAGGTGAGCGAGGCTGGTCCTTCGCTCCCGGGGAGCGCTTGAGGCTGAGAGAGGATGAAGAGGTCGACGATGAAGAGGAGGATCGACTATCCGACTTGGCACAGTCTGACCCCATCCTATGACCATGCCTTCGCTGGCGTCGGTAGCTAGGGGACCGACTCTGGTCCCTGGACCGGCGACGGAGCAAGGATCGACGTCGAGAGCGATCTCGCCTGGAGCGAGAAGGGCTCCTGGAGCGTGACCTAGACCGACGTCGGTCATCAGAGTCCCTGGAGCGACATCGGTGGTCCTCGGACCTGGTGCGGGAGCAAGACCTGGAGGAAGGTGAAGGCTGGCGCTCCGGTGACTTCCACGTGGAAGACTCACCACCCGGCTGTGGTTCTCCTGCAGGGTCCGGTACCAGTGTCTGGACTGGCGACAGGGAGGACCGCTTGTGGACCTGCCCCCACCAAAAGGAGAAAAGATCCTTGAGCTCATCCTTAGCGAAAATTTCAGCCGCCGCTTCGGGAAGGAAGTTCTCGAATGTCGGGCACGAAGGAGAGCTTCCGAGGGCCTAGGGGGAGGAGGACTTTGGGCGCGGGACGCTAGTACTTCCACCCACCGACCACCCCGCCCTTTTCGACCGCGCCGGTGTAAGGACCGACGACGAGTGACGCCTGAGGGTGCCGGAGGGTCCTTGGTCTCCAGAGGTGCACCTTTAGCAGGCGGCGTCGGTGCCTTAACAGGTGGGGCGGATGCAGTCACCTCTAAGGACTTAGTGATGACCCTTAACGGAGTCACCTTTGGCTTGGCCGGCTACTCCCCTGACGGGCCGGCCTTAGCCTGGGGAGTCTTTGGAGGATCTCCAGAACCTGAGAGACGGGCCTTTTGGGAGAAGGGCTTAATGCGAAGAAGCGCGACTGACCGACATGCGGTCCTTGCTGTGGCGCTTTCTTCTCCTTCCTCTTCCTCTGAGGAGTGCAGATCCATCTTCTGCTCCAGCAGGTAGGCCGTAAGGGCCTTCAGGTGGTGGATGCGGGTCCGGCTGGTAAAGGCCTGGTAATCTGCGCAGTTGGCGGTGTCGTGGTCCGGGCCCAGGCAGAAAACGCACCGCCGATGGCCGTCCTTAGCTGGGATCTGCCTCCTGCAGCCACACTTATTTAAGTGTTCTGGAGATGCCAACGCCCGAGAAGACATCGAACCCGGCTGGGTAAAAATAATGGCTGACGTTGGTACTAAGTAGCGTCAAGAGCGAGGGAAACAACACTCAAAAGCGGGAAAAATGAAGCAATCGACGGCAACGGACTGACGTCGGTACCTGAAAACGGTAAACCCGTCGAAAAAGGAGGAAAATCTTGATTGAAGAGTGAATCTTTTTGCTGTAATCGCAAGCAGAAGCTGTTTCTTTCGGCTTCACGTGCAGGACGCGCCGGGAAAGAACTGGGGTGGAACTGGGTCTGTCCCCTCTTGTACCCTGACAGATGTCGGGGCGGGGCCGGCGTCGGGGGTGGTCCCTGCTGTGTATTGCTGGCAGAAGTTTCACCAGAGGGTCCTACTGCCTGCGGCATAGTCCTGATTGTAATAGTCTGCTGCAAGAGCTCCCACTCAAAGTAAGATCTCAGGATTCTGTGAACATCCAAAGTATGCAAGAAGTACTCCCCTTGATTGGAGTGTTGCATAAAGAAAGCGGGTAGCTCTACAGATTGATTCAGCATAGATTCAGCCACCACCTTAGGAAGAAACTTAGGGTTGGTGCGTAGAGCCACATGTTTCTTGTGGAAAATCGAGTACGGGATTTTACACATCAAGGCCTGAAGCTCGGAAATGCGGCTAGCAGAAGTAATGGCCACTAGGAAGAGTGTCTTCCTAGAAAGGAACTTCAAATCAGCTGTAGCTGCTGGCTCGAAGGGAGGCAGAGTAAGCTTCTCCAGGATAAAATTCAAGTCCCAAGGAGGAGCAGGAATGTGGATGGGAGGGTCTCAAATGGAGAACCCCTCTGAGGAAAGTCTTACAGACTTCCAACTGAGCAAAAGTCCTGTCTCCTAGGGAATATGGTAGGCTGAGATATCTGCCATGTGGACTTTCAGAAAGGAATGGCTGAGACTCAGATCGAAGAGGTGACACATGTAGTCTAGGACTTTACTGACTGGGCACGAGAAAGGCTCGAAATCTTTAGAGTTTGCCCAAACAGAAAATCGTTTCCACTTCATGGATTAGGTGGACCTCATGGAAGGCTTCCTGGCCTCCACTAAAATGTCCGCTACTAGCGGAGAGACTCCAAAGCGGGCTTTTGACTACGTCTGCAGGAGCCATGCATGGAGATGAAGGGATCTGAGACCTGGACGAACAAAGGACCCCTGATACTGGGTCAACAACTGCTGCGACAGAGGAAGAGAAAGTTCCTCTGACAACTGTTACAGAAGAGAGAACCAAACATGCCTGGGCCAGAAGGGAGCAATGAGAATCATTCGAGCTCCCTCCGATCTGAGTTTGTTCAGGACCCTCGGGATTAAAGGAATGGGAGGGAAGGCGTAAATTAATCTGTCCCTCCAACTGAGAGACAAAGCGTCCCGTCAAAAAATGTCTCGCCCTGGAGCGAGAAAGCAGAAGCCGGGAAGTTTTGCGTTTTGGGGAGAGGCGAAGAGGTCTATCTGAGGTGTTCCCCATTGCTGAAAGTTGTCGTTTACGATCTCTTGATCCAGCTCCCATTCGTGGGACCTGGCTGAGGACCGACTGAGTCGGTCTGCCAGAGTGTTTTCCACTCCCAGAACGTGAACTGCGGTCAAGTGAAGATGGTGTTGGGCTGCCCAATGCCAGACTTTCATCACTTCCTGGCACAGAGAGTAGGAACGTGTTCCTCCCTGCTTGCTGAGGTACCAGACTAGGCACATGTTGTCTGATTGTTTGAGGAGATGATCGGGGAGGATGAAGGAGAGTAGAGCCTGAAGGAAATAAAGGTCTGCTCTCAGTTCGCTCACATCTATGTGCAGGTTTTGTTAGAACTTGGACCAGCTGTCCTGAGTCCTGTGAGATCCCAGATGGGCACCCCAATCTTCTCCTGACGTGTCCGTTGTCAACGTCTGGAAGGGCAGATTGATGCAGAAATGAACTCCCAGGCACAGGTTCTCCTGAACCATCCACCACTGTAAGTCCCTGATCATGAGATCTGATACTAGTACCTCTTGGTCTAGATTGTCCCTGGTTTGGTCCCATTGAGACCGAAGCATCCACTGAGAGATCCTCACATGGACCCGAGTGAATGGGACTGTTGGAATGGCAGCTGCCATTAGCCCGAGGAAGTGAAGACTGACCTGGCTCCAACCCTTCTGCGACAGGACAGAAGACGAGCCTGGTTCTGAAGGGTGTCTACCCTGTCCAGAGGCAAGAAAGCTTTGCCGGTGGTCGTGTCCAGAATCACCCCTATAAATTGGGAGGCAATGGCATGGGATCAAGTGGGACTTGGCCTGGTTGATGGCGATACCCAGGCTGGTAAAAACCTGCACGGTAAGGGAAAGGGAGTACAGGAGTTCCTCCTTGGATGAGGCCGCCAGGAGCCAATCGTCCAGGTACGGGAATACCTGAACTCACTGGCTACGCAGGTGGGCCACTGCCACCGACAGGCATTTGGCAAACACTTGGGGGGGGGGGGCTGAGGAAAGACCAAATGGGAGGGCCTTGAATTGGTAGTGGTCCCCCTGAAAACAAAACCGAAGGAATTTGCAGTAGGAAGGGTATATGGGGATATGCAGGTAAGCATCCTACATGTCCAGAGTGCATAGCCACTGTCCTGGCCCAAGTAGTGGCAGAAGGCTCTGCAGAGAGAGCATTCTGACACGTTTGTACTCCATGAACATATTCAGGGACGTGAGGTCTAGGATAGGCCTCAGTTCTCCTGTTTTCTTTGGAACTAGGACGAAATGGGAATAGTAACCTGTTCCCCTAAGATGAATGGGAACTGGCTCTATTGCCACCTATGAGAGAAGGGAGATGATTTCCTCTAGGACCAGAGGAAGATGTTGCGGGGAGTAAGATGACTGGGGGGGTGGTCTTCGAGGTGGTTTCTGCAGAAACTCTATTGAGTGTCCTGTCGATATCAACTGGAGCACCCAAGCGTCTGATGTTATCCTCTCCCAGCCCGACAGATGGGAGGAAAATCTCCCTACCGGTTCCTCTGGAACCTCTAGAGGCAGTGGGAGAGGCAGGGAGTCAGGAGGTGTGGGGCAGCACAGCAGCAGGGGCTCCCACGGCTTTTTTGCTGGGGGTCTTGGTTGCTGGAGGGGCCCGACGTTTGTTGGCACGTGTGCCCTGCAGCTTTTGTCTTTGTCGGTTTTGGCGACTAAAAGGATGCCGCTGCCCTTAAGGGGGCCTGTACACAGTCTGGACAGACTTGAGTGCAGTACCCTTCTCCTGCAATTCGGTAATGATGTCCTTGACATCACCCCTGAACAGCACCGAACCACTCAAGGGAGCATCCTGTACACCGGATTGTACCCTACGGACCAAACCTGACACGTGGAGCCAGGCATGATGCTATAGGCCTACGGCGAAGGCCGAGCTCCTTCTGGCTGTGTCCACCGCCTCGACAGGCTGAATGAGCAGAACGGACAAGGTCCCCCACTTTCTGCTTAGTCTGTGACTCAGTAAGGGAGTCCAGTTTAGCTTCCACCTGGCTAAGGATGGTCTTCTGGAAATCCCCCGTGCCACACAGTTAAGGGCCCTGATGCCTAGGACAGAAGAAGAATAAATCTTCTTCCTGTACTGGTCCAGAAGCCAGGATTCCTTATCAGGCAGAGAAGAGCTGAGGTGTTTGGGATTGGCAGAGCGGCTGTGAGCGGCGCTGATGACAGAATCCGCCTTGGGGTGAAGGCTAAGAAAGTTTACACCCTCAGGAGCCTAGTATAGCCTGTCCACCTTCCTCAGAAAGGGGGCTGACGCAGAGGGTTGTTTCCAAATGGTGGAGACAAGATCTATGTGAGGCTCTATCCATGGTGGGATCAGTGTAGGAGCGGTCTCAGGTAGATACAAATGGGCAGTGAGTTTTTTACGTTGTGGGTCTGGCTCCACTGATGAACTTCCTGGATTTTCCTCAATAACTCCAGAAAAGAAGGGTCCTCTGGAGGAGACTTCAGAAGATCACTCGGCCTGGGGCGTTCCAGAGTATGGAGCTCGTCTTCGGGGTCAGAGTCTGTAAAAGAAGAGGACTAAGAGGAAGAAGACTCCTCCGTGAGGAGGGAGTTCTCAGGGCTGCATCCTCCCGCCTTGGGCAACGGAGGCTCGCCTCCTGGTTTTATGGGAGGAGTCTTCCGCTCCGGTGTAGGGATACGGTATCTGGGTCTGGTGTTTGGAGACTACTCTTGACCTCCCTGGTGAGCTGAGCCTTGGCCTCAGCCCACCAGGAGGACAAGGTCTCTGCTGGCAGCTGAGGAGTGGGCGGCAGAGGTGGAGGATATAGATATTGAGGGTATCCGTAAAAGGAGTATCCCATAACTGGATGGCGGGCAGCCCAGCATTAGATATTGAGGCGCTGGATATTGCGGCGTCGGGTACTGTGGCACCGGATATTGCAGTGTTGGGTACCCGGACACCAAGGGCTCTGACGGTGGAAATGTTGCCCCCCCGGGTGTCGGGCCTGGTGTGGGTATATCTTTGTGCAGGTCAGACGGCCCTGATGGAGAAATAGCTCTTCCATCAGGTAAAGGCCGGCGCCGGGACCAGTGTCTGAGGATCTGGCATCAGGGGGTCCAGCACAGGAGCAGGGAGCCCTGACGGCAGCATCTCGATGTCCTCGGTGACGACTGGGGAAGGAGGGTTAAAACCCCGGGTGTCAGTCGAGGGACCTCAGTGGGCAATGTGGTGAGACATTGTGGAGAGCCTGGGGCTTCAGACTGTTCGATGGGGTCTGGCGCAGGCTTCTTGGCCGGGCGTTGGTGGAGCCGGCGTCCGACTTATCGGACTCCCTATCAGAGGAAGGTTATGAAGGAGAGGCGGCCTTGTCAGAAGGGGTTTTGGCTGGGCGCTCACCTGAAGAGGTAAGTGGCTTAGCAGCCTTATCTGGACATGCGTTGGTGGACCCGAAGTCCGACTTACTGGACCCGCTCTGACTGGAAGGCCTTCTTTGCCCCGGAGGCTCCCGCAGGACCCGAGCTGGATGGGTGGGGCGACGCCTTCTTGGTAACCACCAAGATGGCCGTCATGGACCGATCCCCCAGTGGGGATGTCACCTTGAGGGCCGCGACTCCAGCCGAAGTCGTGGCTGCTGTGGAAGCAGATTCCTGCTCCCGGTGCTTCTCCTTGTCATGCTTTTTCTTATGACCTTCGGGGAAGTAGATGCCTGCCTAAGCTTTTTTAACTCTTTTTCCATGGAGGCCATTTTCTTCCTAAGGATATGGGCTTCCAGGGACTGCTGCCTTCTCTTGCGGGTAGTGGAGCTGAACTTCTGGTAGAGCTGGTACTTCTCCACAGGTTGGTCTGGGCCCAGACAGAAGAGGCACAAGGAGTGGCCGTCCTTGTGTGGAAGTTGGGAACCATACGAGTCGCACTTGTTTTTATGCGATTCGGAGGGTGTCGGGGATGACATACAAAGCAATTATTTAGAGAAAAGTCGAAAAATAGAGAAATTAGGTCGAAAAGTTTGAAAACTTGAAGACCAACGAATGACTGATGAGCGCTGTTCTACCATGAGGAACTTTCACAAGCCAACAGTGGGAAAGAACTGGAAGGTGGGCGTGGGGAACCGCCCCTTTATGCCAACGTCTTATGACACTGGTCACCTAACGTGGGGGTAGTCCCCTGCCAGAGACTGCTAGCTAGAAATTTTACTGTGGTGTCCTGACGCCTAGCGGCTTAGTCCTATATGTGAATACCTACTGCAAGAGCCCTCTCGAAGTAAGATCAACTGTTACAATAAGTTCTTAAAACTGGTCTCTCTTCTTCGAGGATATTGCTGTAATCAGGTCACATCTATGGAATAAGTCCCAAGCAGTGCTGAGAGCAATGACAGTCTGGGTAACAGGAAGACCAGAGGCCTTCAAAAGAAGGTCCTGAAGCACAGCTAGGCCAAAGCCTGCCCTTCTCCTGGAGGCAATGTCCAGACTGTAGTGCTTGGTGAATGTGTGGACAGTACTTCAAGTGGCAGCAGTGCAAATCCTGGCTGCAGACACGCCCCTGAAACAGGCAACAGAAGTGTCCATGCCCCTGGTTGGCCATTAATCCTAGGAAGTTCCTTACTGTCCTTCCTGTAACAAAAAAAGAAATTCAGTCGGACAACCATTTGGACAAGCACTGTTTTGAAACAGGAGTGTCCTCTCTGCCAGGGGAGAAAGAAACAACAACTGTTTGGACTTCCTGCAGTCCTTGGTACAGTGTGTATAATAACGCAAGGTTCTATGCCCATCTGAAGTGTGAAGCAATGCTTCCCCTGGATTGGCATGCTCTGAATAATAAACAAGCAGGTGGATGGATTGATTTAGGGTAAACTCAGATACCACCTTAGGAAGAAACTTAGGATTAGTATGCAAAGAGAAATCAGTCTTTGTGGAAAATCAAATAAGGCTGCTCACATGAGAGCCTGTAGATCTGAAATTCTATGAGCAGAAGTAATGGTAACTACAAATATTGCTTTCCATGACAGAAAGCGTTAGCGTGCAGGATGCGGCTGGCTCAAAAGGAGGCAGGGTCAGCTTCTCCAAAACAAAATTCACGATCCAAGCTATAACCGGGTTACGGATAGGAGGCTTCAAGTGGAGGATGCCTCTCAAAAATGTACGGGCCACATCCAGCTGTGCCACAGTAAGCCCATCAATGAGCACATGAAAGGCTGAAATGGCTGTCAGGTGCATATTAAGGGGAGGTATTTGAGTCCTGCATCAGACAAAGTCAGGAGATACTCCAAAGCCTGGTTCACCGGACAGGTCAAAGGGTCTGGATTATGAGAAGCGGTCCAGATAGCAAACCACTTCCATTTCAGAGAGTAAATGTTCCTGGTGGAAGGTTTTCAGGCAGCCACCAGGACATCAATCACCTTCTGAGACACCCCAAACCTAGCAATAGCTATGTCCTCAAGAGCCATGCATGCAGGTGAAGGAACTTGTGGTCAGGATGGACCATGGTCCCCTAGGCCTGAGTCAGCAAGTCCCAACAGAAGGGCAAGAGAACTGGAGGTTCCACAGTAAATGCAGCAGTAATGGAAACCATATCTGCTGTGTCCAAAACAGCACCCCCCGAATTAGGGTGGCACCCTCAATCTGTAGCTTGATGAGAACCCTCTGAATCAGTGAGAAGGGAAGGAACGCGTAGAGAAACCTCCCTCTCCAAGAGAAGGACAACGCACCTTGCCAGAAAGCTCCAGGCCCTGGATCTAGCGAGCAGACATGCAGCAGTCTTGTGTTGAGTGGGGACGCACAAAGGTCCAACTCTGGACGACCCCACCTGTTAAACAGGTCTTCGGCGACTGAAGACAGCAGCTCCCATTTGTGCACTTTGGACTGTGACCGACTGAGGCTGTCTGACAAGGCATTTTGGACACCTGGCATATGGACTGCTGACAGTTCTAGATCATGATCTAGAGCCCAGTACCAGACCTTTACTGCTTCCCAGCACAAAGGGCAGGAATCCCCCCTCCCCCCGCTTGTTGATGCAACAGACTACACTGAGACTGTCTAACTGTACCAATAGAGGGCCTGAAGAGAGATGGTTCTGGAAGGCATACAACACTGCCCTCATTTCTAAGACGTTTATGTAAAGGTGAGTTTCCCTGTGGGACCAGAGACCCTGGGTCTGATAAGGACCTAGATGGGCTCCCCAACTCAGACCCGCAGCATCTGTGGTGAGGATTTGGTGAGGAGTGGGGATAAGAAAGGGGACCCCGTTTAAGACATTGGCTGGGTCCATTCACCAGTTAAGCACTCCGGTGCACTGGCGTGGAAGCAAGGACCAGTTGATCTAGACAGTCTGAGCACTGATCCCTCTGTACCCCGTGGGTCCACTGTGGAATCCTCATGTGCAACCTGGCCAGAGGGACTAACAATGGCTGTGGCCATGAGGCCTAACAGCCTGAGGAATGTTCGGCTGGTACATGCCGGCTGTAAGCCACCTCCTGGACGTGGGCAATAAGGCAGTCTGCACTGTTTTGGGGTAGAAAGGCCTTGCCCTGAGTAGAGTCCAGGACTGCCCCTATGTATTGCAATCTCTGAGAAGGGGTCAGCACAGACTTGGCTCTACTGACAGCGACAACCAAGGACTGGAATAATGGCAGGGTGTGTTCTAAAGTCAACTACAGAAGCTCCCTGAACTTTGCTTTCAGCAACCAGTCGTCCAGATGTGGGAACACAGAGGCCTTCACACCGAAAAGGACTGCTAAGCACTTGGTAAATACCAATGGCACAGAGTATAAGCCAAAGGGCAATACCCTGAACTGGTAATGTTCCCCTGGAACAGGAACTGCAGATATCTCCTGCATGTGTGCATACCATGATATGCAGGTAGGCATTTTGCATGTCGAGGGAGCATAGCCAGTCACTCTGCTTGAGCAGCTGAAGAAGGCTCTGCAAAGTGGCCATCCACATTTTGTATTAGATAAAAAGGTTCAGTTCCTTGAGGGCTAAAATGGGCCTCAAGTCTCCTGTTCTTTTGGGAACCAAAAAGAACCTGGAGTAGAACCCCTTGTTCCTTTGCAGCTTGGGCACTGGTTCTATGGCCTGTCTGTGCAGCAAGGTGAGGACCCTCATCCCTGAGCACCTCCATGTGATCTGGAGAGTAAAACATGAGGACTGCGGAAACGTCCGGAGGCTGCTCTAGAAGCTCTAGAGCATGCCCCTGCTCAATTATCTACAGGATCCAAGCATCTATTGTGATGGTTAACCAGTGAGATAGATGGAGGGAGAACCAATCTCCGACCACCACCTCCTGGCTTAGGGAAGGAGGAGGGTGGTCTATTAAGGAGTCAGACGGAAGCTGAACTGGTGGCTGGGGCCACACCTCCTCCTCCAGGTTGCTTGGCAGAGGGACCAGAGGAGGAGGAGGAGGAGGAATAGGGGACAGACAAGGCGAAACTGGCTCTGTGTTTGCCCAGAAGCTTGGCTCCAGGACCCATCTTGTGAGAGACCTTCCGAAAGGAGGACCTCGGCCTACTCCTGGGCTGGGTATGATACAAGGAGTAGACAGACCGAATAGCCCTGCCACAGGCCTGCAGTTCATTGATAATATCCTGCACATCTGGACCAAAAAGTCTGTGGCTCACAAAAGGGGCATTCAACACCTTTTGCTGAACATCATTCGCAAAGCCAGAGACCCGCAGCCTGGAGTGCCATCTGAGGCAAGTAAAGGCAGCTGTCCTGGCTGTAGTGTCAGCCATATTACAGGCGGCTCTGAGGAGATGCTTACCAACATCCTCTGAAGCATGGAGTATCTTAAGTATCTGTTTGTGGGAACCCTCAGGGAGGGCTTGAGCAGCTGGTTTGTCCTTTCTCCAAAGGGTGTTTTGGTACTTAATAAGATTAGCCAAATAACTGGCAATCCTAAGGCCAAGGGTGACCGAGGCAAAACTCCTCTTGTCCCAGAGGTCCAACCTCCTGGACTCACGGACAAGGGGCAGGGAACTAAGGTGCTTAGGGGCCTTCGTACTGTCGTGAGAAGCTTTGATGACCACAGAGTCAGTCTCAGGGTGAGCCGCATAGAAAGGCAATCCAAGGCACCTGATAAAGCTTGTCAGCCTTCATGGGCATGGCTAGCACCATACTGGGTCAGCACCAGACTGCAGTGGCTACATCATTTAAGGCTGGCAGCAGGGGAGGAATAACCTTTGGTGGAGACTCAGGGATCTCCAGGAAGTCCACCAGATTCTTCCTGGTTTCATCCTCCTCCTTCTCCTCAGTTTGGAAACCCATGGTGGAGGAGAATGGTTTTATGATGCTGAAAAAGAAGGGGCCCTCTGGGGGAGACCTGGGAGTGTGCTTGACAGACTCCTCTCTCCCGGAGGAGACAGTGAACCTGTCAGGGGATTCCACATCAACATCATCCTCTCCCTCCTCTTCCTCATGGAGGATAAGATCAGAATGGTACTCCTCTTCGATGTTGGTCTCCTCTGAAGCAAGGGCCGATATATGACTTACCGATGGATCTCTTGAGGGCGGATGGGTCGAACAGACGTCGACGCTGAAACAGCCAATGGCAGTGCAGACGACGTCGTCTTGGGATGTGGAATTAGCTGCTGGAAGAGAGACACGTGGTAACAGAGGTAAGTACAGTATTGAGGTTGACAGCAGCAGGAAAGGGAATCATTGTCGACATGGGCACAAGGCCCTGGTCCGACAACGAACCTCTAACTGAAGAGGCAGAGGGAGGACCCTGTGCCAACAGACCTTGAGGCTCGATGGGGAGGTGGCCCTCCACAGCACTATGACAGCTGGGAGATGAATCCACCAAGGGGCCTGGAGTAACGGAGGCCTGCAGGGCGGGCGCTGACACTGAAGCAGTCAATGGAGTGATCCCAGGAGAGAAGAAGAGGAATCCTCACGGGGACCACAATCACAGACCCGGGAGGAGGCGGTCTTTAGCTATTCCTTGTCTCGCCTAGAGTGCTTCCCCCAAGGATTTGTCCCGGCCTTGGCGACCTGTGAGTCTTAGGTAGACACCAGCCTGGTGGTGGGGAGGGGGCGGTGCTGGAACACCCTGCTCTCTACTGGCTGCCTGTTGCTCCATGAGGAACTTCTGCAGGGCTTTCTATGCCCACGTCCTGGTGGTAATGTTGAACTTCTGGCAGGACTTAAAGGCGAGGTCGTTATGGCTGGGCCCAGGAGAGCAGACACAGAGTTGATATTCATTGATGGAGATGATCTTTCCACAGCGACAGTGACGGAAAAGAGCCAATGAAGGAGTCATTCTTGACATACAAAAGGGAAAGGAATCACTTCATATAAAAGTGATTCAACAGTAAATAAAAGAGAATGGCAAGTAAAAATGACGATCAAACTGAGCGATAAAGCTTCTGTGGAGTCTGTGCCTGAATGGTCAAAGGTGGGAAAGAACTTAGGCGGGAGTGGGGCCACACACGCTTTTAAAGGGTGTGTGAGGTCAGAGCCTGATGTGGGCGGCCACTAAAAGACTGCTGCAGAAAAAAACGTCCATGGGATCTTGACACCCGATAGCGAAGTGCTACAGGTGTGACCTGATGACAGAAATACCCTCGAAGTAGATCTATTAAGCCCTTTACTCTGCCAGCTGTGATATCTTTGCCCCCACCATCTCTGCTGGTACGCTGCTCTTCAGCTCAACCACTGTCTGTAAAGGAAAACTTTCTCACATCTCTCCTGACCACCCCCTCACCTCACTGCCAACCTCCACTCACGTCCCCATGCTTCTTTTCTTGGCTCCCCATGAAACTCAGCTCTCCCCTCACCTCCCCATGCCCAGGCTTACCTCCTGGGCGGGCACCCCCCATCCCTAAGGTCAACGCTAACTTTGCCCTGGCTTACTCCCCCCAGCGAGAGCCACAGGAGCAGGACCCACCCGGTGGAGACGGTAGACAGTGAGGCGGGGCGGCAGAGCTTCACGCCTGGGAGCTAGCATTTGTAGGCTGTATCCGGGTGGGACATGCACCCATGGCCAGCGCCCCCACTGATGTGCTCTGGCACTGTGGTTCTCCAGCTCTCCGGCCAGGGCTCACAGCATGCCGGACACACAATGCCCCACCACACGTGAAGGAGAGCAGTCCCTCAGGACACTCAATCCTTCTCCCCTGGCCGGCCCTCTGATGTCCCGAGTCCGTTCCCGAACCCGAGTCGTTGGCATCGCAGATGGATGCGCTGTCTCTGCACCGGCAGGCTGGCTGTCCCCATGTTTTCAACCCACTACTACTGCTGAACAGTTCTTTAAAGTTTAACTTATACGTTCCTTTCAGGTGCTTGAAGGTCTCCAACACGTCACCATTCTGCCTTCTGGCCTCCAGCCAGCACATGCTCAGTGACTCCTCAAAGGATCTGCTCTGTTGGACCTGAATCATTTTGGTTACTTTATGCTACACCATCTCCAGCTTGTCTCTAAACCCCACTTACACTTACCAAGCTGTTAGTGTTAATCTTCACCTGGTCGTTTATGAAGCAAGTAGTGTACCCCACTTAGGACACTGGCTTTCACAATGGTTTCTTGGGAACTGCATTGTACAACCCATCCAGCAAGGAGTTCCCTGTGTGTTGTGATGTTAAATTCCACTCAGGCAATGAAGTAAAAAGTGGCCATTGTTTCCATAGCACTTGAAACCACCTACAACAGTTCAGTCCCTCTGTCTGGGAGAGCAGAAGAGCAACCTGATGCCTGTCCAGTTAACACATGCAAATTTACAACAGTGTGGCTCTCAATACCTTCTATACTGGTGCAGAAACGGTTAGCATAAATTGGGCTTCTATCATTTTCGGATGGGGACTCCAGGACTGGGCAGAGTATTCCAGATGGGGTCTCACCAGTGATTTATACAGACATAGTATTACCTCCTTCTCCTGCTTTTGAAACCCTTTCCAATACACCTCAGCTTTCTGGTTACTTTGCTGTAGGACTTGTTACATCAGCTAGGTTGTTTTAGGGAGCTGCTTTTGATGACTCCCTGGTCAATTTCCTTGCAAGTATTGCCCAGATTAACCCCTCCCACCAAATATTCTGTCCTGGGGTTCTTGTTTCCTATAGTATGTGCATCACCTTGCACTTTCTGGCACTGAATTTCAACTGCTAAACCTTGGACCACCTCTAACCTTTGCAGGTCTCTCTGCCAACTCCTGTACCCCCTCCTAGCATTCTACCCTGCCAGAGTTTAGTGTCATCTGCGGAAAGGCATATCTTGCTCTGCAGCGCTTCTCGTATGTCGCTACTGAACATATTGCAAAGGACTGGTCCCAGGATTGACCCCTGCGGCATACCACTGGTGACCTTCCTCCCCTCTGATTTGACCTCATTAAACACCACTCTCTGCTGTCTCACCCCAGCCAACTTTTCACGTATCTAACTAGGTTCTTTGCTGCTTTGAGATCCTCTAATTTTTTCAACAACTTTCTGTGTGGCACTGAGTCGACTGCTTTGCTGAAGTCAAAGTAGAGTGAATCTGGTACTTCTCCCTTATCCACCACCCTTGTTACCCAGTCAAGGGACACTATCAGGTTGACCTGACAAGGCCAAGAACTCCCTGCTAGAGACACGTGCTACTTACTATCCTGGAGCCCATTTCTCTCCAGGTAGTCCACTAGCTCCTCACTCTTTTTTTGTACGTTTTTATTAAGAAGGCTTCAAAACAAAATACAAAGACCTAGGTCATCCAACCACATATGTTATAGTACACATATGGTACAAATAGTGAGTACTGTTACACATAGACTGCTTAGTTTTTAGGAACATTTCATTTACCAGACAGAGGGTGCACTAACAATATTAAAGTTTGATGAACCTGGATAAAATTTGATTAGTAATTATGGACAGTATAAAGCATACTGAATTTAGAAAAAATGTAATAATTATGGCCAGTACTAGCAGTATTGCCAGTCACTTCCATCTTTATGTAATTCTGACCTGGCCATCAGCTTAAGTGATACCTCTACTCTCTATTGTAGAAGACACAATCAAAGAAGAAAAACAAAAAAGGCAAAAGAAACCATACAGATATTGGTTTGTTGTCCTCTGTAAGAAGATTGTATAGAGAATAATGGATAGGCAACTGTGTGTTGTGAAGTTTTTTTTTACACACCAAGGGTGTAAAAAAAAACTCCATTACACCACAGTTGTCTATTTGTTGTTTTTTTATAATTACTGGTGCAAGGAGTTTATTTTTTTTCTGTCAGCATTTGACTTGAAAGAGACAGACAGATGTGAAGCAGTTCTATGGAGATAGACACACACACACCTCTGTCTCTTTCTAGCGACATTTTTTTCTTTTTTGTGTTCTTTTTTTCAGATGTACTTTCTGGAGGCAGCACCGGAAGTGCAATAGCTAGACAGTAGTCAGCGAGGTCAGTTCCCGATATGACTCGCTGTCTACCAAAGCGCTACCTGGTAGAAGTATTTGACGAGCAGGATCAACCAGATATATATTTTTTTATTTGGGTGGTTGTAAAGGCAGGATTAACCAGATGAATAATAAGAGAAGTCGTGTTACCTCGAAGGAGCGTGAGGGAAATTCTTTCTGTGTTTGTCCTCGAAGCGATAAAACGGAACCACCATGTTTTTTCTGATGGTCGCCCACCCACGCACAGCCAAGGAGCATTTGAGGTGGCATGCTTGTGGAAACTGACACCTGGGAACATACTACTGAAACACCGTAATAACCAGATTTCCTGTTATTACAGCGTTTCACACTACTCGTTATCCGGTTGATAATAATGTTATTATACCTGTCTCTGTAGCCGCAGTGCGAGGTTGCTACATCTGTTGGAACAAGGTATACTGTCCACTGCCATTAACTGACACTTCTCCAGGTGCATACACAATGCAAGGCTGTTCAACCACTGAGCTATATTGTGAGAGGTCTCACTAACCCACTGCTAAGCTACAGTTTCCTTGCATTTACTAATGCAACTTCCCACAACCTGTGTTTTTTTTCCCCATGGTTAACTGCAGCATCTGCCCCTAGCATAAACTCTAAGAGGGATCTGGGGAGGGTAGTCCCCCAAATTTTCTGCATAATGGTATTTGTCTATTCAAAAAGGGGATACCTTATCACAAGTCAGAGCCATATGAAGGAAATCTTTGGTCACATGACATTTCGGACATGTCGTCAGCCTGGAAGTTGTATATTTATGTAATTTACAAGGTATCACACACACAAAATTTAGTTGGATGCTTCATAGTTTATTGGAGACAGAGCAACAATGTACATGCTTTATGGTTTCCTTCCAGGTTGAGTCATCTACTGTCAAGTCTAAGTCAGTTTCCCAGGCATTCCTAGATCTAATAGTTGGTGGAGGAGCAGATCCCAAAAAGAGCCTACAGAGTATGGATAAAACTGAGGTATTAGGTTGAGGTACACAGTGGTAGTCACACAAAAGTATACCGGTACTGTGCACTGGGCATCTTTGTGCGGTAGCGGTATATATGTTATTCAATGGATACTGTGTTTGCGCAACGCTTGGTATACCACGCTACCAGTATACTACTGCGTGATTACCACTGTAGCTTCCTCAATAGGGGACAACATGAGACACCTGTCTGAGACATACTACTGCCTGATCCTCAAATAAGCGAAACAATCTCCCACCTGTATGCCACATTGTTAAATTAGCACCATGAACGACTTTATCCTCCCCCCATAGAACAAATCACCTACAGTCTTTATTCCAGTTCTACGACCCTGTAAAAAGGCCTGATGAAGAAAAGCATTGTACCCTTGTTGGTCAGTGAGGCCTAATTGTAATGCGGCATTAGGAGACAGCCCCTCTGGTGTCCAGTATGCTTATGCACCCCTATCCAGAGCCTAACAAGTGTACAAGTTTATAGTGTGGGGAGGGCAGTGATACAGGGATGGCAACACTACACCACGGAGTAACCCACCTATTGTGATTTCCTCCTCCATCACCATTCAAGCTGGTGTTACAGCTGATGTTGGCTTCTCTAGGAAGGCTAGCTGGGCTGTCCAATAATAGTGTTTAAAATTTGGAAGCAGCAGTCCTCCATTGCTCAGTGGTAGCTGCAACATAGTCCTTTTAATTCTTGTCACTTTACCACACCATGAGAATTTGTTTAATATACTATTTAACTACCCAAAGAAATACTCTGGAACTCTTATAGGTATATCTGGAAATGAATGAAGACATTTAGGCAGCAGGTTTATTTTTATTGTATTAACCTGACCAATCAAACTTATAAAGAGTTCCTCCCATCTCTCGCAATCTTTCCTTATACTGCTTATTAGGCTGATATAATTTTCTCTATATAAATTAATGAGATATGTTCATGGGAATCATGATGCCCAGATATTTTAGGGGCCCAGACAATTTTAAGCTTTAACGGCGCTGCCTCCTTAAAGCTAAGGTCACCTTGGCCCAATATCATTATCTCACTCTGTTCAATTAATCCTATGACCTGCAAGGGCACCATATTCTGAATGGATGTCATGTAGGACTGGAATGCTTTTTGTGGATCTTGGAGGTAAACCAGCAAATCATCTGCAAAAAGGGCTATCTCATGGTGCTGGTCTCCTGCTAACAGGCCCTGGATTCTTACATCTTGTTTGATAACAGCTGCAAGGGGCTACAAGGACATCATATATAGGAGAGGAGAGAGGGGGGCACACCCTTGTCTAGTACCTCGGGTCAGCTGAAATGGCTTTGTGAGAACACCATTTACAAGAATCTGGGCCATGGGCTGGTTATATCATGCTCTGTACGATCCATCATAACATTCTCCCCAAGTCTGAATCTCTGCAGGGTTTCAAATAAATACCTCCACTTAACGCAGTCAAATGGCTTTTCGGTATCTAATGTTAATATCCCCGGGTTTCCAAGCATTTTTCCTCCCCGATATATTTCCAAACTACATTAAGGGTACACCTTATGTTTAATTTTCCACTGTCTGCCTTTTACAAAGCCAGTTTGGTCTTCACGAATAATAAAAGCAAGCACTTTTTTAAGTCTGTCGGCCAATACTCTAGCCAAAATATTATAATCGGCAGGTATTAGAGATATTGGTCAGTATGAGGAGCAATGTTGGGGGTCCTTTCCCTGCTTCGGGAGTATCGTGATGGTGGCAGTTCACATGGAGGAGGGCATAATACCTTGGTATAAGGATTATTCAATCATGTCCTGCAGCAGGCCCTGAAGTTCCTAGTGAAAAAGTTTAAAGAATTAAATTAGGTAGCCATCTGGCCCCGGAACCTTCCCACCTTTAAGATGGTTGATCGCCCATTTAATGTCCTTCCATTGCACTGGTGCCTCTAACTGGTATTGTTTTGCATCGACAGCAGAGATTTCCTTGAAGTAGAAAGGGGCGGGGAGGGGTTGCGAAGGAGGGTACGGAGTGTACCGATTGTTCTTCATGCCGCCAGTTTTGAAGTTAAGATAATCCGTGGAGTACTGAGCTAAGGTCAGTAAATGCTGAGTTGAAAGTGTCTGCAATAGTTTTTGGATCTTGTCATATATCTCCGTTAACCATGAGCACGGAAGGAGAGGACTTGCTAACTTTACCCATGACTTCTTTGAGGTTATTCCATACATTTTTCCCATCTCCCCATGTTTTATTTAGAAAATCTTTGCAGTGCTGAGCTTTTGCGAGCCTAATCTTGCTGGTACAGCTATTTCTAGCTGCCTTGTATTTCAACCAAGCTGTGTGTTTATTGGCTGCCTTGGCACGGTGCCATAGGTGGTCCCTCTCTTTAATGGACTCAAGGATGGGTTGGCTGATCCATCCATTTTTTGGGATTTTTTAATTTCCATTTTTTAACTGGGGCAAAAATGTCGCAGGCTGCACTGAAAGTGTTAATGAAATGCTCCAATGCCTGGTCGACGTCACACAATGTTTCAAGGGGTGTCCAGTCGAGCTGCTGGAGGTAGTTTTTAAAAGAGTTCAGCTGTCCTTTTTTTAGTACTGCTGGCAGTAGAACATTGGGGGGGGGGCGGGATTTCTACGATTTGTTAGCACATAGGCAAGTGATGGGTGAATGGTCACTGAGTGAGTCCGGGTGAACACAGACTTCATGTGTTCTCTCCTGTTGATTTGTTAGGACCCAGTCAATCAGGGTGTGGGTGCTAGTGTGGTAATTAATTCTGGTTGGTTCACTCACCATTTGGGTGAGGCAGAGACTGTCCAGGACGTCCTTATAGGGTGCTGCTTCGTTTGATAACCAATTTATGTTAAAGTCACCCAAGACAAGAAATTCCCCGTTTCACTTGAGGGTTCTGATGTAGTTAACTAATTTGTTAAGGTTAGCAAACTGGTCTCTAGGTGGTAGATAAGACTGTGATGATTGTTAGAGATTTGCTTTGGCAACCTAGTAATATTCTAATGGTTAGTACCTGCGCCTCTTTGCCTAGGTCAATTGGTTCAAGTACATAGCCTCACAGGGTATCTTTTAGGTAAACCTGTGGAGGGGTTGTGGGATAACAGATGGACCAGACACCGAACTTCACGTTCACTGTTCAACACACAATCTCCGTGTGAGGTTTATTCAAAATACAGAAGATAACCTTCAACAAAGGCATATCCTTTCTTCAATACATCAGTCCTTCCTCTGCACTTAGTCAGCACCAACTGACCCACGGATCTAATGATCTAACTTTTTAGTGAAAACCACTTCATCCCTATGTTTGTCTTGTTTGCTTGGGTGGTGGGGGCTCAAAACAAAAAAAAAGACAAAGAACCTCAGTGCAGAAGCACTGAAGCAAGGGTTACCCCCAAAGGGTATTGGTAATAAGCAAAGTTTCAAAGAAACACAACATCACACATAATCCCACAATGCAAAGCATCATGGGATGCATATGCAAATCACCATGACATTTCAGACTGGCTCAGTTTACAGGAGGAATACATGGTACAAAAACGGCAATCTGCAATTTACACGCATTTAAAAACACAGTAGGGGGTTTTCTGATATCTCTACCCCAGTAACTTAATATAGACAACTAGTACTTTTTTTACCTTTTATCAAAAATACCTAGTGCCATGGTATTTTCAACATTTACAGGTTTCATATACCTTACACATAAGGTATATGATGTCGCGAGCTAGCCATCTGCCAACACATATTTCTGTTATATATTGTTTTATGTGATTTCTGTGTATTTTTAAATACCAATGTAACAGGGAATGGATTGTTTTCTTTAAAATGGCTAATATGCCTGTAACCTGGGATGCCCAGGGAACCTAGAAGATGCATTTCCTGCCTAGCTTATACAGGGGTCATAAACCAGCTTGTATAATCATAAAATCTTAGAAAATGCTTTTGATCTCGAAAGTCTTCATAATAGGTAGATGTAGTTAAACAGTAAGTCATTCATACTGTATACTTCTCAAAATTTGTTTTCCGTACTATAACCTAAATTTGTATATGTTCTCTTTTACTTGTAACTGCATTTATTTAATTATTTTAGTAAAGACTTTTGTTTTTCTAATAGAATTCTGCCTGCGCGAGAGTCCTTATATTGTATGTGTGACTGCAGAAGTTTTATTACAAATCTGTGACAACTGTTTATGCTTAGAAGAGTTACCAAATAGCAATCAAATTGAAAGGGGTCAGTAGGGGATCCGGTAGGACTAGGGAGAGAACCAGAGTCTCACACGGGTCTGCAAGGATTGTGAACTGGGCTACTGCATGTCCTGTAGGATGAAGGCCAAATCAGGTTTTTGCGCTGGTATTCCGAAGAAGGCGTACTTACTTGGGCCTTCCTCCTGTGTGTAACAGCCACGAAAAAGGGTTCCTATTTGGCCACAAGACTCAAGATTGGTATTGTGCCCTGATCCAAAATATAGAGGGATGCTCTGGGACTTCGTGGGAAGTGTTCTGTTGTAAACCCAGCAAGCACTCTGGGCGGACATGAGGAGGGTATCCCTGTTTTCCCCACTCCCTGTCACGGATTGCACTTAGGGGTGGGCACTGTGAGTTCAGTGATCTGACTCTCATGAGTGGGTTTGTGACATATACATCAAGGTATTTAATGACACAGTGCCATTGCATATTAAATCCAACAATGAGGAACACAGCCTGTTGTTTTACAATCAGCTCGGAGGTCACAATAATAACCTCCCTGTATGAGGACCTGAGAGGGAAAAGGAAAATTAAAGAGGACACTATAGCATAGTCAAGAAAGGGGAGGGAGTGCCCATAGGTGGCCAACCTTATGGACTAGAAATTGTAAAGGATATATCAGGCTAAGAAAGAGAAGAACTGTTGCAACAGATTTAAGAAAAGGTCGGTCTTCAAGAGTGGCAGGATCTCCCTGTCACAAAAACAGACAATCCGCCCCCCCCTTTTTTTTTTACCTACTCAGTCTTTCTGAAAGATTGGTATAACCACTTGGGTAGAGCAGAGTCAGGACCTCTAGGGCTGAGCCACATCTCCGTGAAAGTGAGGACATTAGGGTTATGCTGGTGGACCCATAACTGAATTTGGCCAAGCTTAGCCAGGAGACTACGTATGTTGATAGAGTCCAGCTTCAATGTTCCCTGTTTGGTTTCCCAACCTGTTCCAGCCCAGAGGGGCAGAATTCGGGTGTATACTGCCAGAGAGTATGAGTAGCATTAACGTGCAGTGTATTAAGGAGATTTTAATCCATTTAAGCCTTATGTGTTTGTTATGCCTAAAAGTAAGCTTTTCATATATTGTACGAGAATAGGGGTGTGTGCTGGTAGGGCTTTCATGTGAACATAGTTGGGGTGGAGTATGTTCATACCACCAGTGGCTGGGCTGTAGCATGTGCCTGTTTTCAAAGTAGCTGATTGTGGAACTGGGCGGAGGACAATACATAATGTGTTCAGCCTTTAATGGCGGGTGGCAGTGGAGTAAGGATTTAGGGTCATCAGAGGGAGAGGGTGTTATCACTAGTGCCGCCAGTAGAAGTATTATTGTGGGTGATGTAATTCTCCTTATAACTAGAAAAAATGGGGCTGGGGTGAGCAATAATATGCACAGGGCAGAGAAAGTACATGATTTGTGATTAACCTAATCCATATCTTACCTAATATTCTCAAAAATCTATAGTGCGTATAGTATCTATGAACTCTAAGAATCAAATATTAACTTAAGCAAAATAATATAGTTCTGTTATTTTTTTGGTTTTTGTGAACTCTCCTTATACTCCTTACTGCTTTGACCCAAGACTCTCTCTGGTGTGGTCACTTAGCATGGCTGTTCCCGCCCTGCCTTAGGCCCTCCAATCCTGCCTCCGACCTGGGCTCTGTCTCCGCATCGTGCCACTGGCCGCCCAACCCCCCCCCTCCCCCGGCTCTGAGCTCTCAAGGATGGATCGCCGAACTCCTTCCTGGCGCTCTATCTATAATCAAGCAGAGCAACCAGGACATAGAAGGAGAACCAGAGACAGACTGGAGAGACCCTGCAGTGGATGTGGTGGCCGGCCCCTGGACCCTCCATCGCTTACCAGGAGTAAAGGTGGTTTTCCTCTGTTCCGCCCCTATGGTGCAGATATGCAATGGTGTCAGCGTGTGGCAGGTGCACTCTCGCCCCCTTCTGCAGATGCCCACCACACCATTCCCCATTTGTTGTCCCCTGCCTGGTGTGTGGTGCACCCAGCCTCTGCCAAGAGCCGCTACCAGCCGGGGAATCCCTGTATCCCATCCCAGGATAGGAGACCAGTCCATCAGATGCTCAATCCTCTCTTCCCCAGCCGACCCCCAATGGCCGAGCTCACTCCTGAACATGAGTCACTGGCATCGTGCGTGGTGTTACGCCCAGTGCCTCAACCCCCAGTGCCACTGGGCCGGACATAGTTCCGTTATTTTACCAGCAAAATTTTCCAATATGCAAACCATAATGTATCTCATTTATAAACCCCAATATTGATAGGACTTCACTAAGGATTGAATCCCTTTATATATATAAAACAAGGTGCAAATCAGAATGGGAATTGAATAGCTGATACATGTACATCGAGTTCAATTGTTCAGTGCCCCCCAAAAATAAACTGTTGACAGTCATGATGCATTATTCAGGGTATCTAAATCTACAGTCATGCATCATTCAGGGTATCTAGATCAGTAAAAAGAAGTCATGTCAGTCGATCTGATACAGCTTGGTGATACAATGTATTAAATGAAGGTGCCAAAACAGAAACGGAGGGCAGAATCTGAATATTCAACCTGATTAGAATCTCCAGCCACCAGATTTACCCTTAGCAGCTTAAGTAGTTTGTTATAGCTTTACAAATTCTGCAGACTGATCCATGTAGGGGAAAACAGTCTCCTTTCATCATTTCAGACATTACACACTTTGCAGGGATATAAAAGTGACAGCTTTCTATTTAAGTCTGAAATTTCCAGCCAAAACTATACGAACATTCTTCCACATTGCTGGGACTGTGGTGCGACGTTACGGTAAACATATACTTTACTGGTCTTAAAGATGTACACGCCTTTCAGTCTTGCACTTTTTAAGAGTCAGCTCTATCAGAAAGCAAAGAAAAAGTCACTAACGGGCAGTGGTTTAAAAGAGGATAAATTAACTGAAAGTTCTGATTTTCTGGAAGAAATCCTAAGAAATCAAACCAAGCAGGGTAGACAGGAACCTGGGTATTTAAACTCTGAGAAGAAGCTCCTTTACCAGGTCCCATGTATTGAAGGTCTGTGTCTCCAACACAGGTAAACCAACAAATCTCAGATTTGAAAGCAGCCATTCACTAAAAATACCACCAACAGTTTCATCTGGTTCAAGGTCAGTTGGCATTCATCTGTATCCCCTTCCCCCGGGGTCGTGCCTGAAAATAGGCAGGATTTGTCTAGTGCACTTACCCAGTCAACAAAAACTAAATAAATAAATAAATGCTGATCATGTTCAAGATTTTCTAGCTTCCTGTTAATTAAGCAATACGTCTTGACCGGAGTGCATTATTGTGGGATCACAGCACACCACAGGTGGGCTGAAGCACGAGGCAAAGCAAAGTGCTTCCATTACTCAAGAAGTACCATTAGCCCACCATAATGCACCCCCTTGGAGTGTCTTACTGCAATTATAAAATTTTTTGTAAACTGGATGTATTTTTTAAACATATTTTTGTTGAGCTACTTTAACAGAAACTGAATCCCACATCAATGTATTCTACAAAGATGTTACCTTTTCAAGGGTTGTTGAAGTTCTTGATTTTCTTGCTGAAGGGCAGTAATCTTCTTCTGATTAAAAAGCACTGATCAAGTTATTCCATGACTTTTCTCGAGTTAACATTTATTTTATCAAGTTTAGTGTTAAGTTTCTGAAGTATTTGAATTAATATGTGGAAAGATTTACTAACTTCTTTCTTCAAAGCTTTGAATTTGTTTAAGCTCTTGTCCAAACATAGTTCATTGGTCAAGTCTAAATTTTGAGTGTTTCTTTTCCCAGAAGATCCATGGCTACCAGTGCCACCAATTGTTTCAGATGTAACAGTATCTTTTAACACTAGAATCTGTGTTTTCTCTGTTTCCCCATTTCTAGGCCTCCTTAAGTTGGAGTTGGGGCAAGTCGCAGCTGCCACCACACTTGCAGCACTATCCAACAGGGTACTCATATGGAAGTGGACCATAGGACCAGGCATGTCGCATTTATATTGTACTTATGTATTTTACCAGAAGAAAAATCTCCATCAAGCAGTGCTTATTTACAGGTGGTTCTGGTTAGGGCAAGCAAAAATACAACCAAGGTACATAATATAACACAGAGTACAGCAGTGGTAAAAGTCGAATAATACAGTTATGTAAGAACTTACCATAGTAGTAATTCTTTGAGACAAGCTCTTGCAGCAGGCCACATTGATAGGACTACGCCGACAGGTGCCAGGACCACATGGAAAACGTCTAGCTAGCAGTCTACCATGGGGCACGTCCACCACCAACGTCAGCCTAACCTATACAGGTGGACGGTCCCCCATACCTACCTCAGTTCTCCCACCGGAAACCCTGTACGGGCAAGCTAATGGAGAACCGAGGAGGTTTCCCCGAGAGTCAAAAGAAAGGCAAAAGTGCAAGAGAAAAAGAGCAGCAGGGGGAAGGAGGGAGGGAAAGCAGGGCCTGCTGCAATAACTTCTCTTGAAGATAGTACAGCTACAGTTACGTAAGGACTTACCATAACAGTAGATCTTCGACAGAGGCTCTTGCTGTAGGTAATAACCATTAGGACTAAGCCATCAGGCACTAGGGCCACACGGAAAACTTTAGATAGCAGTGTCTGGCGGGAAACGCCCACCCAATGTCACGGGACGGAAGTCAGCGTGACCCTATATAGTGGGCAGTCCCCACGCCCACCCAGCAGTTCTCCCGCTGGAGATCGAAGAAGGTGCAACAGGAGCAGGAGTGGGCTTCTGGAGCTAAACGAAGACTATGTAGAAAAGAAGCAGAGGGAAACGGTACCTACTGCAAGGGCCTCTCTCAAAGATCTGCTGTTACGGTAAGTTCTTACGTAACTGTACTATCTTACTTCGAGAAGGCTCTTGCAATAGGTAATAACCATTAGGACAGAGTCCCAGGCAGTGCAAGTCAGACAAGGACTGAACACGGGAGGCAGAAAAAGGTCTGCAGTAGGCAGGGATTTAAGAAAGCAGGCCTTGAAGGATGGCAAGACCAAAGCCAGCCCTGTGACTAAAGGCACTGTCCAGACTGTAATGTTTAGTGAAGGAGTGAACAGAGCTCCAAGTAGCTGCCACACAAATGTCTGCAGCTGAAACATTCCTGAAACAAGTAGTAGATACAGCCTTGCCTCTGGCTGAATGTCCCTTGACTTCCCCCAGAATGGATCTGTTATACTTCTGATAACAAAACAAAATGCAATTTGCCAACCATCTGGATAAACATTGTTTCGAAACTGCTGTGCCCTCTCTCTCGGGTGCAAAGGAAACAAACAACTGATCCGTTTTTCGGCCTGTTAGATTTGTGTAGTAACGCAAAATTCTGTGCACAGCCAATGTGTGCAGGGTTACCTCCCTTAATTGGAATGCTCTCAGGGTAATACACTGGCAAGTGTATAATCTGATTCAAAGTAAACTCAGAAACCACCTTCAGTAAAAACTTGTATGCAGAGCCACCCAGCCTCTGTGGAAAATCAAATAAGGCTCCTTACACATCAGGGCCTGAAGCGCGGAAATCCTCTGAGCAGAAGTAATAGCAACTAAAAATAGTGCTTTTCAAGAGAGGTAGCGCAGGTTGCAACTCACGGCCAGTTCAAAGGGAGGCAAAATGAGTTTATCAAGAATGAAGTTCAGGTCCCACAGCGGAACCAGGTTCCGGACGGGGGGTTCAAGAGGAGTATTCCTTTCAGAAAAGTTCTGGAAACCTCCAACTGTGCCAGGGTTTTGCCGTCCACTGGAATGTGGTAGGCAGAAATGGCAAACAGATGGACCTTCAGCAGGAAATAGGTTAGTCCCAAGTCTGAGAGGTGAAGCAGGTACTCCATGACCTGAGTAACTGGGCAGGAGAAAGGATTCCAACCTTTGGAGGCTGCCCAAATGGAAAACCTTTTCCACTTCATCGCATAGGTGGTTTGTGTGGATGGCTTTCTGGCCTCCACAAGAACCTGTGCGAGTGGCAGAAACCCCACAGCATGAAGCAGCTATGTCAGAAGGTGCCACGTGTGAAGGTGAAGGGATTTCAGTTCCGGATGGACCAGCCTGTCCTGCTCCTGGGTTAGAAGGTCCTGGCAGGGAACCGGAGGTTTCATGGCCAATTGCTGGAGCAGAGGGAACCAGATTTGGCGAGGCCAGTAAAGGGCCATCAAAATCATGTGAGCCCCTTCCACCTGCAGTTTCAGAATTACCCTCTGCAAGAGCGAGAAGGCAGGAAAAGCGTAGAGGAACCTCCCTGTCCAGCAAAGAGACAGCACGACTCACCAGAAAATACCATGCCTGGGAACGAGCAAGCAGAAACTGAGTAGTTTTGCACTGTATGGGGAGGCGAACAGATCGAGATCTGGTAGACTCCACAGATTGAAGATGTCTTCGACTACTGACTGCCTCAGTACCCACTCTTGTGCCCTTGCCTGACTGCGGCTGAGATTGTCCACTTGGATGTTTTGGACTCCTGGGATGTGCACTGCCGTCAGTTGGAGGTTGTGCTGGACTGCCCAGTACCACATGCACATCGCTTCCCTGCACAGGGGACACAACCACGTTCCTGCCTGTTTGTTCAGGTACCACACCATGCACATATTATCTGTCTGGACAATAAGTGGACTTTGGAGGAGAAATGGCTGGATGGCCTGAAGGGCGTACAGCACAGCTCACATCTCCTGCATGTTGATGTGCAGGGAGAGCTCCTGCTGAGACCAGGATCCCTGGGTTCTTCGGTCCCACAGATGACCACACCAGCCCTGGCAGGAAGCATCCGTGGTCAGGGTCTGGACTGGAGAGGGAGGCTGAAAGGAAACCCCCCCCAGCAAGCTTTCTCAGATCCTGCCACCATAAGAGATCCTGAAGCATGGAACTGGACACAAGGAATCTGTGATCCAGGTGGTCTGACCTCTGATCCCACTGGACCCATAATGTCCACTGCGTCATCCACATGTGGAGCCTGGCTAGAGGTACAGTGGGGGATAGCCGCTGCCATAAGGCCCAGAAGGTGCAAAACCGACCGGGCCAAAATCCAGTGACTAGATGCCACCTATCTGTCCTGCTGTTGCAAGGTTTCCGCTCTGTCCAACAGGAGGAAAGCCTTGCCCTGAACTGTGTCCAGCATAGCTTCTATAAATTGGAGGCGCTGGGAAGGGGTAAGGTGAGACTTGGGGTAGTTCACCGCGATACCCACCTGGCAAAAAAGGGCCAGGGTCTTTGACAGGAAAGCCAGCAGGCCATCCCTCGATGAAGCTGAAAGGAGCTAGTCATCGAGGTAGGTGAACACAAAAAGGCCCTGACAGCATAAAGCTGCAGCCACCACCACTAGGCACTTGGTAAACACCCTGGGTGCTGAAGACAGGCCAAATGGAAGAGCCCTGAACTGGAAATGCTCCCCTTGAAAGACGAACCTGAGGAAGCGGCAGTGTGAGTGGAAGACTGGGATATGCAAGTAAGCATCCTGCATATCCACTGTAGAGAGCCAGTGACCCTGATGGAACAGTGGCAAGAAGCCTGGAAGAGTTAGCATGAGGAATCTTTTGTACTCTACATACAGATTGAGTGCGCTTAGGTCCAGAACTGGGTTAAGATCTCAAGTCTTTTTGGGGACCAGGAAGAAGTGGGAATAATATCCCCTGCCCACCTGGTCCCGAGGAAAGGGCTCTATGGTGGATTTGTGCAGAAGAGCCTCGATTTCCACCATGATCAGAGGAATGCGGCCGTTTGGGTAATGAGAGTGACCTGAAGGATGGTCTGGAGGTCTCTCTAGAAATTCTATTGTATGACCGTGAGCTATCAATTGTAGGACCCAAGAGCTCATTGTGATGGTTTCCCATGTGGAGTTTGAGCTTGGCAGAACGGTCGAGAGCCATGTTAATGACCACTAAGTCCACTTTAGGGTGGGTACTGAGGTGGTCCTTGTCCTCTGGAGTGTGATACATCCTGTCAGCCTTTTTGAGGACAGCTGCTACTGATGATGGCTGTTGCCAGACAGAGGCCAGGTCCTCATGAGGGCCTATCCATGGAGGGATAAGGAGAGTAGTTAAATCTGGCATGTCCAGATGTTCTGCCAATCTCTTGCGTTTTGGGTCGTGGTCTTCAGTTGTCCATCCTTTAGCCTCCTGGATCTTTTTGAGGAGTTCCATGAAGGATATCCTTGTCCACCTCGGGACAAATGACCTAGCTAGGCATGAGATCAGTGCAGTGCAGGATGAATTTGTGGATTTGGGGAGGGGCCTCAGACAGGTAGCAAGCACGATAACCTTCTCAGAGGTGCTGCCAGTCTATGGCAGGGGTGAGGCTAGGGTACTGCACACCATGCGGTTTAATGAATGGTTGCAAAACTGGGTAGAGCACAGGGCTTTGGCTTCATTGGGGACTGGGGGTCCACCTGGAGAGATGAAGGTCTATACTGGCATGATGGTCTGCATCTGTCCAGGAAGGGAAACACTCCTAGGGTGACAGGTTTAAAGGCTTCCTTGGCAAGCTTTTAAACTAGCCAGGGGGAGGTGCTGATAGGAAACAGGAAAGTTCAAGCCTCCCCGCAGCATGGCAGGTAGTAGGGTAAACACTGAGGTACAGAGCTTGACAGAGGGCAGGACAGGAGTAAATGGAAAATGGACAAGGGCAATAAGAGCAGGGATGGGGTAAAAAGGATAATCCAACATTAAATGGAGGGCAATGAGTACCAAAGCCGTGAGTCTGGGAAACAAGCTTCCAGAGCTAGTAGTCCTGATGGAAGTGAACACTTGATATTGTGGCAGTCAGAAACATGGTACACAGAGAACCATGACTGGGATGTCAACATACCAGGGTACACAATCTACAGAAGGGACAGGGAGGGTAAACGAGGAGGTGGAGTAGCTCTCTACATAAGGGAAGGGATCAAAGTAACAGAACTAAAAGGTAAAGGGAGAGGACAAGAGGAACTCTGGGTCACATTGGAGACAGGGAATGGCATCACAATCCGCACAGGGGTTGTATACAGACCCCCATCTCAAGGGGAGGAAATGGACAAGAAAATGATAGAGGGCATTCTCAAAATGGCTGAAAAAGGGGAGATACTGTTGATGGGGGACCTGAATATGCCAGATGTTAACTGGGCAACATGGACTGCAGCCACATCCAAGAGCAGGGCCATTCTCGATGCCCTACAGGGAGCATGCCTTAGACAGCTAGTGGTGGAACTCACTCGGGAGGGAGCAATATTAGACCTGCTACTCTCAAATGGAGAGAGGATCACAAACTTAGAAGTCAGTAGACACCTGGGAACAAGCGACCACTGCACAGTGTGCTTCACAATAAACACAACCATGGAAACAAGCCATACAAATACAAGGATACTGGACTTTAGAAGGGCTGGCTTTGGCAAAATGGGTGAATACCCGAGGAATGTATTAGCAAATGGCCAGAAAGGAGGGGTAGAAGAACAATGGTTGTCAACAAGAACAAAGATGTAGTCCCCTTATACAAAAGTGGGAACAAAGAGGAAGCGGGGAACTACAGACCAGTCAGCCTCACCTCGGTAGTGGGGAAGATCATGGAAGCACTACTGAAGGAGAGACTGGTGGAACATCTGGTTGTCAATGGACTACAGGACCCAAGGCAGCATGGTTTCACCAGGGGAAGGTCATGTCAGACCAACCTCATTGAATTTTTTGACTGGGTGACTAGGGAGGTGATCAGGGAGAGCAGTGGACATGGCCTATCTGGACTTCAGCAAGGCCTTTAACACTGTGCCACATAGAAGACTATTGCACAAACTGGGAATATGGGTGTGGGCAGGACAGTAGTGCGGTGGTAGGTAACTGGCTGGGCAGCAGGACACAGAGGGTGGTGGTAAATGGCTGTCACTCCACAGAGGGAAGAGTGACCAGTGGGTACCACAGGATCAGTGTTGGACCGGTACTATTTAATACCTTCATCAGTGACATTGCGCAGGACCTAGAAGGCAGAATTTCACTGTTCGCTGATGACACAAAGCTCTGTAACAGAGTAGACACACCAGAGGGTGTAGACAGAATGAGAAGGACCTGCAGAAACTTGAAGAATGGTCAGGGGTTTGGCAGTTGAAATTAATGCAAGGAAGTGCAAGATAATGCATATGGGGCACAAAAACCCTGGCACAATATATCAGTTGGGGGTGAGGATATAGCATGCACCAAGCAGGAAAGGGATCTTGGGGTTATCATCTCGATGACCTCAAGGCAGGGAAACAGTGTGACAAGGCAGCAGGTAAGCAATAGGATGCTGGGATGCATAGCAGAGGCATCACCAGCAGGAAAAGGGAGGTCATAATTCACCTATACAAGACACTAGTGAGGCCGCACCTGGAGCACACTGTGCAGTTTGGAGACCTTACCTACGTAAGGACATAGACAGGGTAGAGAAGGTTCAGAGGAGGGCAACAAAGATGGTGCATGGATTGCATCACAAGTCCTATGAGGACAGGTTAAAGGCAGTGAACATGTACTCCTGGAGGAGAGGAGGAGAGAGGATATGATAGAGACATACAAGTATCTTACAGGAGGAACAGGTGCAGGAATGCACTATTTTAAGCGAAAAGATGTTCCAGGACTAGAGGGCATGGGATGAAGTTGGAGGAGGACGATTCAGAGGAAACGTGAGGAAGAATTTCTTCACAGAACGGGTGGTGGACAAGTGGAACACCCTGCCAGAGGAAGTGGTGGGGGCTGAAACAATCACGGGATTTAAGAATGCATGGGATAGACATAAAGGAATTCTGGAGGTCAGGGGTAAGGGGCAACAGACTTCTGGAAAACATAAACTGAACTTACAAACTTAAATGGGCAGACTGGGTGGGCCATAGGCCCTTATCTGCCGACACTGTCTATGTATCTATGTAATGGAGAAAAATCAAAACTGCCATCATGGAGGCAACAAGCCTTTGTGTGAAACAAATAAAGAAAACAAAGCGGAATAAAAAACCACTATGGCTCTCAAAAGAAGTGTCAGGGAAGGTTAAGGAGAAAAAGGCTGCATCTCAAAAAGTATAAGGAATCACAGACAGAACACAGGAACTGTATCAATTAAAGCAGAAAGAAGTGGGGAAGGCAGTCAGAAAAGCAAAGGCCCAAACCGAGGAAAGGATAGCCAACTCAGTTAAGAAGGGGGATAAAACCTTTTATAGGTACATTAGGGAACATATAAAGGTTAAGGGAGGGATAGGGAAGATTAATAAAGGAGAGGGGAGGTGGGCAGAGGGAGACAGTGAAAAGGCAGAGATAATGAATGAATACTTTTGCTCAGTATTCACAAAAGAAGAAGAGGAGGAGTTACCTAAACCAAACAGTAGAAGCACTCTGGATAGTGGGGTTGATACCAGTCCATTTAAAGAAGAAAGAGTACTGAAAGAACTTCTAAAACTCAAGGTGGACAAGTGAATGGGGCCTGACGGGATTCACCCTAGAATCCTAAAAGAGCTAAGGGAGGACCTAGTGACACCACTAACCACACTTTTTAACAAATCATGGGAAGATGGGTGGTACCTGAGGACTGGAGGAGGGCAGATGTGATTCCCCTCACAAAGTGGGAGCAAGGCAGAAGCAGGAAACTACAGACCTGTTAGTTTGACCTCAGTGGTGGGGAAAATGATGGAACACTGAAAGAAAGAACTGTTGAGTACCTAGAGGCCAGCGGGGCACTGGACCCAAAGCAGCATGGATTCACAGCAGGAAGGTCATGTCAGACAAATCTAATCGATTTCTTTGACTGGGTGACCAAAGTGATAGACCAGGGAGGGGCTGTGGATATGGCCTACCTAGACTTTAGCAAGGCATTTGACACAGTCTCGGACAAAAGATTAATAATCAAGTTAGCCAGCCTGGGAGTGGGTCCCAGGGTGGTAGCCTGGGCAGAAAGCTGGCTGCACAACAGGACACAGAAGGTAATAGTGAATGGAACACATTCTGAAGAAAGGGGGGTTACTAGTGGAGTATCTCAGGGCTCAGTACTGGGTCCAGTCCTCTTTAATGTCTTTATAAGTGACATTGCAGAGGGTCTGGAAGGAAAGGTATGCCTTTAGGATGACACAAAGATCTGTAACAGAGTTGATACACAAGGCGGGGTAGAAAGGATGAGAAGGGACTTGGCAAGGTTGGAGGAATGGTCAGACATATGGCAACTTAGATTCAATGCAAAGAAGTGCAAAGTAATGCACCTGGGAAATAAAAATCCAGGAGAAGAGTACACAATAGCAGGGGAGGTACTAACAACAACAATAATGGAAAGGGATCTGGGTGTAGTCATATCAGATGACCTAAAGGTGGGTATACAATTTGAGAAGTCAGTAGGGAAAGCCAGGGGATACTGGGATGCATAGGGAGGCATCACAAAGAAAAAGGAAGTGATTATCCCTCTATACAGACAGTTGGTGAGACCCATCTGGAGTACTGCGGCAGTTTTGGAGACCTCATCTACGCAAGGACATAGACAGGATGGAAGCAGTCCAGAGGAGGGCAACTAAAATGGTGCAGGGTCTACATCAGAAACCATATGAAGAGAGACTGAGAGAGCTTAATATGTATACCCTTGATGAAAGGAGGGACAGGGGGGACATGATAGAAACTTTTAAGTACCTCAAGGGAATCAACAAAGTCCAGGAGGGTAGCATCTTTCAGAAAAAGAGATGTGTAAGAACAAGGGGGTACAATTTAAAGTTAGAGGGGGGACGGCTCAGGTGTAATGTGAGGAAATTCTTTTTCACGGAGAGAGTGGTGGACGCATGGAACCGCCTTCCTGGAGAGGTTGTGGGGTCTAAAACAGTGGAGGAATTCAAACATGCATGGGACAGACATAAGGCAATTATAGTGGGGGGTTGCAGGAAATAGGCTGTTGGTTAACTAGAATCTGCAGCTTATCCAGTAGGTAGGGAAATGGGCAGACTGGGTGGGCCAAGTGGTCCTTATCTGCCGTCAAAGTCTATGTTTCTATGGACGGGTCAACAGGCGGAGATCTGGAAGACTCTTTGTGGGCAGGCTCCTCCAGAGGAGGGCGTCTCTTAACCTAAGGACAAGGAAGAAGAGTTAGACTCTGAGTCTGACGATGGGCTCCTGTCCGGGGACAAGACCCTTGGAAGAGGGATCTCCTACTGGGGAACAGCAGCATACCCACTGTTCTCCATGACCACGACACGGCCCAACGTCAATCCTGATGTAGAGGGTTGAGACTCCACTGGGGAGGCAGACCTGAGCATAGGAACTGAATGGGCCGGTGTAGAGGTAGCAACCAGCTGGCGACGGTCCAATTCTATCATGAACTGGGCCCTGGTTTCATGCCATCAAGACTGGAAGCATTGCCTCAGATCCTCCTGTGGCTGAGGAGGTGGATGAGGCCGGTACAAGGGTGGGTAGCCCGGCGTCCGGTAACCCGTTGTAGGACAGCCCAGCACTGGGTAGCAGGGCATTGAAAATGTTTTTGTTTATTGTGAAATATTCAGAAAGACCTCTGAGTCAGAGACTCATTTACAAAGGTTCCACGTCATACATCAAGATACAATACAAACATCAGTGTACAATACAGGTAATTGAATAGAGTGGCAATACAGGATTAGTAGATAACTAGGAATTACATTACAGTTCAAAACATGAGATACAGAGTAGATCAGAATAGTAGAAGGGTCCCAGTCAAGCCCAGTCGAACAGTTGCAGAAAGGTCTGTACCTGGCTGTTGATAGCGGGTTTGGGAGAGTTAGCACTGGGAGTAGGGATAATTATGGGGAATGGTAGAGTCAGGTAATCTGGCGTTGGGTAACTTGGTGTCGGATACCCGGGAGAGGGATAATGCAGTGCCGGGTAACTTAGCATTGGAAGGCCTGGTGAAGGCCCTGATGGAGGTACAGAGGGATCTGACAGTGGCCCTGAAGGAATACTGGAAGGGCCTCGGATAGTCATATCGGTGACAGACCCATTGGGGGGAGGTCCGGTTGTGGTGAAGGGCCAGGAGGTCCCGCCAGAGTCTGGGGAGGAGCAAATGGCCCAGACATGGGATCCTGAGGTGTTGGAGCCAGAAGCTTCCGGTGAAGGTCCAGCATCCTGCAATCCAGCGTTGGCACTCTGGTGCTATAAATGGGTGGACGCTCCTCCTCCTCCTCCTCCAGCTCTGGAAAAACAGGGGAGACTGGAGATTCCACCGGGGGAGATGGAGATGGGAGCTCCGAGAGGGAGATCCCTCTGGGGAAGGCTGCAGCGCAAGTGGCAACGGGTGCTGATCCTGGAGCTAAATGTAGGGCCTGTTATTGGCGCCTGACAAAAACGCCTTGGCTGGCTGGTCGCCAGAGGCCGACTTATCAGCCGTGGCTGGGCAGTCGTCAAAGGAGCTGGTGACCGACTTATCAGCTGGGGCTGGGCACTCATTGGAGGGACCAATGGGAAACTTATCAGCCACGCCACGCCACCAGGTTCAGACCCCGGGGCTTTGATGGGTCTAAGAGTGGCAGGAGCCTCGAGAGATCTGGAGGTGCCCACCTGAACCATGACCAGTTCAGGCAGGGGAACCAAGGGCTGCTCCGCAGTAGTGGGGACAGGCTTGGCCAGAGGGGAACTCCCTTTACTAGAGGAAAGCCGCTCGACGCCCGTGGTCCCTGAGGGGAGACATGGGCGAGAGGGAGACTGATCCCGGTCCTGGTGCTTCTCCTTGTCCTTCTTTTTATGCCTGGTGGAGTCCAAAGAACCTGCTGGTGAAGATGATGAACCCTGCAGCTTTTGTTGCTCCTTCTCCATTAACGCCATCTTAAGCTTTAAAACATGGGCTTCCAGGGCCTGTTGGTGATGTTTTCGTGTGACCTAGTTGAAGTTCTGACACGCCGCACAGTCCTCAGTCTTGTGCTCTAGTCCCAGGCAGAAAAGACAGCGGGAATGGCCGTCCTTATGCGGGAGTTGAGAGCCACAAGAATCGCACTTGTTTTTACGCGACTCAGTAGATGTTGGCAAAGACATGCACAAAAACACTTATTTTGATCTGAAAATAAGAAATAATGGTGAAAAAATACAGGTTACTCACCTGTAACAGGAGTTCTAGGAGTGGTATATGTTGTTCATCCACACTTATTGGCAGGTTCCTTGCTGCTTTAAATCTTGCCGTAAGGTCTTCAAGCTGGCTCCTCCCACCCACCCGGGTGGTAAAACTCTCGGCTCCACTCCACAACGCCAGATCTAGCCCGCTGGAAGCCAGGTTGCGCGTCTAAGCCAGGGAGGTTGGTTGGGTTGTGTGGATGAACAACATATACCACTCCTACAATTCCTGTTACAGGTGAGTAACCTGTATTTCTAGGGACGTGGATATGTTGTTCAATCCACACTTATTGGCAGACTCCTAGAAGTTCTCCGGGAGAAGGGAGGCAAGGCGCACACCCCCTATTTAGGGAATAAGGACTGGAGAACCGAGGTCCCAAAACCAGCATCCCGGCATGACTCAAGGCCAACGTGGTAGTGGGTAATGAAGGTGTGTGCTGACTTCCAGGTAGCAGCCCTGCAGATTTCCTGGATAGGGACATCCCTGGAAGCAGCCACCGAAGCAGCGGTATGGCAGGTAGAAGGAGCTCTTATCTCTTTGGGAGGCTCCATGCCTGCCAACCTATAGCAGAGATCTATGCAGGAGGTGACCCACCTGCCTATCATCCGCTTGACTGCAGGTCTGCCAAGTGCGGCTTCAGCGTAGGTGACAAACAGCTGGTGAACCTTTCCCAGAACTTCAGCCATCCGCTCCTTATAATAAGAGAGCGCTCTTCTAGGGTCCAGAGTATGGAGCCTATATTCGGCCTCCGAGGTGAGACTGGGGTAGAACACCGGTAGAGTCAACACCTGGTTAAGGTAAAACTCCAACACCACCTTCGGAAGGAATTTCGTGTGGGGGCGCATGACAACCTTGTCCCTATGGAAGACCAGATAAGGAGACTCGATGGAAAGCACCTGGAGTTCTCCCATCCTTCTGGCTGACGTAATAGCCACCAAGAAAGCAGTCTTCCACAACAGGTGAGAGATGTCACACCTGTGCATCGGTTCGAATGGCTTGCCCATGAGCTTAGCCAACACCAGCAGTAGATCCCATGGAGGTTCTCGCACCGGAAGGGATATGTGATCAAGGCCTTTGAAAAAGCACCCGACCACCTTCTCCTGTGCCACCGACCGCTTGCTGGCCCGCGCCCGGTAAGCAGAGATGGCTGCCAGGTGTACCTTAAGGGTCGTCGATGGAAGCCCTAGCAGAGAAAGGGATCACAGGTAGTCCAGAATGCTAGCCAATGAACAGGAGGAAGGATCCAACCCCTTGCCCTGACACCAAATGGAGAATCTCTTCCATTTGAAGGCATAGCATTTTCTGGTCGACTCCTTACGGGATACCTCAACAACACTGAGGACCTCGTCGGAAAGACCCAAGGCCTGGAACTCTAGCCGCTCAGGAACCAGATCATCAAGTGCAGGGATTGAAAGTCCAGATGCAGTAACTTCCCCTTGTTGACTGAGATCAGGTCCGGGCGGGCTGGAAGCCGCTTCGGGAGCCTGGAGCCGAGGCTGAGGAGATCTGGATACCAGAACTGGCGGGGCCAGTCTGGGGTTACCAGAATCACCTGTGCCTGGTCCCTCTTCACCTTGAGAAGCACCTCGTGGATCAAGCGGAATGGAGGGAAGGCGTAGAAGAGGCCCGGCGTCCATGACCTCGAGAAGGCATCCCCCTGCAGCGAGCCCTGCTGGGGGGGGGGGGGTGTGTGAAACAGCCTCAGCTTCGCATTCTCCCTGGAGGCGAACAGGTCCACCTGAAGGGCGCCCCAGTGGGAGAACAGATCTTGTACTACCTCCGGCAGGAGAGACCACTCATGAGATGCAGCACCTATCCAGCTGAGGGCATCGGCCAGACTGTCGGAGGCTCCTGCCACATGGATGGCTAGGAGATCCGCCTCCAGGCTGATCACGAGAGACCAAGTGTGGAGAGCCTCCTTGCACAGGGTCAAGGAGTGCGTTCCACCCTGTCAGTTGAGGAAATACATGGTCGTGGTGTTGTCCGTCTGGACCTGGACCACTTGACCCCGTACAAATGGAGCAAAGGTGGTGAAGGCTAGTAGGACCGCTCAAAGCTCCAGCAGGTTGATGTGGCATCGAGACTCCTGAGGGGACCAGAGGCCGTGGGCTCCGAGCTCCCCCCAGATGGGCACCCCAACCCATCAGAGAGGCGTCGGTCGTCAGAGTGACCGTCAGCTCAGGGTGGACAAACGGGATACCCTCCTGCAGATGAGCTGGAACGAGCCACCACTGGAGGCAGTTCCACATCTCCTGGGTCACTGTCACTGGCTGGTCCAGAGGACCGGAGCGCTGTGACCATTGGCGGGCCAGCCCCCCCTTGCAGGGGACGCACATGCCAGCGGGCCCAACGGACCACGCTGGTGAAGGCCGCCGTGAGGCCCAGAAGGTGCAGGAAGTCCTGGGCAGGGCGCAATTGCCCAACCAGAAATGATTGGGCAAAGCAGGAAAGGACCTCGGTCCTGTCCGCTGGGAGCTGTGCTCTGGCTAGAAGAGAGTCGAGCTCTGCCCCGACGAACTGAATCACCTGCGATGGCATGAGTTCCCGACTTGGCCTCGTTGATGAGGAGGCCAATCTGAGAGCAGACCTGGAGGACCAGATCCCTGGACTGCTCCACCTCCAACCTGGAGGGGACTGCAATCAGTCAGTCGTCCAGGTAAGGGTACACCTGGACCCCTCAGCACTACAGGAATGCTGTCACCACTGCCATGCATTTTGCGAAGACCCTTGGAGCTGGAGAGAGGCCGAAGGGCATGGCCCGGAACTCATAAAGGGATCCCTCTGCTCTGAAGTGGAGGAATCGCTGATGAGATGGACAGATTGGGATGTGAAAGAACGCATCCTGAAGGTCCAGAGAACAGAACCACACGCCTCGTTCCAAGGATGGAATGATCTGAGCCAGAGTGACCATCCTGAAGGTGCGAGACCTTAGGAACTTGTTCAGGTCGTGTAGGTCGAGAATGGGGCACCAGACCGACGTCCGTTTTGGGACCAGGAAGTACCTGGACACAAACCCTGGGTCTGGAAGGGGGTCCGCCACCTCCTGATCACCTCCTTCTGGAAGAGCAAGGCAATGTCGGCTCAACGAGCCGACAGAGAGGCTGCGGAACCCGTAAGCCCTCTGTGGGGTGACGGCTCGATAGGAGGGGAACTGCTCGAATTCCAGAGGCAGACCCCTGCCTAGCACTTCCAACACCCAGCGCTCCGTGGAGATAGCGGACCAGGCGGAAAGGAAACCGTCCCCCTATGGGGGAACCCGGGGAGGAGTGACGAGGTTGGGGGCGATACCTCTCAACCTGTCACTGGCCAGGCTTGGAGGAAGGGCCGGCAGAGGAGCCGCCTGGGCCTTTTCCTCCATGCTTCCTGCTGGAGGAAGCAGCAGGCTTGGCTTTGGGGTGCCAAGCACGAGCCGGATGTGCCACAGGGGCTGAAGGACAAAAGGGCTTACGCTGCTTCTGGCGGCCTTTGTCCTTCTGGGCAGATGTGACCAAGTCCAAGGTGGTGTTGGACTTCTTGATCCATTGGAGATAACCCTCCACCCTGGGCCTGAACAAGTCGGTACCAAGGAAGGGGACATCTGCCAGCTTGCGCTGGGTATCAGCCATAAAGGTGGAGATCTGCAGTCAAGCTCTGTGGCGCATGGCCACTGTGGCCGCTACTGACTAGGCACACGAATCAGCAATGTTCAACGAAGTTTGGAGCTACTGTTTAGCTACTGCCCTTCCCTGATCCCGCACCTGCTTGACTGTCGCCTGAAGGTCAGCTGGGAGATAAGGAATCACCTCATCCAGGGAGCCCAAAAGGGCGTGTGAAAAGTGTGCCATCAGAACGGCCGAGCTAGCGTGACGAAGGCCTAGGAAGGAAGCGGCATATATCTTCCACCCTGAGTAGTCCAATTTCCTGGGACTGCTTATTGTGTGGTTTGTCCACATCCCGAGCATTCCTGGAACGCTGGAAAATGCTATTAGTCACTAACCCCTCCGCAGAGGGGTGCTCCAAGAAACCAGAGAGTGAACCGGTAGGGACCGCATACTTTCGAGCCATCCTGGCCGAAGGTGCGGGACAAGATGCTGGCGCTGCCACACAGCTCCAGAGCTGGCCAACAATGGCTGCGGCCACTGGAAAGGCCTCCGTAGGGGAATCCCCTCGGTCCAGTATCTCCATGAGGAGATACTTGGCCCATTTTGAAATGTGTTTGAGCTTCATCCCAGTGGACTCTGAGATGAGTCGAAGCATTCCTAAAAACGAGGATGGGCTCTCGTCCACCGACTGACCCCCTGCAGATTCCAGGTCAAGCGGCCTGGAGAATAAGGACGAGTCGTCGTCAGACTCAGAGGAGTCTGCGAACAGCTGCCAAGCGCCTGAGCCACCCTCCACGTGCCGAGGTCGATCGGGAGTGAGGGTGACCGACAACCTATGGGGCAAGCCCTGACCTGACCAAGAATCCTTGGTTGGGGCCCCAGTCTTCGGTTGTGAAGGTGAAGGTTCCACCACAATGGGTGGAGCAGCCGGTTTCGGCTCCTTGACTATGAGGGGTTGTTTCGGCCGCTCAGGTGACAGCCACTTAATGGCCAGAGAAGGCGATGGAGTCGGCTTATTCCCGGACAATAAAAGCTGCTGCCACATTAAATCCTCGTAGCGCCAACGCAACTTATGCCAGAGCCTATCCCCCGAAGAAGACGACGAGGATGAGCAGCGCCGCCACTTTCCATGGTGCCGAAACCGAGACAGCCGACGTCGGCAGGACCAGCTGGACCTGGAATAGGTCCGAGACTGAGACCTTCAGGGATTCTGAGGGTGAGTCAGAGAGGGGACAGGGGAAACCCGCTCCTCCCTCAGTTCAGGGACCTTAACCGGGGACTCCGGCACAGGCAAGTCCTCGGTTTCCCCCGGAGCAACCGGTGAAGTAGAGTTGTTGGCATCACCAGTCGACAAACCGTCCAACGGGTCGAGAAAAATCTCGACTGTGTCGATGGGTGTCTCGGCCGGCTGACCTGACGGGGACACCGTGTAGCCAGCAGCCTTAGCCGCACTCTCGACCAAAGTCGACCATCCGGTGAAGGGAATCTCTCTGCCCCATGAACGCCGACGGTGGACTTACCTTGAGTCCTTCTTCTTGGACCAACTGAATGTCCTGATGGTCCTTCTCCTTGGTGGAGAGGGACTGGCAAAGCTCCTTAAAAGAAGCTGTCTAGGAAGAGCCCAAGGAGAGTGGGATAAATGCCACGACCGAGGAGGAAGAAGACGTGGCCTGGGCCACCTCCTCGTCAAGGACGATCATCTCCTCCAACTGTTCCGCGGAGCCCGCCGCCAGACACCGCCCAAGAGGCCTCCTTCGACTTGACCGGCGGATACTGTTTTTCAGGGCGTCCCAGAAGAAGTTGAGCAGCGCGGTCCTCCAAGACCGAAGCCGAAAAGAATTTGCACAAATCGCAAGCCTGCGACTCGTGGCCGAGCCCTAGGCGGTAGATGCACGTGGAGTGTAGGTCGGTCCGGACATCTTCTGCCCACAGGAGCACCGACGAAATCCGGGAGTCGATTTGTCCATCGCAGCCGCAAGGGAAAAAGAAGACTCAAGTTTTGTAAATTTGAGAATTAGTTTTGGGTTAACCGAAGAGTGTGGATCCAGGCCTAAAACGCAGAGCGCTAAGGAGGGAACCTGAGCTTCCAAGCGGTAAGGAAGATCTAGCGTCATGGGGCGGAGCCGAGAGTTTTACCACCCGGGTGGGTGGGAGGAACCAGCTTGAAGACCTTCCGGGAATATTTAAAGCGGCAAGGAACTTGCCAATAAGTGTGGATTGAACAACATATCCACATCCCTAGAAAGATAAAATACTCATCCAAAATGTTGGTCGACTGAAGCAGCATGCTTCCATGAGGTCTGACGTGTGCAGGTCGACGATGGGAAAGAATTGGAGGAAGGGCATGGGGACCGCCTACCATATAGGGTCACGCTGACGTCCGTCTTGTGATGTTGGGTGGACAGTCCCCACCAGACACTGCTAGCTAAAGTTTTCTGTGTGGTCCTAGCGCCTGACGTCTCAGTCCTAATGGTCATTACCTATTGCAAGAGCCCTCGCGAAGTAAGATCTACTGTTATGGTAAGTTCTTACATAACTTTACAATCTTATTTTGAGGAAGGCTCTTGCACCAGGCCACACTAGTAGGACTAAGTTCCAAGCAGTACCGGGTATCACCAGGAGAACACTACCGGGAAGAGGACAGATCAGTAGCCAATAGCTCAGGAGAGAAGGCCCTGAAAAAGTGCTAGGCCAAAATTGTCCCTGCAACTAGAGGAGATGTCCAAACTGTAATACTTGGTGAAGGTGTGGACTGAACTCCAGGTGGCAGCTGCACAGATGCCCGCAACAGACATGCCTGAAACAAGCCAAAGAGGCAGCCACACCTCTGGTAGAATGGCCCTTGACCACTTATGGAAGGGGCATATTGTACTTGTGGTAACAACAAACAATGCAATTTGCTAACCACTTACACCAACACTGTTTGGAAAAAGGACCGCCCTCTCTCTTGGGGGTGAACAAAACAAACTGGTCAAATTTTCTGAAATGCTTTGTGCAGTTTGTGTAGTACCTCAAAATCCTATGTACATCCAAAGTATGGTGCAAGGCCTCCCCTGATTAGAATACTCAGGAAAATAAACTGGATGGTTGATTCAAAGTAAACTCCGACACCACCTTAGGAAAAATAAGGCTCCTTACACAAAACATCCTGTAGCTCAGAAATCCTTCAAGCAGAAGTAACAGCAACCAAAAAGAGTGCTTTCCACAACAGAAGGTGCATCTCGCAACCAGTTCAAAGGGAGGTAAAGTGAGTTTCCTCAACATAAAGTTGAGGTCCCATGGAGGAACCGGGTCCAAATGGGAGGTTTCAGATGCAAAGTGCCCCGCAGGAAGGTGCGGGACACTCGAGCTGGGCAACAACTTTGCCCTCAACAGGCGCATGGTACACAGAGATGGCGGACAGGTGCACTTTGAGTGAGGAGTACCCCAAGCCTGAATCCAAAAGGGAAAGAAGGGACTCCAACACCCGATTCACCGGGCAGGTGAAATAATCCAAATGGTGAAACAGCCCAAAGGGTGAAAACACTTCCATTTCATAGTGCAAGTGGCTCTGGCAGAGGATTTCCTAGCAGCCACTGAGATGTCTGCAACCCAAGAAGACACCCTGAAGTGGGCTATAGCTAAGTCCACAGTAGTCACGCATGGAGATGCAGGGACGTTAGGTCCAGATGGACCAGGGTACCCTGGTCCTGGGACAGTTCCACCGCCAGCTGTTGCAACAAGGAGAACCATATCTGACATAGCCAGAAGGGAGCTATGAAAACCATCTCCACCCCTTCCAACTGGAGCTTGAACAGAACCCTCTGTAGGAGTGTGAAGGGAGGAAAGGCATTCAGAAACCTCCCCTTCAAAGAGAGGGACACTGCGTCTCACATAAAAATTCCAGGCTCAGGATTGAGCCAGCAGAAAAGCAAGTTTTGCATTGAGTGGGGACGCAAAGAGATCCAACTCAAGGAAGGCACCACCCATTGAAGAGATCTTTGACCACTGAAGTTAGAAGCTCCTACTCGTAAGCCCACGACTTGGAGTGGTTGAGACTGTTGGCCAAGATGTTTTGAATGCCTGGCACGTGTACGGCCGAGAGCTCTAGATCATGCTTAGTGACCCAATACCAGACTGTCATTACCTCCTGACACAGGGAGTAAGAATCAGGGATCGACAAATTTTAAAATAAAGTACTTGTCCAGGACAACTGGCCTTACCAAAAATGGTAGTCCCGTTGTTGGAAGTGGTAGTCCATGGTCGGAATGCTATAGTTTGAGGGAAATTACGAAGACCTAATGTAGCAACAAAAGACTTGATGTGGGGAATGTATTGTTAATACTAGGTAAATACAGAACATTAGGAAACAGGAAAAACAATTTATGAATGAAATGTTTCAATATACTGTTTTTCCCTTGTTTCCTTCTTTCTCATTCACCATACTACACAACCCATCCCATGCCATGTCCCACACCCTTTTCCAGAGAAAGCAGTGAAGTAAATAGGTTTTTATATAGTGTATACATAAGGGATATATGCGGGGGAGGGGCTGTGTGATAAAGTTATTTGTGCAGTTGCCTGTGACCTGGTAACCTCACAGTGGCGATGCCACAAGTGAGGGTTACGAGTGCTCACTGGCAACTGTACAAATAACTGTTATCCTACAGGCACCCCCCGCATATCTGATTTATGCAACAGGATTTTTTGTGTTCAGGTTTGTTGTATTTAATTTTTTTCTTAAGTTCCTTTCCATGTTTTTTCTCTGTGCCTGGTTGCTGTGTTTGGTTTACAGGGTTGCTGTGCTGAGAAAGAGGAAAAAAATTACTTTTTTTTCTTAAGAGTGTTTTCATTTAAAATGTGGTTCTGTTTTTTTTTTTTCCAGGGGTGGGATTTGGTTAGGGTGTGCATTTTGTAAGTCTTTCGGACTGTGATAGCTTGGGTTGTAAAGAGCACTGTGAGAAGGAGAAGGTGAAAATGAAACTGGAAGGCAGTACTGTTAAGCAGGCAGCACAGGTGGTGGTGGTTAGTGATGTATTCACTGTGAGGATAAATGGGTGATGATGTAATCACTATGTGGATAACTTATCCACATAGTGATTACATCATCACCCATTTATCCTCACAGTGACTCAAATAACTGAAGTTATGTGTCAGTTTTTATCTTGACACCTGTTGCACAGATTTATTTATAATGATTTTTTTTTTCAATTATCAACTTTGCTGCATTCTATATGGTCAAACTGATCTGACATAATCCTACAGCCTGCCCCCCCCCCCAAGATCTTCTCATCCCCCTTCTCTTAGAGTCTCTTTTCTTTTCTAAATTAAATCTGTTTGTCTGATTTAGCTTCTTTTTCAAGTACTGTTAGGAGTCACTGAGGACAGACAAATAAAAGCAGAGATCTGCCCCCTAAATGCACCTTTCAGGCTTCAAAACTTAGTCACTTCAGCAGTGCTGTGCAAGACAAGCCCGCTCTCTACACAACCACCCACTGACAAGCTGCCTTCACGTGTGCCACTCGCACAGAGTGCAGTTCCACCTACCAACAGCTCACCGCTGCGATCAACTGCCACGAAATTGGTGAAATACCCTTGAGTGACAGGCTGCCTACAGTTTGCAATATGCAGACTGATCTGTCACTCCACATGGCGCAGTTGCTGCAATGGCTGGTTTGGAGGTACTGGGAAGGCTGCAACACTTTCTAAACTGCGCTTGTTCCCAGTGCTGCTCCAGAATGGCAGCTCCCTGAAAAACATGTGGTGCATCTCTTCTCCAGCTTGCTCTCTCATGTGAACTCCACGGCAACAAGCAACCCGAATACCTACCTGATGACACCTAATGGCAACAACTGAACAGTACAGGACCTGTAGATAAAAACAAAACAGACAGACAGCATGAATTGATTTGGTTGTCTATGGGACAATCTCTAGCTCTGTTGATGCTTGTCCCTGTCAGTAGACTAGTATCCCAGGACAAGAGACTACTGGATTTGTTGATCCCTGGTAAGAATGCCCCCGCTGATGTAATACACTACACACACAACCATCTGTACCAGGAACGGGCTGGAGAGGAGATGAGTCTGAAAGGCCTGCAGAGTGTAAAGGACCACCTAAATCTCCAGGATGTTAATATTGAGACCCTGTTCTATGACCATCCAGGTACCCAGAGTCTGGTGATCGACCAGATGTGCACCCCAGCTCAGGCTGGATGCGTCTGTCGTGAAAATTTGACAGGGAGATGAGAGCTGAAGAGGTTGGCTGGATCCAGCGATCATGACAGAATTCTCAGGACCAACTTATCCAGGTCATCTGTGCATTGGTCCCACTGGAACCTGCATATGCAGACAGGCTAGGGGAACCATGGCAATAGCTGCCACCATGTGTCCCAGAAGAAAAAATTCCTTACCATAGTAATCTTGTTTCTTCCAAGGTATTCTCCAATATTCATAACTCTTGCAGTCAGTCTTTAAGATAGAAATGCCCAGAGATGGAACATATGCTAATGATAGAATCATCATTGGCTCATGCCACTTTTCAAATGCTGCCCGTATCAACTGCCTACATTCTAACGCTTCAGATTTCACAGAAGCCTGCTAAGACAGGCCCCATGAGGAACTATATCTAACAGTAATAAACAACCAACATTAAACTGTTCCATTAATCTCCAGCTGGAGGTAAAAAACACAATCCCCCCAGAATGTCGGAATCACCTGAAGAAGGGGAAACCAATGCCAAAGGGCTCCAAAAAAAATCAAACAGATATGCCAGTGTGTGGCACCCTCACACACAGTTGCTCAGTTTGGACTGTAGGAGCCACTGGCTCTGGTAGAGGGGTCAGGGTGGGAGAGTTATGAATACTGGAGAATACCCTGGAAGAAACAAGATTACTATGGTAAGTAATTTTTTCTTCTCACCCCAGGAATTCTTCAATATTCCTAACTCTTGCAGACTACGAAGCAGTACCTTTTTAGAGGTGGGCACAGAACCTGCTTTGGAAATAGACTCTGCACGACTGCTGTGCTAAACCTAGCATCAGTTCTCGACCGTGTGTCCAGGCTATAGTGCTTTGTGAAGGTGTACACTATTCTCCAGGTAGCGGCTTTACAGATTTCTACTAATGGGCATCCCTGGCTGCTGCTATAGTAGCAGCTGTACCCCCTGTGGAATGGTCCCTCAGCCCTGCCGGAGGCTCTTTTCCAGCGTTGGAGTAACAAAACTGAATACACTGACCTATCCATCGAGAGAGGGGCCTCTTAGATGCTATATTTCCTTTTCCCACATCCCCATAAGTCAGGAACAGCTGTTTTCTGTCCTGCCTATGGTCCTTGGTGGCTGTCATGTAGTAGCTAAGGGCTCGTTTAACATCGACTCTGTGAAGTCTACACCCACCTGAGCTAGAATGTTCAGTGAAAAAAACAGGTAGGGTAATGGATTGGTTCAAATGGAAATCAAAAACCACCTTGGGGAGAAATTCCCTGTTTGTTCGCAGGACTACCTTGTCCCTGTGGAATGAAATATAGTCCTGATCAATGCACAGAGCCTGGAGCTCACTGATCCTTCTGGCAGAGGTCATTGCCACCAGGAAAAATGTTTTCCAGGTGACACATTTCAAATGAGCTGAGGCCATAGGCTCAAAAGGGGGACCCATGAGCTTGGCTATAGAGACATTCAAGTCCCAAGCTGGCACCGGTTCCCTATGCAGATGAGCCAGCCCTCTGAAGAACCTCTTGAAAATAAGGTTTGATGTCACAAAGGTATTCTTTCCAGCTGAGATGCAAGCGGATACTGAGGCCAGATGGACCTTCAAAGTAGTGGGCTGCAAGCCCAGAGAATGCAAATGGGAAAGGTAGTCCAGCAAAGCTGGAACCCCAATTTGTTCTGGTACCACATTATTGGTGGAACACCAAATCCAAAACCTTTTCCATTTTGAGGCATAGGTTTTCTTAGTAGAGGGTTTCCTGTATCCATGGAGAACGTCCAGAACACTCTCTGAGAGATGCAAGCCTGCATACTCTAAGTCCTCAAGAGCCATGCCTTGAGTCTGAAGGATCTGAGGTTCGGGTACAGGATCCTCCCTTGGCTGGAGGTTAACAGATTGTGCCTACAAGGAAGGTGTATTGGTTCAGCCACAGACATGGAGAGCAACAGATAGTACCATGGCTGCCTGGTCCAATCTGGTGCTCTCAAGATCATTGATACTGGCTGGGATCTGAGCTTGAGCAGAATTCTGAACACCAAAGGGAAAAGAGGGAAAGCACACAGATGCTTCCCTGACCAACCCAAGGCCAGAGCATCCAGAAAGACCGTTCCCTGGGCTGGTGGCCTGCAGCAGTACTGTGGCAGGTGGTGATTCTCGTGGGATGCAAAGAGATCTATATCTGGAACGCCCCACCTTCTGAAAACTGCCTACAACACTTGTCTGTTGAGGGCCCATTCGTGATGGGCCTGATTGATTCAATTCAGTGCATCTATTAGGGTGTTGTCCTTTCCTGGCAGATGGATGGCCTGAAAGGAAACTCCTAGAGAGTAGGCTAGGTTCCATATTTTCATAGCCTCTGTGCATAAAGGGCTTGATCTTGTTCCTCCCTGTTTGTTTATGTAGTACACTGTGGTGGTATTGTCTGTTCTGACCTGTACCACCTTTCCTTGCATTAGTGTCGCAAAGGCCTGTAGGGCCAGTAACACTGCTCTGAGTTCCAGCAGGTTGATATGCTGAAGTGCCTCTGCACTTGACCATATACCGTGGGTGGTGTTGTCCCCCAAATGGGCCCCCCAACTAGTAGTGATGCATCTGTTGTGAGAACCACTGATGGGGACTCTTGCAGGAAAGGAACCCCTTCCCTTAGTTTGGCTTCCTCTTTCCACCACTGGGGGATCTGTAGTAACATTTTTGTTACTGGAATCAGCTTTGAGAGAGGTTCCCTCCTTTGGCACCAGTGTGCCCTGAGGTGTAACTGAATGTCTCTCACCAGGAACCTGGACCCCAGGACTGTGCCTGTGGCTGCGGCCATGTGGCCCAATAACTGGAGAAACCGCCTTGCAGTTTTTGGTCTGTTCAGTCTGAAGGAGCCCACAATCTGTATAATGTTTCTCACCACTGCAGTACCTGTGCAGGTTCGAGGACAGATTATTTGAGGTTTATCAGAAACCCTAAGGACTCTAAGAGTTCCTGGGTGAGCTGCAAATGTTCCCTTATTTGTGGTGTTTCCTACCACCAATCAGTCATCCAGGTATCAGAATACTGACACACCCAGCCTTCGCAGGTGTGCCACCACCACTGCCAGGCACTTTGTGAACACTCTTGGAGCTGAAGTGAGACCGAATGATAAGGTTGAGAACTGGTAATGACCTGAAGGGAGTCTGAACCCGAGGTATTTTCTGTGAGACTCTCTTATGGGGATATGGAAATAAGCATATTTTAGGTCCAAAGACGCCAACCAAGCTCCTTTTTGGAGTGTTGGCAGTATTAGTGTTAAGGTCACCATCTTGAACTTTAGTTTTGTCAGGTGCCTATTCAGACGTCTTAGATCTAGAACAGGCTGCCACTCCCCATTTTTCTTTGTTATGAGGAAGTATCTTGAATAAAAACCTTTTCCCTTTTGCTGTGGAGGAACAGGTTCGACCGCCTTTGACAGCAGCAGGTTTTGAACTTCTTTTTCCAGAAGCTTCCTCTCTGCAGTGGAAGCTGGCTTGAACACTCTGGTTTTGAGATCTGGGAAGGATCTGAAGTTTAGGGACAAATCCTGACTCACTACTTCCAGGACCCACTTGTCATGGTAATGTTTTTCCATGCCTGGAAAAAGTAAGCCAATCTGCCCCCTACTGGTAGTGGGGAGGCAGCCTTGGCAAACAGGTCAGGGAGTCTGTTTTGGCTGTGGCTGGACATGACCAGCCCGGGAACCTCATCTGGATCCCCTTCTGCCTCTGCCCTTAAAGTACCCCGTCTGCTGGGGGTACTGTTGGGGCTGTGGAACAGCCTGGGCCTGGAAAAAAGGCCGGCTGTAGGAAGATCTGCCCCTGCCTCCCCTTCCACAGGGCCTAGCGGAGGGAAAGGCCTTTTCTTTGGCAGAGTTACTCCTGTAGGTGGGCTTTGTATTCGTCCACTTTTTTCATATAGGCCTCTGTCTTGCCCCCAAATTGGGAGTTACCCTCAACAAGGAAATCCATGGCCTTAGTCTGGGAATCCTGATTGAGGTTTGCAAACCTCCTCTGAGTAACCGTGTTTGTCATCCATCTGACAGCAGTATCATTAGTATCTGCAGCCATTTGGAACTGATATTTGGCTGCTTCCAGCCCAAATCTGGCAGTCTCAGCCAAATCTGCTGAGAGGCTATCTGGAGCTTTGTCTGACATAGCCAGGACAGACTGCCACAGGGATTTCTGGTACAGGGCTGGTAGTTGGCTTGCCTGATAGCCTGAGAGGCAGGATGAAAGGATAAGGGTTCCTTTGCCCTGTTACAGGCTGCAGTTTGTACCACCCCCTGGTGGTCAGTGTGAGTGAACAAAAATTCAGCTCCTTCCCTGTCCAATTGATAGTTTTTGTCCAACCTTTTATTCAAAGGAGAGACAGAGTTGGGGGGGGGGGGATCTGCAAACTCTTTAACACATCTTTTTTAAAGAATTTGTTTACTGGAAACAGGAGTTTCTTACTGGGTGTCAGCACCATCATCTCTAGATACTCGGCCTCCTCTTCATCCTCTATAACCTCACTGGTGGCTATGTCAAAGGCACCCACCATCCTTCTCACAAAGGAAAAGTGAGAAGAATATTCCTCTGCCATCATGGGAGGAGAGCCAAACTCCTGGTCAGGGGAGACTTCTGGCTCAACCGGTTCTCCTTCTTCTTCCTCAGATTCCCCATAGTCCTCAAACTCCATCTGCTGCTGGAGTGGGGGCAAGGCAGAAGTTGCTGTTTGCTTAGGAGGGGTCTGAATCGAAGCCTGATGGCCAGGGGTAGGTTGCAGCTCCTGCAGGGCCTGAATCACCCTAAATGTCTGGAAAATTTATTTTTCCTTTTCTTATATGTACTTTATCCTCCTCCTGCCCCCGGCTGCCCCTTATGACAGCCCCCCCTCCGGCCCTGTCACCCCAGTATCACCGGGACTTATCCCTGCCTGGTCGCTGGGTGCGGAGCCTGCGGGAGTTCGGTCGTCATCCACAGCCGGAGGTGTTTTTCCTCTTTTTCTATCTTCCCCATTGCAGAAGTCCCGCAGCACCCTCCTTTCGTCTGGCCCCTCTGACCCGTATTACCTTCCGGCCTCCACCTAGGGGAAGTCATTCAGCGGAAGTGCCAGTCCTCCCTCCCTGGGAGAGGAGAGCTGTCCTCTGGACGCTCGATCCTCTCCCTCTCTTGCTGACCCCCGATGGCCAGTGCTCGTTCCCAAACACGGGCTGCTGGCGTGGCGCGAGATGTGGCATCCAGTGCCTTAACCCTCTGCACCACCGGGCTGGCTTTCCTGAGCAATTTCTTGTTGTGAAGGCATAGCACCAGGCACAGAGGAAGTTCCCAAATGCTGTTCAGCAGGGGGTTCAGGGTGTTTACTTTTCTTGGTCTTTTTTGCTGGAACCATAGAGTCAGCCAGTTCACTAGGTCTCTTACCAGTTGCCTGGGTACCTGTATCAGGGGTAGCTTGTACAGGCTCAGTATTACCCCACCACAACTTTTTTACAGCAAACACTACCACAGTGATAAATCTCACCAGGTTGAAACTGGTCGCTGTGGTGGTCCACAGTCTACCAATGCAGCGATTCCTGTTGTTACGCCCCCCCCCCCCACTCTGAGCCAACTCTGACTCGGAGTTGGTTATTTAGAGATGGGTGTGTACAGGGGGCGAAGCTCCCCACAGAAAAATACTTTGTCCTGTCGGCATTGTTCTAGTTGCTATCTGATGTGGAACCTACAGGTTCTGCAGCTCCACCTGTAGGAGTGGGGTTTAGCTGGTCAGAGCGCGAGGCACCCCTTAGACACAGAAAGCTTCTTTTTAAGCCTTTCCAGATGCTTATCCACCGTTTTTTCAGGAAAGGTTTTGCATATCTCACACTCAACCCTAAAATGTTCATACCCAAGGCAGACAACACACAAGGAGTGTTTGTCTGTCTTGGCAAACACTTTATCACATTGAGTAGTTTTTGAAATCAGGTTCACCAGTTCTCTACTTTGGTTTTTCTGACATTATGAGAATTGATAAAAAACAGGAACTGCAAAGAAAGTTTTTTAAATTTTAAATGTTTATTTGCGGTTGCAGTCAGTTCAGGAACAGAGAGATGTTCCGATCGGAACCGGGAACCGATACAAAGGGAACTAAAGTCATCGGTTCTATAACCGGGTTTAGTGGTTACTGTTAAGATGATAAACTTAGAAAACTAAAGGTATAACTAATGGAATTTTAGTAAAAAAAAATCCGAAACTAACACTGTCCCAGTTTCTCCTCAGTTATACCGAACCAGGAGAAAATGAAAAACATAACAAAAAAACTTAATTAGCGGTTTACTAAAGAAATACAGAAGATAAAGGCAGCTCCTCCATCTTCCAGCCCACAATGGACTGGATGTGGTGCATGACATTCATTAAGATTGGATTGTTAGGTGAGAAGGAGGACCCCAAAGAATCAGATTCATCCTCAGTAGACTCACTATCTGGAACCTATGCCAGAGGCCGATGCTCATCCCTGAGAGAACCAGAGCAGATGTCAGGTCGAGCCCTGGAGGACCCCGATGTGCGGGATTCGCTTGGCCCAGCCTGGACTGGGTTCTGGGGGTCTCAGGGAGGGGAGACGCTGGAGGCGGCCCTTGACGGGTGAGGGTCTGCCTCTGGAGAAAGGACCACTGTGCCAAGAAGGGGGCATTATAATCCACTGGAGGGGTACATTGTACTCCAGTGGAAAAGGATAAGAGGATGCCAGCTAAGGGTACAATGGTGGAGAAGCCAGCGTATGGTACCCAGCCATAGGGCTGTCTGGTGCAGACTGAGGATCTGGTGTTGGCTGAAGAGGCGTTGTCTGTGGCACAGGTTGCAGCAGGGGCGATGGGCTGGGGCTACAGTAACATAAGCGACGGCCTAACAAGTATCAGCCTGGAGCATCTGGGGGAAGGATCCGCTGGCGCCGGCCTAGCTGGAGAAGCAGGTGACTATGGGGAAGGAGACCCCTGAGGCAAAGGCAGAGGTGACACCGGAGAGGAGGACATGGTGGCAGCCTGCTGTGGGCACTGCTTGGAAGGACTGACGTCGTCGGTCCCAGAAGTGAGAACTGCGTAAGGCAGCGCTGCTGTCTGGGGTGATGGTTGTGGAACTAATGCCCGAGGAACCAAGAGTGGCCAAGCCACCTGGCTGAGAGCCCATGGAAGATATGGGCCTGAGCATCAGGGCCTGGGAGACCAGGACACGAAGTCCCCTGTCACAAAGACCCACTGCCTGAGATAGAAATAAGGGTGGGTGGAGGAGCCACTGGGAGCATGAAGGAAGAGAGGGCTGGCAGGGCTGACCTCGTGCAGGAAGATGACCCTGTCAGAGTTAACGGTTTGTGGGGGTGACCATGAGTGGGAAGCTGACCAGGCCCAGGCCCAGAGTTTGTCCTAGTGCTTGTGCTTCCTGGATTTCTCTTTTTGAGAAGATGAGGAGGCCCTGGAGGACTGTGCTGGCGAGGCTGAAGAGCTCCTGGCCTGAAGTTCCTTCTCCACAGAGACCAACTTCTGCTTCCAAAGGTGGCTCTCCAGAGTTTTTAAGACGACATCTCTGAGTGGCCTGGTTGAATTTTTGGCAAAACTGGCAGACTTCAGTGTCGTGGCTGAGGCCTACGCAGATGAGACGCGCAGTGTGGCCATCCTTTTCAGGGATCTGTTTGCTGCAACTCTGAGGAGTGGTCGTAAGACGAGACTGGTGGGGAAGACCAACTTGTCGAGGAAAATACTGAAAATGCGATGTTTTAAACTTAGAATGAAAATTAAAAAAAGCACAGCAAACGCGAGTAATGGCAGTTGACTGTAGCGGCAGTGTTTGCTTAGGTCAGACGTGCGCAGATCAAAGGTGGGAAGAGAACAGAGGGAGGTGGGCCGGCCCAGTGGCACTGGACACTTTACCTTGCGCTACGCCAGTCACCCGTGTTCGGGAATGAGCACAGGCTGTTGGGGGTTAGAGAAGGACTGAGCGTCCAGGACTGCTCTCTTCCTCGGGGGGCACCAATGGTTGGCACGCCGACTGGCCCCTAGCAGTGGCTGAGGCAGTGCACTAACCTGCAAAAAGAGGCGGAGATGAGGCAGACATCTGGAGGAGTGCACGCAGACGCATGCGCGTTCCCTCTGCTGATGTCCTTGCACACCCTTCTCTGCAGGGGAGTAAACAGGAAAATGGAGTTCTCGCCTGGACGACGACGGTTCCCCCTTACAGCACCGCCTGGAGGGCAACTTCCCTGAACTGGATCCGGACTGGTGGGTTGAGGGTCTCCCAACCCCCAGCCACAAGGGGTAAGTCATGGGGGCTGAAATTTAGGGGTCTGGGGGGACGTCGGATGGCTAGGCGAGGCTCCCGATTAATATTGAGAAAAAAAAAAAAGAACTGAGAGAAGTTTCGGGGACTGACCACCTTTATATGCTAGGCTGATGTCAGTTGATGGATGTCGGTGGTCCCCGGTTGAAGAAAGTTAACTGGAAGTTTACCGTGTGGTCCTGGTGCCTGGTGGCTTAATCCTACCGGTGTGGCCTGCTACAAGAGCCTTCCTCAAAGTAAGATATATATATTACATACAGTGTGCAGAAAAACAAGAAGAAATACATGGTACAAGTAACTAACCACAAGGGTGAAAATAATAAAAGATTGGGGGCGGCTGGCAGCTGGGCTGGGAAGCAGCACTCACCTGCAGCTCTGCAATAATCGGACTTTCTAAAGCAAAACACTGTTGAAAGTGCCTTATTTTTGGTAAAAAATGCTGGCGTTAGTTTGCTGACACTCCAAGAACTACAGGAATCTAGAACTTGGCAAGATTAGAAAATGGGTCGCAATAAAACTACTACTGGAGGTGAGGGAGCCAGACAGAAAGAACCTCGTGCAGGCCCCGAGAAAGACAAGGATCCTCCCGACAGCCATTTAAACCAACCGTCCAACGCAGCATTGCTGAAAGCAATTCAAGCAATTGATAAAAAAAATGGATGAATTTACCTCGAGGATTCAAGTTGTCGAAACAAAAATCCAGTCGGTAGACGACTTTGCCCAGGGAGTCAACAAAACAGCTGAAAAAGTGCTCTCAGTCACAGCAGGCCTGGTAAAAGAGAATACGCTGCTTAGGAAATGTTTCGAGACACTCGAGAATGGGGCGTAGGCATCCCACATCAGGATCCTAGGCTTACCAGAGGAATCGGAGGGAGATGCTTTGAATAATTTTATTGAACTGTGGTTACCCGAATTCCTGCACCTCGACTCCCCAATATCTGTGCTGAGGGCCTACAGAGTTAATTCCAGAGGGGCCGACTCCATACAAATACTGCTCACCCACCTGCAAGAGCAGTCTTGGTTGCCCTAGGCTCCCTGAAGGAGAGAGATTATGTTTTAAACAAAGCACATAAGCAGGGTCTCGCTAAATGGCAGGGGGTACCCATTCACGTCTTTCCCAACTTAAGTTATGCCACGAGGCAACGTCACAGGGCCTTCGACGGAGTTTATACTAAGCTGCGCCAACTTGGAGTACACCATACTCTCCTAATACCAGCGAGTCTCAAGATCACCTGTGTGATGAAGACATACCATTTCTCCGACCTGATGGAAGCTAGCAAACTGGTAGTGAAGACTGAATCGGACTACACAGCCAAAGAATTGAATTCAGTCTCTGGAGAGGAGGATAACACCTAAGGTTTCTTGGACAGAGTTCAGTAAGCTATCACATGCTAAAATGGCTAAAAAGATTTCGGACACTGGGAAAAATTATAACTATTTTAGTCACGTTACGTTACCTCTTATCACAGTTGATTTTTTCAACGTAGATTTACTGCATTGATGCATTTATGTTCCCAATATGTATGACAGCGATGTCTTAAAATGGGGAATTTACTTTAAACATTTATTGCGACGGAACAGGATGATATCGTGGAGGTATACTGAGTTTGGTGGGGGATGTTCTTACCCTCCAAAGTTATGTAGCTTTGTGTACCAGTGACTCATTAAATGGTTAAATTAGTAACAGTATTGGGACATTTAGATTAATAAAGGCACAACTTATTATTAAATAAATGAAGTTTTTGTTTAGGATTATATAGTGATTGATGCTGAGGGAGAAGAGGGGGCTTAGCACCTATCTGGTTTTATATATTGATGTGGTAGATTGGGGGAAGTAACACCTATCAAAAGGGGTGGAAATTTTAGAATTAATAAAGTGAGTTGCATTAGCATTTCCCCACTCATGGCAGCATATGCCTTTGAATTATATGTTAGAAAGTACTTGAATATACTTATGTTGGTATCCCTCCTGTGATGTACCAAATTAGGAGTGTTAAAGATACTGTATTTTTATGGATATTGTATACTGAACCTGGTGATGCACTGTCCTACGGGTAATATTTGTATCTGCTGAGTTACAAAATCAATAAATACAAGAATAATAATAAAAAAAAAAAAATACAAGATGAAGTACAGAAGAGAAGCTACGATGGTGGGGCAATATATCACACTGTCTCTAAAACAAATCATCAATGTTAAGTACATTCATTCATGAAGTGATTATCCATCCGCACATAACAAAGTTGTCTGTAAAGTAAAAGGTCTAAAGGCAAGTACATTCATTCATGCACTATCAATAACAATTTGAAGGTTTTGTGGCTATCCAGGGTGCTCAATTTAAGGTTAATTTTATTGTCATACTATGATGGTTTAGCATTTCAGGGGAGAGCGTGTGGATGTATTATTCTTGGACTTCTGCAAGGCGTTTGACTCTGTCCCCCACAATGGACTGATGGGGTTAGGAGTAGGCCCTTTGATGGTCAGATGGATTGAAAACTGGCTAGCTGGACGCACCCAGAGAGTAGTGGTCTGTGGAGAGCTCTCGAACCCTAGAGAGGTTGGTAGTGGGGTACCGCAGGGCTCAGTCCTGGGTCCGATCCTGTTTAATGCATACATATCGGACACCAGGGAGGGTATAGGGTGTGAAATGAGTCTCTTCGCAGATGAGTCCAAGATGGGAGCAGTAGTTGAGGGAGAAGAGGGAGGTTGGCCCTGCAAGGGACCTTGACACCCTGGAAAGCTGGGCTCACACACATGGAAATTAAATTTCAATATCACCAAGTGCAAGGTGTTGCATCTTGATCGGGAAACCCTAAACACAGGTACACCCTTGAGGGAGGCGCTGGAGGCCCTTAATAGGGGAAAGACCTAGGGGTCTTGTGGATGCATGTATGAATAACCTGAGCAGTGCAGGAGAGCAGCTAGCAAGGCAAACAGGATGTTGAGATGCATCGAAGGGGATCACCTCTAGGAGCAAGGAAGCGTTCTGGCCGCTGTACAATGGACTGGTTAGACTACACCTTGAGTACTGTGTACAGTACTGGAGACCACACTTGAAGAGGCACATACAGCCCTGGAGAAGGTACAGAGGAGGGCAACTAAGATGATACGAGGCTAGGGATTTGACGATGAGGACAGACTTGAGGAGCTCTGCCTGTTTTCACTGGAGGAGAGGAGAGACAGGGGGACATGATTGAGGTCTTCTGGCACCTCAAGGGAATAAATAGGGTAAACATGGAGGGGATCTTTAGACTAAAGCAGGGAGGTATCACCAGAGGGCATGGTTTGAAGTTGGAAGGTGGAAGGGTGAGGGGGAAAAGAGGAGGAGGTTTTTCACTGAGAGGGTGGAGGACCCTTGGAATGCACTGCCTGGCGAGCTGGTTCAGAGATCCACAGTGGAGGGCTTCAAGAGAGGGTGGGACAGACACAGAAAGTGGATGTATCAGATGATGGCCTGTCCCAGGGGGGTGGGGATGGATGATAGGGGTTTCTGGAGCACAAGGGATGGGAGGGCCTCGGCACCCAACTAAGGATCTAAGGTTCGAGCAGACTCGATAGACCGTAAGGCCTAATCTGCTGGCAAATAGTATGTTAGTATATGTATGATCAGCTTAATAATGGAGCTGGTATCGGTCTACTACAAGATTACTGCTGCTATTCATTCCCTGCCCAATGATGTGTGTCTTTTAATGGGTGCTTTAATAATTTATTCATTTGCACAATGTTTTCCTGTGAATGTGAACACTTAGTGAATGTGTTAGTTGATTTCACAATAACACTGCTTTGTGCACTGCCCAGTATCGCCCCCACTCTGGTCGGCAGTTCTCTGCACCAGTAAATTATCTGTACAGTTTACTTGCTTGGTATGTGCACCATTTGCAGCTTTTTGGTACTCGGTTTAAAGGAGGCTTGCAGTTTATTCCAGTATAAAGGGGCACAACAGCTGGAAAGATGTCTGGGAACTTTTAGGAGTATTACATTGCTCATCCTTAGGTTGTACTGACTTGAGCAACTGTGGAGGAAGACAGAGCTATAACGCGTTAGGGTGTTTTGCAGTGCTCTGCACTACCAGTAGTACAAGTTTTTTAGCCATCTGGTGTTAAGCTAGGGCCAGTCTATAGATTTGTATAGAGTGCAGTGATGAGTTCTGCAGGTAGACCAGTAATGAATCGGGCTGCTCTGCGACACAGAATGAGTTTGGTTAGGTGAGAAAATGAGACTGACATTTCAGTAGATCTGGTCCCCAGAGTCAGGCAGCAGCAAGACTATGACTTGCACTAGTCTCTTTCTTGACTCCACAAGATGCAGAATTTGCTTCTATAGTAGAGGCCTAATCTTGTCTACGACTTTTTATAATGATTAGTTATATGGCTGCTGAAACAAGCTTCGAATCTAGCCAGAGACCAAGGTACCTGAAGGAGCCTACCTGTGCCAATCTATCAACCATCATGGTGGAGATGCAAGGTGGGGCGCTTGAAGATTGCAATTTGTAGTGACTACCGTATACTAGGTTGTCATTGCATTGAGGAGTCTGGAAGCAAAAAGGTTTAACTAGAGCACACTGAAAGCTGACTGCAGGTCCTTTTACGCAGCAGATAGAGTAGGTCTAGCTCTATACAGAACAGTGCTGGAGCTCTGGATGTCTACAGGTGAGAGACTTCGATTCTTTCACTTTATTCCCTTATCTGTCTTTTTCTCTCCTTTTCAACAGGCTGACCTCTGCAGAGATCTCAGACATCATACGAGCAAGGCAGCAGAAAGAATTCTATTAATGCAGAAATAAAAAAAAAAGACAGAAACAAGCTAGGTTTGGTAGGAGAAAAAATGAACGCTGCTTCCCAGCAGAATTTTCTGGGACAGAGATCTTGTAATCAAGCAAAGCATTCGTTCATAGTGAGAAACAAACAAAAAAAAAAAAAAAAAAAGGAAAAACGTGAAATGCAAGCTGAACGGTGTCTAAATACTGCAGCGAAGCCACAGCTATGCACTCTGCAGGATCCGCCGCTTCTACTCTGGGGACCATAGTGAGAAACAACATACACAAAATTATAAAAATAGGCCTTTATTTAAGCTCCAGAGTAGTTTTTGTGGCTGGTTCTGGAACAGCTGCAATGCTGGCTGGTTCAGGATCAGGCTGCTGGGATGCCGTGCAGAGTACTGGTTCTCGGAGGCTGCTGGTACACCATGCAGAGTGTTGGTTCAGGATCAGGACTTGGCTGCTGAGATGCCGTGCAGAGTGCTGGTTGCGGAGTCCAGCTTTGATGCTGGTTGGTGCAGGATAAGGCTGCTGGTATGCAGTGGGAGTGCTGGTTTATGAACGGGCTGCTGGTATACCGTGCAAAATGCATGTTCATGATGATGCTGCTGGTATGCTAAGCAGAGTGCTGGTTTACAATTAGACTGCTGGTACGCCATGCAGAGTGGCGATTCATGATCAGGCTGCTGGTAAATGGTGCAGAGTGCTGGTTCAAGATCAGGCCACTGGTACGCTGTGCAAAGTGCTGGTTCAGGATCAGGCTGCTGGTACACCGTGCAAAGTGCTGGTTTATGATCAGGTTACTGGTACATCGTGCAGAGTGCCAGTTCAGGGACTCTGGCTTCGATACTGGCTACTAGACCCTCCAGCCTGGACTGCCTGCTGCATGAACAAAAGCACATGACATCAACAGAGGACTAAAGCCAACCTATCCCACCCTTACATGGCAGAGGATTGGCTTCAGATGCCATCACAACAGTGCCCCCCCCCCAGCAGTCCAGCATATCTCATTTGTTGTTTGGAGGACAAGGAAGGCTGTGGAATGCCTCTAGCTCAGTGGGAGGAGCGTATCAACAGGGTAAGTGGAATCTCCTTTTCATAACACTACCCCCTCCCGCAGATGGGTGCTTTACCCCTGTATAATTTTGTACCTCCCACGCTAAGTTACAGTCCTTAAATCTGCCCTTTGTATGTGGCCCTACTAAACTTTCTGTGCTTCATTTACAATTTTCTTCAGGAGGCCAACCTGTATCCCCCCCCCCCAAACACCTGCTCAGCTGGTCTTTGGGCTTCATCCTGGGAACTGGCTGGATCCGATAACCTATGTCTTCATATAAGCCAGCATGGTACATGGCTCCTTCCAAGGGTTCTGGAGTGTTGGGGAACACACCTTCTTTCAATGGGGGCTACAGAATCAGACTGTCTCCCCTGTTAAATATTTCCCCAGAAAACTGCACATGATACAGCCTTTTCATCCTTTCTGAGGCTATTCTCAGGTTGTCCCTGGTAGATGCGTGCACTCCTACTGTATCCTACATAGCATCAGCACAGCTCAGGGAGTCTTAGTCTCCCTACTCTTTGGCTGGGGCTCCAAACAAAAGACTAACTTATATACTAAGTTCATGATCAAACATAAAGAGTCCACCAGTGCTTTCACTAACCTCTGTGTGTAATGCCATCAGAGAAATGGAATATGCTAATCGCAGTCCTTCTGGGGATGGTCCACAAATGTAGTCAGCTGTCTGGCTGAATCCTTCTATCAAACCATCAGACTGTGGTCTTAGGGGAGTGGTCAAAGTCTTACGCACCCCCAGCGCATTGCACACTAGCTGGAAGACTTCAGACTCAAAAGTTTTGACCCTGATCTGAACGTAGCTCATGCAACTCACCAAACCTTGTGAAGAACTGGTTAACTAGAACCTCAGAAACAGTGCTTGCTTCCTGGTTCCTAACGGGGCATGCCTCAAGCCATTTTTTGAAGAAGTCCACAGAAATCATGAGGTATCGATTGGCAAACTCCAACATGGGCAATGTTCCAAGCACATCACCTGCAATTCACTCCATAGGCACTTCTAGTAGGTACTGCCGCATGCTGCATGAGAACATGCCAGTCTTTGGGGGTCCCGCCCTTGCAGTGCAGATATCACACTTCCTACACCATGCCTCCACATCCCTCCTGCACTGTACCCACCAGAAATTCTCCATCAGCCTAGCAAGCATCTTAGTGACCCCGAAGTTGCCAGGAGTCCTGGTGTTGTGTGACAACCTCAGTATTGCCATTTTCAGGCTGTCAGAAGTAACCAGTTGGTACACACTGCCATATTCCCAGCAGGTTTCTCCCACCTTCGGTATAACTCTTGCCTCATTTCCAATGACTCCTGTTGTGACCACAGGGATTTTATAACAGAGTTGTGTTGTGACAGTATCTTCCAAGATGATCTTTCACCCCCCTGGCCCCGAATCCAATTTACATGAATACAGGGGCCTTATAGTGGGATTCTCCTTTTAAGCAGCTTAAGCTGATTTACAGTCCTTAGTGGGGTCCTCCCCCCAGATTTCTTCTCGGACTTACCTGTGCCTAGCCTAGTATCACAAAACACCCCTCGTGACAAACCACAATTTTAATTCAAGAAAATCAAAGTGCACGAAGCACACAAGTACATAAGAAAGGCCTGCTCCAAATCCAGAAGAAGTAGTGACACGCTAGATCTAAAAATCCTGTCTCTCACCCTGGATGAAGTAATCACCCTCAAAAATTCTTAATCTGTCACTTTGCCAAAGTCAATTTCCCAACAAATGGAAATCTGCCATAGTTACGCCACTGCACAAAGGGGGACAAAACCTCAACAGGAAACTATCGACCAATATCAATACTCCCTCCCTCTCCAAGCACTTGAACGAATAGTGGCAGACCAACCTCTGATTACCTGGACAAATACAATCTACTCTGTAATCAACAGCACGGCTTTAGGAAAGGACATAGTACAACAGCCTTATTTGATTTCTGGAGAGGTCTACTCAGCCCTGGACAAAGGGTGCCAAACAGGTGCAGTCTTTATCGATCTTACAAAAGTTCTGACACAGTCCATCATGGCCTACTTACCTCCCTACTTTTCTAGCCTAGGCCTGGCCGAAGGTCCTTGTGCCTGTGTAAAAGTTACCTGTCCAATCGGTCACAGGCTGTAAAATCTCTAATGAACTCTCCGACTTCAAACCAGTTCTCTCTGGTGTACCACAGGATCAATTCTTGGACCGCTCCTCTTTAGCCTGTTCCTTAACTCCCTCCCAGATATCTGCCAGGAGAAAATAATCTTATACGCTTGATGATGCTGTAATTTCTTCCCACAAGGATCCAAACTCCCTACGAAAAAGCCTGCAACTTGCTTTCTCTAGTGTTGAAAGGTGGTTCCTGGATAGTAAACTTGTGCTAAACCACAATAAAACAAAAGCCATGCTCTTCTCCAATCACCAAAACAAAAATAGGCATACTCCACTCACCATACAAACCTCTGCGAATTACACTGGACCAAGTAAATACTTTCAAATACCTTGGCATCACTTTTGACCAAGGGCTCACCTTTGCAACCCACATTGACAACACTACGAAAACAGTGAACTAACGCTTTGAATACTATTCCAGAACTCACAATTTCTAAATCAAGCGGCATTGAGAATAGCTATACAGAGTTCCATAATCTCAATCATTGACTATCGCCTTATTATTTATGGCTCAGCTACCTCCACTGCTCTAAGGCGATCTCAATCACTCTAAATAAGGCCTGCCGCTCCTCACGGGGCTCAAAGACTGACTCACACGTGTGATCTGTACTATGAATCAGGCTGGTTGAACCTATCAAATCGCCTTATTTATCTCACCTGCACAATGGCAAAAATCTATCTTGGGACTGACTCCATTATGTATTCAAAACCTACTCGACTGAATCCTGGCTCACGACCTCCACCAGATCTGAACGCCAACCTTTCCTGGCTCCGAGATGCCGGACTGCACAGGGACAAAGATCTTTCGCGTACAGGGCCCCGACATGGTTCAATGCGCTTAGTCCACCTACTCTATCCTCAACCTCACATGAAGCTTTCAAATCCATGCTCTATGCCCACCTCACCACCACTAGCAACTGTGATTGCGCTTAGATAAAGACTACTACTCCTCATGTCCATCCTCACATCTGAGGCCTCTTCCTCCCTGACTAATGAACCCTCTGGTACCTCTACTACTTCCTGTCTCCCACCCAAACTCACTCCCCCTTTTTCCTGTCCCTCTCACTTACTCTCCCGCCACCACCTTTCCCTCCTCTCTAGCCTCCTTGGCGCCTAATGATCACCCTCTCCTGGAAGTTTCCTTAACCTCGAATTGTCTACTCGCTTGAACCTGTTATAGCTTGTTTTTCTGTGAAACTTAAAAACGTTACTGCCTTAAACTGTTAATAGCAAATTTATGATGTAACTTTCCTGTCTGGTTTTACCTGTAATGTGTATCGTGCTTTGTTAAATGTTCTTTGTGACGTGGAACCTTTGTAAAAGAGCCCTGGCTCGAAGGTATTAATTCCTAGACTAATAAACTAAACAGGCCACCTTTGCAAAACTGCATTGGAGGCTTCCCCAGCTATCCCACAGGCATTTAGTATTCTACACAACCTAGGCCCTTGAGAGTGTTACTCCCTCTCCTCTAAGCTAAGCTGGTTCCTATTTTCCTGTCTGAGACAGAACTTACAGTCTCCCTGCCAGCAAGGCCATCAGGACAAAGCATCTGCATCACCTTGCTTTTTCCCCTGGTCTGTGTCTAACTTGGAAACTGTACTCATGCAGTTTCTGCAACCATCTGGCAACCTGTCCGTGTTCTTAAATTTGAGGAGCCAATGTAAAGAATTATGGCCAGTCCATGTATTAAACTCCCTACTATAGAGGTAATGATGGAATTGGCCAATGGATTTGATGACACAGCCAACAGCTCCTTCCCTGGTGGTGCAATAATTCTGTTCTGCAGCATTTACAGAGCTGCTGACGACTCAAAGAAAACTTTGAAAAACATGAAGCATATCCCTACTTCAAGTCAATCCTCTGTTGTGACATCACAGTCTACTACCATGGGAGTAACTGTGATATTACAAGCAATGCATTATGAACTCAGGTAGGGAGAAAGCAGCAGGAATAGATGAACTCCTCAGTACAAAGATTCTGTTTTCATGCAGATTACCTCAGTAATATATAATGGGGAGAAGAAACACAGAAGTAATGTAAAACACAAGCTAAACTTTATCTAAATATAAGTTCTCCTGAAGGTGTCAGCTGCTCTTTAAAGACTGGCTATACTAGGACACCAGTCCTTCAAAACCATCATCATCTTATGCAAGTATGGCCCCTACACTATAGTTGTTAGCATTTGTTTTCAGAGTGAATGCCTTTTTGAGATCAGGATACACCAGTACAGGTAATGTCATAAGTGCCTCTTTCAACTGTGTGAATGCTGCATTACAGCCACTTGTTCAGGCAATGGGTTGTCCCTTTTCCTAGAGTTTAATGCAACTGTTTGGCTATATAAGCAAACCATGCAATAAGCCTCTGGTAGTACGAGCAAAACCCCAGGAAACCCTTTACTACACTGACATTTCCAGGCATGAGCCAGTTCTGTAAAAACATAATACTTTTTTTCATCTGTGCCAGCCCCTTCACGGGTGACGCAATGACCCAGATACATCACTTCCCTCTGGAACAGCTCACACTTCTTAGGGTTTAGCCTGATGTCACAAAATCAGAACAAACCTGCAAGCACCTCAGCCATGTTGAGACATTATAGAAATGTACGAGAAGTACTGTATATCCAACCCCTGAAAAGGCTAAAAACAGCAAAGAATGTAAGATCTGTACTCAACTCTAATATTTATATTTATTTTCAGATCTGGATTAAAACTAACTCCAATGTTTCATCGCTGAGGCCAACTTCATCAGGAAGAATCCAGCATCTGTAATTATAATTTATACAAATAATATATTGTAAATGGATGTATGTTTGTTACAGTGGACCAAAAACAGTAAATGGCGGCAAAATGAAATAAAATTAAGGTGCCAACAACTCGGTATATCTTTTTTTACATAAAACTTGATGAGTTCTTCACTTGTTAATCCACCATCTTTATTTAAACCAAAATATCTTAAAAAACACACATCATTCAATAAATACAATAAATTATTATCATTCATTAAATCAAATTATTAGCTGGTCTGGTGGCGCTGAGGGTTGCGACATCTGCCTTACCTCGCACCACGTCGGCGACCCAGGACTGGGAACAAGCCTGGGGAGCCAAGAGTTGGCTGGGAAGGAGTGGATTGAGCATCCAACAGACTGCTCTCCTCTCCTTGGTGAGGTGGGGTTCCCGTGTCGCGCCAATGGTGATGCCCAATGGAGACCAGGCACACTGCAGTCAAGGGACCACTTGCAGGGGAAACATCGGGCGACCGTGCACAAATGCGCTCACATCGCGTGCTGGGCGGCACTGTACATCCCATGTTTTGGGCAAAACGAAAAAACCCTGGCACCGATTAGGCAAAGGCTGGCCCTTGACCGTGTCCCCACACTCACCACGGGCCCACCCTGTCCAGCCTCCAGTTCCTCTCTCTCACTCCGTGCACAGATTTCCAGATAGAGCACTGGAGGGACTGGCTGCCCCTACCTTGAGGGGAGAGTTGGCTTAGCCAGGTGTTGAAGTAGGAGCGACCCGGGACGGAGGTGCGGCCAGTGGGGCTCTCAGGCGTCGGTGCGGGATGGTGTGCTGGATCAGTGGCTGAGCTGGAGAGAGACTTATGGAGCCAGAGAAAGGGGACATAAAATAGAGCTGACAAAAAAACAAAAAAATATTTATTAATAAAATGGCAATAATTTAACCCATACCCAAGTTGATTTTTTTTGAGTCCATTTTAAAAAAATCCTCTTAAACTTTGTTAGTTTCCACTATGTGATTTAAGAAAAATACATATAATAATATTAAAATGCTTGAAATTAAACAATTCATATCTAGCAATAATGTTAAGAATGCATGCAATAAAAACAGGTTACTCACCTGTAACAGTAGTTCTAGGAGTGGTATATGTTGTTCATCCACACTGTTTGGCATTGTCCTTTCCCCTTAAATATTGCCGGAAGGTCTTTAAGCTGGCTCCTCCCGAGCTGGCCCGGTGGCGCTGAGGGTTGAGGCACTGGGCGCCATGCCAGCAACCCGGATTTGAGAACGAGCCCAGGTTGGCAGGGAGGGTGAAGGATTGAGCAACCCTGGACTACTCTCCTTCCCCAGGGAGGAGGGATTCCACCACCCGATGTACTGGTGACATCCAACGGAGGCTGGAGGCACTACAGTACTCGGATGTGAAACGCTGGGGATCGGAGCTCGGCAGACGTCTTCCGGGGGTGCGTGGGAGCGTGCATCAGCCGAGCTGAACGTCACTGCACGTCCGAGCTCTCAGGGAGTTCAAGAAAAAGTGGAAAACATCGGCCCCATGGATAGGCGACGGCACTAAGTCCCCCATACCTTTCGCTGGGCCATCCCTATCTGTCCTTCCAGATCCTTCATCTCAGTCCAGCCCTGCAGCTGGAGTCTGAATCTAAGAGCACCCAAGAGGCGGAGGGCTACCCACCCTGGGAGGGTCAGACAAGGGGTGCTGGCTGCAGGGAGGTGAGGAATAGAGAGGAGGTTCAGTTCGAGGGCCTCTGGCGGGCAGGATAAGGGTTTGAATGCCTGAGAGAGTTCCATGGGGCCACGACCGGAGGGAAATAACGTTGACAAAAAGAAAAATAGGTGGCTCCTCCCATCCACCCGGGTGGTATAACCCCCGGCTCCACCCCATGACGCCCGATCTTGCCCGCTGGAAGCTAGGTTGTGTGTTGAAGCCGGGGCAGTCGGGTGGGTTTGTGTGGATGCACATATACCACTCCTAGAACTACTGTTACAGGGCAGTAACCTGTTTTTCTAGGGACATGGATATGCTGTTCTATCCACACTGTTTGGCAGACTCCAAGCAGTTCTCCAGGAGGCGGGAGGCAAGGCGCACACCCCCTACTTTGGAAACAGAGACTGGAGAACTCAGGCCCCAAAACCAGCATCCTGGCATGACTAGGTCGATGTGGTAGTGGGTAATGAAAGTGTTTGCTGTCTTTCAGGTCTCAGCCCAACAGATTTCCTGGATAGGGATGTCCCTGGAAGCAGCTACCGACGCAGCGGTATAGCGGGTGGAATGAGCTCTTATCCCTCTGGGAGGCTCCTTGCCCACCAACCTGCAACAGAGATCGATACACGATGTGATCCATCTAACGATCGTCCGCTTTGCTGCAGGTCTGCTAGGTGTGGCTTCAGCGCAGGTGACAAACAGCTGGCAAATCTCTCCCCAAATTTCCGCCGTTCTCTCCTTATAATAGGAGAGTGCTCGTCTCAGGTCCAGGGTATGGAGCCTGTACTCTGCGTATGAGGTGTAGTTCAGGTAGAACACAGGCACAGTCAACACCTGGTTAAGATGGAACTCTGACACCACCTTCAGGAGGAATTTCGGGTGGGGGCGCAGGACAACCTTGTCCCTGTGGAAGTCCAGGTAAGGAGACTCCACCAAAAGTGCCTGGAGCTCCCCAGTCCTTCTGGCTGACGTGGCAGCCACTAGGAAGGCAGTCTTCCACGACAAGTGTGACATCTCACACTTGTGCATCAGTTCGAATGGCTTGCCCATGAGTTTTGCCAAAACCAGCAGTAAATCCCACGGAGGTGGAGGTTCACGCACCGGAGGGATATGTGATCGAGGCCTTTGAATGAATGCCAGATCACCTTCTCCTGCGCCACCGTCTGCCGACTGGCCTGCGCCCAGTAAGTAGAGATGGCTGCCAGGTGCACCTTAAGGGTCGTAGATCGAAGACCCCCTTTAGACAGAGACCAAAGGTAGTCTAGGATGCTAGCCACTGGATAGGACAGAGGGTCCAGGCCCTTACCCTAACACCAAATGGAAACCCTTTTCCATTTGAAAGCATGGCACCTCCTGGTCGACTCCTTCCTGGATGCTTCCACTAATGTGAATACATCTTCAGAGAGACCCAGAGCCTGGAACACTAGCTCTCAGGAACCAGGCTATCAGGTGCAACAATTTAAGGTCCGGATGGAATACCATCCCCTGATTGACTGAGATCAGGTCTGGGCATGCTGGAAGACACCTCCGGAGCCTGTTGCTGAGGTTGAGGAGATCTGGATACCAGAACTGACATGGCCAGTCTCAGACTACCAGGATCACCTGCGCCTTGTCCCTCCTCACCTTGAGAAGCACCCTGTGGATTAAGGGAAATGGAGGGAAGGCGTACAAGAGGCCTGGGGTCCATGGCCTCGAGAAGGCATCCCCCTGCAGGGTTCCCAGCTGAGGGGGGGCGGGCTTGAAATAGCCTCAGCTTGGTGATTTCCCTGGAGGCGAACAGGCCCACCATCAGCTTGACCCATTGGGAAAACAGACTGTGGATGGAGAGACCACCTGTGGGACATCTCACCCATAAGGCTGAGAGCATCCGCCAGTTGATTTGAGGCTCCTGCCACATGGATGGCTAGGAGATCTACCTCCAGCCGGCTCAAGAGGGTCCAGATGTGGAGCGCTTCCTGGCACAGCAACCGGTAGTGCATGCCGCCCTGTCTGTTCAGGTAGTACATGGTCGTGGTATTGTCCGTCTGGACTTGTACCACTTGACACCGAAGGAGCGGAGCGAATGCTGACAGTGCCAGTCTGACTGCTCTGAGTTCAAGCAGGTTGATATGGTATTGGGATTCCTCGGGGGTCCAGAACTCGTGGGCTCTGTGGTAACCTATGTGGGCTCCCCAGCCTGTGAGAGAGGTATCGTTCGTGAAGACGATCGTCAACTTGGGATGGACAAACGGGATCACTTCCTGCAAATGATCCAGGACGGTCCACCACTGGAGAGCGTCCCACATCTTCTGGGTTACAGTGACCAGCTGGTCGAAGTGACTGTGAGGCTTGGTCCACTGGCCGGCCAGCTCCCATTGCAGGGGGCGCATATGCCACCAAGCCCATCGGACTATGGTGGTGCAGGCCACCATGTACCCCAGAAGGTGCAGAAAGTTCTGGGCAGGGTGCAAGTGCCCAACCAGAAATGACTGGGCAAAGGAGGAGAGAACCTCTGCCCTGTCCGTCGGGAACCCGGCTCTGACTCAGTAAAAGTCGACCTCTGCCCTAATGAAGCACATCACCTGTGAGGGTACCAGTTCTGACTTGGCCTCATTGATCAGGAGTCCAAGTTTAGTGCAGGTTTGGAGGGCCAGGTCCCTGGACCTCTCCACCTCTTGATGGGTGGAACCCGCCAAGAGCCAATCATTGAGGTAACGGCAGACTCTGACCCCCCAATGCCGAAGGTGGGCCGCCACCATTGCTACGCATTTGAAGACCCATGGGGCCGATAACAGGCCAAACGGCATGGCTTGGAATGCGAAGAAGGCTCCTTCTGCTCAGAAGCTAAGGAACCGCTGGTGAGACAGTCAGATCTGGGCGTGAAAAAACACGTCCTGGAGATCCAGAGAGCAGAACCACATGTTCTGCTTGAGGGATGGTATGATTTGAGACAGAGTTACCATCGGAAAGGTGCATGACCTGAGGAACTGGTTCAGGTCGTGCAGATCCAGAATGGGACACCAGCACCCCCCCAGTCCACTTCAGAACCAGGAAGTACCTGTAAACGAACCTTGGGTTTACAGGGGGGTCCATGACTCTGGTCACGATCTCCTTGTGGAGGAGTTGGGCAATGTCGTCTCAGAGAGCCGACTGAGTAAGAACGGACACCATCTCCTCCCGTGGGGCGCGGGCTCGGCTGGGTGGGTACTGCTCTAACTCTGGAAGCAGACCCTGGCCGACCACTTTTAGCTCCCACCTCTCCGTGGTAACAGCAGGCCAGGCAGAAAGGAAGTGGTGGAGCCGACCCCCACATGGGAGGACCCAGAGTTGGTGTGACAGGAATAGGGGTGGCAGCCCCTATTCCATCACTGGGCAGGCTTGGAGGAAGAGGATCCAGACTGGGGGCCAGCTGAGTCCCGACCACCAGATTTACAGGCCACCAGAGGCCTGGGTTTGGGCCAGGGGCACCAAGACTGTGCCTGCTGTTGCTGTCCCGCTTGAAAGTGGGATTGCTTGGCTGCAGGAGCAGGGTACAGAAATGGCTTTTTCTTCTGCTGCTTTTTGGAACCCTGGAATTTCCGTTGAGCAGAAGTGACACGAGTCCAAGGTGGCACTGGACTTCTCGATGCAGTGGAGGTGACCGTCCACACCTTGGCAGAAAAGGTCAGTGCCCAGGAAAGGGACATCTGTAAGCTTATGCTGGGTGTCCGCCGTGAAGGTGGAGAGCCTCAGCCAAGCCCTGCAGTGCATGGGAATTACGGCCACCACAGAGTGGGTGCACGAGTCCCTGAGGTTCAGAGCCATCTGGAGTTGCTGCTTCGCAACACTGTGACCCGGGTCCCGGACCTGCTTGACAGTAGTCTAGAGGTCTGCGGGGAGATGAAGAAGGACCTCATCTAAGGATCCCAGAAGGGCGCAGGAGAAATGCGCCATGATGACGCAGCTTAGCCTAACGGAGGCCCAGTGAAGAAACAGCATAAAACCGTATGGGCAGATTGGTCCAACTTTCACGGACCCATGCAGAGAGGATGCTCTGTGAGGCAAAGGGAACCTATAGGCACCGTGTACTTGCAAGCCATATGGGCAGACGGCACAGGCAGGATGCTGCCAAAGGTCCAAATCTGGACCGACAAATGGCCTCGGCCACTGAAAAGGCTTCTGTCAGCGAGTCCCTTCCCTCTCTTAAGAATATCTGTGAGGTGGTATTCGGCCCGTTTTTGAACCGGCTCAAGAGGTATCCCCATGGATTCGGAGATCAGACGGAGGATGCCCAGGAAGGAAGAAGGACCTTCCTCCATCGAGAAACTGTCGACAGATACATCGTTGAGGGGACAAAAATGCAGGTCAGAGTCATCAGGCTCCGAAGAGTCCGGATAAATCGGCCGGCCACCTAAATCACCCTCAACCCGGCCTGGGCGATCAGGCGGAGGGTGACAGAGAGCCCATGCTGGAGGCAATGGAACGGTCCGAGAGTCTTTAGTAGGAGCCCCTCTCAAGGGCTGCTTAGGTAGCGGTTCCACCACTATCGGTGGAGAGGTCGATTTTGGACGAACAGGGACGGTTTTGACCGGCTCCGTGGATGAAGGAATGGTTTTAACCGGCTCCAAGGGAGTCGGCTTCGGCCTGGGAAGCGAAAGCCAAGTGATGGCCAGTGTAGAAACCATAGTTGGTTTCTGATCGGACAAAATCAGCTGCTGCCACATTAAGTCTTCATAGCATTGATGGAGTTTCCACCCGAAGCCTCTCCTCATCTGAGGAGGACGAAGAAGAATAGCGGTATCACCTTTTTTTGTAGCGCTTATGCGCCTTCCTCTGCCTGTCAGTCGAAGGGGTCCGAGACCTCGACCTTCGGGGGGACTGACTGGGTCGCGTGGGAGACACCGGGGGACCTGCTATTTTCCCAGGTTTGGGACCGGTTCCTTGATGGGATCGCCAGCAGCTTGGGTCTTCTCATCAGGAAGGGGCAGGACCGGGGTCCTGACAAGAGAGTTGTCAGCCTCCTCAGGAGACAACGGGTCGAGAATGATCTCAACCTCGTCTTCAACCGAAGTCTCGGCTGGTTGACCCGACAGTGGGACCGAAAAGTCAGCGGCCAAGGCCACGATCTCGACCAAGGTCGAGACTGGAGATTCCTGGCACCGAGATCTCTCACGATCCCAGGAACGTCTTCGCTGAGATGAAGAATCTCTCGGTTCCTTTCCTTTTTATGGGACCAGGAGACATGCGAGCCAGAAGGTTCCTTGCTCTTAGTGGGGAGAGAATGGTACATCTCCCGAAAGGAGCCCGAGAAAGTTGAGCCCAAACTGAGCAGGACAAAGAAGGGCCTCGAGGAACGATCCATGGCCCCACCTGCCTCTTTCCTGAAGGCCTGCATCTGCTCGAGCTGATCGGCAGACACCGCAGCCACGGTGACCACCCATAGGGCCTCTTTAGATTTGACTGACGGATTCCGTTTCTCCAGCATGCCCAGCTTTAAACATGCGAGACGATCGTCTACGACGTTGGGATGGAAGGCAAGACACATCTCACAGGCCTGGGTGTCACGGCCGACACCCAGGCAATAAACGCATGTGGCATGCGGGTCTTTGCTCGACATCTTTTGACTGCACGGGCAGCGGCGGAAACTGGGAGAAGATTTCTCTTCCATGACGGTCGAGATCGCAAAGTGGTGATCCATAACTCTGACAAGTCTAATTTTCAGCAAATACAAATATTTAGAAGCCAGGGCCTACTGAGCACGAGAGCAGTAAGGAGGCAACCTGCATCTTCCAGTGGAAAGGAAGATCTGGCATCATGGGGCAGAGCTGAGGGTTATACCACCTGGGTGGGTGGGAGGAGCCAGCTTGAAGACCTTCCGGCAAGATTTAATGAGAAAGGACAATGCCAAACAGTGTGGATAGAACAACAGAGCCACGTCCCTAGAAACATTTTTACCTTAATACTGTTTTTCATTTAAAGCTTGATTTAAATAAATTTATTTTTTGCTGCCTCAATATATTTTATTTCTTGAGACTTACAAGGTTAAATCCAAAAAAAGCTTATGGACAAAATAGTCAAAATAATGATTCATAAATCACTTCTAACCTTAATTTTATGATTTGTACATAACTCCTGTGTTACTGATGGATGATTAAACATTAAATATTAAAACCACATATTTAACATAATAAACTGTTCAGTATTTTATTGACTTCCTAAGTCATGAAAAGTTTCAATAACTAATGTATAGTAATTTAAAGAGAAAAGTAGTATTTATTTGTAAAACAGCTCGTTTTTAATTTAGCTCTAAGTAAACATCTGTCACATTTAAAAGTTTTCCTTTAACTATGGATATTTGTGCAGAAATTATGTCAGGACATCATATGTTCGGCAATATTCCATATGTGTTCAATCTTATTTCCCGTTAAGGACCTCAATATTCTTCCTTGGCAATACATTTGAATAAACCTTAAGATCAGCATCCAGCTATGTTAGTGTTGGTTACACATACTCGAATACCATTAACGTCTGGGGAAAATGTGATTCTTTTTCATGTATATTCACACTGTATGTATTATATTGTTCTTCGATTGCACAGTGGAAACTAAAAAAAGTTTAGGAGGACTTATTTAAAATTGACTCAAGAAAGAATTCAACTTGGGTATGGTTTAATTTATTGCCGTTTTTGTGATTTCATTAATACTCTGATTTAATGAATGATAATTCGTTATACTTGCTGAATTATATGCGATAAAAATGATAGCCTAACAAATGAACAAGTACTGTAATTTTATTTTGTCATCATTTACAGTGTTTGGTCCACTGTAACAAACATACAACCATTTACAATATACTGTAGTTCATTTTTTATCCAGATCTGAAATGAAACATAAATATTAGAGTTGAGCACAGAGCCTACCTTCCTTGATGTTTAAAGCTTGAGGTTAGCCAGCCTCCGCTTGTCGCAGACCCACTGTAGGTTTCCATTTACCAGGATGTTGCCCAAATATAACAAGACAAACTGAAATGGGTAGCCCACGCAACACTCTTTCCATCAACCTCTCAGGGGTGGCTGGCGCACTACATAGCCCAAAGGGTATGACGTTGAACTGCCACAACCCTTGGCCTGCCATAAAGACAGCCTTTTCCTTGTCCTGTGGCTCCATCTGCATCTGCTAGTATCCGTTCTTGAGGTCCAACATGGAAAACCATGCAGGGCCCAGTATGGCATCCAGTGAATCATCAATGCAATTCAACTGATACGAGTCCTTCAGGGTGATTTCATTAAGCTGACTGTAGTCTACACAGAACCAGGTGCTACCATCCTTTTCCTGCACCAGCACAACTGGTGATGCCCAGGGGCTAGCTGAAGGCTCTGATGCCTTCCTCCTGCATTTCCCTGGCAGCTTGCTGACTTTCTTCCCTGCCTTTTTTTTTTTAAACAAAAGGTGTGGCATTCTGAGGCAGAAACAGGTCCCACACACCCACACCACTCAAAGAGTCGCTGACACAGTCGGCTCGCTGGCACAGAGGCAGAGCATCTGTCTGCGATGCCGATGACCCGGGTTCGGGAACGGACTCAGGACGTCGGAGGGCCAGCCGGGGAGAGGAGGATTGAGCATCCTAGGGGCTGTTCTCCTTCTCTGGGGGGAGAGTGTCTGGCACACCATGGACCTCTGGCGGAGGCTGGGAGTTCCATCGGGCTGGTGCCGTCATTTGTGTGGGGTAGGGTGGACGCTGGGTATCATTGTACATCCCGGCCCCCAGGGATCTACTCCTCCAAAAATACAGTGGCTTCCTCTCTCTATGATGCCCCACACTGAACAGATCCTCTTGGCCCTACTTTGCAGGGGACAGACGAGCTTCCGCCGGCTCTTCCAGGTCCCGTGGCCCCATCCTGGGGGGGTAAGCCAGGGGGCTCCTTCGGTGGGGATGCCCACTGGAATTCCCAACATCAGGTCCACTGGTCCCAGGCCAACCGACGGCCTCTCCCAGCTGGGGCAAGCCTGGGATCAACTCGTCATGGCAGGAAACCCAGGAGATTGGTCAGGTAGTAGGGGCTGAGCCTGGGAAGCTACAGCCGGCAATAAAGCATACGAAATAGAAAAACAGAAAAAAAAAGTCACTGACACCAGGGCAAAAGGAAACCAGCGGAGCGAGAATCTCCAAGAAAGGAGCCAATTACATCTAAGCCACGCTTCCAAAGGCTAGATCCAGCCAATCCTGGGCGCTACCTCAGACTTCTGAAGGCCGGCAGGGAATTTCAATACTTACTTTCTTTTCTTTCAACAAAGGGAGCGGCGTTCTGATGCGGGAAAAGGGCTCTGTTGCCCACAGACCAGCACCACTTGAAAGTCACAGACACCAGGACATCAGCAGAGCTAGAAGCTCCAAGTAGGCTCCAAGGAAGGAGCCAATCAGATCTAAGTCGTGGCTCCAAAGGCACGATCCAGCTGATCCCGGGTGCTGCCTGGGACTCCGTGCTTAATGCAAGCAAAAGTTGGGACTAGGAGAAACACCCTATCTAGAGTAAGGGCAAAACAAGGGCTTAAAGTAAGTAAAAAGGTGTGAATAAGGAAACATCTAGGGTAGGGGTTAAAAAAGAACAGTTATGTAAGAACTTACCATAACAGTAGATCTTCAAGGGGATCTCAATCATCAGGGTACACTGTAGGAACCTTCATCGTCGGAGATGGGGAATCCACACAGAAGATTTTCAGCACTACAACTGGGGCCGCCCAAGCCTTCGATGTCACCAACCCTATATAGCTGTGGGCAGCCCCACGCCCTCCTCACTTCTTTCCCTCCGGAAATTAAGGGAGCCAGGCCGATGCCTTGGGGAACCGAAGTGAGATGAAGGGACCCGGCTCTAGACAGAAATGATGGAATACAGCAGATAGCCAGGTCCTGAACAGGAGCCTGTCATCGAGGCACAGGTCAGGAAGCATAGGAAAACAAGGAGCAGTTGTAAAAATCGCAATAAGTATTTATTTGTACTAGTAGTAACATAAAAAAATAAACTTGTTCTGTATAACCATTTACAAAGGCAGAATAAATAGAGAAGATGCATCGGAGTTTTCCTTCAATCTCTGTGTGTCTCAAAACACTGCAGCTCTCTCGCTCTTATAAGTCTTTGCAACCTCCCTCCTTAACAAGCACCCTGGTTTTTTTCTAAACTGTTCTTGTATGTTTCACGTAAGTGCAGTAAGAACACAATGTCCCAGAACTGAGGCCCCTTCTCCACAGCTTCTGAAAAAACTGCTCTCAGGTTAACCCCTTGAGTTCCCAATAGCTTTTTGCAATCATCTCAAACCGTAATTAAATACATTTCAATATATACATGTCAACAGTAACACTATATGATTTCTAAACAAAGGGATCCCAATATCAGTTACATTTCCACATAATGATTTGTATATATTTTTATACCAGTAGATATGCAAGGGAGGAAAAGACAGACCAGCAAGTGAAGACTGAGAGACAGTGAGAGGCAAAGAACTGCGAGACTGTCGGGGTGATCAAGTTATAGGTCTAAAGAGAAAATGTGGTTGTACAACCAGACAGACAAGAGACAGGAAAGGAAAGAACAGAAGAGATCCCTGCATTCAAACTCTCCATAACAACTGGGACAGGGTCCTATTCAATCCTGTCCATACACCCCCCCCCAAAAAAAATTTCTATTAATTCTCTAACATCAGCTTCTGTCAGAAATTAAGCATATGTGCAGTATACTTTTTTTCTATAACAGTACAGTTTAAATTCATTCATTTGTTTTTCAACCTTCAGAACCCTCAATTCCTGATTCATATCTTGACAGAAAATCAGCATTGCTATTCTCTTTACCAGATTTGTGTATCACGTTAAATTTAAATGGCTATAGTGCCAGGTACCACCTTATGATTCTGGAATTTTTATCTTTTATTTGGTTAAGCCAACAGAGAGGACTGTTGACTGAATTGTACTTCAGAGATCGAAATCTCTACCTGTAGGTCTCTCCTGAGATGTCATACCTTTTCAGGATTTCACTTTTCACCAGGTCATAGTTTTCTGAATGTGCAGTGTCCATATTGCTGTAGGCAAGTTGGGTTTCCCCTGTCAGGTAGGGCACCAGTCTGATTGTCCATTTCTGCTTTGACCATTGGCAGGCTGTGGCAACTCTTTATAAAGTTGTCAGGGTATGCTTTGATAGCCGAGGGGCACAACTTTATAAATTAATGGCTTTTAAGTTGCTTGTGTTTTGCTGCTCATCTGGATCTGTGCCAGATCCTTTGCCTTGGATAGCTTGCAAGGCATGCAGCCATCACTGCTACCTGTCGCCACATCTCTTCTCTCATCTGCTGCTTCTCTTCTCTGCTTCTCCATCTCTTTTTGTTGTATAGCCCACCATTTGAAAAAGACAGTCAGGCTTTCAGGTTCTGTCACTGCCTGTTCTTTTTCCGTAACTTGTGCTGACTGTACAATCTCAGCTTGGACTTCTGTCTCTGCTAGTTCGGCTGCCATTCTCCTAGTAACCACTCTTGGACTTGCTGCTGCAGAATCCATACCTTTCTCTGTGCTTCCCTGGTTCCAGGTCCAGTACCCATGCACAAAACTCCTGGCTTAGAGTATGTACCGTGTAAATCCAGCCTAGGCTGACACCATCTGTTGTTGAGGCACAGGTTAGGAAGCATAGGAAAACCAGGAGCAGTTGCAGAATTCACAAAAAGTATTTGTACTAGCAGTAGCATAAAAAAATAAACTTGTTCCGTATAACTATTTACAAAGGCAGAATAAATAAAGAAGATCCATCGGAGTTTTCCTTCAATCTCTGAGTGTCTCAAAATATTGCAGCTCTCTCTTTCTGTCTCTCTCTCTCAGTCTTTGCAACCTCCCTCCTTAACAAGCATCCTGTTTTTTTCCTAAAATGTTCTTGCATGTTTTAGACAGGTGCAGTAAGAACACAATGTCCCATAACTGAGGCCCCTTCTCCACAGCTTCTGAAAAACTGCTGTCAGGTTAACCCCTTGAGTTCCCAATAGCTTTTTGCAATCATCTCAAATTATAATTATATACACTTCAATATATACATATTTCAACAGTAACACTATAGAATTTCTAAACAAAGGGATCCCAATATCAGTTACATTTCCACATAATGATCTGCATATATTTTTATACCAGCAGATATGTAAGGGAGGAAAAGACAGAACAGCGAGTGAAGACTGAGAGACAGTGAGAGGCAATGAATTGCAAGACTGTCGGGGTGATCAAGTCCTAGGTCTAACGAGAAAATTTGGTTGCATAACCAGACAGACAAGAGACAGGAAAGGAAAGAACATAACAGATCCCCGCATTCAAACTCTCCATAACAACTAGGACAGGGTCCAATTCAACCCTGTCACAGAGCCCAAAGAAGGGGGACGGTGGGAAGGAAACCATACCTGATGTCTGAGATCCCCTCGAAGATCTACTGTTATGTAACGTAAGTTCTTATATAACTGTTCTGTCTTTTTCGGGGGTATCTCAGTCATCAGGTTACACCGTAGGAATGAATACCAAACAGTGACAAGAGCAAACAGACAGTCTGGGAGGTTGGATCTCCATAAGCTTTAGACAGGAGTCCTTGTAGCAAAGCCCTGCCAAATCCTGCATGGGCTCTTGAGGCAGTGTCCAGACTGCAATGCTTGGTGAAAGTGTGGACTGTATTCCAGGTGGCAGCAGTGCAAATATCAGTGGCTGAGACTCACTCGAAACAAGCCACAGAGGTAGCCACACCTCTGGTGGAATGAACTTTGACAGCACCAGGCAGTTGTTTGCTGTACTTGTCATAGCAGTACACAATAAAATGTGCCAACCATTTTGGATAAACACTGCTTAGAAACTGAAGCTCCCTCTCTACCTGGGGCCGAAAGAGACAAACAACTGCTTAAGCTTTCTGGACTCCTTAGTCCGAAGCAGATAATGCTTAAAAGTTCTGTGCACATCTAGTGTATGGAGCAATGCTTCCCCTGGATTGGCACGCTCAGGAAAATAAACAAGACGGTGGATAGACTAAGTGTAAATTCTAAAACCACCTTAGGCAAAAACATAGGATTTATGTGCAAAGATACCCTGTGTTTGGGGGCACTGTTGAGCACTTCTACTGAGCAGACATGGCTCCTTATAGCACTGCAACTGACATCAACCAATTCATAATTTTTTTCTATTACTAGGAGAGTTTGAGTTAAACAACTGATACCGCTGGATTCCTGACGTTGTGCTGCAGCTTCTGATACCGAACTCGAACATGGGTCGTATGAGTAAAAGCGACTCGGGCGGTGCAAAAAAAACAGCTCCCAACAAAGCAACAGGCCATACTTACTACTCCTGCTAACAGCTCCGGTGAACCGCCCTGGAAGGCCTTGCAAGCGGCTATGCAGGCCATTGATGGAAAGGTGGAGTCAGTCCTTCAGCAATTGGGGGAGCAAGATGTGAAAATAGAGGCTGCCAAAAAAATAGCATTGTCTGTGGAAAATCAGGCAGTAAAAGCCTTGTCGACTGCAGCCAAACTGACTCAGGAAAATAGGCAGCTTCGATATCATTTAGAAGCACTAGAAAATGCGAACAGGATGCAGAATGTTCGACTCACTGGGCTGCCGGAGGGCTCCGAGAACCCTGACCTTCTCTCATTTCTGAAATTCAGACTACCCACAGCTCTACAGATGGACCAGAAATTGGGGGAACACTTTATTAAAAAGCTTACCACATATCATCTTGCTCTGCTGGGGCACAGAAAGATTAACCCCGTACAGTCCTGCTGGTGACGGCGAGTGCAACCGTGAAGGAGCAGATTCTTTAGGCGGCCCATAACACGGATTGTCTAAATTACGAGGGGCATACTTTGCACTGTTTCCTGGACCTTTCTTATGCCACGAGGGCCAGAAGAAAGAAATGATGGGGTTCGTGCCTCTCTTAGAAGTTTAGGGGTGGCCCACACCTTGATGATGCCGGCACGCCTGAGAATTTTTTACGGAGGGTCACATGTTTCAGTTCTTGGACCCAGAAGAAGCAGGCAAACATGTGCAGCAAATCCAAAGGGAGTTCAAGGCCTCTGGCGCTGGTGCTCGAGCTGATTCGGACCAGGAGTCGGTGGAGGGGTACATTTGAAAGGGGTACAGTAAAGAGCTTATATTACAATTTAAACATCTCTAGACAGGATTCTGTGCGATACCAGCTACCCTGAAAAATGGCTTTCTAATTATTGAATAATATTTCATGAACTATCCTAAGGGACTCTTAACAGGTTCTAAATACAGTATATTAAGTTACAATTAATGTGAGGACCTTTTATCTTTCTCTCACAGGGAATGCTATATCTATGGACCTGTACAGATGTTCACATCAATGGAAAGTCAATCCAGTTTATTAAGTATGTTTAACTTTCTGCAGCATGTTGATGTTTAAATAGTTTCTAATTGAGGTTGCTAGAGTGTGTGGGGGCACATTAAGATTTTAGCCTTCCCATGTTTGGTACGGGGATCTAATTAAAGCTGGATGTGAAGTTTTCCTTTTTCTTCAGCATATCATATTTGGACTGATCCCATCTCATGTGGAAGTGTGGCTTTCGGGACTTTCTTTGGAAGAAAATTAAAGTAATGTTGGTATACCCCCAAATCTGAAATCTATGTGTCTAGACTAAGAGATATGGTCTTAAACTAAATTTCTTTGTACTAATAAGTCAATGTCTGACTTCCGTAATATGACACTATGTGTTTATGAGAAATCAATAAACATAAAAGTTCAAAAAAAAGATACCATGTCTTTGTGAAAAATCAAATAAGGCTCCTCACATCAGAGGGCCTGAAGCTCTGAAATTCTTCAAGCAGAAGTAATGGCAACTAAAAACAACGCTTTCCAAGAGGCATCGCAAGTTGCGATTGGCTCAAAAGGACACAGGGTCAACTTTTCCAAAACAAAATTCAAGTCCCAAGCTGGGACAGGGGAGAAGATTGGGGGTTTCAGATGCAGGATGCCCCTAAGGAAGGTATGGAAGTATCCAGCTGAGCAATTGTGTGGTCACCCATGGGCTCATGAAAGGCAGAAATAGTTAAAAAGTGGACCCTGAGGGAGGAATACTGGATGCCTGAGTCAGATAAAAAAAAAAATCAGGTAGTCCAGGACATGCTTCACAGGACAGGAGAAAGGGTCTAGTGCTTGGCAGCCCAGATGGCAAACCACTTCCACTTCATAGCATAAGTGCCACAGGTAGAAGGCTTGCGAGTGGCCACCAGGACGTCCACCATCCTGTTAAGACCCCGAACCTGGTGATTACTACATCTCAGGAGCCACGCATGCAGATGGAGGGACCTGAAGTTGGGATGAACTAGGGTCCCCTGATCGTGGGTCAGCAGATTCCTGCAGAGGGATCAGAAGTTCCTCCACCAGCTGCTGAAGCAGAAGGAACCATATCTGATGAGGCCAGAATGGAGCTACTAGAATCATGATGGCCCCCTCCATCTGTAGCTTGATCAGCACCCTCTGTATCAGTGGAAATGGAGGGAATGCATAAAGAAATCTCCCACTCCAAGAGAGGGACAATGCGACTCGTCAGAAAACTCCAGGCCCTGGATCTAGTGAGCAGAAATTGGGCAGTTTTGCACTGAGTGGGGATGCAAAAAGGTCCAGCTCTGGACTGACCCCATCTGTCGAACAGATTTTCTGCTATGGGTGAGAGAAGCTCCCATTCGTGCATGCTGGACTGAGTCCTGCAGAAACTGTCCACCAAGGGGTTTAGGACACCTGGCACATGGACCTCTGAGAGTGTCAGATTGTGCTCTAGTGCCCAATACCACACTCTCATGACCTCCCTGTAAAGGGGGTACAAGTGAGTCCCGCCCTGTTTGCTGATGTAGTAGACAACACTCAAGTAGTCTGACTGCACCAGCAGCTGGCCTGGAGACAGATGCTCCTGAAAAGCCTGCATGGCATAGAGCACTGCTCTCATCTCCAGGGAATTGATATGCAGGGCAGCTTCCCACTCAGACCAGGTGCTCTGGGTTTGAAAATAACACAGGTGTGCTTCCAAACCTAGACGTGAAGCATCCATGGTTAGACTCTGGTGCGGGAAGGAGATCTGAAAGGGGACTCCTTGAAGGTTTGAGGGGTCCTTCCACCACTGTAGTACCTTGCGAACTAGGGAGGAGACCAGGACTTGATGGCCTAACTCGTTCATATGCTGGTCCCATTGCACTCTGAGGGTCCACTGAAGGGTGTGCATATGAAGCCTGGCCAGTAGAACGGTGAGAACTGCCACAGCCATGAGCCCCAATAGTCTGAGGTACAGTCTAGCAGTAATGTACCGACTCTCAGCGACTTCTTGATCCTGGGCCATACGGCATTCCAACCTGTTTTGGGGCAGAAAGACCTTCCCCTGCTTGGAGTCCAGAACCACCCAGAGGTACTGCAGCCTTTGGGATGGGACTAGCACAGATTTAGGCAAGTTGACTGTTATGCCCAGAGACTGAAAGAGCTGTAGCGTGCACTCCAGAGTCAGCAGGAGCTGCTCCTTGGATGGGGTGTTGAGAAGCCAATTGTCCAGGTAAGGGAAGACATACAGCCCGTCCCGCCTGCGGCGACCACTGTAAAGCATTCAGTAAAGACATGCAGCACAGAGGATAAGCCAAAGGGCAGCACTTTGAACTGGCAATGCTTACCCTGAAAGGTAAAGCGAAGAAACCTCCTCTGAGGAGGAAAGACCAAGATGTGCAGGGACGCATCCTGCATGTCCAGTGAACAGAGCCAGTTTTCAGTCTGGAGAAGGGGCATGAGGCCTGGTAAAGTTACCATCCAGAACTTTTTGTACTGCATAAAGAGAATGAGGTCCTTCAGATCTAAAATGGGCCTCAGATCTCCAGTCTTTTTGGGGACCAAGAAGAAAAAATTACTCACCATAGTAATGTCATTTCTTACCAGTGATACTCAGGTAATCAGAACTCTATGCAGTGACCCTTTAAGACAGAACTGCCCAGAGAGAATTTGGAACATATGCAAATGATGGAATCTTTGTACGTGCTATTCTTCAAATGCTGCCTTCAATTAACTGCCTTGGTTCTAAACCTCTCAGATTTCCTAGAAGCCTGGAAAGACAGGCCTCAAAAAACTAAGTATATATTAATAATAATAATAATAATGTCAATAACACCCTAAATGCCCCAAATGGGTGGGGGGCACCCCCAATTGGAGGTCATAACATATAACATCACCCTGAATGTCAGAATCTCCTGAAAGGAGAAAAACAACAAATAAGAACACAGATGGCAAACCAGTGCCAGACTGTGGCAGCTATATCACAGGACACACAATGTTTTCAGGAGTGCAGAGGCTACTGGTTCTAGAAGGGGAGGCAGGGTGCAGAGTTCTGAATACCAGAGTATCACTGGGAAGAAATAACATTACTATGGTGAGTCATTTTTTCTTCTAATCCCAGTAATACTCAGGTATTCATAACTCTATGCAGACTAAGAAGCAGTACCTTTGGAGGTGGGCACAGAACCTACTTTGTAAACAGACTTTGCAGGACTGCTGTGCCAAACCTGGCATCACCTCTGGACTGGATAACCAGACTGTAATGCTTTGTTAAAAGTGTGTACAGTTTTCTAGGTAGCTGCTTTACAGATGTCCACTAATGGAACATCCCTGGCAGCTATGGTAGCAGCTGTGCTCCTTGTGAAATGGGCCCTCAATCCTGTTGGGGGTTACCTTCCCACCTTAGTATAACAAAACTGGACACACTGTACTATCCAGTGAGAAACTGACCTTTTAGATGCTGGGTTACCCTTTCCCACATCCCCATAAGTCAGGAACAGTTGTTTTCTGTTCTGCCTATGGTCTTTAGTGGCTGTCATACGAACATACGAAATTTGCCAGCAGATAAAGACCTAGAGGTCTATCAAGTCTGCTCGAATGTGCAGCTAGCACTCCTTATTCTGCAGCTGCCCCTCCTCTCATGTAGTAGCTAAGAGCTCTCTTGACATCCAGATTGTGGAGTCTCCTTTCACCAGAAGTAGAGTGCTCAGTGAAGAATACAAGCAGGCTAATGGTTTGGTTCAAGTGGAAACCAGAAACCACTTTAGGGAGAAATTTCCTGTTCGTTCTCAGGACCACTTTCTCCTTGTGGAAGTAAATGTAGTCCTGTTCAATGCAGAGAACCTGGAGCTCGCTGATCTTTCTGGCAGAAGTCACTGCCACTGGAAAACTGTTTTTCATGTGACATACTTTAGAGGAGCTGACGACATGGGATCAAAAGAGGCCCCCATGAGCTTGGCTATATATATATATATATACATTGAGATCCCATGCTGGCACTGGTTCCCCGTGAGGGGGGTGCAAATGGGCAAGGCCCTTAAAGAACCACTTGAAGATAGCGTCTGAGGCAACAGAAACCCTTTGCCCGGCTGGAATGTAAGCAAATGCTGCAGCCAGGTGAACCTTCAGGGTACTGGGCTATAGACCCAACTAATGCAAACAGGTAAGATAATCCAGCATAGTTGGGACCCCAGTTCTTGGGTGGAACACCAAATAGAAAACATTAATCATTCTGCAGCATAGGTTCTCTTGGTAGAGTGCTCCACCTCCTGAAAAGCACTAGCACCACCTGACTGTTTAGGGTCCATTCGTGATGGGCCTGGTTGATTAGTCTCAGAGTGTCTGCCAAAGTGTTGTCCTTGCCAGGCATATGAATGGTCTGTAGAGAAACCCACAAGGAGTATGCCAGACTCCATATTTTCATGGTTTCTATACAGAGAGGGTTTGACCTTGTCCCTCCCTGCTTGCTTATGTAGTACATTGTGGTTGTATTGTCTGTTCTGATCTGTACCACCTTTCCCTGCAGTAGTGGTGTGAAGGCCTTTAGTGCCAGAAATACCACTGTCCGTTCCAGCAGATTTATATGCAGATGTGCCTTGAGTGCTGTGATCTGCCAGATACGCACCCCACCCCAGTAGTGATGCATCTGTTGTGAGAACAACTGATGGTGACTCCTACTGAAAGGGAACACCTTCCCTTAGGTTGATTACCTCTTTTCACCATTGGAGGATCTCCAACAAAGTTTTTGTTACTGGAATCAGTTTTGAGAGAGGATCCCTTCTCTGATACCAGTGTGCCCTGAGGTGAAACTGAATGTCCCTCATCTGGAATCTGGATCCCAGTACTGTGCCCGTGGCAGCTGCCATGTGGCCCAGTAGCTGAAGAAACGGTCTTACAGTTTTTGGCTTATTCAAGCTGAATGAACCTTCTATCTCAAGGATACTCCTTGCATTGTCCAGAGGCAGGTAGGCCCTGCCCTGCAGGGTATTTAGCTCGGCTCCTATCAACTGTAGTACCTGAGCAGGCTGAAGGACCGACCTTTTTAGATTTATCAGGAACCCTAGAGACTCCAGGAGCCCTTGGGTGAGTTGCAGACGCTCCCTCACTTGCTGTGGTGATTTCCCCACCACTAGCCAGTCGTCCAGGTAAGGGAAGACTGTGACACCTTGTCTTCGAAGGTGTGCCATGACCACTGCCAAGCACTTTGTGAACATCCTTGGTGCTGAAGTGAGACCGAATGACAGGGTTGAGAACTGATAATGACGTGAAGGGAGTCTGAACCCGAGGTATTTTTTGTGAGACTCCCTTATGGGGATGTGGAAACAGGCATCTTTTAGGTCCAGTGAAGCCAACCAGTCTCCTTTTTGGAGGGTTGGCATTCTGAATTTTGGCTTTATTAAATATCTATTTAAGACCCTTAGGTCTAAGATAGGCCGCCACTCCCCATTTTTCTTTGAGGTAAGGAAATATCTTGAGTAAAATCCCTTCTCCTTTAGATGTACTGGCACAGGTTCCACTGCATGTGACAGGAGCAGTTTTTGAATCTCTGCTTCCAGGAGTTTGCTTTCTGCATTTGTGGATGGTTTGAAAACTCAGGTTCTTAGAGGCAGAAGGGATTTAAAGCTTAGAGATGACCCTTGGCTCACTACTTCCAGGACCCACTTGTCTGTGGTGATTTCCTGCCAAGCCTGAAAGTAGTGAGCCAGGCTGCCTCCTACAGGTGGTAGGGAGGCGGCCTGTACAGACAAGTCAGAACGCCTGTTTTGCTTGAGGCTGGGCATGGGATTGGGAACCACACCTGGAGCCCCTTCTACCCCGCCCCTGAAGTACCTCTGCTGTGGGTAAAGCTGGTACTGAGGTGTAGCCATGGCCTGGAAAAAGTGCCTGCTTTGGAATGACCAGCCCCTGCCTCCCCTTCCAAAAGGTCTGGTAGATGGGGAAGCTTTTTTCTTTGCTGAATTGCTTCTGTAGGTGGCTTTGTATTCGTCCACCTTCTTCATGCGAGCCTCTGTCGTTTCTCCAAAGAGGGATTTTTCCTCCAATGGAAAATCCAATGCCTTGGTTTGTGTATCCTGGGTAAGGTGTGTGGCTCTCAGCCAGGCAAACCTTCTCTGAGCCACAGTGTTTGCCATCCACCTGGCAGCAGTGTCGTTAGAATCAGTAGCCATGTGGAACTGATATTTGGCTGCTTCCAAACCAAACCTGGCTGTTTCAGCTAGATCAGCTGAAAGATGAGCCTGGGCTTTGTCTGCCATGGCAAGAACAGACTGCCAAAGAGATTTCTGGTATTGAGCAACACAGGCCTGGAAGTTTGCCTGTCTGATGGCCAAAGAAGCCGACAGATATCCTTTCTTGGCCATGCTGTCAATCTTCCTAGAGTCTTTATCCGGGGGTGAGATGCTAGTGGTACCTTTGCCTTGTCACAGGCTGCCACTTGTACTACCCCCTGGTGGTCAGGGTGTGAGAATAGGAATTCAGCACCCTCCCTTTCCAACTGGTACCTTTTGTCCAGCCTCTTATCAAGAGGGGGAACAGTATTCAGCATTTGCAAAATCTTTAAGGTATCTATCTTAAAGAACTTGTTAACAGGAAGGAGAAGTTTTTTTAGTGGGTGTCAGCCACATCATTTCCAAGTATTCAGCTTCTTCTTCATCCTCAATCACTTCACTAGTAGGGATGTCTAATGCATCCACCATCCTTCTTACAAATGTAAAGTGTGAGGAAAAGTCCTCTGATGTCCTGGGAGGAGAACCAAAATCTTGTTCAGGGGAAACCTCAGGTTCAATGGGTTCCCCTTCATCCTCCACATCGTCATCACCATATTCTTCCTGTTCAAAAAGGGAAGCTTGAGTAGAGGAGCCAGTCTGTTTGGCAGGAGTCTGAGGCTGAGGAGCAGTCAGCCCCAGTAAAGCCTATGCAATCTCTTCAGCAGTTGGCAGTTTTATTGCAGGCACAGAAGTCCCCAAGTGCTGGTCAGCAGGGGGTTCTGTGTGTTTGGTTTTCTTGGACTTCTCAGAGGGAACCAGAGAGTCAGCCAGTTCAGCAAGCCTCTTTGGAACTGCGTGTATACCCGTATCAGGGGTGGCAGTTAAATCTGTTATTGTTCTGGTTTCACCTACAGAAATAGAGGGCGTCAGCTGGTCAGAGCTCGAGGGACCCTTAGGTGCTGAGAGCTTTTCTTAAGCCTTTCAAGGAGTTTCTCAACAGTTTTCTCCAGAAAAGTTTTGCGGATTTCACAATCTGCTTTTAAATGACTATAACCAAGGCAGATACATAAATTATGCTTGTCTGCCTTGGCAAAAATCTCACCACAATCAGAACAAGGTTTGAAACCGGATTCACTGTTTTTCCTTTTCGGTTTTTCTGACATTCTAAAAGAAAATCACACAAAAACAAGAATCGCTAAATAATAAAAGGATTTTGGAGTTTATTTAGCACTTGCTGTCGGGTTCAGAAACCGATGAGGAACTGGGAACTGAGCTAAAAATGAACCAGGGCTAGTGGTTCCCAAAATAAGTAAACTAAAATAAATTTTAGCAAAACTAATGGAGTTTCTTAGTCAGGAAACTCCGATAATAAAATAAACCTCGGTTCCCCACTGGTTATACCGAACCAGGAGAAACCAAGAAAAATGCAATTTAAATACAAAAAACTACGGTTTAGTTAAAATTAACAAGAAGTAAAAGGCAGCAAATGAAAAGAAGAAAAATACTTCTGTATTTTTTATAAGTTTTATTGCATCAGGACAAGTAGATGAGGAGAGGATCTCTGAGCTTCTGGTCTTGACAGGCGGAGAGTGAAATCTGAGAGGTTTAGAACCAAGGCACTTAGTTGAAAGCAGCATTTGAAAAATAGCACGGGCAAAGATTCCATCATTTGCATATGTTTCAAATTCTCTCTGGGCAGTTCTGTCTTAAAGGGTCACTGCATAGAGTTCTGAATACCTGAGTATTAGTGGGGTTAGAAGAACCCCGGAATAAACCCCCTGGTTCCTCTGCCACCTTGGTACCAATCCAACTGTCTGCTTGTGCAGAAGAGACTGCACTTCCTCCCAGTGTACAGACAAGTAAGCTGAGGGATAGTTGGAGGGAGGGGTATCAGGAGGCTGTTGGATAAGTTCCAGGGTATGACCTGATTCTATGATCTGCAGGATCCATGCATCTGAAGTTATGGCTCCCCACTGATTCAGATGGAGGGAGAACCGACCTCTGACCACCACCTCATGTGTCTGGACCAGAGGAGGTGGGTCCTGCAAGGAGTCGAGCTGAGGAGGGACCAACACAGGAGGCTAGTCCATCATGTCTGGGATGCTTCGCCACCGCTCCAGCATTGGAGGGGGTGGGCAAGGAAGCCTGGGCTCTGTGTTTACCCTGGGTGTGAGGGCTTGAGCCTGGCCTATTGGCCTGTCTATGAAAAGTAGGCTGCCCTCTACCACGGGGCTGAGTGTGGTAGAGAGAATGCACAGACATGATGGCTGTAACAGAGACCTGCAGATCACTGATGAGGTCCTGGATATTATGGCCGAAAAGCTTGGTACCATTAAAAGGGGCATTAAGCACCTGTTTTTGCACATTGGCTGCAAATCCAGAGATCTGAGCCCTGAGTGCCTACGAAGGCATATGCCAGTGGCAGCTGCCCTGGCCATTGTGTTGGCCATGTCATACAGGGCCCTGAGGAGATGTTTACTGACATCTTCCGCAGTTTGCAAACACTGGAGCAATTCCTGCTTCTGGGGAACCATCTGGAAGGGCCAGAGTGCGCTTTGCCCTTTCTCCAGTTAGCATTCTGAAATTTAACCACATACGACAGGTAGTTTACAATCCTTAGACCCAAGGTAGAGGAGGCGTAAGAAAATATTACTTACCATAGTAATCTTTCTTCCCAGTGATGCTCAGATATTCATAACTTTGTGCAATGAACCTGGAGGGTTGGACTGCCCAGAGAGATGGAACATATGCAAATGATGGAATTCTTTGCACATGAGCATCTTTCAAATACTGCCTCTACCAACTGTAGTGTTCTAACCTCCTTAGATTTGTAAGAAGCCTGGAAGTCAGGCATTAAGAAAAAATCCAACAGTTAATCTTTTTTTTTTTTTTTTAGGGTTACCCTAATAAAGAGAGTTAACCAAAAACCAAAAAAACAAACAAAAAAAAAACCTCCTGAGGAACTATATCAAATAAACAATGGTGTTCGCCAAACAGCATGAGAAAACTATTAAGACAAACAGAAAACTCTGTTTAAATTTTATTCGGTACAGAGAAATGCACCAAGAAGGTTATGGCTATGTGGCATTAGCATGCGGAGTGCAGAGGCTGAAGTTCTGGAAGGGGAGGATAGGAGGGAGTCATGAATATCTGAGCATCACTGGGAAGAAAGAAGATTACTATGGTAAGTAATTTTTTCTTCTAACCCCAGTAATACTCAGGATATTCATAACTTTGTGCAGACTACCACGCAGTACTACTGGAGTTGGGCACAGAACTTATTTTGGAAACAGACTTTGCAGGACTGCTGTGCCAAACCTGGCATCACTTCTGGACAAAGCATCCAAGTTGTAATGCTTTGTAAAGGTGTGCACTGATTTCCAGGTAGCTGCTTTACAAATATCCAATAATGGAACCTCCCTAGCAGCTGCAAGACTAGCAGCTGTTCCTCTTGTTGAGTGTGCCCTCAGCCCAGCTGGGGGCTCCCTACCTGCTTTAGTGTAGCAGAATTGAATACACTGGACAATCCATTGAGAAATGGATCTTTTTGAGGCTGGTTTGCCCATTCCAACATCCCCATATGTAAGGAAAAGTTTTTTGTCTTGCATATGGCCTTTTGTCGCTGTCATGTAATAGCTAAGAGCTCTTTTCACATCCAGACTGTGGAGTCTTCTTTCACCAGAGCTTGCATGGTCTGTGAAAAAGACAGGCAGAGTGATTGATTCAGATGGAAGTCTGAAACGACCTTGGGAAGGAATTGTCTGTTTGTTCTGAGGACTACCTTATCTCTGTGAAAGGAGATGTGGTCCTGGTCGACACAGAGAGCCTGGAGCTTGCCGTTTCTTCTTGCTGCGGTAATTGCTACCAGAAAAACTGTTTTCCAGGTAACCTACTTTAGATGGGCTGTAGCCATGGGCTCGAAAGGAGCCCCCATGAATTTGGCTACACATATATTAAGATCCCAAGCGGGCACTGGTGCCCTGTGAGGAGGATGCAAATGCATCAGGCCTTTAAAAAACCTTTTGAAAATGGGATCTGATGCTACTGACACCTTTGTCCTAGCAGAAAGATATGCAGATACTGCTGCAAGATGAACCTTTAGAGAACTGGGTTGTAGACCTTGTGAATGTAAATGAGTCAGATAATCTAACACCACTGAGACGCCTGCATCATTTGGGGTGAAATTCCTACCAGAGCACCAAAAGTAAAATCTCTTCCACTTAGAAGAATACGTTTTCTTAGTGGAGGGCTTCCTATAACCTTTCAGGATAGTTAATACAGCTTCAGAAAGGTTTAAGTCTGCACACTCTGATTCCTCAAGAGCCATGCCTTGAGGTGGAGGGACTTGAGAATTGGGTACAACAATATTCCCTGATTGGAGGTCAGGAGATTGTGCCTGAGAGGCAAACTTATTGGTTTGCTCACTGACATGGAGAGCAGAAGAGAGTACCATGGCTGCCTGGGCCAGTCTGGAGCTGTCAAGATCAGAGAAGCTGAGAGGGATTTGAGCTTCAGTAGTACTCTGAAGACCAGAGAAAAAGGGGGAAAGGCATAAAGGAACTTGCCTGACCAGTCCAGCACCAAGGCATCCAGAGGGATTGTGCCCTGGGTTGGTGGTCTGCAGCAATACTGAGGCAACTGGAGGTTCTGGTGGGATGTGAACAAGTCTATCTCTGGAGTGCCCCACCTCCTGAAAATTACCTGTACCACCTGCTTGTTGAGAGTCCATTCGTGATGGGATTGGTTGATTCGACTCAGTGCGTCTGCCAAGGTATCGTCCTTTCCTGGCAGATGGATTGCTTGCAAGGACACCTTTAGGGAATACGCCAGAGTCCAACTTTTCATGGCTTCTGTGCATAGGGGGCCTGATCTGGTGCCTCCCTGCTTGTTTATGTAGTACATAGTGGTGGTATTGTCTGTTCTGACTTGTACCACCATGCCCATCACCAGTGTAGAGAAAACTTTTAGTGACAGCCACACTGCTCTGAGTTCCAGCAAGTTTATATGCTGAAGGGACTCTGCTTCTGTCCAGGTACACTGAGTTAAGTACTCCCCCAGATGGGCGCCCCAGCCCAGAAGGGAGTGCATCTGTTGTGAGGACTAGCGAAGGATTCTCCTTCTGAAAAGGGACTCCTTGCCTTAGAATGGATTCCTTCTTCCACCACAAAAGGGCTTGCAACAGTGCCCTTGTTACTACAATAAGTTTTGAAAGGGGGTCTTTTTCCTGACTCCAATGATTCCTGAGATGAAACTGGATGTTTCTCATGTGAAACCTGGAACCCTGTACTGTGCCTGTGGATGCAGCCACATGACCCAAGAGCTGCAGGAATTGCCTGGCTGTTTTTTGCCTGTGCAACTTGAAGGAATTTGCTATGGACTGAAGGTTTTGCACCCTGTCCAGTGGCAAAAAGGCCCTGGCTTGTAGAGTACTGATTTCTGCCCCTATGAACTGTAAAATCTGTATAGGGGTTAAGACAGATTTTTTTTCTGGTTTATTATGAAGCCCAAGGACTCCAAAAGATCCTGAGTGAGCTTCAGGGAAGTTCTGACTTGTTCTGGTGATTTGCCCACCACCAGCCAGTCGTCCAGATATGGGAAGACAGTCACTCCCTGTCTTCGAAGAAATGCCACCACAACTGCTAGGCATTTTGTAAAAACCCTTGGTGCCGAGGAAAGGCTGAAGGGCAGGGTTGCAAACTGATAATGACCTGATGGGAGTCTGAATCCGAGATATTTTTTGAAAGATTCTTTTATGGGGATGTGAAAATAGGCATCTTGCAAGTCCACAGATGCCAGCCAGTCCCATTTTTGGATTGTGGGCAAAATACGAGCCAAAGTTATCATTTTGAATTTTGTTTTTTTCAGGTGCTTGTTTAAAGCTCTGAGATCCAAAATTGGCTGCCACTCCCCATGTTTTGTTGTTGTTAGGAAGTATCTGGAGTAAAAACCTCTGCCTCTCAGGGTTGAAAGAACTGGTTCCACTGCTCTGAGCTGTAGCAGCTTTTGAACCTCTGCCTCTAGCAGTGAAGTTTCTGCTAGGGGAGGAGAGATGAAAACCCTGGACTTTTTTTTAGAGGAAGAAATTTGAAGTCCAGAGACAAACCACTGCCTACTACCTCCAACACCCACTTGTCTGTGGTGATGGTTGACCAAAGATGGAGGAAATGGGACAGTCTGCCTCTGACAGGTAGGGAGGAGGTGGCCTGCATCTCAGGGGTTCTGTTTAGGCTGGGGCTGAGGTTGTGTCTGAGACCCTCGCCTAGAGCTCCTTCTACCCCTACCCCTAGAGTAGCCCTGTTGGGGGTACTGCTTGTATTGGGGCATGGCTACTGGCTGGAAGAAAGGTCTTGTCATGAAAGACCGACCTCTGCCCCCCTTTCCATAGGGCCTGGTGGATGAAGAAGCTCTGTCCCTGGCAGAGTTGCTTCTATAAGTAGCCTTATATTCATCCACCTTCTTCATATAGGCCACCGTGGATTCCCCAAAAAGAGAATTTCCTTCTAAAGGAAAATCTAGGGCATTTGATTGGGTATCCTGAGTGAGGTTTGTAGCCCTAGCCAAGCATACCTCCTCTGAGCCACTGTGTTAGCCATCCATCTGGCTGCAGTGTCATTCGAATCAGCAGCCATCTGAAACTGGTACTTAGCCGCCACCAGCCCAAACCTGGCAGTTTCAGCCAGGTCATCTGATAAGGGTGAGGAGGCTTTCATGGACATTGCCAGTACTGACTGCCACAGGGATTTCTGATGCTGGGAAGCATAAGTCTGGAAGGTAGCCTGTCTCATGGCCAGTGAGGCTGACAAATAGCCTTTTTTGGCCATACTGTCCAATTTTCTGGAGTCCTTGTCCGGTGGATGTGAGGACAGAAGGACCTTAGCCTTATCATAGGCTGCCTGTTGTATTACCCCTTGGTGATCTGGATGGGAGAAAAGGAAGTCAGCTCCCTCCCTATCCAACTGGTACTTCCTGTCTATTCTCCTGTCAATGGGAGGAATAGAATTAGGGGTCTGCAGGAGCTTCAGAGCATCCTTCTTAAAAAATGTATATACTGGAAGGAGGAAAAGGGCCGTTGTGGGTGTTAAACCCATCATATTCAGGTACTCAATTTCCTCCTCCTCATCTAGTTGCTCTGTTGTGGCGATATCCAGGGCATCTGCCATGTTCCTTACAAAGGAAAAGTGGGAGGAAAAATCCTCAGACCCCCTGGGAGGCGAGCCAAAATCCTGCTCAGGGGACACCTCTGGAGGGATAGGTTCGTCCTCCTCATAAGGCTCATCATCCTCTTCAAAAAATAGTTGCTCCGGTACAGACGGCAACACAGTATTAGCGACCTGGGGACCCTGTGAAGGGGCAGGAGGCTGAGGGATGATGCTCTGCAGAGCCTGAATAATTCTGAATGCCTGCGCTATCTCTTGAGCTGAAGGCATTGCAGGCAGCTGCGTAGAAATCCCTGGATTAACAGGAGAGGGTTCTGCATGTTTAAGTTTCTTTGCCTTCTTTAAGGGAACCGGAAAGTCAGCCGGTTCTTTTCCTCTTTTGGCCCCTTTTTCGCCCGTATCAGGGGCAGGGGTAGTAGCACTTGTGGGTTCAGCCACAACAGACTGGTGTGTCAGCTGGTCAGAGTCTGAGGGACCCCTGGGAAACTTCTTATTGAGCCATTCAAGGAGCTTTTCCACAGTTTTGTCTGGAAAAGTTTTACACATTTCACATTCCCGGTCCAGATGTTCGAAACCCAGACAAGCTACACATAAGGTGTGCTTGTCTGCCTTAGCAAACACATCTCCACACTTTAAACAATTTTTAAACCTGGGCTCCCTGGTTCTCTTTTTAGGTTTCTCTGCCATGGTGAAAGCCAAAGAGAAAAAACACTAACCGCTAAATAATAAAGACTGTTGCGGTTATTTAAACAGTTTTTCTTTTTTTTTTTTTTGCAGTCAGTTCTGGGTCAGCGGTTCTGTAACCGATAAAAACGGTTACAAATAAACTTTGTAAGGACCAAAATTTAGCGAAAATAAAATAGGTTCTTTAGTCAGAGAACCTAAATAACCTAAACTAACTCAGATCCTTCATGGTTATGCCGAACCGCGAGGAACCGAGAAAACAACAACTTTTTAATAATAAACTAGATCTAAACTGAATCAGTAGAGGCAGTAAAAGAAATTAAGTATACTTATGGTTTTCGAAGATTTTGTATCTTTCTTCATGCGAAAGAGGGCGACAGAGACCCCGAGTGACCAGACTTTCAGGCGGAGAGAAAAATCTAGAGAGGTCAGAACACTACAGTCGGTAGAGGCAGTATTTGAAAGATGCTAACGTGCAAAGAATTTCATCATTTGCATGTGTTCCATCTCTCCGGGCAGTCCAACCCTCCAGGCTCACTGCACAAAGTTATGAATATCCTGAGCATTACTGGGGTTAGAAACTCTTCTACCCCAGAGGTCAATCCTGCGGGATTCCTTGTCTGGAGGAAGGGAACGGAGGAGCTCAGGCGCCTTAGATCTGTCATGGGCTGCCCTGATGACCACCAAATCGGTTTCAGCCTGGGCAGCAAAATAGAGAAGGCCCTGGGGGCATTATAGAGCTTGTCCTCCCTGCGTGGCATTGCTGGCACCATGTTTGGTCTGTACCAGGCTGCTGTGGTAGAATTCTTCAAGGCTGGCAGCATAGGTGGGATAATCTTAGGAGGAGATTCAGGAACCTCCAGGAAGTCCACCAGGTCTTTCCTGGTGACATCCTCCTCCGCAGTCTGGAAGCCCTTAGTGGCAGACAACTGCTTTATGACATTAAAAAAGGTAGCATCCTCATGGGGAGATCTTGGGGTATGCTTGACAGAGTCCTCACTGACTGAAGAGGCAGTGGAAATATCAGAAATGAGAACTTCCTCATCATCCTCAGTATCATCAGGGAGGATGACCTCAGGATGGTATTCCTCCTGGACGTCGACCTCCTCGTCTGGGTCTGGCATGGGAGTGGTGGTCGGTGGCCCACTGGGAACCTCCCGGGAGTGACAAACAAAAGTCGTCATCAGCGGTGCCAGCGACAACGGCCTATTGAAGACATTAAACTGTTTAATGAGTACATTAGTGAACTTAACAAGAACTTTGTTCAACTCCATAGTCGTCATCGACGGATGGGGTTCGATGGCTCAGAAGCTGATGGCCCTCCGCCCTGAGAGCCAGATGAGCCTGTAGCCCTCAGACAGAAAGGGGCAGGCCTCGATAGGGTAGTCATTGATGATGAGCCCATCATCGATGGAGGAGGAGCTGACAACCCGCTCGTCGACAGCAGAGTGCCCTGGGAATCAGGCAATGAAGCTGTCAGTATGGGTCTAGAAGGAATGGAGACCTGGACAGCTGGTCATTTCGTCGCGACAGCTGCCGTCGATGAAGGACCCCCCCCCCCGAAGGAAAGGCCAACGGAGAATGGGATGGCTGCCGGTCTTATGACTCCTTCCCCAGAAGACTTGTCTGGGGCCTTGGAGCTCGTAGATTCAGTGGGCAACTGTACGGCTGGAGCCCCGGAGGACCCCTGCCTGGTGTTGGCTGGCGGCTGCTCCATCAGGAATTTTTTGAGAGCCTTCTCGCATTGCCCAAGGGTTGTCTGGTTAAACTTCTGGCAGAGCTCACAGTCGTAGACTCTGTGGTCAGGCCCAAGACAGCAGACACAAACGGAGTGTTTCCCTGTAGAGGCAATCCTGTTCCCACATTGGCCGTGCCAGAAAGAAGAAGAAGAAGAATATGGATTAACTTTTGACAAACAAAAAAGGGACAAAAATCTCCAAAAGAGATTTTGGCAAAAGGTAGAAGAAAAAAAACAGTAGGCTGAAAAAGGCATGAAACACTGCGATGGCTCTTCCGCAGAGACTGTGCTTAAAAGTCGACAGCGGGAAAAAGCTGAGGAGGGAGTGGGGCCACCCATGCCTATACAGGGTTGGTGACGTCAGTGGACGTCAAAGGCGTGGGCGGCCCCAGTTGTACTGCTGAAAATCTTCCATGTGGATTCCCCGTCTCTGATGGCAAAGGTTCCTACGGTGTAACCTGATGACTGAGATATCCCCGAAGAAGATACAGGGATTAGAGTAAGCAAACCAGAAACAGGCAAGGTAGCCAACAGATATGCTGGGAGTGGTGCAGTGCAGTGCAGTGGCTGTGGGGCGGCAGTCTTCAGGGAGACTTTCTGGAGACCCTGGCACTGCCCCATCTGCGTGCACCTCTCAGGGTTGAGGGAGGAGGTTGCTCAACTCCAGGCTGAGTTGTCTGGGTTTTGGAAGGCCCGCTCCCCTTCCCCCACCCAGGGACCACCAAAACCACCACTGCCACAACAGTTGCCAGGAAGGAGGGTTGGCTGGACTATGGTGGGCTTGGGAAGGGTGGAGGGTGGTGGGTCAGAGGCATATTCCCTAGATGGTACCACTACATAACTCATATACTGCTGCTGTAGGGTGGGACTGTCCCATGGAGGCACCTGCAGTACTGACCAGGGAGGATGTGGGGGTCATCCATATGGAAGGCCCTGAGGAGGGTGGCAGAGGACCCCAGAGGAGGAGGAAGCAACTCCTGATAGGGGACTCCATTGTTGAAGGGGGGCAGATCTGGGACAGGATGGGAGGGGGGAACGGGAAGTTAGGTGTCTTCCAGACGCCAGAGCTCGGAAGGATGGGACGCAGATCCTGATGATCGCTAGGGCAGCAGGTTGGGAGAGCTGGATGTCATTGTACACTAGGGGACGAAAAACCTGGCTAGGGACAAGGCTAGGAGAGTGCAGTAGTAGTTCAGGGAGTTGGAGAGGGTTTTAGGCAGGTAGTACACTCAGTAGCCTTTTCTGAGGTGTTGGCTCTCTCAGACTTGGGTGGGGGTGGCGACTACCAGGAGCTTCAATGCATGGTTGAAGGAGTGGTGCACAGAGGAAGGTTTTGGCTATGTTTGTGTTTTAAAGATTGTATTTATTGTTTTAATTAGCATTTATGAAAGTATTTATAATTCATTTTTAAAATGTATTTTACCTGTATAACCCTGCCTGTTTTTATGTAAGGTGCACAGAGCTTCCAGGATGGGGCGCCATATGAACATTACCTACCTACCTACAATAGGGACTGGGGTTCCACCTGGAGGGATGGAGGCCTATATAGGGAGTATGGTTTGCTTGCATCCATCCATCCAGGAGGTGAAACAGTCCTCCGTGAGCAGTTTAAATGCTACATTGGCAAGCATTTAAACTAGTTGGGGTGGCGGAAGAAAACAGGGAGACAAACTGTCCACCCCGCAAGCTGAAGTAGTCAACAGGGAAAACCCTAAGGGAGGGAAATCCCCAAAGCTGCATAATATCAGGAAAAGTAGTATGGAAAAAATGAAGAGAGATGGGAAAGAAGGCAGAGGGAGTAGGGAGAGAAGGCGAAAAGGAAAAGGGGGGCTGACAAAAAAGGTGGTAAAAGAATCTTGAAGGCTATGTGCGCAAATGCTCGTGGTCTGGGAAATAAAATCCTGGATCTTGTGGCCATCATGGCAGAAGCTGACCTGGACATCGTTGCCATTACCGAGTCATGGAGCAATGACTGGGATATAGCCATACAGCTACGCTCCGTTCAGGAAGGACAGAGAAGGTAACAAAGGGGAAAGAGTGGCTCTTTACGTAAGGGATAGCATAAAAGCAACAGAGGCACAGGGAATACAGGGAGGGGCAGAGGCACTGTGGGTCACCCTAGCCTAGAAAGAGGGAATGGAACCGTTATTCAAACTGGCATGATCTACAGACCTCCAGCACAGCAGAGGGAGATGGATAAGATACTGGTGGAAGCCATCCAAAAGATGGCAACTAATGGGGAGGTACTCCTGGTGGGGGACTTCAATCTGTCAGATGTAGATTGGAGTATCCCAGTTGCAGCTTCAACTAGGAGCAGAGACAGGGACATCCTGGAGTCCCTGCAGGGGGCATTCCTCAGGCAACTAGTAAGAAAGCCCACTCGTGAGGGAGCAATATTAGACCTGGTACTCACCAATGAGGACTGCACTGCAGATGTTGCGGTGGGTGACCACCTGGGGACCAGTGATCAGCACACACTGTTTTTCAATACAATTACTGAGACAGAATCAAACCACACTAAGGGGAGGGTCCTAGACTTCAGAACGGCCAACTTTACAAAGATGGGTGAATGCCTCAGGGATGCCCTGGCCGGGAGGGACACTGGTGGAGTGATGGAGCGGGGCAAAACTAAAGGGGCCATAACGAAGGCAACAAACCTCCGTGTCTGGCAAGTAAGCAAACCAAAGGAAAAGAGGTGGCTGGGAAGGTAAGGGCAAAAAAGTTAGCATTCAGGAGGTATAAGGAGATGCAGAGGGAGGAGAATGGGGAGTTGTAAAACAAGAAGCAGAGACAGGTAGGAAAAGCAGTCAGGAAGAAAAAAAAAAAAAACCCAGTCAGAACAGAAAGGGGACAAGACTTTTTACAGGTATGTAAGCGAAAGGAGAAAGACAAGGGGAGGGGTTATAAGGCTAAGGGGGTAGTGTTGGGGGTTGGGGGGGCAAAGAAAAAGCAGACATCCCGAACAAATATTTTTGTTCAGTGTTCACGGAGGAAGGGGGAGGTGAGGGACCACAGATAAAGAGGACAGAAGCATCAAAGGAAGGGATGTGGCCACTAGTCCATTTAAAGAGGTGAAAGTCCTAACGGAACTCACAGATCTGAAAGTGGACAAGGCAATGGGCCAGACGGGATACATCCAAGGATACTGAAGGAGCTCAGAGAAGTGCTGGCTGCATATCTGACAATCCTGTTCAATGACTCACTGGAGATGGGAGTGGTCCCATGGGACTGGAGGGGGGCAGATGTAGTCCTACTTCACAAAAGTGGTAGCAGGGAGGAAGCTGGCAATTACAGGCCAGTCAGCTTGACTATGGTGGTGGGGAAAATAATTGGGACTGTGGAATATCTTGTAACCAGTGGCTTACAGGATCCAAGGCAGCATGGATTCACTGGGGGGAGGTCATGTCAAATCTGCTAGACTTCTTCAACTGGGTGACCAGGGGAGTAGATCAGGGTGGAGCGGTGGATGTGGCCTACCTAGATTTCAGTAAGGCCATAAAATGAATAGGGAACTAAGAGAGTCTGAAGAATGGTCAAGAGTGTGGCAACTTCATTTCCATGGAAAGTAGTACAAAATCATACACTGGGGGCACAGAAATCCATGGGCAGAATACAAGATGGGGTAATGGTACTGCTGACCACCAAACAGGAAAGCGACCTGGAGGTAATCATATCTGATGGCCTAAAGGTGGCTAAACAATGTGACAAGGCAGTGGGAAAAGCCAGTGGGATACTAGGATGCACAGGGATAGGTATCACCAGCAGAAAGAGGGAGGTGATTATACCATTGTGTAGATCATTGGTGAGACCTCATCTTGAGTACTGTGTCCAGTTCTGGAGACCACATCTCTGGAAGGACACAGACAAGAGTAGAGGTGGTCTTAAGGAGGGCAACTAAAAGGGTGCAGGGTCTGCACCAGAGACCCTATGAAGAGAGACTAAAGGACCTCAATATGTACACCCTGGAAGAAAGGAGAGATATGATGGAGACTTTCAAATACCTCACGGGTATAAATAAGGTATAGCAGGGGAGCATTTTTCAGTAAAAAAGGTGCTCAAGAACAAGATGGCATGCTATGAAGCTGGAGGAGGTGGTGGAGGCTCAGGGGAAACATGGGGAAAGTACAGTTACGTAAGAACTTACTGTAACAGTAGATCTTCGAGAACAGCTCTTGCAGCAGGTTACACCATTAGGACTGAAGCCGGCAGGCGTCAGGACCCCACGGAAATTTTCTAGCTAGCAGTCTTCAGCGGGGACCACCTCCGACGTCAGTCCCGCCACCGACGTCAGGCGTAGTATATAAGGAGGCGGTCCCGTCAGAATCCCCAGTTCTCCCGCCGGAGACTTCCGGTCACTGGATGAAATCAGAAGAGGAGACTGAGGACCTGCCATCAGATGGCCAAGACTAAGAACCGACCTTTCTGATCCTAAGGATAGTGTTAGGCTGGAATCTACTTCCTCCAAGGGGGAATGGTGGGCGGGAAGGTACCTGCTGCAAGAGCTGTTCTCGAAGATCTACTGTTACGGTAAGTTCTTACATAACTGTACTATCTTCTTCGAGATACAGCTCTTGCAGCAGGTTACACCATTAGGACTGATTCCCAAGCAATGGTGCCTTTGAAAAGCCATTGGGAGGAGGCAAGACTGAAATTGAGACCCGTCCTGAGCCTAAGACAGAAGTCCCTGAAGAACGACTAGGCCGAAACCAGCTCTTCGCCTTGAGGCAATATCCAGGCTATAATGCCTGATAAAAGTGTGTACCAAACTCCAGGTGGCTGCGGCACATATAGCCGATGTAGACACGTTCTTCAGTGCTGCAAAGGAGGTAGCCACTCCTCTTGTGGAATGACCCTTGACCACTCCTGGTAAGGGTTTCTTAACGTCTGTCGTAACAAAACGAGATACACTGAATGAGCCAGTGTGAAAGGGTCTGTTTCGAAACTGGGGCCCCTTTCATCCTCTCAGCAAAGGAAACGAACAGCTGCTCCGTTTTCCGGTGCTGTTTGGTTCTGACACACCTGTGAACATCCAGGGTGTGGAGCAGTGCTTCTCCTCGATTGGCATACTTAGGAAAGTACACTGGTAAATCAATGTCCTGGTTAAGAGTAAGGGCTGAAACTACTTTAGGCAGGAACTTAGGATTCGTCCTCAGGGACACCCTATCCTGATGAAAAATTAAATAAGGCTCCTTGCACATGAGAGCATGTAATTTGGAGATTCTTCTCGCCGAAGTAACAGCAACCAAAAACAACGTTTTCCACGACAGAAAACGTAGCTCACAATCTGCGGCAGGTTCAAAAGGTGGCAACATAAGATGCTCCAGGACAAAGGGTAAATCCCAAGGAGGGACGGGATCCTTAATGGACGGCCTAAGGTGGAGGACCCCCCTTAAAAAGGCACGGGTAGTATCCAGCTGGGCCACCATGCGGTGGCCTATGGGGCATGATAAGCTGAGATTGCACAAAGGTGCACTTTGATCGAGGAGTAAGCTAGCCCGGATTGAAAGAGGAAAAGCAGGTACTCCAGAACCAGCTTCTCAGGACAGTCTAAGGGTGAGAAACCGCGTGCTTGAGACCACAGGCAAAACCTGCGCCACTTCATGGCGTATGTTGCGTGTCGCTGGTTTTCTGGTGGCAGAAAGTACCTCTGCCACCTCTTGCGAGACCCCGTGTCGCAACATGGCTATGTCTCTAGCAGCCAAGCATGCAGGTTCAATGAATGTAAGCCCGGGTGGACTAGTGAACCCTCCTCCTGAGACAACAGGTGGGAGCTGATTGGCAAAGGAAGCGGAGGTTCCCGGGACAACTGATTCAGAAGCAGGAACCAAATTTGCCTGGGCCAAAAAGGCGCTATCAAAATAAGCGTCGCATGGTCCCTGCGAAGTTTGAGAAGGACTCTCTGGATCAACGGGAAAGGAGGGAAGGCGTAGAGGAATCTGTCCTCCTAGGAAGGGACAACGCGTCTCGCCAGAAAACACCAGGTCCTGGATCTAGCGAGCAAAAATTGGGCAGTTTTGCGTTGGATGGGGATGCGAATAGATTTAATTCTGGAGTGCCCCATCTGTGGAACAGATCCTCTGCCACCTCCTGTAGATGTTCCCACTCATGGACTCTGGCCTGGGAACGACTCAGGCTGTCTGCGACAGTGTTGTCCACCCCGGGAACATGAACTGCAATGAGGTTTGTGCCGTGTTGTATTACCCATTCCCACACCCTCATGGCCTCCCTGCAAAGGGGGTAGGAGTGTGTGCCTCCTTGTTTGTTGAGGTAATACATCACCGCAGTATTGTCTGTTTGTAACAGGAGAGTACTCGGTGGAATCTCCGACTGGAATGCTTGCAGGGCATAAAGGACCGCCCTCATCTCCAATATGTTGATATGGAGATGAGATTCCTGGGTAGTCCATATTCCCTGAGACCTCACCCCGTTCAAGTGCGCTCCCCACCCCAGCCCTGAGGCATCTGTGGAGAGTGTTATCACTGGGGACGGCGCTGAAGGGAACCCCCACTGAGAGGGTTCCTGGATCTAGCCACCATTGCCAGTCCCGAACCACGGCCTCGTGATTCTGACTGGATGCTGCAGATGGTCTTGCCTTTGGTCCCACTGCACCCTTAACATCCACTGGGTTACCCGCATGTGGAGTCATGCCATCGGGACTGTTGGAATGGCCGCAGTCATGTGTCCGAGCAGGCGAAGGACCAATCTGGCCGGGACGGTCTTCTTCGTTGATAGGTCCCTTATGAGGGATCGTATGCATTCCACTCTGTCTTCGGGAAGAAAAGCTTTCCCCTTGACAGTGTCCAGAACTGCCCTATGAACTGCAGTTTCTGGGACAGTACCAGGAGAGACTTCGTGGTTGATTAAGATGCCCAGGGAACTGAAGAAGGGGCCTGGGTATCTGAATGGCCAACAGCAATGCCTCCTTGGAGGAGGCCATGAAACCAATCGTCCCAAGTGCGGGAACCGTGACTACCACTCACTCTCAGAGGCGCTGCCGACTACCATGCATTTGGTGAATACCCTGGGTGCTGATGACAGCCGGAAGGAAGCGCTCGCGGAACTGATAGTGGCGACTGAAAACCTCGAAGCGCGGAACCTCCTAGCGCCTGAGCAATAGGGATGTGCAGGTAGGCATCCTGCATGTCCAAGGACGCATAGAAGCGTCCTTCAGCATGGGGATTAGTCTGGGAGGGTCACCATGCGAAGCGCGCAAAAGCACCGACATATTGAGGTCGCTGAGGTCCGAGATTGGATGGAGGTCCCCTGTTTTCTTTGGAACCAGGAAGAAGTGTGAATAATAACCTGCTCCTCTCTGGTTTCCTGGAACATGCTCCAAAGCTTCTTTCTGTAGAAGCGTGAGCACTTCCTGCCTTATGAGCAGAGCGTGCTGACCCGAGTAACGGGAGAGCAGAGGAGGCCTTGTGGGGGCTTGTCTAGGAATTCTATATAGTGGCCTTTTTCGACCAACTATAGCACCCACCTGTTGGTGGTGATCGACCGCCACCCTGGCAGGTGGTCTGCGATGCGACCCCCGACCTTTGTTTCCCGTTGATCCTGAGGAGGGCGGGGGCCGGGAAGGAGTCATGCTGTGGCAGCAGAGGGTCTTGCAGGTTGGGCCGACTTGGTAGCACGTTGGCCTCTACCTGAGGACGTCTTGGCCTGGGCTTTCCGAGAGAAGGAACCCCTCTGTTGTTGGCCGGAACGAGGTTGTTGCCTCTGAGTCTGGCTGCGAAGACGACCCTGGTTCCTACGAAAGGAACTGAGTCTAGATCTGTACACGGCCTGGACAGATCTAACCGCCTTCCCAGCTTCCTGTAATTTGGTGATGACCTTTTCCGAGGCTTCACCAAACAAAACTTCGCCATGAAAAGGCGCGTCCATAATGTTTTTCTGGACGTCCGGGGTAAACCCAGAGACACGGAGCCTTGAGTGTCTCCAGAGACATATGCCTGAGGCTGCCACTCTGGCCGAAGAGTCCGCGGAGTCGTACGCGACTCGGAGCACCTGGGTCCCCACGTGTGAACCCGTGCGGAGGAGCTGAAGGAGTTCCTCCTTTTGGCCACCGTCTGGCAATATCTCTGCCAGTTCCTGTCCCTGTTCCCACAGCGCGTTCTGGAACTGAACCATGTCGGTCAGGTAATTCAATGATCTAATGGCGCAAGTCGCTGCCGCGTAAGCGCGCCTGCCCAGCACGTCCAATTGCTTGGACTCCAGGTCTGGTGGCTGTGTGCTCAGATGTTGCGGTTTCTGAGACCGGTCATGAGAGGCTGAAATGACCAGGGAGTCGGCCAGAGGATGATTAGCCAGGTACTGGTCCTCCCTTGGGACCTTGTACAGGCGGTCAGCCTTCTTCGGGATTGCCGGGGTCAAATGTGGACGCTTCCACGCTGCCTTGGTGACGCCCATAGTGTGTCCACCAAGGGTGGCACTACCACAGGCTTCAATGATCTTTGCTGAAGGTAGCGGGCAAGGTAGTCTTTCGGGTCGAGTTCCTCCGCATCCCATCCCATGTTCTCTTGGATGTGTCTCACTATCTCGGAGAACGAGGGGTCATCCAGAGGAGACCTAAGGAGGTCGCGTGGGTCCGAAGAGGGGATGCTGATTGGTGAAGGAGACCTGGAGCATTCAGAGATGTCAGATCTGGAATCCTCCGTAGACGGTGAATACCGACGTCTTCTAGGTCTCTTGGGGCTGGGTGACCCTGAAGAGGATCTTGACGGAGGCCTACTCTTTTCTGTAGATCTGCCCCTAGGAGGTGCTGCTGGCTCCTGGGGGGAAGGTGCTCGGACTGCTGATCCTTTTGGTGAAAGAGGGGGTGCAGGCGTCGATGGTGCCGCGGGTGCGGGAGGAGGGTGCGTGGTGACCACATCCTTTTTGATGGTGTCCCACCTGAAAGTGAAGAGCTCCTTCACTTCCGCCAAGTTTAAACCCGACAACGGACCGGGTGCTGGTGGCCTGTCATCGGGGCCGGCCGTCGGCTCCCCAGGGGTCTCAGGTTTTGGAAAGGGCTCCCATGGGAGTTCGACGGGTCCGGAATCGCCCGCCTGGTCTTCGGGCTGAGTAGACTCCTCCTCCGACAACGCCTCCCGACTGACGGTGGCGGCAGTGTGGTCCTCCTGGCTGCGGTATCCGGACGTCGGTCCCCGCGCCGGTGTCCTGGGGGTGAATGCCTGACCCGGCGGCAGATGACGAACACGCCGGCTCCGAGAATGTTTATGTATCTTGGCCGACATCGGGTGGGCAGACGTCCGCTTAAGGGAGGTCAGCTCCTTAGTCTTGCGTTGGGGTGACGGCGGCAGGGAGACTGACCGGACGTCGGAGGCTGTGTGCCGGGAAGATGACTTGTGATACTCCCCTGACCTGGACGAGGCCTTAGCCGAGGAAGTGAGCCTGGAGGTCTTGGCAGGCCGCAGAGTAGAAGAACCACTGGCTGATTTGACCACGACTGGGGGAGGCTGAGAGTGGGCTCTAGACGGGGAGCGGTCCGACCTGGAGCCGGAGCTGCGGGAGTCCGAGGCCCTGAAGGGGGATCTAGGTCTCACCTTCTCCCGGTGCTTCTCGTGGTGCCTGTGCAACTTCCCCAAAGATTCCCCTCTGGAGGAAGGTTCCATGGCCTTAAGCTTTTCTTCAAGAAGGAAAGTCTGGAGAGCCTTCTGTCTGCAGATTCTCGTTCGGCTGTTAAAGCTCTGACAGAAGGAGCAAGCCTGGGTGTCATGATCCGGGCCCAGGCACCGAACGCAGGCCGAATGAGGGTCTTTGAAAGGAATCTGCTTCCCACAGGCACACTTGAAGAATGGCCTCCACTGAAGTTGGGAGGACATCAGGCAGAAGAAACGACTGAAAAATAGATTTCCTCCGAAGTTTGGAAGAGATTTCCTGGTCGTCCTTGGCAGCTAGACTTAACTGATGAAAGTCGAGACATGCAAAAGTCGGCAGGCGGGAAAGAACTGGAGATTCTGGGGACCGCCTCCTTATATACTACGCCTGACGTTGGGGTGGGACCGATGTGAGGGCGGTCCCCGCTGAAGACTGCTAGCTAGAAAATTTCCGTGGGTCCTGGCGCCTGCCGGCTTCAGTCCCTAATGGTGTAACCTGCTGCAGGAGCTGTATCTCGAAGAAGATGTACTTCTTCACACAAAGAGTAGTGAATGCCTGGAACAGCCACCCAGTGGAGGTGGTGGGGGCAAAAACTGTAACGGAATTCAAGAAAGCATGGGACAAGCAAAAGGGAACCTTAATGGATAGGGAAGGGAGGGCTATGCCGGAGATCAAGTATGGTCTGCGGTATTACAGTAGGGAAAGGGAACATTCCAGGAGTAGCACACTAAGCCGAAGCTTGTTTCCAGATGTGACCTGGGAGCACATGGAAGTTAAGTGACTTACTCAGGATCACACGGTATGCACCTAAGTGGCTGTGGGATTCAAACTCAGATCTACAGCTCAGAGCCTTAACCCATTGCGCTATACTGCCTCCCAGTAGGTAGGGAAAATGGGCAGACTGTGTGGGCCAAGCGGTCCTCATCTGCCATCAACTTTTATATTTCTATGGATCTGTTGAACTGCTGCTTTCAAGAACCTCAATGTGACTGAAGTTACGCTGATGCGTGTTGGTGCGAGCCCCTCTTGGCAAATGGCTAGCAATGGCCGATGGACCTCTTGGCTCACTGAGCCAAAACAAAAAAGCATGATTTACAAACGGCGCTCAGGAGGGCTCCAATTCACAAATGGAGGTCTGCCCAAGAAAACACTGAGACCCAAATGATCAGACTACTCACAGAATGATTGCGATGGCCATCTATGAGGCACACTGAACACCAATGAAAACAAGTGTAAAGTCACCAATAAAACAAGTAAAGTCATAAAATTATTTTGTTTGCCCCACTGAAACACATGGACAAAAGAGGTAGAGGGTGGGTCTAACACTGGATTAGCATGCTAGGGAGAGAAGCAACATAAATGTTATGATAGTACTACCTCAGTAACTGCACCCCCAAAAAAATACACACACACACACAAAACAAAGATAAGTTCCTTATCAAAGTGCTCAGAGACCTAGCAACACCCTAATTTAGAGGCAGGGAATCCATGCACAGCAGGCAGTAGAATATGGGTAAAGAAAAATAGCAGGTTATTCAATTTGAAAGCCACAGCTTAACAGACAAGATTTCTAAATTTAGGGGTGCTCCCTGTCACCAGGTAGCCCCAACCTACTCCACAGTTGCGTCTTTCTTTTTTTATCACAGATCTTTTTTTCCTCCCACCAGCGGAGCGGATCTCCACGGTCTCCGGCCACCAGCACCCCGGGCCTGGTCTGGTACCCCCACAGAGCCGGCCAATATCACTCTCGCACTCCGTGGCAGGATCTTCTTAGGAGCTGGGGGGCACTGGGCTCGGCCATCAGCCACCGAGACTGCCACCCTGCTATTTTCTGCCCTAGTTTTTCCTCCCCAGAAAGCCAGAACGTGCAATGGTGTCTGAGTACATATGTGCTGACGCCCGCTGCGCTCTCCCCCCAGCTTCTTACCCGCTGCTGTAGTGCGGTTGGCCTCTGCCAGTCTCCACTACAGTGCGCTGTAGTACCCAAACCCTCCCCAGAGGAAGGAGAGTCGTCGTGGGACGCTCAATCCTTCCTACCCCCTGGCAACCCCTGGCGGCCTGAGTCTGTTCCCGAACCCGGGTTGCCGGTGTGGCATCCAGTGCCTCAACCCTCAGCGCCACCAGGCCAGCTCACAGTTGCGTCTTTCTAATAAAACAATAAACTTTCTTGGAGGGAATCTTCTATGCTGTTGACCCTTTGGTGGTACAGCGAAGTCTAAATAGTTCTTGCTATCTAGAAGGTTCATGTGCCCAGGGTTCTATGCTGTACTACAGCTTTGGGCTGTAGTATTACCCTTAGTGGGGGTGCATATTACCCATATGCAGTAAATACCCATCAACAATATGGAGCGCTACAGAAAGAGGGAGGGGCAAAAACAGTGCGGGGTTCAATAATGCATGGGAAAGGCAAAAGGGAATCTTAGGGTATGGGAAGGGGGTGTGAGTGAATGGGATGGAGATCAAGTAGGATATGCACACAGGGTTGAGACGCTGAGCACCATACCTTGCGCCATGCCAGCGACCTCGGGTTGCCGGGGGTCAGAAGGGGAGGGAGAGGACCAAGCGTCCAACGGACTGCTTTCCTTTCTCAGGGATGGCTGTCATCCTGCTCCTTGGCTGCCTACTAGTGGGGGCCGGAGGGCAGTGTCAGAGGCTGGGAGACACAGAAGCATGGAGACGCGACGTGCACATACCTCCACACAGGCACGTTCACGCTGTGAGGGGGAGGTGAGTGTACAGGGAGAAAAAGAAAAGTACAGAAAAAAGCAATTAATAAAAAAAAAAAAAAAAAAAAAAAAAATGGAGTGTTGTTGGGCTCTATACTTTTTCCATAAAGCTAGAGGCTATAAGGTGCTGCATAGTGACAGGGAAAAAGTAACGTGACTGTATGTCTAAAAAAGGCACATTTCACCAGCACTCTTAAAATTGGGCATATGTCCCTTTAATTAGTGTTACTTCTAAATAACAGTGTAGATACAAAATGCCAGCTTGTTCAAATGGGTGTAAAAAAATGCATAAAAAAATTGTGCAAATTGTTCGCAAATAATGCTTCTACTCCTCGCATAGAACAGTCACAAGTCAGTAGGCAGTTTTGTAAAGATACAGTACTTTACCCCACGGCTCCTTATTTTACTTGTTCTTCGTGACTATTGCCTAATACACCACACCACACAAGAGAGGATTGTTTGTTGAGGTAATACATCACCGCGGAATTGTCTGTTTGTAACAGAAGGGTACCCGGTGGAATCTCCGACTGGAAGGCCTGCAGGGTGTAAAGAACGGCTCTCATTTCCAGGATATTTATGTGGAGATGAGTCTCTTGGGCTGTCCACAGGCCCTGAGACCGGACACTGTCGAGGTGCGCTCCCTATCCGAGCCCTGAGGCATCCGTGGAGAGTGTCACAATTGGAGACAGCGCAATGAAGGGGACTCCCGCCAATAAATTCTTCGGATCTAACCACCATTGCCAATACCGGATTACGGTCTTCGTGATCCAGATTGGGAGCTGCAAATGGTCTTGCTTTTGATCCCATTGGACCTGTAACATCCACTGGGTCACCCGCATGTGGAGATGGGCTAGGGGGACTGTTGCAATAGCCGCAGCCATGTGTCCGAGCAGGCAAAGGACCAATCTGGCAGGAACGGTCTTCGTCAAAATGTCCCTGATGAGGGATCTGATGTGTTCCGCTCTGTCCTGGGGAAGGAAAGCTTTCCCCTAGATGGTGTCCAGAACTGCGCCAATGAATTGCAGAGTCTGTGACAGAACCAGGCGTGGCTTCTCTTGATTGATAATGATGCCCAATGTCTCGAACGAGACTGAGTATGATGAATAGCGGACATCAGGGCCTCCTGAGAGGGCGCCATGAGAAGCCAGTCATCCAGGTAGGGGAACACGTAGTGGCCTTGTCTCCTCAGAATCACCGCTACGACCGCCATGCACTTTGTGAAAACCCGGGGTGCCGATGACAGTCCGAAGGGAAGGGCTCCGAACTGATAGTGGTGGCCCTGGAACTCGAAGCGCAGAAACTTCCTGTGCGCTTGAGCAATGGGTATATGCAGGTAAGCGTCCTGTATGTCCAAGGACGCTAGAAAGGCATCCTGCTTGAGCATGGGAATCAGACCTGGGAGGGTCACCATGCGGAAGCATTTGTACAAGAATGACTCGTTGAGATCGTTGAGGTCCAGTATCGGATGGAACCAGAAAGAAGTGAGAATAATATCCTGCACTTCTCTGGTTCCTTAGAACATGCTCTATAGCTTCTTTTTTGAGAAGCGTGAGCACCTCCTGCTGTATGAGCAGGGCGTGCTGACCCGAGTAACGGGAAAGCAGGGGAGGTCTTGCTGGTGGGTGGTCGAGAAACTCTATGAAATGGCCTTTCTTGACCAGTTGGAGAACCCACCGGTTGGCGGTACTCGACTGCCACCCTAAAAAGTGGCGAGCAATGTGACCCCCGACCTTCTGTGCCCACTGATCCAGAGGAGGGGCGAGGGCCGGGAAGGAGTCATGCTGTGGCAGCATTGGTCCCTGCAGGCTGGGCAGGTTTAGCGTAGCATTGGCCTCTGCCTGGGGACGACTTAGCCTGGGCTTTGCGATGAAAAGTGCCCCTTTGTTGCTGGCTGGAACGTGGCTGCTGCCTTTGCTGCCAGCTGCGAAAACGGCTCTGGTTCCTACGAAAGGAACCAGGCCTAGATCTGTACATGGCCTGTACAGACCTGACTGCCTTCCCAGCATCCTGGAGTTTGGTGATAACCTCCTCCGAGGGTTCACCAAAGAGAACTTTGCCGTTGTAGGGGATGTCGAGAATGTTCTTCTGTATGTCCGGGGTGAAGCTGGAGACACGGAGCCAAGAGTGTCTCCGGAGACAAACGCCTAAAGCTGTGGCTCTGGCAGACGAGTCCACAGAATCGTATGCGGCTTGTAATACTTGGGTACCCACATCAGACCCTGTGCGGAGAAGGTTTAGGAGCTCCGCCTTCTGATCGCCATCCGGGAGTTTATCGACCAGGTCCTGGCCCTGTTCCCACAGGGCGTTCTGAAACTGTACCATGTGGGTTAGGTAGTTCAGGGACCTGATGGCACATGTAGCAGCCGCATACATGCACCTCCCCAGGGCATCCAATTGTTTGATTCCTGGTCCGGTGGCTGTGTGCTCATATGTTGTGGTCTTTGGGACCGGTCATGCGAGGCCATAATGACCACGAGTCTGCCAGAGGTTGTTGAGCCAAGTACTGGTCCTCTCTCGGGGCCTTGTACAGGCGATCAGCCTTCTTCGGCACAGCAGGAGTGGAGTGCGGACGCTTCCACGCAGCCTTGGTGATGTCCACGAAGGTGTCCACCAAGGGTGGCATTACCACAGGCTTTGGATCTTTCTGCCGAAGATACCGGGCAAGGTGCTGTCGTTCGTAGTCGAGGTCTTCAGCATCCCACCCCATGTTGTCCTGGATGTGCCTCATGATCTCAGCGAACGAGGGATCATCTGGAAGAGACCTGGAAAGGTCATGTGGGTCAGGTGAGGGAATGCTGAGTGGAGAAGGAGATCTGAAATAATCCGAGATATCCGATCTGGAGTCCTCCTCTGACGGAGTGTACCGACGACACCTGGGTCGCTTGGGGCTGGGAGACCCTGATGGAGATCTTGAGGGAGGCCTTCTCCTGTCTTTGGATCTACCTCTAGGAGGTGGAGTCTGCTCCTTAGGGGTTGGTGGTTGTCCTGCTGGCCCCTTTGGTGGAAGAGGGGGCGTAGTAGGAGGAGGAGTAGTAGGAGGGGGAGGGGGGAGGAGGAGGTTTAACAGGGACCACATCCTTTCGGATAGTGTCCCACCAGAAAGTAAAGAGTTCTTTTACTTCTTCTATGTTCATGCCCGATGACGGGCCTGGTGCCAGTGGTCTGTCGCCGGGATCAGGCGTCGGATCCGCGGGTGTCTCCGGGGTGGGCGAAGGTTCCCTCGGGAGCCCGGCATCCTCAGAGTCGCCCGCCTGGTCTTCAGGCAGTGCAGTGTCCTCCTTCGTGGAGTCCCTGTGACCGGTGTCCACCGGTGACTGGGGGGGCGGTCTTCGGCTCTGGTGACTGTGATGCCGACGCCTTTGGGTCCAGCGAACGCCTGGCCTGCGTCTGGTGCCTGGCTGGTGTCCTCGGTTCCGGCGAATGCCTGGCTGATTTTGTGTGTTTGGCCGATGTCGGGTCCAACATCCGCTTTAGGGACGTCAGGCCTTTGGTCTTCCTTGGTGTTGGATCCGGACCTGTGGGAGGCTGGGAGACCGATCTGGAGTTGGGGTCCCGACGTCGGGTCGATGAGGAAGACTTGTGGCATTTGGAAGACTTAGAAGAGGGCCGAGAGGGAGTGGAGGAAGCCGAGGGCCTTGAAGTCTTAATGGGCTGGAGAGTCGAAAAACCACCTGAAGCCCTAATTTTAACCAGAGGGGGCTGAGACCGAGCCCTGGAGGGAGAGCGGTCCCATCTGGAGGAGCTACAGGAGTCCGAGGCCCGGTTCGGGGATCTGGACCTTACTTTCTCCAGGTGTTTGTCCTGGTGTTTATGGGCCTTGTACTTTTTTTTTTTTTTTACAAAAACGTAACCAGTTGAGTTTTTTGCTTATGTAGGTGCATTCTACTCTAATATTGGTACAGGTATGTGCTTATGGAATCACTGTTGCAAACTGAGGCAAAACCGAGGGGCAAAGCTGACAGTGCCCCTTTAAGTGAGAAATACTGTAGGCCAAAATCAGACAAGGAAAGCAAGCATTTCAACAAAGCATTTACAGGATATGTTAAAGAGTCCAAATTCCTGGAAGCAACCCACAAAGTGAACTACTGTCATTTCAAGGAATAAGTGCAGTACGTCTGGTAGAAGGCTTTGAACGCTTTCTAGCTGCAATCAGGACATCAGCAACCTTAAGGGATACCCCAAAACGAGCAATGGCTATGTTTTCAAGAGCCAGGCATGCAGATGTAGGGACTTCAGATTTGGATGGACCAGGGATCCCTTGTTTTATGACAACAGATCTGAACAAAGAGATAGAGGGATAGAAGGTTCCACTGCCAGAAGGTGAAAGAGCGGAAACCATATCTGCAAAGGCTATAACGGAGCAAGGCAGGTAAGAGTGGCATTCTTCACCTAATGTTTAGGCAGAACTCTCTGTATTAGACAAATGGGGGGAAATGCATATAGGAATTTCCCTTTCCAAGACAGGGACAATGCGTCTCATCAACAAACTCCAGGCCCTGGAGTGAGGGAGCAGAAATGCGGCAGTTCTGTACATTCCATCTTACGAGGCAGTCGTTTACAATGGAAATCATCAGTTGCCATTCATGAATCATTGACTAGGACCTGCTTAGCCAGTCTACCAAGACATTCTGGAGACCTGGGAGACAAACAGTGATAGCTGAAGGCCATGAGACTTGAGTCCATTACCACTCTCTCATTGTTTCTCTGCATAGGGAATATGAGTGTATGCCCCATGTTTGTTGATGTAATGCATCACATTGACATGGTCTGCCTGGATTAACAGAGAACTGGGAGAGAGGTGGTTCTGAAATGCCTGGAGGCTGTACAGGACAGTCCTAATTTCTGGGACATTTATATGCAGCTCGAACTCCAACTTGGGCCATGATCACTGTATCTGGTATGGGCTGAGATGGGGACCCCAGCTGGAGCTCAAGGCATCCATAGCAATGATCTGTACAGGGACTGGTACAAGGAATGAAATGCCCTTCAGTAGATTTTCATGATCCACCCACCATAACAATGTTCTGCAAAGAGGAGACATGAAGAGAATAATTTGGTCCATCTCATCTGTCAACTGATCCCACTAGACCCAGAGTGTCCACTGAAGGATCCTCATATGAAGGTGTGCCAGTGACACAGTTACTATGGCCAAAGCCATGAGATGCAGCTCTGTTGTTGCAGAGGCAAAGTATCTCATGTATACCAATTGTGCCTGGGAAATCAGAATGTCTGCCCTGTCCTGTGGCAGAAGAACTCATCCCTTCTCTGTGTCCAAGACTGCCCGTACACACTGCAGTATTTGGCAGGGACTAATCACAGACTCTGGCACATTTACTGGACCCCCAAGTCGAACAACTGACATGTCTGAGACAAAGCATATAACAGAGCTTCCCTGGAGATGGCCTTGATGAGCCAGTCATCCAGACAGGGGAACACATATACAGGTTACTCACCTGTAACAGGAGTTCTAGGAATTGTATATGTTGTTCATCCACACTTATTGGCAGGTTCCTTGCCGCTTTAAATCTTGCTGGAAGGTCTTCAAGCTGGCTCCTCCCACCCACCCGGGTGGTAAAACTCCCGGCTTCGCCCCATGACGCCAGATCTAGCCCGCTGGAAGCCAGGTTGTGCGTCGGAGCCGGGGAGGCCGGGTGGGTCGTGTGGATGAACAACATATACCATTCCTAGAACTCCTGTTACAGGTGAGTAACCTGTATTACTAGGGACATGGGTATGTTGTTCATCCACACTTATTGTAAGACTCCTAGCAGTTCTCCGGGAGGAGGGAGGCAAGGCGCTCATCCCCTACTTAGGTATGAAGACTGGAGAACCGAGGCCTCGACCAACATCCCGGCGTGACCCAAGGTCGATGTGGAAGGGGGAAATGGTATAGCCTGCTTTCAGGTAGAAGCCCTGAGGATATCCTAGACAGCAGTATCTTCGGAAGCAGCCACCGATGCAGCGGAAGGGCGGGTAAAATGAGCACTTATCCCTCTGGGAGGCTCCCTGCCCGCCCACCTACAGCGGAGACCTATGCAGGAGGTGACCCACCTGCTCGTCGTCTGCTTGGCTGCAGGTCTGCGAGGTGCGGCTTCAGCGTAGATGACAAACAGCTGGCGAACCTCTCCCGAACTTCAGCCCTACGCTCTCTGGGTAGATGAGCGTGAAATAGGGTCCCCATGGATCCTATATATGGCCTCCGAGGCGTGAATGGGGATGAACCCCGGCAGAGGCAATACCCGGTTAGGGAAAGACTCCACCACCACCTACGGAAGGAACTTCGGGTGGGGGCAGGACTACCTTGTCCCTGTGGAAGACCAGATAGGGAGATTCAAAGGAGTGCCTGGAACTCTCCCCTCCTTCTGGATGGCAGGGTAGCCCCAAGAAGGTGTTCTACCACAACAGGTGGGGACTCGCACCTGTGCAAAGGTTCGAACGGCTTGCCCGTGAGCTAATCCCATACCAACGCAGATCCCACAGAATGGGGATACTCTCCCCAAAGGGGAGGTGTGATCAAGGCCTAGAAAGTGCCAGACTACCTATTCTGTGCCACCGACTGCCTTCCGGCCCGTGCCCGGAAGACAGGGGTGACCAAAAGAGGCACCTAGAGGGTCATCAGCCGAAGCCCTAGTTCAAAAGGAACAGACCACAGATGGTCCGGAATGCTCGCCGAGGGACGGGAGAGGGGCCCAAGCCCTATCCCAACACCAAATGGAAAACTCTTCCATTTGAAGTTGAGCAAGTTTGGCCGACTTCTGGCAGGACGCCTCGAAAACGTCGAGGACCTTGCCGAAGGACCCAAGGCCAGGCCCCTAGCCGCACAGGGACCAGGCCTTCAGGTGCAAGGATTGAAGGTCCAGATGAAAACCTTCCCCTGAAGACTGCGATCAGGACTGGGCGGGCTGGAAGCCGCCTCGGGAGCCTGGGGCTGAGACTGAGGAGAGCTGGATACCAGAGCTGGCAATCCAGTCTGGGACTACCAGCATTGCCTGTGCCTAGTCCCTCTTTGCCTTGCCCGTGGGTCAAGGGAATGGGGGAGAGGCGCAGAAAGGCCCGGGTTCCGCGGCATCCCCTACAGCAAACTTGCTGAGGGGACGGGCATGAGACAGTCTCAGCCTCGTATTTTCCCTGGAGGGAAGGAGGGAGAAGATACTGTGCTACCTCTAGCAGGGGAGACCACTTGTGAGGCGCAGCCTATGTCCGGCTTAGAGCATCAGCCAGGGAGCTGGAGGCTCCTGCCATCGAATGGCTAGGAAACCGCCTCCCGGCTGCGCGAAAGACCCAATGCGGAGAGCCTCCTTGCGCAGAGGCAAGGGGCTCGACCGAAACTGGTGGGGTAGGTAGCACATGGTCGTGGCGTTGTCCGCTTGGACTTAACCACTAGACCCCGCACAAATGGAGCGAGCGGTGCAAGCAAGTGGACCGCTTAGAGCTCCAGCGGGTAGGAAGACGTTAGGACTCCCGAGAGGACCAGAGGCGGAGCACTCTGTATTCCCCTAGATGGGCACCCCCACCCATCCAAGAAGCATCGGTCGGAGAAGACCGTCGACTCAGGGCGGGCGGACGAACGGGATGTCCTCCTGCAAGAGCTGGAACGGTTCGAGGGAGAGCATTCCCCTAACTCCTGGGCTGTAGTCACGAACTGGTCCGAAGGAACGCAGCACTGTGACCGCTTGCTGGCCAGTCCCCACTAGGGGAACGCATGAACCAGCAAGTCCAACAGACCATGCTGGAACCGGCCGACATGAGCCCAGGAGGTGCAGGAGGTCCCGGCAGGGCACAATTGCCCAGTTGGACCTGACTAGGTAAGGGAGGAAGAACCTCAGCCCTGTCTGCCAGGAGCCGAGCTTGGACTCAAGAGTTGAGCCTCGTCCCGAAGAAGGATCACCCGCTAAGACACGAGTTCCAACGTGGCTCCGAGGAGGAGACCAGTCTGAGAGCCAGAACTCTGGATCGCCCCTTCCGCCTGGAAGGGTTGTAGTCAGCCGCCATCCGGGTGGGTTACACCCGGACCCTCAATGCCAGAAAGCTGCTGAGCAGAGACCGAAGGGCCTGGCTTGGAACTTCGTAAGGAGATCCCCGCTTAGGAAAGGGAGGAGTCTCCCAAGAAGCGGACGGAGCAGTAAGTATGTCCTGGAGGTCCAGAAAGAAGCCACCGCCTCGTTCTGAGGATGGGATATCTGAGGCAGAGAGACCAGCCAGGCATGTGGGAAGAATGGAGCAAGCCCCGTCCATTGGGACCAGGAAATACCTGGACACGAACCCAGGATCTGAAGGAGGATCCATGACCTTCCTGATCACCTCTAATTAGAGACCGGAAAAGTCGGCCCAGCGGGCCGGACAACGACTGTGGGACCCAAGACCCCTGTGGGCGACGCTCGAAAGGGTGGTACCTGCTCCGCAACCCCGAGGCAGGGCCTTCCTAACACTTCCGACACCTGGAGGTCCGGGAGCGGACCAGGTGGAGGAGGTGCAGAGCAGTCTCCCCATGGGGGAACCCGGGTAGGGGCGACGGGGCCGGGGACAGCGCCCCATAGCCCGTCACTGAGCAGGCTTGGAGGAGAAATTGGCCGAGGGAGCTCCCAGGCCTTTACCTCCCTGCTTCCTTTTAGAGGAAGACGCTGGCTTGGAGTCAGGCCGCCCAGCGCAAGCCTACTGGCCCTCGTGCTGGGCCGGTCGAGCCGCAGGGACCGGGGGGAAAAAGGGCTTACGCAAAGGCTGCCGGCTGCCCTTGTCCCTCCGGGAGAGAGTGACCAAGTCTGGAGTGGCATCGGACTTCTCAGTCCCCTGGAGGTGTCCCTCCACTCCAGGGCCGAAAAGGTCAGTCCCCAAGAAAGGGATGTCCGCCAACTTGTGCTGGGTTTCCAAAGAAAAAGAGGATAACCTTAGTCACGCCCTGCGGTGCATGGCCACTGCGGCCGCCACAGATCTGGCACAGGAATCACCTAAGTCCAGAGCAGTCTGGAGCTGCTGCTTAGCCACCACCCTACCCTGGTCCCGCACCCGCCGGACCGTGGTCCTCAGGTCGGCCGGGAGATGAGGGAGCACCTTGTCCAGGGAGCCCAAAAGGGTGTGGGAGAAATGTTCCATCAGTGCAGCCAAGCTGGCCTGTCAGAGGCCTAGGGAGGAGCACAGCGTAAACCTTGCGCCCGACGTAGTCCATCCTTTTGGACTCTTTGTCGGGGTGCCTATCCACATCCCAAGCGTTCCCCGAACACTGGAAAACATTGTCGGTAACTAACCCCTCGGCCGAGGGGTGGTCCGAGAAACCGGGCAAAGAACCGACAGGGACAGAGTACTTCCTGGCTGAGGGCGCAGGACAGGAAGTAGGCCGCCGCCAGAGCTCCAAGGCCGGGCCTACAATGGCCTCAGCCACCAGGAAGGCCTCCGAGGGAGAACCCCTTCGGTCTAGAATCTCCGTCAGGGGATAAGGGGCCCGTTTGGACACGGGCTCGAGCTGCATCCCGGTGAACTCTGAGATGAGCTGAAGCAGACCCATGAAGGACTATGGGGCTGTCGTCCACAGAATGTTCCGGAGAGGACCCCGGGTCCTCCTAACTGGGGAACATAGAGGAGTCGACTTCGGACTCAGAGGGGTCTGCAAAGAGCTGCCTCAGGCCTGAGTCACTCTTTGCCCGCCGAGGGCGAGCAGGAGTGAGGGGGACAGACAACCTGTGGGACAGGTCGTGACCCAACCGAGGTTCCACCGAGGGCGGTGGGGCAGTAAGGTTCGGACGAACAACAGGCCCGGGAGTGGGCACCTCGACTGCAGAGAGCGGTTGAGTCGGCCGATCAGCCGGCAGCTGCTTGCCGGATGGGGAATGAATCGGAGTCGACTGATTCCCAGAAAACAACTGCTGCCACATGGATTCCTTGTAGCGTCGACGCCACCTGCATTGAAGCCTCTCCTTATCCGAGGAGGGTGACAAGGAAGAACGGTAATGCCACTTAACTCAGTGCCCCGACCGAGAAGGCCGAAGTCGGCGTGAGCGGCTTGACCGAGAGGAGGACCGAGACCTGAATCCTCGGGGAAACCAAGGGCGGGTCTGGGAAGGGCGGGCGCGCCGCTCCTGCCTTGGTCGAAGAAAGGGCCAAGGCCTGTCGACCAAGGTACAGGCAGAACTCGCCTCCGCCCGGGGAACCGGCGAAGGGATGGCGGCTCCAGCAGAAGACAGCCGGATGGCCGGTCGAGACTCGACAACGTCGATGGGAGTCCTGGCCAGCTGACGGCGGGGACACCCGTGAAACGCGGCGTGAGCCCACCCTCGACCCGAAGTAGAGCGGCCGGACCAGGCAGGGAGAGACTCTCCGCTCCTCCCAGCGCCCGACGAAGGACTTAGCCTGCTACTCCTTGGACTTGGGCGAGGCAGGTCGAAGTCCTCTCCCTTGAGGAAAGGGACTGGTGAGCTCCTTGAGCGAAGCTGCATGAGGAGAACTCAAGGAGAGCGGGATGGGCGCCGCGACGAGGAGGAAGAGGAGGGCAGCGCCCCCTCCCGGAGGAAGGGAAAGATCAGGCTGTTCAACCGAGACAGCCGGCCGCAGACACTACCGAAGTCTCCGAGGAACTTTCCCGAGCGGAAAAATTCAGGTCGCCCGAGCCCTGAACGGGCCGCACGATCCTCCAGAGAGCTGGTCGAAGGTCACAGCAAAAATTGCAAGTTGCGGATCATGATCCATGTCAAGGCAGTGAGCATGACGTGGAGTGCTGGTCTTTCCTGGAGAATTACAGGCGCCTCCGAGCCAAGCAGCAGATGCGTCATCGCCGCGTGAGAGAAAAAGATCAAGTTTGGTAGAAACTTCCAATTAAATTCAAGACCAAAAATTTCAGGAACTAGTCGAAACGCAGAGCGCTAAGGAGGGAAACCTGAGCTTCCAAGCGGTAAGGAAGATTCAAGGCCATGGGGCGGAGCCGAGTTTTACCACCCGGTGGGTGGGAGGAGCCAGCTTGAAGACCTTCCGGCAAGATTTAAAGCGGCAAGGAACCTGCCAATAAGTGTGGATGAACAACATATCCATGTCCCTAGAAATAGGCCTTCCCTGCGAAGGGCTGCTGCTACTACTGCCAAGCATTTGGTAGAGACCATCACAGATAAGACAAGTCAAAGGACAATACTCTGAACTGATGTTCACCCTCCAGCATACCGTGGAGGTACTGTCTGTGGGATTTCCTGATCTCTACATGAAGGTATGCAACCTTCATGTCCAGAGAACAAAGCCAGTTCCTACTTGCAGAAGGGGGAATCAGAGTATGCAGCGATACAATTCAACACTTTTTGTATTCGATGTACAGATTGAGATCCCTGAGATCTAACACAGGATGCACATCCCCTGTCCATTTTGGGACTAGGAAATGAATTTAACCATTGTGTACTTGTTCTTACTGTAACAGTAACATAGGAACATAGAAGTTGTTGGCAAATAAGGATCTCTTGGCCCACCTAGTGTGCCCCATATTCCCTACTCACTGTGTCACTGCAGACCCTACTCAATCTCCGGTCCCCCCCCCCCACCTCTGCCTTACTTCTAAAGTCCCCTTGTGTCTATCTCATGCATGCTTGACTCCTGTTCCCATTTTGGCACACATCACCTCTGCTGGGAGGCTGTTCCAGGCACCCACCACCCTCTCCGTAAGGAAGTATTTCCTCACATCTCCTCTGAGCTTCCACTCCATAGAGTTATCCCTTGTACTGGAGCATATTTTTCTATGGAAAATGCTACCTTCTTGTACCTTATTAATACCTGTGAGGTATTTGAACGTTTCTATCATATCCCTCCCTTTCCCGCATTTCCTCTACAGAGTACATATTTAGTTCCTTGAGTCTTTCCTTGTAGGGTTTTTCATGCAGGCCCTGCACCCTTTTGGTAGCCCTCCTTTGTACTGCTTCCACCCTATCTATGTCCTTCTGGAGGTGGAGCTTCCAGAATCAGACACAGTAACCAAGGAGGGGTCTTATCAGTGATCTATTACACAGGGGCAGTACTGCCTCCCTCTTTCTGCTGGTGATGGCCTTCCCTATGCAACTGAGCATCCTGCTAGCCTTCTCCACTGCCTTATCATATTGCTTGGTTACCTTCAGGTCATCAGAAATGATTACCCCAGGCCCCTTTTCTGTTTTGTGGTTGCTAATACCTCCCTGCTCATATGGTATGATGCCCCTGGGCTTCTGTGCCCAAGTGCATGATTTTGCACTTTTCTGCACTGAAACCCAGCTGCCATTCCCTTGACTATTTTTATAGCTTTTTCAGATAGTCCCTCATTCTTTCCACTCCCTGCCCGATGTGTCCACTCTGTTGCACATTTTTGTGTCACCCGCAAACAGGCATACTTTCCCTTCCAGCCCTTCTGCAATGTCGCTAATAAAGATACTGAAGAGGACCAGACCTGATACTGACCTTGCGGCACCCCACTGACTGGTCACCCTGCCATCTCCAGAGTGGACCCCATTTACTACCACCCTGCGACTCCTATTGCTTAGCCAAATTCTTACCCATTTTACCACTTTTGGATCCACTCCTAGGTTGCCCAGCTTGCTCAACAGTCATCTATGTGGAACGATGTTGAAGGCCTTACAGAAATCCAGGCAGGCCACATCTACCGCTCCTCCCTGATCCACTTCCCTGGTCATCCAGTCAAAGAACTCGATCAGGTTTGTCTAGCAAGACCTCCCTGCTGTCAAACCATTATTGCCTCGGATCCTGTAATCCACTGGTTACAAGGTATTCCCCAATCCTTTCCTTCAGTAGTGATTCCATTACTTTACCCACTACTGAAGTCAGGCTGACAGATCTGAAATGTCCTGCCTCCTCCCTATTTTCACTTTTGTGTAGTGGGATCACATCTTCCCTCCTCCAGTCCCTCACAACCTCCCCTGTTTCTAGTTATAGGTTGAACAGAGCTGTCAAGAGGTACAGCCAGCACCTCCTGCAGCTCCCTCAGTATCCTAGGGTGCACCCCATCGGATCCCATTGCCTTGTCTCACTTTTAATTGTGCTAGTTCCTTGAGGACTCTCTCCTCTGTAAAAGGACTAGTGTCCTCCACCCTTCATTTAATGACCTTTTCCCTTATCTTTGGCCCCGTACCTACCACTTCCTCTGTAAATACTGAACAAAAGTACTTGTTCAACATGTCTGCTTTTTTTGGTCCTCTTCCTCGTAAACCACCCTTCCCCTTTTAGCCCAACCATCCCTCCTTTGATATTTCTCTTCTCACTTACATATCTAAAGAATGTTTTATCTTTTTTTTTTTACTGACTGGGCAATATTCTCCTCAGTTTGCGCCTTTGCGCTCTTAACTGATCTCCCTGCCTCTCTGTTTCTCCTGGTAACGCTCCCTATCCCTCTCCTTCTGTGTCCTCTTGTATCTTCTCAATGCAATTAATTTTTTTTTTTTATGTTATTTTCTCTGCTACTTCTCTAGAGAACCACAGTGGTCTATTTTTCTTTTGCCCTTGTTAACCTGCCTGATGCAGAGATTTGTTGCCTTTTCAATCATAGGTATCATAGGTAGTAACAAGCAAAATACTTACGTCCACTCTGCTTGCCAATCCCTCAATGTTTAGAGCTCAGTAGTTCTGTCCCTACAAAAACTGCCCAACCTAAACTTGAAAGTTTCCATAGTTGAATTATGCACTACACTAGAAGGGAGGTTGTTCCAGAAAGAAATGACCCTCTGCGTAAACCAGTATCATCTTAAGTTGGTGTTCCACCAAGGCAAAACAGCTGCTTGCCGTGTCTCCTCCCACTGCACCGATCTGTCTTAAGTATAAGACCCAAATCCTCGTGCAGTTTGATGTCCCCCATTGTTCTAAAAAGCATACACATACAGCCTCAGTGCCTCCTGTACTGTAATGAATAAAGGTTTAAATGCCCTAATCTATCAGAGTATGGCAGGCTTTTAAGCCCAGTAACAGATCTTGTGGCCCTTCTCTGCACCCCCTAAATTCTAAGAATGTCCTTCCTTTTATATGAAGACCACACTTGTGCATAGTACTCCAGATGTGGCCTCACCAAGGCCCCGTACAATGGCATTAAAACCTTCTCATTCCTACTGGCAATGTGCCTTAAGATACAATTGAGATTTTGATTGGCTCTTTTGACCTGATCTTTACAGTGGGAACTAAATTTAAGATCATTAGTAATCTTAATTCCCAAATCCCTTTCCTCCAAGGTGACATTAAGGCTAACTTTTCCAAATTTATACACATAAGTTATTATTATGAGGACCCAAATGCATAACCTTACACTTAGCTGTGTTCAGCTCTAGTTTATTAATTCCAGTCCACTGTAAGATTTCATCTATAGCCCCTTGTAAAGATTGAGCTTCAATTGTATCATTCACTATTCTATCCACCCGGCAGGCATCTGCGAACTTAGCTAACCAAATGTTCGGGTCCTTAAATTTAAGAGTAGAGATGTAGATGTTAAAGAGGCAAGACCCCAGCACTGATCCCTGAAGTACCCACCTAGAAACTGGTGCCCCAATTCGACACGGTACCCTTAACAGTGACTCTTTCTTTTCTCCCCTTTAACCATTCAGAAATCCAGTTTAGGATACAAGAATTCACCCCAAGCTTAACCAAAGTATTCATTAACTCCAAATGGGGAATTTTATCAAACGCCTTAGCAAAGGCCATAAAGGACACATCTATTGCGTTTCCCCTATCCAACTCACAATTAACTTTTTCATAGAAAGTAAGTAGATTCGTCTGACAAGACCTAGACCTAGTAAAGTCATGCTGAAGGTGATCAGACAAACTTTGTTCTTTTAAAAACTCCTGTATCCTTTCCTTAAAAATGCCCTCCAACATCTACCCCATCAGTGAGGACAAGCTCACTGGTCTTAAGTTTGCTGGCTCAGATTTAGGCCCTTTCTTATGCAATGGCACCACAATCACAACTTTCCAGTCCTGAGGAACTTCACCTCTATCAAGGGAAGCCTGAAATATTTTAATAAGGGGTAGTGGCAGCAAATCTGCCAATTCATGCAACACTCTAGGATGAATATCATCTGGACCAGGGGATTTGTTGATGTCTAGCTTGTGTAACCTGTCCTTAACATCATTAGGATCAATAGCAATTTGCCCAGGTGATGATGGACACTTTAAATTGGGCATGGATGAAACCCCCGACATTAAAAACTGAACAGAAATACCTGTTTTGTATATCGGCTGTCACCTTTTCAGAAGCCAGTAAACCGTTGCTATTCCTAAAGGGGCCTATAACATTAGAACTACTTTTTGTACTGTTGATATAGGAAAAGAAGGACTTCTTGTTATCCATCACCCTGGCAGCTAAATTGACCTCCAGTTGGGCTTTGGCCTTTTTAATTAGATATTTCACCTTCCTTGTGCAAGTTCTCTAAATTTCTAAGAAATTGTACTCATTTTTGCCCTTAGAATATTTGGTAAACATCCTATTCTTTCTATCAATCGCTCTTTTAATGGATGGATTCATCCAAGCTGGGCTGTTTTTCTTATTATGTTTAAGTTTCTGCAATCTTGGAATATATTTTCTGATTAGTTCTTTCAATTTAGAAAGCAGTATACTCCACATCCCATCAGTCGAACATCCTTGAAAGTTCTTAGCCCAATCCCATGTGGAGAATTCACCTCTAAACTTCACAAAATCCGCCTTGGAAAAGTTCAACTTATTCGTTAAACCTGGCGTCATAATTGAGTATGTGCCCTTGATGCTAAATAATACCACTGAGTGGTCACTATTTCTAAGTGGGTAACCTATCCTAACATTATCCATCGAATCGCCCATATTAGTCAACATTATGTCTAGTATATTGTTGCCCCTAGTGTTACTTAATACTTTTTGCTGCAGTCCAATTTGGTCAAACACCTCTAGGAACAGTGAGTCCATTTTATTAACTCCTTGCCATAGTTTCAAATCTATGTTGGGAAGGTTGAAGTCCCCCAAGAGCATAATTCTATCTGCAGGGTCTAATTTACCTAACTGACTTAGCAGAATCATATCACCATCAGCTGTAATAGAAGGAGGTCTATAAACTAGTCCATTATTATTTTAGATCCCACATGGGGAAGTAGTTTGACATATAACTGTTCCAACTCAGATTCATCCTGATAGATTTCAATGCTCTTGATTGAGTCATGTATATACATGGCAATGCCACCCCCCTTTTCTATATGCTCTAGATTTGTGATATAAATTATATCCCTGAATAGATCTTGCCCAGGTATTATTGTTGTCCCACCACATCTCAGTAATTAAAGCCAAATGAATTGATTGTGTTGTCAGTAATATTTGAAACTCATCAAATTTATTCACCAAACTTCTAGCGTTAATCAAAACTCCATTTTTTTTTTTTAGTTGTTTAACCAGGAGTAGCACACTAAGCTGAAAGCTTTTTTACAGGTGCAACCTGGGAGCACAGGGAAGTTAAGTGACTTGCTCCGGGTCACACAGTATGCAAGTGGAAGCTGTGGGATTCAAACCCAGGTCTGGTCTGCCGGATGTCACCAGATTTGCAGCTCAGAGCCTTAAACCACTGCACTATACTGCCTCTGATCCATTCCGATCTGATACTTCCCTTTCACCTTTGATCATATGTATGTTGGGGCTGCTGTTGGTCACCGAGTCCCCCCCCCCCCGATGCCAGTTTAAATGAAACTGAATGATCTCATTCATTTTCTTACCCAATATCCTTGTACCCACTTGGTTGGGATGGAGGCCATCTGGTGTAAACAAGGATTTGTTACTAAATACAACTGAGTTGTCCCTCTTTATTTTTGCCCATTGTTCCCTGACTCCCCCCCGTTTCCCTATCCTTGCTAGGATGTCCCTGAGGCATTCTCCCATTTTCTTAAAATCAGCCCTCCTGAAGTCCAGAACCCTCATCTTAGTGCAGCTCAAGTTTGGCACAATTCTTATACCGAGCCACACCGTACGGTGGTCACTGGTCCCCAGGTGGCCACACGCTGTGATGTCAGCAACACTATCCCAGTTTGTCAGTACCAGGTCCCGAATCCCCCCCCAATGAGTGGGTTCCTTAACTAGCTGCCTAAGGAACATCCCCTGCAGGGAGTCCAGGATGTCCCTACTTCTGACAGTTGCCGCAGCTGGTAGGCTCCAATCCACATCCAGCAGACTGAAGTTCCCTACCAGCAACACCTTCCCTTTGCATGCCATCCTTTTGATTGCTTCCATCATATCTTTATCCACCTACCATAGTGGCTCTTCGAGAGACTCGCTTCCATCAGGCGACACTTTTGCAAAAATACAGCTGCCAGGCGCTAGGACCTCACAGAAACTTTTCCTAGCAGTCAGTCAGGGGCTGTCCACAATGATGTCAGACATCAGTATATACATAAATGTGGGCAGTGCCTCCTCTCCTTAGTTCCCCACTGGAGATCATGCTCGGAGGACCTCCCTATAGGGAACCAGGAGAGACCTCAGCACTCCACATACCACGTGAGATGGAGGAGTGGAAAAAATAGTACTGGAGATAGCAGCACAAGAATCCTTTGTTGCAACCCTCAAAAAGGGGGAAGGAGGGTGGAATGGCATGGCCTTATGAAAGGGATTCTCTCAAAGATCTACTGCTATAGTAAGTATTTAACTGTTCTATCTTCTTTGAGGGTATCTCTTTCATCAGGCCACACCTTTGGAACGAGTACCAAAAATTAAAGGTCTGGGTGACTGGAGCTTATAGGTTTATGATAGTAGGCCTTATAGCACAACTAGGCCAAACCCAGCATATCTATGAGAGACAATGTCCAGACTGTAGTGCTTAGTGAAGGTGTGGACAATACTCCATGTGGCAGCTGCACAGATCTCTGCAGCAGAAACATTCTGAAAACAAGCTACAGAAGTGGTCATGTCGCTGGTAGAATGAGCGCGAAACCACACCAGAAGTTTCTTACTGTACTTCCCGTAACAGAACGTAATACAGTGTGATAACCACTCGGACAACCTTTGTTTAGAAACTGGGGCATCCTCTTTCCCAAGGGCAAACGAAATGAAAAGCTGTGAGGACTTTTTGCAGTCCTTCACACAATGTGTACAGTAACCGAGTATTCTATGTACGTGGTTGAGGGTGGGGGTGCTGAAGTCAACATCTCTGGAGCAGGTGATGACGTAGGTTTGCCTCAAGTCAATGGTGAATGAGATCTTGCCGGCGAAGCAGATTTTCCTTTTTCTCTGTGTTTGTGCTTATGGCAGGATGATGAGGGGGGGCTGCCATGATGACCATTCCTTGTCTGGATCCTTATATTTTGGTGGCCGCTTTTAAGACAACGGTGAGGGAGACGGATCTTGGGCCCTGTTCCTTCTCCACGACGTTCAATGAGAAAAAGGACATTTTCTAGAGTTTTCTTACAGCATTGATTTGTAGCCTGGTTGAAGCTCTGGCAAATCTCACAAGTCCTCATGCTGCAAGACTGACCCAGACATCACACACAGACCACGTGTGCCTTCTTTGTTAATTTTATCTCCACACTTACAACAGGGAAAAAAAGGCTCTTTCAACTTTGGCAGCATGCAGAGACTACAAAATAAAACACCAAGTAAAATAAAAGAATAAATGGGGAACGGCTAGATTGATGGCATTTCCTTCAGTAGGTCTGACAAGGATGACTGATGGCGGGAAATGAACTGAGGAGTGATGTGGCCGCCCACGTTTATATACACGTAGATGTGGCATGTCACTGCAGGCAGCCCCTGGCTAGCAAAAATTTCTGTGCAGTTCTAGCACTGATGGCTATAGCTCCAAAGATGTGGCCTAATGGAGGAGATATCATTGAAGAAGAAATGTGTTCATGCAGAGTTAATGCACTTAATTTACACTAAATAATCCAAATACTTGCCCTTAGGTTGTCTGGTTGTAACTAGGGACACTGTGCTGTGTTCTGTGTAAATGGCCAGCAGGGTCACTAGGCCCAGGATGCCTGCAAGATCGCAAAATCTGAAGCAGAACAGACCATGTAACGAGGACAACCATGGCTGCCAAGTGATTTACAAGAGTTCTACCTAGTGGAGCATGGATCTTTTGAGTTGTGAGACCACAGGTACTGAATGTTTTTTAAAAGTGTGGTATAGTTTGAATAAAGAGCTAGAACCCCTTCTTAGCCAATCAGAGAGCTCTATTTTCCTTATGTGTTTTATAAGTCTTTGTTACTAACCTGTTAAACATTATCAAAATGTCACTTTACTGGCAGTGTGGTCATGTGCTCAGAGTACTAATAGGTGAAAACAAGAGATCACAAGTTCAGGTCCCACGAGTCACTGATTGCTCAGTGTGTGACATCCTGACGAAGCGCGCATTCGCAAAACCGGTCCAGACGGAGCCTGCACTACATATTAAATATTTTTGCAACTTAACCAGTGGTGGATAGTACTGTCCTTTGTCCTTCTGTGGTACAGTGCTCACTGTGTATCCCTGAGGAAGACACTTAACCTCGCTGTCTGTCAGCCATTCCAGCTGTAAGACTAGGTAATGACAGGACCCAGTTCAAAACAAGATGCTGCATCTCAGCTCCCTCATCCTCTGTCTTTGCACCCCCAATTGTTCCAAACGATACCCTTGAAAATGAAATATGCATCTCATGGGGCTTATCCTCCCCAATCTGTATGATGAATATTTACAATTAAAAAAAAAAACCTGTAACTGTATCATAAAAGCCTGTTAGGCTAGCCTGTACAAATACTTAAAGGTGACAGGAAAAAGTTTTTACATCTCTAGATGCCCTCCAGTTCTTTTATTGTCTACCCAGTATTCCGATACGTTCTTGACCTTTTTTGTTAAATAATTATCTAATTTTGTTACCTTTTTAACTACCCTGAATCCCTCTCTCCACAGCAGTTGCTGCTTTCTCTTTTCATACTGCCTGAACATTCTATGACATCAATAACGCCATTCCAGGCCATTCACATGAATAGCATGGAATGGGAGTTATTGATGTCATAGAATGTCTTAGAAATCTGAAAAGAAAGAGCAGTAGCTGGTGAGGAGATTGAAACTCTATGTAGATTCGAGGCCACCCCAAAGATAGATTATTTATTTATTTATAAAAATATCACCAAAGCATATCAGAGCATGTAACCGGCATGGAAAGGAAGCTGGAGGGGCAGTTAACTATGTAAAAATTATTCCCTATCTCCTTTATTAGTAAAACCAAATAAAATTCCCAACTCATTAAAAATAAAAACATTCTTTGAGAACCCAGAACAAATGTGTTCTGAAGTACTGAGGGGGTGGATATTGAAAACTACCTGGACTCTGTAACATCTTCCTGTGATACAACATTGGTCAGTTCTAAACTTGTATTTCAAGGTTGAATACACTGTACTTTAATTGTTGCAAGCATTACGCATTTTGCAGACTGTTTCACTACTCTCCTCATGCTGTTGCTGCCGCCTACCTTTGGCAGTATCTGCTATGCTGTTCAACAGGGCACACATCATGTCCCCTTCCAGCTGGTGTGGGTTCAGGATGTGGGCGGGCCGCTGTGTTTTCTTGAACTGAAGTTCTAGCTCCAAAAAGCCCTTGTCTCCCGAGAGAACTGTAAAAGGAATATGCTTCGGCAGCTGTTCATCCAGGCGACCAGCCTACACAAAATACAAACACAACATTTCCTTCCACTGAAAAAGAGTTTAGTAGCATCACAGTCTTACAGATACAACTGAACCCAGTCTCAAGAACTATACCATTTCACTTTCTTAGCTAATCAGATCAGAGAACAATCAGGCTCAGTCCCATGATATAAGACTGCTAGTTTAGTTTCAGAATTCTGTTACGTATATCTTCTTTTTCAAACCTGTGTACCCTGCTCTATAGCAGCACATTACACTAATGTTCAGAGACTCTGGAACAATTCCCACTAGTACTACACCTCCTTACTGGGGGTGGGGGGCACTGTACATTGTGGGTGACCACACACCATCCTGCCCTCCCCTTCCAAAGAGAGCACGGGGGGGAGGGGTGCACATAAAACAGGACAAAAGCAGAGTGATTGTTTAGGGATAATGGCCAAGGGCTGCCCATACACCAGTGGCTTACCATAGCTGGATCTTGGGAAGTTATTAATACATCCCGCTGTGGTGGGAGAAAAGCTACAGTGGTGCCAAGAGATAGGTTGCTAAAGCTAAGGACCAGACTGGCGGTGGTGTCAAAGCAGGACGTGACTGATGGAAGGAAAGAAACCAGAAACAAAAAACCCAAGCGCTCTTCCACATAAAAACAGTAAAGAGCGGCTAACATGATTGGGGCAGCCAAGTCACAATAACAGGGCTCCCAGATCTATAGAGATTCCTGTAGAGTCATCTGCAGGGAAATTCTTTCCATAGATTTGCACTGGTTATACAGAAAAACAGACCAATTCGGCTTGCACAGAAAAAAATGTAATCTACAGGAAAATGAAGGAAAATCACTATGGAGTTACAGGGAAAATGCCAAATCAATCTGGGAGCATTACAGTAGGTTGCAACCTGCCTCACAGTTTAAATAACAAACAAAACACCTGAGTAATTGGTTACATAAAAACCTTTATAGGATTAGCATTATTCAGTAAGCTTGAATCTCAAGCTGTAGCGCTGCCCAAAAACAGCATTAAAATGATTCTAAGTGAGAGAAAGGGATACAGTATGTTCAATGGAAAGTGTAGTAGAACAGTGGGGCAGCTGTTTATTACTCTCCTATACCCTTCTGTTCACAAGCCTATCTCCACTGACATTGAAAAGGTAACCAAAATAGTTGCATCCGGTAGCCCAGAAGCAACACATTGTGCTACCGTGCTGACAACCTGGGCTCAGAAGCGAGCCTGAGAAGTCGCACTGAGGAGCAGGCCATGACCAAAGTACAGTAGCTGCCACTCGGCAGTGAGTCTTGTTCAAAGAGGGCTGGTGGTGGACTCCGCCACCACACTGACCCCTGCAACTGGACCAGGGAGTTTGCTCCTGCTGCACAGAGATGCTGTGGCTGTTGAGTGGCTGACTTAGGCATTCATTCCCACCGGGGAGGAGGAAGGAGCCGAAAAATGGAGAGAAAACCCCCGTAACCGAATAATGACTGGGTTTGGCCTGACCAGGGTATATCCCTGTAAACAGGGTATATTCCTAATGATGTGCTACTGTACCGGCAGAAAAACCTCTATGGAAAAAAAAAAAAGGAAAAGGTAACCAAAGGAAGAAGCGGTGGCAATTTTAATCAGTTATTAACTACGAGAGAGGCATAACAAAGTTACTAACCTGAAATTTGTTTCACAACTGGTATTCCTTCTAGCACTTGTGCAGTCATGTAAGCATGCGCAAAGCCCTTGAAAAGCCCAACGGGCTCGAGAGAACAGTTACGTTAGGAACTTACTGTAACAGTAGATCTTCAAGAGAATCTCTTTCGTCAGCCCACACCTTTAGAAGTATAGCTGCCAAGCACTAGGACCACACTGATAGTTTTCAGTCAGCCAGTGGCCTCCCACGATGACATTAGATGTCAGTGTATATATTAACGTGGACAGACCCTCTCTCCTCAGTTTCCCACTGGAGACCATGCTTGGAGGACCTCCCTGCAGGGAACCAGAAGAGATCACAGCACTCCACATACCACGTGAGACAGAATGCTGTAAAAAGTAGCAATGGAGACAGCAGCACAAGTTTCCGTTGATGCAGCCCCTAAGAGGGAAGGAGGGTGGAATGGCCTGATGAAAGAGATTCTCTTGAAGATCTACTGTTATGGAAAGTTCCTATGTAACTGTTCTATCTTCTTCAAGGATATCTCTTTCAGGCAATTTTCAAAGGGCAGAGGCTGCATTAGCCTTGCCAATTACAGATCCACTTTTATGCTCTCCCCACATACAAGACCCTCAAGAGAATAGTCTCTGACCAACTTGTCACATACCTCAAACAATACAGTGTCCAGTCTGTACAGCAGCATGGTTTCTGGAAACTTCAAAGCACCAACACTGCGCTGTTGGAATATACCACCTTTGTTCATGAAGCCCTTGGCAGTAGTGATATAGCTATATACATACATACATATATATATATATTTATACATATATTATATATACCGTATATATACACACACACACACAAATCTTTGTCCAACACTATGGTAGTTGTATATTGGTGTCCCCCAGGGCTTCATCTTGGGCCCACTCCTTTTTGGCCTCTTTATAAATCAACTGCCTGATGCTTGTCAGACAGCCATTGTGCTCCTCTATGCAGATGTTGCAGTCATTTATTCCACAAGCCCTGACCTTAACAACCTTACTGCTGCTTTCCAAAGTAATGTTAGGTCACTTGAAAGCTCCTTCTCCAACAATATACTGATCCTTTCTTACAAAAAAACAAAACAAAACAAAGACCCTGCTCTTCTCTAGCATCCCACAGAAGAGGAATGTTCCACCCCTTGCCATCAGAAATGGCCAAGGACATCATCTTGAACACGTGAAGACTTTTAAATACCTTGGAGTAACTGTGGATGACACCTTCTCTTTTGCACCCCATGCTGATAATCTGGTGGCCATAGTTAACAGAAGACTGGGTGCCCTTGACCGGAATAGGAACAATCTCACAGGGGATGCTAGACGTTTTACTGTGGCCAGCTCTAGTCTGTCACTTAGAGATTATGGGCTCCTTGTCTACACGTCTGCCTGTGACACAGTGCTGAACAGAGTACAGCTGATCTATGATAAGGCACACCATTTTGTACTTGGAGCAAATAACTGCACCAAGTTGTACCCTTTACGTACTCACTAATTGGCTACTTTTACCCAGTAGAATAAAGATCCAGACCAGTTTGCTAGCTAAAAAGGTGCTTTTGGGCCTAACATCCTTTGCTTTAACAAATTGCTTCTACGCCATCTCCAACCAACACAACACCAGGAACATGGCCAAGAGTGCCCTTAAGCCTCCTTTCCACCATATTCAGCTAGGCAAGCAGTCATTGGCTGTCAAGGCCACTTACAGGTTAAAGAAATTGCCTCATACATTGCTGAATCTCCCCATGTTTTTCTCTGTACAATATCTTTGACTTTTTATGCAACAATCTATGTGGATTGATTTTTGTTGTTGCTGCTGTTCAAAACTGTATGTAACTGTTCTGCCTTAAGTGCTTTGTACCTGACTTGACTACATTTCCTCGGGAACTGCTTACCTTACTTGTAATGTTTTTTTATGACTATGTATTTTGATATGGAACCTTTGTAAATGAGAACCTGTGCTCAAAGGAAATTCTGTAAAGTTTTCAAAAAACAAATACATACATGCATACATAAATTGATTTGTTCCACAGCTCAGTGACAGACCCTCTCTGCTTCCCTGCAAAGAGGGTAGGATCTCTGTCCTGTCTGTCGATATAATGAATCACAGAAATGTTGTCTGTGCAGACTAACAGAGGCTGACCTTTGAGAAATATAGCAAAGGCCTGTAGACCAAGCAGAACAGCTCTCATCTCCAGAGTGCTGCTGTGCAGAGAGTGATCCCGGAAGGACCAGAGGCCTCGTCTCTGAAAGGGCCCGAAATGGCCACATCAACCTGAGCCAAAGGCATCCATCATCATGACTAATAGGGATGAGGGACAGAGAAATGCAAACCTTGTCTCAAGGCTGGAGCACTACATTCACCAGAGAAGGGAGCGACGAAGATGCAGAGTCATGTACGAGACACTCCAGATCTTCCATGTACTCGGCCCACTGGACATGGAGGAACCACTGTGGAATCCTCATTTGCAAGTGATCCAGTGGGACTGAAGGAACAGCAGCAGCCATGAGGCCAAAACACCATGGTAGGCTCTAGGCAGAAATGTAAATTAATTGCTGGATGACACGAAGTAAGCCTGGGCAAGCAACACCACTACACGGTCCATTGGTGGAAACTCCCTGCCCATCCCCATGTCTAAGACAGCTCCTGTATACTGGAGGCACTGATATGAAGTCAGAAATGATTTTGCTTCATTCACCAGAATTCCCAACTGCTTGAAGAGCTGATGGGTCCTGAACAGGGAGCATGTGATCACTTCCCAACACAGCTTTTAACAGACAATCGTCAAGGAATGGGAACACATACAGTCCTTCCCTGTAGAGTGCGGTGGCCAGCACTGCAAAGCAGTTGGTAGACGTGTAGTGCTGAAGATGAGCCAAGTGGCAAGCTGGGAAACTGATAGGGAGAGCCTTATAGCATAAAGCAAAAAGGTATTTTCTGTGAATCTTGAGGACTCTGATATGAAGGTAGACATCCACAATGTCCAAGGCACACAGCAAATCCACTTGTAACAGCAAGGAAAGTAGTGGCTGCGGGGAGACCATCAGGAATTGTTTGTATTCTATGTACAGGTTTAGGCCCCAAAGGTCCAGGACAGGACATAAATCCCTTGTCGAATTGTGAACTAGGAAGTATCGGGAAAGAACAGTCATGTAAAAACTTACCATAATAGTAGATCTTCGAGGGGATCTCAGTCATCAGGAACTTCACCATCAGTGAAGCAGGATCCACAGAGATGATTTTCCAGCAGTACAACTGGGGCCACCCACGCCAATGTCAACAACCCTATAAAAGCGTAAAGTGCCCTGCTCCCTCCTCAGTCCCCCTCCCCCCCCCCAAACTAACAGAGCAAACCTGTGCCATGGGAGACCAAGTGGAGAGAGAGAGGTGCCCAGGCCTAAATAAAAGGCTGAATACACTAGATAGCCATTCTGCAGCAAAGACCCAAATAGGGGGATGGTGGGAGGGAAGGCCGACTTGATGACTGAGATCCCCTCAAAGATCTACTGTTACAGTAAGATCTTACATAACTGTTCTATTTTCTTTGGGGGTACCTCAGTCATCATGTCACACTGTAGGAACGAGTTCTAAGCAGTTAGAAGTGCTGCAGTATAGTCTGGGAAGTAGGCAAACCAAGGCCAAGACAGGAAGCCCTGCAGAACAGCCCAGCTGAAGCCTGATCGGGCTCTAGAAGCAATGTCCAGATTGTAATGCTTGGTGACTGCATGGATGGTACTCCAGGTGGCAGTAGCGCAAATATCAGTGGCTGAGACTCCCTTGAAACAGGCCACCGAGGTAGCCATGCCTCTTGTGGAGTGGGCTTTCAACGCGCCGGCAACTCCTTGTCATGTTTGTTGTAGCAGAACAAAATACAATTAGCCAACCATTTGGACAAACATTGTTTAGAAACCTTGGTGCCCTGTCTTCCTGGAGTGAAAGAGACAAAAATATGCTTCGACTTTCTGCATTCCTTAGTCCGGAGCAGGTAATACTTAAAAGTTCTGCACACATCTAACATATGGAACAGTGCTTCCCCTGGATTGGCACCCTTAGGAAAATAAACAGGAAGGTGGATAAGCTGGTTCAGGGTAAACTCAGACATCACCTTAAGAAGAAACTTAGGATTCCTGCGTAAAGACACCCTGTCTTTCTGAAAAATCAAATAAGGCTCCTCACACCAGAGGGCCCGAAGCTTGGAAATCCTTTGAGCAGAAGTAATAGCAACCAAAACTAATGCCTTCCAAGAAAGGAATCGTAACTCACAAGTCGCAGCTGGCTCAAAGGGAGACAGGGTCAGTTTCTCCAAAACAAAATTAAAATCCCAAGCCGTGACAGGAGAACAGATTGGAGGTTTCAGATGCAGGATGTCCCCTAAGAAGGTATAGGAAACATCCAATTGAGCCACAGTGCGGTCACCCACAAGGTCATGGAAGGCCGAGACAGCTGAAAGGTGCACCTTGAGGGAGGAGTACTGGAGACTCCGGAGTCCGACAGCGATATCAGGTAGTCCAGAATCTGGTTCACCAGGCAAGTGAAAGGGTCCAGATTACGTTTGGCAGCACAGTTGGCAAACCTCTTCCACTTCATGGCATAAGTGGCTCAAGTGGAGCGTTTCTGAATGGCCACTAGGACATCCGCTCCCTGTGGGAAACTATGACAGGGTTGAACAGGACCCTATCCCAGTTGTTATGGAGAGTTTGAATGCAGGGATCTCTTCTGTCCTTTCCTTTCCTGCCCCCTGTCTGTCTGGTTGTGCAACCAAATTTTCCTGTGAGACCTAGGATTTGATCACCCTGACAGTCTCACATTTCTTTGCCTCTCACTGTCTCTCAGTCTTCACTTGCTGTTCTGTCTTTTCTTCCCTTGCATATCTACTGGTATACAAATATATGCAAATCACTATGTGGAAATGTAACTGATATTGGGATCCCTTTGTTCAGAAATTATATAGTGTTACTGTTGAAATGTATATAATTATAGCTTGAGATGACTGCAAAAAGTTATTGGAAACTCACGGGGTTAACCTGAAATGCAATTTTTAAGCCTTTTGCAGAAGCTGTGGAAAAGGAGCCTCAGTTCTGGGACACTGTGTTCCTGCCTGAAATATATAAGAACATTTTAGAAAAAAAAAAACAGGATGCTTGCTAAGAAGGGGGGTTGCAAAGACTTATAATAAAAACAACGCTGTAATTTCTTGCAAGGGACAGAGACTGAACAAAAATTCCAGTGGATCTTCTTTATTTATTCTACCTTTGTAAACAGTTATACGGAACAAGTTTATTTTTTTATGTTACTGCTAGTACAAAATAAATTATTTTTTCGAATTCTACAACTGTTCCTGGTTTTCCTATGTTCCCTGGCTTGTACCTCGACAACAGATGGTGTCAGTCTAAGTTGGATTTACGCCGTGCATCCTCTAAGCCAGGAGTTTTGTGTGTGGGTACTGGACCTACTATCAAGGAAGCATAGAGAAAGGTATGGATTCTGCAGCAGCAAGTCCAGGAGTGGTTACCAGGAGAATGACAGCAAAGCCTGCAGAGACAGAAGTCCAAGCTGAGACTGTACAGCCAGCACAAGTTATGGAAAAAGAACAGGCAGTGACAGAACCTGAAAGCTTGATGGACTTTTTCAAATGGTGGGCTATACAACAAAAAGAAACAGAGGACAGAAGAGATGCAGCAGATGAGAGAAGAGATGCATCGGCAGGAGCAGCGATGGCTGGATGCCTTATAAGCTATCCAAGGCAGAGGATCTGGCACAGATCCAGCAGAGCAACAAAACACAAGCAACTTAAAAGCCATTAAACAGACAACGTTGTGTCCCTCAGATGATATTGAAGCATACCTGACAACTTTTTAAAGAGTTGCTACAGCCTGCCAATGGCCAAAGAAGCACTGGACAATCAGACTGGTACCCTACCTGACAGGGAAAGCCCAACTTGCCTATGGCAATATGAACACTGCACAGTCAGAAAACTATGACCTGGTGAAAGTGAAATCCTGAAAAGGTATGACATCTCGGAAGAGACCTACAGGCAGAGATTTCGATCTCTGAAGTATAACTCACTCGAGAAGCCTTCACCCGACTCAGAGAACTCCTACTAAAATGGCTTCAGCCAGAGGGCAAAACAGTCTCACGGATCATCAACACATTTGCAATGGAGCAATTCATTAACATCCTGCCTACAGATGTGCAGCTTTGGGTAAAGTAACACTGACCAGAAAGTGGGGAAAAGGCTGTTTCTTTGGTCAAGGACCACCAAATGGTCAGACAAATGCCACACCACAGCAGCGAGCTAACAGCCAAGCACCAGTCTTTTTCCCATTTTAACTCCAAGTCTGATAAGAATTCTGGTCGGGGTAACAAATCTGTGCCCAAGACGTTATTTGCTATAACTGTAATAAACCAGGCCATATTGCAAGAAACTGCCATAGTAAGGAGAGTGGCACTGGAGCAGACTTGTCCTTAGCAAATTATAATAAAAAAAAACTATTTATTTAAAGCGCAATTCACCTAGTATCAAAGCGCTTTTACAGACTACACAACCATAAAAGTTAAAACAATTTAAAATATCAAAAATTTAAGAAAATATTAACACTCCAGATAGGCAAGAGAGAAAAACAATGTTTTAAGAGCAGATTTAAAGCTCTCCACAGTCACACACACCCTTATCTGAGGAGGTAGAGAATTCCACAGGGTTGAAGCCATAAAGGCAAATGCACGGTCTCCAGAAGTCTTCAAATGGACCCTGGGAATCTCCAGCAATCCCTCCTCAGCTGAGCGGACTGGTCGAAGGGGGCGGTACGAACAGAGGAGCTCTTACAAAAATAACTCGGTCCCTGTCCGTGTAGGGTCTTATAGGTTAGCAAACCAACCTTGAAGGTGATCTGCCATTGCACTGGTAACCAATGCAGTCCGCGCAGCACAGGCATGACATGGCTACTTCGAGAAAGCCCAGACAACAGCCTGGCCGCAGCGTTCTGCGCCAGCTGCAGGCGGCGGATATCAAGCCCCAGAAGCCCTAGTTATAGGGCACTGCAGTAATCCAGGCAGGGGGTCACAAAGGCATGGACCAAGGTAGGAAGTTCAGCGGGCGGAACTAGGTGCTTTATCCGGGCGATATTTCTCAGATGGTAAAATGAGATTTTGACGACGGATGACACCTGAGACTTCAGTGTCAACCATTCGTCAGAAATAATGCCCAGATTCCGCACCCGTTCAGAGTACATCAGCTGGCGACCACCAAGCAAAAGCCCAGAGGCCTGTCCAGCCGATGATCCCTCTACCCGACGACCGGGGTCCACCACCAAAACCTCAGTCTTGTCAGGATTCAGCTTCAGCAGGTTGGCCCTCATCCAGTACTGAATCTCGGCAAGGCAGTTATTAAACACCGAGACCAAATCATCCTGGTCGGGCACAAGCGACATGTATAGCTGAGTACCATCTGCATAGTAGTGAAAACTCAAGCCATACTGCCTAACAATGTCTCCCAATGGCAGCATATACACCACGAATAACACTGGCGAAAGCACGGAGCCTTGGGGTACCCCACATAGCAGAGGGAATGAGTCTGAGGAATAAATTCCTGACACAACTCTCTCAGATCTACCCGTGAGGAACGAATGGAACCAACTGAGGACTGTCCAAGACAGTCCACAAACAACCCGCATGCATTCCAGCAATATGCAATGATCCACAGAGTCAAAAGCTGCAGAGAGATCAAGGAGGACTAAGATGGAATGAGGCCTCTGATCTCTTGCTATCAGGAGATCACTGAGCACCCACACCAAGGTGGTCTCACAGCTGTGTCTCTTCCTGAAACCTGACTGGAGAGGATCGTAGATGTCACAGATGGTAAGGTGGTCATCCAGCTGCAGCATGACCACCTTCTCAATAACCTTGTCCACAAAGGGCAGTTTAGAGATGGGTCTGTAGCTGGTGAGGTAGTCTGGGTCCAGAGAAGATTTCTTCAAAAGGGGAGTAACCATTGCCCCCTTCAGGGAGTTAGAAAACTCACCCATTTCCAGAGACCTCTGGACTATCTCAGCCAGGACCAGACCAATGACACCAGCGCACCCCATAAGGAGGTGAGTAGGGCTCGGATACAAACTACAGCAGGTTGGCTGCATAGTCTGGGCAATCCTTATGACATCCATGATCGCCAGCTGGCTGAAAGCCGACCAACCAAACCGAGGTTCTGCGACCTCTGACCGATCACCGCTCCGCCCACTGGAGTGTGCCTGTAGGATCTCTGATCTAATATCGGCAACCTTATCCACAAAGAAGCGAGTAAACTCATCACACTTATCCTGTGATAAAGCTCTCTGAACATGCAGACAGGCTGGATTGCACAGTCTGTCCACAGTTCAAAAGAGCTGGGCTGGTAGGTTCATCGCAGCAGAGATCTCCCCGGACAGGAACTCTGCCTTCTTACAAGACATTGCCAATCAACAGTCTGAATAATAAGCCATCAATCTAAGTCTATCGGCATCAAGGCCAGATCTCCACCAGCGACGCACCATCCTTCGCCCCCTCTCCTCATCTCCCTCAGGGTGCCATAGAACCAAGGGGACCGAGGTCAAAGGGGCGAACATGAAATAAAAATTACGTACCTACCGTAATTATGATCTTTCTGTGTATCTTCACCATTCATCACTGTTGGGTATCTGCTGGAGGTCAGGACCCCGTGAGAGCTTTTATTTTTTTTTTTTTTTTTTTTAAAGTAGGTGGAGCCGACACACCATTGGCGCTGACCTCGAGGCGGATGCACTCAGTGTCGCTCGTGGGTTGGCCGTTAGGCTGTGTTGACGCCGCCTGCCTGCCAGTTCTGAGTGGCCGGAGAGGTAAGAGGAAGGGAGTGGAGGGTGGGAAAAGGAAGTTCAAGGGACAGAAAAAGGAAAAGATGTATGAACCAAAAGAAGAAATAATGACTGAGAGGGCAGAAAAAGAGAAGAGTTGGAAACTAAAGGGGATTGGAAGGGGCCCCAATCTCTGGAAATGGGAGGCAGGGTGGGTAAAGAATTTAGGAAGAGAGGGGAGAAAGTTAACACATCCCCAGACCCTGGTCCGTCTCCAGATTGTATAGGAACTGCAAGGAGTAGCAAAGGCTTTCTGCCAGAATACAAGGCACGGAATAGCTGGCAAACACTCCAGATAAGCAGAGTCGGCTATTCTGGAAGAAGGACAGGGTACAGAGATTCAACACCCTCTCAAGGACAGATTTTTGGTGAAAAAAGGGATTTTTTTTTTTCCAAGGAGAAACAGGTTAGACGGAAACAAGGAGGAGGAGAGAAAGGAGGGCAACTGTCAACTCCCACCCAACAGGGGTGGAGCCAAGGCACTGGAGAAGGAGTGCCCCCTCGAGCTGTCCACTCTCCCTGGAACATTATCCCCCTGTGTGCCCCTGTTTTACCCAACTTCTATGGAGGAGAGGGGGAGGGGTGGGCCCAAAGAGGGAGGGGGACCCAGAGACTGAGGCCCCAGGGGGATGGAGGGTGGGATCGTGATGAACGGTGAAGATGTACAGAAAGATCATAATTACGGTAGGTATGTAATTTTCATATCGTATCTGTGTCAATCTTCACCATTCATCACTGTTGGATGAGTACCGAGCCCCCCCCGAAGGGGGTTTTCTTTTACACCCTAAAGGATAAAATCCCTTAGCCCTCAGTGGGTGACACACTAAAGGGGGGGAACCTTCAAGGCCTGGAGATCTCCGAGAGTGGGGAAAGTGAGATGAAGTTCCCCCGGAAGGGGAAGGAAGCTGCCCAGACAAGCGCCGTCTCACTCTGCGGGAGAAGAGATAGGTTCCCTAGTGAGCGGAGTTAATCACCCTCCGGGTGACAACTGGGAAAGACGCAGCCATGCCGTCCGCCTAGTGCAGATCGCTATCCTTACGACCCTGGTAGCTACCTCGCTGGCATCATAGGATGCCCTAGCATGGTGCCTTGCTAGCTCCAGGCCACGTGCAGCGAGTGCAATGGCTTGTCTGGTTTGCTCCGTGTCAGGCAACGAGGCTAGGAGCTGACCCAGCCTGGACCACAAGTACCTGTCATAGGCTGCATAGTGGGCCTGATGTGCAGAAATAGAAAGAAGTAACCGTGTCGAGTAGAAAGTCCTCCTACCCCAGTAGTCAAAATCCGAGGAGTCTTGATCTGGGGGCCGGTCACGGTGAAGGGCGCGAAGCCCATCAGGAGTATCCAACTGTGTCAATACAGACTGTGGATGAGGCATGGAACCTGCAGACTCTGGGGCTGCGCAATATCTCTGGCTGAGATCCCTTGGGGAAGGAACTCCGGAGAAGGGCGTCTGCCAGGAATGCAACAACACCTCCCGAAAGGGGGCGGCACAAGGGTGGCCTCGCCAAAATCGCCCCGTGTGCCGAGTGCTCAGGATTGCTGGTAGTGGAAGGTAGGTGCAAGTCCTCCAACATCCTCACGAAGAATCGCTGATACTCACAAGATCAGCAGCTGGAGAGATGTGGACAGAAGTTTCTTCTCCCCCAGAAGAGGGGGATGAGGAGTAGGAGGGCACAGGCTGTTCAGTGGGTGGCTGCACAGGGGGAGGTTGAAAAACCTGGCTGTCCATCGCCCTAATGTAAGCAGGGAACCGAGCAGCCACCGCTCTGAACTGCTCCCAGGTAAGAGGCCCACTAGGATCCAAGATGCCTGGGAGTGCAGAAGAGTGTGGCAGAGGGACGGGGACAGAGCCGAAAAGAGATGTCGGCTGACCTCCGCCTGGGCTAAGGAGCGGACCGTGGGCACCCACGGAAGAAGGTGCCCCGGAAGACCCCACAGCCGACAGCTGAACAACCATTTTGGTACTGCCTTGGCTGTGCCTGGAAGAATCCCCGCTGTGAGGCGACCGGCCGTATAGGTCCAGAAGGATGGTCCTACCTCAAAAGAATGGGACTCTCTCAAAGAGACCGAGGAGGAAGAGTGGAGATCCACACCACGGCTTCTCCGAGAGCCCGGTGGACCCCTCGAAAAAGGCCGAAGTGCCGACCCCACACCCCTCGACCCCTTGGAGTCCGAAAGAGCCCTCCTCCTCAAGAGGGCCAGCCTAGGTAGTTGGCATCTCTGGGCAGCTCCCAAAGGGGCTATCCAGGGCACAGTACCCTCCCCTCCTGTAGGTGCTCTGATCGGCCCCGAAGTTGGACGATCTAGGCACACCACTACTAAGGGGTCAATGAAACCGCCAAGACCAGGCTGCAGTGCTATGGTGGCCTGCACCACTGCCTGCTGGTCAGCACCCCGACCCTAGTCTCGGTAGCCACAGACCCCACCTCAGAAGGGGGCTGACTCCGGCTTGTCGAGGAGACTACTGGGCTACCCACCTCAACAGCCAAACCCAAAGGGTCAGACTGCGCGTCTGACTCAGAGCTCGACTGCGCCTCCGAGGAGGTAGAGTCCGAGGCCCTGTGCCAAACCGTCAGAGGGCGGGCACTGCTATCCTTGCCAACAGGCCCAGAAACCAAAGCTGTGTCCGAGCCGGTGCCAGTGCCCCCCGCAGCCCCATGAGCGGAATCTGCAGGAGGCATGGCCCCAGCCCGAACAAGAGGTCCAGTGCCCGGGACCAGTCATGGCGCCATCCGGTCCCACAGCACCGCAAGCGGCGCTGAGGGCAGAGGCGGTGCAGACGACGTCCCCAACGGTACCATCGGCACTGCCCGGCTATCCATCAGGCAGGGGCGGCTCTGACGGCGGCCATGGCACCGAGGACGGTGCCGCCCAGCTCAACAGTGCCGCAAACGGCACCAAGGGCAGAGGCGGCGCCGAGAGAGGAATCTGAAGGCCCCACGGCACCGAGCCCCGAGGACATGGTGCCGTGCTCAACCTCAGCGTTGAGGAGAGACATGGAAAAAGATGGCACCGCAGCACCTCCCACGGCGCCGCTAGCAGTGCCGGTGCCGCAAACAGCTCCGACAGAGGCCGCGTGACAAGTCGGCGCTGAGGACGGCACCGACCCTTGCCTTACAAACCGCGGGTCCGACCCCAGGGGAGCCTTCACCCCCGAAGGGGCGATTGCCATGGAGGTGCCTCCCACCTGCCCCCCGGAAGGAGTGGGATGGGCCTCCTGCGCCGCGGAAGAAGCCTCGGCAACGGCTAGGCTACTAGTAGCCGAGGCTCCCTCCTCCTCGGTTCGTATAGAACCGGGAGGGGACCCGGAGGAAAGGCTGAGAGAGTGTGGCCTGGCCCGAGTGCGCACCTGACCCTCAAAAGTCGGTGGAGCTTGCCCACTTTCCACGCGCGTTGCCGATGACCCAGCAGTCCATGGAGAAAAAGGCGTCACACAAATCCATGTCGTGAAGCAGGCCAAGACACGAAAGACACAGGTCGTGCTGGTCGGTGACGGAATACTTTTGGCCGTATGGGCACCGTCGCATGGGGGGCTGACCCGTCCTAGAAGATTTCTTGCCCTCCGACAGAGACATGACCTACGGGGAGAAAAAAACACCAAAAACGACTCGACGTCGCAAAAAAAATATAATAATGAAAAGATCTTACTGGGCGACGTAGAGTATGGCAACACAGAACCGGCAGGAGGAACCAACAGACTTCGGCACCAAAGAAAATAGTAACGGAGTCGAGAAAACTGCGAAGCAGGCCTCAATCTTCTCAGCATCCCACGAGGTGACCTCTATGGTGGGAGACGAAGAACTACAGGCAGATGAATCAACACAGCCTAACGGCCAACCCAGCGCACGCGGTCGGCCTCGGTGGCGGCCGATGGTGTGTCGGCCTGCCTACCTTAAACAAAACTCCTGGGGTCCTGACCTCCGGCAGATACCCAACAGTGATGAATGGTGAAGACTGACACAGATAAAGATCAAGAACAATGTAGTCCAGGGCCACTGCCACCGCCACACCTGTATTATAAGCTTGCAGCAAGCTATCTGGACCCATGTTAGCACTCGGAAATCCCGACAGATCCAGCACTGCCATCAGGCCATCTGGGGTTACTCCCCTTAACAGGTGGACAGGGGAAGGGGGGCTGGAAGTTGAACCTGACAGTGCAATGGTCAGACCAATCAACTGGCTCCACCACCAAATCAGAGGTCTCCATACCCAGGAGGAAGACCGGATCCAGAGAATGCCCTGATCTATGGATTGCAGAGGCAACTGCCTGTGTAAAGCCCAACAATATCATTAGTTGAAGGAAGTCTTGACCAAATTGCGAAAGTTTATCATCGACCCAGGCACTGAAATCGGCCAGCACCATCAACCTGGGCAACTCCAACACCATGTCGACAATGAAGTCCGCGACTTCATGCAAAAATTGCTTCCCGTCACTGGGTGGATGGTAAACGAGAAGAATATTGCACCCAACACCTGCACTGAAGACACATTCAAAGGATCTGGTCTCCCCCCACTGGCACATCTACCAGGCCCAAGTTTGTTTTAAAACAAATGGCCACACATCCTCCCCTGCGATCCAATCTCGGGCGATGTATCACCGAGAAGCCAGCTGGAACTGCTGACTCTAAAACTAGGCCAGAATTTCCATCCAGTCAGGTCTCAGTGATGCACGCCAGGTCCGATGACCCAACAAGATCAGCAGTTATTGGCGTCTTGTTTTTAATGGACTTGGTGTTGCATAACACCGCTCGAGTTGGAAGACATTCTGAGGCTGATCGAGTAAGTTGCCCACTAAAAGTGGAGCCCTTGGGTATGGAAACCACAAAGGGAGGACCCCTGTCCAGTATCCATTTTGCCCCAGGGCGTCTCCTCGACTCCAATCCGGCCACCCCGCTTGTCCCCACCCCACAGTCCAGAGCCTCCCCCACCTCTTCTTTGCTGTCCCCGATGCCCGACAATTATAAATGTTGGCATGTAATGGGGGACAGCTAAAGGGACTGAGGTCCAGGAGTGCACAGGGGGAGTAGCGCCTGACCGGGAGAGCAGCCTGCAAACACATAATCCCCAAACACCCAAAGCAACCACCCCTAAAATTATTAGTCCTCAGACCACAAATAAATAAAAACAAAGCCCCCAAACAACTCCAACCTAATTAACACTCAAAATAGTAAGAAGCAGCAGCAATATAAAATATAATGCAAAATATAGCTAGAGCAAGTACTTAACAGATATGAAAGTGGGGGATAAGACTGTAAAGGGACTCATCGATTCGGGGGAAGCAGACAGACCTAGTGCATGTTGAAGTGTTGGGAAAACACTTTGCAAAAGGACCAGGTACAGGTGTCATCTAGGGAGGTCAAATCATGGAAAGCCATGTGTGCAAATGCCAGCAGCCTTAGCAACTAGATGGAAGATCTGGAGGCTGTCATGGTGCAGTCAGACCTGGACATTGTGGCCATCACTGAAACCTGGTGTAATGATAACCACGACTGGGAGATGGCTATATCTGGCTACAACATATTCAGAAGAGACAGGACAGGCAGGAAGGGAGGAGGAGTGGCACTGTATGTGAAAAATGACATAAGGGCCACAGAGATCCAGGAGGAACAAAATGGGGGAGAGATACTGTGGGTTAAGCTGGAAAGGAAAATGGGGCCAGCCATCCGCACATGTGTGGTCTACAGACCACCAGCCCAGGAGGAAGAATCAGATAGGGAGCTGATGCTAGCCATCCAAAGGATGGCAGACAAGGGTGAGGTAGTACTGGTTGGACACTTCAATATTCCAGACGTGGACTGGAGCATCCCAGCAGCAGCATCAACTAGGAGCAGATTTATCCTAGACTCGCTTCAGGGTGCCTTCCTCAAGCAACTGGTAATGGTACCAACTCAGCAGAAGGCAGTACTGGACCTTATGCTCACAAACAGGGACAGTGTGATGGGGGTAACAGTGGGGGAGCACCTGGGGAACAGTGACCACCAGTCATTGTGGTTTGAAATCACAGAAAGAGCAGAACCAAACCACACAAAAACACGTATCCTGGATTTTAGGGGGGCAGACTTTGGGAAAATGGGGAGCTACTTGAAAGAGGCATTAAGGGGAATGGGGCAGGAATCAGGGGTTGAGGAACAGTGGGCAGTATTTAAAATGGGGATTACAAGAACAACAGTATTATGCATTAAGCAGGTTAGCAAGAGGAAAAGGAAGAGGATACCATTATGGTTTTCCAAAGAGGTAGCAAAGAAAGTGAAAGCCAAAAAGATTGCATTCAGCCAATACAAAAAGACACAGGCAGAAGGGGATAGGGAGAAGTACCAGGAGAAGCAAAGGGAGGCAGGGAGGTCAGTAAGGGAAGCCAAAGCTCAGATAGAGGAACACATTGCAAAATCAGTGGGTAGAGGGGACAAAACCTTTTACAGGTACATAAGTGAAAAAAGAAAGGCAAAGAGATGGATAGTGAGACTGAAGGGGGAGGATGGGGGCTGTGTGGAGGATGACAACAGTAAAGCTGACCTAGTGAACAGGTATTTCTGCTCAGTCTTTACTAAGGAAGAGGAGGGTAATGGGTCTGAAGGGAGTACAAGGGGTGAGAATGGTGCAGAAATGGACAGAACTGGAAGTAATGAGTTGATAAAGCAATGGGGCCAGATGGGGTGCACCCCAGGGTCCTTAAAGAACTAAGAGAGGTGGTGGCTGAACCTCTGGCTATCCTGTTTAGCCGATCACTGGAAACAGGGGAGGTACCCAAAGACTGGAGGACAGCAGATGTAGTCCCTTATACAAAAGTGGGAACAAAGAGGAGGGAAACTACAGACCAGTCAGCCTCACCTCGGTAGTGGGAAGATCATGGAAGCACTACTGAAGGAGAGATTGGTGGAACATCTGGTTGTCAATGGACTACAGGACCCAAGGCAGCATTGTTTCACCAGGGGAGGTCATGTCAGACCAACCTCGTTGAATTTTGACTGGGTGACTAGGGAGGTGGATCAGGGAGGGCAGTGGACATGGCCTATCTGGACTTCAGCAACTCTGACACTGTGCCACACAGAAGACTATTACACAAACTGGGAATATGGGTGTGGGCAGGACAGTAGTGTGGTGGGTAGGGTAACTGGTTGGGTGGCAGGACACAGAGGGTGGTGGTAAATGGCTGTCACTCCACAGAAGGAAGAGTGACCAGTGGGGTACCACAGGGATCAGTGCTGGGACCGTCCTATTCAACATCTTCATCAGTGACATGCGCGAGGACCTAGAAGGCAGAATTTCACTGTTTGCTGATGACACAAAGCTCTGTAACAGAGTAGACACACCAGAGGGTGTAGACAGAATGAGAAGGGACCTGCAGAAACTTGAAGAATGGTCAGGGGTTTGGCAGTTGAAATTCAATGCAAAGAAATGCAAGATAATGCATATGGGGCACAAACACCCTGGCAAAATATATCAGTTGGGGGGTGAGGATATAGCATGCACCAAGCAGGAAAGGGATCTTGGGGTTATCATCTCTGTTGACCTCAAGGTAGAGAAACAGTGTGACAAGGCAGCAGGTAAAGCAAATAGGATGCTGGGATGCATAGGCAGGGGCATCAACAGTAGGAAAAGGGAGGTCATAATTCCACTATACAAGACACTAGTGAGGCCCCACCTGGAGTACAGTGTATAGTTCTGGAGACCTTACCTACGTAAGGACATAGACAGGGTAGAGAAGGTTCAGAGGAGGGCAACAAAGATGGTGCATGGATTGCATCACGAGTCCTATGAAGACAGGTTGAAGGAACTGAACATGTACTCCCTGGAGAAGAGGAGGGAGAGAGGGGATATGATGGAGACATACAAGTATCTTACAGGGAGGAACAGGGTGCAGGAATACACTATTTTAGCGAAAAGATGTTCCAGGACTAGGGCATGGGATGAAGTTGGAGGGAGGGCGATTCAGAGTAAGCGTGAGGAAGAATTTCTTCACAGAGCGGGTGGTGGACAAGTGGAACACCCTGCCAGAAGAAGTGGTGGGGGCTGAAACAATCACGGGATTTAAGAATGCATGGGATAGACAAAGGAATTCTGGAGGTCAGGGGTAAGGGGCAACAGACTTCTAGGAAAACATAAACTGAACTTACAAGCTCAAATGGGCAGACTGGGTGGGCCATAGGCCCTTATCTGCCGACACTGTCTATGTATCTATCTATCATCTGCATCCACGGGAACACTCGATACTATCCCACCACGCATGTGACTCTGACCATTAAGGGTGTGTCGCACCAAATGAAAGTGGGGGTAGTACTCAAATTACCTGTACCCTCAATTATTGGAAATGACTGTCCAGGGTTTACTGAGTTAATCTCAGAGGGACTGAACCCTCCAGTTTCAGCAGCAATGGTGATAAGAGCTCAGGAAAAGAAAATCTCAGATGTTGGGGACACTTTTCCTTTCAGGATTTTGATTCGGACTTGTTTGAGCACAGCTCCAAGATCCGGAAATCCAGGGTAGAAAGATGATGCCTGAAGAAACTGTGGCAACAAATGACTGATGGACATAAGGGGTTAACATATGAACTGCTGAAACTAAACTGATCACTGATGTGACTTTCTTTCAGAACAAGCTAACAATGTTTCTCTCCAAGGTTATTTTAAGCAGCTAGGGGTGAAACCAAAACAGGGTGGACCAACGTTTAAAAAATGTAATGGGTTACTGTACAGAGTTTGGGTTAAACCTCAGACACAGGAACAGACAGAACAATTGGTTATACCACAGAAGTATAGAACAGAGTTGTTACAGATAGTACATGATAGTCCTATGGCTAGTCACTCAGGGAGTGATCTCACCCTTGCCAGATTGCTGTATAGATTTTACTGGCCTGGAATTCATGAAGTTGTTGCTACCTATTGTAATTTCTGTGCTGAGTGTCAGAAAGTAGCCCTAGTCACTAGAAAAGACAAGGTGTCCCTGGTGCCTCGACCCTCAATAGATGTGCCTTTTGAGAGAATTGCAATGGATGTGGTTGGTCCTTTAGACAAAAGTAAAAAGAGTACAAGATTTATCCTGGTAGTATGCGACTATGCTACTCGATACCCAGAAGCAGTTCCAATGTGTACTGTCACAGCTTCAAAAGTGGCAGCAGAGCTTGCAAACATTTTCAGCAGAGTGGGAATACCTTAAGAAATTATTACTGATCAGGGTGGTAATTCTGGTGCTGCATTACTCAAGGAGCTGTACAGACTACTAGGTATCACTGCCACATGAACCTCCCCCATCACCCTCAGACAGATGGTCCTGTTGAGCGTTTTAACCAAATCCTAAAAAGCATGTTAAAAAGGTTTGTAAAAGGGGAAGGGAAAGACTGGGATCAATACTTGCCTTACCTACTTTTTGCTTACAAAGAAGTGCCACAGGCATCAACAGGGTTTTCACCATTTGAAATGCTGTATGGTAGGCAGCCAAGAGGGCCACTAGATGTGATAAAAGAAACGTGGAAAGATAACCTCACTTAGAAACAATCTATAACGTCTTATACGTGTGCCCTAAGAAAGAAGCTGGCAAAATAAGTTGAAATCGCCCATAGTAATCAGGAAGAGGCCCAAAACCAGCAGAAGGTATATTATGACCATGGGGTAAAAGAAAACGTTTTTGAGCCAGGCGAAAAGGTTTTGCTACTGTTACCCACAACAGACAAACTGTTAATGAAGGGAGTGCTTAGACATACTGGCACCATTAACTATGAGACTGAGACCCCCGACAGGAAAAATCCACTAAGATATACCATGCAAACCTCCTCAAGGAATGGGTTGAAAAAATGCCAAAAGCTGCTTTGCTAGTTTTACCAGAAACTGATAAAGATATGTAGCTCGCGATAGACTGGAACAAACTGTAACTGCTGATGCTGTAAAGGTGAATGTTTCCTTAACTCCCAAACAAACTGCAGAAATTCATAATGTGCTAAAGACATGTAACAGTACTTTTACCACAGTACCAGATTGAGCAAAAGGGGTTGAGCACGTAACAGTGCCAAGGAATGCTCGCCCTATTAGGCAAAAGACTTAAAGGTTACCAGAGCGGCTAAGAGCCGACGTGGTTAAGGAAACACAAAAAAATGAAATAATTGGGTATCGTAGAAGAGTCGAGGAGTGCTTAGTCATCTCCAATGGTAGTTGTAAACCAAAAAGAAGGGGGTGTAAGACTGTCTTGATTTTAGAAAACTTAATCAAGTGTCAGACTTTGACAGTTATCCTATGCCCAGAGTAGATGATTTGGTGGACAGACTAGGGAGTGCAAAGTACATCAGTACCCTCTATCTCAGCAAGGATTAATGGCAAATCCCTTTAGCTAAAGAATCCAGTGACAAAACCACATTTGCCACTCCTGTTGGATTCTATCAGTTCACCACCACGCTGTTTGGTTTACATGGTGAGCCAGCTACATTCCAGCTGTACATGGATGTAATTTTATCACCTCACACTGGTAACTGTGCTGCGTACCTGGATGATGTTCTGATGTATAGTCCAAACTGGAAAAGCCACCTGAACACCTACAAGCAGTTATCCAAGCCATCAAAAATGCAGGTCTGACTATTAATCCTACCAAATGTGCACTGGGCATGCAGGAAAATACAAGTTACTCACCTGTAACAGGAGTTCTAGGAATGGTATTATGTTGTTCATCCACACTTAATGGCAGTTTCTTGCAGCTTTAAATCTTGCCGGAAGGTCTTCAAGCTGGCTCCTCCCACCCACCCAGGTGGTAAAACTCTCGGCTACGCCCCATGACGCCAGATCTAGCCCGCTGGAAGCCAGGTCATGCGTCGGGGCCGGGAGGTCAGGGTTAGGGATAAACAACATATACCATTCCTAGAACTCCTGTTACAGGTGAGTAACCTGTATTTCTAAGGACATGGATATGTTGTTCAATCCACACTTCATGGTAGACTCCTAGCAGTTCTCCGGGAGGAGGGAGGCAAGGCGCACACCCCCAACTTAGGAAACAAGGACTGGAGAACCGAGGTCCCAAAACCAGCATCCCGGCGTGACTCAAGGTCGATGTGGTAATGGGTAATAAAGGTGTGTGCTGACTTCCAGGTAGCAGCCCTGCAGATTTCCTGGATAGGGATGTCCCTGGAAGCAGCGGTACTGCGGGTAGAATGAGCTCTTATCCCTTTGGGAGGCTCCATGCTCACTAACCTATAGCAGAGCTCTATGCAGGAGGTGACCCACCTGTCTGTCGTCCGCTTGGCTGCAGGTCTGCCAGGTGCGGCTTCAGTGTAGATGACAAACAGCTGGCGAACCTCTCCCCGAACTTCAGCCGTCCGCTCCTTATAATAAGACAGCGCTCTTCTATGGTCCAGAATATGGAGCCTATATTCGGCCTCCAAGGTGTGACTGGGGTAGAACACTGGCAGAGTTAACACCTGGTGAAGGTGAAACTCCGACACCACCTTCGGAAGGAATTTCGGGTGGGGGCGCAGGACAACCTTGTCCCTGTGGAAGACCAGATAAGGAGACTCAATGGAAAGCACCTGGAGCTCTCCCATCCTTCTGGCTGATGTGACAGCCACCAAGAAGGTGGTCTTCCACGACAGGTGAAAGATGTCACACCTGTGCATCGGTTCGAACGGCTTGCCCATGAGCTTAGCCAAAACCAGCAGTAGATCCCACGGAGGTGGAGGTTCTCACCGAAGGGGACATGTGATCAATGCCTTTGAAAAAGCACCCAACCACCTTCTCCTGCGCCATCGATTGCTTCCTGGACCACGCCCGGTAAGCAGAGATGGCTGCCAGGTGCACCTTAAGGGTTGTTGACCGAAGCCCTAGCTGAGAAAGGGACCACAGGTAGTCCAGAATGCTTCCCAAGGAACAGGAGGAAGGGTTCAGCCCCTTGCCCTGACACCAAATGGAGAATCTCCTCCATTTGAAGGCATAGCATTTCCTGGTCGACTCCTTACAGGATGCCTCAACAACTTTGAGGACCTCGTCGGAAAGACCCAAGGCCTGGAACTCTAGCCGCTCAGAAACAAGGCTGTCAGGTGCAGGGATTGAAGGTCTGGGTGGAGAACCTTCCCCTGGCTGACTGAGATCGGGTCCGGGCGGGCTGGGAGCCGCCTCGGGAGCCTGGATACCAGAACTGGCGGGGCCAGTCTGGGGCTACCAGAGTCACCTGCGCCTTGTCCCCCCTCGCCTTGAGAAGCACCTTGTGGATCAAGGGAAATGGAGCAAAGATGTAAAAGAGGCCTGGGGTCCACGGCCTCGAGAAGGCATCCCCCTGCAGCGAGCCCTGCTGAGGGGGGCGGGCATGAAACAGCCTCAGCTTCGCATTCTCCCTGGAGGCAAACAGGTCCACCTGAGGTGTACCCCAGTGGGAGAATAGATCTTGTACTACCTCCGGCAGGAGAGTCCACTCATGAGACACAGCCCCTATCCGCCTTAGGGCATCGGCCAGAGTGTTGGAGGCTCCTGCCACATGGATCGCTACGAGATCCACCCCAAAGGACCAAGTACGGAAAGCTTCCTTGCACAGCGGCATGGAGCGCGTCCTGCCCTTGCAGTTTAGGTAGTACATGGTCGTGGTATTGTCTGTCCGGACCTGGACAACTTGACCCTGTACAAACGGAGCGAAGGCGGTGAGGGCTAGACAGACCGCTCAGAGATCCAGCAGGCTGATGTGGCATCGGGACTCCCGAGGGGACCAGAGGCCATGTGCTCTGTGCTCCCCCAGATGGGCACCCCAACCCATCAGAGAGGCGGTTGATAGAGAGACCGTCGGCATGGGGCGGACAAACGGGATGCCCTCCTGCAGATGAGTTGGAACGATCCACTACTGGAGAGCATTCCATATCTCCTGGGTCACTGCCACTGGCTGGTCCAAAGGACCGGAGCGCTGTGACCATTGGTTGGCCAGTCCCCATTGTAGGGGACGAATGTACCAATGGGCCCAATGGACCACGCTGGTGCAGGCCGCCATGAGGCCCAGGAAGTGCAGGAAGTCCCAGGCAGGGCGCAATTGCCCAACCAGAAATGATTGGGCAAAGGAGGAAAGAACCTCATCCCTGTCCGCCGGGAGCCATGCTCTGGCTCGAAGAGAGTCGACCTCTGCCCCAATGAAATGAATCACCTGCTTTGGCACGAGTTCAGACTTGGCCTCGTTGATGAGGAGGCCAATCTGAGAGCAAACCTGGAAGGCCAGATCCCTGGACCGCTCCACCTCCAGTCTGGAGGAAGCCACAATCAGCCAGTCGTCCAGGTAAGGGTACACCTTTCAGCACCGCAGGAATGCTGTCACCACTGCCATGCATTTGCTGAAGACCCCGGGAGCTGGAGAGAGGCCGAAGGGCATGGCCCGGAACTCATAAAGGGACCCCTCTGCTCTGAAGCGGAGGAATCGCTGGTGGGACAGATGGATTGGGACATGAAAGAATGCGTCCTGGAGGTCCAGAGAACAGAACCACACGCCTCATTCCAAGGTTGGAATGATCTGAGCCAGAGTGACCATCCTGAAGGTTCGAGACCTTAGGACACTGTTCAGGCTGTGCAGATCTAGAATGAGGCACCAGCCCCCCGTCCGTTTCGGGACCAGGAAATACCTGGACACAAACCCTGGGTCTGGTGGAGGATCCACCACCTCCATGATCACCTCCTTCTGGAGGAGCAGGGCAATGTCGGCTTGACGGGCCGACAAAGAGGCTGTGGACCCCGTAGCCCCCCGTGGTGTGACGGCTCGGAAGGGCGGGGCCTGCTCGAACTCTAGAGGCAGACCCTTTCCTACCACTTCCAACACCCAGCGGTCCATGGTGATAGTGGACCAGGCGGAAAGAAAGTGGCGTGAGCCATCCTCCACAGGGGGAACCGGGGAGTGCCGAGTCTGGGGGCGACACCCCTCAACCCATCACTGGACAGGCTTGGAGGAGGGACCAGCCGAGGGGCCTCCTGGGCCTTTTCCTCCCGGCTTCCTGCTGGAGGAAGCTGCAGGCTTGGCTTTGGGGTGCCAAGTGCGAGCCGGCTGGCCCTGATGGTGGTGTTGCTGGGCCGGACGTGCTGCAGGGGCAGAAGGGCGAAAGGCCTTACGCTGCTGCTGGTGGCCTTTGTCCTTCTCGATCCTCTGGAGATGGCCTTCCACCCCGAGCCTGAACAAGTCGGTACCCAGGAAGGGGATGTCTGCCAACTTGTGCTGGGTATCCGCCATGAAGGTGGAGATCTGCAGCTAAGCTCTGTGGCGCATGGCCACTGCGGCCACTACTGACCGGGCACAAGAGTCTCCAATATCCAGAGCAGTTTGGAGCTGCTGCTTCGCCACCGCCCTTCCCTGATCCTGCAGCTACTTGACCGTAGTCTGGAGGTCAGCAGGGAGATGAGGGATCACCTCATCCAGGGAGCCCATAAGGGCGTGGGAGAAGTGTGCCATCAGTACGGCCAAACTGGCCTGACGGAGGCCTAGGGAGGATGCAGCGTACACCTTACGCCCGGCATAGTCCAGCTTTTTGGACTCTTTGTCGGGAGGCGTGTGCACGTCCTTGGTGTTCCCAGAATGCCAGAAAACACTATCGGTTACAAGCCCCTCCGCAGAGGGCTGCTCGGAAAAACCAGACAGTGAGCCGGTTGGGACTGCGTACTTCCTGGCCATCCTGGCCGAAGGAGCAGGACAAGAAGCCAACCGCTGCCATAACTCCAAGACTGGGCCAACAATGGCTTCAGCCACCGGAAAGGCCTCCGTGGGAGAATCCCCTCGGTCCAGTATCTCTGTGAGGGGATACTTGGCCTGCTTGGACACAGGTTCGGTCTAAACGCAGAGCGCTAAGGAGGGAACCTGAGCTTCCATGCGGTAAGGAAGATCTGGAGTCATTGGGCGGAGCCGAGAGTTTTACCACCCGGGTAGGTGGGAGGAGCCAGCTTGAAGACTTTCCGGCAAGATTTAAAGCGGCAAGGAACTGCCATGAAGTGTGGATTGAACAACATATCCATGTCCCTAGAAAGTACAGTTACATAAGAACTTACCATAACAGTAGATCTTCGAGAGAGGCTCTTGCAGTAGGTATTCACATATAGGACTAAGCCACCACATGTCAGGACCCCACGGAAAAATGTCTAGCTAGCAGTCTCTGGCAGGGGATCGCACCCACGTCAGGTGACCGGCGTCATATGACATCGGTATAAAGGAGTGGTCCCCCACGCCAGCCTTCCAATTCTTTCCCACCAAAGGCCAAAAGAGGCAAGATGAGAGAGAAGTAGATATTTCTCCCCATGGAAATAAAGTAAGAAAACTTGGGTGGACGGAGGGCGGGAAGGCAGTACCTACTGCAAGAGCCTCTCTCGAAGATCTATTGTTATGGTAACTTCTTACGTAACTGTACTATCTTACTTTGAGAGGGCTCTTACAGTAGGTATTCACATAAAGGACTGAGTCCCAGGCAGTCTGGAACAAGGAAAAGCACTCGGGAGGAAGACTGTTATCCACAGCATGGAACCTAAGGGTTGAATGGGCTCACAAAAGAAGACCTTGTAGGACAGCCAGCCCAAAGCCTGCTCTATGGTGAGAGGCAATGTCCAGACTGTAGTATTTCGTGAAGATATGGACGGAAGTCCAAGTTGCGGCTGCACAGATGTCTGCCATGGACACATTTTTGAAACAAGTCACAGAGGCAGCTACCCCTCCGGTGAAGTGACCTCTGACTTGACCCGGAAGGGTCTTATTGTATTTGTCGTAACAGAAAGTGATACAATTCGCCAACCATTTTGATAGACATTGCTTAGAAACAGCATTGCTTTCTTTTTTGTGAGCAAGAAACAAAAAGCTGATCAGTCTTCTTGAGATCCTTAGTCCAACTGGTGTAGTATCTCAGGATTCTGTGAACATCCAAAGTGTGCAAGAGGCATTCGCCTTGACTGGAGTGTTGCGTAAAGAAAGCCGGTATCTCAATGGATTGATTCAGCATAGATTCAGCCACCACCTTAGGGAGAAACATAGGGTTGGTGTGTGGAGCCACATGTTCCTTGTGAAAAATCAAGTACGGGATTTTACACATTAAGGTCTGAAGCTCGGAAATTCTCTGAGTAGAAGTGATGGCCACCAGGAAGAGTGTCTTCCAAGAAAGGAACTTCAAATCAGCTGCTTCTGCTGCTGGCTCGAAGGGAGGCAGAGTAAGCTTCTCCAGGATGAAATTCAAGTCCCATGGAGGGGCAGAAATGCGGATGGGGGGGGGTCTCAAATGGAGAACCCCTCTGAGAAAAGTCTTAGTGAGACTTCTAAATGAGCAAAATTCCTGTCTCCAAAGGGAATATGGTAGGCTGAGATAGCTGCCATGTGGACTTTCAACGAGGAATGGCTGAGACCCAGATCGAAGAGGTGATGCATGTAGTCCAGGACTTCATTGACTGGGCACAAGAAAGGCTTGAAGTCTCTCAAGTTTGCCCAGATAGAAAACCGTTTCCACTTCATGGCATAGGTGGACCTGGTGGAAGGCTTCCTGGCCTCCACCAAAATGTCTGCTACCAACGGAGAGACTCCATAGTGGGCTTTAGCTATGTCTGCAGGAGCCATGCATGGAGACGAAGGAATCTGTGACCCGGATGAACAAGGGTCCCCTGATCCTGGGTCAACAATTGTTGCGACAGAGGAAGAGGAGGTTCCTGTGAAAAGTGTTGCAGAAGAGAGAACCAAACTTGCCTGGGCCAGAAGGGAGCAATGAGAATCATTCGCGCTCCTTCCGATCCAAGTTTGTTCAGGACCCTCGGAATTAAAGGAATGGGAGGAAAGGTATAAACAAATCTGTCCCTCCAACCCAGAGACAGAGCCTTCCGTCAAAAAATGTCTCGCCCTGGAGCGAGCGAGCAGAAGGCGGGAAGTTCTGCGTTTTGGGGAGAGGTGAAGAGGTCTATCTGAGGTGTTTCCCACTGCTGAAAGATGTCATTTACAACTTGCTGATCTAACTCCCATTCATGAGACCTGGATGAGGACCGACTGAATTCGTCTGCCAGTGTGTTTTCCACTCCCGGGACGTGAACTGCTGTCAGGTGTAGGTGATGCTGGGCTGCCCAATACCAGACTCTCATCGTTTCCCAGCACAGGGGTAGAAACACATTCCTCCCCATTTGTTGAGGTACCAGACTACACACGTTGTCCGATTCTATGAGGAGATGACTGGGGAGGATGAAGGGAAGGAGAGCCTAAAGGGCATAAAGGACTGCCCTCAGTTCAAGCACATTTATGTGCGGGTTTTGCATGAACTGGGACCAGCTGCCCGGCGTCCTTTGAGGACCCTAGATGGGCACCCCAGCCCTCTCATGACACATCTGTCGTCAACGTCTGGGAGGGGGGATCGATGCAGAAGTGCACTCCCAGGCACAGGTTCACCTGAACCATCCACCACTGAATGTCTCTGATCATGGGATCTAATACTAGTACCTCTTGGTCTAGGTTGTCCCTGGTCTGGTCTCACTGTGACTGAAGCATCCATTGAGAGATCCTCATATGCAGCCAAGCGAAAGGGACTGTCGGGATGGCAGCCGCCATTAGCCCGAGGAGGCGGAGGACTGACCCGGCTCCGACCCTCCTGCAGCTGGACAGAAGACGGGCCTGATTTTGAAGGATGTCTACCCTGTCCAGAGGCAAGAAGGCTTTGCTGGTGGTCGTGTCCAGAATCGCCCCTATAAATTGGAGGCATTATCAAGGGACCAGGTGAGACGTGGCCTAATTGATGGTGATACCCAGGCTGGTAAAAATCTGCAGGGTAAGGGAAAGGGAGTGCAGGAGTTCCTCCCTGGACAAGGCCGCCAGGAGCCAACTGTCAAGGTACGGAAATACCTGTACTCCCTGGGTACGCAGGTGGACTGCTACCACTGACAGACATTTGGTAAACACTCAAGGGGTGCTGAGAAAAGACCAAATGGGAGGGCCCTGAATTGGTAGTGGTTCCCCTGAAAACAACACCGGAGGAATTTGCAGAGGGAAGGGCATATGGGGATATACAGGTAGGCATCCTTCATGTCCAGAGCGCATAGCCTCTGTCCCGGCCGAAGTAGTGGTAGAAGGCTCTGCAAGGAGAGCATTCTGAAGCGTTTGTACTCCACGAACATGTTCAGGGAGCTGAGGTCTAGAATGGGCCTCAAATCTCCTGTCTTCTTTGGAACTAGGAAGAAATGGGAATAGTAACCTGTCCCCCCAAAGATAAGTGGGGACTGGCTCTATCGCCGCCTTGGAAACAATGGAGATGGTGTCCTCTAGAACCAGAGGAAGATGTTGTGGGGAGTAGGACGACAGAGGGGGCGGTTTCTGTAGAAACTCTATAGAGTGTCCTGCCCATATCAACTGGAGCACCGGAGCGTCTGATGTTAGCCTCTCCCAACCCGGCAGATGTGAGGAGAATCTCCCCCCCCCCCACACCGGTTCCTCTGGAACCTCCAGAGGCACTGGGAGAGGCAGGGAGTCGGGAGGTGTGGGGCAGCACAGCAGTCGAGGCTCCCGCAGCTTTTTTGCTGGGGGGAGTCTTGGTTGCTGGAGGGGCCAGAAGTTTGTTGGCATGTTTTCCTTGTGGCTTTTGTCTTCGTCAGTTTTGGCGACGAAAAGGACGCCAATGCCCCTGAGGGGGCCTGTACACAGTCTGGACAGACTTGAGTGCAGTACCCTTCTCTTGCAGTTCGGTAATGATGTCCCTGACATCACCCCCAAACAGCAGCGAACCCCTGAAGGGAGCATCCTGTATAGCGGATTGTACCTCAGGAACCAAACCTGACACATGGAGCCAGGCATGCCACCACAGGCCTATGGCGAAGGCCAAGTTCCTTCCAGCTGTGTCCACCACATCGTAAGTGGCACACAGCATGTGCCGACAGGCCGAGCGAGTGGAACAGACAAGGTCACCCACTTCCTGCTTAGTCTGTGATTCAGGAAGGGAGTCCAATTTAGATTCCACCTGACTAAGGATGGTCTTCTGGAAATCCCCCATATGTGCAACATAGTTAAGGGTCCTGATGTCTAGGGTAGAAGAGGAATAGATCTTCCCGTACTGGTCCAGAAGCCAGGACTCCTTATCAGGCGGAGACGTGCTGAGGTGTTTAGGACTGGCGCAGCGGCCGTGAGTGGCGCAGATGACAACCGAATCCGCCTTGGGGTGAAGGCTAAGAAAGTCTACACCTTCAGGAGCCTGATATAGCCTGACCCCCTTCCTCGGAAGGAGGGGCTAACGCGAAAGGTTGTTTCCAAATGGTGGAAACAAGGTCTCCGTGAGGCTCTATGCAGGGTGGGATCAGCGTAGGAGTGGTCTTGGGCAAATCCTGATGGGCAGCGAGTTTTTTATGCTGTGGGTCTGACTCCACTGATTGCCACTGATGTACTTACTGGATTTTCCTCAACTCCAGAAAGGAAGGGTCCTCTGGAGGGGACTTCGGAGGATCCCTTGGCCTGGGGCATTCTGGAGTATGGGTCTCGCCTTCGGGGTCAGAGTGGCCGGACTCGGAGTCCCAGTCAGAAGTTTCTGATGAAGAGGAAGAAGATTCCTCCCTAGGAGGGGGAGGGATGACCCCTCTGGGGAGTTACCAGGGGCGCATATCCTCCCTCGGGCACTGGAGGGCTCTCCTCTGGTGTTGGGCAGGGGGGAGGGAGTCTCCTGTCTCCAATGTAGGGGATTCGCTATCGGGTCCGGCATTGGGAGACTACTCTTGACCTCCCGGGTGAGCCGAGCTTTGACCTCATCCCGCCAGGAGGCCAAGGTCTCCTTCAGATCCGACAATGGCTGAGGAGTGGGCAGTGGAGGTAGGGGATATGGGTAGTGAGGGTACCCATAAAAAGAGTATCCGTAACCAGACGGCGGGTAGCCTGGAGTTGGGTACTGCGGCGCTGGGTACTGTGGCACCGGGTATTTTGGTGTTGGGTACCCAGGCACCAGGTGCTCTGACGGAGCAGAGGGATCTGGCAGAAGACCTGCTGGGAGGCCAGACGGTGGAAGCGTGGCCCTTCGGGCGTCGGGCCTGGCCTGGGTATACCGTCGAGCAGGTCAGACGGTCCTGACAGAGGAATAGGTCTTCCGTCAGGCAAAGGGATGCCAAATGGCGTTGGGTCGGAGTCAAGACTGGCGTCTGAGGATCCATCGTCGGGGGTCCAGCACAGGAGGAGGGAGCCCTGCTGGCAGCGTCTTGGGGACCTCAGTGGGCAACGTGATGAGATGCTGCAGAGAGCCTGGGGCGTCAGACTGGTCAATAGGGTCTGGCATAAGCTTCTTGGCAGTGTCCGGGCAGAAGTCGGCAGAGCTGGCATCCAACTTATCGAACTCCCTACCCAAGGAAGGCCGCAAAGGGGTGGCGGTCTTGTCGGAAGGGTGTTTTGGCTGGGCACGCACCCAAGGAGGTGAGCTGCTTAGCAGCCTTGTCCAGGCGTGCGTCAGTGGAACCAACGTCCGACTTACCGGACCCGCTCTGACCAAAAGGCCGTGAGGGAGGAGCAGCCTTAACAGGAGCGGGGGCCTCTTTTGCCGTGGAAGCTCCCGAAGGGCCTGAGCGCAAGCCCGATGCCTTCCTGGTAGCCAACAAGACGGCCATTGAGCAGCTATCCCCCAGAAGGGATATTACCTTGAGGGACGCGACTCCAGCTGAAGTTGCAGCTGCTGTGGAAAACGATTCCTGCTCCCGGTGCTTCTCCTTGTTACGCTTTTTTTTATGGCCTTCGGGGAAGTAAATACCTGCCTAAGCTTTTTTAACTCTTTTTCCATGGAGGCCATTTTCTTCTTGAGGATGTGGGCTTCCAGGGACTGCTGCCTTCTCTTGCGGGAAGCAGAGTTGAATGACTGGCAGTGCTGGCACTTCTCCACGGGGTGGTCTGGGCCCAGAAAGAAGAGGCACAAGGAGTGGCTGTCCTTGCGTAGAAGTTGGGAACCACACGAGTCACACCTGTTTTTATGCGATTTGAAGGGCGTCAGGGTCAACATACACAGCAACTGTTGAAGAAAAAGTTGAGAAATAGGTCGAAAACGTTTGAAAACTTGAAGACTGACGAAGGACTGACGAGCGCTGTTCTACCGCAAGGAACTTTCACAGGCCGATGGCGGGAAAGAACTGAAAGGCGGGCGTGGGGGACCGCCCCTCTATACCAGCGTCATATGTGAATACCTACTGCAAGAACCCTCTTGAAGTAAGATCCAGATATTTGGGCTATGTGGTGGGAAATGGAGAAGTTAAGCCAGAAATTTCTAAAATAGAAGCTACAGCTAACAGCCATGTCCCTAAAACAAAGAAACATGTCAGGTCATTTTTAGGGCTGGCTGGTTATTATCAGAGATTTGTTCACTGAACCGACAAAGAAACAGTTCCCAAATAATGTGAAATGGACCCCAGAGTGTGATGAAGCTTTTCAAGCTATTAAGGTTGCATTATGTTCAGCCCCTGTTTTAAGAAGCCCAGGCTCTGAGAAACCATTTTTGTTACAAACATATGCATCAGAGGTAGGCCTAGGTGCAGTCCTGAGTCAAAATACAGATGGGATGGAACATCCTATTCTGTACATAAGTAGGAAGTTGCGTGACAGAGAGAAAAGGTACTTCACCATTGAAAAGGAATGTTTAGCAGCAAAGTGGCCCATAGAGTCCCTTAAGTTTTATTTGTTAGGAACTTTGTACTTGTAACAGATCATAATCCTCTCTGTTGGCTTAACCAAATGAAAGATAAAAATTCCAGAATCACAAGGTGATACCTGGCACTACAGCCATTTAAATTCAAGTTGATACATAAATCTGGTAAAGAAAATAGCAATGCTAATTTTCTGTCAAGATATGGATCAGGAATTGAGGGTTCTGAAGGCTGAAAAACAAATGTATGAGTTTAAACGTTACTGTTTGCTATACTGTTATAGAAAAAAGGATACTGCACATGTGCTTAATTTCTGAAAGTTAGAAACTAATATTAGAGAAGGAACAGAAAGTTTTGGAAACCTGTTCTATAAAACAGGTTCCCTCTTAAGGAGGAGGTGTATGTGACAGGGTTGACTAGGACCCTGTCTGTCCCAGTTGTTATGGAGTGTTTGAATGCAGGGATTAGTTCTGTCCTTTCCTTTCCTGTCTCCTGTCTGTCTGGTTGCGCAACCAAATTTTCCTGTGAGACCTAGGATTTGATCACCCCGACAGTCTCGCAATTCTTTGCCTCTCACTGTCTTTCAGTCTTCACTTGCTGTCCTATCTTTTCCTCCCTTGCATATCTGCTGGTATAAAAATATATGCAAATCATTATGTGGAAATGTAACTGATATTGGGATCCCTTTATTTAGAAATTATATAGTGTTACTGTTGAAATGTATATAATTATAGTTTGAGATGATTGCAAAAAGTTGTTGGAAACTCAAGGGGTTAACCTGAAATGCAATTTAAGCCTTTTGCAGAAGCTGTGGAAACAGGGGCTCAGTTCCTCGACATTGAGTTTCTGCCTGCACCTGCCTGAAATATACAAGGACATTTTAGAAACAAGGATGCCGAATGTTGTCTTGCAGACATTAGCATCGGTAGCGCAGGAGTTGTACAGATGCAGAACAGGAATGGCAGTGAAGTATGAAATTGATGTCAAACCCCATATCTCCCTACAGAGACTGACAGGCACTGAGGTGTGCCTTTGGGCATCGGCCGTAATGTTCATGGCATTTCAGCTCAACTTACCCTGCAGTGCGAGAAATATCGTGTTGTGCCTTGGGGTCCTCAGGCCTCATGCTCACCCCATTCGGCCATAACGCTCATGGTATTTTACCTCACCCTATCCTGCAGACACCGACAAGTGCTGAGGTGTGCCTTGAGGTGTACGGCTTTACAGTCACCCCATTTCATAAGGACAAATGCTGAAATGGGTGCAGCATAGGAGAATGGGGTGAACTGTGGGGCCCAAGAGTCCAAGGCACACCTCGATGCCTGTCAGTGGCTTGAGGGTGGGGGTGGGGGGATAGTACGGCATGAGCATGACAGCCGGCAATGCAAAGAAACACCCCTGATGCCTGTCAGTCTGTACAGGGTGGGACATTAAGGTTATAAACCCTAATACCCCAGCTGTTTGTTGGTATTTGCACTACAAATTTGCAATGCGTATTTTTGTGACCCCTACCTCATGAAAGTGTTTGGGACCTCTGCTCGTGAATAGTGGCACTGTGATTTTGTTAATCTGTTCCGAACGTTGATTTCTCACAGCGACCGCGCTATTCTGTGCCAGATGTGGAAAACACCATTTGGGCAGGATGTGACAAATGACACATGTACCATTCATAGGTAGGTGTGAAGAGATGGCAGTATTGAAAATCTTGAGTGAAAATATTAAAAATGCTTGAATTTTCGAACTTACATAGAAACTGTGCAATGCATATACTCGTAACACAGTCATTTAGTGGAATTATTCCACCAGATTTTCAACATAGGCATTTTGGGACCTCTGCTCATGAACACAGTCACTATGATTTTCTTCATCTGTCCTGATCATTGATTTCCCACAGCGACAGCGCCATAGTGTGCCACTTGTGTGAAAACACATTTCGGGCAGGATCTGAAAAATGACTGCTATACAGTTCACAAGGACGCGTGCAAAATTGACAAAGTTGAAAATGTTAAGTGAAAACATTACAAACTGTCGAAGTTATGAGTGCACATGGAAACTGCGCAATGCACGCTTGTAACGCAGTCATTTTATGGACTTTTGTCACCAAATTTCAACATAGGCATTTTAGGACCTCTGCTCATTAACATTGTTGCTGTGATTTTCGTAATCTGTCCCAAACACTGATTTCCCACAGTGACCGCGCTATTCTACACCGGTAGTGCGAAAACACATTTTGGGCAAGATGTGAAAAATGACAGCTGCACTGTCCATAAGGAGGTGTGAAAAAATGTCAATGTTGAAAATCTGCAGTGAAAAATATTACGAGTTGGCAAAGTTACAAGTGCGCGTGGAAACTGTGCAATGCACACTCATAACAGTGTAATTTATTGGAATTTTTTCACCAAATTTGCAACATAGGCTTTTTGGGAGGCCACCTCATGAACAGCGACATTGTCATTTTGTTACTTGGTCCCGAAAGGCGATTCCGCGCAGTGACCGTGAAATCACCTTTCAGGACCAAATAGTGCTATGACAGTGACTGAATTCATGAGGAGGGGTCCCAAAAACCGCATGTTGTAAATTTGGTGCCAAAATCCAAAAAAATTCCCGAGATATGCACCAAAGTTGAAAAAACCCTATATATGCCATTATACATCTTACCGGCATTTCTTCAGTTTGCGGTTGGCTTTGAAGAGTGTAGACGTGTTCCCAGTCCACCGAAGATGGGCTCTGGAGGTAAGTAAGGGTTGGGGAGGCAGGGTGGGCACGGGTTGGTGGAGGGGCCACGGACTCAACGAGGGACCGTTTTCTGTTTTACAGGGTTAAAACAAAACATTGAGGGACTTTTTTTTTTCTTCAGGGACATTTGGCAATCGGGAGTGGGCTCCCAGCGTGCCACCTGTCTGTCTGATGGGAGGGGGGTCTGTAGCTGATGGGGACACAGGCACTTACCGGCACATACAGAGTTGGGGGAGACTACTTAAGAGCCGAGGGAGTTAGGCACCCGCACACAAGAAATGGGGAGGTTTATATTATGCCCACGACGAGGATTGGGCACCCCGTCAACAAGTTAAATTAGGAGGGGCATGCTAACAGGGGATTGGGCACCTCTGTCGGCTTTCAAAGGGACTGTGAAAGGAGGCGGCTGTCCATCGGCTTCTGTTGGGACTATGAGAAGCTGCGGGAAAGCCGCTGCCACGTTGCTTGACGGGGACACCGGACGAGGCAAGCAGTAATTGGCTGTTGCAATCAGGGACCGCCCCGTGGCGCTCCCTGATTGCAGTGGCTAATTTCTTTCAAGGTGGTGGCAAGTTTTCTTAAATGCTGTCATAGACAGCGTGCTATGCCATTGGCGCCACAGAGCCCGGCCACAAAAAGCAGTGGCACCACTGGCTGCAACAGGACCGCACCTCCGAAACTCGCCTCTCCACCGAAGCAACCACAAAATATGTTGTCTGCGCTGCATGCGCAAGACAATAGAAAAAACAGGATGCTTGTTAAGAAGGGGGGTTGCAAAGACTTAAGAAATACAAAGCTGCTATTTCTTGCAAGGGACACAGACTGAAGGAAAACTCTGATGGATCGTCTCTATTTATTCTGCCTTTGTAAATACTTATACGGAAAAAGTTTATTTTTTTATGTTACTGCTAGTACAAATAAATACTTTTTGAGAATTCTACAACTGCTCCTGGTATTCCTATGCTTCCTGACCTGTGCCTCAACGACAGAAACCCCAAACCTGGTGATGGCTACATTCTAAGAAAGCAAGCATGCAGATGGAGGGACTTGAAGTTGGGATGGACCAGGGTCCCCTGAACCTGCGTTAGCAGATTCCTGCAGAGACGGACCAGAGGTTCCTCCACTAGGTGCTGTAGTAGTGCGAACCATGTCTGTAGAGGCCAGAATGGAGCTACCAGGATCATGCTGGCCCCCTCCATCTGCAGTTGATTAGCACCCTCTGAATCAGAGGAAAAGAGTGGAAGGTGTAAAGGAACCTCCCGCTCCAGGAGAGGGACAACACGCCTCACCAGAAAACTCCAGGCCCTGGATCGAGTAAGCAGAAACTGGTCAGTTTTGCGTTGAATGAGGATGCAAAAATGTCCATCTCTGGACGACCCATCTGTCGTACAAGTCTTCTGTGATGGATGAGAGAAGCTCCCACTTGTGCATGCTGGACTGTGTTCAGCTAAGGCTGTCCGCCAGAGTGTTAAGCACTCCTGGAATGTGAACTGCCAAAAGAGTTAGACCATGGTCTAACTCTCAGTACCACACTCTCATGGCTTCCCTGCACAGGGAATACAAATGTGTTCCCCCTGCTTGTTGGTGTAATATACGGCACTGTGGTTGTCGGACTGAATCAACAACTGACCCGGGAAGAGATGATTCGGAAAGGCCTGCATGGCATACAGGACCACCCGCATCTCCAGGACATTGATATGCAGGGAGGTTTCGATCTGGGATCAAAAGCTTTGAGTTTGAAACTGACCCAGATGAGCCCCCAGACCCAAACTAGAGGCATCCATAGTGAGACTCTGCTGGGGGGGAGGAGATCTGGAAGAGGACACCTTGCAGCATGTTCAGGATGTCCCATCCACCACTGGAGCACCTTGGAGACTGGGGAGGAGACCAGCACTAACTGATCTAATTCGTCTGTGTACTGGTCCCACTGTACACAGTGTGTCCACTGGAAGATGCACATGTGGAGCCTGGTGAGTGAAACAGTGGGGATGGCCACAACCATCAATCTCAACAGCCTCAAGTACACTCTTGTAGGGATATAATGGCTCTGGGCGACCTCCTGAGTCTGGGCAATAAGGCATTCTGCCCTGTTCTGAGGCAGGAGGGCCTTCTCCAGCACCGAGTCTAGAAAAACATAGAAACACAGAATTTGACGGCAGATAAGGACCGCTTGGCCCACCCAGTCTGCCCATTTCCCTACCTAATGGATAAGCTGCAGATCCTAGTTAACCAGCAGCCTACTTCTTTCTACCCCAACCCCCTAGAATTGCCTTATGGCTGTCCCCTGCATGCCTGAATTCAACCACTGTTTTTGACTCCACAACCTCCTCCGGAAGGCCGTTCCATGCATTCAAAACCCTCTCTGTGAAAAAATACTTCCTTACATTACCACTGAGCCACCCCCCCATCTTCAAATTGTGCCCCCTTGTTCTTGCACACCTCTTTTTTGAAAAGGCGCTACCCTCTTGGACTTTGTTGATTCCCTTGAGGTATCTGAAAGTTTCTATCATGTCCCCCTCTCCCTCCTTTCCTTGAGGCTATACATATTACGCTCATAGTCTCTCTTCATATGTCTTCCGTTGCAGACCCTGCACCATTTTAGTTGCCCTCTCTGGACAGCTTCCATCTTGTCTATGTCCTTGTGGAGATTGGGCCTCCAGAACTGCACACAGTACTCCAGATGGGGTTTCACCAGCTGTCTGTACAGAGGGATAACTTCCTGTTTTCTACTGGTGATGACTCTCCCTATGCATCCCAGTATCCTCCCAGCCCTCCTTACTTCCCTCTCGCATTGCTTGCTCACATTTAAGTCATCTGATATGACTACCCCCACGTCCCTTTCCATTTTTGTTGTTGTTAGTATCTCACCCCCCATTGGGTACTCTTCCCTTGGGTTTTTGTTTCCCAGGTGCATTACCTTGCACTTCTTAGCATTAAATCTAAGCTGCCATACATTTGACCATTCCTCTAACCTTGCCAAGTCCCTTCTCATCCTTTCCACTCCACCTTGTGCATCAACTCTGTTGCAGATCTTTGTGTCATCTACAAAGAGACATACTTTTCCTTCCAGTCCCTCTGCAATGTTGCTTACAAAGCCTTACAGAGACAATGAAGAGGACCAGTCCTAATACTGAACCCTGCGGCACCCCACTAGTAACCCCCCTTTCTTCAGAGTGGACTCCATTTACTATTACCCTCTGTGTCCTATTCTCCAGCCAATTCTTTACCCAGGCTATCATCTTGGGACCCCCTCCCAGGCTGGCTAACTTGTATATTAATCTTTTGTGTGGGACCAAGTCAAATGCCTTGCTAAAGTCTAGGTAGGTCATGTCCACAGCCCCTCCCTGATCTACTACTTTGGTCACCCAGTCAAAGAAATCTATTAGATTCGTCTGGCATGACCTTCCCGCTGTGAATCCATGCTGCCTTGGGTCCTGTGTCCCACTGGCCTCTACGTACTCGACAATTCTTTCCTTCAGAAGTGATTCCATCATTTTCCCTACCACTGAGGTCAAACTAACTGGTCTGTAGTTTCTTGCCTCTGTTCTGCTCCCACTTTTGTGAAGAGGAATCACATCCACCCTCCTCCAGTCCTCAGGTACCACCCCATCCTCCCATGATTTGTTAAAGAGGGTAGTCAGTGGTGTCACTAGTTCTACCCTTAGTTCTTTTAGAATTCTGGGATGAATCCCATCAGACCCATTGCTTTGTCCACCTTCAGTTTTAAGAGTTCTTTCAGAACCCTTTCTTCTGTAAATGGGCTGGTATCAACTTCTGTATCCAGAGTGTTTCTATTGTTTGTTTTAGGTACCTCCCCCTCTTCGTTTGTAAATACTGAGCAAAAATATTTGTTTACTATCACTGCCTTTTCACAGTCACCCTCTGCTCACCCCCTCCCCTTTATTAAGCCTCACTATCCCTCTCTTAGTCTTCCTTCGCTCCCTGATGTACCTAAAAAAGGGTTTATCCCCTTTCTTAACTGAGTTGGCTATCTTTTCCTCAGTTCAGGCCTTTGCTGTTCTGACTACCTTCCCAGCTTCCTTTTGCTTTAACTGATACAATTCTCTGTCCTGCTCCTTCTGTGATTCCTTGTACTTTCTGAATGCTTTCTTTTTCTCTTGAACCTTCACTGCCACCTCCTTTGAGAACCATAGTGGTTTCTTACATAGTTTTGTTTTATTTGCTTCACACAAAGGCTTGTTACCTCTGTGATGGCAGTTTTTATTATTCCCCATTGTTCTTCTACCCCTCTTTCCTGCCCATTTGCTAGTGCATTCCTTAGGCACTCACCCATTTTGGCAAAGTCAGCCCTCCTGAAGTCCAGTACTATTGCCTTTGTATGGCTTGACTCTATTGCTGTGTTTATTGTGAACCATACTGTTCGATGGTCGCTAGGACTATATATACATACATATATATATATTTTGACTAGGACTGACTTAGACAAGTTGACCGTAATGTCTAGGGAGAGAACAGCTGAAAAGTACTTTCCAGAGTCTGAAGGAGCTGTTCTGTGGATGAGGCCTTTAGGAGCCAATGGTCCAGACAGGGAAAACATACAATCCCTCCCTTGAGAGCTGCAGCTACCACTGCCAAGCATTTGGTAAAGACCTGCGGTGCAGAGGATAAGCCAAAGGGCAGCACTTTAAATTGGTAATGCTCGCCCGTGAAAAGAAACTGGAGGAATCTCCTATGGGGTAGAAACACTGAGATGTTCAGGTACACTTCCTGGCTGTACAGAGAACACAGCCAGTTGCCCTGCTTGAGAAGGAGCAGCAAAGCCTGGCAGAGTTACCATTTAAAACTTTTTGTACTGGACATAGAGATTGAGGTCCTTGAGGTCTAAGATGGACTTCAGGTCTCCAGTTCTTTTGGGGACCAGGAAGAACTTGGAGTAAAATCCAGTGTTTCTCTGGTGCCTGGGCAGTGTTTCAATGGCCTTTTTGCACAGAAAGGACTGTACCTCCACCCGGAGAACAGACAGCTGGGCCTGGGCTTAGGTGCAGGGCACCGGAGGAGTCTCTCGGAGCGGCTTGATGAGCTCCACAGTGTGACCCCTTTCTGTGATTTGAAGATTCCAGGCATCTTACATGATGGTTCTCCACTGACTGAGATGGAGGGAGAACCGATCTCCGACCACCACCTCTTGTTTGGGAACTGGAAGGGGGGGGGCAGTCTGGCAAGGAGTCAAGCGGATATGGATCCAGCCGCTGAAGCTGGTCCGTCACCCCTGGGGCACTTGGCTATGGCTCTAGTACAGGAGTGGGCGGGCAAGGCGGTGGAGGCTCTGTGTTTGCATTGGGTCCGAGAAGCTGCTCCGGGTTTGTGGGACACCTTGCGAAAGGGAGGACACTGTCTGCTCTTGGGTTGTGTATGATAGAGCAAATGGATAGACTTGATAGCCCTGCCAGATGCCTGCAGCTCATTTATGATGTACTGCACATCTGGACTGAACAACTTCGGCACAAAGCACCTTTTGCTGAACATCTGAAGGAAAACCCGAGACCCACAGCCAGGGTGCCTACAAAGGCAAATGTCAGCGGCAGCAGTCCTGGCACCAGTGTCTGAGATATCACAGAGGGCCTGCAAGAGGCACTTGCTAATAGCCTCAGCATTTTGCAGGCATTTAAGAACCTCTTGTTTTTGGATACAATCAGGGTGGGTCTGGGCCTCCCTTCTTCCAAAGGGTATTCTGGTAATCAGGAAGGGCCTGGACAGCAGCCTTGTCCTTCTTCCAAATAGTATCCTGATACTTAACCATGTGAGAAATGTAGTTGGCAATCCTCAGCCCTAAGGTGGAGGAAGCACAGACCCTCTTACCCCAGAGATTAATCTTACAGGATTGCTTGTCAGGGAGAAGGGAGCTGAGGTGCTTGGGCACCTTGGACCTATCATGGGCTGCCTTTATAACCACAGAATCAGTCTTCGGTCTCTATCATATCCCTCTCACTCTTCTCTCTCTTCAGGTGTACATAAGGAGGTCCCTCAGTCTCTCCTCGCAAGGTTTTTGATGCAGACCTTGCACCATTTTAGGTGTCCTCCTCTGAACTGCCTCCACGCTGCCTATGTCCTTCCTGAGATGTGGTCTCTGGAACTGGATACAGTACTCCAGGTGGGGACTCAGATCTCTCTGTAGTGGCAACACCACCCCCTCCCTCTGCTGGTGATACCCCACCTTATGTACCCTAGCAACCATACCGACTGCCTTGTCAGTTTGAAATCATCAGACACAATTACTCCAAAGTCCCTTTCCTGTTTGGTGGCCACTGTAGTCTGCCTCTGGGTTTCTGTGCTCTAAGTGCATAATTTTGCATTTTTTCACACTGAAATCCAGCTGCCATGCCCTTGACCAGTCCTCGAGTTTTATCAGGCCTCTGCATACTCTTTCCATCCCTCAGGAGTGTTGACCCTATTGCAGATTTTAGTGTAATCCGCAAAGAGGCAGACCTTCCCTTCCAGCTCAACTGTAATGTCACTTACAAAGACATTAAAGAGGACTGGTCCAAGTACTGAGCCCTGCAGCACCCCAATGGTCATCCTACTCTTCCTCGGAGTGAACTCTGTTTACCACCAACCTCTGCCGCCTATCCCTTAATCAATTTGTTACCCAGTTCATCACCTCTGGAGCCACCCCCAAGCTGTCCAGTTTTCTTATGATCTGCCTATGTGGAACGGTGTGGAAAGGCTTACTGAAGTCTAAGTAGTCCACGTTCACCACCTCACCCTGATCTGTTTCCCTGGTCACCCATTCAAAGGAAATCTATCAGATTTGTCTGACATGACCCCCCTTCATAAATCCGTGTTGCCCCAGGTCTTGTAACCCACCAGATTCAAGATACTTCACAATCTTTTTCAGTCCTTCCACAATGTCATTTAGGAAGACAATTAAGAGGACCAGTCAAAGAACTGAGCCCTGCGGCACCCCACTGGTCACTCTACAATCATTAGAGTGAGTGCCATTAACCACCACCCCTCTATCACCGATCCATTAACCAGCTTCTTTAGCAATTCACTAGTTTGGATTCTACTCCTAGGCTGCTCAATTTCTTTATCAGTCTCCTGTGGGCACAGTATTGAAGCTCCCGCTAAAGTGCAGAAAGGCTATGTCCACTACCCTCCTCTAATCTATTCCCCGATCACCCAGTCAAAGAAATCAATCAGATTTATCTGCCATGACCTCCCTCCCACCTTGTGAATCCATGCTGTCTGTAGTCTTGCCTACCACTAGACTGCTGTATTTGTGGACCTGTCCAAAGTCTTTGATCTTGTGACCCATCAACTGCTGCTGGGGAGACTGAGGAACATTGGACTGGCTGATTCACCTTGTGATTGGTTTGATAGTTATCTATCTGGACATCCACCGAGACTGAGCAATGGTGGTGTTTTGTCCAGTATTAAAATACTGGAGCAGGGAGTGCCCCAGGGATCAATCCTGGGGCCTTTCCTGTTCTCTTTATTTATTGATGCGTTACCGTCATTAGTGAACACTAATACCATGCTGCTCATCCTCTGTGGAGGCACTGAACCGACTGTTAAATGCTGATTTTTCCATTTTGGATCTTTGGCTCAGAAGCCACTGTTTGCTGTTGAACAGCCGAAAGAAAAGTGTATGCCATGAGGTTCAAAACCCAGATGTGAAAGATGCATTCCTCTTGCAATACTGGATGCTTCCGGTGTTCAGCTTGAACAAATCACTCAATTTAAATATTTGGGGATCTTATTTGTAGACCTGCCTGCCCTGCCGTCCCTAATGTGGGCCAACATTTCCTATCATAACAGTGAAAAGGGATGTTTACTAAGGTACCTGGCATATAACACTTACAGAACTAATGTACTACTGAGAATTACTGTATTAGCCATGTTATAGTGTAGTACGCCATCTACTGACAAATGTTATGAGTCTAATGGTGTGAAGTCATGATGCTATGATCAGCAATATTATGAGAATCATTCTATTGTTTTACAAAGTTAGACAGTCAGCATAATAATGTACACCACCTCATAGCCTTGGGTGCGAGACACCCAGTGTATTCAAGCCGAACACAAGAATGTAATTACACACATGAGCCTGTTACTCCGGTAACAGAACTTTCTTATCAGTACTATATAATGTTATGTACACAGCCAAGCCCCTTGGGATTCTTGGGAGCTACATGCTTCCACACCAGGTGTATGATTGTTCCGTCTTTCCGGTTGGTAAGAACTCTTAGCCAAATTGTCCTCTGTATAGTCAGAGTAATAAACTCATATTCTGCATATCTCTTTCCCCTGTGATGTTTTACCAGCAGGTCAGAGGCTGCAGACTCTACATACTGGACCCAAATTTAACTTTCTCTCTACATAGGGCAAACTCTACACAGGGCAAAGAGTATGTTGGCTTGCACAGGGAAGGGCATTACAAATAGGAGGAAGGAGGTGATCATGCCACTCGCTATACAACACTATGGTCAGACTACATCTGGAATACAGGGTTCAGTTCTGGAGGCCACACTTACAGGGTGACAAGGACAGGGTGGAAAAGGTCCAGAGAAGGGCAACCAAAATGGTTCAGGGACTACACAGGAGGTCATATGAGGAATGACTGGAGGAATGAAAATTATACACATTGGAGACGGGGGGGGGGGGGATATGACAAAAACCTTCAAATATCTAAAAGGAATAAACAAAGTGAAGGAAGGAAGCATATTCAAGTTGAGTGAAAACAAATCAACTAGGGGAGATGCATTCAAGTTGGAGGAGGCAGTTCTTCACTGAAAGAGTGGTAGGTCCGTGGCTGCAGAGAGGAGAAATAGGTAGACTGGATGGGCCAAGGGGTCCTTTTCAGCCAGCAAAAGGCCCTTGTTAGTCACCCAGTGCCCTTGATTCACCACCAAATGACCATTACAATATAAAAAAAAAAATTGGAAAGCTGCCTCCCATGGACTATAATGGAGCACGTCCCCACGCTCTCCTTAGGATTGTGTTACAACTTTGCTGAGCGCAGGTGTGGAGCGTGGGCGGCTCTTCAGACCAGAAAGTCCTCAGGACCCAGTAAAACTAAATTTATGAGCGATACTGCAGTTAAACTCATGGAATATTTTTGGACATCGGCACACAGACATAATTCCCATGAGGCAAGGCACCAATATATCAGGTGCAAATGCCAATTTATTTAACTTTGTAAATCTCTTTAAAAAAAATTGCTTTGTTTTATAGAATCCCTAATTGGAAATTTTTACATCCCAGAGTGAAATACTGGGCCTGTGTGCCGTTTTCCTTTGAAAATGCATTTCAGTGACTTTGGAGTCCCCATTCCAGCAGTTACATTTTGAAAAGGAACAAGATCTGTCCACCCCACTTCCATTTTGTGATCTGGTGGGGTTTATATGTGGAAAAGGCTGCCTAGAAGCCATGAAGTCCCCACCCATGTGGGGTATATGTTAAAAAGCCATTCAGTAACCTCACTCACCCCGCACCAAAAAAGTTTACATGTTAAAAAAAAAAAAAAAGGCAATCCAGTGATCTCAGAATTCCCTCACCACAATTTCCCAACAGTTTACATGTTGAAAAGGCCACCTAGTGATTAAAAAGCTATTTTTTTTTTGGGGGGCATGGCTAGCAGCCGAGCTGGAAGCAGCACTCCAAGACAGCTCCACATCTACAAGCTTTATTTTGTTGATTTTCAGCAGTAAAATGGTTGAAAATCTATCTAAAAGTATTAAATCCAGCCTTATCTATTGAAACGGACCTTAAGCATACCAGAATTGTCTCCCTCAACAATGTCAATTAGCAGTCGCAGAAACAAAGCTGTCCATGGTAGAGGAGATAGCACAGGGGGCCAGTAAAGCAGCAGAGAAGGTAGCAGTTGCTACAACGGGCCTGGTCAAAGAAAACATTCTACTCTGCAGACACCCAGAAAATCTCGAGAATGGGGTGCGGGCATCTCATATACGGATTGCTGGTTTACCGGAGACTGGAGAAGAATAGGAGCTGCATAACTTTCTGGAGAAGTGGATCCCTGAAAAAATGTAAATTGAGACACCAATCTCAATCCAGCAGGCATATCGAGTGAATGTGAGAGGGGCCCGGCTACATGTGGACTCAGCCCATCCCCCGACACGCATGGTGTTGGTCGTGTTCGGTTCCATGAAGGAACGTGACAATAATCTGCAAGTGGTGAGGAAGCAAGGCCCTATAAGGTGGCAGGGGGGCTTCTGTTCATTTCTTTCCAGATCTCAGTTATGCTACTAGACAGCGGCGCAAAGCATCTGACAGGGTCAGATCAATGCTTTGTCAACTGCATGTCCACCACATACTTCTGATGCCGGCAAGTCTAAAGGTGGTGTACGGAAATAAAACTTTCCATTTTACGGATCCTGAGGATGTGAGCAAATTGCTGGGTAGAATCAAGCTGGACTGTGCGGCACATCACCAGGAGTCGGACTCCAATGGAGAGGAGGATACTTGAAGTTAAAAGGGCAGACAATTATAAGTTTACACATGCTGATAATGTTTAACAGACTTCGGGACTGATATATTTCAGACTCTTACTCCTTCTGAGTATTGGGAACTTTCTTTTAACATGAGCATTTAATTTAAAAAAAAAAACTCTTGATGCGTTTAAATGAGCACAGTTTTTCTGTTTTGCAGTCTAAGATCAGGGAGTATTTCTTTAGCGTCGGTTATGACGCAGTTTACATCAAACTGTTAAGGGACTTGCTGCTGTCTAAGGCTATATGAGGTGAGTTCCCTCTCACTAGGATACTAGATGGAATTGATTCGGTTCTTTCTGCTTGACATTCAAAATTTTGATATGTTTTATAAATTTAAATAGATATAACTGTTGTACAACTTACATAGAAACACAGAATTTGACATCAGATAAGGACCGCTTGGCCCACCCAGTCTGCCCATTTCCCTACCTAATGGATAAGCTGCAGATCCTAGTTAACCAGCAGCCTACTTCTTTCTACCCCCACCACCTAGAATTGCCTTATGACTGTCCCATGTATGCTTGAATTCGACCACTGTTTTTGACTCCACAACCTCCTCCGGAAGGCCGTTCCACATCCACAACCCTCTCTGTGAAAAATACTTCCTTACATTACCTCTGAGCCGCCCCACCATCTTCAAATTGTGCCCCCTTGTTCTTGCACACCTCTTTTTCTGAAAGATACTACCCTCTTGGACTTTGTTGATTCCCTTGAGGTACTTGAAAGCTTCTATCATGTCCCCCCTCTCCTTCCTTTCCTCGAGGCTATATATATTAAGCTCCTTTAGTGTCTCTTCATATGTCTTTTGGTGCAGACCCAGCACATACTTCTGATGCCGGCAAGTCTAAAGGTGGTGTATGGAAATAAAACTTTCCATTTTACGGATCCTGAGGATGCGAGCAAATTGCTGGGTAGAATCAAGCTGGACTCATTTTGTTTAGGTTTTGTTTACTGGGTAGGTGCACTAGCCAAAAAATGAGTATTTTCAGGCACGATCCGAGAGAGTACAGAGATAAACTTCAAGAGAACATTATGGAACAAAATACAGGTTACATATAGATGTTTGAGGCATTAACAGTAGAAAATGACAAAAGCTGAAGTTAGTAAGAACAATACAGCAGTAGAATTTAACATGTGACAATTACAATTAGGTCAAATAAAGTGACTAAGCAATGTTCGACCAAGTTACATGTAGATGTATAAGGTACTAACAGAAGAACATGACTAAGATTGAGGTAGTAAGAAAAATGCAGCATTAAAATTTACAAGTGACAATACACTCAGGTCAAATATAGTGACTAAGCAATATTCAATCAGCAATGGATAAAGTGCTGTGAGAGCAGTAGCAGCCAAGCAGTAATAGGTGAAGGGGGAAATAGAAAGAAAGTGTAGGGAGTAGGAAGGCAATAGGTTGGGGGGCGGCATAGATTAGGTATAGAATAAGTACAGGTTACCCAGTAGGGTACAGCAGGTGACGGAAGAATGAAAATGTGTCGATTAAGAAGAGAAAGCAAACAAGTTTTCCAGAAAGGTGCAGTAGGAAATGGTAGATGAATGCTAGAAGTTTAGTAATTAAAAATTTTATTATTGTTAAAGTAACTGAGGTGGGGAATGTGGAGCTGTGAGATGTGTTATGCTATTTATTTTTCTTCTTTTTCACTTACAGTAGAGTAATGGGGGTATATTCACCTATCACAGGGGTGAGTTAACTGATTATGTATTTAACTGTTTAAGGATGTCCCCACTCATGGCAGTAGACAGCCCACGTATATTCTGTATAGTAAAAAAAAAAAATGTTATTTTAGGAAACCCCCATATGTAGTATCAGGACAGGAGTGCTACAAATACTGAATGATCAAATCCTGCAAAGTGTTTAATACTAGAATGTACTGTTCTACGGGAAATGCTTGTATTCTATTACGTAAAATCAATAAAGTTAAAAAAAAAAAAAAAAAAGCTCATCTCACTCCTAGTCCCTGCTCCTGCAGATCATACATGTTGAACAGGTTGTCCAATAAACTAATTCCAGTGGGCTTCACATTTTAAAGCCTGCCACAGAGCTCACCCCATTATCCACTTGGGCTTGGTTTACATGTTGACAAAACTACCTTAAAATTCATCTGTCTGTAAGATACAATCAGAACAACAGGTGTTGCCTAAGATCAGACTGGGGGCAGAGCTGAGGAAAAAAAAATTACTTACCATAGTAATGTTGTTTCTTCCAGGGGATCCCTCATTATGCTTAACTAATGCAGTTAGCCCAGTAGGCTCAACTGCCCCAGAGACTGGAACGTATGTAAATTAAGGAACGTTACAGTGGAACTTAGAATGCAGTTCAAATCTCTGCCACTAAGTGCTATTGCTAACGGTAGCTTTAACTCAGATTCATTTCGAGCTATGTAGGAAATAGCCCTGTAACTACTATCCTAAGCTATCCTGTCTAAGAAGTACAAACATGAAAACAAGTGGCTCGACTGGGCAACTACGGCAGACAAAAAACTAGTAGAACAAATATGAGTGAGCAGTAAGCAATGCTTGGTAATCAGAAAACAGGCCAGCACTGCATGCAGAGAATCTTTTTTTTTTCTGAAAGGGGAGGCTGGGTGGGACGTTTAAGCATAATGAAGGATCCCCTGGGAGAAACAACATTACTATGGTAAATAGTTTTTCTTCAAACCCCAGGAATCCCTCATGATGCTTAGCTAAGGAAGACTATGAAGCAGTACCTAGGAAGGCTGGATACAGAACCTATTTGGGAAAAAAGGTTCTGCAAAACTGCAGTGCCAAACCTAGTATCACTTCTGAACTGTATGTTCAGGCAGTAGTGTTTTGTAAAAGTGTGCACCGTCTTCCAGGTAGCTACTGTACAAATTTCCAGCCACAGACTGAGTGGGCCCTGAGGTAGCTGTTTGCCTGCTTTGCCATAGTAAAACTGTATGCACAAGACTATCCAAGTGATAGTCCTCTTTGAAACTGGTCTGCCCTCACCTACCTCGCCATAAGGGAGGAACAGCTGTGAATGGGATGATCAGATGTCCTTCGTGTACTCCAGGTAGTGCACCAATGCCCTCTTGGCATCCAGACCATACAGCTTCGGCTCACCCAAACTGGACGTCACTGTGAGAAATACAGGGAGGGAAATGGACAGATTCAGGTGGAATTCAGAGACCACCTTAGGAAGGAGTTTTATGTTGGTTCTGAAGACTACTTTATCCTTGTGGAATATAATGTAGTTTGGGTCTGTGCTATGACACCCTTCTTGCAGAAGTAATGGCCACCAGGAAGAGAGTCTTCCTGGAGACATACCTGAGGTCAGCAGTAGCCATATGCTCGAATGGAGCCTCCATGAGCTTGGCCATGCACAGGTTCAGATCCCAAGGGGGAACCAGCTCTCTGAGAAGTGGGTACAACTGAAGTAGGCCCTTAAAGAATTTCTTGAAAATGGGATGAGAAGCCTTGCCAGCTAAGATGTAAGCAGAAACTGTGCCCAGGTGCACCTTGAGAGTGGAGGCTTTGAGGCCTAGGGCCTGGAGAGGAACCAAGTAGTCCAGAAGGACTGGCAGGTCTGCCTCAGAAGGGTTGATCTGCCTAGGCTTGCATCTTAGGGTGAACCTTTTCCATTAGGAAGCATTAAGTCTCCCTAGTGGCTGGCTTTCTGTAGACCCTGAGTAGGTGAAGCACCTCCTCAGAGAGCTGGAGACCTGAAAACTCTACCTGCTCAAGAACCGGGCCTTGAGGCACAGAAACCTGAGGCTGGGGTAGGTTATCCTGCCATGAGACATGGTCAGCAGGGTGTGTCTCAGGGGAAGGGGGATGGGTTGGTGCTTACAGAGTGTTAGAAGCAGGTGGTACCAAGGTTGTCTGGCCCAATCTGGTGCCACTAGGATCATGGATGCTTGCTGGCTCCTTAGCTTCTATAGGGTCCTTGATAGTAGAGGAAAGGGAGGTAACGCATAAAGGAACTTCGCTGTCTGGTCTAGTGACAGAGCATCCAGGAATGTGGGACCCACCGCTGGAGGCCTGCAACAAAACAGAGGAAGCTGATGTTTCTCCTCTGAGGCAAACAGATCTATTTCTGGGGTGCCCCACCTCCTGAAGACTGTTGCCAGCACTTGTTTGTTTAGTGCCCACTCGTGGTGCCCTTGGCTGATTCTGCTGAGGGTGTCCACCAGGATACTGTCCTTCCCTGATAAGTGGACTGCTGACAGATGCATGTCTAGGGAGTTGGCCAGAGACCAGATCTTCATTGCCTCTGTACAGAGTTTGCAGGATCTGGTTCCCTATCGTTTGTTGGTGTAGTACATGGTGGCAATTGTGACACCTGGTTCTGATTAATCTATGCTTTCTGTAATATAAAAATGTGTTGTTGAATGTCTCTCTTGAGACATGCTGTGTTCCTGGGATGACACCCCAGGTTTCAACTACAATGTGTTAACCTAAAAGCCAGGAGATAATTACAGGCTAGAAGAGACACAAATTAAGGATCTCCTGTTTATATGGCTTAATTGTAGCTGCCAGCTGCTAGGATGTAAATCATAAACTTTTATGATGTTTAGAGGAAGAATACAGGTTATGACTTGGGTGCTAAGTTATAAATGTTCCTTTGATGTCTGGATGAAAGAATATACTGGAAAATCACAAACTTGATTGGGAAGTCATTTGGGGAAAATGATGTTATATAATTTTTAATAAACAGAAGAGGAGCTGGGTGACATCATGGAGAAGGCAGGTTCAAGACAGTGTTTTAATTATGCTGTGACTGACCTTTAGAGTGAGATGTACATGTCTGGACTCTGAAAAAGAAACATCTATCAGCACTATTAGAAGATATACATTAGATAGACCAGTCTAAGTGTATGGTTGGTAGGAATTTGCACTTTTAAACCTTGTTCTGTTAAGTGACTGTATGCGACTGTGATATATTGTTCTGTATTTACTTTTTACATATTTTTATCTATTTTAAAGTAAACCTCTATTTTGAGAGACTACTTGGTGTGCCTTTGAAATTCTTTATTTGACAAATGAAGCATATCTGGTTAAAGTTGACACTGTGCAAAAGCTTACTGGTTTACCAAACTGGGAAGAGGTAAGAGTTTAATCTGAGGTCTTTCGTAGAGTTTTTAAGGGTTCATTTTGTACACCTGGTTAGGTGTCCGTAGGCAAAAGTTATCTGGCATTTCCCGAAGAGCAGAATTATCTGAGCTTGTACATTGGGTACGCTAGCAAAAGGTTCACAGCTTGAATCCCTCCAGAACTTGAGACCAAAGGTTGATTCAAACCCACAAAACAGACAGGAGGGTTACCCTGTTCCTGTTCACAATACTGCACTCGGAGGTTCGCACTGTGGGAGCAGAGGGTCTGACCTGCTGAGTGGGGTTGTGACAGTAGTGTTGTCTGTTCTGACTTCTCAGCTCAGGGGCAAAAGTTTGAAGGGCGAGGAAGACTGCCCTTAGTTCCCGAACGCTGATGTGCAACCTAGATTCAAGGGGAGACCATGTACCACTGATTGTCTGGCTGTCCAGGTGCACCCTCCAAACCCGAGGGAAGCATCTGTAGTTACGACCACAGTAGGAGCCTGGTGCTGAAAGGGAACTCCCTTCCGGAGGTTTTCCCCTTCCTTCCACCATTCTAGTGCTTGTTACAGGGTTCTTGTGACTGGCACTAGTTTGGAGAGCAGGTTCCTTCTTTGGGATCATTGTGCTATGAGACGATAATGTATTTCCACATCTGGAATCTGGCACCCGGGACCACAGCTGTGTTGGAAGCCATGTGCCCTAGTAACCTGAGGAAATACCTTGTTGGCCTGGGCTGTTCCAGGATGAAAGTTTCTGCCAGGTTTTGAAGGTTTAGCACTCTGTCCTGTGGGAGAAAAGCTTTTCCCTACAGAGCATCCAACTCTGCCCCCATGAACTCCAAGTACTGCACCAGATGCAACTGAGATTTTTGCTGATTTAACAGGAAGCTCAGGAATGCCAGTGTTTCTTGAATGAGACAGATGGTCCCTGACCTACTGAGGAAACTTACCCACAATCAGCCAGTCATCTAGGTAGGGGAAGACTGACACTCCTTGTTTCCTTAGATGAGCTGCTACCATGGCCAAACACTTTGTGAACACCCTTGGAGCAGAGGAGAGTCCAAAGGGGAGAGCAGATAACTGGTAGTGACCTGAGGGCAGCTGAAACCTCAGGTACTTCCTGTGACTGGGCCTGATTAGGATATGGAAATAGGCATCCTTTAGGTCTAGAGATGCCAGACAGTTGCCCTGCTGTAGGATGGGGATCACTAATGACAGGGTGACCATTCTGAACTTGGACTTTTCCAGGTGCTCATTCAGATACCCAAGATCCAAAATGGGTCGCCATTCCCCATTTTTCTTCTGAGTGAGAAAATACCTTGAGTAAAGACCTTTCCCACGTTGCCAGTGGGGAACTGCTTCTGCAGCATTTACTTGCAGCAACTTTCTGACTTCTAACTCCAGCAGGATCCTTTCCGTTGGGGCTGGAGTTGCAAAGTTTCTGTGGATCTGCAGTCTTGAGAAGATCTGAACTGCAGAGAGAGGCCCTGGCTTCACCACCTCCAAAACCCACTTGTCTGTGGTAATACCTTGCCGAGCTTGGACAAAGTGAGCCAACCTCCCTCCTACTGGTAGTGGGTTGGCAACCGGGACAGAGCAGTCAAGTATTCTACTTGGGGCTAGGCCCTGGTGGCTGGAGTGGGATCAGCCCTTCTGGCAGCTCTTCTGCCCTGCCCCTGAAATAACCTCTCGTTTGAAAGTAATCTAGAGGCATGGGCAGTTGGTAGTAGGCCCTGTGGTAGTACCCCTACCCCTGCCTCCTCTTCCCTGAGGCCTATAGGAAGTGGAGGCCTTTTCCTTTGCCGAGCTGCTCTTGCAGGTGTTTTTATATTTCTCCACTTTCTTCATGTAGGCTTCAGCCTTGTCCCCAAAAAGAGAATTATTCTCACAGGGGAAATCCATGGCCTTAGCCTGCATGTCCTGGGTCAAATTAGTGGCCTGCAACCAGGCAACTTGTCTCAGGGAAATGGCCAAAGCCATGACTCTGGAAGCAGAGTCGCTGCCATCCACTACCATATGAAACTGGTACTTGGTAGTATCCAGTGCTGCCCTACCAGTATCATCTATGTCATGTCCTACCTCAGAGGAAATTCTGTCACACATGGCCAAGACTGTGCGCCAGAGGGCCTTCTGGTACTGGGCAGTGTAAGCTACGTAGGTAGCCTGCCTCTAAAGAAGGTAGGCTACCGTGTACTCCTTCTTGCCCATGCCATCTAGTTTTCTGGAGTCCTTCTCCGGAAGATAGGAGGATAAGGTCACCCTGGCTTTGTCACATGCAGCTGCCTGTACCATCCCCTCAGATAGCCCCATCATCTTTAAGAATTCGGCATCCTCCTCCTCCACCATCTCTTGGGTGGAGAGGTCAAGAGTGTCAACCATATGCCTAACAAAAGCATAATGGGAAAAGTCCTCTGGACCCCTGGGTGGGGAACCAAACCCCTGTTCGGGGGGACCTTCAGTTCTATCGGTTCCCCATTGTCCTCCTCGTCCTCCCCCTCACAGAAGTACTCTGAACCCTGGCTAGAGGGAACCAGGACCTGTAGTGGCACCGGAGGAACAGGGGGCGACACAAGAGGGCCTGGAGGACTTTGGCTATGTCCTTCGCAGAGGGCAATTTTGCCTTGTCCACTGAGAGCTCCCTTGCTTCTTCAGCAGAAGATACAGTGTCATGTTTTTCTTTCTGTTTATTTTTTGAGGGAACCTGGTCCACAGGACTCCTGTGCTTTTTTTCCTATATAGATTTTTACCCCCTTTATCCCTCCCCATGTCCTGGGCGTGCACGTGCATATGGAGGCACATGCACACCATGCCTCAAGGCACCTTCCCACTACTTGCCACCCCCTACAGCCTACGGTACCCATCGGACCGCCACCAGATGGGAGCAGAACTATGGGGTGGGTGGCACAACCTCCACGGGAGAGGAGAGCTGCCTCTCGGCTGCTCAATCCTGTTCCCTCCCTCCCCCCTCATGCCGGTGCTCCGATGACCCGAGGTAGTTCCCGAACCCGGGTCGCCAGCATGATGCAAGGTAAGGCATCCAGCACCTCAACCCTTTGCGTCACTGGGCCAGTTGGTCTCTTGTGCTTTTCAGAGTCCTGATTTTCAGAGACCTTGGGGTCGGATGAATCTTTAAAGGCCTTAGATTTACTGTGGGAAGGAGCTCCATCCAACCGTTTAGGAGAAGAGGAGGCAGACTGACAGGCCATCTCTTCAAGTTTCTTTGCCCTTTTCTTGACTGTTTTAGGTCAAAATGTACTGCAAAGCTCACAGCTGGCGAAAATGTGGCTGGGACCCAGGCACTTTAAGCACAAACCCTGGTCATCTACCCTGGCTAGGAGTTGAAAGCACCTGGCACAGTTTTTAAACCCTGTGGGTCTTGTTCTCTTTTTTTTGATTGAACTGACATGCCAGTTCGTCAGAAGGGCTAAGTATTCGATTCCCTGACAGAAAAACCAACAATATGCGGTCTGGCTCCTCAGGGAACTAAAACCACTAAAAGTTCAGGAAAAAAACAACTATTTAATCTGTGCTAAGGAAAAAAAGCGTCTCGATTCCTGCGATGAGGAACTGAGGCAATAAACTACTTTCAAATAGCGCTATTGGTGTTGTTTTAAAGCTTAACCAGTAAAAAAACTGCAAACTACACAGCATAAAAACATTAATAAATGGTAAATAAAAGAATTTCTCCGGTTCCAACCAAGATGGAACAGAGAAAACCCTGAATACAATAAACTAAACTAATACAATTAAACTATTATAGAATTGAAAAGTCGCGTGTTTGTTTAATTTAGCGGTCCGAGGCTATGCGACTTGTTAACTGCAGTTAAAGCTCGCTGTCCAGTACATCTGTATAATGAGTCTGACATAGATAACTAACTTAGCTGTTCAATTAATTTAGCGGGTCTCCTTTTACAGCGAACATAGCAAGATTTTTTATTACAGTTAAATAAATCAATTCTACAGTAATATAAAAACAATCTAAAGGCAGAAATTGCCATACCCTCATTGCAGAATACCTCCAAAGCAGGCAGATACCGGCAGCCATTCTCAGCCTCGACGCCGAAAAGGTGTTTGATGGGGTTTCTAGGCCCTTGTTGTGGGATACTTTAATACGCTTCCAATTTCCTGACTTTTTCACATGGTTGCAAAACATATTCTCACCCCAAGCCTATATTCAGGTCAATGAGGCCTTGTCCCAAACAGCTGATCTTTCCCGTGGCACATGTCAGGGCTGCCCACTTTTCCTACTCTTGTTTGCCCTGTATATGGAACCCTTGGCAGCAGCATTAAGGCAAAACCCATTAACTGAGGGAGTTACAATGGGCCAACAAGATTACCGTGTCTCTCTCTTCGCTGACCATGTTCAATTCACAATACTATCCCCCCAAGACCTCGGTTCTGGCAGTGTGGGACACACTGAAGCAGTTTGAGGAGATGGCGGATTTCAAATTGAACATTTCTAAAACTGAAGTTCTTGCTCTTAACTTCAAACCATCAGCAGATCTTACACAGAATTTTCCGCTGTGGTGGTCCTGAACACTTATAAAATATTTAGGCATTTACCTTCCCAAAGATATCAACAACGTAAACATCGTTAACTATGAGGCCACAACTATAGCAACACAGGATGATTTGGCAAAGTGGGGTAGGCTCTCTCTTTCTTTTCATCAGAGGATAGAAGCCATAATAATAAATATACTCCTCCGGCTACTCTACCTGTTTCTGAATGTCCCAGTATTTCCAACTTGGTATTACCTGGCCTCATGTTCAAAGATATCCAACTTCATTTGGTGAGGACAGCATCCTCATGTTCATCTATCAGTGCTTCAACTCTCGTCAGCAAATGGAGGGGTCAATTTGCCTAAATTGGAAATGTATGCTAGGGCTGCCATGCTTCATATTGCCTTTCTATGGCTGACGCCATTGTATAAACCTCCATGTAAAATCCTTGAATCTGCCTTCAATGATTTACATGACATTGACACTATTCTCTTGGTTCCTCGAGAGAAAGAACCTGTACTGGTGAACTTCTCTACATTCACAGGAAATACCCTGAGAGCAAGGTATTATTTGAAAAATCATATAAAATTTGAAAAAATCTTTTACTATTTCAAATTATTATCTGTAGAGGGCAATTCCCTACTGGCTCAGATGGACCTTACTTTCCAAGCCCTACGATTTTATTTCCAATTTCCTGATAAAATTGGGGTGATCCCTTTTGAATTGCTTCAACAAACTCATGACTTAACAGGCAGGGAACATTATCGATACTTACGGTCAGGACATACCTATATCATAAGCAGACGCATCTTACAAAGCTCCCTGACCCTAAACCTTTATTAATTCAGATTTTAATGGATATACTGGAGGAAAAACCCTGGGGCCACTTGATAGGGCATATTTATGGCATCCTTCAAGATACTCTGGGAGATTCTACACAAACTACACTACAAAACTGGAATAAGGAACTGGACCTGGCTGTTACATACGAGACTTGGTTGAAGTTTGCGCTCCCTTAGGTGAAAAATTTCCCTGTCCAATACGTGGAGGGAGTTTGCGTGTAAGTGCTGTTATTGTTTTTTTCGTATCCCAACATGTCTAGCTAAATTCCTACCTCCCTCTTATGGTGAGTGTCTCAGGGGTTGTGGAAAAAATCCAGCTAACCATAGTCATGTGTTTTGGCTCTGTCCACTGCTATCTGAGTTTTGGCAATCACTCCAAGGGGAAACAGAGGAGTGCTCAGGGGAACGCATTGAGTTAATGGCTAGTTTGGTTCTCCTCTCGATTCTTCCACATCATCGTCCACCCTGGCATAAGTTATATCTATTAATGGCCAAAAAGGCCATCATCTGTACGTGGATGTAATCTAACCCTCCGTCTTAGAATGGCAACAGGTAGTTTTAGATATTTATAACATGGAATGCCTTACAGCAAAACTACATGATAAGCTGCCCAGTTTACTCTAAGATGGTAGAAATGGGTCTGGTATATGGCCAAGGTGGACTCGGACTTTGTCCCATGAGGGTGGAGGAGGGAGGGGCAGATATGGGTGCCCGCTGCCACGGGGAGGGTTCTGGTGGGAGGGGTGAAAGACGTGTTCTGCTAGAACTAGGTCTGCTTATTCTTTACTTTTTAACTCTATAAGAATTACTCTGTGGAAGTGTCTTGCCTTTATTAGCCTGCTAGTACAGGATTATCATTCCTAGATTTTGGGCCTATCCATATTGTCTATATCTGACTCTCCAACCTTTGCTGCTGTATGTTGAACACAGACTGTTGCATACATGATGTATATTTTATGCTGCCTATAAGTGATGCTTCTTTCAATGAACATTAAAATAAAAAAAATATAAAAAACTAAAGGCAGAAATACAAAGACGACAAATGATTTTTGAAGTTAAAAGACTTTCAGTGAAGTTGCTAAGGAGAGCTCTTCGGGGTGACTTGATACTACAGGCAGAGAAATGAAATCTGAGGGAAAAAAAAATTACTTACCATAGTAATCTTGTTTCTTCCAAGGAAATCTTACTGTATTCTGACATATGCAGTATGGTCTCACTTTAGTACTGCCCCAGAGCCGAAGTGGTTAATAGAACCTATGCAAATAATGGAATGCTAGGCTGGAGCTCGATTTTCAAACCACTGTCCCTGGAATACATCCTGCAACCGCCAGATTCTTACAGAGCATGCACAAAAATAAACTATCTAAACGAGCCAAATAAATAACTAGCACCCCCTCAAAAACAAACAAACAATCTCCTTACATTTAAGAGTGTGGGCATCACTAAGACTCAAGTCACAGATGCCCAAACAAGAAACAACTCGGAAGTTTCAAACAGCAAGGACAGCTAGCTGTAGTGCAGTGCCCATAGGTTCTATTAGGGGAGGTAGGATGGGGGCTTAGAATACAGCAAGATTCCCGTGGAAGAAACAAGATTACTATGATAAGTAATTTTTTCTTCTAACCCCAGGAAATCTTACTGTATTCCAACATATGCAGACTACCAAGCAGTACCTTTGGAGGAGAGCAGAAAACCTATTTAGGAAACGGGCTCTGCAGTATTGCTGTGCCAAATCTCGCATCACTTCTGACCTGGGTATCCAGGCTATAGTGTTTGGTAAATGTGTGAACAGTTTTCCAAGTAGCTGCTTTACAAATTTCCAACAAAGGAATATCTCTTCTGGCTGCTATAGAAGCAGCTGTATCTCTTGTAGAGTGGGCCCTAAGGCCCACAGGGGGTTCTTTGCCTACTTTGCTGTAGCAGAAGTGAAGACAGACAACAATCTAGCGTGCAATGGTCTTATTTGATGCAGGTTTGCCCTTGCCCATCTCCCCATAAGTCAGGAAGAGCTAAGTACCATCCAGCCTATGATTCTTAATGTGATCCAAGTAGTAGCTGATAGCCCTCTTGACATCCAGGCTAAGTAGCCTACGTTCTCCAGAACTGGAATGTTCAGTGAAAAAAGACTGGCAAAGTAATGGACTGATTAAGGTGAAAGTCCTACACTACCTTGGGGAGAAACTTCCTGTTAGTCCTGAGGACTACCTTGTCCCTATGGACTGAAATCTAATCTGGTTCTGTGGACAAGGCCTGGAGCTCACTGATTCTCCTGGCTAAGGTGACAGCTATCAGGAACATCGTTTTCCATGCCACATATTTAAGCTCTGCTGAAGACATGGGCTTGAAGGGTGGCTGCATTAGCTGGCCAATGCATATACTGAGGTCCCATACAGGAGTTGGCTCCCTATGTGGAGGATGCAAGTGCAACAGACCTTCGAAAAATTTTCTGAATACCTGGTTTGCAGCCAGGGATGAACCCTTACCTGCTGAGAAGTAAGCAGAGACAGCTGCCAGGTGCACCTTAAGGGTAGATGGCCAAAGGCCGAGGGAATGAAGGTATGCCAGATAATCCAAAACAACTGGTAAGCCAGCCTGGCTATAGTCTATATGTTTTTGCTAGCACCAAATAGAAAACCTCTTCCATTTAAGAGGTGTAAGTTTTCCTAGTAAAGGGTTTTTCTAGAAACTGTGAGGACCTCTAGAACCCCTTCAGAGAGGTGTAGGTCAGCATACTCATAAGTCCTCAAGAGCCATGCCTTCAACCTGAGGGACTAAAGACTGGGGTAAAGGATCCTGCCCTGTGAGGAGGTCAGTAGGTTGTGCCTCCTGGGGAAGGAGATTGGTCTGGATACTGACAGGGTCAGGAGCAGTGAATATAAGGGCTGCCTGGCACACTCTGGAGCAATGAGGATCTTTGTCGCTGGCTGAACCCTGAGCAACAGGGGAAATGGAGGAAAGGCATACAGAAACTTCCCTGTCCAATCCAGCAGCAGTGCTTCCAGAGGCACTGTGCCCACTACAGGAGGTCTGCAGCAGAACTGTGGCAGCTGATGGCTGTCTAGGGTTTTGAAGAGGTCCACCTCTAGTGTGCCCCAGCTTCTGAACACAATTTGCAAGATCTGCCTGTTTAGAGACCACTCATGGTGATTCTGATTGATCCTGCTGACAGCACCTGCGAGGACACTGTCCTTCCCTGGGAGATGAACTGCTGAGAGGGAGATCCTCAAGGAATAGACCAAATTCCACACTTTCATGGCCTCTGTGCACAGCGGGGATGACTGTGTGCCTCCTTTCTTGCCGACACAGTACACTGTGGTTGTACTGTCTGTTCTAACTTGAAGCACCTTGCCCTGCAGCACTGAGGCAAAGGACTGAATGCATAGGTAAACTGCCCTGAGTTCCAGCAGGTTTATGTGAAGCAGAGACTCCTGCTGAAGCCAAGTATTGTGTACGGTGTGCTCCCCCAGGTCGGCACCCCATCCTAGGAGGGAGGCATCTGTTGTTAGCACTGCTGATGGTGGCTGCTGAAGGAAAGGCACACCTGCTCTGAGGCTGTCCTTTTCCTGCCACCACTGGCATGCTTGAAGAAGGGTTCCAGTGACTGGCACCATTTTTGACAGGGAATCACTTTTCTGTGACCAGTGAGATCTGAGATGGAACTGGATGTCTTATCTGGAACCTGGAACTATTGCTGTTGACGCCACCATATGTCCTAACAGCTGGAGAAAGTGCTTTGCTGGTCTGGGAATATGCAGCTGAAAGGAGTTGGGCAATTGTACCAGGCAGTCCACCCTCCCCTGAGGGAGGAATGCCTTTCCCCTTAGTGTGTCCAATTACATTTCTGTAAATTCCAGGAGCTGAACTTACCTTAGCACTGACTTTCTGGTTTACCAGGAAGCCTAAGGACTGCAGGGTATCCTGAGTGGTGGTTAGTGCATCTTTGACCTGCTGGGGGGACTGGCCTACTACTAGTCAGTTGTCCAAGTATGGGAAGACAAACTCCCTGCCTCCTTAAGTGTGCTACCACTACTGCTAGGCACTTTGTAAACACTCTTCGAGCAGAAGTCAGGCTGAAAGGCATGGCTCTGAACTGATAATGGCCTGATGGCAATCTGAACCTGAGGTACTTTCTGTGGGATTGCCTGACAAGGATGTTGAAAGTAAGCATCCTTGAGGTCTAGAGATGCCAGCCTGAGTGTAGGGTGGATGGTGGCTAGGGTGACCATTTTGAACTTTGGTTTTATCAAATGCTTGTTTTGATGTCTGAGATCCAGTATGGGTCACCACTCCCTAGTTTTCTTTAGAGTGAGAAAATATCTGGAGTATAGCCCCTTTTCACTTTTGGGTCAAGGGGACAGGCTCTATTGCCTTCTCCTGCAGGAGTTTTGCTACCTCTGCCTCCAATAGGATTGCTTCTGATGGGTGGCAGGTCTGAAAACCCTTGCCCTCAGTTTGGGAAAGACCTTGAAGCTGAGGGCAAGACCCTGGCTCACTACCTCAAGGACGCACTTGTCCGTAATAGAATTCCAAGCCTGGAAGTGGTGAGTCAGCCTGCCCCCTACTGTATGTGGGGAGCCAACCCTGGCAGACCCCTCAGGGGGTCTGCTTTGCTTATGCATTGGGCTGGGGACTGGGGCCAGCTCGACTGCCACCCTTTCTGTCCCTGCCTCTGAAGTACCTTCTCTATGGCTGGTAGGCTGGGTGAGCCTGAGTCTGGAAGAAAGGTCTGCAGTGGATTCTACCCCTACCTCCTCTACTCTGGTACTTCTGAGGTGTTGCTGCTTTTTCCTTAGCAGCAGCAGCAGCACTCGTGTAAGCCACCTAATATTTATCAGTCTTTTTCATGTAGGCCTTTGTGTGTTCACCAAAGAGAGATGTGGGCTCACAAGGGAAATCCAGGGCTTTTGCAGTGACACTGAAGTTGCCAAAGGCTGGCTGCAATGTCATTGGCATCCACTACTATTCTAAATTGGTATTTGGAGGCTTCTATGCCCCTTTTCACAGCCTCAGCTAGGTCAGATGCCATGGGAGCAGGGCAGGCCTTCGCAATCTCCAAAACCCTGTTCCAGAGACTTTTTTGGTATCTGGAAACATAGGTCATGTAAGTGGCCTGCCTAATGGCCAAAGAAGAACCCAAATAAGATTTATTGGCCATAGAGTCCATTTTCCTAGAATCTGTATCCAGGGATGTGATGCTAGAGGAATGCCTGCCTTATCACATGCTGCAGCCTGTATTACCCCTTCATGACCGGGATGCCCAAAGAGGAATTCAGCTCCTGCCTTGGCAACCCAGTATTTTCTATCCATTTTCTTGTCCACTGGGGGAACAGAAGTGGGGGTTTGCAAAATCCTAGTGGCCAATCTCTTCAGAGACTTATGGATGGGTAATAACAACCTCTTAGTTGCTGGTACATCCATCATTTCCATGTAATCTAGTTCCTCCTCCTCCTCCTCCGTAGATTCCTTGGTGGAGAGGTTCAGAGTTTGTGCCACTTGCTTCATGACAGCAATCTGTGAGGTAAAGTTCTCTGGTCCCTCATCAGGGGAATCAGGGTGCTGAGGATCAGGGGAAACATCTGGTTCAGGGGGCTCCCCAAAGTCCTCATCATAATCCTCTTCATCATCAACATCCCCATAAACATCAGTGCAGTGTTCAAGAGAACTGGGAACTGAAGAGGAACTCGAAGTTTGAGCAGATGGGTGATGTGAACTAGGTCACAGAACTGAATCAGTACCAGTTTGCAGCAACTGAATTATTCTAATAGTACTACCAATTTCCTTAGCAGTAGGAACCGCCGGGTTTGTCATTTGCGCTTCCTTACCCGAGTGCTTTTCCTTCTTTTTCTTTTGCGAAGTGGTTGCCGGTTCAGCAGTTCGCTTCCTTCCAAGGGAAAACCCTTGTGAGAGGGCTGTTCATCTGGTTCCTTAGGTTTTTCTTTTGAATGAGAAGGAGTAAGATTATCCCAGGCCGGGTCAGCAGCCTTATCGAACAGCTTTTCCCTCAGTCGGTTCAATCGCCTATAAGGTGTCGACTGGGGAAAATTCTTACAGATCTCACAGTCTGCGTTCAGGTGGTCAAACCCTAGGCAGAAAACACAAACTAAGTGTGGATCGGCTTTTGTGAATGGTTCACCACACTCTGTACAATGCTGAAACCCAGAAGAGCCGGTTATTTTCTTGGAAGTCTGTGACATAATCCAGAACTCCCAAAAAAGCTGGGCCTCTCTGAGCCAAATACAAACACTATTAAATAAAACTACTCTGGTTTTCCTTTTTTTTTTTCTTTTTTGCGGTCAGTTCAGCAACCGAAGCAAAACCAACAGTTACCCCAGTTAAATAATACAAAATAAATGTAAATAAGAAACTGGATACCAGACAAGTAAATTTCAAAGATGTTTTACCTCAAAAGATTCAGTTTCTTCCTGGTTACAAAGGAACCGAAAAAACTTATCGGAACAACACTAAATCTATACTAGTCTACCTGTAATACCAAGGACAGTGCTTTAAAAATGAAAAGAAATAAATTGGTACTTAAAAAAAAAACAAAAAAACAAGAAAATAAAATCTTCAAGAAAGATGAAGGAGAGCTCTCTGAAGCGTCTTACTTAGGCTAGCGGAGTAAAGAATCTGACAGTTGCAGGATGTATTCTAGGGACAGTGGTTTGAAAACTGAGCTTGAGCCTAGAATTCCATCATTTGCATAGGTTCTATTAACCATTTCAGCTCCGGGGCAGTCCTATGGTGAGACCATACTGCATATGTCAGAATACCAGTAAGATTTCCTGGGGTTAGAAAGCTGCTGTTAGCAGTAGCACCTAGAAGCAAAGATTTGAACTGCATTCTAAGTTCCACTGTAACATTCCTTAATTTACATAAGTTCCAGTCCCCAGGTCTGCTGAACCTACTGGGCTAACTGCATTAGTTAAGCATAATGAGGGATTCCTGGGGTTTGAAAATGAAAATTACGTACCAACCATAATTCTTGATCTTTCTGTGTATCTTCACCATTCATCACTAATGGGTACTGCACTGGAGCTAGGACCCGCGGGAGAGTTTTTTTTTTTTTCAACATGGGTAGAGTCGACGCAGAGCCAGCGCCGCCCTCGAGGCCGATGTTCCACATGGCGCTCGAGGGTTGGCCGTTAGCTGCTGTAGACTCTGCCCCAGCCCCAGCCCCAGTTCTGACACGCTGGAGAGTGTAAGGAAGGGAGGGTGGGTTGAGACAAGAGAGCCCAAGGGATAGATAAAAGGAAAGGAATAATAAACTCAAAGGAGAAATAAACAACTGAGAGGACAGAAGGAGAGATTAAAAACAGGAAATTGGGGGAGAAGGAGCCACAATCTCTGGAAGAAGGAGGAGGAGAAGGAAGAAAGGGAGGAGAGGGAGTGGGGGAAAGAGAGTAGCACACCCCCAGGAGCGAAATGCACTCAGACATATTTAGAAAACTATAGCACAGTCTTGGACTATTGAGCTCAGCTGCAGGAGGCAAGCAGGAGTTGCAAGCAGCCTAGGTCTAGAAGACAAGAGAATAGAAGGTGCAGGCTGAGGGTGTATCTCAAGGTCTCCCCCCCCACTCCCAAAATGAGAAACTTAAAACAGCCAAAGGCATAAAGGGTTAAGAGCTCAAAATATGAGACTCTAAATAATAGACACTTGAGTAAAAAAAAAGGGGGGCCCCCTCGCTTCTCAACTCCCCAGAAAAGAGAGATGAGAAAAGGCCCCCACCCAAAATCTCCATAAACCCCCCCAAGGGTTTCACCCTATGTGTCTCCACAGTCCCTTCCCGCCTAATCGCAAGGGAGAGGAGAGTGAAGAAAGAGAAGACACACAGGGGAAGGGAGGAGGAAGTCCAGGGACTGAGGCCCACAGGGGTAGGAGGGTGGGATTTAGTGATGAATGGTGAAGATACACAGAAAAATCAAGAATTACGGTAGGTACATAATTTTCATATCTTATCTGTGTCAATCTTCACCATTCATCACTAGTGGGTGAGTACCGAACCCCCCCCCCCGAAGGGAGTCCTTAAGTACCCTAAGGGACTAGGTCCCTTAGCTTCCAGTGGGTGAGACACCGAAGGGGAGAACCCTTACAGGCCTGGGACTGGTCTGGGCAAGATGGGGATCCACCAGTGGGGGAAGGAGGGTGCCCAGAGAGCCTCCATCTCACCCTTCGGGAGAAGAGATGGGTTCTCTGGTATGTGGAGTAAATCACCCTACGCCGGGCCAGGGTGATAACCAGGATAGGCGAACCCATACCGTCCGCCGAAGGCAGATCACTATCCCTACCACTCTGGATGTCACCTCATTGGCATCATACGATGACCATGCCTGGTGCCTTGCTAGCTCCAAGCCCTGCGCAGAGAGGGCAATGGCTTGCCTGGTTTCCTTCAAGTCAGGCACTGAGGCTAGGAGCTGACCTAGCCTAGACCACAAGAACCTGTTGTAGGTTGCAAAGTGGGCCTGATGTGCTGCGATAGACAGAGAGATCCGTGCCAAGTAGAACACTCACCTCCCCCAGAAGTCGAAATCCGCAGAGTCAGAGTCCGGGGGCAGTCATGGTAAGGTGCGTGAGGCCCAGAGGGGGTGTCCAGGGAGGTCAAGCCCGAAGGTGGATGAGGCAAAAGACCTGGAGACCCAGGGGGAGCGCAATACCGCTGGCATAAGTCCCTTGGGACTGGAACGGTGGAGAAGGGATGAAGCCAGAGCCGATGTGATGCCTCCTGAAAAGGAATAGGCCAGGCGGGAGCCACCAGATGGGCTGCACTGTACTCACCTAGGAAGGCGCCTCACATGCTCGGGACTGCTGACTGGGACAGGGGTAACATGAAGCTCATCTAACATCCTCGCAAGGAAGGGCTGATAGGATGACAGATAAAACGCTGGGGAGATGTGGACCGAAGGTTCCTCTCCCTTCGTAGAGAGAGAACAGGATGAAGATGCGCTTCCAGGTTCAGGGTCTGGCTGCACGGGAGCGTGGTGAAACATCTGCTGGTCCAGGGCATGGAGATAGGTGGGAAAGTGTGCAGCAGAACCTCTGAACTGTTCCCAGGTAAGAGGTCCGTGAGGACCAGGAATACCTGGGACCACCGAGGATTGAGACAGAGGCTCAGGGGACAGGCTCCTGGCAACAGGAGAACTGCCTTTGTCAGGGCAGGGGGGGCTAACAGGAAACCCTTCGCAGGGAGGGGGACCCGAAGGCCGCCGCAGCTAATAGCCGTTCAACTGGGTTGGAACAGTCAAGAGCTATGACCAAGGGAAGAAATCCCCCGTGGGGTAACAGGACCATGAGGTCCAGAAGGACAGACCCTGACCTCAGAAGTTAAAGTCCTTCTCGGGGACTCCTCTAGAGAAAGGCGAGGGCCTGTGCTTTGGCTTTTTCCAGAACCCTGCTGGGCTTTGGGAAGGGCACGTCACACCACACCTCTACCTCTCAACCCTTTTGAATCAGAGAGGGACCTCGTCCCCGTAGCCACCAGCCTAGGTAGCTGGCAACTCTGGGCAGCCTCCGAGGAGTCCACCCAGGGAACCGCACCCTCCCCCTCCTGGTATGCCCCGGACTGCCCCAAACTTGGGCTGTCCAAACACACTAAGGAGGGGGGAGCCTCAGCTGGAGGAAAAGCAGCATCAGTGACCCGAGGTTGCACAGCAGTAGTCACAGGGACCATCGCTGGCTGGTCAGACCCCCTGACCCTAGGGTCCACTGGCGACAACTGACCCCCAGAGGGAGGCAGAGTGGGGCCTGAGGTGATGGAAACAGAGGGGACCGAAGAACCTGGGAGCCAGTCTGGATCAGATGCAGAGCCCGCCTCCAAAGAGGCAGACTCCGAGGTCTGGTGCCAGACAACTCCCTGAGCCCCTCCAGTTCCTGGACCCCAAAGTGGGTCACCCTGAGATGAGGGTAACACAGCCCCTCGCCGACACCCACCCAGTTGCTGCGAACTGCATCAGAGTCAAGCAGCGACCTCGAGACACACTGACTTCGCTCACCGCCAGATGCCAAACCAAGCATTGGCACTGCACTCGACCCCAACACACCCAGCACCACAGAGGTGGAACTGAGCACGGTGTCACATAACACTCCGCCGTGAGTGGCACCGAAGGGAGGCTGTCCGACCATGGCGCCAAGGACACTCCGGCTCGAGCCTTGGCACAGCGCATGGAGCAGGGACCAGAACCAGGCCTAAAACTTCAAAACACCACCCCTGGTGCCACGAGAACTCTGGCGCTGCAAGCAGCATCAGAATCAATAAGCGGCCTTGAGAGAGACTCCCGGCCGCCCGACCTCAATGTCGCACTCAAAGCCTGGCACCATGAACAGTGCGGGGCCAAAGCTCATGAAGCAAAACCCAGCCTTGAGGGCCGGTGCCGCCGGCCCGGCAGAAACAGCGGAACCGAGGAGTTTTCATCACTGAAGAGCGACTGCCCGTTGCTGTGCCTCCCGACTGACCCACAAGTGGGCCAGCCTGGGCCTCCTGAACCGCTGAAGAAACCCGTGCTTCAGCAAGGCTAGAAGAAGTGGGGTTCCCTCCTCCACAGGCCATATAGAAAGGAAGGGACCCTGAGGAAGGACCGAGAATCCTTGCCTTGGCCCGGCGACTGCGCATTCGACCTCCGAAATTCGGCGGCGTACGTCTGACCTTCAATGCGTGGTTGTCAACAACACGGCGGTCCATCAAGAAGCAAATGTCGCAGTTATCCATATCGTGGTCAGGGCCGTGGCAGGAAAGGCAGTGGTCATGCTGGTCCATCACAAAGCAGAGGCGGCCACAGGGGCATCGAAGCATAGGGGGCCGCCCCGCTTTAGATGTCTTCTTGCCCCTCACGGACGAGGCATGACCGAATGGAAAATAAACTAGAAACAGTATTCAACGCCGCTTAATAAAAGGAAAGATCTTACCGGTACTTGAAGCGACATTCACCAGGCGAGCAGAACCAAGGCAACTGTAAATGGAACGCAGGATCGACGGGCTAGGCCGCAAAAAACTCGCAGTCTCACACACACAAGGTACCACCTCGAGGCGGAGAGGAAGAACTGGTGCTAGCAGAGTCGACAGCAGCTAACGGCCTAACCCTCAAACGCCACGCCGGCCTTGAGGGTGGCGCCGGCTCTGTCGACTCCGCCCATGTTGGAAAAAAAAAAAAAGTCTCCCACGGGGTCCTAGCTCTGGCACTGTACCCACTAGTGATGAATGGTGAAGACTGACACAGATATGTTCTGACTTTCCATTATTAGTATCATTGGATTCCGGAATAAAATTAAAAGCTTGTTTATAGAGGAGAGCCAACACACATACACAAACATGCACACACGCACCCACACCCTCTCTCTCTCTTACCACCAGCTAAGGATAGGTATACAAGGCCTGTACCATGTCATGTTACCCATGATCAAAACTAATATGTACCATAATGAGGACACAGATTATTGCTCAGTGTTGGCTACAACAGCTAGATCTAACGGCATCAGGAAATACAGGTTACTCACCTGTAACAGGAGTTCTAGGAATGGTATATGTTGTTCATCCACACTATCTGGCAGGTTCCTTGCCGCTTTAAATCTTGCTGAAAGGTCTTCAAGCTGGCTCCTCCCACCCACCTGGGTGGTAAAACTCTCGGCTCCGCCCCTTGACGCCAGATCTAGCCCACTGGAGCCAGGTTGTGCGTCAAAGCTGGGGAGGTCGGGTGGGTCGTGGTGGATCAACAACATATACCATTCCTAGAACTCCTGTTACAGGTGAGTAACCTGTATTTCTAGGGACATGAATATGTTGTTCATCCACACTATCTGGCAGACTCCTAGCAGTTCTCCGGGAGGAGGGAGGCAAGGCACACACCCCTACTTGGGAAATAAAGACTGGAGAACCAGCATCCCGGCGTGACTCAAGGTCGATGTGGTAGTGGGTGATGAAGGTGTGTGCTGACTTCCAGGTAGCAACCCTGCAGATTTCCTGGATAGGGGCGTCCCTGGAAGCAGCCACCGATGCAGAGGTAGGCGGGTAGAATGAGCTCTTATCCCTCTGGGAGGCTCCATGCCCGCCAACCTATAGAGAGATCTATGCGGAGGTGACCCACCTGCCTATCGTCCACTTGGCTGCAGGTCTGCCAGGTGCGGCTTCAGCGTGGGTGACAAACAGCTGGAGAACCTCTCCCCGAACTTCAGCCATCCACTCCTTATAATAAGCGAGCGCTCTTCTAGGGTCCAAAGTATGGAGCCTATATTCGGCCTCCAAGGTGTGACTGGGGTAGAACACTGGCACAGTCAACACCTGGTTAAGGTGAAACTCCGACACCACCTTCAGAAGGAACTTCGGGTGGGGACGCAGGACAACCTTGTCCCTGTGGAAGACCAGATAAGGAGACTCGATGGAAAGCGCCTGGAGCTCTCCCATCCTTCTGGCTGACGTGATAACCACCAAGAAGTTGGTCTTCCATGACAGGTGAGAGATGTCACACTTGTGCATCGGTTCGAATAGCTTGCCCATGAGCTTGTGATACCAGCAGTAGATCCACATGGGTTGGAGGATTCTCGCACGGAGGAATATGTGATCAAGGCCTTTAAAGCCGACCACCTTCTCCTGCGCCACACCGACTGTTTCCGGACCGCGCCCGGTAAGCAGAGATGGCTGCCAGGTGCACCTTAAGGGTCGTCGACCGAAGCCCTAGCTGAGAAAGGGACCAAAGGTAGTCCAGAATGCTTGCCAAGGAATAGGAGGATGGGTGCAGGCCCTTGCCCTGACACCAAATGGAGAATCTCTTCCTTACGGGACGCCTCAACGACGTTGAGGACCTCATCGGAAAGACCCAAGTCCTGGAACTCTAGCCGCTCAGGAACCAGGCCGTCAGGTGCAGGGATTGAAGGTCTGGATGGAATACCTTCCCCTGATTGACTGAGATCAGGTCCGGGCGGGCTGGAAGCCGCCTTGGGAGCCTGGAGCTGAGACTGAGGAGATCTGGATACCAGAACTGGCGGGGCCAGCCTGGGGCTACCAGAATCACCTGCGCCTTGTCCCTCCTCGCCTTGAGAAGCACCTTGTGGACCAAGAGAAATGGGGGAAAGGCATAGAAGAGGCCTGGGGTCCACAGCCTCGAGAAGGCATCCCCCTGCAGCGAGCCCTGCTGAGGGAGGCGGGCATGAAACAGTCTCAGCTTCGCATTCTCCCTGGAGGCAAAGAGGTCTGCCTGAGGTGTGCCCCAGTGGGAGAAGAGATCTTGTACTACCTCCAGCAGGAGAGACCACTCGTGAAATGCAGCCCCTATCCGGCTTAGGGCATCGACCAGGGTGTTGGAGGCTCCTGTCACGTGAATGGCGAGGAGATCCGCCTCCAGGCTGCGCACGAGAGACCATATGCGGAGAGCTTACCTGCACAAAGGCATGGAGCGCGTCCCGCCCTGGCGGTTTAGGTAGTACATGGTCGTGGTATTGTCCGTCTGGACCTGAACCACTTGACCCCGTAGAAACGGAGCGAAGGCAGTGAGGGCTAGATGAACCACTTGAAGCTCCAGCAAGTTGATATGGCATCAGGACTCCCAAGGGGACCAGAGGCCGTGCGCTCTGTGCTCCCCCAGATGGGCACCCCAACCCATCAGAGAGGCATCGGTCAATAGAGAGACCGTCGGCTCGGGGCAGACGAACGGGATGCCCTCCTGCAGATGTGCTGGAACAGTCCACCACTGGAGAGCGTTCCACATCCCCTGGGTCACTGTCACTAGCTAATCCAGCGGATCGAAGTGCTGTGACCACTGGCTGGCCAGTCCCCATTGAAGGGGACGCATGTACCAGCGGGCCCAATGGACCGCGCTGGTGCAGGCTGCCATGAGGCCCAGGAGGCACAGGAAGTCCCGGGCAGGGCGCAATTGCCCAACCTGAAATGACTGGGCAAAGGAAGAACGAACCTCGGCCCTGTCCGCGGGGAGCCGTGCTCTGGCTCGAAAAGAGTCGAGCTCTGCCCCAATGAAATGTATCACCTGCTTTGGCACGAGTTCCGATTTGGCCTCGTTGATGAGGAGGCCAATCTGAGAGCAAACCTGGAGGGTCAGATCTCTGGACCGCTCCACCTCCAGTCTGGAGGGGGCTGCAATCAGCCAGTCATCCAGGTAGGGGTACACCTTGTCCCTTCGGCGCCGAAGGAATGCTGTCACCACTGCCATGCATTTGGTGAAGACCCTGGGAGCTAGGGAAAGGTCGAAGGGCATGGCCCGGAACTCGTGAAGGGATCCCTCCGCTCTGAAGCGGAGGAATCTCTTATGGGACGGACGGATTGGGATGTGAAAGAACGCGTCCTGGAGGTCCAGAGAACAGAACCACACGCCTCGTTCCAAGGATAGGATTATCTGAGCCAGAGTGACCATCCTGAAGGTCCGAGACCTTAGGAACTTGTTCAGGTCGAGAATGGGGCGCCAGCCCCCCATCCGTTTTGGGACCAGGAAATACCTGGACACAAACCCTGGGTGTATAGGAGGATCCGCCAGCTTCCTGATCACCTCTTTTTCGAGGAGCAGGGCAATATCGGCTCGGCGGGCCGACAGCGAGGCTGCGGACCCCGTGGCCCCCCGAGGGGCGACGGCTCGGAAGGGTGGGGCCTGCTCGAACTCCAGAGGCAGGCCCTTTCCTACCACCTCCAACACCCAGCGGTCCATGGTGATAGCGGACCAGGCGGAAAGGAAGTGGCGGAGCCACCCCACCCAAGGGGGGGTACCCAGGGGGGAGTGACGAGGCTGGGGGCAACACCCCTCAACCCGTCACTGGGCAGACTTGGAGGAGGGACCGGCTGAGGGACCTCCTGAGCCTCGGGCTTGGGTTTGGGATGCCAAGCACGAGCCTGCTGGCCCTGGTGCTGGTGCTGTTGGGCTGGACGTGCCGCAGGCGCAGAAGGACGAAAGGACTTGTACTGCTGCTGTCGGCGGCCTTTGTCCTTCTGGGTGGAGGTGACAGAGTCCAGGGTGGCACTGGACTTCTTGATCCGCTGGAGGTGACCTTCCACTCCAGGACCGAAGAGGTCGGTCCCCAAGAAGGGGACGTCCACCAATTTGTGCTGGGTATCCGCCGTGAAGGTAGATATCCTCAGCCATGCTCTGCGGCACATGGCCACCGCAGCCGCAACCGATCTGGCACAGGAGTCTCCTATGTCCAGAGCTGTTTGGAGCTGCTGCTTCGCCACCGCCCTACCCTGGTCCCGAACCTGCCGGACCGTGCTCTGCAGGTCGGCCGGGAGATGAGGGATCACCTCATCCAGGGAGCCCATGAGGGCGTGGGAGAAGTGTGCCATCAGCACAGCCAAGCTGGCCTGGCGGAGGCCAAGGGAGGACGCAGCGTAGACCTTGCGCCCGGCGTAGTCCAGCTTTTTGGACTCCTTGTCGGGGGGCTTGTCCACGTCCCTAGCATTCCCAGAATGCTGGAAAACGCTGTCCGTGACCAACCCCTCGGCAGAGGGTATTCCAACTCGGGCAAAAGAGCGGTGGGGAGGCGCGCCTGTTCCTGGCCATCCTGGCCGAGGGCGCAGGGCAGGAAGCAGGCCGCTGCCAAAGCTCCAAGGCTGGGCCGACAATGGCCTCAGCCACCAGAAAGGCCTCCGTGGGTGAATCCCCTCGGTCCAGTATCTCCGTCAGGGGATAGTTGGCCCATTTGGATACGGGCTCGAGCTGCATCCCGGTGGACTCTGAGATGAGCCGAAGCAAACCCATGAAGGACGATGGGCTTTCGTCCAACAACTGGCCCCCGGAGGACTCCAGGTCAACCGGCCTGGAGAACAGGGAGGAGTTGTCGTCAGACTCTGAGGAGTCCGCGAAGAGCTGCCTAGGGCCTGAGCCACCCTCCACCTGCCGAGGACAGTCGGGAGTGAGGGTGACTGACAACCTGTGGGGCAGGCCTTGAGCCGACCGAGAGTCCTTGGTTGGCATCCCCGATTTCGGTTGTGGAGGCGGAGGTTCCACCACAATCGGTGGGGCAGCAGGTTTCGGCCGAACAACTGGCCCAGGCTTGGGCATCTTGACTGCAGCGAGGGGTTATTTCGGCCGTTCAGGTGACAGCCACTTGATGGCCGGGGACGGCGTCGACTTGCTCCCTGACAAAAGTAACTGATGCCACATCAGGTCCTCGTAACGTCGAAGCATCTCCTCTTCCGAGGAGGAGGACGAGGACGAGCAGTGGCGCCGCTTACCTCGGTGCCAAGACTGCCGATGTTGGCGGCATCGGCTGGACCGAGAAGAGGTCAGAGACCGAGATTCTCAGTGTTTCCGAGGACAGGCCCGGCAAGGAGCGGGGGACACCCGCTCTTCCCTCGGCTCGGACACCTTAGCCAGGGACTGCTGCACGGGCACAAGCAGGTCCGGTCTCCACTGGGGAACGGCGAAGAGGGCTGTCTGCTTCACCAGTCAACAGCCACGTCCGACGATGGCAAAATCTCGACCGCTGACCGGGTGTCTCTGGCTGTGGCCTGACAGGGACGCCAAGAAGCCAGCGGCCTTAGCCGCAACCTCGACCGAAGTCGAGAGTTGGCTGTCCAGGGAAGGGGACCTCTCCCGCTCCCTCGAACGCAGACGATGGGACTTACCCTTAGGATCCTTCTTTTTGGACCGAGAGGAATGTCCCGATGGCCCCTCTCCCTTCGTGGAAAGGGACTGGCAAAGCTCCTTGAACGAAACTGAATATGAGGTACCCAAAGAGAGCGGGATAAATGCCGCGACCGAGGAGGAGGAAGATGCGGCCTGGGCTGCCTCCTCCTCAAGGGCGATCATCTGCTCGAGCTGCTTAGCCGAGCCAGCGGCCGCGGTAACCGCCCAATGGGCCTCCTTCGACTTTACGGGCGGGCAGCGCTTCTCGGGGTGCCCAAGCTGTAACCGGGAAGCGCAGTCTTCCAGGACGTTGGCCGAAAACGAACGCCATAACTCGCAGGCTTGCGGGTCATGTTCTAAGCCGAGGCAGTAGACGCACGTGGAGTGCGGGTCCGTCCTGGACATCTTCTGCCCACAAGGGCACCGCCAAAATTCGGGAGTCGATTTGTCCATCGCAGCCACGAGGGAGAAACTTGACCAAAGTCTTGACATTTTTAAAATAAGTTTCGGGCGAACCAAAGAATTAGGATCTAGTCAACACGCAGAGCATTAAGGAGGGAACCCGAGCTTCCAAGCGGTAAGGAAGATCTAGCGTCATGGGGCGGAGCCGAGAGTTTTACCACCCGGGTGGGTGGGAGGAGCCAGCTTGAAGATCTTCCACCTTCCGGCAAGATTTAAAGCAGCAAGGAACCTGCCAGATAGTGTAGATGAACAACATATCCATGTCCCTAGAATCTAACCTTCTGTGGATGGTTTCAGGGTGGAAAGAAGATGAAATGGTAAGAAAACATGCACATTTCAGTTTGGCAGCTTTATGAGATGACTTGTTGGAAAGAGGGTCTGAGTAGGTACTTCTGCTCAGTCTTCACAGTGGAGGTAGGGGGTTATGGATCACCATGGAGTAGCAGAAACAAAGGGGAGGGGCAAGGTGAACACAAGTCCATTTTCAGATCATTTTTATCAGACAGAAAGCTAGCAACTATAGGCCAGTCAGTTTCACTTCAGTGGTGAGTAAATTAATGGAAACCTTGCTAAAGGAAAAGACTGGCAGAGTATCTTGAATCCAGTGGGCTATAAACCCACAGAGAGCATGGATTCCCGTGTGTGTGTGTGATATCAGACGAATATGATGATTATTATTATTTTTTAACTGGGTGACCAGGGAAATAAATCAGAAAGCAACAGAGGACATGGGCTATCTGTACTTAAACAAGGCCTTCAGCACTATGTAAAGGAAAGAGAAAGGGTAAACTGTTTAATCAGGGAAGGCACATTAAGCCAGAACTTGTTTCTAGGTGTGACCTGGGAGCACAAGATAGTTAAGTGACTTGCTCAGGGTCACACAGTATGCAAGTGGGGGCTGATGGGATTCAAACCTAGGTCACCTGGTTTGCAGCTCAGTGCCCTTAATCATTACACTATACTGCCTCCGGTGTGCCACATAGGGGAACTGAAAAAGAAATTGAGCAGCCTAGGAGTGGTATCAAAAGTGTTGAATTGGGTTAAAAACTGGTTAACAGGCAACAAGAGGATAGTGGTTAACGGCACTCACTCTAATGATGGGACAGTGATCAGCTGGGTGATGCTGAGCTTATTATATGGATATGTCCTCTCCAATGTCTTCATGTCAAATATTGTATTTGAGTGTATTTTATCCTACTTGCATTTCTCTCCCTGTTTTTCTTTTATGTAAGGCACCCCTAGCCTCCGGGAATGTGCACCATATAAATAAATGTGTCTTGCCTTCGCAAGTGACACTGTAGAAGAAACGGAAGGGAAGGTTATGTCTTTTAGGAGATGATACCAAAATCTGCACTATGGTGGATACTAAGAAAGGGGTAGAGAGAATGTACAGGGATCTTATGAAATTAGAGGAGTGGTCAAAAGCATGGCAGTTGGGGTTCAACGCCAAAAAGAGCAAAATTATGCACCTAGGGCACAGAAACCCAAGAGCTAAGTACAGGACGAAGGGAAGTACTGACAGTCACCAAGCAGGGAAAGTGACCTTTGGGTTATTATAATGGACTATCTCAAAGTGGCAAGGCAGTGTGACAAAGTGGTGGGTAGAGCTACTGGAATGCTAGGGTGAATAAGGATAGGTATCTCCAGCAAGAGGAGGTGGTGGTGTTGCCACTGTATCGCTCAGTGGCGAGATCTCATCTGGAGCACTGTGTCCAGTTTTGGAGGCCGCTCGTCAGAAAAGACAAAAGGTGAAAGCAGTCCAGAGGAGGGCAACTAAACAATGAAGGGGTTGGACGAGAAGCCTTTACGAGGAGAGACTGAGGGATCTCACCACATACACCCCTGAAGAGCTCTGAGCATAAAGGAACATGACTGAAACCTAAAAGTACCTCACATGGGTGAACAGGATGCAGGAAGGAAGTCTTTTTCAAATGAGAAAGAGCACCAGGACCAGGGGGCACATGATGAAGATGGAGGGAGGAGAGGGTTAAGAGGGCTGTCAGAAAGTATTGCTGCACTAAAAGGGTTGTAGACACCTGGGACAGACTGCCAGCGGAAGTGGTGGAGGCAAAAACAGTGGGAGGCTTCAAGAATGCATAGGATAAGACATAGGGAAACATTAGTAGACAGGCAGAGAGGAGGGAGGGTCACCAGAGACAAGTTAGGGTCTGTAGTGACAGATTTGACAGGGAACAACTAGGTAGACTGGGTGGGCCACGTGGTCCTTTTCTGCCAATAAATTCTATGTTTTTAGGTAAAATTAATGTATTTTTAAAGATAAATGTTTTATTGCTGATTTAGCAGGATAGGCATAGTGATATGTTGATCAATCAGGCAGGATGATATGGCCAAGTTAATGAGCTAGTTTATGGTGCTTCGCACTAGCAACCAACAAACTGGTATATCACTGTACTTTGTATACGAATCTAGGTAGCTACCCCCAGGTGATGTGCGTGAGCTAGCAGTAGGTGGTACCATCTATAACATTCAGAAGAACTAACAACCCCTACATCTGGCCGAATTGCTTGAACTGCAACATAGTTATTATTCTTTAAGATCTTTAAATCTTGCCCTACATGCCGGTCTGGTGGTGCTGAGGGCGGAGGCACTGGTCACTTCACCTCGCAGCTTGCATGGCGACCGATTGGGGAACAAGTACGGAGTTGCGGGGTTTGGCAGGGAAGGAGCTGGATTGAGCATCCGCGGACTGCTCTCCAGGGAGGGGAGGGTGCTTTGTAGTTAGTGCGCGTCTGACCTAGGCGGAGGCTGAGGATCAGCGCAATGATACCAGCTCTAAAAAGTGAGGCCAGCAGGCATGGCGAGGGATGCGCATGGATGTGTCGTGTGCCCGTTGCTGTCATTGCACGCTGTGCTCTCGTGGAAGAAAAGTGAAAAGACCCTGGTAGATGGTCATGGTGGCTTGATGGCTGCTCCTGGCGCTCCATCCCGGAGATAACACCCTGAACCAGATCCAATTGGGCGGGTGAGTAGGGGGTTACAAGGGTGGGGGCCTGAAGGGGATGGGGCCAAGGGACGGCAGCCAGACAAGGGGCTGACCGGGGGGGGGGGGTAAAGTGATAGCAAAAAAAAAACAAATAAAATAATAATTCTTGCCCTACTTGCTGTCCCAAAATTAAGGACAGATCTTAGGACAGCTGCTTTTCAGAATTTCACTCCTAGGCTGGGGAATAACTGTCCTCGAGTTACATGCTTGCACAGCTTCATTAGATTTCCGGCATGCGTACTGCAAACACTTTCTGAGTATTTCTGCATGTGAATGTACTAACACATGGTAGACGGACAACTAGGTATTATGTAGGTAATGGGCAGACTGGATGGGCCTTGCGGTCCTTATCTGCCATCAACTTCTATGTACATCAACTATCTCCCCATAGACTACCACAGCTGAGGTATCTCTTACTACTGTTGTCACTAATTACAACTGTTGTACTATCCTCCCGTGTCCGGAGCTACTTTTATTTGCTGTTTCCTTGATTGCACTTGCTACCACCTAACCTAGAGAAATTGTGCGTGCATCCGATTTCGATATTGTCCTACACCTTTATGTTACCTACATAATTGCTTCCAATGTGCTAACATGTTGTTCTCTGTTGAACATGCTTATATTACTTTGCGGCCATCACTCTTGTACCCAGCTAATAATGTATACTGTGTTTGTAATACTGTGATTTGTATGCTTATCTGTATTATCTTCCGGGCTGTACCTGAAAAAAGGGAAGTTTTTGCCTACTGTACCTACCCGGTTAACAAAAACTACATAAATAAATAAAATAGAGTGATGATGGACTGAATAGCAGCAATGCACAAAAATCTCCTAATAAAGAAACATAGAAGGTGACAGCAGAAAAGGACCGTGTGGCCCACCTTGTCTGCCCCTTTTCCCTACCTAATGCAATACCGCAGATCATAGTTGATCTGCGGCATACCCTATCTCCCCTACTACGAGAGTACTCCTTATGCACAGGGGTGGGGTGTAAGGTGGCACGGTCAAAGCTACCTATAGAGAGGGGATAGGTGCAGACTGGATGGGCCACTGGGGTCCTTTTCTGCTGACAGATTTCAATGTTTCTATGTCTATTCCATGTATTCTTGAATTCCCCAACCGGTTTTGCCCCCACTACCACAGGGAGGCTGTTCCAAACATCCATTACTCTTTCTGCGAAAAAGTACTTCCTCACGTTGCCCCTGAGCCTACCCACTTCTAGCCTCCTCATGCCCCACTGTTCTTGTACACCTTTTCTCAAAGCTGCTACCCTCCTGTATCTTGTTTATACCCCTGAGGTATTTGAATGTCTCTATCATATCCCCCCCTCCTCCAGGGAATACATATTGAGGTCCTCTAGTCTTTCCTCATATGACTTATGGTGCAGACCCTGCACCATTTTTGTTGCCCTTCTCTGGACTGCCACTATTTTGTCTATGTCCTTTCGAAGATGCGATCACCAGAACTGGACAGAGTACTCCAGATGAGGTCTCACTAGTTATCTGTACACTGGCATTCTTAGCCAGTCAGATTTCTAAATGATCCCTATCTCCTTTTTAATGCAAAATATCCATTAACTGTACCACTGTCATGTTAGGAGAAAGTCAGTTTTAATTCTGACAATATCTACAAAGGTTACAGCAAGTGGTTCTTATGACATGATTTAAATGAAGGATACTGCAACTCCAGTGAGGCAGAGGAGGATTTTTCACTACTCCCAAATCCTGATAAGCTTGGTAGCCACGGTTACTCCCTTTCTCTGGTTAGGAGGGCAAAGCAAGTGGTGGACTTCCAAGATAGTGCCAACTCTGCTCCTTGGCAGGGGATGTACCCATAAAATGCAGTCTCCCCACCAGCTCTTCAGAAGCTGCAAGTCTCACCTCCAAAATGTGCTTGGCCCCCAAACAGTCAAGGTTTGGGATTTCTGAATTCCTGTCCCCAAGGTGGCAGTGCAATGTTAGGAGGATCTGTTTTTTCCCCCCATAATTTACTTTTTTTTAATTCCTTTTGATCCCTGATCCACCAGCCTGTACCTCCTATGGCTATCACCAATGCCACCTACCTCTCCTCATAACCACTCCTGGCTCGATCACCCATGGGACCCATGAAACACCACAGTGTGGCCCCACTGGGTTTACCCAGCAAGACAGGGTCCTACCTTCAGTTCAATGGAAGCTTTCTCCTCCTCATGAATTTCAGCTTCCCATGGCAAAGATCCTCCTAGGGCAATCTCAGGAGGTTTCAAGGCAAGAGCCCAAGCAGATGTGGGGGCCAATGAAGTGTCACCTGCCCAACTGGCAGCTGACATTCTGCTGTCTCAACCTCCAACAGTGTGCTCTTGTGCCATCAGGTGCCGGCACACCTGACGCACCAACATGAGTGCTCACACCCCACTGCATGCTCTTGAAATTACACTGCTGGACTTCCGGTGATGTCATACTCCTGATGGCTGCCTGAATCAGGAGGCTCCCACCTACGCCAGTAAAATCCTCCGTTTTACACCTCTACATAACTGCAAACAGAACGGAGCACATACCCGGAGGAATAAATATGCCAAAGCGAGGGGAGAAAGGTGTCAAAAAACCCTCCATAGCGACCGCGATGGCGGATTTACTGACTCCGGTACAGAAGGCTCGCAGGCCTCATCCACCTCAAGGCGGAGTAGCAGCAGGTCCGACCAGCCACCCTTAACGACGCTGCAACGCCAAATGACAATGATGCTGGCGGAGCTCCGAGACTTCCACAAAGAATTCCGCTCCACCACAGTGGCCCTCAGGACTGATATCAGGAAACTTGAGAGGCAACAGGAATCGCTGGAGCAACATGCCACGGAGGTTGACGACAGGGTTGACCGCTCTGAGAGGGTGACAGTGCAGTTGCACCAAAACCTACAACTGCTGCAAGAAAGGGCAGAAGATGCTGAAAGCCGGAGCAGGCGAAATAATGAGCGAATCTCAGGAGTTCCAGAAGGGGATGAGGGCACTGATATTCACAAATTTGTGCGCTGCCTGCTGCAGCAAACGCTTAGCCTACCGAAGGATGCAACCCTTGAATTCGAGCGGGTTCACCGAACGCTTGGTCCCAGGCCACCCCCTGATGCCAGACCACGTACTATTCTTGTGTGTTTCCTGCAGTTCCAAGAGAAGGAACAGGTACTCCACACTGTATGGAAGCAAGTTAATTACAATGACCATAGACTGTACTTTGAGAACGATTTTGCCCCAGAAGTGATGGCGAGGCGCAAGGCTTACATTCCGGTGCTGAAATCCCTGAAAAAAGCAGGCCTGCGTTTCCAGATCCCCTATCCAGCCAAACTGACGGTCTTTTATGCAGAGGGGCAGCTCACTTACAGCTCGGCTGAGGAGGCGATTGAAGGCCTGCAGAAACATGGTATCGAGGCGCTGAAAAACTCTGCACACCCATCACGAGGCACACTTGCAGCGAAACTGTCACAGCGGGCCTGGCAATCTGGGCAACAAGAGGCCAGGAAGCGCCATGGTGCAGAAGCAATATGGAAAATTGCACACTCACTCCGAGAGCAGACCCAGCCGACTACATGATTGCCGTACTGACTGAGATGGAAGCTGATTAGAACACCTGGATTTTTCTCCAAGTTGTGGCAGAATTAGGAATTCATATCTACACTGGGGGACCTCTCTTACCAGATGATGTATAGGCAGCTGCCGAAATACCTCAAACTCTCTGTTTGCCAATAACGAATTTCTATATGTGCCATTTCTCCACTACTAATTTTCCAGATAAGTTCTTGCTTACTAATTATCTTGCTTCATGTTACTTGTCATTGTTTCAGCCTATTTGATAACCAGTTTCTGTGTCCAGTTGAACTAACACGTTATCTCCTTCTATGCTGTTTCTTCCTACGCAGGTAATACACATCCCAGGCCCCGCAGAGTGAAGTGTGGTGTAGGAGAGGGGAAGGAAGCTTTAAATTGATCCAGCCTTCTCCATTCCTACGCTGTTTATTTACTAACTAATGGCGGGATTTCTTAACAGACTCACTCAGTGAGCAGGGATGGTACAGCCCGCCTAAGTTACGCTAGCTTCCTTGTGGAGCGTATTAACTGCCAGTTATTGAAAGGCTGGGTGAGCAGTTCTAACTCTGAACGAGGGTATTTGCTATATGCTATCCACTTTGGGATCGGAGTGCCGTGGGCATGTAGTGGCCAAGCGAGAGGCATCCACTGGGGGCTGGAGGTTTGACCCAGCGACTTACAGGCACCTGCAGCACCAAGTAGACACCGTCGCTGTTCCGGTGCTGTGATGCTGAGTAATTGTCCACCTTCCGGGGTAAATCTGCCGGTTGGGATGTTCGTCCCCCCCCCCTTTTTTTTTAGGCCAAAGGTGGGAAATCAAAGTCTAGAGGTCCTCCCCCTGGAGCACCGGATGACTTGCGACCTAGGCTGACCACTGAAACTGAACCCAATTGGTACTGGCACACCCTAATGACACAACATTAATACTTCCTTGATACTACCCCAAGGACTTGCTGGGAGCAGCGGTCATGAGGTTACTTTCTTTGGAAACACTCAGCAGTTCCTCCTCAAGACAACACACAATCCTACAATCTGGGTGGTAGGTGGGATTATGACTAGCCAAAACCCTTTACCCCTACCCATACCAGGCATTTGAGGTGCGCAGGGGTACCTCTGTTTAGAGGCACACCCCCAGTGAGGATATCTCACGGCAGGGAGCTAGGAAAGCTCCCCGAATTTGGAAGTACCTACTGGCATATTCGCTTTTCTTCTTCTGGGTTTCCCTTGCTAGTGTCTGGCCGACCTAATTAGAGCCCTGTTGGCTCTAGCCTTTGTTCTATCCATTCTCAGAACACATGGTTGGTGTAGTTAGTTATCTAATAGTATACTTAAGATGTCAGTTTCAAGGCAATGAGATGTTAACTGTTGCAAGTATTACTTATTTGTCTAGAATTTTTAGGTTTAAACTAGGTAAAGATAACCGTAACAGCCGTTTAATATCAGTTGTATGTCGATTGTGTTTACACAGCTATAATACACAGAAGCTTACAGATTCCACTATGGGAGGCTCCTGGGAATTCTCGCAGCACCATTCCCTAAGTGTACCTAACACTTGGACCCTGTAATGGAGGAGACCCTGTTGAAGTTGCTGTCTCTGAACGTCAGTAGTCTCACCTCCCCCATTAAAAGATCCCGGGTGCTTGCGCACATCAAAAAAAGTAAGGCAGACCTAATATACTTACAGGAGACTCACCTAAACAAGGCAGAACACATTAAATTGGGACGGCTCTCAAAGGGGGAGATATACATCTCCACTTACAGGAATGGGAGAAGAAGAGGTGTGGCAATCGTAGTGCCTCGGCACACCCCTTGGCAGTTGCAGGCTAAATGAATAGACCCTTCCGGTAGATTGTTACTTCTTCAGGGATTAATTGGAGGGGCTGTGGTCACTTTGGCAAATGCGTACTTCCACCCGGACTCCACTGTAAATAATGTACGCAGCCTGCTCAATAAAATTACACAATTCACCAAAGACATATTAATGCTAGCGGGAGATTTTAATATCCTGCCCAATCCCGAACGAGACTCATCAAGTATTAGGACCCCCAGGAAAACCCCGCAGCAGATGTTCCTCAGTAGGTTTCTGTCTGAGGTGGGTTGGATAGATACCTGGCGATACTTACACCCTTACACTAGGAACTACAACGCACTACTCGGCAGTTTACCACACATATTCAAGAACTGACCATTGTTACACCCAAACAGAACACCTCGGCGCAGTAGTGGACTCCAAGATAGGGGATATCTCCATATCAGATCATGCCCCTACAACTATAACATGGGAAATAGTGATACAGAGGAGGAGTACACAGTGGCGATTAAACCCCTACCATCTGAAATCAAAAAAGTTCAGGGAATACCTTACAGAAAAGCTGACAGAGATAATTACAGATAATTCCCGCCCAAAGACTACTCCAAGTATGTTTTGGGACATAGTAAAAACGGTGCTGCGTGACCACCTCATAAAATACACATCTGCTCAAGCAAAAGACCGCCAAGAGCACAAAGCTAAGCTAGAAGAAACACTTCACTTTCTGCAAAATGCACATAAACAAGGAGACAGAGCTGTGCTCCCGCAACTTAAACAAGTTAAGCTAGATCTAGACAGGCTGGCCCAAAAGCAGGAAGAAATTGCCCTAATGTTTCTGCGTCAGCGTTATTACGAGGTGGGGCCTAAAGCCGTAAGGCTGTTAGCCTACCAAATCAGGAAGCAAAAGAAACTTGCCGCTATAGCCACTGTTCCCCACCCTATAGATGGTAGACCCCTGAACAAACTTGCAGATATAACAGATGTGTTCACCACATTCTACTCCGCTCTCTATACCCCACAGTATCCAGTGACAGCTGAGAGCATAAAAGATTTCCTACAATCCCTCAACCTCCCCAGAATCAATGAGGAACAAGGCAACCAGCTTACCCTACCAATTACAATGCAGGAATTGGTCAACGCCTTAGCCCGGGCCAAAACCATGAAGGCTCCAGGACCAGCCGGCTATGGAGCCGAATTCTATAAAGCCACAAAAGAAGAGATCACTCCTACCCTCCTTTAGACCTTTAATTCGGTCCTTGAGGGAGATCCTCCCCATCCACCTGGTCTTATGCCACAATCTCTGTCATCCCCAAGCAGGACAAAAAAACCCAACTCTGCGACTCATACCGACCAATATCGGTCCTAAATTCAGACTATAAACTGTTTATGGGGATAATGGCCCGCAGACTAGAGATGGTCCACGAGCAAATAATAAAGACCAAACAGGCTTTGTTGGCTGGCGAAAAACTACTGATAACATCAAAAGGACGTATCACATAATACGTAAAATGCGCACCAGTAATAATCCTGCGGTCCTGGTCAGCCTAGATGCGGAAAAGGCTTTTGGTAGGGTGCTCTGGCCATTCCTATATTTGGTTCTGGAATGGGCAGGGATGCCTCTATCCCTGGTCCGGGTGATTAAGAATATTTACTCCGCCCCGAGGGCTTGGGTGAAGGTCTCGGGACATCATTCACAGTGCTCTACTCTTTATAGGGGCACCTGACAGGGATGCCCTCTGCCCCCCATCTTTTTGACCTATTTATGGAGCCCTTGGCACAGCTTATCAGGCAAGCAGAGGGCCTCTGGGGAGTTGAGATGGATGGAGAGGAACACCACATAGCGCTATACGCAGATGATGTTCTCTTATACCTTCGAAATCCTGCGGTCTCACTCCCGAGGGTTAGGGAGCTCCTGGATGCTTTCGAGCGGGTCTCGGGATATAAGGTTAATATTTCAAAAACTGAGGTGCTGACCTTCCAATATTCTCCCTCTCAGAGTATCCGGGAACAATTTCCCTGTAAATGGGATCTGGGGAAAATGAAGTACCTAGGGATAAATCTGACTAGGAATCTAGAGGACGCCTATAAACAGAATTATATCCCCTTTACCATTCGCCTTAAGGAGGACCTTGCTAGACGGCACACACTCCCTCTGAGTCTCTCCAGGAAAATAGATATCATTCGAATGGTAACCCTACCGAGGGCCCTACATCTCTTTAACAATATTCCTATTAGTCTGCCACGTTCTGTATTTCTAGACTGGGAAAAAGCAATTTCCCCGATTTATTTGGTCTGGTCGCAGGCCAAGACTTAGGTTAAAACTCCTGGCCAAGCCGAGGGCAATGGGAGGGCTTGCCTTCCCAGTCCTCCACCAGTACTATCAGGCTGCGCACCTAACACATATAGCTGCAAGACAACTATCCACAAAAGATGCACATTGGACGTACACAGAACAGGCGATTATCTCCAACTCAGACTATTTCACTCTACTCTATCACAGACATATAGTCCCCGACTCATACCCCAACCTAACCTCGGAATTACAACACAGAGTGACAATCCAGCAACAAATCAGGAGGCAACTTTCAATTTCCCCTTTGATACCATTATTATGCCCAATAGCCACTCTCCCAGACTTTCAGCCCTGTAAAACTGACCACGTCTTCAGACAATGGGGCAGATATGGACTGATTTACCTGACTCAGATTACCACTAGAGGTGTCCTGTGGTCATTCCGTGAGATCCAAACAAAATTCAATCTGCCAAACACATACCACTAGATACCTACGGCTAAGACACTGTTATGAATCTTTGCCTGGTGAAGCACAGAATCCAGAACAGCTACCACCGCTGATCACTAAATTGATATCTCTAATTACTACCCCAAATCAAAGTCATCTGGTATCTGCACTATATCAGGCCCTAATGTCAAACCCCACAGTATATACTGCAGACAACTGTGGGAAATGGCAAAATGAACAGGGCTCTCCTACAGATGGCGCACAGTGGGAACAGTCATGCTGGTAGGTGGCTAGCACTTCGAGTTCACATCAGTGGTGGGAATTTGCATGGAAATTCCCAGTTCGTTACTTTAATCCCCCCGAGATCACAAGCCACTACTCGTCTGGCCATTCAGCCTCATGCTGGCATAACTGTGGTGAAAAGAAGGCTCACCTCACACACGTAATGTTCACTTGCCCTAGGCTGGAGCCATTTATTTGCTCATTACAGACTGAACTCCAAGAGCTACTGGGTAGACCCATGCAATTAACTCCGCAGATATTAATTTTACTACTGTTCCCCAGCGGCTTTGGAGACCCAGACACCCGTTACCTCCTAGCCATCCTACTTACAGCTGGTAAGAAAGCCATTACCAAATTATAGCTTACTCCTAAGGTCCCAACACTGCAGGATTGGTGGACCATTTCAAAACATACTTACCAAATGGAGAAGATAACGCATAGTTTGAGTGGTAAGGAGGAAAGGTTTGGCTCCAGATGGAGTAGATGGCTTTTGTACTACATGCTGAAAGATAAAGCCTTTGTACCATAGGATACTTAAGACTCCCCCCCCACCCCCACCCCCGACGTTCCCCGGGGTGGGTGGTTGGGTGCAGATTTCATGGGGCCTCCCACCACAACTCTAGACCACGTATGCTTGATTTGTTATACCTAGCGTAGTTAAATACATACCAGATACTTGTGTCAAATATTTGGATATCCTAATGATTTGGTCTGACACTCACGAATTATTGGAACATGGGAATCCCTCAATGGATAGCTACACTTTCTATCTATGAGCATCTTTGCTGCCGCAAACATATTTTATCCCCTCTGTAGACCCACCCCACTGCATGCATGGTTGGTGGGGGTGCCAACTGGAATGAAACAACAGCTTCAATGCTACCCCCTTCAAATGCCCACCACGGGAAGTGGTGAAGCAGTACAAAAATGTCAGCCCCCAACCAGTCTAAGAGTAATCCCTCCACAGCCCACTCAGTACTACAGCAGCCAAGTGTAGGGAGTTTGATCATGATGTAGATCTGGGTTTCCTGCATGGAAGCACAGCGCACTACTACCACCTGGCCAGCAATGAAGAGGATCTTTCAATAAATGAAAAAAATTTACAATTGGACTAACATGCATACAGATGGCAAAGTCCGCAGCATCTTTTCTGTCACTGCAGCGTGGATGAAGGAAAAAGCAGCCGGTATTCTTAAGGTACTTAAAGATTTGGCAGTTTTCTGGCTTCTTCCAGTTGGTCTTTCCACCTGCAAAATAAAAGTAGACAGTGACGCTACTATACCAATAAACAGTGCTAACAATGACATATGTGTTTTTGGTTCTTGACAATATGTACATTTTGTTAACACTTGCATGAGATGAGCAAAGCTTAAGAGGCTAAATAATGTAAGTGTCCTTCACTTGCATACTGTGTGACCCTGAGCAAATCACTTAACCATCTCTGTTCTCCTGGATCATCCCAGTAAATGGATTTTGTGCCTAGTGAGCCTTACCTGGTTATCAAACAGTAAAAAGGAAAAAAAAAATCAGTTAATATGAAGGAAATTTTCCTGGATACAAGTATCTAGTGTTGGAAGTTCTCCTTCCAAAGAAAGCCTATTCTTCTTGACTAAAGGAACTTCACAGGTACGTATTTCTATAAGAAATATAATGTACCAATTACTCACTCTCTGGAAGATGGCTGCAACACATCCCCTACAACTTACCAGCTCTCCCTCCCATCCCACTGCCCACACAAACATGGTTCTGACAATACAACTTACCTCCCTCTCCTAGTGCTGTTCTGACCCCTTTCTCAAGCAGTGTGACCTATGCCCTTGCCTCTTTCCTCTAGGTCATTCTTTGATTAAGTCTCTGCAACACTTCACCTTGTGGCTTTATCATTACACTTAACTCACTATGCTCATGGGAAGTACCTTTATATACTGTATTTCCTAGTGCCTCACAACCTGAAAGTACTTCACTTCCTAACATACGAAACATATGAAATTTGCCAGCAGATAAAGGCCTAGAGGTCTATCAAGTCTGCTCGAATGTGCAGCTAGCACCCCTTATTCTGCAGCTGCCCCTCCCTTCCACCCTTCCCCTTCATTGACCCTCCCCCTTGTCCTGTCCCATCCCCTTTTGAAGCAGTCCACTGTTCTACTGGATACCACTTCAGCAGGTAACGCATTCCACCCAGCCACCACCCTCTCTGTAAAAAATTGTCTCCTCATCTCCGTCCTGAGCCTTCCTCCCTCCAGTCTCATATCATGGCCCCTGGTGTCCCTCCCCTCCCTTACTTTGAACAGCCCCTTTGTACCTGTCTTGTTTATTCCTTTCATGTACTTAAAGGTTTCAATCATGTCCCCCCTGTCCCTCCTCTCCTCCAGTGATTACTTGTTCAACTCCCTCAGCCTTCTCTCGTACGATAAGTCCTCTAGCCCCTTGATCATCTTTGTCGCCCTGCGCTACACCCCCTCCAGTAACTTAATGTCCCACTTCAGATACGGGCGCCAGTACTGCACGCAGTACTCCAGGTGCAGTCTAACTAATGACCTATACGGTGGCAGAATCACTTCCTCCCTCCTCGAGGATATACCCCTTGCAATACAACCCGGAATTTTGTTGGCCTTTGCAGCTGCCTTCCTACATTGTGCCGAGTTGTTCATTGACCCTGTAATGAGCACCCCCCAGATCCTTCTCCTCCTCTATCTGGGCTAGCTGCACTCCCCCCAGCTAGTAACTCCTCCTTGGGTTCTTCATCCCAAAATGCAGCACCTTGCAATTTTTAGGTATTAAACCCCAGTTGCCAGGTGTCTGACCAGGTTTCAAGCTTTGCCAGATTATCCTGCAACCCCTGCCATCCCCCTAGGTCATCCACCACTGCTCCTACCTTGGTATCATCAGCAAACAGATTAATCTTGCTCTTGATGTCCAATGATATGTCTGCAATGAATATCCCAAACAACACTGGTCCCAACACCGAGCCCTGTGGAACACCGCTCGTCACTGCCCTTGGGTGTGAGAGCTCCCCACCCACCATCACCCTCTGTTGCCTTCCCTGAAGCCAGTTCCCTACCCATCTCACCAGCTTTGCACCTGCCCCTGTGCCTACTAACTTACTTCCCAGCCTTAAATGCGGCACCGAGTCGAATGCCTTACTGAAGTCCAGATACAGGACATCCACTGCATGGCCCCTGTCCAGTTGCCTAGTTACTCAGTCATAGAACTCCACCAGGTTGGTTTGGCAGGATCTGCCCCGTATGAAGCCATGCTGTCTGCTGTCCTGTAGTCCGTTGGCCTCTAGGAGGGCCACCAGCCTTTCCTTCAGGATAGTCTCCATTAGCTTACCCACAATGGATGTGAAGCTCACTGGTCTGTAGTTTCCCGGTTCATCCTTGGGGCCACTCTTGTGGAGGGGCAACATATGAGCCATCCTCCAGTCCTGAGGTACACACCCGAATGTAGTGAGGCATTAAATAGGTCTGCCAAAGATCCTGCAAGGACCTCTGCCAGCTCCTTCAGTACCCTGGAGTGGATGCCATCTGGGCCTGGCGCCTTATCCACCCTCAGTGCCTTCAAACCCTCCCAAACTCTGCCCTCCGTGATTTCCCCATATGTCACCCCTTCCCCCCGTTTCTGCCATTTCTCCCCTTGGGTGTCACCCCCCCCTTCTCTTTAGTAAATACTAAGCAGAAGTAATCATTTAGTGCTTCTGCCTTATCGCACCCTGCTACCACCCAACCCACCTCCTTCCTAATCCTTACTATGTGGTCCTTACAGCTCTTTTTCTCTCTGATGTACCTAAGAAGTCCTTCTCCACCTTCTTAATGTCTTGTGCCAGCCTGAGTTCCGTAGATGCCTTGGCTCCCCTTACTGCCCTTGTCACCTTCATCGATTCAGTCAAGTACTCCTCCCTGTCCTCCCCTCTCCCTGTTTTCTTGTACTTCCTAAAGGCAGCTCTTTTCCTCCTTACCTTTTCCGGGACTTCCTTGCTCAACCAGCTCGGTTTCTTAGCCCTAGCCTTCTTGCTCTGGGCCTTGCAGCAGGTTTTGGTTGCCTCCACTATCCCCAGCTTTATGAGCTCCCACCTCTGGTTAGTGTCCATACTAGGTTGAATTCTGGCCAGGTACCCTTTTACCACTTCCCCCATCCTCCCAAAGTCGGCCCTTCTGAAGTCCAGCACTCGTGTGCCAGATTCCACTCCTTCCTTGCCCACATCCAATGTGAGCCATACTGAGTGGTGGTCACTCCCTGACAGCGGTTCCTCCACTGTAAGTTCTCTCACAAAGTCCCCATTTGCTAGCACAAGGTCAAGGGTATTCCCTAACCTGGTTGGTTCACTGACCATTTGCAGCAGGAAGCTGTCCTGGAAGGCATCCAGCAGTACCTGTTCCCTTCTGTTCCTGGTTGTTGGGGTACTCCAGTCCACTCCTGGCATGTTGAAGTCTCCCACAATCACCACATTACCCTTCTCGCAGGTCCTCCTGATCTGTCCCGCTAGTTCCCTGTCTAACTCCTCCATCTGAGATGGCTGCCTGTGCCACCACTCCAATTCTAAGAATCCTATTCTTGGAATCCTGGATTTGCATCCAAATTGACTGTACTACCTTCCTCCCCTTTCTCCTTACACACTTCAGTACTTCCTTTACATATAGTGCCACACCCTCCTTTCCCTAATCACCCTGTCCCCACGAAAATAACCTGTACCTGGTACAGACAGGTCCCAGTCATTGTACTGGTGGCCCATGTTTCTGTGATGGCTGCAATGTCCACCTCTCCCTCTGCCATGAGCACCTGTAACTCTGCAGTTTTCCTCCCGAGGCTCCTAGCATTAAGGGTAACCACCTTCCACCCTTTTCCCCTCCTCCCATCCTGCCCTCCTTTCCTAACATCACCAACAGTACTTGCCATCTGTCCTTTGTCACTGTTATGGGCGGTAAGCTCATATGGTTTCCCAACCTGTGGTCTCTGCATGTCTCTTGCCCAACTGTCAGCCCCGCTTCTAGTTTAAATTCCCCACTTCCTCTATGTACTCTTCCATCCTCTATTTCAATACTTTCTTTCCCTCCTCACTCAAGTGTAGTCTGTCCTTGGCATAGAGATTACTGTCCTCTCAGTCCCCCAAAAGCCCATACCCTTTAGCACAACACCAGGTTCTTAGCCATCCATTAAATTCCTCTGTTCTCAGCTTTCTTGTTGTGTTTGCCTTAGGCACTGGAAGTATCTCCGAAAATGTTACTGATCTTCCTGCCCCCTCACATAATTGTCCCAGTTCCTCAAACCTTCTCTGGACTATATCTACTGTCTTGTCAGCCAGGTTGTTCGTCCCAGGATGTATAATTAAATGAGGCTTGTCCTTACCCCTTCTAGCATATTTCAGAACAGATTGTCCCACCCTTTCCGCTGTCATTCCTGGCATGGCCTCCACCCAAATGCGACTATGCTTCTCCCCCCTGCTACCAACCTGACTCCTCTTAGTATTGGAGTCCCCCAGCACAAGATTCCACCACTCTTACTCCCTGCTTGCTTCCATTCATCTCCTCTCTCATTTCCGGCTCCTCTTCTTCCTCCTGCACATTATTTCCCTTCTGCCCCTGTTGCAATTCTCCAACAGAACTTCCCCACTCCGGTTTGGTCCAGGCATTTATCAATTACTCCTCTAATTTCATCATTCCCTCCTCCACCTTCTTCCTCTCTAGCAGTGCAAAACTATTTTCTGAAGACCCTTCACAAATGCCCGCTCCTCTCTCTTCATAGTAACCTGTTCTCTCCTTTCCACTCCATGACTTTTGCCACTTCTTTGCCTCCCCTCACAAGTCCCTATCTCCTCCTTCCATTTGTCTTTTGTCTCCTGGCCTGGTTTCTCCGGCAATCGTTCTACCTGGCCTGGGCCCCCTTGTCCCTGCTTCCCTTCTTCTGACCCTCTCCTCACCACTGTTGGCTTAAATCACCTTCCCTCATCTCCCATTCTTCCTCCCTCCAATACTGGGCTAAACCCATCCCCAGTCTGCCTTGCCTGTCTTAGTTCCTCCTGCAGACCCTCAATCCCCTTTCTGAGTTTCTCTATGTGGTTGCACACTAAACATCCTCCCATAATCCAGGCAATTTTTAGAAAGATTGGTGCACTGCAGTTGTTGCAGCCTACCACCCTACCCATTGCTGTCGTTGCCCACCAGCAGTCCCTCACCCTTCCAGATGTAGGATACCAAACACTCCCCCAAGTCTCCCCTCTATCAGTGCAAAACATTATTTTAATTTCCCTTACCCCCTTTGTTGTACACATTTAGACAGATTGAGCAACTGCTTTTTATATTCCCAACCTTCCTATCCAAACTCAAAAAGAGACTTTAAGTAGCTATTGCACAACCTTCTATACTCCTCCTTTCCACAATGCAATAGCAATGCAAAGAAGTAACAATGAAAGCTCCTAGATTTGCAGTTACTTCCCTCCCACTGAGATAGCAGTCATCTCTTCACTCACTGCGGTTCCTTTCCTGGATATCTGCTTCTGCTATGACAGGTGCATATCCTTTGCCCGTTTGAGTAAGTGATGTCAGAACCCCTGATATACAGGAAATCATGGACCGGGGTGGGTGGGGTGAGGGGTTGGGGACCTGCCTCTGAGCACCTATGGAAGACCACTCCTACTAGGCCTCCCTTTGGTGCGTGCTCTCCTACTATACAAGGTAAGCAACTACTGAAAGAAAACAGTAAAAAGCCCTTACTTCTACCTAGCAACCAAGAAAGCCAGGTAGCATTAAATAAAATACTATATTTTATCCTGACTGCCAGACTTAGGCTTCGCTGGACCGTAATGCTAGAACTGCCGCTGCTGTGGCTGATATCCTGAGTCACAAAAGGAGCTCTTGTTAGGCTTGGGAGGCTACTTAACATCTTGGGATGATGCCACCGAATCCAGGGTGACAATGGCCTTCTCAGTCTGGGTGAGATGATCCTCCACCCAACAGTCAAAGAGGTTAGTGCCCAGAAAAGGCACATCCTCCAGGTTAAATGTTGAGACACGCTACTAGCTCCTCCTGCACATGAGACAACAAAGTGGTGCCTGTGTGGGTGCAAATGTTGTCCATATCCACAGCTGTCTGTACATGGTGATTAGACAGTGAATGCCTCAGATGCCATGGGGCCGTAGCATTTGCCTGACTATCCACTGATAGCAGAGGTAGGATGTCAGTGAGATTATTAAAAAGTGTATGACCAAAAAATGCCATCAGAGCTGGGCAGTTGGTCAGAAAGAGGCCCACGGTGGCTGCCGTGTAAACCTTTTGGGATAAAAAGTCCTGTTTCTTGGACTCCCTGTCCAGTAGCTTGTTAATATGCCCTTGGACCTTCAATTTTCTGAAGGCAGAGTCCAAAATGAGCCCCAAGCCAAAAGGTGTTCTGAGAACCCAGACAGAACCTCCACAGGGTTTGTATGCTTGTGGTCCATATGGTGAGGGGGACTGGGCAGAATGCGGGGTGTTGCCGGATCACAAGGCAGGGCCCACAACAGCCTCGGACACTGGGGATGCCTTCCATGGTGAGTCATCCCACTCTAGGATGTCAATCAGGTGAGAGGTCGCCTGTTTCTGGACCTCCTCTAAAGAGACATTTACGGAAGCGAAAATGTGCTGCAGAAGAGCAGCAAAGAACATCAACATGCTTGTGGTGGATCGAACATCCAACAAGTCGACACCCCCTCAACCAGGAATGGATGATTCCAAGAAAGACTGCCCCTCTGAATCAGGGTCTCGATCCCCAAACAAGGGCTGAGACCACTTCTCGGGAGCATGGAACAGCCACCTATCCAGAGTGACTACCACCAACGGGAGCCCAGGCAACCTGTGACCTAACGAAGGGTCCTTTATGAGATCCCCACCCACAGTCGCGGGTGCAGAGGCTCTACCATGATTGGTCAAGTAGGAGGGTCCACAGGCTGTGGAACCTCCTGTGGAGGCCCAGAAGATACTGGAATCCAAGATGGGGTAAAGGGCCAGGCAAAACAAGCTTAATCTGTTGTGGGCCGAAATAGCCAAATGCTCCTAGAAGTGGTCTTTATACTTCCTCCCAAGCCAATGCTGTCGACGATTTTCCGAGGAAGAGGATGAACTCAACAGCTGTCAAACTTGGTGTTAGCCAGAGAAAGACAGGGATCAAGGCCGCGACCATCAAACTCCTAGAGGTCAACGAGGGTCTAGCAGCTGTGCCGGATAGACCAAGTACAGAGGCAGGTTCACCAAGATGGGTGGCACTGTGGAAGGCCTCTGTGGGGTGACCACCAGTGCAGCCATCCAACATCCCATAGGGAGAATCTCTTGGATAGGTTCTGCTGGTGTGCCCACCAGTCCAGAAAGGTCTTTGAGGGTCTGGTAAATCTTGTGTGAAGTGACCCCCGATTAGGAGTCCAGTGAGTGACAAGACAGGAGCTGCAGCAGACAACAGAGTAGCCTGGCCTACCGCATCAGTGTGACATTTGCCATTTTGAGTTCTAGCCCATGTAGAATTCCTCTGTCTGTTTCTGCCAGATTCCTTTTGAGACTTTCCATTGCCAAGGAGTGGACTCTATGCAGGGCCAGAGCTGCAGTGGTTGCTACTGTATGGAAACAGCACCATTAGACCTAGCATGCACTGGGATGGCTGCGGTAAGCCCTGCTCATGGATGATTATTCAACCATGCTGATGTAGCATTCTAGTTACTGCTGCTACCGCTGCCTTCATGAGAAGAGTATGCCCAGAAAAGTTAATCATCCAGGTAAGAATTGACCTGAAATCCTTTCCGACATAGCTGCGCTGCCAGCATGGAATATTATTTTCCTGAAAACTCGAGGTGATGTTGCCAGTCCACACTGTAGGGCTATGTACTGGTAGGGCATAACTCTGAACAAAATCTGACGTACTGGAGAAGTGACTGTCATCAAGGTATAGATCAGGAAGCACTGGAAAACCAGGAGCAGTTATAAAGTTCGCAAGTAGCATTTTATTATCAGTAACAGTAAAATAAAATTGTTCGGTATAACTGTTTACAAAGGCAGTACAAATAGAGGAAACAGTCCTTCATCTGAGGGTCTCTCTAATTCCAAGTTTCCATCTCTCCCCAGCAAAAGACTGCTGCTCTTTTTATAACAAGTTCTTGCCAAAAAATGTACTTCTTCATCCTGAGCTCGTTAAGGAGACATCCTGTTTCTTACAAAATGTATCAGCATTCTTGTCAGTTTCTTTGCAGAGCAGGCTTGTAAATAGAACAGTGCCCTAAGCTGGCCACCCGTTTACAGCTCTGCAAGACAGTCTGCAAACAAACCTGGGAGGAGCTCAAACTGCATCTCAGGTTAACCCCTTGAGTTCTAAAATAGCTTTTGCAATCATTTCAACAGTATAACTATATACATTTTCAAACCCAGAGATCACAGTTTCACACACAGATTCACATATATTTTTATAACTGCAGATATGAAAGGGGGAAGAAAAAATACAAACAGCAAGTGAAGGTAGAGAGATCGTGAGAGGCAGAGAATCGCAAGACCGTCAGAGAGATCAATCCCTAGGTCTCACAAGAAAGTACAGTTTCTTACTTATCATAATGGTAGATCTTTGAGAGGCTCTCTCGCAGCAGGTCATACTCTTAGGTATCTGCCAGAGAGTGCTCTCATTGATGGTAGCTTTCACCAGCAGTGCTGACTGGGGCCGCCCACAGTGACATCACTACGTTTAGGCTTATAAATATGTGGGCGGCCCCTAGTGGCCCCAGTTCCCTGCTGGCAACCAGCTCGTGGAGCAGGACTCCAAAGGGAACCGAGACGGTTGGAGGTACCTTTTGATGTAGTCATGAAGATGTTTCAGAAGACTGCTCACCCTGAGAAGGAGAGGGATGAAGGGAGGGAATGTGACCTGCTGCAAGAGATCCTCTTGAAGATTTACCATTATGGTAAGTATGAAACTGTATTATCTTCTTCGAGGGAATCTCTTGCAGCAGATCACACTCTTGGGGTGATTCCCAAGCAGTGGACCAGGAAGGGAGGCCAGCTAAGAAAGGAGGCCTTGCAGGACGGCATGGCTAAAAGTGGTGTGGCGCCAAGAGCCTAATTTGATGCTGTAGTGCTTCATGAAGGTATGCACAGTAGACCAGGTAGTGATATCACAGATGTCTGTGATGGAAACTCCAAAGAAGCATGCCACTGTGGTAGAGAGTGCCCATGTGGAGTGGGCGCGGACAGCCTCTGGTAGTGCTTTTTTATATCTAGAGTAGCAATAGCTTATGCAATGTGCCAGCCAATTAGACAAGATTTGTTTGGTGACTGGGAGACCGTCCCTGCCAGGGTTAAAGGCGACAAAGAGCTGTTTGGATTTTCAAATGGGCCTAGTGCATGCAAGACAGTAACCTAGGATGCGGTGCACATCCAAGGTATGTAGGAGATTCACCTGGATTGGAGTGATCTGGGTAGAAAATGGGCAATTAGATGGACTGGTTTAACAAGAATTCGGAAACGACCTCTGGAAAAAAGGCCGGATTAGTACGAGGAACGACTCTGTCTTTACAGAAAACTAGGTAGGGCTCACAGCACGAGTGCCTGGAGCTCCGGAATACGGTGACCCAAGGCAATAGCTACTAGAAATAAAGTTTTCCATGCCAAGAAGTGCATGTCATAAGCAGCAGCTGGCTCAAAAGGTTCCAGGGCCAGTTTTTCTATGACAAAGTTTAGATCCCAGGGAGGCACCAGCCTCCGAACGGGAGGTTTAAGATGTAAAATGCCCTTAAGAAACATGAGGGCAAGGTCCTGCTGAACAACTGGATGGTCCCCAACTGGCTCATAAAGACAGAAATCACTCATAAATGTACCTTGATGGAAGAGTAGCTAAAACCCTGTGAGGAAAGGCTTGACAAGTAGTCCAGGATAAAGGAAAGAAGGCAGAAAAAGGGGTCAAGGGCGTTAGCAGCCGCCCAAGTAGTGAAATGTTTCCATTTTGCTTGGTAATTTTTTCTGGCGGAAATTTTTCTGCAAGCCAAGAGAATGGTGGCCACTGACGTAGAGACTTTCTATTTATAAAAGTGTCTTCAGGAGCCAAGCATGAAGGTGCAGTGAGCGAAAGCTGGGGTACAGGAGAGACCCTTGATGCTGCGTGAGTAGGTCAGGCCTTAGGGGAAGGGTGACTGACAACTGCTGGAGAAGAGGGAACCAGATTAGTCTGGGCCAAAAGGGAGCAATCAGTATTATGGAGGTGGGTGAGAACCGTACTTTGAAAAGGACACACTGGAGGAGCGGGACGAGGGGAAAGGCATATAAAAAGTGTCCATGCCAAGAAGGGGACAGAGCAACGATAATGTCCCTTGTTGTTCAGTATAAAGGAGCAGTATCATGGAAGCCGGTGATTGTCCAAGGAGGCAAACAGGTCGACTGCTGGAGTTCCCAAGAGATGGAAGATGTCCTGGAGGACTGTTGCGTGCAAGGTCCACACGTGACCCTCAGCATGGCGACTGAGGTGATCGGCCAAGCCATTTTGGGCTCCTGGCACATGAACTGCTACCATGTAATGTTGTGTCACAGACAACACAGAAAGAGTGCGCACATGGACTGTGGTGCTAAAGGAATCACACCACGAAGACCTGCAATAAGTTCCAAGCACACATAAAGCCTTTCAGAAGGATGCCATACTTAAATAAACAAATTACATTTATTACCACGACACAACACTTATTTAAAACCATTGTATTAAGATCATATATCACATCAGTTTTGACGTGGTATATGATCTTAATACAATGGTTTTAAATAAGTGTTTTACAAAGGAATTTAAAATGTTTTTTCATAGATTTTAACTCAAGTAATTAAAGTTGTTCTTAATTGTTACATCATAGGATGTCATAAGTCACATGTCATGAATTCACCTATATAATGTGTGTTTGATATGTTACCAATTAGCCTTTGATAAAGGACTTGTGTCCAAAACATGTCAGGTGTTTTTTTTTGTCTCGTGGCAATAAATGTAATTTATTTATTTAAGTATGGAGTCCTTCTGAGAGGCTTTGTGTGTGCTTGGAACTTACTGTAGATCTTGTTGTGTTAGAGCTTGTCTCCAAACATGGACTGCCTCCTGACAAAGGCTTTGGGACCTTGTACCCAGTTTGTTTAAGTTAATAGACAACACAGGTGTTGTCCGTTTGTACCAGAAGGGGTCCTGGGAACTGATATGGTCAGAAGGCCTGCAGTGTAAGGTGAACTGCTTACATCGCTAGAAGATTTATATGGAGAGAGGCAGCAGCCGGGTCCCAAAGACCCCGTGCCTGATGGGGACCGAGGTGGGCAACCCAGCCGAGGGTGGAGGCATCCGTGGTTAACATCTGGGATGGAGGAAGAGTATGGAAGGGGACTCCCTTGTTTAGATTGGACGGATCCATCCACCAAGTCAGGCATTCTCTGAGGGCCGGGGTATCGATGATCCTGTCCTCGAAGTCCTGTGCCACTGGCATCTCATGACCCACTGAACCAGGCACATGTGTAACCGGGCATGAGATAGGGTAGAGATGGCTGCGGTCATATGGTCCAGAAGGCACATGTACTGATGGGCTGTAATGTGAGGAGCAGACTGACAGTGCTTGGCAAGGGTGATAAGTTTCTGGCAACTGTCTTCCAGGAGGAAGGCACGACAGAGCTGCGTGTATAGGATGGCTCCTATGTACTGCAGACGTTGTGAAGGCTCCATACGTGATTTTGGAAGACTGACTGTAATGTCAACATCTGGAGGACGGCATTGAGACTGTAGTCACCAGTCTTTGATGAACCAGTCATCCAGATATGGGAAGACGAAGTGCCCTTGATGACGAAGGGCAGCGGCCACCACTGCCAGGTATTTTGTGAAGACTCTGGGTGCTGGGAACAGCATGAAGGGTAGGGCACGGAACTGGTAATGATAGTCTAGGAGCTGAAATTGGAGGTAACAGTGATGAGCGGGATGTATTTGTATATGAAGGTATGTGTTTTTCATGTCTAGGGTGCAAAGCCAATCTCCTCGGTCTAAAAGAGGAAGGACAGTGGCAAGGGTCACCATTCTGAAGCGTTTGTACTGACTGTACAAATTTAGGTCTCTGAGATCCAGAACAGGGCACAGATCCCCTGTCCATTTTGGTTCCAGAAAGAAATGGGAAACCTACTGCTGTTCTTCTAGGGCCACAGGATGAACTGCGTGTTTCTGGATGAGTGTTAGTAATTCTTCAAGGAGAAATAGAACATGGTCCGGTGGACAAGTCATGGACCACGGTGGATGGGCTGGTGGGGTGGAGGTCAGTTCCAATGTGTGACCAGTCTTTATAATCTGTATGACCCAGTTATCTGTCGTGATTTGTTACCAAGCCTCTAAATGAAGAGAGAATCTGCCCCCATAGCCTCCAATGCTGGCCAAAGGACACTGGCGAGGGAGAGAGGGGAGCGAGTTAAAAGGACTGAGGGGGGACTGGCCACTGCCGGGGAGGCAGTCCTTGCTCTCTAGAGGCAGTGGCAGGGGTGTGGCCAGCAGTCTGGGGTTGTTGCTGGCCCCTAGCAGATTGTTGGCCAGTGCTGCGGAATTGGAAGGGCTGGTAATATTTCCGCTGACCCGCAGGTTGCGAAGTGTGGTACATACCATGTACTGTTCTGAGGGTACAGCTTGAAGCCTCAAGGTCATTCAGGATGGTTTCAGTATCTGATCTGAACAGCTTGTGCCCGTTGAAAGGGGCATTCAGTATCTTTTGTTGTATATCAGGACTAAAACCTGAGACCCTTAACCCAGTATGTCTATGAAGGGTCACACCCACTGCCGAAGCCAGACAGACGTGCTGACAGCATCATATCCCATGTGAAAGAGATGGCGGGAGAGGCTGGTGCCTGTCTGGAAAGAGGCAAGCAGGTAATCCTTCTTGCTGATTAGGGAAGCTTGTTAGCCACCTCCAAAGCAGTAGTCCAGAGTGTTTTCTGGTATTTAAGTATATGACCAATGTAATTAAGTATGCACAGGTTTAAGGCAGCAGCCTGATATACTCACTTGCCCATCAAATCTAATCTCCTGGACTCCCTGTCAGGCAGGAGGGAGGGAGTTCAGGTGTTTAGGACATTTTGTCCTGTCATGGGTTGCATTAATGACCACAGAGTCGGCTTGTGGTGCAACAACAAAAAAGGGATGGTCCGTTGGTGCCTAATAGAGGCGATCAGCCTTCCTAGGGACAGGTGGAATGGAAGAAGGGCACTGCCATGCCGTTAGGACGGTGTCTTGGTAAGCCTGTATCAACGGAAGTACTACAATGGCAGGGTCCTCTGGCAGGTCCAAGCAATCAGTCATATTTCAGCGGTGCTTATCTTGTTCTGTGGTACTGAACCCCATCACTTGTTGCATCTGCACCATGTTGTCCATAAAAGTTGGATCATCAGGAGGTGAACAGAGTGTGTATAAAGACCTGGGTCCTCCTCCAGAGGACACAGCAAATGCACTAGGAGATGGGCCAAAGTCATCACTCATATCCAGGTCTTCCTCATAGACTTCCTAACAATCTGGGAGGCACTCTCCTTCCAAAGAATGGAAGGAAGGTGCAGGAGAAGGATCCCTGCGAGGGGCACGAGACGGGTCCCAGCAAGGCCGCTTAGGAGACGGCCAGGGAGATGAGGAGGACTGAGACTGAGGTTGATTATGAGCCTGTGTCTGTTGCAGGCTTTTCATTACTTCAAAGACAGCTTGAACCACAGTAGCCATGTCGATGGAAGGGGCCATTGACGGGATAGTGGAGGGTGTGGCTGGGGTCCCAGGAATACCTTTACAGGGAGGAGCCAACACAGAAGGCTTGGGGTGCGGCACTGCAGATGTGGCCAAGAACCCAAACTGTGAGGGGCACTGTCTTGTGATGCGTCTACTTGGCCTCAATAGGTAACTGCCTGAGAAGGAAGCGGTAACTTCGGTAGGACCGTATGAGAAACCCTGGTCTACAATAGCATACCCCTTGTCCATGCTGGAGGACTTCGTCAATGGGGTCTGAAAAGGTGAAGCTGAGGAATGTTGGAAAGTGCCAGTTGACAACAAAGTACCTTGGTCCATGCTGGAGGACCGGGTTGCTGACGCTGAGTGACCCGTCAATGAAGAAGGAGCAGATGTGGTCACCACTGAAAAGGCCTGAGTCAAAGGCGTTGACAACAGAACCGGTAGATCTGCCATCAACGAAGGTGCAGGCTTTTCTGAATGGCCTTTTTCTGAAATCACAAGCAGAAGAAGTGGATGCCATCGACTGACCACCAGAAGCAGGAACTGTCGATGGACATGAAGTGTTACCTTGCGTCGAAGATCTGTCTTTATCTCTCTTTTTATGTTTCGAGGAGTGTTTCGAATGTGAGGTCTGGCAGGTCTGAGAGGTCATCAACGCTGGGTGGCAGAGAGCCTCCTGCTCAAGGAGAGCAACCTTCTGATCCATGAGGTAAGCCTCAAGCTCGTGTAATCGTTGACAACGGTAGCTTGATTGAAGTCCTGACAGTGGGCAAAGGACTGAATGTTATGGGAAGCCCCCAGACAACGAACGCAGACCGAATGAGTGTTGCATTGTTAAATTTTCCGGCTGCAAGGGTACTTCCAAAATAACGATTCTGAAGAAGACATATATTAGGTGAAAAATAAATAAATAAATAACCTGAACCGTGATCAGTTTTATCGTCGAGATAGCTACAATGTGCAGGGAGCTGGTGGGAAAAGAAATGAGGCTGCTAGGGGCCGCCCACATATTTATAGACCTAAATGTAGTGACATCACTGTGGGCAGCCTCATCAACACTGCTGGTGAAAGCTACTGCTGACGAGAGCGCCCTCTGGCGGATACCCAAGAGTATGACCTGCTGCAAGGGATTCACTCTCGAAGATCATTTGTTTGCACAATCAGACAGACAAGAGACAGAAAAGGAGAGGACAGAAGAGATCCTTGTGTTTAAACTCTTGCTGAATAACAAATGGTACAGGGCCTTATTAAACCCTGTCACAGTGATGGATAAATGGATACTGCATATGCAGGTATGAGTCTGTTGGGTCAAGTGATGCAGTGACCCCTAGGCATATCACTGCCACTGCAGAGCATACAGTCTCCATTTTGTAGTGTGTTGCCTCTATACATCAGTTAATGCACTTGAGGTCAAATACAGTTTGAAACTCTCCTGTCTTTTTTTGTAGCAATGAAAGAAATAGAAGAAATACCAGAACTCTTCTGTGGCACTGAGATGGCTTGATGACTCTGATATCTGTGAGAACCCTTCCCCCTCCCAAACACTGTGTCCTGAATGGTTTGTCGTTTGTTCGGGACACGAGATACCGGAAGCTGAACAAAGAAGTGTCATGATATGGGATGGTGAAAACTCAATGGAGTAAAATGTCAGTTGTACTAGCTCTTGATGTATCCAATATCCACCTGTCTGTGATACACTCAGTCCAAAATCTACAACAGTCCTGCCCCTAGATTGGGAGTGGGGGGAGAGCGGAAAAAGGTCTTGATGTCGGACTTACTGACTGTGCAGTCTTGGTTGTCTCTATGGTCACCTGTGCCTGTCTGTTCTGCTGAAGTAAAAAAGAGTCCACTTACAGACCTTTGTGACCTTCCTGGAGAAGCAGTATACAGCACTGTCCAGGGTGGAGTTGTCTTTCATCTTCCTTGGGGCATACCCAGTACAATGACGGATATATGTTTGAGGAAAGTTTCTAGCACTAGTCCAAAAACCACCAGTGGCCTTAGAAAGGCATGTTTAACAGGGACGCTTTAAAGGAATTACTGGCTGTTCAAAGACAAAAGGTGATGAACAGCTGAATGTCGAGCACTGAGCATGTTGTATACCTAATGTCAGGAGAGACATTTAAGCTGAGACCTCAGACTGTGGATAGATCAAAGAGACATCATTAAGCCAATAGCTCAGCACTCTAGATACACAGTCCAAGCTAAGTCTACCAGCATGAGTGTACTGAATGCTTCATAGAATCCCTTCATAACCAATTTCAAAGTTTGGTCAAGTGGGTACCTGGCGTCTGCTGCCCCAGGCACTGCATGATAATTGAAATGCCCCCCCAAATGGCAGCCAATATGGGTGTGTCCGCCTTCGGCCTGGTCTCCCAGGACTTTAAATCCTGAACCTTGCAGTGTCTGGGCTGTCACATAGGTGACACATGACTGCCTGTGTGATTTCATTCCTGCCTGATAATCTCCTTCACCATTTTGTACACTGGCTGACAGTTTACTTTTATCGACATTCTTCATCAGATCCACATTCCCTTTTGAGACATGCCACTCATCCTGTACTTGAACTAGTGTAAAGCATGTTTGTTTCAACAGTGTGAAAGGTCTGATCCAGGAAGGTTGTGCATGATGAAGGGACCTCTTGCTCCTCAACAGAGGGGAGATTTTCCCTACCTACCAAGTCCAAGCTACAATCCTCTTTGTTAGATGGTATGTGTAAAAACTCCTGGGCCTGAAGGAACCTGCAGAAATGGCATGCTAGGCCTGGGGGCTCCTGTGGATGTGGTGTGCTAAATAAGCGAACACTCAAGGTACCAATTCCTGAGAGGGATGGTGATATGTCTCGTGTCTCTAGATCTTGATGTATCAGAGGTTGTGGTACCTTCTAAGAGAGGAGGCGGATGCATGTTGGTTTGAGTGGAGAGCAAAGCAGAGAGCTAGAAAAGCTAATTTCGGCTAAGAAAACATGCCACTGTTGCCACAGTTTTCTTAGCCAGTTCTAGCTCTTTTCCAGTACAACTTGTTCTGCCAGGAAAGTTTTGGCCTGTTTCCCTGCTTAGTTTTCTTTTTGTTACACGATGCCTGAATCTTGGCGGTGGAGGGACCTGCGCCTGAATAGAAGAAAGGAGCAAGCCCTGCAGCAGGACGGAGGTGCGGGAATGGCCCAAAGCGGACTAGAAATACCAGGAGTTGATTACACTGGTAGGAGAAGGAATAACTTGGAAAAGAGTTGGAACAACAGAGTTTTGGATAGAGACTCAAAGGAACTATCACTGAGCACGGAATCATCAATGTGACATTACCTACATACCTCTTTATCCCTAAAACTTAACTAAACCCACCGAGTTACCTGATTCGCCAAACTCTTGTTTTGCTGCTTAGGTTTTAGCAGCAGTTCTAACAAGGGAGGGACGCGGGATTGTTGTGGGGACCAGAGACAGCGCTAGATAGGGCAAAAAGGGAAAAAGTTGCGGCTTGCCCAGAAATGACCCACTTTCCACAGGACAGTGGGTCCAAAGTGGTGCACCTGTCTCTAACAATAGCTTATAGATGGAAAACTAAACAATAGAAAAGTATTTTCACTCAACAAATTTAAGCTTCTGTAATAGTGAAATTTCTACTTACGATTAGGTTTGGACCCAGCTGTTTCTCATTTTGACCCACATTTTTTACACCTATGGGTCTAATTTGACCCATGTTTTAAAACCCCTAGCGCTGTCACTGGTGGGGACTATCGAACATTCCTCCAGGGAAAATATTTAGGCCTCTCATCTGGTTTTTAAATAGCTGGTTGTTCAGCAATTAGGCATTTTTAGGGTTTCCGGTGTTTACTAATCATGAAAAAAGGTGTTTATTTTTCAGCTTTTCTCGCTGCCTTTTCAAGTAGCAAAATTCTGTGTATTCCGGTGTAAATAAAAAAATCATTAGACAATTTCAGTAATTTTCTGTGTTTATTGTAATACATTTTTTTTTAAAAAAGCACAGTGTGCATTGATGTTCATGATCAATAAATATCAAAAGTAATTAGAATTGCACATAACCCCATTATTAGCACATACTGCAAAAGTACAGTTATGTAAGAACTTACCGTAACAGTAGATCTTTGAGAGAGGCTCTTGCAGTAGGTAATTACATATAGAACTGACGCCGGCAGATGGCAGGACCCAACGGAAAAATTTCTTGCTAGCAGTCCCTGGCGAGGGATCGCCCCCACGTCAGGTGACCGGCGTCAGGAGACGTCGGTATAAAGGGGCGGTCCCTCACGCCCGCCTTCCAGTTCTTTCCCGCCAAAGGAGGCTGGACGAGAGAGAAGCGAATACTTCCCTCACTGGAAAAGGAGCTGAAAAAGCTTAGGGGGATGGAGGGCGGGAAGGTATTACCTACTGCAAGAGCCTCTCTCGACGATCTACTGTTACGGTAAGTTCTTACATAACTGTACTATCTTACTTCAAGAGGGCTCTTGCAGAAGGTAATTACATATAGGACTGAGTCCCAAGCAGTCTGGAACAAGAAGAAGCACACAGGAGGAGGAAAGCTACTCAGAGTAAATCCCTTAGCTGTGAAGGCCTTAAGAAAGGAGGCCTTGCAGGACAGCCAACCCGAAGCCTGCTCTACGGCGAGAGGCAATATCCAAACTGTAATTTTTTGTAAAGGTATGGACCCAAGTCCAAGTGGGGGCAGCACAGATGTCTGCCGCTGACATTCTTGAAACAAGCCGCTGAGGCAGCGACTCCTCTGGTGGAGTGGCCTCTTACTTGACCCGGAAGGGCCTTGTTGTATTTGTCATAACAGAAAGTGATGCAATGAGCCAACCATTTGGATAAGTATTGCTTAGAAACAGCATTGCCTGCTCTTTCGGGTGCAAAAGAGACAACAGTTGATCAGTCTTTCTGAGATCCTTTGTCCTGTTAGTGTAGTATGCATGGGATAGTCATAAGGCAATTCTGGGGGGTGGGGGTAGGAAGAAGTAGGCTGCTGGTTAACTAGGATCTGCAGCTTATCCAGCAGGTAGGGAAATGGGCAGACTGGGTGGGCCAAGCGGTCCTTATCTGCCGTCAAATTCTATATTTCTATGTTTCTATCTCAGAATACGGTGAACATCCATAGTATGTAGTAAATACTGCCTTTGATTGGAGTACTGCGTGAAGAAAGCGGGTAACTCTATGGATTGGTTCAATGTAGATTCCGCTACCACCCTGGGGAGAAACTTAGAATTGGTGCGCAGAGCCACATGTTCCTTGTGGAAAATCAAGTATGGAATTTTACACATCAGGGCCTGGAGCGCGGAAATCCTCCGAGCCGAGGTAATGGCCACGAGAAAAAGTGTCTTTCAAGAAAGGAACTTCAAGTCTGCGGAGGCTTCCGGTTCAAAAGGAGGCAGAGTTAATTCCTCAAGAACAAAATTCAAACCCCAAGGAGGGGCAGGAACTCGAATAGGAGGCCTCAAGTGGAGAACCCCTCTGAGGAAAGTCTTCGAGACTTCCAGCTGAGCAAACGTTCTATCTGCAAAGGGAACGTGATAGGCCGAAATGGCCGCCATGTGGACTTTCAGAGAGGAGTGACTAAGACCTAAGTCGAAAAGATGGCTCAGGTACTCCAGCAGATGTCCCGCGGGGCAGGAGAAAGGCTCAACGTCTTTCGAAGCAGCCCAGATTGTAAACCTTTTCCACTTCATGGCATAGGTAGACCTAGTGGAGGGTTTCCTAGCCTCCACCAGAATTTCTGCCACCTGGGGAGAAACTCCAAAGCGGGACTGGGCTATGTCTGCAGGAGCCAGGCATGTAGCTGAAGGGACTTGAGACCTGGATGAACCAGGGTCCCCCGATCCTGGGTCAGTAAACATCGTGATAGAGGAAGAGGAAGCGGAGGTTTCTCTGAGAATTGTTACAGAAGAGAGAACCAAACTTGCCTGGGCCAAAAAGGAGCTATCAGAATCATCTGTGCTCCATCTGAAGCTAGTTTCTGCAGGACCCGTGGAATCAAAGGAATTGGGGGAAAGGCATAGACGAATCTGTCCTTCCAATCTAGAAACAGAGCATCTCTCCAGAAAATGCCTCGCTTTTGAACGATCGAGCAGAAATCTGGAAGCTTTGCATTTTGAGGGAAAACGAGCAGGTCGATCCTGTGGTGTTCCCCAACGTAGGAAGATATCATCTAGGACCCCTTGATCCAGTTCCCACTCGTGGGCCAGGGCAGACGAGCGACTCAGCCTGTCTGCCAAGGCATTCTCGACTCCCGGAACATGAGTTGCCATAAGGTGAAGGTCATGTTGTGTTGCCTAATCCAACACTCTCATCGCTTCCCTGCAAAGAGGGTAGGACCGAGTCCCTCCCTGTTTGTTGATGTACCATACCACACACATATTGTCCGTCTGAACGGCTAGGTGGTCTGGAAGGAGATACAGATGGAGGGCTTGAAGTGCATAAAGCACTGCCTGGAGCTCAAGCACATTGATGTGAAGTGTTTGTTCGAGCTTGGACCAAGAGCCCTGGGTCCGATGAGGACCGAGATGGGCTCCCCAACCTTCGCCCGAGGCATCTGTGGTCAGAGTCTGGAAGAGGGGAGGAAGGGAGGGAGAATGGAACCCCCCCGAAACAGGTTCTCTCTGACCATCCACCACTGGAAGTCTCGAACCATGGCAGAGGGGACCAGGACAAGCTGATCCAAGTCGTCCTCCCAATTGATCCCATTGGGAGCGAAGCATCCACCAAGAAACCCTCATGTGGAGCCGGGCGCGAGGAACTGTCGGGATAGCAGCCGCCATGAGCCCGAGAAGGCGAAGAACCGACCTTGCAGCGACCCGCCTGTGGCCAGACAACAGGCTTACCCGAGTCTGAATGGTGGCCGCCCTGTCCGATGGCAGAAAGGCCCTGCCCAGGGTCGTGTCCAGTATCGCCTCGATAAACTGGAGTCTCTGGGAAGGGATCAAGTGAGACTTGGAATGGTTGATGGTAATACCCAGGCAGGCAAAGACCGGTTGGGTAAGGGAGAGGCAGCACTGGAGTTCCTCCCTGGACGAGGCCGCCAGGAGCCAGTCGTCCAGGTATGGGAAAACCTGCACTCCCTGGGTACGCAGGTAGGCCGCCACCACCGCAAGGCATTTCGTAAATATTCGGTGAGCCGAGGAGAGACCAAATGGAAGAGCCTTGAACTGGTAGTGGTCCCCCTGGAAGGCAAAGCGGAGGTATTTGCGGTGGGACAGGTGAATGGATATATGCAGGTAGACATCCTGCATATCCAGAGCGCACATCCACTGACCTGAGCGGAGGAGGGGCAGAAGGCTCTGCAGTGAGAGCATTCTGAACTTGTATTCCACGAATAGGTTCAGGGAACTGAGATCTAGTATAGGTCTTATATCTCCTGTCTTCTTAGGGACCAGGAAGAAATGGGAATAGTAACCCACTCCCTGAAGGGGAAGGGGGACAGGTTCTATCGCCTGTTTCAGCAATAATGCTGAAATCTCTTCCTGGACCAGAAGCAGATGTTCCCGAGAGTATAACGACCTTTGGGGAGGGTGACGAGGTGGTTTCTGTAGAAACTCTATTGAGTGTCCTTCTGCGATTAGCTGGAGCACCCATGAATCTGTTGTTATCCTCTCCCAGCCCGGAAGGTGGAGGGAGAACCTCCCTCCTACTGGTTCCTCCGGGAAGCCCGGAGGCTGTAGGAGAGGGAAGGAGTCAGGTGGTGCGGGGCAGTGCTGCAGCTGAAGCACCCGCTGCTTTTTTACGCAGAGGGGGCTTTGCAGCTGAAGGGGCCCGGCGTTTAGTGGCCCGCTTTCCTGGAGGTTTCGCCTCTGGTCAGTTCCATCTGTGAAAGGGACGGCACTGCAGATGATGGGGATGGTACATAGAGTCGACAAACTTTAGTGCTGTCCCTTCTCCTGCAGATCGGTGATGATGTCCTTGACATCACCCCCGAAAAGCACCAACCCTCGGAAGGGTGCTTCTTGTATCGCGGACTGCACTTTCGGGACCAACCCTGACACACGGAGCCAAGCATGACGTCGTAAGCCTACGGCGAACGCCCAGCTCCGTCTAGCAGTGTCCACCGCATCGTAAGTCACATGAGGCATGTGTCAACTGGCCGAACATGCAGAGCAGACGAGGTCAGACAGTTCCTGCTTGACCTGAGAGTCCGGCAGGGAGTCCAATTTGGTTTCCACCTCAGAAAGAATTGCCTTCTGATAATCCCCCATATGACTGACATGGTTCAGGGCCCTGATCCCTAGCGTGGAAGAAGCAAAAATCTTCTTGCCATACTGGTCCAGAAGGCGGGATTCTTTATCAGGTGGCGATGAGCTAAGGTGTTTTGGATTAGCTGACCGGCCATGAGCGGCGCTAATCACGACCGAGTCAGCTCGAGGGTGTGAATCTAAATAGTCAACACCCTCGGGAGCCTGGTATAGCCTGTTCGACTTCCGTGGAAGAGGGGCTAATGCCGATGGTTGTTTCCAAATCGTGGTAACAAGGTGGGCAAAAGGCTCGATCCAGGGTGGCACCAATGTGGGAGCTGTCATGGGCAGATCCAGATGCTCAGCGAGTTTTAACCGCTGTGGCTCTGGCTCCAAGGATTGCCACTTATGTACTGCCTGGATTTTACGTAGCAGCTCCGTGAAAGAAGAATCCTCCGGAGGACACTTTGGAGGAGTCCTTGGCCTGGGCTTTGATGGAGAGCAAGGTTCGTCATCCTTCTCGGAGCAGCCGGAGGCATCCGAGGAGGAAGAGGAAGAAACTGACGAAGACGATTCCCTTTCCTTGTATAGGGGGAGGAACGGACCCCTTGGGAAGCCCTTGGAGAAGCGTGTCCTGCCCCTCTCTGGACCCAGGGGGTTTAGCCCTGGTGTCTGGAGGAGGGGAGGGAGTTGGCCATCGTGGACATACGGGAACCAGTACCGGCACCATCGTCGGAAGACGGATCTCCACCTCTCTGGTGAGCTGAGCCTTGGCCTCAGCCCACCAGGAGGCTACAGTCTCCTGCAAATCCATCGGCGGCTGGGGGCAGTGGAGGAGGAGGGGGATAAGGGTATGGGTTATACCCAAAGAGAGAGAGAGTATCCATAACCCGATGGTGGGAAGCCCAGAGTCGGGTACTGCGGTGACTGATATTGTGGTCCCGGCTACGACGGCATCGGATAAAATGGGGTCAGGTACCCGGGAGCCGGGGGAGCTGCCAAAGCAGACGGCCCCGCCTGAAGCCCCGCGGGTGGGACTGGGGCAGAAGGCCCGGGGGGTGGAGGGCCCAGCGTTGGGGCGGCATCCGGAAGCAGGATGACGCCCGGAGCAGGCACTGCTGGTGGCCAGGGTGCCAGCATCAGGGCCGTTGTCCGGGGAGCCGACGTCAGATCAGCAGGACGTTGGTCCGACGGAGGTGGAACAGAGGCCTCAGCGTCACCCGGGGATGGAGGGGAAAAATCCCAGGGGTCAGGCTGAGGAAGACTCTGGGTCTCCGGAGGGCAGCGAAGGCTGCGGGGAGCCAGGAACGACAGACGTGGGAGGGGCCGGCGTTGGCTCATCCGCTGTGCGGACGTCGGGCTGACCGACGTGCGTCTTGCCAGCGTGATCCGGAGGGGCCAGCGTCCGACTTAACAGACCCTTCGCCAGAGGAAGGCCACGATGGAGGGCAGCCTGGTCTGACAGAAGATGGGTCGCGCGCCTCCCCGAAGGGTCAGGTGACTTACCGACCCTCTCCGTGCAGACGTCGGAGGAGCCGACGTCCAGCTTACTGGAGCCGCCCACACCAGTAGGCCGCGAAACCGGCGGCTTTACCAGGGGCGGAAGCCTCCAAGAGCCCGGAGGCACCTGACAAGCCCGAGCGCGAGCCAGACAGGCGGGCTGACGCTGCCTTAGAAGCCTCTAAGTCAGCCGTTGAGGAGCAGTCCCCCGGGGGGACGTTACCTGCAACACGGCGACTCCCGAGGAAGTCGCGGTGGGAGAGGAGCCCTTGTCCCGGTGCTTTTCCTTGTCCTTTCTCTTGCGATGGCCTTCCGGTGAAGTTGACGACTGCCGAAGTTTTTTTAAGTTCTTTTTCCGTGGAGCTCATCTTCTTTTTGAGAATGTGGGCTTCCAGGGACTGCTGCTGCCTTCTCTGGGTGGCCGCGTTGAAACTCAGGCAGTGCTGGCACTTCTCCACTTGATGGTTGGGGCCTAGACAAAAAAGGCACAGGGAATGGCCGGCCTTGTGCGGGAGTTGGGCGCCGCACGAGTGGCACTTATTTTTGTGCTCGGAGGGTGTAGGGGACGACATACACCAACGAATGACTGACGATTCTAACAAAAAAGTGAAAAAACTCTGTAAAATAACCAAAACAGCCTGACGAGCAAGGAACTTTTCTGCGAGGCGCTGGCATAGGCCAACGGCGGGAAATAACTGGAAGGTGGGCGTGAGGGACTGCCCCTTTATACCGTCTCCTGACGCCGGTCACCCGACGTGGGGGCGGTCCCTCGCCAGGGACTTCTAGCTAGAAATTTTTCCGTGGGGTCCTGCTGCCTGACGGTGTCAGTCCTATATGTAATTACCTACTGCAAGAGCCCTCTCGAAGTAAGATCTTTAAATGCTAAATTTGTTATAATAAATCATGCAATGCAATTTCAGCACTTGTTTTGACATTTTCCCTCTCTCTTTCCTGGCTGTAAATGCCCTGATCTCTGAAAAGACTCTCTCTACAGTAGCACTTGAGACAGGCAGTGCAAGAATTGACAGAACACATTCACTCAATTCTGGCCATTGCTTCATTTTACCCCTCCAAAATGTGTGCACTTCTAATTCAATGTTAGTTGGCAATGGTTCTGAAAAGTACTCATCAAACTGTACACACAGTAATTCAGTATCATGTTTTTTTAAAAGTATCAAAAATAAATACATAATTTTCAAAGTTAGAAGAGAATTTGTTTTTTCTAAATGGATCAAACACTTGAACTGAGTACCACAGAGAGGATTCATTTAATTCAAATCCCATTGTTGGATTTGGGATATTTCTGGCCATTACAGCCTGCCATTTGTCATACACGGCTGTGCAGAAAATTTTAAAGTTCTCTTCCAGTACTTGCTGGCTTTCCAGCAGCAGACACCCAAGAAGTGCATTTGCAGCCGGTCCATACTCAGAGCTGCCTCCATCAATTTTGCTCTCTAACAGAATTTTAATGCTCACTCCAACTATGTTAACCCTTAGGCTGCCGTCGACAAGATATCTTGTCCTAAAAACCTATGCATTCTAAATCTTCCGGCAGCCTAAGGTTATACCTGATGGACTTGTGTGTGTTCAGACTCACGTTTTTTCATTACATCAATCAGAGGTCTCATATTCTCTGTAAGAAAGTTTCAAACGTAATACACAGTATTCTTTTTGATGTCCGTGTCTACATGCTTTCTAACTTCATTACATTTCTTCCCTTCAACATCTGCACTTAATATAAATACGGTAAACGGTCTCCACATGGCAAGCAAGCTTTCTACAGCCTCTATCACAGAATACCACCGGCTATGTGTAACACTGGGGATCACCTTTTGTTTTACCCCTAGGCGTGAGCACACTGCAAAGTACTTTCTTTTAAGCTCTCGTGCATACTTAAATAGAGCTCCAGAGTGCAAAATAAAGTCAACTACCTTTTTCATGATGTTTGATGATGAGATTGCTGCCTTCAGTACACCATCCAGCAGGTGACACAGATCTCTAACAGGGAATGCCTTGAACTTCAGGCGAGCTCTTTGTAAATCATCACACAATTTTTTCATATAGCTGGCACTGTCACTGCATATGCATGCAACATCCTCCCAGTTCTTCCTGTAGATATCCAGAACCTTGTGTGTTAATGCTGCAATTGACACTGCGTTGCAACACCCAATTACCTCGAGGTCTGCCATAATGGTATGCCGACTCCAACCCTTTAATCTGTCAGCAAAAGTAAACATAACAGCAACTGCTGGGCCACCGTGCATCTCAGGCGTTTCATCAATTGTTACCGAAATCTGTGTGCCGTTGAGCAAATCAAGAATGTGCTCCATGTCTGCATCGAATACCTCGGGTAGATACTTATCATACATTTGGCCAGATTTAGGCATAGTTTGTGCAGCAGGTGCCCCGCTTTCGAAAAAGATCTCCAAGAGGACCGTCCGTTTGATGTAGGCTGACACCCAACTGTAATCATTGCTCTGGCAAACTCATGAGCGATGTCCCGCTCGTCCTCTCTTTTTTGCTTGAACCGAGTGATGGTTTCTGTAACTGAAATCTGGCTTAAGCAGTGATCATCATTCTCAAGGGGCTGCTTCTGCTTAATGTGAGTTTTAGACAGCACATGCTCAGCAAGCCGACTCACAGTTTTACCGGGCACAAGTGGCACCATAACTCTACAGAACTAGTAAATTAGGGTTCACTTGCCGTGGAGAAGCTCGACCATAAAATCTTTATGTTCAGCTGCGTACTGTTCTGCCGTTTTTTTATCTTCTAGGCATTTTTAATTCGAATCCATAGCGCCCGTAACAAAATTCAGAAAATGATCGCAAGCACCAGGGGCAAGTGAATGTGTAATGCTAACTGCACAACTGAGCTAAATAAGGTTGATCAAGTATTGACAACGTGCACTTCTATTATTCTAATCAGATCTAATTGATTGAAGTATGAGAAGGGCAGTATCAGAGGTACTTCATGGCAGCTACATTAGAACGTTTTTTTCTACGATCTGTAGTGTTAATTGAGAGATGCATAATGGGCAGACGAAGTAAGCGAGGGGCGGTATCAGAGGTACTTGATTGCAGCTACATTACAAGGTTCATAGAATTCACATAATGGGCAGACTGGGTTAACTAGTTTTATTAAACGAGTATCTCTAACTCTATCTCTAACTGAATGTTGTTGTGGTAAGACGCGATTTAGACTTGGGAACGTATTTCGGTGCTTTTCGGTTTAAACCGAAATGAAGAAAAAGACGTCGGTGGGGTTTTATCGGTTAACTTTGTTCTCTTGGGAACATAAGCAGGAGGCTGATAGGATTCGTGAGGGCAAGGGACTGCCGCCCTCCCCAGCAAACAGACACCAGAAGGTCGTGAGGGAAAAGGTAACCCTCCCTGCAAGCCAGCCGCAAGGGGAAGGACCCCCCCCCCCGAACTCTGCATAATACCAGCGCAGCAAGGTAATCATGGCATTTTATCCTTCCTGGACCTGCTCAGTATTCCGAGGAGTTGAGCCACACAGGTCTAGCCCCGCCACCACCCTTGGTCGACACTCCAATTTATAGGAGCTGTGTGGTCAGGTGACGCTCATAACCTATCAGTCCACTTTCAGGTCTGCAGGTTATCTGATCCTACCAGCAGTGGCCGCTATTATTTTTTTTTTTTCTTGTTTTTTCTTCTCAGCCAGATACTGTGAGGTAAAGAGAGAGAGAGAGAGAAAAAAAAGATGCTCCTGTTCACTTTGGCCTTCTTAACAACGGCTGCTATGCTTGCGTCACTCCCACAAACCACGCAGCCCCACAATGACCCACTCCTCTTAAATTTCTGCTCCTCCTTGACCCCCCCAAACCCCCGCTTTACCCCCCCCAAGAGAACTCTGCGTTTATATCTCAGCCGGCCTGGGACATATGCCCCGCCATCTGCCTGCCATCCTTTGCCCCGGGGCTAGTTGCCCTAAGCAGATTAGTTAAGGCTTCCTCTTTCACCTCCCCGTGGAGCCCATATCCCAAATACAAATCAAAAAATAGATGGACTAACATGCTTCAATACCTTGCCATAATGCTCTTACTGGCAGGTGATGTTGAAACTAACCCTGGACCTCAGACCAATCCTGCCCATCTAAAACTACCGAAGGGGCTCAACCTAATCCATCTAAATATTCGCAGTTTATTAAATAAAGTCCCGGAGTTCCAAGTCACAACCCATACACTCAAACCTGACATCTGCGTTGTGTCCGAAACTTGGCTAAAACCCCAGCACAAAGACTCAGAAGTATCCTTGCCCGGCTACTCAGTCTTACGACACGACAGATCAGGCAAAAAGAAAGGTGGGGGCATTGCCATGTTTATCTCCAACGCACTAAAATACACCCCAGTCCAGGTCCCATGCCCTTCCCCTCTTATCGAATCCAGGATGATCAAACTCGTACTGCCGCACACCACCCCCGTGTGCATGGCAGGGATATACTGTGCCCCTTCTACCCCAGCTGATACCATCACAGACCTCCTGGCAAATTACAAAAGCCTGGCAGGTAATGGTGAGCTCTACATCCTCGGCGATTTTAACTATAACTGGCTAGGCAAAGGATGCTCAAAACTCTGCAGTAGGGTTAAAGCCCTAAACCTCTCGTAACAGATTGTGGAACCCACCTGCCTCAACACCAAATCTCAAAACCACTCTCTCCTGGATTGGGCTCTTACAACACACCCACACAGGGTCTCTAAAGCTGGCTTACTACCAGATTCGATGAGCGACCACCACCCAATCTACGTAATCAGAAAGGTACATGGACCCTACAATAGCCTCCCACCCAGGGTAATCAGCTCGAGGTCGTACAAGTCCCTCTGCCTCCCCAATCTGCTAGATGATCTCGCCTCAGTTGACTGGTCTTTTATCAAGCTAGCACCCACCATAGATGAAGCATTTGACATGCTCAGACAACAATTTCTCGAGGTGTGGGACTACCACGCCCTTTGAGAAACAAAAGGGTAAGGGAATCCCATCTCCCCTGGGTCTCAGCAGATATAATCTCCAGATGCTGCGCCAGGGACCAGGCTTGGAAAATGCATAGGTCAACAGGCTCCAAGACTTCTTGGCAACAGTACAGGACCCTCCGTAACAACTGCACCAAAGCCATTAGACAGGCTAAAAAGAATTTCTTCCGCGAGGCCCTCTCATCAAATCTCAAAACACCCTTCCAACTTCTGGAAATCAATTAAAATGCTGCTCACCCCCCCTACACAGCCACCTACCCCTACCCTCACCCTCCAGGGCAGAAGCGTATCCGAACCAAGCGCAATTGCCTCAACCTTTAATCACTTTTTTACCAGCTGTGCCAAATCGTTACTGCCAAATACAGTAAGCCTCTCACGCACCGCCTGCATCCCCCCTCATCCACCAATTTCTCATTCAAACCAGTCTCCCCGCATGAAGTGCTAGCTGCCCTAATCTCCCTAAACCCCAACAAGGGAAAATGCCCACTCGATCTGGACGCAAAACTCCTATACCTTTCTGCCCCTGCCTTTGCAGCTCCCCTTGCTGATCTTCTAAACCGCTCCTTCTCCTCTGCACAAATTCCAACATCCTGGAAGGAGGCCATAGTTATACCACTGCCAAAGGGGGGCAACCCAGCTGAGCCCGGGAACTACCGCCCCATCTTTCTTCCCCACCCTGGTCAAGCTGCAGGAAAAAATAGCCCTTGCACAACTCATGCAATTCCTCGATAACTCCTCCTTCTTCACCCCCTTTCAGTCTGGTTTTCGGAAATCACACTCCACCATAACTGCGCTCCTCAGACTCACCAATGATATCGCCTCAGCTATGGACAAAGGACACATCACATTGGCCATATTCATTGACCTTGCCAAAGCTTTCGATACCGTTTCTCACACTAAGCAAAACGTCAAGATGCTGGCCTATCCGATCTATCCTCTAAGTGGTTTCAAGACTACCTCTCTGGGAGGATGCAATCAGTCAAAACTGGCACCAAATATCCCCCTCGCTCCCAGTCACCATGGGGTTCCCCCAGGGCTCTGTCTGGGTCCCCTTCTCTTTCCATATTCCTGAATGACCTCCCTCTATCATGCCCCTAACTCTGCGAATTCAAATATGCATGCAGTACTTACTGTATGCCTCTGTCCCTCAAATGAATCTCTAATCTCTACCCTCCAGCAGGATTTCAACGCTGTCAAACCTGGCTTAGCTCCAACCAACTAGTCCTCAATACAAAGAAAACCATATCCCTAACTTTCGGCACTCAGCCTAGAATCTCCAGGCTACTGGCTCTACCCACTTTTTATACACTTGTCGGAACCACCCTGGAATCCCGCACCTCCTTTAGGTACCTGGGGTATGGCTGGATCGACACCTTGACTTCTCTGTACATATAGACTCCCTCCAGAAAAAACTCCACCTGAAACTTGGAGCCCTATACCGTAACAAAGGGTGTCTAACCACCTCAGTCAGGAGAGAGCTAGTTTACAAAATGATACTCCCAATCTTCGACTATGGCGACGTTGTCTACGGAGCAGCCTCTCCAACAACCCTAGCCAACCTGGACCCCCTTTTCCACTCCTTCTGCCATTTTATCCTAGAATGTCCCCCTACCACCCATCACTGCCACCTATATGCTGCCCTAAGTCTCCCCTCGCTTCACTCTAGGCGACAGCTCCATGGCGCTAATCTAGTAGCAAAACACTGGTCAAACTCCCTCCCCTCCAATCTCAGTTCCGCTCTATCAACCCAACCCTCCCCGGCCTACTCTTTGCGGGACTCTGACTCGAATCTATTACAAGTCCCTTTCATGCGCACCTCTAAGGGCCAATTGGCCTTCAAATACAGACTGCCCGCACTCTGGAATAATCTCCCAGCAGCAATCAGGCAGTCCACCACCACACAAAGGTCATTGTCCAATCTTCTTCACGCCCACTTCTCAGTCTCCTGTAACTGCAACCTGCAGGTCAGACCCACTAAACTGAAGCATTCAAGTGTGACTTAACAGGGGCCCCAGGCATATAATTTCTACTCTTAAATGCCCATACCCCCTCTGTCCTCTCTCCCCATGGTCTCTGCTTAAGTTATGTCTATGGACTCAGACCCCTATAGTATTATGCACTCAGTCTTAAACTTGCAACTAATAAGTATGCATAAGTCCTGCCTGTAACATCTCATGGACCTGTTGCCTTACCCATTTTCGCCTGATTGTACCTGATGTATGTATTTAGCCTGTTGTTCCAGATGTATGTACTTCTCTGCTTCTGTTCCTCATCACTGCCTATGTACCAAATGTATTTCATGTACTTAATGCTTTGTAACCCCAGGTCGCATCTTGCAACGATCCAGATGTATGTATTTCTCTGCCTCTGTTCCTCATCAACATTGCCTATGTACCAATTGTATTTCGTGCACTTTATGCTTTGTAACCCCAGGTCACATCTGGAAACGAGCGGATGTACGCTCAGTATGCTTATCTGGTTAATCTCGTTAATAAATAAATAAAACCAGAAACCCTAGGCATTTTGTATATGCTATATGCTATCCGTATCTTGTTACAGAACCAGATTTTGACAGCAGATAAGGACCACTTGGCCCACCCAGTCTGCTCATTTCCCTGCCTATCAAATAAGCTGCAGATCCCAGTTTTTCTAACAGCCTACTTCCTCTTACCTCCCACCAGAACTGCCTAATGTCTATCCCATGCATTCTTAAATTCCCCCACTGTTTTTGACCCCACGACCTGAATCTCATCTGTTAGTATATGGGATCACTGCATTGAAGGAAGGTAGCCATAATAGAATTTTATAAAACAAATTTATATTTTAATATTTTTAAATATTAGTCAAAGATGTTCATGCCACAGAATTTAAACAAGTCATTTGACTTATCTATATAGCACATGCATGGCGTCTCCTAGCTAGATTCACCATTTTGGGTGTATGAAAGCGCTAGTGTGGGACCTTGAACTCAGAATAGCTGAGCGCTTTCTAAGTAGGAGAAGTAATATTCTGAGTACAACTGCATTTTACAATCCAGAGGTGGCACCGTGTACAGAAAAAGTGACTGGAGCCAGTTTGTAGCTTGAAGCCTGTTGTCCTCTGTTGACAGGCTTAAAAATATTGAGGAGAAGTTTGCTACTGGTGTGTGGGGAACAACTTGGCACAAGCCTTTTACAGCTAGGAATTCAGCTAAACATAGATGCAGAGTATCACAAGTAGGTTGCAAAATTCATTAAGAGTATCTGAGAAAGTAATGAAAGGATTTTATAACAGTAGCTAAGGGGTGAAAGTCAAATTTAAAAAAGCAACAGTAAGTTAGATCAGCAGTTAAATTCTTTTGGATAAAACTATTTATTTATTTATTTTTATTTTAGTTTTTGGTAACAGAGTAAGTCCCACTAGGCACAAGTGCCTGTTTTCAGGGGCGACCTGGGAGCACTGGACGGTTAAATGACTTGCTCAGAGTCGCACAGTATGCAAGTGGAGGCTGTGAGAATCAAACCCAGGACTAGTCTGCTGGATGTACCAAGCTTGTTCACAGCTAGTTACTCTAACCTCTAGGGCCCCAGAACTAAACCAGAATAAACTTCCCTGCTCACTTTATTATCGTGGTTTTGTTGCAATTTGGGGGAATAGGGGAAAAAGTACAGTTACTTAAGAACTTACCGTAACAGTAGATCTTCAAGAGACGCTCTTGCAGCAGGTTTCAAATTGAGGACTGGCGCCACCTGGCAGCGGTTCCAGCAACTTTTTCTCTAGTAGTACCGACGTGGGAACACCCCCCACCGATGTCGGCTCCACCCCCGACGTCACCCTGCATAAGGGAGGAGTTCCCCACGTGCTACAGTTCTTAACCTCCCCAACCCCGTCAGGCAAGAAACGGCAGGCAGGATGAAAACTGTCAACAGACAACCCGTCAAAGACAAAAAAACACCGGCCTGAAAAGGGCCTGATCCCTGGGGGAAGGTGGGTGGGAAATATACCTGCTGCAAGAACTTCTCTCGAAGATCTACTGTTACGGTAAGTGTAACTGTACTATTTTACTTTGAGGAAGCTCTTGCAGCAGGTTTCACATTGAGGACTGAGTTCCAAGCAGTATAAACTTATAACAACCTGGGGGCAGCAGGAAAAGGACAGCAAGAGAAGATCCTCAGAAACCAGGTCTTGCAGAACCGGCGAGGTGGAAACCCTGCTCTCGTCTAGAATTATGTTGCGGCTATACGCTAATGAAGAGTATGTACAGAACTCCAGATAGCGGCAGCACAGATATCTGCCGTCGGTACCCTCTTCAGCGCTGCAAAGGAAGTAGCGATAGCCCTGGTAGAGTGAGCTTTAATCGGCCCCGATGTCGACCTATTATGCTTCTCATAACAGTAGGAAACGCAGTGAACCAACCAGCGAGAAAGCGTCTGTTTGGTGACCAGGCGACCTATGGACCATTGGGCAAAGGACACAAAGAGCTGATCAGACTTCCTGTCCGCCTTGGTTCTAGCTAGGTAACATCGGAGAGCCCTGTGAACATCCAAGGAATGAAGCAGGGCCTCCCCCCTGTTGGAATGCTCTGGGTAATAGACCGGGAGCTGAACCGACTGATTCAAAGTGAGCTCCGAAACCACTTTAAGTAAGAACTTTGGACTGGTGTGGAGATCAACCCAGTCCTTGTGGAAGACAAGGTAAGGTTCTTTACACATGAGTGCTTGAAGTTCTGAAATGCGCCTCGCCAAAGTAATTGCTACCAAAAGCAGAGTTTTCCAGGAAAGGAAACGGAGCTCCGACTTCATATCCGGCTCGAATGGGGGAAGAGAAAGCTTCTCCAGGACGAACAGGAGATCCCAAGGAGGAACAGGGTCCCTGATGGGAAGTCCGATGTGGAGAATACCGCGCAAGAAGGCTTTGGAAACCACCATCCGAGCCACCGTCTTACCAGACACAGACAAATGGTAAGTGGAGATGGCGGCCAGGTGTACCTTGATGGAGGAATAGCTGAGACCTTTCTCATAAAGAGAAAGCAAGTAATCTAGGACGGTATTAACTGGACAGACCAATGGATCCACTTACTTGGCTGTGGCCCAAATGCAGAAGTGTTTCCACTTCATAGCGTTAGTGGCCCTGGTGGCAGATTTCTGTGCCTCAACCAACTCCTGGGAGACGTGATCAGATACCCTGAAATGGACCTTAGCTAAGTCCTGAGGAGCCAGGCGTGCAGGTGAAGAGAACGTAAGTTCGGGTGTAACAGGGACCCCCTGTCTTGCGACAGTAGGTGTGAGGAGAGAGGAAGAGGCATCGTCAACTGCTGCTAGACGCTGTAGTAAGGGAAACCAAATTTGACGAGACCATAGCGGAGCAATCAAGATAATGGTGGAAGGTTCCGACTGAGCCTTGAGAAGGACCTTCTGAAGGAGGGAGAACAGAGGGAAGGCATACAGGAACTTCCCGCTCCAACAGAGGGACAATGCGTCTTGCCAAAAAGCTCCAGGCTCTGGACCTAACGAGCAGAAATTGGGCAGTTTTGCACTGAGTTGTGACGCGAAAAGGTCCACCTCTGGCTTCCCCCATAGACGGAAGATGCGATCTGCAACCTCTTGAAGCAATTCCCATTCATGGGCTTGCGATTTTGTCCTGCTTAGTGTGCCGGCTAGCACGTTTTGAAGCCCCAGAACATGCACTGCTGTTAGAAACAGACGATGCTCCAGGGCCCAATCCCAAACCCGCATGGCTTCCCTGCAAAGGGGATAGGAATGTGTGCCGCCCTGTTTGTTGATGTAGAACATCACAGAGGTGTTGTCTGTCTGCACCAAGAGATAGCCCGGTGTTAAGACCGAGGCCAGGGCTTGTAGTACGCAGAGCACAGCTCTCATTTCCAGTGTGCAGGTTCGCTTCCGTGGGAGACCAGGAACCCTGGGTACGATAGTTCCCAAAGTGTGCACCCCAGCCTCGTGGTCAGAAACTGGGACGGCGCCCCAGAAAAGAAGGGAATGACCTTCAGCAGATTTTCGGATGACATCCACTAGTGAAGCTCTCGGCGGACTGGCTCCGATATCCTGATCAAGGCGTCCAGACTGTCTGAAGTTTGATCCCATTGGACTCTCAGGCACCACTGAATGGTCCTCATGCGCAGACGCGCTAGAGGGACAGAGACTATGGCAGTGGCCATGTGGCCCAATAGCCTGAGAAGGAACCGAGCCAGCACCTTTGAGGTTGACGAGATCTGGGATGCGATGATCCGTATGCAATCCGCTCTGTCGGAGGGAAGAAAAACCTTCCCAAGGGTGGTGTCCAGAATAGCTCTGATGAACTGGAGAATCTGAGTAGGGGACAGATGAGACTTGTCCCTGTTGATGGTGATTCCAAGACTCTGGAAAAGAGAGATGGAATCCCTGATAGTTTCCAACAGGCGAGAACTGGAGGGGGGCCCGGAGGAGACAGTCGTCCAGGTAAGGAAACACAAAATGGCCCCGTCTTTGAAGTGCTGCGGCCATGACGGCCAGGCACTTGGTGAAGACCCTGGGGGCCGAGGAAAGACCGAAGGGGAGGACTCAGAACTGATAGTCCCAGTCTTCGAACCTGAACCTCAGGAATCTTCAATGGCTTCTTGCGATGGGAATATGCAAGTAAGCGTTCTGCATGTCCAGAGATGCCAGCCAATTTTCTGCCGATATGAGAGGGAGGAAAGTAGGCAGAGAAACCATCCTGAATCTCTTGTAAGAGACCCACAGGTTTAGATCGCTGAGGTCCAGAATGGGTCTGAGATCCCCGGACTTCTTCAGAACAAGGAAGAAGTGGGAAAAGAACCCCTTCCCTGATTCGGCCAGTAAAACCGACTCGATGGTTCTTTTGTCCAGCAGGGAAGAGATCTCCCGTCGGATCAGAGCTCTGTGCTTCCTTGGGTATCGGGATGGGGGTGGTGGTCTGTCTGGAGGGATGGATTCGAACTCTATGGAGTGCCCGAACTCCATGGGCTCCAGTACCCACTGGTCGGAGGTCACGTAACCCAACCCATCCGCACAGAGTGAAAAGCAGCCTCCGACCGGCTCCTCTGGTTGAGAGACCGGAGGAGGGGGGTTGCCTGGATAGTCAGGCATTTGGTGGGGGAGGGAGGGCAGCAGCGGCTGCTTTAGGTGGCCTAGAGGCGGAAGCCGCATTGCCTCTGGTTCTGCCTCTATGACTGAAAGCCCCCTCACTGTGCGTGCTGCTGAAAATGAGGCTTGCGAGCTCACCCCTGTTTCGGGAGGCACATGAACTGCATGGAATGGATGGCCTTTCCAGAGTCCTGCAGCCTGGTGATAATCCACTCCGTAACCTCACCAAAGCGCACACAGCCTTTAAAGGGAGCATCCAGAAGGTTGGTTTGGACGTCTGGATCGAACCCAGAAACCTGAAGCCACGCATGGCGTCGGAGGCAAACGCCAGTGGTGGCCGCCCTGGAGGAGGCGTCCGCAGAGTCATACACTGACCGCAGAACGTGGGTACCCACATCTGAGCCAGTCTGCAACAACTTGGCAAGCTCTGTCCACTGAGGACAATCAGGCATGCTCTGCACAACGTCCAATCCTTGTTCCCTAAGGGCGTTCTGGAATTGGACCATATGCCATCAGGAAGTTGAGACTCCTGATGCTGCAGGTCGCAGCAGAGTACACCTTACGGCCCATGGAATCCAGATGCTTTAACTCCCTGTCAGGCAGCTGGGTGCTCAGATGTTTGGGCTCTGCGAACGATCATGAGCCACCAAAATCACCAGAGAGTCCGCAACCGGTGGTTTGGCCAGAAAGGGGTGGTTCGCAGGTGCCAGGTAGAGCCGGTGAGCCTTCTTGGACATGGCAGAGGAGGAATGAGGAAGCTTCCAGGTCGCCCGGGTGACATCCTCAAAGGTGTCAACCATGGGAGAGATGACCATCGGCTTTGGGTCTTTTTGGCGGAGGTATTTAGCCAGCCGCAGTCGCTCAGGGTCCAGGGCCTCAGAGTCCCAACCCATGTTGGCCTGGATGTGTCTCATCACCTCCATGAAGCTGGGATCATATGGATGGGATTTAGGTATGGCTCTGAGTAGGCGTCGGAGGAAGAAGAATCCGAGTCTACGTAGGAGTCTGGAGAGGAAGAGGGGAAGGGGCTACGCCTCTTCCTTTTGTGCCTCTTGTCTTGAGGAGAGGGAGAGCAGGAGGAGCTATTAGACCTATCCCTCCTAGATTTCTTTGTGCGTTTCTTAGGAGGAGGCACCTCATCCACCCCCCCCATTCCCCAGTTCAACTGGCACCAGAGTGGGTGGAGGTGCACCCACTGGCAGATCTTTTTTAACTGTATCCCACCAGTGGGTGAAGAGCTCCTTCACCTGAGAAAGGTGTAATCTGGGGGATTAAGGTGTAGGTGAAGGAGCACCCGAGCCCGCACCAGCGTCGGCCCCACCATCCGGGAGACCGGCGTCAGGTCTGTACCCTTGCCAAATGGCGTCGGCCTAAGAAGGGATGTCGAGGCAGCATCAGCACCACCGTCGTCAGGGTCTGGCATAGGTCGGACCGGCGACTGTGGAAAAGGGGCATCAGAGCTGACATCAGGTGTCGCCGAAGGGACCAGCGTAGAACGGACCACAACCGGCGGTAGAAGAACTTTCGCCTGCTTCTCCTTGTGGGCCGACGAACATCTTTTGGTGGTGTGAGCCTTGTAACGGTCGGCCTTATGGCTGGAGGACTTCTCGGCCGAATGCCGGTCAGTAGCCGGAGGATGGCATCAGTCGGTGTTCCAAGAATTTAGGAGGCAAGGAGGAAGCCCTGCCACCCAAAGACCCAGAGGCCTTGCTCAACTCCCAGGTGTCAGTCTTTGAAGAAGAGGCCGAGTGGGAGGAGACCTTACCTGCGCCCTTCGATTTCTCGGTGGACTGAGAACTTTTCAGCAGTGGAAGAGACACAGGCTTGGAGACTGCAGATGAAGGCTTGAGGGCCATGAGGCAAGAATCATGCCCCGACAACCCGGATTTCAATCCCGAAGACCGGCGTTTTGAGTGAGACCTTCCCCTGTCCTGCTCCCGATGCTTGTGAGGCTTGTGGGATGGAGGAGGATCAAATTCTCCCGAGGAGGAGGCCCATTCCATGGCGGCTAATTTTGTCTCAGCGATGAAGGCCGCGAGAAACTTTTAGAGCCTGACTCGCATCCTCAAGTTGAAGGCCCGACAGTGGGGGCAGGCGTCGGTGTTGTGGTTGGGCCCCAGACAATAAACACCACGAGTGACCGTCCTTAGTGGGAATTTGTCGCCCACAAGCGCACTTATTAGGATGCGATGACATAGAAGCAAAACAGATTGAAAAAACAAGAAAATCCGGTGGCGAAAGAGCGATTGGTACTAAGCCGAAGCAGAGTGAACCAACACTGACTGTGCGGCGGGAAAGAACTGGGGCACGTGGGGAACTCCTCCCTTATGCAGGGCGATGTCGGGGTTGGAGCCGACGGCGGGGGGCGTTACCACGTCGGTACCACTAGAGAAAAAGTTGCCGGAACTGCTGCCAGGTGGCGCCAGTCCACAATGTGAAACCTGCTGCAAGAGCTTCTCCTCCAAGTAAGATACCTACCTATCTACCTATGTGAATATGGTTATTTCTTTTTCTCTTTTTTCTGCCTCTCATGTCTAAATTTGTAGTGGTAGTCATCTTTGGTGTCATGAAAACTATTATTCAACCAAAAGATAAAGTCTGCCAGTACTGGACATTTGGAGATCCGTATGTGGAAGATTCAGTAACAACAGAACGCAGATCTTAAAAGGGAATCTTTTAACTCTGATATTAAGCATTGGATCCAAATAGACAACGGCTGTAAATCTAAAGCCAAAGGTCAACGCCAATCTTCAGTACAAGGATCCACAAAGGGCAGCAAATAAAATTAAACTTCTGACTGAAGGAATCAAGGAACAGGGACTATGTTTTGACAGCCTAATAGCGCTTTAAGTATTAAGGAGTCAACCTAATGAGGCTGTAGTACTGTAACTGTTTAGCCACATTTTTTGATAAAAGTTAGTGTGGTAAATTAATAAGTTTTAGATCAATATTTATAATATACAAAGTTTGGTGACTCCATTTTAAACAAAACGTAGTAGAGGTTATTAATTCTTTACTGACCATTTGGGGTTTTTAGCCCCAGCAGCAGTTTTATAGGCTTTTAAGAAGTTTATTTATAAAAGAACGGACTTTCTGATTGTATTGGTGGGTAACACATTTTATTAGAAGCAATATTTTTGTGTGATAGTGTGTAAGGTAATATTGACTGTATACTTAACGATTTTGGGATAAAATGAATACCAGGCAAACAAGTAAGAAATTAGCAACCAATGTCATTATCTATAAAAATAAGACAAAATCAATTAGATTCAAAGAAAAATGGCTTGAAAGGGAAAAGTGGGACTAATTCGAGGAAGGGGGGAAAAAGATTGCTAGTTATACTCTGGCTCCTGGAACACAGATTAACTTGGTAGGTAGAAAGGGAGTTTTTTAAGATTCAAAGTACAACATTCCCACATCTGAGCTCATCCCCAATAAATTCTATTGAATATCAGTTAGACAGGCTGACCCGCTGGTACTGGAGGTTGAAGCGCTGGTCACTACACCTCGTGCCATGCTGGTGACCCAGGTTAAGGAACAAGCCCAGAGCCGGGGGTTGCAAAGAGGGAGAGAGGATTGAGCTTCAGAGGACTGCTCTCCTCTTTACGTGGGGGAGAGACTTGTCGTCTCGCTCACTGGCTGCCTTCTGGCAGTGGCTGGAGGGCAGTACGGGTCGGGAGGTACGGTTTGACATCCTCAAGTCGGCAGCGCGGGGGGGGGGGCAGGAGAAAATGGAGGAAAAGAGCCTGGCAGGCACTATGATGGTCCGCTACTCATGAGGGTCATCCCCGGCTTACTGGGGACAGGCAAGTGCAGGAGCGGCAGGACCGGAAAGAGAGTCCCTTAGTCAGGAGGGCCGTAGCAGCCTGCCAGGGCTCCGGAGGGATAAAAATCTCTATGGAGAAAAAATAAATAAATAAGAATATCAACATCATCAGAGCACTGGAAAATGATACTTTACAGTTAAAGAGTAGGGAAGAGAACATAAGGAAAGCGGGGTGGATTTACAGGGCAAGGAAGAAATAGAAAAGATAAACAAAAATATCTGAAGAAACTGAAGAGGTAAAGGAAATTGGTCAGGAGGACGCTAGTAACAAAGGTACAGAACAAAAACTCTGAAACCTAATAAGTAGACAGATACTCTCAGTGAGAAGCGAAAGATAAACAAAGCGTATAGACACTTCGTTGCAATGTCCAAGTAGACAATTTCTGAAAGATTCTGAGGCATTCCTAACACCATATACACAAAGATTAAAACTGGATCCTCGATTCCAACAACCCCCTGATATTTTCCATATTGTAGGACCTGGAAGTAGAAGTAAAGCTCAAAGATCAAACCCAAAAGATAGAAATAAAAAGAAAAACAACGAGAGTAGGGAAGGCAAAGTTAAAAATAAAAACAAAAACAGAAGTAAGAATAAATAAGTAAAACACCCAGGAAACGAAACAGAAAACACAATGATGGAAATACTCAAAGAAATCAGAAATGGAATAATACTTAACAATGATGTTCTTTCCTTTTTTTTTGTATTTTCTATTTTCTCTCCTTCTCTCCCACCAGCTCCGATATCCACTGGAAGCACCTAGGAGTCATCTCTCTGCAAGCCGCCTTACCTGGTCTGCCCAGTCACCCATGGAGCCTCAGATTACCCCCCAGGCGGGGACAAGGTGGGGCCCGAACATCTAGTTTTGTAGGTCGAGGAGTGCCAGGAAGGCAGCTGCAAGAATATTCTGTCCATCGGAGCTGGAAGGTATTCCCTGTTCTGTGGGAGTGGCCAGCCCAACATCAAAACATTTCACACGCTTGCCACTCAACCTTTTCACGCTTCCACGCTGCTGAGCCTCTGGCTTCTGCCAGAGGCCAGCCAGTGTTGAGCAGAGCCCTCCCTCCAGGGAGAGGAGAGCTGTCCTCTGGATGCTCAATTTTCTCCCTCCCCTGCTGCTCCCCGACGACCCAGGCTCGGTCCTGAACCAGGGTCGCCGGCATGGCGCGAGGTGTGGTGTCCAGTGCCTCAACCCTCAGTGCCACCGGACCGGCCCTAACAACGACGTTCTAATTAATTTAACAACATTACTCAGTAAGAGCTTACAACTAAAGGAAACAAAAAGAAACTCAAAACAAGGAAAAAGTAGTAATACTCAATAATAATTGTAACTCATCTATTAGGAAAATAACAGAAGAAATTGGTAATAAAGAACTACAGGGGACAGCTAAACTAGTTAAAACACTGAAAAACGATAAACGAAATACCAAGTTACCAAGTGAAAGGACAGCAAACAAGAAGAGAAACTAATTCTGAGCTAAGAAAGAAAATCAGTTCTTTGGATAATAAGGAAAATCAGACCCAAAATGTGCTGATTTTAGAGGAAGGAGGAATAAGGAAGAAATACCTTATTACAGAAGTGGAAACAGTAGATGAAGCTGCAATTAATAGTAGGGGAGCAAAAATGGAGATCAGGAAAAAACAAAGGAAAAGAGCTCTGCCCCCAGTGGTGAGGGATAAAAGGATAAAGAATGGTTGATAGAAAAAAGATTGATAATACCAACATTATATTTGAAAGGAATACCTAAATCTAGGAATGAAAACCCAACCACACTGAAATTGGCAACTTATGATATCTGTAAGGGGATTTTGGGATCCAAATTTTCGTGGACTGAACTAAGTATACAGGTATAAAACAGAGAATGAAAACGGACGAGTGTGTGAGGTCACTAAAACAGGAAATAACAGACAAAATTACTTGCCATGAAAAATCATCTTGCAGACTTTGGTATTAAAGCTGAAACATCTGTACTTATAGAAGAAGGAAAAGGTGAGATCATGTGATGTGGCTGATGCAGTAGCACGCTGTCTGTTCAAGCTCTCGCTCCACTCGCAATTTATTAAACTTTTTTGCAGTGATTCTCGACATTTAAGGAGAGTACTTGCTATACCCTAGAGTCCGGAGATACCGGTAGCAAGCTCTTCGAGAATTTGGTGTTGACCCGGGTATTTCTATCCTTATTATGGAGGTGGAGATGAGGACTGCTCTACCCCGACATATCCCATCATCTAACCCCGAGAAAACGGGCAAAAAGAACTGGTCGCATTCCGAAGGAGCTGTCAAAACCCCCGCTGCTTCAACTGAACAAGGTGTACTCACAACTGAGAGATTCCTGGCCGAGTTTGCACTTTTTAATGATGAACTCAAATCCATCATGGCGGAGATGAAGTCAGTGACTGGAGCGCTGGAGACTACTACTAGGCACCTCAGTGATGTAGAGGACCGAGTAATATCAGTGGAGCGCAGAATTGAAAGGTTGGATCCTGACCTCCAAGCTATGAAACACAGAATTACTAAGCTTGAGAACAAGGTGGAAGATTTGGAGGGAAGAAGTCGCAGAAATAATGTTGTGATCATTGGGCTACCAGAACGGGAGGAGGGCACAGATACCATTCTATTTACCCAGAAGCTGGTGGCTAAAATTGCAGGTCCTTCACCCTATGGGCCCAATTATATTATAGAGTTATAGAGTGAGCACATTGGGTTCTGTGACCTATTCCGCCCAAGGGAGCACCTCCGACAGTGTTCATGTTGCGCTTTCTCAACTACCTAGAGAAACAGCATTTTTTGGGGAAAGTGAGAGAGAATAAAAAGAAGTGTGATGGGAAAGTTCAAATTTTCGAGTGACCCAGGATTTTCCTCTAACCGTCAGGCAGAGAAGGGTTAAATTTCACTCTATTGTAACTAAGCTGATGGAAGCAGGCATATAATTTCGCATGGGTTACCCAGCGATGTTCCAGGTCAACCATGGTGGTGTGTGGGAGACTTATGAACACCCGAAGGTGGCAGAAGTAGCCCTCGCTAAGAAAATCCCAGAACTGTTCTATAACCGTTGAAAGAGCTGTATAGGCTTTGAGGTTTCATTTTTTTTTCTCTTTGGTGTCAAAAAGGTGTAATTCAACAAGTCCATTGTCTGACGTTCGGAGGCCCGGAGAATTGCTACCAAGACTGTGGTTTAGTTTGGACCTGTTTTAATTCTTAAAGCCCCCCCAGGTCCTGTTTTTAAAAGGACTGTCAGAGTCGAGGCCTCCTACTGGAAAGATTTCGGCCTGTAATTTACTGTAATTGTTAATTAAATACTGTGTCATGACGTCTGCAATGGGCCCTTTCAGTTGGCCCTCCTCGTACTGGTCTCTAGAGACCGGGAAACGTGCTGACTTATCATTTGACCAACGGCAGTCCAAAGCAGTTGGGCTTCGGCTCTTTTAATTTGAACATTTTTTTTCTTTCAACTGAATAGAGCTATTTTTGGTTAAGTTTATCAGTGCTGCAGAGTGGTCTGTGAAGAGGGAGGGTCTCTGGGAACTGCGGTTTGAAATAACCTTAATATTGCTTATTTCTCTACAGTTTTCTAAGTTAGTTTTTTGTTGGGAAGGAAACTATCAGAGCAAGGAAACATCCTTAGGTTTAAGTTCCAGTGCTCTGGGAAGGGTTGCAGGATGGGTGCCTTGTATTTCACTAAGGGCACTTGCTCCCTTAATAGACAGAGCGTAGGGAGAGTATTTTTTCTTTTCATTCTATTTTGGAGGGTGCTCACTTACTGTAACCAGTAGGAACCCGAAAAAGCGGAGGGTCTCAAACAGAAAATGTTGACAATATCCTCAGTCTGTTAATTACGGACAGGGGGTTATTACTGGACTCCATGTGGCAAGTGTCTAACTAGGTGTGACACTCATGGATCTGTTAGGTTAATTTTAGGGCTAGTTTCTGTGTTAGGAATTTTTCACAAAATACCGGAAATAGTGCAAGGTGGGATTTTCTGGGAAGTATTGCACTAAGCGTCGCGGGGGAGCGCATAGAGAGCGCAAACCAATGGGCAAGTATCATGTATTGGAGGAAGTTTATTTTGGGTGGGAGGGTTGGGCTTTATCTCTCGCGACATTTGCTGGGGAGTCTTAGGAGAAGGGGCTGGGGTAAAGGGAGGCACACTCAACAGAAGAGGGCAGATGAGGGGGGTTGTTTTTGGAGTTGAGAAGGGGGAAGGGAAGGGAGACTTTGCTGGTGTATTTATAGTAGGGGGAACTTTAGATAGAGGGAAGACAGATGAGGGAGCTCTATACATGGCACAAGGGACGAATAAACGGGCAGGGAATAATGGCGCATTATAAGGCCCTGATTTCGTGAAATGTAAAAGGGGCTCGTAACAAATCTAAGCACTATAAAATGTTAAAACACCTGCAGTTGCTTGGGGGGGGGATATATTGGTTTTACGGGAATTGCACTTGTTAGAGGATGAAGCTCATTTATTCAGAAGGCAATTTGTTGGGCAGGTATACACAGTTGGGGATAGTATGACCAGTAGGGGGTGGTGATTTTGGTGTCCAGGGCCACACCCTTCCTTTGTGTGCATTGTATTAGAGACCCTGGGGGCAGTTATATCCTGCTCAAAGGAATGCTTGAACGAACAGATATAATATTTGGCAGTGTTTATGGACCTAATACAGATTCGCCTAAGTTTTGTGTGGAATTGCTCAATGTATTGACACCTTTTGCTCACCTTCCTATAGTTCTGGGGAGGGGGGGGGAGATGGAATTGGCCCCCCCAACCCCAGGTTGGATAAATCGGGGGGAAAACTATAAGGGTCTTACTCCAGCACAAAGGGCTATTAGGGACCTGAATGATCAGTTGGGATTATGTGATCCTTGGAGGACCATGCATCCAGATGTCAGAGAGTTTACCTTCCAATCGGAAGTCCATGGTTCCTTGTCCAGGATTGATTACTTCCTGCTGAGCCAGTCTCTTTAACCTGGAGTGGGGGACTGTAGAATTGACCAAGGGGTCATTTCTGACCATTCACTGGTTTACTGCAGTCTTTCCCCGTCCCCAAATATTCCAAACATACCATTTGAAAACTCAACAATCAGCTTTTAAAGGATGAGAAGGTGACTGAGAAGATAAAAATTGATGATTGAGTAATACCAAGCATCAAATCTGCCTTCTACAGGATGGGCTGATATTGAATGGGGGGCACTAAAATGTGTCCTGAGAGGTGTGCTGATTAATTTAGCAGCCAGGAGGAAAAGATCTAGAGAACAAAAGGCTTTACAGTTGTTGTCTCATATCTGGGAGCTACAGAAGAACTTGTCTCCTCACACAACAGAGGAAGTAAGGGGTAAGCTCGAAGGATATAGGCAGCAGTACAATATGCTTCTAAAAGATAAAGCTGAATATGCCATCCTTGAGACCAAGGGGAAATATACAGACCGGGGGAAAAGGCTGGAAAGCCTCTGGCCTTGAGGTTAAAGAAAGAAGAGTCCTCTAGAATTATTCACAGCATTAGGGCCAGAAGTGATAGGTCAGTAAAAACACACCCCCAGGACACTGTACAGGAATTTGAGGACTATTACAGAGAACTTTACAGCCCTATGCCTCAGCCACCTGGTAGGGCTGAGGTTCAAAAGTATCTGAACTCAACCCCGCATGTGGAGATTCCATTAGAGTTGAGGGAGAGTTTGGTGCTCCCTTTCTCGGAGGCAGAGATTTTGAAGGTAATCAAAGCCTTGCCTCTGGATAGAGCACCCCGGCCTGGTGGGTTCTCTCTGAATTTTTATGCATTTTGTGAACAATTGGCTCAATGGCTAAAAGGGCTCCTTCTAGAACTCATTAAGGCCGAAGTAACAGACCCCCACTTATTAGAGGCACTTATTATTGTTATCCCCAAAGCTGAGAAACCAGCAGATGAGGTAACTAGCTACCGCCCTATCTCATTACTTAATTATGATGTTAAGATCCTCACCAAACTTTTAGAAAACAGGATGGCTAAAGTCCTCCCTCACATTATACACCAAGATCAAGTTGGGTTCATGGCTGGAAGGATATCCTCAGATCACCTTCACAAACTGTCCCATATTTTCTCTGCGTCCAGGTACTCCATTACCCCAATGGGACTGCTGTCCCTGAACGCACAGAAAGCCTTCGATAAGGTCAATTGGCAGTTCTTGTTTTGTACCATGGAAAGGGTAGGCTTTCCCCCAGCTTTCAATAAGTGGGTCTCTTCATTATACAATGGTCCAAGGCGAAGGTTTATTGCAATGGAACTTTCTCCTTTTCATTCCCATTATATTCTGCTACCAGACAGGGATGCCCGTTGCCACCCCTACTTTTTAACATTTATTTGGAGCCCCTCCTTACAAGATTATGAGGTAATCCCCATATACAGGGGATGAGGCTTGAATCACAGGAGTTTAAAGTATCAGCGTATGCTGACGACATTCTCCTCCATTTGACCCATCCCCGGACCTCTTTCCCAGAAGTCTTGGACACAATCTGGACTTTTAGTTCACACTCTAACAATAAAATTAATGTAAGTAAAATCATGGTGTTTCCACTCAATAATAGAGTACAGAAAGGGGATATATCTGACCTGGGATTGCAAAGGAGCCCGAAAACCTTGAAGTATCTAGGTGTCATGTTGCCCAGAATTGCTAATAAAATGACTCAACTCAACCTGGATGCCATTATACAAATAATCAAACAAGATCTATTTAGGTGGAAGGGCCTACCACTGTCGATCTGGGGATGCATCAATGCTATTAAAATGAATGTGCTGCCCAGAGTCTTTTATCCCCTGCACATGATAAATCACTGGGTTCCTCTGTAGTGCTTTAGGAAGCTACATGCCTTGATCTCGGAGTTCTTATGGCAAGGTAAAGCTACCAGGAGGGCCTACCAAAATTGGCGCCCCTAAACTCAGAGGGGGGCTGAGACTTCCACATTTTGCTCTATACTTCTGGGCCAGTGTGGCTAGTAAGTATTTAAAGTGGTTGATAACTCCGGAAGAATTGGGGGCCCAACAATACATCTCTCATAGGTAAGGTCTGGAGTTAGTGTTAATCAGGAAGGCGGATCTCTCGCCAATAGCCATTTTATACTCCAATTAGAAGTGCCTCCCTAAGAATTTGGTGGAGTCTCCTATCGGAGTGTCACTTAAAATCCACTCTCAGCTTTGCTCTTTCCTTAGATATGACAGAAGCAAAGAGTCTAACTAGTCTCTTTTTAATAACCCCAATTTCAAAATAGGGGGAAAGTTGATCACAGAGTCCTGGATGCCTCAGTTGAAGAGTGTCAGAATAAAAGACCTTTTAGCTGATGTGGGTTGTCTATTGGTAGAAGATATATATATTAAAGAAATATCACTTGAACAGAGATCAAGTGTTCAAAGTTTTCCAGATAAGGCATATGCTCCTGAAAGTTCAGGATAAAGTGAGTAGGTTGCATAAGAAGGGACATTTGAAGCTTTGGCCCCCAGGAGCTTGGGGAACCCATGTGGTGTCTAACTTTTATGCCTCTCTATATGAACTGGCATTCTCAGAGGTTAATGGGATCCCTGTCTATTGGTCAATGCAATTCCCTGAGTTGTCAGAGTGTTGGCCTAAAATTTGGCTGGATACCTACACATATGTCACACAGGACCGTTTAAGGCTAATGCAGTACAAATCTGTAAATAACATGTTCTGGACTCCAGTGAGATTACACAAGATTGGGAATCTATCTCAGTCTTTATATAACAGATGTCATCAAGAGGAAGGCTCCCTAAAGCACAATTTTTGGGATTGTCCACCTGTTGGGGAGTTATGGGATCTGATCAAGGCTTAGGCTGACCCGTTGCTGGGAATAGAAGAGCTTTTTACCCCAGAGATTTGTTTGGCAGGAGTATTAGAGTTAGACACCAAAGCAATTACATGGCGCTAATATCTTCTTCCCTTAAGAAAGTGATACTGAGGTACTGGTTGGTTGACTCATCTTTGAGTTACTGGGAATGGTTGAGGGAATTGTTCTCGAAGCTCCAAGTGGAGCAAATGGGGACCAGCACAAGAAACGTCCTCCCCAGACATGGTAAGATATGGGATAGGCTGCAAACTTTATATTTGTCCCAGGTTGGGGTTGGGTGCGCAGGTATCTTTGGTAGTGTCTGGTGGGACGTGTTCACATGATGTATGATTATATACCTACCGTGTATATTTGAAAATTAATAAAGCTGACTTTTTAAGAACAGAGAAAAGGTTAGGAAAAAGAGCAAGAAACTTTGGTGAAGAAACAGTTGAAAGAGAAAAAAAACACATAAACCATCAGCATTAACTGGGCAGAAAGTTCAGCAAAGGATCACTACCTATCTGGCCCTAGCTGAAAGGAACACATAATAGCTTCAGATGATGACATTCCAACAGGGAAATAGAGTAGTAATACGTGGTAAATTGAAAAAAGGAAACAGGATTAACAATAGTATAGTACTGGAGAGATCTCATACATTTGTCTAACAGTGATATAGTAGTTTGTTTTGAATTAAGCTCATTTTCTACAGGGAGTGATATTGAAAATAGTTATCTACGAGACCAATCAGAGGAACCCTGTCTAAAGTTGTACAAAATGATGAGTCCTGTGTTTTAGAAAATTTGTCCTGGAATAATGTAGGCATTGCTAGTAAAATAAAGGACACTGGTTATGTTAGATTTCTGGCAGAACATTCTATAATAATGCTGCAGGAAACCTGGGCTATGAATCAAGATAACTGTTACATGGGGGGCTTCCATTGTTGGGTAGTTAAGTGAATATGGAAGAGCATCTGGTGGCATGCGTACACTGATAAAAGTCAGCTTAGGCTTGAAAGCAAAGAGTATGCTAAAAGATAACAATTATGATTAAGTATGCATTGAACTAGCAACACAAAACGTGCCCCCTTGTATATTAATTAACGTACAGTATATATATATCCCTCCACATACAGTAGCATCACCGATAAGATATGTGACAAAACTAAAACATGTGATGACACAGATTCAACTTCAATACCCAGGGGCCATGATTATATCGGGAAGAGACTGTAATGCTCGAACAGGTTCAAAAATAGAAGATATAAGTAACAAATGGAATTTGGATGATGCTTTCAAAATTCCAATTAGAAAATTGCTAGATACAAAAGACAACAGGCAAGAGGTCATGTTCTTAGAATTATTGAATATGTTGAATTTGAGAATTAAAGGAAGATGCTGGGGAAGATATTCAGGGGGAACGTTACATATAATTATCAAAAAGGCGGAAGTGTAATCGATTACTTTATTGTGCATATCTTTTTCCTTTTGGAACATTCTTCATTTGAATGTAGTGGAACAGTGGGACAGTGATCACAGACCACTGAAAACAGCTCAGAAGGGGGCGTGGGAAATATCATCTGAAGACATAAATAAAAGGGTAAGGACAGATGAGAACATGATGATATGTAATTCTAAAAAAATCAAATGGACTCAGCATACGGCAAATTTAGTAGAATCAATATTACAGGAAGATGAGATAAACTAAAACAGCAATGTTTATAGAACCTTGGAACCAATTCAGAAAGAGGAAAAAGTCCCCTTTAATTATATGGAACAATAGAAAAGTTTATTGTACAGGAAATAAATAAAAATCAGAAAGTAAAAAAAAATGCAATGAAATTTACAAGGCAAAGTGGTTTGATAGTAAATGCATGAATATGAGAAAGTTAATTATCATGACTAGAAGAAGGATTAGAAGGTATAATACTGTGGAGGTTAGAATAGTCTTAAGACATCTTAAAAAGGAATACAGAGATTTGCTGAAGGAGAAAAGAAATGTCAAATGGGACTATGGGACACATTGCAAAATGCAATAGAAACCAAGGATAATATAACATTCTGGAAAATGGTTGTTTATGGTTTAGGGAAAGTAAGATTTAATGTTGAAGCATTTATCTCTAAGGAAGACTGGCATCATCATTACCAAAATATATCTGGAGCAAAAAGTGAGAAAACTGTAATACAAAACTGTAGCATGAACCCACTAGGAATCGATAATATTAGGAATGAAGGAGAAAAAAATGGATGGCTGGCAGTAACTAGACAGGAAGTGATTCAAGCCATATTAGATCAGAAATTAAACAAATCTCAAGGAGAGGATAACACTAGAGCGGAAATTTATCGGGCTAACCCAGAATGGAGGGCGGATTTATTCATCCCCCTATCTGAGTACATTATAAATTACAGATCAATCCCAGAACAGTGGAAGATGGGTATAATTGGACCGTTTCATAAAAAGGAACCAGCCAATAACCCAGCAAACTATTATCCAATTACTTTATTGAACATAAGTCTGAACATTTTCTCAAGAATACTTCTAAGTAGGCTACAGTTTTGGATGGAGAACTATAAGAGTCTGTCAATTTGCCAAGCAGGTTTCTTTGAAGGAAGATCCATAGTGGATCAAATATTTGTTCTAAATTACATACTAGACAAATATGTAAGACAGAAAAATAGGAAAATATATAAAACATAAAAGCAGCATTCAACTCTGTAAATAGAAGTACGCTGTGGGGCCTCCTACACGAGAGAGAGGCATGGAAGAAAACCTACTTAGAATGATAATACTGTTGCATAATGACACCAGTCTTGAAGTTACATATAATAAAGATGGGGCTTTTTCTGAACCAATTATGACCTCCACTGGGGTAAAACAAGGTTGCCTATTGGCACCTACTTTTTCTTTAACATATATACGGATACCTTAGTCCAAGATATTTGTAATATAGATACCTTCCCACCCAAAGTACAGTAAATAGGAAATCTGTAAAAATATTATTGCATGCAGATGAAGCGATTCTTTCAGCACAGACCTCACTTGGTTTTAAGAGGGCAATGATTTCAATAATGCATTCCCTGGAAAAAAATAAATTTAACACTGAATGCTGAAAAGACAAAGATAGTAACTTTTGGAACTTCAAAGAAAAATCTTGATGTCTGGAATATTAATGGAATACTCACTGAGGTAGTAACTGAGTTTCGGTACCTAGGGGTAACATTCAGCAAAGATCTCAAATGGAAAACCAAGATCGAGAGAGTGAAGGAAAATACAACCAGTACAATGTTAGGAATAAATTGGTTTGCATATTCATTAACAAAACATTCCTATGTAGCACAGTTGAGGTGCTTTGAAACAAAAGTTAATGCCCAAATGCTCTATGGTGCAGAGGTCTGGAGTTTTCATGGTAATTCAAGGGAATTGGGAAATAGTACAAAATCTACTTTTGAAAAAAGCTCTGTGAGTTCCAATATATACACTTAATGCCGCTGTACGTGAAGAAACTGGTAAGCTGTCAATACATACTAGAATTAAAACAAAAATTGTTATTGGGAGATCTATAATGCACCATCAGACAGTCTGTTGGCCTACTGTCATGCTAATATGATAATGCACAAGAGAGATATACAGAAGGATGGTTTGTGAAACTGAACCAGGAGCTTAATAAAGCAGGGTTATTTTATAATGCAGTGTATAAAGAACAAATGGGCTCCAGAACATTTGCAATAACAGCTACTCAGAGAATAGTAGATATCTCTACGCAAAAGGATATAGCTAGCATTAGAGACGCATGGGAATATAAAGCTTTAAAACAAGTTACAGATACATTTTGTACCGAAAGGTATTTATTATACTGCAAAAATATTAAACACAGAAGAGCCCTCACTAAGCTGAGATTTGAAATATCTGGAAAGTCGATAATGTGCTACTGGCAGGTATACCATGCTGCTGTAATGAAAATATCAAACTAAGTGCAATACATTTGCTTCAGGACTGTCCAATCCTTAAAGATGAAAGAGAAAAATTGTTGCTACCCATTTTTAAAGAAAATATGAAGCAAAAATCCAGAATAATCACGATGTTTAGTATGGATACAAAAACACATGTTTGCACTGGCCTGTTCTGCATATAAGGTAGCAAGCAAATAAAATTGGAAAAGTTGATAATGCAATGAAATGATGATACGAGGTAAGATATTAATTGTACTAATCTAGGTGATGTATTGTAAATAAATGTACAGCTTAGGAATTTAGTGCTGCTGGGAAATATTTTTCTTAACTTCTACAGAGAGTCTGAAATTTGTAACACGTTTAATATACTAAAGGCATAATGTAGATATGTTTGTATGTCTTTATGTGATTTAAAACATTTTTGTATGTAACAATTTTTTTTCCATTAGTACTTTTTGCAGTTTTTCCCCTTTTTGCTCCCTGGATCCCGGCACGTACACGCACACCAGGTACCAGCTCGGTCCTTTTTGCTCCACCCCTGGCAATCGCCGTTGCCCCTCTTGCTTATGCTTCCCATTGGGCCTCCAACGATGGGGGAGCGAACCTCGGGGGCAGGGGTGGGATAACCACTGGGAGGGGAGAGCCGCCTTCGCCACCAATGCCGCCCTCCCTCACCCTGCCGGCTCCCCAACTTGAGGTAATTCTTGAACCTGGGTCGCTGATGCGGCGTCAGGTAAGCCATCCAGCACCTTAGCCCTCAGAGCCACTGAGCCGGCTAGTATGTGACAATTTGATTTTATACATACTTGAATTAATAAAACTGAACAGGTTGTGCTACCTTCAAGAAATCCCAGTGCTCCACAGCCATGCTGTGGGAGAAGAAGGGATCCTGGGCTTTATAAGGCTTAGCAGATGACGCTTTGACATATGAAACGTAAACAGGGGTCTGTCACATGATGCATAGCCTGGCATGGCACTCCTTGCAGTTAGGGGTGTTTCTGGAGTAGGTTCCGATGAATACATTGAGGAAATTGTATTGGATGCCAGAAGCAAAAGAAGTATTTTTACTGAAAGTTATACTGCAGCAGTAAGAGTGTGTCCCTGTAGAAAAACACAATTTAAAACCACTAAGTCCTAAGGCAGATTACTCCAATTAGTCAAAAAGATGTGACTGGAGTAGCCCCCTTAAACAGCTTACTTACAGTTTTGTAAACCAAGCTATTTGCTGGCAGTCCTGAAGCAGGTTAAAAAGACTAGCTTACTTGCAGTTCTCTGGCATGAAGTAGCTCACAGAGCTGGATAAACTCACCTGAAGTAAAAGATGCTTTTTCCAAAATTCCTCTATGGAAAACATTGTGACTGCCCGTGGAGGCCACCTCCATCGCAAGCTTGTGGTGCTCTCTGAATGTGACAAAGGGCAGAGAAGAATATGACCGCCATGCTCTTCAACGTATGCGTGGCTGTTCACAAGATGGCTGCTGCGCTCTTCTGTACATGTGCTGCCATGTGCAAGATGGCCACTGCGATCTTCTGCAGGTGTGCAGACATTCACAAGATGACAGCAGACTCTCTGAGGCAAAGAGTGTGCCTCCCAAGAAGGCAGCGCCACAACTTTTGCATAGGAAAAGACACTAGACCCACCAGGCACAGAGCACTGTAATGGGATGCTCTCCATATCCGTGCACAACACTAAGCCTTCCTGGTGTTAGAGTGTGGCGGGGGGGGGGGGCAGGTGGAAAGGTGTCCACCAGGCACAAAGAAAAAGCAGACTACTGCAGCTCTGGACCCTCCTTGCAACAGACAGAACAGTTACGTAGGAAGTTACAGTAGATCTTCGAGGGAATCTCAGTCATCAGGCCACACTACAGGAACTTCACCGTTGGTGAAGCAGGATCCACACGTAAGATTTTCAGCAGTAACACTGGGGCTGTCCACACTGACGTCACCAACCCTAGAAAGGTGCCAGCGGCCCCGCACCCACTCCCTCCTCAGTTCTTTCTCCCGGAGACTAAGGGAACAAACCTATGCCATGGGGGACAGAGAGAGAGAGGTGCCCAGGCCAGAATAAAAGGCTGAATACACCAGTTAGCCAAGTTCTGAGAAGAAAGTCCCATAATAGTGGGATGATGGGAGGGAAGGCAGACCTGATGACTGAGATCCCCTTAAAGATCTACTGTTATGGTAAGTTCTTACGTAACTGTTCTTCTTCTTTGGAGTTATCTCAGTCCTCAAGTCACATCACAGGAATGAGTTTCATGCAGTTACAGGTGTTGCAAAACAGTCTGGGAGGAAGGCAAACAAAGGCCTAGGCCAGGAAGCCCTGCTGAACAGCCTGACCATAGCCTGCTCAGGCTCTAGAAGTAATGTCCAGACTGTAGTGTTTGGTGAAAGTACGGACGGTACTCCAGGTGGCAGCAGCGCAATTGTCAGCGGCTGAGACCCCTTTGAAACATGCCACAGAGGTAGCCATGCCCCTTGTGGAGTGGTGTTTCACTGCCCTGTCAACTCTTTTCCATGCTTGTTGTAACAGAAAACAACACAATGGGCCAACCATTTGGACAAACACTGTTTGAAAACCTTAGTGCCCACTCTTCCTGGGGCAAAAAAAACACAAAAAGCTGCTTTGTTTTTCTGTAGTCCTTCACTCGGAGCAGACAGTATTTCAGAATTCTGCGCACATCTGAAGTATGGAGCAGTGCTTCCCCTGGATTAGCATGCTCTGAAACAAACTGGCAGGTGGAAAGATTGGTTCAGGGTAAACTCAGATACCATCTTAGGGAGAAACTTAGGATTCATGCGCAAAATCTTTGTGAAAAATCAAGAAACCTGGTAATCCTTCAAGCAGAAGTAACAGCAACCAAAAATAATGCTGTCCAAGAAAGAAGGCATTGCTCACAAGTCACAGCTGGCTCAAATGGAAACAGGGTCAGTTTCTCCAAAACAAAATTTAAATTCCAAACCGGGACAGGGGGAATGGATTGGAGGTTTCAGGTGCAGGATGCCAATGACAAAGGTATGGGACAAATCTAACTGAGCCATGGTACGATCACCCATGAGCTCCTGAAAGGTAGAGATATGCAAATGATGCACCTTAAGGGATGAATACTGGAAGCCAGAAACTGACAGAGAGATCAGGTAGTCCAGAATGTGGCTCACCGGACAGGTGAAAGGGTCCAGATGGTGTCTGGCAGCCAAGATGGCAAACCTCTTCCACTTCATGGCGTATGAGACCCTAGTGGAGGCCTTTCGAGCCACCACAAGGAAACCCGCTACCCGCTGAGCTACATCAACATGGGAGATGGCTATGTCCTCAGGAGCCTAGCATGCAGAGGAAGGGACTTGAGGTTCGGAAGGACCAGGGTCCCCTGAGCCTGCGTCTGCATATCCTTGCAAAAGGGCAGATTAACCGGAGACTTTACCGCTAACTGTTGCAGAAATGGAAACCATATCTGCCATGACCAGAATGGTGCAACAAGGATCATGCTGGCCCCTTCCATCTGCAGACTGATTAGCACCCTCTGAATCAGGAAATGGTGTGAAAATGCAAAACAACTTCCCACTCCAGGAGACAGGCAACGTGTCTCACCAAAAAACTCCAGGCCCTGGATGTAGCGAGCAGAAACTAGGCAGTTTTGCGCTGAGTGGGGACGCAAAAAAGTCCAACTCTGGACATCCTATCTGGTGATTAGATCTTCTGCAACAGATAAGAGAAGTTCCCATTCATGCATGCTGGACTGAGTTCAGTTGAAGCTGTCCGCCAGGGTGTTTAAGACGCTTGGGACATGGACTGAGGAGAAAACCAGACTGTGGCCCAGTGCCCAGTACCAAACTCTCACGGCCGCCCTGCACAGAGGGTACAAATGCATTCCCCCCTTGCTTGTTGATGTAGTCCACAACACTGAGACTGTCTGAATCAAAATTTGACCTTGAAGGAGATGGTTCTGAAAGACCTGCATGGCATAGAGGACCGCCCGCATCTCCATCATGTGATACGCAGAAACACCTCAGTCTGAAACCAAGTCCCTTGGGTCTGAAAGGGACCCAGGTGCACACCCCAGGCATCCGTGGTGAGGATCATCTGGGAAGACAAGATCTGGAATGCAGCCCAGTTGTAACAGATTCTGGGGGTCCATCCACCACTGGAGCACACTGCAGACTGGAGAGGAGACCAGCACTAGCTGTTCCAGGTCATCTGAGCACTGGTCCCACTGCACTCTAGTGTCCACTGGAACACCCACATGTGCAGTCCGGCCACAGGGACGGTGGCAATGACCATGGCTGTAAGTCCTAGTAGCCTCAGGAATACCCTCACAGGAACATAATGCCTCTCGGCGACCTCCTGAGCCTGGGCAATAAGGCACTCCGCCCTGCTGAGAGGCAGGAAGGCTCTGCCCTGCGCAGAGTCCAAGACCACACCTATATACTGCAGCCTCTGGGATGGGATCAAGACGGACTTGAGCAGATTGACAGGGATGCCCAGGGAGACAAACACTTGGAGAGTCCTCCGGAGGGTCTGGAGGAGCTGATCTCTAGACGGAGCCTTGAGGAGCCAGTCATCCATATATGGGAAAACATACAGTCCTTCTCTCCGGAGGGCCACAGCTACTGCTGCTAAGCGCTTTGTGAAGACCTGCGGTGCAGAGGACAAGCCAAATGGGCAATACCTTCAATTGGTAATGCTCACCCTGAAAAAGGAAAGTACAGTTACGTAAGAACTTACCGTAACAGCAGATCTTCGAGAACAGCTCTTGCAGCAGGTTACACCATTAGGACTGAAGCCGGCAGGCGTCAGGACCCCACGGAAAAATTCTAGCTAGCTATCTTCAGCGGGGACCGCCCCCGACGTCGGTCCCGCCCCTGACGTCAGGCGTGGTACATAAGGGGGCGGTCCCGCCAGATTCCCCAGTTCTCCCGACGGAGACTTCCGGCCGCAGGCTGACATCGAAATGGGAGGCCGAGGATCCACCGTCAGAAGACAAACGGAAAAATCCCTGATAACAAAGGCTTAAGCCATACGCCCTCCTCCAGAGGGAAGAAGCGGGCGGGAGGTACCTGCTGCAAGAGCTGTTCTCGAAGATCTACTGTTACGGTAAGTTCTTACGTAACTGTACTATCTTCTGAGACACAGCTCTTGCAGCAGAACACTCATTAGGACTGATTCCCAAGCAGTAACGCTGCCAGAAATTCCGGAGGAGGAAATAGGAGAGTACATTCCAGGTCCTGAACCTAGGACAGGAGACCCTGTAGCACCGCCAGGTTTGAACCGGACTCTTCGCCGAGGCGTGTCCAGGCTATAATGCCTGATAAAGGTATGCACAGAGCTCCAAGTGGCTGCAGCACATATAGCAGAGGTGGAGACGTTTCTGAGTGCTGCAAAGGAGGCCACACCCCTAGTAGAATGACCCCGGACTGTTCCGGGAGGGCTTTTGTTTGATATCATAACAGTAAGAAATACACTGGACAAGCCAGCGAGACAGGGACTGTTTGGATACAGACTGGCCCATCATCCTCTCAGAGAAGGAAACGAAAAGTTGCTCAGAACTTCGAAAATGTTTAGTTCTGTTGAGGTAATACCTCAGGCTGCGGTGAACATCCAGGGTGTGGAGCAGAGCCTCTCCTCTATTCGAGTAATTCGGGAAGTAGACTGGTAGGTCAATGTCCTGATTTAGAGTGAGTGAAGAGACCACCTTAGGCAAAAATTTAGGTTAGTCCTCAGGGATACTCTGTCCGGTGGAAAACTAAATAAGGCTCTATACACATGAGGCGTGAAGCTCAGAAATTCTTCTCGCTGAAGTAACAGCAACCAAAAAAACGTTTTCCCACGAAAGCGTAGCTCGCAATCCGCAGCAGGTTCGAAGGGGGGCGTGAGCTGTTCCAGGACAAAGAGCAAATCCCATGGAGGCACAGGGTCCCTAATGGGTGGCCTAAGGTGTAACACCCCTCTCAGAAATTCCCGAGAGGCATCTAATTGTGCCACTGTACGATGTCCCACTGGAAGGTGGTAGGCAGAAATGGCACAAAGGTGCACCTTGACAGAGGAGTAGGCTAGACCCGAATGAAAGAGGGAGAGCAGGTAGCCCAACACCACTCCCACTGGGCAACCTAAAGGGGAAAAATCACGTGCTCGCAACCATAAACAAAAACGGCGCCATTTCATGGAGTACGTCGCATGCATTGCTGGCTTTCTGGCTGCAGAAAGAACTTCTGCAACCTCTTGCAAGACCCCGTGATGCAAGATGACTATGTCTCTAGGAGCCATGCATGCAGGTTCAGTGAGCGAAAGTCCGGGTGGACCAGTGAACCTTTCTCCTGAGACAGGAGATGGGAGCTGAACGGGAGCGGGGGTTCCCGGGATAGCTGCATCAGCAAAGGGAACCAGATCTGTCTGGGTCAGAACGGGGCCACCAGGATCATGATTGCATGCTCCCTGCACAGTTTGAGAAGAACTCTCTGGATCAACGGGAAGGGAGGGGAAAGCGTAGAGGAATCTGTCCGCCCAGGAGAGGGACAACGCGTCTCGCCAGAAAACACCAGGCCCTGGATCTAGCGAGCAAAAATTGGGCAGTTTTGCGTTGGATGGGGATGCGAACAAGTCTAGCTTTGGAGTTCCCCATCGAAGAAACAGATCCTCTGCTACCTCTTGAAGAAGTTCCCACTCGTGGACTCTGGCCTGGGAGCGACTCAGACCGTCTGCAATCATGTTGTCCACCCAGGGAACATGCACAGTGATCAGATTTGCACCGTGTCCGATTACCCAATCCCACACCCTCATGGCCTCCCTGCAAAGGGGGTAAGAGTGTGCACCTCCTTGTTTGTTGAGGTAATACATCACCGCCGTGTTGTCCGTCTGAAGCAGAAGAGTAGACGATGGGATTACTGACTGAAAGGCCTGCAGGGCATAGAGAACCGCCCTCATCTCTAGAACGTTGATATGGAGATGAGCTTCCATCGGGGTCCACATACCCTGGGACTTTACCCCGTCTAGGTGTGCCCCCCACCCTAGACCCGAGGCGTCTGTGGTGAGGGTTACCTCCGGGGACGGCGCTACGAACGGGACGCCCATGGACAGCGACCCTGGGACTAGCCACCACTGCCAGTCTCGAATCACGGAGTTCGTGATCCTGACCGGATGCTGCAAGTGGTCTTGCCTTTGGTCCCATTGCACTTTGAGCATCCACCGAGTTACCCGCATGTGGAGCCTTGCGAAAGGGACGGTAGGAATGGCCACAGCCATGTGTCCGAGCAAGCGAAGGACCGACCTGGCAGAGACGGTCTTGTTCGACGATAACTCCCTGATGAGGGATCTGATGCGCTCCACTCTGTCGTCTGGAAGAAAAGCTCTTCCCTGAACAGTGTCCAGTACTGCCCCTATAAACTGCAGTTTCTGCGACGATACCAGGAGAGACTTCTCGTAGTTTATTAGGATTCCCAGAGATCAGAACAGGTCCTGGGTGCTCTGGACCTCACGTAACAACGCCTCTCTGGAGGCGGCCATGAGAAGCCAATCGTCCAGGTATGGGAACACATAATGGCCCTGTCTCCTCAGAGACGCTGCCACGACTGCCATGCACTTGGTAAAGACCCTGGGTGCGGATGACAGTCCAAATGGAAGGGCTCGGAATTGAAGGTGGTGGTCGAGGAACTCGAAGCGCAGGAACCTCTTGTGCGCCTGAGCTATAGGGAAATGCAGGTATGCGTCCTGCATGTCTAGAGACGCTAAGAAGGCATCTTGTTTCAGCATGGGAATAAGACCCGGAAGAGTCGCCATGTGGAATCTCTTGTAGGCGACCGACACGTTGAGGTCACTGAGGTCCAGAATCGGACGGAGGTCCCCTGTTTTCTTTGGAACCAGGAAGAAGTGGGAATAATATCCTTGTCCTCTCTGGTTCTCCGGGACGTACTCTATCGCTCCCTTTTGCAGGAGCGCGAGTACTTCTTGCCAGATCAGAGATTTGTGCTGACCCGGATACCGGGAGAGCAAAGGAGGCCTCGAGGGTGGCTTTTCTGCGAATTCTATATAGTGGCCTCTTCTGACCACCTGAAGAACCCACCTGTCGGTGGTTATAGCCTGCCGTCCCAGCAGGAAATTCGCCAAGCGATCCCCGACCATGATTTCCCGTTGATCCTGAGGGGCGGGGGGCCGGAAAGGAGTCAGGCTGTGGCGGCAGAGGGTCCCGCTGGCTGGGTTGGCTTAAATCGCTGGCTTCCTGCGGGCTGTTTCCCCTGGCTCTCGGAGGCGGAGCCCTCTGTTGTGTAGCGGAGGCGGGACTGCTGCCTCTGCATCCGCCATGCAATCGGCTTTGGTTCCTACGAAAGGAACTAAGCCTGGGTCGGTACATGGCCTGAACCGACCTTACCGCCTTCCCGGCCTCTTGAAGTCTAGTAAAAATCTTCTCCGAAGGATTACCAAACAAGACTTCTCCCTCGAATGGAGCGTCCATGATATTCTGGACATCCGGGTTAAAGCCGGAGACGTGTAACCAAGAGTGCCTCCAGAGGCATATGCCAGAAGCTGCTGCTCGGGCCGATGAGTCTCTTGATCGGTCACCTTGGCTAGCAGTTGGGTTCCCACGTCCCAACCCCGCTAGAGGAGCTGAAGCATCTCCTCCGCTCACCTTCCGGCAGTTTTCCAGCCGTTTCCAGACCCTGTTCCCACAAAGCGTTCTGGAACTGAACCATGTGGGTCAAATAGTTCAAGGATCTGATGGCGCAGGTAGCGGAAGCATACGTGCGCCTACCCAACGCATCCAACTGCTTGGACTGTGGGTCCGGTGGCAGGGTGCTCAGATGTTGCGGCCTCTGTAACCGGTCATGTGAGGCTGTGATGACCAGAGAGTCGGCCTGAGGCTGCTGAGCCAAGTACTGGTCTTCTTTAGAGCCCTGTACAAGCGATCAGCTTTCTTCGGCATCGCCGGGAGCGAATGTGGACGCTTCCACGCTGCCTTGGCGTCCACGAAAGTGTCAACCATGGGTGGCACCACCACAGGCTTGGGGTCTTTCTGCCGAAGATATTTGGCGAGGCGTATCCTTTCGGGGTCTAGCTCTTCTGCATCCCATCCCATGTTCTCTTGGATGTGTCTCATAATATCCGAGAATGAAGGGTCGTCCGGAGGAGATTTCGGCATCTCACGTGGGTCCGGAGAAGGGATGGAGAGGGGAGATGGGGATCTAGATGAAGAGTACTCTGATTCCGTGTCCTCCGTCGAAGGTGATCGTCGGTGTCTCCTGGGTCTCTTGGGGCTGGGTGACCTAGAAGAGGATTTAGACGGAGGTCTCTGTTTTTCTGGTCTCCCCCTGGGAGGGGTTCCAATTCCGGGGAGGAGGTAAGCGGCCTGCCGACCCCGATGGCGAGGGGGGTGCAGGAACCGGAGGAGGAGGAGGAAGAGTGGGAACCATGTCCTTCTTTATGGTGTCCCACCAGTAAGTGAAGAGGTCCTTCACTTCCGCTAAGGAAAGGTCCGATGACAGTCCGGGCGCCGGTGGACGGTTGTCGGGTCCCGGCGTCAGCTCCACAGGGGGCTCGGGTTCCCTGGGAGTCTCGACAAAACCGGGGTCGCCCGTCTGGTCCTCGGGCTGCGTTAGATCCTCCTCGGTCAAGGTCTCCTGACCGACGTCGGTCGGAGGCATCAGGGCCCTCTTCTCAGGGGGAGCAGGCGCCGGTCCCCCTACCGGCGTCCACTGAGGAGCTGGCTTAGCCGGCGACGGTCGTCTGGCCAATGGCAGCTCAAGGGATGCATGACACAAGGCCGACGACGGACGTACCAGCGTCGGATCCCGAGGTCTCTTTAAGGAGGTGAGCTCCAACGTCTTGCGAGGAGGCAAAGAGCTGACCTGACTGTCCCGGGTTCGAGGCGGGAACCGACTTATGATGGTGATGATGGCGATCTCAGACTTCGCCAAGGCCCTGGAGGATTTAAGACGAGGGACTGCCTCATGGACTTGGCCTGAGAAGAAGCCTCACCCCCAGCCGGGAGGCTGAGAGCTGGCCCTGGAGGGGGAGCGATCGGACCTGGAACTGGAGCTGCACGAGTCCAAAGCCCTGGAGGGGGACCTGGAAGGGGCCTTCTCCCTTCATTTCTCCGTGTGCTTGTGGGTCTTTTTTGAAGATTCCCCCTTGGAAGACATGGTCTTCAGCTTCTCTTCCAGTAAGAAGGCTTGAAGGGCCTTCTGACGTCGGATCCGGGTACGACTCTTAAACCCTGGCAGAAGGAGCAGGCCCGGGTATCGTGGTCTGGGCCTAGGCACCGAACGCAGGCCGTATGGGGATCCTTGAAGGGGATCTGTTTCCTGCAAGCACACTTGGAGGAGTGACCGGAGGTCAGAGAGGACATCACCGAAAATCTTGCTAGAAGAAATCCAAATTTCCCGAAGGAAAGCACTTAACCACGCGTCGCGCGCTAGACTATAACCGAAGGGTCGAGACATGCAAGTCGACGGCGGGAAAGAACTGGGGAATCTGGTGGAACCGCCCCCTTATGTACCACGCCTGATGGGGGCGGGACCGACATTGGGGGCAGTCCCCGCTGAAGACAGCTAGCTAGAATTTTTCCGTGGGGTCCTGACGCCTGCCGGCTTCAGTCCTAATGGTGTAACCTGCTGCAAGAGCTGTGTCTCGAAGTAAGATCCAGAGAAACCTCCTGTGAGGGGCACACACCAAGAAATACAATATCCAAGGAGCACAGCCAGTCACCCTGCTTGAGTAGAGGCAGTAGGCCTGGGAGAGTGACCATGCAGAATGTTTTGTACAAGGCTGAGATCCTTGAGCTCTAGAATAGGCCTCAAATCTCTGGTCCTTTTGGGGATGAGGAAGAAACTGGACTGGAATCCGTTCTGGTGCCCAGGCACCGGCTCTATGACCTTTTTTCCACAAAAGGGACTATACCTCTACCCGGAGAACTGCTAGATGGGCCGGGAGGTAGGTGGAGGGTACTGGAGGAGTCTCTGGCGGCACCTGTACAAGTCCCAGGATGTGACCTCTCTCTATAACCTGAGTAATTCAGGCATGTGAAGTGATAGTTCTCCACTGACTGAGATGGAGGGAGATCTGACCTCTGACTACCACCTCTTGGTCAAGGACCGGAAGAGGGGGTCTGGTAAGAAGTCAAGCAGAGGTGGATCCAGCCGCTGGTGCTAATCCGTCGCCCCTGGCTCACTCTGCAGTACTGCCGGGGTTGCGCAAGGCAGAGGAGGTCTTTCACTTGCCCTGGGAGTGGAAGCCTGCTTTGGACTTGTGAGACACCTTATGAAAGGGTGGGCGTTGTCTGCTCCTAGGCTGCGTATGGACAGACTTGATGGCCCTACTAGAAGCCTATAAGTCATTGATGATTTTATGGATATTTGGCCCAAATAACTTGGAGCCTTTAAAGGGGGTATTTAACACTTTCTGATGGATGTCTGCTGCAATACCCAAGATCCTCAGCCAAGAGTGCCTACAAAGGCAAATGCCTGTGGTAGCTGCCCTGGCACCAGTGTCAGAAATGCCATATAAAGCCCGAGGAGATGCTTACTAATGTTCTCAACGGTCTGTAAGCATTTGAGAGCCTCCTGTTTCTGGCAACATTCTGGGAGGGACTGGGCAGCTGCCTTGCCCTTCCTCCAGATGGTGTTTTGGTACTTAACCATATGCAAAAGATAGTTAGAAATCCGAAGCCCAAGGGTGGAGGAGGCAGAGGCACTCTTGTCCCAAAGGTCAATCCGCCTGGATTCCCTGTCAAGGGGAAAGGAGCAAAGGTGCTTGGTCACCTTGGACCTGTCGTGTGCTGCTTTAATGGCCATGGAATCGGTCTCAGGCGGGGCAGCATAATAAGGCAGGCCTTGCAGGCATGACAGAGCTTATCTGCCTGGCAAGGCATGGCAGGAACCATGTCTGGCCTATGCCAGGCCACAGTAGTTACATTCCTCAAGGCAGAAAGGACAGGAGGAATGGCCTTAGGGGGAGATTTTGGGATCTCCAGGAAGTCCACCAGGTCCCTTCTGGAGGCATCCTCCTCCTCCTCCTCTGTGTGAAAGCCCATGGCTGAGGACAGCTGCTTTATCACATTAAAGAAAGTAGGGTCTTCAGGAGGGGACCTGGGAATATGTTTAACAGAGTCATCGCTAACTGAAAATGCAGTGGACCTGTCTGAGGAAAGAAGCTCCTCCTCATCCTTTTCCTCGGGTAGAAGTTGGTCAGGATGGTATTCCTTCTTGATGTCGACCTGCTCCAACTCGAGGTCTAATGAGCAAGGTATTGATGGCGCCTTATGAGGCATGGACCAAGGAGGCCCAAAGGGGCATCAACGATGAAGGGGCAGTTGACGGCGCTGGGAACCCAGGCCTGTATGAGCCCAACTGGTGCACTAAGGCTGTAGTGATCTGGGTCAATATATAGTTAAGGTCGACGAAGGGTGAGAGATGCGTTGGTGGAGGGGTCGTCAGCACAGGGCACGATGAACCATCCATCAGGACTTGAGAGCCCGATGGCTGTGGGCCTGGGGGAGCACCATGCTTCAACGGAGGGGCTGGCATCAACAAGACAAGGGTCGATGGACTGCGGGATGATGACCCCGAGGGTCGACGGCCAGACTTCCTGAGCAGTGGGAGGCGACACTGCCATTAGGGGCCTGATAGGAAGAGAAGACTGGGCAGCAGAGGACATCAGTGTAGCCACAGCTGACAGTGTGTCCCTGGAGGACTAAGAAGAAACAGTCAGGGAGTGGGAGCATCACCAGGGGAGCGGTCCCATTCACAGTCTTTTTTGTGACTTTTCTCCAGAGGATCTGTCTCAGGCCTTGGAAGCCTGGGAGTTCGATGAACCCACTGGCGACTGGGAAGGAGGGACCCTGGAGGACCCTGCCCAGAAATGGCTACCTGTTACTACATGAGGAATTTCTTCAAAGTCTTTTTGCTTTGCCTAAAGCTTGTTTGGTTGAATTTCTGTCAGCGCTCACAGTCACAGACGTTGTGATCAGGCCCAAGACAGCAAACAGAGGTTATGGTCATCTGAGGAGGCGATCTTCTTTCTGCAGTGACAGAAAAGAGAAGTGGAGGGAGTAACTCTCGACATAAACAAGGTAAAGAAATCTCTTATTTAAAAGCGATTCAAAAAGCTAGAGTGGAAGAAAAATCGTAGGCAAGATGGCGCAAAACTGCACCGGCGCTTCTTCGGAGACCCATGCGAACAGAGTCAACAGCCAGAAAGAATTGAGGAGGGCGCAGGGGTGCTCATGCCTTTATAGGGTTGGGCGGCCTCAGTGGTACTGCTGAAAAATCTTACATGTGGATCCTGTTTCACCGACGGTGAAGTTCCTACAGTGTGACCTGATAACTGAGATACCCTGAAGATCAAACTGATCTTCTATTTCTGGTGTCCTTCCAGGTGTGCAGCAGATATCCTCAGCTGCACAAGATGGAATCCATAAAACAAGGCCCAAGTACGAAGAATAACATTAACAGCTAATTTTCTAGAAAAGTCCTGCTGAGCAGGGAGCAGTGTACCAGAGAAAAGACAGATTATAAAGACTGTGTGTGTGTCTGTCTCTCTCTCTGTGTGTGTGTAAAGGGGCGTGTCCTACTGTACACTCAGTCTTCTCAATCTGTCCCAGCTGAAAAGGTATTACAGCCCATACCATTGCTGCCCGCTCATAGGAGCTGAAACACAAGCCAGTTATCACTTTTCAATCTGTCCCAACTGAAAGAAGAGGGCATCTCATACCATTACTGACTGATCATAAGAGCCAAAATGAAGACAGTTACGAATGAAGTACACTGAGGAGTCCCAAAGAGGATGAAACACGTTTATTTATTTATTTAGCTTTTGTTGACCGGGTAAGTGCACTAGACAAATCCTGCCTATTTTCAGGCACGACCCGGCGGAGGGGGATACAGATGAATGCCAACTGACCTTGAACCAGATTAAGCTGTTGATATTACATGTTGACACATGTCTGCACTTTGTCATTCTCAGCCTTAGCTGCATCAGACATACAAGCCTATTACGCATGTTCTGGTGAAGCCTTGACAGCCTGACTTACATGTAGACTTGCATACTCATTATGCCTTGCTCTGGAAATGAGGCTTGCAAGTATGTGTATGATTTGGAGAGATGCACAAAAACCATGCAAGTTTATTTTTATGTAGATGTCTTCAATAGCAAGCAAAAATGTGTGGTCTTTTGTTTTATTTTATAGAATATCATTAGTATGCTGCGGCCAGTATTATATTGTCTCCCTCCTTGAAATACAGAAATTTAGAAATGTGCAAACCACTGGAAAACTATGCCACTGATATTTGTTTATATTAAATGTGAACCAAGAAACAGAATGTTAAAAAATGTATTTCACAGATTAAAATCACAGTGACTTTTTTTTTTGTTAGCTGAAAACTATGTCAACGTATTCTGAGATACTGTAGGTAACCACCCAGTCCCCTGGGGTTGCTAGAATCCTATCATTATTATTGTTAGGAAGGTAGCAGGCAGCTGGCAGGTAGCTCATTAAGGGCTTCTTACATAATGATGTCATTGTTTAGTCAGCTAGCCTGAGGGAAGAATGATTAGATCATTCGGAACTCTCGCAGCAGCATAAGCCACACTGGTGGACAGCTGCTCTGGGGAGCTTAGAATGTTCAGATCTATGTAGTCAGTTGTTCAGTGAAGAGGTGAGAGTGGCAGAAGGACTGCCAGAGGGGCTCCGAGGTGAGGGCCCACCATTTCTCACCCTAGTGGAGTGTAATTTCCAGCTTCCAGTGAAGTGGTGAAGACCACTACTACAGTAGGATTTCCTAATTTCTACTCCCAGTGAAGTGGAAGGAACTGTTCATTCTCGGTGGACTCAAGGGGCAATCCGCTGAAGGTTATGTGTGTGTTTCAGCTGCCTTGTAAAGGAACTTTGAGAGACTTGATCTGCTACTCAGGAGAGTGCAGTTTATTCTTGGTCACCCCAGTGAGCGACAGATTTAAAGTGTGGGACCTCTAGCATTTCAGTGGGAAATAGAGGTTTCAATGGTGTAACCCTGAAGAATGGCAAAGTCTGTCTGTTGGCACGAACAGTGAGAGGAACACCATCTGAAAGCTGACAGGGCAAGGCTTCCTGGTTCGTAAAGGGCACCAGTTATACTGGAGCAAGGGCTAAGCTGCAGGTTTAGGTGTGTGGCCGAGTTTCACATAATTGCACCTATGTTCGCAGAAGAGTTCTGAGTATGTGGCTTAGATTCACTAAATGACAGTCATTGCACGAAAATGTTCGGGTGCATGGCCAGGTGTCCACTACATGCAACACTGGGAAATGGGAAAAATATGTTCTTTGTGTGTTCATGAACTGTACTGCATGCAAGGAGAGTTTGTGAAATGTACCTCCCCTGCCTAGACCGACCCTTGGGGCTCCACTTCTACTTTAAATTTCCATATGTAGAATAAAGCCATACTGCACAATCCCAGTTACTGTTCTGGACATTCCAATTATTGCTTCTGGTTGTTGGATTTACCGAGGCCCGCTCAGCAGGTTAGATCTTGATGTGCCAAGCAGCCTCCACCCAGGACCTGGGTTGTGATTTTAACACAAGGTTCGTGTTGTTTTGTTCTCGTACCCCCACCTCTCTCTTCCTGTAGAAAATGAGCTGGGTATACATCCTAACGCCAAGGGTGGTACCACCCTTTTGTAAAGTAAATGGTATGCCAGTAAGTGGGTACCAGTGTTCCAGATTTTAATTGGGGGGGGTGGGGAGAGAGATGCCAACCTGTAATAAGTGGCCGGGGAGGGTTACACATACATCAAATGTGCTTCAACATGTCTTGTTTATGTCAGGCTCACCCTAAGCTTTAATAAGTTACTAACCCTAACTATTCTGAGGATTTATGGGATTCTCAGTGCCTTGGGAGCTTTCCTTATTATCTGGCTGAGGAGTGCTGCACTGCCCAGACAGATCTGGAGAGGACTGCTCGCCTAAAATTCCGTGAAGGACGCGTAGATACTGTACATCTGGACATGCCTGTTTCTACTCTCCTGGGAGAAGGGGTCTCTTGCAGTTTGGGTCTTTTCTCTGGGAATAAGTTACTGTTTCCAGTCCCTACTGTAGAGCTCATTGGGACTGTAGATGAGGGATCTTTGTTAACCCTTTACTGCCAAAACTTGAAACTAGATGTACCTTCTCCTGGTCCACCAACAGTATGAGGATAAGAGGCGTAAAACTAGCATTGGTCTTGCTACTGCAGAACAGACATAATGTACCATATGAAGACTGTCTTTAGCTTTTGTTACACACTTTGCACTTCTTATTGAAAGAAAAGGGCCAGCAAAACGCCATGGTGTAATTTTTTCTTACCTAGCAAGTTAAATAATGTCTGCATCAGATATAGCAACATGCATTAGAATTTTGAGCAGCTGCGTTAAATTGTAGGAACTTTTGTGTCTAGTACACACTGCGTTAATTTGTACACTTTTTTGTATCATTCTGTGAAATTGTGTCAGTTTCAGCCTAACTGCATCATTTTTGTACACAATGCACCACAATGTGTCCCCTCCCAAAAATTAAAAAAAAATACCGAAAATGACACAAATGCTGTACAAAATTACACAATGTGTGTTAGTACAAGAAGACATTGGACAAAAAAGTCTGACAATTCTAGCCACAAAAAAGTGTTACCCTCTTGTGGGAGGACCTTATCACACTCACATTTATGAGAATGGTCCTTAAACTTACCTAAACTGGAGGAGAAAAAAAGCAAACAGAGGACACCGAGGGAGGGAGGGAGGAGGAACTGTCCTCAGAAAAAAAAAAAAAAAAATTCATCAGCGGCAGCCAGACTAGCAGTTAGATGGAGAATTGTCAAGATAAATATGTTTATCTGACATCTTATACTTTTAAAATAAAAATGGTAGAACACACAGATGTTCAACAGGAATGAACAAAAAGGCATACTTTAAATGTAAACTTCTGCTTCTCAGAAACAAACAGGATTCTCTACTAAGAATTAATACAGTGAAAAAAACAAAACAACAAAAGTTACTAAGTACTCTTCAAGCAGGAGAGCTCTCGGGCTTTGCAATTTGTTCCTTTGACACACCAAACAACTGAGAGAAAATAAGTAGGTTCCAGCATCTGCATGGTCAGGTATTGACTGTAGCAGCAGTGCTGGATCCCTTAGCCACCAACCCTTAAATTTCCACTCGCATATTCTCTTGCTTCGAACAGTCACACCTCGCGTTTCTACTGTGCCGCAGTTGCTCCCTAAGATTTCACTGTAGCAAGCAATGCTCTTTTATGCTCAATTTAACCCTGTCATTGCCCTCCTAAGATATTTTATTTATTTCTTGAAATGTTTCACCAGGAGGACACACTGAACAACAAGTTGCTCATCTCCCAGTGCAACCTGGGGGGAGGGGTTACTTAGGGTTGAGAAGGATGATCGGTTACAATAGTATGTGGGTAGTATAAACAATACAACATTGTAAGACTGTGCAACAGCTGGAACACAAGGTATTGTACAATAAACAGTAGTGGAACACTGGGTAAATTACAATACGTATCCAAAATCATACAAAAGAATATAAACATACAAAACAATAATAATGCGATAGAACCATTTATAGTGCATGAGTGTACCAGGAGCAGGCTTGAGGTAGTACGCAAGTGCTGTTGGAGTAAAAAGGATGGGGTTAGGTTGTGCACTCTGGTGACCCAGAAGAGCAGGTGGAGGGGGGGAGAGGAAAGAACTGAATATGAGGAGAAGGGGTAGCTATTCCTGATTTCCCTTCAGGATGTTAAGATCCCTGACGGGGTATAGTAGAAAGGCAGAAACTGGGGATGGGTATTAAGGTGGGTTAAAGCAGAAACTGCTGAGGGAAAGGTAACTGTATAGTGCAGAGGTAAGGGAGAAGCTGGAGGAGGAGGGAATTCCAGATTTTAGGGAAACAATGGTCGAAACCAGTCTGATCGATGAGGGTGGAGCAGCGAAGGACCGTCAAGGTGCGGGCATAATTTGATCTGAGAGAGTGTATGGGGGATGTGGAGTACAGGGAGAGGATGAGAGATAGGAGGAGAGCCCACCGAACCAGAATTTAGAAGTTAGTTTGGCACAGTGAGAGACGCGTCTGTGAGATAGTGGAAGGAAGGTTAGAGAGCAACAGAGTTCACAGTGGTGGGAGCGGGAAGGGGAAGTCGATAGAAAAGCAGCAGAAGAAGTTAAAGAGAGTGTCCAACTTGGTCAGGGAAGATTTGGGAGCAGCACCATAGACTACGTCACAGTAGTCAAAGATGGGGAATATCATCTTCTGGACAATTTCGCGCCATGCAGTCAGCGGGCTGCTACTACGATTCCTATACAGAGCACCAAGCTTGGGACGCAGTTTCTTCAGGATAGAATCGATATGCACAGATAAGTTGAGGTGCTGGTCCAGTCAAACTCCCAGATATCTAAATGAGGAGGTGTCCTCCAAGATGGTCCCATCAAGGGTGAGGAAGGTGGGTAGGGCCTGGAGCCTAGAGAGTATCTGCCTGGTGCCAAAGATCACTGAGACTGTCTTCTTGGCATTTAGAAAAAGGTGGTGAGAAGCAAACCAGAACTGAACTTGGTTGAAGTCATGCTGTAAGCTGGTTTGCACAGCAGCAGGGTTTTTGCCGGAACTGTACAAAACAGTATCGTCAGCGTACATGTGGATAGAAGAGGATGAGCAGGCTGTAGGAAGATCATTAAGGAAAATGGAGACGAGTAGGGGGCCAAGCACTGAGCCCTGAGGGACACCAGTGCTAATGGAGAGTGGAGAGAAGATGGAATCAAGGGTTCTCACCGACTAGGTCCTGCCATGAGGTAGGATTTAAACCAGTTGGTAGCTGATGGAGCAAGGCAAGCTGAGAAGAGTGAATCAAGATGCAGGGGATGGGAAACAGTGTCAAAAGCGTGGGCTAGGTCAACAAAGATGGCCGAGGTGATCAGGCCATCGTCCATCCCTGAAATGATGGAGTCAGTAAGCCTGAGGAAGGAGGTGGTTGTTGGGTGGTTGTTCCGAAAACCAGATTGCAAGGGGGTGAAGAAGGAGGAATCATAGAGGAAGGGCGATAGTTAAGAGAGAGATGAAAATGACGTACCTACCGTAATTCTTGATCTTCTCTTGTATCTTCACCATTCATTACTGCTTGGGTTAGTGCCGGAGGCGTGCACCCGCTATGAGAGTTGTTTTTTTTTTGGAGTCGGCTCCAACGGCGCCGCCCTCGAGCACGACACACTGCAGCCGTTAGGTGCCGCAGACTCCTCCTCTATCTCAGTTCTGGTAGCCGGAGAGGCGAAAATAAAGGGTAAGAAAAAAGGAAAGCGAGGCAAGAGAGCCGAGGGACAGAAAAAGGAAAGGATATAAACTGAAAAAGGTACAAGCCGGTAGAGAATAGACAGAGGAGAGAGAATTCCTACCCTAAGGGACCGCACGGCCTCCTTTCCGGGGCAGCTCTAGGGGAGGAACAGAGAGAGGGAAAGAGAAAGAAGAAGAAGAGGAAGCATGTTGAGAGGGAGAACAGTGCCCATTGAGCATTGGTTGAGAGGCTTATAGGCTCGAGACCAACAAGGGAGCAAGAATCCCAGTTGCTAGGACTGAGGGAAGGTTTGACCGAACCACCTGAACAGATTCGAATGAGGGCAACATCTCTGAACTCTCAACATGCCAAGTCCCTACATCCTAGCTGAGGGCTCCTAGACTGCCCGGGCAGAACCTGTTCCGGGAAGAGCGCCCACCCAGGAAGGGGACTAAGTTCCTTAGCACCTTATTAAGTGCTAACACAGCAGTGTATGGGAAAGACTATGCCTTCTCGAAGGCAGCTTTGTATGAAATAGAGTGGAACTCAATCAGACTCCTAAGGCAAGGCAAGCAGGCGCTCCAGAGCTGACAAGTTCAATCAGCAGCTAGAAGACCTCAAAAAATATACCTGCCAGGATTCTAAATTTTGCGAGGCGAGTCAGGCATGGCCTCTTAGCTGTGAAACTGCACAACCTGAAGAAGGTATTTGAGGAATGCACCCTAAGGGCGGTCAGAAAGAGTTCCCTCAGAATAAGAGAAAAGTACAACCGTGCTCGTTCCTCTTTACCTTGAGGAAAAAAGGAACCATTCATAAAGAATGGGAACAGAAAAAATTTTTTTTTTCTTTTTTTCATAAAGCCAAAGGAAGGAAGAGCAGCGAGCGGAGGGAGGCATACAGAAGGAGGCCACTGAGGGGAAGTTGGGTGGGTATCAGTAATGAATGGTGAAGATACAAGAGAAGATCAAGAATTACGGTAGGTACATAATTTTCATATCTTCCCTTGTCAATCTTCACCATTCATTACTGCTTGGATGAGTACCAAGCCCCCCCCCAGAAAAGGGGGTAGAACCCTGAGGGAACAAAACCCCCAGCCTCCTGCTGGTGAGAAACAGAAGGGGAAGACCCTGGGCTAATCGAGAGAGAAGACTATGGGGGAGAAGAGATAGGAGGTGCCCCCCCCGAGGACGGGGAGACGGAGGAAGCCCCTGCAGTAATCTCCTAGCTCTGGAGGAAGAGGCGGGTCCCTGGGCAGAGGCGAATCAGCCTACCCAGGTCAGGGGTGACAACCTTGATAGACAAAGCCATGCCGTCCGCCTAATGCAGATCGCTGTCCCTAAGCCTGGAAGCCACCTCACTGGCGTCATAAGATGCCCTTGGTGTCTACCAGCTCCAGGCCTATAGCAGAGGGCAATAGCTTGTCTGGTTTGCTCCGTATCAGGCACTGATGCTAAGATCTGAGGCGCATCAACCACAAATGCCTACTGTAGGCAGCCTTGATGAGCCTGATGAGATGCAATGCAAGCCGCCATACGAGAGGAAGAACACTCTTACCCCCACCGGTCGGTGTAGAGAATCCAAATCCGTGGACGGTCCTATACAGGCGGCGGCGCCCAGAGGGAGTCTCCAGGTATACCAAACCCGAGGGCGGGTTGGGGAGAGTACCCAGGGATTCCGAAGGGGCACAATATCTTCATTGACAGTCTGCCGGGGCTGGAGAAGGGGCAGCTGGTGACTGCCAGGAACGGATAGACGCCTCCTGGAAGGGGATAGGCCAGGAAGGTACCACCAGGTGCTGGGCACTGAATTCTCCAAGGAATTCACGCGTCTCCCGTTCGGCATTGTCTCGCCTAACGTAGGAGATTCGAAGATCCCTCATCATCCTCTAAAGGAATCGCTGATATTCAGTGAAATCAGCATCAGAGGAGATATGAGCAGAGGGTTCCTCTCCCTCAGAGGAGGGAGACGAGGATGATGGAGAGCTCGAGTGTCCAGAAGATTCTTGCGGCGGTGGGGATGGGAAGACCGCTCATTCATACACCTGACATATGAGGGAAGCCCGCAGAACCTCTGAACTGTTCCCAGGATAACGGGCCCGCAGGGACCGACATGGCCTGGAAGAGCGGGGTGGCTGCAGAGGCAGGAGATGGGCACCTATGAAGAGGCAACTGTCCTCTGCTAGGGCTCTGAAATCCGGAGAACGGAGCCCGAGCTGGTGGGATTCTGGACAACAGACCAGGTCGCAAAACGGAACCCTGGGGAAGCGAAACCTGGAAGAGCCCAGAAGGGGATCCTCCCCTGTGACGAACCTGGGAATGCATGGATCCAGAAGGGCAGCCCACAGCAAAGCCGCCAGAGGTGACCCCGGGGTCCAAGAGGGAAAGGCGGGGCCCAGCGCTACGGCTCCTAGCCACCCCCTGAGGGGTGGCCGGCAGAGACCGCGACGACTGCACCCCGCCCCTCGACCCCTCGGACTCCGAGAGCACCCTCCTCCTCAACCCCAGTGTTCTCCCACCCCGAGTGGCTGCAACAGCACCACGGAGGGTAGCTGTCACGAGCCCCCCAGGAGGGAGAGCCCCTCCCTCTGCCCCCACTCCATCGCCCCCCAGGGACCCAGGACCACCCCTAGCCCGAGGGCCCTCAGGGAGGACAGCAGCGGGAACAGCGGAAGAGGCCCGCTGGGCCGCCTAACTCCACGTGCCACCGAGGACCCGACTCCAAGAGTCAGGCTGCCAGGATGGGTCACGTCTGAGTCATCGACCTCGAAGAGAAGAGACCAGCTGGACCACAATACTAGCAACCCGGGTCCCGGTGAGCAGCGCCGGGTGCCAGAGATGGCGCCGGACGACCTCGGCCCACCCGCACCCACTAGGCCCGGTCCGGCTCACCATCGGCGCTGGCTGGGCCCAGGCGCCGCCCTCGGATCGGAACCCGACCAGGCGCCGTCAGGAGAAGCGGACGGGCCTGGCGCTGCAAGTGGTACGCCAGCAGCGCCATCTCGATCACGGCGCCACTAGCAGCCGGGATCCGAGCGGCACCAGAGGGCGGCGTCGAGGGTCCACCGGTGCCGGGCCCAGCAGGCGTGGGCCTCGACACTGGGGTGACTGCCTAGGTGGTGTCCCCGCTGCAGCCCCGCGACGTTCCTCCGACACCGCAAAAGAAGCTTCCTCTTCGGCAAGAGAAGAGGAGGAAGCCTCCTCCTCCACGGACCATATAGGCTCGAGAGGACCGGAGGAAAGACCTAGGAGACCTTACCAAGAATCTCGAAGCGCCGTCCCCCGAAGGTCGGCGGGGCCTTGCCGATCTTGAACGCGCGGACTTCGAGGACACGATGGTCCATGGAGAAACAGGCATCGCATGCGTCCATATCGTGGTTGGGTCCCAGGCAACGGAGATAGACATCATGCCGATCCATGGCCGGAATACCGGCCACAGGAGCACCCGGCGCGCCAGGGCCTGACCCTTCGATTCACGTTCTGCCCGAACCTGACATGATCTGCGAACTAAATAAGACAAAAAACAGCAACAAAGCACTTGGCGGCGTCGATAGAAATAAAGAAACGGTCTTACCGGGAGACGGCGTCGAGTGAGTACCACTAGAGAAAATGAGGAGTCTTGTGACGCAGAACAGCTTCAACTACCGCGCAGCAGGTGCAGCCTCGACAGCGGGAGAAACAGAACTGAGATAGGAGGAGGAGGAGCCTGTGGCACCTAACGGCCGCCTCTCGCGCATGATGCAGTGCGTCGCGCTCAAGGGCGGCGCCATTGGAGCCGACTAAAAACAAACAAACAAAAAATCAACTCCCGTAGCGGGTGCGCGCCTCCGGCACTAACCCAAGCAGTAATGAATGGTGAAGATTGACAAGGGAAAATCTAAATGTTCTTGAAGTTTGGCAAGGGTAGGAAGGAGGGAAATGGGGGATAGTTGCCAGGAGAGGATGTGTCACCACCCTTGGGGAGAGGAAGTACTACAGCGTGTTTCCAGGATGAGGGTACTTGGGCAGAAATAAAGGACATCTTCTCTTACAAGGTGTGTTTTTATTACAGCTGTGCTAAGCAAGTCATACTAGTGAATGTCAGGCTCTTTTTGACAATCAGTCCTACCTTACCTGCTTAACAACAAACTAGCCTTAAGAATTGTTCCTTCCTTGCTTCTGAAAGCGATGCCTGGGCGGAATTTTTGCTGCATGATAAGAATCTATCTCAAGACAGTGGCAGAACTCTGTCACTCAAACAATACTTTTGTTGCTTTAAGGCAGCACAAAAAAAAACAAAAAAAAAAAAAACATATGTATTTATAGGGGCCCTTGTCCATACGTGTCAGCTTGATGTGTACAGGTTTGGGCCAACAGATTCAAATTCCATGCAACAATATGAGTCAAAACGGGTTGATAAAACTCAATGTATATCAACATGGGCAGTGGCATTTTTCAAAAAATATTGGTGCGTGTTAACTTATGACTGTTATTTTGTGCTGATTCCAAGATTTCATTAAAAAAATAAATAAATAAGTATCGAGCCCCACTACTTCTAAAGTTTACCTTTCTAAAGATAGTTTCTTTGAGAGGTACTAACTTTGGAAGCATAAGCACCAGGAACAAAACAAAAGCTTGCAGTCTGCACAACATATCTAAAGCCATATTGATAGTTTCCCTGGCATCTGCATATCATACCTACTGTAAGCCACATTGATACAGTTTCTCTGCATTGGCAAGAGTCGAAACATGTCGATACATGTATTTATGTGTGTACAAAGATGTTTTTATACCCATAGCGCATGGAAACTTTGACACAGCTCAGGCACATAGCGCTGATTACAAGTTTTCAATAAAATAAAATTAAAATCTTTGAGTACGTCTCCTCCATTAGTCCATACCTTTGGTACTATAGGTGCCAGGCACTAGGAACACATAAAGTTTTGCTAACTGGGGGCCGTCCACAATGAGTCATGTGTCAGCGTCTATACAAACATGGGTGGCTCCATCACTCCTCAGTTCTTCTGCCGCCGATCAGTCTCACTGGACTTGCTGAAGGAAATGTCAACTAGCTTTCACTGTTTATTCTTTTTACATTAACTGTTTACTTTGTCATCTCTGCATGACACTGAAATCAAAAAACCCTTTATTTTGGTATTATGAGTGCGGAGATAACATTTACAAAGAAGACGCACATGAGGTCCATGTGTGCTGTTTGGACCAGTCTCACAACATGCAGACTTGTGAGATTTGCCAGAACTTCAACCAGGATATAAGTCGACACGACAACAAAGCCCTAGAAAACTGCCTTCTTATTAAAACTAACTGTCATGGAGAAGGAACAGGGCCCAAAATCTGTTGCAGCCTCGCTCTCGGCCAAGAAGTGCTGTCAAAGTGAAGGTCAGAGACAGGGAGCATCTGTCGTCAAGACCCTCCTCATCTTCTGGCCATAAGCATACACACAGAGATAAAAAGAAATCTACTTCGCTGGCAAGGTCCCGGCTGCTGCTGTTATAAGGTAATTCTAATGTGTCAGACTGCTTTGGCAGCATTGACTACACCCCCACACCCCCCTCCAGACTGTTGATGAGACATCAAGGTCAGAGTCTGGCTTAGGTGCTGCCATACCTACTAATGATGGTACACGGGATCGTCATCTGGCCACGGTCCGTCACTGATACAAATAATTTCTGCCCCTGGCCAGGGCGACGTCGACTCTCAAGTTGTGCTGGCATCATTTTCAAAGATTATACAACGCACTCTGCCTGGCTTACCTATGCAGGCAGTTATACCGCAGATGGGGCCTCGCAGCACTCAAATGCTGTCAAGGACTACTACCAGCACATCACAGAATTCTGGTCAGCAGCCAATGGGCTGGCATCACAGACACCCCCCGCAGCCCCCGATGTCAATGACGAGGTAGAATATAATCCTGACCTCATGGTATTTTGGAATTAAGAGGAGGGATATGAGGGAGAACAATATATAGCACCTAGATCTAAGTTCTACCCTTTAATCCTGCAGTGAGGACTCAGTGTTCTCCCCCCGAGGATCCTACTTTTCAAGCAATGATGCAGAAAAAATGCAAACTGCCATGGTCTTTGTTGTGGAGAAGGAAGACTCCATAAAAATAAATCTTACGGAATTTTTCTGCTTCTGGCATTTGTATGAGGAGATACTGTCTCAGCATTGCTGGTTTTGCAAATGATGTGCAACAAGCACTTTTAATTGCCCCTTTTAGAGAGACAAAACTGTTCGGTTATGATCTTGAAAAAGCCCTAAGAGGTCTTCAAACTTCAAAAATGGCTCTAAGGTCAGTTAAATACCTGTATCCCACTCCTGCTAGGAGGTGTGGGAGGGGATCCTTTCATAAGCATAGAAATCTGATGGCAGAAAAGGACCCCCCTCTGGACCATCGAGTTTGCCCCTTCCCCCCCTCCACTCATCACCTATGTCAGGGACCTCCCCAATTCTTGTCAACCCCTTATTTCTGTCCCATGCCCTCTTGAATCCCTCCACCGTTTCAGCCTCACCACTTCCTCCGGTAGTTTATACCAGGCCTTCACCACTCCCTCCGTGAAGTAACATCCCCTCACGTTGCCTCAATCTCCCCCCTTCTAATCTTAGACTATGCCCTCTAGTTTTAGACCCAACTTTCCTTATAAATAAGCTCCCTTCCCTCACCTTATTAAGCCCCTTCACGTGCTTAAGTTTCTATCATGCACCTTCTAGTCTCCAATGTGTACAGATCCAATTCCCTACACCTCTTCTCATATGGCTTCCCCTGCATACCATGCACCATCTTGTCTGCCCTTCTCTGAACCCTCTCAATCCTCTCTATGTTCTTGCATAGGTGTGGTCTCCAGAACTGGACCCCGTACTCCAGGTGAGGCCTCACCATGGTCTTATAAACAGGCATCAGTTACCCCCCCTCCTTCTGCTAGTTATGCCCTCCCAATGCATACCAACATTTCATTTGCCTTTCCCACCGATTTGTTGAATTGGTTACCTGATATTATAATTCCCAGATCTCTCTCCTGCTCCGTTGGCTTAATTACCCCCAAGAGTGTAAGCGGTTTGCGGGTTTTTACACCCCATGTGCATCACTGCACACCTTTTGGCATTGAATTTCAGCAGCCAAATTTCCGACCACCCTTCCAGAATCCTCAGGCCCTCCCTCATGGCCTCCACCCCCCTGGGGTGTGCACCCTATTGCAGATCTTCGTATCATCTGCAAATAGACACCCCCCTCCAGACCTTCCGTTATATTGCTGATATAGATATCAAAAAGGAGGGGTCCCAGTACCGACCCCTAGGGCACCCTACCCGTCACCCCCATCTGCCTGCAATGTATGCCATTAACCACCACCCTCTGGCTTCTGTCCCTCAACCAGTTTTCTACCCACCCAGTTATTTTCTGTCCCATCCCTAAGCTTTCCAGTTTATTTACTAGCCTTCTGTGAAGCACGGTGTTAAAGGCCTTACTTAAGTCCAGATAGGGCATGTCCATCGCCCTTCCCTGATCAACCACCTTCGTCACCCAATCGAAGAACTCTATTAGGGTTGTCTGACATGACATCCCATTTGAGAAGCCATGCTGCCTCTCGTCCTGTAGGCCGCTGTCCACCAGGTAGTTTATCACCCTTTTCTTTATTAGTACCTCTATCACCTTACCCACCACCGAGGTGAGGCTGACCGGATGATAATTCTCTGCCTTCTCTCCCTCCTTATGCAGTGGCTCCAAATCAGTCTTCTTCCAGTCTCTTGGCACACACCCTTTATCTAGTGATAAGTTAAACAACCTCGTCAGAGGTGCTGCCAGGTCTTCCCTCGATTCCTAGAGTACCCTTGGATGCAAGCCACCTGGCCCCATTGCCTTGTTCACCTTTAACCTGCCTAGTTCCTCTCTTGCCCTGTCCTCACTGAACAGTCTAGAATCCACCCTTCTGTCTTCCCTACCCCCTCCCTCTCAACTCGGGCCCTTCCTCCCCCTCCACCGTGAAAACCGAGCAGAAATAGTTATTAAGCACCTCTGCATTCTCAAAGTCCCCCTCCAGTTGTATTGCTCCCTCTCCCCTCAACCGTACTATCCCCTGCCTTGCCTTCCTCCTTTCCCACACATACCTAAAAAGTTTACCCCCTTTTGCCTGCTTATGACAATTTTCTCCTCCATGTCAGCTTTGGCCTTATCTTCTGTCCTGCACCCTCAGCTTCTCCTGGCCTCCTTCACTCTGGGTCATCTTCTATGTTTTGAATGCCCTTTTCCTCTCTCTAATTGCCCCCCTACAACTTCCTAGTAAACCAGAGTGGCCTCTTCCTATTTTTGCTCTTTCTTACCTTCCTAATGCAAAGTTCAGTGGCTTTCAGTAACCCCTCTTTAACAGAATCCTATAGTTCCTATACATCTCCTATATTCCCCTTCCCACCATTTCTTTCCTAAATATCTTCCTCATTCTGGTAAAGTCCGTCCGTCTGAAGTCCATTACCCTCGTGCTGGTCTGATTTGACTTCCTCCCTGTCTTCACCCTGAATCTCACTGTCCTGTGATTGCTTGTACCTAAGCTGCCCCCCCCCCAACAACCTCTTCAACACTTTTCCCATTTGTGACGACCACGTCCAGTATGTCATCGCCCCTAGCGGGCTCCCTAAGCAGCTGTTGCATAAAAGCACCTTGTAGCACTCTAGGGTTCCTCTGTTCCTGGCTGCTGCTGCCAGGATCTTCCAGTTCACATCGGGGAGGTTTAGATCCCCATTAGCTTATGCCCCCCCTTGAGAGCCATCCATTCAACCGTCTGCATCAGCTGCCTATCCCCTTCCTCTCCCCGCAGAGGAGGTCTGAATATCACCCCTAGCCTAGCCTTAATGATGCTCCAGTCAATTTATCCAGTGTGACCCACAGGACCTCCATTTCCCCTTGCTCCTCCTGCCCTTCTGTTGCCCTGTCGTCCTTGATGTACAATGCCACGCCTCTTTCTTCCAGTCTTGTCCTTTCTAAAAAGTCTGTACCCCAGGACATTTGTCTCCCAAGTAGGATGCTCTGACCACCAGGTCTCAGTTATTGCCACGATGTCCAGTCCCTCGTCCACCATAAGGGTCTCCAAGTCCACCATTTTGTTTCCCAAACTCCTGGCATTTGCGGATAATCCTTTACACCACATACCCCCTACTTCACTGCCTTCCCCTTCTACCCTTCCCCTGGTCATGCTTTTCTCTAGCTCTCTATCTCCATCCTGGGGGAAGGCCGAATACCTCCCAACTGTTTTGCCTCTGAGTCGACTTTGCCTTAACCTCCCCCTGAATTCAGTTTAAATTATATGTTCTTTCGATGAACTCCCCTAACTTCCTCTTTAGTGCTGCTGATCCCTCCTTGCTCAGGTGCAGTCAGTTAAGGGAGTACAGGCTCTCGTCTTCCCATGTTGATCCCCAGTCTCCCACCAGCCCAAACCCCATCTGCTTGCACCAAACCGCCAGCCACTGGCTGAATTCCTGAATCCTCTGCTTCCTTGATGTGCTTGCTCTTGGCATAGGCAGCACCGCTGAGAAAGCAATAGATTAGACTCCCAACTACAAAACCTGGAAAGCTCACCTGAATCTCGCCTGTACCTCCTTTAGACTATTCCCCTCCAGATCGTTGGTGCCCAGGTGCAGCACCAAGTAAGGCCTCCCACTGTGCTGTTTATCGCATAAGGGAATGTTGTGCCTCACCACAAGTGCCGCCATTCCCCGCATGCACTCAACCCAAATTGCACTACTCCAATCCCCCTTGCCACCCCATCCGATTCCCATAATTACTGAGTCACCTATTAGCAAGACCCTTCTACATCTTTCCCTCTGCTTGTACCTTATAAGCGTACTAACAGAAGTGAACGTGCCTACTATCAGCAATGCTGTGGAATAGGATGTGGCCCTTTGCTGGGACCCCCTCCCCAGAAGCACATATGAAAGCACCAGAAGCAGTCGGTACTGGTGGCGGTGCCATAACTGGATCCACATGGCTCTCTTCCAGAAACATCCCTAACCCCACAGTTACCTCCAGGGGTGGTTGTGGGGGCAGACTCTCTCTGCATCTCAAAGAATGGGGGAGATAACAACAGACGAGGGGTAATGGAGATAGCTGCAAGAGTGCATGCTCCTCCAGCTCATCCTCTGCCTCTTTCCTGTCATTCTCTGGGACACTTGTCCCTTCTGAAGGATGAAGTCCGGTCTTTATTTCAAAACGGTGCTATAAAACTGGTTCCTCCTCATGACAGGGTTGAATAAGACCTTGTTCCATTTGTTATGCAGAAAGAGTTAAATGCAAGGATCTGTTCTACCCTCTCCTTTTCTGTCTCTTCTCTGTTTGGTTGTGCAACCATATTTTCTAGTGAGACCTAGGAACTGGATCACTTTGTTGGTTTTGCAATTTTCTGCCCCTCGCTATATCTCTGCCTTCACTTGCTGTTCTGTCTTTTCTTCCCCCTTGCATATCTGCAGTTTTAAAAAAAATATGTGAATCTTTATGGGGAAATGTCACTGATACTAGGATCCCTTTGTTTAAAACTGCATAGAATTATACTGCTGAAATGATTGCAAAGCTAAAACTGTATATAGTTATACTATTGAAATTATTGCAAAGCTATTTGGAACTCAAGGGGTTAAACAGAGATGCTAATCAGAAAACTCTCTCCAGAGTTGTCAGCAAGAGGTCAGTTCTGGGTCACTGTTCTTTTTGCTGCACCTGCAAGAAACTGACAAGAACATTTTAGGAGAAACAGGATGTCTGTTAATGAGCAGAGACTGCAAAGACTTATAAAAAAAAGCAGCAATGCTTTTGGCTAGAGAGACAAGAGAGAGACAGAGACAAACTTGGAATTAGAGAGACTCGGGGGAAGGACTGTTTTCTGTGTTTGTACTGCCTTTGTAAATGGTTATACTGAACAATTTTTTTTTATTTTACTGTCATTGGAAAAAATAAAACGCTACTTGTGAATTTTGAGACTGCTCCTAGTTGTCCTATGCTTCCTGACCTGTGCCTCGACGACACTCCTTGAGAGAGGAACAAACGGTTCTATTTCGGATACTTCTTGGCCCTAAAATGGACAGGCGATCTAGGTCCTGTGTTGAATCTCAGGGATCTCAATTTCTGAATCAAATACGAGTAGTTTCAAATGGTATTCCTGCATGCTCTAATCCCCCTTTTGCAAACAGGGGATTGGATTTGTTCTCAGGACATGAAGGATGCATGCCTTCATGTCAAAATCAGAAAATCACACAGGCAACACCTCCCCTTTGTGCTGGAAGCGGAACATTACCAGTTCAGGGTATTACCCTTTGGCTTGTCTTCTGCACCACAGGTATTTACCAAATGCTTGGCAGTAGTGGTGGCAGCCATTCGCAGTGAAGGACTGTATTTGTTCCCCAATCTGGATGACTGGCTCTTGAAGGCCATCTCCAGGAAAGCCTTAATACATACCTTGTATTGGACAAGGCAGCTGTCTTAAGATTTTGGGATCACAGTAAATTTGCCAAAATCAGTAACTGCCAAAGACCGAAGCATATCTAGGGGCAGTCTTTGACACAAAGAAGGGATGCGCTTTCCTGCTACAAGACAGGGCAAACATTTTAGTTGCCCAAGCACAGTTACTATACAGGAGTCACTGTCTCCCGGCGAGACCAATGTTGCATCTCCTGAGGCTTAGGACTGCAACCACTGTAATGGTGCAACTGGCTCACCTACATATGGGAACACCTCAATGGACACTCAGGGTCCAGTGGGATTGGCTGACTGACGACATTGACCGCACAGTTCTCATAACATTCCCACTTTGCAGAACATTGTTATGGTGGATGGATTGCAAAAGCCTATTAAGGGACTTTACGTTTCTTGTACCTGCTCCTGTGCAGATCCTCACACAGAATGCTTTCGGCTCTGTCTGAGGTGCTCACCTTGGCCCCCATCAAACACAGGGGTCTTGGACCAAGGTGGTGGCCAGGTTACACATAAATATCCTGGATATGACAGCTGTCCTTTACAGCCTCTAGACATTCCAGGAGCATCTGTAGCCAGGTCCACTGTTAATACAGACGGACAATGCCTGTGTGATGCATTACATCAACAAATAAGGGGGCACGAATTTTCTCTGAGGAAGGGGGCTGTATCAGCTTAAGTTACTGAGTCAGAACAGAGGGTGAATCTAATTGGGGGTGTGGCTTAGCAGTTTAGTAGTAAAAAAGTAGCTGTCTCCAATTACAGCTTCCTACTGTTTTTAACAAAAGAGAACACTTTGGTTTCAGAGCAAGATACAGCAGTCTAGAACTACAGATTTTTTACTAATTGCCCTCATTCCCACCTCTCCACCCAAAGCCAGTTCTACTTTTATAACCACTGGATTTGACTGACAACAGGAACTTCCTGTTTGGAAGTAGGAAAGGAAGGATCACTGAGACACATTAGTTTCAACCTTGAAGGAACCTAAAAAAATAACGCTTTCTTCCCCACTGGCTGTTGACGGTCTGAATCCAAGCACGGAAAGAGGAGACTACTGAAGACTACAGAAAGTTCCTGTCCCAGAAAAGGAAGGTCGAGAGTTGTAAGGGCACATAGGCAGTAGGAAAGTAAGTATAAAAATACATAGAGGGAGGAGACAGTAAGCATACAAAGCAACAGGAGAGGGGACACAAAATAAGTCAAGATGGGAGTGGTGCAGTGCAATGACTGTGGGGCAGCAGTGTTCCGGGAGACATTCTGGAGGCTGCGATGCTGCCCTGTTTGCAGGCACCTCTCTGGTCTGAGGGAGGAGGTTGCCCATCTCCAGGCTGACCCGGCTAGGAGTCGTGAAACCTCTTCCCCCACCAAAGGACCACCAGGGCCACCACTGTTACCTCAGAGGTTGCCAAGAAAGAGGAGCGGTTGGACCAAGGTGGGCTCATGGAGGGAGAGGATGGTGGAACAGATGTGCATCCCTCCAGTTGTACCTCTCCACAATTCATATGCTGTTCTGGCAAAGAGTGGTTCCTCTATGGAGGCACCTGCAGTGAATACCAAGGAGGATGCTGGGAACGTCCACAAAGGAGACCAACAGGAGGGTGGCATGAGACCCCACAGGGGAAGGAAATAACTCCTGGCAGGGGACTCGATCATTAGGGGGGTAGAAGTGGGGGATGAAGGGGACAGGGAGGTAAGGTGCCTGCCTGGCGCCACGGCTCGGAGGGACAGGAAGCAAATCCTCAGGATCGGGGGAGCAGCTGGACGAGAGAGGGAGCTGGATGTCATTGTCCACCTAGGGACAAATGACCTGGCTGTTAATGGGATCAGAGCAGTGCAAGAGGAGTTTGTGGAGTTGGGGAGGAGCCTCAGACAAGTAGCATGTATGGTAACCTTCTCGGAGGTGCTGCCTGTCTATGGCAAGGATGATGCTAGGGTATTCTGCACCATGGGATTCAATAAATGGTTGAAAAACTGGTGTGGAGCTCAGGGTTTGGGCTTCACTGGGAACTGGGGAACCACCTGGAGGGATGCAGGCTTATACTGGCACGATGGTCTGCATCTGTCTGGGGGGGAAACCAGGATCCTAGGTGACATTTTTAAATGCTTCATTGGCAAGCATTTCAACTAGCCAAGGGGAGAGGCACTAAAAAGAAGCAGGGAAATCCCAGCATCTCCCCACAAAACACAGTAGTTAGAGAGGTAAACAACAAGGTAGAGAAGTCAGTAGGGAGCAGGACAGGGATAAAAGCAGAAAAAGGTGGTACGGGCAGGGATGGGACTAAAAGGGATAAGGCCATAAACAATACACGAAAGGTGATGAGTACCAATGCCCATAGTCTGTGCAACAAGCTCCCTGAACTAGTGGCCTTGATGGAAGAGGGATGCCTGGATATTGTGGCAGTCACAGAAACATGGTACACAGAGAACCATGACTGGGATGTCAACATATCAGGATACACAGTCTACAGGAGAGACAGGGTGGGTAAAAGAGGAGGAGGAGGAGTAGCTCTCCATATAAGGGAAGGGATTAAAGCAACAGAACTAAAGAGTAAACAGGAAGTTGATAAGTCACTATGGGTCACCCTGGAGACAGGAAATGGCACCACAATCCTCATGGGGTTGTGTACAGGCCCCCATCTCAGGGGGGGGAAATGAACAAGGAAATGATAGAAGGCATCCTTAAAATGGCAGGAAAAGTGGAGATACTGTTAATGGGGGACCTGAATATGCCAGATGTTAACTGGAGTACCTTTGCTGCAGGCACATCCAAGAGCAGGGTCATTCTTGATGCCCTACAGGGGGCATGCCTCAGACAGCTAGTGTTGGAACCCACTCAGGAGGGAGCAATCTTAGACCTGGTACTCTCAAATGGGGAAGGAGAAAGGATCTCAGATTTAGAAGTGGGTAGCCATCTGGGAACAAGTGACCACCAAACAGTGTGGTTCACAATAAACACAGCCATAGAGTCAAGCCATACAAAAACAAGAGTATTGGACTTTAGGAAGGCTGACTTTGGGAAAATGAGAGAGTGCCTCAGAAAAGCACTAGCAAACGGGCAAGAAGGAGGGGTGGAGGAACAATGGGGAATAATCAAAACAGCCATCGTAGAGGCAACAAGCCTTTGTGTGAAGCAAATCAACAAAACAAAACGAAGGAAAAAAACACTATGGTTCTCAAAAGTGGTGGCAGGGATGGTTAAGGAGAAAATGGTAGCATTCAGGAAATATAAAGAAACACAGAAGGAGCAGGACAGAGAACTTTATCAGTTAAAGCAGAAGGAGGCAGGGAAGGCAGTCAAAATAGCAAAGGCACAAACTGAGGAAAAGATAGCCAACTCTGTTAAGAATGGGGATGAAACCTTTTATAGGTACATTAGGGAGCGATACAGAGAATTTTTGTTAACAAGCTGTCTTTTTCTAACCATTGCAATAAAGTTGCTAATCACACTAATGCCCTTTTGCGCAGAATAAATAATACATTTATTCCTAAAACTGAGGAGTGTATTATGGCCCTGTATAAGACCCACATTAGACCACATTTGGACTATGGTTCACCTTTCTGGAGTCCCTATCTGGCTATGGATATCACCAAAATTGAGGAAGTTCAAAGAAGGGCAACAAAAATAATACCACATCTCTCTTCATTGGACTACGCAACTAGGCTTCAAAGAACAGGGCTCTACTCCCTTGAATTTAGAAGATTAAGGGGTGACTTACTCCAGTTATTTAAGATCTTACAGTCAGCTACGTTAATGAGCTTATGTGGATTATCTTTTTCATCTAGAAAGATTGTAGCCAGAATACATAATAAACAAATTTCGATTAACAGAACCAGAACAAACAAAAGACAGCAGTTTTTTTACTGTTAGAGCCCGAGAATTTGGAATTCTTTGCCACATGACATTGTTGACTGTCAGAATATAAACACTTTTAAAGTTAAACTTGATAAATGGCTCCTGGAAAGAACATAATCCATCAATGATCCACATGTGTGGAGGACATCCTCGATGGGCTTCGGCCTTCTTTTGTCCATTCTACCAAGTAATAAAGGGAAGGGGATGTGAGCAGAGGGTGACAGTGAAAAAGCAGGGATACTGAACGAATATTTCTGCTCAGTATTCACAGCGGAAGAGGAGGAGGAGGTACCTGAACCAAACAAGGGAGAAACACTGAATAGGGGGTCGATACCAGTCCATTCACAGAAGAAAGAGTTTTGAAAGAACTCTTGAAACTGAGGGTGGACAAAGCAATGGGGCCTGATGGGATTCACCCAAGAATTCTATAAGAACTAAGGGTAGAACTAGTAACACCACTGACTACTCTCAAACAAATCATAGGAGAATGGGGTGGTACCTGAGGACTGGAGGAGGACAAATGTGATTCCACTTCACAAAAGTGTGAGCAGGGCAGAGGCAGGAAACTACAGACCAGTTAGTTTGCCTGCAGTGGTAGGGAAAATGATGGAATCACTTTTGAAGGAAAGAATTGTTGAGTACTTAGAGGCCAGTGGGTCACAGGACCCAAGGCAACATAGTTTCACAGCAAGAAGGTCATGTCAGACGAGCCCAATAGGTTTCTTTGACTGGGTGACCAAAGTAGTAGACCAGGGAGGGGCTGTGGATATGGCCTACCTAGAGTTTAGCAAAGCATTTGACACAGTCTCGCACAAAAGATTAATATACAAGTTAGCCAGCCTTGGAGTGGGTCCCAAGGTGGCAGCCTGGATAAAAAACTGGCTGGAAAACAGGACACAAAGGGTAACAGTAAACGGAGTCCACAGTGAAGAAAGGAAGGTAACTAGCGGGGTACCGCAGGGTTCGGTACTGGGACCGGTCCTCTTTAACGTCTTTATAAGTGACACTGGAGAGCACCTAGAAGGAAAGGTATGTCTCTTTGCAAATGACACAAAGATCTACAACAGGACTGATACACAAGGTGGAGTGAAAAGAATGAAAAGGGACTTGGTAAGGTTGGAGGAATGGTCAAATATGTGTCAGCTCAGATTCAATGCAAAGAAGTGCATGGTAATGCATCTGGGAAGCAAAAACCCAGGGGAAGAGTACACAGTGGGGGGTGAGTTAATAACAACAACAAAAAGAAGGAGACCTAGGAGTAATAATATCAGATGACCTAAAGGTGGGCAAGCAATGTGAGAAGGCAGTAAGGAGGGCTGGGGGGATACTGGGATGCATAGGGAAAGGCATTAACAGTAGAAAACAGGAAGTTGTTATCCCTCTGTACAGACAGTTAGTGAGACCCCATCTGGAGTACTGTGTGCAATTCTGGAGACTCCATCTCCGCAAAGATATAGATAGAGTGGATGCTGTTCAGAGGAGGGCAACCAAAATGGTGCAGGGTCTGCACCAGAAGACATATGAGGAGAGACTAAAACAGCTTAATATGTATACCCTTGAGGAAAGGAGGGAGAAGGGGGACATGACAGAAACTTTCAAGTATCTCAAGGGAATTAAAGTACAAGAGGGTAGCATCTTTCAGAAGAAGAGATGCGCAAGAACAAGGGGGCACAATTTGAAGATAGAGGGGGGATGGCTCAGAGGTAATGTTAGAAAGTATTTTTTTCACAGAGAGGGTTGTGGATGCATGGAACAGCCTTCCTGAGGAGGTTGTGGAGTCAGGAACAGTGGGAGAATTCAAGAATGCATGGGACAGGCATAAGGCAATTCTAGTGGAGGGTAGGAGGAAGTAAGCTGTTGATTAACTAGAATCTGCAGCTTATCCATCAGGTAGGGAAATGGGCAGACTAAGTGGGCCAAGTGGTCCTTACCTGCCGTCAAATTCTAGGTTTCTATACCTTATGCAGGGAAGCAATGACAGTGTGGTACTGTGCTCTGCCCCCCCCACCCCCACCCCATGGCCTACAACTGTCAGTGTGCATCTCCAAGGTTTCCAAAATGTCTTAGCAGACCGGCTAAGCAGATCATAGTCCAAAATGCATGAACTGGAACTACTGACCTCCAAGGCAGAAAACCTCTTTGCATGATGGGTTTATCCAGACTTGGACCTTTTTGCATCTCCACACAATGCAAAACTGTCATGTTTCTGCTCGCTCTCTCCAGGGCCTGCAGTTTTCTGGCCATTCACACTGTCTCTCTCTTGGAAAGGGAAATTCCTATACACAATTCCTTTAATAAAGAGGGTGCTGCTCAAACTATGAATGGAGGGTGCCACTCTTATCTTTATTCCTCTGTTATGGCCTCATCAGATATGGTTTCCACTTCTACAGCAGATGGCAGTGGAGCCTCCTATCCCCCTACCTTTGTGTCAGTGTCTACTGTCACAGGACAAGGGATCCCTGGTCCATCCAGACCTGAAATCCTACATCTGCACTCATGGCTCCTGAAGACATAGCCAATGCATGTCTGGAGTACCCCCCTAAAGTACATGTTACTGCCCTGAGCATGCCAATCAGGGTGCGTCACTGCTTCATACTTTAGATGTACATAGAATACTCTGATACTATGAGAACTGCACCAAGGACTACAAGTCCTTTCAGCTTTCTGCTTCATTCAGCCTGGGAAATAGGGCGTTCTTGTGCATAAACAGTGCCTGTCCAAACAGCTGGCACATTGTACTGTTATAGGAAGTATGGTACGGAACTTCCTGGTGCAGTTCATGATCACTCTACCAGGGGAATGGCTACTTGCGTTACTGCACAAATGTTTTTGCTGCTGACATTTGTGATGCAGCAACATGGAGCACTGTCCATACAGTCATTTGACATTACAGTACGGACATAGTCTCTTATAGACATGCTGATTTCAGGATTGCAAGACCTACTATTGGGAATATATAACAGACTATTACCACCTCCAAGTTGGTGTCTGGGACTGCTTGGGGATTGTTCCAAAGGTGTGGACTAATGGAGGAGGCAGCCTCGTAGAAGACAGAGCAGTTACATACTTACTGTAACAGAAGATCTTCAAGAGATGTGGAAGAATGCACCCTGAAGATCCTTTCTATTTTGTCAATAACATTTTATTGTATATGAATCAAATTTATAACATCTCATACGTAACAATATACACTACCATACATGTCAATTTTAGTGCAGATAAAATTTCACTTGTAATTGATATTTTGGATCAAAGAAACATCGCTGTAAAAGATTATACACTTCTCATTTGAGAGAATTACAAATTACATTTAACAGTTACATAGTAAAGACCTTGTCTAATCCCCTGACCTTTGAATAATTGCAAGAGTACATTCTTTACCGTATATTTTCCTTTATGTATTACTGTAATAGAGAGAAATAAAAAGGAAAAAAAGGAGTTTCGAAAAGGACAGAGGGAGAAGAGATTTTCCTAGAGCTGTAAAGTTAATGCAGTACCTGAGGACAACATCCGAAATATATTCTATTATTTTCCATGTATCTGTATCATACACTGAACAGCAGTGTAACTCATACTGCAATTTGCATCTGCGTTTGAGATTTATCTACTCAATAGATCTTTCCTGGATTGGGACATCCCTGGAAGCATCCACTGGGGCAGCGGTATGATGCATGGAATGAGCCCTTAGCCCTACAGGAGGCTCCCTACCCACCAACCTATAGCAGAGGTCGATGCAGGATACAATCTACCTGCCAATCGTCCAGTTAGCTGCTGGTCTGCCAGGTGTGGCTTCAGGGTAGGTGACAAATAGCTGGTGAACCTCTCCCCAAACTCCAGCCATGTGCTCCTTGTAGTAGGCAAGTGCTCGCTGCTGGTCCGAGGTGTGGTTGGTTAAGTATATCAGGAAACTGATCACCTGGTTAAGGTGAAAATCAGAGACAACCTTTGGGAGGAACTTTGGGATGGGGGCGAAGGACAACCTTTTTCCTGTAGAAGACCAGGTAAGGAGACTCCACCAAGAGCGCCTGGAGCTCACTAATCCTTCCGACTAACATGATAGCCACCAGGAAGGCGGTTTTCCACGACAGGTGAGACATGTCACACCTGTGCACTGGTTGTAATGGCTTGCCCATGAGCTTTGCTAACACCAGCAACAAGTCCCAAGGTGGAGGTGGTTCATGCACTGGAGAGGACATGTGGTCAAGGCCTTTTATAAAGCACCAGACCACTTTCTCCTGTACCACTGATGGCATACCAACCCACATCCGATATGTCAAGATGGCTGCCAGGTGCACCTTAAGGGTCGTCAACCAAAGGCCCAACTGAGAGAGGAGCCAAAGGTAGTTGAGCATGCTAGTCATTGGGTAATAATATGGGTTGAGCCCCTTGGTCTAGCACCAAATGGAGAACCTCTTCCATTTGAAGGCATAGCATTTTTGGGTCGACTCCTTCCAAGTAGCCTTGACTACAGTGAAGATATCGTCGGAGAGACCCAAAGCCTGGAATTCTAGCTGCTCAGAAACCAGGCTGTCAGGTGCAGGGACTGAAGGTCTAGATGGAGTACCTATTTGAATTTTATTTATTTGAATTTTGGTGACTGGGTAGGCCCTCAAGACAGTACAGTCCCTTTCTTAGGGGCGACCCAGGGCAAGGTACAGTGCATTAATACCTAAGTCAAACAGCATCAAAAAGTTAGCAAGATCAATAAAATATACAGCACAATAAATAATATAAGGCTAACATCTAAATATACACAGTATAAATACAAATGTGCAGCTGGGTACTGAGAGGTTTAGCCAAACCAGGTGCAAGGCTTTGACTGCAGTAGATGTGCAGAGAGGGAGCGCTTAAACATAGTAAGCGAGGAGAGGGAGAGTGAAGATAAAGGGAGTGCATTCCAAATGGAGGATGCAGAGTATGCAAATGAGTGCTTGCCTATAGCTGGATAGGGATAAGGAATGTTAAGCAAAGGGGGCAAGGAAAACCTGAGTAAACGTTGAGAGGATTTAAGCATCAGTAGGTCAATCAAGCGGGGGGGAGAGAAGTCTGTAAATGAAGCAGAGGGAGAAGAACTGCAGTCTCTGATCATAGTCAGGCCAACCTAACGATGCTAGAACCTCACAGTGGTGGCGGCACAAATTGATTCCCAAGAGCAAAATGTCCCACCCTGTAGTGTAGTATTCGTAGTCTAGAGAGTGTGGTCGCTTTGACAGATAGCCATATAGGGGTGCCATAGAATAGTATGGGAAGGAGGGAGGAGGTTGCAATCTTTTGACAGGAGGCACAAGAGAAGAGAGGAGAGGATGAAGGCAGTAGGGCAGTCCTAGTTTCTAATTGAGATTTTTTGTAGTTTTTGTAGTTTCTGCCACATGCTGCTCGAAAGAGAGAGAGAGAGGTCTAGCAGGATACCCAAACATTTGAAAGATTGCACAGATTCAAGGGTTTCCCCTGAAGATGACTGAATTGCAAGAGAGCAGGTTCGGGCATAGAAGATGCCATGGCAGCCTGGTGCTGAGGCTGAGGAGATCAAGGTATCAGAAATGGCAGGGCCAGTCTGGAGTCACCAGGATCACCCATGCCTTGTCCCTCTTTGCTTTGATCAGCACTTTGTGGATCAGCGGAAAGAGAGGGAAGACACAGAGGAGGCCCAGGCATCCCTCCTGCAGTGTTCCCTACTGGGGGGGCAGGCACAATACAGCCTCAGCTTTACATTCTCTCTGGAGGCAAACAGATTCACCAGAGGGGTAACCCAGTGGGAGAACAGGCTGTGTACTACCTCCGGATGGGAAAGACCATTCATGAGACGCCTCGCCCAATGGACTGAGGGCATCCGCCAACTGGCTGGAGATGCTGGCCACATGGATGGCCAGATCAGCAGCGTTTAGGCTGAGCACAAGGCTTCAGATGCGGAGAGCTTCCCTGCACAGAGGACGGGAGTGCGTCCCACCCTGTTTGTTGAGGTAGTACATGGTCGTGGTGATGTCCGTCTGGACCTGAATAATCCGACCCTGAATGTACAGAGCAAAGGCTGTCAGTGCCAGCTGAACTGCCTGAAGCTCCAGCAGGTTGATATGGCATCAGAACTCCTCGGTGGTCCAGAGCCTGTGGACTCTGTGGTCCCCCAGGTGGGCACCCCGGCCCATCAGGGAGGCATCGGTTGTGATGATGACCGAAAGAAGCAGGTCACTGAACTCACCCAGCCTAAGGAAACTGCTGCGCACATTGTTATTTCGTGCAAATAAATCAGGCAGTTTAATTTTATTTTCAAGAACCAGGAGTAAAAAGCTAGGCTCCTCCAACCGAGGGCACCCACACCGACTGACGTTTCAACCAAAAGTGGTCTTTGTAAAATAAAACTGCCTGATTTCGTTTCACGGAATAACAGTGTGGACAGCAGTTTCTTTATGCTGAGTAAGTTCAGTGACCTTCTTTTTTTCTGTCTGCGTACCTCTGGTCACTCTGAACCAGGCGCCTGCAGGCAGCTCTTACTGTTTCTTGTGATGATGACCGTTGCCTCTGGGTGTTCAAATGGGATTCCTTCCTGCAGATGTTCTGGGACTAACCACCACTGGAGGGCATCCCACATCAGTTGGGTCACAACTGGCTGGTCAAAGTGTCTCTGGCTCCGAGACCATTGACAGGCAAGCTCCCACTGCTAAGAGTGCATTCTCCACTGGGTCCAACGGCCACGCTGGTGCATGCCATCATGTATCCCAAGAGATGCAGGAAGTCTTGAGCAGCGCACAACTGCCCATCCCGAAATGATCGGGCAAAGGAGGAGACAGCCTCTGCCCGGTCCACTGCAAGCAGAGCCTGCGAGGGTACGAATTCTGACTTGGCCTAGTTGTGTGGGTCTGGAGGCCAGGTCTTTGGGCCGCCCCCCCGCCCCCGGAGGGTCCCGCTATAAGCCAGTCATCCACGTAGGGGTACAGCCGAACCCCTCGGCGCCTCAGTCAGGCTGCCAGCACTGCAATGCATTTGGTAAAGACCCTGGCAGATGAGGACAGGCCATAGGGCATGGCCTGGAACTCGGACAATCCTCTCCACACAGAACCGAAGGGACTGGTGGTGGGACGTACAGAATGCGACATGGAAAAACACGTCCTGAAGATCCAGAATGCAAAACCACATGTTCTGCTCCAGAGATGGTATGATCTGAGTCAACCTGACCATCCTGAAAGTGTGTGACCAAAGAAACTTGTTCAGTCTGTGCAGATCTAAGATGGGACACCAGCCCCCTGTCCGTTTTGGCACCAGAAAGTATCTGGAGACAAACCCTGGGTGTACTGGAGGGTCAAAGACAAGAGCCACTACACTTTTTGGAGGAGCTGGGTAATTTCTTCCTGAAGGGCTGACAGCATGTCAGCGGGCACCATGTCCTCCCATGGGGCACGGGCTCGGCAAGGCAGGTAAGCTTTGAACTCTAGAGGCAGACCCTGACTGACCACCTCAAGAACCCACCTATCTGTGGTGACAGCAGACCAAGCAGAAAGGAATTGGCAGAGCCGGACCCCCATGGGAGGACCCAAGGGAGTCAGAATGGGCATGAAAGAGGCACCCCCATTCTGTCAATGGGCAGGGTTGGAGGCGGAGGAGGGACCAGCTTCTGGATGACCAAGGCAACCGATTTCAGTTGGGGACATCAAGCCTGGGCCTGTTGCCCAGCTGGGGGCTGGGATGGCTTGGCCACAGGAGCAGAGAGGGGCCAAAAGGGCTTTTTTCTTTGGGCCTTAGAGCTACTTGGATCCCTGTAGGCTGAAGTAACAAAGTCCAGGGTGGCACTTGACTTCTCAATGTGACTGAGGTGTCCTCCCACCCCCAGCCTGAACAAGTCGGTGCCAAGAAAGGGGACATTCACCAACTTGTGCTTGGTATCTGCAGTGAATGTCAAGATCCTCAGCCAAGCCTTTCGATGCATGGCCATGGCGGCAGCCACAGACCGGGTGCAAGAGTCACCGATGTCCACGGCCATCTGGAGCTGCAGCTTAGCCACTGCTCGACCCTGATCCTGTTTGACCATGGTCTGCAAGTCAGGCGGGAGCTGGAGAAGCACCTCTTTAAGGGTGCCTTGGAGGGCATGAGCAAAGTGGGCAATTAAAAGGGCCGAACTCACCTGCTGGAGGCCGAGGGAAGAGGCCACACAGACCTTCTCGGCCATATGATCCAATTTCTTGGATTCCTTGCTGGGAGACTTGTCTAAGTCTCCAACAATGCCAGTACACTGAAAGACTGAGTCGGCCACCAGACACTCAGCCGAGGGTGTTCAGTGAAACCCGACAGGGAATCGGTAGGAAACGCATACTTGCAGGCTATCCATGCCGATGGCGCACGGCAAGAGGCAGGGTGCTGCCAAAACTCCACAGTGGGGCCAAGAATGGCCTCAGCAACCCGAAAAGGCCTCCCCAGGGTAGTCACCCAGTCAAGAATCTCGGTCAGTGGGCACTTGGCCCATTTCTGGATGGGCTCCATTTGAAGACCCATGGATTTTGAGACTAAGTGGAGCAGGCCCGGAAAAGAAGTGGGACCATGCTCTATGGACAAATTCTCTCCCAACTCTGCTTCCACTGGATGGGATTGAAGGGAGAAGCCCTCAGACACCGAGGATTCGTAGAATAGTGGTCGACTGCCAGAATTCCCGCTGACCATACAGGGTCTGTCAGGAGTGATGGTGACTGACGTCTGATGGAGAAGCCCAGGAGCGGTAAGGGCATTCTTAGGAGGAGGGCTCACCTTCAGCTGCTTAAGCAGTGGCTCCACCTGGATGGTCAGAGAGGCTGGGATAGGCTATGCCGGGGCAGACTGAGGCCTAGGTGGTGGGAGCCACGTGACAGCTGGGTGAGGGCCAGAACCGGCTTAACCCTGGTACCGACGCATTTTGCAGCAGAGCCTCTCCACGTCAGAGGAGGAGTAGTGGTGACACCGCTTGCCCGAATGCCAAGAGCGGGAATGCTGAAGCTGACGTGGGCTGCTCAACTCAGGGCTTCGGGATAGAGACCTCGACTGCTGGGAATGCAGACGGTGGGACTCTGAGGGAGCATGCAAGAGTTGAGGATCCTCCAGGATTACCCGGGTCCCCAAGGGTATGGACCAGATCAGCAGACTGGTTCAACCCACCCTGAGAGGTGACAAGCAGGACCAGAGTCCTAGAAAGGGAGGTACTGACCTCATTTGGTGACAACTCGTCCACTGGTTCGAAGAAAATCTCAATGGGTTGGTCGACAAGTGTTTTGACCACTGGCCCAATTGGGAGACCATGGGGCCAGCAACCTGGGTGGAAGGATCAACCGTAGTCAAAACCTGGAGAGAAGCACGGGAATCCGAGGCCAGAGAGCACTTGCGATACCACGATTAATGGTGAGACTTCGTTTTAGTCTTCTTTCAAGATTTGGATTTTGGGCCCTTGGAAGGGCCCTGCCCAAAGGTGGGAAGGGACTGGCACAAATCTCTAAACACTCCCATGAAGGTGGTGCTAAAGGAAAGCGGCATACAGGCCAAAGCCGAAGAAGCACGCTCCATGCCTTGAGCCACAGCCTCTTCAAAAACCTAAAGTTGTTCAGCAGACCCTGCAGCTGCCAAGACCGCCCAACAGGCATCTTTCAATTTAATGGGGTGGGGGAGGAGATCACGTTCATCTGGGCAACTAGGAGAAGTCGAGCGTGCTGATCATCCAGAGTTAAAGAATGCAGAGTGCAACACAGGCCACACACCTGGGGATCATGTTCATGGCCAAGACAGTAGACGCATGTGGTGTGAGGGTCTGTCCGGGGCATCATCTGCCAACACTCGCACTTCTTGAATCCTGGTGCTGACTTCAAGTCATCCACAATGGAGATTCTGAAGAAATCACCTGAAGACAAAGAATTTCGTAAATCACAAAAGTTTGACGCAAAGGGCCTACTCAACATGGAGAGCGGTGAGCGGGGAACCTTCCTCTTCCAGCAGAAAGGAAGATCTGACATCAAGGGGTGGCGTTGAGGGAATTACCATCTGGGTGGATGGGGGGAGCCAGTTTGAAGACATTCCCTCATGCCTTAAAGGGAAAGGAACACTGCCAGAAGTGTGGTGTTGTACATCATATCTACGTACCTACAAATATAGCTTACTTATCTGTAACCATAGTTCTAGGAGTGGTATACTGTTCACATCCACATTTTGGCAGTTCCACTTTAACAGGCTGATTCATCAGAAGTCTTCAAGCTAAGGTCCTCCCACCACTCCAGCAGTAGACCTTCTTGCTCTGATGTCAGACCTTTGTATGCTGAAAGCAGAGATCCAAGTGCCAATTGCCAGGGGAGGCCAGGTAGGGTGTGCGGATAACTGTATACCACTCTTAGAACAACGGTAACAGGTGAGTAACCTACTGTATATTTCTAATGGTGTAGAAACAGTTTACTATCCACACTTTGGTAGACTCCTAGCAGTTCTCAGGGAAGAGCGTGCAAAGTGCGTACCCCTATTTGGCGAACAGAGACTGGAGAACCGAGGCTTCAAAAGCAGCATCCCGACGTGACATGATTGTAAAGGGAGATGAAGGTGTATGTTTCCCTCGAGGTAGCAGCCCTACTGATCTCCTGTATGGGGATATCCCTGGAGGTAGCCACTGAGGCAGCAGTATGTTTGGTGGAATGAGCCCTAAGCCCCCTGGGAGGCTCCCTACCAGTCAACCCATAGCACAGGTCAATGCAGGACGTTAACCACCTGCCAGTCATCTGCTCTGCTGCCAGTCATGGCTTCCGCGTATGTTTACAAACAGCCTCACTCAGAACTCCAGCTGTCAGCTCCTTGTAAGTGAGCACCTTCTGCAGGTCCAGGGTATGGAGCCTGCAAAGGCCTCTCAAGAAGGGTTGTTTAAATATAACGGGAGGTTTATCACCTAGTTAAGTTAAAACTCTGATACCACCTTCTGGAGGAACTTCAGGTGGGAGCAAAGAATGACCTTTTCCATGTGGAAGACCAGACAGACTCTCATCAAGAGTGCCTGGAGGTCACTAATCCTTCTGGCTGATGTGATAGCCACCAAGAAGGCCATCTCCAAATGACAGGTGTGATATCTCACACCTGTGCATAAGCTTAAATGTCTTGCCCATGAGCACAGCCAGCACCAGCAGTAGGTCCCAAGGTGGCGGTGGCTCGCACACTGGAGGGGACAAGTGGTCAAGGCCTTTAAAAAAAGCACCCAATCACTTTCTCCTGGGCCACCATCAGTTTACCAACCCATGCCTGGTAAGCAGAGATAGCTACCAGGTGCACCTTAAGGGTTGCTGCTTGCAGGTCAAACTGGGAGAGTGACTAGAGGTACTCCAAGATGCTTGCCACAGGGCAGGCAAGGGGATCAAGCTCCTTGCCCTGGCATCAGATCGAGAACCTCTTCCACTTAAATACACAGCATTTGCGAGTCAGCTCCTTTCTACAGGCCTCAACAACATGGAGCACAGTTTCCAAGCGACCCAAGGCCTGAAACTCTAGCCCCTCAGGAACTAGACCAAGAGGTGCAAGGATTGAAGGTTTGGGTGCAGGACCTTCCCCTGTTGTCTGGTTAACAGGTCCAGATGAACAGGCAACTGACAGGAAGATCTGCTCATGAGGCTGAGGAGATCTGGGTACCAAAACTTCCTGGGCCAGTCTGGAGCTATCAGAATCACTGGTGCCTACTCCCTTTGGGCCATAACCACTACCTTGTGGACCACGGGGAAAGGAGGGAAGATTTATATGATGCTTGGGTTTAAGAGCCTCGTGAAGGCATCCCCCAACAGTGTCCTCAGCAATGGGTGGTGGGCACAAAAGAGACTCAGTTTTCTGTTCTCCTAGGAGGTAAAATGGTCCACCAAAGTGGTGCCTCACTGGGAAAACAGATGGCTTACCACTTCCTGATGCAGGGAACACTCGTGCAACGTCTCTCCCACCCAGCTGAGAGCATCTGCCAGCTGATTTTGAACTTCTGCAGCATGAACCACCAGGAGATCTGCACCGAGTGCGCATGAGTGTCCAGATGCAGAAGGCCTCCTGACATAGGAGAAGGGAGTAAGTTTCACCCTCCCTGTTCAGGTAAAAACAAGGTCATGGTATTGTCCATCTTGACCTGCAAGACCTAATCCCTTATCAGAGGATAGTCAGCTGCACTGCATGGAGCTCCAGCAGGTTGATGTGGTGACGGTACTCCCAATATGACCAGAACCCGTGGGCTCTGTGGTTTCACAGATGTGCTCCCGACCCCACTAGAGATGTGTCTGTCGTGAGTGTGACAGTCAGTTCTAAACGGACAAACAGCATTCATTCCTCCAGATGTTGAGGGACCAGCAACTACTGGATGGCATCCCACACAGGCTGGCTCACAAAGACTGGCTGGTCCAGATGACCTAGGTATTAAGACCACTGGCGGTCCAGCTTTCACTGCAGGTGGCGCATCTGACAGTGTGCCCAATGGACCATGCTGGTAGTGGATGCCATGTACCCCAGCAGCTTCAGCAAATCCTGGGCAAGACATGAGTGCACAACCTGAAATGATCAAGCAAAGGAGGTAAGGCCCTGAATGCGGTCCATAGTGAGATGGGTCTTGGCTCACAGGATGTCTAGTTTGCCCCGATGAACGTGACCACCTGGGATGGGATCAGTTCCGACTTGTCTGGGTTCATCAACAGGCCCAAGTCTCTGCAGGTCTGTAGGGCCAGATCACTGGATCACTCTACAGCCTCCGTGGATGGCCTGGTGATTATCCAGTTGTCCAGATAAGGATATACACCCTTCCACCCCTGCGCCGCAGGAAGGCTGCCTTCACTGCTATGCACTCGGTGGAGACCCTGGGCACAGACAAGAGACCAAAGGTCATAAACTGGAGCTGAAAAAGAACCCCCTCTACACAGAACCATGGGTATCGCCAGTGATGTAGACAGACTGTGATGTAGAAGAATGCGTCCTGAAGATCCAGGGAGCAGAACTACTTGTCCTACTCCAAAGACAGTATAACCTGACTCAGGGCGAATACCTAGAAAGTACAGATACGTAACAACTTACCGTAACAGCAGATCTTCGAAAACAGCTCTTGCAGCAGGTTACACCATTAGAACTAAAGCCGGCAGACGCCAGGACCCCACAGAAAAATTCTAGCTAGCAGTATCCAGCGGGGGACCGCTCCCGACGTCGGCCCCTCCCTGACGTCAGGCATCACATAAAAGGGGGTGGTCCCCCAGCATCCTCAGTTCTCCCGCCGGAGACTCCTGGCTCAAGTGTGACATCTGAAGGGGAGACCGAGGATCCGCTTCCAAAGGAAAGTTAGAAAAAAGGCGTCAAAGGATGCTGTAGCCTAAAAACTAGGTCAGAAGACTCAACCTCCAGAGGGGAAGATGGAAGGGAAACTACCTGCTGCAAGAGCTGTTCTCGAAGATCTACTGTTACGGTAAGTTCTTACGTAACTGTACTATCTTACTTCGAAAAACAGCTCTTGCAGCAAGTTACACCACTAGGACTAATTCCCAAGCAGTAAGGGAACAATTTGCTACCGGGAGGAGGGTAGGAGAGATGACTCAGACTTCAGGACAAGAGTCCTTGAAGGACCGCCAAGCCGAATCCAGCTCTATGCCTAGAGGCAATGTCCAAACTGTAGTGTCTGATGAAAGTGTGCACAGTGCTCCAAGTCACTGCCGCACAGACAGCTGAAGTGGAGACATTTTTGAGAGCAGCGAAAGAGGTAGCCACCTCCCCTCATAGAATGACCCTTCACCGGTCCCGGTAAGGGTTTACTGCATTTCTGATAACAGAACATAATGCACTTGACCAACCATCTGGAAAGCGACTGTTTCAAAACATGAGCACCGAGCATCCGCTGTGCGTAGGAAACAAAGAGCTGGTCCGACTTACGATGGGCTTTAGTTTTGGTCAGATAATATCTGAGACATCTATGCACATCTAGAGTGTGCAACAGGGCCTCCTCCCTGTTACCGTAATTTGGGTAATATACCAGCAGGTCTATATCCTGGTTGAGTGTGACCGCCGAGACCACTTTGGGAAGGAACTTAGGATTTGTTCTTAAAGGACACCCTGTCCTTGTGAAAAACCAAATAAGGATCCTTGCACATGAGTGCACGAAGCTCAGAAACTCTTCTGGCAGAATTAACAGCAACTAAAAGGAGAGACGCAGCTTGCAATCCGTGGCCGGTTCAAAAGGAAGTAGAGTAAGCTGCTCTAAAGCAAAGGGGAGATCCCAAGGTGGAACCGGGTCCCTGATAGGAGGTTTCAGGTGCAGGATGCCACGCAAAAAAGCGTGTTAAGCCTCTAGCTGAGATAGAGAGCTATGACCTGTCGGTGAATGATATGCTGAAATGGCACACAGGTGAACCTTAATGGAAGAGCAGGCAAGGCCTGCCTCGTACAGGGTTAGAAGGTAGTCTAATACTGACCTCTCTGAACAATCCAATGGGGTCAATCCGTGAGCTTGAGCCCAGATGCAAAATCTGCACCACTTCATGGCGTAAGTGGCGTGAGTGGAGGGTTTTCTGGCTGCTGCCAGAACGTCCGCAACTTCCCGAGAGACCCCGTATCTCAGGACTGCTATGTCTTTAGGAGCCAGGCAAGCAGGTTCAGCGACCGAAGATCTGGATGAACTAAGGAGCCTGCCTCCTGGGACAGAAGTTGAGAGCTGAATGGCAGAGGCACTGTAGGTTCCTGGGTCAGCTGATGAAACCAAATTTGCCTGGGCCAAAAAGACGCTAGCAGAATCAGTGACACCCGCTCTTGTCGGAGCTTCAGTAAAACCCTCTGGATCAAAGGGAAGGGCAGGAAAGTGTACAGGAATCTGCCCGTCCACCAGAGGGACAACGTGTCTCTCCAGAAAAAAACAGGCCCTGGATCTAGCGAGCAAAAATTGGGCAGCTTTGCTTTGGACGGGGATGCGAAAAGGTCTAATTCTGGTGTCCCCCATCTGCGAAACAGATCCTCTGCGACTTCCTGAAGCAGTTCCCATTCGTGGACTCTGGCCTGTGATCGGCTGAGACTGTCCGCAATTGTGCTGTCCACGCCGGGAACATGCACTGCAATAATATCTGCACCATGTTACAGTACCCAATTCCAAACCCTTTGAGCCTCCCTGAAAAAGGGGGTAGGAATGAGTGCCTCCTTGTTTGTTGAGCTAGTATATCACCGCAGTATTGTCTGTTTGAATCAGAAGAGTACCCGGTGGAATGTCCTTCTGGAATACTTGTACGGCATAGAGGACGGCTCTCATCTCAAGAATATTTATGTGCAGATGGGACTCTAGAGACGACCATGAGCCTTGAGTCCTGACCCCACTGAGATGCGCTCCCCATCCGGATCCCGAGGCGTCCATGGAGAGTGTCACTAAAGGAGGTGGCGCCAAGAAGGGGACTCTCTTCGAAAGATGGTCCGGGATGAGCCACCATTGCCAGTCTCTGATGATGGCATTCGTGATCCGGACTGGATGCTGCATACGAACTTGCTTCTGGTCCCACTGAGCCCGCAACATCCATTGGGTAACCCGCGCAGGGAGTCGGGCTAGGGAACCGTTGCAATGGCAGCCGCCATATGTCCGAGCAGGCAAAGAACGGTCCTGGTGGGCACCGTTGTCTTCGTCATTGTGTCCCGTATGAGGGATCTGATGTGTTCCACCCTCTCCGAAGGAAGAAATGCTCTCCCTTGAGTGGTGTCCAGAACTGCTCCAATAAATTGCAGAGTCTGAGATGGGACAAGGTGCAACTTTTCCTGGCTAATGATGATGCCCAACGATTGGAAAAGAGAACGGGTATCCTGAATCGTGGACATCAGGGCCTCCCAAGAGGGTGCCATGAGGAGCCAGTCATCTAGGTACGGAAAAACATAGTGGCCCTGCCTCCTGAGAGTTACTGCCACGACTGCCATGCACTTCGTAAACACCCAAGGTGCGGAAGACAGTCCGAATGGGAGAGCTCGGAACTGGTAGTGGCGTCCCAGAAACTCAAAGCGCGGAAACCTTTGATGCGTTAGAGTGATCAGGAGATGTAGGTAGGCATCCTACAAGTCCAGCGACGCTAGCCATGCACCTTTTTTGAGCATGGGGATGAGACCCAGTAGGGTCACCATCCGAAAGCATTTGTATAACACAAACATGTTGAGATCTCTGAGATCTAAGATCGGGTGCAAGTCCCCTGTTTTCTTTGGGACCAGGAAGAAGTGGGAATAATAACCTTTTCCTTTCTGGTCTGGTGGAACGTACTCTATGGCCCTGCTTGTCCAGGAAGGCCAAGATCTCCTGCTGGATGAGCAGAGGATGCTGACCTGAGGTCTGGACGGTGGGTGGCCGAGGAACTCTGTAGAGTGTCCTCGCTGTACCAACTCTAACACCCACTGGCCGGAGGTGATCCTCTGCCATCCCAGAAGGTAATAAGAGATGCAACCCCCAACCTTTATCCTTTGATTCAGAGGAGGGGCGAGGGCTGGGAAGGAATCATGCTGTGGTGGCATTGGGCCCCGTGGGCTGGGCTGCCTTGGGATGCTTTGAGCCCTGGCCCGTGGGGCTTGACCTTTGTGACCAAAATTACCTCGGGTTGCTGGCCGGAACATGGCTGTTGCCGTTGTTACCTGCCATGAAAACGGTTCTGGTTCCTCCAAAAGGAACCAGATTTGGGCCTGTACAGTCCGAACTGCCTTCCCGGCGTCCTGTAGCTTGGTGATGACCTTCTCGGATTCCTCACCGAACAGGACAGCTCCGTTATAACGGACGTCCAGGATATTCTTCTGAACGTCAGGGGTGAAACCGGAGACTCTCAACCAAGAGTGTCTCTGAAAACAAACGCCAGTAGCTGCTTCCCTGGCGGCAGAGTCCGCTGAATCATAAGTGGCTCGGAGAACCTGTGTCCCCACGTCCGACCCAGTATGAAGGAGGTTGAGCAGCTCCTCCTTCTTTTCGTCATCTGTAAAGTCCTTCAAAAGGTCTTGGCCCTGCTCCCAGCAGGCGTTTTAAAATTGCACCATGTGCGTGAGGTAATTCAAAGACCTTATCGAGCATGTAGCAGCCGCTTACATGCGTCTTCCCATAGAATCTAATTGCTTAGATTCTTGGTCCGGAGGCTGAATACTCAAGTGTTGCAGTCGTTGAGACCGATCATGAGACGCCGTAATGACCAGTGAGTCTACCAAGGGTTGCTGCGCCAGATACAGGTCCTCCATAGGAGCTCTATAGAGGCGGTCAGCCTTCGTAGGAACAGCCGGTGTTGAATGCGGATGCTTCCAAGCCGCCGTGATGATGTCCGTGAAGGTGTCCACTAGAGGTGGGACCACAACAGCCTTTGGATCCTTTTGCGGAAGGTAACAGGCAAGGCGTTGTCTCTTGGAGTCCTAGCCTTCAGTCTCCCATCCCATATTCTCCTGGATGTGCCTCATGATCTCGGAGAAAGAGGGATCATCCGGTGGAGACCTTGGCTGGTCTTGTGGGTCTGGTGATGGGGGACTATAAGAGGATGGAGACCTGGAGGTATCGGATGTATTCGGTCTGAAGTCATACCCCGGTGGGTGTCGTCTGTCCCTGGGTCGTTTAGGGCTCGGAGACCCAGAGGGAGATCGTGATGGGTGTCTTTTTCTCTCTCTAGATCTGCCCCTAGGAGGTGGAGTTGGCTCCTTAGGGGTCGGGGGTCTTGAGCCTTCACCCTCACGAGGAGGTGGCGGAGGTGGAAGAGGCTTACTGGGGACCACGTCCTTTCTGATGGTCTCCCACCAGAAAGTGAACATTTCTTTCACCTCCTGAATGTTCATGCCCAACGATGGGCCCGGCGTCGGTGTGGGTCTGTCACCGGGGTCAGGCGTCGGTCCTGGGAACCATTGGATCCATCGACTGCTCCCAGGCGAGCCAGCATCCTCCGCGCCCCATCTGGTCATCCGCAGCACGGCAGCTCTCTCCTGAGGACCCCTGACGTCCGCGTGTCACCCAGCCGGCACACTGCTGTCGGCTGGAGTCCGTTTTCTGGGCGTCAGGTCAGGCATCTTTTTATTCTGTGATGTCCGCTTAAGAGGCGTCAGATCCTTGGTCTTCCTTTCCGGGGCCTTGGGAGGCTGGGAGACAGACCTGAGGTCGGTGTCCTGGCGTCGGCCTGATGCCTCGCTAGATTTTGAGGAAGACTTTCTATGTTTTTCTGAAGAGTCAGGCCTGGAAGAAGAGTTGGGCACCCGGTGGGTCTTAAGAGGGTGCAAGGAGGCTGAAGAACCCCCGAAGACCTTACCTTAACTGGGTGAGGTTGGGAGCGGGCCCGGGAAGGGAACCGGTCGGACCGCGTAGAGCTGGAGCTGGCCCTAGATTCAGAGGCCCTGCTGGGGGATCCCAACCTTCCCGAGTCCCGGTGCTTGTCCCAGTACTTCCCGGTCTTATGGGAAGAATCCGCTTTGGAGGAAGGTCTTTTTTCCATTTTGCGAAGTTTCTCTTCAAGAAGGAACCCCTGAAGGGCCTTCTGGCGGCGGATCCTGGTCCTGCTATTAAACTGTTGGCAGATGGAGCAGGCCTGGGTGTCGTGTTCCAGGCCCAGGCACCTCACACAAGCCGAATGATGGTCAGCGAAGGGGATCTGCTTGCCGCAGGCGCACTTTGAGGGAAGTCCTTCGAGAGAAGGAGTTGGAGAAGTAGACATGGGTTTTGTAAAGATTCTGCGTGTTGTATCGTTGATGCAGGCGTCTGTGAGGTCGATGCTGGCGAGTCGACGGCGGGAAAAGAACTGGGGATGCTGGGTGGTCCCCCGCTGGATACTGCTAGCTAGAATTTTTCCGTGGGGTCCTGGTGCCTGCCAGCTTCAGTCCTAATGTAACTTGCTGCAAGAGCTGTTTTTCGAAGTGAGATCTTGCACTTCCATACAAACTCGTTCACGGCGTGTAGATCCAGTATGGGGTGCGGGCTCTATTGCTCCTTTTGCAAGAAACTGGGCAACTTCCTTCCTATGGGCAGCTAGTGTATCCAGTGACACCATGGACTCCTGAGGAGCATGGAGTTGGTCAAGCAGGAGCGCCTTAAGGTCTAGAGCCAACCCTCTGCCTACCACCTTTGGCACCCACTTGTCCACAGTAATGATGGACCAATGTGGCCAGAAGAGGTGTAGCCAACACCCCACTGTAGCTGGGTCAGGGACTGGACATACAGGAGGATGACAAACCTGACTAATCAGTGGCAGCTCTGGAGGAGGCACCGGCCACTGGAGCTGGAGAGGCATCATTTCCTCCATCCCATGGCTGCTGTCTGCAGATAAGGGCCTTTGGCTCACCTAGTCTGCCTATTACTACAATTTACTGTGCTTGTTCAAGCTTCCCTAGAACTATGTTATCCCTTTCCCCCCGACCTCTTTTTGACCCCTACCTGCTCAATGTGGGCTTCGGGCATTAGGCTTGGAATTACCCCTGCTGAGACTGCTCTGGCTGAAAGGACAAATACTGGAAAGTCTTTTTCTTATGCTCCTGGGCCTTAGGATTTGTTATTTATTTATTTATTTCATAGTTCGGAAATACATCTGAGCAGAAAATGCTCATGTACAAAGGTTCCCTGTCAGAATAACAATTTGTTTACACCATGTCAAAGGCAGTGTTAAAAAGTGATTAACAAAGGCTGGACAAAATTGATTCAGTGACATAAAACAGAATGAGTAACATAAGTACCATTTTGGCAATACAAAGTGAACAAAAGTCTCCTTCTGGGATGATGCCACAGAAATCTAGGGTGGCACTGAACCTTCTAAGGGGACGTCCCTCCACCTCAGGGCTAAAGTGGTTGGTGCCCACAAATGGGACACTGGCCAGTTCGTGCTGGTTATCTGCCATGAAAGTGTAAAGCTGCAGCCATTCCCTGCGACACACTGTGACAGCTGATGTTTAGCCTGTGCCTGACCCTGGTCTCTGACCAACTGCACCTCTAGCTGGCTGTCAGCAGGAAGGTGAGGGAGGACATCATCAAGCACTCTCAACAGGGAGTGACCAAAGTTGGCCATTATGATGGCATAGTTCACCTGGTGGAGACTTAAAGAGCAGGAGGCACAGACCTTTTCACTGCACAGTCACATTTCTTGGACTCCCCCGTCTGGGGGCTTGTCCATATCTCCTTGGTCAATTGATTTCCAAAAGCTGAGTCCAAGACAAGCCCTTTGGCTGAATAGTGTCAAGAACTATAGAAGGGATGCTGTAGGGACTGCATACTTATCTTATGGACCACATGGGTGGAGGGTACCGGTCAGGATACTGGACAGTGCCAAAGCTCCACGGCCAGTCCAAGAGCCGGGGGAAGGCAACAACCGGGGATTCATCCCTGTACAGGATTTCAGTGAAGGGGTATTTAGCCCTCTTCTGCACTGGCTCCAGAGGTACACTTGTGGACTCTGACATGAGGCGGAGTAAAGCCCCAAATGACACCGGCCTATGGTCAGTGGACACATCATCGACCAAGCCCTGGTTGAAAGTATGACGTCCTTGATGACAGCATGGAAGACCCCTCAGAGTCTTTCCAGGACTCCTCAAAGACAGCTTTTGGCCGTTTACCACCAAGAACCACCCAGGTGTTTCTATAAGCTAGGAGCCAGTCAGTCTTTTCTCCAGACCCCCCAGTATCTATGTGCAGTCCTCAGTACTGCCTTTTTTGCTGCAGTTTGTGAGTATGTTGATTTGGTATTTAAGTTTCACAGCTTCCCAGGACAGCTGCGGATGGAGTTTAGGGGCTGAGCTGTACTACATTTTTGCTTGAGCAGTGCCTGCAATTGTATCAGCTCAGCCAGTTGTTGTTTCTTGACATGGGCTGAGTAGCTGATTATCCTGCCCCTGAAAACATTGCTGCAGTAACAACTGGGGTGTTACTGAGACTAACGTAATCTAGATTTAGTAGTTGCTGTATTGGTCCTTGCAAAAATAGATACAGAAGCAAATAGTCTTGATTTCTGCAGCAAGCTATATAAGATTTTGTCCTGGAGCAGGAAGGTGTTAAGGCGCCATCTAGGGGAGACTTCAGAAACTGGTGAGAGGACCAGAGACAAGTACATACAAACGTGGCCAGTCATGATAGGCCCTATATACACACACTTTGCACAGCGGGTATAAAACCGTCCTGAGCAAGAAAAAAAAGTCTTCTGCTGCTCATGTTGTGCCTGGCAGAGTGGAACGTGAAGTCTCAACCCAAGGGCTGCACTGCTCTCCAAGGATCTGTGAGGTGGAATTCTTGGGATACAGTATGCATCGAGACACATGATTTTGTGGGTGTGAAAGAAGGGAAGCGTAACTTATCAAGCATACAGTCCAACACCTTGTTAAAATCCCCACCTAGGATCATGTTGTAACCCAGGGTACAGAGGCCAGCCAAGGCTTCAGCCACTTCTGGGAAAAGGAGCTAGTGCCTTTGTTTCTGAGCATAAATACTGCCTAGTAGAAGGACCTGGTCAGTCTGCAGCCAAAGTATAATCCATTAGCCCTTCTGACTTGTGGTAATATCCAGTACCTGTATAGGAAGTCTCTTATGAATGAGGATGGCCACCCATCTGGTCTTGGTTGAGTATGAGCTACCCAGAACCTGGTCCCCCATTCTCTCTTAAGTTTTTGTGTCTCAGCAGGTAAAACGTGGGTTTCTTGTATAAGGCTGCTGTCACAATGCTCCCTTTTGAAATGGGCGAGGACCTGTTTACCCTTAATGGGTGCGTGGATGCCCTGGACATTCCAGGAGGAGAACTTTAAGACCATTCCTGTAGTTGCAGCCATTTAACTAGGGAGAAGAATGTGTCAGAGTGGTTAAGATACGTAGGCAATGCCCCTACAGACAGGCATGGACAGGTATAAGGTTGGGTAACGGTAAGCATCCAGGGTGTCTGATGCTTAATAATGCATGGTGGTGCACCTGAAAGAGGCCATCACCAAATAGAGGGGTTGAGAAGGTTCGCCAAGAATGGGGAGGGGGGGAGAGTATAGGACAGTGTAGTTGCATCATGAATGATGGATCCTAAAGAACAATAGGGCATAATGCCCATGGCAGTTGAGTAAACCCAGGACTGTGCTTTTATATATTTTTTAAACTATTTATTCTCCTTATCCCAAAATCTCTCAGGCTGCCCAAACTCGCTGGTATGCTCTACCGCCCACCACGGTCCTCCTCCAGAATATAGTTATTGCCCCTCGATGATCTACACCAGGCAAGCCCCCCCCCCCCAACTCTGAATCCCTCAGAGCAGGGCCGCCACCCACTCCAGCACTCTATCTAGAATCTAGATTGCCCAGCTTCAGTCAATCGAGAGACCGAAGGGCGGAGAGAAGACCCGGTGTTGGGCATGTGACATCCAGCATAGCGAGGAGCAGCTGCCCATCAGGGGAAGGGGTTTTTCCTTGTTATGCCCCATGCCCTTCCCTCCCTGCACAGCCCAAGTGTGCACTGATGCCAGGGACGTCCGTCGCAGCTCTGCGTCTCCACTACTATGGCCCTGAGTGCTGCAGTGCCTCCGGTCTCCACTGGGGGCCACTGCGATGCCGGGCTGTCCCTGGATCCCTCGAGAGAGGACAGCAGTCCTCCAGATGCTCGATCCTCTCTCTCCCCACTGACCTCCGGCAGCCCAGGCTTGTTCCCAAACCCGGGTCACCGGCGTGGCTCAAGGTGTGGCGTCCAGCGGCTCAACCCTCAGTGCCACTGGGCCGGCTGTGATATCTGAAACCAAAATGGATGCAAGTGCATTAAGCAACAGCTGTAAAGAGTATTTCTAAATAGCAATTCGTTCAGCAATAGTAATGAGTAAAGTACAGTTACGTAAAATTTACCGTAACAGTAGATCTTCGAGAACAGCTCTTGCAGCAGGTAACACCATTAGGACTGAAGCCGTCAGGCGGCAGGATCCCACGGAATTCTTCTAGCTATCTAACTTCAGCGGGGACCGCCCCCGACGTCGGTCCCGCCTCCGATGTTAGGCATAGTACATAAGGGAGCGGTCCCGCCAGATTCCCCAGTTCTCCCGCCGGAGACTTACGGCCACAGGTATGGCATTAGAATGGGAGACCGAAGATCCACCATCAGAAGACAAAAGGGCGTAAGCCCCTGCTAAAGGCTCGGTAAGCCATGCCTCCTCCAAGGGGAAGGTGGGTGGGAAGGTACCTGCTGCAAGAGCTGTTCTCGAAGATCTACTGTTACAGTAAGTTCTTACATAACTGTACTATCTTACTTCGAGATACAGCTCTTGCAGCAGGTAACACCATTGGGACTGATTTCCAAGCAATAACACTTGTAAGCATTCTGGGAGAAGGAAAGTAAGAAAATCCATCAGAGTCCTGACTCTAGGACAGGAGACCCTGTAGCACAGCCAGGCCGAAACCGGCTCTTCGCCGTGAAGCAATGTCCAGGCTGTAATGCCTGATAAAAGTATGCACAGAACTCCAAGTGGCTGCAGCACAAATGGCAGAGGAAGAGACATTGCAAAATGCTGCAAAGGAGGTAGCCACCCCCCTGGTGGAATGGCCCCGGACTGTACCCGGGAGGGGCTTCTGTTTAGCATCATAGCAGTATGATATGCACTGGACAAGCCAGCGAGAAAGGGACTGCTTCGATACTGGTTGACCCACCATCCTCTCAGAGAAGGAAACAAAGAGTTGCTCCGACTTGCGGAGCTGTTTAGTCCTGTTCAGGTAATACCTTAGACAGCGGTGAACATCCAGGGTGTGGAGCAGCGCTTCTCCTCTATTAGAATACTTAGAGAAATATACAGGCAGGTCAATGTCCTGGTTGAGAGTGAGTGCAGAGACCACCTTAGGCAAGAACTTAGGATTCGTCCTCAGGGACACTCTGTCCTGGTGGAAAATCAAATAAGGTTCCTTACACATTAGAGCGTGAAGCTTGGAAATTCTCCTTGCTGACGTAACAGCAACTAAAAATAACGTTTTCCATGACAGGAAACGCAGCTCGCAATCCGCGGCAGGTTCAAAAGGGGGAAGCGTGAGCTGTTCCAGGACAAAGAGCAAATCCCATGGAGGAACAGGGTCCTTAATGGGTGGCCTAAGGTGTAACACCCCTCTCAGAAAGTCTTGAGAGGCGTTAAGTTGCGCCACTGTGCGCTGTCCCACCGGGAAGTGGTAAGCAGAAATAGCGCAAAGGTGCACCTTAACAGAGGAGTAGGCGAGACCCGAATGGAAAAGGGAGAGCAGGTATTCTAACACCGCTTTCACCGGACAACCTAGAGGAAAGGCGGCGTGCTCGACCACAGGCAAAAAGCAGGCGCCATTTCATGGCATCGTCGCATCACGTTGCGGCTTTTCTGGCAGCGGAAAGAACTTCCGCCACCTCTTGCAGTGACCCCGTGGTCGCAAAATGGCTGTCTCTAGGAGCCATGCATGCAGGTTCAGTAAGCGTAAGTCCGGGTGGACTAGAGAACCTTCCTCCTGAGACAAGAGATGGGAGCTGAAAGGCAACGGGATTGAGGTTCCTGGGACAGCTGCGTTAGCAAAGGGAACCAGATCTGTCTGGGCCAGAATGGGGCTACCAGGATCATTGTTGCATGCTCCCTGCGCAGTTTGAGAAGAACTCTCTGGATCAATGGGAAGGGAGGGAAAGCGTAGAGGAATCTGTCCGCCCAGGAGAGGGACAACGCGTCTCGCCAGAAAACACCAGGCCCTGGATCTAGCGAGCAAAAATTGGGCAGTTTTGCGTTGGATGGGGAAGTGAACAAGTCCAGTTCTGGAGTGCCCCATCGAAGAAACAGATCCTCTGCGACCCCTTGAAGAAGTTCCCACTCGTGGACTCTGGCCTGGGAATGACTCAGGCCGTCTGCGATTGTGTTGTCCACTCCGGGAACGTGAACTGCAATCAGGTTCGTGCCATGTCGAATTACCCAATCCCACACTCTCATGGCTTCCCTGCAAAGGGGGTAAGAGTGTGCGCCTCCTTGTTTGTTGAGGTAATACATCACCGCCGTGTTGTCTGTCTGAAGCAGAAGAGTGCACGACGGGATTTCTGACTTAAAGGCCTGCAGGGCGTAGAGGACCGCCCTCATCTCCAGCACGTTGATGTGGAGGTGGGCTTCCTGAGGGGTCCATGTTCCCTGGGACCTCATCCCGTTCAAGTGCGCTCCCCACCCTAGCCCTGAGGCGTCTGTGGAGAGGATTGTCTCCGGGGACGGTGCTATAAACGGGACACCTGCAGAAAGTGTCCCTGGGTCTAGCCACCATTGCCAGTCTCCAATCACGGCATTTGTGATTCTGACCAGATGCTGCATGTGGTCTTGCCTTTGGTCCCACTGCACCTTGAGCATCCACTGAGTTACCCACATGTGGAGCCTTGCCAAAGGGACTGTTGGAATGGCTGCAGCCATGTGTCCGAGCAGACGAAGGACCAGCCTGGTAGGGACAGTCTTCTTCGCCGAGAGATTCCTGATGAGGGATCTGATGCGTTCCGCTTTGTCGTCTAGGAGAAATGCTTTCCCTTGAACGGTGTCCAGAACTGCGCCTATGAACTGCAGCTTCTGTGACGGTACGAGGAGAGACTTCTCGTAGTTGATTATAATGCCCAGAGACTGTAACAAGTCCTGAGTGCTCTGAATAGCCAGCAACAACGCCTCTCTGGAGGCGGCCATGAGAAGCCAATCGTCCAAGTACAGGAACACATAGTGGCCCTGTCTCCTTAAGGACGCTGCCACGACTGCCATGCATTTAGTAAAGACCCTGGGGGCCGATGACAGTCCGAACGGAAGAGCCCGGAACTGAAAATGGTAGCCTAGGAACTCGAAGCGCAGGAACCTCCTGTGCGCTTGAGCCACAGGGATGTGCAGGTAGGCGTCCTGCATGTCTAGGGACGCTAAGAAGGCGTCCTGCTTCAGCATGGGAATGAGGCCCGGAAGGGTCACCATGCAAAATCGTTTGTAGGCGACCGACGTATTTAGGTCGCTGAGGTCCAAGATTGGACGGAGGTCCCCTGTTTTCTTGGGAACCAGAAAGAAGTGGGAATAGTATCCAGAATCTATCTGGTTCTCGGAACATACTCCACCACTCCCTTCTGCAGGAGCGTGAGTATTTCTTGCCTGATAAGCAATTTGTGCTGACCCGAGTAACAGGACAGCAGAGGAGGCCTCAAGGGTGGCTTGTCTGCGAATTCTATAAAGTGGCCTTTTTTGACCAACTGAAGAACCCACCTGTCGGTGGTTATGGACTGCCATACTGGCAGGCAATTCGCAATACGACCCCAGACCTTGATGTCCCGTTGATCTTGAGGGGCGGGGGCCGGGAAGGAGTCAGGCTGTGGCGGCGGAGGGAGCCGCGGGCTGAGCCAGCTTAGCTGGACGCTGACTTCTGCCGGCGGGCTGTCTTCCCTGGGCTCTGCGGGAACCGGAGACCCTCTGTTGTGGACTGGTGCGGGACTGTTGTCTTTGTGCCCGTCCACGAAAACAGCTTTGGTTCCTACAAAAGGAACTAAGCTTTGGTCGGTACATTGCCTGGACCGACGTCACCGCCTTCCCGGCCTCTTGGAGCTTGGTGAGAACCTTCTCAGAGGGTGCACCAAAGAGAACTTCTCCTTCGAAACAGGCGTCCATGATGTTCTTCTGGACATCCGGGGTAAATCCGGAGACACGAAGCCATGAGTGTCTCCAGAGGCATACGCCTGAAGCTGCTGCTCTGGCCGAGGAGTCCGCGGAATCATACGCGGCTCGCAGCACCTGGGTTCCCACGTCCAAACCTGTACGGAGGAGCTGCAATCCTCCTTCTGCTCATCTTCTGGCAATTTCTCCGCCAGATCCAGTCCCTGTTCCCACAAAGCATTCTGGAACTGCACCATGTGGGTCAAGTAGTTCAGGGATCTGATGGCGCAGGTAGCGGAAGCATATGTGCACCTGCCCATAGCGTCCAGCTGTTTGGACTCCGGGTCCGGTGGCAGGGTGCTCAAATGTTGCGGTCTCTGGAACCAGTCATGAGAGGCTGTTATGACCAGAGAGTCGGCCAGAGGATGTTGAGCCAAGTACTGGTCCTCCTTAGGAGCCTTGTACAGGCGGTCAGCTTCCTTCGGCATCGACGGGATCGAGTGTGGACGCTTCCACGCTGCCTTGGTGACGTCCACAAAAGTGTCCACCAAGGGTGGTAACACCACAGGCTTGGGATCCTTCTGCCGAAGATATCTAGCAAGGCGTAGTCTCTCGGGGTCTAACTCTTCTGCGTCCCAGCCCATGTTCTCTTGGATATGTCTCATGATTTCCGAGAACGATGGGTCATCCGGAGGAGATCTAGGAAGCTCACGTGGGTCCGGAGAGGGGATCGGAAGGGGAGAGAGGGATCTGGATCTTGTCGAGGACTCCGATCCTGTATCCTCCGTCGAAGGCAAACGGCGGCGTCTTCTGGGTCTTTTAGGACTGGGTGACCCTGAAGAGGATCTAGACGGAGGTCTCCTTTTAGCTGGTCATCCCCTTGGAGGGTCCATAGGCTCCTGGGTGGGGGGTACTCGGCCTGCTGCCCCGGATGGGGAAGGGGGCGCAGGGGCCGGAGGGGTCGCAGGTAGTGGAGGAGGTGGTGTGGGAACCACATCCTTTTTAATGGTATCCCACCAGTAGGTAAAGAGCTCCTTAACCTCAGAAAAAGAAAGGCCCGATGACAGACCGGGCGCCGGTGGCCAGTCGTCGGGTTCCGGCGTCGGCTCCTCAGGTTGCGGGGAGGGTTCCCTGGGAGGCTCGACAGGACCGGGTTCGCCCGTCTGGTCCTCGGGTTGCATCAATTCCTCCTCCGTGATAGTCTCCTGACCAACGTCGGTAGGAGGCGTCGGGATCCTCTTCTCGACTCGTGCAGACATCGGCCCTCCTGCCGACGACCGAGAGGAAGAAGGCCTGACCGGCGATGGGCATCTGGCGGTCGACGGCTCCTGGGACCTGTGACGAGTGGCCGACGTCGAGTCCGAAGGCTTCTTAAGCGCGGTAAGCTCCTTGGTCTTCCGCTGGGGAGGAGGAGGCAAGGAGGCAGACCTGACGTCGGGTTCGGAATGGCGGGAACCCGACTTGCGGTGATGATGATGGTCCCCAGACCTAACCAGGGCTTTGGAAGAAGAGGACGAAGAGGGCCTGGAGGTCTTGGCCTGTGAGGAGGAAGAGGAGCCAGAAGGTTTTTTCACCGCAGCGGAGGGAGGCTGAGAGCGGGCCCAGGATGGCGAACGGTCAGACCGAGAGCCGGAACTACGGGAGTCGGAGGCCCTAGACGGGGACCTGGATGGAGCCTTCTCCCTGTGCTTCTCAGAATGTTTCCGGGCTTTCTCAGCAGAACTCCCCTTGGAGGTGTCCATGGCCTTAACTTTCTCCTCGAGCAGGAATGCCTGCAGAGCCTTCTGGCGACGGATCCGGGTCCGGCTGTTAAACCTCTGGCAGAAAGAACAGGACCGGGTGTCGTGGTCTGGGCCTAGGCACCGGACGCAGTCCGAATGCGGATCCTTGAACGGGATTTGCTTACCACAGGCGCACTTTGAGGGATGGCCTTCAACGGAGGTTGGAGAGGACATCAGACAGCAACTGAGACGAAAAAAAGAACTTTTTCCCAAAGGAAGAGCTTGACCATGCGTCACGCGCTAGAAACGATCCGAAGGGTCAAGACATGCAAGTTGACGACGGGAAAAGAACTGGGGAATCTGGCGGGTCCACCCACTTATGTACTACGCCTGACGTCGGAGGCGGGACCGAAGTCGGGGGCGGTCCCCGCTGAAGTTAGCTAGCTAGAAGAATTCCGTGGGGTCCTGCCGCCTGCAGTCCTAATGGTGTTACCTGCTGCAAGAGCTGTATCTCACATATATCCTGTATCTTACAGGACCTCCTTGTGAATGAACTTGCTCAATGGAGTTTTCCTGCAATAAACCTGAACTTGAAAAAAACTTGAAATAAAGATCAGTATGTACCAGGAAATGTATAACAGTAAGATAAATACTGTAAATACAGTAAAAAAATCATAAATATAAGCATTGTAATTAGAAACATATAAATGATCCAAATGTAGGGTACTGAGAACAACAGGGGCTTCAGAGGGATGGGTGCCTCCTCGAAGCAGCTGTCAGACCCAACGCAGAAAACAATAGAAACTAAGAAATCAGGCTGCTGCCTCCTCAGTCATAGAAGAGGTCCTATAATTTCTGTTTGGTATGTCAGTCACATATTTAACTACAGACACTAAGAGATCAGGTTGCTACCTCCTCAGGTGTAGATGAGGTCCTTTCATTTCCATTTAGTAGGTTAGTCGCGCATTAACGGCCAGGTGTTCAGTCATCATGTTTCTCTTGTCGGTGGTGATGGTGGGGCTTAGACACATTGGTTACGAACATGACCCATAGCTGCATGCAGCAAACAAGTTCCAGTTCTCCATCAGCAGCCAGGAGGATGGGGGGATTAGAATGGCAAGCAGAGGAGTGACAGATAAGGGGGGTAGCGGGAGGGGTGAGCAGAGAGTGGAAAGCAATGGGAGGTTAGATGTGTGTCCCTTGTACTTTCCAGCCAGAGTGCTGGCCATGGAGCTTGGCAATGTACGATTCTCATAGGTCTATGTTAAGTCTTGCTGGCTAAGGAGGGGAGGTTGTCACTGGCCGCCCCAGGTTTTAGCCAACACAGTGCAGGGCCAGCCTCCTTGAGTGGCACAGGTTTTACCTTATAAGTCTCTGGTTCTGGCATGCAAGAGATCACCCAGGCAACCATAGGTGTCCCATCATAAGGCAGAACCACATTAGTTTCATCTGCGTATGAAGGGTGCTTTGTGAGAGCAGCACCCTTGCATAACCTTATAGACATTCTTCCTATGGTTGCCATGTGAGTAGAAGCACAAGGAGCATGTAGTTTGGAACTGGCTAGGCAGCTGGCTGATGTGGTGGCAGTGGCAGGCAGTCTTGGCCGGGGGCATGAATGCTGAGCACATATCTACCAGCAACAGGCCGCTCTGGTGGAAAGGAGTGGGGGAAAAATGAGGAAAAGAAAAAAGGTACAGCACTAAAGAACATGCAAGAAAAGAGCAGTTTCAGATTGAGTAGGTGGGGGGGGGGCTTACTGATTGATAGGAATATGGTGTTTGGAGCCTCAGAAAAAGACAGGGGTGAGTTGAGCGGGAGTAATGCATCAGTGCTGAGGACCAGCTGCTTAAAACCTCCACAGTCTGCCAATTATGTATAACAGCAGCGTGATCAACGAGTGGTGAGAAAAAGGGGATGGGTCATGAGGCATTATGAAGCCTGGTGCAGGTGTGAGTGCTGGAAGGCTGCGCATGAATAGATCCTTTGTCAGATATGAAGATTTCCCCTGGTGATACTCAAGAGCCCTGAAAGGGGTGGGGAGTGTGTTCACGTTTGCCTACCGGGGGCTGGGGGTAGGGGGGCAAGAGTTTGGTTTCCTTGAGTGAAATGGTGCGGGCCTAAGGACACTGGGCATATACAGCTAGAAAAGGGGTATATAAAAAAAACTTAGGTTTGTGCAGGAATGCCTAACAGCTGCCCGATCTGTAGTTTAAGTGCCTGGGCCATTCATTTACCAAAGAGTTTATGAGACAGGGCATGCAGGCACACAGGCCGAGCGCTCACAATAAAAAGAGGGGATGGGGACCTGCTCTTAGGAGAGAGCAGGTAGCTACCAGTGTGGCGGTGGCAAGAGGGGTGGTTGAGTAAGCTGACAGCAGTATGGGGCAAGGAACAGGAAATAAACAGTAAGATTTGGTTACAACATAAAAAAAGGGAATTATCCCTCTTGTTGCTGCCCAAGAATCCCTTTCCCACACCATACTGACAAGGTTTTAAATGTGGAGAGATATTCAAAGGTCCTTTATACGAAAAGCTGATGCACACACACACACACCCAATAATATTCAGGATCCAGAGCTTCTTTTAATCATTTATTTCACCAGCAGCGCACCACACCTGACGCGTTTCGGACAATAAGTCCTTTATCAAAGGCTAAAAAAACATTACCCACATACCATTTTATAACAAGTAGCTCATGACGTCACACTGACGAAATACAAATCCATTGGTTCACAACTTAAGTTAATAAAATTACCTTCACCCTTAAAATAACACACAACTAACATGTTTAAATAGAACCATTCTCTAAAAATCTAAAATGCTGTTAAAAAATAACAGTCATAAATTATTGTTTTTAACAAAATTACAAACTATATCCAGCATTGTCAACATTAATTTTATTATCTATATTCTAAATATGGCATAAGTTCCAAATGTGCATTAATGCCTGGCTGTTTGTAAGCATTAAGTCTCAGAATCCATTCGTTTTCTTTCCTTAAGATTTTATTTCGATAATTACCACCTCTCTGGTTATGTAAAACTTTTTCAATCCCCACAAATTTAAAATCATGTCTTTCCGATTTTTCTCTATTTTCAAAGACATGTGTGGCTGTTACATAGGTTAAATCTAGTTTATTTATAGCTCTTACATGCTCCAGCACTCTAACCTTGAAAGCCCTTTCAGTCTTTCCGACATAAAAAGCTCCGCAACTGCATATTGCCAGGTAAATTACTCCTTGTGTATTGCAAGTTATCAATTGCCTAATCGTAAATCTTTTATTTTGGCGATTTATTACACTAAATTCTTTCTCTTTTATTATGTAGTCACATGCACTACAATTTTTACACTGGTTGCAACCTACATAGTTTCCTAGCCAATTGCTGGTATGTCTCACTGCATCTGTAAAATGGCTCTTCACTAGAGTGTCTTTTAATGTTGGAGCATGTCTGTAGGTTAAAACCGGGAGCTATAATGAAACTTCTTGTAATCCTAATTCAACTGCCAACACATGCCAATGTTTTTTAATGATTTGCTCTACTTGCCAACTTTGAGCACTATACGAAGTCACAAAATGAAATCTATCACTATTTTCAAGCATCACCTTTTTATCTGATAACAATTCATTTCTTTCTACTATTACAGCAGCATGATATCCCTGATCTATTACTTCATCCTTGTAACCCCTTCTAATGAGGCGGCTTTTTAAATCTTCTGATTCTGTTTCAAAATCTGATGGTTTACTGCAATTTCTTTTAAGTCTTAAAAATTGACCTTTCGGTATATTTTTCACTGTATGTGCAGGGTGACAACTCGTAGCATGAAGTAAAGTATTACCATCAGTGGCTTTCCTAAAGAGGCTGGTACTAAAGCCACCTTCCTTTTCATGTGTGATTGTTAAATCCAAATAATTTACCGTATTATCACTCGTACAATACGTAAATCTCAAGTTTTCATTAGTGCTATGTAAATAATCAATGAATTCCTGTAACATTTTTTCATTTCCCTTCCAAATTAGTATAATGTCGTCTACAAAACGTTTCCACAATAAAACATTATAAAAATATGGATTCCTTTGATTATTAAATACCACTTCATGTTCCCAATAACCTACATATAAGCTAGCCACTGACGGAGCACAGGTAGCCCCCATCGCGGTCCCTTTCATTTGTCGAAACATGTTACCATCAAAAACAAAAATGTTTTTTGTTAATACATGTTCCAATAATTTCAAAATCAAATCTATCTCATTACTCGTTTTGTCACCTGAATTATTTAAAAAATATGCAGTCGTATCTAAAGCCCCTTCATGCGGTACATTGGTGTAAAGTGCTTCAATATCAAGTGTAACCAGCAAACAATGTTCTTGCACGAATATCTCATCCAATAATCTTAACAATCTTTAGTATCCTTAATGTATGATTCCAGTTTTTTCACATAAATACTAATGGCTGAATCTACATATTGTGAGAGAGGTTCAGTTAAACTTCCTAATCCACTGACAATTGGGCGACCTGGGGGGTTTTGACTATCTTTATGTACTTTCGGTAGTATGTAAAAAGTCGGGCGTACTGGATGTTCAACTTATAAAAACTTACTTGTTTGAATATTTATAGTAGCTTGTTTCAATGCCTCTTTTACCGTTTCATCAATACAAGTTTTATATTCCCAAGTTGGATCGTAATTTAATTTCTCATAAAACTCTGAATTATCTAACTGTCTCATTGCTTCCTGTTTGTATTTATTTACATCCCATAACACTATACATCCCCCTTTGTCTGCTTGTTTAATAACAATTTCAGAGTCACAATTCAAAAGTCTCAAAGCTTCATGTTCCTGTCTCGTTAGATTGTTGTACTTTAACCGTGGTGGTGTTTCAAACAACTTTTCAATGTCTCTTTCACATAAGTCTCGGAATACACTTACTGCAGTGCAGAGGGGTGGGTTAAATACCGAATATGGCTTAAAAGGTGTTGAAGCAGCCGAGTGTTCAGAAACATGTTCTCCTCCATTGCGTTTATTAAAAAACGCTTTAACATTTAAATTCCAACACATCAAATGCAAGTCTATAATTGTTCTCTCAGGGTTCAATGCAATCGTTGGTGAAAAGCTTAGACCCTTCGAGTAATGAGATAGATTTGATTTTGAAATTATTGGAACATGTATTAACAAAAAACATTTTTGTTTTTGATGGTAACATGTTTAGACAAATAAAAGGAACCGCGATGGGGGCTACCTGTGCTCCGTCAGTGGCTAGCTTATATGTAAGTTATTGGGAACATGAAGTGGTATTTAATAATCAAAGGAATCCATATTTTTATAATGTTTTATTGTGGAAACGTTTTATAGACGACATTAAACTAATTTGGAAGGGAAATGAAAAAATGTTACAGGAATTCATTGATTATTTACATAGCACTAATGAAAACTTGAGATTTACGTATTGTATGAGTGATAATACGGTAAATTATTTGGATTTAACAATCACACATGAAAAGGAAGGTGGCTTTAGTACCAACCTCTTTAGGAAAGCCACTGATGGTAATACTTTACTTCATGCTACGAGTTGTCACCCTGCACATACAGTGAAAAACATACCGAAAGGTCAATTTTTAAGACTTAAAAGAAATTGCAGTAAACCATCAGATTTTGAAACAGAATCAGAAGATTTAAAACGCCTCATTAGAAGGGTTACAAGGATGAAGTAATAGATCAGGGATATCATGCTGCTGTAATAGTAGAAGAAATTAATTGTTATCAGATAAAAGGTGATGCTTGAAAATAGTGATAGATTTCATTTGTGACTTCGTATAGTGCTCAAAGTTGGCAAGTAGAGCAAATCATTAAAAACATTGGCATGTGTTGGCAGTTGAATTAGGATTACAAAAGTTTCATTACAGCTCGATTTTAACCTACAGATATGCTCCAACATTAAAAGACACTCTAGTGAAGAGCCATTTTACAGATGCAGTGAGACATACCAGCAATTAGCTAGGAAACTATGTAGGTTGCAACCAGTGTAAAAATTGTAGTGCATGTGACTACATAATAAAAGAGAAAGAATTTAGTGTAATAAATCGACAAAATAAAAGATTTACGATTAGGCAATTGATAACTTGCAATACACAAGGAGTAATTTACCTGGCAATATGCAGTTGCGGAGCTTTTTATGTCGGAAAGACTGAAAGGGCTTTCAAGGTTAGAGTGCTGGAGCATGTAAGAGCCATAAATAAACTAGATTTAACCTATGCAACAGCCACACATGTCTTTGAAAATAGAAAAAAATCGGAAAGACATGATTTTAAATTTGTGGGGATTGAAAAAATTTTACATAACCAGAGAGGTGGTAATTATCGAAATAAAATCTTAAGGAAAGAAAACGAATGGATTCTGAGACTTAATGCTTACAAACAGCCAGGCATTAATGCACATTTGGAACTTAAGCCATATTTAGAATATAGATAATAAAATTAATGTTGACAATGCTGGATATAGTTTGTAATTTTGTTAAAAACAATAATTTATGACTGTTATTTTTTAACAGCATTTTAGATTTTAGAGAATGGTTCTATTTAAACATGTTAATTGTGTGTTATTTTAAGGGTGAAGGTAATTTTATTAACTTAAGTTGTGAACCAATGGATTTGTATTTCGTCAGTGTGACGTCATGAGCTACTTGTTATAAAATGGTATGTGGGTAATGTTTTTTTAGCCTTTGATAAAGGACTTATTGTCCGAAACGCGTCAGGTGTGGTGCGCTGCTGGTGAAATAAATGATTAAAAGAAGCTCTGGATCCTGAATATTATTGGGTGTGTGTGTGCATCAGCTTTTCGTATAAAGGAATATTGTTTAGCTGTTTGCACCACAAATACCTAGTGCATGGTTCGTTTGTGAAGATATTCAACGGTACGAGTGGGAGAGTACCATCCCACCTGTCAAAGGATTAGAATCCAAGGCAGTTATTGATGTTGCATGGCATGGCAGATCATTTTAAATCGCCAGATGCTGGGTCAGTGGAAGTTCTTCAAGGCTGCTGTTGGCGTAAGTCGTATTTATTTATTTAGTTTTTGTTGACCGGGCAAGTACACTAGACAAATCCTGCCTATTTTCAGGCACGACCCGGGGGAGGGGGATACACATGAATGCCAACTGACCTTGAACCAGATTAAGCTGTTGGTGGTATTTTCAGTGAATGAGGAAAATTTGGCAAGGACACCAGGGAAATACCCCTACTCTTTTCGATAAGTGCCATGGGATCTTTAATATCCACCTGAACTACCACCCATCCAGGCAGATGGGATCTTGGTTTAACGTCTCATCCGAAAGACAGCACCTCACAAGTACAGCACCCCTCTCATGCTGCACTACAGTGTCAGTACTGGGATATTAACCCAAGTGCCAGATGTGGGAACTGAACCCACAGCCCTCTGATCTGATCTCCCAGCCTCAGAGGCAAGTGTGCAAGTTTGTCTAGAGAGAAGCCATTATACTGGCCATTGAAGTGCAACAGAGTGACAGGTGGGGAAGGTGAATAAAAGTACATGCAGTCATGGGAGGCACAATAAGATGAGCTAGCACCACACAATACAGAACTTACAGCTGAATGGAGCAGTCAGGCAAACAGTTGATTGGGGTGGCAGCAGAGGTCTACTTCATTGGTCTACAAAGGAGAGGAGAAAAACTTATTGGTGCAGCAGTTCAGGCTGCAGGCTGATTTGTCGGCTCAGACAGCTAGATGAGTCATGCGCCTGTACTATGTCAGCCCACGAGGCAGCAGCTGATGTTGGGGGCTGTGAGACAGGGCAGTCAGCAGCAGTGTCTGAGATGTGGCAACAGAGACCTTGCTGAAGGGATATCACTAGGCAAGCTGCAGCTCCGAGGCGAAGCCTGGGACCCACAACTACAACTTCTGTACTGTGATTTAGAAGGTAGCAAGCTGTGCAAGTTAACTTGCTAACCTGCCTATGCTTAGTCCACTTGTAATGCCACAGTTTGGAGGAAAGAATCAATGGTTGAGGGAGCAAGCAAAAAAGGCCACCATGTCCATGGGCAAGCACTCAGAGGTTTCAGGCTGAAAGCCCCACTTACTGTTAGACTGATCAGCTCAGTGGGTTGTCATCAGGGCTGCTGGCAGGACCACCCTGGATCGATGAACAAAGGCAGCTGCCTCAACAGGGCTGGTGAAATCGTGGGATACCCCATTCTGTCAATTTTAAAAGCACCTGGGTATGCTATACAGTACTTAACCCCAACCTTTTGGAGTGCTTACCTTATGGGGTGAAGGCCACTCTCAGCCTGTTAACCTGGGCTGAAATAGTCCGGCACCCTCTGGGACCCCAAGTATCTTAATATTGCTGCGTCTGCCCTTGTACTTCATGTCATCCAGTTTTCCCCCACAGGTGGGCGATTTCAGCTTTAAGCCCCAGAATGACACTGTCCTGGTCAAAAGCTCACCAGTCTAAGTGCCGTAGGGTGGTCTCAATGTCAGAGACCCAGATGGACATATGTTCCATCTTATTTTGCGAACTGTCTATTTGTGCCTTTACCCCATTACCTCTTGCAGGATTTGAGTGAACATCTATTGCACTGCTGCAGGATCAAAGCTGGTCACAGTGGCTGCTGGTGCGACTGCCACTGTGAAACACATTAGCTTCACTTGACGAAGTTCACTGGAAAAAGACGTGTTTTTTTTTTCAATGGAGTTTAAGCAGAATGTGTTGGCACTGAACAACAGTAAACAAAAAAGCCGCATTTCTTTTCAGTCAGAAAAACTGATTATTTTTTAAGGTTTGTGCTCGAGGTGAGAAACGCTCGGCATAGGCAGCAATCTTGCTTACGGCTCAACCGGAAGTGCCAAACTGGGTGATTTCCAATAGCGACCAGCCTAGCAAGCTGGCAGCAGCACGAAAATACTTCTGCTGAGCTCCCACCAAGGGCTGTGATGGTGGCAGCTCTACCCTCAGGGGTGGAGAGGCGAACACTGGAGACATCTGCCGTGGATGGATCAGGATAGGCATGCCTGGCAGCTGCTAGACGACCCAAAAGACTGGTGGTAGGGCCCCACCGCATCTCGCAGTGGTGCCTCTCCATGCCCGAGGCCAAACATCGATGGTGGTGCCTCCCGGTCAAGTGAAATCAAAAGCGTGAATAGTCTCGATCTCAACAGTCGACCCCGGGGCCAATGCTGAAAAGACATGTCTGAAGGGTCATGGCAGACCATGTGCTGAATGATGTAAAGGAGCATCGTCTTCGGAGGTACAACCACTGGCTGAGGCTGGTCCTGGAGTGACCCGGTTGGGGACAATGATTAGGCCACGTCTACTTGAGTGAGGACTGGGAGCAACAGAGTCTGAGAGATTGACCTCTAATCAATCTCCTCCAACAGCTGGTCGATCAGTGCGAGAAAAATCTCGACCCCTTCTCGACTGGCGTCGAGGTCGACAAGCCTGACAGGGGTAACAAAGAACTCTCGACCATGCCCTCAACTGAAGGCAGCTTGACCGCAGTCGAGTGCTCAGGGGAGTCAAGGTAAAGGGAGGATCACGATCTCTCCTAGTAACATGACTGGTGCCAGCAATGCTAATGCTTCTTGCCCCAGTGAGAAGGGCTCTCCCTGAAAGGTATGGACCCTCCCAATGCTGGCCTCAACCAGAAGTTGTGCCAAGATAGATGAATTCACCAAGACTGCAACCATTTCCTCCTCAAGAGCCACAACCTGTGAAGCCAAACCAGCAACAGATGAGGCCTTCTTGCGGCTCTTGGGTCGATCCTTGGGGTCCTGTTCCGGTGGGTGACGCAGGACGAATCTGGCCTGTCAATCTTCCAGCGATGCTAGAAACATCACTTGACAAAAGGCCACAACCATCCACGTCATGTCGCACTACCAGACTGTACAGGTAGAACATGTAGGGGTCGGTGTTCGTCATTTCCTGTTGACACTTCGCACATTTAAAACCACATGGCAGCTTCATCTCAAGCCGAGATCAATGTCATCGAAGACAGAGCCAGAATAAGTCGAAGATGGGCGTATAAGCAAACAGAAGAATAAAGTCTCACCAAAAGTGATAATGTGGAGGTTCCACCATGCAGCGGCAACCGCGGAATTTGCTTACTGTCGGCTTTGGTGGCACAACACAACACATAGTGGTGTTGTGCAGTCACTGAGGAACTAATGTCTTCTGCAGGTGGCTCTACTCCTCAGCACCCTTCACTTAAATTTCGGGAGGGGCGTAACACTCAGAGGCAACAGTGTTGGGAATCCAGCAGACCATCACAGCAAACTGCTGAAAATGTCACCGTGATGGTCTTCACTGTATTCCCGTTGCTGTTGCGACGTGATACCATGCGTGGATAATCTTGAATGCTGAAGTGGTGCAAAGGAGGAGACCGATCCCTTCCAGTGGAAAATCTGACGTCACAGGGCAGAACTGGTGGATATACCACCCATGTATGGGGAGGATCTTAGCTTGAAGATGTCCGACGAATCAGCTTGTTCCAGTGAAACTGTCAAAGCGCGGATAGTAAACTGTATCCACAGCCTTAGAAGTGACTTTTCAGGCTCACTTTAAACATCACCACCAACGGGGAACTCATAAGGTGGTAGAGCAAGGAGTTCCATACTGCAGGTGCTGTCGCTGAGAAAGCCTGGTCTCCAGACTGCTTTAAACCGGATCTTGGAATCTCTGGGTTCCTAGGGTTACTCTTCTCAAAAAATGTATCTTCAGAACAGTATAATGCTGGAACCCTACCTGCCACCCAAGTCCAAAGTCATCTGCAGCCTATGCTTAGCAAGCACACAGTTAATGTCCCTCATGGCTTTGGCCTCAGCTAGGAGCAGAAGGAAAAATTCACTGACAAGGTCAAAGAGGATATGACTAGGGCCCCTACTTTTCTGCGGCACAGTGGGACCAAGTTCTGCGGCAAGACTACCATTTGCCGCAGAACTTCTTCGGCAGTGGTTTGTAATTTCTGCAGAAGTTCTTCGGCACTAACAAACTACCACATCACAGTGACATCTTGTCATCCTGACTTCACTTTCATGGCAGTTTTTATAGTAATCAGGATGGTGGAAAGCACAGTAATACTAGTTCAAAAAATAACAGACTTATAAAAATAATTTTATGCCTAAAAAAGCAAAACAAATGTCTCTCTCTTAAGGTCCTAGCCTGTTGCATAAATGACATATGCAGAGGGGATCTTATGCGATAAATAAGGTATTTCTATATGCATGTTATCTATCCCACTGATGAGGTTTCCACTGTCTATCACTTATATATTTGTATGTGCTTTCTACACCACTCATGAGGTTCCCACTGTGTATCACTTATATATTTATATGCAATCTGTAACATACATACAAATATGCGTGTGTGTGTGTGTGTGTGGTGAGACAGAGATACTGTATGTATATATGTGTGTGTGTGTATATATATATATATATATATATTTTTTTTTTTTTAATTTCCATGAACTTGCATCCTCATTCATACAGGTCCCATTGGAAATGGAATAGAGGAGTTATTGCAAAACTCTTTTTTCATGTCAACCTGCTTTCCCTGAAAACTGCGTAACACCATCAGGCCAACACATGCATGTGAACTAATTGTGAGATACAGCTCTCCAGCCCATCACAATGTGTCCACCATGTGACAGAACACTGCACCATACCTTCCCAGGCTCTGAGCAGTGATGTGTTCCACCAATCCTTGTGCTGCCCAGACAGCTCCCAGAGCTAATCTCTGAACCTGAGTTGCTGGCACGGAAACACAGCATGCTACCCTCTGGTCCAACAGCTGTCCCTGCACACATTTCTCAATAACTTTTAGGTGATTCTATCAACCAATGACAATATGTAATCAATAACCCTGGAAAAATGTGTACAGTGCAATTATTTATTTAAAAGGTATATTCTTTCAACAGGTCTACACATTATTATATTTCACTTTTCTGGGCATAATTATTTTTCTTAAAAATTTAGACAGTTAAATTAATTTTACCAGTTATTCATTTCAGATAGCATCTCAATACCTTAAAGGCACAAATAGGTTTGTACAAAGTGAGGTATGGACTTAACAGGTCTATGATATTGACAAGGTTTTGTTTAAGTTGGCCCTAGTGCAACAATGTAAGACTGAAAACTGTATTAGGCTGTAGTGCAGGTTGAGCAAATATCACCATGCATGATGTGCTGTGCCACCGTCTCTGGCAATGGGAGCTGTGGTAGATAAGTGACTGTTCATTTCTGTTGCAGAATGCAGCCATTTCATTAGCTAATGTATGATGTTATAGCAATGACAAAATCACATTCTGAACATATAGGGGGTTTTGGATATAAAAAGAGGGGACGGGAACCAGATTCTATGTATAAACAGAAATATTAATAAAGAATCACCAAGAAGAGTGAATTCTACGGCACCGCAGAAGTTCTGCGGTAGATTGCAAGTTCTGCACAAAATTCAGCGGCTGCAGAATTCTAGGGGCCTTGGATATGACAGCACCTGGCCATGAGCATGGCATAGCTAGACTGCTGAATGCCCAAGGTGGCCGCCAAGTAGGCTTTCCGGCCAATTTAGTCCTGCTTTTAAGACTCCTTGTCCCCAGCAGCCTGCCTATTGGCAAAGTCAGACACATACCTCTCAGCTGAGGGGCACCAGAAGAACTCAAGAGAGGCTCCCAATAGGGGCCACGTACATTTGGGTGGTTGGGTGCTGGGCAGCATATAGGATGCTGCCAGAGACTCACAGCTAGCCCCAAAAAAGCCCCAGCCACTGGGAATGCCACTTCCAGAAGTCTTCTCATTCCAGGATGCCTGTAAAGGGTAAGAGTCCCCCTTCTGGACTGGTTCCAAAGGCAAGTTCGAGGTCTATGACATGCTGCAAAAGGGTGGTGTCGCTAAGGTGAGGATCAGGAAGCATAGGCAAACCAAGAGAAGTTATAAAATTTGCAAAGTAGCGTTTTATAATTATCAATAACAACAGAATAAAAAATAAAAGTGTGCAGGATAGCTCTTATACAGGCAGTTCAAACAAAACATAGGCTTTCATCTGAGGATATCTCTAATTCTAAATTTAAATCTCTCCAACAAAAGAATGTTCTCTTTATATATAATGTCTTTTCCTGGCAATTAACTTTTGTATCCTGAACTCGCTGCAATACCTCCTGTTTCTCATAAAATGTATCAGAACTTTGTTAGTTTCTTTCCTGCGGGTGAACAAAATAAGAAATGGTGTCCCAGAATTGACCTCCTCTGGTCAGCTCTGCAATTGAGCTTCCCGAAGGTTAAACTGCACCACAGGGTTAATCCCCAACCCCCCCCCCAGTTCCAAATAAGCATGAAATTGTCAGAGTGATCAGTTCCTAGGTCTCACAAGAAAAGGTGACTGTGCAATTAGACAGACAGGAGACATAAAAGGAAGGGACAGAACAGATTCTTGCTTTCAACTCTCTCTGCACAACAAACAGGACAGTCTTAATCAACCCTGTCACATGTGGCAAATGAAGTCAACTTACTCTGAAGACTGACCATCTGATGAATCGAAGTGAACTGCACCTCACGGAGACGACTGCATACTCCACACATGAGCGGAAGTCCTTGAAATCAGGCCTTGACCATTTTGGGAGAGTACCGACAGCCCTAGCATCCGAGGTATCTTGAAAGTTTTCTTTTGAATTTTATTTATAATTGTATTTATGTAATTTTACTGTAATCGTTTTACTGCCAGTTTTCTTGTATTTCTCTGTAAGGCACCCAGAGCCTCTGGGATTAGGTGCCGTATAAAATTTGCCTTGCCTAGGGACCACCACCAAGAGGCACCCAGAGAAGGCGAGCCCTATTTGGGACTCCTCTGCAGGTGTCTCTTTCACCGGCTGAGGAGGAGAGGGCGCCACTGCAGTCAGTTGAGCCGGAAGAGCCACAGGCAGCAGGACCATGGGTCAAGGCTCTAGGACCACCAGACCAGACAGGGGAACTGAAACGGCAATGAAGCCACTCCACCCTGAGTCAGTAAATGCCCACTGATGCCACAGGAGGTCTACAAACCTCTGTTTAAGCTGACGGCATCAACTGTCCTCCAAGGAGGGTGAAGAGCTCAACCTCTGTTGAGAATGGTGAGGAGCAGAGCTGGAATAAGCTCGAGAGCAGATCTGCGAACAACATCTTGACCTCCTTGAGGGCAAAGGGATCCACCAGCAGAGCCATGTAGACCACATGCTGAAGCAGAGTCACTATGATTTGTTTTGTAGTATGCACTGGAATGGGGACCACCAGTGTAGGCAAGATCCATACTGACTAGACTGGGGCACTGCTACAGCCTCGACTCCTTCAGTCGGGGAGGGACCTGGCAGACTGGGGTCTTCGAGTAGATGAACTAATCTCCCCCTTGAGACTTAGGGTTAACTAGCATGTGAAAAATACTCAGCTGGTTCACCAACCAGTCCGAGTGCCTAAATTCCTCTGACGGGCTCCTTTGTAGCTTCAACCTTGTCCTTGATCCTTCCCTAGACTAGCGGTAATTTGACCATGGTTGACTGATTGTGTGTGTGTGTGTGTGTGTGTGGGTCAATTGCCGACCCTCCCACGATTGATGATGGAGCTCCCCGTACTTTTTTCAAGGGGAGGGGCTCTCACCAAACGTCTGGAGGGCCAGGCACATTTCCTGGACCTCCAAGATATCCCTTAAGGAGAGACTCCCAGGCAGTCCCATGAGCATCAAGATCCAGGCTGACAAGGAGCTGCCGCCTCCTCCACTGCTGCCAGCTGGGCTGCTCACCTGGAGACTGCCAAAGCCTGCTAATGCTCTTGAAGCCTACCTTGGATAAGAAGCACCTTTCATTCCTCAGTCAATGAAGGAAGCATAGTCCGGCAACATGGGGCACCCAAAGATGTCATGGTTAGCCCTCAGGCAGTAGAGGCACGTGACGTGTGGATCCGTGGCTGACATTTTCTGCCTGTGCACACCTCTTAAACTTGGGTTTCTTGTGGGCCATCCTCGAAATGTGTTAATGGAGCAATAACTGGAAAATGAATTCTAACTTCAAGATGGCCAGTGAACTGAGCATAGTCCGGGAACTGCCAAGAGTATGGACAGTGAACTGAATCCCAGTTGGTAGAACCCGTCCCAGTGCAAGGATCTTTGTTTGGAACAAAATTAATGCATAAACATCCTGAAACAGGTAAGATCACATATTCACACAAACAAATATATAAAACATGAGCTTTTACATACAGGACTGATTACTTCTGCTCATAGGATGCCCAACATTACAGGCCAAATTAAATTCTGCTAACACCAGCTTTAAAGTAGAAGTATTTGTCAGACCGCAATTTCATCAAACAGTTTTTAGTAGAGATGTGGTTCTGAAAGCCTTAGGTTCATCAGTGTGTTTTTAATTCCTGCAAATATGTTTAAGAGTTTTTGTTATGAATTTTGCAATTAATGTAGTAATTTTTAAAATCCTCTTCCACTGAGCTTACATTTTGACTGTGTATACTAGATTCATACTGTGGATGTATTAGGAAGGTGAAAGCACTTGTTTTTTGATGGTAAGCAGTACTGCACCATACCAAGACAGTTAATTTTTTTAAACCCCTCCTACGTGCTACCACATCCTGCCACTCCTTCAGGCTGCCAAGGCCCCCTGTCCCCCTGAGCCTCCAACCTCACACAGCAGCCACCCCTGGGGTAACCCAGTGTATCCCTTCACCGGATGGGTCCCCTTCCTCCAAGGGGGAAGGCACCGGGGGGGGGGGGAGACCAACGCAGCACTTCGCCCCGGGGTGCTGCTGAGGCGGGCATGGCTCATTAGGGGCATCAGTGGCACTGGAGAGCCGGGCAGCCGACATCCGGCTGAGCGTGGAGTGTTTCCATTTTTCTGCTGTGTTCTCCCTCACCACGCTGCAGTGCTCCTGGTCTCCACCAGAGGTTTTTGCCAGGCAACACTATCCCGCAACCCACTTGAGGAGAGCAGTCCCATGGATGCTGAATCCTCTCCTTCCCCTGTCGGCCCCTAGTGGCGTCCCGAGTCTGTTCCCGAACCTGGGTCGACGACGTGGTTCGAGGTAAGGCGTCAGCACCTCAGCCCTCTGTGCCACCTGGGCCGACTCCAAGATAGTTAATTTTTAATGGTGGATCTGGCTGGAAAGCAGGAACTTCTAGAAACTTCAAAATACGTTCTCTAATGAAATAAAATGGGATGACATTTTTTGCCAACTAATAAATACTGCTGTTTAAACACAGGAATACTCCCAGAAACCCACAGTGTGGTGGGTTTTGAGATTAACATGTACACATGGGGAGCTCAGGGAGGGATTGAGGGAGAGTGTGGGTCATACAGTATTTGCACGGGAGCAAACCAAGGAGTAGTACTGCCAGAACTTAAAAAGTACAGTTACGTAAGAACTTACCGTAACAGTAGATCTTTGAGAGAAGCTCTTGCAATAGGTACTAACATGTAGGATTAAGCTGCCAAGCGCTAGGGCCTCACGGAAAACTTTTAGCTAGCAGTGTCTGGCAGGGGACCGCCCCTGGCGTCACATGACCAACATCAGTGTGCCACTACATAGAGAGCGGTCCCCATGCCCGCCCTCCAGTTCTCCCTCCGGAGACCTAGAAAGGTGCAACAGGAGTTAGGAGTGGGCTCCTGGGGCTAAAAAGCTATGACAGAAAAAAAAGAAGAAGAAATCCAGGTGGAAGGGAAAGCAGAACCTACTGCAAGAGCATTTCTCGAAGATATTCCATTACAGTAAGTTCTTACGTAACTGTGCCATCTTACTTCGACAGGGCTCTTTCAGTAGGTACTAACATGTAGGACAGAGTCCCAAGCAGTCAAATTCAGACAAGTCTGAGACATGGGAGGCAGGAACAAGTCTGCAGTAAACAGGGATCTTAAGATAAGAGACCCTGAAGAATAGCTAGGCCAAAGCCTGCTCAGTGCCTAGAAGCAATGTCCAAACTGCAGTGTTTAGTGAAAGTGTGGACAGAACTCCAAGTGGCAGCCACACAAATATCTGTGGCGAGGACATTCATAAAACAAGCAGTAGAAGCAGCTGTGCCTCTGGCTGAATGACCTTTAACCTCCCCTAGAAGGGGTTCGTTATACTTCTGATAATAAAAGGTGATGCAGTTTGCCAACCACTTTGACAAGCACTGTTTTGAAACTGCAGCACCCTCTCTTTTGGGTGCAAAGGAAACAAACAACTGGTCCATTTTACATACTGGCTTCATCCTGTTCACATAGTAACGAAGAATTCTGTGCACATCCAGTGTGTGCAGGATTGCTTCACCCCGACTGGAATGCTCAGGGTAATACAGTGGCACTTCAAGAGTCTGGTTTAAGGTGTGTTCTGAAACCACCTTAGGCAAGAACTTAGGATTTGTCAGCAGAACCACCCAGTCTCAGTGAAAAATCAAATAAGGCTCCTTACACATCAGGGCCTGAAGCTCGGAAATCCTTTGAGCTGAAGTAATAGCAACTAAGTAGAGTGCTTTCCATGAAAGGTAGCACACGTCACAACTCGCTGCTGGTTTAAATGCTGGCAGCATGAGCTTTTCCAAAATGAAGTTCAGATCCCAGGGAGGAGCAGGGCTCCTGACTGGGGGTTTCAAATAAAGGATCCCCCCCTTCAATAAACACTTGGATACTTCCAGCTGATTCAAGTTTTTGCCACCCGCAGGGATATGGTAGACAGAAATGGCAGATAAGTGGACCTTTAAGGTCGAATAACTAAGCCCCAAGTCTGAGAGGTACAGCAGGTAATCCAGGACCTTCGGGACGGGACACGTAAAAGGTTCCAACCCTTTAGAAGTGGTTCATATGGAAAATCTTTTCCCCTTCATGGTATAAGTGGCTCTGGTGGACGGCTTTCTGGCCTCCACAGGAATCTGGGCTACCCTTGGGGAAACTCCCAATGCTAGCGGCAGCTATGTCAGTAGGTTCCACGCATGCAGGTGCAGAAATCTGAGGCCTGTATGGACCAGGGTCCCCTGTTCCTGTGTCAACAGGTCTTGACAAACTGCTAATGGAATAGGAGGATCCAGTGACAGTTGCTGAAGTAGAGAGAACCAAACTTGTCTCGGCCAGAAGGGGGCGATCAGAATCATTCATGCCCCTCTGCCCGTGGTTTCAACACAACTCTCTGCATCAGAGGAAGTGGAGGAAAGGCGTACATGAATCTCCCCTTCCAGCACAGAGACAGCGCATCTCACCAGAAAACAACACGCCCTGGAGCGAGCAAGCAGAAAGTTGGTAGTTTTGTGTTAGATGGGGATGTGAACAGATCTAGATCTGGTGTTCCCCACCTCCCAAAGACGTTGTCTACCTCTGACTGTCCCAGTTCTCACTTGTGGGCTCCGGCTTGAGTGCGACTGAGCGCATCTGCCAGGATGTTTTGAATGCCTGGGACATGTACAGCTGTCAGATGAAGGCTGTGGCTGACTGCCCAATTCCACACCCTCACTGCTTCGTGACAGAAGGGGTAGGAGCATGTGCCACCTTGCTTGTTTGTGTACCAGATGATGCAAATGTTGCCTGTCTGGATCATGAGCTGGCCCAACTGAATTAAATGTTGGAAAGCTTGTAATGCATTCAGAAAGTACAGTTACGTAAGAACTTACCATAACAGTAGATCTTCCAGAGAGGCTCTTGCAGTAGGTAATTACATATAGAACTGACATCGGCAGGCGGGAGGACCCCACGGAAAAATTTCTAGCTAGCAGTCCCTGGCGGGGACCGCCCCCACGTTTAGGTGACCAGGCGTGACGACACAGTATAAAGGGGTTGTCCTGACGCCGCCTTTCTAGTTCTTTCACGCCACAGACCCTGAAGGCCCGGACGAGAGAGAAGCGGATATTTCCTTCATGGAAAAGGAGTTAAAACGCCTAGGAGGTGGAGGGCGGGAAGGTACTACCTACTGCAAGAGCCTCTCTCGAAGAGCTACTGTTACGGTAAGTTCTTACGTAACTGTACTATCTTACTTCGAGAGGGCTCTTGCAGTAGGTAATTACATATAGGACAGAATCCCAAGCACTCTGGAACAAATGAAAGGCACCGGGAGGAAGAACTACTCCAAGAAGTAACAAAAACCCCTGCAAACTTCAAGATAGGAGGCCTTGCAAGACAGCTAACCCGAAGCCTGCTCTACGGCGAGAGGCAATGTCCAAACTGTAATGTTTCATAAAGGTATGGACGGAAGTCCAGGTGGCAGCAGCACAGATGTCTGCCGCAGACACATTCTTGAAACAAGCCGCAGAGGCTGCTACTCCACGAGTGGAGTGACCTCTGACTTGACCCGGAAGGGTCTTGTTGTACTTGTCATAACAGAAAGTGATGCAATGAGCCAACCACTTTGACAGGCATTGCTTGGAGACAGCATTGCCTTCCCTTTTGTGAGCAAAAGAGACGAACAACTGATCAGTCTTTCTGAGATCCTTCGTCCTATCGGTGTAGTATCTCAGAATCCTGTGGACATCCATGGTATGGAGCAAGTATTCTCCCTGGTTGGAGTACTGCGTGAAAAAAGCAGGTAACTCAATAGACTGATTTAAGGTAGACTCTGCTACCACTTTCGGAAGAAACTTAGGGTTCGTGCTAAGAGCTACTCGTTCTTTGTGAAAAATCAGATAGGGACTTTACACTAAGGGCCTGAGCTCGGAAATTCTAAGGAGGAAGTAATGGCCACCAAGAAGAGCGTCTTCCACGATAAGAACTTCAAGTCTGCGGAAGCCGCAGGCTCAAAAGGAGGAAGGGTAAGTTTCTCGAGAACAAAGTTCAAATCCCAAGGGGGAGCAGGAGTCCGAACAGGGGGCCTGAGATGAAGGACCCCTCTGAGAAAGGTCTTGGATACCTCTAATTGGGCAAAGGCTTTATCAGCAAAAGGAACATGGTAGGTTGAACTAGCAGCCATGTGAACCTTCAAAGAGGAGTGACTGAGACCCAGGTCGAAAAGATGACGCAAATAATCAAGCAGAACGGCCACAGGACAGGAGAAAGGCTCCATGTTCCTGGAGGCAGCCCAAATGGAAAATCTCTTCCATTTCATAGCGTAGGTGGACCTAGTGGAGAGTTTTCTAGCCTCCACCAGAATCTCGGCCACCTTAGGAGAGACGCCAAAACGAGATTGGGCTAGGTCTGCAGGAGCCATGCATGAAGTTGAAGAGACTTGAGTCCCAGATGTAACAGGGTCCCCTGATCCTGGGTCAGCATCCTCAAGATAAAGGAAGAGGAAGAGGAGGAACCTCTGAGTATTGTTGTAGAAGAGAGAACCAGATTTGCCTGGGCCAGAAAGGAGCAATCAGAATCATTCTGGCTCCTTCCAATGCATGTTTCTGCAGCACGCGAGGGACCAGAGGAATTGGGGGAAAAGCATAGATGAATCTGTCCTTCCAGCTTAGAGACAGAGCGTTGCTCCAGAAAGCGCCTCGCTCTGGAGCGAGTGAGTGAGCAAAAGGTGGGAAGTTTTGCGTTTTGGGAAGAGGCGAACAGGTCTACCTGTGGAGTCCCCCAAAGCTGGAAAATGCCATTTAGAACCTTTTGGCCCAGTTCCCACTCATGCGGCAGAGCCGAGGAACGACTTAGCTTGTCTGCCAGGATACTGTCAACTCCTGGAACATGGATTGCCGTGAGGTGAAGGTTGTGAAGCGTTGCCCATTCCCAAACCCTCACTGCTTCCCTGCACAGCGGGTAGGACAGAGTCCCTCCCTGCTTGTTGATGTATCACACCACACACATGTCCATTTGGACAGTTAGGTGACCGGGAAGGATGTATTGGTGAAGGGCCTGGAGAGCATATAGGACTGCTCATAGCTTGAGCACATTGATGTGGAGAGCTAGCTCCAATCTGGGCCATAAACCCTGGGTTCGGTGAGGACCCAGATGAGCTCCCCAACCTTCGCCTGAGGCGTCCGTGGTCAGAGTCTGGGAGGGGGGAGGATGAAAGAAGGGAACCCCCGGAACAGGTTCTCTCGAACCATCCACCATTGCAAGTCTCTTGTCATCGGCGAGGAGATCAGCACCAGATGATCTAGGTCGTCTACAAGTTGATCCCACTGAGAGCAGAGAGTCCACGGAGAGATCCTCATGTGGAGTCGCTCGCGCGGAATCGTCGGGATGGCAGCCGCCATGAGCCCCAAAAGACGGAGCACCGACCTCACCGGAACCTTCCTGCATTCCGAAAGTAGGGAAATCTGTGACTGGAGGGAGGCCCCCCTGTCCGAAGGCAGGAAGGCCTTGCACACTGTCGTGTCGAGGATTGCCCCGATGAACTGGAGTCTCTGGGAAGGGTCCAGATGAGACTCGAAATGGTTGATGGTGATACCTAGACCAGTGAAAACCTGCTGGGTGAGGGAGAGAAAGTGGGAGTTCCTCCTGGGACGAGGCCGCCAGGAGCCAGTCGTTCAGGTAGGGAAACACCTGAACTCCCAAAGTACGTAGGTGGGCCGCTACCACCGCCAGGCATTTGGTAAAAACTCAGGGAGCCGAGGAAAGACCAAAAGGGAGTGCCCGGAATTGGTAATGGTCCCCCTGGAATGCAAACCAGAGGTACTTTCGGTGCGAGGGACGAATGGGGATGTGCAGGTATGCATCCTGCATATCCAGTGCACAAAGCCATTGGCCCGGCCGAAGAGGGGCAAACGGGTTTGAAGGGAGAGCATCCTGAACTTCTTGTATTCTACATAGAAGTTCAAGGAGCTGAGATAGAGAATGGGTCTGAGATCTCCCGTCTTCTTTTGGTACGAGGAAGAAATGGGAATAGTAACCCGTCCCGTGAAGGTGAGCAGGGACGGGCTCTATGGCCTGCTTCGCGAGGAGAGCAGATATTTCTTCCCTGACCAGAGGAAGATGGTCCCTTGAGTAAGAGGACTTCAGAGGGGGGTGGCATGGAGGTTTCTGTAGAAACACTATAGAGTGCCCCTCTGTGATAATCTGAAGCACCCATGAATCGGATGTTATCCTCTCCCAACCCGGAAAGTGGAGGGAGAACCTCCCTCCTACTGGTTCCTCCAGGGAGTCCAGAGGTGGTGAGAGAGGAAGGAGTCAGGTGGTGTGGGGCAGCGCCCGGCCCGTTTGGTGGCCGCCTTCCTTGAGGTTTCGCTTGAGGCCAGCTGCGCGTCTCGAAAAAGGCGGCGCTGCAGGGATGGGGCAGGTACATGGAATCCACAGATTTCAGGGCCGTCCCTTCTCCTGCAAGTCGGTGATGATGTCCTTGACATCACCTCCGAAAAGCACCGAACCCCTGAAAGGTGCTTCTTGAATTGCTGACTGCACCTCTGGGACCAAACCTGACACTCGGAGCCAGGCGTGACGCCGAAGACTTACGGTGAAGGTGGAGCTCCGCCCTGCGGTGTCCACTGCATCGTAGGTCGTCCTCAGAATGTGACGACTGGCCGAACGAGCAGAACAGACAAGGTCAGCTAACTCCTGCTTGACTTGGGTGTCAGGCAAGGAGTCAATCTTAGGTTCCGCCTGGGTAAGGAAAGCCTTCTGGTAATCCCCCATGTGTGCTACATAGTTAAGGGCTCTGATCCCCAGTGTGGAAGAAGCATAAATCTTCCTTCCATACTGATCTAGAAGGCGAGACTCCTTATCCGGAAGAAATGAGCTCAAATGTTCAGGGTGTGCAGACCGGTCATGAGCGGCGCTAATCACAACCGAGTCTGCACGGGGGTGAGAATCTAAAGTCTACACCCTCCGGAGCCTGGTATAGCCTGTTGGACTTCCGAGGAAGTGGGGCTAAAGCTGACGGTTGTTTCCAAATAGTGGAAACAAGGTAGGCATGAGGCTCGACCTAGGGTGGCACTAGAGTAGGGGCCGTAAGGGGCAAGTCCAGATGTTCGGCTAGTTTAACCCGCTGAGGATCTGGCTCTAAGGAATGCCACTGATGTACTTCCTGGATCTTCCTGAGCAACTCCGTGAAGGAAGGATCCTCCGGAGGAGACTTCGGAGGAGTCCTCGGCCGGGGAGTGAGGCTCGTCGTCTTTCTCGGAGCATCCGGAGCAGGAATCCGAGGAGTCCGAGAGAGAAGAAGAAGAAAATTGAAGCAGAGTAAGACTCCCTGACTCGTCTAGGGGGAGGAACGGGTTCCTTAGGGGGAATCCCTGGATGCGTGTCCTGCCCCTCTCTGGATCCAGAGGGAAGAGCTCGGGAATCCGGAGGCAGAGAGGGAGTGTGCCGTCTGGGGCGTACGGGGGCCAAAGGTGGCACCATTGCCGTAAGGCGGCTCTCGACTTCCTTGGTGAGCTGAGTCTTGGCCTCAGCCCACCAGGAGGCCAGAGTCTCCTGAAGATCCACCGGCGGCCTATGGGGCGGTGGAGGAGGAGGGGGGGGGATAGTTATACGGATTATATCCTTAAGGCGAGTATCTGTAACCCGGCTGCGGGAATACTGGAGCCAGGTATTGTGGCGTCAGGTACTGTGGTGTCGGGTACTGCGGTGCAGGATACTGCGGACCCGGGTAAGCCGGCGTCGGATACGACGGCGGATACCCAGGTACCGGAGGAGCTGCCGGAGCAGATGGCCCAGGAGGGAGCTCCACGGGCGGATCAACAGTAATAGGCCTGTGGGGGGGAGGGCCTGATGGGAGAGGAATATCCCCCGCCAGCGTCGGAGGGGCCGGCATCAGATCCGGTTCAATAGGAGGGTCTGACGGCGGAAAAGCATCCTGAGCATCGCCCGGGGACGGAGGAGAAAAGTCCCCGGGGTCAGGCAGGGGGGACTCGGGCTCCCCGGATGGCAGCAAAGGCTGCGGGGAATCTGGAACGACAGACGATGGAGGGTCTGTCGTAGGCTCCGATGCCCGGCGGAGGAGCCGACATGCGACTTAGGGGCTGAATCCCGGCAGACGCCAGAGAAGCCGGCGTCCGACTTAAGGGGTCCCTCGTCGGAGGCGGGCCGAGGGTGGGAAGTGGCCCGGTCCGAGGGGGATACTGCTGTGCACTGCCCTGAAGGGTGGGGCGTCTTAGCGGCCTTCTCCTGGCGGGCGTCGGAGGAGCCGACATCCAACTAATGGGAGGCGCCCATGCCAGTAGGCCGCAAGCCTGCGGCAGTACTGGGGGCAGAAGTCTCCTTTTGCCCGGAGGCGCCCGAAGGGCTCGAACGCGAACCCGACGGGTGGGCCGATGCCTCCTCCAAAGCCTTGGAGGCTGCCGTCGGGCGATCCCCCGGAGGGGACGTTACCTTAGCCGCGGCTCCGGCCAGAGTCGCGGAGGAGGAGGCCTTCTCCCAGTGCCTTTTTTTGTCCCGCTTCTTGTGTCCTTCTGGGGAGGTCGACGCCTGCCTAAGCTTCTTCAACTCCTTCTCCATTGCAGACATCTTCTTTTTAAGGAGATGGGCTTCCAAAGACTGCTGGCGTTGTCTTCGGGTGGCCGTGCTGAAATGCAGGCAATGCAGGCACTTTTCGACCACATGGTCAGGGCCTAAGCAAAAAAGGCAGAGGGAGTGACCGTCCTTGTGAGGCAGTTGGGCACCGCACGAGTCACACTTATTTTTTGAAGGGGACGACATAAACCGACGTTCACCTGACGAAAAAATACCAAAATACTGATAACTTTCAGTAAAAAAACGATGAAGTAACAGGGCTGAGCATGAACTTCACCGCGAGGCGCTGCATGAGCTGATGGCGGGAAAGAACTGGAAGGCGGGCATCCAGGACCGCCCCTTTATACTGACATCATCTGATGCCGGTCACCTGACGTGGGGGCGGTCCCCGCCAGGGACTGCTAGTTAGAAATTTTTCCGTGGGGTCCTGCCGCCTGCCGACGTCAGTCCTATATGTAATTACCTACTGCAAGAGCCCTCTCCAAGTAAGATCTGCCCGCATCTCCAGCACACTGATGTGGAGAGGGAGTTCGCTGTCAGACCAAGAGCCTCGAGTCTTGTGAGCACCCAGGTGGGCTCCCCAACCTAACCCGGAGGCACCTGTCATCAGGGTCTGTGATGGAAGGTCCATGCACTATGGGGCACCCTGAATAAGGTTGTATGTGTTCTGCCACCACAACAGGTCCCAAGCCATCAGGTCTGAGACCAGGATCTTGTGGTTCAGACAGTCGGATCGCTGGTCCCATTGAACCCTAAGAGTTCATTGTGTGACTCTCATGTGAAGTCTAGCTAGGGGGGACTGTAGGGATGGCTACAGCAATAAGACCGAGAAGGCGAAGAATCGATCTTGCTGACGTCCCTCTCTGTAAGGCCACTAGGTGTGCCTGTCTCTGCAGGGTTTCCAACCTGTCGAATGGCAGGAAGGCCCTGCCCTGGACTGTATCCAAAACTACCCCAATAAACTGGGGCCGTTGGGTAGGAGAAAGGTGGGATTTGGGATAGTTTAGCATAATACCCACCTGTTGGAAAAGGCCCAGAGTTATGGTCAGGGACAGAAGCCAATCGTCGAGGTACAGGAACAACTGTACTACCCCATCTGTGCAGTGCCACTGCCACCACTGCTAGGAATTTTGTGAACACACTTAGTGTGCCTAAGAGAACAACAGCTTTGAACTAAAAATGCTTTCCCAGAAAACAGAATCTGAGAAAGCTGTGGTGTGGCGGACAAACTGGGATATGTAGGTAGGTGTCCGGCATATCCAGTGTGCAGAGCCAATGGCCCTTCTGTAAGAGAGGAAGCAAGCTTGGTACAGATAGCATCCTGAACCTCTTGTATTCCACAAAGAGGTTTAGTGAGCTCAGATTCAGAACGTGTCTGAGATCGCCTGTCTTCTTGGGCACCAAGAAGAAGTAAGAGTAGAACCCTTTTCCCCGCTGATTTGCAGGAACTGACTCTATTGCTGCTTTTGCTATTATTTACTCTTTCACCAAAGGGATGTGGCTTTGGGGGTAGAAGGAGTGATCCAGAGGATTTGTGGGAGGTTTTTCTACGAACTGTATTGTGTGGCCTTCAGCCACCAGCTGGAGTACCCATGAGTCTGTGGTTATTTCCTCCCATCCCGGTAGGTGTCTGTCAAACCTTCCCCCTATCGGTTCCTCTGTGACTTGCTCCAGAGGAGGAAGGGAGCCCACTGAGTCAGGAGGCAGCGGGGAAGGGGAGGTTGGGCTCCCGAGGTCCTATGGGACATGGCCAGGGGGTGACCTGTGCCTGCCGAAGTGGCCAGACACTTATTCTGAGTCGGTTCTGAGACTACTTTTGCTGGCGACGTTGCTGCCGCCGAAATGGCTGCTGCTTCTGTTTCTGAGTGGGTTTATACATGAACTGGACAGAGTGCAATGCTTTGCCCTTGTCCTTTAAGTCAGTAATAATATATTTCACAACCTCTTTGAACAAGACCGGGCCCCTAAAAGAAGCATCTTGGATGGCTGTCTGGACCTCTGGTGCGAGACTTGAAATTCTCTGCCATGCGTGCCTCTGTAAGCTGATGGCAGTGGCTGTTCCTCTAGTAGAGGCATCCACGGCATCATAGGTGGCCCTCAGGGTGTCTGCTAGCCTGACCAAGCCTGCCATCTCCTCCTTTAACTGGGAGTCCAGGAGAGAGTCAATCTTAGACTCCAGTTGGCCCAGAACAGATTTTTGGTAGACCCCCATGAGAGCCATGTAGTTCAGGGCTCTGATGGCCAAGGTGCAAGAGGAGCAGACCTTCCTCCCGTGCTGGTCAATGACCACAGATTCCTCGTCCAGTGGGTAAGTGCTATGGTGCTATGGTTTGGCTGACCTGTCATGGGCAGCACTGATGACCACTGAGTCGGCCTTAGAGTGAACACTCAGGTGGTCTTTGTACCCCAGGGTATGACATAGTCTGTCCACTTTTCTCACCACAGGCACCAGAGAGGCCATCTGTTTCTAAATTATAGAACCCAAATCCTCATGTGGCCCTTTACAGGGTGGGATGAGGGTAGGTGACAGATCTGATAATTCTAAGTGTTCAGCCAGTCTGTGTCTCTGCAGATACTGGGCTTCCATATGCCAGTCATACACCGCTTGGGGTCCTCTGGCAGAGACTTAGGTGACTCCTTCGGTTTTGATTCATCTGGCGTTGGGGACTCAATAGTCAGAGCCGGAATGAACAGAGTCGCTATCTGAATCTGATGGATGGCTTTCGTTGGGGGAACTGAGCCCTGGTTAGGCGATATCCACCAGCCTGGAGAGGTCTACAGGCCATATGAACTCAGTGGTTTGGGGGTGAGGTGGTTGCTCTACTGACCTTCCTGACGTTGGATGCCGAGGAGATGACGGTGGGATGGGTTTACGTGACAGAGCCCTAGGGGCTGGCGTTGGGGCTGATGAGGGCTGTCGTTTCTCCAGCTCCGGCATAAACTGTGACTTTGCCTCATTCCACCATGACAGCAGCACTGCCTGAAGGTCAACCTGGGGTTCAGGCGGCGGTGGTAGTGGGGCCAAAGGTGATGGGTTACCATACCTTGGGTATCCCACACAGTAGGGGTAGCTGAATCCCGGTGACGGATACTTCGGCGTCGGGAACCCTGGCGAAGGGTATCCCAGCGTTGGATACTGCAGCACCAGATACCCCAGCGTGGGGTATTGTGGCGTCGGATAGCCTGGCATCAGATAACCTGGGGGTTGCCAGACGGGCCCAGTGTTGGCCCTGGCATCGGGCCTGACGGTGGGGCCGAAGGTTCCGGAGGAGACCCTGACGGGGAGCAGAAGGTCCCGACGGAGGGTTTGGAGGCAGGGCAGGAAGCCCTAAGGGACCCGATGGTGACAGCGTCGGGCTGGACGGCGGCCCCTGGGGGGGTCCAGATGAGCTAAGAGGAACTGGCATGGCCTTAGTCCGGTCCAGTGGTACCTCAGGTGTTGATGGCTCCGGCATTTGGGGGGGTACAATCCCCAATGGTGGGCCTTCTCCCTCCTACAGATCCCCAGGTAGCGGGGAGACCAGAGGGACCACTTCTGATGGCGGAGGGGGAGAGGCCGGAGGAAACTCAGATATCAGCTGTGGTTCAGATGTCAGCTGATGTGGTCCTTCGACGTACGGCTGTTGTCGGGGCCAGATGGAGGGACTGGCACTGTGCGTCTGTCAGAGGAGCCGACGGGCGGCTTATTAGTGGGGGGAGGACACCTGGAGGGTGTTGCGGCCTTGTAGGAGACTCCGCCCAGTCCCAATGTTTCTCCTTGTCTTTCTTCTTACGATGGCCCTTTGGTGAGGAAGAAGAGCTCCTGAGTTTCTTCAGCTCCTTCTCCATGGAATTCATTTTTAATTTTAAAAGGTTGGCTTCCAGAGGCTGTTAAAGTACAGTTACGCAAGAACTTACCATAACAGTAGATCTTCGAGAGAGGCTCTTGCAGTAGGTAATTACATATAGGACTGACGTCAGCAGGCAGCAGGACCCCACGGAAAAATTTCTAGCTAGCAGTCCCTGGCGAGGGACCACCCCCACGTCAGGTGACTGGCGTTGGGAGACGTCGGTATAAAGGGGCGGTCCCTGACGCCCGCCTTCCAGTTCTTTCCCACCACAGGTTAGAAGAGGCTGGACGTGAGAGGAGCGGATATTTCCCTTAATGGAAAAGGAGCTGAAAAAGCTTAGGGGGATGGAGGGCGGGAAGGTATTACCTACTGCAAGAGCCTCTCTCGAAAATCTACTGTTACGGTAAGTTCTTACATAACTGTACTATCTTACTTCGAGAGGGCTCTTGCAGTAGGTAATTACATACAGAACTGAATCCCAAGCAGTCTGGAACAAGGGGAAGCACCGGGAGGAGGAAATCTACTCCAAGTAGAAGCTCTAGCTGTACAAGCTTTAAGATAAGAGGCCTTGCAGAACAGCCAGCCCGAAGCCTGCTCTACGGCGAGAGGCAACATCCAAACTATAGTGTTTTGTAAAGGTATGGACGGAGGTCCAGGTGGCGGCAGCACAGATATCTGCCGCTGACACATTCTTGAAACAAGCCGCTGAGGCAGCTACTCCTCTGGTGGAGTGGCCTCTTACTTGACCCGGCAGGGTCTTGTATTAGTCATAACAGAAAGTGATGCAATGAGCCAACCATTTAGATAGGCATTGCTTAGAAACAGCATTGCCTTCTCTTTTATGAGCAAGAGAGACAAACAGTTGATCAGTTTTTCTGAGATCCTCGTCCTGTTGGTGTAGTATCTCAGAATCTGGAGCGTCCGCAGTATGGAGTAAATACTCCCCCTGATTAGAGTACTGCGTAAAAAAGGTGGGCAACTCTATGGACTGATTTAGAGTAGACTCCGCTACTACCTTAGGGACAAACTTAGAGTTAGTGCGCAGAGCAACAAGTTACTTGTGAAAAATCAAGTATGGAATTTTACACATCAGGGCCTGGAGCTCGGAAATTCTTCGAGCGGAAGTAATGGCCACCAGGAAGAGAGTCTTCCATGAAAGGAACTTCAAGTCTGCCGAAGCTGCCGGTTCAAAAGGAGGTAAAGTAAGTTTCTCGAGAACAAAGTTCAAGTCCCAAGGGGGAGCAGGAGTACGTATAGGAGGTCTCAGATGGAGGACCCCCTCTGAGAAAGGTCTTAGAGACCTCCGGTTGAGCACATGTCTTGTCTGTAAAGGGGACGTGATAGGCCGAGAAGACTGCCATGTGGACCTTCAGAGAAGAATGACTGAGATCCAAGTCAAAAAGATGGCGTAGGTACTCCAGCAGAAGCCCTGCTGAGCAGGAAAAAGGTTCCACGTGCTTAGAAGCAGCCCAGATAGTGAACCTTTTCCACTTCATGGCGTAGGTAGATCTAGTGGAGGGTTTTCTAGCCTCCACCAAAATCTCCGCCACTTGGGGAGAAACCCCAAAACAGGACTGAACTAAGTCTGCAGGAGCCATGCATGCAGCTAAAGAGATCTGAGGCCTGGATGGACCAGGGTCCCCTAATCCTGAGTCAGCAAACCTCGTGACAGAGGAAGAGGATCCTCTGAGAATTGTTGTAGAAGAGAGAACCAAACTTGCCTGGGCCAGAAAGGAGCAATCAGAATCATTTGTGCTCCTTCTGAGGCTAGTTTCTGTAAAACTCATGGGATAAGTGGAATTGGGGGAAAGGCATAGACGAATCTGTCCTTGCAGTCTAGGAGACAGAGACTCTCCAGAAAGCGCCTCGCTCTGGAACGAGCGAGCAGAAGACCGGAAGCTTTGCATTTAGAGGGGATGCGAACAGGTCGACCTATGGTGTTCCCCAAACTCAGAAGATACTCGGACGATGTCTAGGACCCCTTGGTCCAGTTCCCATTCGTGAGTCAGAGCAGATGAGCGACTTAGCTTGTCTGCTAAGGTGTTGTCGACTCCCGGAACATGAATTGCCGTGAGGTGAAGGTCGTGTTGTGTTGCCCAATCCCAAACCCTCATTGCTTCCCTGCAAAGAGGATAGGACCGAGTCCCCCCTTGTTTGCTGATGTACCAAACCACGCACATGTTGTCCATCTGAACGGCTAGGTGGCCGGGAAGGATGTATGGGTGAAGGGCTTGGAGAGCGTACAACACTGCCCGAAGCTCGAGCACACTGATGTGGATGTGTCTGTTCGAGCTTGGACCAAGAGCCCTGGGTCCGATGGGGACCTAGATGGGCTCCCCAACCTTCGCCCAAGGTGTCGGTGGTTAGAGTCTGGGAGGGGGGAGGACGAAAGAAAGGAACTCCTCGAAGCAGGTTCTCTCGAACCATCCACCATTACAAGTCTCGGAGCATCGGCGAGGAGACTAGAACTGGGTGATCTAAGTCGTCCACTATCTGATCCCACTGGGAGCGGAGAGTCCACGGAGAGACTCTCATGTGAAGCCGAGCGCGAGGAACTGTCAGGATAGCAGCCGCCATGAGCCTGAGAAGGCGAAGGACCGACCTTGCACTGACCTGCTTGCGGCCAGATAACAGACTTATTTGAGTCTGGAGAGTGGACGCCCGGTCCAGTGGCAGCAAGGCCCTGCCAATGGTCGTGTCTAGAATTGCCCCGATAACTGTAGTCTCTGAGATGGGATCAAGTGAGACTTAGAATAGTTGATGGTAATACCCAGGCAGGCAAAAACCTTCTGGATAAGGGTGAGGCAGCGCAGGAGTTCCTCCCTGGACGAGGCCGGCAGGAACCAATCGTCCAGAGTGCAGGAAAACCACCCCGGGTACAAGGTAGGCCGCCACCACCACTAGGCATTTGGTAAATACTCGGGGCACCGAGGACAGACCAAACAAAGTGCCTTGAACTGGTAGTGGTCCCCCTGGAACGCAAAACAAAGATATTTGCGATGAGACAGGCGAATGGAAATGTGCAGGTAAGCATCCTGCAAATCCAGGGCACACAGCCATTGACCCGACCGGAGGAGGGGCAGAAGGCTCTGCAACAACAGCATTCTGAACCTTTTGTATTCCACAAAAAGATTCAGGGAACTGAGATCTAGAATAGGTCTGAGATCTCCTGTCTTCTTTGGGACCAGGAAGAAATGGGAATAGTAACCCGTCCCTTGAAGATGAAGGGGAACGGGTTCTATTGCTTCTTTCAGTAGCAGAGTTGAAATGTCCTCCTGAACCAAGAGAAGATGTTCCCGTGAATATGACGACTTTAGTGGGGGGGTGGTTTCTGTAGAAACTCTATCGAGTGTCCTTCTGCGATCAGCTGGTGCACCCAAGAATCTGATGTTATCCTCTCCCATCCCGGAAGGTGGAGGGAAAATCTCCCTCCTACCGGTTCCTCCGGGGAGTCCAGAGGCTGTGGGAGAGGACAGGAGTCAGGTGGTGGGAGCGCGCGCCTTCAAGCACCCGCTGCTTTTTTGGGCGGGGGAGCTTAGCAGCTGTGGGGGCCCGACGTTTTGTGGCCTGCCTTCCCTGCGGTTTCGCCTTGGGCCGATTCCATCTGCAAAAGGAACGGCGCTGCGGCTGGTGAGGGCGGTACATGGAGTCAATGGACTTCAGTGCCATCCCCTTCTCCTGCAAATCGGTGATGATGTCCTTGACATCGCTACCGAAAAGCACCAACCCCCAAAGGGCACTTCCTGGATAGCGGATTGCACTTCCGGGACCAACCCTGACACACAGAGCCAAGCATGACGACGCAGGCCAATGGCGAACGCTGAGCTCCGTCTAGCAGTGTCCACTGCATCGTAGGTCGCATAAAGCATGTGTGGACTGGCTGAACGTGCAGAGCGGACAAGTTCAGCCAACTCCTGCTTGACCTGAGAGTCTGGCAGGGAGTCCAGTTTGGTTTCCACCTGAGTGAGAATGGCCTTCTCGTAGTCCTCCATATGGCCGACAGTTCAGGGCCCTAATCCCCAGCATGGAAGAAGCAAAGATCTTCTTTCCATACCGGTCCAGTAGGCAGGATTCTTTGTCAGGTGGCGACGAGCTGAGATGTTTTGGGTTAGCCGACCGGCCGTGAGCAGCGCTAATCATGACCGAGTCAGCATGAGGGTGAGAATTTAAAAAATCAATACCCTCGGGAGTCTGATATAGCCTATTCGACTTCCGCAGAAGTGGGGCTAGAGCCGACGGCTGCTTCCAGATGGTGGTAACAAGGTCAGCGTGAGGCTCTATCCAGGGTGGCACCAAAGTAGGAGCAGTTACGGGCAGATCCAGATGCTCGGTGAGTTTCAACCGCTGAGGGTCTGGTTCCAAAGAGTGCCACTGATGAACCTCCTGGATTTTACGTAGCAACTCCGTAAAAGAAATATCTTCCAGAGGAGACTTCGGAGGAGTCCTTGGCCTGGGCTTTGACGGACAGCGTGGCTCGTCGTCCCTTTCAGAGCAACCGTCGGAGGAATTCGAGGAGTCTGAGGGTGAAGAGGAAGAGGAAAAAGACTCCCTTTCCCGACCCGGGGGAGGAACGGACCCCTTGGGAAGCACCCGAGGAAGCGTGTCCTGCCCCTCTCTGGACCCAGATGGGAGAGCCCTGGAGTCTGGAGGTGGTGAGGAGTGTGCCACCCGGGATGACGTGGAACCTGAGACGGCACCATCATCGGTAGGCGGCTCTCCACCTTCCCGGTGAGCTGAGCCTTGGCCTCAGCCCACCAGGAGGCCAGAGTCTCCTGCAAATCCACCGGCGGCTGTGGGGGCGGTGGAGGAGGAGGGGAATAAGGATATGGCTTGTACCCATATGGAGAGTATCCAAAACCCAGCGTCTGGTATTGTGGCGTCGGGTACTATGGTGTCGGAAAGACTGGCATCAGGCTCTGTAGTCCCGGATATGCCGGCATCGGATAGGACGGAGGGTATCCGGGAGCCGGAGGAGCTGCCAGAGAAGATGGCCCGGCCGGCGGACTCACGGGTGGATCCAGGTTGGAGGGCCCGGCGGCGGGGTGACATCCGGAAGCGGGATGTCGTCCAGAGTCAGTAAAACCGGCGTCGGGGCCATCGTCCAGGCAGCCAATGTGAGATCCAGCGCACCTATAAGAGGACGGTCCAATGGAGGAGGAACCCCAGCGTTGCCCGGGAATGGAGAAGAAAAATCCCCAGGGTCGGGCTGGGGGGACTCGGGGCCCTGGATGGCAGCGAAGGCTGCAGAGGACCAGGGACAACGGACGTGGGTAGGTCGGTTGTCGGTTCTTTCGCCAACCGGACGTCGGACAAAATGACGTGCGGTTTTACAGCGAGCTCCCAGCGGGTGCCGGAGGAGCCAGCGTCCGACTTATGGGAGCCTTCATCGAAGGCAAACCGAGAGGAAGGATCGGCCTGGTCCTGTGGGAGAGGAGCCGTGTGCGCCCGAAGGGTCATGTGCCTTACCGGCTTTCTCCCGCGCGGACATCGGAGGAGCTGACATCCGGCTTGCCGGACTGCCGCGCAATGAGCCCACAAGCTATGGCGAACCGGGCTGAGCCTCAGTGCCCGGGCGCCCGAAAGAGGGCCAGACTGCGAGCCAGACAGGCAGAGCCGACACCCCCATGAAACCTCCGGCGGCCGCCAAGGAGCAGTCCCCTGGAGGGGATGTTACCTGAGTCACGGCGACTCCCGAGAGAGAGATGCAGTGGAGGAGCCCTTGTCCCAGTGCCTCTCCTTGTCTTTCTTCTTCCGATGGCCTTCGGGGGAAGTGGACGCCTGCCTCAGTTTTTTGAGCTCCTTCTCCATCAAACTCATCTTTTTCTTCAAGATGTGGGCTTCCAGGGATTGCTGCTGCCTTCTCCAGGTAGCCGCGTTGAAGCTGAGGCAGTGCTGGCACTTCTTGATTGGGTGACTGGGGCCTATACAGAACAGGCACAGGGAATGGCCGTCCTTGTGTGGGAGTTGGGCGCCGCACAAGTCGCACTTATTTTTGTGCTCAGAGGGTGTAGGGGATGACATACACCGATGATGACCTGACGGTTGTCAAAAAATCAAGTTATTAGGTAAAACCGGCGAAGGGAGGCTGGCGAAACAACTAACTTTTCCGCGAGGCACTGCACGCGCTAACGGCGGGAAAAGAACTGGAAGGCGGGCGTCAGGGACTGCCCCTTTATACCGACGTCTCCCGACGCCGGTCACCTGATGTGGGGGTGGTCCCTCGCCAGGGACTGCTAGCTAGAAATGTTTCGTGGGGCCCTGACGACGTCAGTCCTATATGTAATTACCTACTGCAAGAGCCCTCTCGAAATAAGATCTGCATTTTCGTGGGGCCTGATTAAAACTCTGGCAAATCTCACACTCCTCGGTCTTGTGGTCTGGGTCCAGACAGAAAAGGCAGAGGGAATGACCATCCTTGTGTGTGTGTGTGTGGGGGGGGGGGCAGAGTCCTGCAGGAGCTGCACTTATTTTTATGTGATTCGAACGTCGGAGATGACATGCACAAATATTTTAATTATACACTCTTTTCTGAGAAAAAACAAAACGTTAAATTTGATAAAATCGTGAAATTTAAACAAGATATACTCATCCAAAATGGTGTTGACAGAAGCAACGTTTTCCATGAGGTCCAACGTGTGCAGGTCAACGGTGGGAAAGAACTAGAGGACGGGAGTGGGGACCACTCCCTATGTAGAGGCATGCTAAGGTCGGTCACATGATGCCGGGGGCGGTCACCCACCAGACACTGCTAGCTAAAAGACTTCTGTGTGGTCCTAGCGCCTGGCGGCTTAGTCCTGTATGTTAGTACCTACTGCAAGAGCCCTCTCAAAGTAAGATCAGCCATTTTCCTGTCGTCCTGGCTGGAATAGAGTACAGCTATGGTGACCCCAGTGGTTGAGGGGGATGGGTAGGTGCGGGAGATGAGGAGGAACATACCTGCTTTCTCATTATGAATGCTTTTCATAGTGTTGTCTGCATTTAAATGTGAACATTCCAAATATCAAAGTTATGACCGAAAACACAACCACAAAATCTGCATTGTATTATGTAGCTCTGGTTCAGTCTGGCAGTTACTTAACTGTGGTTAACAGTGGAATAAAGAAAATGCCTCATTTAAGTCAGCATCAATTTAGGCAAGTTACCTTGAAATCCCCAAATAAATGTTCCTTGGTTAAGCTGCTCTGGCAGGCGACTGAAAAAGCTTGGCCAGTTATCCAAATCCACAAAGACAATGTGCGTCATGGTACACAGGAACTCCACGTCTGGCAGCTCTTCTTCTTCTTTCTCAGCAGCTTTTACTACCAGGAAATAATATTTGGGAAGGATAAACACATGTTTTTATTGCTACAACTTCACTGGATGTTTTGCATTTACATCAAACACAAGACATGAGCCTATTTTGCTAACCTCTCACTCGGAATAACTACGTTTACATGATGGAAGACAGATATTATCCTTCCACTAACCAAACAAACAGAAAGAAAAAAGGCAGATTCATATTTCTAAAGGGTCCCACATTAGCCGGGGATGGGAAACCCCTCATTTTCTTTATCGGAAGTCCTTTGTCTCAGGAAAGGTGCTGCCTCACACCGAACACAACTTTTAAAGCAGAAAAAGGAAATTACTCATTGTAGTAATGTTTCTTCCACTGGGTCCCTCACTATGCTTAACAGCAGTAAACATTCCACTGGAATGATCAGCCCCGGAAATTTAGAATTTATCCAAATGCAGGAACTTTGGGATGAAATTCAAACATGTGGTCAAGCTTACCCATACCTTCTAATTAAGCAATACACCACAACAGTGTGTGGGTTATGCTGAGATTTACTCATGCCTGCTGTGGTTTGGTCATGAGGCCGAAGGCCAAGTGAGTAAACCACACCAGTAGTGGGCAAATCCCAGCATAACCCATACCCTGGAGTATTACACTGCGATTATACAACGACTCCTGTATTTTTTTGTTAAAAAATGGAAAATACAGTTTTTTTGCAGTTTAAATGATTTTTTTAAGTTTATTCTTCCACCAGAAAATATAGTTCCTTGCTGCTAAGGGAGAATATTGAGGATAACCCCAAACTGAGACATGTAAGGATTAACCCACGACAGAGCGTGGGTCTCTCAGGGATTAATGTATGGCTGGGGGGGGGGGTTGGACCACGAGGCCAAAGGCCAAGGAGTGGGTTAATCCTCTTGTAACATGGGGAAGAGAAAGGGTTCAGCACTCTTTTTATATTTCTCTTCCTCACGTTACACTTGCGTAAAAGTAATTTTAAAGTGCAAAATTACAAAGGTTCCAGTAGGATATTAAGGTTCCTACCATGGGGAAGAGAAAGGGGGTTGCACCTGACTGGAGAAACTACATTTTTAACTCTTTTATATTGTGGCTGCAATGGTGAACAATTACTGATTACCTGCAGATGTGATCAGCATTTCAGAATATGTGCTCATTTTGACTGACTGTTTTGTAAAGAGTGGAATCATCTCAATTTTTCTGCTATGTTTGATGTTTGGGATTTGGCAGCTGTGTATTATGACAAATGCATATATTTAAATGCAGAGATTTGAGCTCTAGTAGTTGCTGCAATTCCCTTGCCAACCTACAAATGGTAGTAAACTGTGGCTTATATCTTTTTTTATCTGTGAATTTTACACCCAGCATTGCACATTAATAACTTTGCCCCCTTTCAACTGATTTACATGAAATTTAAAAAGCACACTCTCTGTGACAGGAAAGTACAGTTACACAAGAACTTACTGTAACAGTAGATCTTCGAGAGAGGCTTTTGCAGTATGTATTACATATAGGACTGAAGCCGGCAGGCGTCAGGACCTCATGGAAAAATGTCTAGCTAGCAGTCTCTGGCGGGGGACCGCCCCCCACATCAGGTGACAGACGTCATGAGACATCAGTATAAAGGGGCAGTCCCTCACGCCCGCCTTCCAGTTCTTTCCCACCAAAAGGCAAGACGAGAGAGAAGCGGCTATTTCCCGTCCTGGAAAAGGAGCTGAAAAAGCTAAGGGGGATGGAGGGCGGGAAGGTATTACCCACTGCAATAGCCTCTCTCGAAGATCCACTAGCCTGATAAAGCCTATCCAACCTCCTAGGAAGAGGGGCTAATGCTGACTGTTGCTTCCAAATAGTGGAGACAAGGTCACATAAGGCTCAATCCAGAGTGGCACCAGGGGCGGAGTGGTCTCTGGCAGATCCAGGTGTGCGAATTTTTTATGCTGTGGATCCGGCTCCAAGGAATGCCACTGATGAACCTCCTGGATTTTACGCAGCAACACCATAAAAGAAGGATCCTCCGGAGGGAACATTGGCGGAGTCCTTGGCCTGGGCTTATCTGCAGAGCGGGGCTCGTCATCTAGGTCTGATCGACCGTCGGAGTCATCCGAGGAAGAAGAAGAAGACTCCTCCTCCTCCCGAGGTAGGGGAGGAACGGACCCCTTAGGGAAGCATATCCTGCCCTGGAACCGGAGGGATCGCCTCAGGTATCCGGAGGTGGGGAGGGTCTCTCGTCTCCGACGTAGGGGGTCCGGAACTGGCATCGGGAGATGGCTCTCTACTTCCCTGGTGAGCTGTACCTTGGCCTCAGCCCACTAGGAATCTAGAATCTCCTTCAAATCCACTGGCGGCTGAGGGGGTGCTGGAGGAGGAGGAGGGGGATATGGATACTGAGGGTATCCGTACGATGCGTATCTGTACCCCGACGGTGGGTAACTCGGCGTCGGGTACTGGGGTGCCGGATACTGCGGCCGTGTATGATGGCATCAGACACCCAGGGACGGGGTCTACAGGAGCAGAAGGTCCTGCAGCGGCCCAGCTGGCGGACCCAGAACGGGAAGCCTGGCATAGGGACGGCACCCAGGAGAGGGATGTCGCCCGGCATCGGCGGGTCTGACGTCAGGTCATCCGGTCCAGCAGGAGGAAGACCTGACAGGAGAGTGCCTGCATCCTCGGTATCACCTGGGAAGGGAGGGGTAAAGTCCCCTGGGTTTAGCTGAGGAGATGCTGGGGCCTCAGAGGGCAGCGAATGCTGCAGGGAGCTGTGGGCGCGGACTGAGCGTTGGGTCAGCGTCGGCTCAACTCCGTCGACCGTCGGAGGGCTGGTTGCCGCAGCGGGCAGACGGCCGGACGTCGGAGGAGCCAGCGCCCAAGGAGGCCGTGAAAGAGGGGTTATTCAGCTGGGCGGTTTAGGGGTTGTGCGCTGGCCGAAGGGTCGAAAGCGACTTAACGGGCCTTCTCCGAGCGGACGCCAGAGGAACTGATGTCTGGCTTACCGAAGCCACTCACACCAGAAGGCCATGCAATGGCGGCCTTGCCGGGAGTGGAAGCCTCCTTTGACCCAGAGGCTCCTGAAGGGTCCAAGCGCGAGCCAGACTGGAGGGCTGGCGCCAGCTTGGAAGCCTCCAAGATGGCCGTCGTGACGTTACCTTGAGCATGGCGACTCCAGCCGAAGTCGCAGTGGCTGAGGAAGAGGAGTCCCGGTCTCGGTGCTTCTCCTTGTCCTTTTTACAGTGACCCTCGGACGAAGTTGAGGCCTAACGAAGCTTCTTCAGCTCCTTTTCCATGGAAGTCGTTTTCTTTTTAAGGATGTGGGCCTTCAGGAACTGCTGCCTCCGTCTGCAGGCGGCAACGTTGAATTTCAGGCAATGCTGGCACTTCTCCATGGGGTGCTCCAGGCCTAGACAGAAGAGGCACTGGGAGTGTCCGTCCTTGTGCTGGAGTTGGGCCACCACGAGTCGCACATATTCTTGTGCTTGGAGGGAGTCTGGGATGGCATACACTGCACAAATCTGTGCAAACTGTAGAAATCTAAGAAAAAAATGGCGGTGAAACTACCGACGATAAGACTGACGAAGCAGGTGAACTTAACGAGGCTCTTTATAAGCTAACAGTGGGAAAGAACTGGGGGCGGGGACCGCCTTTATATTGATGTCGCAGGACGCCGTCACTGTTATGGGGGCGGTCCACCGCCAGAGACTGCTAGCTAGAAATTTTTCCATGAGGTCCTGATGCCTGCTGGCTTCAGTCCTATATGTAATTACCTACTGCAAGAGCCCTCTCGAAGTAAGATCTCTTGATCCTGTAAATTCCATGTAGATTGGTTCAGGGGAGGCAAAGTTTCAGAGGACACAGAACTCATGCATTATTTAAGCAATAAGGCACAACAAGGTGTGTGTTATTGTGTAATAATGTCACTCCTGGGGTGGGTTGAAGCACGAGGCGAAGCCGAGTGCTTTCACTACCCAAGGTGTGACGTTATTACATAACACACACCTTGGAGTGCCTTATTGCAATTATACAATGGCTCGATGTTATACAAAACAAAAATAAAAATAAAAATGTTTTTAGCAGATTTTTAGTGAGGCAGTATATCTTTGTTTCTAAAAAATAAAAGCCATATCTGCCATATGCGCATCCAAAAAATCAACACAGTGATGTTCTTGTGTAATATCATCACTGTCTCAGGCACACACTGACCAATCAGAGTCCAGGAAATGTTCTTGCCATTGTATAATAGTGGTCAGTGCACACACGCATCAGTGGTCCATCCTCACCTCAGAGGACACAGAACTCAGACATTACTAGTGGACAGTGCACACAACCATCAGTGATTCATTCTTACCACAGAGGGCACAGAACTCAGGCATTATTAGTGATCAGTGCACACATCCATCAGTGATTCATCCTTACCTTAGAGAGCACAGAACTCGGGCATTATTAGTGGACAGTGCACACATCCATCAGTGATTCATCCTTACCTCAGAGGGCACAGAACTCAGGCATCATTAGACGGCAGTGCACAGAACTGAGGCAATATTAGTGGACAGTGCACACATCCATCAGTGGTTCAAGTTGTTGCTGCAATTCCCTTGCCAACCTACAGATGGTAGTACACTGAGGCTTACATCTTTTTTAGCTGCGATTTTTACACCCAGCATTGCACATTAATAACTTTTCCCCCTTTCAACTGATTTACATGAAATTTAGAAAGCACACCCTATGTGGCAGAAACTCTTGATCCTGTAAATTCCATGTAGATCGGTTCAGGGGAGGCAAAGTTACAGAGGTGCAAAAAATGCAAAAGTCTCATTTTTTTAAAATGTTAAGCCTTTTTTTGCCACCCAACTAAAAAAAATAGACTTTGAAACCTGAACCTTTCTGGTTTGATAGACATTAGTCCAAGGTGTGTGCTTTTGCTGTTTTTAGGTTCCACTGTTAAAGTAGTTTTTTTTTTAAATATTTAATAAAAGACATGGAGGCAATCTGGAATATCGACAATGTGGACAATCAGATGTGGCATACATTACTGTGTAGTTAAAGGGTATGTGTTTCTGAGCCAATAGACCAAGTAAAATAATTAAAAAAAAAAAAAAAAAATTACAAAGTCATACAGATGTTTTCAAGCTACTTATAACAGAACTACAAGAAATTTCACTTAAGCATATAGTACAGTTACATAAGAACTTACCATAACAGTAGATCTTCGAGAGAGGTTCTTGCAGTAGGTATTCACATATAGGACTGACCTGTCAGGCGTCAAGACCCCACGGAAAAATTTCTAGCTAGCAATCTCTGGTGGGGGACTGCCCCGACATCAACATAAAGGAGCGGTCCCCCACCGCCCGACTTCCAGTTCTTTCCCGCCAAAGGCCAAAAGAGGCAAGACGAAAGAGAAGAGGATATTTCCCCCCATGGAAATGGAGCCAAAGAAGCTTAGGGGGATGGAGGGCGGGAAGGCAATACCTACTGCAAGAGCCTTTCTCAAAGATCTACTGTTACGGTAAGTTCTTACGTAATTGTACTACCTCACTTCGAGAGGGCTCTTGCAGTAGGTAGTCACATACAGGACAGAGTCCCAAGCAGTCTGGAACAAGGAAAAGCACTCGGGAGGAGGATATCTATCCATAGCATGGAACCTCTGGCTGAACAGGTCTTATGAAAGAAGCACAGCCAATCTGAAGCCTGCTCTACGGTAAGAGGCAATGTCCAAATTGTAGTGTTTCGTAAAGGTATGGACAGAGCCCAAGTTGCGGCTGCACAGATATCTGCCACTGACACATTCTTGAAATAAGCCACAGAGGCAGCTACTCCTCTGGTGGAGTGACCTCTGACTTGACCCGGTAGGGTCTTGCTGTACTAGTCGTAACAGAAAGTGATAAAATGAGCCAACCATTTTGATAGGCATTGCCTAGAAACAGCATTGCCTTCTCTTTTGTGGGCAAAAGTGACAAAAAGCTGATAAGTTTTCCTGAGACCCTTAGTCCGAGTGGTGTAGTATCTCAGTATTCTATGAACATTCAAAGTATGCAAGAGGAACTCCCCTTGACTGGAGTATTGCGTAAAGAAAGCGGGTAGCTCAATGGATTGATTCTGCATAGATTCAGCCACCATCTTAGGGAGAAACTTAGGGTTGGTGCGTAGAGCCACACGTTCCTTGTGGAAAATCAAGTATGGGATTTTGCACATCAAGACCTGAAGCTCGGAAATGCGCCGAGCAGAAGTAATAGCCACGAGGAAAAGTGTCTTTCAAGAAAGGAATTTTAAGTCAGCTGTAGCTGCCAACTCGAAGGGAGGCAGGGAAAGCTTCTCCAGAATGAAACTGAAGTCCCAAAAAGGGGCAGGAATGCATATGTGGGGGTTTCAGATGGAGAACCACTCCAAGGAAGGTCTTGGAGACTTCCAATTGAGCAAAAATCCTGTCCCTAAAGGGCATATGGTAGGCTGAAATCGTTGCCATGTGGACCTTTAATGAGGAATGGCTAAGACTCAGATCAAACAGATGGCGCATGTAATCCAGGACTTTATTGGCTGGGCATAAGAAAGGTTTGAAGTCCTTGGAAGGCATAGGTGGACCTGGTGGAAGGCTTTCTGGCCTCTACCAAGATGTCCACTACTAGTGGAGAAACTCCAAAGTGGGCTTTTGTTATGTCTGCAGGAGCCACGCATGCAAATAAAGGGATTTGAGACCTGGATGAACAAGGGTCCTCTGATCCTGGGCCAATAACTGTTGCGACAGAGGAAGAGAAAGTGGAAGTTCCTCTGAAAACTGTTGCAGAAGAGAGAACCAAACTTGCCTGGGCCAGAAGAGAGCAATGAGGATCATACGGGCCCCCTCGAATCTGAGTTTGTTCAGGACACTCAGAATTAAGTGAATAGGAGGGAAGGCATAAATGAACCTGTCCCTCCAAGTGAGAGACAGAGCGTCCCTCCAAAAAATGTCTCACCCTGAAGCGAGAGAGAGCAGAAGGTGGGAAGTTTTGCGTTTTGGGGAGAGGCGAAGAGGTCTATCTGAGGCGTTCCCCATTGCAGAAAGATGCTGTCTACGACTTCTTGATCCAGTTCCCATTTGTGGGCCCTGGCTGAGGACCGACTGAGTTGGTCTGCCAGTGTGTTTTCTACTCCCGGAACGTGAATTGCAGTCAAGTGAAGGTGATGCTGGGTTGCCCAAATCCAGACTCTCATCGCTTCCAGGCACAGAGGGTAGGAACGCATTCCTCCCTGCCTGCTGAGATACCAGCCTAGGCACATGTTGTCTGTCTGTATGAGGAGGTGACCGGGAAGGATAAAGGAGTACAGAGCCTGAAGAGCATACAGGTCTACTCTCAGTTCAAGCATATTTAAGTGTAGATTTTGTTCAAACCTGGACCGGCTGCCCTGAGTTGTGTGAGACCCAAGATGGGCTCCTCAGCCTTCGCCTGATGCATCTGTCGTCAACGTCTGGGAGGGGGTTCGCTGTTGAAGTGAACTCCCAGGCATAGGTTCTCTTGCACCATCCACCATTGCATGTCCCTGATCATGGGATCGGAAACTAGTACCTCTTGGTCTAGATTGTACAGTGTTTGGTCCCATTGAGACTGAAGCGTCCATTAAGAGATTCTCACAGGGAGCCAAAAGTGTGGAACAGTTGGAATGGCAGCCTCCATGAGCCTGAAAAGGCAAAGGACTGACCTAGCGCCGACCCTCCTGTTACCGGACAGAAGACAGGTCTGAGTCTGGAGGGTGTCCACCCTGTCCAGAGGCAAAAAGGCTTTGCTGATGGTCGTGTCCAGAATCGCCCCTATAAATTGGAGGCATTGGCAAGGGACCAAATGGGACTTCGACTGGTTGATGGTGCTACCCAGGCTGGGGAAAACCTGCAGGGTAAAGGAAAGAGAGTGCAGAAGTTCTTCCCTGGACAGGGCTGCCAGGAGCTAATCGTCCAGGTACGGGGATACCTGCACTCCCTGGGTACACAGGCGGGCCGCTACCACAGACAGGCAGTTGGCAAAAACTCAGGGAGCCGAGGAAAGACCAAATGGGAAGACCCTGAACTGGAAGTGGTCCCCGTGAAAGCAAAAACGGAAGAATTTGCGGTGGGAAGGGCATATGGGGATATGCAGGTAGGCATCCTGCATGTCCAAAACGCACAGCCACTGCCCCTGCCGAAGGAGTGGTAGAAGGCTCTGTAAAGAGAGCATTGTGAAGCGTTTGTACTCCACGAACATGTTCAGGGAGCTGAGGTCTAGAATAAGCCTCACATCTCCAGTCTTCTTTGGAACCAGGAAGAAATGCGAGTAGTAACCTGTCCCCCAAAGATGGTCGGAGACTGGTTCTATCGCCGCCTTCGACAGAAGGGAGGTGATTTCGTCTAGTACTAGAGGAAGATGTTGCGGGGAGTAAGACAGCCAGGGTGGTGATCTTTGGGGTAGTTTCTGAAGAAACTCAATTGAGTGTCCTGCTGATATCAACTGGAGCACCCAAGCACCTGACATTATCCTCTCCTAGCCTGGCTGATGGAAAGAGAACCTCCCCCCTACCGGTTCCTCTAGCGCCTTCAGAGGCAGTGGGACAGGCAGGGAGTCAGGAGGTGTGGGGCAGCATAGCAGCCGAGGCTCCCGCGGCCTTTTTGCTAGAGGGAGGCTTGGTTGCTAGAGGAGCCCGTTGCTTGTTTGGCCACTTGCCCTGTGGTTTTGGACGGTTTTGTCTATGAAAGGGACGCTGCTGCCCTTGAGGGAGCCTGTACATAGCATCTACAGACTTGAGTGCAGTGCCCCTCACTTGCAGGTCGGTACTGATGTCCTTGACATGACTCCCGAGCAGCACTGAACCGCTGAAGGGAGCATCCTGGATAGCGGATGGCACTTCAGGTATCAATCCTGACACATGGAGCCAGGCATGACGCCGTAAGCCTATGGCGAAAGCTGAGCTCTTTCCGGCTGAGTCCACTGCGTCGTAAGTGGCACGAAGCATGTGCCTACTGGCCAAACGAGCAGAACAGACAAGATCTGCCACTTCCTGCTTAGTCTGAGACTCAGGAAGGGAGTCCAATTTTAATTCCACCCGACTAAGGATGGTCTTCTGAAAGTTCTCCATATGTGCCACATAGTTCAGGGCCGTAATACCCAGGGTAGATGAGGAATAAATCTTCTTCCCATATTAGTCCAGAAGACGCGACTCTGTCAGGTGGGGATGAGCGGAGGTGTTTTGGATTAGCGGAACGGCCGTGAGCAGCGCTAATAATGACTGACTCTGCCTTGGGGTGTAGGTTCAAAAAAACGATACCCTCGGGAGCCTGATATAGCCAGTCTGCCTTCCTTGGAAGGGGGGCTAACGTGGAAGGTTATTTCCAAATAGTGGAAACAAGGTCCGTGTGAAGCTCCATCTAGGGTGGAATCAGTGTAGGAGCAGTCTCAGGCAGATCCAAGTGAGCAGCAAGCTTTTTACGCTGTGGATCTGGCTCCAGTGATTACCACTGATGGACTTCCTGTATTTTCCACAGTAACTCCACAAATGAGGGATCTCCAGAGGGGACTTCGGAGAGGTCTTTGGCCTGGGGCGGTCTGGGATACGTGGCTCGTCATCAGGATCAGAGCGCCCCTCTGACTCTCAATCCGACGCATCCGACGAAGAAGAGGAAGACTCCTCTCTATGCGGGGGAGGGACTGTCCCTTTGGGGAGTTCCCTGGGGCTCGTGTCCTCCCCACCCTGGGCGCCAGAGGGCTCTCCTCTAGTGTCGGGTAAAGGGGAGGGAGTCTCCTGTCTCCGATATAGGAGATCCTGTAAAGGGTCTGGCGTCGGCAGACTACTCTCTCTAACTCTCTGTCCGCCGGCGGCTGAGGCGTGGGTGGCAGAGGAGGGGGGGAGGGATATGGATACTGAGGATATCCGTAAAAGGAGTTTCCATGACCCGACAGCAGGAAACTTGACGTCGGATAGTGAGGCATTGGTTACTGCGGCACCAGATATTGTGGCGCTGGGTACTGAGGCACCGGATACTGCAAAGCCGGGTATGGCGGCACCGGGTATTGAGATGTCGGATACCCGGAAGCCAGGGGCTCTAGTGGAACAAAGGGACCTGGCAGAGGTCCAGCTGGTGGGCCAGGCAAAGGAAGAGCTGGCCCCGCGGGCGTCGGGCCTGGCGTAGTGACACAGTCCTGTAAGGGGATGTTGGCCGGCACTGGGAAAGCTGGCGTCAGGGCCAGCGTCGGAAGGTCCAGCGTCAGGGAGTCTGGTCCCGAAGGAGGGGGCCCTGAGGGCAGCGTGTCAAGTTCCTCTGTGACGACTGGGGAAGGAGGATTAGAGTTCCCGGGGTCAGCAGAGGGGACGCAGGAACCTCAGAGGACAACACAACGCGCTGCAGAGAACAGGGAGCGTCGTATAGATCCTGAGGGTATAGGGCAGGCTCCTTGGCCAAGTGGGCGTCGGTAGGGCCGAAGTCTGGCTTATCAGCGGAATCCGGGAGGGTGTTACAGGAACAGACGTCCGATTTATCAGATCCCTTGCCAGAGGAAGGTCGCGCTGGAGATGCGGCCTTGTCTGGTGAAAGTCTGGCTGTGCGCCCACCCGAAGGAGTGAGCGGCTTAGCAGCTTTGTCCAGGTGGACATTGGTGGCACCGGCGTCCGACTTACCGGACCCGCTCATACCCAAGGACCGCGTGGTAGAAGCGGCCCTCCCGGGAGCGGAGGTCTCCTTTTCCCCAGAGGCTCCTGAAGGGCCTGAGCGTGAGCCTGACGGAAGGGGCGACACCTTCTTGGACACCACCAAGACGGTCATCGTGAAGCGATCCCCCGGAGGGGACATTACCTTCAATGCCGCGACTCTGGCCGGAGCCGCAGTAGCAGCAGAAGATGATTCCCACTCCCGATGCTTCTCCTTGTCCCGTTTCTTCTTGTGACCTTCAGGGGAAGTGGATGCCTGCCTTAACTTCTTTAGCTCCTTCTCCATGGATGGCATTTTTTTCTTGAAGGTATGGGCTTCCAGGGACTGCTGCCTTCTTTTCCGAGTAGCAGAGTTAAATTGTTGGCAGTGTTGGCACTTCTCCATGGGGTGGTCTGGGCCCAGACAGAAGAGGCACAAGGAATGGATGTTCTTGTGGCAGTTGACAGCCACATGAGTCATACTTATGTTTATCACGATTCCGGAAGAAGCGTGGGGACAACACACAGCAAATGCGATCATATGTCGAGAAAAGAAAAACGAAGGGCGAAATGTTCTAAAACTATACCCGATGAATGAATGACGGCGTTGAACTCTACCACGAGGAACTTTCACAAGCTGACGGCAGGAAAGAACTGGAAGGCGGGCATGGGGGACCGATCACTTGACATGGGGGTGGTCCTCCACCAGAGGCTGCTAGCTAGAAATTTTTTCTGTGGGGTCGTGACGCCTGGCGGGTCAGTTCTATATTTGAATACCTACTGGAAGAGCCCTCTCGAAGAAAGATCTATTCTTGTTTGACAGCCATCTGTTGGTCGACTGTGAACTGCAAGTTAAAGACTGTTTTGGAACAGGAAACTAACACGGGGAACAGAAACGTGGGTGCACGTTACCATTGATTAATTCTCAGGAAACCATGGATTACTTGAGAATTAATCAATGGTCACCTGTTGGACCAATCCTGTGCAACCCTTTCTCTTCCCCATGTTACAAATACTGATCGGAATGTTGCTTTCCTGGGGTTACTTAATTAGATTTTATGAGGTATTTAAGTAGGTCACATGGAGAAGTAGTGGATGAGTGAGGTGTGAAGGGGGCAGACAGAGAGAGAGACACACAAGCAGCTTGGCTGTTAGCGTCATTTACTACAATTTGGCAGTGGCACTGAATCAGGAGATGATTTTTCTTTTGGTTGTGCTTAGAAACGGGAGACAGATGCATTTTTTTTTTTTAGATACAGAGGGGGTGCAATCATCTGTGATGTAGCACTCAGGGGTGGCAGTGACGTGTATACATATATATATTATGTGTACATATATATATATATATATATATATATAGATAGACACACACACACTGTACAATTTCTGTATTCCCATATGACCTGTGACTTCTATTTTTAAGGAAAAAAGTGTTGCTCTTTACTGCTCATTGACAGAAACTAAAGCGATGCACACTTTGATTTCATTATAACACACTGCTGTCACAGTTTTCGTTATTCTTAGAAACAGGGATATAGACAGGAGCAAACAGGTTCGAGAGAGGGAAAGGTAGCGAGACAACAGTGTGTTTTAAAGAAATCAAAGCGTGTGTGTGCTGCTTCCGATTCCTCGTCAGAGTCATCCCGCTACTGTTACTGTTACTCACAGCCTTCTGGCAGCTACACTGGGTCCACTTCCCAACAACCTGAACAGCCACACCGGATACATGTACTGTGGGTTTGTCGTGGGTTATTGCTTAAGTGCCGCAGCGCTAGCGAGATGGGAGGCGGCTTACGAATATGGAAATCAGCTGCGCTCTCCCACCAGATAGAAACGAGGAGCCTGAAATGGTTGGCAGTGGGCAACTTCTACATGGCAGGCAGTTTTTTTTTCATTTTAATGAAATTGGTAGATCATTAATTTTAAGTGCAGGCTGTGGGAGCATTTACTTTTATTGGGGAGCTGACAGTTGAGAGGGAGAAGCTGTAAAGGGTCGCCCGGTGCTACAAGTAGCTGACCGCTGTTATTTATTGCTTTAATTCGTAAGTTTTAGAGTTTAACTGGAGGCGGGAGGACTCAAATGTCATAGGAGACAGGAGTGGTCACTAAAGAAGTAGGAAGGAGCAAGGGAAGGGTTTGTAGTATTTACAGTGGCTTTGCTGAGTGGGAGGTGATCTTTAAAAGTTGTGATTTTTCTGCTGCTGTGGTTTAGCGACACGGCAATATGGCATCTTTGTTTGTGTTTTTGGGGTCGGATTGATTTGGGCAGATGTGGCTGACTGGCACCTTTTCCCGTGGGTTATGCCAAGATTTACCATAGGTAAAAGGTGCCAGTTAGCCAGTCTGAATGCATGATTCTAGGACCCCACTGTATAATGTCAGATTTATTTCTAAAGCTAGGGTGAGCTGTGACCACTATAACTAAATGGCTAACAAATATTCTTAAAATATGAACATAAATAAAAAAATTGTTGAAACAAGGCAGAATAAACATATTTGTTTTGAACAAAAAAAATAATGTACTGTAATTCAGACTACTGAACAACTATTGCAAAGGCACTATGACAAGTAATGCTCAAGCAAGTAGAAAAGAACCTATTTAACAGAATCTGGAGGGGGAGGCAGGGATTAGGGACTGTTAGTGAGGGATCCTTTTGGAAGAAACATTACTAGGTTGAGTAATTTGTTTCTTCAAGCCCCAGGAATCCTTCATTTAGGTTTACAACAGCAGATTCGGTAGCAGTACCAGATGGCACCCCCTTCTGGACAGTATGTCCGGACAGCAGTATTTTGTGAAACTGTATATTGTATTCCAGGAGCTGCTTTACAAATGTCTTGCAGAGGGATATCCACTGATGATTAGGCATAGGTGTTCCTTGCAAAGTGTGTCCTGAGGTCTCTGGGTAGCAAATTTACCATCTCTATAATAAAAGAGCTGTATTCAGGAGATTATACACGAGTAATGGTTCTCCTGGATGCTGCTTTGCCTTTCCTTACTTCAGCACAAATGACAAACAGCCAAGTCCTAGTTAACCCGACATATTTTTTGTGACCCAAGTAATGACTCAGTGCCCTTTTCACATCCAGACTGTGGAGCTTTTTCTCCCCTGTGCAGGATCTTCTTAAAGGAAACAGGAAGGGCAACTGGTTGATTCAGATGGAATTCGGACACCACTTTTGGGAGGAATTTCCTGTTTGTCCTTAGGACTACCTTGTCCCCATGGAAGATTATGTAGTTAGGATCCGTGCAGAGGACTTGTAGCTTGCTCATCCTTCTGGCAAATGTCAATGCAAACAGGAAAACTGTCTTCCAGGAGACATACCTCAGTGCAGAAGTGGCTATAGACTCAAAAGGTGCCTTCATCAGCTGGACAAATGCACACATTTAAGTCCCAGGGAGGGACAGGGTTCCTCACAGGATGGCACATGTGATTAAGGCCTTTAAAAAACATTTTGGAAATGAGTTGTGAGGCCACTGACCTGTCTCTGGCAACTGACATATAAGTCAATACTGCTGCTAGATGTACTTTCAGGGTTAAGGGCCTCAGGCCCAGAGATTGGAGGTGGACTAGGTAGTCCAACACTGTAGACAGACTTGCCCAGATGGGGTTAAATCTGTCTAGGAGTACATCAGAAGGAAAATCTTTTCCACTCTGAAGCACACGTTTCCTTGTTGCTGGTTTCCTAGAAATCTTCAGCGCTGTTACTTTTTCAGAAAGGTTAAGTCCAGAAAATGCTAGCTCTTCAAGAACCATGCTCTGAGGTGCAGAGTTCTCAGATCTAGTAATGTTATCCTGCCCCAAGATGGTGTCAGCAGATTGCACCTCACAGGCAGGCTGATAGGAGACCTATTGGAGAGGGACAGGAGTACGCAGTACCTGGTCTGCCTAGCCAAGTTTGGAGCTACGAGAATCAATGCTACGGACCCCCTTCTCAGTTTTATCAGTACTCTCAGTAAACGTGGGAATGGGAGGAAGGCATATAGAAACTTCCCTAACCAGTTGAGGACTAGGGCATAATCTGGGACTAAACCTATTGCTGGGGGTCTGCAACACAAGAGTGGGAGCTGGCTGTTCTCTGCAGAAGCAAACAGATGGTGTACCCCACTGTCTGAACACTGATGCCAGGACCTGCTTGTTCAGGGTCCGTTAATGAGTTAGAACAAAAACAAATAGAACAGAAAAAGAAATAAGTGTCTCAGTTGGGATCTGAACCCAGGCCACCTAGAATACTGCTCTGACTGCACAACCCGCTGTACCACCAAGGCAACTGAAAACCTGGGACTCCCAGAAGCACCTTACTGTTTCTCTAATGGACAACCTGCTGCTGCACATATAATTAAATTTTCATTCACAATGGTGCAGTGCGTTCATATATGGAATGCAAACATCTGTGTTTGGGTTCCATATTATGCAAACATCATAACCTTGTGAATGAAAATCCATTTGTGATTTCCCTGGCTGATCCTGCCATTAGAGTTTGCCAACACACTGTCTTTCTAAGGCAAGTGTACTGTGGATAGCTGAATTTCCACGAAGTAGGCTAGATTCCATATCTTCATAGCTTCTAAGCAAAACGTTGGACGATCCTTTTCCTCCCTGCTTGTTTCCATAATACATTGTTGTGGTGTTGTCTGTTCTGATCTGGACAGATTGACACTTGATCTGGGAGGAAAAAGCATGCATTGCCATATATACCACCCCCAATTCAAGGAAATTTATGTGCTCGAGTCTCCTGTGTGCTACTCACAGTAAGGTCCTCAAGGTGGGCACCCTAACCTAGGAGGAGGTATTTATTGTGAGTACAGCTGTGGGAGACTTCAAAGAAGGTGCATTCTTCCCTCCACCACTCCAGCGCCTTTAGCATGGTTTTTGTGACGTGCGCTAATTCGGACAGAGGGCCCCACCTTTGAGACAATGGTCCTCTAGGTGATACTGAATATCTCTCATTTGAAACTTGACCCCTGGTACCACTGTAGTAAACAAGGCCATAGAAATAAAGAAATTGACAGCAGAAAAGGACTGCTAGGCCCATCCAGTCTGCCTATTTTCCCTACTTGATCTCCGGCTTTTCCTTCTCATTACTATCACTAGGGTTCCTCTATGCCTGTCCCATGCATTTTTGAACTCCCCCACCACCTCCGCTGGGAGTCTATTCCATGCATACACCACCCTTTCCGTGAAGAAATACTTCCTCACATTACCCCTTAGTCTACCCCCTTCCAACGTCATGTAATGCCCCCTCATTCCTGAACATGTCCTTTTCCTATTTATGCCCTTCAGATATTTGTAGGTTTTTATCATATTTCCCTGTCTCTCCTCTCCTCCAGGGTATACATAGAGGTCTCGCAGTCTTTCCTCATATGACTTTTGGTGCAGGCTCTGCACTACCTTTGTTGCCCTTTCTTGAACTGCCTCCACCCTGTCTATGTCCTTGAGGAAGTACTCCAGTATAAGCACTTCAAAAACACTATAAACTCAAAGTATAGTCCAAAATAAATTTTTATTGGTGGCAAGCTACCAGCCAAAGGTGCGCCAGTAACCCCAGTGCTTTGGCTAAACAGCCTTGATTAGGGTACAGAGATGCAGCCTTCAGAACTGGACACAGTACTCTAAATGAGGCATCATCAATGATCTGTACAGTGGCATCATCACCTCTTTTCTTCTGCTGGTGAGACCTCTCTCTATGTATTCCAGCATCTCACTGGCTCTCCCCACAGCCTTGGCACATTGTTTGGCCACCTTCATGTCATCAGATATGATTACCCCCACATTCCTTTCCTGTTTGGTGACCGTTGGTATGTCTCTCCCCCCCCCTCCCCAAAATCATGTAATCCTCCTCTGAGTTCTTGCGTCCCAAATGCATGATTCTACATAGACTCTCGCTGCCGCACTCTAGACCATTCCTCCAGTTTACCTAGGTCCCTCTTCATTTTTTCCACTTCTCCCGGAATGTCCATCCTGTTACAGATCTTAGTGCCATCTACAAAGAGGCACACATTCCCTTCCAGCCCCTCCACAATGTCACTTATAAAGACATTAAACAGGACTGGCACCAGAACTGATCCCTGTAGCACCCTGCTAGTCATCCTCCTTTCCTGAGTGAACTGGCGATCAGAACGGGAAGCTTCTGCTGTTGCAAAGTGGTCCTCAAATCCTTCCCCGACTTCTCCTCCTTTGGGGGGAAAAAAAAAGAAATAAAAAAAAAAAAGGGAAGGGAGGAAGGAATGATAATACTTCTTTAGGAAGGAGCAATGGCCCCCCAGGCCTCTGGCCTCTTCCCCTGTGGTTCCTCCGCCCCCACACACCTTTCCCCTCCATATCAATTAACATCCTCTGGAACCCCTTGAGGTTCTTAGGGCAGCTCCCAGCCCTGTCTAGGAGAGCTGGTCCACTGGGCTTGTTTTAGAGGACAGAGGTTCTACGCGGGTCTTGGAGCGGGGCCTGGAGGGGAATAGGTCAGTTATTTTCCTTTTCTGACTGTCTTCCTCATTTCTCTCCTGTCTCCTTGGATGTTTTATTCTGCTTAGAGCTGCCCGGTGTTCTGGACACTCCTTTCTGTCCTTTTTAGTTAATCCCTCTGGTTTACCCTTTCTCCAAATCGGCCTTTATGTTACTTTCCGTTCTCCTCTATCATTCGGGCACCCTGGCCCTCTGCTGTACCCAGCTTTCCTTTTTCTCCTCACCTGGCAGGACTGAACAGTGTATAAGGAGGAGTCGGCATTGGTTACTGGCCAACCCGCGAGCGCAACACAGAACACAGGCCTCGTGGGCAGCGCCATCCCGATGCCAGTTCCTCCCAGCTCAGAAAATGTTAGAGAGGCAGTGCTCTTTTTTTCCCATCCAGGGTCCTGACCTTTGGTAGGACCCATTAGTAATGAATGGTGAAGACTGATTTGGGGAAGAGCAACCCTTTTATACCATATGTGACACTGGGGGCAGATCGATGTCAAGGGCAGTCTCCCGCTATAGACTGCTAGCTACACGTTTTCCGTGGGGTTCTGGCGCCTGCCGACTTCAGTCCTAAAGGTGTTACCTGCTGTAAAGGCCCCCTCGAAGAAAGAAATATCTGAGAAAAAAAAAGGATATGACATGAGAAAAAGGCATCCCTTTCGCCAGTGGCAAGAGTTTCTGCCCATAGTATTATACCATACTCCAGGACTAAAGTGGTTGGTTAGCAAATGAGAAAGCTGTAGAAGTTTAAAATTAGCAGTTAACGTAAGAACTTACCGTAACAGCAGATCTTCAAGAGAGGTCCCTGCAGTAGGTCTTCACTGATAGGACTGTGCCCCCAGGTGTCAGGACCTCACGGCAAACTTCTAGCTAGCAATACATGGCAGGGGACCTCCCCGGCATCACATGACGTGACAGTATATAGGGGGCGGTCCCCATGCCTGTCCTCCAGTTCTCCTGCTGGAAAATCCCGGTAAGGATGATGGGAGAAAGGGGCACACCTCCTAGAGCCCAGAGCTGCTGGTAGTAGCCCTGAAAAGGGGATAGGAAAAACAGGAGCTGGGGGAAGGTGGAAGGGAAAATGTGACCTACTGCAGGAACCTCTCTTGAAGATCTACTGTTATGGTAAGTTCTTACGCAACTGCTATATCTTACTTTGAGAGGGTTCCTGCAGTAGGTCTTCACTGACGGGACTGATTATCAAGCAATCAAGAAAAGCAAGTCGGAGACTATAGTCTGGGAGGCGGAATGTCTACCAACTAGAGAGTTAGTTATGATAAGAGGCCTTTGCAGGACAGAAAGTCCAAAACCAGCTCTACGCCTTGAGGGAATGTCCAGACGTTAATGTTTGGTGAAAGTATGGACTGAAGACCAAGTGGCCGTGGCACTAAAGTCCAAAGAGGACACGTTTCGTAGGAAGGCCGTGGAAGCAGCTATGCCACAGGATGAGTTACCCTTAACTTCCCCCGGAAGGGGTTTCTCGTAGTTCTGATAGATGAACAAGATGCAATTAGCCAACCATCTGGACAGGCCCTGTTCAGAGATGGCCGCACCCTTATGTCTGGGTGCAAAAGCCACAAACAATTGGTCAGACTGGTACACCTACTTGGTCCGAGAGATATAGTATCGCAATATCCTGTGCACGTAAAACATGTGCAAAAGGTATCCCCCCATTGGAATACCTGGGATAATAAACCGACAGTTGAACATCTTGGTTCAACGTAAATTCTGAAACCACTTTCGGTAGAAACAAAGGATTAGTCCGTAGAGCCACCCGGTCTCTGTGGAAAATTAAATAAGACTCCTTGCAGACAAGGGCCTGGAGCTCTGAAATTCTTTGAGCTGAGGTAATAGTGACCAAAAAGAGTGCTTTCCAGGACAAATAGTGCATGTCGCAACTTGCTGCCTGCTTAAAAGGGGGCAAAGTAAGTTTCTCCAAAATAAAATTTAAGTCCCGGGGGGAACAGGACTACAGACTGGAGATTTTAAGTGGAGGATACCTTTCAGAAAGGTTTTAGAGATCTCCAACTGCGCTAGGGTTTTGCCATCTACCAGAAGGTGATAGGTGGAAACCGTAGAAAGATGGACCTTCAGGAAAGAGTAGCGGAGGCATGAATCATACAGATGCAAGAGATACTCAAGGATCTGGGGTGCCGCACAACAGAATGGGTCCAGGCCCTTGTCCATGGACCAAATGGTAAATCTCTTCCAGTTCACAGCATACGTAGATCTAGTGGACGGTTTTCTGGCCTCCACTAGGACCTGGGCGCTCACAGATTCTCCAAAATGTGAGATCGCTATGTCCAAAGGTGCCACGCATGCAATTGGAGAGACTTGAGACTCGGGTGCACCAGGCTGCCCTGCTCCTGAGACAGAAGGTCATAAAGGAGAGGAGGAGGCACTGGGGGGTTCTGCTGCCAGCTGTTGTAGCAGGGGAACCAGATCTGCCGGGGCCAGAGGGGAGCTATAAGAAGCATGCGAACGCCCTCCGCTTGGAGCTTCAGCAGAACCTTCTGCAGAACTGAAAAGGAAGGGAAAGCATACAGAAACTTCGCTGTTCAACAAAAAGATAGTGTGTCTCTCCCAGGAACAAGCAAGCAAAAGTTGGGTAGTTTTGCATTGGATGGGGAAGCAAATAGGACTATTTCTGGCTGACCCCACTGATTGAAAAGCTCTTCCACTACCTCCTGCTTTAGTACCCACTCATGTGCCTGCACGACGACGAGACTAAGACTGTCCACCAGGACACTGTGAACTCCCGGGACATGGACTGCTGTCAGAGACAGGCAATGCTGGACTGCCCAGTACCACACCTGCATCGCCTCCCTGCAGAGGGTGTACGATCAGGTGTCTCCCTGCTTGTTTATGTACCAGACCATGGCAGTGTTGTCGGTCTGGATAAGAAGTGTTCCCGGTTGCAAGAGGGTCTGGAATGCCTGGAGAGCACAGAGTAGTGCTCTCATCTCTAGGACATTTATGTACAAGTGTTCCTCTTGTGGAGATCATCTCTCTTGAGTTCAAAGGTCTCCCAGGTGGGTTCCCCAACCTTAACCCGAGGCATCAGTTGTGAGGGTCATGGAAGGAGACAGGGGATGGAAAGGGGCCCCCAAGGAGAAGTTGGACGGCTCCTGCCACCAGAGAAGATCCCTCTTCATATTGCTGGAGATCAGGACCTTGTGATCCATGTTGTCAGAGCGTTGGTCCCACTGGACTCTGAGGGTCTACTGGGTCACCCTAATTTGCAGTCTGGCCAAAGGCACTGTGGGCATGGCAGCTGCCATTAGACTGAACAGGCAGAGGACGGAGCACACTGTGGTCCAACAAGAGTTGGACACAGACAAAGCTTGCTGAATTAAGAGTATCCACCCTGTCCTGAGGTAAGAAGGCCCTGCTCTGGACCGTATCCAGCACTGCTCCAATGAACTGGAGGCACTGAGAGAGTGAGAGTTGAGACTTGGGATAGTTCACAGTGATTCCAAGCTGGGTAAAGAGGTCCAGGGTGGTGGAGAACGCCTCCATCAGACTGTCCTGAGACAGGGCCGACAACAGCCAGTCAGCCAGGTATCAATCAATCAATCACTTTATTTAACCAGGCATAAACACCATTGAGCAAGCTCATTTTCAAGGTGGTCCTGGGTAGGTATGATGAACACGTGAATCCTCTTGCGGCGCAGGGCCGCAGCTACCACCGCCAGGCACCTGGTAAAAACCTGGGGTGTAGAAGAGAGGCCAAAAGGAAGGGACTTGAATTGATAGTGGTTCTCCTGAAAGGTGAACTGAAGGGAACCGTGGTAAGCCTGGAGGATACGCATGTGCATTTAGGTATCCTGCACGTCCAGCAAACACAGCCATTGATTCTGTTGGAGCAGGGGTAAGAGTCCCCTGGAGGGTAAGCATGCAGAACCTCTAGTATTCCACAAAGAGACTGAGCAGGCCGAGATCCAGAATGGGCCTCAGATCGCCTGTCCTTTTTTTGGGCACTAGGAAGAAATGGGAGTAATAATCCCTTTCTGTCTGCCCTAGAGGAACCGGCTCAATGGCTGATTTGTCTAATAGAGCCTGAATTTTCTGCTGAATGAGGTCTTCATCCACGCTAGACTGAATCTCTTTCTCTAAGTCAGTCAGAGCCGACTTCTGGAAAGAGATCATGTGGGCCACATAATTAAGAGACCGGATAGCGCAGGTGGAGGAAGCGTTGAACTTGCTGTCATACTGGTCCATCTGCTTGGACTCTTTGTCCGGAGGTGAGGCACTCAAATGTTTTGGCTGAGCAGACCTATCGTGGGCCGCTGTGATGACCACAGAGTCGGCCTTGCGTTGACTCGTAAGGTGGCTTGCCCCTTCTGGGAGATGATAGATCCTGTCGGCCTTTTTAGAGACTGCAGGAATAGAGGATGGCTGTTGCCAGATTGTAGACGTTAGGTCCCCGTGCAGTCCCGTCCAAGGTGAAATGGGTAGGGGATCCACACTGGTTAAATCCAGGTGCTCAGACAGCCTCTTCCTTTTTGGATCCATCTCCTGGGATGCCCAACCACAAGCCTGTTGGATGGATCTGAGGAGTTCCGCAAAAGATGGGTCCTCCAGCAGAGATTTGGGAGACTCCTTGGCTTGTGGTTCCATTGAGGAATGAGGCTCTGAATGAACTTCAAAGTCTGAGTCTGAAGACTCTGGTCTGCTGGGCACAGAAATATCTGGAACCTTCTCTGTAACCCTGAAGCCCGAGAGGGCCCCTGTAGGGCACCTGCCAGAGTACCTGTCCGACGGCCAATAGCTGACCAGGGATGGGCTCCTAGAAATTACCCTATGGGTCGGGGTAGAAACCATGACTGGGTCGGGGTGCCCCAGCTCCTGCAGTAGCTGCAATTTGGCATCCTTCCACCAGGCCGGAATACACTCCTGTGGTTCTGGCTGAGGAGGAGGAGGCAGGCGTGGAGGAGACTTCATTCACATATATGGGACTGTCCAGTACAGTATGCCCTGCAAGCCCACTGGTCCACACTGTGGACCAGTGCTCCTACAGCATATACTGTACCTGTAATTCAGCTTCGGCCGGGCAGTACAGGCGGGCTGCACTACTCCCGCCAAAGGCAGAGGGAGTGGGGTGGGCATGGGGTTCTGTGTGGGGTGCCACTAGACTACCAGGGCTTAATTAAATCTACTTTAACCGTGAGCACCTGCGGGAGGAGGGTACCACTAGACTACCAGGGCTTAATTAATTCTACTTTAACCGCCGATCGGGGGCACGAAAGGGGTGGGTACCACTAGACTACCAGGGCTTAATTAAATCTATCGCCTAGTCCTGGCTCCGGCGCAGCCCAGTTGCACTGCGCCCAGGCTTGCACCACTGCCTGGCATAGTCTGAATATCTGGGCCCCTGAGTTCTGCACTGTATTTGGCGGCTTTATCTTTCTTTTCTGTCCCATGTGACGGGAACAGGGGCAGACCAAGAAGGCATAAAGTTTTCTAGTATTTTAGCCCTTTTTTTGTATGTCAGGGCAAAACTTTTTACAGAGATCAGATTCAAGTAATTGTGGTCTGGACCACGCACCTTAAACAAAGCTCATGAGACAGAACTTGAAAATCATACTATTTTTACTGTCTGTAGGTTCTGTCTTCTTTTCAGGTATGTCAGTCATGCCAAACACTTAAGACCTTGAAAGAAGTTTCTCGTTCCTAATCTAAAAAGACAAAAAGATAGCGAGCAAGCCCAAATAATGTTAAAAATGGGTTTTAGATTAAGAAAAGCGGTTTGGTTCTTGAGATGAGAACAGCAAATGTAAAAATTACCTCAAAAGAGGCTCAGTAACAAAACGCAGCAAAATACTGTCTCGGTTCCCAGAACTTGGAACCAAGCGTAGTTTAAAACCACAAAGCAGTTATACAAACAGTACTTTTTTTATTTCATTTTATAATGTTAAATAGCAGTCCTCTCAAAGCAGGAACCACGCTGAGGAATGGCCTTCTCCAGTTCCTGGGATCCAACTGGGAACCGGAGAAATGAGCTAAAATCTACACAAGCCAAACAAATAACCCCCTAACTAATGCAGAGTATCGAGAAACAAGCTAACATACTTAAATACTACTAGAAATTTAAAACAATAAACCGTAAACCGTCCATAAGTGTAGAGATGACTTTAGGCCACTGCTCTCTTCAGGCTGAGAAATATATCTGGTGTTAGAAGGCAGTGGTGAGCGTAACCTTACAGCAGAGTTTGAATTTCAAAAGTCCCAACATTTGCAGAAATTTCTAAATTTCCGTGGCTAGTCATTCTGGGGGGAATGACTGCTGTTGTTAAACATAAGTGAGGGATTTCTGGGGTTTGAATACATTTTACCCACAGTGTTCAATTAACAGCTGACATTATGATCACTAAAGCACCAGTTAACACAAGGACTAAGTTTATTGCTCCACATTGTGATGATGTATCCCTAAGTCCTGAAGGCCAGTATCCTACATGTGTTTTAAGGGGTATAGTTCAACTGGCTGTACACATTCACATGTTTTATTGGTGCTTTTAGGACAGACAATCTAAAAGACTGTTCTCAATGAAGTAAAGAAGATTAAGAGGCAACATAACAGTTTTGCAACATTCAATCATTCCGCTAATGCGAAAAAAAAATGTTTTTTATTATAATTTATGAGTAACTTGGTGACTGGGAGAGGCAAATTTAGGCTCTTTTCCAGGTGTGACCAGGGTAAGGCAGGGGGCTATAGAGGAAACAGGACAAAAAGTCCAACAATGCAGCCCCCCACACCTTAAAAAAAAAAATATTGGCAAAATGACAAAAACCAACAAATGGTTACAAGATTCAGAGAAATGGTGTAACAGAAGACTAAATGGCTGGGCCACTTATGAGTTATGGTCCTACCCATCAAAACTGCATAGTTTGAGTCAGCCCATTGTGTGTTTGTATCTGTATCTCTCTCTCTCTCTATATATATATATATATATATATGTGTGTCTATATATATATATTATATATAGAGAGAGAGAGAGAGAGAGAGAGATATATAGAGATGCATATCTTGTTATCTAAAATGCACCATAGTCCTAACAACCTCATTGGCTGACACGCATCAAGTGCTCATTCATTAATTCTCAGTGCATGCACGATTTGTCACCATTCAAACAACCTACAGTGTTAGTTATTCAAAACTTTCCGGGTACTGAGGTATACTTCAGTTAAGTAGGTGCGGTATATTGAGCGGTACCTCCTTAATGCAGCAGTGTGGTATGCCTTAATGCGGTAAACCATAATTAACTTATTTATATCATTTGTTGTAATGTGCCAGGTGGAGCTGTTTGCAGTTACATTTTACCTGTCTCTCAATGTTTCCCCACAGTCCACGGTCCATGTTTTCTCCCCAATTTTTTTCTTGCAGCTCCTCTATAACAGAGCTTTAATTAAAGGAGACAGGAAACAGATTTTAGCCTGGTTTTTACATGTAATGGAGCTTTTCAATAATAAAAACATCTCTGTGCGTGAATTTATGGTATGTATTATGTATAATTTGTTAAATAGGTTCTCAATCATAGCCCCGACTGGTTGTGATTTTAAACGACTTTTATTTTATTTTTTTCCAACCGATGATCGTTCATGGCACCATTTTAGTACACTGGAGATTTTGCATGTTATTTATGTGCTCAACAGATGTCTTGATAGGTTAGTATGACATTTAGTCTATATGTTCAAAGTAAAAAAATAAATAAAAAAGGAGAAAAGCGCACAGAGCGAGTAATCTGCTTGTGGGTTAAGTGGTTTGTGTTTTTTGTTACAATTTATCTTCTAATAGAATAACACTTTAAAGCACAATAAAACAGAGAATTTCCTATTTAATCGGTAGGATTAGCTATAGTCGAAGCAGGGCTAAAACCTCGGTGACATCATGACACTGTCTACATTTATAATAACTGTTTTGTATGTGCACTGAAACTGGTGAATTATCACCTTTACATTTCAAACTGTTAGTAAAAACAATCCAATAGAATTCTGGCACTGTTACAATAGAAAAGAAAAAAATTACTCACCACAGTAATGTTGTTTCTTCTAATGGAGTCTTGCTGTATTCAGACATAATGCAGTAGCCCCAGCACTTGAACTGCCCCGGAGAGGAAAGAGTTAACTCTATGCAGAAGCACAGAACATTGAGCTTGAGCTCAGTTTTCAAACCTCTGTCTGTGGTACTTCCCAGTGTAACCGTCAGATTCTTACGAGCAAACTAACTACTATACTATAGTATGGAAATTGTTCAACCATATAGCCAAAGGGCAAAAGGTTCTTTTTGGGTCCAAAAGACTCAAGTCGAGAACCCAAGAAGCAAAGGTAGTGACAATATTTAAGTATAAAACACCAGAAAAAGTAACAACAACATCTACCCCACCCAAGAGGGAGGGTACAAGGTACACCCCTGAGGTGCAACGCTGTACCTGCCAATCCACTTCCAAAAACCAAGGTTCTGAGAGGGGAGGCGGGGTGGGAGGTCTAAATACAGCAAGACTCCATTGGAAGAGAAGCAGCTGTACCCCTAGTCGAGTGAGCCCTCAGGCCTGAAGGAAGCGTCATACCCAACTTGTCATAACAAAATTGTATACAAGAAATAATCCACCTGTTAATTGTTCTTTTAGTGGCAGGCTTACCTTTCCCCACTTCACCATAAGTGAGAAACAATTGAAGACAGTCATTTCTATGTGCTTTAGTATGCTCAATGTAGTAGCTAAGGGCCCTCTTAACATCCAAACTGTGCAACCTTCTTTCACCTGAAGAAGAATGGTCAGTGAAAAACACAGGGCGAGATATAGACTGCTTCAGATGAAAATCCGATACCACTTTGGGCAAGAACCTCCTATTGGTTCTTAGGACCACTTTGTCCCTATGGAAGGAGATGAAGTCAGGTTCAGCTGACAGAGCCTGTAACTCACTAATCCGCCTGGCAGAAGTAATAGCTACCAGGAGCACAGTTTTCCAGGTCAAGTACTTCAACTCGGCCGAAGCCAGAGGTTCAAAGGGTGGCTGCAAAAGCTGAGCTATGAAGACATTAAGATCCCAAGGCGGAGTGGGCTCCCTAAAGGGAGGGTTAATGTGAACCAGACTTTTGAAAAACTTTCTGAAAACAGGATGGGATACCAGGGAAGAGCCCTCCCATGCTGAGAGGAATGCAGACACAACTGCTAGATGAACCTTCAGAGTGGCAGGCCTAAGGCCTAGATCATTCAGATGAACTAGATAGTCTAAGGTTGTTGAAATGTCTGCAGAATCAGGCAGGATGCCTTTCTGAGAGCACCAAATACTGAACCTTTTCCATTTGGAATTGTAAGTTTTTCTAGTGGAAGGCTTCCTGGAGACCTTCAGAATATCCAGAACTCCCTGAGAAAGATGTAGTGCTGCATATTCTAACTCTTCAAGAGCCAGGCCTTGAGATTGAGAGACTAGAGACTGGGGTACCAGATCTGCCCCTGGGAACAGGACAGAAGACTGTATGTTCTGGGCAGAGACAGGGGACGTGACACTGACAAGGACAGCAGTATATGTTACCAAGGCTGTCTGGCCCAGTCTAGAGCTACCAGTATCACTGTGCAGGGTTGAGTCCTGATCCTGATAAGAAACTCTGAACAGCAGAGGGAAGGGAGGGAAGGCATAGAGAAACCTGCCTGTAAAGGTGTGGGTATCATGAAGGAGGAACTCTGGACAAAAGTTGTAGGTTGCAAACAAAAGATTTATTTCTATGACCAAACCAAAACAAAAGTCGAACTTCAAGCGAATAAATAAAAATAAATAAATAAATTTGCATTGAGCAATGACCAGACAAACACCAGAATACTGCTAGTGCTTCTGACTAGGATGAGGACAGAACAAGTCTGCACCTCATGGAGCTATCTGATTCAATGAGGTTACCAGAACCCTTTATATTCTTGTTCCATCATGTGACCTTTTTGTCCTTCCCCTATTTTAAATAAAAAGAATTTTATCAAATATAGCAACAATTTTTAATTTCAATTTTTTACACAATCATTGTTTTATCTGTTATAAGCTTTATAACCCTTCAGAATGAAAAAAAAATAATAAGACTATCTAAAGATAAATTTGAAACTATTGAAACAAAGCTCCACCCTATAGCATATCCCTTTAAATACAGGAATACCTCAGCCGGCTGGCTCTAAAGAAAAAGCCCTATGTAAAGGATTCCAGAAGGTGGAGTTCTTGTTCACCCAAAACTAAAAGGTCAAAGTTAAACTTTTAATACAACAACCTAGGGCATGTAAAATAAAATAGGAGAGACTGAAGGGGAAAAGGATTTTAAATTTTTAAAAGGAGGGGTAATTTTAAGTGAACTTTAAATGTTGCAGCGCTAAAACAAGAGAGAGAGGCATTTTTACCATTTTTACTATAGCGCAGAACAAAGCTACTTTCACAACAGCAGCAAAGTAAAACAAAATATGCTTTCAAATAATAAAGCGTTTTTAAGTGGTCTCCTAAAGTAAGAAGGCATATTAATATTATTTTTTATTCACAGAGGGGGGTATTAACTTTTAAGATGAACGCCAGAGCGGCGGGTTTGTTTTACAGTAGGACGACTGTTAGAATCAAAACACAATTGTGCCAGGAAGACACAAACGAAAAGCCTTCTCCGAAACTCCTGAAAATCAGAGCACCAACTGGATAAAATAATAAAAGGACTAAAACTAAGGAGGACCACGGGAAGGAAATTTCATTTCTGGAGCATGTCGAGACGAAGGACACTTTCGCACTACGTGCAGAGCGTCGCACGATGGTAGCGGGAGAAGCCTTCGCACAATGATGGTCAGGAGGTTTAGTACAACGGACTGAAAAATGCTTCTAACTAATGAAAGGAGGGTCAATTTAAGTAAAACCACAAAACCTTCAGGAAAATACATACCAGAAGGTCTTTTTCTCCATAAGTTTATTTGATACTAAGTCCCATTAATTTAGACCTTAAGCGAAGGGGCGGGGGGTTCAATACTTAACATCCAGCAAACCTAGGAAAAAAAAAAAAAAATTTTCTGGATGAAGTATTTTACCCTTTTACACTGCCCTTCCAGTCCAAAGAGAGAGCATCCTGGGGAACTGTCCCCAGGACTGGAGGTCTGCAACAAAACAGAGGAATTTGATGATTGTCCAGTGCTGCAAAGAGATCTATCTCTGGAGTGCCCCACCTGGAGAAGATGGCATTCAAGATGTCAGGATTCAGGGACCATTCGTGATGTCCCTGTGAAATTCTGCTCAGAGCATCAGCTAGTAAGTTGTCCTTCCCTGGAAGGTGAACTGCTACCAGAGAAGACTGAACAGAAGAGGCCAAAGACCACAGCTTCATGGCTTCTGTGCACAAGGCCAAGGACCGAGTGCCTCTCTGCTTGTTGATGTACCACATTGTGGTGTGTTGTCTGTTCTGACTTGGACCACCTTGCTCTTGACTGAATCCAAAAAGCTCTGCAGGGCTAGGAAAACTGCCCTGAGTTCCAGGAGATTGATATGAAAGAGAGACTCCTGTGGAGACCAGACCCCTTGAGCTGTCAGGGCTCCCACCCTAGGAGAGAAGCATCCGTAGTGAGGAACTACTGATGGGACTTGAGGGAGAAATGGAACCCTTGTCTGAGGTTGTCCTGGTCCAGCCACCACTGGAGAGCTTGGACCAGAGTCTGAATCACTGGAATCAGTTTGGTAAGTGAATCCTTCTTTTGAGACCAAAAAGAACTTAGATGAAACTGAACGTCCCTCATCTGGAACCTTGCTCCCTGCACCACTGCCGTGGAAGCTGCCATGTGGCCCAGGAGCTGGAGGAACTGTTTTGCTGGGCGGGAGACCCGAGGTCGAACGAAGGAAGCGAGATCCACTAGGGCCTTCACCCTTGCCAGGGGAAGGAAGGCTTTTGCTTGTACAGTGTCCAATTCTATGCCTACAAAGGTGAGAAGTTGAACTGGTTCAAGGACAGACTTTGTAAGATTGAGAAGAAACCCCAGGGAGCTAAGTATGTCCTGGGTAGTTTGAAGAGCGGACTTGACCTGTAAAGATGACTGACCCACTAAGAGCCAGTCATCCAGATACGGGAAGATGGTGATACCCTGTCTTCTGAGGTAAGCCACCACTACTGCAAGGCACTTTGTGAACACCCTTGGAGCTGATGTTAGGCCGAATGGCATGGCTCTGAATTGGTAATGGCCTGAAGGCAACTCGAACCTGAGGTATTTTCTGTGGGAGCACCTGACAGGAATACGGAAGTAGGCATCCTTGAGGTCCAGAGATGCTAGCCAATCCCCTGGCCTTAGAGAGGGAAGGATTATTCCCAGAGTTACCATTTTGAATTTGGGCTTTGAAATGTGTTTGTTCAAATACCTTAGGTCTAGGATGGGTCGCCACTCCCCTGTTTTCTTTGGGGTAAGGAAGTCCCTGGAGTACAGTCCTTTTCCCTTGTGCAGAGTAGGAACTTTCTCTATAGCTCTGAGAGCTAGAAGAGAGGAAACCTCTGCCTCTAGGGCAAGGGTTTCTGAGATTGGTGCAGGTGGAAAGACTTGGCCCTCTTGGGAGAAATTTTTTTTGAAGCTGAGGGCCAGTCCTTGGCTTACTGCTTCCAGGACCCACTTGTCTGAGGTCACAGACTTCCAGGCCTAGAAGTAGTAAGCCAGCCTGCCTCCTACCGGAAATGGGGAGTCGACCCATGCTGACACATCAGGGTGTCTGCCTGGCAGGAGCCTTAGGCTGAGAGGAGGAGGAGGAAGCAGCCCTGCTCATCCCCCTCCTGCCCCTCCCTCTGAAGAACCCCCTCTGTGGGAAGGGAGAGGAGGCTTGGGCTTGGTAAAAAGGCCTTTGAAAGAGCCTGCCCCTGCCCCTAGACTGCTGCTTGTGTGGAGTAGCCTGCCTTTCCTTGGCCTGTGCACTCCTGTACGTGGTCCTGTATTCATCAGTTTTCTTCAAGTAAGCCTCTGTCTGCTCCCCAGAGAGTTACCTACTACAGGAAAATCCATGGCCTTAGTTTGGGTATCCTGTGAAAGGCTAGTACATCTGAGCCAAGCAGGTCTTCTGAGAGACACAGATGTAGCCATGACTCTAGATGCCACATCACTGGAGTCCACAGCAGCATGGAATTGCATTTTGGATGCCTCAATTCCATCAGCAGCCACCTCCTCCAGCTCCTTGGCTAGCTGGGGAGAGGCCTGTTTAGCCAGTTCCAGAACCGTATCCCATCTGGATTGCTGGTACCTGGCTGTGTAGACCATATAGATAGCCTGCCTGAGTCCCAAAGAGGATGCCAAATACTGTTTTTTGCCCATGGCATCACTTTCCTGGAGTCCTTATCCGGGGTGTGTGAAGCCAAAGGAATGTTAGCCCTGTCACAGGTTGCAGCCTGCACTACCCCAATATGGCTGCAATGACTATAAAGAAACTCCGCAGCTGAGCCTGATAACAAATACCTCCTGTCCATTCTCTTATCCACAGGAGGTACTGAATTAGGAGTTTGCAAAATTTTGTGTGTCTGTTTCCCCAAAGATTTATGAAGAGGGATAGACAGCCTTTTGGACTCTGGGATGTCCATCATTTCCACAAAATCAGGCTCTTCATCCTCCTCTGCAGCTTCAACCAAGCGAAGCTGCAGGGGTTCTGCCACCTTTTTGTAGAACAAAAAATTTAAAGGGGACACAGAGAGCACGGGAGGAGAGACACCAGAGGGCCTGTCTGGGGAGATGTCCAGTTCAATGGGCACATTCAGACCCCCAGTCATCATCACCGGGATAGTCTTCGTCTCCCTTCTACTCCTCATAATGTGTCTGCATCATAATCCGGAGGAGACGGATCTGACCAAACCGACCGCCTACCCGGCGGTTACCAGTTTGGATGGAACCGGTCTAAGCGACTGAACAATACTAATCGCTTTGGCTATTTCGTCTGCAGTTGGAGAGTGAGACACAGGATCCAAACCGGCAGACTAATGCTTCTTCTTTGTCGGAACCGACCCCTCGGGATCGGCTCTCCTTTTGCCCGAGGATGTATCGCCTAGGTCAATAGGCACCTCCTCAGGTTCGGCTTCAACCGAACCGGGCTGGCCATCCGGATCTACAGAGTTCTCGGCCTCCCTTTCCTTCAGCCTACTCAGTCTTTTATCTAGGGTGGATTTAAGAAAGTTTTTACAGATTTGGCAGTCTGACTTGAGGTGGTCAAACCCCAGACAATAAACACAGATGAGGTGGGGGGCAGCCTTAGCAAAGGCCTCCCCACACTCAATACAGTGTTGAAACCCAGTGGGACCGGTTTTCTTCTTGGGTTTCTCAGACATGGCCAACCTAACTAATTACCCTATTGCAGCTTTCAAGTCAGGTAATATAATAACCGATCGGTTACAAACCGTGTCACAGGCTTTTTAAAAGAACCAGCAAAAGATCCGGTTCTTTTGAAACTGATTGGTTCCGGAACACCACACTAATCCCAGAAAAAATAAAATTAGTATTAACAAGGTCGGTTCCAACCCGGACCGACTGGAAAGAAACCAAAGAAAAGAACAATTTCCACCAAATAAAACACAGTCACTACCTATCTACACACTACCTGAACTGTAGACAGAGGCTAGAAATTCAAAAATAACAAAAAAATATGCGGTTTAAACTGAACGCTTTACTTTTACCGAACCGAGCAGAGGAAATCTCCAGAGCGACTTCACTGTTAGGCGAAGTAAAGAATCTGACGGTTACACTAGGAAGTACCACAGACAGAGATTTGAAAACCAAGCTCGAGCTCAACGTTCTATGCTTCTGCACAGAGTTAACTCTCCTCTCCGGGACAGTTCAAGTGCTTGGGCTAACTGCATTATGTCTGAATACAGCAAGACTTCATGTTGTTTTAATCCCATTCCATCCAAAGTATTTTGGTAAGAAACTGTTATACGTTTAACTTCATCAAAAAAATACTCTTTTATTAATGCATTACAGGTTATACATGTTTTAAAAAAGTTGTTCATCTATATGTTTTTGCAATTAACAAACAAGTAATTGTGCCCTATTTTTTTCTTTTCAAATCAAACCTGGATAGAAAGAATAATATTTTCAGAATCATAACACATGCTCAGATTGTTTTTACTATCTTTATCCAGGAAAGGCACACTGAGCTGCAGTTTGCTGCCACGTGTGTGTTGGGAGCACAGGGAGGTAAAGTGACTTGCTCTGGTCACACAATATACAAGAAATAGAGCATGTTCGAATCAAAACCCATTCTGCTGGACGAACAAAGCTTATTCACAGCTCTTTGCTTTAACGTCTTGGCTGTACTGCCAGCTGATAATCAAAAAATGAAAATTATGTACCTAATGTAATTCTTAATCTTTTTGTGCATCTTCACAATTTATCACTGGTGGGTTCTGGCTGGAGAACAGGACCCTGTGGGTGCAATTATCATCATTTTTTTCTTTCATGGGGGCAGTGCCGGCGCATCATGCTTTTTCTCGGGGCAGGCATTGGCGTGGTGCTCGAGGGGTGGCCAGTAAATGATTCAGACTCCTCCCTTACCTCAGTTCTGCGTAGCCGGAGAGTGTTAGGAAAAAAAGATAGAGAAAAGGAGAAGGCGGGCAAGGGAGCCCAAGGGATAGCCAAAAGGAAAATATATAAAGAGAAAGAAATGTAAAGCCGAAGGGAGAGGACAGAACAACCCTAGGGGTCGGGAACAGAGAGCCCCATCCTCTGAGCAAGCCAGCATAGAAAGCTGAAAAGAGGCAGAGAGAATGAAAAGAAGGTAGAGTCCCTCTGACTCCCTCCAGAGGGTTAACCAGAGGCCAAGGGAAGAAGAAGCACTCAGGAGATTCTATCCAACAAGGAAATGCTCCTTCCAGAATATTTAAGCATCTCCAGAGATGAAGGGCCCCACTTTAAGGAAAGGGAGACATAGTACTGTGCCAAGCAGATAGAGACTTATCTGGTCAAGGCTTCTTCCCCTACACCTAAGACTGAGGAATCGGGAGTCTCCCACTCCCGTTCCCAAAAGACACACGGGCAGGACAGCACTGCCCTGGGGCAGAGTGTCTCCTATTCCTTCATGGAGAAGCTCCAGAGGAACTCCCCACGTCCCCTACAGTGGGGAGGAGGAGGAAGGAAGAGGAGGAGGGAAGTTGCCCAGAACCAGCTATCACCGAAGGTAGCGGTATGGAAAGAAACCTGAGGAGAGGTCCCGAGAGCACTCAGGATAACCATAATCCAGCTGATGGCCTCCTCACCCCAAGCCAGGGGGCGGAGAGCACTGGGTCTGGATGGATCCAGGGCTCCTATGGGGGACCTCCATCCAGGTCCCAGGAAGTGAGCCCTAGGAAGCTCCCTCCTAGGGAAAGCAGCTCTATCTACCCCCCTCCCCAAAAAAGGACAGCACCCTTATTCAAAGAGGAGCAGGAAAACCTGAGGTACCAGTTAAGAGAGGCCCAAGGGCTCGATCCCTCCTAACCCAGAGTTCCCACCAACACCGGAAACCTCCCCGGCACCACCCCCAAGAAGTTCCCTGGCACAGCAAGCTGTGCTGAGCCCAGCATAGGCTGAAACAACTGGCTCCAAAGGGAGAGGCTGGGAAAGCACAGAGGTGCTGGGCGGAGGAGAGCCTTGATACTCTGAGGAGTCAGGCAGCCAGTCCGGACCTGCCTCCAGATCGTCCTCCAAGGAGGAGTGGATCAAAAGGACTGCCTGAGAGGCTGCCCCCAGGGTCCTACTGCTCCCGGCACTGCAAGATAGCCCAGCACCGCCCCGATCACTGGAATCGTGAATCACTCCGAGATCCGGGGCAGCACCAACAGGCGGCGCCGAGAAAACCACTGGGTCAGGGCTTATACGGGGAGCCTTTACCTCTGCAGAGGTGACTGCCAGGACGGTGCTCCCAACCCAACCCTCGAGGGAGGCAGACCGTGCCTCCACCACTGTAGAAGGGGCCTCCACCGTGGTGAGGCTTGAGAAGGCAGAAGCCCCCTCCTCCACGGTCCGTGTAGAACCAGGAGGGGACCCAGAGGAAGGGTCAAGGGACCTGTGTCTGGCATCTCTAGTGCACGACTGTCCTCAAAGTCGGTGGAGTGCGACCAACTTTAAACACGCGGCTTTCAAACACTCTGCGGTCCATCAAGCAAAAGGCGTCGCAAAGGTCCATATCATGGTCTAGGCCCAGACAGGTCAAGCAAGGATCTTGCCAGTCCATGACGGAATAGAGCCGGCCACAGGGACACCGATGCATAGGGGGCCAGCCCACCTTCGAAAATTTTTTCTTGTCCCCCAGACGAGACATGATCGGATGGAAAAACAAGTAAAACACAGGAAAAAGGTCTCTGCACCAATAAAGACAAGGAAAGGTCTTACTGTTTTTCAAAGACGTGAGGCTGAACTGGCGCCGTGAGACGATAATGGCTTTCACAGAACTAGGTTTCGCTCAACAGAGACGGACTAGGCCGCGACGTCATAGTAAACTTGCCTGTCCACGAGATTGCTGGTCACTCGATGGCGGGGGAAGCAGGACTAAGGTGAGGAAGGAGCTGGCGTTGCTTACTGGCCATCCCTCGAGTGCCACGTTGTATGTTGGCGCCGGCTCCTACCCCACTTGGAAAAAAAATAAATAGCTCCCACGGGGTCCTGTTCCTCTGGCCAGAACCCACCAGTGATGAATTGTGAAGACTGACACAGATAAGATCTAAACATTTCAAACTGGTCTGGTGGCGCGGAGGGTTGAGGCGTTGGACACCACGCCAGTGACTGGGCTCGGGAGCAGACTCGGGAGCCAGGGTTGGCTGGGGAAGAGAAGAACTGAGCGTCAATCCGACTGCTCCCCTCTCCTGGGAGGGAGGTGGTCTATGTCCCGCAGCACTAGTGGCTCCCAGTGGAGACTGGGAGTACAGCAGCTGGAGACCACATATCTGGGGGCGATGTCAGGTGGCCGTCCTACAGCAAGGGAGCAGAATCATCCACATCTCACGCTGGACGGCACTGCATGTCCTCTATCAGGGAACGAAGCGAACAAAAGAAAATCCCTGGCGATGAGGAGGTGAAGGAGGAACCCTGTGGCCAAGTCCACATGCCCAACGCTGGCCTGAACCCGATATGGCTCTCTGTGGTCCCTGCCTCTCTCGATGGGCCTAGGCGGACCCAGCATACCCGATTTCCAGCTGGGCAAGGGTTCAGGTAGGCGGTGGAGGCATGAGACTCCATGGGTCCTCTGGAGAGATACCTCTGAGCCAGTGTAAGGAGGAAAGAGAGTCTACATAGAAACACAGACATTGACAGCAGATAAGGACCACAAGGCCCATCCAGTCTGCCCATTTCTTTTTCTACCTTACAAATGTGCCATCTGCCTTTGCTCTGTCAATGGCCTATCTATTCATATTCATCTGTATTGCTCACTTATGCCTATCCCTGCCTGTCTGAAGCCCTGTACTGTATTCATATCCACCACTTCCTGAGGTAGGCCGTTCCATGCATCTACCACCCTTTCTGTGAAAAAGAACTTCCTCACATCACCCCTTAATCGGCCTCCTTCTAATCTCATGCTATGTCCTCTTGTCCTGCTATTTTTCTTATATTGAAACATGTTAGACACTTTCACCTTGTTAATGCCCTTAAGATGTTTGAATGTTTCGATCATATCACCTCTCTCTCTCCTTTGCTCCAGGGTATACATATTGAGCTCTGTTAATCTGTCCTAATATGTTTTCTGATGCAGTCCCTGCATCATTTTGGTTGCCTTTCTCTGGACTGCCTCAATTTGGTTAATGTCCTTGTGAAGGTGTGGCCTCCAGTACTGCATGCAGTACTCCAGATGGGGCCTAACCAGTGTCTTGTAAAGAGGGATTATTACCTCCCTCGTCCAACTTGTGATACCCCTACTAATACATTCTAACATCCCACTAGCCTTACCTACTGCTTTAGTGGTCTGCTTGGATGATTTCGGGTCATCGGTGATGATGATGCCCAAGTCTCTTTCTTCCCTTGTGACTGCCAGCAACTCCCCTCCCAGCCTATAGTTGGATTCAGGGTTTCTCTTCCCTACGTGCATGATCTTGCACTTCTTTGTGTTAAACCCCAGTTGCCACTCTTCTGACCATTTTGCTAGTTTATCCAGATCTCTTCTCATACTGCCCACCCCATCTGGATCATCTACTCTGTTGCAGATCTTGATGTCATCTGCAAACAGACAAACCTTACCCTCTAGTCCATCTACAATGTCACTGATGAAGATACTGAAGAGGACTGGCCCCAGGACTGATCCCTGAGGTACCCCACTTGTGACTTGCATCTTTTCTGACTGTATACCGTTCACCACCACTCTCTGTTTTTTGCCAATTCTTTTTCCCTCCGGCCACGGTTCTGGGAGCCTCTCTCAGGCATCCAACCTTATCCTGCCCTGCTGAAGTCTCCCGACCCGAACTTTCTCTCCTCCGCCCACCTCACAGCTGGCACCCCAAGCTTAACCTCGGGGTGGGGCAGCCCCTCCTACCTTGGGCGCTCTTAACTTTTTGTAGACTCCAGCTACTGATGTGGGTCCTGGACGGAGGATCTGTGAGGGCCGGCCGAGTTAGACCCGGTCGTGGGCATGGGGATTGGTGCCGTCGCCTACCCCCAGAACCGGGGTTTTCCTGTGTTCGTGTTGCGCCGGCCCCCTTCCCATGCATGCGCACTCCTTGATGCACTGGCGCACGTCTACCCTGCCATCAGGCACGCTATTATGTGCAGCTCCGCACTACTGCAGCGCCCCCAGTCTCCACCAGGGGCTGCTGGAGTGCCGAGCCCCATGGTGCCCTCCCCTGGGGATAGAAGAGCAGCAGAGCGGGCGCTCAATCCAGTCCTTCCCCTGCCGACCCCCAGCACCCGAGCTCGCTCCCGAACTGGGTTGCCAGCGTGGCGCGAGGTGTGGCGCGCCCAGCGCCAACCCTCAGCCCACCGGCCGGCCTGTATCGGCGTGTTGAAGTCTCCCATTATCAGTACCTCCCCTTTAGCTGTCATGTTTTGTACATCTTCTAGCAGCAATGTGTCCATGTCCTCCCCCTGGTCTGGGGGCCTGTAGACAACCTCAGTTCTTATGGCTGTCCCATTTCCTGTCTCCAGGGTGACCCACAGTTCTTCTGGCTCCTTATCTGTATTCTGAATTTCTGTAGCTTTGATATTTTCATTGACACACAGACCTCCACCCCCCCCCCTTTGCACCTCGGTCTCTTCTGAACAGTACCCAGCCAGGTACTGAAGTCTCCCAAGTGTGGTTACTGGTAAACCACGTCTCGCTAATTGCTACTATGTCCAGTTTAGCCTCTGTCATTATTGCCTGCAGGTCTGGGATCTTGTTTCCCAGACTGTCAGCATTTGTGTACATGATTTTCCATTGGCCAGATTTCGGTGTGTTAGTTGTTGGGTGAGGTCTGGCGTGTCCCCTGTGCATCGTGCAAAAAAAAGATCTACACATTTCAAGGCTGCCCCATGATGCCAGGCCAGTGGGTATGGAGCCACATTTACATCTTGTAGACCTGAGTTCACACCTGAAATTATAAGAGAAAAGGCTGTAAGAGAGGGAACAGAAAAAGACAGAAGTTGGTGCTGTGGCAGCCCCAGTAAATCTGTACTGACACGAACACAGCCAGGGTTTAGAAATCCTAATATGGGGCCCCAATACCTGTTGGCACCACAGAGCCAGCCTTGAGATGTGTAGTTTTTGATGATCAGCTGGCAGTACAGCCTAGAGATTAAAGCAATCCTGAAGATGGATTATTTTTACTAACAGTTTAAAATGAAAAGTTGATAACGCAACAGTTTCAATGTACATACAAAACAATTATTATAAAGGTATAAAGTGTTGTAATAACATCTTAAGCACATTTAAAACAGACAATTACCTATTTAACCTGTTGGATTAAAAACAGTCAAAGGAGGACCAAGACCTTGGTGACATAATTTCCTGTCAAAGCCTAAAACATATGGCTTCCGCCAGCCCTTCATTACAGGCTGATTTATATATGAATAACTGTGGACTGCAAAGACTCACAAATAAACACAACAGCTCACTCAAATTAGCTTTTTATGGGCTTTCAGACATTAAGAAATCCTGTAGATGACAGTTCCCCATTAAAGCTTCTTGGACTAACGGCAGCTGCCATTCCCACTGTCCCTCTGGCCAGACTCCACATGCGTACCCTTCAGTGGACCCTCAGGGTGCAGTGGGACCAGCAGACGGATGAACTGGACAAATTAGTCCTAGTCTCCTCCCCCATTCGGAGAGTGCACCACTGGTAGACAGACCCCCTAGAACCTTTTGCAAAGGGGTCCCATTCGAGATTTCACCCCCACAGCAGATCCTTACCACGGATGCTTCCAGGATGGGCTGGGGGGGGGGCCAATCTGGGTCCCTTTCAGACTAGGAACTCTTGGTCCTAGGCCGAGGCCTCTCTGTACATAAATGTCTTTGAGATGTGGGCAGTTCTATATGCCATGCAGGCTTTTCAGAACCATCTTCTGCCAGGGCAGTTGCTGATTCAGTCAGACAACCTCTGTGTAGTGTACTACATCAACAAGCGGGGGAGAGGGGGGAGAGACGACCATTCGTACCCTCTATGCAGGGAGGCCATGAGAGTGTGGTACTGGACTCTGAATCATGGCCTGTCCCTCTCAGTGGTCCATGTCCCCGGAGTGCTAAACCGTGGCACACAGCCTCAGCTGGAAGCAGTCCAGCATGCACGAGTGAGAGCTTCTCTCATCTGTCGTAGAAGGCATGTTCACCAGATGGGGTTGCCCAGACTTGCAGCTTTTTGCATCCCCACACAACGCAAAACTGTCCAATTTCTGCTCACTCGACCCAGGGTCTGGAGTTTTCTGGCGAGACGCGTCGTCCCTCTCCTGGAGCAGGAGGCTTCTCAGTGCCTTCCCTCTATTTCCTCTGACCCAGAGGGTGCTCATCAAACTTCAGATGGAGGGGGCCAGCATGTTTCTGCTAGCTCCATTCTGGCCTCGCTAGATATGGTTCCCTCTGTTTTAGCAGCTGGCGGAGAATCCTCCAGTCCCTCTTTTCATTTGCAGGAATCTGCTGACTCGGGATCATGGGACCCTGGTTCATCACAACCTTAAGTTCCTTCATCTGCATGCTTGGCTCCCGAGTACACAGCCATCGCCCATTTCAGACTTTATAATCAGGTGTCAGACATCCTAGTGGCCGCCTGGAAGCCTTCCACCCATGAAGTGGGAGTGGTTTGCCATATGGGCTGCCAAGCAGAATTTGGACCCCTTCACCTGTCCGGTGAATCAGATTCTGGACTACCTGATTTCATTGGCTGATTCAGGTCTGAAGTACTCCTCCCTCAAGGTGCACCTTTTGGCCATTTCTGCTTTTCACGAGCCCATGGGTGACCGCACTATAGATCAGTTGGATGTCTCTCAAACCTTTCTGAGGGGCATCTTGCATCTGAAATCTCCAGTCCGTTCTGTCCAGACTTGGGATTTAAATTGGTTTTGGAAACGTTGACCTTGTCTCCTTTTGAGCACGTCGCATCTTGCGACTTGTGCTTTCTTTCCTGGAAAGTGCTCTTTTGAGTTGCCATTACTTCTGCTCAAAGAATCTCAGAGCTTCAGGCCCTCTGGTGTGAGGAGCCTTATTTGATTTTTCACAAAGACAGGGTGTCTTTGCGCACGAAAGAACAGGTTACTCACCTGTAACAGTAATTCTAGGAGTGGTATATGTTGTTCATCCACACTTCTTGACATGTCCCTTTCCCCTTTAAGGATCACCGGAAGTCTTCAAGCTGGCTCCTCCCACCCACCCGGGTGGTATATACCTTGGCTCTGCCCCATGACGCCAAATCTTAGCCCGCTGTAAGCCAGATTGTGTTTGTCCTCAGCCGGGGAGGTCGGGTGGGTCCGTGTGGATGAACATATACCACTCCTAGAACTACTGCTACAGGTGAGTAGCCTGTTCTAGGAGCGTGGATATGTTGTTCATCCACACTCTTTGGCAGACTCCTAGCAGTTCTCTGGGAGGAAGGAGGCAAGGCGCACACCCCCTACTTAGGAAACAGAGATTGGAGAACTGAGGCCCCAAAACCAGCATCCCGGCGTGACTCAGGGTCGAAGTGGTAGTGGGTGATGAAGGTGTTTGCTGACTTCCAGGTAGCAGCTCGACAGGGATGTCCCTGAAAACAGCCACTGATGCAGTGGTATGGCGGGTAGAATGAGCTCTTATCCCTCTGGGAGGCCCCTTGCCCGCCAATTCATAGCACCGACCTATGCATGATGTAATCCACCTTGCAATGGTCTGTTTAGCTGCAGGTCTGCCAGAAGCGGCTTCAGCGTAGGTGGCAAACAGCTGGCGAACCTCTCCCCAACTTTCTGCCGTCCTCTCCTTATAACAGGAGAGGGCTCGTCTCAGGTCCAGGGTATGGAGCCTGTATTCAGCCTCCAAGGTATAATTAGGCTACTATACCGGCAGAGTCAGCACCTGGTTAAGATGAAACTCTGAGACCACCTTCGGAAGGAATTTCGGTTGGGGGTGTAGGACAACCTTGTCCCTGTTGAAGACCAGATAAGGGGAGTCCACGGAAAGCGCCTGGAGCTCCCCTGTCCTTCTGGCATACGTGATAGCCACCAGGAAGGCCGTTTTCCACGACAAGTGTGACAGCTCGCACTTGTGCATTGGTTCGAATGGCTTGCCCATGAGCTTTGCTAATACTAGCAGTAGATCCCACAGAGGTGGAGGTTCATGCACCGGATGGGATATGTGATCCAGACCTTTGAAAAAGTGCCTGACCACTGTCTCCTGCGCCATCAGCTGACCGGCCCACGCCCAGTAAGCAGAGATGGCTGTCTGGTGCACCCTAAGAGTCAATCACCGTAGTCCCCCTTTGGTAGTCAAGAATGTTAGCCTGTGAACAGGACAAAGGGTCCAGGCCCTTGCCCGGACACCAAATGGAAAACCTTTTCCATTTGAAGGCATAACATTTCCTGGTTGATTCCTTTCTGGATGCCTCAACCACAGTGTAGACATCTTCGGAAAGACCCAATGCCTGAAACTCCAGCCGCTCAGGCACCAGGCTGTGAGGTGCAGGGATTGAAGGTCCGGATAGAATACTTTCCCCTGACTGAGTGACAGCAGGTCTGGGCGTGAGCAAAGCCACTCCGGTTGCCCGCAGCTGAGGTGGAGGAGATCTGGATACCAGAACTGGCATGGCCAGTCTGAGGCTACCAGAATCACCCTCACCTTGTCCCACCTCACCTTGAAGAGCACCTTGTGGATCTAGGGAAATGGAGGGAAGGCATAGAGGAGGCCTGGGGTCCCCGGCCTCAAGAAGGCATCCCCCTGCAGCAAACCCTGCTGAGGAGGGCGGGTATGAAACATCCTCAGCTTGGTGTTTTCCCCTGGAGGCGAACAGGTTCACCATCGGTTTGCCCCAACAGGAGAACAGGCTGTAAGCTACCTCTGGATGGACAGACTTGGGTTACTTGGTTAAATGGATAAAAGGGGACCGTAGCCCATCGAGATTGTCCTCCACACATGTGGAACATGTATTTAGTATGACTCTATATTTACCCCTTTGTTTCTGTTATTTCAGCAACTATTTATCTAGTTTGTTTTTAAAAGTATTTATTTGTGTACAATCTATATCTTGTGGTAGGGAATTCCATACTCTGGGGGACGGAACAGTAAAAAAAGGATATTCTTTTATTAGTTCGTGATCTTTCTATTTCAAGTTGTTTATTGCGGCATCTAGCCACGATTTCTGTAGAAGTAAATGATATTCCACACTGAACCATTACGCTTGGATTTTGAATTATTTTAAAAAGTTGGAGAAGGTCGCCTCTTAGTCTTCTTGCTTTAAGCGAATATAATCCTGTATGTCTCAGCCTTTCTTCATACTCTAAAGAAGCAAAGTGAGGGACTAAATTTGTTGCCCTACGTTGAATCTGCTCTATTCTTTTTATATCAGAGATTAAGTATGGACTCCAGAGGGGTGAACCATAGCCTGTGTAAGGTCTAACATGAGACCTATACAAGGTCATAATACATTCTTCAGATTTAGAAATGAAGGTAGAATTAATTCTACGAAGAGCATTGGTTTGATTTGCTACTTTATGTGTTCTGAAAATGATAATTTATTATTAATTAATATTACCAAATCTTTTTCTACTCTGAAAACTTTGATTTTGTTGTTATTTAACAGGTAAATCTGTTCAGGATTATTCCTACCCAAGTGCAATACTGCACATTTCGATACACTGAAAAACATTTTATTTGTTACTGCCCAGTGTTCAATGGTGGCCAGATCCGTTTTTAACTGTTTTTTGTTTATTATACTGTCAACACAGCCCCCTATTTTAGTGTCGTCTGCAAATTTAACAATAGTGTTTTTTGATGAAAGTATCATATCACTAATAAAGATGTTAAAGAGTGTTGGTCCCAGAACGGAACCCTGGGGATGCCACTAAGCTATATTAACTAGGTCTGAAAATGCGTTGTTTACCCTTACTCTTTTGTGTCCTACCATTAAGACAATAATAAACTCATTGAACTATTTGTGTTGAGAATCCAAGTTTAATAAGTTTAGTCACTAATAAATTGTGTGAAACTTTATCAAATGCCTTGCTATAATTTAATACAATGACATCAACTGGAATATTGGAATCAAGATTTTTACTCATGGCATTATAAAAGGAGATCAGGTTGGGTGTACAGGAAAAACCTGTTTTAAACCCATGCTGTGTGGAATCTATGATGTTCAATGATTTCATTTCAGCTTCTATTAATAGTTTAATTTTTTTCTCCATTAGTTTACAGGGTATTGAAGTTAGGCTAATTGGTCTATAATTTTCTGTTTTAGAGTGGGAATCTTGTTTGAATATAGGTGTAACTATAGTTGTTAACCAGTTAGATGGTATTTTGGATTCTTTAAGAGATTTATTAAAAATAATAATAAGTGGGAGGGCAATGGTATACATTGTTCCTAATACGAATCTGGGATTAATATTGTTTGGTCCTGGACTTTTTTTTTTTTCAAAGTACCTAATAATTCCTTGTTTTCCTGAAGTGAAAAAGAATGACTGGAAAGGTTTGGTAAGTTTAGTGTGGATGTGCTAATGGTGTCCTGTTCAAATACGGAGCTAAAATATTTGTTAAACTCGTTGGCTGTTTCAATATCGGAGGTAATAGTGACGTTATCTTTAGTCAATGGGTCCGCTGTTCTTGTATTCCCTTTTTTACCGTTTAGGTATGAGAAAAGAGATTTATGCGAGTCCTTGGTATGGGCATTACGGAATTCAAGATTCCATTTGGTTAGGAGGATTTGCTTTTCTAACTCAACTGCTGCCCTGTATTTACCAAGAATTTCACCTTTCTGAGCTACTGGGCATGCTTTAAGCTGTGAACATAGTTTCTGCTTGGTAGCCCTCAGTTTTTTAACATATTGATTATACCATGCTGGGATTTTTCCTTTACTGTTGTGTTTCCTTTTTTCAGGGATATAACAATGTTCTAAATCATGTATTATCTGCTTAAAGGTTATCCAAGAGTCTTCGATGTTAAGAGGAAGAAGGATTTTATCTCATGGAATAGTCTCGAGATAATTATTAATCAGTTGAAAATCTGCTTTATCATATTGCTTAAATGTACAATTATTTTTCAAAATATGACTTTTCTGGGGAAATGAAAATAACATTGACATATGGTCACAACTGCCTAGGGGTTCAGTGATACATAGATTAGAAACAGAGGTAGCCATATTAGATATTACTAAGTCGAGTAGGTTTTCACCACGGGTTGGCTCCTTAACTAGCTGGGTGAGACCAAGACCAATTATTGTTGAGAGGAACTGTATATCATGATGGTTAGATCCAGTTAGAGTTTCCCAGTTAATAGATGGAAAGTTAAAATTGCCCAGGATAAGAACTGTACCATTATTGGCGAGATGGGAAATTTCAGTTGTGAATTGTTTACTGTAGGAAATATCCGCAGATGGAGGGCAATAACAATTGCCAACCAGAATCTGTGGGAGTCCTGTGGGATGTATATACACCCAAACACTCTCAGTATGTATTTTAAAAGAGGATTCATAGGAGGGAATAGTGTTTTTAATGTAAAGGCTCACCCCTTCCCGTTTTTTTATTGTCAGTTCTGTTTTTGAAATAGTGTTTAAAACCTGGGATGTCGGAAATCCATCGTTTATCTGAATTACCCCACGTTTCTGTTATAGCAATAAGTGCCAGATTATAAGAAAGAATTCTAGTTTCTAGTTCAGCCACTTTACTTATGGAAAGAGATCAGGCATTCAGTGATAAAACATTCAAATAATTAGAAGGCTGCTGGATGTTCGGTTTAAGAGACTTTGATATAGACAACGTCTCCCCCTGCAATATTAGTTTAAATGGTTATGTATAAATTATGTAATTTGGCGTCCCAATAACAAACTTCCTCCTCTGCTGAGATGGAGACCATCCCAGCAGAAGAGAGAATAGCTATTGTAGAATTCTTCCCAATGGGTAAGGCAGGGAATATTCTGTCTGTAGCACCATTTTCGAAGCCATTCATTTAGTGCCTTGATCTTGGCTATTATATAAATCGAAGCTCTGGGAACTGGTAGCATTTCCGATATACAAATGCTACATCCTCTTTCTACCAAGATGTTACATAGAGCTACATAATTCTGTTTAAGTTGGTGAAGCGATGTTCTATATATATCGTTTGTCCCTGCATGGACAGTCACAAGTGAATTTTCACCTGCTGCTGAAAGTATTGTTTTTAACTGTAAAGTAATGTCTGATACTCCCGCCCCCATAAAGCTTAAACAAGTTCTGTTTTGTTTGTCCGGATTGCAAACAGTACGATCAATATATTTAGTTATAGAATCTCCTAAGACAAACATTTGTTTGTTAACTGTTTTGGTTTCTGATAAATGTACTATCTGATCGGTGGCAGTAGGGGGAGGGAGGAAAGGTATTGTGTTAACCAAAGGGTGGCCACTCGTGGGATGTCTGGCCTAAGGCTGAGAGCATCCACCAGATGGTTTGAGGCTCCTGCCACATGGATGGCTAGGAGATCTGCCTCTAACCGGCTCACGAGGGTCCAGATGCGCAGCGCCTCCTTGTACAACAAACGGGAGTGTGTGCAGCCCTGTTTGTTGAGATAGTACATGGTTGTTGTATTATCTGTCTGGACTTGAACCACTTGACCCCGGAGCTGAGGAGTGAAAGCTGACAGTGCCAATCTGGTTGATGTGGCATCAGGACTCCTCAGGGGTCCAGAGCCCGTGGGCCCTTTCGTCCCCCATGTGGGCTCCCCAGCTCATGAAAGAGAGGAATCGGTCGTGGGGACAACTGTTGGCTCAGGGCGGACAAACAGGATCCCTTACTGCAATCGAATTGGGGCAGTCCACCACTGGAGAGCGTCCCACATCTTCTGGGGTACAGTGATCAGCTGGTCAAAATGACCATGTTGCTGAGTCCACTGGATGGCCAGCTAACACTGAGGGGGCCCAACGGACCACTGAGGTGCACGCTGCCATGTAACCCAGAAGGTGCAATACGTCCCGGGCAGGGCACAAGTGCCCAACCAGAAATGATTGGGCAAAGCAGGAAAGAACCTCTGCCCTGTCTACCAGGATCCGAGCTCTGGCTTGACAAGAGTCAAGCTCTGCCCTGATGAAGCCCATCACCCGAGAGGGCACAAGTTCCAACTTAGCCTCGTTGATCAGGAGGCCGAGTTGAGAGCCAGTCTGGAGGGCTAAGTCCCTGGACCTCTCCACCTCCTGCTGGGTGGAACCTGCTAGGAGCTAATCGTCGAGATGGGGTACATTTTGACACCCCCCCCCAAACGCTGGAGATGGGCCACCACCACTGCAATGCATTTGGTGAAGACCCGTGGGGCCGAAGACAGGCCAAACGGCATGGCTCAGAACTCGTACAGGGTCCCTTCGACCCTGAAGTGGAGGAACCGCTAACGAGATGGATGGATTGGGATGTGAAAGAACGCATCCTGCAGATCCAGTGAACAGACCCAGATGTTTCGCTCCAAGGATGGTATGATCTGGGACAGAGTGACCATCCGAAAGGTGCGTGACCTGAGATAGTGATTCAGGTCGTGCAGATCTTGAATGGGGCACCAGCCCCCTGTCTGCTTTGGCACCAGGAAGTACTTGGAGACAAAGCCTGGGTCTGCTGGAAGATCAGCCACTGCCTCCTTGAGGAGAAGCTGAGCAATGTCGTCTCTGAGACGACTGGGTTTGAGAGGATACTCGTTTCTCCTGAGGGACGCGGGCTCGGCTTGGAAGGTACTGCTCTAATTCCAGAGGCAGTCCCTGACCGACCACTTCCAGAACCCACCTGTCCGTGGTGACAAAGGACCAGGCGGAAAGAAAGTGGTGGAGCCAGTCCCCCACGGGAGGACCCAGAGCTGGCGTGATGGGAGCGGGGATGGCAGCCCCGGCCCAGTCCTTGAGTAGGCTTGAAGGAGGAGGAGGATCCAGGACCTGAACCTCGACCTCCTTTATGGGCCTGTTGGGAACCCTGTTCGGGCTGACGGCGCCAAGCTTGAGCCTGCTGCTGTTGCTGCTGTCCACCTTGGAAGGAGGAGAGCCGAGTCGCAGGGACAGAGCACAGAAAAGGCTTCTTCTTCTTCTTCCTCTGCTGGTTCTTGCTAAAAGAACTTTTGGCAGAGGTAGCGTCCAAGGTGGCACTGGACTGCTCAAAGCACTGAAGGTGACCGGCCACTCCCAGGCCGAACAAGTCGGTCCCAAGGAAGGACACATCAGCTAATTTATGCTGGGAATCCACCAGAAAGGAGGAAAGCCTCAGCCAAGCCCTGCGACAAGAGGCAACTACAGCAGCCACTGAACAGGCACAAGAACCCCCAAGATCTAGGGCTGTCTGGAGCTGCTGTTTGGTCACAGCTTGGCTCTGATCCAGCACCTGCTTGACCGTGGTCTGCATGTCCGCAGGGAGATGTGGGAGGACCTCGTCCAACGACCCCAGAAGGGCGTGAAAGAAGTGTGCCATGATGACGGCCAAACTTGCCTGATGAAGGCCCAAGGAGGAAGCTGCATAGACCCTCCTGGCTGAATGGTCCAAAAGATGGACTCTTTATCAGGAGGTCAGTCAGTGTCGGCAGACCTGCCAGTACGTCTGAACATAGAGGTGGTCACCAGGCTCTCGGCCAAAGGGTGCTCTGTGAACCCAGCAAGGGACCCCATGGACACCACGTACTTGCGAGCCATGCGGGCAGATGGAGCTGGACAAGAGGCAGGATGCTGCCAAAGTTCTAAGGCTGGGCTAACAATGGCCTCGGCCACAGGAAAGGCCTCTGTCGGGGTATCCCCTCTCTTGAGGACATCAGTGAGAGGGTACTCTGCCTTTTTCTGGATAGGCTCCAGGGGCATCCCTGTAGACTCAGAGATGAGGCGGAGGATCCCTTGGAAGGATGAAGAGTCTTCCTCCGTCTCTAAGCCAGTGGTCGAATCATCATCCCCTGGATGTGAATGAAGACTGGTGACGTCCGAATCTGAAGAATCCGGGTACAACAGCCTACCGCCCATGTCACCTTCGACTCGCCAAGGGCGGTCTGGGGTGACCGTGACCGACAATCGCCGGGGAAGCCCGGTGTCCAGTCTGTCTTCCTTGGAAGGAGACCCTCCAACAGGCTGCCTGGATGGTGGTTCCACCACAATGGGTGGAGAGTCCGTTATGGGCTGAACAGGAGGTCTTGCCAGCTCTGCGGGCAGGAGAACCGATTTGGTCGGCTCCAAAGGAGTCTGTTTTGGCCTGGGAGGCGAAAGCCAAGTAATGTCCGGGGAGGAAGTCGTGGTAGGCTTATGCCCGGACAGAATCAGCTGCTGCCACATGAGGTCCTCGTAGCGTCGACAGAGTTTCCGCCGGAGCCTCTCCTCAACCGAGGAGGACGAGGACGACCGATGGCGTCACCTCTTCTTAGAGCGCTTGTGGCTCTTCCACGGCCTGCCGGACAAGGGGTTCCTAAACCTTGACAGAGACTGGGCAGGCCGACTTGGTCAGTCTGGAGACACCGGCGGGGCCGGTAAGTTCCCGGGAGTCCGGGACCGGATCCTCGATGGGGACTCCAGCAGGCTGGGTCTCCCCATCGGGGAACACAAGGACCAGAGTCCTCTCTAAAGTGTCGGCGACCGGAGTCGGTGACGGGATCGATTGGGTCAATAACTATCTTGACCTCATCGACCACATCCTCAGTCGGCTGGCCCGATGGGAGGTCCGAGAAGCCAGCGGCTGAAGAAACGATCTTTCCGAGTACGGGATCGAGAACAGTGCGGGCCCACAAGCGCCTCCCCCTTGGTGGGAAGAGACAGTCACAATTCCCTAAAGGAACCAGAGAAGGTGGAGCCCAGGTTGAGCATAATGATGAAGCTCTGGGAAGAGCTCGCAGCGCGAGCCGCTTCTTCCTCAAACGCTTGCATGTGTTCCAGTTGCGCAGCGGATCCCGTGGCCGCGGAAACTGCCCACCTAGCCTCTTTGGATTTCACCAGAGGATTCCTCTTCTCTGGTGTCCCAGTTGTAAGCGTGCTAGATGGTCATCCACGACTTTGGGATGGAAGACAAAGCAGAAGTTGCAAGACGAGGTGTCATGGCCGACACCAAGACATTAGACACACGTGGAGTGGGGATCGGTATGCATCATCTTTCGGCTGCAAGAGCACCGGCAAAATCCAGGGGAAGATTTTTCTTCCATAATCGAAGAAGCGAAAAGGTGATCGCTAACTCTAAAGATACAAATTTTCGGTAAAACCCAAGGTTTGAAAGCCAAGGCCTACGAAATGTGCGAGTATGAGGAAGGCAATCTGAATCTTCCAGTGGAAAGGAAGATCTGGGATCATGAGACGGAGCCGAGGTATATACCACGCAGGTGGGTGGGAGGAGCCAGCTTGAAGACTTCTGGTGATCCTTAAAGGGGAAATTGACATGCCAAATAATGTGGATGAACATCATATCCATGCTCCTATAAGTACAGTTACGTAAGAACTTACCGTAACAGTAGATCTTCGAGAGAGGTTCCTGCAGTAGGTCATAACATATAGCGCTACGCCCCCCTGGCATCAGGATGCATGGCAAACTTTTGCTAGCAATGTCTGGCGGGGACTGCCCACCCGATGTCACGTGATGGGACGTCAACATGACCCTATATAGTGGCAGTCCCCACGCCTGCCTTCCAGTTCTCCTGCTGGAGACCCAAAGGGTATGACAGGAGAAAGGATGGAAATCCTGGAGCCCAATCCAGAACAGCCTGTAAGAATATGCTAAAAAGCTGGGGGAAGGAGGGAGTGAAAGTATGACCTACTGCAGGAACCTCTCTTGAAGATCTACTGTTATGGTAAGTTCTTACATAACTGTACTATCTTACTTCGAGAGGGTTTCTGCAGTAGGTCATAATGTATAGGACTGAATCCCAAGCAGTCACTCTAAGTGAGACTACTTAAACAAGGGAGGAGGAAGAATAACAGACTGACCAGGGCAGGTCTAAGACAGCAGACCCTGTAGAATGGCTAGGCCAACTACGGCCCTATGCCTAGAGGCAATGTCCAAACTGTAATGCTTCGTGAAAGTGTGGAGTGAACTCCAGGTTGCTGCAGCACAAATCTCAGCTGCAGACACATTTTTTAGGAAAGCTGAGGAAGCAGTTATCCCCCAGTGGAGTGACCTCCGACCTCCCCCAGAAGAGGTTTATCGTACTGCTAATAACAGAAACGGATACAGTTAAGACGACCATTTGGACAAGCACTGCTTAGAAACTGCTGACCCCAGGGTTCTAGGGGCAAAGGAGACAAACAACTGATCTGATTTGTGGGCCTCTGTTGTCCTGTGCACATAAGAATGCAAAATCCTATGTACTATATATCCAATGTATGTAAAAGAGCCTGACCCCTATTCGAATGAATAGGGTAGCACGCTGGCAGCTCGACGGTCTGGTTCAAGGTGAACTCAGAAACCACCTTCGGAAGAAACTTAGGATTTGTTCGCAGGACCGCCCGGTCTCTGTGAAAAATTAAATAAGGCTCCTCATACATTAGGGCCTGAAGATCAGAAACCCTTCAAGCAGAAGTAACTGCAACTAAAAAGAGTGCTTTCCAAGACAGGTAGCACATCTCACAGTTTACCGCTGGTTCAAAATGAGGCAATGTAAGCTTCTCTAAAATAAAATTCAAATCCCAAGGTGGTGTAGGGTTGCGGATAGGGGGTTTCAGATGGAGGATCCCTTTCAAAAAGGTTTTGGAGATCTCCAGTTGTGCCACAGTTTTCCCGTCCACCAATGTATGACAGGGAAATAGTAGACAGGTGGACTTTCAGTGAGGAATAGCTTAGGCCAGAGTCATGCAGGTGCAAAAGGTACTCCATTACCTGGGGCACCGAGCACGAAAAGTGGTCCCAAACCTTTGGCAGCCTCCCAAATGGAAAAACGCTTCCATTTCAAAGCATAGGCAGACCTAGTAAAAGGTTTTCTAGCCTCTACTAGGACTTGAGAGACCCTCTGGGAGACTCCAAAGTATGACACAATTATGTCTGAAGGAGTCACGCATGAAGATGAAGAGACCAGAGTCCTGGGTGCACTAGTCTGCCCTGTTCCTGCATCAATTGATCATGCTGAAGCGGTAGGGGTACAGGGGGTTCCACTGCCAGCTGTTGTAGGAGTTGAAACCAAATCTGCATGGACTAGAGGGGGGTTATCAGGAGCATCTGAGCACCCTCTGCCTGCAGTTTCAGTAAGATACGCTGTAGAATGGGAAAGGAAGGGAAAGCATACAAGTTCCTCCCTGTCCAGTAGAGAGACAACTCGTCTTGCCAGATAACACCAGGCCCTTGAACGAGTGAGCAAAAACTGGGTAGTTTTGTGTTGGATGTGGAGGCGAAGAGATTAATCTTTAACCTTCCCCAACGATGGAACAGAAGTTCTGCTATGTTTGGTGAAGTTTCCATTCGTGAGCTTGTGTCGTTTGGCTGAGGCTGTCCGCCAGGACACTGTGGACGCCTGGGATGTGTACAGCTGTGAGGAATATGTCGTGCTGGACTACCCAGTTCCACACCAGCATTGTTTCCCAAAAAAGGGGTACGACCAGGTGCTTTCTTGCTTGTTGATGTATAAGACCTCTGACATGTTGTCTGTCTGTACTAGCAGTATTCAAGCAGACAGGAGGGGCTGAAAAGCTTGAAGGGTGTAAAGAACCGCCTTCATCTCCCTATATGGAGAGATGCTCCCAGCTGGGACCAAGTCCCTTGTGTCTGATGATCTCCCAGGTGGGCCCCCCAACCCAGAACCAAGGAGTCTGTGGTGAGGGTCCAGGAGGGTGGGGGTATTCTGAAAGGCAACCCCTGAGACAGATTCCGAGGATCCTACCACCATATGAGGTCTTTCTTGAGAGCGCTGGACACCAAGACAGGATGATTTAGATCATCCGAACGCTGATCCTATTGGACTCGTAAAGTCCACTGGGCAACTCTCATATGTAACCTGGCCTAAGGGACTGTAGAAATGATCACTGTCATCAACCCAAGAAGGCGTAAAAATGCCCTGGCAGGAATATGCCTGAATGAGACCAACAGTCTGACTTGCTCCAGCAGAGTATCTGCTCTGTCAAATGGCAAGAAAGCCCTGCTCTGGACTGTGTCCAATACCGCACCAATAAATTGGAGGCATTGACAGGGAACCAGGGATGACTTGGGATAGCTGACAGTAATGCCCAGTTGAGTAAAAAGATCCAGGGTGAAGGACTGGGACTCCTCTAGGCTGCTCCTGGACGGAGCTACCAAGAGCCAATCGTCCAAATATGGGAACACTGCAATGCCCAGATGGCGAAGAGCCACTGCCACCACCAATAGCCACTTGGTGAAGACCCTGGGAGCTGAGGAAAGGCCAAAGGGGAGGGCTTTCAATTGGAAGTGCTCCCCCTGGAAAAGGACAGGCAGGAAACGGTGGGTGGCCGGGGAACACTGGGATGTGCAAGTAGGCATCCTGCATCTCCAGTGCACAGAGCCAATAGCCTGTGTGTAGCAAGGGCAGAAGACCTTGTACTGTCAGCATGCAGAATCTTTTGTATTCCACGAAAAGGCTTGGTTGGCTGAGGTCCAGGATGGGTCTGAGGTCACCCGTATTTTTGGGGATGAGGAAGAAGTGGGAGTAAAACCCTTTCTCTCAGTGTGCCCAAGGGACTGGCTCTATGGTTGACTTGAAGTAGGGCCAGTATCTCTTTCTCGACTAGAGACGCCTGGTTCAGGGAATAGTGGGATCGACCTGGAGGCAAGTCTGGAGGTAATTCCAGAAACTCGATGGTGTGGCCTCTTGACACTAGATGCAAGACCCATGAATCTGACGTGATGCCCTTCCATTCCTCTAGGTGAAGGACAAACCTTCCTCCCACCTGCTCCACAGTGCTGGGAGGTGGAGGTCTGAACGAGTCAGGAGGTGGAGGGATGGGAGGGGAGAAATTCTCCAGCTGTCCTCTGGGTTTTGGAGGCAGGAGGTGAAGTGACGGCTGACCCCGGTGCCCTCCTTTTGTTCTGATGCCTGGCGAAGGGTTGTTTACCTTGCCTCTTCTGCTGGCACCGAAAGGGCTGTTTGGGTTTAAAGCCCACCCTGTACAATGATTTGACTGATCTTAGGGCTTGTCCACTATCCTGAAAGCCCGTAATTATGTCCATGGTGTCCCCTCCGAAGAGAACTGATCCTCGAAAGGGAGCATCCTGGATGGCTGCCTGTATGCCAGGTGAAAGCCCAAAGATATGCAGCCAAGCGTGACGCTGGAGGCATACAGCTGTGGTGGAGGAACGTGCCATTGCCATCTACTGAGTCATAAGTGGCTCTAAGCACATGACTGCAAGATATTTTGGACAAACGCAGGTCCTTAGTCAGTTCCACCTTGAGGTCAGAGTCCTCAACATTCTGAAGATGAGCTTCCAGTTTGGCCACAGTGGCCTTCTGGAAGGAGACCATGTGTGCTATGTAGTTAAGCGAATGAACAGCACAGGTAGAGCCGGTGTAGAGTTTACACCCAAACTGGTCTAGCTGCCTAGATTCTTTATTTTTGGGGGGCCTCCTCATGTGTTTAAGGCTTGGCAGTATGATCGTGAGCTGCAGCTGCTATGATGGAATCTGCCTTGGGTTGAGAATCTAGAAAGGAAATACCCTCTGGCATATAGTAAATCCGGTCTGCCTTTTTTGGGATGGCCAGAATAGAATGGGGTAACTGTCAAATTATGGTAGTGAGGTCCTTATGGGGAGCAGTCCAGGGAGGAACAGATCTAGGTGTTCAGCTAGACGCTTACATTTGGGGTCTTGTTCTTCCGCGTTTCATCCATTAGCCTCCTAGATGATGCGGAGTTCTGTAAAGGAGGGGTCTTCGGGAAGCGATTTTGGCGACTCCTGACCCCTGGCTCCTGTGGTTCTGGACTGCTCTCCAGAAGAAGAATCAGAGGAATCCTCCTCCGAGTCTGAAGACTTGTCTTTATCAGAATTTTTAACACCTGGTAAGGTGACCTCCTGAGTGGCCCCTTCGGAACTGTGCACTGTGGTAGACTGAAAAGAACCCATGGGTGACAAGGAGCAGGAGGTGGGGGTAACCACCCGTGCCAGCATCCTTTTATCCAGGTCAGAAACCAGCTGAGATCTGGCTTCCTTCCACGAGGACTGAATCATAGCCTGAAAGTCCTGTTGTGGTGGAGGTGGCAGAGAAGGAGGCTGATAATAGTGGGTGCTGGTGGTTGGTAAAAAGGTGGAGTATAACCTTGATACGCTTGCCGGAGGAGCCAGCGGGTTGCTTATCAGTTGAAGTGCCAGGTTTGTGGCCCGTTTTATTGGGTCTAAAAGAAGAAGTACTATAGTAACTGGAGAGATCTTGGAAGAAGCCCAGAAAATCACCAAGGAAGGCGTCGGGGAAATGGTTTTGCTTGTCACTGGGGCCTCGGTCTTGGGCCTGGCAACCTGACCGAAGGAAACCCACCTCGGGTTCTTCAAATGTTCCCGCTCCCTATGCTTCTCTTTATCTTTCTTTTTCTCCTTGAGCTCCAAAGAAGGAGAAGAAGCCGATTCCCTCAGCTTTTGCCTTTCTTTTTCCAGGGAGGCCATTATGGATTTTGGAAGACAGGCTTCTAGGGCTGGCTGCCTGCATTTGCGTGTGGCCTGGTTGAAGGGTTTGCAATCAGGACAGGCCTCAGAGTTGTGACCCGGGCCTAGGCAGAAGAAGCGGTACCGGTGGCCGTCCTTGTGAGGGACTTAGGAGTTGGAGGTGAAGACATAAAAAATTAATGAAAATAGACTAATTTCGAGAAATAAGTAGTAATACAATATGGTGATCTACTGGAGAATCATTCACTGAGAGGTCCCTGCGCAGGTCGATGGTGGGAAAGAAATGGGAGGCGGGCGTGGGGACCGCCCGCTATACAGGGTCATGCTGACGTCCGTCATGTGTTGTTGGGTGGGCGGCCCCCGTTATACATTGCTAGCAAAAGTTTGCCGTGCGGTCCTGACGCCAGGGAGCGCAGTCCTATATGTCATGACCTACTGCAGGAACCCTCTCGAAGTAAGATTCCAAAGTTTCTCCCTAAGGTGGTGTTTGAGTTTACATTGAACCAATCTATCCACCTCCCTATTTATTTTCCAGAGTGTGCCAATCCAGGGGAAGCACTGCTCCCCACGTTAGATGTGCGCAGAACTTTGATGTACTACCTGCTCCGAACTAAGGACAGCAGGAAGTCGAAGCAGTTGTTTGTTTCCTTCACCCCAAGTAGAAAGGGACCCTCAGTTTCTAAGCAATGTTTATCCAAATGGCTGGCTAACTGCATAGTGTTCTGCTACAACAAGTATGGCAAAGAACTGCCTGGTGCTGTCAAAGCTCATTCCACCAGAAGAATGACTGCTTCTGTGGCTTTTTTCTGAGGGGTCTCTGCCATTGACATTTGTGCAGCTGCCACCTGGAGCATCGTCCATACTTTCACCAAGCACTACAGTCTGGACATTGCCTCTAGAGCCCATGCAGGATTTGGTAGGGCTGTGCTACAGGGCCTTCGGTCTTAATTTTATTGTTGACCTTCCTCCCAGACTGTCTGCACCTGTAACTGCTTGGGACTCGTTCCTACAGTGCGACCGGATAACTGAGATACCCCCAAAGAAGATAGAACAGTTACATAAGAATTTACCGTAACAGTAGTTCTTCAAGGGGGTCTCAGTCATCAGGTCTATTTCTCTCCCACCATCCCCCCTTTTGGGGCTTCTCCCTGGAACTGGCTACTTGGTGTAGCTATCCTTCTTTACAGGACTAGGCACCTCTCTCTCTCTCTTTCCTCAGTCCCCTATGGCTGGGCTTTGCTCCTTTAGTCTCCAGGGGAAAGAACTGAGGAGGGCACGGGGCCGCTTATGCCTTTATAGAGTAGTTGACGTTGTTGCATGATGTCGGCATGGGCGGCCCCAGTTGTACTGCTGAAAATCTTTCGTGTGGATTCCCTTTCGCCAACAGTGAAGTTCCTACAGTGTGACCTGATGACCGAGATCCCCTCGAAGATCTACCGTTATGGTACGTTCTTACGTAACTGTTCTTTAATGTGACAGCAGACCCTTACACAGGGTCAGAGGTACTGGGGCTTCCACCACCAGCAGTTGCAGCAAGGGGAACCAAATCTGTAGAGGATATAAGACAGCAAAGAGTATAAGAGTTTCCCCCTCCATCTGGAGCTTGAGTAGCACTCTGTGAATTATAGGGAAGGAAGAGAAGGCATACAGGAACCTCCTTTTCCAAGAGAGAGACAAAGCGTCTTGCCAGAAGACTCCAGGCCCTGGAGCAAGCATGCACAAAAGCTGCAGTTTTGCATTGTGTCAGGAAACAAAAAGGTCCAGCTCTGGAAGACCCCATTTGTCGGACAGGTCTTCAGCCACAGAAGTCAGCAATTCCAGCTTGTGCATCCTGGACTGGGACCTGCTTGGCCCTGCCTGCCAAGACGTTTTGGCCACCTGGAACACGTATTGCTGACAGTTCTAGATCATGTTCCAGATTCCAATACCAAACTCACACTGCCTCCCTGCATAGGCTATAGGAATGAGTCCCAACTTGCTTGTTGATGTAATGCATCATACTTACATTGTCCATCTGTACTAGCAAAGGGCCTGGGGACAGCTGGTTCTGGACAGTCTGGAGCCCATACAGGATAGCTCGCATTTCGAGAACATTTATGTGCAAAGTGCTCTCAACTGAGGTCCACAGACTCCGTGTTTAATGGGAGCCCAAGTATGCACCCCAGCCCATCCCCGAAGTATCCAATTTCCGAATTTGGAGAGGGGAGGGTATCAAGAAGGGAACCTGCTTTTTTAAATTTTTTTCTGTTTTTTCCCACCTCTCCGGTGCGGTATCCGACTCTTTTGCCCTCTACTACCCACCCCGCGCGGTCTCCCCATTAAGCGCTGGCTTACCTACCAAGCGAAGTTGCAGTGGGGGGCCTCCTCTTACCCCCCGCCCAAGGGATCAAGTCTTCATGGGGACCCCAGAACTGGTGGCGTTCAGCGGGCAGGCCCATTATCAAACCCTCGCATCAGTGTTGCTCCGGGAAAGGTGTATTTTTTTTTTTTTTAGATGTACACCCTCCCCGAGCGTGACATGCCACACGACACCATGGCTTACGCCGGCGTCCATCACGCTTCCCTACTGTTGAGGGCATCAGGACAGCACTACCTCTGGTTGTTGTCAGAGGGCAGACCGCCCCCGAGCCGGTGTGCCCCCCTCCCCCCGGAGGAGCTGAACGATCCATCGGATGCTCAGACATCCTCCCCACGGCCAGCCCTCTGGTGCCCGGGCCTGCTTCAGAACCTGGGTCATCAGCGTCGCAAATGGAAATCCAACCGCTGCACCAACAGGCTGGCCAGAAGGGAACCCGCTTTAACAGGCTGCTGGGTTCTGTTCACCACTTGAACACTTTGTGCACAGGGAATGTGACTAAAACTATTTGTTCTAGGTTGTCAGTGAGCTAATCCCACTGGACTCTTAGGGTCCACTGGGGAATCCGCATGTGCAGTCAGGCAAGTGGTACTCTCACAGTGGCCACTGCCATGAGGCCCAGCAGGCGTGGAACATCCTGGCTAAGAAAAAATGGCTGTCGTGCACTAGCCATGCTTGGGCAACCAGGCAGTTAGCCCTGTCCAGGGGCAGGAAAGCTGAGCCCTGGGTCATGTCCAAGACTGTTCCTATATACTGTAGTCCTTGGCAAGGTGTTAACACTGGTTTTGGTATGCTGACAGTCACCCCCACTGCATCAAACATCTGTCTGGTTCAAGATAGGGTCTTCAGGAGCTGATCCCTGGAGTGGGCTTTCAACAGCCAGTTGTCCAGATAAAGGAAAACAGAAAGGCCTTTCCTACGAAGGGTTGCTGCCAATACTACCAAGTATTTAGTAAAGACCCCGTGGTGCAAAAGGGCAATACTCTGCATTGGTACTGTTCCCCTTGAAACAGGAACCTTGAGTATTTTCTGTGAGGTTTCCCCGATTTTGGTATGGAGATAGGCATTCTTCATGTCCAGGAAGCATATCCAATCCTCTGTTTGCAGCAAGGGAAGGAGACCATCGGAAACTTCTTGTACTCTATGACGAATCTGAGGTCCCCGAGATCCAGAACAGGCCTCAGATCTCCTGTCCTCTTGGGGACTGGAAAGTATCTGGAATAAAACTCTATGTCTCTATCTGGGAGGCACAGGTTCTATGGCTTGTTTTTGAAGCAGAGACTGCACACTTCCTTCTGCAACAAACAAAATGTTTAATGCCGTATTGGTCCTAGTAAGAACAAATCCAGAACAAATGGTTTGATACCTTTTATTGGACCAACAAGGTTGTTACAAAAAGAACAAAGAGCTTTAGCTTTCAGACCAACAAGTCCTTCGTCAGAAGCATAATGAGAGTTATTTAGAAAATCCCATATTATTAACACTTAGACCATGCAGGAAAAAAAACAGAAAACATTTAAATTGGTTTAAAACAGGCCTTCAGAAACAATTAAAGTGACACTGGAGAGCTTGAATATCTAGAGTGAGTTCAGCTGAGCCAAACTTAAAGGTCAAATGTTGTTTAAAGATAACAGCAGGCAGAGAGTTACCATGCATCAATCTAATGGATAAAAAAAAAAAACTTCAGATTCTGTGTTCACTAAATTACATGTCAAGTGAAGGAAACCTCCCTAATACACATATTTCATAAGAGCGGTCACAGTATATCACTCTGCTCAGAAAAGAACCTTAGATAATGAGATGACCCACGAGAAAACATCTGCATGCTAAAATGTAACATATAACCAAGTAAAAAAAAAAAAGCCCCAAAATTACATCATCAGAAATTATCTTTACATGGCATATAGAATGATGAAAGTGATGTTTACCCAAAGTCAGTAAGTGTATCACACCGATGAAAGTACAACTGTCTGGAGATATATTCTCAACAAACTATTATGTTAAGACCTTGTTGTAACAAAATTTTATACATGATAATATCAATTGCCAGTGTATGTGCCTGACAAAAAGAGTGCTAGTCAGGGACTCCCAAGAAATTGAGACTATGCAGCCTGATATGTACAGATTTCAAGAAGTTGTCAGTGTATAATAGAAATAATACATATATAGAAACAGTCCAAGGAATCTAAACAAAAATTCTTACGAATTAGCCCCCCCCTCCCCCCAGGGGAAAGTAACTATTTAAAATGAAATATACGTACATGAATCCTAATAACCATCAATTGCACCCATCACAGTAGTTACCCCCCCAAAAAAATTACACCTGTCATGAACCAAGTAAACGAGACACGTGTCCTAATAAGTACAGTGTGTAAAAACATTAAAGTACAGTGTGTAAAAACATTAAAATATTTACTCAAATTACAGAACTAGTAGAAGGAAGTAAATATCCACTATACTATCAGTCCAGAGTCCCAGCCACTATGATACCATAATGTCATGTACTTGAACATAAGTTTACCTCAATAGCCTCACAATATTCACATCCACTACACCCACATAACCACCAATCTCAAATAACCATAATAAAAATTCAATGTGCCACAGCTTCTACCCTCGCAACACACGCATAAACATACCCACACACCCATGCACACATTCACACAATACTGATGTAATAGGCCAACCTGTAGATAACCAGTTAAGAGAGATAGTATGAGTCAAAGTCCAAGGCTCGCTGAAAACCTAAAATATGTATGTCCATCCTTGGAAGTAAAGGTCCATGTACGTTTACATGTAATGTGTCGTAAATCAAACATCAATGTTCAAGCCATCTTGCATCGTATGAAGAAGTAACATAAGTCTGATCTCACAAGCACGTCTCTGTTGTGTACTGTTGAAATGTTCTTTCAAGACCATCACAGATATATCTGAGTGTGTGTGGTCATCCTGAGAGAAGTGTTGTGCCACAGGTTTGTCAGTCGTCTTCCTACTAATATCATACCTGTGTGAATTCATACTTTTGCAGAGCTGCTGTTTCGTTTTCCCTCACATACCCTGTACGAGGATATTTCCTGCATTGAATAAGATAAACAACATTGCTTGATGTACACGTATAATTACCCAATATCTTGAATTGTCTGTTTTGTGAGGTAATCACACAGTCTGAAGTGGAAATGTGCTCACAAGGTTTACATCTGCGTTTATTACAGGGCTGTGTGCCATATGATGTCATGCCACTCTGTTCAGGTTCAAGTTTACGCCTAATAATCTGGTTGACTAAATTGGGTTTTTGTTTAAAAGATAGTAGTGGCAGTTCTTGAAAAATACAACTAAGGGTTTCATCCTCACAGATTATGGGGTGTATAGGTCCTTAAGAAAAAATTACTCACCTTAGTAATTGCTTTTCTTCTCATGGAGTCTTGCTATATTATAACAAAAGCAGCCAGCCACTGCAGCTGAACTGCCCCGGAGAGGAAGGAGTTAACTCCAGAGGATCTGAGTTCTACAGCGAGAAGCATGTTAAAGCTCTATCTGGCAAGTTTCAAATGAAACTGTCAGATCTTTACGTTAAAACTTAAACAACAAGTCTGTGTGGAAAACTCTGCACTAGCCAAATGGCTACCTACTAGTAGTAATAACAACAATATAAACAACAAAAGAAACACCAATAGCCATAATAACAATGAATAATGGTATTATAGTTTGTTTTACCACCCTTGACAAGCACCAATAGGAACCCCCTTCCCCAAGACTCAAGTCCAGGAAGGGGTCAATATATATATAACCTAAGCGAAACAACCTAGTTCCCTAACCCTAAAGGAAAGAGGTGAGGAAACAACTACAATGGCATGACACAGTGTTTGCACTGATTGCCACCCCTACCCAAGTAGAAGTTCTGAGAGGGGCAGGAGGAGGGTGGTTATAATACAACAGACTCCATGAGAAGAAAAGCAATTACTAAGGTGAGTAATTTTTCTTCAAACACCATGAAGTCTTGCTATATTATAACAAAAAGCAGATTACACAGCAGTACCTCCATGGAGGAGGGTCAGAACCTACTTAGGAAATAGGCTCTGAAGCACAGCTGTGCCAAACCGAGCATCTCTCCTGGACTGGACATCAGGAATAATGCTTAGTAAAAGTGTGAACTGTCTTCAGGTAGCAGCTTGACAAATCTCCAGAATGGGAATGTCTCTAGCAGCCGCTAGAGACGCAGCTGTACCCCTGGTGGAGTGGGCCCTCAGTCCTGAGGGGAGGTTCTCTACCTAGTTTTTGGTAAAATTGGATACAAGAGACAATCCACCTTGCAACTGTCCTCTTAGTGGCAGGTTTCCCTTTGCCAACCTCGCCATAGGTAAGAAAGAGTTGGAGGGATTCGAACCTGTGACCTTTGGTGTGTTCCAAATAGTAGCTTAAGGCTCTTTTGACGTCCAAGCTGTGCAGTCTCCTCTCACCTGAGGAAGAATGCTCAGTGAAAAATACTGGGAGAGAGATGGATTGATTCAGGTGGAAATCTGAAACCACCTTAGGCAAAAACTTTCTATTAGTCCTGAGGACTACCTTATCTCTGTGGAAAGAGATAAAATCTTCTTCCACTGACAGGGCCTGTAATTCACTTATGCGTCTGGCAGAAGTGATAGCCACTAGGAAAACAGTTTTCCAAGTTAGATACTTGAGCTCTGCTGAGGACAGAGGCTCAAAGGGAGGTTGCATTAACTGAGCAATACAAACATTCAGGTCCCAGGCAGGAGCTGGTTCCCGAAAAGGGGGGTTAGTATGAAGTAACCCTTTAAAAAACTTGGAGAACACAGGGTGAGAAGAAAGGGAGGCAGGCTTCCCTGCTGACACAAAAGCAGAGACAGCTGCCAGATGAACCTTCAAGGTAGCTGGCCTAAGGCCTAGGGAATTTAAATGGACCAAATAGTCCAGTAGAATGGGAAGATCAGCAGATTCTGGAATAATCTGCCTCTCAGAGCACCAGATGGAAAACCTCTTCCACTTAGAATTATAAGTGGCCCTAGTGGAAGGCTTCCTTGAAGCCTTTAAAATATCCATGACACCTTGAGAAAGGTGTAAATCAGCAAATTCTAACTCCTCAAGAGCCAGGCCTTGAGATGGAGGATTTGAGGTCGGATACCACACTCTCCCCTGTGCACAGGCCAGCAAGTCGTGGACTCTGGGCAGGCTCAGGGCAGGATGGACTGTCAAGGACAGAAGCAGAGGGTACCAGGGCTGTCTGGCCCAATCTGGGGCAATCAGAATCACTTTGCAGGGTTGAGATCTGATTTTCACTAGCACCCTGAAAAGAAGAGGAAAGGGGGGAAAGGCATACAGGAACTTCCCCTTCCAGTCCAACAGAAAGGCATCCAGAGGGACTGAGCCCAGCACTGGAGGCCTGCAACAAAATAGAGGAAGTTGGTGGTTGTCTGGGGCTGCGAAAAGATCTATCTGAGGGGTGCCCCATCTGGCAAAGACAGGCCCCAGCACCTGTGGATTCAGAGCCCATTCGTGATGGCCCTGAGAAATTCTGCTGAGGGCATCCGCCAGGACATTGTTCTTCCCTGGGAGATGAACTGCTATCAGGGAGGTGTTCAGGGAGTAAGCCAGAGACCACAACTTCATTGCTTCAGTGCACAAGGCTGAAGACCGAGTGCCCCCTTGCTTGTTGATGTACCACATTGTGGTGGTGTTGTCTGTCCTGACTTGAACCACTTTGTTCTGGACAGAAACTGAAAACACCGAAGAGCTAAAAGACAGCTCTGAGTTCCAAAAGATTGATGTGGAGCAGAGATTCCTGGGAGACCACACTCCCTGAGTGGACAGGTCGCCCAGTGAGCTCCCCACCCTAACAGGGAGGCATCCGTGGTGAGGGTGAGGGAGTGGAAATGGAATGAAGGAACCCTTGTCTTAGATTGCTTTGGTCCTGCCACCAGTGGAGGCCAGGATCAGGAGTTTGAGTCACTGGGACCAATTTGGTGAGGGGTCCTTCCTTTGAGACCAATAGGCCTCAAATGGAACTGAATGTCCCTCATCTGGAATCTGCTCCTTGCACTACAGCTGTGGAAGCAGCCATGTGCCCAGGAGTTGCAGAAAATGCCTTGCTGGTCGAGAGACTCTGGAGGGTAAAGAAGGATGCCAGGGCCATGAGTCTGTCTACCCTTTCCGAGGGAAGAAATGCCCTGCTAACTTTGTGTTCAATTCTGCACCTATGAAAGTTAGGACCTGAACTGGTTCCAGAACTGACTTTGGTAAATTTAGCAGGAATCCCAGGGAAGTGAGAAGCTGCTGGGTGACTTGCAAAGTGGGTTTACACTGACCTGGAGACTGACCCACAATGAGCCAGTCGTCCAGGTAGGGAAACACAGCAACCCTTGCCTTCTTAAGTGAGCCACTACCACAGCGAGACATTTTGTGAATACCCTTGGCGCAGAGGTAAGGCCGAAGGCATTGCCCTGAACTGGTAATGGCCTGAGGCAGTTCGAACCTGAGGTACTTTCGGTGAGAAGGCCTGATCAGGACATGAAAATAGGCATCTTTGAGGTCCAGGAAGCTAGCCAGTCCCTGGCCTTAGGAAAGCAATATCATTGCCAGAGTCAACATTCTGAACTTTGGTTTCAAAGATGCTTGTTCAGGTATCTTAAATCTAGAATGGGCCATTCTCCTTCTTTGGGGTAAGAAAGTATCTTGAATAAAGCCCTTGCCCTGATGGCAAGGAGGAACCCTTTCACTGCTTTGCAGTCCAGAAGAAGAAACCTCTGCTTCCAAAGCAAGGGCTTCTGAAGGATTTGCAGGTGGAAAATGTCTGGCTTTCATCTTTGGAAAGTGTTTGAAGCTGAGAACCAGACCCTGGCTTATTACCTCCAGAACCCATCTGTCCGAAGTTAGGGACAGCCAGTTCTGGCTGAAATAAGCCAACCTGCTCCCCACTGGTACAGGAGAATCGGCCCTGGGCACCCCATCAGGGTACCTGCTTAGCAGCAGCCTTAGGCTGAGGGGAGAGGCGGTTACTTGTGCCTCGTCTACCCTGCCTCTGAAGAAACCCTCCGCTCAACAGCAGAGGAGGCTTGAAATTGGTAAAAAGGCCTGTGAAAAGGCCTGCCCCTACCTCTGGGAGCATGCCTTTGTGGCGTGGCATGCCTCTCCTTAGCCTGGGCACTTTTGTAGGTAGTTCTGTATTCATCCATCTTTTTCATATAGTTTTCTGTTTGTTCCCAAACAGAGAATTTCCCACTACAGGAAAATCCATAGCCTTTGACTGAGTATCTTGGGACAGATTAGTGCATCTGAGCCATGCCAACCTACGGAAAGCTACAGAAGTGGCCATGACCCTAGAGGAAACATCATTAACATCAACAGCAGTATGAAATTGAACTTTAGAGGCTTCAATGCCATCAGCAGCCACCTGTTCCAATTCACTAGCCAGCTGGCCATGGGCCTGCTTGGCTAACTGCAATATTGTGTCCCACCTAGATTTCTGATATCTAGCTACATAAGCCATATAATTTGCCTGCCTGAGTCCCAAAGAAGCTGCCATATACTGTTTTTTTGCCATGGCATCAATCTTCCTGGAATCTTTATCAGGAGGATGTGAGGCCAGGGGAATATTAGCCTTGTCACAGGCTGCAGCTTGTACCACACCTACATGACTACACTGTTCAGTGAGGAAGTCTGTATCAGAGCCTGACAAAGTATACCTTCTGTCCATTTTTTTATCTACAGGAGGGACAGAATGAGGATTTTTTTAAAATCTTTGTTGTTTGCTTCCTAAATGACTTATGCAAAGGAATAGACAACCTCCTAGACTCTGGTATATCCATCATTTCTACATAATCAGGCTCCTCTTGCTCATCCACAGCCTCCTCTAAAGGAAGCTGGAGGGTTTCTGCAACCTTTTTGTAAAACATAAAATGAGAAGGGGACTCAGACAGAATAGGAGGAGATTCTAAAGGTCTGTCTGGAGAAATGTCCGGTTCAATGGGCACGTCCAGACCCTCCCAGCCACACACATATTGATCAAATTCCTCCTCCCCCTCCTGTGGTTCATAAAAATCCTCAACATCATACTCCTGAACCACTGGAACTGAATGAACCAACCTTTTACCAACTGTTGGTGGTTCGACAGGTCCCTGAGACAGTGACTGGACAATCTGAATGGCTTTAGCTATCTCTGCAGCAGTTGGAGACACAATTTTGGACTCCAAACCTACTGATTTCCTTGTCTTTTTAACTGGGACTGGTTCCTCTGAACCAGCCTTCCTTTTGCCCGAAGAAGTCTCGCCCTGGTCAGAGGGCACTCCCTCTGGTCCAGTGGGTGCTGGACCGGGCTGGCCATCCAGGTCAGCGGACTTTTTGGCCTCTCGTTCCCTGAGCCGGCCCAATCTCTTCTCCAGGGGTGGCTGCAGGAAATTTTTACACACCTGGCAGTCTGACAGGAGGTGGTCAGCCCCAGACAATAGACACAAGTGGTGTGTGGGTCAGCCTGGCAAGGCTTCCCACAGACATCACAGTGTTGAAACCCAGTGGGCCGGTTTTCTTTTGGGTTTCTCAGACATAATGCCAGCCTATCCAAAACTTGCCCTTTTGATGGCAGTGCCAGGCAAGACACCCTTATCGGTTCCTAACGTGTCACGGTATTTGAAAAAACCTATTAAAATTCAGGTTTTTTAGAACCGTAGAACGGGGAACCGCACTCTAAAAACCAACCAACACTTTAAAATGTTGAAATAAGCAAACCGATCGGTTCAAAACCGAACCGATAATTAACTTTCCACACAGACTTTAAATTAGTGCTACGGTTTACAGATAGAGCTTTTAACGAAATGCGGTAAAATAATAACTTTGCGGTTCAAATGAACGAAAAATACCAATGAACCGAGAATGAACCGAGCTGAAGGAGCTGATCTCGGAGCGACTGTTCAGTGAGCGGTAAAGAATCTGACAGTTTCATTTGAAACTTGCCAGATAGAGCTTTGGCACAGCGCCCTCGTACTGTAGAACTCCAGATCCTCTGGAGTTAACTCCTTCCTCTCCGGGGCAGTTCAGCTGCAGTGGCTGACTGCTTTTGTTATAATATAGCAAGACTTCATGGTGTTTGAATAATCTTACGTAGAAGTTCAAGGTCAGGATGATACGTGACTACTAAGGGTATTCTGTTAGTTGGTGTCCTTTCATTATATGGCAGTAGGTGTTCTCATGGTACTTGTGTAGCACGTTCTACTGCTCTGTCAATTTCATTGGGAGAGTGTCCTTGTTCAATAAAGGTGGTTTTCAACATAACTAAATGTTTATCTCTGTCTTCCTCATTTGAACGGCGATGGTGGTACCGAACTGCTTGACTATATATGACAGATTTTTTAGTGTGACTCGGGTGATTACTTTTCTTGTATAAGTATCTCTGCCCGTTTGTTGGTTTCCTGTAAATACATGTGTGTAGGGTTCCATCCTTGATTGTGACAGTGGTATCCAGAAAATTAACACTGGTGGCAGAATATTCCAGGGAAAGTTTAATGGTTGGGTGGAGATTATTAAATCCCTGATGAAAATCCTTAACTGCGTCAGTGCCTTTTGTCCAAATTATAAACAAATCATCAATGTAACGGAAGTAAGTGAGTGGTTTGTGTGTATAGTGCCTTAAACAGTCCTCCTCGAAATTGGCCATAAAGAGATTAGCATACTGTGGAGCCCTCCTGGTGCCCATTGCTGTTCCCATAGTTTGAACATTAATGTTTCCCATTAAAGATGAAGTTATCATATCATATCTTTATTTATAAAAGGCGCCTTTCCAAACCAAGTTGTCATGTGTCAGAATGAATTTATCAAGTTCTCCCACAATGTCAGGGTCAATGTTGTGGTCCAATCCTCTCTCATACATGTGTATTTATGGCATGCTGAAATGCCATCTGTATGCGGAATATTAGGGTAGAGGGATGTTACATCCATCGTGGCTAAAAGCGTATCAGGTGGTGAGTCCTTAAAACCAGAATGTTTATGCACCTTTCAGTTGTTAATCTGTCCAACCACACACCGACTACTGGGGAATTACGTGTACTTTCCAAAGGCCTCACTTTCTGCCCAACAAAATCACTAAACGAAATACAGTTTTGTAGTGAAATGGAGGAATACTTCCGCAGATTGCGACTTACAGAATATTTTTATGGAAAAGAAGAACTCACAGGCAGTGAAGAAATTCTAAACAGCAACAATTTAATGGACAAGAAAAAGAAACCATCTGATTTTACTTCCCCTAGTGGCCATATTAAGAAACTGGACAATTATATCCATTGCTTTCGCCAGAGAGTGAGTGGTGAGGTTCTTAAAAGGAAGAAACAAGCCCACTACAACCTCTCTCCACTGGAACACAGGGCGATACAAACACTAAAATTAATAATAATAAGCTTTATTTCTTTTGCACCTTTCTAAAATCAAGGCGCATTACAATAAAATGACAATCATAAAAACATCATAAAACAAATTAAAATCTAGATTAAAATACACAACATTAATCAATATCCATATCACCTCCAAATGCCTTTTTCCATAAAAAGGATTTTAAGCCTTTTTTAAAACCCTCCACCGTCATGCATTCTCTAATCCAATGGGGTAGAGAATTCCAGAGGGTCAGCGCCACAAACATAAAAGCTCGGGTGCCCAAAGATTTTAAAACTACCCTCGGAATCTCTAGCAACCCCTCACTGGCTAAGCGGAGTGGTTGCGTCAGAAGGTAAGGCACCAGAAGATCTTTCAGGCAGTCAGGGCCCAGGCCGTGTATGGCTTTATATGTAAGTAATCTGACTTTAAAGGTGATCCACCACTGAACCGGCAGCCAGTGCAAAGCCCGCAGCACCGGTGTAATATGGGAAGAACGTGAAGTCCCCATTATCAACTGGGCCGCTGAGTTCTGCACTAGCTGCAAGCGGCGGATATCAACCCCAGGAAGCCAAAAGTAAAGGGAATTGCAGTAGTCCAGACGAGAGGTCACAAAGGCGTGGATCAGTGTGGGCAGGTCGACGGACAGAACAAGGTGCTTGATCCTAGCGATGTTCCTTAGATGATAAAAGGATACCTTAACAACCGCCGACATCTGCGCACACAATGTCAGCTGATCGTCAAGGATCACCCCCAGGTCACACACCCGTTCAGAGGCAGGGAGCTCCACATCCCCAGGAATAAACCTGAGGTTTGATTTGCACCCAGCCCCTCAATCCGGCGGCCGGGATCCACAACTATCACCTCCGTCTTCCCAGAATTCAACTTCAACCAGCTGGACCTCATCCAACCCTGGATCTCGCTGAGACAGTTGTTGAACACTGAGAGTGCTCTATTCTGGTCAGGTGCAAAAGACAGACGGAGCAGGGTATCATCAGCATAGCAATGAAACTCCAGCCCATATCGTCTTACAATGTCTCCGAGGAGAAGCATATACACCGCAAACAACATGGGGGACAGCACAGAGCCCTGAGGCACCCAACAGGACAGAGAGGTAGGATCAGAGGAAAATATCCCTGATACAACCCTCCGAGTTCTACCTGTGAGGAAGGAGTTAACCATCTGTGTGCCAAACCCGACAACCCACAGATGCATCTCAGGCGCTCAAGCAACACCCCTCTGTCTACGGTGTCAAATGCTGCTGACATGTCCAGAAGGACCAAAATGGACTGTTTTTTCTGGTCTCTCGCCATCAGGAGCTCATTGAGCACCCGAACCAGCGCAGTCTCAGTGCTATGCCTCTTTTGAAAACCTGATTGAAGAGGGTCATAGATGTTATGGATGGATAAATGGTTGTCTAACTGGGCTGCCAACACTTTCTCGATTACCTTCCCCACAAAGGGGAGGTTCAAGACAGGTCTGTAGTTAGCTAGGGAGTCTGGGTCCAGAGAAGCCTTTTTCAACACTGGTGTCACCACCGCTTCCTTCAGGGGCCGGGGATATTCACCAGAGTCTAAGGAGCACCAGACTATCCTAGCTAGAACCGGGATGATAACCTCAACACAGCCCATGATCAGGCCAGTGGTGTCCAGGTCTAAACTACAGCTTGTGGTACACATACCCTGGACAATCCACATAACATCTTCGATTTTCGGCCTTTCAAAGGAACTCCAGGCAAACAGGGTGCTTGTAACCGCAGGCTGGACCACCACAACTCCCATGGAGAGTGCGGTGCGAGTCTCGGCCTGATGTCGACCACCTTATCTGCAAAGAATTGAGCAAACTGCTCACATTGCATTTGTAAAGGCTCGTGCCTGTAGACAAAGGCTGGGTTGCACAGCCTGTCTACGGTTCGAAAGAGGTGGGCTGGTCGGTTCTGTGCAGCAGCAATTTCTCCGGACAGGAATACTGCCTTCTTATGAGTAATTGCTGACTAATAAAGCCAGATTTTTGCCAGCACCTCTCCAACCTGTGTCCTAGTCGCTGCATCTCCCTCAGATCCCGATCAAACTAGGGGGATCGAGGGCGAAGGGAGAGAGGATGCACAAGGGTGGGAGCAATTAAATCCAAAGCAGTGGTAACAGCCTTATTATAGGCTAGCACCAACACTTCAGGGATTAGAGCTCGTCCCAGGAAGTTCTGATAGGTCAAGAACTGCAATTAGGCCTTCAGGAGTTGCATCCCGTAAAGGGCGGTACTTGACCATCTCCACAGGGGTGGGCCTACGTAGGGGGGTGCGAAAATTGAATCTCACAGTGTGGTGGTCAGACCATCCGACAGGTTCCACCCCCACATCGGAGGCTTCCATCCCCAGCAGGAAGACCAGATCCAGAGAATGGCCATGATTATGAGTGGCAGAGGTAACCACCTGTGAGAGGCCCAATGAACACATCAATTGGAGGAAGTGCTGACCAAATTGCGAGAGTTCGTCGTCGATCCAGGCATTAAAGTCACCCAGCACTATCAACCTGGGCGACTCAAATACCAGGTCGACAACGAAGTCTGCCACTTCTTAAGGAATAGCTTCTCGTCACCGGGTGGATGATAAACAAGCGCCATCCTATAGCTCCCACCAGTCACTATGACATATTCAACCACAATGTTGTCATAAAAAACCTGACAAAGGTTCTGCAGTGGTGATACTGAACCAAGAAGATTACATTAAGAAAGCCAACAGACAGTTAAGTGACCATACCTACTATAGAGAACTGAAAAGTGATCCTACAACAGACTATAAAACAGAACTACAGGGATCGGTTAAAGTATTTCCAGACCCTATCCGAAACAGAATAACTGCCCTCATCCCTGATGATCCCAAACCTGGGACATTCTACATGCTACCTAAAATACACAAAACAGGGAACCCAGGAAGACCCATAGTCTCTGGTAATGGAACCCAACAGAGGGAATCTCAGGTTTGGTAGAAGCTATTTTAAAACCGCTGGTTATACAAAGGGACAGTTACATTCAGGACACTACTCACTTCCTGCATAAATTTTCTGGTTTTAAGGACTCACCACCTGATACCCTTTTAGTCACGGTGGATGTAACATCCCTCTACACTAATATACAGCATACAGATGGCATTTCAGCATGCCATAAATACACATGTATGAGAGAGGATTGGACCACAACATTGACCCTGACATTGTGGGAGAACTTGCTAAATTCATTCTGACACATAACTTCAGCTTTAATGGGAAACATTATGTTCAAACTATGGGAACAGCAATGGGCACCAGGATGGCTCCACAGTATGCTAATCTCTTTATGGCCAATTTCGAGGAGGACTTTTTAAGGCACTATACACACAAACCACTCACTTACTTCCGTTACATTAATGATTTGTTTATAATTTGTACAGAAGGCACTGACACACTTAAGGATTTTCATCAGGAACTTAATAATCTCCACCCAACCATTAAGCTTTCCCGGGAAATTCTGCCACCAGTGCTAATTATCTGGATACCACTGTCACCATCAACAATGGAACCATACATTCATGAATTTACAGCAAACCAACAGACAAGACAGAGATACTTACATGAGAAAAGTAATCACCCAAGTCACACTAAAAAGTCTGTCATACATAGTCAAGCACTTCGGTACCACCATCGCTGTTCAAATGGGGAAGACAGAGATAAACATTTAGTTATGTTGAAAACCACCTTTATTGAACAGGGACACTCTCCCAGAGAAATTGACAGAGCAGTAGAACGTGCTACACAAGTACCATGAGAACACCTCCTGCAATATAATGAAAGGACACCAACTAACAGAATACCCTTAGTAGTCACGTATCATCCTGACCTTGAACTTCTACGTAAGATTATTAAGGACCTATACACCCCATAATCTGTGAGGATGAAACCCTTAGTTGTATTTTTCAAGAACTGCCACTACTATCCTTTAAACAAAAACCCAATTTAGTCAACCAGATTATTAGGAGTAAACTTGAACCTAAACAGAGTGGCATGACATCATATGGCACACAACCCTGTAATAAACGCAGATGTAAACCGTGTGAGCACATTTCCACTTCAGACTGTGTGATTACCTCACAAAACAGACAATTCAAGATATTGGGTAAATATACATGTACATCAAGCAATGTTGTTTATCTTATTCAATGCAGGAAATGTCCTCACACAGGGTATTTGGGGGGGGGGGGGACTAAACGGCAGCTCTGCAAAAGGATGAATTCATACAGGCATGATATTAGTAGGAAGACGACTGACAAACCAATGGCACAACACTTCTCTCAGGATGATCACTCAATCTCAGATATGTCTGTGATGGTCTTGAAGGGACATTTCAATAGTATACAACAGAGACGTGCTTGTGAGATCAGACTTATGTTACTTCTTCATACGGTGCAAGATGGCTTGAACACTGATGTTTGATTTACGACACATGACATGTAAATGTACATGGACCTTTACTTCGAAGGATGGACATACATATTTTAGGTTTTCAGCGAGCCTTGGACTTGACTCATACTATCCCTCTTAACTGGTTATCTTCAGGTTGGCCTTTCACATTAGTATTGTGTGAATGTGTGCATGGGTGCGTGGGTATGTCTATGTGTGTGGGTTTGTGAACATGTTTATGCGTGTGTTGTGAGGGTAGAAGTGTGGCACATTGAATTTTTATTATAGGTATTTGAGATTGGTGGTTATGTGGGTATAGTGAATGTGAATATTTCGGGGATATTGAGGTAAACTTATGTTCAAGTACATGATATTATGTCGTCATAGTGGCTAGGACTCTGGACTCATATTACAGTGGATATTTAATTCCTCCTGCTAGTTCTGTAATTTGAGTATATATTATAATGTTTTTACACGCTTTACTTATTAGGACATGTGTCATTTATTTGGGGGTTCATGACAGGTGTAATTTTTGGGGGGTAACTACTGTAGTTATGGGTGCAATTCATGGTTGTTATGATTCATGTATACAGGTTACTCACCTGTAACAGGAGTTCTAGGAATGGTATATGTTGTTCATCCACACTGTCTGGCAGGTTCCTTGCCACTTTAAATCTTGCCGAAAGGTCTTCAAGCTGGCTCCTCCCACTCACCCAGGTGGTAAAACTCTCGGCTCCGCTCCATGACACCAGATTTAGCCCGCTGGAAGCCAGGTTGTGCGTCGAAGCCAGGGAGGTCAGGTGGGTTGTATGGATAAACAACATATACCATTCCTAGAACTCCTGTTACAGGCGAGTAACCTGTATTTCTAGGGACATGAATATGTTGTTCATCCACACTGTCTGGCAGACTCCTAGCAGTTCTCCGGGAGGAGGGAGGCAAGGCGCACACCCTCTACTTAGGGAATAAAGACTGGAGAACCGAGGCCCAAAAACCAGCATCCCGGCATGACTCAAGATCGATGTGGTAGTGGGTGATGAAGGTGTGTGCTGACTTCCAGGTAGCAGCCCTGCAGATTTCCTGGATAGGGATGTCCCTAGAAGCAGCCACCGATGCAGCGGTATGGCGGGTAGAATGAGCTCTTATCCCTCTGGGAGGCTCCATACCCGCCAACCTATAGCAGAGATCTATGTAGGAGGTGACCCACCTGCCTATCGTCCACTTGGCTGCAGGTCTGCCAGGTGCGGCTTCAGCGTAGGTGACAAACAGCTGGCGAACCTCTCCCCGAACTTCAGCCGTCCGCTCCATGTAATAAGTGAGCGCTCTTCTAGGGTCCAAAATATGGAGCCTATATTCGGCCTCCGAGGTGTCATTGGGGTAGAACACCGGCAAAGTCAACACCTGGTTAAGGTGAAACTCCGACACCACCTTCGGAATGAATTTTGGGTGGGGGTGCAGGACAACCTTGTCCCTGTGGAAGACCAGATAAGGAGACTCGATGGAAAGCGCCTGGAGCTCTCCCATCCTTCTGGCTAACGTGATAGCCACCAAAAAGGCGGTCTTCCACGACAAGTGAGAGATGTCACACCTGTGCATCGGTTCGAATGGCCTGCCCATGAGCTTAGCCAACACCAGCAGTAGATCCCACGGAGGTGGAGGTTCTCGCACGAGAGGGGATATGTGATCAAGGCCTTTGAAAAAGCGCCCGACCACCTTCTTCTGCGCCACCGACTGCTTCCCGGCCCGTACCCAGTAAGCAGAGATGGCTGCCAGGTGCACCTTGAGGGTTGTCGACCGAAGCCCTTGCTGAGAAAGGAACCACAGGCAGTCCAGAATGCTTGCCAAGGAACAGGAGGAAGGGCCCAGGCCCCTGCCCTGACACCAAATGGAGAATCTCTTCCATTTGAAGGCGTAGCATTTTCTGGTCGACTCCTTACGGGACGCCTCAACGACGTTGAGGACCTCGTCGGAAAGACCCAAGGCCTGGAACTCTAGCCGCTCAAGAACCAGACCATCAGGTGCAGGGATTGAAGGTCCGGATGGAATACCTTCCCCTGATTGACTGAGATCAGGTCCGGGCGGGCTGGAAGCCGCCTCGGGAGCCTGGAGCTGAGACTGAGGAGATCTGGATACCAGAACTGGAGGGGCCAGTCTGGGGCTACCAGAATCACCTGCGCCTTGTCCCTCCTCACCTTGAGAAGCACCTTGTGGATGAAGGGAAATGGGGGAAAGGCGTAGAAGAGCCAGGGTCCACGGCCTCGACGCATCCCCTGCAGAGCCCTGCTGAGGGGGGCGGGCATGAAACAGTCTCAGCTTCGCATTCTCCCTGGAGGCAAACAGGTCCGCCTGAGGCGTGCCCCAGTGGGAGAAGAGATCTTGTACTACCTCCGGCAGGAGAGACCACTCGTGAGACGCAGCCCCTATCTGGCTTAGAGCATCGGCCAGGGTGTTGGAGGCTCCCGCCACGTGAATGGCGAGGAGATCCGCCTCCAGACTGTGCACGAGAGACCATATGCGAAGAGCTTCCCTGCACAGAGGCATGGAGCACGTCCCACCCTGGCGATTTAGGTAGTACATGGTCGTGGTATTGTCCGTCTGGACCTGAACCACTTGACCCCGTAGAAATGGAGCAAAGGCGGTGAGGGCTAGATGAACCTCTCGAAACTCCAGCAGGTTGATATGGCATCGGGACTCCCGATGGGACCAGAGGCCATGCGCTCTGTGCTCACCCAGATGGGCACCACAAACCATCAGAGAGGCATCGGTCGATAGAGAGACCGTCGGCTTGGAGCGGACAACCGGGATGTCCTCCTGCAGATGTGCTGGAACGGTCCACCACTGGAGAGCGTTCCACATCCCCTGGGTCAGTGTCACTAGCTGATCCAGCGGATCGAAGTGCTGTGACCATTGCCTGGCCAGTCGTCATTGAATGGGACGCATGTACCAGCGGGGCCCAACGGACCACGCTGGTGCTGGCCGCTACGAGGCCCAGGAGGCGCAGGAAGTCCCGGGCAGGGCGCGATTGCCCAACCTGAAATGACTGGGCAAAGGAGGAAAGAACCTCAGCCCTGTCCGCCAGGAGCCGTGCTCTGGCTCAAAGAGAGTCAAGCTCTGCCCCGATGAAATGTATTACCTTCTTTGGCATGAGTTCCAACTTGGCCTCGTTGATGAGAAGGCCAATCTGAGAGCAAACCTGGAGGGCCAGATCTCTGGACCACTCCACCTCCGCTCTGCAGGGGGCTGCAATCAGCCAGTCGTCCAGGGAGGGGTACACCCGGACCCTTCGGCGCCGCAGGAATGCTGTCACCATTGCCATGCATTTGCTGAAGACCCTGGGAGCTAGGGAGAGGCTGAAGGGCATGGCCCGGAACTCGTAAAGGGATCCCTCCGCTCTGAAGCGGGGGAATCTCTGATGGGACAGATGGATTGGGACGTGAAAGAGCGTCTTGAAGGTCGGGAACAGAACCACATGCCGCGTTCCAAGGATGGGATTATCTGAGCTAGGTGAGCGATCCTGAAGATCCGAGACCTTAGGAACCTGTTCAGGTCAAGAATGGAGCGCCACCCCCCGCACCTCCCAGTGTTGGGACCAGGAAATACCTGGACACAAACCCTGGGTCTGGAGGATCGCCACCTTCCTGATCACCTCTTTTTGGAGGAGCAGGGCAATATCGGCTCAGCGGGCCGACAGCGATGCTGCGGACCCCGTGGCCCCTCCGAGGGGCAACGGCTTGGAAGGGTGGGGTCTGCTCGAACACCAGAGGCAGGCCCTTTCCTACCACCTCCAACACCCAGCGGTCCGTGGTGATAGTGGACCAGGCGGAAAGTAAGTGGCGGAGCCGTCCCACCACGAGGGGATCCCGGGGGGGGGGAGTGACGAGGCTGGGGGTGACCCTCAACCCGTCACTGGGCAGGCTTGAAGGAGGGACCGGCCGAGGGACCTCCTGGGCCTTTACCTCCCTGCTTCCTGTTGGAGGAAGCCGCGGGCTTGGGTTTGGGATGCCAAGCGCGAGCCTGCTGGCCCTGGTGCTGTTGGGCCGGACGAGCTGCAGGCGCAGAAGGATGAAAGGACTTGTGCTGCTGCTGTCGGTGACCTTTGTACTTCTGGGCGGAGGTGACAGAGTCCAGAGTGGCATTGGACTTCTCGATCCACTGGAGGTGACCTTCCACTCCAGGGCCGAAGAGGTCAGTCCCCAAGAAGGGGACATCCGCCAATTTGTGCTGGGTATCCGCCGTAAAGGTGGATATCCTCAGCCATGCTCTGCGGAGCATGGCCACCGCGGCCTCAATCGATCTGGCACAGGAGTCTCCTATGTCCAGAGCTGTTTGGAGCTGCTGTCGCCACCGCCCTACCTGGTCCCGAACCTGCAGGACGTGGTCTGCAGGTCGGCAGGAAGATGAGGATCACCTCATCCAGGAAGCCCATGAGGGCGTGGGAGAAGTGTGCCATCAGCATGGCCGAGCTGGTCTGGCGGAGGCCAGAGGAGGCAGCGTGCACCTTGCGCCCGGCATAGTCCAGCTTTTTGGACTCCTTGTTGGGGGCTTGTCCACGTCCCTAGCATTCCCGGGCGTGAAACGCTGTCGGTGACCAACCCCTCGGCAAAGGGATGTTCCGAAAATCCGGGCAAAGAGCCGGTAGGGACAGCATACTTCCTGGCCATCCTGGCCGAGGGTGCGGGGCAGGAAGCAGGCCGCTGCCAAAGCTCCAAGGCTGGGCCAACAATGGCCTCAGCCACCGGAAAGGCCTCCGTGGGTGAATCCCCTCGGTCCAGTAGCTCCATCAAGGGATACTTGGCCCATTTGGATACGGGCTCGAGCTGCATCCTGGTGGACTCTGAGATGAGCCAAAGCAAACCCATGGAGGATGACGGGCTTTCGTCCAATGACTGGCACCCGGAGGACTCCAGGTCAACCGGCCTGGAGAACAGGGAGGAGTCGTAGTTGGACTCAGAGGAGTCTGCGAAGAGCTGCCTAGGGCCTGAGCCACCCTCCACCTGCCGAGGACGGTCGGGAGTGAGGGTGACCGACAACCTGTGGGGCAGGTCTTGACCCGACCGAGGGTCCTTGGTCGGCACCCCCGATTTCGGTTGTGGAGGCGGAGGTTCCACCACAGTCGGTGGGGCAGCAAGTTTCGGCCAAACAACCGGCCCAGGCTTGGGCATCTCGACTACGGCGAGGGGTTGTTTCAGCCGCTCGGGTGAAAGCCACTTGATGGCCAGGGAAGGCGTCGGCGTCAACTTGTTCCCAGACACAAGTAACTGCTGCCACATCAGGTCCTCATAGCGTCGATGCAATTTGCGCCGAAGCCTCTCCTCTTCCGAGGAGGAAGACAAGGACGAGCGGCGGCGCCGCTTACCTCGGTGCCAAGACCGAGACCGCCGATGTCGGCGGGATCGGCTGGACCGAGAAGAAGTCCGAGATCCTCCGTGTTTCCGAGGACGGGTCTGGGAAGGGGCAGGGGACACCGGCTCTTCCCTCAGCTCGGACACCTTAACCGGGGACTGCTGCACCGCAGGTGCAGGCAGATCCTCGGTTTCCACCGGGGAACCGGTGAAGAAGGGTCGTTTTCACTGTCGACAGCCCGTCCGACAGGTCGAGAAAAATCTCGACCGTGTCGACGGGAGTCTCAGCCGGTTGGCCTGACGGGGACGCCATGAAGCCAGCGGCCTTAGCCGCAACCTCGACCAAAGTCGACAGTCGGCTGTCCGGGGAAGGAGACCTCTCCCGCTCCCACAAACGCCAACGATGGGACTTGCCCTTAGAATCCTTCTTTTTGGACCGAGAGGAATGTCCCGATGGCCCCTCTCCCTTCGTGGAAAGGGACTGGCAAAGCTCCTTGAACGAAGCTGAATACGAGGTACCCAAAGAGAGCAGGATAAATGCCGCGACCGAGGAAGAGGAAGATGCGGCCTGGGCTGCCTCCTCCTCAAGGGCGATCATCTGCTTGAGCTGCTCAGCCCGAGCCAGCCGCTGCTGACCGTAACCGCCCAGAGCCTCCTTGACTTAACCCGCGGGTGACGCTCGGGTGCCCTAGCTTTAACCAGGCAGCGCGATCCTCCAGGACATTGGCCGAGAACGAACAGCATGACTCGCAGGCCTGCGGGTCGTGTTCTAGGCCGAGGCAGTAGACGCACGTGGAGTGGGGGTCTGTCCTGGACATCTTCTGCCCACAAGGGCACCGCCGAAATCCAGGAGTCGATTTGTCCATCACAGCCGTGAGGGAGAAAGATGACCAAAGTCTTGAAAATTTTAAAATGAGTTTCAGGCGAATTGAAGAATTAGGATCCAGTCTATCACGCAGAGCGTTAAGGAGGGAACCTGAGCTTCTAAGCGGTAAGGAAGATCTGGCGTTGTGGGGCGGAGCCGAGAGTTTTACCACCTGGGTGGGTGGGAGGAGCCAGCTTAAAGACCTTCCGGCAAGATTTAAAGCGGCAAGGAACCTGCCAGACAGTGTGGATGAACAACATATCCATGTCCTAGAAACATATATTTCATTTTAAGTAGTTCTCCCAGAAAGATAATCTAATAATTTTGTTCAGATTCCTTGGACGCTTTCTATATACTGTATGTATTATTTCAGTTATACACTAACAACTTTTTGAAATCTGTACATAACAGGCTGCATAATGCAATTTCATGGGGTTCCCCGACTAGCACTCTTTTTATCTGGAACTTACACTGACAACTGATGTTATCATGTATAAAATCTTGTTACAACAAGGTCTTAAAATATTAGTTTGTTGAGAGTATGTTGGGACTATATCTCCAGCCAGTTGTACTTTCATCAGTGTGATACACTTACTCACTTTGGGTATACTTTATTTTCTTCATTCTATACTCCAAGTAAAGATCATTTCTGATGCTGTAATTTTGGGACTGTTTCTGATGCTGTAATTTTTTTTTATTATTTTTTTACTTGGTTATATGTTACATTTTAGCAGGCAGATGTTTTCTCGAGGGTCATCTCATTATCTAAGGTTCTGTTCTGAGCAGAGTGATGTACTGTGGTCTCTCTTGTGAAATGTGTGTATTAGGGAGGTTTCCTTCACTTGACATGTAATTTAGTGAACAGAGAATCTTAAGTTTTTTTTTTTTATCCATTAGATTGATACATGGTAACTCTCTGCCTGCTGTTATCTTTAAACAACCTTTGACCTTTAAGTTTGGTTCAGCTGAAATCACTCAAGATATTCAAGCTCTCCAGTGTCACTTTATTTCTGAAGGCCTGTTTTAAACCAATGAAAATGATTTCTGTTTTTTTCTGCATGGTCTAAGTGTTAATAATATGGGATTTTCTAAATAACTCTCATTATGCTTCTGACGAAGGGCTTGTTGGTCTGAAAGCTAAAGCTCTTTGTTCCTTTTGTAACATCCTTGTTGGTCCAATAAAAGGCATCAAACCATTTGTTCTGGATTTCCTCTTGCAACAGGGACCTGTGCCCTGGTGGATATGTTGTTGCAACCAGTTGATGATCTGAAGAGTTGTCCAGAAGTTCCAGAGCATGACTCATCTCTATAATCTACAGTGCCTATTTGTCTGTGATAACCATCAAACTTTTTTTAAAGTTAAATTAAGGAAACATTTGTTAGATCAATTATGCTGTAATTGTTTTTTGATTGTTTTTATGTTCTCCGTTAAGTGCATTCTGACTTTGTTTATTGTTCAGTATTAATTGTATTTACTTATATGTAACATCTTTAACTGTATGCGTATGGTCCTGGGTCATGCATGAAAATGGGCCTTTGGCTCATTGTGTCTACTCGGTAAACAAAGGTAAATAAAAATAAAATAAATAAATAACTGCCCTCCAATGATCCAGATTGAGGAAAAGGCAACCCCTACAACCACCCCTGGAGGCAACAGTGGTTGGTGGGTGTATGAGAAGTCATGCTAAACCAGGGTGGGGGTTAGGGAGCAAAGCCACTGGCTCCACCACCTCTAGGTGCTTTTGTATGGGTACCTGGGGTGGGAGGGGGCTGGTAAGACCTCTGTACCTCTACTTCTATCTTGCTGTTTGTAGGCCTGACAGTTGCCTCTGACAGTAGACTGGCAAAAATTACCCCGGCCGTTACCTCCATCTTGGGTGTGGTACAGGGATTTTACTGACCTCAAGAGTCTTGCCAGATGACTGAAGGTTTTTCAAAGCTTCTACAAAATAATGACCAAACAATTTCTGTCCCCTAAATGGGGCACTGAGAACTGTCTGCTGCACATCAGAGGCAAAACCTGCTGCCCTATTCCAGGAGTAGCGCTGACAGATGCCTGAGGCCGCAGCCCTAGCAGAGGCATCAGAAACATCATACACTGTGCAGATGAAGTGTTTACCCACATCTGCACAAGTAGTAAGGGTTTTAATTAATTCTTGTTTAGCAGCATCCTCAGGCAAAGACTGTGCAGCAGCTTTAGCCTTCCTGCACAGGGTAGTTTGATATTTTGTCATATTAGTTTGGTAATTGGCAATACACAGGCCCAGAAAAACAGATACATAGGTATGTTTGTCCAGTACATCCAACCTCCTGAATTCCTTATGAGAGAGAGGGAACTCCGGTGTTTAGGTGCCCTGGATCTATCATGGGCAGCTGTGATCACTACTGGATCAGTCTCAGGCTGGTTAGCCTAATAAGACTAGTCAGAAGGAGCAGAGTACATTTTATCAGCCTTTCTGGAAACAGCCGGTATGGTGTTTGGCCTACACCTGGCTGCATAAGCAGCATCCTCCAGTACTGGATAGAGAGGAGGAACAATAGCAGAAGGAGATTCTGGCATTTCCAGAAACTCCAGCAGTTTCTTTTTAATGGAATCCTGCTCCTCTAAGGGTAACACCCATGGCATTTTGCATTTGCTGCATCATGGCAAAAAAGCAAGGATCCTCTCTCTGGAAGTGACATGGGTGTATTCACTACAGAGTCCTCACTGCAGGAAGAGACTGCTGGGCTAGTGCCATGCACATATTGGCTGTCCTCCTCCTCCTCTAATATGAGGTCAGCACTGTACTCACATTTGTTGTTGTATCTCTCATCGATGGGAATGGGAGACTGCACCAGTGATGTCGAGAGTGGCTGAGGACGTCTATTTGGCTGTACATCAGACTGCAGCATCTACAAGGTAGTTGTAGTAGTAGTCCCCACTGACAGGCCCAATAATAGAAGCACTGCCTGTGTGTCCACATCACTTTGAGCAATGGTCATGACCACACTACTCAATGGCGAGGCTGAATCTCCGGCAACAACAGTGAGGTGCCAGTTGTAACCAACCCGACAGCACATGCACCAAGCCCCGACCTTGGTGTCTGGTCAATGATTGGGGGGGGGGATGGCCCAGTGTTTATGTTTGTGGCTACCCAAGGATTATTAGTCCCGGGACTTCGATGACCATTATTTCGGTCAATGGGGTAGGCGACATGGACTTGCCCTGTGACTGCTGTTCCATTGCTGATGAGGTCTTTTACGCAGGAATTTCTTTAATGCCCCCATTCTGCATCGCCTCGTAGTGGAGTTGAATCCCTGGCAGATCTCACAGGCTCTCATGTTGCGAAAGAAAGCTAGGCAGCAATGTCATCCTTGTAGATTTTCTCTCTGCAGTCACAATACTGAAAAAGTATGGACAGTTCTTTCAGTAGCATGCAGGTCACTGAAAATCACTATGAAAGTGGTTACTATCTTCATATAGGAAAAATAAAGAAAGCAGTGGCCTTCTGAAGTGGTGTTTCCGATGGCAGGTTTGATGAGTCTGCTTGACAGTGGGAAAAAAACTGAGAAGAGGTGGGGCTGCCTACATTTATGTAGACACTAGTGCATGACGTCATAGGTGACCCACGGCTTGCAGAGTTTCTGTGTGGTCCTAGCGCTAACATGGGTATAATTCCAAAGGTGTGGCCTGATAAAAGAGATATCCTCGAAGATCTCCCTTTGCCTCCGATTTTTTTCCCATTAATCACAACTCTTTGTTGTCTCTCACTTAACTCATTTTCTACCCACCTAGACAGTGCCGCCCCCTGCCCCGGTGACCCAAATCCTCCAAATGTTTTATTAGTCTCCTGTGTGGTACAGTGTCGAATGCCTTGCTGAAGTCAAAGTACAGCACATCTATATTTTGACCCTTGTCCATTGCCTTCATGACACAGTCAAAGAAGTCAATAAGGTTAGCGTGACATGATCTGTATGACACAAAACCATGCTATTTAGTGTCCTTCAACTCAAGTAATGCAGGTCCAGCGCTTGTGGAGTATGCAATGACATTTTAGTTATTTTTACGTTAATATGTTTTCTATGTTATTTATCTTTGCTATGTCCCCAGAGGGAGCCAATAGAGGCAAAACATCAGGGCAATTGTGGCTCACAGTGCTGCAGGCTACTCCAGCATTCCTTCAGCCCCTGCCAGAGACATTCAACGTTCTCTCCCTCCCTCGGACACTGCGGAGCCTGCTCACAGTGCTGCAGGCTACTCCAGTGTTCCTTCACCCCTGCCAGAGACATTCAACGTTCTCTCCCTCCCTCGGACACTGCGGAGCCTGCTGACAGTGCTGCAGGCTACTCCAGTGTTCCTTCACCCCTGCCAGAGACATTCAACGCTCCCCTCTCCGTCGGATACAGCAAAGCGTGTTCACAGTGCTGCAGGCTACTCCAGTGTTCTTTCATCCCTGCCAGAGACATTCAACGCTCCCCTCTCTGTCGGATACAGCAAAGCGTGTTCACAGTGCTGCAGGCTAATCCAGTGTTCCTTCAACCCTGCCAGAGACATTCAATGCTCTGCCCTCCCTCGGATACAGCGAAGCCTGCTCACAGTGCTGCACACTACTCCAGTGCTCCTTCAACCCCTGTCAGAGACATTCAATACTCTCTCCCTCCCTCGGATAAAGTGGTGCCTGCTCACAGTGCTGCAGGCTACTCCAGTGTTCCTTCACCCCTGCCAGAGACATTCAACACTCCCCCCTCCCTCGGACACTGTGGAGCCTGCTCACAGTGCTGCAGGCTACTCCAGCATTCCTTCAGCCCCTGTCAGAGACATTCAACGTTCTCTCCCTCCCTCGGATACAGTGGAGCCTGCTCACAGTGCTGCAGGCTACTCCAGTGTTCCTTCACCCCTGCCAGAGACATTCAACACTCCCCCCTCCCTCGGACACTGTGGAGCCTGCTCACAGTGCTGCAGGCTACTCCAGCATTCCTTCAGCCCCTGTCAGAGACATTCAACGTTCTCTCCCTCCCTCGGATACAGTGGAGCCTGCTCACAGTGCTGCAGGCTACTCCAGCATTCCTTCAGCCCCTGTCAGAGACATTCAACATTCTCTCCCTCCCTCGGATACAGTGGAGCCTGCTCACAGTGCTGCAGGCTACTCCAGTGTTCCTTCACCCCTGCCAGAGACATTCAATGCTCTGCCCTCCCTCGGATACAGCGAAGCCTGCTCACAGTGCTGCACACTACTCCAGTGTTCCTTCAACCCCTGTCAAAGACATTCAATACTCTCTCCCTCCCTCGGATAAAGTGGTGCCTGCTCACAGTGCTGCAGGCTACTCCAGTGTTCCTTCACCCCTGCCAGAGACATTCAACACTCCCCCCTCCCTCGGACACTGTGGAGCCTGCTCACAGTGCTGCAGGCTACTCCAGCATTCCTTCAGCCCCTGTCAGAGACATTCAACGTTCTCTCCCTCCCTCGGATACAGCGAAGCCTGCTCACAGTGCTGCAGGCTACTCCAGTGTTCCTTCAACCCCTGTCAGACACATTCAATACTCTCTCCCTCCCTCGGATACAGTGGAGCCTGCTCACAGTGCTGCAGGCTACTCCAGTGTTCCTTCACCCCTGCCAGAGACATTCAATGCTCTGCCCTCCCTCGGATACAGCGAAGCCTGCTCACAGTGCTGCACACTACTCCAGTGTTCCTTCAACCCCTGTCAGAGACATTCAATACTCTCTCCCTCCCTCGGATAAAGTGGAGCCTGCTCACAGTGCTGCAGGCTACTCCAGTGTTCCTTCACCCCTGCCAGAGACATTCAACACTCCCCCCTCCCTCGGACACTGCGGAGCCTGCTCACAGTGCTGCAGGCCACTCCAAAGTTCCTTCAGCCCCTGCCAGAGACATTTAATGCTCTCTCCCTCCCTTGGATACAGTGGAGCCTGCTCACAGACTACTGTGTTCCTTCAGCCCCTGCTAGAGACATTCAATGCTGTTCCCCTCCCTCACACACAGCGAAGCCTGCTACTACTAAACTAGTTGAATGAATTTGTTTAGCAGAACATGTTGTTAATGTTAGTCCCTATTTCTGTCTTAAAAGGTTCCTCTGTGACTTTCACTGTATTTTGTAAGTAATTAACATATATTCTTATTGAAATGATACCTATATGTATTGTCCTTATGTCTATGTATGTGTACCAGGACCTCCTTGTGAATGAGCTTGCTCAGTGGAGTATTTTCCTGCAATAAACTTGAACTTGAACACAGTGCTACAGGTATTGAGAGGACTGTGAGGCACATGTTGGAAAAGTGATTTATTTCTGTACTGATTTTCTATAGGGGTGAAGGCTCGGATTGTTATTTGCCATCTGTGTTTAGAGCCTGCTAGACTGATGCCGAGTGCTTATTTGGGAAGGAGATTTAAGAGTGTGTTCTGAATTGCCTGATTTGTAGTGTAGCCACATTGACGCTTTAAGGGAATGTTTGTTAGAGCTCCAGGGTGTGTTTGTTAGCTATAAGTGCTGCTAGTGATTTAGGTCTGCGGGGGGGGGGCCTGTAGCCTGAATCTGGACTATAGACTCGATTTCGACCACCCCTTCCCCCTTGCAGTTTAGTCCTGACCCCCTCCATTGTTGTCCTATGTGACCTTTTAAGCTGCTAATCCAGTTTATCTTCTACATTTCAGGCTACAGCCCCTGCCAGAGACATTCAATGCTCTCCTCCTCCGTCAGACACAGCAGAGCCTGCTCACTGGGCTGCAGATATTGAGAGGACTACAAGGTACAGTGTTGGCCTGCCCCACCCACCCCAGCATTAGCCTTATAGGCAGATGCTCCCATGTGCCCCTGTCACGTGACCACTGCATTTACTATCAACCCAATTTTCAATTAGCAGCGTATATGATTTGACCACTAGAGGTAGCTGCTGCTCCTCCCTCTGTGCTGTAACATTTCAACATCTTTCCGCAGCATTTTTATTTATTTTTATTTTAGTCTTTGGTAACTGGGTAAGGCCCACTAGGCACAAGTGCCTGTTTTCAGGGGTGACCCGGGAGCACTGGGTGGTTAAGCGACTTGCTCAGAGTCACACAGTATGCAAGTGGAGGTTGTGAGAATCAAACCGAGGTCTGGTTTGTTGGATGTGCCAAGCTCAATCACAGCTCATTACTCTAATCTCTATGCTATACTGCCAGCCCGATTTTATCAAACTGCTGTGTTTAGATTCCCCTTCCTCAGTACTTATTTCCCTATCACTTTACCTTTTGACACAGTACCATCCCGGTGAGGGTATCGAACTCTTGACCATTGGTACACTGGCTCATGCTTAGTTAGCTGCACTATTCCTCTAGGCCATACAGCCTGCAAGAGTGCCTTCCTCCCATAGCTTGTGTTACTTCTAAAGCATTGTGATCACGTGACAGAAAACATTTCCCACCCTGGGTGGGTGTCTTTTATGAGTGTTTGTGGTCACATGATCTGCCATTTTTTCCCCATCTTCCCCAGGCTCCATTAATTATTTATAACAGCATGACACGAGAGGTCCCTGTTGTAGAACCTATACCTCCCCCAACTCCTAATATAAATTACTGTGCCTTCACTTTATTGTCCCTATTACCTGTCCCTCCCCTCACTCCTTCGGAAGCTAACATCTCTCCACCCTTTCCTCGTTCACATCCCCTTTCCCACTCCCTGGGACTCAAACCCCTGGCTCCTGATTCTTGGCTCATCTGTAGTTGGCAGCCCTCACCATTGGGCCATACTTCCCACTTGTAGTTTGTCTCAGCTGCAAATACCTCTTGCCTAGGCCCCCCCACCCCCCAGCTGCTTTTGGTTCCTCCTGCTACCTCTGCCTTGATCTTCTTGACAGTGAGGCAGTATAGCGCAGTGGGTTAAGGCTCTAAGCTGCAGATCTGGAGACCTGGGTTTGAATCCTATAGCCGCCTAGGTGCATTCTGAGCAAGTCACTTAAACTTCCTTATGCTCCCAGACCGTATCTGGAAACAAGGTTCAGCTTAGTGTGCTACTCCTAGTTAAACGATATCCCCCCCCCGGGTACCTCCTGCTATCTCTACCCTGTTCTCTTTCCCCTGCAACTGGCTTGCCTCCCCAAGTAATCCAACCCCAATTCTCCCACCAGGTGGCACTACCTACTCTAATCAAAGCCACCCCCGCCTACCATTATTATCTACCCACTGAGCTGCTACATCCCCCTATACTCTTCTGCCTATCTAACCACAATGGATACTCATAAATATATGCCCCTCCTAGCCCTCCTACTACTTGCCATAGCTTCCATGAGCCCTGATAAGAACCACCAGGATATCAATAACTCTTCCACTTTCGATTAATCCCAAATACCTGGCACAATAAGCTACACAGTGGACACTTATCTCAGATTTACCAACCCCTACAGATGCACGCTCCATCTTTTAACTACCAACCATACTTCTTAGCAGACGGAGTAGGTCGCAGGCGGGCTAGAGAATGAGAAACCTGCATCCCCAGTAGCTAACCAGTGCTGAAAGGGTTGAAAGGAGCCACAGGTGGTGGGGACCTAGGCTGATTGTTTATAGACTCAGCCAGGAGAACAGGTCATCTTACCGTTTTTGGGGACTTTTTTGTATCATATTTGGCATACATGTTCTGCCTCTATATTCTGCTGAATCGCTTGGTTCGGCACCGGGCATAGTGTGAAGCGGAGGAATCACAGAGGTAAAGAGGACTTGGGGAGAGCGGCTAGGGTTATTTTTGGGAGGTTGTTGCTGTGCAGTTCAACGCTACATACTTTGGTCTGTTTGCAGTAGTTTGGGTAATCGGATTTGCAGTTGTTTGGGTAATCAGGTTGCTGGGAACTGTGCAGTAGTCTGTAACTACAGTGATTGCTAGGAACTGTGTAGGAGATTGTACTGGACATATAGCTGTATGCTGTAAATATCTGCTACTTGCTGTATGCTGTAAATATCTGCTACTTGCTGTATAAATCTGCTACTTGCGGTTTACTGCTGTATTCGGATAATACTGTCTAGCAGTGGACTGTACTTGACATATTGCTGCATTTGTGAGACATTAATTGACTTACTAGAGCCGTTGATGTTCCGTTGTGCAGCAAGATATTTTGTTTTAGTTCTTTCTGTCCAAGCCGTTGCAGAGTCTTCTCCCTGACACAGGTGCACCCCGCCAATCAAGGGGGTGAAGCTGCATGGCATCAGATTTTGAAATCTCAGAACGGTGAGCCTTTAAAACTACACACCAGCAGGTACCTCTTCATAGCCAACTGAGCAAGTTGCAGGCGGACTGGAGAGTGAGCAGCCTGCATCCCCAGTAGCTAATCATAGAAACATAGAAGTTGACAGAGAATAAGGACTGCAAGGCCCATCCAGTCTGCCCGTTTTTTCTACCTTATAAATGTGCCATAAGCCTTTACTCTGTCAATTGCCTATCTGTTCATACTCATCTGTATTGCTCCCTTATGCCTATCCCATGCCTGTTTGAAGCCCTGCACTGTATTCATATCCTCCACTTCCCGAGGTAGGCCGTTCCATGCATCCACTCTCCTTTCTGTGAAAAAGAACTTTCTCACATTACCCCTTAATCGGCCTCCCTCTAATCTCATGCTGTGTCCTCTTGTCCTGCTATTTTTCTTATATTGAAACATGTTAGACACTTTCACCTTGTTAATGCCCTTAAGATGTTTGAATGTTTCGATCATATCACCTCTTTCCCTCCTTTGCTCTAGGGTATACATACAGAGCTCTGTTAATCTGTCCTCATATGTTTTCTGATGTAGTCCCTGCGCCATTTTGGTTGCCCTTCTCTGGACTGCCTCCATTTTGTTAATGTCCTTGTGCAGGTGCGGCTTCCAGTACTGCACGCAGTACTCCAGATGGGGCCTAACCAGTGTCTTGTAAAGAGGGATTATTACCTCCCTCTTCCGACCTGTAATACCCCTACTAGTATACCCCAACATCCCTCTAGCCTTACCTACTGCTTTAGTGGTCTGCTGAGATGATTTCAGGTCATCTGTGATGATGATGCCCAAGTCTCTTTCTTCCCTTGTGATTGCCAGCAATCAGCACGGAGAAGGAAGCCACAGGAAGTGAGGACCTAGGCCGATTGTTTCTAGACTCAGCCAGGGGGTACAGCTGCCCACCCTTCCCCCCAACCTACCCACCCTTGGGCTCATCCCCCTTTTATAAGAAGGGGACTCACAGTTTGATACACCTTCCTACCACCAAACAGGAAGTACCGGGCAAAAAAGGGGTGGAGCAGAGAGATAAATCTAGAAAAAATGTACCTAGAGACTATTAAACGGGAAGATCACAACTTTCGGCGACAGGTCCACAGCACAGAGGAGAACAGAATAGGAGCTCTAAAGTCGGTGGCTCCAATTTGCAGATGGCACGGTAGTGATCAGAGCAAATCTGCAGGGCTGAAAGAATAACATAACTGTTATTCAGCTAAACGGACGGGTGCATGGAGAGTAACAGCAGGCTGTTGAACATACAGAAGCTGTTCTTTTTTCGCCACCCACTTACCATAAGCTAGATCTATATACATACTATATACATACATATATATATATATATATATATATATATATATATATACACACACACACACAAAACTGACTGACAACAGGCACTTCCGGGCTAGGAACAGGAAGTGAGGTAAAAAAAAAAATATTGCTTTTTCTTTCCTTTTTGGTTATAGGATGAATGTGGTCAGTTGTCGTGGATGCGGGGCACTCGTCTTCAGAGGACTGCTTGAAAGGATGGGTCAGTGTCCTACATGCAGAAGACTGGGAGACCTGAGACTGCAGCTGGATGCGGCGTGGAGAGAGACATACTACCAGCGTCAACAGATATACTGGAATACAAACCCCCTACATCCTCTTCCCAAGAGGGTGGAAGGTGGTGCTGGTGGGGGAAGTTATGAGGGTGGACAAAGCAAACATCATTCTGACTGAAAACCATTTTACACCCCTGGAGAAGATACAGGTTCAAGGCTCATCAGGAAAGGACACAGAACAGGTCAGGGGGACCAGACAGAGCAAAGAAAAGGCAGCCGGAGGCAGCAAGGATGGACAAGGTGGATGGAACATGGCAGCGGCAGCCGAAGGGAGCAAGGAAAATCAAGGAACATCCAAAAGCAAGCAAGTACTTGTGCTGGGGGATTCGATGATCCAGGGAGTTGAGTCCCACATAAGGAAGGTACACAGCACAAAGTAATGGTTAAATGTCTCCCAGGAGCATCAGTGCAGTGGGATACCAAACACTTCGGTAGGATAGCGGACAAGGTGGAGAAAGGAATCAATGTAGTGATTCACCTTGGAACAAATGACCTAACAGAACAAACGTTGGATGAAACAAAGAATATCTTCAGAAATCTGAGGGAGAGGTTGGAGGCTCAAGACGACATCCCTGACACTCTCGGAGTTTGAGGCAAACAGGATTGCAAGGCCAGGATTATGAACAAGGAAACTGAGGAATTCAATGCTTGGTTACAAGAATGGAGCCAGAAGAAGGATATCAAGTCACTGGCTCTTGGGTGGACTTCTGGGAGAGAAGACTTTTCAAATTTGACAAACTTCATCTCCACAGGGAAGGAGGGCGCTAGGGCAGAAACTTGATGTTCAACATGACCATTTAAACTAGATCAGGGCAGGGCTGGATTAAGGCATGGACAACATAGGCACAGGCCTAGGGCCCCTGTCTGCCAGGGGCCCCCAGCAACCCCCAACATATATTTACTATATGTCCTTTTCCTTCTGCCTGAGCTGCATTTTGTTTTTATGTAATGGACTCAGCCACTGAGCAATTTGAGTAAGGTGAGGGCTGAACTGCCACATGACTCTGTCCTCCCTGATTAGGTGTTAAGTGTAGCTGATAAGTTCAGCCTTCCCCCCAGCTGTTTTAAGGTGTGAACAGGCCCATTTCCTTTGCTTTGTCTCCCACCCCCACTTAGAATAAAGTTGTACTCTTCAATATAAAAGATTAACAGTGCTGTTCAGTGTGTATGCTTTATATTTAATCACACTCCTAAAATTAAAAACTCTACAATGCATTTCAGTGGTACAATTAAAAATGGTACTCTTTTTTTAATCCCCTCATCTCACTCATAACGAAGTTCTGACCTTGATAAAGCTACATTTTCAGGGTGAACAAATGAACGTATTTCCAGATTCCCATCATTAAATCTTGCCATTTGTTGATCCTGGCTTACTTATCAATACACTGACAGAAATGTTTGGTCTCAGGAATGTCCAACAATCTCTCGTTTTGCAATATAATCTCTAAACTTTGTAACTCCTCTAGTAAACCATCAACTTAAATCCAATACTACCCAGGACCTTGCCTCTTTTAGAGATAGGTCCCTACCCTACCCAACAAACTCCCACATTCTGGTTCATACTACCTGACAGGACAACATGATAACACCCATATGGGGAAACACACACACATATGTGTTTGGGGCGATGGAGAAGTGTAAATCATATTACACGCACAAAAATATTTTTACCAGGTCAATTAGTAATTATTTTCTCTAAATGATTAAAATTTAGACTATTGTTATTTTCCATGCTGATATTATTAGTTTCATTAATTTTGAAACATTTTAGTTAGGTTATTTATGTTTTATGTCACTTTTTAGGGACAGTAAGAATTTTTTTCTCAAGTTTCAGTAACTAAAATGCAATGCCCAAGGTGTTTGGTCACAGCAAATGGGCACAGTCGTGGTGAAGTGGCATGGTTGTGGTGAGGAGGGCCCCAGATTTCTCTTGGGCCTAGGCCCCCAGGTTGCCTTAATCTGGCCCTGGATCGGGGGAGTTTAAAGCAAGAGAAACTATCAGAGTTTGCACTCTTGATAGGAACATAAAAATCACTCCCCCAAAAGCAGGAAATTCTAACCCTCAACAGAAGGGACCAAACAGGAACCACAAGAAAAACATGAGGGATCGAACAAAGGGCCATGCAGCAATATTCCAAAAGGTGAAAGCAAAAACTGAGAAAAAAAAAAGAATCTAGGCTATGGAAAGGGGTATGCATCAGTGCCAGAAGCCTGGGTAACAAATGAAGTGATCTACAGGCATTGAGTCCAGATTAGATCTGGTGGCTATTACAGAGACGTGGGCCTTGGAGAACAACAGCTGGGACCTATCGGTCCCAGGCTTCACCCTATTCAGACAAGACAGAAGGGAGGGCGGGGGAGGTTGCACTTTATGAGAAGGAAGGGATTAAAGCTATCTCAGTAAACCATGACAAAAAGGATGGGGTGGAAACCCTATGGGTGCAACTTAACTCTGAATCGGGGGAACAGAAATCTACTTGGGGTAGTATACCGACCACTGGGGCAAGTAGAGGGCAAAGAAGAGGAGCTTCTAGGGGAGATCAGAGGTGCAACTCAAAAAGGGGAAACAGTTGTGGCAGGCGATCTAAACATGCCAGATGTTGAGTGGGACATCCCAGTGGCTGGTTCCTCCAGGAGTCAAAATGTGGTTGATGCCCCACAAGATTGTCTGCTTATACAGTTGGTTAATACTCCAACTAGAATGGACAACATCCTGGATGTGGTCCTCACACATTTAGAGGTAGTAAGTGTCACCAGGGTTAAGAAGCCAATGGCCAACAGCGATCACAACACTGTGTGGCTCGAACTGGCCTTTGGGGCAATAAAATCTCAGTCAAGGTCAGAAGTTTTAAACTTTAGAGGAGCTAACTTCAGCAGAATGAGAGAAATAGTCTGGGACAATCTGGCAAAGATACAGAAGCATATGGAAGTAGAAGACATTTGGAAGCAAATTAAACAGACCACATTTCAGGCAACCAAGACGTGTATACGGACAGTATCTAAAAAGAGCAGACTCAAAAACTCTATGTGGTTCACAAACTAAGTCAAGACAGCAATTAGGAACAAAAGGGAGGCATACAGAAACTATAAAAGAACTGGAGGGATAGTGAATAGGAAGTGTACAACCAGAAGAACAAGAGGCCAAGAGCGCAGTTAAAGCAGCCAAGGCCGCAACAGAGCTTAAGATGGCAGAGGGAGTAAAGGAAGGGAATAAACACTTTTTTAGATATATACAAGAAAAATGTAGGAAGAGGGGAGGAATAATCAGACTTAAAGATGTAGATGAAATCATAGAGGAGGACAGGCAGAAGGCCAGTGTTCTAAATAACTTTTTCTGCTCCGTGTTACCAAGGAACACACAGGTCCATTACCAGAGTGGTATTAAAGAGGAAGCAAGATGGACTCACTACCAGCAGGGTTAGGGAAGCCTGGCGGGGGGGGGAAATCAGGGATGACACATCACCAGGGCCAGATGGAACTCACCTGAGAGTGTTAAAATAACTGACAGGGGAGTTGGTAGATCCAGTAACACATTTGTTCTATAGTTCACTACTGTTGGGGGTAGTGCCGGGGGACTGGATGAGGGCAGATGTCGTTCTTCTCCACAAGGGACGGAGCTGTGAGGAGGCTGGCAATTACCACCCAGCCAGCCTCATGTCGGTGGTAGGGACGCTTATGGAAACCTTATTAAAGTAGGATTTAGTGGAGTACCTGGAAAAGAATGGTCTTCAGGATGACAGGCAGCATGGGTTCATGGCAGGTAAGTCATGCCAACAAACCTAATCACGTTGTTGACTGGGTGACATGGAAAAACTGACACAGTCCACCCAGTGGACCTCCTCTGTTTTGACTTTAGTAAGGCCTTTGACTCTGTGCCTCACAACCGCCTGCTGACAAAGTTGGAGGACCTCGGAATAGCTAAGAACACTGTCAGGTAGATAGGTAGCTGGTTAAAAGACAGAAAGCAGAGAGTGGTAGTCAGTGGGGAGAGGTCAGAGGAAGGAGAGGTTACAAGTGGGGTGTCACAGGGATCAGTGTTGGGGCCGGTCCTGTTTAAAGCATTTATCAGTGATATCAGTATACGTATACAGAGCAAACTAGCACTTTTTGCTGATGCTGCCAAGATAGGAGGCAGTATAGAAACATAGAATTTGACGGCAGATAAGGACCGCTTGGCCCACCCAGTCTGCCCATTTCCCTACCTGATGGATAAGCTGCAGATCCTAGTTAACCAGCAGCCTACTTCTTCCTACCCCAACCCCCTAGAATTGCCTTATGACTGTCCCATGCATGCTTGAATTCCACCACTGTTTTTGACTCCACAACCTCCTCTGGAAGGCCTGCTCCATACATCCACAACCCTCTCTGTGAAAAATACTTCCTTAAATGACCTCTGAGCGCCCCTTCTATCTTCAAATTGTGCCCCTTGTTCTTGCACACCCTCTTTTTGAAAATGCTACCTCTTGGACTTTGTTGATTCCCTTGAGGTACTTGAAAGTTTCTATCATGTCCCCCTCTCCCTCCTTTCTCGAGGCTATACATATTAAGTTCCTTAAGTCTCTCTTCATATGTCTTCCGGTGCAGACCCTGCACCATTTTAGTTGCCCTCCTCTGGACAGCTTCCATCCTGTCTATGTCTTTATGGAGACTGGGTCTCCAGAACTGCACGCAGTACTCCAGATGTGGTCTCACCAGCTGTCTGTACAGAGGGATAACAACTTCTTGTTTTCTACTGGTGATGCCTCTCCCTATGCATCCCAGTATTCCCCCAGCCCTCCTTGCTGCCCTCTCACATTGCATGCACACCTTTAGGTCATCTGATATGACTACCCCCAGGTCCCTTTCCATTTTTGTTGTTGTTAGTATCTCACCCCCCATTGTGTACTCTTCTCCTGGGTTTTTGTTTCCCAGGTGCATTACCTTGCACTTCTTAGCATTGAATCTAAGCTGCCATACATTTGACCATTCCTCTAGCGCAGTGGTCTAAGGCTCTGAGTTGCAAATCTGGTGACATCCAGCAGACCAGACCTGGGTTTGAATCCCACAGCTTCCACTTGCATACTGTGTGACCCTAAGCAAGTCACTTAACTTCCTTGTGCTCCCAGGTCGCACCTGGAAACAAGCTCCGGCTTAGTGTTCCTTTTCTGGTTAAACAATTTCCCCTTTCCCTAGAGGGAAGGGTGGACTGTGAGGAAGCAGACAGGGACCTACAAAGAGATCTTCAGAGGCTGGAAAGATGGTCTAATGCCTGGCAGCTGAAATTCAGTGCTAAGTAATGCAAAGTGATGCATCTAAGTAAGGAGAATTTAAGGACTGTCTACACGCTTAATGGGATCCAGCTAAATAAATGCCTCTCAGGAGGAAAGAGACTTAGGGGTCATCATTTGCAATACCCTTAAACAGACCAGCCAATGTAACACAGCTTACAGCAAGTCCAGCAGAATGTTATGGTGCACAGGGAGGGGATCTGACAGCAGAAGCAGGGAGGTAATTCTTCCTCTCTACAGATCCCTGGTAAGGCCCCATCTGGAATATCGTGTCCAGTTTTGAAGTCCACACCTTAAGAAGGATAAAATCAGAATGGAGACCGTCCAGAGAAGGGCGACCAAAATGATTCAAGGTCTCCACAGGATCTTGTTTGAGGGGCGATTAGAGGCATTAAATATGTTCTCATTGTAGGAAAGGAGGGAGAGGGGTGACATGATTGAGATATACAAGTTCCTAAGAGGAATACACAAGGTGCCAGCAACGGATCTATTCTGTAGAATTATCAACTCTAGCACTAGGGGTCACAAGTGGAAGCTGAGAGGGGGAGCTTCAAGAGAGAGGCTAGGAAGCACTATTTTACAGAAAGGGTGGTGGAACCATGGAATAAGTTGCCCACTGAGGTGGTGGGAGCTAAGACAGTGACATCATTCAAACTGGGATGGGATAGAGCTGAAGCAAGAACAAAAGTAGAGAGAAGAGGGGAAATACAAGTCAAATGGGCGATTAGGTCCTGAGATCAAATGTTCTCAGGAACACTTGAGCAGACTAGATGTACCTCGGTCTCCTTCTGCCATCATTGTTTCTATGTTTCTCCCCCCCTGTTTGGTATGGTTAGCAGATGAAAACTCTTGGCAGATCTCAAATTACATAACCACCTTCTTTTACGGTTGACCCTGCTGCTTCTACTCCTGTCGGGTAACAGCCATCCCAACCCTGGCCCACTGCAACAGACACCATGCAGTGGTAACAACCATGGTACCCTAAAACTGGCCTCTATCAATATCTGTAGCCTGCTGTCCAAAACCGATGTTCTCCAAGTGTGGGTTAATCAACACAGGCCTGACGTGCTCTCCGTGATGGAGACCTGGCTCACACCAAAGATCCTAGACACAGCCATTATCCTAAACTGATACACCCTTTTCAGACAGGACAGGCTAGGAAAAAGAGATGGAGGTTGTGCAGTCTATTTTAGGGATAATCTCTGAGACCACGCCCTTTCCCAATTAGATACAGGGAAAAACGTACAGGCACTACCTATGAGACTACTGCTAGGAGCCCACAGTAAATCGCTCACTGTTATGTCGGTTTACATCCCTCTGAGAGAAGAGGCCAGTAGCTTTAATATGGTCTTTGACTACTTACATAACCTTCACCAAAATTCTGAAGTAGTAATGCTAGGTGACTTTAACGTAAACAGGCTGTCCCCTGAGACGGCCCCCTACAAAGACGCCATCTCCACCATCAATGTATCACAAATGGTTGACTCCCCCACTAGGGTCAACTACCACACCGGTTCCAATACACTTCTGGACTGGATACTTACTAATCACCCAGACAGAACACCAACACCACCGTCCTCCCTGACTCAATAAGTGCCCACTATATATCCTATGCCACTGGTCTAATAAAGCTCCTAAACCCACCACTAAAATTATCATAGGTCAAGTTCTGAAGAAACAGCAGCTTGAACCCCTTAAGTCCCATCTTAAACAACTCGACTGGTCCCCCATAGACTCTGCTCAAGATGTGGACCAAGCACTCAAATACTTTATCTCCACGTTCAATGCAGCCCGTGACATCCATGTCCCTGTAAGTAAACGTAAGCTTAAGGGCACAACTAATTCCTGGATCACCCCATCCCTACTCAGCCTCATGGCCACTAGGGATAATCTGTGGCATCGAGTTTGAGCCACTAGTAAATAGGCAGACATCCAGCAATACAAAACAGCCAGAAACGCCTGTACTCGGGTGGTCTGTCTTGTCAAAATTCACCACTTCAAGGATGTGCTCACTAACTCCTTGGGAGATGGCACAAAATTTTGGGACAACCTAAAAGACCTTACAGGCAAAACTAGCAAAACCTCACCCTCCATGCTAGCTGTCAATGGGGAACTCCCCCAGGACCCCAAGATAACTGCTGGTATATTCAGCAGTGCCTTCTCTGACCTCAGCGGTGTACTCTCCCCTGACTTCTTCGATTTAACTGACAACAGTAACAGTGCAGGCAGAGATGGTACCCCCCTGGACCAACCTTCATTTCAAGAAAGTCTCCAAGACTGAGGCTAGAAAATATCTGCAACAAGTGCTAGGAAAATTAAGGTACAGCAGTGACACCCTAGCTCTCAAACTAATTACCCTCACCCTACATGAGTTATCTCCATTGACTAAAATACTGAACTCTTCCCTATGTCATGCACAATTCCCCCAGAAATGGAAAGCTGCTGTAGTAACTAACGCCAGTCCACAAAAGCGGTGATTGTGCCCTCCATACTATCGCTCTATATCAATCCTACCCTTCCCCTCCAAAGCCCTGGAGCACATTGTATCGGACCAATATAGTTGATTATCTTGAGAAGCACCAAATCCAACGCAGGTTTTTTTTAACTCTAAAAACTGATTAGCGTTTTGCTCATAAAAGTACTAAAACTTTGTGAAAATGCATAGCTCTTGCCTCACCGTGTTTAACAAACACAGCACTTCTAGAAAAATCTATATAAATACTTTCTGTACAGTTAGTATCGCCCCAAGAACAAAACTGCTAATCAGTTATTTAAAACCCTGCAACGTCCACAGCAACATGGATTTTGCAATGCACACAGTACCACCACAGCGCTGCTAGAGTACAGTGGCTTCATTCATAGTGCTCCTGACCGAGGTCAGCTAGTGGGGGCGATATACATCGAACTCACTAAAGCCTTTGACATGGTCAACCACACCATACTGCTTGACAAACTCTCCGCTGCTGGGCTCTCAACTGAAGCTGTGGGGTGGTTCAAAAACTACCTCGGAAACAGATCCCAGCAGGTCAAAATTAATGGAATCCTCTCGGATAGCCAACAAGTGCACACAGGTGTCCCACAACGCTCAATCTTAGGACCCCTACTCTTCAGTCTTTTCCTCAACCACCTCCCTTTGTCAGCACAGATAAAACACTACTCTACACGGACGACGACGTCATCTTCACCAGTAAACCTGCCCTGCATCTTCTGGAAACACAACTCCAGTGTAATTTCTCAACTGTTGAGGCCTGGTTCTCGAAGCACAAACTTCTTATGAACTATAAAAAGATGAAGGTTATGTTGTTCACTAACCCCCTTGACAAACAAAAATCACATCAGTTAATTCTGAACAGGCATAATACTCCACTAGAATTGGTGCACACCTTCAAATATCTAGGGGTTACCCTTGACAGCTCCTTATCCTTCGCCAACCATGTGGCCCATGCTTGAAAGGCAGTTAATTCTAGGATTGGTCTCCTCTACAGGCACAGACATTGTATGAACCTAGAGGCACTTTGGCTCGCAGTAAACAGCTCAATAATTTCTATTATAGACTATGGCTTGGTCGTGTGTAGCGCTACATCGGACACCATTCTTAAAAGGATCAACACAGCACCAAACAACAGCACTAAACAAAACTTGTAAGCTAATAACGGGTGCCCATCGACTCACCCATACATGCGACTTATACGCTCAGACCAACTGGCTGCACCTAAAGGACAGGATGAAATACCAAGCCTGTCTCCTAGCTAATAAAACGTACATAGGACTACCCCTCCCCCCAACCATTCAGAACCTCCTTAATCTAATAAGCAACCCTCACCGGACTCGTGGCACGTCTAGACAGCCCTATCAAGTCCCTTTCTGCAGCACTTCACAGGTGCAACGGTCCTTTGCGTACCCCGCACCTAGCTGGCTAAATGCCATCCCCTGTGACATTTTGGCTGAACTAAAGTTTCGCTCATTAAACAGTAAACTCCGCCAACATTTCACCACACTTAGTAGCTGTGTCTGCCTTCCCTAAGTAGCATTACTCCCCAGCCCCAAGAGTAAACTCCACCAACACCTCACCATACTTAGCAGCTGTGACTGCCTTCCTCAAGTAGCATTACTTCCCAGCCTCAAAAGTAAACTCCAACACCTCACCGCGTTTAGCAGCTGTGACTGCCTTTCCTATGTAGCATTACTCTCCAGCTTCAGCAATGAACTCTGCCAACACCTCACCATGTTTTGGAGCTGTGGCTGCCTTCCCTAAGCAGCATTACTCCCCAGCTTCCCCCTACACCCTCACCATGCCCTCCCCTCCTACCCTATTCCCCCTCTGTACCCACCTTGTTTCCCACTTCCTTTCTCTCCCCCCTTCCCTACCTGCTCCTCCTTTCATCCACCTTTTAACCTGACAAGGTCAACTCTGGCTGATTCATAATTGTCTGTAATAATGTACATATCTACTTTGTTTTATTGGGTTTTTGGAACTGTATGTCTGATTGTGTTACTTTGAGTTGGAACCTTTGTAAACGTGCTTCTAGCTCAAAGGTATCGTCGTAATCCAAGAATTAAATAAATACAACTAAATAAAACTGGAAAATAAACTACTACTGACAGAACTTCTTGTGTTGTGGCATTTCTAGCCCAGAGCCGCCACCACCACCACATAGTGACTGCTCATATGCATATGTCAGCTACACCATCACCCCCCCCCCAAAAAAAACCAAACTATGGATAATAATCTGGGTAATTACCGCAAATGTGCTGTCTAAACAAACTACAATTTAAACACTTTTATCTCAGTTTTTAACTGTATTAATTCTGCAATCGCCTACCTTTGGAGTTATTGCTATGAACTGCACGGTTTCCTTACCATTATTTGTCACGGGTCATTAGTCCACAACAACTGCTTCTTCAGTAATTACACAAATAATTGTTTTAAAGTAATAATGGACTAAACAAAACCAAAGAAGTCGAGCACTCACCAATCTTAGACTGACAAGGGTACAGCTCTCATATAGAAAAATCAATTTATTGTAACAAATTAAAAATACGTGGCATAAAAAACGCCTGACGTGTTTCAGACAGACAGTACCATCCTTTCTCAAAGGTAGTGGTAGTGTCTGTTTGAAACACGCCAGGCGTTTTTTATGCCACATATAATATTTTAGTATGTTGTTACAATAAATTATTTTTTCTACAGAAGACCTGTGCCCTTGTCAGTCTGAGGTTGGTGAGTGCTCGACTTTTTTGGTTTTGTTGTTTGCTCTACTTTTGTCTGGAAGCACCACCTTCCTAGTACGAGCCCCTATTTGTTTTGTAGTAATGGACTATGCCTTTAAAAGAAAGCTAAACCCAAAATGAATAACATGATACATTGTGCATAATAATTTGTTCCTGCTGATCATTAAAGAGGTTTTCTTTTCCTTTGATCTGTGTTTTTTTTTTTTTCCCCCCCAGTTCTCACAGTCTATTTTATGGTCCCTGAGGTGGCCATTCAGGCTTCTTTTATTGCCTGGTGGTTACCCAAATTTTCCCAGAATCCCTCTGTGAATGACGTGTCACCAACCAGCTCAAATCCTTTGGTCTTTGTTGCACTGCAGTCACAACATCCTCCTTAGTCATGCACAGCGTTATTTTGTATTATTCTGTTGGTAAGTGAAATCCAAAACTATACTAAATGTTTCATCCACAGATCATGAAACAGAGATGGCTGCCCAGAATCAATCTCGTCCAATGCCCCCCAAGTTACCAACTGATACCACCACATCTGTTAACAGAGCACAACTGTTTATGCGGTCTCTGTGTGCTCAACAATCTTTGTATCCAAGCAACCTCAGGTAAAATCATTTAAAAAGTATCCGAGTAACCCACCTTTACCATTCCTGAGTCTTATAAACTTAAAATACAATACTCATGGTAACTGTAAAATGGCAACAGTTTGAGAATGGACTCACCTATGTATATGAAACTGCCGACAGAAAAAGACCCACAGGTCTATCAAGTCTGCCTGATTGTGCAGCTCTTAGTTTCACATCACTACAGCTGCCCACCCCACCCAAATCCTCCTTCCTCCTCTTTCCCGGTCCTTCCTCCCTTTGTGTTCTTGTCTGTACTAACCTTGCCCTTGACTTTGTCCCAACCCCGCTTAAAGCTATCCACTGCTATTTAAGCAATTAACTCCTCCAGCAGTGCGTTCTAACCTGCCACCACTCTCTCTGTGAAGTAGCGTCTCCTCATCTTCCTCCTAAACCTTCTGCCTTCCAACTTCAGACTGTGTCACCTAGTGACCCTTACCCCATTCATGCGGAACAATCATCCCTCCCTGACTTTGTTTATGCCTTTCAAGTACTTAAAAGATTTCTATCATGTCCCCTCTTTCCCTTCTCTTCCAGCAAGTACATGTTGAGTTCTTCAACCTTTTTTCGCACAGCAACTCCCCTAGTACCATGATCATTTCTGTAGCCCTACACTGCACCCCTTCCAGTAATCATGCATCATTTTTGAGGTATGGGCACCAGTACTGCACACAGTACTCCAAGTATGGCCTCACCAGTGATCTATACAATGTCAGGATGACCTCCCCTTTCTAGAGGTGATCCCTCTGGCAATGCACTCCAGCATCCTATTTGCCTTTGCTGCCACCCTCCTACACTGTGCAGATATCTTCATGTCCCCTGTGACTATTAACCCCAGGTCCCTTTCCTCCTCTGAAGTAGTTACCTGCACTCCCCCCCCAGCCAGTAGCTGTTCCTGGGATTTCTGGCTCCAAGGTGCATGACCTTGCATTCTTAGCGTTAAACCCCAACTGCCACTCAGTGTTCGAGAGTTTAGCTAATTTCCTCTCTGTGTGCCTGCTTCCCTTCCTCATTGTCCACTTTTGCACAAATCTTAGAGTCGTCCACGAACAGGCTGAAATTACCCTTGACCCCCTCTGCAATGTCTCCAGTGAAGACATTGAACAGAACAGGGCCCAGCACTGATCCCTGCGGTACCCCACTCGTTACTGGCCTTGGCTTGGATGTCTCCCCCCTTACAACTACTCTCTGTTGCCTGCCCTGCAGCCAGCTCTCAACCCACCCCACCATTTTTTTCCCCCTGCCCCCATGTCCCTCAGCTTGCTCATCAACCTCCTGTACGGTACCAAGTCGAAAGCCTTGCTGAAGTCCAGATACAGGATATCCACAGCATGGCCTTTGTCAACCGCCCTTGTGACCCAGTCGAAGAAGTCGATCAGGTTAGTCCCGGACAAACCCATGCTGTCTCTCATCCTGCAGACCACTGCTACCGAGAAAGGTTACCAACCACTCCTTCAGAATGGTCTCCATCAATTTCCTTACTATGGAAGTCAAACTCACCGGTCTGTAGTTGCCCGGTTGGAACTTGGGTCCATTCTTGTGAAGGGGCACCACGTGAACCATCCTCTAGTCCTTGGGTACATTCCCCATCTTCAAGGAGGTGTTGAACAGGTCTGTCAGAGGGCCTGCCAACACCTCTGCTAGTTCCTTCAAGACCCTTTGGTGTACACCGTCCAGTCCTGGTGCCTTCTCCACCCGTAAGGCTTTAAGGCCTTTCAGGACTCTATCCTCTTGGATGACCCCATCTGTTATCTCTGCCCCCCTCCACCCTTGCCCCCTTTCCCCTGGGGATTGGACCATCACTTTCTTTTGTGAACACCAAGCAGAAATATTCATAAGAGTGCCTCTGCCTGATCTTCCCCTTGGTTCTGCCCATCCCCCCTCTGTCTTGATTCTAACAATGTCATCCCTACAACTCCTCTTCTCCCTTATGTATTTAAAGAACCCTTTTCCCCCCTCTCTGATCCCCTGAGCCAACTTTAGCTTCTTTGCTGCCTTGGCTGCCCTGGTCACCTCTCTAGATGCCTTTGTGAACACCTCTCTATCCTTCTCACACCCAGATTTTTTGAACTTAAAAGCCAATCTTCCCCCCACCTTCCCCTCTACTTCCTTGCTGAGCCAGCTAGGTTTTTTTTGTTTTTTTTTTTACCTGGACTGCTTACTCCGAGATTTGGCACATGTGTTTGTGGCCTCATTCAGCCCCTTCCTAAAGGAAACTGCCCACTTCTGTTCAGCATCCATCACTGGGTTAATGTCAGCTAAATACCCCTCTAGGATGCTGACCACTCTGGCAAAATCTTCCTTCCTGAAGTCCAACGCTCTTGTTCTGGACTTAGCTGACTCCCTCCCTGTGTTGAGGAGGAACCAAACTGAGCGTTGGTCGCTTCCTGCTAGAGGGTCCTATACTACCACATCCTGGACTTGGTCCCCAATATACAACATACTGGGATGCCACCTTGTCACGCAGAAGCAGAACCTGACCATACTGCCCTGTTATTTTGCCTTTTCTTTGTGCTAGACTTATTGGTTCCCACTGCAGCCACTGACCCCAAATTTTCAGTTTTTGCTGTATTTTGCCCAGATTCAACCTAAAATGCATAGCACACAGCTATTCAACCTGATCAGATTGTTACTATTCACTCTCCCTGTCTGCATTGAGCAAATCGGATACTCTGATAAGAAGCCAATGGAAAGCTGTTTCCAGACCAGCCAACCAATGCTCAGCAGCCACAGCACACACCGAGACCTCGCTGGCGTTGCCAAGAACACCAACAGAAACAAAGCAGAACAGACACGGAATGAATAGGAGCTGGTCCGAGGGTTGGGGACATGTCATTTTCTCGCTCACCAGCAGTCACCCCAAATCAAAACAAGGAGAAATTGTAGCTGAAGGTGGCAATCCCCAGCAGTGGGTGTGGATGTACAAAAGGGACTTCAAGCAAAGGTAAAAAATGTTTTTGCTGGTAGTAGCCCTCCAAGATTGTTAGATGATTATTTTTCTTTTAAAAAGTTATTATGGTATCATCTAGCTTGCCATTTGGGTTTAGTTTTCCTCTAAGGGAAAGGTACTGTATTTATCTGATGTACCTGGACTCAGCTCCACCCTTTGAAAAAGAATCCTGAAGACACAACGCGTTGCAGTGCATTTAACTGCTTATTTACATGCTGGGAACGAGCACATGGTTTCGTCTGCCAGTTACCCAATTCTTCAGTTGAGTGCCTGCAGTGCTATCTCTTTGCGTTTATGCCTGAGTGTTTGGTTATCTGACTGCATCCAGCTCCACAGCATCAGTGCTAGAAGGTCTGTATTTTCGCCTCCGTGGTATGCCCTCTACTCAACCAGCACAATGCATTAAGTCAGGCTCAAGACACAATTCCATGGTTATCTGTATAGTTGTGAGACTAGCTCCCCCCACAGCTGCTGAATATTAAATGAATGGGAAAATATACCCTTGTGCCTCTGCAACCACATCAAGGAGTAATGAACACTGAACAGAATAGACTATAACTTGGATTTAAAAAGCACCTTTCATACACACAGTATCTCTAAGAGCACTTTACAGACAAATGAGATGGATACTGGTAGTGCAGCCATAGCCATGAAAGACTATGACCTGAGAATGACTCCTGACAGTAGGTAAAGTAGTCTAGGGTGTACGGAAAATTCAGTGTACTTCTGCAGACTACAGCGGGAGGGTGTCAACTGTCTGTTCACTTGCATGCCTCCTTTAGTGGGAATAGGTGTAGCAATAATGCTAAAGGTAACCATACATAGATACATAGACAGTGTCGGCAGATAAGGGCCTATGGCCCACCCAGTCTGCCCATTTGAGCTTGTAAGTTCAGTTTGTTTTCCTAGAAGTCAGTTGCACCTTACCCCTGACCTCCAGAATTCCTTTATGTCTATCCCATGCATTCTTAAATCCCGTGATTGTTTCAGCCCCCACCACTTCCTCTGGCAGGGTGTTCCACTTGTCCACCACCGTTCTGTGAAGAAATTCTTTCTCATGTTTCCTCTGAATCGTCCTCCTCTCAACTTCATCCCATGCCCTCTAGTCCTGGAACATCTTTTTCGCTTAAAAATAGTGTTTTCCTGCACCCTGTTCCTCCCTGTAAGATACTTGTATGTCTCTATCATATCCCTCTCCATCCTCTCCTCCAGGGAGTACATGTTCAGTTCCTTCAACCTGTCTTCATAGGACTTGTGATGCAATCCATGCACCATCTTTGTTGCCCTCCTCTGAACCTTCTCTACCCTGTCTATGTCTTACGTGAGGTATGGTCTCCAGAACTGTACACTGTACTCCAGGTGGGGCCTCACTAGTGTCTTGTATAGCGGAATTATGACTCTCTTTTCCTGCTGGTAATGCCCCTGCCTATACATCCCAGCATTCTATTTGCTTTACCTGCTGCCTTGTCACACTGTTTCCCTACCTTGAGGTCATCAGAGATGATAACCCAAGATCCCTTTCCTGCTTGGTGCATGCTATATCCTCACCCCAACTGATATATTGTGCCAGGTTTTGTGCCCCATATGCATTATCTTGCACTTCTTTGCATTGAATTTCAACTGCCAAACCCCTGACCATTCTTCAAGTTTCTGCAGGTCGCTTCTCATTCTGTCTACACCCTCTGGTGTGTCTACTCTGTTACAGAGCTTTGTGTCATCAGCGAACAGTGAAATTCTGCCTTCTAGGGCCTGCGCCATGTCACTGATGAAGATGTTGAATAGGACCGGTCCCAGCACTGATCCCTGTGGTACCCCACTGGTCACTCTTCCCTCTGTGGAGTGACAGCCATTTACCACCACCCTCTGTGTCCTGCCACCCAGCCAGTTACCTACCCACCATACTACTGTCCTGCCCACACCCATATTCCCCCAGTTTGTGTAATAGTCTTCGATGTGGCACAGTGTCAAAGCCCTCCCTGACAAGGGGGGGGGGGGACATAGGCAAGTGTACAGAGACAAAGAGGAAAAGGGAAAAGCGCAGTGAAGGTGGGCAAGATGACAACCACTGTCTGTCCGTGCTTAAATGGTGACCCCAGAGGTCCTTAAGAAAAAATTACTCACCTTAGTAATTATGTTTCTTCTAGCGGAGTCTTGGCTGTATTCTGACAATTGCAGTTAGGTTCTGCCTTTCAACTGCCCCCGGAGAACATAGGGTTAACTTTTCTATGCATGGCATAGAATGTTCATTTCGTGCTCGGTTGAAGCCTCTGCCTGTTGTTATTCGAACTGCAACCGTCAGATCTTTACAAGCAAAAACTCACTAGGTGTTCTGTGTGGAAACTGTAAAATTTTTACTAGCCAACTGCTAAATATATATATAATGTTTTTGGTTTCAAAGGAAGACTCAAGTCAGGAAACCCAAAAACAAAAACGCATCCAAAACATAACATTCCACCAAACAAAAAGAGGGTGTAAAAAGGACACCCCTAGGGTGCCAACATTGCTCCTGCCCACCCACATCCCAAAACTAGGTTCTGAAAGGGGCAGAATACAGCAAGACTCCACCAGAAGAAACATAATTACTAAGGTGAGTAATTTTTCTTCAAACAACATGAAGTCTTGCTGTATTCTGACTATTATAGACTACCGCAGTACCTCCATGGAGGAGGGACAGAACCTACTTTGGGAATAGGCTCTGAAGTACTGCTGTGCCAAACCGAGCATCACTCCTAGCCCGGATATCCAGAGAGTAATGCTTGGTGAATGTATGGATTGTTTTCCAGGTGGCTGCTTGACGAATTTTTAAGAGAGGAATATCCCTGGCAGCAGCCAGGGAAGCAGCTGTACCTCTTGTGGAATGAGTCCTCAGGCCTGAGGGTGGAGTTCTACCCAGCTTTTCACAGCAGAACTGTATACAAGAAACAATCCACCTGGCAACAGATCTCTTAGTGGCAGGTTTACCTTTACCATCTTCTCCATAAGTAGGAACAACTGGAGGGATTCAAACCTGCGACCCTTGGTATGCTCTATGTAGTAGCGAAGGGCTCTTTTAACATCCAAACTGTGTAGCCTCCTCTCTCCCGAGGAGGAATGGTCAGTGAAGAAAACAGGGAGAGATATAGACTGATTGAGGTGGAAATCTGAAATCACTTTAGGTAAGAACTTTCTGTTAGTTCTAAGGACCACTTTATCTCTGTGAAAAGAGATGAAATCAGATTCCACTGACAGGGCTTGCAATTCACTGATTCGCCTGGCAGAAGTAATGGCTACCAAAAACACAGTTTTCCAAGTCAAGTACTTAAGCTCTGCTGAGGACAAAGGCTCAAAGGGGGGTTACATAAGCTGAGCAATACAAACATTAAGGTCCCAAGCAGGAGCAGGATCCCTAAAGGGGGGATTGGCGTGAAGCAATCCCTTGAAAAACTTACAGAATACAGGATGGGATGACAGAGAGGAAGACTTGCCTACTGACAGGAAAGCAGAAACAGCTGCCAAAGTGTACCTTGAGGGTAGCTGGTCTGAGGCACAGGCCATTAAGATGGACCATACAATCCAGAACCATAGGCAATTCAGCAGAGTCTGGAGAAATATTCTTCTTAGAACACCAAATGCTAAATCTTTTCTATTTGGAGTTGTAAGTCTTTCTGGTGGAAGGCTTTCGAGAAGCCTTAAGGATATCCAGAACCCCTTGGGAAAGATGCAGATCTGCAAACTCTAACTCTTCAAGAGCCAAGCCTTGAGATTCGGGTACCAAATCCTCCCCTGAGAGGATGTTAACAGGTTGTAATTCCTGGGAAGAGACAGGAGAAGGTGGACTGAAAGGGACAGCAACAAGGGATACCATGGTTGTCTGGCACAGTCTGGAGCAATCAGAATCACTCTGCATGGTTGTGACCTTATCTTGACTAACACCATGAATAGGAGAGGGAAGGGGGAAAAGCATAAAGAAATTTCCCTTCCCAGTTCAGAATCAGAGCATCCAGGGGGACTGAGACCAAGACTGGGGGTCTGCAACAAAAAAGAGGAAGCTGGTGATTGTCTGGGGCTGCAAAAAGATCTATACTCTGGAGTGCCTCATCTCGAGAAAATCACTTTCAAAACCAGAGGATCCAGGGCCCATTCGTGATGGTCCTGGGATATTCTGCTCAATGCATCTGCTAGGATATTGTCCTTCCCTGGGAGGTGAACTGCTATCAGAGAGGTTTGCAGGGAATAGGCCAGGGACCACAACTTCATTGCTTCTGTGCACAAGGCCGTAGACCAAGTACCTCCTTGCTTGCTGATGTATCACATGGTGGTGGCGGTGTTGTCTGTTCTGACTCGAACAACCTTGTTCTGTACAGATTTGGAAAACGCTTGCAGTGCCAGAAACACTGCTCTGAGTTCCAAGAGACTGTTGTGAAGCAGAGATTCCAGAGGTGACCACAGTCCTTGGGTAGTAAGATCCCCCAAATGGGCTCCACAGCCCAGCAGGGAAGCATCTGTGGTGAGTATCACTGAATGAGGCTGAGTGACAAATGGAACCCTTTGTCTCAAACTGTCCTGATCCTGCCACCATTGCAAGGCTTGGATCAGGGTTTGAGTCACTGGGATTAGTTTGGTAAGGAAATCCTTTCTTTGGGACCAAAAGGCTCTTAAGTGGAACTGAATGTCCCTCATTTGGAATCTTGCTCCCTGGACCACTGCTGTGGAGGCTGCCATGTGGACCAGTAGCTGAAGGAAATGCCTTGCTGGTCGAGACACCTGAAGGGTGAATGAAGAGGCCAGTTCCGTAAGGGTCCTTGCCCTTTCCAGGAGAAGGAAGGCTCTTGCCTTTACCGTATCCAGTTATGCACCTATGAAGGTGAGGAGCTACACTGGTTCGAGAACTGACTTTGGTAGGCTGAGAAGGAATCCTAAGGAAGTGAGCACTTGCTGGGTCACTTGCAGATGTGACTTGACTTGGTCTGGAGACTGACCTACTATGAGCCAGTAGTCCAAGTATGGGAAAATGGAGATCTTTTGTCTTCTTAGGAAGGCAAGAAAAAATTACTCACCTTAGTAATGTTGTTTCTTCTAATGGAGTCTTGCTGTATTCTGACTATTTGCAGTGATCTCCAACCTTTGAACTGCCCCGGAGAGGAAAGAGTTAACTTTCCATGCAAGGCATGGAATGCTGAGCTCGAGCTCGGTTGAGCCTCTGTCTGCTGTTGTTTGAACCCCAACCGCCAGATCTTTATGAGCTATACTCACTGGGCGTCCTGTGTGGAAACTGTAAACTCACACTAGCCAACTGGCAACTAAATTTAATAAAAAGGGTTTTTTGGTTTCAAAGCAAAGACTCAAGTCAGGAAACCCAAAAAACAAAACACAACACACACCCAAAAATTAAAGAGGGTGAGAAAAGGAGGCACCTCTAAGGTGCCAACACTGCTCCTGCCCACCCACATCCCAAAAACCAGGTTCTGAGAGGGGAGGCGGGGGGGAGGTCAGAATACAGCAAGACTCCATTAGAAGAAACAACATTACTAAGGTGAGTAATTTTTTCTTCAAACAACATGATGTCTTGCTGTATTCTGACTATTTGCTGACTACCAAGAAGTACCTCCATGGAGGATGGACAGAACCTACTTTGGGAACAGACTCTGAAGTACTGTTGTGCCAAACTGAGCATCACTCCTAGCCTGGATATCCAGAGAGTAATGCTTGGTAAAAGTATGGACTGTTTTCCAGGTGGGTGCTTGACAAATCTCTAAGACAGGAATATCCCTGGCAGCAGCCAGGGAAGCAGTTGTACCTCTAGTAGAGTGAGCCCTCAGGCCTGAGGGTGGGATTCTACCCAATTTTTCATAGCAGAACTGTATACAAGAGACAATCCACCTGGCAATAGATCTTTTAGTGGCAGGTTTTCCCATACCGACTTCACCATAAGTGAGGAACAATTGGAGGGAGTTAAACCTGTGACCCTTGGTGCGCTCTATGTAGTAGCTAAGGGCCCTTTTCACGTCTAGGCTGTGCAGCCTCCTCTCTCCAGAGGAGGAATGGTCAGTGAAGAAAACACGAAGAGACATAGACTGGTTAAGGTGGAAATCTGAGACCACCTTAGGCAAAAACATCCTATTAGTTCTTAGGACCACCTTATCTCTATGAAAAGAGATAAAATCAGGCTCCACTGACAGGGCCTGTAACTCACTGATGTGTCCGGCAGAAGTAATGGCTACCAAGAACACAGTTTTCCAAGTCAAGTACTTAAGCTCTGCAGAGGACAAAGGCTCAAAAGGGGGTTGCATAAGCTGAGCAATGCAAACATTTAGGTCCCAAGCAGAAGCAGGGTCCCTGAAGGGAGGACTGGTGTGCAACAATTCCTTGAAGAATTTACAAAATACAGGATGAGCTGAAAGAGAAGAGGGCTTACCTACTGACAAAAAAGCAGAAACAGCTGCTAAATGTACTTTGAGTGTAGCTGGTCTGAGCCCCTAGCTATTGAGATGAACCTTATCGTCCAGAACTGTAGGCAACCCAGCAGACTCTGGAGAAATATGCTTACCAGAGCACCAAATAGTGAACCTTTTCCATTTGGAGTTGTAAGTCTTTCTCGTGGAAGGCTTTCGAGAAGCCTTTAGAATATCCAGAACACCTTGAGAGAGATGCAAATCAGCAAACTCTAACTCTTCAAGAGCCAGGCCTTGAGATAGAGAGATTTGAGATTTGAATACCAAACTCTCCCCTGAGAGGATGTCAACAGGTTATAATTCCTCGGAAGAGACAGGAGAAGGTGGACCTGCTAAGGACAGCAACAGTGGGTACCAGGGCTGTCTGGCCCAGTCTGGAGCAATCAGAATCACTTTGCAGGGTTGAGACCTGATTTTGACTAGTACCTTGAACAGGAGAGGGAAGGGGGGGGGGAGCATACAAAAACTTCCCTTCCCTATTGAGAATGAGAACTAGAGCATCCAGGGGGACTGAGCCCAATACTGGGGGTCTGCAGCAAAAAAGGGTGAGTTGGTGATTGTCTGGGGCTGCAAAAGATCTATCTGTGGAGTGCCCCATCTGGAGAAAATCACCTTCAAAACTAGGGGATTTAGGGACCATTCATGATGGCCCTGAGATATCCTGCTGAGAGCATCTGCCAGGACATTGCCCTTCCGAGAGGTGCACTGCTATTAGAGAGGTTTGCAGAGAATAGGCCAGAGACCACAACTTCATTGCTTCTGTGCACAAGGCCGTAGACCGAGTGCCCCTTTGCTTGTTGATGTACCACATTGGGGTGGTACTGTCTGTTCTGATCTGGACTACTTTGTTCTGAACAGACTTGGAAAAAACTTGCAGTGCCAGAAACACTGCTCTGAGTTCCAAGAGACTGATGTGAAGCAGATTCTTGAGGTGACCACAGCCCTTGGGTGGTCAGATCCCCCAAGTGGGCTCCCAGCCCAAGAGGGAGGCATCTGTGGTAAGGATTAGAGAATGAGATTGAGTGACAAAAGGAACCCCTTGCTCTTACATTGTCCTGATCCTGCCACCATTGCAAAGCCTGGATCAGGTTCAAGTCACTGGGACTAGTTTGGTCAAAAGAACCTTTCTCTGGGACCAGAGAGGCTCTTAGTGGAACTGAACGTCCCTCATCTGAGATCTTGCTCCTGACCCTGCCGAGGATGCCATGTGGCCCAGGAGCTGCAGAAAGTGCCTTGTTGGTCGAGACACCTGAAGGGTGAACAAAGAGGCCAGTTTCATAAGGGTCCTTGCCCTTTCCAGGGGAAGGAAGGCTCTTGCCCTTATTGTATCCAGTTCTGCCCCTATAAAGGTGAGGAGCTGTAATGGCTCGAGAACTGACTTTGAAAGATTTAGGAGGAATCCTAGGGAAGTGAGTAATCGCTGAGTTATCTGGAGATGTGACTTGGTCTGAGACTGACCCACTATGAGCCAGTCGTCCAGGTATGGAAAAATGGAAATCTTTTTTCTCCTTTGAAAAGCAACCACTACTGCCAGGCATTTTGTGAACACCCTTGGGGCTGATGTTAGGCCAAAGGGCATTGCTCTGAATTGATAGTGGCCTGAGGGCAACTCAAACCTGAGGTACTTTCTGTGGGAGCACCTGATGGGAATGTGAAAATAGGCATCCTTGAGGTCCAGGGAGACTAGCCAGTCCCCTGGCCTTAGAGAGGGTAGAATTATTCCCAGAGTCACAATTTTGAATTTTGGCTTTAAAAGGTGCTTGCCTAAATATCTTAGATCCAGGATGGGCCGCCATTCTCCTGTCTTTTTGGGGGTTAGGAGTCACCTGGAGTACAATTCTTTCCCCTGTGTAAGGGTAGAACCCTTTATGGCTCTGAGAGCTAAGGGGGAGAAACCTCTGCCTCTAGGGCAAGGGCCCTGAAGGATTTAGGCAGGAAAGGATCTGGTTCTCATCTTGGGAAATTCTTTTGAAGCTGAGAACCAGTCCCTGGCTTACTACTTCCAGGACCCACTTATCTGATGTTAAAGACTTCCAGTCCTGGACAAAGTAAGCCAGCCTGCCCCCTACAGGTAGTGGAGAATCGGCCTGGGCAGACCCATCAGGGTGCCTGCTTGGCACGGGCTTTAGGCTGAGGAGTGGGAGCAGGCCTGCTCATACCCAGTCTGCCTCTCCCTCTAAAGAACCCCCTCTGAGCAAAGGCAGAAGAGGAGGCCTGGGCTTGGTGAAAAGGCCTGCCCATGCCCCTGGAATGCTGCCTCTGGGGAGTGGCTTGCCTTTCTTTGGCCTGAGCACTCCTGTAGGTGGTCCTGTACTCGTCCATTTTCTTCATGTAGTTCTCTGTCTGCTCCCCAAACAGAGAATTACCAATGACAGGAAAATCCATGGCCTTAGTCTGGGTATCCTGTGACAGGCTAGTACATCTGAGCCAAGTCATCCTACGAAGGGCCACAGATGTAGCCATGACTCTAGATGAAACATCATTGGAGTCCACAGCAGCATGAAATTGCACCTTGGATGCCTCAATGCCATCCGCAGCCACCCGCTCCAGCTCCTTGGCAAGCTGGTCAGGGACCTGTTTAGCTAGAGCCATCACCTTGTCCCACCTGGACTTCTGGTATCTAGCTGTGTAGGCCACATAATTAACCTGCCTGAGTCCCAAAGATGCTGCCATGTACTGTTTCTTTGCCATGGCATCAATCCTCCTGGAGTCCTTATCTTGGGGGGGGGCTGGAAGCCAAGGGTATATTTGTTTTATCACAGGCAGAAGCCTGCACTACCCCAACATGGCTGCATTGCTGGGAAAGGAACTCCGTATCTGAGCCTGAAAGAGTATACCTCTTGTCCATTCTTCTGTCAGCAGGAGGTATGGAATTAGGAGTTTTTAGAATGTTAAATGTCTGTTTCCCAAAAGACTTATGGAGGGGAACAGACAAATCTCCCTGACTCTGGGATGTCCATCATCTCAATGTAATCAGGCTTCTCCTGATCCTCTACTGCTTCTTCCATAGGAAGCTGGAGGGTTTCAGCCACTTTTTTGTAAAACATAAAGTGGGAAGGGGACTCGGAAAGCCTAGGAGGAGAAACACCTGAAGGTCTGTCTGGGGAGATGTCCGGGTCAATGGGCACATCCAGACTTTCATAATCACCATCACTATCTTCATACTCTCCTCCCTCCTCCCTCCGGTTCATAAAATTCTTCTAAATTATAATCCGAATGGGGAACCGACTGAACCATGACTCTAACCGATGGTGCCGGTACAGTCGGAACTGAAGTTAGCGATTGAACAATCCTTATTGCTTTGGCTATTTCATCAGCGGTCAGAGAAAGAACTTGTGGACCCGAACCGGCTGACTTATCCCTTCTTTTTCTTTTAACCGGAACCAATATCTCAGAGTCGGTTCTCCTTTTGCCCGAAGAAGTTTCACCCTGGTCGAGTGGCACCTTCTGGTTCGGTCGAACCAAACCGGGCTGGCCATCCGGGTCAGCGACTTCTTGGCCTCCTTTCCCTCAGTCTACCTACCTCTTATCCAGGGTAGCTTTGGGAAAACTTTGCAAATCTGGCAGTCTGAATCGAGGTGGTCAAGACCCCAGACAATAAACACAGTGGTGGTGTGGGATCAGCCTTAGCAAAGGCTTCCCACACACTGATGTTTTGAAACCCAGTGGGCCGTTTTTTTCTTGGGTTTCTCAGACATGGCCAATCCTAACCAAACTTACCCTTTTTTTGGCAATCCGCCAGGCAAGACACCCCTATCTGTTCCTGACTGTGTTACGGGTCTTGGAAAAAAACGTAATGAACTACGTTTTTTTTTTTTTGTTTTTTTTATAGAACCGATACGGACCGGTTACCACAATCTAATAAATCAGAAAAAACTTTTTCACAAACCTGATCGGTTCAAACCGAACCGATCCAATGTTTACAAGTTCCACACAGAAAACTAATATAGAAACCTATCTAGTACTCACGGTATCACAGACAGAGACTTAACCGACAGGTTAGATTGTAGAAATTCAGTTGAAACCGAGAGAAAAAAAACGACACTTTAACCGACTTTTTTGAACCAAGCGAAGGAGAAAGCTCCAGAGCGACTGTTCAGTGAGGCGGAGTAAAGAATCTGGCGGTTGGGGTTCAAACAACAGCAGACAGAGGCTCAACCAAGCTCGAGTTCAGCATTCCATGCCTTACATGGAAAGTTAACTCTTTCCTCTCCAGGGCAGTTCAAAGGTTGGAGATCACTGCAAATAGTCAGAATACAGCAAGACTTCATGTTGTTTGAACAACTACTGTCAGGCACTTTGTGAAGACCCTTGGGGCTGATGTTAGGCCAAAGGGCATTGCTCTGAATTGATAGTGGCCTGAGGGCAACTCAAACCTGTGGGAGCACCTGATGGGAATGTGAAAGCAGGCATCTTTGAGGTCCAGGGAGGCTAGCCAGTCCCCTGGCCTTAGAGAGGGAAGGATAATTCCCAGAGTCACCATTTTGAACTTTGGCTTTAAAAGGTGTATGTTCAGATATCTTAGGTCCAGGATGGGCCACCATTCTCCTGTCTTTTTTGGGGTTAGGAAGTACCTGGAGTACAATCCTTTGCCCTTGTGTAGGGTGGGAACCCTCTCTATAGCTCTGAGAGCTAGGAGAGAAGAAACCTCTGCCTCTAGGGCAAGGATCACTGAGAGATTTGTAGGTGGAAAGGATCTGGTTCTCATCTTGGGAAATTTTTTTAAGCCGAGAACCAGTCCCTGGCTTACTACTTCCAGGACCCACTTGTCTGATGTTAGAGACTTCCAGTCCTGGACAAAGTAAGCAAGCCTGCCCCCTACTGGTATGGGAGAATCGGCCCGGGCAGACTCATCAGGGTGTCTGCTTGGCAGGGCTTTAGGCTGAGGGGTGGATGCAAGCTTGCTCATCCCCCGTCTGCCTCTCCCTCTAAAGAACCCCCTCTGTGAAAAAGAGGAGGAGGCCTGAGATTGGTAAAAAGGCCTTTGGAAAGGCCTGCCCCTGCCCCTGGACTGCTGCCTTTGAGGAGTTGCTTGCCTTTCTTTGGCCTGAGCACTCCTGTAAGTGGTCCTGTACTCATCCATATTTTTCATGTAGTTCTCTGTCTGCTCCCCAAACAAAGAATTACCAACTACAGGAAAATCCATGGCCTTAGCCTGGGTATCCTGTGAGAGGCTAGTACATCTGAGCCAAGCCATTCTCCGAAGAGCCACAGATGTAGCCTGGACTCTTGATGATACATCATTGGAGTCCACAGCAGCATGGAATTGCACCTTGGATGCCTCAATCCCATCTGCAGCCACCTGCTCCAGCTCCCTGGCAAGCTGGGCGGGAGCCTGTTTAGCTAGTGCCAGTACAGTGTCCCACCTGGACTTCTGGTACCTGGCTGTATAGGCCATATAGTTAGCCTGGCTGAGTCCCAAAGATGCAGCCATGTATTGTTTCTTTGCCATGGCATCAATCTTCCTGGAGTCCTTGTCTGGTGGGTGTGATGCCAAGGAATGTTTGCCTTATCACAGGCAGCAGCCTGTACAACTCAACATGGCTGCACTGCTGAAAAGGAACCCGTGGCTGAGCCTGGAGAGAGTGTACCTCTTGCATCCATTCTGTCTGTCCACAGGAGGTACAGAATTAGGAGACTTAGAATTTTTGTGTCTGTTTCCCAAAGGATTTGTGAAGGGGAACAGACAGTCTCTTGGACTCTGGGATGTCCATCATCTCAACATAATCAGGCTCTTCCTGATCCTCTACTGCTTCCTCCACAGGAAGCTGGAGTGTCTCCGCCACCTTTCTGTAGAACATGTAGTGTTAACGGGACTCAGAAAGCCTAGGAAGAAAAACACCTGAAGGTCGGTCTGGGGAGATGTCCAGATCAATAGGCACATCCAGACTTTCACCATCACCATAACCATCCTCATACCCTCCCTCCTCCTCAAACTCCGGTTCATAAAATTCTTCCAAAGTATAATCTGGAACCGGGGGAACTGACCGAACCGAGCCCCTGCCAGATGGTGCCGGTTCGGTCAGAACCAAACTAAGCGATTGCACAATCCTAATCACTTTGGCTATCTCATCGGCAGTGGGGTATGAGATTCTCGATCCGAACGGTCGATTCGCCTTTTCATTTCTTTTGTCAGAACCGACTGAATCGGCTCTTGCCCGGCTAGTATTGCCCTGGTCAGAGGGCACCCTTCTGGTTCGGTCGGAACCGAACCGTCTGGCCATCCGGGTCAGCAGACTTCTCAGCCTCCCTTTCCCTCAGTCTACCTAATCTATTCCAGGGTAGATTTGGGAAAATTCTCGCAAATTTAGCAGTCTGAATCGAGGTGGTCAAACTGCAGACAATAAACACAGGTGGTGTGGGGATCAGCCTTAGCAAAGAAATCCCCACACACACTACAGTGCTGAAACCCAGTGGGCCTGGTTTTTTTCTTGGGTTTCTCAGATATGACCAACCGAACCAAAAACTTGCCCTTTTTTCAGCAATCCACCAGGCAAGACTCCCCTATCGGTTCCTGACCGTGTCACGTGTCTTGGGAAAAAAAAAAAAACAATTAAAACCCGTTTTTTGTGTCGGGCCATGTACACACAGAGTACCACCAGAGGGCGGCGGGAGCAGGGGAGTGCGCTCCTGTCTAGCTGCGTGCTCCTTACCTCTCTTGTGCTCGGACCCTGGTGGGTCCAGGAGTGGGGTGGATGCGGCTGGACTTCGGGGGGGGGGGAGGCCTCCCATCTGGGCTGAGGAAGGCCAAACCTTCCATCAAATCATTCGAATTCCTTTCAAATCATTAGAGATCTCAGGGAAGTCTGAGGCTCTGCTATATACGCCACCTATCCCACTTACCTTTTCCCTGCAGGTACCATTGGTACCTAAGGCCCAGAGTAAATAAGGGCCACAACGGTAGGATCACATCCCTACCCCCAGATCGGGGCTTTGCCCGGATCAGTGGAAGTGCCAGTTGTTCAGTCTATGTTTAAGTGATCATGTTGGTCACATGGTGGTTTTTGACACCTCTGTTATTTATTAGTCTATATTTGTTGTTCTGTTGGTATTGTAACATATGTCAAAAAGTCATCAGGCTCACTCTACATCAAGTACAGTCACAAGCCTTGCATGGGTTTAAAGAGATGCCTTGCAGGGGGACCGGGCAGCCAGGTAACAAGTACTATAACAACCCGCTGGGATGCATGCCCCTAGGTTGAAGTTATTGTCCCTGAACATCAATGGCCTTGCCTCTCCCATTAAAAGATCCAAGGCCCTAGCCTACATCAGAAGCTCTAAATCGGACATACTTTTTCTCGAAGAAACGCATATGAATTCCACTGAGCATGCTAAACTAGCTAAGCTAAGCAGAGGGGAGGTCTACCATTCCTCCTGTAAAGACGGCAGACGAAGAGGAGTGGCCATTATCATACCCCCACACACTCCATTTCAGATGGACTCTACCTGGTCCGACACAGAAGGCCGGCTGACCATTGCCCTAGGAAAACTTAACGACGAAGAGGTAACTCTCGTAAATGTTTACCTCCCGTCGGGCATCACTGTCTCACAACTGAGGCCATTACTAGACAAGATAGTCCAGAAGACTAGGGGTATTCTTTTAATGGCGGGTTGATTTTAATCTGACCACGGATCCCCGGATTGACTTCTCCAGTAGGAGACCTCAGAAACAAACAACCACCCAAAAGTTCTTCAGCAAATTCGTATCGGAAGTGGGTTGGTGTGGCGTATGGCGGAAACTACACCTGCAGACAAGAAACTACTCTTATTACTCCTCAGTACATCGTACCTACTCCCGTATAGATCATGCATATACCCAAATAGAAAATCTGGGCTCCATACATGATGCCCAATTAGGAGATATCTCTATCTCGGACCACGCCCCCTTGTTTACTTACTGGGACCTAGGCCTACAACCTAGAAATATGCAATGGAGGTTAAACCCATACCACTTACGGTCAAAAAAGTTTTGCGAGTTCCTCTCGGAGAGAGTCACCGAAATCCTAACGGATAACCCCTCTTCTGATTCGACCCAGTCGGTGCACTGGGATACGAACAAAGCAGTCCTCAGAGGACACATAATTAAATACACAGTGGAATTGGGGAGGCAGCGCAAAGTGCATAGGGCCAAATTAGAAGACACACTCCACTTTCTTCAAATGGTGCATCAACAGGGAGACGAATCAATTCTTCCCCAGTTACAACAAACCAAACAGGAGCTGGATAAACTGCCTCAACAACAGACTGAAATTGTCCTAACCTTCTTGAGGCAACGATTTTATGAGGTTGGACCACGAGCTACACGTCTGCTTGTGTACCAAGTACGCAGACAGAAGAAGGGTGCAACGATCGCATCCATAAGGCACCCCCTTAGGGGGCCAGCCACTCTCCAAAACACATGACATCGCGGATACTTTTACTACGTTCAATCGGGCCCTCTACACCCCTGAGACTACCACCCCCGGCTCGGCTGATGGATTACCTAAGCTCAACCACCCTCCCAACACTCACAGAGACACACAGGGATTCCCTGGTTGAACCAATTAGGGAGTTAGAGGTGATGCAGGTAATAGCCAACGCTAAATTGCTGAAAGCCCTGGGGCCAGATGGTTATGGCGCAGAGTTTTACAAGGCCACTAGAACCCAGATCACCCCTGTACTCCTCCAAGTCTTTAACTCTGTGCTGGAGGAGGAGTCCCCACTCCAGTCTTGGTCCTATGCAACCATTTCTGTGATACCTAAGCCTGGGAAGAATCCCCAAAATTGTGCCTCCTATAGACCTACATCAGTACTTAACCAAGACTATAAATTATTTATGAGTATACTGGTGCACCACCTGGATCAGGTTCTCCCCTTGTTAATACACAAAGACCAAATGGGGTTTGTGAGGTCCCGCACCACTACTGATAATATCAAGCGCTCTCTACACATGGTGAACCAGATGCAAAAGTCTAAGAGACCCAACAGTTCTAATAAGCCTAGACGCAGAAAAGGCCTTTGACAGAGTGGCCTGGTCTTTTTTGTACTTAACTCTAAACAAGTTTGGATTTCCCCCCACCTTCATTCAAATCCTTCAGAATATATACTCCACCCCCCCAGGCATGCGTGAAGGTGAATAGGCATCACTCTAGTTATTTCCAGCTCCAAAGGGGAACCCAACAAGGGTGCCCTTTATCACCTCCGCTGTTTGCCGTAGTCATTGAACCCATTAGCATAGCAAATCCGGGAATCCCAGCAGGTTGAGGGGATTAAGATAGGCGATATGGAACATCGCCTTGCCCTATGTGTGGACGACATTGTTTTATACCTCCAGAACCCTGATTGATCGATTCCTGCAGTAAGACAAATCTTGGACTCCTATAGCTCGGTATCAGGATACAAGCTTAACTTGACTAAAATGGAAATTCTCACTTTCCAGTACGTACCTACACAGAGCACCCAAGACACCCTGCCAGGCAGATGGAACCTGCAGAAACTGAAATATCCGGCCATACACATACCTCAAAAGGCCACAAAGTACTATAAACAAAACTATGTACCATTTATTACACAACTAAAACAGGACCTACAGGCCTGGGCAACCTTGCCCCTCAGCCTCTTGAAAAGAGTAGACAATCAGAATGATAACCCTCCCGAGGGCTTTATACCTATTTCAAAACATCCCTCTATACGTACCATTAAAAACTTTCCAAGATATAAACCGCCTAATAGTGAAATTTATATGGACTAATCAGAAACCCCGGGTCCGCCTAAAGATACTCACCCTCCCATGTCAAGTCGGAGGCTTAGCACTCCCCGACCTAAAGCTTTACCAACAGGCGATAGATAACCTTTGTCCATATAATGGCCCGACAGATTAGAACCTCCACCCCACACTGGCTAGAAATAGAAAAAACACTACTAAATGACCAGGCCCTTTTACGGGCCATGTATCACCAGGAAACGGGGGAAAGAACTCAACAGATCTCCAATTATTGGTTAGCGGATCAGTTTAAGAATTTGTGCTCGCTTAAAAATTCCGAACAACTGTTACCATATCAAGCGCCTATCTGCCCAATCTCTAGCCTAACTGACTGCCCTCCTAACAATATAGACAATGGTTTCCTAAAATGGGAAAGGCATGGGTTAAAATATCTGCTGCAAACAGTGACACAAGGAAGTATCCGGACCTATGCGGAGATCAAAAAAAAACTCCATTTACCACATAAGGACTTCTACTGCTATCTCCAACTGCGACACTATGTGGAAAATCTTCCACGATCTCTGTGGAACCCGGAGAGCTATCTGGCACTGATTCAATGTCAAATTCAACTAAACAATACAAGGAAGCAAGACCACTTGATATCACTGTACTACCAAACCCTTAACTCACAAAGGGAAGCCCTCACTAAGGATATCTGCACACAATGGTTCCGGGAAACAGGGCATCAACTTTCTTTGGAGGACTGGAGACAGGCGTGCAGCTACTCTGCCCGGGTCACTAGCTCACACCAGTGGCGTGAATACGCATGGAAGGTTTTGGTCCGCTACTTTAGATCCCCAGTGGTCACAGGCCACTATTCCCCAAATAATACAGCAGAGTGCTGGAGGCTGTGTGGAGAACCACAAGCGACCCTGACTCACATTATGTGGGCTTGCCCGGTACTCAAAGCATTCTTCACACAACTCGAAGTCCAGTTACAAGAATTCATAGACCCACAACTCCAATTGTCGTTAGAGATGTTTTTATTCCTTACCTTCCCTAAGCCACACAGAGGCCCCAACACTAGATACCTGCTTTCTCTGCTTCTAACGGCGGCAAAGAAAGCAATTACTAGACAGTGACTAACTACAAGAATCCCTTCAATACAGGACTGATTCTAGAACTCTGAGCTGAGTGGCTGTGTTTGAGAAGAGCTCCCAAAGCTAAGTGCTTTTTGATATAATTTTCAGTTTAAAAATTGTTTTGTTTTATGTAAATTTAGGTGATTGTGAAAGACAACCCTGTAGACTTCAGGAAGATATAAAATTTGTGCGGTAGATATTCGTTGGAAGTCAGAAGGATCAACACATTTATTTAGTGTGATCTTTCTACTCTGATGTGGTTTATTTTAATACTATTTTAATACTATAGTTTAAACCCTTTCTGAATGTGCCTTTGGTGGTGCTGATATTGAGAACTAAGTGTCATTTGTGGGTATCCTGTCTGTTTTGTAGGTACTTTATTCTCTGTTAAACAACTGAGTATACCTATTGCCTAATACTTTATAGTAGATTGTATCTTTTGCTCAGTCTCTAATTTTTCTTCTTTTCCAATGTTTTAGAACTGTTTAGTTATTGTGGCAGAGGTGTGGTACTGTTCTTCTTGTAGTTCAAGGGCTTTTGGAACTCTGATTTCTATTGGTTTAAACAATAATTACATTTTTCTTTTCTATTTTAAAAAGCTACATCAACTTGGTATGTTGTCACCTGTTTGTTGTTGCTAAGAAAGCAGATGTTTTTGCATTGTGCCTGATTCTGTGATAGAATCTGTATTAGTAGAAGGTAGATTATTGTGCTTGTAGTTACCTTTGATTGTAAGGATAAAGAGCTTAGATAGAAGTGTATGTATTTTCAAATATTACAGGGGAACAGTGGCAGGATTTTTAGGACAGTAAATTAATAAAAAGGAACTAGAAGAGCTTCAGTAGCAGACAAGTAGTGGAATTGCAGTATAATGTGGGAGTGAGGCAATGCAGTGGCTGTGGGGCAGCCTATTCAGGCAGACCTTCTGGACACTGAGGTGCTGCCCTATCTGCATACATCTATCTGGACTGCGGGATGAGGTAGCCAGACTCAGAGCGGAAGTAAACTGGATCAGGAGTACCATCACCCCCATCCAGGGACTACCCAGTCCAATGCAACTGCCTCAAAGTATGCCGAGAACGAGGAGCACTTGGATGACAGTGGGCTCAGGGAGGGTTAGAGCAGTCAGACAGAGGCACATCCCAGATCCTATTCCACTCAAGAACTCATATGCCACACTGGCAAACGAGGACAACCAAATACAGGTACCCAGAGAAGTGGAAGGAAAGGATGTGGAGGTTAGCCAAGGAGGTGACCTCAGCGGGAAAAGCAGTGGACCCCAGAGGAGGAGGAAGCGAATCCTGGTGGGGGACTCCATCATAAGAGGGATCCAGCTAGGAACACAGGAGGGGGAGGACAGGGAGGTGAGGTGCCTACCAGGTGCCACGGCATGGAGGGATGGAAGGAAGATCCTGAGGATCACTGGGAAGGCAAGACGGAGGGTGAGCTGGATGTCATTATCCACCTAGGTACTAATGACCTGGCAAATGGGGAGCCAAAGGACGTCTGGAAGAGTTTAGGAACTGGGAGGGTCTCTAGCAAGTAGCTACTCTGTCACTTTCTCAGAAGTACCACCTAGGGAGGCAAGGAGAGCATAGAGTGCATGCACCAGGAACTTTAACTCATGGTTGAAGAACTGGTGCTGTGGAGGAAGGGTTTGATTCATTGGTGGCTGGGGACCCACCTGGAGGGATGGAGGTTTGTTCAAGCCTGACGGCCTGCATCCATCCTGGAGGGGAATCCAAGCACTCAATGATAAGTTTAAATGCTACATTGACAAGCATTTAAACTAGCAAAGGGGGGTGGCAGGCCAGCAAGGAGGGTACCTACTTGCTCACCCCCCACAGCTAGCAGTGGAACCAGTGAACCAGAGGAGTGGCTATCTCTGCAAAGCAGTGTGCAAAAGATGGAGATTAGTGCCCAAGAGGTGGATAAGCAGAAAAGGGGCAAAATTCAGCAGACGGGCAGACAGCAAGGAGAACCAGGGATAAATGACAACCAAGGAAGGGGCTGGAGTAGAACAGTGAGACAGTCTAGGAGGTCAAATCATGGAAAGCCATGTGTGCAAATGCCAGGAGCCTTAGCAACAAGATGGAAGATCTGGAGGCTGTCATGGTGCAGTCAGACTCGACATTGTGGCAATCACTGAAACCTGTGTAATGATAACCACGACTGGGAGATGGCACATACCTGGCTACAACATATTCAGAAGAGACAGAGCAGGCAGGAAGGGAGGAGGAGCGGCACTCTATATGAAAAATGACATAAGGGCCACAGAGATCCAGGAGGAACAAAATGGGGGAGAGATACTGTGGGTTAAGCTGGAAAGGAAAATGGGGACAGCCATCCGCACAGGTGTGGTCTATAGACCACCAGCCCAGGAGGAAGAAACAGATAGGAGTTGATGCTAGCCATCCAAAGGATGGCAGACAAGGGTGAGGTAGTACTGGTTGGACACTCAATATTCCAGACGGGACTGGAGCATTCCAGCAGCAGCATCAACTAGGAGCAGATTTATCCTGGACTCCTTCAGGGTGCCTTCTCAACAACTGGTCAGGAACCAACTCGGCAGAAGGCAATACTGGACCTTGTGCTCACAAACAGGGACAGTGTGATGGGGTAACAGTGGGGAGCACTGGGAAACAGTGACCACCAGTCATTGTGGTTTGAAATCACAGAAAGAGCAGAACCAAACCACACAAAACACGATCCTGGATTTTAGGGGGCAGACTTTGGGAAATGGGAGATACTTGAAAGAGGGCATTAAGGGAATGGGACAGAATCAGGGTTGAGGAACAGTGGGCAGTATTAAATGGGGATTACAAGAACAACAGAATTATGTATTAAGCAGGTTAGCAAGAGGAAAGGAAGAGGAGACCATTATGGTTTTCCAAAGAGGTACCAAAGAAAGTGAAAGCCAAAAAGATTGCATCTAGGCAATACAAAAGACACAGGCAGAAGGGATAGGGAGAAGTACCAGGAGAAGCAAAGGGAGGCAGGGAGGTCAGTAAGGGAAGCCAAAGCTCAGACAGAAGAACACATTGTAAAATCAGTGGGTAGAGGGACAAAACCTTTACAGGTACATAAGGAAAAAAGAAAGACAAAGGGAGGGATAGTGAGACTGAAGGGGAGGATGGGGCGTGGAGGATGACAACAGTAAAGCTGACATAGTGAACAGGTATTTCTGCTCGGTCTTTACTGAGGAAGAGGAGGGTAATGGATCTGAAGGGAGTACAAGGGGTGAGAATGGTGCAGAAATGGACACAAGTCCCTTTACATGAGAAAGGTCCTGAAGGAACTGGAAGTAATAAGAGTTGATAAAGCAATGGGGCCAGATGGGGTGCACCCCAGGGTCCTTAAAGAACTAAGAGAGGTGGTGGCTGAACCTCTGGCTATCCTGTTTAGCTGATCACTGGAAACAGGGGAGGTACCCAAAGACTGGAGGACAGCAGATGTAGTCCCCTTATACAAAAGTGGGAACAAAGAGGAAGCAGGGAACTACAGACCAGTCAGCCTCACCTCGGTAGTGGGGAAGATCATGGAAGCACTACTGAAGGAGAGATTGATGGAACATCTGGTTGTCAATGGACTACAGGACCCAAGGCAGCATGGTTTCACCAGGGGGAGATCATGTCAAACCAACCTCATTGAATTTTTTGACTGGGTGACTAGGGAGGTGGATCAGGGGAGGGCAATGGACATGGCCTATCTGGACTTCAGCAAGGCCTTTGACACTGTGCCACATAGAAGACTATTACATAAACTGGGGAATATGGGTGTAGGCAGGACAGTAGTGTGGTGGGTAAGTAACTGGCTGGGTGGCAGGACACAGAGGGTGGTGGTAAATGGCTGTCACCCACAGAGGGAAGAGTGACCAGTGGGCTACCACAGGGATCAGTGCTGGGACCGGTCTTATTCAACATCTTCATCAGTGACATGGCGCAGGACCTAGAAGGTAGAATTTCACTGTTCGCTGATGACACAAAGCTCTGTAACAGAGTAGACACACCAGAGGGTGTAGACAGAATGAGAAGTGACCTGCAGAAACTTGAAGAATGGTCAGGGGTTTGGCAGTTGAAATTCAATGCAAAGAAGTGCAAGATAATGCATATGGGGCACAAAAACCCTGGCACAATATGTCAGTTGGGGGGTGAGGATATAGCATGCACCAAGCAGGAAAGGGATCTTGGGGTTATCATCTCTGATGACCTCAAGGTAGGGAAACAGTGTGACAAGGCAGCAGGTAAAGCAAATAGGATGCTGGGATGTATAGGCAGGGGCATTACCAGCAGGAAAAGGGAGGTCATAATTCGCTTATACAAGACACTAGTGAGGCTCCCACCTGGAGTACAGTGTACAGTTCTGAGACCTTACCACGTAAGGACATAGACAGGGTAGAGAAGGTTCAGAGGAGGGCAACAAAGATGGTGCATGGATTGCATCACAAGTCCTATGAAGACAGGTTGAAGGAACTGAACATGTACTCCCTGGAGGAGAGGAGGGAGAGAGGGGATATGATAGAGACATACAAGTATCTTACAGGGAGGAACAGGGTGCAGGAAAACACTATTTTTAAGCGATAAAGATGTTCCAGGACTAGAGGGCATGGGATGAAGTTGGAGGGAGTACGATTCAGAGGAAACATGAGGAAGAATTTCTTCACAGAATGGGTGGTGGACAAGTGGAACACCCTGCCAGAGGAAGTGGTGGGGGCTGAAACAGTCATGGGATTTAAGAATGCATGGGATAGACATAAAGGAATTCTGGAGGTCAGGGGTAAGGTGCAACAGACTTCTAGGAAAACAAACTGAACTTACAAGCTCAAATGGGCAGACTGGGTGGGCCATAGGCCCTTATCTGCCGACACTGTCTATGTATCTATGGGCAATTGCAGGATACAAGCAGTGGGAGGCGCAGTTTGGACTTAAAGAGGCTGAGTGTTGGAGCAGTCACTATGACTGGTGGGATATCACGAAACAGATCTACAACATAGCCTAAATGAACAGGGAGAGAAATTCACTACCAGATGGACCTGCTGGCAGATATACTGCATGCTAAAAGACCTTACCTTCTTTCCCAAAGGAACCACAGCTTAGATACTTACTGGGGATCGTGAACAGAGTTAACGGAGACTTTGGCTCCAAGGACCCAAACCTGGCTCCCCTGCTCCCTCGCGAGGTAGAGGCCCACGCATAATTCTGCCAGCTGAAGCAGCTCGGGCAAGGTGGGATTTGGGAAGTGACTGTGACTTCGATGCAGGAGACATATAAAAGCATACTGACTACTGTTGCCAGATTGTAACTCGGAACGGGAGTTAACGTAAACACTAGCACTATAATTTAACCTACCCCCTTCTCTCTTTCCAGGGAAGCTAACTATTGAAACATGGCTGGGTGTCTTCGCCTTCAAATGACCCACCTAATGACAGATAAGACACTGGCTCCTGAAGAGCCAGGACGCCCTATTGGGGTGCCACCAATATCAGGATCAATCCATAAAACACCCACTGTATCCCAAGCTTTAAATGTTAACCTTAAATGTTAACCTCCCGGATTTGGGGGTTGAAGGCCTGGTCCGGTACCCCAGCTATGAAACTGCAAAGCTGAGTAGTGCATAACAGTTTGTATGAATTTCATACTGTTTTTATAGATTGACTGTACAATATGGAAAGCTATGAATGTTTTTAAATACGTGAACATTGATGATTTACATGTATATAAGTTGAAAACTTAATAAAAAGAAGAATTTATAAAAAAAAATCTGTTTTATTTTTGGAAGCACAAGTTTTTACCTCAAAATGATCGGTTCAGCCGAACCAATCCACAGTTTACAAGTTCCACACAGAAAACAGCACAAAAACCTATCTAGTACTCACGGTACCACAGACAGAGACTTGTACCGACTATGTGGAAACAACACTTCGGTAGAAACCGACCGAAAACAGACACTTCAACTGATTTTTGAACCCAGCAGCAGGAGAAATCTCCAGAGTGACTGTTCAGTGAGGTGGAGTTAAGAATTTGACAGTTGCAGTTTAAACAACAACAGACAGGGGGCTTCAACTGAGCTCGTGATGAACATTCTATGCAAGGCGTAGAAAAGTTAACCCTTTGTTCTCCTCGGCAGTTGAAAGGCAGGACCTAACTGCAATAGTCAGAATACAGCAAGATTTCATGTTATTTGAACCACACCCTGGATCACGGCAAAGGTCAATATATACGAACATACAACAAAGCCAGTAGAACAAGGTCATATGGTCTATCGAGTCAGCTTGTACTGCCAACTCCTCAGTGTCAGCTAATGACCCTGCCACCCCCAATCCTCCTTCTGTCCCCCCTAACCCTTATTTTCTCCCAACTCTGTCCCAGCATCTTTTGTTGCTGCCTACCATTTGCAGCGAAACCATCTCTCCCTCTCTTCCCCTCTCCTCCAGGGAGTAAATGTTCAGGGCCTCCAACCTCTCCTCATACAACCTATGCTGCTGGCCCATGATCATCTTAGTTGCCCTACTTTGGACCATCTGCAACAAGTTTACATCCTTTTTAAGGGATGGGCACCAGCATTGTATGCTGTATTCCAGATGTGGCATCAACAATGAGCTGCACATGGGCAGTATTACCCCCTACCTACTGCTGATCCCCCGGCAATACAGACCAACATTTTATGCCCTTGTGTGTGGGTGGGAAGCCAAAGGATAGTGAGGCGTTGGCTGGATAGCCTTGAAGGGTGACTATAAGTGCTTCTCAGAGGGGATAAAACAGAAACATTTTTCATAACGGGGAAAAAAAAAGATTACCTCTGTCTGATTTGGTGCTTTTGCCACTTTCTGATACTGTTGTCTTTTGGCTAGATCTGTTTTCTGAATGAGTGACACTCACTGTGAAGCTGAAAACACCAGGTTTAGGCTTTGATCCAAATATAGCTTCCATCTGGGGTTTCTCTGAAAAGCAGTGCTTCTTGTGATAGTGTTGATGGGCAGCTTCGAAATCACTAAAGTTCTTACCGCAGGTATGACACTTGACTACAAATGATTCTTTGGTGACCTGGGTTGCAGCGTGGCTTCCCCTAAGATGGTCATTCATGTCACTTTCACTCTGGGTCGTTACCTGGCACAGGCAGCAGCGGAACCACAACATTCCCTTTTTCAGAAGGTTCTTCTGACATTTGATGTAGTCATCTTTTTTTAATGTTTTATGAGAGTAGCTCTCTCGGCAACCACAGGAAAGCCTCGGACTCATCTCAGAGGATGTGGTGGCTTCAGCATTTTTATCTGGAGATTCATCATGGACTGCCACAAATACATACTCAGTCCCGTGAAAAGTTTCATAGTGGCTAAGAAAGTCTTGCTCAGCATCAAAATACAAATCCTCACAAAGTCCACAGAAAAATTTTAATCGTATGTTGCCCTCATGCTGATCTTGGCAGTGACGATAAAGCGTTTCAACTTTATGGAAGCGCCTTTTGCAGTGATCGCAGCTATATCTATGAAACTGGTGGCTTCCTAGTGACTTGCAATGCTCCTGCACAAGATTTTCTGACTCAAACATGTCTTCACATATTCTGCACTGCCATGTGCCCCTTGAAGTACTGCTTGTAGAAGCTGGGCTAGATTGATTAGACCCCACATCACGGTCCCTGCACTTTTCTGGTGTTTGCCTCAAAGACTTGGAAGACGATGGAGAAGTTTCATCTTCCTCGACTTCTTCCTCATAATAATAGCCATGTCCGCCATGGAACTCCAGCACATGGGACATAATGTAGTCTTTCCTTGGCATCTCAGTCTTACAAGCCTGACACCAGAACAGGTAATTTGTTAGATGTGCTCCTCCATGGAAGCGGCTCATGTGCAAACCGATCACTCCTGCATCATCAGCCAGTTTTCCGCATACCACACACTTGTAACAAATTCTGTTTGCTATCATAACATGCTTCTCCACTGCATTTTCAACAGAGAACTGCCGACCTACATTCACAGACCCACACCTTTTTAGATCCTCGGTTGCTAGCTTCTATCTTCTCTTGCTTTATGGTGACTCTGCTACTTTTTGCATCTGTAAGGCTGCATTCCTTTCTACGTTTTCGATTTGAATTCGGCTCTGCTTCAGAGTCATTCAGCTCAATAGATCTCTTCAGTAGAGAGCACTTAATTCTTGACTGATTTAAAATCAAGCGGAGGTCAGATGGGTTACTGTTGTTTTCATTAAAATGGGAAAATACCAAGATGGCCTCTTCCATCATGGTCACCATTTTTGTCTTATGCTGAGTCTGCTGCACGTGGGTATTAACTTGATTCTCACTCACAAACAGCGTCTTACAGTCCATGCAGTAAGCCTTTACAAAGAAGATCTCTGCAACTTGGGATATGCTCTTCTCAGAGATAGCCACAGGGCCAGCATTGCGACAGCGAGTTCTACAGAGAAACAAAAAAAAAGTGGTTAAAATGAAAGTTTTATTTTTCCTATGAATGAATAAAATACGCGCTAACCACTTTATTTTACAGAAAACAAACACTCAATCACTGCCAAGAATTCAGACAGACAAGAACTTTCATTTATATGATCAAAAACAAAGGTAAACATCAAAATGGATGCTTTGACAATAATACTATTTTAGATTTCGTACACGGATACTGGATGCAGTATTCCCCATTTTGGCAGGCAAAATTTATATTTTTTCTAGGGCCCACAAAGGATAATACTCAACGTAGGTTATCAGAGGACACTTCAACCTGGAAAAAATAGTCACCGATCCCCAAATTCTGGCTATTCACTACCATCTCACATGCCGTTCTTATGTACACTACATATGCATGATAATTTATAAGGGATCATTAGAACTGAAGAAAGGAAGCCTGGGTTAATTAGAGACCTGAAATGTGCTGTTAATTCCATGTGTGAGCCCAGCTGCCGATGGCAGGTTGTACACTTGACCTGGAAATGAACATCCTTGCAGAGAGAAACCAAAAGCTTCTTGGCATACGCTGGAAAAGCAAGAGGGGTCTCAGTCCCTTTCTCATCTAGAATGAATGAAAGAAAATAAATGAATTCAAGAACAATTAGATATGTTTGCAGTCTTGAAGTCCTTAGGGACAGATGGCCTGCTTGTATCACTGGAATATTTTGCGTAATACATGCATAACTGAATAACAGAAAGGAAAAAAAATATACCAGTTAAAGGAGAACTACTAGATTCTTACATTCCACTTTACTTGGATGCTTTACCTGCTGTTTTCAGACTTAGCCATCAATGTATTTGGATTTTCAGTCATACTAACCTGTGCACTGCCAAAACGTGCTTTATTAAACATCATGACATGAACAAAATATTTTATATTCTAAGACACAGTATAAGTGTGGCATTTAACTGTTTTCCACCATACTACAGGAAGATTCATTACTTACCAGGAACAGTAGATCTTTCAGAGAATCTACTCTGCAGAGTCACACATTTGAAATGGTAAGCCTCCGGCATCAAGATCACTTGGAAACTTTTTCCTAGCTGGGGCTGCCCACATTGACACAAGTTAATGCTGCCTATATAAAGCTGGTGGCCCTATACCACCTCCATTTCCTGCCAGAGACAAAATCAGATTTACATTGTACCAGCAGGAATGGGAGATCAGAACTCTGACCAGGCTGACAGGCAATGGGACAGTTCCAGAAAGAAAAAGCCCATATGGAACAGTGCTGAAAAGAAGTCAACTAAGCGCACAGAAACAGGAATGTCTTCTAGAGTACGAAACCTGAGACATAAACGGGGATTTGTGGAAGGGTGAGCTGTAGTTCTATGGAGGATATTGTCTCAAAGATCTACGATTTCTGGTAAGTAATTTATTTATTTATTAGCTTTTGGTTACCTGGTAAGTGTGTTAGGCAAAAGACCTGCCTATTTTCAAGCATGACCTGGGAGTGTACAACAATACAGTAGTCAAAATACAAAGGACAAGTCAGGCATTAGCACAGAAACACAGTACCATCACGCAGGGCAGACTTACAAGGGTACAGAGTAAAAAACACCAATGTGTGGGTGGGTAGCAACAAAACATCCAGGAGATAACATAGGGATCAGTACGAGTACTTAACAATGTTAGACATAGGGTGAGCAGAGGAATCCGACTGGAAATTAGGGGCAACTGCAGACACCAGAAGAGTTCAAGTAAGAAAAAAGTGCTTTTTTTGAAAGTGTGAAATGGGGAATACTTAATGTCAGTAGGAAGAGAGCTCCAGAATTTGGGAGCAAAGTGTGAGAAAGCTTGCTCACCCATTTTTGTAGAGCAGGGGAGCAGTCGAAGACCTAAGGAGATGAGCTGGGGTAATAGGTTGAAGCATAGCTGCACGCGCATCAGGATGCAGTGGATGTGACAAGGAATCAATAAGGTTACCCAGAGCGTAAGAGCGCATGCCACCAGCAGACAGCCAGATCAATGTAGAGTAGAGACAGCAGTGGTGGGTGAGCTGGGGAGCAGACAGGGTGAATCTGCAAATGTTGTTGTATGTGGTGTCCCATTTATGTAAATCTGCTACTTTGGACTGAGAGAAGACAGGAAGAGCATACGTCATCCACGGAAGCAAGACCCCCTGGGCTACAGAGACACAGGCAGAAACAGTGAGTGAGTGACGAACCATGTAAGTAGCTCCAATTTTAGAGTTGATGTGTTGACAAACCCCACTGATAAGTGAGGTGAAGTGGAGTTGAGGGTCAAGAGTCACCCCTAAATATTTGAAGGCCTTTGTGTTTGTTAGTACGGATCCGTCCGGGCACTGGACCCTTAGGTGATGGGATTCAGCACTGACCTTCCTTAGGGACCCAAAGAGCACAGCACGAGTTTTGGGTTGATTGAGAATTAATTGGTTAGAGGAGAGCCATGCCTGGATCTGACTGAAGAAGGATGATAAGTGCTCATTGATATCACTGATAGATGCAGAGGTGGTATAAAGTAGCAGGTCATCAGCATACAAGATAGATTTACAGTGGGTAGTGGAGGTCGGAATAGAGTTGACGAAGATGGAGAATAGCAATGGGCCTAGTTGTAACACTACAAATTGCCAGCCGGAGGGCAACAGGTTACGTATGATTTAACCTGGAGACCTGGAGGATAAAAGCACATCGAAGAGTAACAGACCAGAGAACTTCTCTGCAGACAAAAGTATTTTTATTAAGAGCAATGCAGTGCTCTGTGTAATTTGGTTACAAGTTCTCTTTGAGTACAGGAATAACACAGCTTATATACATTCTTGACTGCATTACAACAGAATTGTTACATAATGATTGGAACAAACAGTTTAAGGAACTTGACATATAATGCAATATTTTAGCCACATCAATTTTTAATTAGTTATTTTGTTATGATTATGCTGATGCTAGGTAGTACAAAAAATAACAGGTTTTACTTCCATAGCCCTAATACATATAGAAATAGTCTTGATTTGGCTAGGAAATCCACTGTTTAATAGTTTTCAGTTGTATTGTTAATCTTACATTATGCCTGAAGATGGCAGCATTGTCTTATTAGCAGCGTACTAAGACACAGTCAAACTAACAGGTATTTTTTTAATACACTTCAGTGATTGAATGGAATTAGCACTCAGACACCCTTTTAGTACTAACCAGTATTAAAATTACTTGTTTACTAGCATGCAGAAGCAGGTGATTACAAATAAACACCACTGCCAGGTTTTTCCTATGCTTGCTTTTATTGATTGCGTGTCATTAAATATGTATAGGTTTGACATGTGAAAGTTTACTTTACAAAGTCTTTTGACCCAAATGCAGCCATGGCTCCCCATGACCCATCTGGCACTATATTTACCCTATAAAGTCTCCTGACCCAGACAATGCCATAGCTTTCCATGAATCGACTGGCACAGGTTAACCTTACTGTGTTGGCCAATTTAAGGTTACATAATCTGTATGTTGCCACAGCTTCCTGTAATTTACATACTGCCGACTAACCTTTTCTTTGTAGTTTATTTAAACAAACACAAGCACTACCGAGTTTACTGTAACCGTGAATATAAGCCTATAACTACTAGCAGCCAAATGCAGCAAAACCAAAAGATTGATATTTTAGTAAGGTATGGCTATTTGAGATGCTGTTTACACACGATGACCAGACACTGAATATATGTTATTTTTACATTAGCTGTATTACTCAAAACAGCCATTTATTGTAAATTAGCACAGTTTGACGCATGTTAGTATTTTTCCTGAAATTGTCATCAATCCTACCTTTGCTTTTTTTGTCTTCTCTGCCTAGTAACATATAGCCATTTCTGATAGGCCCACATACTTTTTATACAGAAAAATAAGTACAAGGTATAAGTTTTATTATAGTAAGCTGACATTTGGAAAATGCAGAAGTTGTAGCATAAACAACTACAGGATGTATTCCCTGTTTTAGATAGGGACTCGGCACTGTGATTGGCCGCATGTCTTGGCCAGTGCCTGTTCACGAGGTGTGATGTCACAGTGCATGCTGGAGTGAAATGTACAGTCAACTAACAAAGAGAAATGTCTAATCGCTTTTATAACACTTCTCTCTGTTGCTATGTGGCCTTACAGGCTACGTAACAATCAAGGTATTATAAATGGCTTTTTTTTTTTTTTTTTTACAGAGTCTGCCTCATGTCAATAACTCTTCCCATTAAACCTCATATTTGCAGACTATGGATGATGTGCCCATCTACTTGCTTAGGTGGCTTATATTTATGCCCAGGCTTATATTTATGCCCTTTACCAACAAAGCTTAATGCTCATGTTACATACCATGACTTGTCACTAAACATACATAACTAATATAATCAAGCTGTATGATTTGTCTAGCAGCAGTACACTTATGGGTAGGCTTAAGACATGGGTTGGTCACATAAGGCAGTCCAATTGGTTACACTAGTATTGAATCCTGAGGAACACCGCGGGAGATGGCAGAGGGAGATGACTGGGCTTTGCAGAAGGAAGTAGTTTGGGATCAACAGTCAAGATAGCTTTTGAACCAGGACAAGGTGGGATGGGTAGCACCAAGGTCCTGTAGTTTGCACAGTAGAAGGGGATGGCTCAACAGGCAGAATGCATTTGTAAGATCAATAAATACAGCCCCAGTGAGTTGCCCATTATCCATGTTAGTCTTAACATCAATGGTAAGAGATGTGGTGGTGCTGTGTCTAGGCCGAACACCATGCTGGATAGGAGACAGAAGATTGAACTTGGTCAGTTGAGAGATGAACTGGCCACGAAATGATTTTTCGAGCAGTTCGCTTAGGGTAGGTAGTATAGCAATAGGCCTGTAATTATTCATTTATTTATTTAGCTTTTGTTGACCGGGTAAGTGCACTAGACAAATCCTGCCTATTTTCAGGCACAACCCGGGGGAGGGGGAAACAGATGAATGCCAACTGACCTTGAACCAGATTAAGCTGTTGGTGGTATTTTTAGTGAATTAGTCTACTAGGGTCGCCTTTTTTGAACACAGGAATAATCCTGACTGATTTCCATATGATGGGAAACAGCTGAGGTGGAGATAGAGAGGATGACTAGTCTAGTTACTGGGGTTGCTAATAGAGCGGCCACCAGTCGAAGGTTCCTGGATTCAAGACCATCAGTACCCATGCTACCATGGGGAGAGATGGATTTGAGGAGTTTTAAGACTTCAACTCTAGTGACAGCAGCAAGCTTCAGAGGTGCTGATGCATAAGAGGGATCACAGGGGGAAGTAGGAGAGGCATGGGGGAAGGTAGAGAGCGCTGTGAAGATAGAGTTAAAAGCTTCAGCAATGGTAGAGGGGTGGTTACAGCTGACCTAATTTACCAGCATTTCCCTCGGAGTCTGCGGCTTGTTGTTTCCAATAATTTTGTTTATTCATGCCCAATATTGTTTAGGTTTAGAAGAGGAAGCGTGAAGTAACTTCTCGGTAGTAGCTACTTTTGGCCAACCTGATGTCCTTCTTGCAGGCATTTCTTAAGGTGCGATATTCCTCATAGTCTGTAGGCAAGGCTGAGGATTTCCATTTCACCCATAGCCTATATCTTAGTTTTAGGCGCTGGAGTAGAGGGCGCCTAAGCCACTTCGTGGGTTTGCCCCGACCCTGCGGGTAGAGGTGGGAATATGTTGCCTCTGTAGTGATAGTAACACGCTGGTAAAGTGTTCAGTAGCTCTTTTGACATTGTTGGTGATAAAAATGGGGGACCAGTCAACCAGACTGAGTTCCCGAAGAAAGGCTGCAGTGTCCTGGTGGGCAAAATTTGAGAAGGTTAGAATTTTGGGAGGATAAGTATGGGTAGAGGCCTGCCACATGCAGTAGATAGGACAGTGATCAGTGATAAGAATCTGCAAGGACACTCTATTAGTAAGTATCCAGTCGATAAGCGTGCGACTGGACCATTAGAGGAAACTCTGGCAGGAGATACGATAAGTTGAGTAAGGTTAACTTTACTAAGGGTGGATGCTAGGTAGGAGGCATTCGAGTCCAGCCAGTCCAGGTTGAAATCTCCGAGGCAGATAATATCACTTCTGGAGGGTACCATAGCTATTAGCTCAATGAGTTCTTCAAGACGGAGCTTACTGTTTCTTGGAGGGGAGTAGACACTTAGGATGTGAAGTTCCTTTGAGCCTCCCAATAGGAGGATCAAATGCAATATTTCACAATTACTTAACAGACTAGCTGGTGCAAGACACATATTGAGGTGCGGTTTAAAATACAGCACCAGGCCACCCCCTCTCTTGGATGTAGGACGGTTCACACGAAGCAAGTTGTACCCAGGGAAAGCACATGCTGAGTTTGGGATTGAAGACTTTAGCCAAGTTTCAGACAAGGCGAGAATATCAGGATTGTTAACATGAACCCATGCTTCGAGCTCAGGGAGATTGGCTACCAAGCTCCGTATGTTTATGTGGGCAATGGACAGTCCAGGGGGTTTGGACACTTGAGGTAAGTAGACATGAGGAGGTTGCATGTCCGATCCCAGGGGGCCAGGGTTGGGCTCGATGTCACCAGAAAGTTTGAGGGATAGCGTCGCTATCCAGACAGTGGCATGCAGGAACATGCGAGAGGTACAACCACGGTAACAGATTTTCTTTCTGAGCAGAAATCTAATTATGGAACTGATAGGTTTGTTACTGAGACCCAGAGGAGGTACCTGATCTATGGATTTATGCAGTAACATGTTTGAGTAGGAAAAGTCATTTTGGGAGGTGGCAGGGAGGGTAGAGGGGTGCCCAAGAATTAGTGACAAAGAGTCTAGTGCTAATGAGACAAAGGAGAGGAGGCAATTAATCAGGAGCGACATCATTAGGCTGTTGAGTAGGGCAGGAGGAGAAGAGGGGAGTAGTGAACCGGGGGAGGAGGGGAGAGAGTCCTCAGCGAGCAGAAATACAGCTTACTGTGGCCAGTTTGGATAGAGAGACAAGAATAAGTATATGGCGACCTCTAGTGGCCAATGGTTATAAGCTGCAGATGAGAAATTAGGGAGATGGAGATATTCTCAGCAACACACCACACGCGAGTGTGCACATGACAGCCCTGGCTATATATTCAAGGCCAGCTAAGGGAGGGAGGGTATTGGGGACGGGCGGGGAGCAGCCGTGCAGAGGCTGCGGGGTGAATACAGGACCCCTCTCCAAGATGCAACCAGGATCAGCCCGTGCTCAATGGCTGATCAGCGAGTACTCCTTGACTCTCCTACCAGCTACACAAATCCCTCAGGTGAGCAGCCTTGCTGACTGCAAAATAATCACATACAAAATATTTTCCTTTTTTCCTTTTAGATAAGCTACTGAAGTAGCGAGAGAACCGTACAGTCTTGCCCAAGCAATTAAATATGGAGTCCCTCAGCAAGCAGCCCAGCCGATTTAGGTTGCTTGCAAAGCAGTTTCACATTTAAAATAGAGTAAGCTAGCCAGCCCGTCGGTGCAGCGGTTGGATTTCCACTTGCGACACCAGCAATCTGGGTTCGGGAACGAGCTCGGGTCACTGGAGGTGCGGCCGGGGGGAGGCAGCTTGAGCGTCCCACGACTGCTCGCTGTCTCCAGGGAGGAAAGGGACCACAACCCGGTGCCATAATGACCACTGGTGGAGGCCAGTGGTAGTGCAGCATGTCAGGGCCATTAGGGGTGGTACATGACAGACGTCGGCTCTTGCCTTGACGTCTGGGCGTCACGTGCCTTCAGGAAACCAGGAAAATCGCTCGTTGGCCTCCGGATGACGAATCTCCATTCCTGAGGGCCTCCAGTGCCTTCCCGGTGCCCCCTGCTCCCCAGCAGCATCCCCAGGCCCTAGAAAGTGTGTGCTGGGGCTATCCCCTCCCCCGGTCCCTTCCCCCTCGGAGGAGAGGGACCCGCCCGGTGAAAGGTTACACCGGGATATCTCGGGGGTCGGCTGCGATCTGGGGATCTGAGGAGGGCCGGGAAAGGACAGAAGGGGTCAGAGAGAACTTGAAAGAGCCTGAAGGAGGGGAGGATCAGCAAGTACGGGGGTGGAAAAATAGATTACTCAAAAAAAAAAATAGAGTAAGCTGCCTAGTTTAGGAGTGGGGAGGCCTGTCCTATGTCTCAACTTTCTCAGGCGCTCCAGTTGCATAATCGCGAGGGGCACGCCATTGAGTCAGTGGCACAGACAGAAAAGGCACCAAACTCAAAACTCCTTGGTCACAGTCAAACAAAGAAAGAAAATGCTGGCTCTTCCGCGGGTGTGCAATAGCGTACCTTCACTTGTTCAGCAACTCGGCTGCTCTGGAGGCGGTTAGCCCAGGTAGGCCAGCGGCTTCACTTGTTCGGTGACCAGGCTGAACCGAAGGCGACTAGCGTAGGTAGGCCAACGGCTAAGGAGGACATCTCACTCCACAGAGTCACGCCTTTCGAACAATGCCCAAGCAGTATATGACTGCAGAGCAGGAGGAAGGCCAGACAGTCGGAACATTTAGACCCTTAAGAAAGGAGGCCTTGGAGGATGGCAAGACTGTAGCTAGCTCATCTACAGGACACCAAATTTAGACTGTAGTGTTTAGTGAAAGTATGGACAGAACTCCATGTGGCAGCATAGCATACGTTAGCTGCCAAGACTGAATGAAAACAAGCCATAGAAGTGGCCATGCCACAGCTGGCATGCTGACAAACAGGATCAGATGCTCCTTACCATACTAGAATTTATACTAGAAAATGTAAGGAGCTTAAAGGTGTGACCCAATATATGTTCGTATAGTAAACTCAGAGGAAATGCCTTAAAATCCCACCAGACCGAATGCAGCATTTTTTTTTTTTTTTAAGACTCAGTCTTTGTTCTACTCACAACTACCTCCACTGGAAGTGAATTCCATACATTAACCGCTCTAGATATATAGAAATACTTCCTTTTGTCACACCTGAAACTTTTCCCTCTTATCTGGAGTGGGTGCCCTCTATTCTCCATTTGCCCTGTAAGTGTCAGTGGCTCAGCAAGTAGCACACTCGCCTCTGAGGCTGGGAGATCAGAAGGCTGTGGGTTCTATCCCCATACCTGGCACTTGGGTGAAATCCCAATACCGACACTGTAGTGCAGCATTAGGGGGTGCTGCACTCCTGAGGTGTCATCTTTCAGAAGAGACGTTAAACCGAGGTCCCATCTGCCTGTTCTGGTGGTAGTTCAAGTGGATGTTAAAGATCCCATGGCACTTCTTGAAAACAGTAGTGGAATTTTTTATTAATACATCAAAACAAAGTCAAACAAGCATAACATAAAAAAGAAAATAAACATTAAAGGAAGTTCACATAGCCATCCATGATCTTATTAAAACCAATGCAGTATACATAGAAAACCATCCTGGAAAAAAAAAAAAAAAAAAACCTACAAAACCCATATCAAAACACAAAAAACAAAAACCAGAAAATCAAGTAATTGGTGCATCTGTACCCATGAGCCAAGGAAAACTTTTCCACAGTTCCAATAATATAACATTTGTTAATGTGCATTTTTCCAACCTATATAGCTGCATCAAGACTTGCATGATTTTATTATATAGTTCTACATGACTACCTTTCTTTTGTTGCAGGGTATACTCATGCCTCATAATCCAAATGTTCCAATTAATAGCGTCATTAAGCAGTGTAAGGTACTCAAGTGCCATTTTTCCCAACCTCGAGCAAACACTCCATATGTAAGGATTAAAGGGGCACTGTCAGCTTTTCCCCTTCGTTTCTAGCCACAATCACACAGTGTGCCTCTTGGCACTAACCTAATAAAGATATGCTGCAGAATATTCACCAAGGTACAGAATAAACACCAAGGTACAGAAGTTATTAGGGAGTAGAACAGATTTAAATGTAAAAAAAGGCAAAGGCAGTGAGGACAGAAATGGGGCTAAAAGGGGTAAGGCTATCAAAAAGTGGAGGGTGAGGAGTACCAATGCCCGTAGTCTGTGTAACAAGCTCCCTGAACTAGTGGCCTTGATGGAAGAGGGTTGCCTGGATATTGTGGCAGTCATAGAAACATGGTACACAGAGAACCATGACTGGGATGTCAACATACCAGGATACACAATCTACAGGAGGGACAGGGAGGGTAAAAGAGGAGGAGGAGGAGGAGCTCTATGTGAAGGAAGGATCAAAGCAACAGAACTAAAGAGTAAACAGGGAGCAGATGAGGCACTTTGGGTCACCCTGAGACAGGAATGGCGCCACAATCGCAAGGATTGTATACAGAACCCCATCTCAGGGGAGGGAATGGACAAGAAATGATAGAAGGCTTTCTTAGAATGGCAGAAAACGGGAGATATTGTTGATGGGGACCTGAATATGCCAGATGTTAACTGGAGCACCTTTGCTGAGGCACATCCAAGAGTAGGGTCATTCTTGATGCCCTACAGAGGGCATGCCTCAGACAGCTAGTACTGGAACCCACTCGGGAGAGAGCAATCTTAGACCTGGTACTCTCAAATGGGAATGGAGAAAGAATCTCAGATTTAGAAGTGGGTAGCCATCTGGGAACAAGCGACCACCAAACAGTGTGGTTCACGATAAACACAGCCATACAAAAGCAAGAGTACTGGACTTTAGGAGGGCTGACTTTGGGAAATTGAGAGAGTGCCTGAGAAAAGCACTAGCAAACAGGCAAGAAGGAGGGGTGGAGGAACAATGGGGAGTGATCAAAACAGCCATCACAGAGCAACAAGCCTTTGTGTAAAGCAAATCAATAAAACACAATGAAGGAAAAAAACGCTATGGTTCTCAAAAGAGGTGGCAGGGAAGGTTAAGCAGAAAAGGACAGCATTCAGAAAATATAAGGAAACACAGAAGGAGCAGGACAGAGAACTTTATCAGTTAAAGCAGAAAGAGGCTGGGAAGGCAGTCAGAATAGCAAACGCCCAAACCGAAGAAAGGATAGCCAATTCTGTTAAGAAGGGGGATAAGACCTTTTATAGGTACATTAGGAAGCGAAGAAAGACCAAAGGAGGGATACTGAAGCTTAATAAAGGGGAGGGAATGTGGGTAGAGGGTGACAGTGAAAAAGCAGGGATACTGAACGAATATTTCTGCTCAGTATTCACAAAGGAAGAGGAGGGGGGAGTTACCTAAACCAAACAAGAGAAACACTCTGAAGACGGGGGTCGATACCAGTCCATTTACAGAAGAAAGGGTTCTGAAAGAACTAATAAAATTGAAGGTGGACAAAGCAATGGGGCCTGATGGGATTCTAAAAGAACTAAGGGTAGAACTAGTGACACAGTTGACTACTCTGTTTAACAAATCATGGGAGGATGGGGTGATTCCCGAGGACTGGAGGAGGGCAGATATGATTCCTCTTCACAAAAGAGGGAGCAGGACAGAGGCAGGAAACTACAGAACAGTTAGTTTGACCTCAGTGGTAGGGAAAATGATGGAATCACTTCTGAAGGAAAGAATTGTTGAGTACCTAGAGGCCAGTGGGGCACAGGACCCAAGGCAGCATGGATTCACGATGGGAAAGTCATGTCAGACGAATCTAATAGATTTCTTTGACTGGGTGACCAAAGTAGTAGACCAGGGGAGGGGCTGTGGACATGGCCTACCTAGATTTTAGCAAGGCATTTGGTACAGTCCCACACAGAAGATTAATACACAAGATAGCCAGCCTTGGAGTGGGTCCGAAGGTAGTCGCCTGGATGAAAAATTGGCTAGACAACAGGACACAAAGGTTAGTAGTAAATGGAGTACACAGTGAAGAAAGGAGGGTTACTAGCAGGTACCACAGGGTTCAGTACCGGGACCGGTCCTTTTTAATGTCTTTATAAGTGACACTGCAGAGGAACTGGAAGGGGAAAGTATGTCTCTTTGCAGATGACACAAAGATCTGCAACAGGGTTGATACACAAGATGGAGTGGAAAGGATGAGAAGGGACTTGGCAAGGTTGGAGGAATGGTCAAATGTATGGCAACCCAGATTCAATGCAAAGAAGTGCAAGGTAATGCACATGGGAAACAAAAACCTAGGGGAAGAGTACACAATGTGGGGTGAGATACTGACAACAGTAAAAATAGAAAGCTACCTGAGGGTAATTATATCAGATAACCTTCAGGTGGGCAAGCAATGTGAGAAGGCAGTAAGGAAGGCTGGGGGGATACTGGGATGCAGAGGAAGAGGCATCAATAGTAGAAAACAGGAAGTTGTGATCCCTCTATACAGACAGTTGGTGAGACCCCATCTGGAGTACTGTGTGCAGTTCTGGAGACCCCATCTCCACAAAGACATAGACAGAGTGGAGGCTGTCCAGAGGAGGGCAACCAACATGGTGCAGGGTCTGCACCAGAAGACATACGAAGAAAGACTAAAGGAGCTTAATATGTATACCCTTGAGGAAAGAAGGGAGAGAGGGGACATGATAGAAACTTTCAAGTACCTCAAGGGAATTAAAGTCCAAGAGGGTGGCATTTTCCAGAAAAAGAGATGTGCAAGAACAAGGGGGCACAATTTGAAGATAGAGGGGAGGGCGGCTCAGAGGTAATGTGAGGAAGTATTTTTTCACTGAGAGGGTTGTGGATGCATGGAACAGCCTCCCTGAGGAGGTCGTGGAGTCAAGAACAGTGGGGGACTTCAAGAATGAATGGGACAGGCATAAGACAGTCCTAGTGGGGGGTAGGAGGAAGTAAGCTGTTGGTTAACTAGGATCTGCAGCTTATCTTTTAGGTAGGAAAATGGGCAGACTAGGTGGGCCAAGCGGTCCTTATCTGCTGTCAAATTCTATGTTTCTATTCCCATATATGAAAAAGGCAATGTATTTTAACAGTTGAGCAAAGTTTCACATAAATACCTTATTACTTGTCCTGAAGTAAAGCCCTGCCATTCTGGAAGCACATCCAGGTCGGAACCGCACGTCTGCCACGAATGCGCTCCTGGAGTACAGTTTTTTCATACACAACATACTTAGTCATAAGACAAAGAACCTCTGTGCGCAAACACTGAGGCAAGGGTTACCCAAAAGGGCATTTGGCTGGGAAGCCAACTTTCAAGAAAATACAAAATCACACATGCCCACACAATGCAAAGCATCATGGGCTGCATATGCAAATCAACTCAGAATGTTAGGCTGGTTCAACTTTAAGCAGAACTGCATGGTGCCAAAAGGCCTCTCACACAGTTTGCAAAGGGTGCTAACAGATGACATAGACACGTGTTTCGTCCTACCAGGACTCATCAGTATGCCTCGTCTGTTTGACACCCCAATGGAATGGACCAGCTACCCTAAGACAGTGTGTCTTGGTTACGTTGTGGTGAACCCATTAAAATAAAAAACTATTTAAAAGACAAAGAACCTCTGTGCGCAAACACTGAGGCAAGCGTTACCCCAAAGGAGAAGCCAAGTTTCAAGAAAATACAAAATCACACATGCCCACACAATGCAAAGCATCATGGGCTGCATATGCAAATCACCACAGAATGTTAGGCTGGTTCAACTTTAAGCAGAATTGCATGGTGCCGAAAGGCCTCTCACACAGTTTGTAAAGGATGCTAACATGTGCCTGTACCCCACATGATTTTAAAAAGTTATATTTATCTGCGCCTGTAAACCGAGCACTGGAAGTAATTTAATTCATATTTTGAAGTTGTGGCCGAAATCCTGCGCATGTGCACAAACTGCATGCTCAAAGATCCCCACGCATGTGCAAGAGTGTGCCATCAGTGCGCATGCGTAGGATTTCGGCCACGACTTCAAAATATGAATTCAATTACTTCCAGTGCTCGGTTTGAAGGCGCAGATAAATGGAACTTTTTAAAATCATGTGGGGTACAGGCATAATATGACTAAGTATGCTGTGTATGAAAAAACTGTACTTCAGGATTACGTTTGTGGCAGACGCGCGGTCCCAACGGGGGTCCTGTCCTGGATGTGCTTCCGGAATGGCAGGGCTTTACTTCGGGACGAGTAATAAGGTATTTATGTGAAATTTTGCCAAACTGTTAAAAAATATTGTCTTTTTCATATATGGGAATATTCTGCAGCATATCTTTAGTAGGTTAGAGCCAAGAGGCATACTGTATGATTGTGGACAGAACCCAGGGAGAAAAGTTGACAGTGCCCCTTTAAGCCACGAGAAAAAAAGGGTCTACTGTGGAATTAATCCATGGTTGGGGGGGTTGGCCCACAAGGCCGAAGGCCAAGTGGGTCCAACCAACCAGCCATGGGTTAATTCCACTGTAGACCCATCCTTTCGAGCGGCTTAATCCGCTTGTAACATGGCAATGAGTATATGACTAATAGTCTTTGAATAAGTTAGTACAATCACATGATTTACATTCAGAATACTGTATGTTGAGCTATTAAACACGATGTACATATACTTCAAAACAATTGGAACACACCAATTGGAAATATCGTGGCTGCTATTTCACTTTTGTTAAAATAACTTTCATTACAATATTTAAGCTTTCTAACATCAAAACATATTTTACAACTTTTCAAAAACTTGCAATTCACTTTCTATTCTAGGCGCTTTGATTTTCCTCTGTGTATTAGAAGATATGAGCAGCACTACATGATGGGAGTGTGCTTTGGTACATTTTAGTTTTCTTCCTGCAGTTACTTTGAAGACCAATAGGTGGCTGTCAAACAATCCTAGTAGCACAAGCACAGTTTCCCCAAATGTACTGAATTAAGCCAATCTGAAAAACACTTTATTGAACAACTACTATTTTGCGGAATATTATTTTCACTCCCCCTCTAAAGTAACTCAGCAGGACATAGAACAAGATAACGTTTACTGCTTTCACCTTTCAAATACTTGTTTTGACTAGTATTCTTAGTCTGTTTCTTTGATTTCTTTTTGTTTCTGCCAATTTATTTTTCTTTTCACCCATAGAAGTATCCTCTCTCTTTGATTTTGTTTTGTTTATCTCAGTGTCTGTTATTTTGGTTTCGGTTATAGAAGCTGCATGCTCATCTTTACCACTGTGTATTCACCAAGAACAGGCTAGGACAGATAATGTTATTCAGTCATCCACAATGCATTGCACCCACAGTTGCTTAGAAAGCAGTAGATCAGAATAGATTAATAGTACGTAAATGTTCATTTCTAAAGAAATATTGTTGCAGCATAATTAACAGTATATGTGGAGTTGAAATGTACAATCTTTAGTAACTCGTGAACTTCTGTCGCAGTTACAAGTAAGCATTAATCCCCAACGAAGGTGGCATCTAATGGGGAGTTAAAGCATGGTTGAGACCGTTGTGGCACGAGGCCACAGGCCGAGTGCGTACAAAGGTCCAACCATGCATTAAATGAAAATTATGTACCTACCGTAATGCTTGATCTTCTCTTGTATCTTCACCATTCATTACTGCTTGGTTAGTGCGGGAGGCACGCACCCTTCTGAGGAGTTTTTATTTTGAGTCAGCTCCAAGAGGCGCGCTCTGAGTGCGAGCGTGCCTGCGTCATGCGCGAGGGGCGGCCGTTAGGTGCTGCAGACTCCTCCTCTATCTCAGTTCTGGTAGCCGGAGAGGTGAAAATAAAGGGTAAGAAAAAAGGAAAGTGAGGCAAGAGAGCCGAGGGACAGAAAAAGGAAAAGATATAAACTGAAAAAGGAATAAGCCGGTAGAGAATAGACAGAGGAGAGAGAATTCCTACCCTACGGGACCACAGGGCCTCCTTTCCGGGGCGGCTCTAGGGGAGGAACAGAGAGAGGGAAAGAGAAAGAAAAAGAAGGAGAAGAAGAGAAGGAGGCATGTTGAGAGGGAGAATAGTGCCCATCGAGCATTGGTTTAGAGGCTTATAGGCTCGAGACTAACAAGGGAGCAAGAATCCCAGTTGCTAGGACTGAGGGGAGGTTCAACCGAGCCACCTGGACAGATCCGAATGAGGGCAAGATCTCTGAACTCTCAACATGCCAAGTCCCTACATCCTAGCTGAGGGCTCATGGACTGGCCGGGCAGAACCTGTTCCGGGAAGAGCGCCCACCCAGGAAGGGAACTAAGTCCCTTAGCACCCTGTTAAGTGCTAACACAGCCGTGTATGGGAAAGATTATACCTTTCCGAAGGCAGCTTTGTATGAAGGATAGAGTGGGAACTCAATCAGACTCCCTAGGCAAGGCAAGCAGACGCTCAAGGCTGACAAGTTCAAGCAGCAGCTAGAATGAGCTCAAAGTTAATACCTGCCAGGTGGATTCCAAATGTTGCTGAGGCCGAGTTAGAGCACGGTCTCTTAAGCTGTGAAACTGCATAACCTGAATAAGGTATTTAGAAGCCGCACCCTAAGGGTGGTCAGAAAGAGTTCCCTCAGAATAAAAGAAAGTGCAAACCGTGCTCGTTCCTCCTCACCTTGAGGAAAAAAAGGAACCATTCATTAAGAATGTAAAACAGAAGTTTTTTGGGTTTTTTGTGTGCATAAAGGCCAAAGGAAGGAAGAGGAACGAGACGGGAGGGGGAGACGCCACAGAAGGAGGCCACTGAAGGGAAGGTGAGAGGGTATCAGTAATGAATGGTGAAGATACAAGAGAAGATCAAGAATTACAGTAGGTACGTAATTTTCATATCTTCCCTTGTCAATCTTCACCATTCATTACTACTTGGATGAGTACCAAGCCCCTCCCCTTAAAAAAGGGGGGGGGTAGAACCCTGAGGGAACAAGACCCCCAGCCTCCTGCTGGTGAGAAACAGAAGGGGAAGACCCTGGGCTAATCTAGAGAGAAGCCTATGGGGAGAAGAGCTAGGAGGTGCCCCCCAAGGACGGGGAGACGGAGGAAGCCCCTGCAGTAATCTCCTAGCTCTGGAGGAAAAGAGACGGGTCCCCCGGAAAGCAGAGCGAATCACCCTACGTCGGGCCAGGGGTGACAACCTTGATAGACGAAGCCATGCCGTCCGCCTAATGCAGATCGCTGTCCCCGCAAGCCACCTCACTGGTGTCATAAGATGCCCTTGCTTAGTGTCTTGCCAGCTCCAGGCCTATAGCGGAGAGGGCAATAGCCTGTCTGGTTTGCTCTGTATCAGGCATTGATGCTAAGAGCTGAGAGAGCATCAACCACAGATGCCTACTGTAGGCAGCGTGATGAGCCTGATGTGATGCAATGCAAGCCATCGCACGAGAGGAAGAGAACACTCTTTGCCCCCACCGGTCGAATTGTAGGGAATCCAAATCCGGTGGACAGTCGTGCACCAGGCGGCAGCGCCCGGAAGGAGTCTCTAGGTATACCAAACCCGAAGGCGGGTTGGGAAGTGTACCCAGGGATTCCGATGGGGCACAATACCTTGCCAACAGTCTGCCGGGCGCTGGAGAAGGGGCGGCTGGCGACTGCTAGGAATGGATAGACGCCTCCTGGAAGGGGATAGGCCAGGAAGGTACCACCAGGTGCTGGGCACTGAATTCTCCAAGGAATTCACGCATCTCCCGTTCGGTATTGTCTCGCCTAACATAGGAAATTCGAAGATCCCTCACCATCCTCGAAAGGAATCACTGATATTCAGTGAAATCAGCATCGGAGGAGATATGAGCAGAGGGTTCCTCTCCCTCAGAGGAGGGAGACAAGGATGATGGAGAGCTCGAGTGTCCAGAAGATTCCTGCAGTGGTGGGGAGAGGCGAAAAACCTGCTCATGCATATACCTGACATATGAGGGGAAGGCCACCGCAGAACCTCTGAACTGCTCCCAGGATAACGGGCCCGTAGGACCGACATGGCCTGGAAGAGCAGGGGGTGGCTGCAGAGGCACTGGAGATGGGCACCTACGAAGAGGCAACTGACCTCTGCTAGGGCTCTGAAATCCGGAGAACGGAGCCCGAGCTGGTGGGATTCCGGACAACAGAACAGGTCGCAAAATGGAACCCTGGGGATGCGAACCCTGAAAAGCCCAGAAGGGGATCCTCCCCTGTGACGAACCTGGGACTGCATGGCTCCAGAAGGGCAGTCCGCAGCAACGCCAGGAGGGGACCCCGGGGTCCAAGAGGGAAAGGCGGGGCCCAGCGCTACGGCTCCTAGCCACCCCCCGAGGGGTGGCCGGCAGAGACCGCGACGACTGCACCCTGCCCCTCGACCCCTCGGACTCAGAGAGCGCCCTCCTACTCGACCCCAGCGTTCTCCCACCCCGAGTGGCGGTAACAGCACCCGGACGGGTAGCTGTCACGAGCCCCCCAGGAGGGAGAGCCCCATCTCCATCGCCCCCCGGGACCCAGGACCACCCCTAGACCAAGGGCCCTCAGGGGAGGACAGTAGCGGGGACAGCGGGAGAGGCCCGCTGTGCTGCCTAGCACCACGTGCCACCGGGGACCCAGACTCCGAAGAGTCCGGTTGCCAGGATGGGTCCACGTCTGAGTCATCGACCTCCGAAGAGGAAGAGACCAGCTGAACCACGATGCTAGCAACCCCGGGGGCCCCGGAGAAATGGCGCCATTCAGAGACAGCGCCAGATGACCTTGGCCCACTCGCACCCTCTAGGCCTGGTCCTGGCTCCTCGTGGTGTCGGCTAGGCCCGCGGCGCTGCCCTCGGTGCCAGAACCCAACCCAGTGCCGCCAAGAGAGCGAACCGGGCCTGCGGCCAGAGCGGCGCCATCTCCATCACTGGCACCGCAAGTGGTGCAGGGAACCGAAACGGCGCCGGAGGGCGGCATCAAGGGTCCACCAGTGCCAGGCCCAGGAGGCGCGGGCCTCGACACTGGGGGAGCCTGCACCTCCAAGGAGGTGACTGCCGAGGCGGTGTCCCCGTCACGGCCCCAGGAGGGACCACGACGTTCCTCCGACACCGCGAAAGAAGCTTCCTCTTCGGCAAGAGAAGAGGAGGAAGCCTCCTCTTCCACGGACCATATAGGCCCGAGAGGGGACCCGGAGGAAGGGCCTAGAGACCTTACCTGGGAATCCCTGGAGTGACGCCGTCCCCCGAAGGTCGGCGGGGCCTTGACGATCTTGAACACGCGGACTTCGAGGACACAACGGTCCATGGAGAAACAGGCGTTGCACACGTCCATATCGTGGTTGGGTCCCAGGCAACGGAGACAGACATCATGCCGGTCGAGACGGAGAAATGCCGCCACAGAGCACAGACGATAGGGGCATGGCCCGCCCGATTTATGCTTTGCCCCAAACCTGACATGATGCAAGACTAAACAAGGCAAAAGAGCAATAAAGCACTTGCGTACCGTCGATAGAAAAGAACGGTCTTACGGGAGGCGGGCGTCGACCGAGTCACTGAAGAAGAAACGAGGAGTCTTGACATATAACCGTTAACTATCGCTAACTACCGCGCAGCAGGTGCAGCCTCGACGGCGGAGAAACAGAACTGAGATAGAGGAGGAGTCTCGCACACCTAATGGCCGCTCACCACGCGATGATGCAGCACGTCGCACTCGAGAGCAGCGCGCTGGAGCGGACAAAAAAACAAAAAACACTCCCGTATCGGGTGCGTGCCTCCGGCACTAACCCAAGCAGTAATGAATAGTGAAAATTGACAAGGGAAGATCTCCCCATTAGATGCCACCTTCGGAGGGGATTAATGCGCTTGTAACATGGTCTTTCTATCGTTTTGGATGTGACACATATGTTTCTACTACTGTAATAAAATAGATGACACTATTAAAGTTCTACAGTTTAGTGTTACTTTTAACACTTCATGCTAAGCTCTCTTATGTACATATATGTGTTTTGCATACTTTGGCACACTGCTACATTCCTCTGTTGCTTAACGATTGGTGTACTTTTTTAAGATTTCTAATGGCTAGTAGTTTGTTATGCTTGTTAGGAGGACCGCTGTTGTGTCGTTTTACTGCTTCACCCTCAGCTGTCCTGTCTCATTTGCATACAGCTTTTTCCGCTTTCTGCCCGTATCGTGAATTTTTCAACTGCTGCGGTTCTCTTTGCACTAGTTGCTGCATTTCACATCTTACCTTTGCCCAGTCTCTTCTCGGTTTTCACTCTGCATTGATTCTGCTGCATAACTGACGTTCGCTGTCTCATATACGGTGAACCTCTCAAACTTAAATGTGCTTCCAGTTTCTCGCTTTCTCCCTCTGTGTTCCTTTGGCTCACATCCCGTCTGCCTCACTCCTTCTCTGACAGGTTCCTGATTTATGTCTCCGTCAACTATTGTATGCTGTCTGCTTCTCACTATTTGTATTTCTCATATTCCGCTACTTGTTCCAATTTCTTGCGTTTCTGTCTCCTGCTCTTGCCCAGTATTCTCCCATCTCCTGCATTGTCTGCCTCCTATCGCCTTGTTTTCTCTTTCTACGCTCCACTGCTTGCTACTACGGCACATCTAGCCATTTCTTGATCATTGCCAAAATTCTTTTGTGCCCATCACTCCTTATCTGTGTTTCCACATAAGCTGAACATTACTATGCGTTTCTCTATTTCTACCTCCTTCTCCTTCACTACTACACTTTCTCTTCTACTGTGCATCTGTTCTACTTGTCCTACTACTCATTTAGCCTACCTACTTGCTATTCCTAAACTTGATTTCTACCTTTTCTTACATTTCGTTTTGTTCTACACTGCTACTTTATGACCTCTGGCTGCTTCACGTACTTCCCACGCAACACAGCATTATCGTGTCATAATGCCGTGCTGCTCATGTACCACATGATGCCTTTCCACCACTTATTTTCCTCCTTTTGTGTCCTCTTCATTTTGCCATGTTACAACATAGAACAATCTTGAAAACGTCAAAAACCCTGTGACAGGAAATACAAGCTGGGACAACTACAAACTGCAAACTATTTGCATATTGCTTTCACTTGTGTACTGCTTCTTGCCTGTAGTGGATTGCCAAGGTATTACATCACAAACCATGATCTACTATGATATTAGAAACACAGAAACATAGAATTTGACGGCAGATAAGGACCGCTTGGCCCACCCAGTCTGCCCATTTCCCTACCTACTGGATAAGCTGCAGATCCTAGTTAACCAGCAGCCTACTTCTTCCTACCCCCACCCCCCAGAATTGCCTTATGACTATCCCATGCATGCTTGAATTCCACCACTGATTTTGACTCCACAACCTCCTCCGGAAGGCCGTTCCATGCATCCACAACCCTCTCTGTGAAAAAATACTTCCTTAAATTGCCTCTGAGCCGCCCCCCCTCTATCTTCAAATTGTGCCCTCTTGTTCTTGCACACCTCTTTTTTTGAAAGATGCTACCCTCTTGGACTTTGTTGATTCCCTTGAGGTACTTGAAAGTTTCTATCATGTCCCCCCTCTCCCTCCTTTCCTCGAGGTTATACATATTAAGCTCCTTAAGTCTCTCTTCATATGTCTTCCAGTGCAGACCCTGCACCATTTTAGTTGCCCTCCTCTGGACAGCTTCCATCCTGTCTATGTCTTTGTGGAGATTGGGTCTCCAGAACTGCACGCAGTACTCCAGATGGGGTTTCACCAGCTGTCTGTACAGAGGGATAATAACTTCCTGTTTTCTACTGGTGATGCCTCTCCCTATGCATCCCAGTATCCCCCCAGCCCTCCTTGCTGCCCTCTCACATTGCTTGCCCACCTTTAGGTCATCTGATATGACTACCCCAGGTCCCTTTCCATTTTTGTTGTTGTTAGTATCTCACCCCCCATTGTGTACTCTTCCCCTGGGTTTTTGTTTCCCAGGTGCATTACCTTGCACTTCTTAGCATTGAATCTAAGCTGCCATACATCTGACCATTCCTCTAACCTTGCCAAGTCCCTTCTCATCCTTTCCACCCCACCCTGTGCATCAACTCTGTTGCAGATCTTAGTGTCATCTGCAAAGAGACATACTTTTCCTTCCAGTCCTTCTGCAATGTCGCTATAAAGACATTGAAGTGGACCGTCCTAATACTCAACCCTCGGTACCCCACTAGTAACCCTCCTTTCTTCTGAGTGGACTCCATTTACTATTACTCTCTGTGTCCTATTCTCCAGCCAATTCTTTACCCAGGCTGTCATCTTGGGACCCACTCCCAGGCTGGCTAACTTGTATATTAATCTTTGTGTGGGACTGTGTCAGATGCCTTGCTAAAGTCTAGGTAGGCCATGTCCACAGCCCCTCCTGATCTACTACTTTGGTCACCCAGTCAAAGAAATCTATCAGATTCGTCTGGCATGACCTTCCTGCGAGAATCCATGCTGCCTTGGGTCCTGTGCCCTCTGGCCTCTAGATACTTGACAATTCTTTCCTTTAGAGTGATTCCATCATTTTCCCTATCACTGAGGTTAAACTAACAGGTCTATAGTTTCCTGCTTCTGCCTTGCTCCCACTTTTGTGAAGGTGAATCACATCTGCCCTCCTCCAGTCCTCGGGTACCACCCCATCCTCCATGATTTGTTAAAAGGGTAGTCAGTGGCGCCACTAGTTCTACCCTTAGTTCTTTTAGAATTCTGGGATGAATCCCATCAGGCCCCATTGCTTTGTCCACCTTCAGTTTTAAGAGTTGTTTCAGAACCCTTCTTCTGTAAATGGGCGGTATCAACTTCTGTATCCAGAGTGTTACTACTGTTTGTTTTATGTACCTCCCCTCTTCCTTTGTAAATACTGAGCAAAAATATTTGTTTGTATTCTGCCTTTTCACAGTCTCCCTCTGCCCACCCTCCTCCCTTTATTAAGCCTCAGACCATGGTTTCTACTGTACCACCTGCTGTGTTTGTACCTATCTGAGTGTTTCATTTTGTTTTTCTTTTTTATGCCATGTTACAAGTGAAATTATATGTAAGCGTACTAAAAATATTTTCACCCGATTGTTGTGTTAAAAAATCCCAAAATCCTAATATAAATGAACAGTGAAAAAGAGAGATGCTGAATCATTTCTTCTCGTTTTACACACTATAACCTACTGCAGATCCTCTCCTGTATCAGTTTGTGTTTTTGATTTGCTTTGACATTGATCTTCTCATGACTTGTTAGCCAATGCACATCCCACATCTTTTCTGGTATTCTTCTGTTATTCAATAATAACTTAAGAGATTCTCTATGTTCAGCGGGATATTTGACAAATACTATTTCTTCCTTACATATTGTTAATAAAAATTCAGTATAACTGTTTTCTGGGCAATGCGATTAACTGTTGTGTCGTCAAACCCCACTGTTTTAGTCTAAGAAAAGTGCATCTGATGTATTCATGTACTGTAACCAATCTTTTCAGAATGCTAAGAGTTTGCGCTTCCCATTGATTGATCCCGTTTGCACACTTTTCTTTTAACAAGGACTCCCATCCTACATTTTGTTGCAAAAGGAGTGGCTTAATATTATTACTGAGAAAAAAGCTATTAAGAAACAAATTCGGGATTGGCATATTCAGACCACCTTGTTGAAGCGGTAGATAAAGTAGGTTTCTTTTCTGGGGGTTCAAGCGGCTGCCCCAGCATGCTTGAAAGAAGATACCAAGAAGTACAGTTTCAAAGGCTTTTGGTAGAGGAAATATGTAACTAGTATATAAGAAAATCAGAATAAGATTTTTTTTTTACATTATCTATTTTCTCTCCTGTCGTGCTCTGGTGACCCCCACTCCTTCGGGCTCTGCAAGTCCTCCAGCAGCACCTACCAGTCCTATCCGAGCCTCCCCAACTCTCACATTACAGCTGGTCCCCGGGATATCCCGGACATAACCCTTCACCGGGCGGGTTCCCCTCCTCTGAGGGAGAAGGCACCGGGGTGGGGTGGGGCGGCCCAACGCGCTCAAGATAGGGCCCAGGGATGCTGCTGAGGGGACGGGGGGGGGCGCTCACTGAAGGCACTGGAGGTGCCTGGGGGACAGAGAGCCGTCATCCAGCAGCCACCTGAGTGGTATTTCCGCTTTTCTGGTTCCCCTTTCTGCAACGCCTGTGTAGTGCCTCCAGTCTTCACTGGGGGCCACTACTGAGCAAGGCCTTCCCCAAACCCACCCCAGGATAGGAGAGCAGTCCATCGGAAGCTCAATCCTATCCTCCCCTGCCCACCCCTGGCATCCCGAGTCAGTTCCCGAACCCAGACCACCGGCATGGTTCAAGGTGTGGCATCCAGTGCCTCAACCCTCTGCGCCACCGGGCCGGCATAAGATGTTTTTTAATCAAGTATATTCTTTTTTTCTTCCCCATCTTCCACCTAGTCCATCGTGCCACCTTTGCTTTCCCAATCTCTATATTTGTTTTCCAATTTATAATATCTAGCTCCCCAGGTCCAAATTCAATACCTAAAATGTTTATCAAATCAGGTTGTATCAAGATGTCGACAACTGTATCTTTATAGTTCAATAAATAATTTAACCTTTGACCCTTACATTTATGAATATTTAAAGATGCTCCCGATAATTTCCCCAAATTAGTACATGTCGTTAGTATTTCTCTAACTGAGGACGGAGTACTTACTATAACATTCATGCCATCCGCATAAGCGATAGCCTTAAACGGAAACCGTTGTCCTTTTACATTGATAGCTTCAATCTTATTATAACCCCTAGGTGGTGCTATCCCATGGGCTACTACCCCTGCCTGCTTAGCTAGTAGCAGGTTAAGGGGCCTGAGTTCTGAAACGGTGCCTCCAGCCGGAGGTCAGGGTTGGTAGTGGTCAAGCTAACCTGGGCACAGCCCTCCGGGACACTGTAACCCCCCCCTTCCTTACTAGTGGCCAGAACAATACACAATAATCACTTTCACAATACCCCTGATACACCACAGAAGTACCCACACTGTTTGCACTTACCACCAGGGCTTTCCTCAGGCCTGGCCCTGGGGACCCCCTGTAAAACAAGGTTATACACAGCAAATGACAGCAATACAGTACTCTTGCACAAACTGGAACCACAGTCAGGGTAAATACAAAAAAGAGTTAGATCTGTTTTATTTAAGGGACTTGAACAAGGGAGGGGCGTAATCAGGTTAATTTGTTTAAAGGCTGTATCAATCAAACAGTTATGCATGTACTTTAGAGTCCATAAACAGTCACACACTCTGGGTACCCAGATGGAGAATGGTGAGCTAGCCAGGAACGTTGCAGCTGGTTGAGGCCCTGTGATGGAAGAAAAACAACATGCACAACACACACTATTTGTAATCCGGAGCTGGAGGGCTCAGTTCGTGAAAACAAGAAGACAATCAGATGAAACACTTTCAGATTAGGCTGTTGTTGCAGGGAGCTACCCTGATGATTACTCACGATACCAAAGACTGGACACGAGCTGGACGAAAATCGAGACAGCAGGTGGTTAATCTGGAGTGCCAGGAGAAGCAGGGCCCACACGAATCGCCGAGACGTCGTTCCTGTTCAAGCATGGAGCTGATCCGCAGGCAGGTCTCTCGTCAATGGCTTTCTCTGTGCAGCAGGTAGCCTGGCTGGGCCAGTGTGGCAAGGCCCTGGCCAAATGGAGACAAATTCAGATACAGTCCGTTTTGGGCTAGATACAGCTTCCAGCAAGCAGAACACAGTTCACACAGTGGGGAACCAAATCACGACCCACTAACAACTCACAGTACATTTACACATAAGGAAATTCTACTGTACTAGGCAAACAACTCTCCGGTCACAATCGCAGTGTCTCTAAACAAACCGGGGATTCAAAAGCAGCTGGAAATCCTGACAGGCTGACTGCATTCAGCAAAATCTTCGTCTTCTTCAGGTATGAGCCTGGTGAAAAATCAGTGGTTTACTTCATTCTCACAAACTTGGATTTAGTCCGAAATAATTCTCTTCTCTCCCTCTCATGGGCAGCAGGCAGACATGCGGGCCACAACTCAGGCTTTTCCACAGTTCTCCTGCACGAAACTACTCAGACGGCTGCTTGCCTGTCTCAAGCTATTGCTTCTTCAGCTCCTAACTTAGATCTGACTCAACTGCCAGCAAGCCTGCGAATTTCACCAAGATCCAAAAGGTCTGGTTGGCTGATTCATCTGTCAGTCACAACAGGAGCGCCCCCTTCAGGTGCAAAAAGCCCAAAACTACAATTCCTACAGATTCTGACTCCAGACAGCTGCTGTAGTCTGGCTCCATTTTAGGTCCCACCAGTACTGATTGGTCCAATTCGGCAGTCCCGGGTCAAGATGGTGGAGATAAAACAGTTCTTGCTGCAAAGAAGGCAGGTTAGATAAACTACATTATCTTTATCACTCTAAATGATTTTCAGCAAATAGTTACATCTTTCAACAGAGCTCCCTCTCAGATTACTTATGACTGCAATCCAGGCAGCTCTTAAATAGACAGTACACAGAGGCTATACAGGCACTCTTTGGCAATTGCATTTAAACTGCTAAGACGCAGGACACCAGCCTGGCAGTGAGCATTTAGGTAAGCTCAAGGAAGACTTTTCGGGAACCCCCATTTGTGGGGGGGGGGTTACATTATCATTATTATTGTTTCTTAACAACGGATCGATAAAATTATACAAAATAGGACTTAAAGGGCAGCCCTGTCTCACCCCTTTTTGTAACCTAATTAAAGGGCCCTTCCACCCATGTACAACTGGGACCACTGTTGCTGTATGATAAATACATTTCAGCCAGTTAATTACTATTTCTGGGATATGACATATTTTCAATATTTCCCATTGATACGTATGACTAACCCTTTCAAACGCTTTTTCTTGATCAAGCGAGATCAAGAAACCATCTACTTCCCACACTTTCCCTAGTTCTACCAGTTCCCTAATCAATAAGATACGATTTTGGATTTGCCTGCCAGGAATTGCATAGGTTTCTGCCTGGGAAATAACAGTTTCTGCTATGGATACTAATCTTTTTGCCAATACTTCAGTAAGGACTTTAACATCTGAATTTAATAGGCTTAATGGCCTCCAGTTTCTGATGTCAGATGTCTCACCTTTTTTGTATATATATGTCAGAACGCCCATATTCATATAAAGTGGCATATGGTTGGTATTCAAAATATGATTAAATACCGCAGTTATTTCTGGTAAAAGTACAGTATCCATGATCTTAATAACCTCATTTGGTAGGCCATCTGGCCCCAGTGTTTTTCCCCCGTTAAAGCAGACAGTGCTTCTTTAACCTCCTGTTCTTTTATGGGTTGCGTTAGAGCTTCTATTACTGATTGTTCAGGCTCAGGGATTTGTAAGTTATTAAAAAAATCCTGTATATTATTAATTTCGCTTTCTAAGGAAGCATACATTCTCTGAGTATATTCTGACACTAATTTTAAAATTGCTTTCTTTTCTACCAGGACATTTCCTGCCTCATCTGTCAATGGAGACATGTCTTTAGCCTGGACTTTTTTAATACAGGTTTCAAACAGGCAAATCAGTTCTGTTTTTCCTTTCACCCCATATTGCTGCTGATGATGCAGCATTTTACTTTTAGAATTGTGACACTCCATCATATTTGTGTTTACTACCTTAATTTGTTCAGTCAAATTCTGCCCGTTTCATAGGAAGCTGACATTAAATATTGTAACAGTTTCCTATTCTGCAATTACTGGAAGTATAATTTCCTACTCTGGAATTTGCTAATTCTTTTACATACGTTGACCATATGTATCCTCCCACCAACAGACTGGATTTTCAAAGCAAATAAAAACTGATTTCCTGGCTTCTAAAAATTCTTGAATCATATTAGAAATATATCCATCTGTCAGTAATGATATATTGAATTTCCAGAAACCTGGACCTCTCTGTATAGCAATTGATACCCCCAATTTTAACTGAGACTATACAATGATCAGAATATTCAGCTGGAATTATGTCTGCTGACAATGTATGCACTCCATTAGAAGTAAGAATGTAGTCAATCCTAGAAACTAAGTGGCCCTTCTGAAAGGTGGGTGTATCTTGTTTTGTATGGGAAAAGAAAGTGTCTTTTAACAAGCTTTATGTATCACTTGTGCTAATAAGTTCGAGTCACAATATTGCTTAGCCGTTTTGGCTCTTAAAGGGCAACTGAAATCTCCTCCGAGAATAACATGCTGCGCTGTATACAAAAAAGGTTGTATAGTGTTTAAAAGCTCACATCTGGCTGCTTTTGTCTGTGGCGCATAATGATTTATTAATTTGTAATTTGCATTTTGTATTATCACATCTAGAATCAAAATTCTCCCTGGGAATACATCAAACATTTTAATACTTTTAGTTCTGGAAGTCTGAACATTATTCCTAATCCTGAGCACAAATCATGCCCTATGGACTAATAAGAAGGCCCACTGACCCATGCTTTTGCAGCATCCTGTGTATCTTTTAATGAATGTAAACAAACATCCTGTAGGAAGATAATTCCAAAGTGTAAGTAAGCAAGGATAGAAAAGACAACTTTCCTTCCCCCTGGTCTCTGAATGCTAACATTCGAAATATATACTGAAAAAGGTTCAGGCATAATAAAGGGTAAATGTCTACCTTACTTATTTATATTCTCCTTTTCTCTGCTCTTCATGCTTAGTTTTCTTTCTGTTTTTGTGGCCCTTTTGGCTTGTCCTGCCTTCCAGTGTCTGTAGTGCCCTCTGGAATCAACAAAGCTAATGAATCCATCCTCCATCCCCCCAAAATTCTCCGAGTGTAAAACATCAAACCTATCTGAGGTAGAGACCTCAGTCAGTTTCTGGGAGGGCTGCCATAACAGCTTGTCGTGTATGCCTCCTTACTTCTTCTCCCGCAGGACTGGGGGTGGGCACCATCATAGCTGCATTAATATCTATTGCCCCAGATGCAACATCCTTCTGTATCGAGGTTTTATTTACTTTCTCTGCTGTAGGACTCTGCATTGTACTGATAGTATTGGTACCTGTGGTAGCTATTTCTTGGGGAGCTGGGTCCTGCACTTGTAGCTGAATTACAGGGGGTGCTACTGTAAGTTGGGGGTCAGAATTATTTCCCAGATTTTGTGGCCTAGGGTCCTCCTGCACTCTATGACTACCTAGCCTTTTTTTCTGCGTAAGGTTATTAAAAGCCTCTGCTCCTCCCCATCGGCCTGATCTTTAGCACTGTGGGCAGCCCACTTGCAATTTTGAAAAGTATGCCCTTGCTGGTCACAAAGGCTGCATTTACATTCATTTAAACATTGTGAGCCAATATGGCCCAACTCCCCACACACTGTACAGCGCTGCCGATCACAGATGCTACTTAGATGTGCAACTGACCCACACTTATAGCACATCTTCGACTGTCCTGGATAAAACAGGAATACCCCATCCTTCCCCAGAAAAAAAGAATTTGAACGATGCACCAGTAGTTTTAAGCATAACTTTGATTTTCCAGCCCCCTGTCCAGATATTTTCTGAGTCCATGATTGCTTCAGGATCCTCAATTATAGTACATCGTTGTTGTAACCTGTACTTTAAATCATACACACTCACACTTTCATTACAAAACAACACAGTAACCAACCGTTTTATGTGTAGGTCTGGTTAGAGGGGTTGCCAAAATGAAGACCATGGTATTGAATTCTTAAGATGATTGTATTTTATCAAGAAACGCTCTAATCCACCCACCGTTTGGAAGCTCACATCAGACGTAGTTTCTCTTGATATATGAATAAGAGCGTATATTTCGTTGGAAAAAAATTTCATTGTTTCCTTTAACAGAGTTCTTGCCACAAATAAACGATCAAGGGGCTTAGACAAACCTCCTGTATATGTTAGTCTCATAGCCTTTTGGCAGGCAAAATCGGGGTTTTAAAAAGAGAAGAGTATATTTTTGGCACCTCTTTATTAATTATGTTTAAAGGCTGCTGTGGTGTTTCAGTACTCGCCTCAGGGCATCCCCTGGGATGTTGAGACGGTAAATATACAAACTGTGGCTGCTTCTTGAGAAAATGTAACTTGGGATTTTGCGTTAAAGTCAATTCAGGAGGTACCTCTATATTTAAAGTATTTAAGGGGTAGAAAACTCTGGTGACTTATAGTGCTTTGCGGTAGCTGGGGAATCTGTATCTGCCTACTGCCTGAAATCCAGCGGCCTTTTGCAGCATCTCGCTCCCATCCAGCTGCTTCTAAAGCATTATCCACAGACCAAGGCTGATTTTCTAGGGTGTCATTATCTCCAGCGCGTCTTAGGCCAGAAGTAGGCTCTCCTGTTTGTACCATTCCAGACACGATTACTGGTGTTTGTTTCCTTTGAGATTCCTCTACTGCCGACGCCCAGCTGACTGTTGGTGCCTTTGGTGTTGCTGCTTCATCACTACCCAGCTGTGCTGTATTGACAGGCCCATCTTGCTTGACAGTTTGTAGTATACGCAAATGTTTTTCTAGTTGCATTTTTTGAAAACAATAACAGCATTCTTCCTTTTCCAACTGCACTTTTATATTGGAAGCTTCAGGATTCATATTTAAAAGTTTATTATCGTTTTGTTGTTCCTCACCATTACTCAGATCCGACGGACTTTCCAAGGACAGCTCAGGTAAATTCTGGTCTTGCAAAGGAGTAGCTTCCATGGTATCTTTAGTTGGTAAATCCACAAATATCGCAGCATTCTGGGTTAACATCCATTTCTCCAAGCTCCATACCTTCCACCTCCTCTCCTGCATGCACCTCGTCAGCCATTTAGGCCCAGAGCCAAGAGGACACAGTCTTTCCCTACCAGTCAATAGAGGCATTTCCCCAGTGCCCTGGCCAAATTTCCCCCATTCACTAAAAATACCACCAACAGCTTAAGCTGGTTCAAGGTCACTTGGCATTCATCTGTATCCCCCTCCCCGGGTCGTGCCTGAAAATAGGCAGAATTTGTCTAGTGCACTTACCCGGTCAACTAAATAAAATTAATTAAATATCCAATTCCACTAGCAGAGCACGGTCCCGACTCCTGGAAACATGCACTTGTCGTGCCAATTTATAAATCAGGTGATCCTCTTGCCCCAGAAAACTACAGGCCCATCTCCCTCCTCCCACACCTTAGCAAGATGTTGGAAAAAATTGTGCACTACCAACGATCAGAACACCTACATAAATACAACTTCTTATGTCCCCTACAGCATGGTTTCAGCAAACAACATGGCACCTCCTCCGCCTTGACGCTTTTCACTGATCATGTCCTCAGGAATATGGATTCAGGCAAGGCAAGAGGTGTGGTGTTTGTGGACTTGTCAAAGGCATTCGACCTAGTCGATCACAAGCTCCTCCACAATACCCTATCTCACTTTGGCTGCTCCCTAATGCTCTTGGTTGGTTCCACTGTTACATTTCAAACAGGTCCCAGTCTGTGCCAATTGGAAAGACTCCTCTGCATCACTACCCATTCATACTGGGGTTCCCCAAGGCTCCATCCTTGGCCACTACTGTTCTCTATGTTCATCAATGTGCTCCCAGCAACTAGCCTGAACAGCAATGCTCTACTTTACACAGATGACCTTGTTCTATACCAAGGAGACAAGTCCCTGCAATCCATCTCCTCCACCCTCACACACAACTACAGTGCTGCACACCATTGGTTCCTCTCTAGCGAACTACTTGCAAATGAGAAAATGAGAAAAAATGAAAGCCATGCTCTTCGGCTCCAAACCATACATCGCCAAGGTTGCCAAATCCAACACATCCCTCACTGTGCCCACTCAAGCAGGCTTTCCCATTGAAACTGTCTCCAGGTTTAAATACCTGGGGGTGACATTAGATCCCTCTCTTACCTTTAATGAGCATACAAATCTCACGGTGAGGAAAATTCACCAGAAACTAGGTGCTGCCTACTGTCTTAAGCATCTCCTGTCCTCTGAAGCTCACCGGGCATTTGCACAAGGTAATTTCCTGCCCCTACTGGACTACTGTTCCCCTGTTTACTCTGTCATGCCCGTTTCTCTTTGCTCCCAACTTACCACCACATATAATTGCATGTGTCGCTTTGTCCTCCAAGCTCCTCATACCACCCACCATGGTGTGCTCCATCAGTCTCTTGGCTGGCTCCCTCTTCGAGGCCGATTTGACTATGATATGGGTTGCCTGGTCGACTGCATCCTCAAGAATTACCTGTAGTCCCCCTATGCTTCACTCCTGGCTGTAAGGGCAGCCTCTAGGAATCTCAGGGACTCCTCCATCACCCCTCTCAGCACTCTCTCTCTGGAACTGTCTCCCATTGTCCATTCGCTCATCACCCTCTCAACTTGTCTTTCAAAACAAACCTGAAGGAATGGCTTCTCACTGAGACTATGTGTAACTGCTCCTCTGACAACCCTCGAGCACTACAACAACCCTAGTTCCCATGATTAATGAAAGTTAATGTTGTTTTTTTTCTGTACTGTATTATATCACTTTATACTAGTTAGCCAGATTATTACATGTTGGGTACCTTGCACTCCTGTAACAATCACCAACTGTATTATCTATACTTGATTATGGAACATATTGTCTCAAGTTCCTGACCACATGGTGTAGTGTTGCTATTTCATGTATTCTCATGTACTTTTTAAGCTGTTCTATCGGAACTGTAGTGTATCTTATCCATGTTATGTATTTTGTTGTTCACTCTTGTTACTGTGATGCGCTGTCATCTGCTTGTGGTTACTGTATAATATTTGTATTATAAATCAATGGTCTGTGTATGAAATCGTCTCACACAAGTTAGCAGTTTGGCTGTTAACCTTCAAGGTGTCAGTGAGGATGTTACTGAACTGACCAGAGGAACCATTAATTAAGACTTCCTTCCAGAGGGATAGTTTATGGCCCTCATCACCTGCCACTACCTTTGATGTTGGAAACTATATATGAGTTTTATGACATCTGGAAAGGGACGTCATTTGGGCGATTCCTCTTGGCTTTCTCAAATCTTAGTAACAGACTGTGGGGTTGTAAACCTCAAAGGAACTGGTTGATCAAAGGATGTCATATGTGGAAAATGTTTTTTTTTTCTATGTTCACATTAATTAAAATACCTCCTTGTAAATAATTTTGTAAGAATTAATTCTAAAAGGAGGAGCTAGCTGACTCACCAAAAGGGGGTGGGGAGATGGAGATGAATTGAATCCTGTGTCTGGGGAATATGTGACATATCATCTTTGGACTCTGAAGAACTTCTACACTCTGAAAGCACTTTTGGTAGATAGGAAATAGTTTAAGTTTGTGGTAGGAGTCTTTGTTCTGTAACTTCCAATTTTTCTTATGTGATTGTGAGCTCTTGATATTTGTTCTGTATTTTATTTCACCTGTTTTAAACATTTTAGTAAACAATCTTTTCTTTGAAATACTGCCTGTGTGTCTTCTCGTATTCCTTTTGCATGTGATGCTGAACATCCTATTTTTAAGTCTGACAGCTGTTAAAAGCTTGATTGTGTTACTAAGCTAAAAGGTAAGAATATACCTAAGGTCTTATATAGAGTTTTAAGGGTTCATTTTGGATACCTGGTTAGGTGCCTTTAGGTGAAAAATATACTGCACCCCCTCGAAGAGAATATTATCTGAGCCTATACATTTGGGTATACTAGAATAAGGTTCACAGTTTGAATCCCTCCATCACTCAAGACTAAAGGTGATTCGGACCCAAAGCAGACAGGAGGGTTACCCTGTCTGCTACCCGTTCACACTATTGCACTCTGAGGTTGGCACTGTGAGAGCAGAGGACCTGACCTTCGGAGTGCGTTTGTGACAGTTACCACTCTGTGGTCCGGGTCATGGCTGAAAATGGTCCACTGGATCAGTTCACTTACCCGGTTATCAAAAACATGCATACATACATACATAAATAAATAAATAAATCTGAATGCAAACAAGCAATAGACGTAGCCATGCCACAGCCGGCATGCTAACAGGACCAGAAGCTCCTTGCCATACTAGAATTTATACTAGGAAATGCAAGGAGCTTAAAAGCGTGAGCCCACATATGGTCCTATAGTAAACTCAGAGGAACTACCTTAAAATCCCACCAGACCGAATGTAGTTTTCCAGCCTTTTTTTAAAATTCAACATCTGAAATGTTTCCTTCTTATCTGGAGTGGGTGCCCTCTAGTCTCCATTTGCCCTGATTTAAATTCAATATCCAATTTCACTAGCAGAGCAGGGCCTTGTATAATATCAATCATAAAAAGAACACCCTGTATACACTGGGTTTCCAGGGACATCAGTTCTAATGCAATCAGATGATCTTCATATCCTTCATCATCTAGCCCCTTCATTATATTTGTAAATCTCTTGTGGACTTTTTCCAGCCTATTTCTGTCACCCTTTATGAAAGGGCTCCACAGCTGTGATGCCTTTTCGAGATGTGGGCACACATAAGCCCTATACAAGGGAAATAAAACTTCACCGTACCTGGACAGAATGTTCTTTTTAATTGCCCAAATTATTTTATTCGCTTTAGTGGTAGCTTCTGTGGTATGTTTTGTGAAGCCCAAATCACCTTCACAGAATGATACCACACAAAGTGTATAACTATTCATCATGTTACCCCTTCCCACATGTATTACCTTACAGTTACTCATACTGAGTTTTATCTGCCATATTTCTGTCAAGTCTGCTATCATATCTAGGTTGTGTTGCATTAAAGCAGTGTCTGACAAGGTTTTACATGGCCCACCTCTCTTCGTGTCATCTATGTATTTTGTTACCCACACTTCAGATTTGCAGTTAGATCTGCAATGAATATTTGGAACAGCACTGAGCCCTGGGGAAACCCACTAGCCACTTTCCCTGCTTCCAAGAGGTGTCCGTCCACAATTACCATCTGTCATCTCTCACCTCTCACAGAGCCATTCCATTATCCATTTAACAATGGTGGGGTTAATCCTTGCTTGTAGGAGTAATAACAGCCCAGTGGGGTGTAAGGTCAAAAGCCTTTGCAAAGTCTAGGTATACAATATCACAAGGGTTATTATTGTTTAGTGCACAGCTATCCCTCTCATAAAAATAGAGGGGGTTCGTTGTGCAACTTTTTCCTTTTCTAAATCCGTGCTGTTCACTGTCACAATTTTCTAGAAATGGTGTTAAACTGGTCTTTAATAATACTCTCAAGCATCTTTCCTATTACACATGTGCGGCTCATGGGTCTATAGTTCTCTACCAACCCCTTCACCCCTTTTTACGGCTGCAGTGGGCATAGCCCTGCAGATGTCTTGCTATGACAGTGGAAAAAGGGAGCTCTCCAGATATCCAATGGACTAAATAAAATTAGAAGTTTTGTAGAATCACTACACTAATTGAAGCAAGCAGTCTGCTGTGTTCATTTGAGCCGAGCAGTCTTGAAAGCACGATTTTGTTCAGTGTGGGTAGAATTATCTTTCAAAAGAGATTCATAGCTCATAAACATGTCAACTTAATCAGCTTTTCAACTGTAATTGAGACTGGTATCGCTCGCTCTTTCTAACTTTTTCCTCTTGCCTGTGTTACACTGAGATGCACAGAATAGGTGTTTTCATAGCAGACCTTCTCAAAAAAAAAATTCTATACATGACTGCCACAGTTTTAGAGAAATAATTAGCTGGGAAGCACATCACTACAGATAAGATGTAGCAGCGTTAAGGTCAAAAGCCACCAAAAGGAATGCTATGCAGATATGCCAAAATTCAAGAAACCCTTGCCCTGTCCAGACTATCCGAGTTTCTTAAATCAACCAAGTTCCTCTTCCCCTACCAATCAGGCTTCAGAAAACACCACTCCACAATATCTTCCCTGTTGCGAGTCACTGACCACGTTCATTCTCCCTCTGACCAAGGACATCTAAAAGCAACAGTTTTCATTGACCTGGCAAAGGCCTTTGATTCAGTCTCCAACCCCCACCTCCTTACCAAACTCAAGGCAGCACGCTTAGCTCCCCCTACAGTTCCAGTGGTTCAACTCCTACTTAAGCAACAGGCTCCAATCTGTTAAACTAGAAAACTCCTCCTCCTCCTCCTCCTCCCCTTCCCCATTCTAATTGGTGTACCCCAAGGATCTATCCTTGGCCCAATTCTTTTCTTGTTATTTATAAACATCCTCCCCTCTGTATGCTCCAGTCCCAGGATACTTATGTATGCGGATGACACCATACTGTTTACCTCACGGCCTGTCTTAGACAATGTCCAATCCAACCTTCAAAGGGATTTCCTCAATATGCAGACCTGGTTCCAGATCAATCAACTGAAAATAAACACCTCTAAAACAGTGTTGATGACGTTCGGGACTGCGCAAATATTGGCCAGAGTCCCTCCTCCCCTGCCATCATCTCACTGGATGAGACACCCCTCGACTCAGTAACAACATACAAATACCTAGGCATATGGCTGGACTCCCATTTGACTTTTTCATTCCACATTGATGCCATCACCTCAAAACTACACCACAAGCTCAGTTTGCTCTACTGCAATAGAGATGCCCTCCTTTGCCAGTCAGACGCAAAATCCTAAACAAGACGATTGCGCCCATTTTTGACTATGCCCATGTGGTTTACAGCACTGCCCCAGCCTCATCCTTATCCAGACTGGACACCCTTCTAAATGCATTCTGCTACTTCGTCACTAACTCCCCTCTCAGAACACACCACTGTTCCCTTTACACCTCCCTTGGTCTAACTTCCCTCTCCCATCACCGATTCATCCACTCTGCTGCACTTATAGCCAAATATTGGTTCAACTTGCTACCTCCTTACCTCTCAAGAGAGCCTGTCCCAAGCAAATCCATCCCCATATGGCCTAAGATCCAGGGATATCCAGACCTTCTCTCCCCCTACCTTCCTCTACTTCGAGCAAATCCACCTCCTCCTATAGACTCCCCTTCCTATGGAATAAACTCTTCCCCACTCCTAAGAAACTCCACCTCATTTTATTCTATCAAACTGCAACTTCGCTTACTACCATCCCCCCACATACTCCTTCCAATCCCCACACTAAAGCATTCATACTCGCTTTTCACATATACATCCTACTAGTGTACATTTGACTGCTTCTCATCTGCATTTGTAAATACCACTATTTACAGATACTGTATTAATTAACTGCAGATAGAAGTGCATCCACTTTCTCTACTGATACTCGTAATATAAGAATATTATAAAAATGATAAAGGGGTCTCTGCTAGCAATCATCTATGTCATAGTAGTCCTGTGATCAGACCTGGCCATGCAAAATATGTACATGGCTACCAGCAAACCGCTCTACCCAACAGAAAGTGACTTACTGGAGGGTAGCCACTACAATTCTCAGCTAACTACCTTAATATACTTGGATGGGCTCAGGATAAGAGGGAACTGTTATGCCCTAATATCATTTACAAGTAGCCATCTGCACCAACCTACCATTCTTTAAAAAAGAGCTGAAAACTTATCTGTGGAACATGGCTTTGTTAGATAATTAATTATTTATTAATGCTCTGGATCTTATTATTATATATTTTATCTCGTGGCATGCTGATTTTATGTATATGTTTGTGTATGTAATGATTGAATTGTTCAAATTGTTCAGCACCTTGATATGTCGAAAGGTGCTATATAAATAAAATTATTATTATTATTATTATTATCCTTTGCCCTAGACTGCCGAAAGCGTTAGTAAAAGGTATATTACAAGTTCTCAAAATTAACCTAGCTGGAGACGCTGGACTTACTCCTGGGTCCTCCAGTCCCCAGTGTACACATTCGTAACATGGGTGCCATGTTATGGGCTTCCAGCAAGGGGCTGAAACTAGTGCATATTAATGCTTGTAGACTTCGATCTAAAATGCACGGAGTGGGGGCGTGGGTAGATATGTACTTCCCAGATGTGCCTGCAGATTCTGAGACCTGGTTCAAACCCAGTATACTAGCCCATGAGCTTGATCTTTCAGGTTACAAGACTTTTCTCTCAGACAGAATCAACAAAAAGGGTGTGGGGCGGGGGTGCCCTCTACATGAAATCATCATTCAATGTTAAACTACTTGCTCCTAGCACAGTGGCCAACACCACTTGTGAGGCCATATCTGTGCAATCAATATTGGGTGACATGAAATCTGTGATTATTGGATGTGTGTACAACTCACCAAAAGAGGCCCTACTGCATTCCAGGCATTTGCAACAATGGTACAGGGCCTCCCTCCCTCAGAAAAGATTATCTTAGGGGACTTCAGCATTCACCGGGGAACTCCATCTGATCCAGCCACCAAATCCACCCTAATGGACCTGCACCTAACTCAGCTAATCCAAAACCCAACTAGACTAAATACAAAAACTGGCAATCATTCTGTCTTGGACTGGATTCTCATATCCAGCCCAGAAAGAGCTAAACTGGCTATCACGTTCAGTAACTCCCTTAGTGATCATGTCCCGACATTTTTAATTGGAAAACATTTCCCCTCCCTCCTCGAACCTTATGGACTAGAGATTTGTCCAAATTTGACCAGGTCTCCTTCCAAGGTATGCTGTCTGACATGAATTGGTCCCTGGTCAAGCATGCGCCTACGCTAGATGAGGCTCTAAAGAGCTTTATAAATAATTTCAACTCTGCCGCCAACAAACACGCCCCCTCAAACAATTGAGAGTAAAAGGTCAGAATGCAAAATGGATAACTAAGGATCTAAGATCTCTCATGAGAATGAGGGTAAGGCCTGGTGAATATACAAATCCTCAAACCTAACAGATGATTGGGTGAAATTTAGGGCCCTGAGGAATAAATGTAAGAGTAAACTAAAGTCAGCAAAAAAAAAATACATCTAAGAGACTTGAAAACTACTAACCTATCTGACCCTAAAAAATGCTGGGCTAACATCAATACCCTTCTAAAAGGTAAAGCTTCAACAGCAGCTACTGACAGAATAGCCAATGGAACCCGATACAGGGATCCAGCTGAATCAGCAAAAGAAATGAATGTCTTTTTTACGAATCTCGATAAATACAGACCTACTACAACTGGAACCCCATCCCCTACATCAAAAAAGACTGAGGCACCCCACCACAGACTGCAGTTCCACCTTAAACTCATCTCCCGGTCTGATGTCCTTATGCTTTTACTCAAGGTGGATATCACAGGATCCGCCGGCTATGACAAACTGGAGCTTAAACTACTAAGGCTAGCTGCCCTGGTCACTGCATCCCCTATCACCGGGTTGTTCAACAGATCTCTCTTGGAAGGGAAGGTACCATCGCTATGGAAAGTGGCCAGGGGGCGTCCCGAGAAGTAGCAGAAAACTACAGACCAATATCAATCCTCCCTGCACCAAACAAAATACTTGAAAGACTAATCTACAATCAGATGCAAGATTACTTGGAGAGATACAACATCATGACTGCTGAACAGCACAACTTCAGGAAACAACATGGTACTGATACTGCTTTGTTAGCCTGACCACTAACATCTTAAATGCAGTAGATAAAGGTTTACTAGTAAGTGGGGTCTTTATAGACCTCACCAAAGCTTTTGACATAGTAAACCACCAACTACTAACGGAAAAGCTAGTATCCCTGGTACTAGACAACCACTAAATAAAATGGTTATCAAATTATCTGGATGATAGATCACAAATTGTTAAATGGTGTGGGGCTCTCTCTGACCGGCAACCCATTCATGAGGGGATCCCTCAAGTCTCTATGCTTGGGCCACTATTATTTTCACTGTTTATAAATGATCTATCACTACACACTGGAGAAGCTAAGGTTACCCTTTATGCAGATGATGCAGTACTTTACAGTACTGCCCCAAACACAACACAACTAAATAAGCGGCTAGGTAATGATCTGCTGTTGCTCGAAAAATGGCACATTACCAATAAACTAGTGCTCAATGGAAAGAAAACAAAGGCAATGGTATTTGGATCTAGGAGACTAGGCTCGGACCATACTCAAACACTCAAACTATTTCTCTCAAATAGTACAAAAATAGAGGTGGTTAACTCCATCAAATATCTAGGGGTCTACCTTCACCAGGATGGTACATACAAGCCCCACCTCAGTCACCTAACTAAAACTATTAACCAAAAGGTGGGCCTCCTTTATCGACTGCACCCTTTTCTTACCGTGAGTCTCGCAGAAAAATTGCCCATGGTACTCTACTTCCTACCCTGCTCCATGGAGCCCCAGAAACAGGTGTGGTGCTGAAGGACTGCAGGAGGGTGAATGCAGTCCCTCTCCACAAAAGTGGGAGCAGGGAGGAGGCTGGCAATTACAGGCCAGTCAGCCTGATCATGGTGGTGGGGAAACTAATGGAATCACTACTAAAAGAAAGGCTTGTGATATATCTCAAATCCAGCGGAGCACAGGATCAAGGCAGCATGGATTCACAACAGGAAGATCTTGTCAAACAAATCTGATCGATTTCTTTGATCGGGTGACTAGGAAGGTGGATCAGGGAGAGGTGGTGGATTTGGCCTACTTGGATTTCAGCAAGGCCTTCAACACTGTCCCACACAGGAGGCTAGTAAACAAGCTGGGCAGGCAGCCTGGGAGTAGGTCCCAGGGTGGTAAACTGGGTCAAAAATTGGCTAAGCGACAGGACACAGAGGGCGGGGGTGAATGGAGTTAAATCCGAAGAGAGGGGGTGACCAATCAGTGCTTGGACCAGTTCTCTTTAATGTCTTCATAAGCAACATTGCATAGTGGCTGGAAGAGAAGGTGTGCCTCCTTGCAGATGATACAAAGATCTGCAACATGGTTGACACTCCAGGAGAGGTAGAGAAAATAAGAAGGGACCTAAGCAAGCCTGAGGAGTGGTCAAGGGTGTGGCAGCTAAGATACACTGCAAAAAAATGCAAGATCTTGAACTTGGGACACAGAAATGTGAGGGATGAGGTATTGACGGCCACCAAACAGGAAAGGGCCCCGGAAGTAATCATATCTGATGATCTAAAGGTTACCAAACAATGTGGCTGTAAGGAGAGCCAGAGGAATGCTGGGGTGCATAGGGATATGTATCTCCAGCAGAAAGAAGAAGGTGGAGATGCCACTGTATAGAACTTTGGTGAGACCTCATTTAGAGTGCTATGTCCAGTTCTGGAGGCCGCATCTCTGGAAGGACATATTAGAAGCAGGTCAGAGAAGGGTGACAAAAATGGTGCAACAAAAGTCATATGAAGGGAGACTGGAGGATCTTAATATGTATTCTCTGGAGGAGAGAGAGAGAGTGGGTATATGACAGAGACTTTCAAATACCTCAAAGGTGTAAATAAGGCACAAGAGAGTAGCATCTTTCAAAAAAAAAAATGTTCAAGAAAAAGGGGCCATGATATGAAAAGAGAGGGGGGTAGACTTAGGGGTAGGTAACGTGAGAAAGTACTTTTCCACGGAAAGGGTGGTGGATCCATGGAATAGCCTCCTGGCAGAGGTTGTAGGGCCAAAAATGGTAGGGGTATTCAAAAACGCATGGGACAGACATAAAGGAACTCTAGCAATAGGAAACAGAGACAGGGTAAGCCGCAGATCATTTAGAATAGTACAATTACGTAAGAACTTACCGTAACAGCAGATCTTTGAGAACAGCTCTTGCAGCAGGTTACACCACAAGGACAGAGTCCCAAGCAGTGTGCGTTAGCCCCTAAAACCGGGAGGAAGACTGAAGGGTGAAAGGGAAACCCTCATGAAAGAAGCCCCTGCAGACTGCAAGGTCATAGCCAGCTCTGCGCCTAGAGACAATGTCCAGACTGTAATGTCTGATGAATGTGTTCACAGTACTCCAAGTAGCTGCTGCACATATGTCTGAAGCCGAAACGTTCCTCAGGAAGGCAAATGAGGCTGCTATCCCCCTGGTGGAATGACCTTTTACCGGTCCTAGTAAGGGTTTGTTCTGCTTCTGATAATATAAAACAATGCAGTTTACCAACCATTTTGAAAGCATCTGTCTGGACACAGGGGCCCCTAACCATCCTGGGGGCAAATGAAACAAACAACTGATCTGACTTTCTATTCTGTTTGGTTCTAGTCAGACAGTACCTGAGTATTCCGTGCACATCCAAGGTGTGCAGGAGAGCCTCTCCTCTATTTGTATACTCTGGGTAATAAATAGGAAGGTTAATTTCTTGGTTGAGAGCAAGCTCTGACACTACCTTAGGTAAAACTTAGGATTAGTTCTTAAGGACACACTGTCCTTATGAAAAACCAGATACAGCTCTTTGCACACAAGTGCCTGGAGCTCTAAAATCCTTCTGGCAGAAGTAACCGCAACTAAAAATAACACCTTCCAAGAGATAAGGTGTAGCTCGCAATCCACGGCTGGTTCAAAAGGTGTAGCGTGAGCTGTTCCAAAATAAAAAGAAGGTCCCGGGGAGTTGGGGATCGGGTTCCTAATGGGTGGTTTCAAGAGGAGGATGCCACGCAGGAAGGTGCATGACAAGTCCAGTTGGGCCAAAGACTTGTCTCCAAAAGGTGCACGGTATGCAGATAATGCTGAAAGGTGCACCTTTGTTGAGGAGTACCTTAGCTCTGCATCTGATAAGGAAAGAAGCTACTCTGGTACTGAGTTCACCGGGCAAGTTAAGGGGTCAGGCCACGGGCTGAGGACCAGAGGCAAAACCTGTGTCATTTCAAGGCATATGTAGCTCTATTAGAGCTATTTCTCACAGCCACGAAGATATCAGCTACTCTGTCTGAGACTCCATGGTGACAAATCGCTAAGTCTTCCGGAGCAAGGTGTGCAGGTGTAAGGATTGCAAGTTCGGATGGACTAGTGAGCCATTGTTTTGCGATAGTAAACGTGAGCAGAGAGGTAGAGGGAATGGGGGATCGCTCGCCAAATGTTAGAGTAAAGAAAACCATATTTGTATGGGCCAATATGGGGCCCACCAGAATCATGTCAGCCCCTTCTGCTTGCAGTTTTAGTAGAACTCTCCAGATTAGTGGGAAGGAGGGGCATAAAGGAATTTGCCCATCCAGGAGAGGGACAACGCATCTCGCCAGAAAATACTGGGCTCTGGATCTAGCAAGCAGAAATTGGGCAGTTTTGCGTTGTAAGGGGAGGCGAAGAGATCTAGTTCTGCAGGTCTCCATTTTGTGAACAGAGTTTCTGCTACTGATTGCAGAAGTTCCCATTTATGTGCGCTGGGTCTGGATTGGCTGAGCAGATCCGCCAGCATGTTCTGTATACCTGGAACATAAACTGCAAACAGGGTGATACTGTGTTCTATTGCCCAGTACCACACTCTCATCGCCCCCCGACAACAGTTGGCATGAATGGGTGCCTCCTTGCTTGTTAATGTAGAATACTACTGACATATTGTTTGTTTGAATCAATAGGTGTCCCGGGAGTAGGTCTGTCTGCAAAGTCTGCAGGGCGTAGAGGAATGCCTCATCTCTACAACATTTGTGTGAAGGGCTCCTTCTGTGCCGGATCGTAATCCCTGTGTCCTTTTGTCGCCAAGGTGGACACCCCAACCTGATCCTGACACATCTGCAGTCAGCATCTGTGAAGGTGGGGTAGATAGGAAGGAGACTTGTGCTGCGAGGTGCTCTGGGTCTAGCCACCATTGCAGACTCAGAGAATGGAAGTGGGGACCAAGACCAGCTGATAGGTCATCCTGGCACTGGTCCCACTGGACTCTGAGAACCCACTGAATGGTTCTCATGTGGAGAAGTGACCGGGGAACCGTGGCTATGGCAGTCACCATGTGGCCTAAATGACGCAGTGCGGTCCATGCTGTGACCTGCTTCTGCTCCGATATGTCTGGTTAGACCTCGTAGGCGATCTGCCCTGTCCTCTGGCAAGAACGTCTCTCCTCTGGTCGTATCCAGGATTGCGCTAATGAACCAGCTTTTGGCATGGCATGAGTAGGGACTTTGGCAGGCTGATAGTGACACCTACTGCGTCGAATATAGAAAAGGTGTCTTGTAGTACCTGGCAATGTTGTCCCCAGAATTCGAACCGCAGAAACCTCTTGTGGTGTTTTGTGATTGGAATGTGGAGCTAGGCATCTTGCATGTCCAGCAATGCTAGCCAAGTGTTCGGGTGTAGCATCGGGATCAATCTTGGCAAGGTTACCATCCTGAAGCATTTGTACACCATGAAGGTGCTGAGATCGCTGAGGTCCAGGATATGGCGTAAGTCCTGTCTTTTTGGGTACTAGGAAAAAAATGGGAATAGTACCCTTTCCCTCTTTGAATCCACGGGACCTGTTGTACGGCCTCCTTCGCCAGAAGGGCCTGGATCTCTTCTTGTATCAGTGTGGCGTGTGGTTGGAATACTGGGAGAGAAGGGATGGCTTGGAGGGTGGCTGCCTGGTGAACTCGACAGAGTGGCTCTTTGAACCAGCTGAAGAACCCACTGGTTGGAGGTAATTCACTGCTAACCTTCTAGATGTTTCGAGAAGTGACCCCCGACTGCCTTTTCCACCTGGGCAGGTGGGAGAGAAGGGCTCTGCAACGAGTCAGGCTGTGGAGGGGGAGGGGAGGTTTGCCCGAGAATGTTACATATTCCTCGCTTCCGTGCCTCCAGTTGCTCGAGAGGTGCCTTTGCGGGTAAAGCCACCTCTCTGCTGCTGTCCCCATTTTCCACAAAAACTGTGCTGTTGTCTCTGAAATAGTTTCGGTTTGTACACTGCTCGTACAGAACGGACCACCTTGCCAGTGTCTTGCAGTTTTGTGATGATCCTTTTGGAATCCTCTCCGAAAAGGACAGAGCCCTTAAAGGGAACATCTAGGATGTCCGTTTAGACGTTTGGTGTGAAGCCCAAGACCCTGAACCAAGAGCGTCTTCTAAGGAATACACCTGTTGCTGTACTTCTGGCGACGGAATCCACAGAATCATAGGCTACTCTGAGTACCTGTGTGCCTACGTCAGAGCCTGTCTTCAAGAGTTTGACCAGTTCTTCTTTTTGGTTTCCATCTGGTAGGCTTTTGACCATGTCTTACCCCTTGCTCCCACAGGGCAGTCTGAAACTGGACCATGTGGGTTAAAAAATTCAGTGAGCGGCTAGAACATGCAGCAGATGCGTACATTTTTCTTTCCAAGGAATCAAGCTGTTTTGATTCTCGGTCCGGAGGCTGAATGCTCAAGTTCTTTGGCCTATGGGATCCGTCATGTGGCGGTGATAACCACTGAATCCGCCACAGGTTGTTCTCCCAGATAAGAGTCTTCTAGTGGGGCCCTATATAGGCGGTCAGCGCTTCCAAGCAGCGCTGGTCACGTCCTGGAATGTATCAACCAATGGTGAACCACCACTGGTTTAGGATCCTTTTGGCGCAGGTATTTTGCAAGACGGCCACATTCTGGGTCCAAATCCTCTGTGCCCAACCCCATATTATCTTGGATAGGTCGCATTATATCCATGAACGTAGGGTCATCTTGGAGGGAACCTTGGTAAATCCTTTGAATCCGAGGAAGGACTGCTGAAGGGGGAGCTGAAGCTGGAGGAAGAGTTCAATGAAGAATATGACTCTTCTGAGAAAGAAGAATCTGACCTCCTATGCTGCTTCTTTTTCTTATGCACACTTGGTGAGCGTGAAGGGATCATGGAAGGAGACCTCAGCCGCTTTCCTTTCGAACGCCCTCTAAGTGAGGTAGTGCGGCTTTTTAACTTAGGAGGAGGACTGACAGGGCTTTTCTCCTTAGGCGGAGGCTGGTCAGCTGGAGGTGCCTTAGTGGGGACTACATCCTTCCGGATTGTCTCCCACCAATAAGCAAACAAATCCTTTACCTCGGAGACCCGCAGACCCAAGGTTTGGCCTGTCACCGGCTGATACGTCTGACCGTCTCCTGTGTCCTTTGGTCTGTGATCTGACACACCCATCGTCTGGTCTTTGGGTGTTGTCAGCATCCTCTAGACTGGCCGATATTGGGTCAATACTCAGGCATCCAACCCCGACGTCGGTGTCTTCATCGTACATCCGTCGGAATGTACCGACCTCCGGTATGGTGGAGGTGTTGTCATCTCGTCGTTGGGTGGTGACTTTTGCCAGTGGCCGTTGGTCCATTAAGGGTCCATGGTTCTCTTTACGGACGTCTGGTCTGTGGTCCATGTAGCAGATGTCCCCAAAGACGTCAGGCTTCTGGAGGGCTGAGAGGCAGACCCTGACTGGTTGGGGCCTGTGACTGAGGCCGACTTGGAGGGTGCTTTGACTGGGCGGTCTGTAGATGAAGACCGGCCTACAGAGTCTGAAGACCGGCTGGTGGAGTGAACTTGGGGCTGTAGAGTACTGCCTGAACTGGAGCCACCCGACGTCTGGGCCTTGGCTGGAGGATTTTAGGCCTTAGACCAAGACAGATTTGGCAGAGCAGCTGGCCTAGTCCGCGCTCCCCCTGGAGTCGGATGTATGGGACTTGGATGGGAAGTGCTCTTTCTCCCTTTCTCTCCTTTTTCCCTTGTGTTTCCCTGACTTATGGGAGGAGCCTTCACTTGAGGAGGTACTCTTCTGCATTGCTGCTAATTTCTGTTCGAGGAGGAAGGTCTCCAATACTTTCTGGTTTCAGATCCTCGTTCTGCTGTTGAAATTTTGACAAACGGGACAGGCCTTAGAGTCGTGCTCTGAGCCCAGGCACTGCATGCAGGCCGTATGGCTGTCCTTAAATGGGATCTGTTTGCCGCAGGTACACTTAAGACGAGTGCCTTTCTACGGAGGACATCATGAAAGACAACATGCAGAAAGAAATAATCGGGATAAATTAGCAAACTTGTCGAAAATAATAAAAGAAGACACTTAAGTGATGGCATCGATTGGCTTGTGAAGGCATCCGTGGAGCCGATGCTTGTGAGTCGTCGGTGGGAAAAGAACTGAGGGATGCTGGGGGGCTGCTCATTTTATGATGCAAGGGACATCAGGCAAAGCCAACGTCCGGGGCAGTCCCTTGCTGTATGTAGCTAGCTAGAAATTTTCCGTGGGGTCTTGCCGCTTGACGGCATCAGTCTTAATGTCTCAACACTGCCCAGCAGAGGAGCTTGAACTTGGGGACTGCTGAGAGCCTTTAAGAGGTAAAGCATCCTGCACTACAGCCTGCCTGTGGTGTGGCTCTTCCCGCCCGCCCCAACCACCCCCAACCCACTCAGGGGTGGCACTTCATTTATTCCTGCTGGCAGGTCACGTGTCACATCACATGACCTGCCCATCATTTTACTAAGTGTCCACTTTCCTATTTGCAGCTTATATACTCCGACCACTAGGGGTTGCTGCACTTTCCACTCTGGCACCACTCCATTGCTCTCCACTCCTTCCTAGCAACTATTGCAATCCCTGTCCACTAAAGCTCTCTGCAGTTCTTTCCTCACTCCTTCCCTTCAGCCCACCACTAGGCCCCTTGCAAGCCTCAAACCTTGTACCACTTATTCCAAAGTCTGCAGCCCAACCGCTAAGCCAACGAACCAGGCCAATATCTACCCCTAATTTCAAGGTTTTAACTCTTCCTTCTTAGAAACAAAAATACCTATCCTCTGTCCTGCTGCTGTTCTCAAACCCAGTACCCTTGCTATCAGAGTCGGCAGCTCTACCACTTAACCACTGTATCCGGCTATCTTATCCTTCCTTTCTAAGACTTTCATAGTCTCTGACCCCCCTAGTCTGCCAAAATATTTCACCATTTCTCTCTTGGTGCCACCGCAGGCATTGAACCCTGCACCCTTGCTATTTCACTCAGCAGCTCCACCACTCAGCTATCACGTCAGACTATTGTTTGTGATAGGTTTTAAGATTCTAAAAGCCTCTAACCCCCATAGTCTGCTAAAATATTTTCTGGGTGCTACTGCAGGCTTTGAACCCTGCACTCTGCTGCTGCAGTCACCGTCCTGGGACCTTTTCTATCACCCTAGGCAAGCCTTGAACCTGGTACCCTGTGCACTTGAGGCGGGGGCTCTGCCACTGTACCAAAGTGGCAACTACAGTTATGGGTAGACCATTCACTCTCTTCAACCCATCTCATTACTGCTATCTGCAGACCCATCCTAAGATGACTGCCCACCTTCTCTTGTCATGCCTCTCCCTCCTCCTTCTCACGTGGCCTCCATCTAACCCAGGTGTCCCCATGGTGCCACAGGTCCCCTACTCTGGGGCCCAGAAGTTGCCTCCCACCTTTTCTACTATCTCCTTGCACCCCAACCTATCATACCCTCCCCCCAGTCCCCACCTAGCTTCCCCACTTTGCGCCTACAGGCAACTTATTGTACTAGCCTGCCCATCCTGTACCTCTTTGCCCACCCCTTATGTCTCTAAGCTCTCCCACTCCTACTATCTCGCGCGACGCAAAAATGCCTTCCACACCCCCCTGATCAGGGCTGTACTTCTGCTCCTACTCTTGTCAGGGAACATTCATCCCAACTCTGGCCCAACCCACAATAACTCTTTAACTAGATCCCCTGGGCTTCTTATTGCTTCTATGAATATCTGCAGTCTCCTGAAGAAATCTGACTCATTCCAATGTTGGGTCACTGTCCACAAACCTGACATCATCTCCCTAGTCGAAACCTGGCTATCTGACTCTACCCCTGACTCCCCTGTCTCACTCCCTGGCTACTCCCACTTTCGAGAAGACCGTGTAGGGAGACGAGGTGGAGGCTGTGCTATTTATATCAAAGACTCCCTTCCTGGAGTAGCCCTCCCAGCCCCTGTCCTTAACCTCAGGGCACAGGCCCTTACCCTAAAACTTACCCCGACCCCTCTAAAGGCCCCCTCTTTCTAACCTCCACTTATATTCCTCCAAAAAATCAAACTCAGGCCCTGGTCCTCTGAGTATCTCACCTCTCTACCATTCCCCAGTATATTCTCATGGGTGATCTAAACAGCAACTGGCTTAGCCACGCATCCTCCTCCACCTCGACTCCTTTACTGCTATTGACCTAACGCAACTTGTTATCCAACCAACAAGAGTGAACCCACAATGGGGTCAAGCACTCTTCTGGATGCAGTCCTCACCAACCGACCTAATCAAGTTAGCAATCTACAAGTCCTCCCGGATGGAATCAGTGACCACTCCCTATTCTTTTCCGTTGGATTCGTCCCTAACCAAACTCACTGCAAGGCCACCTCGCCAGCGGTTGCGACCAGGGGCTGAAGATAGAAACTTCTAGCCCAAGCTGACTGGTCTCCCATTGAGACTGCCCCTAACCTTGATTTGGCCTGGCCTTCTTCACCTTAATGTTTAACAAAGCTTGTGATATCTTCGCACCCCTAACCAAACTTCGTTCCAAGGTACGGCATACTCCCTGGGTCACCTTCCCTACTCCAACTCCTTAGGCACAGGGATAACCTGTGGCACCTAGCCACGGAAACTGTCTGCCCTGCCACCAGACAGGCATATGCTGCTGCCCGAAATAAATGTACCTGGGCCACACACAAAGCAAAGGCCGATCATTATCGGGCCTCACTCACCTCGATCCTGGGGAATGCTAGAACCTTCTGGGATAACATCAAACAACTAAATGGTGGTACACGCTCTCCTCTGCCTTCCCAAATCAATATTGAGGGTATTATCTCTATTGATCCTACCCTCATTGCTAACCATCTCACTAAATCCTTTACTGACCTTAGCTCCGTACTCCTAGCAACTTTTTTGACCCCCCACTCTCCTGACCCTGCTCCCTCACACGCATCTTTCCACTTCCACCGGGTTACTGTCAATGAAGTCAGACCGTATCTGACCAAGGCCCTAAGAAGCAACACCACTGGCAGTGACTCCTTGGACCCCAGACTCCTCAGCCTGGCACTGGACCAGGTCATCGCCCCAATCACTAGCCTCTTCAACAAATCACTCTGTCTAGGGCAATTTCCATCTACCTGGAAAATTGCCACTGTCGCTCCCATACATAAGGGTGGAGATAGGGCCCTTTCCGGTAATAATCGTCCCATCTCAATCCTCTCACCACTCTCAAAAGCCTTAGAGAAAGTAGTATCCTCCCAAATATCTGAGTTTCTTACCAAATACAGTATCCTCTGCCCTAAACAACACGGCTTCCACGCTGGGCACAGCACCAACACCGCCCTCATCGAGTTTTCTAACTTCCTCCATTCCTCCCTGGACTCGGGCTCTCTTGCTGGTGCAGTGTTCATCGATCTGTCAAAAGCCTTTGACACCGTGTCCCATCCTCTCCTGCTGGATGCACTCAGCCACAGTGGCTTTGCCGCAGGACCTGTCTCATGGTGCTCCAGCTATCGGTCTGCCCAGTCCCAGCGTGTAAAACTCAATGGCACCCTCTCTGACCTCTGCCCTATCCAATCTGGGGTTCCCCAGGGCTCTATTCTTGGGCCCCTGCTCTTTTCCCTTTATCTCAACACCCTGCCAGGTGCCTGTACTGGTAAACTCCTCCTTTATGCTGATGATGCTGTTATCTTCGTTTCTGACCGTAACCCCACCACCCTCCAAGATTCCCTGCAATTATCCTATAAAGACGTGGAAGCCTGGTTTAAAGAACATAGACTGGTTATCAATCTAAAAAAGACTAAATCTATGATCTTCTCCCACCCCCAAAACAAAGCTAGTAATTTCCAACTTCAAGTCTTCGCCAGCTCTATGTTCCCACTCGAACAAGTTTACATATACAAATACCTTGGGATAACCTTTGACCCTGCCCTCGCGTTCCATTCCCATATCTCCGCCTTAGCCTCCACCACCAATATTAAGTTGGGAATCCTTTACTGCCACAAACACCGTCTCCCCCCCGATGCCCTCCAACTCGCAGTTATGTCCTCCAGTCTGTCACTTGTTGACTATGGCTTACCAGTCTATGGGGCTGCTGACCAGACCTCGCTAAACAAAATCTGCCTCACCTTAAATAAGGCCTGTCGACTAATCTTAGGTGCTCCCAGACTTACACATACCTGCCATCTTTATTCCCAGGCAAATCTGCTTAATCTTGACGAACGTCTTAGGTATCAATCTTGCATCCTTACAAAAAAAACTCTCCTTGGGCTCTCCCCTCCTGGTTTGACTGCCATTATCCACCATGTAAACTCACTAGCTTCAACACAGTCCTCCTGTAAAACCAAGTTGAAGGTACCTAGGGCAAGGACCTCTCATGGACAATGGGCCTTCCTCTACCGTGCCCCTTCTTGGTACAATTCTCTCCCTGCCAGTATCTCAGACACCCCCACAATCTCTTGCTTTAAAACTACCCTCCGGAACCACCTTCTCAATACTCGCAGCTGTTGCTGTTTCTAAGCTATCTTGCTCACTCTCTGACAAAGCCCCGTGTTGGTTGCTCAAATCCTTACCTTCTCTACCCTTGGTTCCTGTTACCTCCCTGTTGACTCCACTAAAACACACTGTATTGATATCCTATGTTTTCCTGATGTTATTTCCCTGAACAATGTTAACTTCACCAATCCTGTATGTTGTAAATTGTTGATCTCATTTGTCCTCCTGTATCCTCAAAAAAACTGTACACTGTTTCTCTGTACCAAGTTGTTATCACTGTACTGTCCTCTCTGTGATGAGGTACCTTTGTAAACGAGCCTCTGGCTCAAAGGTTGTAAACTGATGCTTAATAAATAAAATAAAAAAATAAAATAATGGTGTAACCTGCTACAAGAGCTGTATCTCAAAGTAAGATCTGCGGTATATGAAACAGGTACGGAAAATGGGCAGACTAGGTGGGCCAAGTGGTCCTTATCTGCCGTCAAATTCTATGTTTCTATGTTCTGTCTATAACTTCGTATTGTACTGAAAACTCAGTATCAGATCTATATGGTTTTCTCTCTCCCATTAATACCATTAACTGCAACTCTATGTATTTCTTTCATATTATTATCAAGACACAGTCTACACAAAACTTATTTTATTATCACACCTGCACTGATCCGGCACTTCTTTGCATTGAATCCCAGCTGCAATTCTTCAGACCATTTCTCCAGTTTTTTAAGGTCTTCCTTCATTCTTTCAACCCCCCTGTCATGTCCTCCCTATTGCATACCTTTGTATCGTCTGTAAAGAGGCAGGCATACTTTTCCCTCCAGTCCTTCTGCAATGTCTCTAATAAAGTCCAGATATGCCACATCCACCGCACTTCCCTGGTCCTCTACCTTAGTTACCCAGTCATGCTGTAGATTAGTACGAGTTAGTGCAAAACACAGTGTTTATCATAACTACAGTAAAAGTTAGGGTTCGATGTATAAGCAAATAAATGCCATATAAGGTAGTGTGTGTGTGTATAGATAGCGCACTGCTATGCTATACTATAATATATATGTATCTATACATTAATACATTAGTCAGTGTGTGTGTGTATATCACAACAATTAGAAAGTGTAGTCAGGTGGCTCAGTGGTTAGCGCAAAAATTGTTAGTCTACATTCCCCCACTGTCTAGCTCAGTTTCAGCCTTATGCATGTCATTATTGATTTAAATGAGGTGTCTAGTGGCAATCTCCACCCTCCGATGTTCCTCAGAGCCTGAAAAGAAGAAAACGGTTCCTCTGTGTCTTTTTTTAATCTGTAAAAATGTGTGTAGACAGTGCACTGCTATGTTACATATATACACATATGCATATATATTCCAGTGCATCAGCCAGTGTGTGTATGTAGCACAACAATTGGAAAGTGAAGTTAGATGGCTCAGTGGTTAGTGCAAAAATTGATAGTTTACATATTTCTCACTCCCCACAATACTATTATTTTGCAGCAGTATTGGCTCTAGCTAGAATTTGTTTTTAAATAGGGACAACAAACGCCATCTTCCAATCCTGTTGCACTACTCCAGTATTAATGAATTCCTCAAAAAGTGCTTTCAATGGGAGAGTATGAGGTTAGACATATGTTGTAACATTCTTGAAGAAATTTTATCAGGTCCTGGCGATGAACTAGGTTTTAGATTTTATTTTGTCCAGTATTTCTTCTTTAGTGATGTTTATTTTGTTACCTCTACAGTCTGTTTGCTTTTTTCGAATACCTCAAAAAAGCATTTGTTAACTAGCTCCACTATTTGCGCATTATCCTTGATGGTGTCATGAATTATGGGCCCCACTTCATTCTGTTTTTTTTTTTTTTTTTAAGGAATTAATATAGGCACAACATTCCTTATAATTTTCCTTTTGTGCCCTATGTGCTAATTTTTGTTCAGATTCCCTTTTTGCAGGCTTTCTGTGTATTCCTAAATGCCTTAATAGAAGTACTAGTATTTTGTGTTCGTTGTTTCCTGCATAGCTTTTTTTTTTTTGTTTTGTTAATAAGCCTCTTTATCTTTTTTATTGAGCCATTTTTTTTTTTTTTTAGTGTTATTCCTAGTTTTTTTTTTTTTAACCTGGGTATAAACATAAATTGGAATTTGCATTAGTCGGCCCATTTTTCCTTGCCTGTAGTACTACTTGATCTCTGACCTATTCACCCACCTCCCTTCCTTTTCCCTAAGATTCCCTCAGTCCCCTGTACTGCTCAACAGGAGCTCACAGCTCCACGGAGCCTGCACTCAGCAAGACATGGTAGGCTCCCACTCATCTCAGCAGTCCCCTGTATGAAGAAGACAAGTTTATCGAGCCCTCCACACCGTAACTACACAATGGGCGCTCACGTCTCAATGCAGCCTGCCCTCAGTAAGACACTGCAGGCTCCCAGTCATCCCAGCAGTCCCTTGTACTGAGAGAGCAGGTCTATCGGGCCCTTCCCACCGCAACTGCTCAACAAGAGCTCACATCTCCATGGAGCCTGCACTCAGAAAGACATGGCAGGCTCCCAGTAATCCCGGCAGTCCCCTGTACTGAGAGGGCAGGCCTATCGGGACCACCTCACCACAACTGCAAAACGGGAGCTCACAGTTCCATGGAGCCTGCACTCAGCAAGAATGGCAGGCTCCCAGTCATCCCAGCAGTCCCCTGTACTGAAAGGGAAGGTCTATCAGTTGCTCTCCACCGTGACTGCACAACGAGAGCTCACAACTCCATGGAGCCTGCACTCAGCAAGACATGGCAGGTACTACAGGGTCACCAGTTGCTGCTTTTCAGCACACTAGCAGAAGAGTAAGATTGTTGGCAGAGCTGTACAGATATTTGTAATATCCTGTCATTTGTGCTGTTCTAATGCATTACATTGGTGCCTTAAGTGCCTTTAAAGTTGCATATACTATTTAAACATTGTTCTGTCGGTAACCTTAATTTTAGCCAGAGTACTAGTTTCTCTGAATTTAGCCTCAAACTTAGTTGTGGTTCTCTCTCTTCCTGCACTCGCTCCTGCCCCCCATGTGTCTCTCCTCCCGTTTCCCACATTGACCCCGCAGCGCTTTTGTCTTACAGCTCTGACCTCTTTATCCTTTGTGTAATCCCCTGCATTTTTATCTTTCAGGCTCCCAGTCATCCCAGCAGTCCCCTGTTTTGGAGGCTGACAACTGAAGCAGTAGGAACTGCAGGAGTGTCCTGGGTTTGTGTGAGGCTAAACTAAGTGAAGTATTTTTTTTGTGTGTGTGTTTTCCTACATTTGCTTTACTCCAAATAGCTTGTACTGGGAGTGGGATATGTATTTGGGTGTTTAAAATGTACATTTTGAATAAGGGCTGTATTTTAGGTGTGTAAACAGGGCTGTATTCTGGAGTTCAATTCTGTGCCAGTCGAGAGACAGAAAGTGTTCGCTCCTGCCTGAGGAGAGGGACTGAGGTGTGCAGTTATACAACAGGCTGATTGACTCACACATGAGTGGCAGTGGGCCCTAATCCCTCACTCCCCCAGCTTGTCCACACTTACTGGGGTGGTGCTGCATTGGGATCGGTGGAAAGCACTACCAGGTGCATCCACTAACATGCCCCAACAGAGGGGATTGTTCTTTGTAAAGTTATAGAGTGATATGTAGCTCTGGTTAAAGAGGTAAAAAGTTACAAATTTATAGATAGTACTCTGTTTTGTACTTGGGTGTAGCACCTCAAGCTGCATGTTGCTGGGAAACATATGAATGGGACAGTATCATAGTTAGTAGTGTTTCATGTTTCTCTGCTAGTGGAATTGGTATTGTATTGTTAAGTAGGGACTGGGCTGGTTAGAAACTTATAGACAACTGTATTTTGTAGTTAGTACTGGTATCATAGGTAGGGTAGTGGGCTGTAATGGATGTGGGGCGGCAGTTTAGATTAACATATTGTGGAGGCTAGGAGGGTGTCCAATCTGTATCCGGTTGAACAGGCTGGAGGAGGAAGTGCTGTGGCTTGCTAGAGAGCTGGAGAGGATGAGGGGAGGGGAAGGGGCTGGGAGACAGGAGGGTCACATCCAAGAAATAACATGAGGACATTGCAGGGGAGGAACAGTGGCTCAAGGGAAGTGATGAGGAGGGAGTGCAGGAGCGGAACAAACAAGGGGCCTAGCATTAGTGTGAAGGCTAGACTCGGGGGGAGGGGGAGAGCAGAGGCTCAGCCAGGCAGGATGGGCAGGAAATAGGTTTGCTGAGCTGGCGACACTAGTTGAGGGGGAGGAAAGGAGTGATCACCAGGGGAGAGAAGAGGAAGGAAGAGGGAAACCCACAAGGGCAGGAGGCAGTCAGAGGAGGTGACATGGGTGAAGGGAGAAGCACTGCTGGCGGGTGGGCGACAGGGGCGGAGTGGGGGGACCAAAGATGAGGGAAGGGATGTGGGGGATAGGGAAGGAGCAGTGAGGGGGACAGGATGGGGGAGAAGGGGCAGAGAACAGTAGGGAGGAAGGGTGGAGTTAGTGAGCTGGCATGCTCTAAGTGTGGATACCCTGGGAAAAGGGTGGAGGCAGGGACAAGGATGGCAGTGTACTAGTGCTTAGTGATTCCATACTTAAAGGCATCAGATGGGGCAGTGGGGTGGAGGCAGAGTAGAATATGGGTAGATGCTATACCCGAGCTAACGGCAGACAGGGCAGGGCAGGCTATTCTTAAGTGCACAAGGAGAGGCAGGAAGAAACTGCATGTGGGCACTAATGACCTAGCAGGGGACACGGTGGAAGTAGTGAGGAGGAGGTTTGAGAAATTAGGAGGGCTATGTGAGGAAATGGAGGAGTCGGTGGCCTTTTCAGAAGTGCTCCCAGTAACCAGCGCGAGTACGGGAAGAAAAGGGAGGACTGAGGAGTTCAACAAATGGCTGGAGGAATGGTGTCCATCTAAGGGGTATGCGGTAGTGGGGGACAGGGGCAGTACCTGGGAAAATAAGGATCTATATGCAGGCAATAGGCTGCACCTGAGCGGGATGGGGAAAGGCATATTAAAGCAGAGGTTGGAGGCATACATAGCACCAAGGATGGATTTAAACTAGGTGGCGGGAGGTGGAGGGAGGACAGCTAGTCAGCAGGGATCCGGGGGAGGGGAATCAAGCGTGCCTACCTCCCCAAGCTATCGGAGAGGTATCTGAGGTGGGGATACAAGGAGAGATTAGGAGGGGGGAAATCGGAGTGGGGAGAAGAAAGACACAGGTATGAGGGTGGTCTCGTTGAATGCGAGAAGCTTAGGTAACAAATCAGCTGAACTACAGGCTCTCATGGCTGTAGGAAGGGTGGACATTGCAGCCATCACAGAGACATGGGCCACTTAGAACCAGGACTGGGATATGATGATCCCAGGATACTCAGAAAGGACAGGTCTAGGAGGAAAGGGGGGACGTGGCAATCTACGTAAGAGAGGGGACAAGGTATATGATAGAGGAGGGGGTGGAGAGCAGGACAGAGGCCCTATGGATGCAGTTTCAAGACTCTAAAAGAAAGACACTGAGGGTGGGGTAGTGTACAGGCGACCAGCTCAGGGGGATGACCTGGATAGGGAGCTGGCCAAGCAGATCAGAAGAGTCTGTAGGAGGGGGGACACCGTAGTAGTGGGGGACTTCAACTTCCCTGGGGTGGACTGGAACACCCCTACCACCACGTGTGCAAATGAGCAGAGATTACTAGATGCATTTCAGGACAGCTTCCTGGTGCAACTGGTCCGCAGGCCTACTAGGGAGGGTAGGACTATGGACCTGGTATTAACAAACGGGGAGGCTGTAAGGGATCTGGGAGCAGAAGATCCCCTGGCTAGGAGTGACAATAATACGATGTCGTTCACACTCAATATGGGAAGAGTAACAGGCGCAACAGGTACCAGGGTTATCGATTTTAAGGAAGCGGACTTTAAAAAGATGGGGGAAATTTTGGTTGAGCATCTGGTGGGAATTCAGACATGCACAAGTGCCAACCAAAAACAGAATATCATTAAGAAAGGGCTGGCAGATGCTACTGAGACCTGCACCAGGACACGGAGCAAGAAGGGGAGAACCAAGAAGCCAAGCTGGCTGACCCGGGAGGTAATGGAAGGGGCGAGGGCCAAGAGAAAAGCAATTCGGAGGCTTAGGAAATCAGGAGGGCAAGGGGGACAAAGACGAGTACACAAAGAAGCCCAGTGAGGTTACCAGGCTAGTCAGAGCAGCCAAGGCTTCCAGAGAGCTGAGACTGGCACAGGGAAGCAAGAACGGGGAAAGGACTTCTTCAGATACACTGGCAGAGAAGAAGAAACAAAGATCAGATTGTGAGGATTAAGAAAGATGGGGTGGGGTGGGGTGGGAGGAGAAGGACAGGCAGAGGCACTGAATGAGTACTTCTGCTCTGTGTTCACAAAGAAAAGAGGGGCAGGCAGGGGGGTGAGGGCGACTGATATCGGAATTACGGAGGACAGGGTGCTGGAGGGACTAAGGGCACTGAGGGTGGACAAGACTCCGGGGCTAGATGGCATTCACCCTAGGGTACTTAGGAAGCTAGCGGAAATCCTGGTGGGACCACTAGCAGACCTGTTCAGTACATCACTGGACACAGGATGCGTGCCACAGGACTAAATGATGGCCCATGTGATGCCCATTTATAACATCGGTCCGAAGGATGATCCAGGCAACTACAGACCGGTGAGTCTCACTTCAATCATGGGGAAACTCATGGAGTCAATCCTGAAGGAGGGACTGGTGACCTTTCTGGAGGACAATGGGCTCCATTTTGACCATCAGCATGGTTTTGTACCGGGCACATCTTGCCAGACAAACTTAGTCGAGTACTACGACTGGGTTACCAGGGAACTGGACAGGGGCCATGCAGTGGACGTCCTATATGTGGACTTCAGCAAGGCCCCTGACTCAGTCCCACATGGGAGGCTGGGGGGGGGAACTGGAATACACTGGAGTGGGGACAAAAATGGTCAACTGGATCACCAACTGGCTGAGGAGTAGGCAGCAAAGGGAGGTGGAGGGGGGCTCTCATCACCAAGGGACGTTACAAGTGGGGTGTCCCAGGGTTCAGTACTGGGACTGGTGCTGTTCAGAATATTCATATCCGATATCTCAAACAGGATCCAGAGTAGGATCAGTCTGTTCGCAGATGATACTAAGATCGGTGCGGTTGTAGATGACATAGAGGGGTGGAGGGGGCTGCATGAAGACCTGACCAAACTACAGGAATGGTCAGAGACATGGCAGTTGGGATTCAGCACCAAGAAGTGCAAGGTACTGCACTTCAGAGCAAATAACCAGGGGAGGGAAGAAAAAATTACTCACCATAGTAAGGTTGTTTCCTCCAATAGAGTCTTGCTGTATTCTGACATAATGCAGTTAGCCCCAGCACTTGAACTGCCCCAGAGGAAAGAGTTAACTGTATGCAGAAGCACTGGATGTTGAGCTCGAGCTCAGTTTTCAAACCTCTGTCTGTGGTGTTTCCCAGTGTAACCGTCAGATTCTTACGAGCAAACTAAGTAAGTACTATAGTATGAAAATTGTTCAAAACATACAGCAAAAAAGCAAGATTTTTTGGGTCCAAAAAGACTCCGAGTCAAGAACCCAAGAAGGAAAGGTAGTGACAACAGTTAACTATAAAACGCAAGAAAGATAACAATAACAGCTACCCCACCCAAGAGGGAGAGTACAAGGTACACCCCTGAGGTGCAACACTGTACCTGCCAGCCCACTTCCCAAAAACTAGGTTCTGAGAAGGGAGGCATGGGGGAGGTCAGAATACAGCAAGACTCCATTAAAAGAAACAACATTACTATGGTGAGTAATTTAATTCTTCAAACAACATGAAATCTTGCTGTATTCTGACATAATGCAGATTACCAAGCAGTTCGCTATGGAGGAGGGAATGCAGAACCTACTTTGCGAACAGGCTCTGCAGTACTGCTGTGCCAAACCTAGCATCACTCCTAGCCTGGATGTCCAGGGAGTAATGCTTGGTGAATGTATGCACTGTTTTCCAGGTGGCTGCTTTACAGATCTCTAACAAGGGTATATCTCTGGCCGCAGCTAGAGAAGCAGCTGTACCCCTAGTCGAGTGAGCCCTCAATCCTGAAGGGGTGTTCTACACAATTTGTCATAGCAGAATTGTATACAAGAAACAATCCACCTGGCAATAGTTCTTTTAGTGGCAGGCTTACCTTTCCTCACTTCACCATAAGTAAGAAACAATTGAAGACAGTCATTTCTATGCGCCTTAGTATGCTCTATATAGTAGCTAAGAGCCCTTTTAACATCCAAACTGTGTAATCTTCTTTCTCCTGAAGAAGAATGGTCAGTGGAAAACACAGGGAGAGAGAGATATAGACTGGCTCAGATGAAAATCTGATACCACTTTGGGCAAGAACCTCCTATTGGTTCTTAGAACCACTTTATCCCTATGGAAGTATATGAAGTCAGGTTCAACTGACAGGGCCTGTAATTCACTAATCCGCCTGGCAGAAGTAATAGCTACCAGGAATACAGTTTTCCAGGTCAGGTACTTTAACTCGGCCGAAGCCAGAGGTTCAAAGGGTGGCTGCATAAGCTGAGCAATTCAGACATTAAGATCCCAAGCCGGAGTAAGCTCCCTAAAGGGAGGGTTAATGTGAATCAGACCTTTGAAAAACTTCCTGAAAACAGGATGAGATGCCAGGGAAGAGCCCCTTCCTGCTGAAAGGAATGCAGAGACAGCTGCTAGATGAACCTTCAGAGTGGCAGGCCTAAGGCCTCGACTATTCAGTTGAACCAGATAATCTAAGGTTGTGGAAATGTATGCAGAATCAGGCACAATGCCTTTCTGAGAGCGCCAAATACTGAACCTCTTCCATTTGGAATTGTAAGTTTTTCTAGTGGAAGGTTTCCTGGAGACCTTCAGAATATACAAAACTCCCTGAGAGAGATGTAGTGCTGCATATTCTAACTCTTCAAGAGCCAGGCCTTGAGATTGAGAGACTAGAGATTGTGGTACCAGATCCGCCTCTGGGAGAAGGACAGGAGATTGCATTTCCTGGGAAGAGACAGGGAACGCGACACTGTCAAGGACAGCAGTAGAGGTTACCAAGGCTGCCTGGCCCAATCTGGAGCCACTAGCATCACTGTGCAGGGTTGAGTTCTGATCTTGATCAGAACTCTGAACAGCAGAGGAAAGCGAGGGAAGGCATAGAGAAACCTGCCCTTCCAGTCCAAAATGAGAGCATCCAAACAGAGGAAGTTGATGATTGTCCGGGACTGCAAAGAGATCCATCTCTGGAGTGCCCCACCTGGAGAAGATGATCTTCAGGATGTGAGGATCCAGGGACCATTCATGATTTCCCTGTGAAATTCTGCTCAGAGCATCTGCTAGTACATTGTCCTTTCCTGGAAGGTGAACTGCTACCAGGGAAGTCTGAAGAGAATAGACCAGAGACCAAAGCTTCATGGCTTCTGTGCACAAGGCCGTGGACCGAGTGCCTCCCTGCTTGTTCTGTACCACACTGTGGTGGTGTTGTCTGTTCTGACTTGGACCACCTTGCCCTTGACTGCATCTGAGAAGCTCTGAAGGGCTAGGAAAACTGCCCTGAGTTCCAGGAGGTTAATATGAAGGGGAAACTCCTGTGGAAACCAGACCCCTTGAGCTCTCAGGGCTCCCAGATGGGCTTCCCAACCTAGGAGTGAAGCAACCGTAGTTAGAACTACTTATGGAACTTGAGGTAGAAATGGAATCCCTTGTCTGAGGTTGTCCTGGTCCAGCTACCACTGGAGAGCTTGGACCAGAGTCTGGGTCATTGGAATCAGTTTGGTGAGAGAGTCTTTTCTCTGTGACCAAAAGGACCTTAGGTAGAACTGAATGTTCCTCATCTGAAATCTGGCTCCCTGTATCACTGCAGTAGAGGCTGCCATGTGGCCCAGGAGTTGGAGGAACTGTCTCGCTGGACAAGAAACCTGAGATTGAAAAACGGAAGCAAGATCTACTAGGGCCTCCACCCTTGCCAGAGGAAGGAAAGCTTTTGCATGTATAGTATCCAGTTCTATCCCTATGAAGGTGAGAAGCTGTACTGGTTCGAGGACATATTTTGGAAGATTGAGAAGAAAACCCAGAGAACTGAGCAAGTCCTGGGTGGTTTGCAGAGCTGACCTGACCTGGTCTGATAACTGACCTACGATTAGCCAGTCATCCAGATATGGAAAAATGGTGATACCCTGTCTTCTGAGGTAAGCCACCACTACTGCAAGGCATTTTGTGAACACCCTTGGAGTTGATGTTAGGCCAAATGGCATGGCCCTGAACTGAATAAGTCCTGAAGGCAACTCAAACCTGAGGTATTTTCTGTTGGATCACCTGATAGGGATATGGAAGTAGGCATCCTTGAGGTCCAGGGATGCTAGCCAATCCCCTGGCCTTTAAGAGGGAAGGATTATTCCCAGAGTTACCATTTTGAATTTGAGTTTTGACATACTTTGTTCAAATACCTTAGGTCCAGGATGGCTCGCCACTCCCCTGTTTTCTTTGGGGTAAGGAAGTACCTGGAGTCCTTTTCCCCTGTGTTGAGTAGGAACCTTCTCTACAGCTCTGAGAGCCAAGAGAGAGGAAACCTCTGCCTCTAGGGCAAAGGTTTCTGATATTGATGCAGGTGGAAAAGACCTGGCCCTCCTTTTTAGCAACATTTTGAAGCTGAGGGCCAGTCCCTGGCTTACTACTTCCAGGACCCACTTGTCTGAGGTCACAGACTTCCAGGCCTGAAAGTAGTAAACCGACCAGCCTCCTACTGGGATTGGGGAGTTGAAATGGGCTGACACCTCAGGGTGTCTGCTTTACAGGGGCCTTAGACTGGGAGGAGGAAGCAGTCCTGATCATCCCCCTACTGCCCCTCCCTTGGAAAAAAACCCTCTGTGGGTAAGGAGAGGAGGCCTGGGCTTGGTAAAAAGGCCTGTGAAAGGGCCTGCCCCTGGACTGTTGTTTCTGTGGAGTGGCCTGCCTTTCCTTGGCCTGTGCACTCCTGTAAGTGGTCCTGTATTCATCCATTTTCTTCATGTAAGCCTCGGTCTGCTCCCCCAAACAAAGAGTTACCAACTACAGGAAAATCCATAGCCTTAGTCTGGGTATCCTGTGATAGGCTAGTACATCTGAGCCAAGCATGTCTTCTGAGAGACACAGATGTAGCCATGACTCATGACACTGATGCCACATCACTGGAGTCCACAGCAGCGTGAAATTGTACTTTAGATGCCTCAATTCCATCCACAGCCACCTCCTCCAGCTCCTTGGCTAGCTGGTGGGGGGCCTGTTTAGCCAGTTCCAGAACAGTATCCCACCTGGACGTCTGGTAGCTAGCTGGGTAGGCCACATAGTTTGCCTGCCTGAGTCCCAAAGAGGATGCCAAATATTGTTTTTTGACCATGGCACCAACTTTCCTGGAGTCCTTGTCCGGGGGGTGTGAAGCCAAAGGAATGACTGCCCTGTCACAGGCTGCGGCCTGCACTACCCCAACATGGCTGTTATGAGTATAAATGAACTCCGTACCTGAGCCTGATAACATATACCTCCTGTCCATTCTTTAATCCACAGGAGGTAATGAGTTAGGAGTTTGTAAAATCTTTTGTGTCTGTTTTCCCGAGGACTTATGAAGAGGGACAGACAATCTTTTTGACTCTGGGATGTCCATCATTTCCACAAAATCAGGCTCTTCTTCCTCCTCAGCAGCTTAAACCATAGGGAGCTGGAGGGTTTAGGCCACCTTCTTGTAAAACAAGAAGTGTGAAGTGGACTGGCCTGGGAGGGGAGACATTAGAGGGCCTGTCTGGGGAGATGTCCGGTTCAATGGGCACATCCAGACCCCCAAGGTCGTCATCAGGATAGTCTTCGTCTCCTTCCCACTTCTCATAAAAGCATCTGGATCATAATCCAAAGGAGACTGATCCGACCGAACTGACCGCCTAACCGGCAGTACCGGTTCGGACAGCACCAGGTGAAGCGAATGAACAATGCTAATCACTTTGGCTATCTCGTCCGCGGTTGGAGTACGCAGTACTGGATCCAAACCGGCAGACTTTCTTTTCTTCTTTGACAGAACCGGACCCTCAGAGTCAGCTCTCCTTTTGCCCGAGGAGGTACCACCTAGGTCAGTAGGTACCTCCTCAGGTTCGGCCGCAACCAAACCAGGCTGGCCATCTGGATCTCCGGATTTCTCGGCCTCCCTTTCCTTCAGCCTACTCAGTCTTTTTTCTAGAGTGGTTTTGGGAAAGTTTTTGCAAATTTGGCAGTCTGACTTGATGTGGTCAAACTCCAGACAATAAACACAGATGAGGTGGGGGTCAGCCTTGGCAAAGGCCTCCTCACACTCAGTACAGCGTTGAAACCCAGTGGGACTGGTTTTCTTCTTGGGTTTCTCAGACATGGCCAATCTACTAAATCAACCTACAGCAGCTCTCAAGCCAGGTAATACATAACCGATTGGTTACAAACCGTGTCACGGGTTTTGAAAAAGAACCAGAAAAGGCCCGGTTCTTTTGAAACTGATCAGTATCGGAACACCACTCTAATCCCAGAAAAATTCAAAATTTAAACAAAGTTGAAATAAGGTTGGTTCCTAACCGGACCGACCGACAAGAAACCAAAGAAGGAACAATTTCCACACTTTTACCACAATAAAACACAGTCACTACCTATCTACTACACTACCTGTACCGCAGACAGAGGCTGGAAATCCAAAAAATAAAACAGAATTGGTTTAAAACCGAACGCTTTACTTTTTACCAAACCAAGCAGAGGAAACCTCCAGAGCGACTTCACTGTTAGGCAGAGTAAAGAATCTGACAGTTACACTGGGAAGTACCTCAGACAGAGGTTTGAAAACCGAGCTCAAGCTCAAGCTCAACGTTCTATGCTTCTGCATAGAGTTAACTCTTTCCTCTCCGGGGCAGTTCAAGTGCTGGGGCTAACTGCATTATGTCAGAATACAGCAAGACTTCATGCTTTTTTTTTTTTTAATACTTAGTTGACTTCATGTTGTTTGAATATCAGTTGGAAGGGGCACAGTTGGTAAGCACAGTGGAAGAAAAGGATCTAGGTGTACTAATGGGGAGTATGAGCAACTCAGCTCAGTGCAGGAAGGCGGCTGCAATAGCAGACAAGATGCTGGGATGCATAGTGAGGAGAATTTCCTCCAGGAACAGAGAAGTGACCCTTCCCCTGTATAGGTCACTGGTTAGGCCGCACCTGGAATACTGCATGCAGTACTGGCGTCCATGCCTGAAGAGGGACATCAGATTGCTGGAGAGGGTGCAGCGCAGGGCAACCAAAATGATACAGGGACTTGAGGGTAAATCCTACGAGGATAGGCTGGGACAGCTGCAAATGTATTCCCTGGAAGAGAGGAGAGAGATGGGGGGATATGATCAAAACATTTAAGTACCTAAAGAGTAATAACAGGATTAATACAGAAAGGATTCTACAGATCAGACGGGGGAGGGACATGAGGAGGAGGGGGGATGGTGACGTGATGACTCATAACGCTGGAGAATGAGCTAGGCAGCAGGTCGTTGCTGCTCTACTCCCGCTCCACGACGATTTAAGAGTCAACCAGAATGGAGAATCAATGCTTTTTAGCAGGAGAATTCAGTCGGGCTGGTGCTTTCGGATGATTAACTCCCTCCTTTTGGATACTGAAGTCAGCGAGAAGAACTATGCACAACGCCGATCCGTAACTATGCGGAAAAACCAAAGAGCGAGCAGTTTAATTTCAACTTTGGTGTCCGAAGTTTAGGTTTGAAATTTGTGGTAGTAGCGGTCCGGTGCTTGGTTGGTATCAGAATTAGGTCCTGATATCATCAGTGGCAAATGGACTTTTGTTTAATTTATGTGCGCTACATTTGCCGCGAGCGGTCTTGAATATTTTGAACACCCACTAGACGTTTTGTGACTAGGCCAACGCCAGAGCCTGCATCGACTAGCCTAAGCATCCAAAGGAAAGATCAAAGAAAGGCAGTTCCTACAAAGAAATGGGGATTAACCAGACAAATACTGGTGCTCAGATAAGTAAAATGGTTCCTGACTGATTCTCTGCTATTTTTTTGTACCATACAATAACTGTGGAAAATAGCCCGGTGTACAGAACTTTAACAAGATATCTTTAAAATAAATATCACAGCTGCGGGTTGTAACTATGTACCATTCATAACTAACACCACTCAGTTTAAGAACTGCCTTGTGCTGGCTTAGAGAAAAGATGTCCTTGCTAATTTTTTCTTGTGAGTGAAAGATCTGTGGGGGCCAAAGCAAATCCGGGAAATAAGATTCATAGTGATTTGGATCCTGGCATATGGGAGAAGCACAGCAAAACATTGAAGCATGGGGAAAAAGAGTATCGAAACTGTTTCAGGTCTCAAAAAAATAAAAAATTCCCCACGTAGAACGGCAAGTGTCGCTAACATCAAACAAGAAGTTAAAAATTTAGAGATAAGAACTAGAAAATACAAACAGTTACGGCTACCTTTTAAAAACTGCTATGACTTGATGAGCTCAAAATTCAATATGGCTCCAAAACCTGATATAAAGGACAAGAGAAAGGGGAAAAAACGTGAACAGTAAACCCTTATATTCCCATGGAGATTCTGTGACACTTACCATAAGTGAAGCCTCTGAGGCCTTGCTGGAGACTGTGGCAGAACAATTGGTTGAACAAGCATCTGCAGCGAGTGCAGACTCAGGGGGGCTGGAAGCTCCCACTTCTCCTTTACCTTCAACCTCAGACTTAAGTAAAGATTTGGCAAATGTTCCTCCAACATGGGCTTTGCAGCTGATCCACAATATTGCAGAAATTCAAATTACAGTGGAGAAGTTGCAAAATCTTCCTGAATCTATTAAAGAGCTTACAGAAAACATTTCTAATTTAGATAGCAAAGTAGAAAAAGGTTTGAAACAAATAACTGAATTAGAAGAAAGACATAGTACCCTAAAGGATATTGTGAATCCTTTGAATAAAAAGGTTAGATCCCTAAGGAAGCAGCAGACAATTATAGAGGGGAAGATAGATGAACAAGAAAATAGATCGAGGAGGAAAAACATTCGAAAATTTGGCATTACGGTATGATGGACTGGGAGAAGGAGTTACCATTATAAAAGACATATTTAACTTGCTTTCATGTTTGTTGCTCCGACCCTCTAGAATTCTCTACCCCGTCTGCTACGTCAGTGTGTGACAGTGGAGGAGTTTAAAAAGGCCTTCAAGACCTATTTATGGTCAAAAATCAATTTTTACGTTACTTGCACACATGTGCAAGACACATAGTGCCATCATCCGAGTTTTCGGAGGTGTGGCAGCCCTCTTCCAATTCAGTCAGTGTGTTTGCAGTTCTCCAACGGCTGGCTGGAGCTGTCTATGACAGCAGTCGAAAATGCAGTGGAGTACAGTTGAAAGGGGGAGCTACGCGTCAGTGAGCAGCAATAAGATATCGCCTGCTCATGCGCACTCCACACATACGCACGCGATACGCCGCTTCCCACACACACAGACCGTAAAGATCTGAGATGTGGCCCCAGAGGTAAGGGACTGAATAAAGTGCCTTATTTATAAGTACTGAAACAATTCAGTACCTCAGAGCTTATATTGCATTCGGAGTTCCGTAAAGGACTGGACTGCATCCCAACATGAACTCGTTCAAATACTGAAGAGAGTACTTTTTCCAGGTTTGAATGCCTGTAGCAAGACAAAATGATGCAAAATCCTCCAAGATCGCAATGTGGCACACACAACAGGTAGGAAGGGGGCAAGGTGCAGGGTCCGCCTAATGGAATGCCAAGCTTTAATTCTGTATTGCAACCATGGATCAGAATGTAGGCTTAAGGGGCGGGGGTTTAGATACAAGCCCAAATGAAGCTATCATTTGGGAAGAGGTCCCATTCCAAGTCCAGCTAGGCGCTGATCTAATGCATTGTGAGGGATGATAATGGAAACTGAGAATCTGTTTTATTTGCATTGTGGCAGTATCCAGACACCTCTCCATTATCTTTTTAAGGAGGTTGAATACCTTTGAAAGGCGTGTACGGCCGTTTGTCCCCAGACATAACGGCGTGGTGAAAATGTAGCAGACATAATGTCGCGGGGACGAAAAGAACCGAAAATGCCGTGTGACCAATTATGCTGCAGACGAATAGTCGCCGCACACTTTGATATCAGGACAAAATGCTGCTCCATGCTAAATTCGGCAGACACACAAGGCTACAGCTGCTGAGAGAAACAGCAAAGGGCAGAGGTGTGAAGGCATCTATATTCTAATTATATTAATGTGGCAAGGGGGTTGGAGTTGCCTCCAGCAATAAATAATGGCAAATCCAGCCCGGGACACTCTCCAGCTACAGCAGTCAGTCCAACACCCACCACCCCCGGCACCAGCACCAATAGTTGCACAGCCAGAAGCAGCATGTGATTCAAATCCCAGAGCCATAGAAGAACAGCATGCCCCAGGAAGATCTGCACGGGACACAGCAAGGAGGTTGGAGAGAGTTGCCAATGTCTTTGGAGTGACTCCCCCCCCCAAAAAAATCCGGCTGCTGAATAAAGTACACCGGTAAAGTGCGTTTTGGGCGCTTTTCATTTGTTTGGTAATATAACATTTGGCAGGTGTGAGAGCTAACTTCAATGGTTCCGTGTAAATGAGACTCAGCCTTCCCTATAATTCTTGCGAAGTGGCACCTCTGCAGCAGGTTTGATGGACTAACCAACCGTATAGTAGGCTTGTGCTAATTAAATAAGAGGCTAGCCTATTTCTGTTGGGGGTCACCTTTCTTTGCTCTCTTTACTATCCACCACAGAAAAGCTGAAGACCTGTTTGAAGTTAGTGCATTTGGTATTAAAGACTTCATGGATACACTAAAACCTGGTCCGATTCTCTTGACTTTATTTACCTCAGCTGGGAAAGAAGTCGGTGGAGGTGATTTTGTAATGGTCGCCACTAAGGTGCCTCTGCTATGGTTGCTGCCACAACCTACAGGCTGCAACTGTTTGCCTGGAGGCCGTTTAACCATGCAACATTATTCCCGTGGCAATAAAGCAGCTGCGTTCGCGACTGTGACGTTCCGTCCATATGCCTTAGAAGGGCTTCCTCTGGTTCTGAGGTACAGCAGAATGTCATCTGCATACAGAGCAATATGGTGTTCCACCTCATCCATTTAACTCTTAGAAATGTAGTGGATTCCTGGACAACCTGCGCAAGTGGCTCAATATACAATGTGAATCACAAGGGGGACATGGGGCAATCTACCTTGTCCCTCGAAAGAGTGGGAAAACTAGGTAGTGATGTCCATTCACCTTCGCCTTCACATATGCCTGTGGTGCAGAGTATACCCTATGCAGAAGCTCTACAATGGTGACTGTGAACCCCAACCACTCCAGCTCTGAGCACAGGAACGGCCAGGAGACCAGGTCAAAAGCCTTCTCTGCACCAAGACTTAATACCATTGAGGGGGAACCAGCCTGCTGAATCTGCTGGAGAACATGGAGAGTTCTGTCGTTATCATCCATCCTGATTTGGGAATGAAAGAATCTCATCTGATCCCTGAGACTAAGGGTTGGGAGAAGTCTGCCCAATCACCTAACCAAGATGGACATAAAATACTTAATAGTTGGTGTTTAGCATCGAGATGGGGTGATAGGAGAAGTGGCGGGTGTTCTTATCAGTCGGCTATAGCAGCCAAGGATGAAGAAGGAGGGAGAGGACCTCCATCCAGGACCTTGTTATTTGTCACTAGCACAGGGGTAACTGATTGATCTTTAGTGTGTCTATAGAACTTGGAGCTGTATCCCATTTGGTGCTGGGACTTTTATGATTTTGGAGAATCCAACTAATGTTTCCACTTCTTCAGCCAAGATGGGAGCAAGAAGTTGTGTGCTCTGCAGGGAAGGGGGCTCACTAACTGAAGGAACTGGTCAGTTTTGGCCTGGGTTGGAGTGTCTTCTGGTGTATAGAGATTTTTAGAATAATGCTGGAATGCCTGCGTTATGTCTTGCAGCTGGGTGTGGGGCGGCCTGAGGTTTGGTCGAGTACAGTTGTTATTGCTGCAGTCCAGTGCTGTGGGAACAAACATTCCCACGGGATGCAGAGTCACTCAACAACAACCACAGAAATGGCAACAGGCAAGGGGGTTCAATGTGTGGGGCCACTTTCTGGGATGCACAGTGTGCCACACAGGTTAGAGGGCTCCATGGGTCTTGGTGGGATCCCCTCAGGGCAGGTAAGAACTTTAGGATGTGGGTGGTACAAGGGGCATCAACAGAAAAAATGCTACCATTTTTTTTGTAATTCTTTAGTAACCAGGTAAGGCCCACTAAATACAAGTGCCTGTTTTCAGGGGCAACCCGGGAGCACTGGAGAGGTTAAGTGACTTGCTCAGAGTCACACAGTATGCAGCTGGAGGTTGTGGGAATCAAACCCAGCACTGCTGGATGTACCAAGCTCATGCACAGCTCGGTACTCTAACATCTAGGCTATACTTCCAGCCCAAACAGATTAAAAAAAAAAAAAAAAAAAAGTGGTAGACAGCATGATCCATTGGTTAGAATGTCAGAGCTTAGTGGCCAGAGGTGGGACCCTGAGTAAGTTATATAATGGCTCAAGTGTTTCATTCCACCCAGGAGCCAAACTGATAGAAGCAGGTCACCACTGAAAATAAGAATATTGCATACTCAACTGAAGTATCTGGAATAATAACAAAAAAAATCATAAAAGCATTCTAAAACCTACACCCTATGCTCACACTACTTTGGGTGGAATCTCTGAGATGACAAAAGGGTACAAGCCAATGGTGATGGACACTCCCAGAAACCAGGCTTAAGTTGAAAGCAATCAGAAGATTTTCCCTCAAACTGTCAAATTAGTTTATCAGGTAAAACGCACAATTAGTAGATGTTACCTGCATCTAAACAGTGGAATCTGCTGGCAGTACCCCGGACACTTCAAAGAGTTGCATAACATACACTGACATAGTTTTCACAGTCAAAAGGGAGTCTATGTCCATCATGTCCACCACTTCCCCATTGCTACATAAGTAGGGGCCAACAAGCATGTTGTGACAATATGTACCAATTTATAAGGATTTCTCACCCACCCTGCTACCTAGGGTACTCTGTGATTGCCTTGGTAAGCAGAAATATGTCCAGACTTACTTTGAAGGCCTATACTGTCTTCATGACAGTCTCTCCTTATAGGTTGTTCTACAGGCTCAACACCCTCTGAGATGATGTGTCTCCTAACATTACCCCTAAATTTAACATCTTTGCACTGAGATACAAGCCCCCACATCCTTGATCAACCAACTCAGGCTACTTGACTTTTTCAGTATCCTTCAGAATGTGGAAACATGAGATCATGCCCCCTCTCAGTCTCCTTGTATCCAGGGTGAACAGGTTACGGCCCCTACAGTCTCTCCTCATAGCTTTTGTCCTCTATACCTCTGATCACATTCATGGCCCTGGTTGCAGCTTCTCAACTGCTTCAATGTCATTTTTGTGCTGGGGATCACAGAACTGCACACAGTACTCCTGGTGGGGCCTGACCAGAGCCTTGTAAAGTGGAAGGATTACTTCCACTGCTCTGTTGGTCACCCCCTTACAATGCGCCTTCACATTCTTCGAGCCTCTTTGCCAGCCACCACACCCTGCCTCTTATGTTTTAGCCCTCATCTATTAGGACCCCCAGTTCCTTTACATCCTTCACTACAACAAGAGGAGCTCCCACACACTGTGTAGACAGTGCCCCTGTTTGTCCTCCCCAAAAGAGAATCTTGTACTTGACTACATGAAGTCTAAGATTCCAAAAATCCGACCAGACACCCAACTTGTTCAGGTTCTCCTGACGTTTGTCCCCATCATCGATGGAGTCCACCGCTCTGGCCAGCTTAGTGCCATTTGCTAACACAAGCACCATGCTCGAGACCCTATATTCCAGACTGCTGTAAAAATGTTGAACAGCAGTAGCCCAGACACCAGTCCCACAGGGACGCTGCCCAGTACCCCTCTCCACAAAAAGTAGTGCCCACCAAGCACAACCCTCCGCTTCGTAACCCCAAGTCAGATAAAAATCCAGCTTGCATATACTGTGCTGGTGTACATTAACTAGAACTTTCTCATGTGCCAGTGTCAAAGGCCCAAACAGACTAGTCTAGGTCATTTGCCCCGCCAACCTCGCTGTGGTGTAACACAATGTGCTCCTCATAAAGTCATGCATAGTGCCGTCATTCGAGTTTTTGGAGGTGTGGCAGCCCTCTTCCAATTCAGTCAGTGTGTTTGCAGGCCCGCCCGCAGTTCTCCAATGGCTGCTGGAGCTGTCTATAACAGCAGTCCAAAATGCAGTGGAGTACAATTGAAAGGGGGAGCTACGCTTCAGTGAGCAGCGATAAGATATCGCCAGCTCATGCACACTTCCCCTGCACACACACACGTACGCATACTGAGTGCTCACCCCCCACGCACACACTGTATAGCCGACGGGGGTGCCCAATACCCCGTCGGCTGTTATGCACTCCCCAAAACAGAGTTCCACATGCCACGCTAATATACATCATAGCCGGTGGTGCCTAATCCCCGCCGGCTCCACTGCCCCCTCGAAAGTACAGGGTGCCACGCTGGGAGCCCACCCCAGCATGGCAAAGATGCTATCGCTAACGGGGTGCCCAATCCCCATCAGCTCTCGCCCCAAACGGCTTGCGTCCTTGTGCCCGCTGAGGCCCACCCCAAGCGTGGCAAACGCCCCGTCATCGTCTTCTAAAAAAAAAAAAAAAACCTGAAACACATAACATCTCGCTGTCTCTGCCCCCACTCGTGCCACCTGCCTTCCCACCTCCCCTCACCCCATACTTACCTCGGACTCTGGTGCGATGATCTTCGTGGACCGGAACACGCCTGCACTCTTCAAAGGCGACCTGAACTGAGAAATGCTGGTAAGCTGTATAATGTAATAAATAGGTTTTTCAATTTTGCTGCATATCTCAGGCATTTTGCAAATTTTCAACATGGGGTTTTTGGGACCTTCTCATGAATGCTCTCATATCATGGGAGTTGAATCGGGCCCGAAGGGTGATTTTCGCGAGTCACGTGCGAAATCACCTTTCGCACTGATTAATGAAACGACACTGCAGCTGCTCATAAGGTGGGCTCTCAAAAGCCTATGTTGAAAATTTGGGAAAATTTCTAAAGTGACTGTTCTACAGCGGCGTTGCGTAGTTCCACGCACGCCGAAGTTCGTGGAATTTTCACCCAGATTTTCAACATTGTCATTTTACCACACCTCTTATGAGCAGTACAGCTGTCATTTTTCACATCTCACCCAAAATGTGCTTTAGCCCATGTAGCGCACAATGGCGCAGTCTGTGTGCGAAATCACTGTAAGGGACAAATTAAGAAAATCAGTGACACTGTTCATGAGCAGAGGTCTTAAAATGGCTATGTTGAAAATTTGGTGAAAAAAATCCTAACAATGACTGTTTTACAAGCCTGCGTTGCGCAGTTCCTACGCACACTCGTAAGTTTACAAATTTTCAATATTTTCACTCCAGATTTTCAACATTGTCATTTTACCACACCTCCTATGAGCAGTACAGCTGTCATTTTCACATCCGCCTAAACGTGTTTCCACCATGTAGCGCATAAGGAAACACATAGAAGGAGCAGGACAGAGAGCTGTACCAGTTAAGGCAGAAGGAAGCAGGGAGGAAGTCAGAATAGCAATGGCCCAAACTGAGGAAAAGATAGCCAACTCAGTTAAGAAGGGGATAAAACCTTTCATAGGTACATCATGAACGTAGAAAGACAAAGGGAGGGATAGTGAGGCTGAATAGAATGAACAGTGGGTGGGCAGAGGGGACTGTGAAAAAGCAGGAATACTGAATGAATATTTCTGCTCAGTATTCACAAAAGAGAAGGGGGAAGTGCCTAATCCAATTAACAGAAGCACTCTTGACAGGGGGGTCGATCCCAGTCCTTTCACAGAAGAAAGGTTTCTGCAAGAATTCCTAAAACTGAAGGTGGACAAAGCAATGGGTCCTTATGGAATTCACCCCAGAATTCTAAAAGAATTAAGGGAGGAACTAGTGAAACCACTGGCTACTCTTTTTAATAAATCATGGGAGGATGGTGTGGTACCCGAGGACTGGAGGAAGGCGGATGCGATTCCCCTTCACAAAAGTGGGCCCAAGACAGAGGCAGGAAACTACAGACCTGTCAGTCTGACCTCTGTGGTAGGGAAAGTGATGGAGTCACTTCTGAAGGAAAGAATACTCTAGTATCTAGAGGCCAGTGGAGCACAGGACCCAAGGCAGCATGGGTTCACAGCGGAAAGGTCATGTCAGATGAATCTAATAGATTTCTTTAACTGAGTGACCAAAGTAGTAGACCAGGGAGGGGCTGTGGACATGGCCTACCTAGACTTTAGCAAGGCATCTGACACAGTCCCACACAAAAGATTAATAGTCAAATTAACCAGCCTGGGAGTGGGACCCAGGGTGGTAGCCTGGGTAAAACATTGGCTGGACAACAGGACACAGAAGGTAATTGTAAATGGAGTCCATTCTGAAGAAAGGGGGTTACTAGTTGGGTACCGAGGGTTCAGTATTGGGTCCAGTCCTTTTAATGTCTTCATCAGTGACATTGCAGAGGACTGGAAGGAAAAGTATGCCTTTTGCAGATGACACAAAAATCTGCAACAGTGTTGATACACAAGGAGGCGTGGAAAGGACGAAAAGGGACTTGGCAAGGTTGGAGGAATGGTCAGAAGTATGGCAGCTAGGATTCAATGCAAAGAAGTGCAAAATAGTGCACCTGGGAAACAAGAACCTAGGGGAAGAATACACAATGGGTGGGGAGGTAGTAACAACAACAAAAAAGGAAAGGGACCTGGGGATAATCATATCAGATGACCTTAAGGTTAGCAAGCAATGTGAGAAGGCAGGGGAAGGCTGGGGTATACTGGGATGTACAGGAGAGGCATCAGCAGCAGAAAACAGGAAGTTGTTATCCCTCTGTACAGACAGTTGGTGAGACCCCATCTGAGTACTGTGTCCAGTTCTGGAGACCCCATCTCTGCAAGGACATAGACAGGATAGAGGCAGTCCAGAGGAGGGCAACTAAAATGGTGCAGGGTCTGCAAGAGAAGCTGTATGAGGAGAGACTAAAGGAGTTTAATATGTATACCCTTGAGGAAAGAAGGAGAGGGGACATGATAGAAACTTTAAGTACCTCAGTGGAATCAACAAAGTCCAAGAGGGTAGCATTTTTCAGAAAAGAGACTTGCAAGAACAAGGGACACAATTTAAAGATAGAAGGAGGCGGTTCAGGGGCAATGTGAGTATCATTTCACAGAGAGGGTAGTGGATGCATGGAACAGCCTTCCTGAGGAGGTTGTGGGGTCTAAAACTGTGGGAGAATTCAAGAATGCATGGGACAGACATAAGGCAATTCATGTGGGGGGTAGGAAGAAATAGGCTGTTGGTTAACTAGGATCTGCGGCCTATCCTGTAGGTAGGGAAATGGGCAGACTAGATGGGCCTAGCGGTCCTTATCTGCCGTCAAAGTCTATGTTTCTATGTTTCTAATGGCGCAGTCGGTGTGCGAAACCACTGTATGGGACACATGAAAAAATTACTCACCTTAGTAATGTTGTTTCTTCTAATGGAGTCTTGCTATGTTCTGACAATAGCAGTGAGTCCCAACCTTTGAACTGCCCCGGAGATGAAAGAGTTAACTTTCCATGCCAGGCATGGAACGCTGAGCTCGAGCTCGGTTGAGACTCTGTCTGTTGTTCTTCAAACTCAAACCGTCAGATGTTTAGCGCTAAACTCACTAAGGTCCTGTGTGGAAGCTGTAAACCTACAATAGCCAACTGCCTACTAAACATAAAACACATTTTCTGGTCCCAAAACAAAGACTCAAGTCAGGAGACCCAAAAAATGAAAACACAACACCAACTCACCCCAGGAAAGAAGGGGTGAAAACAAAAAGGTGGGCACCTACTAAGTGCCAACACTGCACTGCCCACCCACATCCCAAAAACAGAGGTTCTGAGAGGGACAGGCGGGGGGGAGGTCAGAATATAGCAAGACTCCATTAGAAGAAACAACATTACTAAGGTGAGTAATTTTTTTCTTCAAACAACATGAAGTTTTGCTATATTCTGACAGTAGCAGACTACAAAGCAGTACCCCTATGGAGGAGGGACAGAACCTACTTAGGAAATAGGCTCTGAAGCACAGCTGTGCCAAACCACGCCATCACTCCTAGCCTGGATGTCCAGGGAGTAATGCTTGGTAAAAGTGAGAACTGTTTTCCAGGTAGCTGCTTGACATATCTCTAGAATAGGGATGTCCCTGACAGCAGCCAGGGAAGCAGCTGTACCTCTGGTAGAGTGAGCCCTCAGGCCTGAGGAAGGAACCTTACCCAGTTTTTCATAGCAAAATTGGATACAAGAGACAATCCACCAGGCAATGGATCTTTTAGTGGCAGGTTTCCCTTTCCCAACCTCACCACAAATGAGGAACAGTTGGAGGGAGTCAAACCTGTGACCCTTGGTGCGCTCTATGTAGTAACTAAGGGCTCTTTTCACATCTAAACTGTGCAGCCTCCTCTCGCCAGAGGAGGAATGGTCAGTGAAGTACACTGGAAGAGACAGATTGATTAAGGTGGAAATCTGAAATCACCTTAGGCAAGAACTTCCTGTTAGTCCTGAGGACCACCTTATCTCTATGAAAGGAGATAAAATCAGGCTCTACTGACAAAGCTTGTAATTCACTTATGCATCTGGCAGAAGTGATGGCTACCAGAAACACAGTCTTCTAAGTCAAGTCCTTAAGCTCTGCTGAAGACAAAGGCTCAAAAGGGGGTTGCATAAGCTGAGCAATGCAAACATTAAGGTCCCAGGCAGGGGCAGGGTCCCTGAATGGCGGGTTGGTGTGAAGCTATCCTTAAAAAAAAAAACTTGGGAGAATACAGGGTGAGCTGAAAGAGAAGAGGGCTTACCTGCTGAAATAAAAGCAGACACAGCTGCCAGATGCACTTTCAGTGTAGCTGGTCTCAGCCCCAAGCTATTTAAGTGGACCATATAATCAAGGACTGTGGGCAAATCAGCAGGTTCTGGGAAAATATGCTTCCCAGAGCACCATATGGAAAATCTTTTCCATTTGGAATTATAAGTAGCCCTGGTGGAAGGTTTTCTAGAAGCCTTCAGGATATCCATTACACCTTGGGAGAGGTGTAAATCAGCAAACTCTAACTCTTCAAGAGCCAGGCCTTGAGATTGAGAGATTTGAGGTTCGGGTACCAAACCCTCCCCTGAGCACAGGTTAACAGGTTGTAATTCCTGGGAAGACACAGGGGAAGATGGACTGCTAAGGACAGTAGGAGTGGATACCAGGGCTGTCTGGCCCAGTCTGGAGCAATCAGGATCATCTTGCAGGGTTGAGATCTGATTTTGACTAGCACTTTGAACAGGAGAGGGAAGGGGGGAAAACATACAGGAACTTCCCTTCCCAATTGAGAACTAAGGCATCCAGGGGGACTGAGCCCAACACTGGGGGCCTGCAACAAAAAAGGGGAAGTTGGTGATTGTCTGGGGCTGCAAAAAGATCTATCTGTGGGGTGCCCCATCTGGAGAATATCACTTCCAAAACCAGGGGATCCAGTGACCATTCGTGATGGCCCTGGGAAATCCTGCTGACAGCATCTGCCAGGACATTGTCCTTGCCTGGGAGGTGAACTGCCGTGAGGGAGGTGTTCAGGAAGTAAGCCAGAGACCACAACTTCATTGCTTCGGTGCACAAGGCCGTAGACCGAGTGCCTCCTTGCTTGTTGATGTGCCACATTGTGGTGGTGTTGTCTGTTCTGACCTGTACAACTTTGCTCTGAACAGATTTGGAAAAAGCTTGAAGTGCTAGAAATACTGCTCTGAGTTACAACAGATTGATGTGGAGCAGAGATTCCTGAGGGGACCACAACCCCTGGGTGGTGAGGTCGCCCATGTGAGCCCCCCACCCCAAGAGGGAGGCATCTGCAGTAAGGATTAAAGAGTGAGACTGAGTGACAAAGGGAACCCCTTGCCTCAGATTGTTCTGATCCAGCCACCACTGTAGGGCCTGGATCAGGGTTAGAGTTACTGGGATCAATTTGGTCAGAGGGTCCTTCCTTTGAGACCAAAAGGCTCTCCAACGGAACTGAATGTCCCTCATCTGAAATCTTGCTCCCTGCACTACTGCTGTAGAAGCAGCCATGTGCCCCAGGAGCTGTAGAAAATGCCTTGCTGGTCGAGACACCTGCAGGGTGAATGAGGAGGCCAGAGAGACCAGGGTCCTTGCCCTGTCCAGGGGAAGGAAGGCTCTGGCCTTCTCTGTGTCTAGCTCTGCACCTATGAAGGTGAGGAGCTGGACAGGCTCTAGAACTGACTTTGGAAGATTTAGAAGGAAACCCAAAGAACTGAGCAGTTGCTGAGTTATCTGTAAGTGTAACTTGACTTGGTCTGGGGACTGGCCTACTATGAGCCAGTTGTCCAGGTAAGGAAAGATGGCAATCTTCTGCCTTCTTAGAGAAGCAACTACCACTGTCAGGCATTTTGTGAATACCCTTGGAGCAGAGGTGAGGCCAAAGGGCATTGCTCTGAATTGGTAATGGCCTGAGGGCAGCTCGAACCTGAGGTACTTTTGATGGGAGCTTCTGACGAGAATATGGAAGTAGGCATCCTTGAGGTCCAGGGATACTAGCCAGTCCCTGGCCATAGAGAGGGTAGAATAATTCCCAGAGTCACCATTTTGAATTTTGGTTTTAAAAGGTGCTTGTTTAAGTATCTGAGATCCAGGATGGGCCGCCATTCTCCTGTCTTTTTTGGGGTAAGGAAGTACCTGGAGTACAACCCTTTGCCCTGGTGTAGGGGTGGAACCCTTTCCACAGCTCTGAGAGCTAGGAGGGAAGAGGCCTCTGCCTCTAAGGCAAATGTCTCTGATGGATTTGCAGGTGGAAAGGATCTGGTTCTCATCTTTGGAAACTTTTTGAAGCTGAGAACCAGTCCCTGGCTTACTACTTCCAGGACCCATTTGTCTGATGTCAGAGACTCCCAGTCCTGGACAAAGTAAGTCAGCCTGCCCTCTACAGGTAGCTGAGAATCAGCCCTGGCAATCCCATCAGGGTGCCTGCTTGGCAGGGGCTGAGGGGTGGAAGCAGGCCTGCTTGTACCCAGTCTGCCTCTCCCTCTAAAGAACTCCCTCTGGGCATAAGCAGAAGAGGAGGCCTGGGCTTGGTAAAAAGGCCTATGAAAAGGCCTGCCCCTGGGAAGCTGCCTTTGAGGAGTGGCCTGCCTTTCCTTGGCCTGTGCACTCCTATAGGTGGTCCTATACTCATCCATTTTCTTCATGTAATTCTCTGTTTGCTCCCCAAACAGGGAATTACCCACAACAGGAAAATCCATGGCCTTAGTCTGGGTATCCTGTGACAGGCTAGTACATCTGAGCCAAGCCATTCTTCGAAGTGCCACAGATGTAGCCTGATTCTAGAAGAAACATCATTGGAGTCTACTGCAGCATGGAATTGCACCTTGGATGCCTCAATACCATCAGCAGCCACCTGCTCCAGCTCCTTGGCAAGCTGGCCAGGGATCTGTTTTGCTAGGGCCATAACAGTGTCCCATCTGGATTTTTGATACCTAGCAGTATAGGCCATATAATTGACCTGTCTGAGTCCCAAGGATGCTGCCATGTACTGTTTCTTTGCCATGGCATCAATCCTCCTGGAGTCCTTGTCCGGGGGTGTGGAAGCCAAGGGAATGTTTGCCTTATCACAGGCTGCAGCCTGCACTACCCCAACATGGTTGCATTGTTGTGTAAGGAACTCCGTGTCAGAGCCTGACAATGTATACCTCTTGTCCATCCTTTTATCCACAGGAGGTATAGTGTTAGAGTCTTTAAAATCTTAAATGTCTGTTTCCAAAAGATTTGTGCAAGGGAACAGACAGCCTCCTAGACTCTGGGATATCCATCATTTCCACATAGTCAGGCTCCTCCTGGTCATCCACAGCTTCTTCCATAGGAAGCTGGAGGGTTTCAGCCACTTTTTTATAAAACATGAAATGGGAGGGGGACTCAGAAAGCCTAGGAGGAGACACTCCTGAAGGTCTGTCTGGGGAGATGTCCAGGTCAATGCGCACATCCAGACTTTCAAATCCACATTCACTTTCCTCATACTCCTCTTCTTCCTCCTCCGGTTCATAAAATTCCTCTAAATCATACTCCTGAACCGGTGGAACCAGCCGAACGAAGCGCCTGCCTGATGGTGCCGGTTCGGTCGGAACCGGGGAAAGCGACTTGAACAATTTTGATCGCTTTGGCTATTTCTTCAGCGGTTGGAGAGGAAAGTTTTGGCTCCACACCAGCTGATTTTTCTTTTCTAGTTCTTTTAGCTGGAAGCAACTCCTCAGAATCGACTCTCCTTTTGCCCGAAGAAGTCTCACCCTGGTCAGAGGGCACTCTTTCTGGTTCGGTTTGAACCGAACCGGGCTGGCCATCCGGTTCAGCGGACTTTTTGGCCTCCCTTTCCCTGAGCCTACCAGCTCTCTTTTCTAGGGTAGCTGCAGGGAAATTTTTGCAAATCTGGCAGTCTGCATTGAGGTGGTCAAACCCCAGACAATAAACACAGGTGGTGTGGGGGTCAGCCTTGGCAAAGACTTCCCCACACACACTGCAGTGTTGAAACCCAGTGGGTCCGGTTTTTCTTTTGGATTTCTCAGACATAGTGCCAGTCCTAACCAAACTTACCCTTTTATGGCAATCCGCCAGGCAAACCCTCTTATCGGTTCCCAACCGTGTCACGGGTCATGGAAAAAACCATAATAAAATCCGTTTTTTTTAGAACCGATAAGAACCAGTAAACACACTCTAAAGCACTATTTAAGATTTTTTAAACAACTTGATCGGTTCAAACCGAACCGATAAACCATTTACAAGTTCCACACAGAATAGAATAAAATAAAACCTATCTAGTACTCACAAATACCACAGACAGAGACTGAACCGACAGGTTACGGTTTAAATCTGGTCGAAAACCGAGAAAAGCGGTACTTTAACCGACAAATTGAACCGAGCAAAAGGAGAAATCTCCGGAGCGACTGTTCAGTGAGGCGGAGTAAAGAATCTGACAGTTTGCGTTTGAAGAACAACAGACAGAGTCTCAACCGAGCTTGAGCTCAGCGTTCCATGCCTGGCATGGAAAGTTAACTCTTTCATCTCCGGGGCAGTTCGAAGGTTGGGACTCACTGCTACTGTCAGAATATAACAAGACTTCATGTTGTTTGAATAAGAAAATCACAGTGACACTATTCATGAGCAGAGGTCTTAAAATGGCTATGTTGAAAAATTTGGTGACAAACTTCCTAAAAATTACTGTTTTACGAGCATGCATTACACAGTTCCTACGCACGCTCGTAAATTTGCAAATTTTCAATATTTGCACTCCACTGACTTCCAAATACCTACACAGCACATACAAGGAAGCAACATTCGGCACTGACAAATGCTTGTTAATTAAATAATTATGAACTGGAGCTCAGATTTAGTGTTTTACAAATTATTTATGGATCTGTGTGTATTTATTGTATATTGTTTAATTATTGTAAGGCGCCTTGGTTTAAGAAAGGCGCCATATAAATAAAGTTTCATTCTTTCATTCATTCAAATTACTGTCAACAGACCAAGACTTACTTACTTATTATTGATAGGGCCCATTGGTTAGGGGCAACAAGGGACTCTAAAAGACCTAGACTTGCTATTGTAAACATTTTAACAACAGAAGGTAAAGATCAGATTATGCAAGCATTTAACAAATACAAACATTTTACATTTAGGGATCAGCCAATTTATTCAAAGAATGATTACTCTACACTCTTGTGGGAACAAAGAAAAAGATCTGGGGGAATACAGCAAAAGCTATGGTCTGAAGGCATAAAGGCATATGTCGTTTTCCAGAAAAGCTTAAAGTGACATTAAACAGCCAGACTATACTTTATTGTTCTGTAGCTGAGGCGGTTTTAGATTTAAAGTTAAGACTACCAGCTCTGTTTACAGGATATGAAACAGGTAAAAATCAATGCGGTATCATATAGGTATGACAACTGGAATGTTGTTTTGGGGGCGAGAACGGACTAGCTCTACTCTGCTGAATGTGCCAAGTGGTGATTGGGGATGCCAGCTTTGACTTAGGCATCGGGGGGGGGCAGTATTTGGGTAAAGTGTTTTTGATAAAGGACACAGGCATGTGTATATTAAAAGAGCTATGGAGTAAGGTCAGATTGGGGGAAAACAAACTGGTATGTTGGGATCATCAGAAGGGTGCACTTGGAATGTAAATGGTATTAACTCACCAGTAAAAAGATACAGGGTTCTACACAGACTCAAAAAAATAAAATCTGTGGTTTCAATGTTGCAGGAGACTTATTTGAATGTAATGGAGTGGAATAAGTTAAAGAGCAGATATCCTGGGAAATTGTATTTTTCTGCAACAACCTCTAAGAGGAATGTGAGGGTTGCTCTTATTAGATTTAATCAGTGATAAACAAGGCAGAATAATACTGGTCAAAACAAAAATTGCTGGAAATGTTATTATCTTTGGGTCAGTATTCACCCCTTTTAAAGGCTATAATAGTTTTTGGCAGAATTAAACAAGCTGATGTCTACATGGAATGAAGGAACCTTTATATTAGGGGGCAACCTAATTGCACTTTGAATCCGGATTTAGATAAAACCTCAAGGGTATTAGGATGGGATAAATATAAAGCAAAATTACTCCACATTTTTTTGGATTTGAACAATTTAGTGGATATTTGGAGGGTGCTAAATGGGGAAAGGAAAGATTATACTTATTTTTCTTCCAGACGTAAAGCTCACTCCAGATTAGACTATATATTTATGCCCAGGGATATAATTGTCAATAATCACAGGCTGTGGGCCAAAACTGACACCAGATTAATATCTGATCACAGTCCTATGATTTATGGATTTAAATTTAGACAGGAAGGGAACAAGAAAAACAGGTTGTGGAGGTTAAACAACAGCTTGCTACAGGATAATCTGCTCTTGGACACATTTTCTCAGAATATAAAGTTTTTTATTACAGACAATGAAGTCTCTAGAATAAATATAATAGATTGTTGGGATGCCCTGAAAGCTACTCTGTGTGGGCTGCTAATCTCAGAACAGTGTTGGAAGAATAAAAAGAAAATGAAACAAAAGGAGCTAGAAGAAAAATTATTAAAGTTTAGAAGAGGCAGTTAAATCTGGGGATTCACCCAATATTAGAGTTAACAAATCTTAGGAAGTTAGCAGAATCGACTGACTATATTCGAATAAAGAGTAGTTGGGCCTGGTATAATAAGACATGAAAGATTACTAGTGAAGCAATCAGGAAGACCCTATCTGGTAGGATCCAAGCCCTGGAAAAACAAAAGTCAGAGGTTGTTGCACGAATGTCTGAGGGTGGGGAGATACTTGGAGACCAAATTGGAATTTTGGGTGACTTTACTAAGTTCTAGTCTAAATTATATTCCTCAGAATGCCTTCTACTAAAGAGAGAGAGTATTATGGCTCTTTTATTAGATCCCGATTGAATTCTGAGGTTAAAAATACGTTGCATCAGATGGCAAGGTCTAAGACACCAGGAACCGACAGCCTTCCTCTGGAATCTTATTTAGCCTTAGAAGATACTTTAGCACCCATATTTTATCTGTTAATAAATCAGATTATTAAGATTAAAAAATTACCCCAGTCCCTTTTTCAAGCATATTTATCAGTAATATTGAAGCCAGGAAAGTCCAATAAAAAAGTTGAAAATTATAGGCCTATTGCAATAATGAACACAGACTACAAAATTTTGACAAAAATGTTAAACAATAGAATACTTTCTTTTTCTTCCAAAGTTAATCCACAGCAACCAGACTGACTTTATTCCAAAAAGGGTGATTCAATTGGATTTGAGAAAAATTAAATTTTTGATTGAATATTTACAAAAAGCGGATCTCCCTGCTGTTTTTTGGCACTTGATGCAACTAAAGCATTCAATAGGATGGAGTGGGGCTACTTATTCCAGATTTTGAAGGCCTTCAGTTTCTCAGAAGAATTTGTTGCCTCTATTCAAACTTGTAAATGGGAATCTTTCTGAAAAAATACTACTTCACAGAAGAGTTAGGCAGGGATGCCCACTTTCCCCTACCCTTTTTGTTCTAGAACCCTTTTTTGGAGGAAATTAGAGTAAACCAAAATATTCAGGGTATTAGAATAGGTCAAATAAAAATGAAAATAAATGCTTTCGCTGATGATATTCTTTTAACACTTCAAGATCCAATTCAAAGTATAGGGGAGCTAAATCAAGTCATAAAAAGGTTCTCTAAGGTAGCTGGGTACAAAACAAATGAGGAAAAATCAGAAATGATAACTTTTCATATTTAAGACCCCCAAACAATTCATCAAGTTATACTGGCAAATGTGAAGAACCAAGGCATGAAATACTTGGGAATTAATATACATAATCAGATAAGTCTTATGTTTAATTCTAATTTCAAGAAATTGGTCGAGGTGGTTAGAAATAAATTACAGTGCTTGTCTAAGATCCCCCTTTCTCTTAGTGGGAACATCCAGGTTATAACAATTATAGTTGTTCCCCTTTCATCTTATAGGTTACAAACAGTAATGGTCCCAATACCAGATTTCTGGTTTAAACAAATAAATAATTCAAATAATTTATCTGGAACAATAAACGACCCAGACTTTCATGGGGAAAGTTATGTCTCCCAGTAGAACTAGGAGGGCTGGCTTGCCCAGACATGGAGGAAATATTTTTTATCCTATCAAATGAAGAGGGTCTTGATGTGGGCTTTCCAGGTCGATCAGGAAAGAACCACTTTAAAATTTCTAAATGAAATCATTTATGCTTCCTGTCTGGAGCGAATCGATTTATCCAAACTTGCTTTTACTACCAGAAAATTTTAAAACTTCTGGGTCTATTACTGTTGGATATTTGTCCGCAGCAATAGTTAAGTATACAAATAAAGTGCAATGGAATTTGCATTTATCCCCAGAAAACCAGATTTGGAATAATCCCAATTATATGACTAGAGGGAAGCTTCTACGGGATAAGCTTTGGGAAAATTTGGGAATAAATAAGTGGAGTTGCTTTATAGAGAAGGGAAGATTTTTAACATGGGACAGTTTTAAGGAAAAATACCATCTATATACATATACACATATATATATATATTATGGTAGAGGAGCCATTTCTATGTTAAACCCCAAAACTTTGCACCTTAATAACTTTGCAACCGTTTGACAGATTTGGCTGAAATTTGGGATACATGATCAAGAACCATAGGCCTTGGGATCGGCCAAGTTTCGTAGTGGTTGGCTATACGGCTGAGGAGTTATTAAGCGTGATCTGTGCATGCGTTTACGCTTTTTCTGGAATTCTCACGGTCGCTTCTACAGGTGGTCGTATCGGTTTGGCGCTGACCGTCCGAAATCTTCAGGGAATATGCGTCAGTCCCGATGTGCCTTTCGAAGATTTCGTGAAAAAATATTAAGCGGTTCAAAGTTATTCAAAAAACAGTTTCCCATTATAAGTCAATGGGAAAAGTTAACAAAAGTTCAACACTTCTAAATGCATTTTTACTTTCATCAAATGGGCCTGTTACTTTTACCGTGCCATTTTGTTTTCAGTTGGAGATCAGAAAAATGGTTGGCATTTAAATTTGGGACCCTCTAGCAACCTAATTCTTTTTGTATTCACCTAGTCGGACCCTGAGGATGCTTGCCATGTCTTTATTTTGTGGTAAAACACCCCAGAAATATGTTTTTCCAATTTCTGGAAAAAGTACTTTCGTGCTCATGAAAGTGTCGAACTTTTTTGCGAAAGCTTTCACAAATTGCGACAATAGTTTTCCATCTGTGGGACAGTGACAGCGATTCTTTGGCACTGTGCTGCAAAAGAACCGTTGGGAGTTTTGGGCTGAAATTTGGAGGGAACGGAGCTGACATCTCACAGATGTGCCTTTCAGTGTTGTATTGAAAACATATTACATGGCGGCAAAGTTACGGCAGTCTAAAGTTGACATTTTTTCCCATAGGATAACATTACGGCACCCGACGCATTACAGAAATCATTTGGCACCCTGCTGCAAAATAACGGTTTGGTCTTTTTTCCTGATATTTGGAGGGAAGACAGCCAACAGCCCACAGATGTGCCTTTCAGTAGTTTGGTGAAAAAATATCACCCGGCGGCAAAGTTACGGCACTCCAAAGTTGACGGTTTTTCCCATAGGATAACATTCTGACTCAACGCATTACAGAAATCATTTGGATCCCTGCTGCAAAATAACGGTTTGGTCTTTTCTCCTGAAATTTGGAGGAAGACAGCCAACAGCCTCAGATGTGCCTTTCAGTGGTTTGGTGAAAAAATATTACAGGAAGGCAAAGTATGGCGCTCGAACTTTTCTTTTTCCCCATAGGATAACATTACGGGTCTGCTTGGCGCCTTTCGAGGGCCGTATCTGCGAAGCGGTGCGAGATCACGGACTTTTCATTGGAAAATTTCTTAGCCCCCCCAGTGGGGGCTAAGAGTCAAATTAGCCAGGACAGTTTATATGACTTTTAAATTTTTTTTCTACGTTGTACGGTTCCTGAGATATAACGTATTTAGTATTCCAAGTTCTCATTTTCTGCGCCGATACTCATTATTATGTATACATTATTTGTACTCACTGTCTTTCTCTATGCAGGTTTTGGGGAAAACCAGCCTGTGAGCTTACATTACTGTTACTGTTGCCCTTTCCGCTTGCGGTTCCGTACCCGTTTCACTTACTGTTGACGTCTGCGCCACCATGTGCGTTTCCTTTGCGTTTTCATTTGCGCTTGCGTTTCTGTTATTTTTTGCCATTTCTGTCTACAGTACTGTTTCTTTCTGTTTTACTTTACATTACCATGCCCATTGACATTTCTGTTTGCAGGCACCATGTTACTATCTGACAACACATCACGTGGCAGACCGTTCCCGTCTATGCCACCGTGTGCATTGTCCTTTCTGTTGTCATTTGCGCTTGCGTTACCATGTGCGCCACTGTTAGAGCTTCTGTTTGCGTTGCTCTTCCTGTTACTATGCCACAAGACATCATGTGGCGGGAGTGCGGGGCCCTATGTGCATTATCCTTTGCGTTTTCATTTGCGCTTGCATTTCTGTTACTTTTTTGCCATTTGTGTGTACCGTACTGTTTCTGTTTCACTTTGCGTCACCATGCCCATTGACATTTCTATTTACAGGCACCACGTTACTATGTGACAAGACATCACGTGGCACACCGTTCCCGTCTACGCCACCATGTGCGTTACCCTTTCTGTTCTCATTCGCGCTTGTGTTACCATGTGTGCCACTGTTAGCATTTCTGTTTGCGTTGCTGCTCCTGTTACTATGCCACAAGACATCAGGGCCCCGCGCTCCCGCCGCAGCATTACATTCACTATTTCTCGTTATCATTCTCAAAAAGAAGGGAAATTAGAGGCAAAAAACTCCGTTTAATGCATTAGTTAGGGTTGTTCCACAGCGACAAAAGTGAGGAAATTCGCTGTTGGGGTTGAAAACCCTAACTCCGAATTCACACCCCCCCCCCAGCACTGCACACACACAGAGACACACACACACATTCAAGTATGGGGGAGGACCAAGTCAACACAACCAATGACAGACATCCAGCAGCAGGTGACAGAAATAACAAACAATTGTCTAAATGTACTACGAGACATCCCCACCCACCTGACCAGGTACTGCATGCTCAGTGGAGATCAACAGCAAAACTGAGACCATGTACACCAAACGTACACATCCCTGATTGCAGCGGCACACAACATACCACACTTAGTAGTTGCATGGCCTCATCTACCGATGCCCCACACCACACCACAACTGGTACTGTGCCGTTATTCAATATAAATGCTGAAGGTGCATGATGACAGTTGTAGAAAGGTTTTAACACTAGTGAGTATACATTAATTAAGAGAAGCACATAAATTAACTACAAGACACTAGCATGCTCAAGATAAAAGTAGTGATACATTTAGTAGGTGATTTACATAGTAGTACATTTACTGCAATGGTTTACTCAACATAGCGAGGCTGATGTAAACATATGGAAAAGCATTGCCTGTTCAACGCTGTGAAATTCGTACTGCCAGTATCACATGCATTCTTACTGATGAAGGTGTACTGCTGATGTACATACATAGACCTTCAGTGTGTTTCAATACTAAAGATGCAGTAAGTATTCTTTGTAAGAACATTGTAATTGCATGGATCAGGCCAAGCAACTTCTAAATATCATAGCACTACTGAGCCAACAATGATGTACCTGTATCGGAGATGTATATAGGATAGATTTTCCAGTAGGCACTTACTGAGTATGTTGTACCTGATAAAGACAATCTCATTGCATCTGTGATGACTAACTTATTCAAATAGTAATACATTTACTATTGTTGCAATGAGTGATCTATGCCACTTATGGACACAGTGTGATTTTTTTTTTTTAACAGTTGTTTCATACTCAGGCTATATGTCTACTGTTTGGGTTTGCCACACTTCTGTCACTGATGCTATCAAAGTGATAACTATGTTAATTGTGGTACAACAGGAATCAAGTAGGTATGGTGTAGGTAAGTGTACTAGGACAGCAGGGGTTATCCTCTATCACTGACTCTGTCAGTTATAATCACACTAGGGTTTCGATGACTGCAATGATCAAGTTACACTGTTCATCTTCATGAGTTCATATTCACAGCCATTCTCCAGTAACTAGACAGTGTATGGTGTAACTGGGTGGGACACTGTGTTGCAAAGCTGCTGCAGTGCCTAGCAGAGGGAGAGTATGTACTCATAAAGACAATTAAGCAATAAGGCATGACCAACAGTTATGTTAAATGGTCTGTTAATCACCCTGTAGGGGTTTAATGTTGAATGAGGCATAGCCGAGTGCCACATGTCGCTAGACAGTGATAAACAGACCATTAACATAATACCTGGGAGTGGCTTATTGCTATCATAATAAAACAGTTTTTTAAACAACATTAAACCATGTTCATCATATGCTTAGGCTCTACATGTATGTTAATAAAAACTAAACATAAGGCTGTTACAATGTTTACAGTCAATTAAAGCTGCATTTCTCAAACCCTTGTTATAATCAGAGATATTATACCTGTACAACTCCTTGGTTTTGCTGAACTCTATTGCTCAGGTGGCCCACCACAAGTGGTGTGGTCTGGTGTGGGGCATCGGTAGGTAAGGCCATGCAACTACTAAGTGTGGTACGTTGTGTGCAGCTGCAATCAGGGATGTGTACGTTTGGTGTACATGGCCTCAGTTTTGCTGTTGATCTCCACTGAGCATGCAGTACCTGGTCAGGTGGGTGGGGATGTCTCGTAGTACATTTAGACAATTGTTTGTTATTTACATACATACATACATAGACAGTGTCGGCAGATAAGGGCCTATGGCCCACCCAGTCTGCCCATTTAAGTTTGTAAGTTCAGTTTATGTTTTCCAGGAAGTCTGTTGCCCCTTACCCCTGACCTCCAGAATTCCTTTATGTCTATCCCATGCATTCTTAAATCCCGTGATTGTTTCAGCCCCCACCACTTCCTCTGGCAGGGTGTTCCACTTGTCCACCACCCATTCTGTGAAGAAATTCTTCCTCCACGTTTCCTCTGATACGTCCTCCTCCCAACTTCATCCCATGCCCTCTAGTCCTGGAACATCTTTTTAGCAAAAATAGTGCATTCCTGCACCCTGTTCCTCCTGTAAGATACTTGTATGTCTCTATCATATCCCCTCTCTCCCTCCTCTCCTCCAGGGAGTACATGTTCAGTGCCTTCAACCTGTCCTCATAGGACTTGTGATGCAATCCATGCACCATCTTTGTTGCCCTCCTCTGAACCTTCTCTACCCTGTCTATGTCCTTACGTAGGTAAGGTCTCCAGAACTGCACACCTGCTGCTGGATGTCTGTCATTGGTTGTGTTGACTTGGTCCTCCCCCATACTTGAATGTGTGTGTGTGTCTGTGTGTGTGTGTGTGTGTGTGTGGTGCTGGGGGGGGTGAATTCGGAGTTAGGGTTTTCAACCCTAACAGCGAATTTCCTCACTTTTGTCGCTGTGGAACAACCCTAACTAATGCATTAAACAGAGTTTTTTGCCTCTAATATATATATATATATATATATATATATACACACACCACCCAATGTTGTTCAATCAACTTATAAGCATCTATGGGAAAGATTACTCAAGGTGGGAAAGGGTTCATAAAAATAAGATTTTGGAGACTAAACTAGCTGTTATAAGAGCTAATAATTTTACGTCCAGTCTCTCTTGGTTAAATAGAAATTTACAGAAATCCCATACTCAAATACATAAATTGACCATCAGAAAATGGGAACAGGATTTAAGAGCCTCTTATACGGATATACAATGGGGTTTAGCTTTTAATACAACATCCCACCATAAATTATCTAGAGATAAAGTGATACAGTATAAGATATTAAATAGAGTATATTATACTCCACATAGGCTGTATAAAATGAAATTATTACTGGATGACCTTTGTTGGCATTGTAGGAAATCTTTAGCTGATATGCATGTGTTCTGGAATTGTCCAGATACAAGGATATGGTGGATTAGATCGTTTGAGATTTTGCAACAAATGGTGTGGATATTCCATACTGGGATGATCCAAAGATAATAATACCTGAAATGTACAATATAATGAGTCTAGATAAGCACCAAAGAATAATTTTTCAAACTAATATTATGTCTGTTAAGAGACTCATTTTAAAACACTGGAAACAAGAAGTATCTGGGGGGTATTTTCCCGAAATATGAATGGAGACAGCTGTTTTTGGCAGCACTTTATGATTATTTTAAAGATTTCCTCCCAGTATGGAATTTATACAACAAAGAAATAGAAAGATGGGAAATAGGAGATTTTCAGAGAATAAATTAATACCTAGAACCAAGTAATCTATAAAAGCAGTAAGATGCCTATTCTTTATATATCTATGCAGTTTCCTTTGATACTGTAACAAACAATGACCTTGAATGGAATTATTTATTGTATTCATTGTACAAATCAGCACTCCATGCCTATTTATATACTTGTAAAGAACTGTGTCCTTGGTAACACTATTGTATTGTATTTATTGTCCATCAATAAAATATTGTTTAAAGAAAAAAAGATGGTTGAGGGACACGAGAGGGCATCAGCTGAGATTGGAAGGGGGAGATTCAGGAGGGAAATCAAGAGACACCTTTTCACAGAAAGGGTGGTGGATAAGTGGAACAATCTGCCCGAAGAGGTGATATCGTGTAGAAAGGTGGGAGAATTTAAGAGGGTGGACAGAGTGGGGGGAGTTAATAGGAGGAGAGGGTGGGGAGGTGAGGCAGCTGCAAGTTGAGGGGTTACCTGTACAATCAGGCAGACTCGACAGACCATGAGTCCTGTTTCTGCTGGCATTTCGTATGTTCGTATGTTCTGAGAGGGCAAGTCTATCAGGTCCTTCCCACCGAGACAGCACAAAGGGAGCCCACAGCTTCACGGAGCCTGCACTCAGCAAGACATGGCTCCCAGTTATCCCGGCAGTCCCCTGCAGTGAGAAGGCAGGTCTATCAGGCCCTCCCCACCGCGACTACACAACGGGAGCTCTCAGCTCCATGAAGCCTGCTCTCAGCAAAACATGGCAGGCTCCCAGCTATCCCAGCAGTCCCCTATACTGAGAGGGCAGGTCTATCGGACCTTCCCCACTGTGACTGCACAACAGGAGTTCACAGCTCCATGGAGCCTGCACTCAGCAAGGCACAGGTCCCAGTCATCCCAGCAGTCTCCTGTACTGAGAGGGCAGGTCTATTAGGCCCTCCCAACCGTGACTGCACAACGGGAGCTCACAGCTCCACAAAGCCTGCTTTCAGCAAGACACAGCAGGCTCCGTCATCCCGGCAGTACCCTGTACTGAGAGGGCAAGTCTATCGGGCCCTCCTCACTGTGATAGCACAACGGGAGCTTAAAGTTCCACAGAGCCTGTACTCAACAAGATACGGCAGGTACTACAGGGTCACCAGTTGCTGCTTTCCGGCACACTAGCATATATAGTACCCGCCTTCCCTCTACAACCACCCACCCACCAAGGGGTGTGCTCACTTTTAAGTGTGCAGAAACTAATCAGCCCATTTCTGCACCTCTGTAGGAAAACTACTATTAGTATGTCCTGCCCTCCCCTTCTCACTCACCATGGCTAGGTCTCACTAGTAGAATAGGACGTTTGTGCAATTCAGCAGGAAAGTAAAGAACAACTTTTTTTTTCTACTACCAAGGTGGGGTCTAACCAATCTGCTCTGCTCCTTTGGGGGCTGGGTCAGAACACATATGTTTTCCTTCTTACTTTATATCCTATAACCCTTACTGTAGCTATCCCATCTAGCTCTCTACTGAGAGACTAGTCTTCTCTATACCTAAGGAACCATCTCACCCATTATCATATAATACATCCACTATCACACAACACATCAATTTGGTATTAAATACTCATTCCTCAACTCCTTTTTCTTTACACGGCCAACCCATCCCTAGGCATGCCCACACTGTCTGCTCAAGAAACTTTCAAGTCCACTCTGGTGCTTGGACTCCTCCTCTCTCTCTCACTGATTGACTCGCTACCACTACCTGATGCCTATCCTATGTATCCCACCTTCCCCCACCGATTTCTACTTCTCATACTTCTTAGCTTCTACCCCGCAGACAACCCTCCCCACAGTGCTATTATACTCCAAAATGAAACTGCTACAACCACCCTCCCACAAAAGAACCTCGCGGTGTATCCCAGCTGGCACAGCTCCCCAAAGCTCACCACCCTATTGACTTGCTTCCTGTACCTCTCTCTAGCCGGCGGCATTGAAACAAACCCAGGTCCCCTCTCTCTACCACCATGGGATGGCCACAAATGAATAAAAATTGGTCACCTAAACATTCGTAGCCTTATGGCAAACAGCCTGGACTGCCCACTACTTTCTTGACATATTCAGGATCTCCAAAACATGGCTCAAGTCTTCCAGCCCTGATTCTCTCTGTAACATCGCTCATTACTCTTCTCCAGCTCGACCACCCTGCCCCCAAGCATGGAGGTGGTCTCATCTACTTTAGGTTCCACCTCAACCTGTCCCTTGTCCCTCATCCCACTGGCAATGCCTCTGCCTGTGAGCTTTTACATGCCATGCTCACCATTAGCAATGGCAAAAAATTACACATTTTATGTGTCTACAACCCACCAAAAGGTGGCACCGCAGGTCTACCTGCACTCATCAGTCTTATCCTACTCTCTATTGGTCAACAAAACACAATAGTTATGGGAGATCTCAATCTTGATTGGCTCAGTCCAAAGTGCAGTTCCTAAGAAATGCTTATCAGTATAGCCTCTCTCTCTCTCTCAAATCACCTCTGACCCAACCCACTCCTCCCCAAGTGGCTCATCCTCCACTTTGCTAGACTGGATGCTCACCAACTGTCCAGACATAATCATGGAGTCTGGGGTTCTTCTGGACTCCATCAGTGATCACTCCCCTCTCTTACTGTTGCTGGAAGTCACCTTCCCCCCTGAAAATTCCTCCCAAGGTCCTCACCTTCAGAAACCTTGCCAGCCTCAAACCAATCTAGCTCGCCAATGAGCTCCAGATTACTGACTGGTCCCACCTCCTAGCCACACCCAATGTAAACACTGCTCTGGAAATTTTCCAGTCACACATCTCCCAACTACAAGACAGGTTTTTCCCAATCAGCAGGAGGAGAGTTAAGGGCTCTGCCATTCCTTGGCTCTGCAGTGACCTCCTCTCCCTCTCCCTCTATAAAGAAAGAGATGGCCTCTGGCACTCCTACAAGGCATCCAACGACCTCCAGGTCTGGCAAAACTACCGTACTCTGTGGAATCGCTGCAAAGGAGACAATCATCAAGCCAAAAGCTCCTTTTGCAAAACTAAGCTTACTGCCTCTGCTGGCAACCCTAGAAGATTCTGGGGTCACCTGAAAGGGCTCTTGGGTGCTCCTTCCCAATCCCCAACCAATGATATGATCATAAACGACACTCATTGCAACAGCACCCCCTCACAATAGGCAATGCCTCCAATGACCACTTCATCAATCTCTCGCTCTTGCTGTCTCAATCCCCCATCCAAGCCCCTCACACCCCTCCCCAACCACCCCCCATTCTACCTGAAAGTGGTCTTAAAGAGTGAGGTCCTACGTCTCCTTAAATCCTTACCACTGGGCGCTGCACCTGGCCCTGACGGGACTGAGACCAAGATTCTAAAACTTGGGTCTCAGTACCTCTCCGTCCCCATTACCCACGTCTAAAATCTATCCCTCACCTCCGGCATAGTCCCATCCCTCTGGAAAGTAGCCAAGGTAATCCCTGTTCCTAAAAAAAGGGTCTCAAACAATATATCACAATATTGCCCCATTGCACTACTGCCCTTCCCAGGGAAGCTCCTTGAGAAAATAGTAGCCTCCCAACTCACAGACTATCTAACCTCCCACAACCTCCTCACCCCTTGCCAACATGGTTTCCAAAAGGACCACAATACGTCCACTGCCCTCATCAAATTCTCAATTGATGTCAAGTCTGCCATGGATCGGGGATCACTCACAGGGGCCATTTTTATAGACCTAGCCAAGGCCTCTGATCTCATAGATCACCACCTTCTCACTCAGAAGTTAGCTGCCCTGGGCTTATCCCCCCATGCCACCTCATTGTTTGCTAACTACCTGTCTGGGTGTAGCCAGTTTGTAAAGTTTGGCTCGGCTTCCTCTCACACACACTACCCATTGAGTCCCTCAGGGGTCTATCCTCGACCCTCTCCATTTTTCCATTTTTATTAATCATCTCCCTACTGTTTCCACCTCCTCTTCAATTATGTACACAGATGACATAACCCTCTATCACAGAGCTCAAAACACTCAACACATTAACTCCCAGCTAAATAATGACTTCTCCTACATACAAAAATGGTTTGTTTGTTTGCTGCAAAATCCCAAGTGATGTTATCTGCATGCCGGATCCATCGTGATTCCTGCCTCCTTCCCCTGGATATCAGATGCATCAATGGCTCCCCTCTTTCCACAGTCAAGGAATTCAAATATCTAGGCATCACCCTAAACCCTAGCCTGGATTTCCAACTCCATGTCACTAATCAGTGCAAAGCTGCCAACACTGGTATTGGGATGGTATACCACATAAAGCATCTTCTCATACCTCTTGCCCGGAAGACCATTGACTAAGGCTTACTCCTCCCCTGCCTACAATATGGCTCCCTCCTTGGTTTCCCTGCACAAGTGAGACATCACTTCTAATAACATTTGCAGATTTGCCCTCTCACCCCCACACCTCACTCACCAGTGCTCTCTCTATAACTCTTTAGGATGGCTATCCTCTTCGGCATTACGATCCTTTGCACTATGCTGCTTTACATAAAAGCAACTACAGCCCCCCCTTTCCTGCAATTACCATCCCGCCCCCTCCTACTGCAAGTGCTGCTGTGCTGCTACTCTCTCAGATATCGTGATCCTACCCAGTTTGCCATGCCCAGGTGCATTACCAAAATGGGAGAATAGGCCTTCTCATCCTTTGCATCTAAACTGTGGAACTCTCTTCCTCAAACAGTACGCTGATCCACCTCCACCCTGAACTTTAAAGCAGCCCTTAAAACCCACCTCTTCCACTCCATGACCTGCAAATGCTTTCAACCCCCATGACCCCACAACTCCCAAATCTGCTCCCCGGCCTTTAATTATCCGAAAGATATGCTTGGCTGCTCTCAGTCACCTCACACCCATCCTGTCATGACGGTCCCACAGTCTCCAATTTCTGAGCACCAAACTGCCATTAAGCTACTTATATGTATATTTGCTACTACTGCACTATTGATTGTAGAAGTTTATTTCTAGCTCTTGCACTTGTTTTGTATAAGCTGTACTACACAATTGTACCCATTCTGACTCTCAGCTGTCTGTAATGACCACTTCTGCTGTACATGGATGATCACTAGGCCATCACTATTGTCTCTTCTGTACTACTTCGTGTTCGTATAAACAATATGCTTCTATAATACCCTTTCCTACTTCTTTGAACTGGGCTGCTGTCACTATGATGCGTTCTGTGTACAATAATCTGTTTTGTGCAACTGCTATTGTGATTTTTTTTGTCTTGTTATTTTGCTTTTGGGACATGTATCCTCCCAGGTCATACCTGAAAATAGACACACTGTTGTCTAGTGTACTTAACTGGTTACCAAAAAACAAACAAATAAAAAAATAAACTGCCTTGTCGCACTGTCTGGACACCTTTAAGTTATCCGATATGATCACCCCCCCCCCCAGGTCTCTTTCCTGCTTGGGGGTCATCAATACCACTCCTCCCATTTTGTACTTTGCCCCTGGGTTTCTGTGCCCCATCTGCATTACTTTGCATTTTTCACAGTGAAACGCAGCCACCATAACATTGACCACTCCTCAAATTTTCTCAGGTTTCTGCTCATCCTTTACCCCCACCCCCATGTGTACCTTATTGCAGATTTTGGTGTCATACGCAAAGACACAGACCTTCCCTTGCAGCTCCTCTGCAATGTCACTTATAAAGGTATTAATGAGGACTGGTCCCAGCACTGATCCCTAAGGCACCCCGCTGGTCACCCTTCTTTCCTCTGAGTGAACTCCATTTACCACCACCCTCTGTCGCCTATCCCCTAACCAAATTCTTACCCAGTTTACGCCCTTTGGACCCATCCTAAGTTGCCCAGCTTGCTTACTAGTCTCCTATGTAGAAATGTCAAAAACCTTCCTGAAATCAAGGTAGCCAACATCCGCTGCTCCACCCTGATCTAATTCCTTCATGAGTTTGGTCTGTACCATGCAGCAAAGGTAGCATCTTCTAATGCAGGGTATATAGGTGAAATTATAATGGAGGATGTGCAAGGCACCTCCAAAAATTCCATTAGGTTTCTTTTTGTGAAATCTTCCTGTTCCATACCAAACCCCATGGCAGACTGCATTTGCTGCATCATGGCTTGAAAAGTTGAATTCTCTGGAGATCTCAGGGTACAGAATACCAAGTCCTCACTGCAGGATGAGATGGCAGAACTACAGCACACTGCAACATATTGTACTCGTATTCCTCCTCTAAAACCATGAGGTCAGGATTATATTCTAGTTCATAATCAAGGTCTCTATCAATGATGGGAGCTCCAGAATGGACCAGCAATGTTGATGGTGGTTGAGAGGAAGGAACCTGTGGTGTGCTAGTGCTCGATGAGAGCTGAGTACCAGGAGGCTTCATTGGTGGAATAACTGCCTGTATTGGTAGTCCAGGTAGAATGTGTCTAATCGTTTCTGAAAATGCCACCAGCACAGCCTGAGAGTTGACAGCTCTCGGTAAAGGGGCCAGGACTACATGTGTTGACAGGGCTTTGCTTGACAATGACGACGTTCTACCATCCACACTGGGTACAGCAGCACCTAAGCTAAGCCCTAACCTTAGTGTCTCATCGACAGTCGGGGGCTGTAGTCCACACCATTGGAGCGGGCAATGACACAGTAGATTTACTTTGTCTCAAGCAGTGACCAAGACCTCCTTGGCAAAGAAGATCCTTCTTTTTCTCTAGGTTTGTGCTTGTGGCCGGACATCGAGGCGGGCCATGACAATGACCATTCCCAGTCCTGATACTTTGATTTCAGTGGCTGCATCCCAGCAAGTGGTGAGGGAGACATAGACTATGTGTCCTGTTCCTTCTCTACAACTTTCAAAGTTTTGAGATGGAGGATATTTTCTAGAGTTGTCTTGCATTGTCGTCTAGTAGCCTAGCTGAAGCTCTGGCAAATCTCAAGACCTCACATGAGACAGGCCCAGACAGCACACATACACTGTGTGCGTTTGTAAATTTTTTCTCGGCGCATACAATACTGATAGAAAGGCTCTTTCGACTTCAGCATGCAGGGACAGCAAAATAAATATTGTGGTAAAACAAAGAATAAATGTGGATGGCTAGGTTAATGAAGTTTACTTCAGCAGGTCCAATGTGGATGATCGATAGTGGGGAAAAAACTCAGGAATAACAGCACCACCCATGCTTATATTAGACACAGACATTGTACGGCATTGTGGGTGGCCCCCACCTAGCAAAAGTTTCCGTGTGTTCCTAGCACTGATGGCTATAGTTTCAAATGTGTAGCCTAATGGGGGAAGATATCCTTGAAGAAGATTCCCCTTTGCCACCAGATTCTGAGTTTCCCAGATGGGGACAGGGGTAGGTAAGCATGGTTGTCTGGAGTCCATGGCAATCGACTGATTACGGTGGTTGCCAGGTCGATTGACACTGGTCTACGAAAAGAAAAATAGTGAAGAAAAAAAAAAACTGTGCACTATATAATAAAATTCTACAGCATTACTTAATTGTAATATTTGAGAGGCAATGTAGGTCTACTGGTTAGAGCAACAGCTTGGGAACTAGGAGGTTGTAAGCTGAACTGTGCTACAGAAAAACACTTACTGTGGGACCTTAAACAAGTTACATAACTGCTCAGTGCACCAGGTGCAGCTGTAGAAATGGGAAGCAGCAGGATCCCACTTGAAATAATATGCTGCATCTCAGCTGGACTACTCTGGGTAAATAAATCATGTAAAAATACATACAGTATAATGACAGCTTATTCACACCAGTTATTTAGTGTTTAGAGGTTACATATTTATACAACACCAAACTGAATGATGTGAAAAAGTATTTATTTTGAGCATCTCTAAACAATATGAGAGCTTTCCAGTCTCCTTACCATATTTCATTTCTGCACTTTTTCCTAGCTATATTGGACTTCTCTGCCTAGTTTAAGTCCCTGGAGTTCAGGAAGATCACTTCATTGTTTTACTATTTTTTTTTTCTTTTAAGGAGAGCTTGCTCAAGCTACAGGTAGATACTGCTGGCTTTTCTTTGTTGTGTAATCGGCCTGTAGTGTTCTCAGCCTCCAACTGTTATTCCAAAGCCACAGTTCTGTACGTGAGTTTCAACTAACTGCAGATCCTCCCCCATATTGGAATACCCAGTTACAATACATGCAGCACAGATGGTATGCTGCACAGTCATTAGCAAATGTTTTCAGCGAGACACTGGAGTCACGTGCTCCTTGCACAGGTTGCACTCAGTTTAGTAATTAAAGAAGAGACTGAGTTGCTAGAGACACAGCAGTGTACTGATTTTATGTTTTGGCATGAGGTCACTACTAGCTGGAGAATGTTGCTCAGAAACCCAACTGTTGATTAAATAGGGTAATTAATCAATGGTCGGGTGATGTGTTTAGACCAATGAAGTCTCCACGATTCTGAAAGCCATTTTAAAAGTAAATCAAAGTACTAATGGTGCTGGGGTAAGACAGGGACCATGTGACTAAGCATACTGCACCACAGACAGGCCTTGCATAACCTAAAACATACTGTCTTGTTGCCTACTACAATTTCTCAAGAATTCACATCTTCAGCTTCATAACACAGGTAAAATCTGGCAATGGTACAAACAGCCTGTAACTAAAGCCAACATCTGCGAATCCAGGGTCAGATACTTAGGACAGCTACTTCCAAACTGCAAACAATTCATTTCCCAACAATGATTCCCTTTTAAGGATGGGCAGATACCATTTCTTCAACTGTCTGGAAGCAGATACATTTAACCTACTCTCTTATTTGCTGTGACGAGTAGGAACAGATAAAATTATCTAAATGCTGAAAAGAATATATAGGATGTTTAAATGATACAGGAAGGCAGATACATTCAATTTGTGTTTTTTTTCTGAAAATAAACATACAATTAGAAGTTTAAAACCCAGCACAAAGCATCAGGGGTGTGCAAATCCATGTGTGTTTGAAAGGGTGGGGGTGGGTAAACGGACTAGAAAATTATTCAACAGGTGCAACATTCTGTTTGACATGTCACTACTCAGCCCTCATCACAACTGTCTTACACACTCTAAATGTAAAATTAATGTTTACAATCTACACAAGCGTACACATGATGACAACAGGTGAAAGCTATTACTTTCTACCTAAAGACTAAGGAATTATGCTACCCCTGTAATATAGGCGGCATTTGCATATCTCAATGTGGGCTGCCCCAGCTTGGCAAGGTCTCTGGGTGGTCCTGATACTGACCACTTACAGTTCCAAAGGTGCGATTCTAAGAAGGAAGATGACCACGAATATGTATTATTCTATGCCCACTATTTTCTTTTTTCTTTTTTGTTTGGGAATATATATAAAACTAGGCTGTCTCCAGAATGCCCTTGTAGACTACAATGTTCTGTTAACACAACAGACCACTAAAGCATCAATATGCAAACTAGCTGTAATCAGAATCTAACATGAATGATGTAGGTAGCACCCCACAGCCACCAAGAGACAGCAATGAAAGTTTCAGGCTGAAAGGTAGAATCAGGCAAAATGTAGACAGAATAAAATTCCATAAAAAGGTTGTAACTGGATTTATTTATACAAAATAGCACACAAGTCTCTGACCTCTGATATGAACAATTTCTTCACCACCTACACTCTCCCTAACCAGGTTACCCTAGTCCCACTCCCTGCTGCCCAGCCCTCTCCCAAATATATATTCTCCTTCCCCCCAGTCACCCCTCAGGAAGTTCTCAATGCCCTCCTTTCCCTCAACACTTCAAAACACAGTCCTGACTGGTTAGATCCCAGGCTTCTCAAACTCTCACCTCCAGTCACCGCCCCTCCCCTCGCACACATACTAAACCTCTCTTCCTCCATCTCAGCTGTTTCTTAAGCATGGAAAATTACTACGGTCATGCCACTCTTCAAAGGAGGCAATCCTTCCTTCCCAGGGAACTACAGACCTATTTCCCTTCTCCCTGCCATTGCTAAGGTTCAGGAAACCTTTGTGCTCTCTAGGCTCACCACCCATCTCAACAACTCCTCCCTCCTCACCTCTTTCCAATCAGGCTTCAGAAAGAATCACTCTCCTCTCTTCTCTGTGACTAACTCCATCCCCTCTGCAACTGATAATGGTCACTTCACCGCAGCCATTTTCATAGATTTGGCCAAATCATTTGATTCTATGTCCCACCTCCTCCATAAAATGTCCTCTGCTGGTTTTTCCCTTGCCACTGTGCAATGGTTTTAAGTCTCCTCTCCGATAGCCAGCAATCAGTGCAAATTGCTGACTCCCTGTCTCCTCCCCTTACAATCCAAGCAGGAATTTCACAAGGCTCTATTCTGGGGCCTGTCATATTTTCTATCTTCATTAATGACCTGCCCACTGCCTGTGTCTCCTTTAGTGTACATATTTACACAGACAACACAGTTTTTTACCTGTCAGGCCCGTCACATAGTACAATTGAAGCCCCACTCCAGCAGGATTTCCTTAACATTTTACACTGGTTTAAATTAAATCAGCTCACACTGAACACCAAAAAGACAGTTTTGATGACCTCTGGATCCCTCCAGAAGATAGCTAAACTCCAGTCACCCCCAACTTTCCACACTCTTGATGGCGTCCACCTAGAAACTGTCTCTGCTTTCAAATACCTTGGTATCTGGTTGGACCCTAAGCTGGATTTCTCCCACCACACTGATAACCTACATGTAAAGTTTCGTCCCAAGTTAGGGCCTTATACCACTACAAGGACTGCCTTACCCTCCCAATATGCCATGAGCTAGTTACCAAATTGATTCTTCCCATTTCTGACTATGCAGATGTGGTCTACGATTATGCCCCCTCCTCATCTCTTGCCAGGCTGGACACCCTGTGCAATGCCTTCTGCCGGTTCGCCTAAAATCTACCTCCCCAACACACCACTGCTCCCTGTACTCTTTGCTCTCCATGGTCCCTCTCTCCCCCTGCACCGTCAGCTATATATACAGGTTACTCACCTGTAAGAGAAGTTCTAGCAGTGGTATATGTTGTTCATCCACACTTACTGGCAGGTTCGTTGTTGCTTTAAATCTTGCCGGAAGGTCTTCAAGCTGGCTCCTCCAACCCGCCCGGGTGGTAAAATTCTTGGCTCCACCCCATAATGCCAGATCTAGCCTGCTGGAAGCCAGGCTGCACGTCGAAGCCGGGGAGGTTGGGTGGGTTGTGGGTGAACAACATATACCACTCCTAGAACTCCTGTTACAGGTGAGTAACCTGTATTTCTAGGGACGTGGATATGTTGTTCAATCCACACTTACTGGCAGACTCCTAGCAGTTCTCCAGGAGGAGGGAGGCCAGGCGCGCACTCCCTACTTGGGAAATAAGGACTGGAGAACCGAGGTCCCAAAACCAGCATCCTGGCGTGACTCAAGGTTGAGGTGGTAGTGGGTAATGAAGGTGTGTGCTGACTTCCAGGTAGCAGCCCTGCAGATTTCCTGGATAGGGACGTCCCTGGAAGCAGCCACTGAAGCAGCGGTATGGCAGGCAGAATGAGCTCTTATCCTTTTGGGAGGCTCCATGCCCGCCAACCTAAAGCAGAGATCCATACAGAAGGTGACCCACCTGCCTATCGTCCACTTGGCTGTTGGTCTGCCAGGTGCGGCTTCAGCATAGTGACAAACAGCTGGAGAATCTCTCCCCGAACTTCAGCCGTCCACTCCTTATAATAAGAAAGCATTCTTCTAGGGTCCACAGTATGGGGCCTATATTCGGCCTCCGAGGTGCGACTGGGGTAGAACACCGGCAGAGTCAACACCTGGTTAAGGTGAAACTCCGACACCACCTTTGGAAGGAATTTCAGGTGGGGTGCAGGACAACCTTGTCCCTGTGGAAGACCAGATAAGGAGACTTGATGGAAAGCACCTGGAGCTCTCCCATCCTTCTGGCTGACATGACAGCCACCAAGGAGGCTGTCTTCCATGACAGGTGAGAGATGTCACACCTGTGCACAGGTTCGAATAGCTTGCCCATGAGCTTAGCCAATACCAGCAGTAGATCCCACAGAGGTGGAGGTTCTCGCACCGGAGGGGATATGTGATCAAGGCCTTTGAAAAAGCACCCGACCGCCTTCTCCTGGGCCACCGACTGCTTCCTGGCCCACGCCCAGCAAGCAGAGATGGCTGCCAGGTGCACTTTAAGGGTTGTCGACCGAAGCCCTAGCTGAAAAAGGGACCAAAGGTAGTCCAGAATGCTAGCCAAAGAACAGGAGGAAGGGTCCAACCACTTATCCTGACACCAAATGGAGAATCTCTTCCATTTGAAGGCATAGCATTTTCTGGTCGACTCCTTACGGGATGCCTCAACGACGTTGAGGACCTCATCGGAAAGACCCAAGGCCTGGAACTCTAGCCGCTCAGAAACCAGGCCATCAAGTGCAGGGATTGAAGGTCCAGGTGGAGTATCTTCTCCTTGTTGACTGAGATCAGGTCTGGATGGGCTGGAAGCCGCCTAGGGAGCCTGGAGCTGAGGCTGAGGAGATCTGGATACCAGAACTGGCGGGGCCAGTCTGGGGCTACCAGAATCACCTGCGCCTTGAGAAGCACCTTGTGGATCAAGGGAAATGGAGAGAAGGAGTAGAAGAGGCCCGGAGTCCACGGCCTCGAGAAGGTATCCCCCTGCAGCGAGCCCTGCTGAGGGGGGCAGGCATGAAACAGCCTCAGCTTCACATCCTCCCTGGAGGCAAACTGGTCCACCTGAGGAGTGCCCCAGCGGGAGAACAGATCTTGTACTAACTCTGGCAGGAGAGACCACTCGTGAGATGCAGCACCTATCCAGCTGAGGGCATTGACCAGAGTGTTGGAGGCTCCTGCCACATCGATGGCTAGGAGATCTGCCTCCAGGCTGATCACGAGAGACCAAGTGCGGAGAGCCTCCTTGCACAGAGGCAAGGAGTGCGTCCCGCCCTGATGGTTTAGGTAGTACACGGACGTGGTGTTGTCTGTCTGGATGCCGTGACCCCATACAAATGGAGCCAAGGCAGTGAGGGCTAGTCGTACTGCTCAAAGCTCCAGCAGGTTGATGTGGCATCGAGACTCCTGAGGGGACCAGAGGCCATGAGCTCTGAGCTCCCTCAGATGGGCAACCCAACCCATCAGAGAGGCGTCAGTCGTCAGAGTGACCGTCAGCTCGGGGCGGACAAATGGGATACCCTCCTGCAGATAAGCTGGAACAAGCTACCACTGGAGGCCATTCCACATCTCCTGGGTCACTGTCACTGTCTGATCCAGAGGACCGGAGCGCTGTGAACATGGCGGGCCAGCCACCATTGCAGGGGATGCATATGCCAGCGGGCTCAACGGACCACGCTGGTACAGGCTGCCATGAAGTCCAGAAGGCGCAGGAAGTCCCGGACGGGGTGCAATTGCCCAAACTAGAAATTATTGGGCAAAGGAGGAAAGGACCCCGGCCCTGTCTGCCGGGAGCCGTGCTCTGGCTCGAAGAGAGTTGAGCTCTGCCCGGATGAACTGAATCACCTGTAATGGCACGAGTTTCGATTTGGCCTCGTTGATGAGGAGGCCAATCTGAGAGCAGACCTGGAGGGCCAGATCCCTGGACCGCTCCACCTCTAACTTGGAGGGGGCTGCAATCAGCCAGTCGTCCAGGTAAGGGTACACCCGGACCCTTCGGCGCCGCAGGAATGCTGTCACCACTGCCATGCATTTGGTGAAGACCTTGGGAGCTGGAGAGAGGCCGAAGGGCATGGCCCGGAACTTGTAAAGGGATCCCTCTGCCCTGAAGCAGATGAATCGCTGGTGAGACGGACGGATTGGGACATGAAAGAACACGCCCTGAAGGTCCAGAGAACAGAACCACACGCTTCGTTCCAAGAATGGAATGATCTGAGCCAGAGTGACCATCCTGAAGGTGCGAGACCATAGGAACTTGTTCAGGTCGTGTAGGTCAAGAATGGGGCACCAGCCCCCCGTCTGTTTTGGGACCAGGAAGTACCTGGACACAAACCCTAGGTCTGGAGAAGGGTCCGCCACCTCCCTGATCACCTCCTTCTGGAGCAGCAGGGCAATGTCGGCTCGACAAGCTGACAGAGAGGCTGCGAAACCCGAAGCCCCCCATGGGGCGACGGCTCTATAGGGTGAGGACTGCTCGAATTCCAGAGGCGGACCCCTGACAACCACTTCCAACACCCAGCGGTCCATGGTGATAACAGACCAGGCGGAAAGGAAGTGGCGGAGCCGTCCCCCCATGGGGAGAACCCGAGGAGTGACAAGGTTGGGGGCGACACCCCTCAACCTGTCACTGGGCAGGCTTGGAGGAAGGGCCGGCCGAGGAGCAACCTGGACCTTTGCCTCCCAGCTTCCTGCTGGAGGAAGCAGCAGTCTTGGCTTTGGGGTGCCAAGTGTGAGCCTGCTGGCCCTGATGCTGGTGCTGGTGGGCCGGACGTGTTGCAGGGGCTGATGGACGAAAGGGCTTACGCTGCTGCTGGCGGCCTTTGTCCTTCTGGGCAAACATGATAGAGTCCAAGGTGGCACTGGACTTCTCAATCCACTGAAGGTGACCCTCCACCCCGGGACCGAACAAGTCGGTACCCAGGAAGGGAACATCTGCCAGCTTGTGCAGGGTATCCGCCGTAAAGGTGGAGATTCGCAGCCAAGCTCTGCGGCACATGGTCACTGAGGCCGCTACTGACCAGGCACATGAGTCAGCGATGTCCAAGGAAGGCTGGAGCTGCTGTTTGGCAACCACTCTTCCCTGATCCCACACCTGCTTGACCGTCGTTTGAAGGTCAGCCGGGAGATGAGAAATCACCTAATCCAGGGAACCCAAAAGGCCGTGTGAAAAGTGTCCCATCAGGACGGCCGAACTAGCCTGACGAAGGCCTAGGGAGGAAGCAGCACAGACTTTCCACCCGGAGTAGTCCAATTTCTTGGATTCCTTATCGGGTGGTTTGTCCACATCCCGAGCATTCCCGGAACGCCGAAAAACGCTGGCAGTCACTAACCCCTCCGCAGAGGGGTGCTCTGAGAAACTAGTAGGGACAGCATACTTCCGTGCCATCCAGGCCGAAGGTGCTGGACAAGAAGCCAGCTGCTGCCACAGCTCTAGGGACAGGCTAACAATGGCTTTGGCCACTGGGAAGGTCTCCATAGGGGAATCCCCTTGGTCCAGTATCTCCATGAGGGGATACTTGGCCTGTTTTGAAACAGGTTTGAGCTTCATCCCAGTGGACTCTGAGATGAGTCGAAGCATTTCAAGGAATGAGGATGGGCTCTCGTCCACCGACTGACCCCCAATGGACTCCAAGTCAAGCAGCCTGGAGAACAAGGAGTCGTCGTCAGACTCAGAGGAGTCTGTGAACAGCTGCCGAGCACCTGAGCCACCCGCCACCCTCCACCTGCCGAGGTCGATCGGGAGTGAGGGTGACCAACAACCTATGGGGCAAACCCTGACCCGACTGAGAATCCTCGGTCGGGGCCCCAGTCTTCGGTTGTGGAGGCGAAGGTTCCACCACAATGGGTGGCGCAGCCAGTTTCGCCAAACAACTGGTGCCGCTTCGCCTCTACTATTCCGAGGGTTGTTTCGGCCTCTCCGGTGACAGCCACTTAATGGCGGAGGCGGCAGGTCGGCTTATTCCCGGACAATAAGAGCTGCTGCCACATTAAATCCTCGTAGCGCCGACGCAACTTGCGCCAGAGCCTATCCTCCGAAAAGGACGACGAGGATGAGCAGCGCCGCCGCTTTCCATGGTGCCTAGACCAAGACCGCCAACATCGGGTGGACCGCTGGACCTGGAAGAGGTCCGAGACTGAGACCCTTCTGACCTTGAGGGCTGAGGGGCGGAAACCCACCTCCCTTGGTTCAGGGACCTTAACCAGGGGACTCCGGCACAGGAGGCACAGGCAAGTCCTCGGTTTCCACCAGGTGAACCGGTGAAGAAGGGCTGTCGGCTTCTCCAGTCGACAAACCGTCCGATGGGTCGAGAAAAATCTCGACTGCGTCAACGGTCGTCTCAGCCAGCTGACCTGACGGGGACACCGTGAAGCCAGTGGCCTTAGCCGCAACCTCGACCAAAGTCGAGTGTCGAATATCCGGGGAAGGGGACCTCTCCTGCTCCCACGAACGTCGACGTTGGGACTTACCTTTGGAGTCCTTCTTTTTGGACTGAGAGGAATGTCCCTATGGCCCTTCTCCCTTGGTGGAGAGGGATTGGCAAAGCTCCTTAAAAGAAGCTGTATAGGAAGAGCCCAAGGAGAGCGGGATAAATGCCGCCACTGAGGATGATGATGATGATGTGGCCTGGGCCGCCTCCTCCTCGAGGGCGATCATCTGCTCCAGCTGTTCTGCCTAGCCCGCCATAGCAGGTACTGTCCAATGGGCCTCCTTTGACTTGACCAGAGGATAACGTTTCTCAGGTCGCCCCAACAGCAATCGGGCAGTGCGGTCCTCCAAGACCGAAGCCGAAAAGGATTTTCATAACTCACAAGTCTGTGAGTCATGTCCGAGTCAAAGGCAATAAATGCACGTGGAGTGCAGATCGGTCCGGGACATCTTCTGCCCACAGGGGCACCGACGAAATCTGGGAGTCAATTTGTCCATCGCAGCCACGAGGAAAAAAGAAGACCGAAGTCTTTTAAACTTTAGAATGAGTTTCGGTTTGACCAAAGAGGGTGGATCCAGGCCAAAAATGCAGAGCGCTATGGAAGGAACCTGAGCTTCCAAGCGGTAAGGAAGATCTGGCGTCATGGGGCGGAGCCATGAGTTTTACCACCCGGATGGGTGGGAGGAGCCAGTTTGAAGACCTTCAGGCAAGATTTAAAGCGGCAAGGAACCTGCCAGTAAGTGTGGATTGAACAACATATCCACGTCCTTAGAAAACATATTCTTCGTTGCCAAATACTGGTTCAACCTGCTCCCAACTTATCTATCCTCCCTCCTTTCCCCCGTCAGTGCATCCAACTACCCACTTCGCTCCATGGACTCTCGCACCTTCTCCTTCCCCCAAGTGCATTCATGTGCTAGTCAAGCAGCTTTTTCTTTTTGGCTCCCTCCCTCTGAAACCAGCTTCCCTCCTCCCTCTGGTTTTCCTTCTCCTTCTCCTCCTCCTCCCTTAAATGCCAGCTCAAACTTTCTACCTAGCCCTCTTGTTCTTGTAGGCCTTTCTCATCTCCCCCAATATTCCCAACCTGTCCCTTCCTCTCCCCCCCATCTCCTTCTCCCTGATTTTCTCTTTCCACCACTAAGCCTCTCTTCTTCTCCTTCACGTCTGGCCCTCTACCACTCCCCTCCACTCATTTCTTGCCTCCCATGTTCCAGTGGGCACTATTACTGTAATTTGTTGGACTGCTAGCTGTTGTCTCTGCTGAGTCTATGTATTTGCTTACACATTATGCTCACAATGTCTGTAACCTTATGAGCATTAGCTGTTGTGTCTGCTGAATCTATGTATTTGTTTACATATTATGCTTACAATGTCTGTGACTTACATGCTCGGACATTTCTTGTGTTTGTCCCACCCCAAAAAAAAAAAAAAATCCCCAGGTCACAGCTGGAAACGAGCCTCAGCTCAGTGTGCCTTTCCTGGCTACCCACATTTTTTTTTAAATAAAATGACACAACATATACACATTATACTGGGCTCAACTAAACTGCATCAGATAAACTAAGAAACAAAACACTGCAGTTGATCTTTAAGGCCTCGGTGAAGAGGCTCAGATGGCTAAAGGTGAGTTTTCTGTATTAAGAAGCTGGGGAAGGGGAGAGAGTCCTGGCCTATAGAAGCACTCTTCATAGGAACTTACATCAGGTACCTGTGTGCATTCTGAAGTACTCAATGAGCAAAACCTGCGCACCCAACAGTCCTATTAGTAGTGATTTGGATGTTACTTTGGACAGAAATGGGTCTCTCTTTTACATGCTGTTCAAACAGAGGGACTGTGTTCTCCTTTAAGATAGCTCTGATTATGTGTCAGGTGCACGTGCTTTGCCTTCCCTTAAGTGACTCACAGCTACCTTAAAAAGTCCTGCTCTTCATGCTTCATTATATCTGTGGGTGGAAGGGGGACATTGTATCATGAAACTTGAACTCAAAGCAATAGTCCAAACTAGTGCACAGGAGAGTACACCAGGTCAAGAAATAACAGTTAATGTAAGAACGTACCGTAACAGTAGATTTTTGAGGGGATCTCAGTCATTAGGTACCACCGTAGGAACTTTACTGTCAGTGAATGGGAATCCACACGGAAGATTTTCAGCAGTACAAATGGGGATGTCCACGCCACCAACGTCAGCCAACGCCACCAATCCTATATAGGTGTAGGTGGCCCTACTCTCCACTCAGCTCTTTCCCCCTGAAGATAAAAGGAGAAAGGAATGGAGGCAAGACAGAGGGACCCAGCTCTAAATCAAAGCATGGAACAGATAGCCAGGTCCTGAATAGGAGCCCCAAGAAGGGGGACGGTGGAAGGGAAAGCATACCCGATGACTGAGATCTCCTCGAAGATCTACTGTTATAGCAAGTTCTTACATAACTGTTCTACCTTCTTCAGGGTTATCTCAGTCATCGGGTACCACCGTAGGAACGGGTACCAAGCAATGACAGGTAGGATCAGCCAGTCTCTGAAGCTGGAACTCCATAAACTTAAGACAGGAGTTGAAACAACTCACCCAATCAAGGAACTTCTTAAACTTAAGACAGAAGACATTGGGGACTTAACCTGACAAGAGGATCTATAAGCTTAAGACAAGGGCCCCTGCAGCACAGTCCAGCCAAAACCAGCACGTGCTCTAGAGGCAATGTCCAGACTGCAATGCTTGGTGAAAGTGTGGACTGTGCTCCAGGTGGCAGTTGCACAGATATCCACGGGTAAGACCCCTTTGAAACAAGCCACCAAGGTAGCCATGCCTCTGGTGGAATGAGCTTAGACAGCACCAGGCAATTCTTTACGTACTTGTAGCAGAACACAATGCAATTTGCAAATCATTTGGATAAACATTGCTTAGTAACTGAAACATCCTCTCTACCTGGGGCAAAAGAAATAAACAGCTGCTTAGACTTTCTGGATTCCTTAGTCCTGAGCAGATAATGCTTCACAGTTTTGGGCACATCTAATGTATGGAGCAGTGCTTCCCCTAAATTGGCACGCTGGGAAAGATAAACAGGAAGGTTGATAGACTGACTGAGTATAAACTCTGAAACCACCATAGGTAAGAACTTAGGATTTGTGCGAAAATGTGAAAAATCAAAGAAGGCTCCTCGCATCAGAGGGCCTGAAGCTCTGAAATCCTTAGAGCAGAAGTAATAGCAACAGCACCTTCTAAGAGAGATAGCGCAAACTGCAAGTCACGATTGGCTCAAAAGGAGACAGGGTTAACTTTTCCAAAATAAAATTTAAGTCCCATGTCAGGATAGGAGAATGGATTGGGGGTTTCAGAAGCAAGATGCCCTTCAGGAAAGTATGGGAAACGTCCAGCTGAGCTATCATGCAGTCACCCACAGTTCATGAAAAGCAGAAATAGCTGAAAGGTGGACCTTGAAGGAGGAATACTGGAGACCAGAGTCGGACAAAGAAATCAGGTAATCCAGGACATGCTTCACAGGACATGTGAAAGGGTCTATGGAATACTTCACAGCCCAGATAGCAAACCGCCTCTACTTCATGAAATAAGTGGCATGGATGGAAGGCTTGCAGGCGGCCACTAGGACGTCCGCTACCCTGCTAGAGACCCCAAACTTGGCAATGGCCATCTCCTCAGGAGCCACACATGCAGATGAAGGGACCAGAGGTTGGGATGGACCAGGATCCCCCGGATCCTGGGTCAGCAGATTCCTGCAAAGGGTCAGGGGAACTGGAGGCTCCTCCACCAGCTGCTGCAGCAGAGGGAACCAGACCTGGCAATGCCAGAATGTGGCTACCAGGACTATGCGAGTCCCTTCCATTTGCAGTTTGATCAGCACCCTCTGTTATTAGTGGAAACGGAGGGAATGCATACAGAAATCTCCCCCTCCAGGACAGGGACGCTCCTCAACAGAAAACTCCAGGCCTTGGATCTAGCGAGCAGAAGGACACAGTATAGCATAGTGGTTTAAGGCTCTGAGCTGCAAACCTGGAGACCTGGGTTTGAATCGCACAGCCTCTACTTGCATACTGTTTGACCTTGAGCAAGTCACTTAACTTTGTTGTGCTCCCAGGCTGCACCTGTAAACAAGCATCCAGCCTAGTATCTCTCTCCTGGTAAAACAAAGGTGTAAAAAAAAAAAAAAGAAATTGGGCAGTTTTGCGTTGAGTGGGGACACAAAAAGGTCCAACTATGGATGACCCCATCTGTCAAACAGACCTTCTGCTACTGATGAGAGAAGTTCCATTCATGCATGCTGGACTGAGTCCTGCTGATACTATCTACCAGGGTGTTTAAAACGCCGGTCACATGGACCACCGAGACTGTTAGGCTGTGTTCCATAGCCCGGTACCACACTCACATGGCCTCCCTGCAAAGGGGATACGAGTGAGTCCTGCCCTGTTTGTTAATGTAGTAGACTACACTCAGATTGTCTGACTGCACCAACAACTGACCTGGAGCAAAATGCTCCTGAAATGCCTACATAGCATAGAGCACCACTCTCATCTCCAGGACACTGATATGCAGGGCAGCTTCTGACTGGGACCAGGAACCCAGAGTCTGAAACTGGTCCAGGTGCGCTCCCTAGCCTAGCCCCGAAGCATCTGTGGTTAGGATCTGATGCGGGGAAGTGATCTGGAAGGGAACCCCTTGAAGGAGACTCAAGGGGTCCATCCACCAGTGCAGCACCTTGCGGACTGGGGAAGAGACCAATACCCGTTGGTCCAACTTGTCTGATCGCTTGTCCCACTGCACCCTGAGGGTCCACTGAAGGATGCGCATGTGGAGCCTGGTCAGTGAAATGATGGGAATGGTTGTGGCCATTAGACCCAGGAGTCTTGGGTATAGCCTGGCAGGAACATAACAACTCTGAGCTACTGCCTGAGCCTGAGCTATAAGGCATTCTGCCCTGTCTTGGGGTAAGAAGGCCTTTCCCTGCTTGGAATCCAGAACCACTCCAATGTACTGCAATCGTTGGGACGGTACTAGAACAGACTTGGGCAGGTTGACCATTATGCCCAGGGACTGGAAGAACTGTAGAGTCTGCCCCAGGGTCAATAATAGCTTTTCTCTGGATGGTGCCTTGAGAAGCCAATCGTCCAGGTAAGGGAAGATGTATAGTCTCTCTCTTCTGAGGACTGCTGTGACCGCTGCCAAGCACTTGGTAAAGACATGTGGCACAGAAGATAATCCAAAGGGCAATACCTTGAACTGCTAAAGCTCCCCCCAAAAGATGAAGCAGAGGAGCCTCCTGTGAGGAGGAAAGACCGGTATGTGCAGGTAAGCATACTCTATGTCCAGTGAGTACAGCCAATCCCCTGGCCTGAGGAGGAGCAAGAGGCCCGATAAAAGTACCATCCGGAACTTTCTGTACTGGACATAACGACTGAGGTCTATCAAATCGAGAATAGGCCTCAGATCTCCAGTCTTTTGGGGACCAGGAAAAACCTGGAATAGAATCCCTGGTTTCTCTACCACTTTGGCACCAGTTCTGCTTGCGCAGGAGAGGCTGCACTTCCCTCCCAGAGAACATGCAGATGAGCCGGGGGAAAAGAAAAATTACTCACCGTAGTGATCTTGTTTCTTCCAAGGTGTCCTTTAACATCAGTAACAATATGCAGTAAGCTGGCTAGGTTGAGGTGCCTCGAAGGTGGAGTTTATGATAATGAATAAAATGAATTAACCAATCAGAAGAGAGTTAGAGGGTGTGCAGAGTGGAGCTTGCCCAGAGGGCACCAGAATTTTTTCAAAGCTAGAATGGGAATATGCCCATGTTAAGTGTGAACCAACAGGATTTAAAAATCAAGCAACAGCATGAACAATGAATGACAGAAAAAATATGTATACTTTGCTTTAAATGCAATTCCAAAGTTCAGGAACAAATGTGAGCATAATGAGGGAACAGAGTACTCTTCAGTCAGGTTACCTGGGGAGAAAGGGTGGGAACTTACTGATGCTAAAGGACACCTTGGAAGAAACAAGATTACTACTGTGAGTAATTTTTTCTTCTCGCCCCAGGGGTCCTTTAGCATCAGTAAACGATATGTAGACCACAAAGCAGTGTAGTTGGGAGGTGCAGAACCTACCTAGGGAAGAGGCTCTGCAGGACCACCCTGCCAGATTTGGCATCAGATCTGGAGTGTACATCCATAAACAAAGAAAAACATAGAATATGTTGACAAAAAGGCCCACCCAGTCTGCCCCAAAACTCTCTACCTTAAAGCCATCTCTATAGGGAGCTAGCCTTCCTGATTAAGCCTTCTAATAATACCCTTGTGCCTATCCCATGCCGTTTTAAATCCCCCTACTGTCCTTGCCCCCACCAACTCCTTCGGGAGCCTGTTCCAGCTGTCCACCGCCCTCTCCATGAAATAAAATGTCCTGTTTCCTCTGAACCCCCCCCCCAAAATCATGACCCCTAGTTTTCGAATGTCTCTTCAGCTGGAAAATGTCACCAGTACACTATCTATGCCCCTGAGGTATTCAAAAGTTTCAACCACGTTCTCTCTCTCCCTTCTTTGCTCCAGGGAGTACATGATAAGGTCCCTCATTCTGTCCTCAAAAGACAACTAAGACCCCCCAAGGTTTTTGTTGCCCTTCTCTGAACCTTCCCTACATCCTTCCTAAGGTGTGGCCTCCAGAACTGGACCACATACTCTAGGTGTGGTCTCACCAATTGCTTGTAAAGAGGCATTATGACCTCCTTCTTCCTGCTAGTGAAACCTCTGCCAGTACATCCCAGCATTCTACTGGGCCAGGCAATAATGCTTTGTGAATGTGTGTACAGTCTTCCATGTGGCTGCTTTGCAGACATCAAGTAATATGGGAATATACCTTGCAGCTGCCACCGTGGCAGCGATGCCCCTGTTAGAATGGGTCCTGAGGCCTACAGGGGGATGTTTACCAGCCTTGTCATAACAAAACTGAATACAAGAGACTATCCAGCGAGAAACAGTTCTTAGTGGCTGGCCTTCCACTATCTACCTCCCCATAGGTGAGGAAGACCTGGGTAGCTGAGCCCTAAACTGCTTGGTGAGCTCCAGGTAGTAAGAAAGGACTCTCTTCACATCCAAACTATGGAGTCTCTGTTCCTCAGGAGTGGATTTTTCAGTGAAGAATAAAGAACGGGTAAGAGACTGGTTCAGATGGAATTCAGAGACCACCTTGGACAGAAATTTCCTGTTTGTTCTGAGCTCTACCTTGTCTTTGTGAGGGATTATGTAGTTTGGCTCAGTACAGAGTGCCTGTAACTTTGAAATTCTTCTGCAGAGGTGATGGCAACTAGAAAGACGGTCTTCCATCTGACATACTTCAAATGTGCCGTAGCCATGGGCTCGAAGGGTAGCTCCATGAACTTGGCAATGCAGAGGTTGAGATCCCAAGGGGAACAGGTTCCCTAACTGGAGGCTAAAGAAGGAGGGCGCCTTTAAAGAATTTTTTTGAAAACAGGCAACAAAATGATCAACTTGTCCTTGCCTATGGACCGGTAAGCAGAAACTGCAGTCAGGTGAAGTTTTAAGGATGAGGCCTTAAGGCCTGATGCCTGTAAATGAACCAAATAGAAGACCGGAGACTGAGACTTTGAGAGAATTTATGCATTTCCTCTTGCACCACAAAGGAAATATTTTCCATTTAGCTGCACAAGTTTTCTTGGTGCTAGGTTTTTTGGCCATCCTCAAGATTTTAAGGACATGTTCTGAATACTGCGTATCTGGGTACTCTTAACTCCTCAAGAGCCAAGCTTTGAGGTGAAGAGATTGCAGATTTGGATAGGTCACTCCTAGCTGTGGTAGAGTCAGGAGAGATTGACTGAGAAGAAGCTGAACAGGCTTGCTGTGCGACAGGGCTACTAGAAGGGGATACCAAGGTTGCCTTGGCCAATCTGGTGCTACTAGGATCATTGTTGCTGACTGAGCCCTCAGTTTCAGCAACACTCTGTGGATCAGAGGAAACGGAGGGAAGGCATAAAGAAATTTGCCTGCTCAGTCCAGAGGTATCAGCTGGGAGAGTACCTAGTGCTGGGGGCCTGCAGCAATACAGAGGAAGTTGATGGTTGAGGTGAGAGGCAAAGAGATCTATTTCTGATGTGCCCCACCTCCTGAAGACTGTGGCAAGGACTTGTTTGTTCAGAGTCCATTTGTTGTGCCCTTGGCTGATGTGGCTCAGAGCATCTGCCAGGGTACTGCCCTTGCCTGAAAGGTGTATGACTGAGAGGCTCACATCGAGAGAGTACGCCAGAGACCAGATTCTCACTGACTCTGTACAAAGGACGGTGGACTTTGTGCCACCTGTTTATTTATATGGAACATAGCAGTGGTGGTGTCTGTCTTGATTTGCACTGAATGACCTTTTTACCAGGGAGCAAAGGTCTTTAGGGCAAGGTAGATGGCTCTGAGTTCTAGCAGGTTGATGTGGCTTGCAGATTCCCTGGGAGTCCAAGTGACACTTAAGAGTGATTGCCTAGATGAGCTCCACACCCCAGCAGAGAGGCATCTGTAGTCATGATTTCTGTGGGAGAAGAAATCTGGAAGGGGATTCCCACCAACAGGTTGGCAGTTTCCTTCCACCAGTCCATAGCTCGGAGTAAGGTTTTTGTCACTGGAACCAGCTTGGACTAGGAATGTGTTTTTTGGGACCAGTGTGCCCACAAGTGGTACTGTATGTCCCTCATTTGGAATCTGACACCTGGGACGACTGCTGTCATGGAGGCCTTATGTCCCAGGAGCTTTAGAAAATGTCTGGCTGGCCCAGTACAAAGGAGTTTACCACACTGACAGGAAGTTTTGGATCCTGTCTGCTGGAAGAAAGGCCTTGTTCTGCTCTTATAAAGGTGAGAAGCTAAGTGGGATTTCTTTTCGTTGATGAAAAAGCCTAGCAACTGCAGAGTTGCTCTCTAAGACTCGATAAGGGGTCTTGCTCACTAGAAGCCAGTCGTCCAAGTATGGGTAGACTGCAATGTCATTTCCTGAGATAAGCTGTAACAACAGCTAGGCACCTGATAAAAATTCTTGGGGCCAATGTTAGGCCAAAAGGCATGGCTGCAAACTGGTAATGCACTGATGGCAGCCTGAACCTTAGAAACTTTGTGTGGGACTGCCTTATTGGAATGTGGAAACAGGCGTCCTTTAAGTCCAGGGAGGCTAGCCAGTCTTCCTGTTGCAGGGAACGAATCAGCATTGTAAGAGTGACCATTATGAATTCTGGTTTCAGTAAATGCTTATTTAAGTACCGGAGGTCAAGAAAAGGTTGCCACTCCCCGTTTTTCTTTTCTGTGAGGAAGCATCTGGAGTAGAGTCTTTTTCCCACCTGGGAACAGGGTACCGACTCCACTACGTTTGCTGATAGCAAAATTCTTTACCTCTTGCTCCAGTAAAAATCTTTATGTTGCAGTGAGGGGTTTTAATAACAATGGACCCCTGAGAGGTGGAAATTTGTTTTGAACTGGAGGGATAGGCACTCCTCCACCACTCACTTGTCTGCGGTTATGTGATTCCAAAATTGGAGGTAGTGGGAGAACCTGCCTCCTACTGGAGGAGAGGAGGTGACCTGGTTGCTGAAGTCAAGGCTTAGACTGTGTAGCAGGTGCAGGAGTGGTGGCAGCTCTCCTCTGGCTCCTCCTGCCTCTTCCTCTGTAGTAACCTCTTATTTGGGAGTAATCCATGGGCACTGGCATAGGGGAAAAAAGTTCTAGGATAAAATCCCTTGCGTCTGTTTCCCCTGTAGTGGGTTTTCTGGGAAGTAGAGACCTTTTCTTTTGTTGTGTTGCTCTCATAGGTGATTTTGTACTCTTCCACCTTTTTTCATATATGCTTCAGTCCTATCCCCGAAAACAGAATTATTCTCGAAGGGGAAGTCCATAGCTTTGGACTGGGTATCCTGTTTTAAATTTGTAGTTCTTAGCCAAGCCAGGCGCCTGAGTGAAATGGCTTGAGCCATGACTCTGGTAGCTGCATCATTGTTGTCCACAGCCATGTGAAACTGGTACTTAGTGGCTTCTAATCCAGATTTCACAGTTTCAGCAATATCTTGTGCCATCTTATCAGATTTTTGGTTCAAGATGGCCAGCACCGAATTCCACAAGGCCTTCTGATACTTGGCAGCGTATGCCACGTAAGTAGATAGGCGCAAAAGTAAAGAAGCTGTAGTATAAGATTTCTTTGTCATAAAGTCCAGTCTTCTGGACTCTTTCAGGAGGCTGAGAGGATAGTGGGACTTTAGCCTTGTTACAAGCCGCAGCTTGTACCACTCCTTCATGGCTTGGGTGGACATACAGAAAATCAGCATAATTTCTTGCCAGCTGATATTTCTTGTCAATCTTTTTGTCTACTCCAGACAAAGAAGTGGGAGTCTGAAGTAATTTCATAGTAGTTTTCTTTAAAGATTTGTAAATAGGCAGTACTGTCTTTTTGGGAGGTGGAAGACCCATCATCTCTCTGTAGTTTTCATCCTGCTCTTCACCCTCGGTGGTCTCCTGGGTAGGGAGATCCAGAGTATCCATGTGCTGCAAAAAAGTAATTAGGGAAGAGATATCCTCCTGGCCATTTGGTGAGGAGCCAAACATCTGGTCTGGCGAAACATTAGGTTCCAGGGGATGACCTTCTGACTTGTCATCATCATCCCCATCTCCCATGCCATAACAACAATATGGGCCAAAAGAAGGGACAGAAGTGCTATGGTGCACTGGAGTAGAAGGGGCGGAGAAAATAATTGCCCATACTTTGTATAGTTTCATAAAGGTGCCAAACCTTGGTCATTTCTTCAACAGAGGGTAAATATTTTTCCAAGTCAGAGACGTTCTCTTTTTCTTTAAGTGTCTGACTTTCTTTTGTTTTTCTTTCTCTTTCTCTTTTTGTTTTTCTGCCACTAGCGTCTCCCCTTGCTTTAACACAGGAGGGGCAGCGGTAAGCTTTTCTTTAAATTTTTTTGCAGACATCTCATTAGTGACTTGTTCCCCTTGTCTCTTTTTTGGCTGCCTACTGTTTTTATTGTTACTGTGCTTATTTGACTTGTTCTCACAGGAGTCCCGAGTGGACTTATCTTTTGATTTAGCCTGGGAAGAGGAACCCTCTTCACAAGTTCTAGCAGAGGGGAAGCAGACTGAGAAACCATAATTTCCAATCTTTTGACTCTTTTTTTTTATTGTTTCTGAACAAAATTTAGAACAAAGAACACAGTAATGGTCTGGACCTAAACATTGTAAACACAAGTCGTGGCCATCTGCTTTAGCCACAGTTTTGTGACACTTCAAATAATTTTTAAAATCTGCAGGTCCAGTCCTTTTCTTGGGTCTTTCTAACATACCAAAAGGACAGAAAGAACTCTTCCCAAATGGGAAATATGAGCTTAACGGTCAATTCCTTCACGGTAAAGGACCTCGACTTTCTGAAGTAAAAAGTAACTTAAAATGGATAAAAATGACAGTTCCCACAGAAAACCGGGAACCGTTAACTAAATAAAACACAAAACTGTCGAATACACTTAAGATGCTATAATTTTCACTTCAAAATAACAAAGGAACCACATAGAACCATGGGAAAAGAGGGAAAATGTGGTTCCCAGGAGCTACTAAAATATAGAAAAATAGCTATAAAATACTTGCACCTCAGCACAAATATTAGAAAAAGACAAGAACTTTTAGTTAAATTTTCTCTTTGGCCAAAAGTGAGAGAGCACCCCAGAGGCAGCGTTACTCAGTCAGGCGGAGAAAAAAATTCTGATGTCCTCTGGGCAAGCTCCACTCAGCACACCCTCTAACTCTCTTCTGACTGGCTAATTCATTTTATTCATTATAAACTACACCTCTGAGGCAGCTCAACCTAGCCAGCTAACTGTATATTGTTAATAATGCTAAAGGACCCCTGGGCTGAGAATGAGAGGGTGGCAGGGGGGTTTGTGTCTGCAGGCTGTTGGAGGAGCTCCAGAGCGCGACTGCACACTATGATCTGCAGGAGTCCAAGCATCTGAAGTTATGGTTCTCCACTATTCTAAGTGGAGGGAGACTCGACCTCAAACAACCACTTCTTGGGTATGCACCTGAAGAAGGGGGAGTCGGACAAGGAGTCGAGCTGAGGCGGGGCCAGCAGAGAAAGCTGGTCCCTCAGTTCTGGGACGCTTGGCTGCCGCCCCTGAATGGGAAGGGGCAGGCAAAGAAGACTAAGCTCAGTGTTTACCCTGGGTACAAAAGCCTGAGCCCAGTGTATTGGTCTACGAAAAGTAGAGCGACCCCTACCACGCTGCTGGGTGTGGTAGAGGGAGTGGACGGATTTAATGGTTGTGCCTGAGGCCTGCAGATCGTTAATGATGTCCTGGACATCTGGACCAAAATGCTTGTTGCCACTGAAAGGGGTATTAAACACTTTATTTTGCACATCAGCTGCAAACCCAGAAACACGGAGCCATGAATGCCTATGAAGGCATATGCCAGTGGCAGCCACCTTGGCAATAGTATCGGTCAGATCATAAATGGTCCAAAAAAAAGGTGCTTTCCAATGTCCTCAGCTGTTTGGAAGCACTGAAGTAACACCTGCTTCTGGGCACCCTCAGGAAGGGCTTGGGCAGCAGCCTTGCCCTTTCTCTAGTTGATCTTCTGGAATTTCACCATGTGAGACAGGTAGTTGGCAATTCTCAGGCCTAGGGTTGAGGAGGCATATGTCTTTTTAACCCCAAAGGCCAATCCTTAGGGAGTCCTTGTCTGGGGAAAGGGAGCTAAGGTATTCGGGCACCATAGACCTGCCGTGTGTTGCCTTAATAACTACGGAGTCAGTTTCCACCTGGGAAGCAAGGTGATGACAGCCCTGAGGAGCACTGTAAAACTCATCAGCCCTATGGGGCATACCGGCATTCCTGGCGCCATGTCTGGTCTGTACCAGGCTGCTGTGGTAGCATTTTTTAATAGCAGAAGAATAGGAGGAATGATCTTAGGGGGAGATTCTGGGATCTCCCAGTAGTCCACCAGATCCTTCCTGGTGGCATCCTCCTCCTCTGTCTGAAACCTCATGGTGGAAGACAGCTGCTTCATGATATTGAAGAAGGTGGCGTCCTTAGGTGGGGGCCTGGGGTGTGTGCTTAACAGAGTCTTCACTGACTGAAGAGGCAGTGTACTTGTCTGAGGTAAGGTATCTGGTCCTCCACCTCTTCCTCCACCAACTCCTCTGGGAGGCTGAGGTAAGAGTGGTACTCCTCATCGTAGACATTCACCTCTGGATCTGCCGACGTATGTGCCGTCAACAGCCCATAGGTAGATTGTCTGGGCCGACGAACAGGTGTCAACGATGCCACTGACACTGAAGGAGCCGGCAACAATGGCTTGCTAAAGGCCGCAAATTGCTGGACCAGGATGTTGAAAAAAACAGACAAGAACGTTGTTCAGGTCCGACTCCAACAAAGGAGGAGCGGTCGACGGCACATTAGCTGACAACCCGGCTGACTGACCCAATGAGCCTGGAGCCTTATGAGAAGGAGGAGCAGGCAGCGAAGGGGTAGTCGTCGACGACAAACCCGATGTCGACGGAGGAGGAGCCAAAGACCGAACGCCTTGTGAGTCTGGCGGATGAGCTGTTGTTATGGGCCTGGAGCTAACCGAGACCTGGACAGCTGGTCTCTTCGTCACGGCAGCAGTCAACAACGAGGAGCCCTCCCCCACCCCGTTCTGGAAGAAGGGAAAGCTGACGGGGAACAGGATGGCCACCAGGGGCAGCAGTCACGATACCAGTCTTTTCTGTGACTTCCCCGAGGACTTTTCCTTTACCTGCGAGGCCTTGGAGCTATAGGAGCTAGAGGGCGACTGGGCGGACAGAGCCCCGGAGGACCCCAACCCAGAGATGGCTACCTGTTGTTCCATGAAGGTTTTTAGAGCCTTCCTGCACCGCATGAGGGCAGTTTGATTAAACTGCTAGCAGAGCTTACAATCAGAGGTATCGTGGTCAGGCCCAAGACAGCAGACAGAGAGTGCTCATCACTGGGGGCAAGTGGCAGAAGAGAGAGGAAGAGGGTTTAACACTCGACATAAACAAAAAAGAGAAAACACATTTTTAAAAAAGAGATTCGTTAAGAGTTGTAGTAAATCTAGACTGTAGGCAAAAAAAAAAGGCGCAAACACTGCGACGGCTTCTTCCACGGAGACTGTGCTTGCAAGTCGGCGGTGGGAAAGAGCTGAGGGAAGAGTGGGGCTGTCTACACTCATGTAGGGTTGGTGACGTCGACAACGTGGGCGGCCCCAGTTGAAGATCCTCCGTGTGGATTCTCATTCCCCAACGGTGAAGTTCCTACAGTGGTACCGGATGACTGAGATAACTCCGAAGAAGATCTGGGCATACACCAAGCCAACTGGACTTAAAAATACTTTTTTTATTTTAAACTACTAAAAACATGACTAAAAAGCTGGGTCTAACACCCCCACATATTGACTCAAACAATGACTCTTCTTCAGCAGGTGCACAGGAGAGGTTTGCAAGTTTCTTCACCGCCTCTTTTCACAACCAATAATTATTTCTGCTACTCTTGCTAACGCGAGAACCAAAAAATGAAATCACACAGTACCCTCTCATTTCAGGCCATAAAACTTCCACATCTCCCACCACACAGTGCTTTTGCAATGAGAAATCAACACTGCCCACTCCTCTGCATGATCACTATAGAACTAGTCTACAAAGCAGTCCACCCCATAAAAACAAGGATTTGGACTGGCCCAGTGGCACAGATGCTCACTACACCAGAGACCTAGGTCCTGGGAATGCTTGGAGGCCAGCCGGGGAGGATGGATCAAGCATTCAAGGGACACTGCTGCATCTTATTGCTCGACTGTCACCAAGCAGAGGCCAGGTGCTAGTGCACAGTGCAGAGGAAGGGCCTGCTACCGGACACCATACATGTATGCTCACTACAGCACGTTTGGGTGCTTGACACTGCACACTGGTACCTCTGGGAGAGAAAAAACAGAGGAAAATGCCTCTGTCTGATGCTGGCAACCCCCACAGGTCAATGCATGACTGAGATGGTAGGCCACCCACGACCAACAATGGTCCTGAGTGGTGGATAAAAACAGGTTACTCACCTGTATCCGTAGTTCTTGGAGTAGTATACAGTTCACATCCACACTGTGGCAGTTCCAAGGGAAGTGTTGACTCATCGGATGTCTTGAAGCTAAGTTTCTCACACCACCCAGGCAGTATATCCCCCAGCTCCAACCCATGAAGTCTAATCTTTGCACGCTGGAAGCAGAGATCCGCGTGCCACTTGCCAGGGGAGACCAGATGGGTTGTGGATGTTAACTGTATACCACTCCTAGAACTACAGCTACAGGTGAGTCACCTATTTTATTAGGGGCATGGATACAGTTCACTATCCACACTCTATTAAGACTCCTAGCAGTTCTACAGAAGGATGGGGCAAGGCGCACACCCCTATTTGGCAACAGAGACTGGAGAATTGAGGTCTCAAAAGCAGCATCCAGACAAGACTCAAGGTCGATGCTGTACTGGGAAATAAGGTGTATGCTGACTTCCAGGTAGCAGCCCTACAGCTCTCCTGTGTGGGGATGTCTCTGGAAACAGCCACCGAGGCAGCGGTATGTCTGGTGGAATGAGCCCTAAGCCCAACAGGAGGCTCCTTATCAGCCACCCTATAGCAGAGGTAGATACAAGATGTTATCCACCTGCCAATCATCCGCTTAGCTACTGGTCTGCCAGGCATGACTTCAGCGTACGTAACAAACAGCTGGCAAACCTCACCTCAAACTCTAGCCATGTGCACCATATAATAAGAAAGTGCCATCCATAGATCCAGAGTATGGAGCTTGAGGTCAAAATCCTAAGAAGGGTTGGTAAAGTATACTGTTAAGTTTATCATCTGGTTAAGGTGAAACTCCAATACTATCTTCAAGAGGAACTTCTGGTGGGAGCAAAGGATGACCCTGTCCTTGTGAAACGCCAGATAATGAGACTCCATCAAGAGCAACTGGCGCTGACCAATCCATCTCGCTGACAGGATGTCCACCAAGAAGGCCGTCTTCCATGACAGGTGTGTCATCTCACACCTGTGCATATGCTCAAATGGCTTCCCATGAGCACATCCAGCACCAGCTGAAGGTCCCATGGTGGTGATTAATGCACCACAGGGGACAGCTGGTCAAGGACCTTGAAAAAGCACCCTACCACCTTCTCCTAGGCCACAGTCAGCTTACCAACCCATGCCTGGTAAGCACAGATGGCTGCCAGGTGCATCTTAAGGGTCGTCGCTCACAGACCCAATTGAGAGAGCAACCAGAGGTATTCCAAGATGGTCACCATAGAGTAGGCATTGGGATCAAGCTCCTTGCCCTAGCACCACATGGAAAATCTCTTCTATTTAATGGACACCTCCTGCAGGTCAACACTTTTGGGAGGCCTCCACAACGTGGAACGCAGCTTCTGGTAGACCCAGGGACTGGAACTCTAGCCACCCAAGAAACAGGCCGAGAGGTACAGGGATTTCATGCCCAGGTGCAGGACCATCTCCTGCTGTCTGGCCACAGATCCAGGCAAAGAGGTTTGCTGCTGAGGCCGAGGAGATCCAGGTACCAGAACTGTTTTAGTCAATCTGGAGCTATTAGGATCATCTGCTCTTTGTCCATCTGGGCCTTGACCACCACCTTATGGATCAAGGGGAAGAGAGGGAAGGCAAACATAAAGCATGGGGTCCACAGCCTCACCAAGGCATCTCCAAAAGTATCCTTGACTGGCAGGCACAGAACAGCCTTAGTGTGACATTCTCCCAGGAGGCAAATATATCCACCACAGGGGTGCCCCACAGGGAGAACAGGTGGTTCACTACCTCCTAATTCATGGACCATTCATGCAGCATCTCTTCTACCTGGCTGAGAGAGTCTGCCAGCTGACTGTTCGCTGCTGAGAAATGAATCGCTAGAAGATTTTGTCCAGGCTGACCAACTGGCATTAAGTCCTGGCAGGCCTGGAGAGACAGATCTCTAGACCTTGACAATCTCTTTGGATGGGTCTGTCAGCTGTTAGTCATCCACAGGGGTACACCCTGATGCCTTGGTGTCACAGGAAGGCTGCCATCACTGTAATGCACTTAGTGAAGACCCTGGGCACCAAAGAGAGACCAAAGGGCATGACCTGGAACTAGAACAGACTAGAATCCCTTCCGCGCAGAACCGGAGGTACCAACAGTGGGACAGGTGGACCGGGATGTGGAAGAACGCATGCTGGAGGCCCAGGGAGCAAAATTACATGTTCTGCTCCAGGGACAGAATGATCTGATTCAGAGTGATGATCGGAACTTGAGCATCCGTGTGAACTGGTTCAGATCGTGCATAATCTAGTATGGGGCGCCAGCCCCACATCCATTCCGGAACCAGCAAGCATGTGGACACGCAACCCTGACTGACCAGGGTGTCCAGGACATGGGCTATGGCTCCTTCTGTAAGGAACTGAGCGATACCCGTCTGACAGGATTAGGATAACACCCTGTCCCCATTTATTATGCAGAGAGTTAAAAGCAAGGATCTGTTCTGTTCTCTCCTGTTCTGTCACTTGTCTATCTCTTGCCGTCTGATTGCACAATCAAATTTTCCTTGTGGCACTTAGGAATTGGCCACTTCAACAGTCCCACAATTTCCCCCATTGTCTCCCATCCCTCACTTGCTGTTTTATTCCTTCTTTCTCCCACTGCTTCTCTGTGGTTAAAAGAAGTATGTATGAATCTGTATGAGAAGCTGGGATCCCCTACTTTGCAATGTATACAATTATATTGTTGAAATGAATGCAGACAGCTTCTTGGGTTTGTTAGAAAAGTTAGCCATTTGGAACACGGGGAGTTGACCTTGAGAAACCTTTTGACTTTCACAAGCTTCCTGACAGAGTTGTCAGCAGAAAGCCAGCTCTGAACAGAATGTGTTACCTGATGGCACATGTTAAGAAGTCTAGATGTACTCTTCAAGCTGGTCACAGGAAGGTGAAAGTTTTGTTACATTGTTTGAAAACAGGAGCTATAACTTAAATAAAACAGGATGGTGAATTTAATTGCCAGGGAAAACATTTTATAAAAAGAAAGTAATATTTTTTTAGTTGCTTAGAAAATGAGAGATTGAAATTTAAATTGAGACTCTAAGATGAATGACTTTGTGGGATTTTGTTTGGTACTGCCTTTGTAAAGCGATATCCTGTGCAACTTTATTTTTTTATTTTGTTATTAATAATAATAAAACACTACTTGTAAATTTTCTCCTGTTTTTCCTATGCTCCAGCCACAGTCCTCCTGAAGGGCATTAAGCAAGACAGGCTTAGAAGGCTCGACCACCGTTAGAGGCTGCTCCCGAGATGAGCTGGTCAGGGACACCAACCGGTTAGCATCCTCCTGAGGAACGGAAGGACCGCTGTCTGGGAGAATGAGTCCTCAATCTTGTCCAACAGCTGATCGACAGGCTCGAGGAAGATTTCCAAGGCCTGCTTGAACAGAGTCGAGTTCAACAAGCCTGAGGGGGGTACCGAGGAGCTCTCGACCTTCCCCTCAACCGACAGGGTTCTGACCAAAGTCAAGTGGTCAGGGGAGTCAAAGGATAAGGAGGACCTCAATTTCTCCTAGTCCCATGATCGCCACTGACGATGCTTGTGTTTCTTATGTTGGGCAGGGCTCTGCCCCAAGGTCTGAAGGGCCATGCAAATATCATAAAGCCCTTCCGCGAAGGAACCTCCAACGTCGGCCCCGGCTGGAAGCAGCACCAAGACCAAGGAGGTGCCTACCACAGCGGCTGCCACCTGCTCCTCAGGGTCTGCAAGCTGCCGTGTAGACCCAGCAACTGCTGAGGCCTTCTTACAGCATTTAGGCCAGTCCTTTGGATCCCGCTACAAAGGATGGCAGAGGATGAGCCAGTGCTTCCGATCATCTAGGAATTCTGGAAGGAACACATGTGCACCCAGCCATGTCATATTGCCTGCCCAGGCGGTACAGGCACGTGTCATGTGGGTCAGTGACTGACATCTTCTGCTGGCACTGTACGCAAAATCTGAAACCTTGTTTCCGTTGCCCACTCGTCGATCACTGAGCGGAATCAAAGGGGCCAAGAATGGAATCGAGTTCACAATGAAAACTTTGAAAACACAGGTTCGCCAGTCGTACACTAAATTCTAAGCAAAAACAGTGAAAAAGATGACTTGTTCTTCCAGCGGAAAGTAAGATATGATGTCACACAGAGGAGTCAGGGATATACTATGTCCCGCCCAGGTGTGGGAGGAGCTTAGCTTCAAGACATCCAACAAATAAGCACTTCCAGTTGAACTGCCAGAGTGTGGATAGAAAACTGTATCCACACCACTGCTGAGAATGTCTGGTAGGGTTGCCACCTTTGGATGAGGCAAAAACCGGATCCTAAGTCCCGCTAACCCACCCCTTTTCATGACTCATCATGCATTGTTCCTCCTAGAAAGCCATTTGTTATATCAATAAAATACATTTAAAGTAGCAGTTCAACAAAAATGTTGACACTGTACCTGTTTAAGTTACTTTCCTAGATTCTTCCTAGTTATGTATTTACTTATGTATTGATGTATTTATTGACATTGGTTTACCAGATAAACATACAGACATAAAATAAATCTCATTTACAGATATGATCTGGTGGGAGACAAGGGAAACATTGTAAATAGCATACAACAGTATACATGGTATATAATAATCGTATATACATTGTTTCCTGTCATGTGTACTTTATATCTTTTTCTGGCTCCATTCCCTGTTCATGTCCACAGTACTATTTCAAAGCTAAAGAAGCGACCATACTTTTATTCTTGAGGGAAAAAAATGATTTAAAACATTTAAAAATGCCTGAATTCTGTTTGAGATGAAAATGTTTACCAGCAAATGAAAGTGGAAGACAACTGGTTCTGTTACTGTTCCAAAAGGTGGGAGGTGTAAAGTATGGCCATTAGACTGAGTGCTAATAGTGTTAATCACCATACTTTACACCTCCCAGGCTGACTGCTTTCACAAACAAAGGGCTATAGTGACAACAGAACTTGTCTATAACCTGGTCATGTATCTGAAACAAGGAATGATATGACAGCATTTGTTTCAAAAGTATGTAACCTCTCAAAATGGCTCAAAAACCTGACCAGCACAGAGCAAAACCGGATTACCTGATAGAGACCCTGAAAACCTGATCACCAGGTAAAAAACCTGACAGGTGGCAACCCTAATGTCTGGGCGGAGGAGCAGAAACAAATGATTGGGGATTCTGGAAGTTCTCACCAATATAAAACTAAGCCTAAAAACATTCTGCACTTAGAAAATCCCAACTTCTAGAAATAGTTTGTTTAACAGGAGTGGGATCTAATGCTCTACTTATAAACAAAAGGACACAAGAAGTGACATAAAAACGCACCACTTAATCTGAAGCTGTGAAGAAAATGTTTCTTTCCTGACATGTGCTGCATGCACTCATCCCTTAAATTGAAAAGCAGAAAACACTGAGGGCAGGCGAAGCAATGAATAACCTGTGGTGGAAGATCCCTCTGATGTCCATCTGCTGAATCAACCTGAAATACACAACAGTTTGCTTACGTTATAAGAAAGCAGGACTATTACACCACTAGAAGTGCAGCTTAATACTACATAAGCAAAACAAGAGACAGCAGTAATTTTCTGTAAAGCCATCTTTACTTAATTGCAAGGTTGTGAACATCATACGATAGGCATTACATGCACTTTGAAGGGGTTACATAGTTTAGGAACATGGCTACATCATGTCAGACGTACACAACTATTCAGGGACTATGTGTAACCTGCAATCGTGCATCTCACCCACAAAAGAAACCGCTCTAGTAGTGTTGCACCTCTGTCCCTTCCAATTGTTTAAATATGCGGTTAAGACATGCCAGGGTGTGTAATGATGGGGAAATAATTGCATGGCTCAAGGGTGGTGTTAGGCACGAGGCACTTGCACCGAGTGTCTTTAAATACTTGACAGAAAAGAGCAATTATTCCCAATAAATACACATCCCTGAAATGTCTTACCGCACTTACAAACCAGGGAGAGAAAAACTGTGAGCCACTGACTGAAATACAAGTTAAATTTTACTTTGAAATGCTGCAAAGCGATTGCATTTATAGTTGACACAGTATTCCTTTTGAGCTATTCCATTCCCCATTGATGTTAATACTGCCACCAGGATTTGGAACTCATGCACAGACACCATCCCTAAAGTGTGAGATGCGCATTGATATTATAGATTAACGGGTGCACAAATATGGTCTCATAATTACACTCCTGTACTGCTCTCTCAGCCAATCAAATGTCTCACATTGTTCCACCATTTTATAAATGTTACTAAATGTTCTGTCTTTCCTTTTACTGCCAAACTCTAAAGTTCTCTGTCTGTACTGTTTCCCTTTCAGTCAGTTGATCTGCTGCTTATGTTCTGCGCTTTTTTGTCCTGATGTGTTTGACTTATACAGGAAGTTGAATTTACTTTTTTTTTGTAATAATATTGCTGCAGTATTTTTATTAAAAATACTTGAATGGTGCCTTTAATTTTATGTGTTTGTATGCTGCTAAGCTCTTCACGTACAGTATATTTTTATTAGAAATGAATAAAAGGGAGTCTCAATCTGCATTAGAATACTTGCATACACTAAGAAAACTGCTAAATAAATAAGGAGACACTTTCTTTTTAAATCATTATCAGTCTTGGGATTAAAATAGGACCTAATAATATAGGTTGGGGGGGGGGGTTTCTTACCCTGACAAAGGCATGGGAGTGCATATATGAGTCAAAGTGTTATGTTTAACTGTATTCAAAATGGCCACCATAGACCGAATAAGTTTTAGCCAAGATCTGTAAGCAATAAGGACAAAACGAGGTGTGCACTACATGTAATAACCACATACACAGGGGCATAGTTATGCACAAGGCTAAAGACAGACTGCGGGCTGTCTCTGGAAGTGTGGTTATCACAGTGTAATGAACATCCCAGAGTGTCTTACTGCACTTCTAAAATGGTCAACTAAGTACTTATAAAAAGGTTAACAAAAAAATTAAACACTTCAAAAAATTTGCATGAAATAGTCCTTCCACCAATGAGTGTGAGCAGTGGGTGCTGTCACTGGTTTTCCAAGGTGTATTTTAATTATTCATTGTGTAAATAATGTACTTCCTCTACCATAACATTACTCCCGCACAAGTAAAATCCCCAGGCTGTGACTGGTACTGAGCCATCGAGAGCAATCAAGGCTCTGAATGATGTCTCCAAGTCAGGTCAAGGACTTCAGTTTTTTTTTTCGTTTTAAACTAAACCAGATGACTCATCTATGTAGTCCTCCAAAGTCTGCAATAGGCAGAGTAGCAGTAAGGCAGAAAGTGAAACACAACTGTTTTCGTAGAAAGTGAAAGGGGTCCGTTACAATACAAGTCATAGTAAGACCATGACTGTGTGGTGGTCTTGCCAACAGCATGCCACCATCTGCAGTAGCGATATCTACAAAAGTTCCATTTAACTCAGCTGAGCAAGTGGGGCAGAATGCAGGCTTTAAGCAAGCAGCAGATGAGCAGTTAGGAAATCAACATCAATTTGATTAAGATATTGGTTTAGGCACATATTTTCATTTACTCTGGATTTTGTTTTTTAAATCTTTGGACTTATGTTGGACCATGAGGAATGGAGTACGTAAATAAGGGTTACTCACCTGTAACCTTAGTTCTGAAAGTGGCATATGGTGTACATCCACACTTCTGGCATAATCCTTTCCCCTTTAAGAATGGCCAAAAGGTCTTCAAGCTGGCTCCTTCGACCCACCCAGGTGGTATCCTCCTCGGCACTGCCCCATGACATCAGATCTTACACGCTGGATGCAAGATCAGTGTGCCACCTGCCAGGGGAGGTCAGGTGGGTTGTGTGGATGTACACCATATACCACTCCTACGACTACGATTACAGGTGAGTAACCCTTACTTCTAGGGGTGAGGATATGGTGTACTATCCACACTTCTGGCAGACTTCCAGCACTTCTCTGGGAGGAGGAGGAGGCAAGGCGCACACCCCCTAATTAGGAAAAAGAGACTGAAGAACAGAGGCCCCAAAACCAGCATCACAGCGTGACTCAAGTTCAATGCAGTAATGGGAGATGAAGGTGTATGCTGACTTCCAGGTAGTAGCCCCTGCAGAACTCCTGGATATGGGCGTCCCTGGAAGTAGCCACCGAGGCATCAACATGTCTGGTGGAATGAGCCCTAAGACCAGCAAGAAGTTCCCTACCGGTCAACCTATAGCAGAGGTCAATGCAGGAAATTATTCCACCTGCCAATCATCCGCTTAGCTGCCAGTCTGCGAGGTGCTGCTTCAGTGTAGATAACAAACAGCTGGCAAACTTCTACCTGAACAACAGCTGTACGATCCTTATAGCATGCGAACGCTCACCTCAGGTCCAACGAATGGAGCCTGTGTACGGCCAGCAAGGCTGGACTAGTGAAGTACACCAGGAGGTTAATTACCTGGTTAAAGTGGAATTCCAAGACAACCTTCAGCAGGAATTTCGGGTTGGGGCAGAGGACTACCTTGTCCGTGTGGTAGACCAAATAAGGAGACTCCACTGAGAGCATCTGGAGTGCACTAATCCTTCTGGTGGAGGTGATAGCCACCAAGAACGTGGTCTTCCATGACAGGTGAGAGATGTCACACCTGTGCACTGGTTCAAATGACTTGTCCATGAGCACTGCCAACACCAGCAGCAAGTCCCAAGGTAGTGGTGGCTCAAGCACCAGGACAAATGGTCAAGGCCTTTGAAGAACCACCTGACCACCTTCTCCCCTCACCACTGTCAGCATACCAGCCCACATCCAGTATGCAGAGATGGCGCCAGGTGCACTTTAAGAGTTGTCGACTGGAGGCCTGACTGGCAGAGGGACCACAGGTAATCCAGAATGCCACCAGGCAAGACAAGGGTTCTAGCCCCTTGCCCTGATACCAAATGGAACATCTCTTCCATTTGAAGGCGTAACACTGTTGCGTCAACTCATTCCAAGAGGTCTCAACATATAAGACCTCGTCAGAGAGACGCAAAGCCTAGAACTCTAGCCACTCAGGAACCAGGATGTCAGATGCAGGGACTGGAAGTCTGGATCCTTCCCCTGAGAGCAAGTCCAGACAGAGGGGCAGTCGCCATGGAGGCCTGCGGATGAGGCTGAGAAGATCGGGGTACCAGAGCTGGCGTGGCCTGTCCGGAGCCATCAGGATCACTTGTGCCTTGTCCCTCTGAACCTTGATCAGCACCTAGTGGATCAGGGGAAAGGGAGGGAAGGCATCCCCCACAAGTGCCCTGCACGGAGGTGGGGGGGGGTGGAAACAGCCTCAGCTTCAAGTTCTCCCGAAAGGCAAACAGGTCAACCTGGGGAGTGCCCTACCTGGGAGAACAGGTGGTCGACTACCTCCTGGTGGAGGGATCACTCGAGATGCCTCGGCCACTCAGCTTAGAGTATCTGCCACCTGGTTAGACACACCGGCTATATAAATCATCAGAAGACTGGCGCCCAGGCTGCGAACGAGGGAGCTTCCTCGCATAACAGAAGGGAATACGTCCCGCCCTGCTTGTTGAGGTAGTACATGGTCGTGTTGTCCGCCTGGACCTGAACAACCTGACCTCAAACTTGCAGAGCAAATGCCATTGGTGCGAGATGCATCACACGGCACTCCAGCAGTTTGATGTGGCATCAGGACTTCTTGGGAGTCCAGAACCCATGAACTCTGTGATCCCCAGGTGGCACCCCAGCCCAGCAGAGGCGTCGGTCGTTAGAGTGACCATCAGCTCTGGGCAGACAAACGGACTTCTTCCTGTAGACGGTCTGGGACTAGCCACCACTGGATGGCATCTCTCATCTGCTGAGTCACCATGACTGGCTGGTCCAGGTGATCGCGACACTGAGACCACTGCCGGGCCAGCCACACTGCAGGGAGCGCATCCTCCAGGGGGCCCAACAGACCACACTGGTGCAAGCCGCCATGTACCCCAGCAGGCGAATGAAGTCCTGAGCAGGAAACGACTGCCCAACCTGAAATAATTGGGCAAAGGAGGAAAGATCTTCCACACTGTCCGCTGGGAGTCAGGCTGCGGCCCAACAGGAGTCGAGTTCCACCCCAATGAACTGGATATCCTGCGATGGAATGAGTTCCAACTTGGCCTCGTTGGCTAGGGGACCCAGGATCAAGCAGGTATGGAGAGCCAGGCCCCTGGACCACTCCACCTCTGCTCTGAAGAAACCGGCGATCAGCTAGACCTCCACGTATGGGTACACCCTGATTCCACAGCTCCTCAGGAATGCTGCCACCACTGCAATGCTCTTGGTGAAGACCCTGGAGGCTGAGGAAAGGCCTGGAACTTGTGCAGGATTCCTTCCACGCGGAACTGTAGGATCGCCATGGGATGGATGGATAGGGACGTAAAAGAAGGCATCCTGGAGGCCCAGAGAGCAGAGAGTACAGTTACGTAAGCACTTACTGTAACAGTAGATCTTCAAGGGGATCTCTTTCAGCAGATCAAACCTATGGAACTTAGCTGTGGGGTGCTAGGCTCTCACGTAAGCCTTTTTCTGTAGCAGTCTATTAGGGGCCATCCACGCCAATGTCATACACCATATAAAGGCGTAGGTGACTCAGTTCATTCCTGCCGGAGACCGTCCGTGCCCGGCCTACCTTGGGGGAACCCAGCAGAGAGAAAGGGTGCCTAGGCCTGTATAAGGCAGAAGCACCAAAGAATAAGAACCAGTTTAGAACAGAATGAAGTCCAAAGGGGGATGGTGGGTAGGACAGCATGACCTGCTGAAAGATTCCTTTGAAGAACTACTTTTATAATAAGTTCTTACATAACTGTACTATCTTCATCAGGGATATTTCTTTCAGCAGGTCACACCCATGGAACAAGTCCCAAGCAGTGACATCAGAAGGGACCAAAAGAGAGGCTGGAGAAAAGGACCTCATGAGAGGAGACCCTCAAGCACAGCTAGGCCGAAACCCGTCCGCCTGCAAGAGGCAATGTCCAAACTATAATGTTTGGTAAAAGTGTGGACAGAACTCCAGGTAGCAGCAGCACAAATGTTTTCAGTAGACATTCCTGAAACAAGCGGCTGAAGCGGCCATGCCCCTGGTGGAATGGCCCTTGAGCGGAACGAAGAAGCTCCGGGAAGAGTAAGTCGCTTCTTCCTTGAACGCTTGCATGCATTCCAATTGCTCGGCGGATCCCGTGGCTGCGGAAACCACCCACCTAGCCTCTTTTGATTTCACTGGAGGATTCCTCTTCTCCGGTCTCTCCAGTTGCAAGCATGCAAGACGGTCGTCCAGGACTTTGGGATGGAAGGCCAAGCAAAAACTGCAAGATGAGGTGTCACTGCCGACATCGAGGCAGCAGATGCTCGTGGAGTGGGGATCGGCATGTGACATCTTTTGGCCACAGAAGCAACGGCGAAATCCAGGGGAAGATTTTTCTTCCATAATCAAGGATGCAAAAAGGCGATTGCTAACTCGAGAGATACGAAGTTTCAGCAAAACCAAAGGTTTGAAAGCCAGGGCATATAAAATGCGTGCGCACGAGGAAGGCAACCTGAATCTTCCAGCGGAAAGGAAGATCTGGTGTCATGGGGCAGAGCCAAGATATAAACCACCCGGGTGGGTGGGAGGAGCCAGCCTGAAGACTTCCGGTGATCCTTAAATGGGAAAGGGACATGCCAAAGAGTGTGGATGAACAACATAGCCATGCTCCTAGAATGAAGGTGTGTGATGACTTCCAGATAGCAGCCCTGCAAATTTCCTGGATAGGGACATCCCTAGAAGCAGCCACTGACGCAGCAGTATGGTGGGTGGAATGAACCCTTAGCACAACAGGAGGCTCCCTACCTGCCACCCTATAGCAGAGGTCAGTGCAAGATGTAATCCATCTAGCTACTGTCCGTTTGGCTGCAGGTCTGCCAGGTGCAGCTTCAGTGCAGGTGACAAACAGCTGGCGAACCTCTCCCCAAACCTCTGCCATTCGCTCTTTGTAATAAGCGAGCGTTCATTTCAGGTCCAAAGTATGGAGCCTTTACTTGGTCTCTGAGGTTTGACTGAGGTAGAACACCGGCAGAGAAATCACTTGATTAAGGTGAAAAACCGACACCACCTTCGGAAGGAATTTCGGTTGGGGGTGCAGGATAACCTTGTCCCTGTGGAAGACCAGGTAAAGAGATTCTATGGAAAGCGCCTGTAACTCCCCAGTCCTTCTGGTTGATGTGACAGCCACCAAGAAGGCAGTCTTCCACGACAAGTATGACATCTCACACTTGTGCATAGGCTCGAATTGCTTGCCCATGAGCTTTGCCAAAACCAGCAGTAAATCCCATGGAGGTGGAGGTTCATGCACCAGAAGGGATATGTGATCTAGGCCTTTGAAAAAGCACCAGACCACATTCTCCTGCACCACCGACTGCTGACCGGCCCACGCCTGGTAAGCAGAGATGGCTGCCAGGTGCACCTTTAGGGTCGTCGACCGCAGCCTCTGCAGGAAGAGGGACCAAAGGTTGTCCAAAATGCTAGCCACTGTACAGGACATGGGGTCCAATCCTTTGCCCTGACACCAGATGGAGAATCTCTTTCACTTAAAGGCATAGCATTTTCTGGTTGATTCCTTACGGGACGCCTCAACAACACTGAGGACCCTGTCAGAGAGACCCAGGGCCTGGAACCTTCCCCAGACTGACCGAGAGCAGGTCCAGGCATGCTGGAAGCTGCCTCTGGACCCGAGGCTGAGGAGCTCTGGATGCCAGAACTGGCGCGGCCAATGTTGGCTACCAGGATCACCTGCGCCTTGTCCGTCCTGACCTTGATGAGCACTTTGTGAATTAAGGGGAGTGGAGGGAAGGCGCAGAAGAGGCCTGGGGTCTAAGGCCTCAAGAAGGCATCCCAATGCAGCGAACCATGCTGAGGGGGGCGGGCATGGAACAGCCTCAGATTTGCGTTCTCCCTGGAGGCAAACAGGTCCACCTGGGGGGTTCCCCAGAAGGAGAACAGATTGTGTACTACCTCTTGGAGGACAGACCACTCGTGAGATGCCCTGCCCATCCGGCTGAGGGCATCGGCCAGCAAATTCAAGGCTCCTGCCACATGAATGGCTAGGAGATCTGCCTCCAGGCTGAGCATGAGCGACCAAATGCAGAGAGCTTCCTTGCACAGAGGTGAGGAGCGCGTCCCACCCTGTCTGTTGAGATAGTACATGGCCATGGTGTTGTGTATCTGGACTTGGACCACTTGACCCCCAACAAACGCAGCAAATGCGGTCAGAGCTAGGCAGACCACTTGGAGCTCCAGCAGGTTGATGTGGCATCGAGATTCCTGAGGGGACCAGAGCCCATGAGATTTGTGTTCCCCCAGATGGGCACCCCAACCCATCAGAGAGGAGTCGGTCGTCAGAGTAACAGTCAGCTCAGAGCAGACAAACTGGATCCCTTCCAGCAGGTGGGATGGGACAAGCCACTACTGGAGGCCTTCCCACATTTTCTGGGTCACAGAGACCAGCTAGTCAAGAGGACCCTAGCACTGAGACCACTGGTTGGCCAGTTCCCACTGAAGGGAATGCATATGCCAACAGGCCCATCGGACCACACTGGTGCAGGCCGCCATGTAGCCCAGAAGATGCAGGAAGTCCCGGGCAAGGCGCACTTGTCCAACCAGAAATGATCGGGCAAAGGAGGAGAGAGCCTCTGCCCTGTCCCCCGGGAGCCGAGCTCTGCCCCGACGAACTGAATCACCTGCGCAGGTACAAGTTCAGACTTGGCCTCATTGATCAGGAGGCCAAGTTCTGCGCAAGTCTGGAGGGCCAGATCCTTGGACTGCTCCACCTCCAACCTGGAGGGACCTATCAGCCAGTCGTCCAGGTAAGGGTACACCTGGACCCCTCGGCGCCTCAGGTTAGCTGCCACCACTGCCATGCGTTTGGTGAAGATCCTGGGAGCTGAAGATAAGCCGAAAGGCATGGCCTGGAACTCAAAGAGGGTCCTTCTGCTCTGAAGTGGAGGAACCGTCGATGGGACGGATGAATTGGGACGTGAAAGAACGCGTCCTGAAAATCTAGGGAACAGAACCACATTCCTTGCTCCATGGATGGTATGATCTGAGCCAGAGTTACCATCCAGAAAATGTGGGACCTGAGGAACCCATTCAGGTCATGCAGATCTAGAATGGGGCGCCAGTCCCCATCCGTTTTGGCACCAGAAAGTACCTGGATACAAACCCTGGGTCTGAAGGCTAGTCTGCAACTGGGCGCACCACATCCTTTAGGAGGAGCTGGGCCAGGTTGACTCTAGAGCCGCCGCGGACACCTGATCCCCCAGTGTGCCACAGGCTCGGTACCGAGAGGCCTGCTCGAATTCCAGATGCAGACCTCGACTGACCACTTCCAAAGCCCACCAGTCCATAGTGAAAATGGACCAAGCGGAAATAAAGTGGCTGAGCCAGCCCCCCACGGGAGGACCAAGGGGAGGTGTGACAGAGTTGAGGGAGGCACCCCCCAACCTGTCACTGGGCAGGCTTGGAGGAGGGTCTGGCAGGAGGACCGCCGGGACCTTCCCCCCGGGCTTCCTGAAGGAGGAGGCCACGGACTTGGTCCGAGGATGCCAAGTCTGAGCCTGCTGGCCCTGCTGCTGGTGTTACTGCTGGGCCAGTCTGGCCACAGGGTTGGAGGAGCGAAACGGCTTGCGGTTCGCACGCTTGGAGCATTGTCCTTTTGGGCAGATGTAGTAGAATCCAAGGTGGCACTGGACTTCTCTATGCGCTGGAGGTGACCTTCCACGCCTGGCCCAAAAAGGTCAGTACCCAAAAACGGGACATCTGCCAACTTGTGCTACATATCTGCCATGAAGGTCGAGATATGGAGCCAAGCCCTGCGGCGCATGGCCACTGCGGCCGCTACCGAGCGGGCACAAGAACTGCCAATATCCAGAGCTATCTGGAGCTGCTGTTTGGCCACCGCCCTCCCCTGATCCAGGACCTGCCTGACCGTGGTCTGGAGGTCAGCCGGGAGATGAGGGATCACCTCATCCAGGGAGCCTAAGAGGGCGTGCGAGAAATGTGCCATGATAACGGCCGAGCTGGCCTGACGAAGGCCTAGACAGAAGGCTGCATAGACCTTCTTCCCGGAGTGGTCCAACTGCTTGGACTCCCTGTCCAGGGCTCTATCTATGCCTCCCTTGTTGCCTGAGCGCCGCAAAATGGAGTTGGCCACCAACCCCACCACAGAGGGGTGCTCTGTAAAGCCGGACCGGGACCCCATGGGCACCTCATACTTGCCGGCCATGTGAGCAGAAGGCACAGGACAGGAAGCAGGACGCTGTCACAGCTCCAAGGCTGGGCCCACAATGGCCTCAGCCACTGGCAAGGCCTCCGCAGGAGAATCCCCCTTATCCAGAATCTCTGTGAGGGGGTACTTTGCCTGTTTTTGCACAGACTCCAGCTCCATACCTGTAGACTCGGAGATGAGCCGACAAATGCCCATCAGCGAGAAAGAGCACTCGCTGACAGGAAAAAAAACCAAGATTCCGTGTCCACAGGCGGAAACCATGGAGGTCCTCGGACTCCAAGGATTCCCATATAGTGGCGCCCCGAGTTGCTCTCCACCCTCCTTGGGCAGTCGGGAGTTAGAGTGACCAACAGCCTATGGGGCAAGCTTTGAGCCAACCGGGAACCCTTGGTCAGCGCTCTAGACTTGGGCTGATTGGGCGGCGGCTCCACCCAAATTGGTTGACTGGCTGGCCTTGGCTGAGCCGGCAGGGCAGTAACTGGCACCTCAGTGAAGGTGGCCGTGTCCGACGTCGGTCAGTCTGGTGAGAGCCATTTACGGCCGGAGTCGACATCGGGGTTGGTTTGGATCAGGACAGGACCAACTGCTGCCACATGAGATCTTTGTAGCATCGACGCAACTTGCGTTGAAGCCTCTCCTCACTTGAGGAGGAGGAAGATGATGATGAGCTGTGGCGCCACGTACCGTGATGTCGAGACCGAGACCAATGATGGCGGGACTTTCCCTGACGTCGAAGCCGAGGAGCGGGACCTCGACTGTCGGCGATGCCAGCAGGGAAGCTCAACTTGAGGAGAGGAAACCCTTGGCTCAGAGTCCAGCTCCTTGGATACTGGGTCCTGACCAACATTCCGGGCTGACCCTTCCAAAGACACCGGGAGCACCGCTGTTCGGAAAAGACAGTCATTGGTCGGACTGGGTGACAACCTGCTGATCAGCTTGAGAAAAATCTTGGCCGCATCAACAGGCATCTCAGCTGACTGGTTCAACGGGGACACCACGAAACCAGCGGCCTCCGCCGCGACTTCGACCGAAGTCTAAACAGGGTTCCCGCTCCCAAGAACGTTGAAGAGTCAACTTGTTTTTCTTAGACGCCTTCTTCTTGGAGCGTGAAATATGGGACCCTGAAGGGCTCTCTCCCTTAGATGAGAGAGACTGGCACAACTCCTTGAAGGAAGCCGAATAGGAGGATCTGAGGTGCAGAGGAATAAAGGCCGAAGCGGAAGAGGAACTCACCCCGGCCTGAGTCACCTCCTCCTCCTCGAGGGCCTTGAGCTGTTCCAACTGCTTGGCGAACCCTGCAGCCGTGGAGACCACCCAACAGGCCTCATTCGATTTGACTGGCAGGAAACCCTTCTCTGGTCTCCCCAATCGAAGTTTGGCAATGCAGCCTACTAGCACATTCAGTGTATGAACGACCGACAAAATTCACAAACCTGCGGATCGTGGTCTAACACCAGGCAATAAATGCATGAGGCATGTGGATCCGTGTGAGACATCTTCTGCCCATGAGAAACTGGCCCGAAAACCAGTGATTTTCCCTCATTACCAGTACGATCGGAGAAATTTGCATTTTACTCTAGAAGCTTGTGGATCAGTTTTCAAAAGCGAATCCAAACATTCCAAAGCCAAGGCCTACTACAGTGCTATGGAGGGAACCTGAACCTTCCAGCGTAAAGGAAGATCTGACGTCATGGGGTGGAGCCAAGGGTTATACCACCCGGGTGGGTGGACAGCCAGCTTGAAGACTTCCAGCACATCTTAAAGCGGCAAGGTACCTGCCAACAAGTGTGGCTAGAACAGCATATCCATGATCCTAGAAACAACACTTTCCAAGAAAGAGACAGCGTCAGTTTCTCCAAAACAAAATTCAAGTCCCAAGCTGGGACAGTGTTGCGCATGGGAGGCTTCAAGTGAAGAATGTCCCACAAAAATGTATGGGCAACCTCTAATTGGGCTACCAGACAACCGTCCAGTGGCACATGGAAAGCAGAGATGGCAGACGTGTGCACCTTAATGGAGGAATATTTAAGGCCCGAGTCGGAGAGGGAGAGAAGGAGCTCCAGGACCTGATTTACAGGTCAGATAAAAGGGTCCAAATGATGGGCAGATGCCAAAATGGTAAAACGTTTCCACTTCATGGAATAGGCAGCCCTGGTGGAAGGCTTCCTAGCTGCCACCAATACAACAGCCACTCTCTGGGAAATGCCAAAGTGGGCTATGGCTACATCCTCAGGAGCCAGGCATGCAGCCACAGAGACCTGAGATCCAGATGTACCAGGGCCCCCGGGCCTGAGTGAGTAGGTCCCAGCAAAGCAGAAGTGGGACCAGAGGTTCCACTGACAGGTATTGCAACAATGGAAACCAGATCTGCCGCAGCCAAAACGGTGCCAACAGGATAAAGGAGGCTTGTGACAGGGCTGAATAAGGTCCTGCCCCATTTGTTATGCAGATAGGGTTTAAACACAAGGGTCTGTTCTATCCTTTCCTTTTCTGTCTCTTCTCTGTTTGGCTGTGCAACTAAATTTTCTTGTGAGACCTAGGAACTGATCACTCCAACAGTTTCACAATTCTCCGCCTCTCGCTATCTCTCTCTCTGCCTTCCCTTGCTATTTCTGTCATTTCTTCCACCTTGCATCTCTGCAGTTATAAAAAATTGTATGTGATACTGGGATCCTTTTGTTTGAAAACGTATATAGTTATACTTTTGAAATGATTGCAAAAAGCTATTTGGAACTCAAGAGGTTAACTGGAGATGTAGTTTTTTAACCTCTTTGCATGATGCAGAGTTCCGTGGAGTTGGCCAGAGCACAGGAAGAGACCGCCACCTGTAAGGGCCTAGGGAAACCCATGACTCGGAGCTGTCGTGACCCACATCTGGTCCAATGCCTGGCTCTCTAGTGCCCCCCAGCCGGGCCTGATACCATGACCAGCTGGTCCTGGTCATCTGACCTCTGATCCCACTGAACCTGAAGATTCCATTGGATCACCCTCCTGTAAAGCCGGGCCATAAGGACTGTGGCCACAGCCTCTGCCATATGGCCCAGAAGCCGGAAAAAATGGAAATTACATACCTACCATAATTCCTGATCTTCTTGGACGTAGTCTTCACCATTCATTCACACTAATGGGACTACCCGGAGGCACTAGGACCCAGCGGGAGCCACAAATCTGCATGAGGGCCGACGCTGAGGTAGGACCGCGCATCAACGGGACAGTGAGACTGGCTCGTACCGTATAGGCTATCTCGTTGTCAACCCTCTAACTGCCTCCGTACTTTTTTGACTGAGGAGGTGCAACACAAATTATCACAGGAACACCTAACCTAAACCGGGCGTAAGATAGCCCGGATGACCTGTATAAGATGGGTCAATACAGCAACATCTTCACAGCCCAACCAACAAAGGAGTGAAAACCAAAAACAGAGTGAGTGAGCTTGGGGATGGTGGGTGGCCGTGTGAATGAATGGTGAAGACTACTTCCAAGAAGATCAAAAATTACAGTAGATATGTAATTTTCATATCTACCTGGACTAAAAGTCTTCACCATTCATTCACACTAGTAAGAAGAGTACCAAGCTAAACACCAATCCCCTAAGCAGGGCAGCAGGAGATACAGAAGTCCATTAAGGATGGATCTGCCAAAGGATGTGTGCTGTCTGGCATAGTGCTTTACAAAGGTATGCACTGAACTCCAAGTAGCCGCTGTGCAGATGCCTGCAATGGGAACGTTACAAATCTCTGCCAGGAAAGCCGCAACCGCTCTAGTAGAGTAGGCGTAACCCGGCCTTCCAGCTTGACCTGCACCATTGAATAGTAGTGTCGGAGACAGGCTACTAGCCACGCAGAGATACAGCGGATGAAGACAGCCTGACCCAGCCGGGTCACACTGAAGTAAACAAAGAGCTGTTTAGATTGGTAGATCTCCTTCGTTCTGTCAATACAGAACCACAAAGCTCTTTTCACGTCCTGAGAGTGAAGTGTGCATTCCCCTTCGTTTTGGAAGTTAGCAAAGTAAGTCGGAAGCACCAAAGGCTGGTTAAGATGGATTTCTGAAACCACCTTTGGAAGAAACTTAGGGTGTGTGCGAAGCAACACCTTATCCTTTTGAAACACTGTATATGGGGTGTCTGTGACCAACGCGTGGATCTCAGAGACCCTATGCGCTGAAGTAATGGCTGCCAGGAATGCAGCCTTCCAGGTCAGAAACTTTAAATCACAAGTGGACAGAGATTCGAATGGCTTGTGAGTGAGCATATCTAACATGAGGTTGATCTCTCATGCAGCCAGTCTTCTGACCGGGAGTGTGGTGTGAAGGATGCCTTTAAGGAACCCTTTGACAAGAGGAAGCTGAGCCAATGTAAGGTTATGCACTGGCTCATGATAGGTGGAAATCACACAGAGGTGTACCTTCACTGTGGAATACTGCAGCCCTGCATTCGACAGGTCTAGAAGGTACTCCAACACCTTAAGTGGGCAACAAAAAGGATCCAGATGGAACATCGCACACCAAAGTGAGAGACGCTTCCACTTAGCCATGTAAGTCTTCCTAGTGCAAGGTTTACGAGCGGCTAACAAGGTTTCTGAGATCTGCTGGGAAACCTTGAACCTACCCACTTCTATCTCTTCAGGAGCCAGGCATGGAGATGGAGTGAATGCAGGTTGTAATGTACCAGGGGTCCCTATGTCAGAAGATCCGTTTTTTAGAGGCAGCTGCTTTGGAAGTACCGCTGATAATCTGTTGATCAGTGGAAACCATATCTGCTGAGGCCAGTCTGGGGCAAGTAGAATCATTCTGCCCCCTTGCATTTCCAATTTGAGAAGCACCTTCTGAACTAACGGAAGAGGAGGAAATGCGTACAGAAAGTCTTGTCCACTGCAGTTTGAATGCAGCCAGACAGAAAGTGCCAGGTAATGGATTTCTGGAGCAGAATTGAGGCAGTTTTGCGTTGAGTGGGGACGAAAAAAGGTCCAGGTCTGGAGTGCCCCAGTCGTCGAACAGCGAATGCATAATGTCTACCTCAAGCGACCACTCATGTGGATCTGCCTCCATTCTGCTGAGGTGGTCCACTAGGCCGTTCTGGATTCCTGGTACGTAGACTTCTGGATTGATGACTCGTTCTCGAGACACCTTTCCTACACTCTCATCGCCTCCCTGCACAGGGGGTAGGCATGTGCTCTGACCTGTTTGTTGATGTAATACTTCACAGCCTTGTTGTCTGTCTGGAGGAGGATTACTTTCCAACAGAGGACGTCATTCAGGGCTCGGACAAAGTACAGAACTGCCCTCATCTTCAGGACATTTATGTGAAGGTGAGACTCATCCTGGCCCCACACTCTCTGAGTGTAGAGGACCTGACAGTGAGCTCACCAGCCAGTCAGAGAGGCATCTGTGGTAACAATGATCTGCGGCTCTGGCACGGCAAAGGGAAGACCCTGTTGGAAGTTGATTTCCCGAATCCATCATAAGAGGGACCTTGCCAGCGGCTGTGTCACTCTTATGTGAAAGGACTGTGGGTGTGTGGTATGAGACCACTGCACACTGAGCATCCATTGAGTGGTCCTCATGTGCAATCATGCCAGAAGCACCGTGAAAACGGATGATGCCATGAGGCCCAGCATTCGCTGCATCGCAATGGCTCGAAACATAGTGTTCTACCTGAAGAAGTGAGCCATCTGGAGAATGGAATCCTTCCTGTCCTCTGGGAAGAGGGCTCTCACTTAGATGGCATCCAGTAAAGCTCCTGTGAAGAGGAGCTGCTGAGAAGGTTGAGATTGAGACTTCTCTAGGTTCAAGAGGACTCCCATGAATGTAAGGAACTGGGAGGCTTTAGCCACCGCTCTCATTGTCCCTTCTTCGAAGGGACTCACAAAGAGCCAGTTGTCTAGGTGAGGGAAGACTTGAATACCTAGCTTTCTGAGGTGCACGGCGAGCGCTGTGAAGCATTTTGTGAAGACGCGAGGCACCAAGGATAGCCCAAAGGGCAATACTCAGAACTGATATTGCTGACCCAGGACCACAAAGCAGAGGTACTTGCGGTGATTCGGGTGCACTGGAACATGCTGGTAAGTGTCCTGCACGTCGAGGAACACGAGCCAGTTGAACTAATGAATCAATGGAAGTAGCATTCCAAGGGGGACCATCTTGAACTTCTCCCTGAAAAGATACTTGTTTAACATTCTGAGATCGAGAATTGGGCGCATCACATCTGTTTTCTTCAGAACCAGAAAGTAATGGGAATAGAATCCGATGTTTCTCTCCACAAGAGGAACGACTTCTATTGCCCTGTTCTTCAAGAGGCCCTGGATCTCAGCAGTAAGAAGGTCTGACTGAACAGAGGACAGACTGGGCTGTTGTTTTGGTGGAATTTCTGTCCACCAGATTGAGGAAGTAGCCCTCCCTGACAATTCTGAGGACCCACTTGTCTGACATGACTTGCTTTCACTGCTCGTAGAAAAAAGACAGATGATCTCCCACCACCGAGGAAAAGTCCCCCTCTGGCAATGGAGGGGTGACCTGGGCCGAATTCTCAGAGAGTGGCACTAGGTGCCTTTGGGGAGCTGTGTTTCTATAACCAGCTCCTCACCCCTTACCCCGATAGGACTGCTGGCTGCGAAATTGTCGACAGTCCCAATTTTTCTGAGAGGCAGAGGGTGCTAGTCTGGCCGTTTTTAAGGCAGACCTAGTCTTCTCTGCAGCCCCTAGTGCTTGCTTCACTTGAGAGCTGAAAAGATAAGCCCCCATCAAAAGGCACATTCATCACCCTCTGCTGGGCGTCAGGTGGGAAACCTGATGTCCTGAGCCATGAGTGACGTTTTATACAAATTCCGGCAGCAGCAGCCATGGAAGCAGTATCACAGGCATCCACTGCCACCTTCAGCTGCTGATTATTGGATTCTATACCTCTGGTGATAGTCTGAAGTAGCTTCAAGGAGACGTCAGACTCCGGAAGCTTCTCAGACAAAGCCTTAAGCGAGTGCCACAAAGTATACTCATACTGAGAGAAATGCTCTTGGTAGCTAGCAATACGCATACCCAGGGTTGCAGCTGCGAATGTCCGCTTGCCCAAAGTGTCGATTTTGTGAGACTCCTTAGTGATAGGTCGAGCAGAAAACTTCTGAGGAGGACGATCATCATTTTCAGCACCACCAAAGCATCCAAACTCTGTGAGGACAGGATAGGGCTAGCTTTAGGCGGGGCATATTTCCTATCGATGGCTTTTGACACTGAGGGAATCAGAGTTGGCTTGTTCCAAATAATCTGCGATAAGGTCTCAAAAGAAGGCAGAATCGAAGGAGTCAAGTCCACTGGAATCCCAGGGACATGCAGAAATTACAATCGCAACAGCTTACCTGGAGCCACCAAGGAGGTTTGCAAAGCCAATGCAGATCCCATATTCTTGAGTAGAGACTGGAAAGAAAGATCTTCCACTATGGATCCGGCACAGATTGAAAGCTTGCTCTTCAGTCCAAAAACTGAGTCGTCCGCATCGTTATCAGAAAGGATCATGTCTGGATCAGACTCATCAAGATCTCCCTCCATGCTAGACAGGCCACCAATGACGGGCTTGGGCCAGGAAAAACAAGGAATCGACGAGTTCGCCACCAGCATCAAGGCCCTTAGCATCGCCCATGGAGCCAGAGTCGGTGATGACCCTGAGGCCAGCCATTGAACACTCAACACCAGAGCAGCCTGCGCCTCCCGAGAAGTCCTGACAGACCTAGAAGAAAAGGGAGAAGAGGTTGTAGGTACCTGTGCCGTCCCCCACTTAGACAACAGTTGAGGGGGTGGGCATGAGGGGTGGATGAAGAGGACTCTTGACCCGAACATCCCAGCCTTGGCTCAACGGCTCCGAATCCCAAAGGATCCAGATCCGGAGCTGCTACCAAAGGCAGACGGGACAAATGTCGCACCCGTTGCTCCATAAGAGCGACCCAATGATGAAACTGCTCACCAGAAGCTCCAAAGGAGGACAACAAGGGGCTCCTGGGTTGAGAATCGTGGCCATCGGGAATGGAGGGCACCGGGGACCCAACTGGAGTCGAGTTGGGCCCAAAGCTCCTAGCCACCAATGACCCTCATGAAGACATATCAGAGGAAGACCTCGAGCGGTGCCTCCTCTTCTTCAACCGATTGGTCGAATAAGAGCTTGAGGCCGAGCAGTGCCGGGTCCCAGACCTGGATCGGGAATTGGACTGCTTCATTTTGTGTTTACGAGAGGATTGTCCTCCCTCAAGAGCACCACACTGACTGTGGTCAGACCCTCCCTTTGAAAAGGGCTACGGACCGGACATAGCCCCACTGCCAGAACAGCTTTCAAGTGAAGTCTCCCTACTGTCACCATCCATGGTTGACTCTGTTAAAGGATGGCTGTGAAAAGTTAACTTTTTTTTTTTCAATAAAATAAATACATAACTATAAAAACTAAGCTAACAAACTAAACGTAATACTGCTGTCATATAGACTTGAAGACTGGACTCTCACTGGCGCGCGACATCAAACTGAAACACATTCAATGGCAGGAAAAAAGGAACTGAGGAGGTTGGAGGGTCGACGCCGAGATAGCTTATACGGCGCGAACCAGTCTCACAGCACTGCACATGCGCAGTCCTACCTCAGCACCGGCCCTCCTGAAGATTTTTGGCTCCCGCTGGGTCCTAGTGCCTCCAGCATAGTCCCACTAGTGTAAATGAATAGTGAAGACTTTCAGTCCAGGAAGATCTGTCCTTGCCTCTACATGGCGAGCCGAAAGCAGCTACCGTGCATGGGACTAGAGGCGTTCCGCCCTGTCCTGGGGAGGAAGGCCTTGCCTTGGGACGTGTCCAGGACAGCCCCTGTATATTGAAGCCACTGACTTGGCCAAAGGCAGGACTTGGGGAGGTTTAGAGTAACCCCCAGGTCCTGAAAGAGGGAGAATATGTTTTGGAGGATTTCAGTAAGCCGGTCCCGAGACGGAGCAGTCAGAAGCTAATCGTCGAGTAAGGGGAAGATATAGTGTCCCTGCCTACTGAGATCTGCTGCTACCACAGCTAGGCACTTGGTAAGCACCCTCGGTGCAGAGGACAGGCCGAAGGGCAGAGCCTTGAATTGGTAATGGCAGCCCTGAAAGCAAAAGCGCAGATACTTCCTGTGTGGCTGAAAAATCAGAAAGTGAAGGTATGCGTCCTGCATGTCCAGGTAGCATAACCAGTCCCCTTGATGTAACAGGGGCAGGATGCCTATCAGGGTGACCATCCTGAATTTTTTGTACTGTATGTACTGGTTCAGAAGGCTTAGATCCAAGATGGGGCTAAGATCACCTGCCTTTTTTGGCATGAGGAAGAACTGGGAGTAGAATCCTGTTCCTAGTTGTTCCAGGGGTACCGGCTCGATGGCCTTCTTCTGAAGGAGAGCCTGGATTTCTTGTGCTATGAGGGCACTGTGGGCCTGAGAGTTCTGAGATGGTACCGGAGGGTTGTCTGGAGGGGTCTCTGTAAATACGAGAGTATGCCCCCTCTCTATGAGCTGTAAAACCCAGTCGTATGATGTTATCTGACGCCACCCTTCTGTGTGCAAAGAAAATCAACCCCCTCCACCGCATCCCCCCAGACTCTGCTGAAGGAGGAGGGACAGGCAGCGAGTCAGGCAGAGGAACTGGGAAGGGGGAAGGCAGGCTGCAAAGTTCTAAGGGCCCGCGGGCTCTCCATAAACTTAAGACAGCAGTCCCTGTAGTACAGCCCTGCCAAAACCTGCACGGGCTCTTGAGGCAATGTCCAGACTGTAGTGCCTGGTGAAAATATGGACAGTACTCCAGCTGGCAGACGCACAGTTGTCCGCAGCTGAGACCCCTCGGAAATAGGCCACAGAGGTAGCCATGCCTCTGGTGGAATGACCTTTGACAGCACCAGGCAATTCTTTGCCATACTTCTTGTAACAGAATACAATGCAATTAGCCAACCATTTGCATAAACACTGCTTAGAAACTGAAGCTCCCTCTCTACCTGGGACGAAGGAAACAAACAGTTGCTTCGACTTTCTACATTCAATGGCCAAACAAAGCAGGCAGTATTTCAAAGTTCTTCGCACATCTAACGTATGGAGCAGTGCTTCCCCTGGTTTAGCACACTCTGGAAAATAAACAGGAAGGTGGATACACTGATTAAGTGTAAACTCAGAGACCACATTAGGAAGAAACTTAGGATTTGTGTGCAAAGACACCATGTCTTTGTGAAAAATCAAATAAGGCTCCTCACACAAGAAGGCCTGAAGTTCTGAAATGCTTAGAGTAGAAATAATAGCAACTAAAAATAACACTTTCCAAGAGAGAAAGCATAAATCGCAAGTCGCAATTTGCTCAAAGGAAGACATGTGGAGGCAGCCTTCTTTCCACAGTAGCAGCGACAGAGGAGAGAAGACAAAGGAGCCACTCTCGACATAAATAAGTTGAAGAAATCTTTGTTAAAAAAAGGGATTCTAAAAAGTAAAGATAGAAAAGCTGTAGGAGAAAAAAGGCTCGAATAACGTGATGGAGCTTCCATGAAGACCCATGCGAGCGAGACAACGGCGGGAAAGAAATGGGGAGGGGGCAGGGCCGCTCACGCCTTTATAGGGTTGATGATATCAGTGGATGTTGATGGCGTGGGTGGTCCCAGTTGTACTGCTGAAAATCTTTTGTGTGGATTTCCCTTCACAGACAGTGAAGTTCCTACGGTGTAACCTGATGACCGAGATAACCCCGATGAAGATCAAGGTGTATTAGATTTCTGCCAACCACCTTAGAATTACATCCTATGTCACAACACACTGGTATGTTTTAAGTGAAATTTTTTTAATGGATACGGCTACTGTTGGCAAACAGTTCTGACCAGTAATGATACACTGAGATATCATCATGGGTCAGGGCGTGGCCTCAACCAGGACTTCTGTAATTACAAATACTGAATTTGATGAGACATGCCAATAAAGAACATTAATAATAAAATTTAACAGTAGTCATCATGATGATAGATATAACTATTAAGGAGAAAAAAGGGTATATGTAAAACTAAGCAACCCAGTAAAAGTCTATGAGGCAAAGCCTGCTAGGCTGCAACACCAGGAAAACGCACAAGTTAGCTTTTAAAGGGAGTAGCTGTGGTTTTGCATCCAAGCTCTGTCACAGTGTAGGTTCCTTAAAAACAAATTAGGTGGGCCAGCCCGGTGGTGCTGAGGGTTGAGGCGCTGGACTCCACAACACACACGCCCAGCAACAGAGTTCGGGAGGCGGTCTGGGAGCTGGAGGCAGCTGAGCGGGGGAGAGGATTGAGCGTCCCAGGGCTGCTCTCCTTCCGGTGGGGGTGGGGTGGGGGGTGGAGGCTGGGGATTGCTCGGTGCATCAGTGGCTCCTGGTTGAGACCGGGAGTGCTGCAGCTCGCTGAGCAGCATGTTGCTGGCGTGACCCGGCGCGGGCCAGGGCTGCCGTGATAATGCCTGCCTGAGAGGGCGGGTGAAGTGCTCACTAAAACAAGGAAAACCCCGGTCTGTGGGTAGGTGATGGCACCTGCCTCCATGCCCACAGCCGGGTCCTCCCTGCCTGGCCTTCAAGGTTCCTCCGCTCGGGTCCTCTGCCACATCAGAGCTGACTGTTGAGAGCACCCAAAGAGAAGGGGTGACCCCACCCCGGAGGGGTTAAGCTGGGGGTACCAATCGTGGCTAGAGGAGGGGGAGAGAAGAGGCACAGGTAGGAGGACTTCAGGCGGGACAGGATCAGGCAGGATGCCTGAGAAAGGCCCCGCAGACCTCAACCGGAGGGAAAAAGATAAAAAAATTTTTTAAATAAAAATAATAAAAAAAAAAATTTAGGAAATGGTTTAGCTACAATATTTTTTTAGCTACAGATCACAAACCTTTGCCATCGTCGAAGGGGACTCCACATGGAAGATTTTCAGCAGTATGCCGTCGACGTCAACGACCCTATATAGGCGTGGGTGGCCCCGCTCCCTCCTCGGTTCTTTCCCTCTGGGGACTAAGGGAGTAAGGCTCTCGCCCTGGAGGACCGAGGAGAGAAAGAGGTACCCAGATCTAAAGAACAGCTGGATGTACCAGATAGCCAGTTCCTAGAAAGGAGCCCCAAGAAGGGGGACAGCGGAAGGGAAAATATACCAGACAACGAGAGCCCCTCAAAGAGCTACTCTTACAGTATGTTCTTGCATAACTGTTCAGTCTTCTTCAGGGGTATTTCAGTCATTGAGTAACACCATAGAAACGAGTCCCAGGTAGTTACAAGTGTAAACAGACAGTCTGGGAGGTGAGCTCTCCATGAATTTAAGACAGAAGTCCCTGTAATACAGCCCTGCCAAATCCTGCATGGGCTCCTGAGGCAATGTCAAGACTGAAATGCTTGGTAAAAGTGTGAACAGTACTCCAGGTGACAGCCGCCCAGATGTCAGAAGCTGAGATCCTTTGAAACAAGCCACCAAGACAGCCATTCCTCTGGTGGAATGAGCTTTGACAGCACCAGGCAATTCTTTGCCATACTTATTTATTTATTTGTATTTTGGTAACCGGGTTCAGCCCACTGAGACCAGAGGTCCCTTTTTCAGGGGCGACCCGGAATTAGTTACAGGGAGAGACAGACAAAATGCATTCATTACAGAGGAGGACTCATACTAGCATTCCATACAGTAGTTACGGTAACTGACACCAGTATTAGCAAGGGACGACCCAGCTATAACCCTAATATTAGCAAGGGATATCCCAGCTATGTTACAGAGTAAAATACATAATAGTATTCATTACCGAGCAAAGACATATACTAGCATTCATTATAGAGCAAAAGACATATAACAGCAATCATAACTGTAATTACAATAATTACTCAGAGTATACAGTAGCATCCAGCAATAGGGTAAGTAAGCTTTGTTAGCAGTATTAAGTTGCTGTAGCAGAACACAATGCAATTTGCCAACCATTTGGATAAACATTGCTTAGAAACTGAAATGCCTTCTTTGCCCGGGGCGAAGGAAATAAACAACTACTTTGACTTTCTGGACTCCTTAGTCCTAAGCAGGTAATATTTCAAAGTTCTGCGCATATCTAACGGAAGGAGCAGTGCTTCTCCTGGGTTGGCACACTTAGGAAAGTAAACAGAAAGGTGGATAGACTGATTTAGTGTGAACTCAGAAACCGCCTTAGGCAGAACTTAGGATCTGTGTGCAGACACTCGGGTCTCTGTAAAAAAAAATCAAATAAGGCTCCTCATACAAGAGGGCCTAAGGCTCTGAAATTCTTCGAGTAGAAGTAATTGCAACTAAAAACAGTGCTTCCCAGGAGAGACAGTGCAAATCACGAGTTATGACTGGCTCAAAAGTAGACAGGGTCAACTTCTCCAAAATAAAATTCAGTCGAGGTTTCAGATGCATGATGCCCCTAAGAAAGGTACGGGAGACATCCAGCTGAGTAATCATGCGGTCAACCACAGGCTCACGAAAAGCAGAAACAGCCGAAAGGTGGACCTGGGGGGGGGGGATACTGGAGGACTGAGTCGGACAGTGATATCAGGTAGTCCAGGATATGACTCACCAAACAGGTGAAAGGGTCTAGGTCATGTTTGGCAGCCCAGATGACAAACCATTTCCACTTCATCGCATATGTGGCTCAAGTGGAAGGCTTCCAGGAGGCTACCTTGTTAAGAGACTCCGAACCAGGAAATGGCTACATTCTCAGGAGCCAGGCATGCAGATGAAGGGACCGAAGGATGGGATGGACCAGGGTACCCTGATCCTGGGTCATCAGATTCCTGCAAAGAGGAAGAGGGACTGGAGGTTCCTCCGCTAGCTGCAGAAGTAAAGGAAACCATATCTGGTGAGGCCAGAATGGAGCCACCAGAATCATGCTGGCCCCCTTCATCTGCAACTTGATTAGCACCCTCTGTATCAGAGGAAATGGAGGGAATGCATAGAGAAACCTCCCGCTTCAAAAGAGGGACAATGTGTCTCACCAGAAAACTCCACACCCTGGATCTAGAGAGCAAAAATGGTGAGTGGGGCCTCAAAGAGGTCCAACTACGGAAGACCCCATCTGTCAAACAAGTCTTCTGTGACAGATGAGAAAAGCTCCCATTCATGCATGAGGGACTGAATCCTGCTGAGACTGTCACCCAGGGTGTTAAGGACACCTCGCATGTGGACCGCAGAGAGTGTCAGACTGTGATCCAACGCCCAGTACCACGCTCTCATGGCCTCCCGGCAAAGGGGATATGAGTGAGTTCCACCCTGCTTGTTGACGTAGAACACTACACTCAAATTGTCCGACTGCACCAGCAGCTGACCCAGAACAAGACGCTCCTGAAAAGCCTACATGGCACACAGCACTGCTCTCATCTCCAGGACAGTGATATGCAAGGAGGCTTCCCACTGGGACCAGGAGCCCTGGGTTTGGAAGGGACCCAGGTGTGCTCCCCAGCCCAGACCTGATGCATCTGTGGTTACAGCCTGATGCAGGGAAGAGATCTGGAATGGAATGCTTTGAAGCAGATTCAAGGAGTCCATCCACCACTGCAGTACCTTGCGTACTGTGAAACGAGACTAGGACTGGATGGTTCAACTTGTCCATGCACTGGTCCCACTGTACCCTGAGGGTCCACTGAAGAGTGCGCATATGAAGTCTGGCCAGAGGAACGGTGGGTATGGCTGCTGCCACTGGGTCCAACAATCTGAGGTACACCCTAGCAGGAATGTACCGACTAAGAGACTTCCTGAGCTTGGGTTATGAGGCACTCTGTTCTGTTCTCCGGCAGGAAGGCTTTTCCTTGCGCCGAGTCCAGAACCACCTGTATATATTGCAGCGTTTGGGATGGTACTAGGACCAACTTTGGCAGGTTGACAGTAATGCCCAGGGAGTAGAAGAGCTGGAGAGTGCACTCCAGAGTCAGCTGTTCCCTGGATGGGGCCTTTAGGAGCCAATCATCCTGGTAAGGGAAGACACATAGGCCCTCTTCTGACAGCTGCTGTGACCGCTGCCAAGCACTTGGTAAAGAGTAGCAGCGCAGAGGGTCAGCCAAAGGGCAGCACTTTGAACGGATAATTCTCAACCTGGAAGACAAAACAAAGAAACTTCCTGTGCGTCGTAAAGACCAAGATGTGCAAGTTAGTTTGATCTCAGTGGTAGGGAAAATGATGGACTCACTTCTGAAGGAAAGAACTGTTGAGTACCTAGAGGGCAGTGGGGCACAGGACCCAAGGCAGCATGGATTCACGAGGGGAAGGTCAATGTCAGACGAATCTAACAGATTTCTTTGACTGGGTGACTTAAGTAGAAGACCAGGGAGGGGCTGTGGACATGGCTTACTTAGATTTTAGCAAGGCATTTGATACAGTCCCACACAAAAGATTAATACACAAGTTAGCCAGCCTTGGAGTGCGTCCCAAGGTGGTAGCCTGGATAAAAAATTGGCTAGACAACAGGACACAAAGGGTAGTAAATGGAGTCCACAGTGAAGAAAGGAGGGTTACTAGTGGAGTACCACAGGGTTCAGTACTGGGACCGGTCCTTTTTAAAGTCTTTATAAGTGACACTGCAGAGGAACTGGAAGGGAAAGTATGTCTCTTTGCAGACGACACAAAGATCTGCAACAGGGTTGATACACCAGATGGAGTGGAAAGGATAAGAAGGACTTGGCAAGGTTGGAGGAATGGTCAAATGTATGGCAGCTCAGATTCAATGCAAAGAAGTGCAAGGTAATGCACCTAGAAAACAAAAACCCAGGGGAAGAGTACACAATGGGGGGTGAGATACTGACAACAGTAAAAATGGAAAGGGACCTGGGGGTAATTATATCAGATGACCTAAAGGTGGGCAAGCAATGTGAGAAGGCAGTAAGGAAGGCTGGGGGGATAATGGGATGCATAGGGAGAGGCATCAATAGTAGAAAACAGGAAGTTGTTATCCCTCTGTACAGACAGTTGGTGAGACCCCATCTGGAGTACTGTGTGCAGTTCTGGAGACCCCATCTCCGCAAAGACATAGACAGAGTGGAGGCTGTCCAGAGGAGGGCAACCAAAATGGTGCAGGGTCTGCACCAGAAGACATACAAAGAAAGACTAAAGGAGCTTAATATGTATACCCTTGAGGAAAGGGGAGGGGCATGATAGAAACTTTCAAATACCTCAAAGGAATCAACAAAGTCCTAGAGGGTGGCATCTTTCAGAAAAAGAAATGTGCAAGAACAAGGGGGCACAATTTGAAGATAGCGGGGGGACTGCTCAGAGGTAATGTGAGGAAGTATTTTTTCACAGAGGGGTTGTGGATGCATGGAACAGCCTCCCTGAGGAGGTTGTGGAGTCTAGAACAGTGGGGGAATTCAAGAATGCATGGGACAGACATAAGGCAGTCCTAGTGGGGGGTAGGAGGAAGTAAGCTGTTGGTTAACTAGGATCTGCAGCTTATCTGTTAGGTAGGAAAATGGGCAGACTAGGTGGGCCAAGCGGTCTTTATCTGCTGTCAAATTCTATGTTTCTATGCAGGTTGGCATCCTGCATGTCTAGTGAATATAGCCTGTCTCCCGCTTTGAGGAGGGGCATCAGGCCTGGCAAAGTTACCATCTGGAACTTTTTGTACTAGACAAACAGATTGAGGTCCTTTAGATCTAAGATGGGCCTCAGATCACCGGTCTTTTAGGGGACCAGGAAAAACCTGGAATAAAACCCTTGGTTTCTCTGGTGCCTGGGCATGGGTTCAATGGCCTGCTTGTGCAGAAGAGACTGCACTTCCTCCCGGAGACAAGACAAGTGAGCTGGGGGAAACTGAAGGGTGGAGGCAGACTGTCTGGAGGCTGCTCTATGAGCTCCAGGGTGTGACCCTTTTCTATGATCTGCAGAATAAATGCATCCTAAGTTAAGGTTCTCCATTAATTCAGATGAAGGGAGAACCAAAGGAGTCAAACTGAGGTGGAGCCAGCCACAGAGGCTGGTCGCTCACTTCTGGGGTGCCTGTCCGCCACTCCAGCACCAGAGGGGGCGGGCAAAGGAGCCTGAGCTCTACGCTTTCCCTGGGTACAGGAAGTTGTTCCAGGCCTACTGGTCTGTTTATGAAAAGTAGGCCACCATCTGCTCCTTTGTTGACTGTGGCAGACAGATTGGGCCGATTTGATGGCCATGCCTGAGGCCCGCAGATCACTGACGAGGTCCTGGACATCAGGGCCGAACAACTTAGTGCCACTGAAAGCGGCATTAAGCACTCTGTGCTGCACATCAGCTGCAAATCCAGAAACTCTGAGCCAGGAGTTCCTACGGAGGCATACGCCAGTGGCAGCTGCTCTGGCAACGCTATCAGCCATGTCATATAGTACTCCGAGGAGATGTTTGCTAGTATCCTCAGCTGCCTGGAAACATTGTAGCAATTCCTGATTTTGTGAGCCATCAGGAAGGGCCTGACCCGCAGCTTTCTCTTCCTCAAGTAGTCATTTTGGTATTTGACCATGTGTGACAGATAATTAGCAATCCTCAAGACTAAGGTGGAGGAGGCATAAACCCTTTTCCACCCCAAGAGGTCGATCCTATGAGTTTCCTTCTCTGGGGGAAGGGAAAGTACAGTTACATAAGAACTTACCATGAAGTACAGTTACGTAAGAACTTACCGTAACAGTAGATCTTCCAGAGGAGCTCTTGCAACAGGCTATAACAATTAGGACTATGCCGCAGGCACTAGGACCACACGGTGAAAACTTCTGCCAGCAATACCAGCAGGGGACTGCCCCGATGCCGGTCAGGGTACAAGAGGGGGTGGACCCAGCTCCACCTCAGTTCTCCCACCAGTACCCAGCAGAAGGCCTGACAAGAGAAGGAGGCGAAGCCTACCATCGAGAAAGGAAAGAAAATAGACCTGCACACTCCGAGGGGGAAGGCGGGAGGGAAGCAGCGCCTGCTGCAAGAGCTCCTCCGAAGATCTACTGTTACGTAAGTTCTACGTAACTGTACTATCTTACTTCGAGATAGAGCTCTTGCAGCAGGCTGTAACAATTAGGACTGAATCCCAAGCAGTCCCATAGCAAAGAGGTAGTCAACCCCGGGAGGAGCAATATGCTGACTCCAGAGACCCTCAGGACAAGAGTCCTTGCAAAACCGCTAGGCCGAAGCCAGCACGGCATCTGGAGACGATATCCAAGCTGTAATGCTTGATAAAGGTATGCACCGAATTCCAGGTCGCGGCCGCACAGACATCCTGAATGGTGACATTCCGCATCGCAGCAAAAGAGGCTGACACTCCCCTGGTGGAGTGACCCCTAACCGGACCCGGCAGGGGTTTATTGTGATGCTCGTAGCAAAACGAGACGCAACGGACTATCCATTTGGAGACAGTCTGCTTGGACACCGGTTGACCCAAGCGATGTGGTGCAAAAGCCACAAAGAGTTGCTCCGATTTACGGTGCTGAACCGTTCTGTTGAGGTAATACCTCAGGGACCTGTGGACATCCAATGTGTGGAGGAGAGCCTCCCCTCTATTGGAAGGGGAAGGAAAATAAACTGGAAGATCAACCGACTGGTTGAGGTCAGTCGAGACCACCTTGGAAGAAACTTAGGATTAGTTCTGAGAAACTCTCCCCATAAAAACAAATAGGGCTCTTACACATCAGAGCCTGAAGCTGGAAACTCTTGACGGAAGTGACAGCACCCAGAAAACAAACTTTCAGACAGATATACATGGCTCACAACTCGCTCTGCGGGTTCAAAAGGAGGAGGTGAGTTTCTCCAACACAAGGAGGAGTCCCAGGGTGGGACAGGGTCCCTAATGGAGGGTCTCATGTGTAAATTCCCCTAAGGAAGGCGTGGCCTCGTCTAACTGAGCCAATGCTCTCTCTCCCACGAGAGCATGATACGCCAAAATTGCTCACATGTGCACCTTGATAGAGGAATAGCTCAGGCCTTTCTCGTACAAGGAGAGGAGTTACTGCAAAGTGGAGTTCACAGAGCAGGTGACAGGGTCTAATTGCTGTGGCAAGGCCCAGAGACAGAAACGCTTCCATTTCAAAGCGTAAGTGGAGCGAGTAGAGGGCTTCCTTGCGGACACTAAGACCTCAGCCACTTCCGGGGAAACCCCGTATCTGTTCCTAGCTATGTCTGGAGGAGCCAAGCATGAAGGTGCAGGGATCTGAGATCCAGGTGAACCACAGAACCCTGGTCCTGGGACAGCAGTTGTGAGCAAATGGGCAGCGGGATTGGAGGCTCCCAGGGACAACCGCTGCAGGAGTGGGAACCAAATCTGTCGAAGCCAATTGGGGGCCACAAGGATCATTTGTGCCCCCTCTGCCTGTAGTTTGAGCAGAACCCTCTGAATGAGAGGGAAGGGTGGAAAGGCATAAAGAAACCTCCCTGCCCAGGATAGGGATAACGCGTCTGGCCAAAAAACGCCAGGCGCGTGCTCTCGCGAGCAAAACAGTGGCAGTTTGGCGTTGCGTGATGACGCAAAGAGATCTAGCTCGGGAAGGCCCCACCTTCTGAAGAGCTGATCCGCTACGGATTGAAGCAATTCCCACTCATGCGCTCTGGCCCACAACCTGCTGAGGTTGTCGGCCAGCTTCATTAGGCCGCCTGGAACGTGCATGGCCGACAGAAGAATGCCCCCGTTCCAGTGCCCAGTACCAGACTCTCATCACCTCCCAGCAAAGAGGATAGGAATGGGTGCCTCCTTGCTTGTTGATACAAAAGACGACCGCCATGTTGTCCGTCTGAACTAGAAGAGAGCTGGGTACCAGGTCCACTCGAAACGCCTGAAGAGCGTAGAGGACCGCTTGCATTTCCAGTATACTGATGTGGAGGGACCGTTCCTCGGGTGACCAAACCCCTTGTGTTTGATGAACACCCAGATGAGCCCCCCAACCCAGGTCTGATGCATCCGTCGTTAGAGCCTGACCTGGAGGCTCCGGACGAAAGGTGACCCCTTTCTCCAGATTGCTGGGGTCCACCCACCAAAGCAGTGTTCTCCTGACTGGCTCCGAGATCCTGACTAAAGCGTCTAGGTCGTCGTAGCATTGATCCCGCTGCACCCTGAGCATCTATTGTGGGATTCTCATGTGGAGGCGGGCCAAGGGTGTTACCGGAATGGCTGCCGCCATATGCCCCAACAGACTGAGGAAGTTCCGAGCCGGAACTCGAGGTGCTATGGACATCCGTTCCGCCAAAGTTCGCAGGCGAATACCCCTGTCCTGTGGGAGAAAAGCCACGCCCTGGACTGAGTCCAGGATCGCTCCTATGAAGGTGAGCTTTTGGCTGGGCTCTGGGGATGACTTTTTCAAGTTCAGGGTGATCCCCAGCTCTCGGAATAGAGTATAGGTGTTTCCGAGAGAGCGTAAGAGGCCATCCTTTGACGGGGCCGTGAGAAGCCAGTCGTTGAGGTAAGGGAATACATAATGGCCTAATCGCCTCAGAGCCGCAGCCACCACTGCCAGGCATTTGGTGAAGACTCGCGGAGTGGAAGAGAGGCCGAACGGGAGCACCCGGAATGTATGCATCCTGCATGTCGAGAGAGCAGAGCCAATCCCCTTGCTGCAGCAGAGGGAGGAGACCCTGAAGAGTCACCATCCTGAACTTTTTGTACTATATAAAGAGATTTAATGGACTGAGATCTAGAATGGGATGAAGGTCCCCCGTCTTTTTTGGGATCAGAAAAAAATGGGAGTAGAACCCCTGACCCCACTGCTCCCTGGGAACCCTTTCTATTGCTCTCTTTTGCAGGAGGGCCTGAATTTCTCCTTCTAATAGTGGAATGTGAGAAGGAGGATAACGGAAGAGCTTTGGCGGAGTATGTGGAGGGAACTCTGTGAACTCCGTGTGTCCTCTCCGAATAACGTCCAAGACCCATTGATCTGTGGTAACAGAGCTCCACCCTTCGAGATGACGGGAAAAGCGGCCCCAACTGGCTCCCCCTGGACATCTGACCACGGGGGGGGTGCAGAAGGGAGTCATTGGGCAGAACCGGGGGTAGGGAAGAGAGGTCTGGGAGGAGTTGGGCCCATGGGCGGAAGGTCCACCAGACTGCTGGTTTCCAGATCTCCTGCGGAAGCCACCTTTCTGCCCTTGCTGGGATCCCCGGGCTGAAGCCTGATTGCCTGAGGACTTGCGAAAAAGCCGACGGCGATGGGGGCATCGCTGGTCGCCACGGTACATCTAGAGGACCGACCAGATGGACTTACCTGATTCTTGGAGATGGGAGATCAAGGCCTCCGTCTCCTGCCCAAACAAAACAGCACCCTGGAACAGCAGGTCCCGGATACCGGACTGCAGATCCTGGTGAAAGCCCAAAAGCCTCAACCAGGCATGGCGTCGGAGACAAACCCCAGAGGCGGCCGCCCTGACTGGCCGTATCCGCAGTGTCATACGAGGCTCTCAGAACAAGAGAGCCTACATCTGAGCCCAACTGTAAAAGGGCCAGGAGCTCCGTCTTCTTGTCGGAGTCTGGCATGGCCTGTGTCAGCTCAAGACCCCGTTCCCACAACGCATTCCGGTACTGCACCATATGCGTGAGGAAATTCAGGGAACGAATGGAACAGGTGGAAGCAGCGTAAACCTTCTTGCCCACCTGATCCAGGTAACGGGACTCCAAGTTGGGAGGCTGGAAGCTGAGGTGCCTCGGCTGTCAAGACTTGTCATGAGCAGCCGTGATCACAGTTGAATCTGCCTGAGGGTGTTCCGCCAAGAAGGGTTCAGCCCTCGGAGCCTTATAGAGCCTGTCCGACTTTTTGGAAACTGCCGGGATAGAGGCTGGATGCAGCCAGGTGGATCTAGTCAAGTCCTGAAAAGTATCCACCAAAGGAGGAATGATCAAAGGCTTTGGCTCCTTCTGCCTCAGGTATTTGGCCAATCTCCGGCGTTCCGGATCCAGATCTTCCGTGCCCCACTCATTGAAAGCCTGGATATGCCTCATGACGTCCATGAAGGTAGGATCGTCCGGAGGCGAGCGAGGCAGGTCCTTCTCCTCAGGGGAGCGCTTGAGGCTGAGGGAAGACGAAGAGGATGACGATGAAGAGGAGGATCGACTATCCGACTTAGAATAGTCTGACTCTACCTTATGACCATGCCTATGCTGATGTCAGTGTGCAGGGGACCGATAACGGTCCAAAGACCGTCGACGGAGCAATGACCGACGTCGGTCAGGAGACCGACATCGGGAGCGCTCCCGCACAGAGCGAGAGGGGCTCCTAGTACGAGACCCGGACCGACGTCGGTCACTGGAAACCTTAGAGCGACGTCAGTGGTCCTCGGATCGAGAGCGGGAACGAGCCCTGGGAAAAGGCGAATGACGGCGCTCCGGGGACCTCAGTGGTGAGGCCTCGCCCTCCGGCTGCAGTTCACCCACAGGATCCGGTACCGGTGACTGGGCCGGCGACGGGGAGGTTCGCTTGTGAACCTGCCCCCACCAAAACGAGAATAGCTGTTTGAGCTCGTCCTGGAAGAAGATCTCAGCAGCCCGCTGCAGGAAAGGAGTCTCCGGAGTGGCAGGACGCGAAGGAGAGCTCTCCTGAGGGCCCATGGGGGAGGAGGACTTGGGCGACGGGGACATCGGCAGTACAATGACCGACCCCGGGTTCTTAGCCCCTTCGACCAGCGTAGGTGCCGGGACCGACGACAGGGTGACACCAGGGGGCGCCGGAGAGTCCTTAGCCTCCGGAGGCACGCCTTTAGCAGGCGGCGCCAGTGCCATGGTTGGTAGGGCCGAGGCAGGTACCCCCACAGACTTGGTGATGACTCTGAGCGGAGTCACCTTCAGCTTGGCAACAGCTGCTCCCCAACGGGCCGACCTTAGCCTGAGATGACAGGCGACTGACCCGAGCCTGAAGGTCGGCCTTTTCGGGGAAAGCTGAGCACGCGGCGACCAAGACCGACTGACTACGCTCTTTGCTGTGCCTTTTCTTCCCTTCAGACGAGTGCAGGTCCATCTTCTTTTCCAAGAGGTAGGCCTTAAGGGCCTTCAGGCGTCGTATGCGAGTCCGGCTTGTAAAAGCCTGGCAGTCGGCGCAATTAGCGGTGCCGTGGTCAGGGGCGAGGCAAAAAACGCACCACCGGTGTCCGTCTTTAGCGGGAATTTGCCGTCCACACTCGCACTTATTAAGGTGTTCGGGAGAAACAGACGCCCGGGAAGACATCGAACCCGTGGAAGAAAAAGGACTGACGTCGGTACCCACGGCGACAAACACCGAGGCAAAGACACACAAACGCGGGAAAATCCGATCCGAACAACGGTAGCAGCACAGACGTCGGCCGCGGAGGAGGAAAAAACGGCTAAAACCGTAGAAAACTTGCTTGAAGAAAGTCTTTTCTCGCTGGGAATCGCAGGCAGCAGCTAGCTTCATGTGCATGGTACACGGCGGGAAAGAACTGAGGTGAAGCTGGGTCCGCCCCTCTTGTACCCTGACCGACGTAGGGGTGGGGCCGGTCCCCCGCTGGAATTGCTGGCAGAAGTTTTCATCGTGTGGTCCTAGTGCCTGCGGCATATTCCTAATTGTTATAGCCTACTGCAAGAGCTCTATCTCGAAGTAAGATCAGCAGATCTTCGAGAGACACTCTTGCAGTAGGTAACTACATAAAGGATTGATCCGGCAGGCATCAGGACCCCACGGAAAAATTTCTAGCAAGCAGCCTCTGGCGGAGGACCACGTCCACATCAGGTGACCGACGTCATGCGATGTCAGTATAAAGGGGCGGTCCCCTATACCCACCTTCCAGTTCTTTCCCGCCAAAGGCCAAAAAAGGCAAGACAAGAGAGAAGCAGATATTTTCCTTCCTGGAAAAGGAGCTGAAAAGCTAAGGGGGGATGGAGGGCAGGAAGGCATTACCTACTGCAAGAGCCTCTTTTAAAGATCTGCTGTTACAGTAAGTTCTTACGTAACTGTACTATCTTACTTCGAAAGGGCTCTTACAGTAGGTAATTACATATAGGACTGAATCCCAAGCAGTCTGGAAAAAAAAAGAAAAGCACTCGGGAGGAGGAAAACTATCCAACAAATGGAACCTCCAGCTGAATGGGTCTTATGAAAGAAGACCTTGGAGTACAGCCAACCCGAAGCCTGCTCTACGGCGAGAGGCAATATCCAATCTGTAGTGTTTTGTAAAGGTATAGACAGAAGTCCATGTGGCAAATGCGCAGATGTCTGCTGCTGACACATTCTTAAAACAAGCCGCAGAGGCTGCTACTCCTCTGGTGGAGTGACCTCTGACTTGACCCGGCAGGGTCTTGTGGTACTTGTAACAGAAGGTGATACAATGAGCCAACCACTTAGATAGGCATTGCTTGGAAACCGCATTATCCTCTCTTTTGTGAGCAACAGAGACAAAAAGCTGATCCGATCTCCTGAGATCCTTAGTCCTAGTGGCATAGTATCTCAGTATTCTATGAACATCCAAAGTATACAAGAGGTATTCCCCTTGATTGGAGTGTTGCGTAAAAAAAAGCAGGTAGCGCAATGGATTGATTTAGCATAGATTCCGCTACCATCTTAGGGAGAAACTTAGGGTTAGTGCACAAAGCCATATGTTCCTTGTGAAAAATCAAATATGGGATTTTGCACATCTGGGCTTGAAGCTCGGAAATCCATCAAGCTGAAGTAATGGCCACTAGGAAGAGAGTTTTCCAAGAGAGAAATTTCAAGTCTGCCGAGGCTGCCAGTTCAGAAGGAGGCAGAGCAAGCTTCTCGAGAACAAAATTCAGATCCCAAGGTGGAGCAGGAATGTGTATGGGGGATCTCAAATGGAAAACCCTTCTGAGGAAAGTCTTGGAGACTTCCAACTGAGTGAAAGTCCTGTCTCCAAAGGGGACATGGTAGGCCTAAACTGCTGCCATGTGAACTTTCAAAGATGAATGGCTGAGACCCAGGTCAAAGAGATGACGCACATAGTCCAGGAATCTTTCAGCTGGGCAAGAGAAAGGCTCAAAATCCTTTGATGACCCCCAAATCGAAAATCGTTTCCACTTCATGGCATAGTTGGACCTGGTAGAAGGCTTTCTGGCCTCCACTAGAATACCTGCTACGAGCGGAGAAACCCCGAATCAGGCTTGAGCTACATCTGCAGGAGCCACACATGCAACTGAAGGGATTTGAGACCTGGAGGAACAAGGGTCCCCTGATCCTAGGTCAGCAAGTGCTGAGACAGAGGAAGAGGAGGCAGAGGTTCCTCTGAAAATTGTTGCAGAAGAGGGAACCAAACTTGCCTGGGCCAGAATGGAGCAATGAGGATCATCCGGGCTCCTTCTGTTCTGAGCTTGTGCAAGACCCTCGGAATTAAGGGAACTGGAGAGAGGGCATAGACAAATCTGTCCCTCCAGTCAAGAGACAGAGCGCCCCTCCAGAAAATGTCTCACCCTGCAGCGAGCAAGCAGAAGGCAGGAAGTTTTGCATTTTGAGGAGACGCGAACAGGTCTACCTAAGGGGTTCCCCAGAGCAGGAAGATGTCATCTACTACCTCTTGATCCAGTTCCCATTCGTGGGCTCTGGCTGAAGACCAACTGAGGTAGTCTGCCAGCGTGTTTTCTACTCCCGGGACATGAACTGCTTTCAGGCTTGTGCTGAGCAGCCCAACTCTACATTCTCATTATTTCCCTGCACAGGGGGTAGGAATGAGTTTCTCTCTGCTTGTTGATGTACCAGACTACACACATGTTGTCCATCTGGATGGCTAGATGACCGGGAAGAATGGAGGAGTGCAGAGCCTGGAGAGCATACAGGATGGCTTCGAGTTTGAGCACATTTATGTGTAAAGTCTGCTCGAGTCATTATCAGCTGCCCTGAGTCCTGTGAGACCCGAGATGGGCTCCCTAGCCCTCTCCTGAGGCATCTGTTGTCAATGTCTGGGAGAGGGGATCGATATTGAAGTGAACTCCCTGGCAAAGGTTCTCTAGCACCATCCACCGCTGCAAGTCCCTGGCCATGGGATAAGAGACTAGAACCTCCCGGTCTAGGTTGTCCAGTGTTTGGTTCCACTGAGACCGAAGTGTCCATTGAGAGATCCTCATATGGAGCTAAGCACGAGGGACTGTCGGGATAGCAGCTGCCATGAGCCCAAGGAGGCGAAGGACTGACCTAGCACTGACCCTTCTGCGACTAGACAGCAGACTTGTTTGAGTCTGTAGGGTGTCCACCTTGTCTGGAGGCAAAAAGGCCTCGTCAATGTTCGTGTCCAGGATCGCCCCAATAAACTGGAGTCTTTGGCAAGGGACCAAATTGGCCTGGTTGATGGTGATACCCAGGCTGGTGAAAACCTGCAGGGTGAAGGAAAGAGCGCTCAGAAGTTCCTCCCTGGATGGGGCCACCAGGAGCCAGCCAACTAGGTAGGGGAATACATGTACTCCCTGGGTACGGAGGTGGGCCGCTACCACGGACAGGCATTTGGTAAACACTTGGGGAGCCGAGGACAGACCAAATGGGAGGGCCCTGAATTGGTAGTGGTCTTCCTGAAAAGAAAACCAAAGGCATTTGCGGTGGGAAGGGCGGATGGGGTTTGTGCAGGTAGGCATCCTGCACATCCAAAGCGCACAGCCACTGTCCCTGCCGAAGAAGTGGCAGAAGGCTCCGCAAGGAAAGCATTCTGAAGCGTTTGTACTCCTCGAACATGTTCAGGGAACTGAAGTCTAAAATAGGCCTCACGTCTCCCATCTTCTTTGGAACTAGAAAGAAAAGGGAAGAGTAACCTGTCCCCCAAAGATGGGTGGGGACTGGTTCTATCGCCGCCTTCGCAAGAAGGGGGGGAAGATTTCTTCCAGGACCAGAGGAAGATGTTCCGGGGATTAAGACGACTTGGGGGGTGGTCTTCGGGGCGGTTTCTCAAGAAACTCGATTGAGTGTCCTGCTGCTATCAGTTAGAGCACCCAAGCATCTGATGTAATCCTCTCCCAACCCGGTAGATGGAAGGAGAACCTCCCTCCTACTGGTTCTTCTAGAGTGTCCAAAGGCTGTGGGAGAGGGGAGGAGTCAGGAGGTGTGGGGCATCGCAGCAGCCGTGGCTCCCACGCTTTATGGGCGGAGGAGTCTTGGTTGCCAGAGGGGCCCCGACGCTAGTCGGCCTGCTTGCCCTGTGGTTTCGCCTTAGGTCGAGTACGTCGGCGAAAAGGGTGATGCTGTCCTTGAGCGGTTCTGTACAGAGTCTCCACGGACTTGAGTGCAGTGCCCTTCTCCTGCAGGTCAGTGTTGATGTCCTTGACATCACCGCTGAACAGCACTGAAACCCTGAAGGACGCATCCTGAATGGTGGATTGCACTTCAGGGACCAAACCTGACACCCGGAGCCAGGCGTCACGCCGAAGACCTACCGCGAAAGCTGAACTCCATTAAGCTGCGTCCACTGCATCGTAGGTGGCACGAGGCATGTGCTGTCTGGCTGAACGAGGAGAATGGACAAGGTCAGCCACTTCCTGTTTCGTCTGGGACTCAGGAAGAGAGTACAATTTAGATTCCACCTGACTCAGAATGGTCTTCTGGTAGTCCCCCATATGTGCGACATAGTTCAGGGCCCTAATACCCAGGGTAGAAAATGCGTATACCTTCTTCCCATACTGGTCCAGAAGCCGGGACTCCTTGTCAGGTGGAGACGAGCTGAGATATTTGGGGTTGGCAGAACGGCCGTGAGCGGCGCTAATCATGACCGAGTCCACCTTGGGGTGTATATTCAAGGAATCTACACCCTCAGAAGCCTGATAATTTTTTATTTTAGTCTTTGGTAACCGGGTAAGGCCCACTAGACACAAGTGCCTGTTTTCAGGGGCGACCTGGGAGCACTGGGCAGTTAAGAGACTTACTCAGAGTTGCACAGAATCCAAGTGGAGGTTGTGAGAATCAGACTCGGGTCTGGTCTGCTGGATGTACCAAGCTCATTCACACCTCGTTCCTCTAACCTCTAGGCTATACTGCCAGCCCAAGCTGATCTGCCTTCCTCGGAAGGGGGGCTACCGCAGATGGTTGTTTCCAAATGGTGGAAACAAGGTCTGCGTGAGGCTCTATCCAGGGTGGAATCAATGTCGGAGCAGTCTCGGGCAGATCCAAGTGGGCAGCGAGCTTCTTATGCTGTGGATCTCCTTCAAGTCCACTGGTGGCTGTGAAGAGGGCGGTGGAGGAGGGAGATATGGATACTGGGGTATCCGTATGGCAAGTATCCATAACCCGACAGCGGGAAGCCTGGCGTCAGATATTGAGGCACCGGGTACTGAGGCATCGGATAAAGTGGCACCATGTTCTGTGGTGTCGGATATTGTGGTTCCATGTAGGGCAGTACGGGATTAAGCGGTGTCGGATACCCGGGTGCAAGGGGCTCTGATGGAGCAGGAGGCCCTGGGAAAGGCCCAGCAGGTGGGTCAGATAATGGTGGCCCAGCGGGTATCCGGCCCAACATAGGAGAGCGGCGTCCAGAAAAGGGACGCTAGCTGGTGTCGGGTAGGCCAGCCGAGCCAGCGTCTGAGGATTCAGCGCCAGAGGGTCCGCCCAGTAGGGGGAAGCTCTGATGTCAGCGTACCTAACTCCTCCGTGTCAACCAGGGATGAAGGGCTGAAGACCCCGGGGTCCAACAGAGGAGATGCAGGAGCCTCAGAGGACAACGGCAAGCACTGCAGTGAGCCTGGGACGTTGGACTGGTTAAAGGGGTCCGACGTAGGCTCTTCTGCTGGGCGGTCGTTGGAGGGGCCGACGTCTGGCTTAGCTGGATCTGGGCGGGGATCGGAGGAGCCGGCGTCCAACTTACCAGAACCCTGACCCGATACAGGTCGCACTGGGAATGTGTCCTTGACAGGCATACAAGGGACCGTGTGCCCTCCCGAAGGAGCCGGCACCTTATCAATCCTGTCTGGGTGGATGTCGGTGGCACCGGCGGCCGACTTAGCGGACCCGCTCGACCGATAGGGCCTCGTGGCAGCGGCCTTCCCAGGAGCGGAGACCTCCTTTACCCCGGAGGTGCCCGAGGGGCACGAGCCCGACGGGAAGGGTGACACCATCTTGGGCACCGCCAGGACGGTCGTCGAGGAGTGCTCAGCCCGAGGGGACGTTACCTTAAGAACCATTACTCTAGCTGGAGTCGCGGAGGCCGTGGAGTTCGAGTCCCAGTCCTGGTGCTTGTCCTTCTTTTTCCTGTGGCCTTCGGGGGAAGTGGAATCCTGCCTCAACTTCTTCAACTCCTTCTACATAGAAGCCATCTTTGTCTTGAGAAGTTGGGCCTAGAGCAACTGCTGCCTCCATTTTCGGGTGGCTGAATTGAACTTTTGGCAGTGCTGGCACTTCTCCACAGGGTGGTCCAGGCCTAAGCAGAAGAGGTACAGGGAGTGTCCGTCCTTATGCAGCAGTTGAGAACCGCACGAGCCGCACTTATTTTTATGCGATTCAGAAGGCCTCGAGACAACATACACAGACGGTTGAAGCAAAAAGTGAAAAAAAAAAAAATCAGTCGAAAAGTTCAGTAAAAATAACCGACGGAAGACTGACGAGCGATGGAACTCTACCACGAAGAACTTTCACAAGTCGACAGCGGGAAAGAACTGGAAGGCAGGCGTGGGGGACCACCCCTTTATACTGATGTCGCATGACGTCAGTCACCTGACATGGGGGCAGTCCCCCGCCAGAGACTGCTTGCTAGAAATTTTTCCATGGGGTCCTGATGCCTACCAGGTCAGTCCTATATGTAATTACCTAGGTAAGAGCCCTCTCGAAGTAAGATTTCTGCTTACCTAGGTATCTGAGAATAACCATAGAATTATATTTTCTTTCCTTGGAGTCGGGGGGGGGGGCTAACAGAAATACAGGTTACTCACCTGTAACAGGAGTTCTAGGAATGGTATATGTTGTTCATCCACACTCATTGGCAGGTATCCTTGCCGCTTTAAATCTTACCGGAAGGTCTTCAAGCTTGCTCCTCCCACCCACCCGGGTGGTATAACTCTCGGCTCCGCCCCATGACGCCAGATCTGGCCCGCTGGAAGCTCAGGTTGTGCGTCGAAGCCGGGGAGGTCGGGTGGGTCGTGTGGATGAACAACATATACCATTCCTAGAACTCCTGTTGGTAGTAAACCTGTTCTAAGGGACATGGATATGTTGTTCATCCACACTCATTGGCAGACTCCTAGCAGTTCTCCGGGAGGAGGAGGCAAAACGCACACCCCCAATACTTACTTGGGAAGAGAGACTGGAGAACCGAGGCCCCAAAACCAGCATCCGGCGTGACTCAAGGTCGATGTGGTAATGGGTAATGAAGGTGTTTGCTGACTTCAGGTAGCAGCCTGCAGATTTCCTGGATAGGGGCGTCCCTGGAAGCAGCCACCGTTGCAGCAGTATGGCGGGTAGAATGAGCTCTTATCCCTCTGGGAGGCTCCATGCCCGCCAACTTATAACAGAGATCTGTGCAGGAGGTTACCCACCTGCTTATCGTCCGCTTGGCTGCAGGTCTGCCAGATCTTGACTTCAGCGTAGGTGACAAACAGCTGGCGAACCTCTCCCCGAATTTCAGCCGTGCGCTCCTTATAATAAGCGAGCGCCCTTCTAGGGTCCAGAGTATGGAGCCTATATTCGGCCTCCGAGGTGTGATTGGGGTAGAACACCGGCAGAGTCAACACCTGGTTAAGGTGAAACTCCGACACCACCTTCGGAAGGAATTTCGGGTGGGGGCGCAGGACAATCTTGTCCCTGTGGAAGACCAGGTAAGGAGACTCGATGGAAAGCGCCTGGAGCTCTCCCATCCTTCTGGCTGACGTGATAGCCACCAAGAAGGCGGTCTTCCACGACAGGTGAGAGAGCACACCTGTGCATAGGTTGAATGGCTTGCCCATGAGCTTTGCCAATACCAGCAGTAGATCACACGGAGGTGGGGTTCCCGCACTGGAGGAAATGTGATCAAGGCCTTTGAAAAGCGCCAGACCACCTTCTCCTCGCCACCGACTGCTTCCGGCCCGCGCCCTGAAGCAGAGATGGCTGCCAGGTGCACCATAGGGTGCGTCGACCTAAGCCCTTGACTAGAAAGGGACCATAAATAGTCAAGATGCTTGCCAAGGAACAGGAGGAAGGGTCCAAGCCCTTGCCTGACACCAAATGGAAAACCTTTTCCATTTGAAGGCATAACATTTTCTGGTCGACTCATGCGGACGCCTCAACTACATTGAGGACCTCGTCGGAAAGACCCAAGGCCTGGAACTCTGGCCGCTCAGGAACCAGGCCGTCAGGTGCAGGGATTGAAGGTCGGATGGAACACCTTCCCTGATTGACTGAGAGCAGGTCCGGGCGAGCTGGAAGCTGCAGCGAGTCCTGGAGCTGAGACTGAGGAGATCTGGGTACAGAACTGGCGAGGCCAGTCTGGGGCTATCAGAATCACCTCGCCTTGTCCCTCCTCGCCTTGAAAGCACCTTGTGGATCAAGGAAATGGGAAAAGGCGTAAAGGGCCGGGGTCCACTGCCTCGAAGGCATCCCCTGCAGCGAGCCCTGCTGAGGCGGGCATGGAACAGACTCAGCTCGCGTTCTCCTGGAGGCAAACAGGTCCACCTGAGTGTGCCCCAATGGGAGAACAGATGCTGTACTACCTCCGGCAGGAGAGACCACTCGTGGGATGCAGCCCCTATCCGGCTCAGGGCATCGGCCAGGGTGTTGGAGGCTCCTGCCACGTGAATGGCTAGGAGATCCGCCTCCAGGCTGCGCCGAGTGACCAAATGCGAGAGCTTCCTTGCATAGAAGCATGGGCGCGTCCCGCCCTGGCGGTTTAGATAGTACATGGTCGTGGTATTGTCCGTCTGGACTCGGACCACTTGACCCGGAGGAGCGAGCAAAGGCGGTGAGCTAGGCGGACCGCTCGGAGCTCCAGCAGGTTGATGTGGCATCGGGACTCCAGCGGGACCAGAGGCCATGAGCCAGTGTTCCCAGATGGGCACCCCAACCCATCAGAGAGGCATCGGTCGATAGAGAGGCCGTCGGCTCGGGGCGGACGAACGGGATGCCCTCCTGCAAATGATCTGGAACGGTCCACCACTGGAGAGCGTTCCACATCCCCTATGTCACCGACACAAGCTGGTCCAAAGGATCGCAGCGTTGTGACCACTGGCTGGCCAGTCCCCACTGAAGGGGCGCATGTTCCAGAGCGGCCCAGCGGACCACGCTGGTGCAGGCCGCCATGAGACCCAGGGCGCAGGAAGTCCCGGGCAGGCGCGGTGCCCAACCAGAAATGATCGGGCAAAGGAGGAAAGAACCTCGGCCCTGTCCGCGGGAGCAGCTCTGGCTCGAAGAGTCGAGCCTGCGCCCGATGAATAGAATCACCTGCTTGGCTCGAGTTCCGACTTGGCCTCGTTGATAAGGAGGCCCAGTTGAGAGCAGACCTGGAGGGCCAGATCTCTGGACCACTCCGCCTCCTTCCTGGAGGAGCTGCTATCAGCCAGTCGTCCAGGTAAGGTACACCGGACCCCTCGGCCATGAGAATGCTGTCACCACTGCCATGCATTTGGTGAAGACCCTGGGAGCTGGAGACAAGCCGAAGGGCATGGCTTGGAACTCGAAGAGGATCCTTCCGCTCGGCGAAGGAATCTCTGGTGAGACGGACGGATAGGGCCGTGCGCGTCCTGCAAGTCCAGAAGCAGAACCACGCCCGCGTTCAAGGATGGTATTATCTGAGCCAGAGTGACCATCCTGAAGGTTCGAGACCTTAGGAACTTGTTTAGAGTCTGTGGAGTCGAGAATGGGCGCCAGCCCCGTCCGTTCAGAACCAGGAAGTACCTGGACACAAACCCTGGGTCTGAAGGAGGGTCCACCACCTCTTATCACCTCCTTCTGGAGGAGGAGGCGATGTCGGCTCGGCGAGCCGCCAGTGAGCTGGGGATCCCGAAGCCCCCGGCGGCGGCTCTGAAGGTGGTGCCTGCTCGAATTCCAGAGGCAGGCCTCTTCCCACCACCTCAAGACCCACCTGTCCATGGAAACAGCGGACCAGGCGGAGCGGAGTGCGGAGCCGTCCCCCCACGGGGGGACCCAGGGGTAAGGTGACGGGAATGGGGGCGACACCCCTCAGCCCGTCACTGGGCAGGCTTGGAGGAGGGACCGGCCGAGGGACCTCCTGGGCCTTTCCTCCCTGCCTCCTGTTAGAGGAAGCCGGCGGCTTGGGTTTGGGATGCCAAGGCCGAGCCTGCTGGCCCTGACGTTGCTGGGCCGGGCGCGCCGGGGGCACAGAAGGACGAAAGGGCTTAGGCTGTGGTTTGCGGCCTTTGTCCTTCTGAGCGGAAGAGACCGAGTCCAAGGTAGCATTGGACTTCTCGATCCTCTGCAGGTGACCTTCCACCCCAGGGCCGAAGAGGTCAGTCCCAAAGGAACATCCGCCAACTTGTGCTGGGTATCCGAGTAAGGTGGATATCCTCAGCCAAGCCCGCGCCATAGCCACTCGACGCCACCGATCTGGCACATGAGTCCCCTATATCCAAAGCAGTCTGGAGCTGCTGTTTGGCCACTGCCCTGCCTGGTCCGCACCTGTAACCGTAGTCTGCAGATCGGCGGAAGATGAGGATGACCTCATCCAGGGAGCCCAACAGGGCATGAAAAAATGTGCCATGAGGGCGGCCGAACTGGCCTGGAAGGCCGAGAGAGGGCAAGCGTAGACTTTAGCCCGACATAGTCCAATTTCTTGGACTCCTTGTCAGGAGGTTTGTCCACATCCCTGGCGTTGCGGTGCGGCGCTGTCGGTAACAACCCCTCAGCAGAGGGTGTTCAACGGACAAGGAACGGTAGGGACCGCATACTTCCTGGCCATCCTGGCCGGCGCAGGGCAGGAAGCAGGCGCTGCCAAAGCTCCAGTGCGGACCCACTATGGCCTCGGCCACGGAAGAGCCTCCGTCGAGAATCCCTCGGTCCAGAATCTCCGTGAGGGGATACCTGCCCGTTTGGAAGCGGGTTCGAGCTCCATCCGGTGGACTCGAGATGAGCGAAGCAGTCCTAGGAAGGGCGGACGGGCTATCGTCCATTGACTGACCTCCTGAAGACTCCAAGTCCAGTCGCTTGGAGAAAAGGAGGAATCATCTTCGGACTCGGAAGAGTCCTCGAAGCTGCCTCTGGCCTGAGCCACCCTTCACCTGCAGGTCGGTCGGGAGTGAGGGTAACTGACACCGATGGGGTGAACCCTTGGCCGACCGAGAATCCTTGGTCGGGCCCCAGTGGTGGCTGTGGGGCGGAGGTTCCACGAATCGGTGGAGCAGCTGGTTTGGCGAACAACCGGCCTGGGTATAGGCTCCTCGGATAAGTCGGGGGTTGTGTCGGCGCTCGGTGACAGCCACTTAATGGCGGGGAAGGCGGCGGGTCGGCTTACTCCGGCCAGGAGGAGCTGTTGCAACATAAGGTCCTCGTACCGTCGGCGTAATTCTGCGAAGCCTCCCCTCATCCGAGGAGGAGGCGAGACGCCAGCGCCCGCTTACAGTGTGCCGAGACCGAGACCGCCTATGAGCGGTGGGATCGGCTGGACCGAAGAGTCAGACCGACGAGTCCCGAATTTCCGAGGTCGGTGCGGGGAGGTGTCGGCGGAACCGGCACTCCTCCGGCTCGGATGGTCCATCCGAGGGCTCCGGAACCGGAGGCACAGGCGAGCCCACGGGATCCTCAACTCCTCCCGGGGGAACCGGGGAGAGGGGAATCTCGGCTGCTAAAGGCGACAGCCCGTCCAATGGGTCGAGAAAAATCTCGACTTCATCGGTGGGAGTCTCGGTCAACTGACCTGACGGGGACACCGTGAGGCCAGTGGCCGAAGCCGAGCAGTCGACCGAAGCCGACGGTCGACGGCCCGGGGAGAGGGACCTTTCCCGCTCCCAAGGCGTCGACGGAGGACTTACCCTGTCCCTCTTTTGGACCGAGAATAAGGTCCAGCAGCGCAGACCCTTCTCCTTTAGTGGAGAGGGACAGACAAAGCTCCTTAAAGGAAGCCGTGTAGGAAGAACCCAGAGGGCGGGATAAATGCACGGCCCGAGAAGATCTGACCACGCCGCCTCCTCCTCGAAGACCATCCTTTCGAGCGATCAGCACGAGCCACGCCCGCCACATACCGCCACAACGGGCCTCCTTGGACTTCACACAGGAGAAGCGACCTCGGGGCACGGCCCAGTTACCATCGGGCAGCACGGTCTTCGAGGAGAGGCCGAAAAAGATAAACACAAGTCGCAAGCCTGGGTGAGTGCTCAAGGCCTAACAGTAGACACCGCAGGAGTGTGGATCCGTCCGAGATATCTGTCTTCCCATGGGCATCTCCAAATCCGGAGTCGATTGTTCATCGCAGCCGCGAGGATAGAAGATGAAGTCTTTTCGAAAATTTATTTAAATCCATAAGCGGAGAAATAAGAACCAGTCTCAAGCATGAAGCGTTAGAGGAACCTGAGCTTCCAAGCGGTAAGAAGATCTGGCGTCATGGGGCGGAGCCGAGGTTATACCACCCGGGTGGGTGGGAGGAGCAAGCTTGAAGACCTTCCGGCAAGATTTAAAGCGGCAAGGATACCAGCCAATGAGTGTGGATGAACAACATATCCATGTCCCTAGAACTTTGCTTTATCTTCCATGTAGGCCTTAAAATGTACCACAGAGCATCTAAAACCCCAGAGCATCTGGAGCTACTAGTAACACTGACAATGGGGTGCTCAATCCCCCAGTGTCTCCACCTGAAATAAAGAAAACACTCAGTTGTAGTTTCATTTTTTTTTTTAAATAAATTCTGTAAAAAGAAAAATGTCCATCGATGTCTGTTGCTGCCACGCTGCAACTGCCCTTCCCCCAGGCCCAGCCCATATTAGTCTTCCAGCACAGGGGATCTGCACCTTAGATCCAGTACAACAGCAGTAAGAACAGGTTACTCACCTGTAAGAGTAGTTCTAGGAGTGGTATATGTTGTTCATCCACACTGTTTGGCATTGTCCCTTTCCCCTTTAAATCTTGCCGGAAGTCTTCAAGCTGGCTCCTCCCACCCACCCGGGTGGTAAATACCTCGGCTCCGCCCCATGACGCCAGATCTAGCCCGCTGGAAGCCAGGTTGTGCGCCTAAAGCCGGGGAGGTCGGGTGGGTGCGTGTGGATGAACAACATATACCACTCCTAGAACTACTGTTACAGGTGAGTAACCTGTTCTTCTAGGAGCGTGGATATGTTGTTCATCCACACTGTCTGGCAGACTCCTAGCAGTTCTCCGGGAGGAGGGAGGCAAGGCGCACACCCCCTACTTAGGGAATAGAGATTGGAGAACCGAGGCCCCAAAACCAGCATCCGGCGTGACTCTAGGTCAATGTGGTAATGGGTAATAAAGGTGCTCGCTGACTTCCAGGTAGCGGCCCGACAGATTTCCTGGATAGGGATGTCCCTAGAAGCAGCCACCGAAGCAGCCATATGATGGGTAGAATGAGCCCTTAGCCCTTTGGGAGGCTCCTTACCCACCAATTCATAGCACAGACCTATGCATGATGTGATCCATCTCACAATAGTCCGCTTGGCTGCAGGTCTGCCAGAAGCGGTTTCAGCGTAGGTGACAAACAGCTGGCGAACCTCTCCCCGAATTTCCGCCGTCCTCTCCTTATAATAGGAGAGAGCACGTCTGAGGTCCAGAGTATGGAGCCTATACTCGGCGTCCGAGGTGTAATTAGGGTAATATACTGGCAGGGTCAACACCTGGTTAAGGTGAAACTCTGACACCACCTTCGGAAGGAATTTCGGGTGGGGGCGCAGGACAACTTTGTCCCTGTGAAAGACCAGATAAGGGGAGTCCACCGAAAGCGCCTGGAGCTCCCCTGTCCTTCTGGCTGACGTGATAGCCACCAGGAAGGCAGTCTTCCACGACAAGTGCGAGAGCTCACACTTGTGCATGGGTTCGAATGGCTTGCCCATGAGCTTTGCCAAAACCAGCAAAAGATCCCACGGAGGTGGAGGTTCACGCACCGGAGGGGATATGTGATCCAGGCCTTTGAAAAAGCGCCCGATCACCGTCTCCTGAGCCAACGTCGGCTGACCGGCCCGCGCCCGGTAGGCAGAGATGGCTGCAAGGTGCACCCTAAGGGTCGATGACCGAAGACCTCCTTTGGAGAGAGACCAAAGGTAGTCTAGAATGTTAGCCACCGAGCAGGATAAGGGGTCCAGACCTTTACCCTGACACCAAATGGAAAATCTCTTCCATTTGAAGGCATAACATTTCCTGGTCGATTCTTTTCGAGATGCCTCCACCACGGTGTAGACATCCTCAGAAAGACCCAAAGCCTGGAACTCTAGCAGCTCAGGAACCAGGCTGTGAGGTGCAGGATTGAAGGTCCGGATGAAGGACCTTCCCTGGTTCAGAAAAATCAGGTCTGGGCATGTACTGAGCGCTCGGGTTCCTGCAGCTGAGGCTGAGGAGATCTGGATACCAGAACTGGCGTGGCCAATCTGGGGCTACCAGGATCACGCCTTGTCCTTCCTCGCCTTGGTAACACCTTGTGGATCAAGGGAAATGGAGGAAAGGCATAAAAGAGGCCTGGGGTCCACAGCCTCGAGAAGGCATCCCCCTGCAGCGAGCCCTGCTGAGGGGGGCGGGCATGGAACAGCCTCAGCTTGGTGTTCTCCCTGGAGGCAAACAGGTCCACCAACGGTTTGCCCCAACGAGAGAACAGGTAGTAAGCTACCTCTGGATGGAGAGACCACTCGTGGGATGTCTGGCCTAAGCGGCTGAGAGCATCCGCCAGTTGGTTCGCGACTCCTGCCACATGGATGGCTAGGAGATCCGCCTCCAGTCGGCTGACGAGGGTCCAGATCCGGAGCGCCTCCTTGCATAGCAGACGGGAGTGCGTGCCGCCCTGTTTGTTGAGGTAGTACATGGTCGTGGAATTGTCCGTCTGGACTTGAACCACTTGACCCCGGAGCTGAGGAGCGAAAGCTGACAGAGCCAATCTGACTGCCCTGAGCTCCAACAGGTTCATGTGGCATCGGGACTCCTCTGGGGTCCAGAGCCCATGAGCTCTGTGGTCCCCCATGTGGGCTCCCCAGCCCATGAGAGAGGCATCAGTCGTAAGGACGACCGTCGGCTCGGGACGGACGAGCAGGATCCCTTCCTGCAGATGACTCGGGACGGTCCAACATTGGAGCGTCCCACATCCTCTGGGTGACCGTGACCAGCTGGTCGAAAAGACCCTGAGCTGAGACCACTGGGCGGCCAGCTCCCACTGAGGGGCGCATGTGCAGTCTGGCTGGACCACCGACGTGCACGCCGCCATGTAACCCAGGAGGCACAGAAAGTCCCGGGCAGGGCGCAAGTGCCCAACCAGAAATGATTGGGCAAAGGAGCAGAGAACCTCCGCCCTGTCCGCTGGGAGCCGAGCTCTGGCTTGACGAGAGTCGAGCTCTGCCCCGATGAAGCCCATCACCTGTAAAGTTACGAGTTCCGATTTGGCCTCGTTGATCAGAAGGCCCAGGTCCCTGGACCTCTCCACCTCCTGAAGGGAGGATCCCGCCAGGAGCCAATCGTCCAGGTAGGGGTAAATACGAACCCCCCTGACGCCGAAGATGGGCTGCCACCACTGCAATGCATTTGGTGAAAACCCTTGGAGCCGATGACAGGCCGAACGGCATGGCTCTGAACTCGTACAGGGTCCCTTCAACCCTGAAGCGGAGGAACCGCTGATGAGACGGACGGATAGGGACTTGGAAAAAAGCGTCCTGAAGATCCAGTGTGCAGAACCACATGTTTCGCTCCAGGGATGGTATGATCTGATTTAGAGTTACCATCCGAAAGGTGCGAGACCTGAGATACCGATTCAGGTCGTGCAGATCTAGAATGGGGCGCCAACCCCCCGTCCGTTTGGGCACCAGGAAATACCTGGAGACGAAGCCTGGGTCTGAAGGAGGATCCATCACTCGGGCCACCACCTCTTTGAGGAGGAGTAGCGCGATGTCGTCTCGGAGGACAGACTGGGCGACTGAGATCCGCTCCTCTCGTGGGGCACGGGCTCGGCTGGGCGGGTACTGCTCGAATTCTAAGGGCAGACCCTGCCCGACCACTTCTAGGACCCATCTGTCCGTGGTGATACCGGACCAGGCGGAAACGAAGTGGCGGAGCCGGCCCCCCACGGGAGGACCCAGAGCTGAAGTGACGGGTACGGGGGAGGACACCCCCGGCCCGTCACTGGGCAGGCTTAGAGGAGGAGGAGGCACCTGGACCAGCGCCTCGGCCTCCTTTGCGTGGCTGCTGGGGACCTTGCTTGGGCCTAGGGCGCCAAGCCTGAGCCTGCTGCTGTTGTTGACCCCCCTGGAAGGGTGGTTGCCTGACCGCAGGGGAAGACTGACGAAAAGGCTTCTTCCTGCGCTTCTGCTGGTTCTTATCTGAAGAACCCTTAGCAGACGTAGCATCTAAGGTGGCATTAGATTGCTCGATGCGCTGCAGGTGACCTGCCACTCCTGGCCCGAAGAGGTCGGTGCCAAGGAAGGGCACATCAGCCAGCTTGTGCTGAGTATCCACAGGAAAGGAGGATAACCTCAGCCAAGCCCTGCGGCGAGTGGATACCGCTGCAGCTAGTGAACGGGCAAAGGAATCACCCACTTCCAGAGCAGTCTGGAGCTGTTGTTTAGCAACAGCTCTGCCCTGGTCCCTGACCTGCTTGACCGTGGTCTGCATGTCTGCTGGGAGGTGGGGAAGACCTTCGTCCAGCGACCCCAAGAGGGCGTGAGAGAAGTGAGCCATAATCACCACTGAGCTTGCCTGACGAAGGCCCAAAGATGATGCAGCATAGACCTTTCGGGCCGAGTGGTCCATGAGTTTGGACTCTTTGTCTGGAGGCGGTCAGTATCGGCTGAGCTGCCCGTCTGCCTGAATACTGAGGCAGTCACAAGGCTTTCCCGAGGGGTGCTCAGTAAACCCTGCCAAAGACCCTGTGGGCACCGCGTACTTGCGTGCCATGCGGGCAGATGGAGCTGGGCAGGAGGCTGGACGCTGCCAGAGTTCCAAGGCCGGACCCATAATGGCCTCGGCGACTAGAAAGGCCTCCGTAGGGGTATCCCCCCCTCTTAAGGATATCCGTAAGGGGATATTCCGCCTTTTTCTTGATAGGCTGTAGGGCCATCCCCGTCGATTCAGAAATGAGCCGGAGGATGCCCTGGAAGGAGGAGGGCCCTTCTTCCAAGCCTGACGCCGAGAGCTCATCGAAAGAGTGAAGTCCAGTGTTATCGGAATCGGAGGAGTCCCGATATAAAGGCTGCCCACCTAAGTCCCCTTCGATACGCCTAGGGCGATCAGGGGTGACCGTAATTGACAGTCTGTGGGGAAGACCCGAAGACTGTCGTGCCTCTTTGGAGGGAATCCCTCCGAGGGGCAACTTAGGTGGAGGTTCCACCAAAATAGGTGGGGAACCTGAAACCGGTTGCGGCGGAAGACGCACCGGAGCCTCCGAAGAGACCGGCACCGGAGCAATCGGTGTCTGAGGCGGCCGAAGAGGCTGAGGCCAGGAAATAGCCGGAACCCCCGAGGGGGCAGGCTTCTGACCTGCTAACAGGAATTGCTGCCACATGAGATCCTCGCAGCATCGATGAATTTTCCGTCGAAGCCTCTCCTCGTCCGAGGAGGAAGAGGAACGGTGGCGGCGCCTCTTGCGGGAGTGCTTGTGTCCTTTTTTAGGTCGATTGACCGAGGAGGACTTACTCCCTGACTGAGACCGACGGTGTCGGCTCTGTCGATCGGGAGAGACTGGGCTCGGTGAAAACCGAGGCTCCGGTTCTTTTCCCTCGATCGGGAGGCCCGCAGGGCAGGTCTCCTCGTCGGGAAAGGAGAGAATCGGCGTTCTCTCCAAAGAATCATCGACAGGAGTCGGTGATAACGGCTCGATCGGATCGAGAATAATCTCGGCCGGATCAGCCGACTCCTCGGCTTCAACGCTCGGTACAGACGGAAGGTCTGAAAACCAAGCGGCCGAGGAGGCAATTTCGACCGAAGTCGAAACTTTGGACCGCTCCTGATCCCAGGAGCGTCTTCTTCGACTCGAAGAAGATTTAGGATCCTTCTTCTTTGAACGGGAAGAGTGCAAGCCCGAGGGGGCCTCACCCTTGGTAGGGAGAGACTGGCACAAATCCCGAAAGGATCCTGAGAAGGAAGAGCCCAGGTTGAGCGGCACGAAGAAACCTCGGCTAGCCGAGGCTTGAGCGGCTTCCTCCTCGAAAGCTGCCATGCGCTCGAGCTGCTCGGCGGATCCCGCGCGCGGGAAACCGCCCACCTGGCCTCTTGGATTTAACCGTGGTCTGCGAGCTCCGTCTACCCAGCTTCAGGCGCACCTGGACGATCTTCCAGGACGTTGGGATGGAAGGAAGCGCAAATGGAGCACTGCGAGGTATCGTGAATCGGAACGAGGCAGTAAACGCATGAGAGGTGGGGATCGGTGCGCGACATTTTCTGTCCGCAAGGACACCGGCGAAACCTGGGGGATGACTTGTCATCCATGTCCGAATCAGAGTCGTAAACTCTAACGAGTTTCAGAGCGAGAAGATGCGGTGAAAACCATCGAAACGAATCCAGGGCCTCAACACTGCAGAAAGCACGAGGGAACCTGAATCTTCCAGCGGAAAGGAAGATCTGGCGTCATGGGGCGGAGCCGAGGTATTTACCACCCGGGTGGGTGGGAGGAGCCAGCTTGAAGACTTCCGGCAAGATTTAAAGGGGAAAGGGACAATGCCAAACAGTGTGGGTGAACAACATATCCACGCTCCTAGAACAGTAGCGAACATCGGCAGTGAAAAATGCTTGTTCGCTAAACAAATTTGTCATGGGAAAAAAACTTTTTTTAATCACATTTGCACAATGAACTGTTTTTCATCACCAGCCATTTGTTGATGTAGACAAAAGTACTATATATTTTTATGTGGTGATGTTTTCTGATGATGTCATGCTGAAGTTGGTATTTATATCTGTCAGTCACTGGCAACCCTGCCCCTGGACAAAGATCCTCTGACGGAAGCGCTGGGGTGTTAACCAGCCATGTGTTTTGTGAGGACTTTGAAATAAAAATACATATATTTGGCAATCTGATGTTCTAAGCGCTTTTACTTTTCCATTCTGGATCCTGGAAAGCGTGGAGTAATTTTTAGGTTTGTAACTGTGGGTACTGGCAATAGCATCCGCAGCACCGCTGGCAACTGCGGAACATGGGGCTCTTTCTGGATGTTCGCTGGACATGTAGCCTTGTTCCCACAGCTGCAGGAAACAGCAAGCACTGCTGTGGCCAGATCAGGACAGAGCAGAACTGAAGGTAATCAGGGGAGTTCTGCACATTAACTCCACAGCTCCAAGCTAAGACTGGGCCATTTATAATCAAATTTTGGAATTCTGAGTCCAGCCCCATGGCAGGTTGAGGCATCCATGCCTCCCTGCTGCCATGCCAGTGTCCGGGTTAGGGAACACACTCGGGTCACTCAGGGATCCGGCTGGGAGAGGGAAGATTGAGCGTCCGTAGAACTGCTCTCTTCCATCGGGAAGGGGGGATCCCTTGACTTGCCACTCGACTGACACCTGGCGGAAGCCAAGTGGTGACGAGTGCGAATCCTGCAGCTAGGAGAAGGGCCAGCATACGGAGAGCTTGGAGTGCCTCCTCAGAGGTGGAGAACAGTTGCACGCTTATTGCATACAACGCCAGGGAGTAAACTGAAGGAAAAATGGAGACTGGGCTTAATAAAGCCCTCCCCGCTGGCACCTGTGGTCCACGCGGTCTCAGGGCACGGATGGAGGCTCAGAACTGCCGCAGTGCACTGGGAATGGACTGATGTAGTCACCCAGCCTGTCAAGGAGCAAGCAGCAAAAAACTGAATGGCAAAAAAAAAATTTCAAAACTTTGAAACACAAACATCTGTCGTCTGGTGAGCAACTTGACTTAACTATAGTAAAGGAAAGGGACCAGATTCCCAGGGGCTCACATGTATTACCACTGCCCTCTCCTGTGGTTTAGAAAATGTTAAACATAGCTTAGAATAGGAGAGCAAAGCGACTGAATGAGTTTAAGGGATCATTGAACTGTTAGTTAAAGAGGATACAGAAGAACACTCAGACTTAATCACAGAAATATAATTGAAGAAACTTGTAAAATGCAAACAGAATCCAAATTTTGTAATTTGGGACAAAATGCTAAATAATAAAGTTAAAAATTACAAAGATGTAACTGGCAAGGGATGCCTCAGATTACGCTAGGGGGAGGTCTTTGTGTGGTCAAGACATCCAAGATCTCACAGCAGAGGACGCTCATGTTCACGGCAAGGTCCAAGAAATAAAACAACAAATACAGTCACAATAGTAACCTCTGAGGAAAGTGGTTTATCTATTAACAATCCAACCACAAGTGAGGCTTTTTTAGAAAGGGAGAACAATAAAAAAGCCAGAAAAAAAAAAAAAAAACAAGGAGGGGCAGGAGGTCCAGAAAGCAGTCAATACAACCTGAGGAAACAGGGCAAGCATAAAAAAAAAATAATAAATTTATCCAAGGAAATCTTAACGCCAGCACAATTAATTGTCTTATCAAAATGACTTTTTGTTCCTGAAAACATGCCCGACATATTTACACTAAAAATCAATTTGTTCAAATTTTCTCAGAAACTCCACCTGAAAGATTCTTTTCATAAATAAAAGAGCAGCAGGCCAGCACGATAGGGTACCCCACTTTGGAAACTGGGATTTATGAGGACGACACCTCAGTGGATATTTCTATGGACTGGACTGAGGTGGATCAACCAAACTTAAAAACCTTGAGGATTTACTTATGGCAACTGAAAATAATGGGGAATATCAAGAGAATATGTTGGACTTGGACTTTGAAGCACTGTACTATGAAGTAACAACTAGTAAGTTTGAATCTGCCAGAAAAGCGTTTTTAAGACTCCCTCTGGTTTCTGTCCACTGTGCAACAATCCAGGCATAAAAGCATATGAGAAGGCAGTTTTACAGGAGATGGATGACATCATCAGCTCAACAGCGCCCCCTGTTTGCAGACACTTATCTAAGGCTGAAAAATCAGCATTGGAAGAGTTAAGTAACAACCCAAACTGAATGAAAGACTAGTGCTGGATTTACTGTCAAATTAGCATTTTTATTAAAAAAAACTAAGCTCAAATCCACTGCCTGATTTCAAAAAAAGAACTATTGGACCTACTGCAAACAGCTAGTGCACAGGGTCATATAACTGAAGATGAATTTCTATTTATTTTGGCAGGAAACCCCCAGTATGCCAAACTGTATCTGCCCTGCCAAAAATCCACAGATCCCTGGAGAACCCCCTTGGGAGGCCCACAGCTTCAGGGGTGGGTTCTCGAACAGATTAAATGAATTTGTGGATTTTATTTCTGAAGCCCTATGTATCAAAACTGTCACCAAACATTAAAGACACCACAGATTTGTTGCAAAAATTAAACAATGTTATATGGGAGGACAGTTTCCTTTTCCTAGGAATTGACATGGAAGCTTTATATACTTCCACTGGACATAATATTGGTTTGCGAAGCTATGAATACTTTTTGAAAAAAGTAACTTTGCTGATAGGCTTCCAGCTGAGTTTACCTTAAAAGCCTTGTGGTTTATCTTCAATCGCAATGTTTTCGAGTTCAGTAGGGGAATCTATCTACCTACAAACCTGTGGCACAGCAATGGGGGCCTCTATGGCCCCATCTTATGACAATTTGGTTTTGGGTTACTGGGAAGAAAAGGTGATTTTCGAAAGAAAATGTAATCCCCACACAGACCACATCAGACACCGGTTTTGCTTTACTGATGACGTGGTCTACATGTGGGATGCTACTCAATTAGAAGCTGAGGAATTTATGAGGGAATGAATATATAAACTAGTGGAATTTGAAATTCACTCACACAACACATGCTGAGGAACTCAGTTTTATGGTTGTGACCTTAAGAATTGATGCCTGTGACAGGACTGAGATCAGGACCAGGAAGTTTAGAAAAAGTATAGCTACAAATACAATTCTGAGATTTGACAGTTCACATCCAAGAAAACTTGTCTCGCCTTTCCCTATGGGCAGTTTCTCAGACTCAGGAGAAAGTGTTCAGATGACTTAGAATTTGAGGAAGAAATCAAAAAACAGTATGGGAGAATTGTGCAGAGGGGTTACACTAAACAGGTATTGGACGAAGCACTTTGTAACACGGGCAAGAAAAAGGGTTAAGCAGGATTGGACAAAGGGCATCAGGTGTTCCCACCGTGCCCATACATTAACTCTCAATTAATATCTGCCCATGCTGGAATTAATGTATGGTGCAGTGCAGAGTTTAGCCACCACGTGGAGGATTCCTCTGCTGCAATACACAGTGCAGAGAGTTGAGACAGTCGCTGAGATGCATTATACAGTGCAGCGTGTGAAGAAATAAGAGTAGTGAACAACAGGAACACTAATAACTTTTAAGGCACAGTAAAATGAAAGATTTTCACCCCTATGCACTCCTCTACTGACTTGCTGTATGTAGCATTATTGATTTCCCAACCCATGTACCCGAATGGATTTGGGACCAGCAGCATGTCACACATATGTATTGGAATCCGGCAAAGATAAAAAAAAACAAAAAAACCCATAAGTAAAACATAAAGAACTGAGGTGCCGTCAAGTAATAAAAAAAAAGATTTAAGCTTTACTCTACTTGATTGTGCCACTGCCGTTCCTCTGTACACCTGTGTAACAGTGTTGACATTCCACCCTCCCACCCTAATGGACAAAAGACTCGGACTGTTTGTATCTCATTAGCAGAGAACAAAATAAACACATAATGTTGTTTTACAACAGGGATAGCATTCTTTTTGTTTTAAAAAGCCACTGCAGCCAATGCAACGTACTCGCAGACGTCGGAACCAGTGGCACAATAATGCCCTCAGCATAGCGCTACCCTAATACTTGATTTTTGCATTATTATTTCGTAGAGAGATCCATGGCAGATAAACAGCGCTTAAGAAAGTAAAAAAAAATATGAATGCATAAGATAACCATACCGCATCACTATGTCCTGCACGGATATCCCCCCAAATATGCGGTGTCCGACATAATCCGGAACAGGACAGGTAGCCTTGCGTTTTCCAAATGTGACCACGGCGTGTTTTCGAACTGCAGCATCTTGAGCACAATCTGAGAAGCACAATAATACTTCGACCAACAATCCACATAGAACAGTTCAGCACCATGCAGTACTGAGTCCAGTCTAAAACCATAAGGTAAGAGCCCAAATATCAGAAAGGGATGGGCAAAAACATGCGAGGAAAATCAGGAAGTGTGGTGCCAATGGAAGAACAGAGAAGTGTGACGCCGACGGAAAAAACGAATATCACTTCACCAGAGAGGATGCCCAAGAACTTGTAACATGGGCAAGAAAATATTCTAAACAGGAAGCCAAACCCTTTTTCGCCCTTATGTTACAAGTGATTAACCACTCAGGCGTTGGTCTATCACGTGACCTGTATGGCTGGTTGGAACCACACCGGCCTTGTGGTTCAACCCCAACCCCCACCTCAGCCCTACATTAATACCTGATAGACCCACACTCTGTCGTGGGTTAATCCTTACATGTAAAGCAAGACTGGTTGACAGAAATTAGTTGTTTGTCACAAAGCTGAAGGAATCAAACACCAACCAGCAGATTAACTTTGTTACACATTTTAGCTCCATCAGCAGCAAAATAGGAGCACTGATTAGGATATTTTGGACCATCACAGAGAATGACAGTAGTTTATCGGGATCTGTGGGAGCTATACCATGAATCAATTTCAGGGGAGGGAAGAATCTAAGCAGAGGTCCCAGAGTTTCTAAACTGTTGCTCCAGAAACATAGTTTATACCCTTTAAAGTCTGTGTTGGATGAACAGTATGTACTATACGAGAACTTATCCAGAAGCATGTATGAAACATAAGAAATCCCAATAGTTGTACTCCAGTGAGCAACCACTTCAGAGAATTACATGGGGGCAAATTAAATGTCTTTCAATTCCTGGCTCTAGGTTGGTTTGAGAGGGGGAGATAGGGTTAGGCATCTTCCTTCCAAGAGAAACATTTTTAATTTTTAGTTTAAATAGTTTGAGTCTGTTTGGGCTCAATAAAACGTGGAACCCAAAGCTGTTTCTGACATAAAACAAATTACTCTTCAGGCTTTAATAATTTAACAGCTAAAATTTCTCTTTCGTTTTTCTCACCTCCCCCTCCCCATTTTTTGATGCATATTTAGCAATTAATAGCTACACTGTAAAAAAAAAAAAAAAATGGCATAGTTGCATATAATGTACACCACAGGTATTTAGTAATCAGTCAAGCCATATTAATCTCTGTTCTGCTTGTCTAAATGTATGAATAAACTCAAGTAACAGAAGTAATCTATGTTCTCTATTTTTTTTCCAGGGAATTTTTTTTTTTTTTGCCAATTCTTTTTCCCTCCGGTCACGGCCCCGAGGTGCTCTCTCAGGCAGCCTATCCGTTGTCCTGCCCGCCTGTGAGTCCCCAAACTGTGCCATCTCTCTCTCCCCTCCTCGTTGATGCCAACATCCCCGGCTAACCCTATACGGGGAGGATCACCTGGTTAAGGTGAAACTCCGACACCACCTTCAGAAGGTTCGGGTGGGGGCACAGGACAACCTTGTCCCTGTGGAAGACCAGATAAGAAGACTCGATGGAAAACACCTGGAGCTCTCCCATCCTTTTGGCTGACGTGATAGCCACCAAGAAGGCAGTCTTCCACGACAGGTGAGAGATGTCACACCTGTGCATAGGTTCAAATGGCTTGCCCATGAGCTTAGCCAGTACCAGCAGTAGATCCCACGGAGGTGGAGGTTCTCACACCGGAGGGGATATTTGATCAAGGTCTTTGAAAAAGCGCCCGACCACCTTCTCCTGGGCCACCGACTGCTTTCTGACCCGCGCTCCGTAAGCAGAGATGGCTGCCAGGTGCACCTTAAGGGTCGTCGACCGAAGCCCTAGCTGAGAAAGGGACCACAGGTAGTCCAGAATGCTGGCCAAGGAACAGGAAGAAGGGTCCAACCCCTTATCCTGACACCAAATGGAGAATCTCTTCCATTTGAAAGCATAGCATTTTCTGGTCGACTCCTTACAGGATGCCTTAACAACGTTGAGGACCTCATTGGAAAGCCCCAAGGCCTGGAACTCTAGCTGCTCAGGAACCAGGCCATCAGGTGGAGGGATTGAAGGTCCGGGTGGAGAACCTTCACCTGGTTGACTGAGATCAGGTTCAGGCGGTCTGGAAGCCGCCCCGGGAGCCCGGAGCTGAGGCTGAGGAGATCTGGATACCAGAACTGGTGGGGCCAGTCCGGGGCTAACAGAATCACCCGTGCCTTGTCCCTCCTCACCTTGAGAAGCACCTTGTGGATCAAGAGAAATGGGGGAAAGGCGTAGAAGAGGACCGGGCTCCACGGGCTCAAGAAGGCATCCCCCTGCAGCCCTGCTGAGGGGGGCGGACATGAAACAGCCTCAGATTCGTATTCTCCCTGGAGGCAAACAGGTCCACCTGAGGTGTGCCCCAGTGGAAGAATAGATTGTGTACTACATCCGGCAGGAGAGACCACTCGTGAGATGCAGCACCTATCTGGCTTAGGGTATCGGCCAGAGTGTTGGAGGCTCCTGGCACATGGATAGCTAGGAGATCTGCCTCCAGTCTGCTCACAACAGACCAAGTGCAGAGAGCTTCCTTGCACAGAGGCAAGAAGCGCGTCCCGCCCTGGCGGTTTAGGTAGTACATGGTCGTGGTATTGTCCGTCTGGACCTGGACCACTTGACCCCGTACAAATGGAGCGAAGGCAGTGAGGGCTAGTTGGACCGCTCGAAGCTCCAGTGGGTTGATGTGGCATCGAGACTCCCGAGGGGACCAGAGGCCATGAGCTGTGAGATCCTCCAGATGGGCACCCCAACCCATCAGAGAGGCGTCGGTCGTTAGAGTGACCGTCGGCTCTGGGCGGACAAACGGGATACCCTCCTGTAGATGAGCTGGAAAGATCCGCCACTGGAGAGCTTTCCCCAGCTCCTGGGTCACTATCACTGGCTGGTCCAGAGGACCGAGCGGCTGTGACCATTGGAGGGCCAGCCCCCATTGCAGGGGACGCATGTGACAGCGGGCCCAACGGACCACGCTGGTGCAGGCTGCCATGAGGCCCAGGAAGTCCCGGGCAGGGTGCAATTGCCCAACCAGAAATGACTGGGCAAAGGAGGAAAGAACCTCGGCCCTGTCCGCTGGGAGCCGTGCTCTGGCTCGAAGAGAGTCGAGCTCTGCCCTGAAGAATTGAATCACCTGCATTGCCACGAGTTCCGATTTGGCCTCGTTGATGAGGAGGCCAATCTGAGAGCAGACCTGGAGGTCCAGATCCCTGGACTGCTCCACCTCCAGCCTGAAGGGGGCTGGAATCAGCCAGTCGTCCAGGTAAGGGTACACCCGGACCATTCAGCACTGCAGGAATGCTGTCACCACTGCCATGCATTTGGTGAAGACCCTGGGAGCTGCAGAAAGGTCGAAGGGCATGGCCCAGAACTCGTAAAGGGATCCCTCCACCCTGAAGCGGAGGAATTGCTGGTGGGACAGACAGATCGGGACGTGAAAGAATGTGTCCTGGAGGTCCAGAGAACAGAACCACATGCCTCATTCCAAGGATGGAAAGATCTGAGCCAGAGTGACCATCTTGAAGGTTCAAGACCTTAGGAACTTGTTCAGGTCGTGTAGGTCTAGAATGGGGCGCCAGCCCCCCCGTCCATTTTGGGACCAGGAAATACCTGGACACAAACCCTGGGTCTGGAGGAGGATCCGTCACCTCCTGACCACCTCCTTCTGGAAGAGGAGGACAATGTCGGCTTATGCTCGACAGAGAGGCTTAGGATCTCATCAGCCTCCAAGGGGCGATACAGCTCGATAGGATGGGGACTGCTCGAATTCCAGAGGCAGACCCTTTCCTACCACTTCCAGCACCCAGCGGACCGTGGTGATATCGGACCAGGCAGAAAGGAAGTGGCGGAGCCATCCCTCCAAAGGGGGAACCCGGGGAGGAGTGACGAGGTTGAGGTCAACACCCCTCAACCCGTCACTGGGCGGGCTTGGAGGAAGGACCGGCCGAGGAGCCTCCTGGACCCTTCCCTCCTGGCTTCCTGCTGGAGGAAGCTGCAGGCTTGGCTTTGAGGTGCCAAGTGCGAGTCTGCTGGCCCTGATGCTGGTGTTGCTGGGCCAGACGTGCCGCAGGGGCTGAAGGCCGAAAGGGCTTACGCTGCTGCTGGCGGCCTTTGTCTTTCTGGGCAGACGTGACCGAGTAAAAGGTGGCGTTGGACTTCTCCATCCTTTGCAGATGACCCTCCACCCTGGGACCGAACAAGTTGGTACCCAGGAAGGGAACATCCGCCAGCTTGTGCTGGGTATCCGCTGTAAAAGTGGAGATCCACAGCCAAACTCTGCGGCGCATGGCCACTGCCGCATGGACCTTAACCAGGGACTCCAGCACAGGAGGCACAGGCAAGTCCTTGGTTTCCACCGGGGGAACCGGTGAAGAAGGGTTATCGCTTCTCTAGTCGACAGCCCGTCCTGACGGTCGAGAAAATCTCAATTAAGGCTGACGGGTGTCTTGCCAGCTGACCTGACGGGGACACCGTGAAGCCAGCGGCCTTAGCCGCAACCTTGACCAAAGTCGAGTGTCGACTATCCGGGGAAGGGGACCTCTCCCGCTCCCATGAATGTCGATGGTGGGACTTACCCTTGAAGTCCTTCTTCTTGGACCGAGAGGAATGTCCCGAAGGCCCCTCTCCCTTGGTGGAGAGGGATTGACAAAGCTTCTTGAACTAAGCCATGTATGAGGAGCCCAAAGAGAGTGGGATAAATGCGCGACTGAAGATGTTGATGCGGCCTGGGCCACTTCCTCCTCGAGGGCGATCATTTGTTCGAGCTGTTCAGCCGAGCCCGCCGCCGCAGACACCGTCCAACGGGCCTCCTTCGACTTGACCAGAGGATGACGTTTCTCGGGGCGCCCAAGTTGCAGTCTGGCAGCGCGATCCTCTCAGACCGTGGCCGAGAAGGACTTGCACAAGTTGCAGGCCTGCGAATCATGCTCAAGCCCAAGGCAGTAAACGCACGTGCAGTGCGGATCGGTCCAGGACATCTTCCGCCCACAGGGGCACCGCCGAAATCCGGGAGTCGATGTGTCCATCGCAGCCACGACAGGACAGGGTTGAGCCACTTTGCATTTTCTGGAACTGAAAAAGCTGAGAAATTGGCATTAGAAACATAGGAAAAAATTACTCACCTTAGTAATGTTGTTTCTTCTAATGGAGTCTTGCTATATTATGACAATTGCAGTTTGTCCCAGCCTTAGAACTGCTCCGGAGGTGAAAGAGTTAACTTCCATGCCAGGCACGGAATCCGGAGCGCGATCTCGGTTGTAAAAACTCTGTCTGGTGATATTCAAACCGAAACTGTCAGATCTTTATGAGCAAAAACTCACTAAGGTGCTGTGTGGAAGCTGTAAACCTACACTAGCCAACTGGCTACTAAAATATTAACACATTTTTCTGGTCCCAAAACCAAGACTCAAGTCAGGGGACCCAGAAAATAAAATGAAATACAACACCCAAACACCCCAAAAAGGAGGGGTGAAAAACACAAGGTGGGCATCATTAGGTGCCAACACTGCACTGCCCACCCACATCCCAAGAGCAGAGGTTCTGAGAGGGTCAGGCGGGGGAGGTCATAATATAGCAAGACTCCATTAGAAGAAACAACATTACTAAGGTGAGTAATTTTTTCTTCAAACAACATGAAGTCTTGCTATACTATGACAATTGCAGACTACACAGCAGTACCTCCATGGAGGAGGGACAGAACCTACTTAGGAAATAGGCTCTGAAGCACAGCTGTGCCAAACCGAGCATCCCTCCTAGCCTGGATGTCCAGGGAGTAATGCTTGGTGAAAGTGTGTACTGTTTTCCAGGTAGCTGCTTGACATATCTCTAAGATAGGGATGTCCCTGGCTGCAGCTAGGGACGCAGCTGTACCTCTAGTAGAGTGAGCCCTCAGGCCTGAAGGGGGAACCTTACCCAGTTTTTGATAGCAAAATTGGATACAAGAGACAATCCACCTGGCAATGGATCTTTTAGTGGCAGGTTTCCCTTTCCCAACCTCACCATAAGTGAGGAACAGTTGGAGGGAGTCAAACCTGTGACCCTTGGTACGTTCTATGTAGTAACTAAGGGCTCTCTTTACATCTAAACTGTGCAACCTCCTCTCGCCAGAGGAGGAATGGTCAGTGAAGTACACTGGAAGAGATATAGATTGATTAAGGTGGAAATCTGAAACCACCTTAGGCAAGAACTTCCTGTTAGTCTTGAGGACTACCTTATCTCTGTGAAAGGAGATAAAATCAGGCTCCACTGACAAAGCTTGTAATTCACTTATGCGCCTGGCAGAAGTGATGGCTACTAGAAACATAGTTTTCCAAGTCAAGTACTTAAGCTCTGCTGAAGACAAAGGTTCAAAGGGGGGTTGCATCAGCTGAGCAATGCAAACATAAGATCCCAGGCAGGAGCAGGGTCCCTGAATGGAGGGTTGGTGTGAAGCAATCCCTTGAAAACTTGGAGAATACAGGGTGAGCAGAAAGAAGAGGTCTTTCCTGCTGAAATAAAAGCAGAGACAGCTGCCAATGCACTTTCAGGGTAGCTGGCCTCAGCCCCAAAGTATTTAGATGGACCATATAGTCCAAGACTGTGGCAAATCAGCAGATTCTGGGAAATATGCTTCCCAGAGCACCATATGGAAAACCTTTTCCATTTAGAATTATAAGTAGCCCTGGTGGAAGGCTTCCTAGAAGCTTTCAAGATTTCGAGTACACCTTGAGAAAGGTGTAGGTCAGCAAACTCTAACTCCTCAAGAGCCAGGCCTTGAGGTTGAGGGATTTGAGATTCGGATACCAAACTCTCCCCTGGGCACAGGTTAACAGATTGTGATTCTGGGGGAGACACGGGGAAGATGGACTGCTAAGGACAGAAGGAGAGGATACCAGGGCTGTCTGGCCCAATCTGGAGCAATCAGAATCATCTTGCAAGTTTGAGATCTGATTTTGACTAGCACCTTGAACAAGAGGGGGAAGGGGGGAAAGGCATAGAGGAACTTCCCTTCCCAATCGAGAAGGAGGGCATCCAGAGGGACTGAGCCCAACACTGGGGGCCTGCAACAAAAAAGCGGAAGTTGGTGGTTGTCTGGGGCTGCAAAAAGATCTATCTGAGGGGTGCCCCACCTGGCAAATACTAACCCTAGTACTAGGGGATCCAGTGACCATTCGTGATGGCCCTGGGAAATCCTGCTGAGAGCATCTGCCAGGACATTGTCCTTGCCTGGGAGGCGAACTGCTATGAGGGAGGTGTTCAGGGAATAAGCCAGAGACCACAACTTCATTGCCTCGGTGCACAAGGCCGAGGACCAAGTGCCCCCTTGCTTGTTGATATACCACATTGTAGTGGTGTTGTCTGTTCTGACCTGTACCACTTTGTTCTGAACAGATGCAGAAAAAACCTGAAGTGCTAGAAAAACAGCTCTGAGTTCCAACAGACTGATGTGGAGCAGAGATTCCTGAGGGGACCACAATCCCTGCGTGGTGAGGTCGCCCATGTGAGCTCCCCATCCCAAGAGGGACGCATCTGTAGTAAGGGTCAAGGAGTGAGACTGAGGGATGAAAGGAACCCCGTCTCAGATTGCTCTGATCCTGCCACCACTGCAGGGCCTGGACCAGGGTTCAAGTTACTGGGATCAATTTGGTTAGGGGATCTCTCCTTTGAGACCAGAAGGCTCTCAAATGGAACTGAATGTCCCTCATCTGAAATCTGGCTCCTTGCACTACAGCTGTGGAAGCAGCCATGTGCCCTAGGAGCTGTAGAAAGTGCCTTGCTGGCCGAGAGACCTGCAGAGTGAAGGAGGAGGCCAGAGCCACCAGGGTCTTTACCCTTTCTAGAGGAAGGAAAGCTCTGGCCTGCTTTGTGTCCAGTTCAGCGCCAATGAAGGTGAGTAGCTGAACAGGCTCTAGAACTGACTTTGGGAGATTGAGAAGAAAACCTAGAGATGTAAGCAGCTGCTGGGTAACCTGAAGGTGTGATTTGACTTGGTCTGGAGACTGACACACTATGAGCCAGTCGTCCAGGTAAGGAAAGATGGCAATCTTTTGCCTTCTTAAGTGAGCAACTGCTACTGCCAGGCATTTTGTGAATACCCTTGGGGCAGAGGTAAGGCCGAAGGGCACTGCTCTGAACTGGTAATGGCCTGAGGGCAGTTCGAATCTGAGGTACTTTCGGTGGAAGCTTCTGATGAGAACATGGAAGTAGGCATCCTTGAGGTCCAGGGACGCTAGCCAGTCCCCTGGCCTTAGGGAGGGTAAAATAATTCCCAGGGTCACCATTTTGAATTTTGGTTTTAAAAGGTGCTTGTTTAGGTATCTTAGATCCAGGATGGGCCACCATTCTACTGTCTTTTATGGCGTAAGGAAGTACCCGGAGTATAGTCCTTTGCCCTGGTGTAGGGGAGGAACCCTTTCCACAGCTCTGAGAGCCAGGAGGGTTGAGACTTCTGTTTCCAAAGCGAGAGCCTCTAATGGATTTGCAGGTGGAAAAGATCTGGTTCTCATCATTGGAAATTTTTTGAAGCTGAGAACCAGTCCCTGGCTTACTACTTCCAGGACCCAATTGTCTGATGTTAAAGACTCCCAGTCCTGGACGAAGTAAGCCAGCCTGCCCCCTACAGGTAATGGAGAATCGGCCCTGGGCATCCCATCAGGGTGCCTGTTTGGCAGGGACTTTAGGGTGAGGGGTGGGAGCAGGCCTGCTCGTACCCCGTCTGCCTCTCCCTCTGAAGAACCCCCTCTGGGTATAAGATGAATAGGAGGCCTGGGCTTGGTAAAAAGGCCTATGAAAAGGCCTGCCCCTGCCCCTGGAAGGCTGCCTCTGAGGAGTGGCTTGCCTCTCCTTGGCCTGTGCACTCCTATAAGTGGTCCTATACTCATCCATTTTCTTCATGTAATTCTCTGTCTGCTTCCCAAACAGAGAATTACCCACAACAGGAAAATCCATGGCCTTAGCCTGGGTATCCTGTGACAGGCTAGTACACCTGAGCCAAGCCATTCTACGAAAAGCCACAGATGTAGCCATGACTCTTGAAGATACATCATTAGAGTCCACTGCAGCATGGAATTGCACCTTGGATGCCTCAATACCATCAGCAGCCACCTGTTCCAGCTCCTTGGCAAGCTGGCCCTGGACCTGTTTCGCTAAAGCCATAACAGTATCCCATCTGGATTTCTGGTATCTTGCAACATAGGCCATATAATTTGCCTGTCTGAGTCCCAAGGATGCTGCCATGTATTGTTTCTTTGCCATGGCATCAATCCTCCTGGAGTCCTTATCAGGGGGGTGTGAAGCCAAGGGAATATTTGCCTTATCGCAGGCTGCAGCCTGCACTACCCCAACATGGCTGCATTGTCGTGAAAGGAACTCTGTATCAGGGCCTGACAATGTGTACCTCTTGTCCATCTTTTTATCCACAGGAGGTAAAGAATTAGGAGCTTTTAAAATTGTTATTGTCTGTTTCCTAAATGATTTATGTAAAGGAATAGACAATCTCCTGAACTCTGGGATATCCATCATTTCCACATAGTCAGGCTCCTCCTGTTCATCCACAGCTTCTTCCAAAGGGAGCTGGAGGGTTTCAGCAACTTTTTTATAAAACAGAAAATCAGAAGGGGACTCAAAGCCTAGGGGGAGACACTCCTGAAGGTCTGTCTGGGGAGATGTCCGGTTCAATGGGCACATCCAGACTTTCAAAATCACCTTCACACTCTTCATAATCCTCCTCCCCCTCCTCCGGTTCATAAAATTCCTCTATATCATATTCTTGAACCGGTGGAACCAACCAAACCGACCGTTTACCAGATAGTGGCGGTTCGGACGGAACTGGGGAAAGCGACTGGACAATTTGGATCACTTTGGCTATCTCTGCAGCGGTTGGAGAAGGAAATTTTGGCTCCACACCTGCTGATTTTCTAGTCCTCTTTGCTGGAACTGGCTCCTCCGAGTCAGCTCTTCATTGGCCCGAGGAAGTCTCGCCCTGGTCAGAGGGCACTCCCTCCGGTTCGGTTGGCACCGAACCGGGCTGTGCATCGGGTCAGCGGACTTTTGGCCTCTCGTTCCCTGAGCCTACCAACTCTCTTATCCAGGGTAGCTGCAGGGAAATTCTTGCAAATCTGGCAGTCTGCATTGAGGTGGTCAAACCCCAGACAATAAACACATGTGGTGCGTGGGTCAGCCTTGGCAAAGGCTTCCCCACAGACACTACACTGCTGAAACCCAGTGGGCCCGGTTTTTCTTTTGGGTTTCTCAGACATAATGCCAGCCTAACCAAAAACTTGCCCTTTTCCGGCAAATCGCCAAGCAAGACACCCTTATCGGTTCCCAACCGTGTCACGGTCGTGAAAAACCCGTAATGAAACTTTTAGAACCGATAAGAACCGGAACCCACTCTAAAATGTAATTTAACAAGTTTTAATAACAACCTGATCGGTTCAAACCGAACCGATAACAATGTTTGCAAGTTCCACACAGAGAATGAAAACCTATCTATTACTTACGATACCACAGACAGAGCTTGAACCGACCGGTTTGCGGTTAAAATAAATATAATTGCGGTTTAAAATAAACCAGAAATACACTTTTAACCGAGAAATGAACCTGAGCAGAAGGAGGAATCTCCAGAGCGACTGTTCAGTGGCGGAGTAAAGAATCTGACAGTTTCGGTTTGAATATCACCAGACAGAGTTTTTACAACCGAGCTCGCGCTCAGGATTCCATGCCTGGCATGGAAGTTAACTCTTTCACCTCTGGAGCAGTTCTAAGGCTGGGACAAACTGCAATTGTCATAATATAGCAAGACTTCATGTTGTTTGATAGCAATGTTTCCTAGTTTTGTGTTTCTCTTTTTAACAACTGCAGTGGGCAGAGCCTACAACCATCCTGCAATAGCTCTAAAAACGAGCCACCGGATTGATACTGAAGAGCAGTTCGGTTTTGGAGTTGTAGTATGATCATTCCGTAACTCCAAAACAGTCCACTCACTCCCCGCCTCCGTGGACGCACTATTTCATTTGCTATTCGCCTGTCATGAACTGAGGCAGGGCTCCCATATCTACAGGGATTCCTGTATTTTACAGGGATTTGGAGGCATCTACAGGAAAACTCTTCCCATAGACTTGCATTGGTTATACAGGAAAACAGGTCAATTCAGCTTCCATAGGAAATAATGTAATCTACAGGAAAACACAGGAATATCACCCTGGAGTTACAGGGAAAATGCCAAATCAATATGGGAGCACTGCTGAGGGACAAGGTAAACAGAACATCCGGCAGTCAGGATATGGGTGGGACTGCATGTGATATATTAAAACCAGGATGGCTTTAGCGGCAGGTGTATGCATACAAATGCACTTGTGATCTAATGTGACTCCAGGATCTGTATAATTCAGAACCCGCTTGTACTGCCGACAGCTGCTGGCTTAGTATTCAATGAGAAACTCATAATATTCCAGGTTTTTCCAGCAGCATTGCCCCCTTCCCGATTGGGTGTATAGGCCGGGAAAACTCAGATATACCCCCAGGCTGTGAAGATTATTGGCAATGTGTTGTTTTGGAACAGAAATATTTTGTTTTCGTAGATTTCAGTTCACAGCTCACAGAGTAAAAATACAAGTCAGTATTTGTGCATACGAGTAATATAAAACATATTTATGCTGAGGTTGTTTGGATGTGTCATTGCATTCGTAGTACTACTGTTCTGTATTATGTAGGAGGCAGCAGGTTCCTTAGAAAATGAGGGAATGTGTCTTATTACCTCTGCATCAGTCAATGGAGTAAATCCTCACTACGAGCCAATTTATTTCTAGGTCTTACTGGTGCACAGTGATGTGAGCGAGTAATATTGAGCAGCTCAATTTGAGCGACTCAATAATACCGCCCGTAGGAAGGGCGAGTGGTGAGCAATGTCAAGGAGTAAGTCAGAGCGAGTGTAGCAGTGAGCTGCACTCACTAGAAGGAGATATGAGAAATAGTTTGGCCAAACTCTGCTGAGCTAGACATTTGGCATACTGGCTAGAACCACCACCTATGAAGCAGAAGGACCCAGTTTAGGGTCCTGGTGTGGGACAGAATTTTTGTCGTCCTGAGGTGTCTCTTATTTTCTAAGTCCCCGGTTGGAAATCTTTAAGTCGGGGTGCATAAAAAGTTCTGTATTTTGTCCGTTTGTTTAAAGTTATCGACCGTCGCTGTTTGCGGCGGTCAATCTCATGCTATTACGCTCTAGTGACTTGGGCGTTTTTTAGTCATTCATTTTGCCAGCAACTTAAAAACTTCGCCCTTGTCACATAAAACCGGTTTTACGACGTTATGTTTACACATTTAAAAAAAAAAAAAAAAAAAAATCAGGAATTATAATATGATGCAACGTGGTGGTAAAGATTAAGTAAGCAACAGACAGGGTGTGGGGTTAATGGGGATTAATCAACTCCTCAGGTGCATTGTGAGTTACGCGGCCGCAGGCCGAGTGCCCTCACAGCACCTGGGGTGTTGATTAATTTCCAATAACCCCACACCCTGGAGTGGGTTATTGCGCTTATACCATGGGGCTACCCCCGTGTTAAAAAACAGAAGTGATGTAATATGAAAAAAAAAACAGTGTGGATTTTGGGATGTATCCTTCCACCACACTAAGCAGTGCCACTGTTCCAATGCCCCCGATATATAAACAGTGCTACAAGACTGCAGGAGTGCAGTGAAGAAGTCAGGGGCTGTACTATGGATGACAATGACAATTGTCCTGGAGCCAATCTGGCTCTCATTCTTTCTGTGGGAAAGTTCTCTCTGTCTTCCGCTCTTTAACAGCTTACGGTCCCGCTGTCTCTCTCTCTCTCTCGCGGCGCACGCTGCCTCACTGCACCACTCCGTGACTTGCTATGCCTTTGCCCATTCAGGGCAAAACATGGACACAAAGAAAGAGGCTGCCACGGACCATACACTCACTTCACCCAACCCCCATTGCTCCAATTTCATCCCACAGCACCACCTCACTCTCTCTCTCTCTCTCACTGCTCTGAACGTCTCACTCTGTCAGTAACTTGCAGAGGACAGAACACGCTGCAAAACACATTTGTTGGTCTATCTCTGTAGTCTGCAGCTCACTCTCTGCAGCTCCCAAAGCAACTTGTTGCCTGCCACAGAAGCATGTCAGTACAGAGAGGGACACACTCTCACTAAGCAGAGAATGGACAGCGGACACTGTCAGCAAGGGGAAGGGGGATCTCTCCCTCTCTCTTGCTGTTAAGCACCACAGAAGGAACTGGAGAGGGGAAAACATACTGCTGTGTCTGTCTCTCTGGCACACGCTCTCTCACTGCACCGCTCCATGACCTGCTCTGCCTTTGGCCATTCAGGGGAAAACATGGACATAAATAAAACAAGGAGGTTGCCAATACACGGACCGCATATTCACTTCACCCCCTCTCCTGCCCAACTGACGCTCCAATGTTGTCCCTCACCACTCTCTCCACACCACCAACAGCCACAAAAATCAAGAGAGACAGACACAGGACACTGTTACAGGCTGCTCCAGTTCAGCAACATTCCGACTGGCAACAGTGCTGTCTAGTGCTCTCTCTCCACGCTGCCGACAGCCACAAAACTCTAAACACACACACACACACACACACATAACACTGTTTCAACGCTCCTCTCACTCTGTGCTGCACAACAAGAGAAACACTGCGGCTGAAAACTGTATGCACAGGTTCAACTTATACAGAACAGTCGCAGTGCCAGTAGGACAGCAGTGATCAACTACAGGGAGGCCAAGTGGCTTTAACCAAGGTGCACAGCAGCAACAAAGGCTGTGGGAGGGGATGGCTGGGCACACAACATTATAGGAAACTTTTCCTTCACTACTTCTCGCTTCGAAAGCTTTACAAATGGCTGCCGCACTTACATTTGCTCAACTACACAGAGAGTCCTGTTCAGCTCAGTGATCCTGTCTTTTTCCCTATCACACCAACTGTGTGTACATTGAGGATTAATCAACCATCGGGTGACAGTGACTGATCAATTGGCTTTCTCTTTTCTCATATCTCATGTTATAACTGTGGATATTGTTGCCCTTTATGTAATTTCCTGAATTGTTATGTTACAGAAGAACAAGTAAGAGGTTGAACATTTACCGTAGTACTTGGAAAATGTGCTGTCTGGTGTCAGGGTACTATTAGGCCTGGCAAGCTCAACATAAGACTCCAGCACTGTTGTGTTCTTTAAATGGTGAACTGTGCAAGGGTTCACAGAAAATAGGAACCCGATTGTCTTCACTGGTTAATTAAGTGATGACAGTTAGCTGGAGTATACAAAGGAATAAATGGCTTATGTGGGAGTGAGGAGGTGCTTATCACCAATACTACCGGTGCCTCTTCTGTCTGGGCCCGGATCACCCCATGGAGAAGTGCCAGCATTGCCTGAAATTCAACGCCGCCACCTGCAGACGGAGGCAGCAGTCCCTGGAGGCCTACATACTTAAAAAGAAAATGACCGCCATGGAAAAGGAGCTGAAGAAGCTTCGTCAGGCCACCACTTCGCCCGATGGTCACCGTAAAAAGAAGGACAAAGAGAAGCATCGGGACCAGGACTCCTCTTCCTCGGCCACCTCAACTTTGGCTGGAATTGCCATGCTCAAGGTAACGTCCCCCCCAAGGGACCGCTCCACAATGGCCATCTTGGTGGCTTCCAAGATGGCGTCGACCCTCCCGTCTGGCTCACACTCGGGCCCTGCAGGAGCCTCCAGGTTAAAGGAGGCTTCAACTCCCGGCAAGGCTGCCGCCGCACAGCGTTCTGGTGTGAGTGGCTCCGGTAAGCTGGATGTCAGCTCCTCTGACACCCACCCGGAGAAGGCCGCTAAGTCGCTCAACCCCTCGGGGCACAGTGAACGGTCTCTAAACCGCCCAACAAGGCCACCCCTCCTTCATGGCCTTCCTCAGGCGCCGGTTCCACTAAGCTTGGACGACGGCTCCTCCGACGTCTGCGTGAACCCTGCCGGTTGGGGGCACAGGACCCAAGGCAACATGGATGCACGATGGGAAGGTCGTGTCAGATGAATCTAATACATTTCTTTGACTCTGTGACCAAAATAGCAGACCAGAGAGGGGCTGTGGACATGGCCTACATAGATTTTAGCAAGGCATTTGATACAGTCCCACACAAAAGATTAATACACAAGTTAGCAAGCCGTGGAGTACGTCCCAAGGTGGTAGCCTGGATAAAAGAATTGGCTAGACAACAGGATGCAAAGGGTAGTAGTAAATGGAGTCCACAGTGAAGAAAGGAGTGTTACTAGTGGGGTACCGCAGGGTTCAGTACTGGGACTGGTCCTTTTTAATGTCTTTATAAAAGTGACATTGCAGAGGAACTGGAAGGAAAAGTATGTCTCTTTGCAGATGACACAAAGATCTGCAACAGGGTTGATACACCAGATGGAGTGGAAAGGATGAGAAGGGACTTGGCAAGGTTGGAGAAATGGTCAAATGTATGGCAGCTCAGATTCAATGCAAACAAGTGCAAGGTAATGCACCTGGGAAACAAAAACCCAGGGGAAGAGAACACAATGGGGCGTGAGATACTGACAACAGTAAAAATGGAAAGGGACCTGGGGTAATTATATCAGATGACCTAAAGGTGGGCAAGCAATGTGAGAAGGCAGTAAGGAAGGCTGGAGGATACTGGGATGCATAGGGAGAGGCATCAATAGTAGAAACAGGAAGTTGTTATCCCTCAGTACAGACAGTTGGTGAGACCCCCATCTGGAGTACTGTGTGCAGTTCTGGAGACCCCATCTCGCAAAGACATAGACAGAGTGGAGGCTGTCTAGAGGAGGGCAACCAAAATGGTGCAGGGTCTGCACCAGAAGACATACGAAGAAAGACTAAAGGAGCTTAGTATGTATACCCTTGAGGAAAGGAGGAGAGAGGGACATGATAGAAATGTTCAAGTATCTCAAGGAATCAACAAAGTCCAAGAGGGTGGCATCTTTCAGAAGAAGAGATGTTCAAGAACAAGGGGCATAATTTGAAAATAGAGGGGACAGCTCAGAGTAATGTGAGGAAGTGTTTTTCACAGAGAGGTTGTGGATGCATGGAACAGCCTCCCTGAGGTGTGAATTAAAGAGAACAGTGGGGAATTCAAGAATGCATGGGACAGACATAAGGCAGTCCTAGTGGGGGGTAGGAGGAAGTAAGCTGTTGGTTAACTAGGATCTGCAGCTTATCTGTTAGGCAGGAAAATGGGCAGACTAGGTGGGCCAAGCGGTCCTTATCTGCCGTCAAATTCTATGTTTCTATGTATATGATTAATAATATTACATATTATTATAACACCACATAACGCTACGTAAATCGGAACTATTGGGGACCAAGTGGCATTAATATAAAAAGTATATGCCGAGCTGAAAGTGCACTATGTTTTTAAATTACTGGAATCAGAAATCGGCAAAGTAGAAGGAAACAGTGCTCACTTCCCCCATTGGAGGGTGCCAATTTTGATCTGACTGTGAATAATCAGACCCTGCAGACTGGTCGGATAGGCACTGCTTAGAGATTTTGTAGTCATATCTCTTAACCAGTTACTGACAAATGTGTGGGGCACTGGAACCCAATATATGTCTCAAAGAGATACAATTTCTATAAACTTTAGTTTACTTGCTGAAGTTTAATTTGGCCACTTAAACAGTGCAGCACCTTTTCCTCTGGTGTGATGGACGGATGTGGGACAGAACAATATTCAGTGGTAAAATAAAATGAGAGACTTCCTCGTAATGTTGGGTAATTGGGCTAAGTATATTATATAGGTATTCGATGTCTGTGGTTCTGCCCATGGAGATCTGACACGCGAGACTGTGGGCAGCTGGCTGGGGGCAGGAATGAAGGGCTGGGCTCTTGACAGCACGCAAGACCACTGTTACTGTTGCTGTTTCTCTCCACACAAAGTTGAGAGCAAAGGTTGTTCCTGTTAGGATACAACTGCTCTTTGCACTTTTAGCATGGTGTAAGAGTCTCAAATGACAAATCAAAATCTAAAAATTACCATGGCCACATAAAAATTAGGATATGTACGGATCTTCACCAATCCTTTTGACTTCCATGCAGAAATTACCCCTTCTTGCATTGATTCTGGAATTGTATTTCATTACTGTCTGCTGCAGTTAGTTTTTGCATTCTGAGCTGCTAAAAACTGCAGGGTGTACCAGGGCATCTATAGCAAGCCTGGTGTTTCTGTGGACCTAGGGTTATACTGCTGACATCACTGTAGGGCAGTCTCAATTTCACACACACAAAAAAAAACATACTGACAAGGCATCTGGATTTTGGCATAATGCATTGCTAACAGGGTGTCTTAGGGGAGGGGCAACACAGTATGTATATTGAGTACTGGTAGGTTTCCCTTGCAACACTGTTGCAACTGCATGGTGCTGCACAGTGTAAGTCACTGCCCTATCATACAATGATGTCACCAGGAGCTAGCAGCCCGGCAGCTAAACACCAATGGCAAGTGCAGCAGGGCTCAAAAACAAATCCAAATTGTGAAAGGCAGAGTAAATCTTGGCCAAAGATCACAAATGCACACACCCTTTCAGGTCTAGTACTGCATATAATGACTACAAGCTGTAATTTTTTGGACCATCACTGAAGTTCCTCTTTAATGGTATTTGTGTTCAGGCAAAACTGAATTATTTTTTTACCCGGACATATGTAAAAAAAAAAAAAAAAAAAAAAAGTTGGTGGTCATAAACAATAAGCACTGTTAAGCTGGAAGTGTAAAAACCCAATAGCATTTTGGCCTATTGTAACTTGAACTTTGTAGTCAAATGGGAAGAATATTTAGCTGTACCTTTAAATATCATTCAATTGCCGGCCCGGAGGCACTGGAGATTGAGATGCTGGACACAACACCTCATGCCATGCCAGTGACCAGAGGTCAGGTACGAGCCCGAGCCGTCAGGGGTCAGCAAGGGCAAGAGAGGACTGAGCATCGGGAGGACTGCTCTCTCTCTCTCTCTCGGTGGGGAGGGACCATCGTCCCGCCTGTCGGTCACCATCTGGTGGGGGCTGTGGGGTGGCGCAGGCTGGGAAGGCAAGCATCTGGAGGTCGCGGTGTGCACGTGCCCCCATACGCGCGTGGTCATGCGTCAGGAGAGAGAGGGTCACCAGAAAATGGAAAATGACGTCCGGAGGGTTCATGAAGTCTCGCCCCTCATCCTGCTGTTCCACCACCTCCCACGGATTTGGATTGTGCTCCAGAGAGGAGGGAAGTTGCCTCCCTGGCCCCGCCATGGGGGGCAAGCTGTGGGGGTCTCGGGGTTGGTTGGGGGTGGTCAGGCTTGTGGTCGGGTGGTTTGGGGTGGAGTTCTGCCCCTGGTGCGTGGGAGGAAAACGTGAATGAAAAAAAAAATATATATATATATAATCATTCAATTTTGATCTATAGCCTGTGAAACTATAATACAGTTTGGCTACTAAAACAATTTTATTTGTAGCTAAATACAGAAATATTTATCAACACATTGACTGGCTAGTGGCAGCTTGTACACTGCATCATGAAGCATCAGCACTGTGAACCAATACAAAATTACACCTACATATGTGTATTTGTATTTCTCTGAAACCTGGCTTTGTTGCCAGTGCCCTTTTTCCATTAAACCTTGCCTCAGTGCTTTTGTGATGAGGTTCTTTGTTAGCTTACTGTTTAGCTAGCTCAACCAGCTGATTAGTCATTTGCTTATAGTGCAGCTGTATGGTTGAAATGATGATACTGATGTGTGATTACATTCAAAGGTTTCTAATGAATAACAGGGTTACCTTCTCCAGGACAGAAAAGGGTAAATTACATTTCAAACCTGTATTGTACATCTTACCTTGAATATTTAAGTCAGAAAATGAATGCAGCTGTCAATAAGAACAAATCTGCATATTTACCATTGCTGAAATAATGGAAAGAGTTCAGCCAAAGTCTCAGCCCATATAAACGAGCCACCGGATGGACACAGAAGAACGAACTGTTTTAAAGTTGCAGTACGATCATTATACAACTCCAAAACAGTCCGCTCACTGCCCCCCACGGGCACACTATTTTGAATGCCAGTCGCCCATCGTGATTAAGATGGCCACGGATTTTTAGTGCACCATGCATGAGTAGTTGTGCATGCCTGACTGCACCAAGTCCATCTTGGGCACAGCGCACTATTTCGCCATGAGCGCCGCAGCAGCAACCATGTCGGCTCTGGCCAGAGTTTGTTCTCTAATGGGGCCTGTTATGGGAAAACACTTTTTTTTAATCACATTTGTACACTGAACTTTTTATCACCAATCATTTGTTGATGTAGACAAAATTACTATGTATTTTATGTGGTGATGTTTTCTGATGATGTCATATTGAAGTTGGTATTTATATCTATCAATCACTGGTCCACTGACGAAGGTCCTCTGATTGAAGCACTTGGGTGTTAACCAGCCATGTAGCTTGTGCCGACTTCAAAATAAAAATACATATATATCTGGCAGTCTGATGTTCTAAGCACTTTTACTTTACTCTTCTATTCTGGAACCTGAAGTCCAGGGTGCCATCGAGGCATAGGTCAGGAAGCACAGGAAAACCAGGAGCAGTTTCAAAATTTGCAAACAGTGTTTTATTTTTCTCAATAGCAGCAAAATAAAAAAAAAATTGTTCGGTATAACTATTACAAAGGCAGTACAAGCAGAGAAAACAAAATCCTTCTTCTGATGATATCTCTTAATTCCAAGTTTCACTTGTACTCCCTTGATTCTCTTAGATCAACCGACACCCGCACCCTGGTAGTCCCCCGCAGATCTACCCAAATCAGCCTATCCGTTTACTCTCACCACCTTCCAAAAATTTGGAATTCCTTCCCCCCCTCAAATCCGGAACTAATCCTCTGCCTACTCTATCAGCTCTGCCCTCAATAAATACCTTGCACCTAGCTGCTCCTGCCATGTCCCTCCCTAATTCTGTCCTTTAAGACCTGGACAAACCCTACCCCCCCTACCGGCACTTTCACTGTACCCTGTGCAACCCCACCACCGAAATTTATAGCTCTCCTCCCCGTCCCCCAAATTGCTCCCCCTTACTGGCCTCCCTTGATCTCTCACAGAATGTAAGGGACCCCAAATGCTCTCCATGGGTCCCTCTCCTACCCCACCCAGGGGGCTTATATCGCTCATCTACTCCCTTCTCCCACCATTCCTCCTTTCTCCCAAGATTTGCAGTCCTCATGCAGGGTTCTCAGCATACTGAAGGCTCCTACCACGTCTAGGCTCCTCTCCTCTCCTTCCCCTTCCCCCTCCCCCTAGTCTTTACAGTCCCCTTGCAGGATTCTCAGCATCCTGAAGGGGCCCTACTGTGCCTGGGCATGTCTCCTCTCCTTCCCCTCACTCATTCTACCTTTTCTCCCTAGCCTTTGCAGTCCCCTTGCAGGGTTCTCAGCATCCTGAAGGGGTCCTACTGGGCCTAGGCATGTCTCCTCTCCTCCCCCACCTACCTTTATCCCTAGTCTTCGCAGTCCCTTTTGCAGGGTTCTCAGCATCCTGAGGGGGTCCTACTGCACCTAGTCTTGTCTCCTCTCCTTCCCTTCCCCCATCTAACTTTCTCCCTGGCCATCTCAGTCCCCTTGCAGGGTTCTCAGCATCCTGAATGGGTCCAACTAAGCCTAAGCATATCTCCCCTATTCTATCTAGCCAATATCTTGGCTTTCCATGACTACTGGCTGGGTCCAATGCACCCTGATGGATTACTGATTAGGCCCCATCCCCTCCAAAGGTCCAAATTCTCTTCCCCTCAAAGGTTAATTTCACACTCCCTCTCCTATCACTCTCTTAATCCCTATCTACTGACCTTCCCCCAACCCCCTTGCAGGGTACCCAGCATCCTGAAGGATCCTCTCTTGGGATAGGTCATATTCCCCCTCCTAGCATTAAGTCACACCACCTCTTCCTCACTCCTCCCTCTTTAAATCCCTACAGCCTTATCCCCCTTTCGATCTAGCCCCACAGCCCCCTTGCAGGGTTCCCCACATCCTGAAGGGGTCTCTCTGGGATACTGCCTTATCCGATTCTCTCTATCTGGTCCCGCCGGTCCTCTTGCAGGGTTCCTCACATCCTGAAGGGGTCTCCAGGGACATGCCTCTTCCCCCCACTCCTTCCCCCTTTTCCTTCACGTAAGCACTTGTTTATTTATTAACCTGGCACTTACTATTGTCCACTCTTTCTACCTATTATGCACAACACTGTTGTAACATTGTTTGTAACACTTGCCTTACAACTGTATGCTAATGTTGATCTTGCAACTTAAATGTTTAAAGGGACACTGTCAACCCCCTTAGGTCTCAAAGTGTCCCTAGTTTAAAAAACATATTTTATGATTGCCAAAACTGTGTAAAGACTGTTGACGTAGCTGGTAGTTTGATTTTAACTCATATTTTCTTTACTAACGGGCGTTTCTTCACTAGGCCCTCGCCTTGTCCGGCCATCCACGAGCCGCCTCTCCTCCCGACGACTTCAGCGCCTAGCCCCTCCCCGAGAGCCTCTCCTTTTCCTTCCCGGCTCTCTCTGGGGCTTCCTCCCGGACTCCATAGGCTCGGTGGCGTCTCTTGGGCAGACTGGCCCGACGCTTCACCGGCCGCACCTCTCTCGCCTCTCGACCTTCCGGAGAGGCCCTGGCATGCCGTCACGCGGCATGGCATTTGTTTCCTGGGCCCTGGTCCGGCCCACTCCTCACAAGGGGACGCGCCCCACAGGAGAAAAAGAGGAAAGGCCTCCCGCCTCCCGAGGCCTATCTCCCCGAATGGAGTCCTCCCGACCCCACCATCCTCTCTCCTCAAAGGGGACAGGAGAGGCCACCAGCGGCGTGGTGGCCTCGGCTCAGTCGACTCAGCCTGAGGCGATCCCAGCCCGGCGGCGGCATCGACCTCTCGGGCCGGAGAGAGGCCTGGTCTCCCTCGGCCTCTCGGCCCCTCCTCCACCCTGGGTTTCTTCCAGGAGACCCCGAGATAGGCATCCTGCAGGGCGGCGGCGCAGCCAAAAGTAAAAAAAGGGGGCAGAAGAGAGGGTCCAGGGCTCTGCCACGCCTACCCTCGCTCTAGACTGCTACGCTGGCCTATGAGTCAGCTGCCCACACGGGACATTCCCTTCCTCCTCAAATCTGGTACCAATTCATGGGGGATCAGGGGTTCGGACCACACAGTTCCGTTCTTTTTTTTGGACAGTCCTCAAAAAAAAAAGGAGAGAAGACCTCTTTCCTGCTACTCGGGTCCCTCACATAGCGACCCCAGTAGGACCCCGCGGAGCAACCTACTCGGGTCCCTCCCATAGCGACCCCTGTAGAGTCCAGCGGTACCTTCCTCATCGATCGCTGGCCCCGGCCCCCTAGCACAGTGGGCCTCGGCCACCTCACAAGAAGGAGAAAAAGGGGTAAGGAAGGTAAGGAAAGTAGAGGGAAAGATCCCGTCATTGCCCATGACTGTCTAAGGGCCCTCCCATAGCGCCCTTACCACAGTCCCTGCCTCCGGCCCCCCCCACCCGCCTGCGGGCGTGGCGTCCTACAGGGGCAAGAGGGGAAAAACAGTTCCGGAGTTATCGACTTTCGCTCAGACTTGTCTCTCTCTCTTTCAGATGGTAAAGGCAAAGAAATGCACCGCGTGCAGCGCCACCCTCCTCCCCCAGACCCCGGGTCCTCTCTGCGCAGCCTGCCTGATGGACGACGAACTTTCTTCGATGGAGAGAACCCCTCCTCTGGCACCCTCTAACCCCGGCCCCAGCACCTCGACGTGGGTGGAACCAGGTCCGCTGTTGATCCAGAATCAACAGGCGGCGGTGGCCATGATGGAGAGTCAGCAGAACTTCATGCTGAAGATCATGGAAGCTGGAGGCCCTTACCCAAAACAGAACGAGACCACCCAGCTCAGAGCCCCTCCGTCAGAAAGACCCCCAGAGGAATCGCCCGCCCCAGAGGTCCCCCATCCCAGCGTACCCCTCGACAGCCCTCCAGAGGAAGGGGACAAGGACGACGGATATGACGAGGAGGAGGAGGAGGAGCCTGGCTTGGAGTCCGACTCGGAGGACATCGACCAGCAAGCAATCCCGTCCCTGACGTCCAAACTGTGTTCTTTCGAGACCATTCCCGGACTCATGAAGGCCATCAAGGGGCTGTCCACAGAGGAACCGGAAGGGGAGAAGACGGAGTCGAAGCTCGATCCCATGATCCAGCTAAGAACCACTTCCTCAGAGACCTTCCCAGTTTGCCCGGCCATCGAAGAGTTGGTTCACGCGGAATGGCAATCCACAGACCGGGCAGAATGCCAAACCGAAGGAATCTGCACAGATGTGTACCGGTACAAGGCGACAAGTCGGATGCTTGGTGCAAGGCACCTCCATTGATCCCCAGGTGGCGGCCCTGAGCAAGAAGACTGTGCTACCATGTGGTACCATAGCCCTCAAGGACCCAACGGACAAAAGGATTGAGGACATGCTAAAGAAGACTTTGAGATAGAGGGCACCACGGCCAAGGCAATGACAGCTGCTATCTACACCTCCGGGCCCAAATCCGCTGGCTAGAGGAACTCCAGGAGCAGGTGAGCCCAAAGTCCAGGGAGGCTGAACTGTTAGATTATTCCCTAGACGAGCAGGCACCTGGCCAACATGGCAGTGGACTCCCTACGCTCCAGGCCAGGGCCGCCATCATAAATTGGGCCTCGTAGACGCTATGGTTGAAGCTCTGGGACGCTGATTCAGAGTCTAAGACTTTACTACAGAATCTACCCCTTAAGGGAGTCATGTATTTGGGAGGGCTTCAGAACTACCTGAAACAGAAGGAAGAGGGTAGGGACCTCCTAAGGAACCGGTCAAGATCCTCCCATCTGCCCTCCGCAAGGCGGAGGTTTCGTCCTGTCGCCAAGAGCCACACCCGTAGAGATTCATTTGCTCAAAACCACTCCTTTCGAGGCAGGGCTCCCCCCTCTAACTCACGCAACCCCGCCTTCCACGGTTACCAAGCCTCCTCCTTCCGACCCCGGGGACAAAAGTCCGGAGGTCGCGGTAGGGGGTTCAGGGGGAAACAGTGACTCCGACTCGCCCGACCACCTCCACCAGGACCAATATCCCCTGTTGGTCAACGGCTGGCCCTGTTCGCCATCGCCATGGCACCACATCGGACAGGTGGGTCCGTAGACGTGGTCTCCAGGGATACACCATCGAGTTGGCTCATCCCTCAGTCCCACAACGTTTCGCCTCATCCCGGTCTCCAGAAGAAGAGCCTCGCCTCACCAGGTGCAGGGGATCCTGGCAGAGCTGATCCAGAACAGGGCCATCCAACCGTTCCGGTTCAGGAACAGGGGAGGGATGTACTCCATCTTCTTCCTGGTCCCAAGAGTCGGGGAGCTAAGGCCCATCCTGGACCTAAAACGCCTGAACCAATACGTGATCCCACGTCGGTTCAAAATGGAGACCGTCCGTCCACCCTACAGGGTATCAGAGTAGGCGATTTCCTAACGTCCGCCGACCTAAAGGACGCCTACCACACATCCCCATCATCAAGAGGCACAGACAGTTCCTCCGCTCCACATCATGGGACACCACTTCCAATACCGGGCGCTCCCGTTCGGTCTGTCCTCGGCACCCAGAGTCTTCACCAAGGTCTCCATCACCCTGGTGGCCAGACTCGGGGAACAGGGCCTGGACATCGTCCCATACTTGGACGATTGGCTCATCCGCGCCCGCTCCAAGGATCAGGCACGCGCACATACGGAGCTCACCGTACGGGCCCTCAAGGACCACGGTTGGGTGGTGAACCGAGAAAAGAGCCATCTCCGTCCCACCCAACAAATAGAACACCTCGGGGCCATCATCAACTCGGCCGAAGGCTGGGTGAGACCGTCACCAGCCCGGATCCGCAGCCTCCGGAGTCTGGCCCGACAATTAAGGTCACACTCCCGCACTACGGTGGCGAAGGTGGCGAGACTTCTGGGATGTATGGCCTCCTGCATCAACCTCGTGCCCTGGGCCAGGTGGCACATGCGTCCACTCCAGAATTACGTCCTAGCGCGCGGGGCACTAAACGAGAACAACCTCCATTGTGTGGTTCCTTTACCTGCCGAGGTAAGATCCTCCCTAGAGTGGTGGGTAACTCCGGGAAATCGGACGAGGGAGGCCCCCCACCCGATCCCCATCGAGACGGATGCGAGCCTCTCCGGCTGGGGAGCCTGTCTGGGGGACGAGTCAGCACAGGGAACATGGTCCCCCGCGGAGTCTCAACTCTCCATCAACGTCCTGGAGATGAGAGCAGTATTCCACGCACTAAGGGTATTCCGTCACATCATCCAGGGACAGTCAGTCCTGATCAAGTCCGACAATCGCGTGACGGTGGCCTACATCGCAAAGCAGGGAGGGACCAGAAGCAGGGCCATGTCAAGGGAAACCTCAAGGGTGATGAACTGGGCACAAACGCACCTATCACACCTGGGAGCAGTGCACTTGGCGGGGAAACTGAATGTCAGGGCGGATTGGCTCAGCAGGCAGCAGATCCACCCGGGAGAATGGCGCCTGCATCCGGATCTGTTTCAGACAATCCAGGCGGCATGGGGCCCAGTGTCCCTAGACCTAATGGCATCGCGGGACAACACCCAGGTGGACCGGTACTTTTCCCGGTTCAGAGACGCCACTCCCAGGGCACGGACGCCTGTCTCGGTATGGTCACGGGAGTATGCGTACGTGTTTCCCACGCTTCCCCTCATCCCACAAGTTTTGGCCAAAATCCGGGAATCTCGGGTCACCATCATCCTGGTGGCTCCTTACTGGCCACGCAGATCTTGGTTCGCAGCAATCACGGAGATGTCGCTAGCCAGCTTCCGGATCCCGGCCCGTCCGGACATGCTGTCGCAGGGACCGGTACTCCACCCGTCTCCTCGAACCCTAAAACTCACGGCCTGGCTCCTGAGAGGGAACAACTAACGGCTACCGGGTACCACGAGTCGGTTATAGGCACGCTCCTCCAATCTCGTCGGGCATCCACCACATCTACTTACGAGGAGGCAATGGGCCGCTTTCTCAGTGGTGCCGCCAGAGAGGGTCGATGCCAGAACAGGCCGACCTGCCTACGATCCTCCTGTTCCTGCAACAAGGGTGGACAAGGGCTGGCACCTCCTCTCTAAGGGTGCAACTGGCGGCCATCGGGGTGGCCAGAGGTCTCGTCGAGGACTCCTCACGGGGGCCCATCCAGACGCCATCCGCTTCTTGAGGGCGGTAGACCTCATGCGACCCAGAACCAGACCTAGTGTCGCACCGTGGGACCTACCTCTGGTTTTGGATTCCCTAAGAGTGCCACCCTATGAGCCGCTCATCGAGGCAGACCTATTCTGGGTCGGCTTGAAGACAGCTTTTCTTGTAGCCATCTGTTCGGCCAGAAGAATAGGGGAGCTCAGCGCCCTGTCGTGCGCGGCTCCATACACCATCTTCACCCCCAAAGGGGTCCGGCTGAGAACAATGCCGGCCTTCCAGCCGAAGTTCCCGACAAGGTTCCACAGGGAACAACCGATAGACCTGCCTACCTTGCCTCGCATAGCCCCTCAGGCCGAGAGCGGAGCCCCCGACTCCCTGGACGTCGGGTCGGCTCTCGGTCTACCTGGACAGGACTCGCCCCATCCGTAAGACGGAGAGACTATTCATCGTCTCGAAGGGCCAGAGACAGGGGCTCACGGCGTCCAAGACCACCATCGCGGGGTGGATCAGACGGGTTGTCCTGCACGCCTACACGGTGAATCGACTGACCCCGCCTCAGGGGATCAGGGCTCACTCCACCAGGGCAATATCCACCTCTTGGGCGGAGCGAGCATCGGTGTCTTCCGAAGACATCTGCAGGGCGGCTACCTGGAGCTCCCTGCACACCTTTGCTAGACACTATAGACTGGAACAGCTTCAGGACTTCAGGCCAGCCTTCGCTACCCAGGTCCTAGCAGCTGCACCCACACCTGGACTCTCCGATTCACCCGGAGTCCTAACTGCTTCTTATCTCCCATGAGGTAGATCTGAGTGCCATGGGATGCCAACCAATCACAATGGTGTTTACTCACCTGGTAAAGGTGATTGTGTTGGTTGGCATCCATGGCACTCAAGGCCCTCCTCGGGATGATCGGAGCGCCCTCTGTCAGGGAAACAGGGAGGTCCCTACACCAGTGCCTCAGAACTCAGACTCACTGCTAACACAGTCGAACCCGGTTCGAATTAGATTGTACATAATAGGGAATAAACACAGGCCTCCGGCCTTACTTTCTATCATGTCGTAGAGGACCTCATCTTTACTAGACTGTATTGTTTTGTACTGTATTCTTGTTCTAACTTCCTTTCAGCTATGGAAAATTCAAACTGGAGAGCAGGGGTTCCTGGGACCTGGATATACTGGAAATCTGATCTGGGTCATGTGCATCATTAGCCTATCAGGTGGGCTGTAACCCATGAGGTAATGTCTGGAGTGCCATGGATGCCAACCAACACAATCACCTTTACCAGGTGAGTAAACACCCATTATCTTGCACTTCTATGCACTGAATTTCAACTGCCAAACCCCTAACCATTCTTCAAGTTTCTACAGGTCCCTTCTCATTCTGTCAACAACCTCTGGTGTGTCTACTCTGTTACAGAGCTTTGTGTCATCAGCGAACAGTGATGCTGTAGGAGTTTAGGAGGCTACTTCCTTATGAGTGACTGAACTGTTTGGATGTGTTTCTAATGTTCAAGAAGCATACAGTAAGAACAGAACCAGGTTTGTAAACAAAAACAAGGTTGTTTATAAATATACACTGCCATGCATTTCAGTTCTATTAAACAAGGCGCCAGACAAAACAAACAGCAACATCAGTGAATTTTAGAGAGGGTAAGCAATCATAAGATGTGAGGTTTCAACTAGAAATAATATGATGAAAAACAGGTTGACAGTGCCCTTTTAATGTCTCATTTCTATTGTACCCCTTCCCCCCAGGACACACTGGGAGATCCTTTCTGGTGAAACATTTCAATAAATAAACAAACAAGTTTCAGTTTCTCACTCTCCTTGTCTTGCTAGCAAAAACACTGCTGCTCTTTTAATAAGTGTTTGTCTGAGAACTCGTTAAGAAAGCGTGCTTTTCACAGAATGTTCCTGTAAGTTCACAGAATGTTCTTGTCGGTTTCAATGCAGGTGCAGCAAAAAGAAATTAGCGACCCAGAACTGACCTATTGTTTACAGCTCTGCAATTAAAAACTGCATCTCAGGTTAACCCCTTGAGTTCCAAATAACTTTTTGCAATCATTTCAACAGTATAATTATATACAGTTGTAAACAAAGGATCCAAGTATCACATACAGTTTTACACAGAGATTCATATATATTTATTATAACTGCAGATATGCAAGGGGGAAAAGACAGAACTGCAAGTAAAGGCAGAGAGAGAGCAAGAGGTGGAGGACTGCAAAACTGTCGGAGTGATCAGCTCCTAGGTCTCACAAGAAAATCTGATTGCACAACCAGATGGCGAAGAGACAGAAAAGGAGGGGAAAGAACAGACACATGTGTTTAAACTCTTTCTGCATAACAAATGGAGCAGGGCCTTATTCAGCCCTGTCACACATGGCTACTAATCCTGAACAAAAAGAGAACCTCAATTACCACTAGAAAGAGACAGGCTGCCTTCAGGCCACAAAGGAGTACAGAACAGCACTGAGGAACCGCATGACTAAAATCTGGGCAGCCAGGACTGCAGAAGAAGCTGCGGACAACACCAAAGCATTCTTCCAGCATATAAATAGAAGGAAAGTGAAGTGGGGAATTAAGCCCCTAAAAATGGGATGAGGGTGGAACTGATCAGACAGTCAGAGGGTGATGGTTGAGATGTTAAATAAATATTTCACTTCAGTGTTCAACAAAGAACTCCCAGGGTGCCCATTAGGAGGCCCTATAAAATCAGTCAGGTATACATAAGGTGGATTGCTATCTGGCTTGCAGGCAGCAAGCTGAGGATTTGTGGTAGACAGGCATTACTCTGAATGGAGAGGGATACTAAGCAGTGTCGTCAAGGATATGTGCTGGCACCACTGCTGTTAAACACTTTCATTAACTATCTGAAAGCTGGGGCCTCCAATAGGCTACTTAAGTTCATAGATGACACTGAGTTGACCAGAATAATGGATTCCACTGAGGACAGGGGCAAATGTCAGGAAGACCAGAATAAGTTGGCCAATTGGTTGGACTCATGCAGTTTCAGATTCAACGGAGTCACACATGGAAGGTGGGGAGGAAAAACAAGGCTAGGATCTGCATCAGTGTGGGGCTCCCCTTGCTGCAGCGGAGCAGAAAAATAACCTTAACAGACAAGGGTCTAAAGCATGCAGAGCAACATGTAGGCTGCTGTCCAGATGACCAGCAGAATACTGAGGTGCATTAAAAAAAGGAATGGCCAACAGTACACGGGAAGTAATCCTGCCACTTTAAAAGGCACTGGTCAGACCCCACCTGGGAGTACTGTGTGCTCTTAAGGGATCCTCAGTAACAAACAAAAAAAGACACTGAGGCAGTTGAAAGGGTGCAGCACAGGGCCACCAAAATGATCAGGGGTTTGCGGGAACAAGAGCTATGACACGAGTTTTAAGGCCCTTAACATGTTCTGCTTACCCAGAATTTATATCTGCTACAAAACCTGACAATTAAATTTAACCAGATACGGTTTAAAAAAAACTTGACTATAAAATGAGGACCTTTTTATGGCAAGGAAAAACCTCTAAGTTTAGAAAAATTAACAACCTCATGGGAGAAAGGAGGCTTTGGACTTCCCATTTCATAGCCTATAATCAGGCCTTCCTAATGAAACAGGCCAGTTACTGGTTTCTTCTTCAGCAACAGACCCCTTTATAGATAAAAATGTAACCTGCCATTCAGAAGCCTTACTCCCTGATACATTTAATCTTTGGTTTACATTTCACACAGGTTAGAAGCCACCCATATTTAAAGAATATGGCCACTACCTGCATTAAACTGAAGGCCTCACACAGCTGTACCCAGAGTGGGCTCTGTAGGGAGGAAGATGGTGGCTGCACGCTGCTACTCAAGAGAGTTTACAGCAGAGGTTTATAAAGCTTTCTCACTAGCTATGGCAGAAACTTTGGTGGAAGGAGTCTGGTCCTCGGAAGGGGGAGAAACAACCTACAAACAAATCTATTATTTGGTGGAGTGAATATCAGGCATCAGTATAAGTTCCTTTCCTGGGGCTGAAAGTGTGGCTTCCTTCAGGATGCACATAAGAACACTGAATAATCTGAGAGAGTGAGTGACTGTATCGTGGTTTGGGACTCTCCAGTATTTTGTGCTGCGGAGATTTTTCCATCAGTTATTCTGTGTGAACTTTTGTGAACAGCTACCATATCATGAACCAGAAGCAAGGAAGAAGCCTAACTGTGTACTGGACTGGGGATTGTTTTGTCTAGGCTCATTTAGTGCCAACAATAGTTTTTAAGCACTTTAAGGACCCTGTTACCTGGGCACTTGAACCATAGCACTTATTGTACTTACTGCACCTTTGCACTTGCAGCACTTTAATCTTTGAATTTTTTGATTGCTGTAATGAAGAGCTTATTCACATGTGTTAACTAGGCATTCTAGCTCATATATTCTAAGGGATTTCCTTTACACTTCTGGCAAGAGTTAAGTGGAGTGGAAAGGTTGAATTTTAATTTCTCTGTGTATCTAGTTCAAGCTGACTACGTTGAATAAACTAGACTTGTGTAGTGAGCGGTAGGGGAAGCGGACAAATATGGTTAACACAAGAAACCAAAGATCTGCTAAATCGGAGGTATCACCTCTCGTTGAGATGCCTGATAAAAGTAGCAATGGTAAAAGAATAAAATCAGTATTGAGACAAACCAAGATTACCGAACACCTGGTAGATGAGATGGATGGAGGTACTATTACCCTCCACCCCTAAACTCCCCACCCCTCACCAAAAGGAAGTAGTTTACAAAGGGGAAAAGCAGTATCTGTGGCCTCTGAATCACCATCTTTATACACTGGAGACACATCTGTTATTTTGGATAGCGCTTTAGTATCTATAATGCCTTCAACTACTAATGGTAGCTTAAATGGGAAGGCCAAAACCACTGAAATACCGCAAATACATCCTGAAAATGTTCTCCCTGCAGAACTAGATCTATGTCCTAACCTACAGTCCTCTTTTGAGGAAGGGGAATGGACAACAGGAGGAGACGCCAATAAATCTGGAAGTGATCTGAAAGAAATAATGTCAGCAATGCAGTATACAACAGATGGTTTAAAGGGCTGTGAAAAAAGTTGGGGAGGCACTGTGGGTGTTCAGGGCAAAGAGAGAGAAGATAATTACACCTGAACACAACAGACCAGAATATATCCCTGACTGCCTGGTGGAAGATGTTATACACCTAATGAGAAATCAATACTGCACCAGCCTCATTTTGCTAGAACTAGTAATTAACAAAACTCTTTTAGAAGAACTAAGAGTAGACATATTAAGAAACAGATTCAAAATAAGATGGCCTGATCGGACAACTACAGTAACACACTGCCATACTCAAAATGATACAGATTCTGCTAATGAGGAAAAAACAGAGGCGCAGAGGAGAGCTGAACAGGTGATGAATGAAGTAAGACCTGACTTTAGTACAGTAATTATCCCAGACAGCCCGTGCCCCAACAAACAGAAAGCTGGCTCTAGGAAAACAAAAAGAAGGAGATGAAAGGGAGATAAGAATGATTCAAAGATTAAGGAACAAATAGCACAGCAACTGACAGAGAGAGAAGATAACAGCATACAAACAAACAAAGGTACCATAACAAGAGAGATGGAAAAGGTTGGCAAAGATGGTATAACAGAAGGTGGCTACTGAGAGTGAAACTATCAATACTGAATATTTATACAGTGAAAGAGGCCCAAGAGCCAGGACACTAGAGAATGGAAAGGAGAAGCCAGAGGGCACAGCCTTACCAATAGGTTTCTCAAACTCACTGACAGAGGTCAAATAAATTAGAATCGGAGATTGAGCAACTGAACAATCTGATAGGAGTGCACAGGGACACGGGAGAGAAAAGATCAGGATACAGAACCTACTACATAGAAAAGGGGAAATAAAGGAGAACATGTTGCAACAGACCCGCAATAGAGATTCCTGTGAGGGTAAAAGAAATAGTGTCATGCTGCCCATTGTCAGATTTTCAGGTACTGCAGGGTGGATTAAATCGGAGATGGAGGAAATCATAAATACAATAACATTTCTTGTGGATATTGAGTTAGAGGAGTCGGAAATTTCCCCATATTAGGTGTACGCAATTGGACTTTGCCACCATTGTTGGTGTCTTCTTTTTTTCACCCAGAGTGGCCAATTTTGTGTGGATGAATGCAGAGTTATTACAAAGTAGGGAATTTTGGTATCACCTCTCCTAACAGACACACTTTTAATCTGAAAAGTAGGATCAGTGTACAAGGGACTCAGAGGAAAACGTTCAGTTGTGTATTTTTTGCCTAGACAAACAAATAGAAGAAACAAATTACAAGATAAAAAAATACACTTACTAATTTATTTGAGAATATACTACAGACAACCTTAGAGAGAAAAGATAATCTTTTTTGTCCAAAGAGTGGGTGAAGACTCACAGGTTAATCTGTTAGTTAAAAGTAAAGAAACTGGGGATAAAATATTACAAAAAACATGTCTGTTAGACTACTGGGCCTGTATGTCATTGAAGCAAAAGTCCTAAGCAGAGAAATGGGGTCCAAAGTACACAATGAGAACAGATTTCATGTCTTAGCAGGTTAGTATGGCTGACAAAACTGTAACCTGAGCACCACCCTGGACTCTAGCAGCATTAGGAACAATGTGAAGAATTTAAAGGACCTAAAGGTAATCTCCTGGAATGTTGCAGGTTGGAGTAATAAATTAGCTGACCATGATTGAGAATCTTTTATTATGAAACATTATATAATTACCATACAAGAAACATGGCATAGCAAAGAAGCAGAAATTAGCCTGAATGGATATGAATGCTATCATGTCCCTGGAATGAGGATTCAGAAATCCGGGAGATGCTCAGGAGGTGTGGCCACTTTTGCCAAGATTGGTGTAATCAATATACTAAATTGTATTTGTGTTGGTAACAACCATATCTGCACCTTTGTGGAAATTAATTTGACAAAGTTTTTGATCATTAATTTTTATGTTCCACCAGCGAACTCAGTTTTTTATAATGAAAATCTCTGGGTGTGTTTGGATTCATGAATCATAAATTTAGACAGTAAGTTCAGTAATTTGGACTTTTTACTAATTGAGGACTTTAATGCAAGAATTCATAATTATGATGGATACGTAGAGAACCCATACTTTGCTTGTAATAATATGGATGAAATTATGCTAGCCAGAGGGTTGAAGGATACGAAGATTAATGCAACAGGTAACATCTTATTAAATTAAAGAACATAACTTTTACCCTTTAAATGGGAGACTAAAAGATCTAACAGGAGAGTGGACATATATCTCTCCCAAGGGAGCTTCGGTAGTGGACTATGCATTTTGGAATGGTCCAAATTTAGTTTGGGTGAAATTACAAGTAATAGAATGTACAGAATGTGATAATTTGCCCCTAGTTCTGACTTATAAAAATTGTGATTCCAATCGGAGTAAGCTGAATATTACACTTACACACACACACACACACACACACACACATATATATCACTTCACAGAAATAAGAGCTAATAAAAAAATTAGATGGAATAATAGTCAGGGCCCAAACGTATGTTCAATACTTAATCATTTCTGACAAGTAATATAGCTAGTCTGTACACCTTATCTCTAGGAAAATTCAATGAGTATCTTAAAGATCTGTTCCAAGCCATTAGGGTAGAACCAGAAGTAAAGATTTGTCTAACAACAGGGAAGAATCTCAAAAAAAAGAGGGCTGGTATGATAAAGATTGCAGAATAATGAAACAGAAAATAAGAAGCAAGTATAGATTCTATAAGAAAGAAAAATGCCAGGACATATAGTGATCTGAATAAAGCTAAGAAGGAGTATAAAGACTTGATTACTAAGAAAAAAACAAATTATTATAAGAAACAGTGGAATATGTTAACAGCTATTGATATAAAAAAAATTTAAAAAATGTGGTCTCTGGTTGCTAGAGGCTGCTGTGAAACTAAATATGTGATTGATACCTACACAGCTGAAGCAAGGTGGATTCACCATTTCTAAAAGATATTCTGGGACTCTGAGATTAATTAGTTTACACCAGTACAGTTCTCTAGTAGCCAAAAGAGAGAGTTATAATAAAGTAAGAAGTAGTACTCTTTACAATTAATTCTTTAAAAACACAAAAAGCCTCAGGACCGGATGCTATTCCAGCAGAAGTCTTTTTATACAATATCACTCTATGGGCAAAATCACTTACAATTTACTTCAATAACTGTATAAAACAGAATAGTTATCCAGAATATTGGAGAGGTGCACACATTGTACCTATCCATAAGAAAGGTAGTATGGCTGATCCACTGATGTACAGACCAATCAGTGTGTTAGACATCAGCCTAAAGATATTCTCCAGAATTATCCTAGAGAAGTTGCTCTTAGAAATAGATTTGACAGGTGGTCTTTCTCCCTTGCAAGCAGGTTTCCATAGGAACTACTCCACATTAGATAACATATTTATACTTAGACATCTGGTGGAAAAATATGTATTTCTATGTAAACAAAAGATTTACACAGCGTTTATTGATTACTTGGCGGCATTTGATACTATAGCCAGGAATACATTATGGCAACTAATGTTAGATAGAGGTATAAATAAAAATTTGATACATATACAGTAATCTACAGCCTATACTCCCAAACATTGGCAAGAGTAAGACTTGGACATGCAGGTGAATTATCAGGTACATTTCAGATCATTAAAGGCGATGGACAAGGCTGCATACTAGCGCCCACTTTGTTTTCCATATATGTCAATGTTTTATTGACAGAGCTGCAAAGGATTCCTTCCAACTCACCAAAAAGTAAAAATAAGCTCTGGCCAGCATTGGCATATGCGTACGACTTTGTGTTATTTTCTCTCTCAAAATCTAGCCTACAGAAAAAGCTGGATATATTATATGATAGATCACAGAAACTCCAACTTAAGGTAAACCTGCAGAAGACTAAAATTGTAATTTTTTGGTCCTTAATTAAAAACAAAGGTTCATGGTGCTTGGACAACAAACAAATTGAAGTACTAGCGAGTTACACCTACTTAGGGTTGACTGTGAAAAACAATTGCTCATGGACAGAGCATGCCAAAACCTTAAGGGAGAAAGTAAAAAATAACAGCTAAGGGCCTGGAAAGATTTAACTACAGATTTAGTGGTCAAACTGTGAAAACTTTGATCCGTGCATCGAAAGCTAAATATCAGGCTCAGGTGCTGTATGGGGCTGAGATTTGGGAAGGTATATCATTGGATAAATTAGCAAGCCTGATGTTCAAGCTACTTAAGAAAACAATGGGAGTAGGTTTCTCATGTCCTGCTGCTTACATAAGGGCAGAACTGGGAATTAACAACTTTATGGCCCTAATACATTGTAAAAAGATTGGATTGTGGCTCAGGATATTGAGATTGCCGGATAATCATTTGACTGCAAAGTACCTAAAAGAAAAGAGACTGGGTTGAGCTAGGGTACAACAGCAATAAATGTAGGTACCCAGGGCTTATACATTTACTGAAAGAATTCAAGCTAACCTGCTTAAAAGTACTAGTGGAAAAGTGAGTACTGATTAGTTTAAAATATAAAAAAATACAGTAATAAACAGATAGCATCCATGTCCTTTTGGTTCCACCAGTTCGCTATCAGGTCCTTCCATTTTTTGAGATGGTATGCAAATAACATCTGTTTTTGTTATAAACCTTGCTTACACTCATTAACAGACCCCAATTTAAAGAGAATGTTTATCATGTATAAGTTTGAGAGATTTCAAGGTAATATTCTGTGGGCAAGAAATAAGTTGTCAAAAGACAACAAAAACTGTACTTGTGAGGTTGGGGGAATCGAAGACTTAGTACATGCATTATGGCACTGTTCCTTGTACGCCTTGGAGAGGAGCTACTGGTTAAATACCTTTGTGGATCCTAGTTACACAGTCAGTTATGAGACCTAGACTACGATATTAATGCATACTGTGGATTCTTGGGCAGTAAAGAGAATGTCTAAGTATTTTTCAGCAATCAAGAAAAAAAAGAAACTCATGGCATCACAAATTACGATATGAAATGTGCCCATGGTAATGAGGGGATATGTATAGCGACGGATTTTAGCAGGGTTTATAAAATTTTATCTATTTGGTTATGGCTTATATATGGATGTTGTCGAGGCACATGTCAAGAAGCATAGGAAACACCAGGAGCAGTTGTAGAATTCATCAAAAAATATTGTATTTACACTAGCAGTATCATAAAATAAACTTGTTCATTATAACTATTTACAAAGGCAAAATAAAATAAAGATTTCTCTCAGTCTCTGCATCCCTTTTTCTCCTGATCTCTTTTGCAGTTGCAGCTTAGCTCTTTTATAAGTCTTTTCAACCCCCATCCTTAGCAAGCATCCTGTTTTTGTAAATATCAGGCAGAGCTGCTAGAACACAGTGTGCTTGAGCTAAGAGGCCCTTTTCTGTAAAAGGCTCAAAGGTTTGCACTAAAGAAACCTCTAGAGTTTGCAAGAGCATTCTGCAATCATCTCAAAATACAATTATATATATTTCAACAGTAACACTATATATTTTTCAAATAAAAGAGATCCCAATATCAGTTACATTTCCATACAATGAATTTGCACATATTTTTATAGACCGCATCTGAGCCCTAGAAATCGGCTCTCGGAGCCCTTGATCGGGCTGACGCCACCTTGCCTCTGCAGCTGGAGAAGCCAGCTGGTCATGAGGCTTTCCATCCGACTGCTTGAGTCTCAGAATCGCTCAGAGCTCCTTGATCGGGCTGACGCTTACCTCACCTCTGCGGTCGTGGGCTGGAGAAGCCAGCCATCCACACGCCTTCCATCTGACCTTATCTAGTTCTAGAATCGCTCTCGGAGCTCCTCCTTTTGCACGGCTGGACGCCACTGCCCCTGTGGTCACGCTGGAAAGCCAGCCGCCGCGCACCATCCATCTGACTGCAGCTGAGCCCTAGAAATCGGCTGAGCTCTTGATCTGGCTGGCGCCAACTCGCCTCTGCGGCCGCGGCTGGAGAAGCCAGCCAGCCGCACGCCTTCCATCTGACCGCATTTGAGCCCTAGAAATCGGGTAAGCCCACAGACTGCTCCACGGAGTAACTCTGGAGCCCCAATTGGCTGAAGTCTGCTTCAGAACTCTGCCGATTGGCTGCTGCCGTATGACTTTTGCCATGATTGGCCGCCTGGGGATTCTGCTGTTCGCGGCTTTTTCCTCTCACTCTTCTGCCAGCACTGTGTGTGTTTTCTGAAAAATGTTTAATGTATAGTAAGGGGAATGTCCTACAACGTGTTTTAGGTTGCTAAAAATTGGGGATCTGTGAAAACTGCTCTGTGTAGCCTGTGTTTAGTGCATTACCTAAATTGTGCTTATCTTTCTTTTAACTCTGCCTTTTGCTAACACTATCAAACTCCCTCCTTTGAGCTATCGCCACCCCCCAACTCTAATTCTACCTAATCCACTTCCCCAGGCAAAAGCGGCACCGTTTACAACTGGCATTGCTGTCTAGACTCCTGACCTTACCAACCCCTGCCCTAGTTGTTTCTTCTCTTCTACTGTGTGTACTGCTCTCTCACGCCCAATTTAATTTATTTATTCCTTTTGTCCTTCCTGACCATATACTGTACCTCTGACTTGCGTCTTTCAGCTCTTAGAACTCTTGATCAGGCTGATGCCACCTCGCCTCTGCAACTGCGGCTGGAGAAGCCAGCCAGCAGCATACCTTCCATCTGACCGCATCTGAGCCCTAAAATCGGGTAAGCCCATAGAATGCTCCGGGGAGTAACTTTGGAGCCCCAATTGGCTGAAGTCTGCTCCAGAACTCTGCCGACTGACTGCTGCCATATGGCTTTTGCAGTGATTGGCCTCCTGGGGATTCTGCTCTCTGTGGCTTTTTCCTCTTGTGCTTCTGCCAGCACTGTGTGCATTTTTTGTCCCACACTGCCCACCCCGCCCCAGCCTCTATTAAATGCTCTTTCAACAAGAGCTGGACCAAACCCTCAATCTTCCATTGGTCGATGCTCGCTAGCCCCACCCAACTGCTAATTTTTTCTCCCCTAGCCAGTCCTGCCTTCTTAAATTAACTCCTTTCACCTTGGTTCTGGCTCCCTTACCACTACCATCTTGTAAGTGGATACAATATCCTAACAATGCCACGAGAGGAGTCCTTCCTGCTTATATGCTGCATTCTATCAACCTATGTAACGTACCATATCCCAGTTGCCCATCTACACCAAGGCCAGTACCCCTTGTTAGATGGTTACTCAGCTCTGCTTTTACAGAACAACACATGGCACCACACTGCGGGGATGACCACTCCACTGTCTCACCTATCCCTTCACCAAGCATTACACAGCAAATGTATCAGAGCACCCCTGAACCTGACGGTTAAAACGCTAATATATGCGCTCTTTATAACTAATTATCCTAGTGGCCATGCTTCAACCACCACAAAAACTCCCCATACCAAGCGGCGTAATAAGCCTTTATTCACTAGGTTAACCCATTACCTCAGAAACTGCTACTGCTCCTCCTACTTTGTTCTGGAAATGCTGAGCTAAACCCAGGCCCACCTGCTTCTCTGAACACTCCTGCAGATCTCCCTCAATACAAGGGCATCAGCTTCCTTCACACGACCATCCGTAGCTTGCTTAAGAAGCTTCACCTGATTCAAATTTGGATTCTACATGCATCCCCCGACTTCTTTATGATTTCGGAATCCTGACTTAAGTCCACAACCCCAGACAAAGCTATCAACATACCAGGCACCAGCACCTTCCATTGTGATCAGACCATCCGGGGTTCTTGTCACAGTCGTAGACTGCATCTCCAAGGCTAAGGATTTGAATGCCTGGCCTTAAAACTAACACTCTCCAATGATAAGGCACTCCTTATTGCCACATGCTATCGACCGCCTTCTGGTGGCACAGCCCTCCTACCCCATCTCCAAAGCTTGACTGACATGGCAAACACAGAGTGCATTCTTATGGGGGATTTCAATTTAAACTGGAATGACGAAAGCTACAAGAAGCTTCAAGACCTCTGTGACACATGTGGGCTGGCACAAATAACCCCTGCACCCACCAGACGTAATAGAAATAATCCTAATCGAAGCACCCTTTTAGACCTCATGTTAGTTAACAAACCACACAATATTACGCACACCGGGGTGTTTTTCAATTACATAAGTGATCATTGTGCCATTGCCTGCATTAGACATTCTCCTCAAATAAAGTCAGCCCCTAAAATTAAACTGAAAAGATGCTTGAAAAGATTCTGTCAAAACACCTTCCTGCACGACCTGGGCAGCATTACATGGCAGAACTTTTACCTAGCCCCATCCCTTAATGAGGCTTTTAACATCTTTCATAAACTCCTAAAGCACCTAATAGACAAACACATCCCCCTAAGGCTCATCAAGTCTAAGAAAAGACCACCTGGCTGGTTCACTCAGTTATTGAAGAAAGCCCTAAAGGATAGAGACCTCCTGGAAAAACAGCTAGGAAATCTCACTCGGAAGCCGAATGGCTTGCTTTTCGTGCCTCCAGGAACACCTGCACTAAACTAATTTGATCTGAAAAATCTAGCTACTTTCAAACAGCCCTGGAAGATAATAAAAACAACTCTGCCAAGTTCTGGAGCATCCTCAAAGAGGTCGAAGGCCATACCACTGATGCCTCCCTCCCTACCACAATAGTGTCTGGGGTCTCTACCTTTACTGGCAAAGCTGATATACTAGAACAACTTAATGAACATTTTGCTACTGCAGGGCTGGCCTTCGATACCTCCCCAATCAGTAAGCTCACCCCACATGGAGGTATCGCTGTCAACTCTAGCTCCAACGCAAACATTAACCAATGTTATTCCTCCGGCTTCAGCTTCCGACCTGTTACCTTCAAGCAAGTAGAGGACCTCCTATTGGCACAGGATATAAAAAAAGAGTGCTAGTGCCAACAATATCAAACCCTTCTTCCTAAAAATTGGCTACTACTACCTGACCGCCCCCATTACCCATTTATTCAACTCTTCCCTGGTGCAAGGCACTTTACCCAATTCATGGAAAACTGCACACATCATCCCCTTGTTCAAGTCAGTGGACCCAAGCGACACGAACAACTATCAGCCAATCTCCCTACTATCTACTCTCTCAGAATTACTTGAAAAAAATTGTTAACACCCAAGTCAGGGAGCACCTGTACTCGCGGAATCTCCTAAACACCGCTCAATCGGATTTTAGAGCTAAGCACAGCACAGTCTCTGCCCTTGATAAAGTAACCACAGACTGGCAAATGGCCTTGGACTCCAAGAAGTATGTGTTTGCTCTCTTCCTTGACCTCAGTAAAGCCTCGACACCGTGGACCATAACATTATGCTTAATGCTCTGAGAACATCGGTTTCGACAGTTCTGCCATTAAATGGTTAACCAGCTACCTTACTAACAGATTTCAGCAAGTCAAAGCCTCAGGGGATTTGTCTCCCCTAAAACCACTACTACGATGTGTCCCTCAAGGTTCCATTTTGGGCCCAATCCTATTTCAATTTATATTAACAATCTTGACTCACATCTGCGCACAGCTAATGTACACCTATTTGCGGACGATACTGTCCTCTACACCGTTAACTCCTCTCTAGACTTGACCTATGAGGACTTACAGCAAGGCTTTATTTCCCTCCAGCATAATCTAATTAAACATAAGCTCCTACTCAACGCCAGAAAGACCAAAGCCATGATTCTTTTGCCAAAGGCAAACCCTGGTCCATTTTGTTACCACAAGATCCTAACTCTACTGGGCGAACCCCTCAAAACTGTGGATAACTCTGAATACCTCAGGTTCTGGCTGGATAGCGAGCTTAACTTTCTGTGCCACCTGAATGAGGTCACCAAAAAACTAAGACAATGCTTAGGCATATTCTACCGCATTAAACACCTATTCACCAAAGAAGCCAGAAAGAGGCTAGTACAATCCACATTCATGCCACTTCTGGATTATGCCGACTTCCTTTACAATAACTGTCCTTCCTCAGTGCTCAGTAAACTTGACACTCTTTACCATAGGGCTTTGAGGTTCATCCATAACTTACTTTCTCGCACCCACCATTGCCTGCTATACCGTGAGCTGGGATGGTCCTCCCTTCCTATAAGGAGGAAAAGAAATGCTCTCCTCTGGTTCTATACAATACTGTCTGCTAAGCTTCCTGCGTACATCTCAAGCTTCTTCGAGTGTGCCAAGGGGTCTTATGGCTTGAGACGCTTCTCTATACTCTGCTTTCAGATACCTAGAGTAAAAACATCCCATGGTTTGGCTGCAATTAAATTCACCTTCCCTTCTCTTCCCTATGGAATACCTTGCAAAGTTCTCTAAAACTCTCAACCCTCCCCGGTCCATTTACCTTCAAAGCACTAATAACTGATATCTGAAAGAAACCTGCAACTGCTTTAGTTGACCAAGCTCCCTTAATCTCTGATACTTCTTGTGAATACTCTGGCACTTAGTTACACTTAGCTCCCCCGATAGGGGGCACCCAGCAGTTGTTCTCTCTCTCTCTACCCTTCCCCCCGAAAGTTCTACAATTGAATAAACACCAGCCTACATACAGAAGCGTATGTACGGGCCTTCACAAGCCAGTAAGTGCCAAGGAAATACAGGTTACTCACCTGTAACAGGAGTTCTAGGAATGGTATATGTTGTTCATCCACACTCATTGGCAGTATCCTTGCCGCTTTAAATCTTGCCGGAAGGTCTTCAAGCTTGCTCCTCCCACCCACCCGGGTGGTATAACTCTCGGCTCCGCCCCATGACGCCAGATCTGGCCCGCTGGAAGCTCAGGTTGTGCGTCGAAGCCGGGGAGGGCGGGTGGGTCGTGTGGATGAACAACATATACCATTCCTAGAACTCCTGTTACAGGTGAGTAACCTGTATTTCTAGGGACATGGATATGTTGTTCATCCACACTCATTGGCAGACTCCTAGCAGTTCCTCCGGGAGGAGGGAGGCAAGACGACACCCCATATACTTACTTGGGAAAGAGAGACTGGAGAACCGAGGCCCCAAAACCAGCATCCCGCGTGACTCAAGGTCGATGTGGTAGTGGGTAATGAAGGTGTTTGCTGACTTCCAGGTAGCAGCCCTGCAGATTTCTGGATAGGGACGCCCCTGGAAGCAGCCACCGTTGCAGCAGTATGGCGGTAGAATGAGCTCTTATCCCTCTGGGAGGCTCCATGCCCGCTAACTTATAGCAGAGATCTATGCAGGAGGTTACCCACCTGCTTATCGTCCGCTTGGCTGCAGGTCTGCCAGATGCGGCTTCAGCGTAGGTGACAAACAGCTGGCGCAACCTCTCCTCAATTTCAGCCGTAGGGCCCTTATAATAAGCTAGCGCCTTCTAGGATCCAGAGTATGGAGCCTATTCGGCCTCCGAGGTGTGATTGGGGTAGAACACCGCAGAGTCAACACCTGGTTAAGGTGAAACTCCGACACCACCTTCGGAAGGAATTTCGGTGGGGCGCAGGACAACCTTTGTCCCTGTGGAAGACCAGGTAAGGAGACTCGATGGGAGCGCCTGGAGCTCTCCCATCCTTCTGGCTGACGTGATAGCCACCAAGAAGGCGGTCTTCCACGACAGGTGAGAGAGAGCACACTGTGCATAGGTTCAATGGCTTGCCCATGAGCTTTGCCAGTACCAGCAGTAGATCCCACGGAGGTGGGGGTTCCTGACTGGAGGGAAATGTGATCAAGGCCTTTGAAAAAGCGCCAGACCACCTTCTCCTGCGCGCCATCGACTGCTTCCGGCCGCGCTCGGTAAGCAGAGATGGCTGCCAGGTGCACCCTTTGGTCGCCGACCTAAGCCCTTGACTAGAAAGGGACCATAAATAGTCCAAGATGCTTGCTGCTAAGGAACAGGAGGAAGGTCCAAGCCTTTGCCTCTGACACCAAATGGAAAACCTTTTCCATTTGAAGGCATAGCATTTTCTGGTCGACTCTACGGGACGCCTCAACTACATTGAGGACCTCGTCGGAAAGACCCAAAGCCTGGAACTCTAGCAGCTCAGGAACCAGGCCGTCAGGTGCAGGAATTGAAGGTCCGGATGGAACACCTTCCCTGATTGACTGAGAGCAGGTCCGGGCGCTGGAAGCTGCCGCAGTCCTGGAGCTGAGACTGAGGAGATCTGGGTACCAGAACTGGCGAGGCCAGTCTGGGGCTATCAGAATCACCTGCGCCTTGTCCCTCCTCGCCTTGAGAAGCACCTTGTGGATCAAGGAAATGGGGAAAGGCGTAAAAGAGGCCTGGGTCCATTGCTCGAGAAGGCATCCCTGCAGCGAGCCCTGCTGAGGGGGCGGGCATGGAACAGACTCAGCCGGCCTCCGTGGAGGCAAACAGGTCCACCTGAGGTGTGCCCCAAAGGGAGAACAGATGCTGTACTACCTCCGGTAGGAGAGACCACTCGGGATGCAGCCCCTATCCGGCTCAGGGCATCGGCCAGGTGTTGGAGGCCCTGCCACGTGAATGGCTAGGAGATCCGCCTCCAGGCTGCGCAGACAGTGACCAAATGCTGAGAGCTCCTGCATAGAAGCATGGAGCGCGGCCCGCCCCGGCGGTTTAGATAGTACATGGTCGTGGTATTGTCCGCCTGGACTCGGACCACTTGACCCCGGAGGAACGGAGCAAAGGCGGTGAGAGCTAAGCGGACCGCCGAGCTCCAGCAGGTTGATGTGGCATCGACTCCGCTGGGGACCAGAGGCCATGAGCCCGTGTTCCCCAGATGGGCACCCCAACCCATCAGAGAGGCATCGGTCGACAGAGAGACCCGCCGGCTCGGGCGGACGAACGGGATGCCCTCCTGCAATTGATCTGGAACGGTCCACCACTGGAGAGCATTCCACATCCCCTGTGTCACCGACACAAGCTGGTCCAAGGGATCGCAGCGTTGTGACCACTGGCTGGCCAGTCCCCACTGAAGGGGACGCATGTTCCAGCGGGCCCAACGGACCACGCTGGTACAGGCCGCCATGAGACCCAGGAGGCGAGGAAGTCCCGGCAGGGCGCAATTGCCCAACCAGAAATGATCGGGCAAAGGAGGAAAGAACCCGGCCCTGTCCGCGGAGCCGCGGCCTGGCTCGAGAGAGTCGAGCTGCGCCCGATGAATAAAATCACCTGCTTCGCTCGAGTTCCGACTTGGCCTGTTGACAAGGAGGCCCAGTTGAGAGCAGACCTGGAGGGCCAGATCTCTGGACCACTCCGCCTCTTCCTGGAGGGAGCTGCTATCAGCCAGTCGCCCAGGTAAGGGTACACTGACCCTCGGCCATGAGGAATGCTGTCACCACTGCCATGCATTTGGTGAAGACCCTGGGAGCTGGAGACAAGTCGAAGGGCATGGCTTGGAACTCGAGAGAGATCCTTCCGCTCGAGGCGAAGGAATCTCTGGTGAGACGGACGGATAGGGACGTGAAAACGCGGTCCTGCAAGTCCAGAGAGCAGAACCACACGCCAGTGCTCCAAGGATGGTATTATCTGAGCCAGAGTGACCATCCTGAAGGTTCGAGACCTAGAACTTGTTTAGGTCGGTAGGTCGAGAATGGGGCGCCAGCCCCCGTCCGCTTCGAACCAGGAAGTACCTGGACACAAACCCTGGGTCTGAAGGAGGGTCCACCACTCTCTCTTACCACCTCCTTCTGGAGGAGGAGTGATGTCGGCTCGACGAGCCGCCAGTGAGGCTGGGGATCCGAAGCTCCCCAGGCGGCCTCTGAAGGGTGGTGCCTGCTTCAATTCCAGAGGCAGGGCCTCTTCCCACCACCTCAAGACCCACCTGTCCGGTGTAACAGCGGACCAGGCGGAACGGAAGTGCTGGGCGTCCCACGGAGGACCCAGGGGTAAGGTGACGGGATGGGTGGCACACCTCAGCCCGGCCACTGGGCAGGCTTGGAGGAGGGACCGCCGAGGGACCTCCTGGCCTCTTTCTCCTCCTGCCTCCTGTTAGAGGAAGCCGGCGGTTGGGTTTGGGATGCCAAGGCCGAGCCTGCTGGCCCTGACGTTGGGTCAGGGCCTGGCCATGGTAGAAGGACTAAAGGGCTTAGGCTGTGGTTTGCGGCCTTGTCCTTCTGAGCGGAAGAGACCGAGTCCAAGGTGGCATTGACTTCTGATCCTCTGCAGGTGACCTTCCACCCCAGGGTCAAGAGGTCAGTCCCAAAAGGGAAACATCCGCCAACTTGTGCTGGGTATCCAGGCAAGGTGGATATCCTCAGCCAAGCCCGCCGACGATAGCCACTGCGGCCCTACAACATCTGGCACATGAGTCCCCTACATCCAAAGCAGTCTGAGCTGCTGTTTGGCCACTGCCTCTGCCCTTGTCCCGCACCTGCTTAACCGTAGTCTGCAGATCGGGCGGGAAGATGAGGGATGACCTCATCCAGGGAGCCCAACAGGGCATGAGAAAAATGTGCCATGAGGACGGGCCGAACTGGCCTGACGAAGGCCGAGAGAGGACGCGGCAGACTTTTCGCCCGACATAGTCCACTTTCTTGGACTCCTTGTCAGGAGGTTTGTCCACATCCTCGCAGTTGCCGGGCGCCGAAACGCTGTCGTAACCAACCCTCAGCAGAGGGGTGTTCAAAACCGGACAAGGAACCGGTAGACCGGATACTTCCTGGCCATCCTGGCCAGGGCGCTAGGGCAGGAAGCAGGCGCTGCCAAAGTTCCAGTGCTGGACCCACTCATGGCCTCGCCACCGGAAAGGCCTCCGTCGGAGAACCTCGGTCCAGAATCTCCGAGGGGATACCTGGCCTGCTTTGGAAGCTGGTTCGAGCTCCATCCCGGTAGACCGAGATGAGCGAGCAGTCCTAGGAGGACGACGGCTATCGTCCATTGGCTGACCTCCTGAAGACTCCAAGTCCAGTCGCTTGGAGAAGAAGGAGGAATCATCTTCGGACTCGGAAGAGTCCTCAAGAGCTCTCTGGCCTGAGCCACCCTTCACCCGCCGAGGTCGGTCGGAGTGAGGGTAACTGACAGCTGATGGGGTAAACCCTTAGCCGACCGAGAATCCTTGGTCGGAGCCCCAATTGGTGGCTGTGGAGGCGGAGGTTCCACCGCAATCGGTGGAGCAGCTGGTTTTGGCCGAACAACCGGCCTGGGTATAGGCTCCTCGGGCAAGTCGAGGGGTTGTGTCGGCCGTTCCGGTGACAGCCACTTAATGGCGGGGAAGCGCCGAGTCGGGCTTATTCCCGGCCAGGAGGAGTTGTTGCAACATAAGGTCTCGATCACCGACGAATTTACGCGAAGCCTCCCTCATCCGAGGAGGAGGAGAGGACGAGGGCGACGCCGCCATCACGCGGGACGAGCCGAGACCGCTATGACGGTGGGAACGCTTGGACCGCCAAGAGGTCCGAGACCGAGAGTCCCGGAATTTCCGGGTCGGTGCAGGAGGTGTCGGCCGAACCGACACTCCCTTCGCTCGGAAGGTCCATCCGAGGGCTCGGAACCGGAGGCACAGGCGAGCCCACGGATCCTCAACTCCTCCGGGGAACCGGGAGAGGGGAATCTCGGCTGCTAAAGGCGATAGTCATTCAATGGGTCGAGAAAAATCTCGACTTCATCAGTGGAGTCTCGGTCAACTGACCTGACGGGGACACCGTGAGGCCAGTGGCCGGGCCGAGCGTGGACCTGCCGACGGTCGACGGCCCGGGAGAGGGACCTTTCCCGCCTCCAAGAGCGCCGACGGAGGGACTTACCCTTGTCCCTCTTTTGGACCGAGAAAAGGTCCAGCAGACGAGGCCCTCTCCTTTAGTGGAGAGGGACAGACAAAGCTCTTAAAGGAAGCCGTGTAGGAAGAACCCAGAGAGCGGGATAAATGCCGGCCGAGGAAGATACGCCCGCGCCGCCTCCTCTTCGAGGGCTTACCATCCGCTCGAGCTGATCCGTCGGCTCCCGGGCCGGGCCGCTGACACCGCCAACCGGGCCTCTTCTGGACTTCACCGAGGAAACGCCTCTGGACGGCCCAGTTGCAATCGGGCAGCACGGCTTCGAGGACGAGGTCGAGAAAGATGAGCACAGGTCGCAAGCCTGCGGGTCGTGCTCAAGGCCTAAGCAGTAGACACACGTGGAGTGTGGATCCGTCCGAGACATCTTCTGCTCGCATGGGCATCTCCAAACTGGAGTCGATTTATCCATCGCAGTCGAGGATCAAGACTGAAGTCTTTTGCAAAATATTATTTTAAATCCAAACGGAGAAATAGGAACCAGTCACAACGCAGAGCGTTATGAGGAACCTGAGCTTCCAGCGGTAAGGAAGATCTGGCGTCATGGGGCGGAGCAGAGTTATACCACCCGGGTGGGTGGGAGGAGCAAGCTTGAAGACCTTCCGGCAAGATTTAAAGCGGCAAGGATACTGCCAATGAGTGTGGATGAACAACATATCCATGTCCCTAGAACTAATCTTTTTACGTCTTCTGCTTCCTCTTAGTGCTGACTTACCTGCATTTAACTATGCAGTTCCGGAACTTTGTGGCCGGATTATTCTCGCACATGTACAATGGCTTTTGAGCGTCCTCCCTTCCCTCTATTTTCCTCTCCCTCCATCTCTTCTTCTCTACTTTGCCCTGATTTATCGCATACATGTATAATGGTTTTTGTGTCTGTTCTAACTGCTTGTAATATTAGTATCTAGTACATTATGGCCTGACTGATCTTTCACATGTACCTTTCAGTTTTTGTCCATCCACGCCTGTAACCTGTTTGATGTCCAGGATCACCTTGAAAATGAGCTTCCTCAATGGTGCCTATGCTTGGTTAAATAAAGTTTGATTGATTGATATATGCAAGAGAGAAAAATGGACGAGAGAAAACCGAGATACAATGAGAGGCAAAGACTTGCGAGATTGACGGGGAGATCAAATCCAAAGTCTCACAGGAAAATTTGGTTGCGCAACTATACAGAGAAGAAACAGAAAAGGAAAAAATATAGATCCTTGTATTTAAACACTTTCTCCATAACAAATGGAACAGGGTCCTATTCTACCCTGTCACATATACCCCCCTCCTTAAGAGGGAAAGTACAATTACGTAAGAACTTACCATAACTGTAGATCTTTGAAAACAGCACTTGCAGCAGGTTACACCATTAGGACTGAAGCCGGCAGGCGCCAGGACCCCACGGAAATTTTCTAGCTAGCAGTATTCAGCGGGGACCGCCTCTGATGTCGGTCCTGCCACCGACGTCAGGCATAGTACATAAGAAGGCAGTCCCCCAGAATCCCCAGTTCTCCCGCCGGAGACTCCCGGCCGCTGGATGACATTAGAAGAGGAGACTGAGGATCCGCCATCAAATGGCAATCAGAGAGAGGCTCTAAACGCCTTGTCCTAGGAGAAGAATGTTGGAACCAGAATCTACCTCCAGCAGGGATGGTGGGAGGGAAAGTACCTGCTGCAAGAGCTGTTCTCGAAGATCTACTGTTACAGTAAGTTCTTGCGTAACTGTACTATCTTACTTCGAGAAACAGCTCTTGCAGCAGGTTGCACCATTAGGACCGATTCCCAAGCAATTCTGGAAATCACACACCATCGGGAGGAGGAAAGGTACAAAACCTCAAATTACATCGAGCCTAGGACAGAAGTCCCAGAAGGACTGCTAGACCAAAACCTTCTCTTCGCCTTGATGCGATATCCAGGCTGTAATGCCTGACGAAAGTGTGTACGGAGCTCCAAGTAGCTGCAGCACAAATAGCTGAGGTGGATGCGTTCTTTAAAGCTGCAAAAGAGGTAGCCACCTCTCTGGTGGAATGACCCTTAACCGTGCCCTGTAGGGGTTTGTTACGCTTCTGGTAACAGAAAGTAATACACTGGATGAGCCACCTGGACAGCGACTATTTTGAAAGAGGAGCTCCCCTCATCCTGTGGGCAAAAGAAACAAAAAGCTGGTCCAATTTTCAGTGGTTTTTGGTTCTGGTCAGGTAGTACCTGAGACACCTATGCACATCTAGAGTGTGCAGAAGAGCTTCTCCTCAATTAGAGTACTTAGGGAAATACACTGGTAAATCGATATCCTGATTAAGGGTGAGTGCTGAGACCACCTTAGGCAGAAATTTAGGATTAGTCCTTAGGGATACCCTGTCTTGGTAGAAAACCAAATAAGGTTCTTTGCACATAAATGCACGTAGTTCAGAAACTCTTCTGGCCGAGGTAACGGCAACTAAAAGCAGTGTCTTCCAAGAGAGAAGACGTAGCTCGCAATCCGCGGCTGGTTCAAAGGGTGGCAGCGTGGGCTGCTCAAGGACAAAGGGTAGATCCCATGGTGGAATCGGATCCTTAATCGGGGGCCTAAGGTGGAGGACACCCCTCAGGAAGGCACGTACTGTGTCCAATTGAGCTATAGTGCGTCGGCCCATAGGGATGTGATAGGCTGAAATGGCACAGAGATGTACCTTAATCGAGTGAAGCCAAGCCTGACTGGAAAAGGGACAGCAGGTAGTCCAATACCAACTTCTCTGGACGGTCCATAAGCAAAACCTGCGCCACTTCATGGTGTAGGTCGCGTGGGTAGCCGGCTTCCTGGCAGCAGTGAGAATGTCTGCCACCTCTTGCGAGACCCCATGTCGCATCATGGCTATGTCTCTAGGAGCCAAGCATGTAGGTTCAGGGAAAGTCGGTCCGGATGGACCAAGGAACCCACCTCCTCAGACAACAAATGGGAGCTGATTGGCAATGGCACTGGAGGCTCCTGGGATAGCTGATGCAAGAGAGGGAACCAGATCTGTCTGGGCCAAAAGGGCACGATCAGTATAAGTGTCGCTTGCTCTCCGGGAAGTTTTAGAAGAACCCTCTGGATCAACGGGAAAGGCATAGAGGAATCTGCCCGCCTAGGAGAGGGACAACCCGTCTTGCCAGAAAACACCAGGCCCTGGATCTAGCAAGCAAAAATTGGGAAGTTTTGCATTGGATGGGGACGCGAAAAGGTCTAGTTCTGGAGTGCACCATCTGCGAAATAGATCCTCTGCTACCTCCTGAAGTAGTTCCCATTTGTGGACTCTGGCCTGAGAGCGGCTCAGGCCATCTGCGATGACGTTGTCCACTCCCGGAACATGAACGGCAATGAGGTTTGCGCCATGTTGCAAGACCCAATCCCATACTCTCATGGCCTCCCTGCAAAGCAGGTAGGAATGGGTGCCTCCTCGTTTGTTGAGGCACTACATCACCGCGGAATTGCCTGTTTGTAACAGAAGTGTACCCGATGGAATCTCCAACTGGAAGGCCTGCAGGGCGTAAAGAACTGCCCTTATTTCCAAGATATTTATGTGGAGATGAGACTCTTGGTCTGTCCACAGGCCCGGAGACCGGACACCATCGAGGTGTGCTCTCCAATCGAGGTTTGAGGTGTCTGTGGAGAGTGTCACAGTCGGGGACGGCACTATGAAGGGGACTCCCGCCAAGAGATTCCTCGAATCTAGCCACCGTTGCCAATCTCGGATTACGGCCTTCGTGATCCGGACTGGATGCTGTAGATGGTCTTGCTTTTGGTCCCATTGTACCCTTAACATCCACTGGGTTACCCGCATTTGGAGACGAGCTAGTGGGACTGTTGCAATGGTCGCAGCCATATGAGCGAGCAGGCAAGGACCAGTCTGGCAGGAGCAGTCGTCTTCTTCGCCGAAAGGTCCCCGATGAGGGATCTGATGTGTTTCGCTCTGTCCGGGGCTTTCCTTGGACAGTGTTCAGAACCGCACCTATGAATTGGTAGATTCTGGGACGGAACCAGGCGTGACTTCTCGTGATTGATGATAATGCCCAAAGTCTCGAACAAAGACTGAGTGCAGTGAATGGCAGACATCAGTGCCTCCCGGGAGGGCGCCATGAGAAGCCAACCGTCCAGGTAGGGGAACACGTAGTGGCCTTGTCACCTCAGAGGTGCGGCTATGACCGCCATGCACTTTGTAAACAGCCGAGGTGCAGATGACAGCCCGAAGGGGAGAGCTCGGAACTGACAGTGGCGACCCTGAAACTCGAAGTGCAGAAAGTTCCTGTGCGCCTGAGCAATGGGAATGTGCAGGTAGGCATCCTGCATGTCTAGGGACGCTAGAAAAGTGTCCTGCTTTAGCATGGGAATTAGACCTGGGAGGGTCACCATGCAGAAGCGTTTGTACTGGACCAAGTCACTGAGGCTGCTGAGGTCCAGTATCAGACGGAGGTCCCCTGTCTTCTTTGGAACCAGAAAGAAGTGAGAATAATATCCTAGTCCCCTCTGGTTCCTTGGTATGTGCTCTATGGCTTCTTTTCCCAGAAGCACGAGCACCTCCTGCTGTATGAGCAGGGCACGCTGACCCGAGTAACGGGAGAGCAGGGGAGGTCTTGCAGGTGGGTGGTCTAGAAATTCTATGAAATGGCCTTTCTTGACCAACTGAAGAACCCACCTGTTGGTGGTGACTGACTGCCACCCTAAAAAGTAGTGAGCGATCCGACCCCCAACCTTTCTTACCCGTTGATCCAAAGGAGGGGCGGGGGCCGGGAGGGAGTCATGCTGTGGCACCTGGTCCCGTGGGCTGGGCCAGTTTTGTGTAACGTTGGCCTCTGCCTGGGGACAACTTGGCCTGGGCCTTACGCTGAAAAGTGCCCCTCCGCTGCTGACCGGAACGTGGCTGCTGCCTTTGTTGCCAGCTGCAAAAGCGGCTCTGGTTCTTACGAAAGGAACGAGGCCTGGATCTGTACATGGCCTGCACAGCTCGGACTGCTTTCCCTGCATCCTGGAGTTTGGTGATGACCTTCTCCGAGGATTCACCAGAAAGTACGTCGCCATTGTATGGGACGTCTAGAATACTCTTCTGTACATACAGTGTAAAGCCGGAGATACGGAGCCAAGAGTGTCGCTGGAGATAAATGCCTGAAGCTGTAGCTCTGGCCGAAGAGTCCACAGAATCGTATGCAGCTCTAAACACTTGGGTCCCCACATCTGACCCTGTGTGGAGCAGGATAAGGAGCTCCGCTTTCTGGTCACCATCAGGAAGCTTGTCGACCAGGTCTTGGCCCTGTTCCCACAGGGCGTTCTGAAACTGTACCATGTGGGTAAGGTAGTTCAGAGACCTGATGGCGCATGTAGCAGCCACATCCGTGCACCTCCCCAGGGCATCCAATTGCTTGGATTTCTGGTCCGGTGGCTGAGTGCTCATATGTTGGGGTCTTTGAGACCAGTCAAGTGAGGCCGTGATGACCAGGGAGTCTGCCAGAGGTTGCTTCACCAAGTACTGGTCCTCTCTCAGAGCCCTGTACAGGCCGTCAGCCTTCTTCGGCACTGCAGAAGTGGAGTGTAGACGCTTCCACGCAGCCTTGGTGACGTCCGCAAAGGTGTCTACCAAGGGTAGGACTACCACAGGCTTTGGGTCTTTCTGCAGGAGATAGCGGGCAAGGCATTTTCGTTCGGGGTCAAGGTCTTCACCTTCCCACCCAATGTTATCCTGGATGTGCCTCATGATCTCAGCAAAAGAGGGATCATCCGGTGGAGACCTGGGGAGGTCATGTGGGTCAGGAGAGGAGATGCTGAGTGGAAAAGGAGATCTGGAGTAGTCCGAGGTGTCCGATCTGGAATCCTCCCCCGGAGTATACAGACGCCGTCTGGGTCGTTTAGGGCTGGGAGACCCTGATGGAGATCTGGAGGAAGGCCTTCTCCTGTCTTTAAATCTGCCCCTAGGAGGTGGAGTCTGTTCCTTGGGGGTTGGAGTTCGTCCTGCTAGCCCCTTAGGTGGAGGAGGGGGGCGCAGGAGGTGAAGGAGGAGGAGAAGGAGTAGGAGTAGGAAGAGGAGGAAGTTTAACAGGGACCACATCCTTGCGGATGGTGTCCCACCAAATAGTAAAGAGTTCCTTTGCTTCTTCGATATTCATACCCGACAACAGGCCTGGCGCCGATGGTCTGTCGCTGGGGTCGGGCGTCGGATCCCCGGGTGTCTCCGGGTTCGGGGAAGGTTCTCGTGGGAGCCTGGCATCCTCGGTGTCGCCCTCCTGGTCTTCGGGCAGTGGGGTGTCCTCCTCAGTCGATTCCCAGTGACCGGCATCTGCTGGTGGCAGAGGTGGTCTTCCGCTCAGAGATGCCGACGCAGTGTCTCCTGGCCCGCGCCGCCCGAGATCCGCGACGCCCGGGTGACTGGTGTCTGGCTGGGTGTTGTCGGCTCCTGTGAGCGCCTGGCTGATTTCAAATGTTTAGCCGACGTTGGGTCCAACGCCCTTTTTAGGGACGTCAGCTCCTTGGTCTTTCTGGGTGCTGGATCAAGACCTCTGGGCGGTTGGGAGACCAACCTGGAGTTAGTGTCCCAATGTTGGGTGGAAGAAGAGGACTTATGTCGCTCAGAAGACTTTGAAGAGGTCTTGGATGGGGTGACAGAAGCCGAGGGCCTCCAGTCTTGACGTCTGAGCGAAGAAGAGCCGCCTGAAGTCCGGACCTTAACCGGGGCGGGGGCTGTGACCGAGCCCTGGAGCCTGAGCTGCAGGATTCTGAGGCCTGAGTCGGGGACCTGGACTTCACCTTTTCCTGGTGCTTGTCCCAGTGTTTATGGGCCTTAGTAGAAGATTCTCCCCTGGAGGCAGGTTCTTGGTCCATCCTTTTTAATTTCTCTTCAAGCAGATACGCCTGTAGTGCCTTCTGACGGCGGATCCTGGTGCGGCTATTGAACCCTTGGCAAAAGGTGCAGGCCTTGGTATCGTGGTCCAGGCCTAAGCAACGCACGCAGGAAGAGTGAGGATCCTTGAAATGGATCTGTTTTCCGTGGGCACACTTAGAAAGGTGACCCTCAAGCGATGGAGTTAGAGAGGACATCAGCTGTGCAAAAAACTACACAGAAAGTTCTGTAGTCGTCGTACACTAGATAGAGGCAGATGCTGGCGAGTCGATGGCGGGAAAAGAACTGGGGATTCTGGGGGACCGCCTCCTTATGTACTATGCCTGACGTCGGGGCCGGGACCGACGTCGGAGGCAGTCCCCGCTGAATACTGCTAGCTAGAAAAATTTCCGTGGGGTCCTGGCGCCTGCCGGGGTCAGTCCTAATGGTGTAACCTGCTGCAAGAGCTGTTTCTCGAAGTAAGATCCTATTTTATTAGACAGGTTTCCAAAACTTTCTATTCTCTAACAACATTTGCTGCTTTCAGACATAAAGCACATGTGCATTTAGTTTTTTTTTTTCTTTTTAACAGTACAGCAAGCAGTATAGTTCAAACTCATACATTTGTTTTTTCAACCTTCAGAACTCTCAATTCCTGATCCATATCTTGACAGAAAATCAGCACTGTTATTCTCTTTACCAGATTTGTGTAGCACAGTGACTTTAAATGGCTGCAGTGCCAGGTACCACCTTATGATTCTGGAATTTTTGTCTTCAATCAGGTTAAGCCAACAGAAAGGATTGTGATCGGTTAAAAGCACAAAACCAGTTCCTAATAAATAAAACGTAAGGGACTCCATGGCCCACTTTGCTGCTAAACACTCCTTTTCGATGGTGGAGTATCTTTTCTCTCTGTCATGTAACTTCCTACTTATGTACAGAACAGGATGTTCTGTTCCATCTACATTTTGACTTAGGACAGCACCTAGGCCTATCTCAGATGCATCTGTTTATAACAGAAATGGTTTCTCAAAGTCTGGGCTTCTTAAAACAGGTGCTGAACATAATGCAGCCCTTACATGGCTTGAAAAGCTTCATCACACTCTGGGGTCCATTTCACATTATTTGGGTACCGTTTCTTTGCGAGTTCAGTGAGGGGAGTAGCAAACTCTCCAAAGTTGGGAACAAATCTCCAATAATAACCAGCCAGCCCTAAAAATGACCTAACATTTTTCTTTGTTTTAGGAACAGTGCTGTTGGCTACAGCTTCTATTTAAGAAAGCTCCGGCTTAACTTCTCCATTTCCCCAACACATGGCCCAACTATCCAATTTCCTGTATGCCCAATGCACTTTTGGTAGGATTAGTAGTGAGACGCGCATTTTTGATAGTTTGGAGAACAACTCGCAGGTGTTCCAGGTGACTTTTCCAGTCTGGACTGTATACCACGACATCATCCAAGTACACAGCACAATAACCAGTGTGAGAGGACAAAATGACATCCATGTACCACTGGAATGTAGCTGGTGCACCACGTAAACCAACTGGCATGGTGATGAACTGACAGAATCCTATGGGGGTGGCAAATGCAGTTTTATCTCTGGATTCTTTAGCTAAAGGTATTTGCCAGTAACCCTTGGTGAGATCGAGGGTACCGATATACCTTGCACTACCCAGTCTGTCCACCAAATCATCTATTCTGGGCATAGGATAACTGTCAAATTCTGACACTTGATTAAGTTTCCTAAAATTAAGGCAGATTCTAACACCCCCTTCTTTTTTGTTTACAGTTACCATGGCAGATGACCAAGCACTCCTAGACTCCTCTATGATACCAAATTCTTTCATTTTTTATATTTCCTTAACCACATCAGCTCTTAAGCGCTCTGGCAACCTGTATGTCTTTTGCCTAATAGGACCAGAATTCCCTGTCACTATTACATGCTCGACCCCTTTTGCTCAGCCTGGTACTGTGGTAAAAGTACTGTAAAATGTCTTTAGCACATTACGAATGGCCGCAGTTTGTTCTGAGGGTAAGGAAACATTCACCTTTACAGCATCAGCATTTATAGTCTGTTCCAGTATATCATAAGGTATATCAATATCTTCCTTATCGGCTTCTGGTAAAACTAGCAAGGCATTTTTTGGCATTTTTTCAACCCATTTCTTGAGCAAGTTAGCATGGTATATCTTACTAGGATTTTTCCTGTTAGGGATCTCAATCTCACAGTTAACAGTGCCAGTAAGTATAATAACCTTATATGGCCCTTGCCACTTCATTAACAGTTTATTTTCTGTTGTGGGAAACAACAGAAATACCATTTCACCCGGCTCGAAAACTTTTTCTTTTACCCCACTGTCATAATATACCTTCTGCTGATTTTCGGTCTCTTCCTAATTACTATGGGCAATTTTAACACATTTTGCCAGCTTCTTTCTTAGGGCACACATATAAGATGTTATAGATTGTTTCTGAGTGGGGTTATCTTCCCATGTTTCTTTTATCACATCCAGTGGCCCTCTTGGCTGCCTACCATACAACATTTCAAATAGTGAAACCCCTGTTGATGCCTGTGGCACTTCTCTATAAGCAGAAAGTAGGTATGGCAAGTATTGGTCCCAGTCTTTCCCTTCCCCTTTTACAAATCTTTTTAACATGCACTTTAGGGTTTGGTTAAAACACTCAACAAAACCATCTGTCTGAGGGTGATAGGGGGAGGTTCTTATGGCAGTGATTCCTAGGATTCTGTACAGCTCCTTAAGTAATGCAGCACCAAAATTACTACCCTGATCAGTAATAATTTCTTTAGGTATGCCCACTCTGCTAAACATTTTGGCAAGCTCTGCTGCCACTTTTGGAGCTGTAACAGTACACATTGGAACTGCTTCTGGGTATCAAGTAGCACAGTCGCATACTATCAGGATAAATCTATTATCCTTTTTACTTATGTCTAAAGGACCAACCACATCCATTGCAATTCTCTCAAAAGGCACATCTATTAAAGGTAGGGGCACCTCGTCTTTTCTAGTGACTGGGGCTACTTTCTGACACTCAGCACAGGAATTACAGTAGGTAGCAACATCTTCATAAATTCCAGGCCAATAAAATCTACACAGCAATCTGGCAAGGGTACGATCCCTTCCTGAGTGACCAGCCATAGGATTATCATGTGCTATCTGTAACAATTCTGTTCTATACTTCTGTGTATACCAATTGTTCTGTCTGTTCCTGTGTCTGAGGTTTAATCCAAACTCTGTACAGTAACCCATTACATTTTTTAAACACTGGTCCACCCTGTTTTGGTTTCACCCCCAGCTGCTTGAAATAACCCCGGAGAGAAACGTTGTTAGCTTGCTCTGAAAGAAAATCACAACCAGTTAATTTAATTTCAGCATTTTCATATTTTAACTCTTTATGTCCATCAGTCATTTGCTACCACAGTTTCTTCAGGCATCGTCTTTCTTTCTTGGATTTCCGGATCTTGGAGCTGTGCCCAAACAAGTCCGAATCAAAATCACAAAGGAAAAGTGTCCCCACCGTCTGAAATTTTCTTTGCCTGAGCCCTTGTCATCACAACTGCTGAAACATCAGGATTTACTCCTTCTTTGATCAACTCAGTAAATCCTGGGAAGTCATTTCCAATAATCACAGGTAAACTTAGGTACTGCCCCCACTTTCATTTGGTGCGACACACCCTTAACGGTCAGAGTCATTTGGGTGGTGGGACAGTATCGAGTGTCCCTGTGGATGCAGATGACATCAGTACTGGTTCCTTTGCATAGTGTTTTCCCTGCACTTTAACATGCACTAGGGTCTGTCTGCTTCCCGAATCAATGAGTCTCTTCACAGTCTTATACCCCACCTTCATATCTGTTAAGTACTCGCTCCAATTTGCCAAGGACATATCTGCCCCAGTGCCACTCTCCCTTATTATGCTAGTTTCTTGCAAAATGGCCTGGCTTATTACAGTTACAACAGATAATGTCTTTGTGCCCAGATTTGCTACCCCCAGCAGGGTTCCTATCAGGCTTGGAGTTTAAATGGGAAAAAGAGTGTCTTACCGGTGCTTGGATGTTACCTCGCTGCTGTTGCGTCTGTCTGGTCATTTGGCAGTCCTCGGCCAAAGAAATACAGGTTACTCACCTGTAACAGGAGTTCTAGGAATGGTATATGTTGTTCATCCACACTGTCTGTGCAGGTTCCTTGCCACTTTAAATCTTGCCGAAGGTCTTCAGCTGGCTCCTCCAACCCACCAGGTGGTAAAACTCTCGGCTCCGCCCCATGGACGCCAGATCTAGCCGCTGGAAGCCAGGTTGTGCGTCGAAGCCGGAGGGTGGAGTCATGTGTGGATGAACAACATATACCATTCCAAGAACTCCTGTTGGTGAGAGTAACCTGTATTTCTAGGACATGGACATGTTGTTCATAGACACTGTCTGGCAGACTCTAGCAATTCTCTGGGAGGAGGAGGCAAGGCACACACACCCCTGCTTAGGGAAATAAAGACTGGAGAACCGAGGCCCCAAGGCCAGCATCCGGCGTGACTCAAGGTCGATGTGGTAGTGGTGATGAAGAGTTGCGACTTCCAGGTAGCAGCCCTGCAGATTTCCTGGATAGGGACGTCCCTGGAAGCAGCCACCGATGCAGCGGTATGGCGGGTAGAATGAGCTCTTATCCCTCTGGGAGGCTCCATGCCCGCCAACCTATACCAGAGATCTATGCAGGAGCTGACCCACCTGCCTATCGTCCACTTGGCTGCAGGTCTGCCAGGTGCGGCTTCAGCGTAGGTGACAAACAGCTGGCGAACCTCACCCCGAACTTCAGCCGTCCGCTCCTTGTAATAAGCGAGCGCTCTTCTGGGGTCCAAAGTATGGAGCCTATATTCGGTCTCCGAGGAGTGATTGGGGTAGAACATTGGCAGAGCCAACATCTGGTTAAGGTGAAACTCCAACACCACCTTCGGAAGGAATTTCGGGTGGGGGCACAGGACAACCTTGTCCCTGTGGAAGCCAAGATAAGGAGACTCGATGGAAAGCGCCTGGAGCTCTCCCATCCTTCTGGCTGACGTGATAGCCACCAGGAAGGCGGTCTCCCACGACAGGTGAGAGATGTCACACCTGTGCATCGGTTCGAGGTAAGCTTGCCCATGGCTTAGCCAATACCAGCAGTAGATCCACGGAGGTGGAGGTTCTCGCACCGGAGGGGATATGTGATCAAGGCCTTTGAAAAAGCGCCAACCACCTTCTCCTGCGCCACCGACTGCTTCCCGGCCCGCGCCCGGTAAGCAGAGATGGCTGCTAGGTGCACCTTAAGGGTCGTCGACCGAAGCCCTTGCTGAGAAAGGGAACACAAGTGGTCCAGAATGCTTGCCAAGGAACAGGAGGAAGGGTCCAGGCCTTTGCCCTGACACCAGATGGAGAAACTCTTCCATTTGAAGGCATAGCATTTTCTGGTCGACTCCTTACAGGACGCCTCAACGACATTGAGGGCCTCGTAAAGACCCAAGGCCTGGAACTCTAGCCGCTCAGGAGGCCAGGTCGTCAGGTGCAGGGATTGAAGGTCCGGATGGAATACCTTCCCCTGATGACTGAGATCAGGTCCGGGTGGGCTGGAAGCCGCCTCGGGAGCCTGGAGCTGAGACTGAGGAGATCTGGATACCAGAACTGGCAGGGCCAGTCTGGGGCTACCAGAATCATCTGCGCCTTGTCCCTCCTCGCCTTGAGAAGCACCTTGCGGATCAAGGGAAATGGGGGAAAGGCATAGAAGAGGCCCGGGGTCCACAGCTACGCGACGGCATCCCCCTGCAGCGAGCCCTGCTGAGGGGGGTGGGCATGAAACAGTCTCAGCTTCGCATTCTCCCTGAAGGCAAACAGGTCCACCTGAGGCATGCCCCAGTGGGAGAACAGATCATGTACTACCTCCGGCAGGAGAGACCACTCGTGGGACGCAGCCCCTATCCGGCTTAGGGCATCGGCCAGGATGTTGGAGGCTCCTGCCACATGGATGGCAAGGAGATCTGCCTCCAGGCAGCGCACGAGTGACCAAATGCGGAGAGCTTCCCTGCACAGAGGCATGAGCGCATCCCGCCCTGGCGGTTTACGTAGTACATGGTCGTGGTATTGTCCATCTGGACCTGAACCACTTGACCCCGTAGAAACGGAGTGAAGGCAGTGAGGGCTAGACGAACTGCTCGAAGCTCCAGCAGGCTGATGTGGCATCAGGACTCCCGAGGGGACCAGAGGCTGTGCACTCTGTACTCCCCCAGATGGGCACCCCAACCCATCAGAGAGACATCGGTCGATAGAGAGACCGTCGGCTCGGGCGGAAAAATGGGATGCCCTCCAGCAGATGTGCTGGAACGGTCCACCACTGGAGAGCATTCCACATCCCCTGGGTCACTGTCACTAGCTGATCCAGCGGATCGAAGTGCTGTGACCATTGGCTGGCCAGCCCCCATTGAAGGGGATGCATGTACCAACAGGCCCAATGGAACACGCTGGTGCAGGCCGCCATGAGGCCCAGGAGGTGCAGGAAGTCCCGGGCAGGGTGCAATTGCCCAACCTGAAATGATTGGGCAAAGGAGGAAAGAACCTCTGCCCTGTCCGCTGTGAGCCGTGCTCTGGTTCGTAGAGAGTCGAACTCTGCCCCGATGAACTGGATCACCTGCTTTGGCACGAGTTCCGACTTGGCCTCGTTGAGGAGGAGGCCAACCTGAGAGCAAACCTAGAGGGCCAGATCTCTGGACTGCTCCACCTCCGTTCTGGAGGGGGCTGCAATCAGTCAGTCGTCCAGGTAGGGGTACACCTGGACCCTTCGGCGCCGCAAGAATGCTGTCACCACTGCCATGCATTTGGTGAAGACCCTGGGATCTAGGGAAAGGCCGAAGGGCATGGCCCGGAACTCGTAAAGTGATCCCTCTGCCCTGAAGTGGAGGAATCTCTGGTGGGATGGACGGATTGGGACGTGAAAGAACGTGTCCTGGAGGTCCAGAGAACAGAACCACATGTCTCGTTCCAAGGATGGGATTATCTGAGCCAGAGTGACCATCCTGAAGGTCCGAGACCTTAGGAACCTGTTCGGGTCGTGCAGGTCGAGAATGGGGCGACAGCCCCCCGTCCGTTTTGGGACCAGGAAGTACCTGGACACAAACCCTGGGTCCGGAGGAGGATCTGCCACCTTCCTGATCACCTCTTTTTCAAGGAGCAGGGTGATATAGGCTCGTCGAGCCGACAAAGAGGCTGCGGACCCCATAGCCCCCCCCGAGGGGCGACGGTTCGGAAGGGCGGGGCCTGCTCGAACTCTAGGGGCAGGCCATTTCCTACCACCTCCAACACCCAATGGTCCAGGTGGAAAGGAAGTGGTGGAGCCGTCCCCCCACGGGGGGAGCCCAGGGGTGAGTGACGAGGCTGGGGGCGACACCCCTCAAACTGTCACTGGGCAGGCTTAGAGGAGGGACCAGTCGAGGGACCTCCTGGGCCTTTACCTCCCTGCTTCCTATTAGAGAAAGCCGCAGGCTTGGGTTTGGGGTGCCAAACGTAAGCCTGCTGGTCCTGGTGCTGTTGGGCAGGAAGTGCCGCAGGCTCAGAAGGACAAAAGGACTTATGTTGCTGTTGTCGACAGCCCTTGTCCTTCTGGGCGGAGGTGACCGAGTCCAGAGTGGCAATGGACTTTTCAATCCGCAGGAGGTGACCTTCCACTCCAGGGCCGAAGAGGTCGGTCCCCAGGAAGGAGACATCCGCCAGTTTATGCTGGGTATCCTCCGTGAAGGTAGATATCCTCAGCCATGCTCTGTGGCGCATGGCCACTGCGGCCGCAACTGATCTGGCACAGGAGTCTCCAATGTCCAGAGCCGTTTGGAGCTGCTGTTTTGCCACCGCCCTTCCCTGGTCCCGTACCTGCCGGACCGTGGTCTGCAAGTCGGCCGGGAGATGAGGGATCATCTCATCCAGGGAGCCCATGAGGGCGTGGGAGAAGTGTGCCATCAGCACGGCCGAGCTGGCCTGGCGGAGGCCAAGGGAGGACGCAGCGTACACCTTGCGCCCGGCATAGTCCAGCTTTTTGGACTCCTTGTCGGGGGGGCTTATCCACATCCCTAGCGTTCCCGGAACGCCGGAAAACTCAGTCTGTGACCAACCCCTCAGCGGAGGGGTGTTCCGAAAAACTGGGCAAAGAGCCGGTAGGGACTGCATACTTCCTGGCCATCCTGGCCGAAGGCGCAGGACAGGAAGCAGGCCACTGCCAGAGGTTCAAGGCTGGGCCAACAATGGCTTCAGCCACCGGAAAGGCCTCCGTGGGTGAATCCCCTCGGTCCAGTATCTCCGTCAGGGGATACTTGGCCCACTTGGATATGGGCTCGAGCTGCATCCCGGCGGACTCCAACATGAGCCGAAGCAGACCCATGAAGGACAATGGGCTTTTGTCCATCGACTGGCCCCCGGAGGACTCCAAGGAGTCCGTGAAGAGCTGCCTGGGGCCTGAGCCACCCTCCACCTGCCGAGGATGGTCGGGAGTGAGGGTGACCGACAACCTGTGGGGCAGGCCCTGACCCGACCGAGAGTCCTTGGTTGGCGACCCCGATTTCGGTTGTGGAGGCGGAGGTTCTACCACAATCGGTGAGGCAGCTGGTTTCAGCCGAACAACTGGCCCAGGCTTGGGCACCCCGACTACAGTGAGGGATTGTTTCTGCTGCTTGGGTGACAGCCACTTGATGGCCGAGGAAGGCGACGGCATCGGCTTGTTCCTGGACAGAAGTAACTGCTGCCACATCAGGTCCTCGTAGCGTTGGCGCAACTTGCGCCGAAGCCTCTCCTCTTCCGAGGAGGAAGGCGAGGGCAGCGGTGCGTCGCTTGCACGGTGCGAGACCCGATGTCGGCGGGATCGGCTGGACCGAGAGGATGTCCGAGACCGAGAACCTCGGTGTTTCCGAGGACGGGTCTGGGAAGGGGCAGGAGACACCCACTCTTCCCTCGGCTTGGAAGCCTTGACCGGGGACTATGGCACCGGAGGCGCGGTCAAGTCCTCGGTCTCCCCTGGAGGAACCGGTGAAGAAGGGTTGTCGGCTTCACCAGGCAACAACCCGTCCGACGGGTCGAGAAAAATCTCGACCACGTCGACGGGTGTCTCGGCCGGCTGACCTGACGGGGACACCATGGAGCCAGCGGCCTTAGCCGCAACCTCGACCGAAGTAGAGTGTCGACTGTCCGGGGAAGGGGACCTCTCCTGCTCCCACGAACGCCAACGGTGGGACTTACCTTTCCTGTCCTTCTTTTTGGACCGAGAGGAATGTCCCAACGGCCCCTCTCCCTTCGTGGAAAGGTACTGCCAAAGCTCCTTGAATGAAGCTAAATATGAGGTACCCAGAGAGAGCGGAATAAATGCCGCGATCGAGGAAGAGGATGATGCGGCCTGTGCCGCCTCCTCCTCGAGGGCGATCATCTGCTAGAGTTGCTCAACCAAGCCAGCTGCCGCAGTAACTGCCTAATGGGCCTCCTTGGACTTCACCATCAGGTAGCGCTCTAAGAACCCAAGCTGTAACCGGACAGCGGTCTTCAGGGCGTTAACCGAAACAAGCGGCATAACTCACAGGCCTGCAGGTCATGGTCTAGGCCGAGGCAGTAGCCTGCGTGGAGTGCAGATCCGTCCTGGACATTTTCTGCCTACGAGGGCACACTTGAAAACGAGTCGATTTGTCCATCGCGGCCGTGAGGGAGTAACTTGACCGAAGTCTTAAAAATTTCAGAATAAGTTTCGGGCGAACTGAAGAATTAGGATCCAGTCTACACGCAGAGCGTTAAGGAGGGAACCTGAGCTTCCAAGCGGTAAGGAAGATCTGGCGTCATGGGGCGGAGCCGAGAGTTTTACCACCCGGGTGGGTTGGAGGAGCCAGCTTGAAGACCGTCCAGCAAGATTTAAACTGGCAAGAAACCTGCCAGACAGTGTGGATGAACAACATATCCATGTCCCTAGAAACAGCCTTTTCCCCACTGTCTGGTCGGTATTCCTTTACCCAGAGCTGCACATCTGTAAGCAAAATGTTGATGAATTACTCCATTGCAAATGTGTCAATCTGTGGTTTTGCTCTCTGGTTGGATCCATTTTATCAGGAGTACTCTGAGTCAGGTGAAGGCTTCTCAAGGATTGTCAATCGAGTTGTACCTCAGAGATCGAAATCTCTGCCTATATGTCTCTCCAGAGATATCGTACCTTTTCAGGATTTCACTTTTCACCAGGTCACAGTTTTCCGACTGTGCAGTGTCCATATTGGCGTAGGCAAGTTGGGCTTTCCCTGTTAGGTAGGTTAGTCTGATTGTCCATTGTTGCTTTGGCCATTGGCAGGCTGTGGCAACTCTTTCAAAAGTTGTCAGGTATGCCTCAATATCATCCGAAGGGCACAACTTTGTAAGTTTAATGGCTTTTAAATTGCTTGCATTCTGCTATTCACCTGGGTCTCTGACGGATACTCTGCCTTTGATAGCTTGCAAGGCATCCAGCCATCGCTGCTCCTGTCGCTGCATCTCTTCTCTCATCTGCTGCTTCTGTCGCTGCATCTCTTCTCTCCTCTACTGCTCTAGTCGCTGCATCTCTTCTCTCCCTCTGCACTTTTGAATGTTGAATCTCTTTTTCGCTCTGCTTCTCTGTCTCTTTTTGTTGTATAGCCCATTTGAAAAAGTCCATCATGCTTTCAGGTTCTGTCACTGCCTGTTCTTTTTCCATAACTTTGCTGGCTGTACAATCTCAGACTGGACTTCTGTCTCTACTAGTTCGGCTGTCTTTCTCCTAGTAACCACTCCTGGACTTGCTCCTACAGAATCCATACCCTTCTCTGTGCTTCCCTGGTACTAGGCCCAGTACCAACACACAAAACTCTTGTCTTAGGGTATGCACGACGTAAATCCCACTTAGGCTGACATCATCTGTCATCGAGGCACAGGTCAGAAAGCATAGGAAACACCAAGAGCAGTTGTAGAATTCACCAAAAATAATTTATTTACACTAGCAGTATCATAAAATAAGCTTGTTCTGTATAACTATTTATAAAGGCAAAATAAAATACAGATTTCTTTCAATCTCTGTATCCCTTTTTCTCCTAATCTCTTTCGCAGTTGCAGCTTAGCTCTTTTATAAGTCTTTTTTTTTTCCAATTATTTTTAACCAGGTGAGACACACTAGGCTGAAAGCTTGTTTGCAGGTGCAACCTGGGAGCACGAGGAAGTTAAGTGACTTGCTCAGGGTCACACAATATGCAAGTGGGGGCTGTGGGATTCAAACCCAGGTCTCCAGATTTGCAGCTCAGCGCCTTAAACCACTGTGCCATACTGCCTCCAAACCTTTTCAACCCCCATCCTTAGTAAGCATCCTGTTTTTGAAAATATCAGGCAGGGCTGCTAGAACACAGTATGCTTGAGCTAAGAGGTCCCTTTCTGCAAAACGCTCAAAGATTTGCACTAAATTAACCTACAGAGTTTACAACAGCTTTCTGCCATCATCTCAAAATGCAATTATATATATTTCAACAGTAACACTATATAGTTTCCAAATAAAACAGATCCCAATATCAGTTAAATTTCCATACAATTAATTTGCACATATTTTTATATTAGAAGATCTATATATGCAAGGGAGAAAAACAGATAAGAGAAAACTCAGTTACAGTGAGAGACAAAGAATTGCGAGATTGTCGGGGTGATCAAATCCGAAGTCTCACAGGAAAATTTGGCTGCGCAACCAGAGAGAGATGAAACAGGAAAGGAAAAAATACAGATCCTTGCATTTAAACACTTTCTCCATAACAAATGGGACAGGGTCCTATTCTACCCTGTCACAATGGAGATGGTAAATTATTGCTAATGTGAACCTGATCTCATTTTTTACATACATGTAATGAGTTGTTCTTTTAATTGTCTATGCATTTTTATGTATATAGTATTTGAATGTGTGTATTTGTGAATGGCTTTTTAAGCTCAACAATAAAAGATAATGATTATGACCTGCATTAAATTTGCTAAACTGCTAGGGTATGATCCATTCCAACCAGAATTTACTCCAGTTTGGAGATACCCAAACATTAAATCTGAAAGGAGGAACTAACACATGAAAACTGGGAAAAGAAAGGCATTTCTCTCCTAAAAGACTTAACAGACCAGGGTAGCGGAGTACTTTACTCCTTCAAAGTGGTGAAAGAAAAAATACTCAACATCATTTAACCTACAGCTGAGAAATAGATTGGAGTCCATCTTAGATCCCAAAATGTTCATTCCTGTTAACAACTCATGGGGTAATCTAATTAAGCTAGCAAATAGGAAGGGTGGTGCAAGAAGAATTTATAGGTTGTTCAGAGACTATGCTCCTGGTTTAACCTTAAATTTACGGAATGCATAGAAGAGATGCTTGATATGGTATAACACAAGGTCCTGGGACCTGATCTGAAGAAATGAATACAAGACAAGACAAGCAAGGACGTCCAAGGATGTCTCATTCAGTATAAAACTGTACATAATAGGGTACTACACACCCCCAAAAAAATCACTTAAATTTGGTTTGACTGAGAACAATAGATGCTGGAGATGCAAAAAACCCTAGGCTAATTTGTTGCATATGCCATGGGGTTGTCCTTAGATTACCAAATACTGGACTCTAATATGGAAAGTATGCATTCAGGTATTAAAATGAAGCATTCCCTTTGACTCTGGGATGTTTATTCTGGCGGATACATCTTCTTTGTTCTTCCTGAATAAATTTGAAAGGAAAAGGCTACTGCTAGCAGCTTCAGAATTAAAAAATGGAAAGAAACACTGTCTCCCAACCTAGAGGGCTGGATAAAATTCACGTTGAAAACTGCTTTAAATGACAGAATGAGCCATATCATCTACAGAACTCTTGATTTTTGAAATAAAAACATGGAAACCTTCTTTAATTGGCTAGAACAAAGTTAAGTAGAATGTGAACTAACTTAATAATTATTATAGTGGGCATGTGTGAAAAACTACTTCAATTTTATTTATTTCAATCTAGGATTACAATACCTTTGAGCCAAGGCTCTTTTACAAAGGTTCCACGTTAGCGTGTGCAACAGTCATCATTTTTAGTTACAAACATATAATCATTGACTTACAGACATGTGATAACCAGTACAAAGACTTGAGCTATGAGCAAGACAAGGGAAGGGAGTGGGTGGGGGAAGTGAGGTAGGAGATCAAAAGGAAGGAGATGCAGGGGTAAGGGGAGTACTAGAGGTGGTTGGGGGCAGGGGCAGGAGTGGAGTTAAGTGGGGGAGGTGGGAGGGCTGGAGACAGTGCAGCCAGGGGGCCTTGTCGAGGGAATATGACAGGTAAGGTGCTAGGGGTGCAATGACTGTAAGTGCTGGGTGCTGGGGCACGTGCAGCTGGAGTGGTGGAAATGTTAAGATGGGCAATCGCAGGATACAAGCAGTGAGAGGCGCAGCTTGGACTTGAAGAGGCCAAATGTTGGAGCAGTCGCTATGTGGCTGCCAAGAGAGTTGAGCCAGTTGGATGCCCGACAGGCGAATGATCTTTGTCCTTGGGTTCTGCGACATCGTGGGATATGCAGTAGATGGGAATTGGATCTCCTTGTAGTGACGTTCCTATGTCTAGGCTTAAGGAGGGCAAAGACACCAGGTGGGGCAAGCCCCATTATAATTTTCCTGGCCATGTTTTCATTTTCTTTTAAAAGAAAGAACAAACCAAAATCTTTGATATGTATGAGCATCTACAGTATGGAGACTTTTGCTCTTATGCTAGATTTAGCATACTGGGGTCTATTTACTAATTACGTGCGTAAATCCCCCACATCGCTCCGTACCTAGTCACAAGCCGGCATTCATGAATGCTGGCTGCAGTACCACGCCCCCACCATGCATCACGGATGAGGAACGATGTGGCGCAGGGGTGGAGTGCTTGCAGGCATCCAACTGGATGCCCATCCTGAGTTCCATAGTGGATCACTTGCGTGAATGGGCTGGGGACCCTGGGAAGGCACGTACCATCCTGTGAATAAGCAATGAGCGTTTGCCTGCACAGTCACCCCAACCCTCCAAGGGAGCCCTTCGTGCTGTGGCAGCTGTGTGTGGTGGGATCCCGCCAGTAAACTGCGGAGGACATGTAAATATTTATGGTAGGGTCCCCCTGGCATAACCCCAGACAGCACTCCACACCTTAGTGCACAGCGTGCTGTGCTGGACACAGTGCTGCGCGGCCGGCCAGGGGCTCCAGCACGCAGGGCTGAATGCCATGGGGGAGGGTGGCGCACAGACCACTGCATAGCAGTCGGGCGTAGGAATGCCTACATGCTGCCATTATGCAGTGTGTAGGCATTTGTGCATACAGCCCATAGTTTGTAATAATCTGTGATTAAAGAATGTAGGTTTTGATGTTCATTTTAATGTAATGTGTATTTTAAAAATTTGAATACAGATTATATTAAAAAAATGTTCTGCTTGAAAAAGGGAGGCTGAGAGGGGAAGGGTATCAACAAGACTAAACAAGAGACCCCTCCCCCCATTAAGCAGTTTCCCTCTCTGAGTCTTTCCTGCTGGCACCCCCAAGCCCCATCGCAGACCTTATTATCCAGCACTTACCGAGGACCACAGCGTGGTAGGTGGCCATCCGTGTCAGATGTGCGAGAGCCTGTGGGTTGCTGGCCTGCACAGCCCAGCCTTTTCCTCCAACGTCCATCTTCTCCCCTGAGGGACTGGTGTGCAATGAGGTGAACGCACATGTGTGTGCTGGCGGAAGATGTATCCCCCTGTCCCGAGGAAGGTAAGCAGTCCCTTGAATGCTTAATCCTTCTTCCCACAGCTAGCCCTCAATAGACTATGCTCATTCCCAAATGCAGGTCATTGACACAGCAAGCAGTAGTGCTACTGCTTTGCTATCAGGCTGTAAAGTCACAGACGTTCGACTTTATGTCCTCCAGCAGGATACGGGGAGATGCCCTGACTCTCAAAGATGGTAAATTCAGGGGTAACATGAATGAGGCCCAGGATGGTAAAACCTATGAAAGAGCTAACCAGCAGAGACAGTAAAAGGCCTTCGAGGCAGGCCTGGAAAAATGTCTGCCTATCGAGGGATTCATAGGACACTTTGGATAGTAGAGTGATCGCTATAAATTAAAACATGTTTTCAAAGCATATATATTTATCCACACTTATGAAGCCAGGGAGGGACACAGACCCAACCTTCAATTACTACATTGCCATGCAGAGAACAAAAAGGAATAAACAGATGCTCAAACATTTCATCAAGCCTCCTCCGATAAAATGCATAAACTGTGCTATACGAAACTATACTGATCAGCTAGTCAAAATAGAAGTTCTGACAGTTGAATTCAATTTGGAATTCTAGTTCTTTCCAGTATTAACATTCAAAATTTCTGTAATTTCTAAATAACCGGTTTAGTTCAAACCTGTTCAAATGCTTTTGGTAAAATTTTCAGCTTTAGTTTCTACTCAAAGCATTCTGATCAAACAATACAGAAGAATTAAAGGGTTGCAGCACACATTTCCATTAATTGCAGGTTTCTAAAACTAGATATGATGGGTAGAGAACTCAAACCCCGATTCCAACCAGCTGTAATTCACAGAAACACAGTAAATATACAGTGTTCTCACCACAAACTTTGATGGTCTTGAAGTCACAGAGTATCTCATCTGGACAATACAGCTGATCACCCCCAAGGCCAAGTGTCATGAATTGTTATACAGATAAATTACATAGGACGGACAACTGAACATAAAAGGCATGAAAACAGAAATACTCATAATATAATACCATCAGTTTCTTTAGACTGCACCTGCAGCAAGCAATGAACTTGTGTATGCAGACTGGGCTAAAACCCTATATGAGAAGACTAGAAAGAAAAGACTTTGCAAAACCTTCTCTAATTATACAGAATTATTATTCAATAATGATATTTCTTGCCTTGGTTAACAAGTGGTCGCTGTACTGCTGCTGGGTCACAAATCTTCGGCAGCACACCACACACGCATAGGAACTGTGAGATGCACCACGAAGTTGTATTGTCGGGTCACATGGAGAATGGTCAAACCTGGAAAGAAGGAATCAGTGTCAAGGCAAATCTGAGCTCAAAGTCGCCACACCATAACTACATATTAGAAGTTTTGTTTAGAAGCCCCCAGCCATTAAAAAAACAAAAGTTTCGTATCTGAAGTGTCCAATATCGGCCAATATGAAATTTTACTGGACATGATATATAAATCAGCAGTAATGTAGCAGTTTAAACACTGGGGGAATGGATTCTAATTTGAAGAACAACAATATTTACCGAACTCTTGGTTAGATATTCAGACAAGAATTCTTTAGAACCTTCCAATGAAAACTAGCTGTCAGACAACATGAACTGGGCTAAACTAGGCTGGGGAGGTACTACCAGTTCCTGCATAGTCAACAAAAAGCACAGAAAAGCAGTGGTTAAAAGAACAGAAAAATGACTAGGAAAGCATGACAACTCTAAATCTTGGTCTGATAGGTTCTGGGCACTTGACACTACAAGAATCAAGAATGAACATCCCAGTGTTGTCAGGTGGAACAGAAATCCAGCTAGCCAGACCAACCCTATAACGTAGCAGGCAACATCTGCCACAAGCTATGTAGATGACCTGGTGTTTGCTGATATGATCAGGCAGAGGGGCTTAAGGTTCAATGGGCCCAATTCTCAGTCTCAAGATACTGGCGTTAAGTCATTGTGGCACAGTTTAGCACTAGTCCTGTGCCTGCATCCCCTACCCCGAGCCTGTCACTCTGAGCAATGCTCAAAGAGAGCTCAACCAAGCACATCTGCGGAGGAAGGAGGGAGGTCGCCAAGCACGACTGGTACATAAAGACATTGTGGGACCAAAGTCAGCAAACAACACACAAAGGGAAACAGGACATGGGATTAGCAGGACTTCCAGAGACTTCTGAAGCGATGGAGTTGGGGGCGCAACACATAACCACAAAGATGTGGAGGAGACAGACTATCCGACTTTGATTATGGGCCCACAAGCAGACCAAAAGAATGGGTCAAACCAGTGGGGGGACGAGAGACACGTATTCCTGACAAAAGTCTCATGCATAGCCTTGCGTCATACGCAGATATGCACAACCATGTAATGTGCACTGTTACTGTGCGTAAAACTAGTCTGCGCATGGTAGCAGCTAGAATGCCTCATCTGCATTCATACACTCCACCTAATATTCTCAGTATAGCAGTGTCGTGAGTCTTTGCACCCCATCTTGTGGCCCATGTAACTGAGACAGAGAATTGGGCCCAATGTGTCAGACCCAGTTACTCCACTTATTCCTCAGGTCTACTGTACTTGAATGTCACACTTGGCTGGCATAAAGGACAAACATCAGGACTGGGTTTTAAAAGAAGTTATTTCCCATCCCAGGTTTGTCACAGCGTAAGCACCTGACAAATCATGAAATCAGTCTACGCCTAAATCTTTTTAACAAATGGTTATATGAAGCCAGATTACAAAAAAGGCACAAGTTACTTTTAAGGGTGTGCTCCAGGCTCAGAGCACATTTGCATATACAGTGAAGCTGACTCAGGTGTACACTGAATAAATGCAAACCCCACTTTAGTATGCATTTTCAGAGTTTCTGATTTTTCCCTATACTCTCCTGTTTGAAAAACACTGATATGTGAACATGGTTTAAATGCATATCCCACTTAACTGCACAGTGGGAGCTGCCTGTTATCTACTTGTGTAGGGAGCTACCTAATAAATGATCAGCTCCTGCTTAAGGGCATATAAACAGGGTGGGTACATCTCCTGCAATGAACTAGAAGTATGGTCCACTGTCCATTATTGTACATGGCACTGGAACTGTACCACATGTCCATGAAAAGAACAGTTACGTAAGAACTTACTGTGACAGTAGACCTTCGAGGAGATCTCAGTCATCAGGTCACATCGAAGGAACTTCATCGTTGCTGAAACAGGATTCACACAGAAGATTTTCCAGCAGTACAACGAAGGCTGCCCACACAGACGTCACCAACCCTGTAAAGGCATGAGCGGCCCTGCTCCCGCCTCAGTTCTTTCCCCCGAAGACTAAGGGAGCAAACCCATGCCATTGGGGACCAAGGAGACACAGAGGTGCCCAGGCCTGAATAAAAGGCTGGATACACCAGATAGCCAGTCAGACAGGAACCCCAAACAGGGGGATGGTGGGTTGGAAGGCTGACCTGATGTCCAAGATCCCATCGAAGATCTAGTGTTATGATAAGTTCTTAGGTAACTGTTCTATCTTCTTCAGGGGTATCTCAGTCATCAGGTTACGCCATAGGAACGAGTTCCAAACAGTGGCAAGTGCAGCAGAACAGTCTGGGAGGTAGGCAAGCCAGGACCCTAAGACAGAAGGCCCTGAAGAACAGCATGGCCAAAGCCTGCTCTGTCTCTAGAAGCAATGTCCAGATTGTAATGTTTGGCAAAAGTATGGACAGTACTCCAGGTGGCAGCAGCACAAATATCAGCAACTGAAACCCCTTTGAAGCGGGCCACAGGGACAGCCATACCCCAGGTGGAGTGAGCTTTGACAGCCCCTGGAAACTGTTTGCCATGCTCGTTGTAGCAGAAAACAATACAAATGGCCAACCATTTGGACAAACACTGCTTGGAAACTTGAATGCCCTCACTTCTTGGGGGGGGGGGACAAAAAGTTGCTTTGACTTTCTGCAATCCTTAGTTCAGAGCAGATATTTCAGAATTCTGTGCATGTCTAGAGTATGAAGCAATGCTCCCCCCTGGATTGGCATGCCCTGGAAAATGTATAGGGAGGTGGATGGATTGATTCAGCGTATACTCAGACATAACCTTAATAAAAAACTTAGGATATGTGTGTAAAGACACCCTGTCTTTGTGAAAAAGCAAATAGGGCTCCTCACGCCAAAGAGCCTGAAGCTCAGAAATTCTTCGAGCAAAAGTAATAGCAACTAAAAGCACAGGTTACTCACCTGTAACAGTAGTTCTAGGAGTGGTATATGTTGTTCATCCACACATTCTGGCAGTGTCCTTTCCCCCTTCAAGAGATGCCGAAAAGTCTTCAAGATGGCTCCTCCCAGCCACCCTGGTGGTATATCCCTCAGCTCCGCCCCATGACACCTTCGAAGCACCAGGGAACCATTCATTTGTTCACGTTTGAATAAAACTTTCTAAGCCACAGTCCATGTGTATCGCTGTTTTTGTGAAGAAGTCCATTTGCTTGCTATATTCGGCTGATCCATGGACTTTCTCTCCTTTAGCGCATCAAATCTGTGATTTTTTTATTTATTTATTTTTTTTTGGTATATCCCGTGACCAGCTATGGTACCGTGTTAAAGCATCCAAAACCCTAGGAATTACTCAGGCCTACAAATCAGCGCAGAATGCATGCACAAGAGCTATCCATCAGGCAAAAGCATCTTATTATAGGAATGCCCTTGCAAACACCTGGAATGACAGGAGAAGTTCTGGGACAACCTCTCAGAGGTAACTGGAAAAAGACTCAAAAGTTTCAACCGCAATGCTCAACACTGATGGAACTATCACCCTGGATAAAGTAACCATTACTTACGCCTTCAACTCAACATTTTCTGACCTTAGTCATGTGTTCCCACCTAACTTCTTTGATCCTACACCACCAGTAACCCATCCCACCGTCCCACAGCCAGCCCAGCTGTGCCCCTCATTTTATTTTAAGGCTCCCACTGAAGGGCTAGCCAGGAAACATCTACTCAAAGTACTCGGGAAGTCTAGGTATAGTGCTGACTTCCCTTGATTTGAAACTCATCACCCTCACCTTTGATGAAGTTCTGCCACCCCTTATGGAAATTCTCAACCATCTCTTATGCTCTCACAATTCCCAAGTAAACATAAGTCTGCTGTGGTGACTCCTGTCCACAAAAGTGGTGACAAGGCTCTCACAAGCAACTACAGGCCTATAACCATCCTACCCCACTTTCCAAGGCTTTGGAAAGGATAGTTGCTGAACAACTCGTAGACTACCTGGAAAAATATAACCTCCAATGTTCCCAACAACACGGTTTTCGAAAAGGTCACTGCACTACTAGACTTCACCTCCTTCATCCACCAGGCACTAGACCACAAGCAATTGGTCGACGCTGCCCTTATTGATCTGACTAAGGCATTTGATACAGTTAGCCACTCCCTACTAACTGGACAACTATCACATCTTGGCCTTTCACCAGATGCCACTCGCTGGTTCCAAAGCTACCTTAGTGACTGCTCTCAGCAGGTCAGAAATAGAGACTCCATCTCGACCCCCTCCCAGTCTGTTCGGGTGTACCACAAGGTTCCATCCTTGGCCCCCTACTCTTCAGCATCTTCATGAACGACCTCCCTGCCGCCTGCCGTGACCGAATTCTACTCTATGCAGACAATGCAGTCATTTTCTTGAGCCACTCCGACCCCTATAACCTCCAGTAACAGCTACAGCATAGTTTCTCAGAAGTTGAAACCTGGTTCAGGTCACATATACATATCCTAAACCACTCAAAAACCAAATCAATGCTGTTTCTTGGTACTCACAGCAAACACAAACGCCAACAACTGCTAATCTACAATAGTGGTGGCACTATGCTGGAACAGGAAGACCAGTTCAAATACCTGGGAGTAACCCTCAACTCTACTCTTTCATACTCCACACATATAAAAATTAATTGTATTTTTTATTTTAGTCTTTGGTAACCGGGTAAGGCCCACTAGGCACAAGTGCCTGTTTTCAGGGGCGACCTCGGAGCACTTGGTGGTTAAGTGACTTGCTCAGAGTGACACAGTATACAAGGGGAGGTTGTGAGAATCAAACTTAGGTCTGGTCTGCTGGATGTATCAAGCTAATTCACGCCTGGTTCCTCTACTATCTAGACTATACTGCCAGCCACAACAACCTTACTAAAGCTAAGAATACCCGCATAGGGCTGCTATACAGGAATAGGCACTGTTTGACAGACGAAGCATTAAAACTTGCCATCCAGAGCTCAATCACCTCTTTAATTGACTATGGCCTTGTAGTTCATGGATCAGTTACTGACACTGCCCTCTGGCGTATAGCCATAGCCCTAAACAAGGCCTGCTGGCTCCTCACTACAGCCTCTGGACTCACACACACACACATGATCTCTACGAACAGGATAACCGGCTATAGCTTCAATGCAGAATTAAGTATCAGACAGGTTTATTTGCAAAGAAGACAATGCTAGGCCTCCTTCCACCAGGGGTTCAGTCTATACTTTCCCCTCACTGTGCCACCTACTTACCAGGAGTTCTGGAACACTATTCTTCGCAGTTCCCCACTGCCGGACCACTCAACAGCAGGGCTCCTACAAAGTTAGGGTCTCTAACTGGTTCAACAAACTCCCAGTGGATATCACCAATGCACTGAATCTCTGCTTCTTTAAGCGCAAACTACAGTAGCACTTGGTGGCCAGTGCCTAATGTGACTGCTACACTTAAATTCCCTACTCACCCTTCTGGCCTCTCCATTACTTATGCACTCTCCCCACACCCCACTCCCTCCCTACTAACTCTTTCCAATATCTCACGTCAGCTACCTCAGCCTTCTCCCTTGCCCCCCTCAGATTTCACTCCTCCCTCTCTCCATTCCCCCTCACATCTTTGTCCCTCCCTAACATACAACCCCCCTGCACCTCCTAGCTCTCATATTTTCTCTTTCTCCCCTAGCCCTCCTGAATTTCCTTCTAGTCCTCATTTCTCTCTCCTTTATCCTCCCTGCCCGTACTAACTCTTCTCTCCTTCTCCACCCATCCTATTACCCTCTTTATATCTCCCAACCCTTCTTCCCTTCCCTCAGTCACCACGCACTCCTCTCATTCACCACCTACCTTATCCCTCCAATCCCCCACTCCTCGGTTCTTGCCTGTCCCCTACTACCTTGTCCTCTCACCAACCACCTCTGGGCCTCTCGTGCACTTGTCAGATCACTATTTCAACTGTAACCGCCCCAGGCTCTCTCTGTATAATGTCTGGCGATATTGCACCATTGCTTCCTTCTACGTTGATCCTGACTAAGCCTTTGGCAGCTCATGCAATCTGCAATGTTTTACCTGTTATTAATTATATTGTCTTGTCTTATCTGGACAAAGCCACTGGCAGCTAATATATTGTAATTGTATTAACTGTCATCTATCTGCCTGTTCTTGCCTATACCTGTCCATTGTCCATGATGTGGAACCTTTGTAAAAGAGCACTGTTTGCTCAAAGGTGTTATCCGAAATTTTCATAAATAAAATAAATATCCCTTGGCTCCACCCCATGATGCCAGATCTTGCCCACTGGAAGCAGTGTTGTGCGCCAAAGCCAGGGGAGGTTGGGTGGGTCTGTGTGGATGAACAACATATACCACTCCTAGAAAGTACAGTTACGTAAGAACTTACCGTAACAGTAGATCTTCGAGAGAGGCTCTTGCAGTAGGTAATTACATATAGGACTGACGCCGGCCGGCAGCAGGACCCCACAGAAACATTTCTAGCTAGCAGTCCCTGGTGAGGACCACCCTCACGATCAGGTGACCCGCGACACTATGACAGTCGATATAAAGGGGCGGTCCCGTCGCCTGACTCTTCCAGTTCTTTCCGCCACAGGCCAGGAAGGCCCAGAAGAGAGAGAGAGCGGATGATTCCATTCCTGGAAAAGGAGCTGAAAAGCCTAGGGGATGGAGGGATGGATAGAGTTACTCATTGCAAGAGCCTCCTCTCGGTATCTACTGTTACGGTAAAGTCTACGTAACTGCACCATCTTACTTCGAGAGGGCTATTGCAGTAGGTAATTACATATGACTGAATCCCAAGCAGTCTGGAACAAAGAAAAGGCACCGAGAGGAGGAAACTACTCCAAGACGTAGCTCTAGCCGTGCAAGCCTCAAGACAGGAGGCCTTGCAAAACAGCCAGCCCGAAGCCTGCTCTACGGCGAGAGGCAATGTCCAAACTGTAGTGTTTCGTAAAGGTATGGACGGAAGTCCAGGTGGCAGCAGCGCATATGTCTGCTGCAGACACATTCTTGAAACAAGCCGCAGAGGCAGCTACTCCTCTTGTGGAGTGGCCTCTGACTTGACCCGGGAGGGTCTTGTTGTACTTGTCATAACAGAAAGTGATGCAATGAGCCAACCACTTAGACAGGCATTGCTTGGAAACAGCATTGTCTTCCCTTTTGTGAGCAAAAGAGACTAACAACTGATCAGTCTTTCTGAGATCCTTCGTCCTATTGGTGCAGTATCTCAGAATCCAGTGAACATCCATAGTATGGAGTAAATATTCCCCCTGGTTAGAGTACTGCCCAAAAAAGGCAGGTAGCTCTACGGACTGATTTAAGGTAGACTCTGCTACTACTTTAGGTAGAAACTTGGTATTCGTGCGAAGAGCAACTCGTTCTTTGTGAAAAATCAAGTAGGGGATTTTGCACATCAGGGACTGATGCTCGGAGATTCTTCGAGCCGAAGTAATGGCCACCAAGAAGAGAGTCTTCCACGAAAGAAATTTCAAATCTGCAGAAGCTGCAGGTTCGAAGGGAGGAAGAGTAAGTTTCTCGAGGACAAAATTCAAGTCCCAAGGAGGGGCAGGAGTACGGATGGGGGGCCTCAGATGGAGGACCCCTCTGAGAAAGGTCTTAGAGACCTCCAATTGAGTGAAAGCTTTATCTGGGAAGGGAACATGGTAGGTTGAGATAGCCGCCATGTGAACCTTCAAGGAGGAATGGCTGAGACCCAGATCGAACAGATGACGCAAGTACTCCCACAGAAAGGCCACTGAACAGGAGAAAGGCTCCACGTTCTTGGAGGCTGCCCAAATAGAGAATCTCTTCCATTTCATGGCATAAGTGGACCTGGTGGATGGCTTTCTAGCCTCCACTAAACTCTCCGCCACTTTTGGAGAGACTCCAAAACGGGATTGGGCTAGGTCTGCAGGAGCCAAGCATGGAGTTGAAGGGATCTGAGTCCTGGATGCACCAGGGTCCCCTGGTCCTGGGTCAGCAAACCTTGAGATAGAGGAAGAGGAAGAGGAGGATCCTCTGACTATTGTTGTAGAAGACAGAACCAGATTTGCCTGGGCCAGAAAGGAGCGATCAGAATCATTCGCGCTCCTTCTAAGGCTAGTTTCTGCAATACTCGTGGGAGCAGAGGAATTGGGGGAAAAGCATGGATGAATCTGTCCTTCCAATTTAGAGACAGAGCGTCGCTCCAAAAAGCGCCTCGCTCTGGAACAAGCAAGCAAAAAATGGGAAGTTTTGCGTGTTTGGGGAGAGGCGAACAGGTCTACCTGTGGAGTCCCCCAAAGCTGAAAAATATCGTCTAGTACCCCTTGGTCCAGTTCCCACTCGTGTGCCTGAGCAGAAGAGCGGCTTAGCTTGTCTGCCAGAGTGTTGTCGACTCCTGGAACATGAATCGCCGTTAGGTGAAGGTCGTGTTGTGTTGCCCAATCCCAAACCCTCATTGCCTCCCTGCATAGAGGGTAGGACCGAGTTCCTCCGTTTGTTGATGTACCACACTACGCACATGTTGTCCATCTGGACGGCTAGGTGGCCGGGAAGGATGTATTGGTGAAGGGCTTGGACAGCGTACAACATTGTCCTAAGCTCGAGCACATTGATGTGGAGAGCTTGCTCCAGCCTCGACCAGGAGCCCTGGGTCCGATGAGGACATAGGTGGGCTCCCCAACCTTCGCCTGAGGCGTCTGTAGTCAGAGTCTGGGAGCCTGGAGGATGAAAGAAAGGGACCCCCCCGAAACAGGTTCTCTTGAACCATCCACCACTGCAAGTCTCGCACCATCAGCGATGAGATCGGAACTAATTGATCTAGGTCGTCCAGAAGTTGATCCCACTGACAGCGAAGAGTCCACTGAGAGATCCTCATGTGGAGTCGAGCTCGGGGGACCATCAAAATAGCGGCCACCATGAGTCCCAGAAGACAGAAGACTGACCTCGCCGAGACCCTCCAGCGGTCTGATAGCAGGGAAATCTGAGTTTGAAGAGAGGCCGCTCTGTCCGGAGGCGAGAGGCCTTGCTCACGGTCGATCGAGGATGGCCCCGATGAACTGTAGTCTCTGGGAAGGATCCAGATGAGACTTGGAATGGTTGATGGTAATACCCAGGCAAGTGAAAACCTGCTGGGTGAGGGAGAGAAAACGCAGGAGTTCCTCCCTGGGCAAGGCTGTCAGGAGCCAGTCGTCCAGGTAAAGGAACACCTGTACTCCCATAGTACACAGGTGGGCCGCTACCACAGCCAGGCATTTGGTAAATACTCGGGGGGCCGAGGATAGACCAAAGGGGAGCGCCTTGAATTGGCAGTGGTCCCCCTGAAATGCAAAACAAAGGTACTTGCGATGAGAAAGGCGAATGGGTATGTGCAGATAGGCATCCTGCATATCCAGTGCACAAAGCCATTGACCCGGCCGGAAGGAGGGGCAGAAGGCTCTGCAGGGAGATCATCCTGAAACTTTTGTATTCGACATAAAGATTCAGGGAACTGAGATCTAGAATAGGTCTGAGATCTCCTGTCTTCTTTGGGACCAGGAAGAAATGGGAATAGTAACCCGTCCCTTGAAGATGAAGAGGGACGGGTTCTATGGCCAGCTTCGAAAGAAGGGCCGAGATTTCTTCCCGGACCAAAGGAAGGTGTTCCCTTGAATAAGACGACTTCAGAGGTGGGTAGCGGGGCGGTTTCTGAAGAAACTTTATGGAATGCCCTTCTGCTATAAGCTGGAGCACCCAAGAATCCGTGGTTATCCTCTCTTATCCCGGAAAGTGGAGGGAAAACCTCCCTCCTACTGGTTCCTCTGGGAAGTCCAGAGGCGGTGGGAGAGGAAAGAGTCAGGTGGTGTGGGGCAGCGCCGCAGCTGAAGCACCCGCTGCTTTTTTGGGTGGGGGGGGCTTAGCAGCTGCGGGGGCCCGTTTGGTGGCCCGCCTTCCCTGAGGTTTCGCCTTTGGCCGAATTCGTCTGCGAAAGGGACGGCGCTGCTGTTGTTGGGGGCGGTACATGGAATCCACAAATTTCAGAGCCGTCCCCTTCTCTTGCAAGTCGGTGATGATGTCCTTGACATCGCCCCCAAAAAGGTGCTTCCTGAATAGCGGATTGCACCTCCGGGACCAATCCTGACATGCGGAGCCAAGCATGACGCCGTAGACCAACGGCAAAAGCGGAGCTCCGCCCGGCAGTGTCCACTGCATCGTATGTTGCCCGCAAAATATGGCGACTGGCCGAACGAGCAGAACGGACGAGGTCGGATAACTCCTGTTTGACTTGGGAGTCAGGCAAGGAGTCCAGCTTGGATTCCACCTGGGCAAGGAAAGCCTTCTGGTAATCCCCCATGTGGGCGATGTAGTTCAGGGCCTGAATTCCCAGTGTGGAGGAGACGTAAATCTTTCTTCCATACTGGTCCAGAAGGCAAGATTCCTTACCAGGAGGAGACGAGCTCAGATGTTTTGGGTGTGCCGACCGGCCATGAGCGGCGCTAATTACGACCGAGTTGGCCAGAGGGTGAGAGTCCAGGTAGTCAACACCCTCGGGAGCCTGGTAAAGCCTGTTTGACTTCCTAGGAAGTGGGGCTAACGCCGATGGCCATTTCCATATCGTGGTAACAAGGTCGGCGTGAGGCTCTATCCAGGGTGGCATTAATGTAGGAGCTGTCACGGGCAGATCCAGATGTTCAGCAAGTTTCAATCGCTGAGGATCTGGTTCCAGAGAGTGCCACTGATGTACTTCCTGGATTTTTCTAAGCAACTCCGTGAAAGATGGATCCTCCAGAGGAGACTTCAGAGGAATCCTCGGCCAGGGTTTCGACGGAGAGCGGGGCTCGTCTCTCTCGGTGTATCCCTCGGAAGAGTCCAAGGAATCCGAGAGTGAAGAAGAAGAAGAAGAATAAGACGCCCTTATTCGACTTGGGGGAGGAACGAGTTCCTTGGGTGGTACCCGTAAACGCGTGTCCTGCCCCTCTCTGGACCCAGAGGGGAGAGCTCTGGAGTATGGAGGTGGTGAGGGAGTGTGCTGCCTCGGACGTACGGGAGCCTGGGACAGCACCATCGTCATAAGGCGGCTCTTGACCTCCTTGGTGAGCTGAGCCTTGGCCTCAGCCCACCAGGAGGCCAGAGTCTCCTGCAGATCCACCGGCGGCCGTGGGGGTGGTGGAGGAGGAGGAGGAGGAGGAGGGGGAAAGGTGTATGGGTTATATCCGTATGGCGAGTATCCGAAACCCGGCTGCGGGAAACCCTGCGCCGGGTATTGTGGCGTCGGGTACTGCGGCGTCGGAAAGACCGGCATCAGGTACTGCGGCGCTGGATACTGCGGTCCTGGGTATGACAGTGTTGGATAAGACGGCGGGTACCCGGGAGCCGTGGGGGCTGCCAGAGCAGACGGCCCGGTCGGCGGCCTCACGGGCGGGTCCACATTGGGGGGCCGGAAGGCGGAGGGCCCGACGGAGGGGGAACATCCAGAAGCGGGATGTCTCCTGGAGCCGGTAGAACCGGTGTCGGTACTGGCGTCTGGTCCGGCGTCAGAGGTACCGGCGTCGGGGCCAGCTTCCAGGGGGCTGACGTCAGATCCGGTTCCAACGGAGGAGGGTCTGACAAAGGAGGAAGATCCCCCGCATCGTCCGGGGATGTAGGAGAGAAATCCCCGGGGTCAGGCTGGGGTGACTCTGGTTTCCCATGCGGCAGCTGGCTGGGAACTGGATGCAGCGGACGTGGGAGGGTCCGTCGTCGGCTCCGTCGCCCACCGAGCGTCGGAGGAGCCGACGTGTGGTTTAGAGGCGAGCTCCAGGCGGGCGCCGGAGGAGCCGGCATCTGACTTACGGGAGCCATCACCAGAGATGGGCCGAGAAGGATTGGCCGGGTCCGGTGTGGTAGAGGTCGGGCGCCGCCTCGAAGGGTCGGGAGTCTTATCGACCCTCTTCATACGGACGTCGGAGGAGCCGACGCCCAACTTAGAGGAGTCGCCACGCCCAGGCTGCCAGCCCGCGGCCGAACGGGGCTGAGGCCTCATTAGCCCGGGCGCCCACAAGCGCCGAGCACGAGCCAGACGGGTGGATGACACCGCCTCAAAACCTTGAAGGCGGCTGCCGAGCGTCCCCTGGGGACGCTCATTTTAGTCCCAGCGGCTCCAGCGGGAGATGAGGTAGAGGTCTTCTTCGGTGCCTTTCCTTGTCCTTCGGGGGAAGTGGATGCCTGCCTCAGTTTTTTCAACTCCTTTTCCATAGAAGACATCTTTTTCTTGAGGAGATGGGCTTCCAGGGACTGTTGGCACCATTTACGGGTAGCCGCGTTGACGTTGAGGCAGTGCTGGCACTTCTCGACCGGGTGATCGGGGCCTAGGCAGAAAAGGCACAAGGAATGGCCGTCCTTGTGTGGCAGTTGGGCGCCGCATGAGTCGCACTTGTTTTTGTGCTCGGAGGGTGTAGGGGACGACATACACAGACGATGACCTGACATTATAATGGAAAAAAATAACTAATTTTCGGTAAAAACAGACGAAAGATAGGGCTGACGGGCACGAACTTTACCACGAGGCACTGCACGAGCTAACGTCGGGAAAGAACTGGAAGGCGGGCGTCCGGGACTGTCCCTTTATACCGACGTCGTATGACTCCGGTCACCTGACGTGGGGGTGGTCCCTCACCAGGGACTGCTAGCTAGAAATTTTTCTGTGGGGTCCTGCTGCCGGCCGGCGTCAGTCCTATATGTGATTACCTACTGCAAGAGCCCTCTCGAAGTAAGATCTACTGTTACAGCTAGGTAACCTGTGTTTCTAGGGACGTGGATATGTTGTTCTATGCACACATTCTGGCAGACTCTTAGCAGTTCTCCGGGAGGACAGAGACAAGGTGCACATTCCCTATTTAGGAAACAGAGAATGGAAAAATAAGGCCCCAAAACCAGCATCCCAGCATGACTCTAGGTCAATGAGGTAATGGGAAATGAAGGTGTGGGCAGACTTGCAGGCAGCAGCCCTGCAGATTTCCTGGAGAGGGACGTCTCTAGAAGCAGCCACTGTTGCAGCAGTATGGCATGTGGAATGAGCCCTTAGGCCTCCGGGAGGCCCCCTACCCACCAACTTCTAGGAGAGATCAATGCAGGATGTGATCCACCTGCCAATCGTCCACTTGGCTGCAGGTCTATCAAGTGCGTCTTCAGCGTAGGTGACAAACAGCTGGTGAACCTCTCCCCAAACTCCAGCCATGTGCTCTTTGTAGTAAGCGCGCGCTCACCTCAAGTCCAGAGTATGGAGCATGTGTTCAGCCTCCGAGGTGTGATTCGGAAAGAACACCGGAAGAGTCATCACCTGATTCAGGTGAAACTCTGACACAACCTTCGGGAGGAACTTCAGGCTGAGGCGCAGGATAACCCTGACCCTGTGGAAGACGGGTAAGGAGACTCCACCGAGAGCGCCAGGAGCTCACTTATCCTTCTGGCTGACTTAATAGCCACCAAGAAGGCAGTCTTCCACGACTGGTAAGACATTTCACACCTGTGCATTGATTCAAATGGCTTGTCCATAAGCTCTGCCAAAGCCAGCAACAAGTCCCACGGTGGTGGTGGTTCACGCACTGGAGAGGAAAATGTGGTCAAGACCCTTGAAAAAGCACCAGACCACCTTCTCCTGTGTCACCGACTGCTGACCGGCCTGCACCCGGTAAGCAGAGATGGCTGCCAAGGGTAGTCAACCAAAGTCCCCCTCTAGAGAGGGACCACAGGTAGTCCAAAATGCTAGCCACTGGACAGGTCAAAGGGTCCAGCCCCTTGCCCTGACACCAAATGAAGAATCTCTTCCATCTGAAGGCTTAGAATGTTCTGGTTAATTCCCTTCTAGATGCCTCCACTACAGTGAGGACATCTTCAGAGAGAGCCAAAGCCTGGAACCCTAGCTACTCAGGAACCAGGCTGTCAGGTACAGGGGTTGAAAGTCTGAGTGGAGTACCTTAACCTGACTGATGGAGAGCAGGTCTGGGAGTAGTGAAAGATGCCACAGGAGCCTGTTGCTGAGGCTGAGGCAATCGGGGTACCAAAACTGGTGTGGCCAGTCTGGAGCCACCAGGATCACCTGTGTCTTGTCGCTCCTGACCTTGGGCTGCACCTTGTGGATCAAGGGAAATGGAGGGAAGGCATAGAAGAGGCCTGGGGTCCACGGCCTTGAGAAGGCATCCCACTGCAGTGAGCCCTGCTGACAAGGGGAGGGCATAATACAGCCTCAGCTTTGCATTCACCCTGGAGGTGAAAAGGTCCACCTGAGGGGTGCCCCACAGAGAACTGACTGTGAACTACCTCCGGATGTAGAGACTACTCATAAGACACCTCGCCTACCCGCCTGAGGGCGTCCGCCAGCTGACTGGAGGCTCCTACCACACTGATGGCTAGGAGATCCATCTCCAGGCTGCTCACGAGGGTCCATACGTGGAGAGCTTCCTTGCACAAAGGCAGGGAGTGCTTCTTGCCTTACTTTTTGAGGTGGTACATGGTCATGGTGTTGTCTGTCTGGACCTGGACTACTTGACCCTGGACAAACAGAGAAAACATGTTCAGAGCTAGCCAAACTGCTTGGAGCTCCAACAGGCTGATATGGCATCGGGACTCCTGGGGAGTCTAGAGCCCGTGGACCCTGTGTTCCCCCAGGTGGGCACCCCAACCCGTGAGAGAGGCGTCAGTCATCAAGATGACTGTTGGCTCGGGTCGGACAAATGGGATCCTTTCCTGCAGATACTCTGCAATAAGCCACCTCTGGAGGGCATCCCACATCCTCTGGGTCACAGTGACCAGCTGGCTGAAGTGACCATCGCACTGAGACCACTGGCTGGCCAGCTCCCATTGCAGGTAGTGCATATGCCAACGGGCCCATCGGACCATGTTGGTGCAGGTCGCCATGTAACCCAGAAGGTGCAGGAAGTCCTGGACAGGGTGCAAGTGCCCAACCAGAAATGATTGGGCAAAGGAGAGAACCTCCGCCCTGTCTACCGGAAGCAGAGCTCTGGCCTGGCATGAGTCAAGCTCTGCCCCGATGAAGCTGATCAGCTGCGAGGGCATGAGTTCCAACCTGGCCTCGTTGACCAGGAGGCCAAGGTCAACGCAAGTCTGGAGGGCCAGGTTCCGGGACCGCTCCACCTCCTGCCTGGAGGGACCTGCTGCCAGCCAGTCGTCCAGGTAGGGGTACATCTGGACCCCCCTGGCACCTCAGGTAAGCTGCCACCACTGCAATGCATTTGGTGAAGACCTTGGGGGCCGAGAAGCTAAAAGGCATGGCTTGGTACTCGTAAAGGGCTCCCTCTGCTCTGAAGCGGAGAAACCTTCAGTGGGACGGACAGATCGGGACATGAAAGAATGCGTCCTGAAGATCCAGACAGCAAAACCACATATTTTGCTCCAGAGATGGCATGATCAGAGAGAGTGACCATCCTGAAGGTGTGGGACCTGAGGAATTTGTTCAGGTCATGCAGATCTAGAATAAGGCGCCAGCCCCTCCCCCACATCCGCTCTGGCAACAGGAAGTACGGAGATAAACCCTGGGTGTTCCGGAGGATCCACAACTCTGACCATGACCTACTTGCGGAGGAGATGGGACCTTGTCGTCTCAAAGAGCCGAATGAATGTCTGCGGATACCAAGTCTTCCCATGGGGCACGGGCTCAGCTTGGAAGGTACTGCTCGAATTCCAGGGGCAGACCTTGACCAACCACTTCTAGAACCCACCTGTCCATGGTAACAGCGGACAAGGTGGAAAGGAAGTGGCGGAGCCGGCCTCACACGGGAGGACCCAGGGGCGGCATGACGGTGGCAACCCCATCCTGTCATTGAGTAGGCTTGGAGGAGGTGGATCCAGCGGAGGAGACACCAGGTCCCTTCCCTCTGGACTTTCGGACCATCGAGGCCACTGACCTGGCTCGAGGTCGCTAGGGCTGAGCCTGCTGGCCAGACTAATGCTGGGCTGGTTTTGCCACAGTGGTGAAGGACCGAAAGGGCTTGCACTTCTGCTGCTTGGAGCCCTTACTGTCCTTTTGGGCAGATGCCACAGAGTCCAGGGTGGCACTGGACTTCTCAATGCACTGGAGGTGACACTCCACACCAGGCCCAAATAGGTCAGTACCCAAAAAGGGGACATCCGCCTGCTTTTGCTGGGTATCTGCCATTAAGGCCAAGATCCACAGCCAAGCCCTATGGCACATGACAACCGTGGCCACCACCGAGTTGGCACAAGAATCACCAATATCCAGAGCTGTCAGGAGTTGCTGTTTTGCCACTGCCCTACACTGGTCTCGGACCCATTTGACCATGGTCTGATGGCCCTCAGGGAGGTGAGGAATCACCTCATCCAGGGAGCCTAACAGGGCATGAGAGAAGTGTGCCATCAAGACGGTTGAGCTTGCCTGGCGGAGGCCTAGTGAGGAGGCAGCACAGACCTTTTAGGCCAAATGGTCTAACTTCTTGGACCCTTTATCCGGCAGTCTATCAACGTCCCCAGTATTGCCCGAGTGCCAAAACATGGAGTCAGCCACCAACCCCTCAGTCGAGCGATGCTTCGTGAATCCGGAAAGGGTGTTGGTGGGCACCGCCTACTTTCGGGCCATCCAAGCCGAGGGCGCAGGGCAAGAGCAGGGCGCTGCCAAAGCTCCAGGGCAGGGCCAACAATGGCCTCGGCCACTGGGAAGGCCACCGTCAGAGAATCCCTTTTGTCCAGGATTTCTGTGAGGGGGTAGCAAGCCCGCTTTTGGACGGGCTCCAGCTTCATCCCCATAGACTCGGACATGAGGCGAAGAATGCCCATGAATGAGGTGGGTCCTTTGTCTGTGGAAAGATCCCCGATTGACTCCGTGTCCAGTGGCCGGGAGTGCAGAGGAATCCTTGGATTTTGAGAAGTCCGCATAAAGCAGGCGACCACCAGTGTCACCCTTGACCCGCTGCTGATGGTCAGGTGTAAGGGTGACCAACAGCCGATGGGGAAGTCCCTTGGCCAGCTGAGACTTCCTGGTCAGAGCCTCGGTTGTCGTCTGTTTCGGTGGCGGCTCCACCATGATGGGCAGAGAAGCCCGCTTTGGCCGAGCCAACATGGTCTGAACCGGCTCCACTGGGGGAGGCACGGTGTTGACTGGCCCCACTGGGGGAGTCGGCATCGGCTTTTCGGGTGACAGCCAGGTAATGGCCGGGGTGGTAGCCGGCATCAGCCCGGACAGAACTGTTGCCACATGAGGTCTTCATAGCGTTGACACAATTTGTGCTGAAGCTTCTCCTCACCCAAGGATGACAAAGATGAGCAGCGGTGGTACCACTGACGATGGTGCCGAGAGCGAAACCGCCGATTTCGGCAGGACCTGCTCGACCCCGAACTTGAGGATGACAGAGACCTCAACCTTGTCCGTCGGTGGTGCCGATGGAGGGCGCCTCTGAGGGAGCCAGGGAGGTCCATGGCTCTTCCTGATCTGGGTTGATGACTGGTGGGTCTGGCTCAGCAGGCTGGGCTGACCCATCAGTGGTCATCAGCAAAGACCAGAGTCCTGAAAAGAGAATTGTCGGCTTCTTCCGACGACAACTGGTCAACAGGGTCAAAAAAAATCTCGGCCACATCGTTGACTGGTGTCTTAGCCAACTGGTCCAACGGGGTTACTGTGAAGCCAGCAGCCAAGGCAGTGGTTTCTACAGTAATCAAAACCGAAGTTTCCTGAGGAACGTTCCCGGTCCCAGGAGCGTCGACGATGAGTCTTTTTATCCTTCTTGGACTCCTTGCATGAACGGGAACTGTGCGACTCGGAAGAGCCCTCTCCCTTGGTCAAAAAGGACTAGCACAGCTCCTTGAAGGAGGCTGAATAGGTGGATCCCAACTGGAGCAGAACGAAGGCCGAGGCAGAAGTGGATTGAGCAGCGGCCTGGGCCGCCTCCTCCTCAAAGGCCTTAAGTCATTCTAACTGCTCAGTGGACCCAGCAGCTGCGGAGACCACCCAATGGGCATCCCTTGATTTGACCAGCGGCTAACGTTTCTGCGGTCAGCCCAGCTTTAGGCAGGTAGCGCGATCCTCCAGGACATTCGGATGAAACAACCGACACACGTCACAGGCCTGCGGATCGTGATCATGGCCCAGACAGCATATGCATGAGGGTCGATACGCAATATCTTCTGCCTGCATGGGCACCAGCGAAATCCGGGGGAAGATTTATCCTCCGTCGCGGTTGCGATTGAAGATCAAAGTGAAGATGAAACTCAAACGAGTTTAAGTTTAGGAGGTAAATCCGAAGTTTTAAGCGCTAGGGCCTACTCAACACGGGAGCAGTAAGGAGGGAACCTACTTCTTCCAGCGGAAAGGAAGATCTGGCGTCATGGGGTGGAGTCATGGGAGTTACCACCCAGGTGGGTGAGAGGAGCCAGCTTGAAGACGTTTCTGGCGAATCTTAAAGGGAAAGGCAACTGCCAGATAGTGTGGATAGAATTTCATATCCACATCCCTAGAATTCCTCTTTCCAAGAGAGGGACAATGTGTCTCATCAAAAAACACCAGGCCCTGAAGCAAGAGAGCAGAAATACAGCAGTTTCGCATTCTGTGGGGATGTAAAACGGTCCAGCGCTGGATGACCCCATGTTACAAACAGGTCACTTACCACAGAGATCAGTATCTTACATTCGGAAATCCTGCACTGTGACCCGCTTAGCCTGTCTACCAAAATGGTTTGGAGACCTGGGAGATACAAGGCTGCTAGCTGTAGGCCTTGGGACAGAGCCCAATACCATATTCTCACTGCCCCCCTGCATAAGGGATAGCAGTAAATGCCCCTTGGTTTGCTGATGGAATGCATCACACTGGCGTTGTCCATACAGATTAACAGAGGACAATGGCAAAGATGATCCTGAAATGCCTGAAGGCTGTACAAGACAGTCCTAATTTCCAGGACATTTATATGCAGCTCAGCCTCCACCCACTTTGGTCCATGACCCCTGCATCTGGTAAGAAGTGAGACAGGCACTCCACCTGGAGCCCAAGACATCTGTGGTGAGGATCTGTACAGGAGCGGGTACAAGGAATGGAATGCCCTTTTAGGTTTTCATGAGCCATCGACCACAGCAACACTCTGCGAAGCAGAGACGTCACTAGAACCATTTGGTCCAGCACATCTGTCAGTTGATCAACTGGACCCTGCAAGTCTAGAGAGGGATGCTCTGATGAAGGTGTACCAGTGGTACAGTTACCATGGCCGCAACCATGAGACCCAGGAGATGCACCATTGTTCTCACAGAGATATAATAGCTCCTGTATACCAACTGCACCTGTGCAATCAGATTGTTTGCTGTGTCTTGAGGCAGGAACATATCCTTTCTCTGTGTTCAAGACTGCCTCTATGTTTTGCAGTCATTGGCAGGGAGTCAAAATGGACTTTGGCACATTCACTGTGATCCCCAAGTCATTGAACAATTACTGTGTCTGAGACAGAGTATGTAGCAAATTTTCCATGGAGCTGTTGATCAGAAGCCAGCTGTCCATGTAGGGGAACACATACAGGTCTGCCCTGTGGAGGGCTGCTGCCACTGCTGTCGTACATTTGATAGAAGACACATGGCTCAGAAGACAAGCTAAAATGCAATACTCTGAACTGGCAGAGTTCTTCCTCCAGCATGAACTGGGATATTGTCTGTGAGATTTCCCAGTCTTTACATGATAAAAGTATCTATCCTTCACGTCTAGAGAACAAAGCCAGTCCCGTTTGCAGAAGGGGAATCAGAGCTTGCACGAATACCATTCAGAACTTTTTGCATTCAATGTAGAAGCTGAGATCCCCAAGATCCAACACAGGATGCAGATCCCTTGTCCATTTTGGGACTAGACGTATCTGGAATAGAACCTTTTGTTTCTCTGCTGAGAAGGAACCGGTTCTATAGCACATTTTTGGAATAATGACAGAACCTCTTACTTCAGAAGGGACAAGTGGCCCGGAATATAACAGGAAGGAGACTGAGGATAATCTGAAGGAATTTCTAATAGCTTCAGAGCATGCCCCCTTGCATTATCTCCAGAACCCACTTGACTGTGGTGATCTCAGTCAAATGTTTCAGATGCAGGGAGATCCTTCCCCCCACAACCATGCCTGAAGGTAACAGTGGAGGAAGATATGTAGTCGGCAAAGAATCAGGCGGAACCAGTGGGGGCAGTGCCACTGGAACCAACTACTTTGCGTGCTTTTGTACGGGCACCTGGTGGAACAACACCAAGCAGGGGGCCACTTCCCTTACCACGGCCTTGCTGACAGGAGGCACAGCCACCTCCGGAAGCAGGTGTATGAAAGCAGCTCCTCCCATAACCCACAGCAAGAGTAGGATACAGGGAATTACAGACCTTAAGAGTAATTTTTGAGGTCTGAAGACCACATAGGGCCTCTTCAACATCATAGCCAAACAGTTCTGCCCCTCTTAAAGGGGCATTCAAAAATACAGGTTAGTCACCTGTAACAGGAGTTCTAGGAATGGTATATGTTGTTCATCCACACTGTCTGGCAGGTATCCTTGCCGCTTTAAATCTTGCCGGAAGGTCTTCAAGCTGGCTCCTCCCACCCACCCAGGTGGTAAAACTCTCGGCTCCACCCCATGATGCCAGATCTGGCCCGCTGGAAGCTCAGGTTGTGCATCGAAGCCAGGGAGGTCGGGTGGGTCGTGTGGATGAACAACATATACCATTCCTAGAACTCCTGTTACAGGTGAGTAACCTGTATTTCTAGGGACATGGATATGTTGTTCATCCACACTGTCTGGCAGACTCCTAGCAGTTCTCCGGGAGGAGGGAGGCAAGGCACACCCCGATACTTACTTGGGAAAGAGAGACTGGAGAACCGAGGCCCCAAAACCAGCATCCCGGCGTGACTCAAGGTTGATGTGGTAATGGGTGATGAAGATGTGTGCTGACTTCCAGGTAGCAGCCCTGCAGATTTCCTGGATAGGGACGTCCCTGGAAGCAGCCACCGATGCAGCAGTATGGCGGGTAGAATGAGCTCTTATCCTCTGGGAGGCTCCATGCCCGCCAACTTATAGTAGAGATCTGCAGGAGGTGACCCACCTGCTTATCCGCTTGGCTGCAGGTCTGCCAGGTGCGTGCTTCAGCATAGGTGACAAACAGCTGGCGAACCTCTCCCGATTTCAGCCGAGGCGCCCCTTATAATAAGCGAGCGCCCTTCTAGGGTCCAAAGTATGGAGCCTGTATTCGGCCTCCGAGGTGTGACTGGGGTAGAACACCGGCAGAGTCAACACCTGGTTAAGGTGAAACTCCAACACTACCTTCGGAAGGAATTTCGGGTGGGGGCGCAGGACAACCTTGTCCCTGTGGAAGACCAGGTAAGGAGACTCGATGGAAGCGCCTGGAGCTCTCCCATCCTTCTGGCTGACGTGATAGCCACCAAGAAGGTGGTCTTCCACACAGGTGAGAGAGTTCACACCTGTGCATTGGTTCAATGGCTTGCCCATGAGCTTTGCCAGTACCAGCAGTAGATCCCACGGAGGTGGAGGTTCGGCACCGAGGGAATGTGATCAAGGCCTTGAAAAGCGCCAGACCACCTTCTCCTGCGCCACCGACTGCTTTCCGCCCGCGCCTGCAAGCAGAGATGGCTGCCAGGTGCACCTCTTAGGGTCGCCGACCTAAGCCCTTGCTGAGAAAGGGACCATAAATAGTCCCGAGATGCTTGCCAAGGAACAGGAGGAAGGGTCCAAGCTCGCTCTGACACCAAATGGAAAACCTCTTCCATTTGAAGGCATAGCACTTCCTGGTCGACTTACGGGACGCCTAACTACATTGAGGACCTCGTTGGAAAGACCCAAGGCCTGGAACTCTAGCCCCAGGAACCAGGCCGTCAGGTGCAGGGATTGAAGGTCCGGATGGAATACCTTCCCCTGATGGACTGAGAGCAGGTCCGGGAGAGCTGGAAGCTGCCTCGGAAGCCTGGAGCTGAGGCTGAGGAGATCTGGGTACCAGTACTGGCGGGGCCAGTCTGGGGCTATCAGAATCACCTGCGCCTTGTCCCTCCTTGCTTTGAGCAGCACCTTGTGCATCAAGGGGAACGGCGTAGAAGAGGTCCAGGGTCCACGGTCTCGAGAAGGCATCCACCTGCAGAGAGCCCTGCTGAGGGGGGCGGGCATGGAACAGCCTCAACTTTGCATTCTCCCTGGAGGCAAACAGGTCCACCTGAGGTGTGCCCCAATGGGAGAATAGATCTTGTACTACCTCCAGCAGGAGAGACCACTCGTGGGATGCAGCCCCTATCCGCTTAGGGCATCGGCCAGGGTGTTGGAGGCCCTGCCACATGAATGGCTAGGAGATCCGCCTCCAGGCTATGCACGAGTGACCAGATGCGGAGAGCTTCCTTGCATAGGAGCATGGAGTGCGTCCCGCCCTGGCGGTTTAGATAGTACATGGTCGTGGTATTGTCCGTCTGGACCCGGACCACTTGACCCCGAAGAAACGGAGCAAAGGCGGTGAGAGCTAGGCGGACAGCTCGGAGCTCCAGCAGGTTGATGTGGCATCAGGACTCCCGCGGGGACCAGAGGCCGTGCGCTCGGTGTTCCCCCAGATGGGCACCCCAACCCATCAGAGAGGCATCGGTCGATAGAGAGACCGCTGCTCAGGTGATAAACGGGATGCCCTCCTGCAGATGAACTGAACGGTCCACCACTGGAGAGCATTCCACATCCCTGGTCACCGCCACTAGCTGGTCCAATGGATCGTAGTGTTGGGAACACTGGCCGCCAGCCCTCTGAAGAGGGCGATGTTCCAGCGGCCCAACGGACCACGCTGGTACAGGCCGCCATGAAACCCAGGAGGCGAGGGAAGTCCCGGCAGGGCACAATTGCCAAACCAGAAATGATTGGGCAAAGGAGGAAAGAACCTCGGCCCTGTCCGGGCCGAGCTCGTGTCTGCTCAAGAGAGTCGAGCTCTGCCCCAATGAAAAGAATCACCTGCTTCGCTCGAGTTCGACTTGGCCTTGTTGATGAGGAGGCCGAACTGAGAGCAAACCTGGAGGGCAAATCTCTGACCGCTCCACCTCCTGTCTGAGGGGGCTATCAGCCAATCGTCCAGGTAAGGTAAACCCGACCCCTCGCGCCACAGGAATGCTGTCACCACTGCCATGCATTTGGTGAAGACCCTGGGAGAGGAAATAAGCCGAGGGCATGGCTTGGAACTCAAAAGGGAACCCTCCGCCAAAGCGAAGGAACCTTTGATGGGACGGACGGATAGGGATGTGAAAGAACGCGTCCTGAAGGTCCAGAGAGCAGAACCATACGCCGTGTTCCAAGGATGGTATTATCTGAGCCAGAGTGACCATCCTGAAGGTTCGAGACCTTAGGAACTTGTTTAGGTCGTGTAGGTCGAGAATGGGGCGCCAGCCCCCCGTCCGTTTCGGAACCAGAAAGTACCTGGACACGAACCCCAGTTTGAGGGAGGGTCTGCCACCTCTCTTATCACCTCCTTCTCGAGGAGGAGAGCGGGCGTCGGCTCGGCAAGCTGACAGCGAGGCTTCGACCCCGAGGCCCCGAGGTGCGATGGTCTTGAAGGGTGGGGCCTGCTCGAACTCCAGAGGCAGGCCCTTTCCTACCACCTCCAACACCCACCTGTCTGTGGTAATAGCAGACCAGGCGTGGAAAGGAAGTACCGGAGCCGTCCCCCCATGGGGGGAACCTGGGGTGAGGTGACGAGGTTGGGGGCGACACCCCTCAACCCGTCACTGTGCAGGCTTGGAGGAGGGACTGGCTGAGGGATCACCTGGGCCTTTACCTCCCTGCTTCCTGGAGGAGGAAGCCGCAGGCTTGGGTTTGGGACACCAAGCGCGAGTCTGCTGGCCCTGGTGTTGCTGGGCCGGGCGTGCCGGGGGCGCAGACGGACTTAAAGGGCTTGGGTTGAGGTCTGCCCTTGTCCCTCTGAGCGGATGAGACAGAGTCCAAGGTGGTATTGACTTTTTCGATCTCTGAGGTGGCCTTCCACCCAGGGTCAAGAGGTCGGTCCTCAGGAAGGGACATCCGCCAATTTGTGCTGGGTATCCGCCTGTGAAGGTGGATATCCTCAGCCATGCCCAACGACGATAGCCACTGCAGCCGCTACTGACCTGGCGATGAATCACCGATGTCCAAAGCAGTCTGAAGTTGCTGCTGGCACTGCTCCTGATCCCGCACCTGCTTAACCGTGGTCTGCAGGTCAGCCGGGAGATGAAGAACCACCTGTCTCAGGAGCCCAACAGGGCATGAGAAAATGTGCCATCAGTACGGCCGAGCTGGCCTGATGAAGGCCAAGGGAGGACGCAGCGTAGACTTTTCCCCCGGCATAGTCCAATTTCTTGGACTCCTTGTCGGGAGGTTTGTCCACGTCCCTAGCGTTTCCGGCACACCGGAAAACGCTGTCAGTATCTAACCCCTCAGCCGAGGGATGTTCCGAGAAACTGGACAGGGAGCCGGTAGGGACCGCATACTTCCTGGCCATCCTGGCCAAAGGCACAGGGCAGGAAGCAGGGCGCTGCCAGAGCTCCAAGGCCGGGCCCACAATGGCCTCAGCCACAGGGAAGGCCTCCATATGGGAATCCCCTCGGTCCAATATCTCCGTGAGGGGATACTTGGCCCGCTTGGATACGGGCTCGAGCTGCATCCCAGTGGATTCCGAGATGAGTCTGAGAAACCCCAGGAAGGACGAAGGGCTGTCGTCCAGCGACTGATCTCCAGAGGACTCCAAGTCCACTCGCTGGAAAAAAAGGAGGAATCGTCGTCAGACTCAGAAAAGTCCGCAAAGAGCTGCCTCGGGCCTGAGCCACCCTCCACCTGCCGAGGGTGATCGGGAGTGAGGGTGACCGACAGCCTATGGGGCAGACCCTGAGCCGACCGAGAATTCTTGGTTGGAGCCCCAAACCGTGGCTGTGGAGGCGGAGGTTCCACCGGAATCGGTGGGGCAGCTGGTTTTGGCCGAACAACCGGCCTGATAACAGGCTCCTCGGGTAAAACAGGGTTGTTTCGCCGCCCGGTGACAGCCACTAATGGCGGGAAAGGCGAAATGCCGGCTTGTTCCCGGTCAGAAGGAGCTGTTGCCACATGAGGTCCTCGTTCGGCCGGTGCAACTCTCAGGCCGGCTTCCCTCGTCCGGGAGGAGGAGGAGGAAGAGGACAAGCGGGCAGCTGCCATCGCGTGACGCAGACCGAGACCGCCCATGATGGTGGGATTGGCTGGACCGCGAAGAAGTCCGAGACCGAGAACCTCGGCTTTTCCAAGGACGGTGCAGGGAGGGGACGGGTGGAACCAGCTACTCCCTTGGCTCAGAGGGAACACCCAAGGGCTCCGGAACTGGAGGCACTGGCAAGCCCACGGGATCCTCAACTCCCACCGGGGGAACCGGGGAGAGGGGATTTTCGGCTTCGCCGGTCGACAACCCGTCCAACAGGTCGAGAAAGATCTCGACTGCGTCGACGGGAGTCTCGGTCAACTGACCTGACGGTGAAACCGTGAGACCAGTGGCCGAAGCCGAACGATCGACCGAAGTCGATGGCCGACAACTGGGGGAGAGGGACCTTTCCCGCTCCCAAGAGCGTCGACGAAGAGACTTACCCTTGTCTTTCTTCTTGGACCGAGAAGAAGGTCCAGCAGACGTCGGTCCCTCTCCCCTAGTGGAGAGGGACAGACAAAGCTCCTTAAAGGAAGCTGTGTAAGAGGAACCCAGGGAGAGCGGAATAAATGCCACGGTCGAGGAAGATGCGGCCCGCGCCGCCTCCTCTTTGAGGGCGATCATCTGCTCTAGCTGATCCACCGAGCCCGCCGCTGCAGAGACCGCCAACTGGGCCTCTTTTGACTTTACCAGAGGAAAACGTTTCTCGGGGCGCCCTAGTTGTAAACGGGCGGCACGGTCTTCGAGGACATAGGCTGAGAAAGAAGAGCACAGGTCGCAAGCCTGCGGGTCATGCTCAAGGCCTAAACAGTACACACACGTGGAGTGCGGATCCGTCCGAGACATCTTCTGCCCGCAAGGGCACCGCCAAAACCGAGTCGATTTGTCCATCGAGCCGTGAGGGATAGAAGACTCAAGTCTTTAAGCAAAAACTTTAAATTTGGAAAATCAAGAATTAGGAACCAGTCTTATACGCAGAGCGTTAAGGAGGGAACCTGAGCTTCCAAGCGGTAAGGAAGATCTGGCATCATGGGGCAGAGCCGAGAGTTTTACCACCTGGGTGGGTGGGAGGAGCCAGCTTGAAGACCTTCCGGCAAGATTTAAAGCGGCAAGGATACCTGCCAGACAGTGTGGATGAACAACATATCCATGTCCCTAGAACTGCCTGTTGCACATCTCTGGCAAATCCAGCAACTCTGAGCCAAGAATATCTCCTCATGCAAATGCAAGAAGCAGCAGCCCTGGCAGAGGCATCAGAGACATCATAAGCTGAGCGTAGCTGTACAATGGACTGGTTAGACCACACCTTGAGTACTGTGTACAGTACTGGAGACCACACTTGAAGAGGGACATACAGCTCCTGGAGACAGTACAGAGGAGGGCAACTAAGATGATACGAGGACTAGTGGATTTGACGTATGAGGACAGACTTGAGGAGCTCTGCCTGTTTTCATTGGAGGAGAGGAGAGACGGGGGGACATGATTGAGGTCTTCAAGTACCTCAAGGGAATAAATAGGGTAAACATGGAGGGGAGCTTTAGACTGAAGCAGGGAGGTATCACCAGAGGGCATGGTTTGAAGTTGGAAGGTGGAAGGGTGAGGGGGAAAAGAGGAGGAGGTTTTCACTGAGAGGGTGGTGGACCTTGAATGCGCTGCCTGGCGAGCTGGTTCAGAGATCCACAGTGGAGGGCTTCAAGAGAGGGTGGGACAGACACAGAAAGCGGATGTATCAGATGATGGCCTGGTCCGGGGGGGTGGGGAAGGATGATAGGGTTTCTGGAACACAAGGGGGGGAGCCTCGGCACCCAACTAGGGATCTGAGGTTCAAGCAGACTCGATAGACCGTAAGGCCTAATCTGCTGGCAATTAGTATGTTATGTTATGTTAGTATGTATGTTAGTAGCAAATATTTGCCAACTTCAGATAATGTTTTAAGTAGCTCATTCTTGGCAGAGTCATCAAGCAAAGCCTGGGCTGCATTCTAAGCAGCTTTTCACAGGCTGTTCTGATATTTTATTATGTGGGCCTAGTAGTTTTCAATTCTAATGCCCAATGATGCAGAGGCATAAGTACGTTTGGCCATCACATCCAGCCTCCTAGATTTTTTTCTCAGGAGGAAAAGTGCTCACGTGTTTAGGTGCTCTAGACCTATTATGAGCTGTTGTGATGATTACAGAGTCAATATCTGGGTGGTTAGCATAATAAGGCTTGGCAGATGGTGCAGGATACTGCTTATTAGCCTTCCTAGGAAATGCAGGCAGTGAGTTTGGTCTTTACCATGCAGCAAAGGTGGCATCCTCTTATGCAAGATATATAGATGGAAGTATACTGGAGGGGAAGCAAGGCAACTCCAAAAATTCCTTGAGATTCCTTTTAGTGGAACGTTCTTCCACAGTAAATCCGATGGCAGACTGCATTTGCTGCATCATGGCTTGGAATGTTGGATCCTCAAGAGGAAATCTCGGTTTATAAACCACTGAGTCCTCACTGCAGAGTGAGAGTGCAGAATTAGAGTGAAGTGCTAGGTATTTTTCTCCTTCATATTACAGCAAGGTACTAGGTATTGTTCTCCCTCATACTCCCCCCTCTAAATTCATGAGGTCAAGATTGCATGTCCCCATCAATGACAGCAGCCGCAGAATGTATCTGCAACATCAGCAATGGCTGAGAGGGAGGAATCTGTGGCGTGCTAGTAGAACTCGCTGACATGGGCCGAGTACCAGGAGGCCCCATCAATGGAATAACTGCCTATACTGATAGTCCAGGTGGAATGCGTAGATGCCAGAACAGCCTGGGATATGATGGCACCCTGTAAAGGGGCAGGGACTACTTGCATCGATGGGCCTCGGCCCAATGACAACGGCATCCTATTGTCCATGGTAGGTATGGCCGCACCTAAGCCAAGCCCAACCTTGGTGTCTCGACAGTCGAGTGGAGGGGAGCTGTAGTTAACACTACCAGAGCGACTCTGAGCCCTGTTCCTTCCCCATGGCTTTCAAAGCTTTGATAAGAAAGACATTTTCTAGCGCTATCTTGTGACGTCACTTTGTAACCTGATTGAAGCTCTGGCAAATCTCACAAGTCCTCATGTTGTGATACTGGGCCAAACAGCACTGCATGAGTGTCTTCTTTGTAAAATTTATCTCCTCACTTACGATACTGAAATAAAGGCTCTTTCAACTTTGGCAGCATACAGAGATGACAAAATAAACATTTAGTACAATAAAATAATAAACAGCAACAGCTAGGTTAACGGCATTTCTTTCAGCGGTTCCAAGAGAATGAGCAACAGCGGGAAAAGAACTCAGGAGTGATGGGGCCGCCCACAATCATACACACAGCACGTCACCGTAGGCAGACCCCCGACTAGCAGAAGTTTCCATGTGGTCCTAGCGCTGACAGGTATAGTTCCAAAAGTGTGATCTAACAGAGGACATATCCTCGAAGACCATCCAGATTTTCAAGGCAAGACAGGATTCCGACATAGTACACAGAGGTGCTGACTTTTCCCAAACAGCTGAAGTGTACTCTCAATTCAAAAATAACTTATTTTCTTCTCTTGGAGGTTTATTTTTTGGCTTCATAAATTTTTCATGAGATGAAGTTTCATCTCTTTTAGGTGCGCTAAAAGAGTAGCAACGTCCAGCACAGCTCCCTAAACCTGGAATAGAGAGTCCTATGGGAAAAAGTGGAAATGAGTGATAGGGGAGGTGATTTTTTGAAGAAACTGGTGAAACGTGAGGCATTCATAATCCTCACTCTTCAGACAGTCACACTGAAGGGCCTGAATAATGATTTGCCTCTATATGGTTTTCTGTAATTAAATGCTTTACAGACAATAACTACATTTGAAGCTATGGGGTGTTATAATGCACATTTAGTAAATGCAATGATTTTGCATTACCTTTGTGATTTTTACACGTTTTGCGACAAAGAGTTGGACAGCCTCACCCTGAACTCCAGCCGTGTACACCTTGTAATACCCAAGTTCCCTCTGCAGATCCAAGGTATGGAGCCTGCAATCGGCCTCCGAAGAATGCTTAGTAAAGTAGACCGGAAGATTAATCACCTGGTTAAGGTGAAACTCCAAGACTACCTTCTAGAGGAACTCTGGGTGGGAGCAAAGCACTACCTTCTTCTTGTGGAATACCAAGTACAGAGACTCCACCGAGAGTGCCTGGAGCTCACTGATCCATCTGGCAGAAGTGATAGCCAGCAGGACAACAAGTACGACATCTGACACCTGTGCACAGGGTCAAAAGGCTTACCCATTAGCACTGCCAGAACCAGCAACAAGTCCCAAGGTGGTGGCAGTTCACACAACAGCGGGTTCAAGTGGTCAAGGCCTTTGAAAAAGCATCTGATCACCTTTTCCTGCACTACCATCAGCATACCAGCACATGTAAAGGCCTATGGCACATTCATAAGATAGAAAAAACTGGCAGACTGGATGGGCCTTGTGGTCCTTATCTGCCATCAACTTCTATGTTTCTATGCCCCGTATGCAAAGATGACTGAAAGGTGCACCTTGAGGGTTGTTAATCTCAGTCCCAGCTGGGAGAGGGACCAAAGATAATCCAGAATGCTAGGCAAGGGGATCATGCTACTTGCCCCGACACCAGATGGAAAATCATTTCCACTTAAAGGCGTAGCACTGGCAAGTCAACTCCTTTCGGGAAGCTTCCACAACATGGAGCACATCCTCTGAAAGACCCAGAGCCTGGAACTCTAGCCACTCTGGAACTAGGCTGTGAGGTGCAGGGATTGAAGATCTGGATGCAGATCTTCCTCCGATGACACATCAGGAGGTCCAGATGCACAAGCAACTGCCAGAGGTCTGGTGCTGAGGCTAAAGAACATACAAACATACAAAGAAGCCAGCAGAAGGCCATTTGGTCGATCTAGTCTGCTCTTATTGCAGGGTCCACAGCTTGAGCAACTGACACCGCCCCCCCTCCGCACTCCTCCCATCCTTCTTACATATGGTCCTTATCTTCCCCCATGCCTATCCCAGCCTCTCATGAAGCTGCCCACTGTTTTCAATGAGACCACCTCTCCTGGTAGTGCATTCAAAGTGTCCACCACCCTCTCTGTGAAGGGCTTCCTGACTTCCATTCCCTCCTAAGCCGCCGCCCCACCTTAAGACTGTGCCCCCTTATGTTATGGTTGCCACTCAGCACAAAGAGACCCACCGTCTCTGTCTCTCTCTCTCTGTCTGTCTGTCTCTTTCTTTCTCCCTCCCACCTTTCCTCCAGGGGGTAAATGTTCAGTGTCCTCAACCTCTCCTCGTATGCCTTTTCCTGCTGACCCACTATCATCTTTGTAGCCCTCCTCTGGACCTTCTCCAGCAGTTTAATGTTCTTATTGAGGTGTGGGCACCAGTACTGAACTCCATACTCTACACGTGTCCTCACCAGTGGCCTGTACAAGGGTAGTGTAACTTCCTCTCTCCTACTACTGATCCCCCTAGCCAAGTATCCCAGCATCATTTGCCCTTGTTGCTGCTTTCCTGCACTGTGTGGAGTGCTTCAGGTTACTAGTGATCCTCAGTCCCCGGTCCTTCTCCTTCTCTTTCTCTGATGCAGATACCTGGACTCCAACCAGGTAATACTCTGTCCTGGGATTCTTGGTTCCAATGAGCATACCTCTGCATTTCTTGGCATTGAAGCCAAGCTGCCAGATCCCGGACCACCTTCCAAGATTTTCCAGATCTTGTAGGTCCTGTAATCCCTTCAGCTGTGTCCAATCTCCCGCAGAGCTTGGTGTCATCCGCAAATAGGCACATTTTTCCCTTGATGCAATCCTCAATGTCACTGATGAAGACACTGAACAACACTGGCCCAAGCACCGAGCCCTGCGAGACCCCCCAGTGACACCTCTGGTGCCAGATAACTTCCCACCACAACCAATCTCTGGGTTCTGTCCCTGAGCCAACTTCCCACCCATCTTATCCCCAACCCCGAGATCCACCAACTTCTTGATCAACCTTTTATGGGGCATAGAGTCAAGGCCTTGCTGAAATCCAGATATAGGATCTATCACGAACCCACTCGTGAGAGTCAGATCACTGCACTCCCAGTGGCCACCCCTAAGTGCAATCCGTGACACGGAGGGAGAAAACAGGTATACACTCCCCGTGTCTGCCCAGATTGTTCGCTGGGTTTACATCAGAACACTTGCACGAGGTCCCAGAGCATCCCTCTATACTTTGGATCAGGGCATAATACCAGTCTCGAGTCTTGCGGCCAAATATGAACCCTTTTTCGTGGCTATTACACACAGGAGGAAGGCCCAAGTAAGTACACCCTCTTTGGGGTAGCAGTGTAAAAACCTGATCTGGCCTTCACCCTACAGGACATGCAATAGCCCAGTTCACAATCTCTGCAGATTCATAAGAGACTCTGGTACTCACCCCAATCCTGCTCGATCCCCTACTGATCCTTTTCAATTTGGTTGCTATTTGGAGACCCTTATACGCATAAACAGTTGTCACAGATTTGTAATATAACTTCTACAGTCACACATACAATATAAGGAATCTCACACAGGCAGAATTCTTTAGAAAAACAGAAGTCTTAACTAAAATAGTTAAATGCAGTAACAAGTTAAATGAGAACATATATTAATTTAGGTTACAATATGGAAAACAACAGTATAAATGCCTCAAACTGTTTAACTACATCTCTACCTTAAAGATGAAAATGTTCAAAGTCCTTTCTCTGTGTAGCAGCTTGGCAGCTGGTCTGTTGTGTCAGAAGGAAGTCCAAAACCAGAATAGCCAACTTGCTCTGTGCTGGAGAGCTTAATTACATTTCTGAAATTTGCAGTGTTATCATATTTCCAGTCATAAGGAAACCAGGTTTATTTTCCAAACAGTGACCCACAATTTCCTGGCCACCTGCTGATGTCACTCAGCTTCAACAAAAATTCTGCCTCCAGTAACAGGACAGTCACTGTTACAACTGTAAGCTAATATATAGTCATGTTAGAATTTTACATAGTACTGCTAGAAGGATGTGTGCCTTTTTTATAGTACCTCACACAGGCCTGTTAGGAAAGTATTTCCTGGTAAAAATATTTATGGGCCTCATAACATGTGATATATTTATAATAGTTCCCGAGATCAAAACAATCTGCTTAAGTAATGCATGGTTATGGCAGGTAAATGGCTTTTGGCACCTCTCTGTTAAAACGAATGAAAGTCTCTCTTCCTGGTAAGCAGGTGGCCTTGGAGTCAAAACGTCACCCCTTTACAAAAAAATCTAGGCTTTTCCCTATGCCTTGAATTAACACTGGCATGGGCATACACAGAAATCCCATAAAATAATACGTAACAGAAATACATATTGCCAATAATGATTGGCAGTTGGCAAGCTCACGACAGAGGATGTCTACCGCTTGGCCCCCATCTACGGTCTTAGTGACCGAGTCAAAGAAGTCAATCAGATTTATTTGATATGATCTCACTCCATGAACCCGTGCTGCCTTGCATCCTGGAGACCATGCTCCTCTGGATATTCTACCAACCTTTCCTTAAGTATGGTCTCCATGAGCTTGCACATGAATGAGGTCAGACTGACTGGTCTGTGATTCCCTGGGTCATCCTTGGGACTGCTTTTAGGGAGGGGCACCACATGTGCTGTTCTCCACTGCTACGGCACCATGCCTGACTCTAGCAAACTATTAAAAAGGCCTGCTATTTCAGAGATCTGGGTACCAGAACTGGTGAGGCCAGTCCGAGGCTATCAGGATCATCCACGTCTTGTCCCTCTGCACCTTGACCACAACCTAACAGATCGGGGAAAGGAAGGGAATACAAGAAGCCTGGGGTCTAGGGCCTCGAGAACGCATCCCCTAGCAATGTCCCAGACTGAGGGGAGTGGGCACAAAAACAGTTTCAGCTTTGCATTCTCTATGGAGGCAAACAGGTCCACCACAAGAGTGTCCCATAGGGAAAATAGACGTTTCACCACCTCCTGATGGAGTGACCACACACTGATGAATCGCCCACCCAGATGAGGGCATCTATGAGCTGGTTGTGTTCTCCCATGAAGTGGATCACCACTAGGTCTGCACCCAAGCTGCGCACAAGGATGTAAGTGCAGAGGACCTCCGACACAATGAAAGGGAGTGCATGCCATCCTGTTTGTTCAGGGAGAACATGGTCATGGTGCTGTCCATCTGAACTTGCATGACCTGACCCTGGACAAGAGGAGCAAATTCTGTCGAGCTAAACACACTGCATGGAACTCCAGGAGGCTGATGTGGTGATGGGACTCCCTGAAAGTCCAGAGCCTGTGGGCTTTGTGGTCTCCCAGGTCCATTCCCCATCCTGCCAGAGACTCGTCAGTCGTAAGAGTGAATACTGATTCTGGGTGGACAATCAGGACTCCTTCCTTTAAATCTTTGGGAATAAACTACCCCTGGATGGCAAACTACATTGGCTGGGTCACTGTAACTGGCTGGTTCAGGTGATCTAGTCGCTGGGACCACTGACGGCCCAGCTCCCATTGTAAGTGCCGCATCCGCCAGCGAGCCTGTATGACCACGCTGGTGCAGCATGCCATGTACCCCAGCAGTGGCAGGAAGTCCCTAGTAGGACACATTTGCCTAACCTAAAATGAGCAGGCAAAGGAGGAAAGATCTGATGCCTGGTCCACAGGGAGGCGGGCCTTGACCCAACAGAAGTCTAGTTCTGCACTAATGACGTAAATCACCTGCTAGGGGATCAGTTCAAACTTGGCCAAGTTGACCAAAAGGCCCAGATCTCTGCAGGTCTGGAGGGCCAGATCCCTGAACCACTCCACTGCCTCCCTGGAAGGCCCAGTTATCAGCTGGTCATCCAGGAAGGGATACACCCTGACCCCTGGCTTCATGAGAAGGCTGCCACCACTGCCATGCACTCGGTGAAGACCCTGGAGGCCGAGAAAAGGCCAAAAAGTAAGACCTGGAACTGATAGAGAACCCATTCTGCGTAGAACCAGAGGTACCACCAGTGGGATGGATGGACTGGAATGTGGATGAACATGTCCTGGAGGTACAGGGAGCAGAACCGCATGCCTGCTTCCAGAGACTATATAACCTGGTTCAGCAGGACCATCCTGAAATTGTGTTTCCTGAGAAACCGATTCAGACAGTGAAGATCCAGCACGGGGCACTAGTGCCCTTCCCCCATCCATTCTGGGACCAGAAAGTACCCGGACACGAATCTCTGGCCTGCCATGGAGTCTAAGACATGGACTATGGCCTCTTTGGCAAGGAGCTGAGCCATGTCCTCCATGAGGGTGGACAGCATGCCTTGCAACACCACGGACTCCCTGGAGCGTGGGGTCAGTAAGGCGGGAGAGCCTTGAAGTTGAGAGGCAACCCTCGGCCCACCATCTCTAGGACCCATCTGTCCAAGGTAATTAGGGAACGATGATGCCAGAAGTGGAAAAGCCGCCCCCTAACGGGGAACTGAGGCAGGGACTGGACAAGTCACACACACACACACACACACACACACACACCCCCAACCATCACTGTGCAGCTTTGAAGGGAGCATCGGCCACTGCTGCCAGAGGGGCACCACTACTTCCACCTCATCCCTTTTTGGGACCCTGACTGGAGAACTTGATCCCGGTGCACCGAGCTTGAAACAGCCCCTGTTGGGGCTGTTGCTACAGAGGCTGTGGTGATGAAAAGGACAAACCTGAAAAGGTTTTTTTTTTTTTTCTGTTTCTGCCCTTTCAGGTCTTTTTGGCAGGAAGTCACAGAATCGAGGGTGGCACTGGACTTTTTAATCATGAGGTGGCCATCCACCCCGGGGGGGGGGGAATAAGAGGTCAGTGCCCAAGAAAGAGACACCAGCCGAACTTCTGGTGACATCATGGACTCTATGGCTGCTGAGGCAAAATAGCTCCAGACACCAGAGACAGAAAACCTCCTCAAAAAAATCAGCAACAGAATTTTCAAAATGCCAGGAGGGGTTAAAGGGACAGATAAAGGCACAAAAACTTGCCATCAGGGCCACTCCAAAGTGCAGGATGATCGCAGATTGAGTGCTGAAGTATCAAACCACAGTAGATCTTCCTCACCAGCGGGCTCACAACCTGCTGAATATGATACAGAAGGGAACAAGAACACTTAACCAGAAATTGTTTTGAAACCCTACTAAGGGAAATTAAAGTCTCTAGAAATGAGAACAAGAAAGAATTCAGAGGTATTCAGCAGCAACTTAACCAAATTTGATACCCGCATAGAACAGAAGGAGAGCATAGTGTCGGAAATGGAAGACAGGGCCTGCAAGTTAACAGGCCTAGTGGAAACCCTAATACATCAAACAGCAAAATTGCAGGCACAGTGCCTTGACCTGGAAGGGCGGTCGAGGCGTGATAATCTTAGACTATAATATGGTCTACCTGAAGAAGCAGAGACAGCGCCAATGCATGCCTTTCTTGAAAATTTACTGAGGGATACCCTGGATCTTCCAGCCACATACACATTCTCAATAGAAAGGGCACACCGATCCTTGGTACCGAAGCCCCAGGTTGTGAAAGTAAGGCCACGCTTCATTATGTTTAAGGTCAGCTCCTTTAAAATAAAAGATCTCCTGAGGACAGCGTGGGCTAAAAAAGACTTTAATTACCTAATGGGAAAACTTTCCATGGATCATGATTATCCACCCCAGATCCAACAACAACATATGGAATATATTCCTTTACTTCGAGTGTTAAAAGAAAAAGGGATTCGATTTCAGACCCCCTTTCCAGCTAAATTCCACGATTTTTGGGAGGATGGCACAAAAGTCTATGATTAAGCACAGATGGGTTCCACTCCATTTAAAGAAAGGGATTTACAGATTCCAGTAACAGGAGACCAGTGGAACCAAAAATGTCCACAGGGGAACCATAATTGGCAGCAAGCTTTTCTTCGGAAGCGTAACGCAGGGGCAATCTGATGCCAGCGGAAGCTCTTCAGCAACTGCAGGACCTTAAGAAATGGGTGCGCAGTACCGGATCCTCCACACTGAAATCAAATCATTGAATGTGCGAGCTGAATTTTCTCTGCCTAAGGCAGGTATTAAGAACGCCGCTCTAGCAATGGAATGCGGAACAATAAGAAGCCTCACCTCATTCTGGGCTGAAGGAAGCCCTGAAGGTACTGTTCTCTTATTGTAATTAGGGGCTCCACTGTGGGAGCCTTTTTGATACAATCTCAGTTGGATTTATATTACTGCCTGTTTAACTTTAACCAGTCAGCTACACAAGAATATGAGACTACCTTCTCTTATCCCTCATAGCTTGCAGACTCTAAGACTAGAGACTTCTGTTATTGAGAGCCATTTATACCATATGTAGAATCTACCCCACTGATTTCATTATGGGGATGTAAGCAAAGGGCATATTACGAAACACTAACAAATCTGATGCTGTTTATGTTATGCCTAAAGTTGCAACTTGTATATCAAGATAAAAAACATCAATGTAAGGTTTTGCTGCTCGTCCCATATAAAGGGGATACATTTATGTTTCAGGATGGTAGTCTACTCTAACCAGTTCACCTGTAACTTGGTCCTTTCATTCTCCTTAGTGTAACAGTTAAAGATAAGAAACTGAAGCAACAGATAGATGTTTATTTAGATTTCAAAAAATTACAATGATAGCTTGTTTTATAACCGCTGTAAGTTTACGGGGGGGGGGGGACTGTGAAGCAACAGTATACAATGTTACAATGGGATAAAATTTATGTTACAGTATAATTAATAAGGGAACAAATAACTACTGAGGGCTGTGTTAGAGTCCCAATACAGGCTAATAGTTTCAATACGAGAACTGTGCCTTACATTTCTCCCACTCTGGGAGGATTTCTAAAATATTGATCAACCGGGTGGATGGAGGTAGGATGGTTCGTTTGATAGCCTGAAACCTAGTGAAGTCAAGTACTAGCTAGTATTTAATTTTACAGCCACAATACATCAGGATCTGAGGGAGGGCTCTCCCTAATCGGGAGGGATAACACGCCTCCTTCTTCCTACCCTAATAGTTTTACAGGGTAGAACTAGACATCAAATTTTCCTTTTGATCTCCTACCTTGGAAGTACAATACTTTGTTATAAGTTTTAAAGCCATGCTGGCTAGTTGGACTGATACAGTTCATGGCCATGAGGGGGTTAAGCAAGAGGTTAACTGTATTCCTGGGGTGCATGGTGCTACGTGTTACTATAGATGGTGTGGGGAGAATGGGAGGCAAGAAACCACAGAGCTCTGCCTTTTCAAATGTTAACGTCAAGTTATAATACATGCTCCTACAATGTTAATGGGCTTACAAACCCCATTAAACAGAGGAAGTTTTTATCATTTCTCAGGAAAGCAGGGGCAGATATGTCGCTCCTTCAAGAAACTCATTTATCAGTCCAAGAACATAAAAACTTGAAAGATTTAGTTTCAAACGTGTTATTACAGCATCTTTGGGGCGGGGGGCAGGAGGAGAGGGGTAGCTGTGTTGATACCATCTAGATTACCATTTGAACTACAAGATCAAACAGTGGATAAAGAGGGACGATTTGTTATGGTTACGGGCAAGCTGAACAGGGACTTAATTATAGTGGCTTCAGTATATTTCCTTCCTAACTCCCCATATACCCTATACCGAACATTTTTTTCTAAACTTAGCCCAACTGGGGGAGGGACAAGTGTATTGCGAAGGGGACATGAATTTAACTTTTCACCCCAAATTGGACTCCACTTCACAAATACCAAAAAGTGACAATAAGGTAGCCCACTGGGGAATAAGGCTGTTGAAAGAACTGGGATACATGGATACGTGGCGCTATTTGAATGGCCCTGTCAGAAATTACTGTTTTTACTCAGCTGTATATTCCATGTATTCCAGATTGGAATACATATTGACCCCACAAGAAGCTACTGGGAAGGTAGATAAAGCCTGGATGGGGGATATTACACTCTCGGACCATGCTCCAATATTTGTCAAAATAAAATTGGGCACATTTCAAAAACAGACCTTTTGGAGATTGAATAACTCTCTGCTTAGGAATTCTGAGGTGCTCCAACAAATAAAAGACCTTATTAAGGTATCTTTAGTGGATAATGATACGCCAGAAGTTACCTCCGCTACAATATGGGACACATAAAGCTATTCTCAGGGGTAAATTCACCGAGATCTCCTCAAGGTATAAGAAGCAGAGGGAGGCAAGAAAAGAAACTGTCTTCGCACAAATCAGGGTTCTGGAGGATTTACAAAAACAAAGAATAGATAGAACAAAAGAATTGAGGGAGTTGAAAAAGCAACTGAATAACTTGCTAGATTACTACGTGGAACAAAAACTTATTTATCTGCGACAGAGATTTTATGACGGAGGTCCTAGATCACTGCGCCTATTAGCGGGCCAACTGCGTGCGCAGAAAGCTAGCTGGTAAAACTCTCGGCTCCGCCCCATGATGCCAGATCTAGCCCGCTGGAAGCCAGGTTGTGCGTCGAAGTCGGGGAGGCCGGGTGGGTCGTGTGGATGAACAACATATACCATTCCTAGAACTCCTGTTACAGGTGAGTAACCTGTATTTCTAGGGACATGGATATGTTGTTCATCCACACTGTCTGGCAGACTCCTAGCAGTTCTCCGGGAGGAGGGAGGCAAGGTGCACACCCCCTACTTAGGTAGACAGACTGGAGAACCGAGGCCCCGACCAGCATCCTGGCGTGACCCAAGGTCGATGTGGAAGGGGAAAACGGTAAAGCCTGCTTCCAGGTAGAAGCCCTGCGGATATCCTGGACCGGAGTATCCTCAGAAGCAGCCACCGATGCAGTGGAAGGGCGGGTAAAATGAGCACTCATCCCTCTGGAAGGCTCCATGCCTGCCCACCTATAGCGGTGACCTATGCAGGAGGTGACCCACCCGCTCGTAGTCCGCTAGGCTGCAGGTCTGCCAGGTGCGCCTTCAGCGTAGATGACAAACAGCTGGCGAGTCTCTCCTGAACTTCAGCCCTACGCTCCAAGGGTAGGTGAGCGTTAAATGGGGTCCCATGGATCTTATATATGGCCTCCGAGGCGTGAATGGGGATGAACCCCTGCAGAGACAATACCCGATTAGGGAAGACTCCGCCAACGCCTACGGAAGGAACTTCGGATGGGGCGCAGGACAACCTTGTCCCTTTGAAAGACCAGATAGGGAGATTCAAAGGAGCACCTGGAACTCTCCCCTCCTTCTGGATGGCAGAGTAGCCCCAAGAAGGTGTTCTTCCACAACAGGTGGGGGAACTCGCACCTGTGCAAAGGTTCGAACGGCTTGCCCGTGAGATAAGCCCATACCAGCGAAGATCCCACAGAAATGGGGGTACTCTCCCCCAAAGGGGAGGTGTGATCAAGGCCTAGAAAAGTGCCAGACCACCTTTACTGCGCCACCGACTGCCTTCCGGCCTGCGCCCGGAAGACAGGGGTGACCAACAGAAGCACCTAGAGCGTCGTCGGCCGAAGCCCTAGTTCAATCGAACGGACCGCAGATGGTCCGGAATGCTCGCCAAGGGACGGGAGAGGGGCCCAGGCCCTATCCCATCACCAAATGGAGAACTCTTTCAATTGAAGGCGAGCATGTTTGGCCGACTTCTAGCAGGACGCCTCAAAAACGTCGAGGACCTTGCCGAAGGACCCGATGCCTGGCCCCTAGCCACACAGGGACCAGGCCTGCCGGTGCAGGGATTGAAGGTCCAAATGAAAAGACCTTCCCCTGAAAAGAGAGATCAGGACCGGGCGGGCTGGAAGCCGCGTTGGGAGCCTGGGGCTGAGACTGAGGAGAGCTGGATACCAGAGCTGGCAATCCAGTCTGGGGCTACCAGCATCGCCTGCTCCTAGTCCCTCCTCGCCTTGCCCATGGGTCAAGGGAAATGGGGGAGAGGCGTAGAAAAGGCCCGGGGTCCACGGCCTCGACGGTATCCCTTACAGCAAACCTTGCTGAAGGGGCGGGCATGAAACAGTCTCGGCCTCGTATTCTCCCTGGAGGGAAGGATGGAGAAGATCCTGTGCTACCTCTGGCAGGGGAGACCACTCATGAGGCGCAGCCTATGTCCGGCTTAGGGCATCAGCCAGGGTGCTGGAGGCTCCTGCCATCAAATGGCTAGGAAACCGCCTCCAGCTGCGCGAAAGACCCAATGCGGAGAACCTCCTTACGCCGAGGTAAGGGGATCGACCGAACCTGGCGGGGTAGGTAGCACATGGTCGTGGTGTTGTCTGCTTGGACTTAAAGCACTAGACCCCGCACAAACGGAGCGAGCGGTGCAAGCTAAGCGGACCACCTGGAGCTCCAGCGGGTAGGAAAGACATCGGGACTCCCAAGAGGACCAGAGGCGAAGCACTCTGTATTCCCCTAGATGGGCACCCCCACCCATCCGAGAAGCATCGGTCGGAGAAGACCGTCGACTCAGGGTGGACGAACAGGATGTTCTCCTGCAAGAGCTGGAACGGTCCAAGGGGGAGCGTTCCCCTAAATCCTGGGCTGTAGTCACAAACTGGTCCGAGGAACACAGCACTGTGACAGCTGGCTGGCCAGTCCCCACTAGGGGGACGCATGAACCAGCGGGTTCAACAGACCGCGCTGGAGCCAGCCGCTGCGAGGCCCAGGAGGTGCAAGAGGTCCCGGCAGGGCACAATTGCCCAGTCAGACCTGACTAGGTAAGGGAGAAAGAACCTCAGCCCTGTCCGCCAGGAGCTGAGCTCGGACTCAAGAGTCGAGCCTTGTCCTGAAGAAGGATCACCCGCTAAGACACGAGTTCCAACGTGGCTCCGATAAAGGGAGACCAGTCTGACAGCCAGAACACCGGACCGTCCCCTTCCACCTGGAAGGGTTGTAGTCAGGCCGCCATCCGGGTGGGGTTATGCCCCGACCCCTCAATGCCGCAGAAAGCTGCTGAGCAGAGAATGAAGGGCCTGGCCAGGAACTCGTAAGGAGATCCCCCACTTAGGAAAGGGAGGAGTCTCCCAAGAAACGGACGGAACGAGGAGTAAGTACGTCCTGAAGGCCCAGGAAAGAAGCCACACGCCTCGTTCTGAGGATGGGATATCTGAGGCAGAGAGACTATCCAGGTGTGCAGAAGAATGGGGCGCAAGCCCTCCGTCCGTTTGAGACCAGGAATACCTGGACACGAACCCAGGGTCAGAAGGAGGGTCCGCAACCTTCCTGATCACCTCTAATTAGAAGGCCAGGCAAGTCAGCTCAGCGGGCCGACGAAGAGGCTGTGGACCCCAAGATCCCCGTGGGTCAACGGCTCAAAAAGGGTGGAACCTGTTCGCAACCCGTGACAGGACCTACCCTTAGCACCTCCGACTCCCTAGAGGTCCGGGGAAGCTGACCAAGAGGAAGAGGGTGCGGAGCCGCTCCCACGGAAACCTGGTAGGGACGACGGGCGGGACAGCGCCTTAGCCCGGCCACTGAGCAGGCTTGGGGAGGAAGAGGCTGAGGGAGCTCGGACCTTACCTCCCTGCTTCCTTTGGAGGAAGACGCTGGTTTACGCCAGGCTGCCCAGCGATGCCTGCTGGCCCTCGCTGGGCCGGCGTCACGCAGGGGGGCAGCAAGGGGCTTATGCAAAGACTGCCGGCTGCCCTTGTCCCTCCGGGCAGGAGTGACCAAGTCCGGAGTGGCACTGGACTTCTTGGACCCCTGGAGGTGTCCCTCCACTCCAGGGCCGAAAAGGTCAGTCCCCAAGAAGGGAATGTCCGCCAACTCGTGCTGGGTTTCCAAAGAGAAGGAGGATAACCTCAGCCACGCCCTGCGGAGCATGGCCACCGCGGCCGCCACCGATCTGGCACAGGAGTCGCCCAGATCCAGAGCCGTCTGGAGCTGCTGTTTCACCACCGCCCTACCCTGGTCCCGCACCCACCGGACCGTGGTCCGTAGGTCGGCCGGGAGATGAGGGAGAACCTCATCCAGGGAGCCTAAGAGGGCGTGGGAGAAATGTGCCATCAGTGCCGCCGAGCTGGCCTGACGGAGGCCTAGGGAGGACGCAGTGTAAACCTTGCGCTCGACATAGTCCATCCTTTTGGACTCCTTGTCAGGGGGCCTATCCACATCCCTAGCGTTTCCAGAACATTGGAAAACATTTTTGGTGACTACCCCCTCAGGCGAGGGGTGTTCCAAGAAACCGGGCAGGGAACAGACAGGGACAGAGTACTTCCTGGCCACCCTGGCCGAAGGCGCAGGGCAGGAAGTAGGCCACCGCCAGAGCTCCAAGGCTGGGCCGACGATTGTCTCAGCCACCGGAAAGGCCTCCGAGGGTGAACCCCCTTGGTCTAGAATCTCCGTAAGGGGCCCGTTTGGAAACGGGCTCGAGCTGCATCCCGGTGAATTCCGAGATGAGCTGGAGCAGACCCATAAAGGACGATGGGCTGTCGTCCACGGAATGTTCCGGAGAAGACCATGGGTCCTCCCTGGTAGGAAACATAGAGGAGTCGATTTCGGGCTCCGAGGGGTCTGCAAAAAGCTGCCGCAGGCCTGAGTCACTCTTCGTCCGCCGAGGGCAGGCAGGAGTGAGGGGAACAGATAACCTGCGGGATAGGTCATGGCCCGGCCTGGGTTCCACCGAGGACAGTGGGGCAGCAGGGATCGGACGAGCAACCGGCGCCGGAGAGGGCACCTTGACTGCCTCGAGCGGCTGCGTCGGCCGACCGGGCGGCAGCTGCTTACTAGCCGGAAAATGAATCGGGCTCGATTGATTCCCGGACAACAACAGCTGCTCCCACATAAACTCCTCGTAACGTCGACGCCAACGGCATAGAAGCCACTCCTCATCCGAGGAGGGGGACAAGGAAGAACGGCAATGCCACTTGACTCTGTGCCCCGACCGAGAACGCCGAGGTCAGCGTGAGCGGCTAGACCGAGAGGAGGAACGAGACCAAGACCCGAATCCTCGGGGGAACCGAGGGCGGGCCTGGGAAGGAGCAGGGCGCGCCCGCTCCTCCTTCGGCTCGGAACAAAGGGCCGAGGACTGTTGACCCGAAGGTACAGGCAGAACCTCAGCCTCCGCCGGGGGAACCAGTGAAGGGATGGCGGCACCAGCAGAAGACAGCCCAGATGACGGGTCGAGAGACTCGACAACGTCAACGGGAGTCCTGCCCGGCTGACCTGACAGGGATACCGTGAGGCCAACGGCCAAAGCCACATCCTGACCGAAGTCGAACGTCAGCTGGCAGGGGAGGGGGAACTCTCCCGCTCCCTCCAGAGCCAACGAAGGGACTTAGCCTGCGACTCCTTGGACTTGGGCCGAGAAGCAGGTCCCAAAGGTCCCTCTCCCTTCGAGGAAAGGGACTGGCGAAGCTCCTTGAACGAAGCTGCATGAGGAGAACTCAAGGAGAGCGGGATGAGCGCCACGACCGAGGAAGAGGGAGGGGCAGCCGCCCCCTCCCCGGAGGAAAGAAGATCGAGCTGCTCAGCCGAGACAGTCTATGCGGACACTGCCCGATGAGTCTCCGAGGAATTTTCCGGAGCGGGAAAAATTACCGGTCGCCTGAGCCCTGAACGGGCAGCGTGATCCTCCAGAGAGCTGGCCGAAAGGACACAACAAAATTCGCAAAGTTGAGGATCATGATCCAAGTCAAGGCAGTACGGAGAAACTGACATATGACCTGCAACAAAGAAAGTGCAGTTATTTAAGAACTTAATGTTAACGGCAGATCTTCGAGAGAGGCTCTTGCAGTAGGTAATTACATATAGGACTGAAGCCGGCAGGCGTCAGGACCTAACGGAAAAATTTCTAGCTAGCAGTCTCTGGCGGGGGACCGCCCCCCATCAGGTGACCGGCGCCAGGCAACGTCAGTATAAAGGGGCGGTCCCCCATGCCTGCCTTCCAGTTCTTTCTCGCCAAAGGCCAAAAAAGGCAAGATGAGAAAGAAGCGGATATTTCCGCCCCCTGGAAAAGGAGCTGAAGAAGCTAAGGGGGATGGAGGGCAGGAAGGCATTATCTACTGCAATAGCCTCTCTCGAAGATCAACTGTTATGGTAAGTTCTTCCGTAACTGTACTTTCTTACTTCGAGAGGGCTCTTGTAGTAGGTAATTACATATAGGACTGAGTCCCAAGCAGTCTGGAACAAGGAGAAGCACTTGGGAGGAGGAAAACTCCAACAAATAAACCTCAGGCTGTGAGGGTCTTAAGAAAGAATACCTTGCAAAACAGGCAACCCAAAGCCTGCTCTACGGTGAGAGGCAATGTCCAAACTGTAGTGTTTCGTAATGGTATGGACTGAAGTCCAAGCTGCGACTGTGCAGATGTCTGCCGCTGACACATTCTTGAAACAAGCAGCATAGGAGGCTACATCTCCGGCGGAGTGACCTCTTACTTGACCTGGCAGGGTCTTGTGGTACTTGTCATAACAGAAAGTGATACAGGGAGCCAACCACTTCGATAGGCATTGCTTAGAAATTGCACTGCCCTCTCTTTTGTGGGCAAAAGAGACAAAGAGCTGATCAGACTTCCTGAGATCCTTAGTCCTAGTGGTATAGTTTCTCAGGATCCTGTGAACATCCAGACTATGCAAGAGGAATTCCCCTTGATTGGAGTGTTATGTAAAGAAAGCAGGCAGCTCAATGGATTGGTTCAGTGTAGATTCCGCTACCACCTTACGGAGAAACTTAGGGTTGGTGCGCAGAGCCACACGTTCCTTGTGGAAAATCAAATAAGAGATTTTGCACATCAAGACTTGGAGCTTGGAAATTCATCAAGCTTAAGTAATGGCCACTAAGAAGGGAGTCTTCCAAGAGAGGAACTTCAAGTCTATTGAAGATGCCGGTTCAAAGGGAGGCAGAGTAAGCTTCTCGAGGACAAGGTTCAAATCCCAAGGAGGCGCTGGAATACGGATGGGGGGTCTCAAATGAACAGCCCCTCTGAGACAAGTCTTGGAGACTTCCAACTGCGTGAAAGTCCTGTCACCAGAAGGGACGAGGTTGGCCGACATATGGACCTTCACAGAGGAATGACTGAGACCCAGGTCAAAGAGGTGACGCATGAAGTCCAGGACTCTCTCAACCGGGCAAGAGAAGGGTTCCAGATCCTTCGAAGCAGCCCATATCGAGAAATGCTTCCACTTCATAGCGTAGGTGGCTCGGGTAGAAGGCTTTCCACCAAAATATCTGTGACAAGCGAAGAAACCCCGAAACGGGCTTGAACTACGTCTGCAGGAGCCACGCGTGCAACTGATGGGATTTGAGACCTGGATGGACTAGGGTCCTCTGATCCTGGGTCAGCAAGTGCTGCGACAGAGGAAGAGGAAGTGGAGGTTCCTCCAAAAACTGCTGCAGAAGAGAGAACCAATCTTGCCTGGGCCAGAATGGAGCGATGAGTATCATTCGAGCTCCTTCTGACTGGAGTTTGTGTAAGACCCTCGAGATTAAGGGAATCGGAGGGAAGGCATAGACAACGCTGTCCTTCCAATCGAGAAACAGAGCGTCCCGCCAAAAAAATGCCTCGCCCTGGAGCAAGTGAGCAGAAGGCGGGAAGTTTTGCATTTAGAGGAGACGCGAACAGGTCTAACTGAGGGTTCCCCCAATGCAGGAAGACTTCGTCTAGTATCCCCTGATCTAGTTCCCATTCGTGGGCATTGGCGGATGATGTACTGAGGTAGTCCACCACCATATTGTGTACTCTCGGAACGTGCACTGCCATCAGGTGAAGATTGTGCTGAGCTGCCCAACCTCAAACTCTCATTGCTTCCCTGCATATAGGGTAGTAACGAGTTCTTCCCTGCTTGTTAATGTACCAGAGTATGCACATGTTGTCCATTTTGATTGCTAGATGACCGGAAAGAATACAAGAGTAGAGAGCTTGAAGAGCAAACAGTACGGCTCTGAGCTCGAGCACAATGATGTGTAGAGTGTGCTTGAGACTGGACCAAGAGCCTTGAGTCCTATGAGGTCCCAGGTGGGCTCCGCAGCCATCTCCTGAGGCATCTGTCATCAACGTTTGGGAGGGAGGTTCCAGACAGAATGGAACTCCCTGGTAAAAGGTTCTTGTGCACCATCCAACAATGCAAGTCCCGGATCATGGGGTCGGAGATCAGTACCTCCTAGTCCAGGTCGTCCAAAGTCTGGTCCCATTGAGACCGAAGCATCCATTGAGAGATTCTCATATGGAGCCGAGCGCAAGGGACTGTCAGGACTGCAGCCGCCATGAGCCCGAGGTGGCGAAGGACTGACCAGGCGCCAACTCTTCTGCGGTTGGACAACAGACTTGCTTGCACCTGAAGGGTGTCCAACCTGTCCGGTGGCAGAAAGGCTTTGCTGATGGTCGTGTCCAGGATCACCCCAATGAAATGAAGTCTTTGACAAGGGACCAGATGGGACCTGGCCTGGTTGATGGTGATACCCAGACTGGGGAAAACCTGCCGGGGAAAGGGAGTGCTGTAGTTCCTCCCTGGACAAGGTCGCCAGGAGCCAACTGTCCAGGTACGGGAAAACCAGTACCCCCTGGATACGCAGGTGGGCCGCTACCACAGACAGGCATTTGGTAAAAACTCGGGGAGCTGAGAAAAGACCAAATGGGAGGGCCTTAAGCTGGTAGTGGTCACCCCTGAAAGCGAAAATGAAGGAATCTGCGATGGGAAGGGCATATGGAGACATGCAGGTAGGCATCCTGTATGTCCAAAGCGCACAGCCACTGTCCCTGTCGAAGGAGTCATAGAAGGCTCTGTAAAGAGAACATTCTGAAGTGTTTGTACTCCACGAACATGTTCAGGGAGCTGAGGTGTAGAATAGGCCTTGCATCTCCCGTTTTCTTTGGAACCAGGAAGAAATGCGAGTAGTAACTTGTCCCCCGAAGATGGTCGGGGACTGGTTCTATCACCGCCTTTGACAGAAGGGAGGTGATTTTGTCTAGTATCAGAGGAAGATGTTGCAGGGAATAAGACGACCAGGGGGATGGTCTCCGGGGTGGTTTCTGAAGAAACTTGATTGAGTGTCCTGCTGATATCAACTGCAGCACCCAAGCATCTGACGTTATCCTCTCCCAGCCCGACTGATGGAAGGAGAATCTCCCCCCTACTGGTTCCTCTGGAGCCTCGGGGGGCCGAGGAAAGACCAAATGGGAGGGCCTTGAATTGGTAGTGGCCCCCCTGAAAAGAAAATCGGAGGAACTTGCAGTGGGAAGGGTGGATGGGGATGCGCAGGTAGGCATCCTACATATCCAGCGCACATAGCCACAGTCCCGGCTGAAGGAGCGGCAGAAGGTTGTGCAGGGAGAGCATTCTGAAGCGCTTTTACTCCACGAACATGTTCAGGGAGCTGAATTCTAGAATAGGTCTCATGTCTCCCATTTTCTTTGGAACAAGGAAGAAATGGAAATAGTACCCGGTCCCTCAAAGGTGAGTGGTGACTGGTTCTATCGCCACCTTCAAGAGAAGGGAGGATATTTCTTCCCGAACCAGAGGAAGATGCTCCGGGGAGTAAAAAGACTTGGGGGGTTGTCTTCTTGGTGGTTTCTGAAGAAACTCGATTGAGTGTCCTAGTATCCTTTTGCTATCAGCTGGAGCACCCAAGCATCTGAAGTGATCCTCTACCAGCCCAGCAGAAGGAAGGATAACCTCCTTCTACCGGTTCCTCTGGAGTGTCCAGAGGCTATGGGAGAGGAAAGGAGTCAGGGGTGTGAGGCAGGCGTGGCAGCGAGGCTCCTGCCGCATTTTAGGCGGCGGAGTCTTGCTTTCTATAAACCAGCTTTCTGGCCGCTTGCGAGAGCCAGTAAGCTTGCCCTGAGGTTTAAGCTTCTGGCCGAGAACGTCTCGCGAAAGGCGACGCCATCCCTGAGGGGCCTGTACAAGAGTCAACAGACAAGTGCAGTGCCCTTCTCTTGCAGGTTAGTTATGATGTCTTTGACATCTCCACCGAACAGCAACGAACCCCTGAAGGGCGCCTCCTGAATAGAGGATTGCACTTCAGGGACTAGTCCTGACACCCGGAGCCAGGCATGATGTCGAAGGCCCACGGCAAAAGCCAAACTCCTACCAGCAATGTCCACTGCATCGTACGTGGCACGTAGCATGTGCCAACTGGCTGAATGAGCAGAACGGACTAGATCAGTCACTTCCTGCTTGGTTTGAGATTCAGGAAGGGAGTCCAATTTGGATTCCACCTGACTCAGGATAGCCTTCTGGTAATCCCCCATATAAGTGACATAGTTCAGGGCCCGGATTCCCAATGTGGAAGAAGCGTACACCTTCTTCCTGTACTGGTCTAGAAGACAGGATTCCTCGTCCGGTGGAGATAAGCGAGGGTACTTTGGGTTAGCTGAATGGCCGTGAGCAGCGCTAATCACAACAGAATCGGCTTTCAGGTGCGCATTCAACGAATCCACACCCTCGGGAGCCTGGTACTGCCTATCCGCCCTCCTCGGAAAGGGGGCTACCACAGACGGCTGTTTCCAAATAGTGGAAACAGGGTCTGTGTGAGGCTCGATCCAGGGTGGAATCAATGTTGGAGCTGTTTCGGGCAGATTCAAATGGGCAGCGAGTTTCTTCCACTGTGGATCTGGCTCCAGAGATTGCCACTGGTGGACCTCCTGGATCTTTCTCAGCAGCTCCAGAAAAGAAGGATCTTCCGGAGGAGACCTTGGCCTGGAGAGCGAGGCCCGTCGTCAGGATCGGAGCATCCCCCAGAATCTGAGTCAGAGGTCTCCGAAGAAGTGTGAGAAGAAGACTCCACCCCGTGTGAGGGAGGAACGGACCCCTTGGGCAGCACTCGGGAAAGCGTGACCTCCCCGGCCCTGGCACCTGAAGGTTCACCTCTGGTGTCGGGCAGCGGGGAAGGGAGTCTCATGTCTCTGGCGAAGAGGATCCAGTACAGGGAACCGTCGTCAGTAGACAGCTCTCCGCCTCCCTGGTGAGTTGAGCCTTGGCCTCAACACACCAGGCAGCTCGAGTCTCCTTCAAATCCACCGGCGGCTGAGGGGACGGTGGAGGTGGAGAGGGAGGGGGTTACAGATACTGGGGGTCTCTGTAAGGTGAGTATCCATAGCCTGATGGTGGGAAACCCAGCGTCAGCTACTCAGGCGTCTGATACTGCGGTGCGGGATACTGCAGTCCCGGGCAGGATGGCGTCGGATACCCGGGAACCAGGGACTCTGATGAAGCAGAAGGCCCTAGGAGAGGCCCAGCAGGCGGGCCAGGTAGAGGCGGCCCGGCAGGCATCAGGTCCGGCGTTGGGACGGTGTCTGGCAAAGGAATGTCGCCCGGCGGATAGGCCGACGTCAGGTTATCTGGCCCAGCAGGAGGGAGACCTGACGGGAGTGTACCGGCGTCCTCTGTGTCGCCCAGGGAAGGAGGACTGACCAACTGGGGAGACGCAGGAGCCTCAGTCGGCGGTGGCGAGCACCGTGGCGAGCCGGGGACGGCGGACTGGTCGGTTGGGTCTGGCATCTGCTCTAACACCGTACGTCCATCGGAGGAGCCGACGTCCGCCTTACTGGCGGGATCCGGGCGGACGTTGGAGGAGCCGGCGTCCGACTTATCAGATCCAACGCCCAACGAAGGCCGTGATGGAGAAGCGGTCTTGGCAGGCATTTTGGAGGCCGTGCGATGCCCCGGAGGGTCGGCATCTTAGTGATCTTGTCTAGGCGGATGTTGGTAGCACTGGCGTCCGACTTACCAGACCCGCTCGACCTGGAAGGCCACCTGGTGGGGGTCATCCTGGGAGCGGTCGCCTTTGTCCTTGAGGCTCCCGATGGGTCCAAGTGCGAGCCCAACAGGAGGGACAACGCCACCTTGGAAGCCTCCAAGACGGCTGCCGAGGAGCAATACCTTAAGCACGGCGACTCCAGCCGGAGTCGCAGTGGCTGTGGAAGTGGAGTCCCGGTCCCGGTGCTTCTCCTTCTTCTTGCAGTGTCCCTAGAGGGAAGTTGAGGCCTGCCAAAGCTTCTTCAGCTCCTTCTCCATGAAGGACATCTTTTTCTTTAACATACGGGCCTCCAAGGACTGCTGCTTCCATTTGCGGGTGGCGGCGTTAAATTGTTGGTAGTGCTGACACTTCTCCACGGGGTGTTCCGGGCCTAGACAGAAGTGGCACAGGGAGTGACCATCCTTATGCGGGAGCTGGGCGCCACACAAATCGCACTTGTTTTTCTGCGAATCAGATGGAGTAGGGGACGACATTCATGGCAGATACTGAATTATTTTTTAGAAAAAAACAAGAAAAAGGCAGTAATAAAACGGACAACAGACTGACGAAGCAGAGTGAACTTAACCGTGAGGCACTTTCACAAGCTAACGGTGGGAAAGAACTGAAGGGGGCGCTAGGGGCCGCCCCTTTATACCGACGTCACCTGGCACCAGTCACCTGACGTGGGAGGCGGTCCCCCCACCAGAGACTGCTAGCTACAAATTTTTCCGTGGGGTCCTGACAACTGCCGGCTTCAGTCCTATATGTAATTACCAACTGCAAAAGCCCTCTCGAAGTAAGATCTCAAGTTTTTATCCCTAGATGGACCAGATGGGAGTTCTACCAGAATGATGATATATAATCACAATACAACAAGATACCCCAAGTTCTACATATCTGTCCACCCCGCGCAGAAGATGAACCAAGTTACCAATAATATTCTAGGTTTACTTCCGAGTTGCCCCTACTTACTCCCATCACACACACAAAAATGGCTAGAGATACTTGACCTAGGGTAAAGAATAGAACTGTATATCCTACCTCTGAAATTATTTGCTAAAACTCTCTCTTTTTTCATTGCTGTGTTATTCTTCTGATTATTGCCTTGGGTTTAACAGGAAATACCTCCCAGGAAAATGATATGTGAAACTTAAAATATGAAATTATGAATTGCTGCACCTATCTTATGGTCTAGGTTACTAAGTTATTTAGTTGTTAAGTTATTGAGATGTTTAATTTTAGTAAATGTCAATCAAGTTTGTGAGTATGAGACGCTGGATGTAACACAAGCTTGAATTCATGGAATGGGTGTTACAAGAAGATTATTCATGTTTGTACAATGCTCTTTATTCAATAAAAGGAGTATAAAAAAGAAAGGGACATCAGACAACTTGTGTCAGATCTCCACTGTAAAGGTGGAAATCTGCAGCCAGGACCTGTGATGCTTCGAGACGGCCACTGCCATGACACGAGTACACGAACCACCAATGTCCAAGGACGACTGAATCTGGTTTTTGGCCAATGCTTGAGCCTAGTCTTGCACTACTTTCACTGCCAGCTGTTTGCCAGCTGGGAGGTAGGGAGGATCCGATCCAGCACTCCCATAAGGAAGTGACCGATATGGGCCATCATCAAAGCATAACTTGCCTGATAAGACCTAGGTAGGATGCACTGTAAACCTTCTACGCTGTGTGGTCAAGCTTCTTGGACTCTTGTCAAGGGACTTGTCCAGGTCCCCAGTATTGCTGGACTTATGAAACACCAAGTCAGCCACCACACACTCTGCCGAGGAGCGGTCTGAAAATCTGGACGGAGCTGGTAGTGACCACATACTTGTGTACCATAAGGACCAAGGGTGCCGGACAGGTGGCTGGATCCTGCCAAGGCCCCACTGCTGGTCCAAAAATGGCCTTGGACACAGGAAAGGCAACCCATAGAGAGTTGTCCCTATCTGGATACCAGTGAAATGGTACTAGACCTTTTTCTGCACTGGCTCCAAGGGAACTTCCATGAACTCAGATATAAGCCTGAGAAGGACACTGGATGACACCAGCCCATGGTCAGTAGTCATTTCCTTGATCAAATCCTGATTGAATGTATGAGTCCTCAAGGACTGTATCAAAGACCCACTGGTGTCATCCAAGGACTCGTCAATGACGACCCTCAACCTCTTACCACCACACACTACTCAGGATTCATCTGAGTGGGAAATATCTACTGAAAACCAGTCTGGCAAGCCAGCAGCCTAACGGAAGTCCTTAGAAGGGGCTCCCCACAAAGGCAGTCATGGAGGTTGTTCCACCTGTAAAGGTGGCGAGATGCGTGTGTGCGACAATTGCCGTGGCAGGACCAGCATGGGCACGACGTGGTGACCAACCAACCACAAGGGTAGAGCCCTACCCTTCCCAGCCAGGGCGCACTGCTGCCAGAGAATCTTCTCACAGCATTCCCGCATGTGCCGGTGGAGCTTCCCACCATCCAAATATGAAGAGAAATGTTGATGGCAACATGTTCCAGTCAAGCAGGCTCGAGAGTGCAAGGAATCCCTTGACCTCAACCGTCGACTTGGACGTCGATGTTGAGGAGATGCAGCTGGAGGTGCATGGTATCCCATCTGTACCAGTGTCGACTGCTTGGCCCAAGGGGAGGCTGCTTCTGAGAGGAAATGGATGGGTTCGCTGACCGCTCTGGGACCTCCTGACTGAGACCCTGCAGGACCAGTGTGCTACAGAGAGAATCGTCCTCGACCCCTGTTGACAATGGTTTGACTGGGTCAAAAAAAATTTCAACCACCAGGCTTGACCACTGTCGAGACTGACAAGCCCGACAGGGTAACCATGACCTAATGGCCCACCTCTCAACCAAATAGGGCTCAGCTGAAGCTGAGCTTTCAATGAGTCTCAAGTGCTTGGGGGAGATGCAGAAGCAGGAAGGGCATGCCCATTCCTGGTCCCATGACCGAGGGCAGGCTTTCTTGGATTTCTTCACATGGTGGGAAGGGCTCTCCCCAAAGGTCTGGAGGGCCTGGTACATCTCACGGAATTCCCACATGAAGGGCACCCTAACACTGACCCTAAATGGAACCAGCCTGAGACCATCTACGTACCCATCATGGCCTTGGCAACCGCCTCTTCCACAGTTGCATGCTGGACCATGGACCACACAGCCATGGGGGCCACCTTGCGAGCTGCTTTAGTCTTAAGCTTCAGGTCCTGATCGCCAGTCGATCAAGGAGATAGCCAGCCAGGCAGTCCTGCAGGAACGAGGGCAGCATCGTTTGGCACAGGCCGCAAGCAGTGACTGTCATCAAGGCACAGGTCAGGAAGCATAGGAAGACTAGGGGCAAAATTCAGAAGAAGCATTTTACTAGTAAAATAAAAATGTTCAGTAGAGCTATTTACAAAGGCAGTACAAACAGAGAAAACAAAGTTCTTCATCTGAGGGTTTCTTTTCAATTACAAAATAAAAAAAAATAAATAAATAGTCTCTGTCCCTCACTCTCTCCACCAAAAGCATTGCTGCTAGTCTTTGCCTGGGAACTCACTAAGAGACATCCTGTTCCTCACAAAATGTTCTCGTCAGTTCCTTTTGCAGATGCAAAAAATAAAACAGCGTCCCAAGCTGGCCTCCTGCTGACAGCTCTGCAAAAATGTGTGCTGCACGGCAAGTTTACCCCTTAAGTTCTAAATAGGTTTTTACAATCATTTCAGCAGTATTACTATATACATTTCAAACAAAGGATCCCAGTATCACTTACAGTTTCACACAAAGATTCACATGTATTTTATAACTGCAGATATCCAAGTGGAACATACGAAATTTGCCAGCAGATAAAGGCCTAGAGGTCTATCAAGTCTGCTCAAATGTGCAGCTAGCACCCCGTATTCTGCAACTGCCCCTCCCTTCGACCCTTCCCTGGAAGAAAAGACAAAAACAGCAAGTGAAGGTAGAGATGGCGAGAGACAGAAAATCGTGAGACTGTGAGAGTGATCAGTTCCTAGGTCTCGAGAACATCTGGTTGTGCAACCAGACAGACATGAGACAGAAAAGAAAAGGATAGAACAGATACTTGTGTTTAACTCTTTCTGCATAACAAACGGGACAGGGCCTTATTCAACCCTGTCGCAGTAACACTGCGAGATGCCCCCAGGCAATAAAGGTACGACACTGTGTGGGTTTGTCCAGGACATCTTTTGCTGGCACTGGACGCAACCATTTGAAGCTGGAAGCTGGCTTGGAATCCTTGCATTCCATCAAAGTTGGAGGTCATATTCTGCTCAAGGGAAGATTCAATGGAGCTATGACTACTCTAGCCTTGATATATGCTCCCCTAGGCTCAGATTACTCATTTTATCGCAACATTTTTCTATAGATTGCTGAGTGGACGAAAGGAAATTTAATTATGGGAGGAAATCTTAACTTAGTATTTAACCCTTACTTAGACTCCACCTCGCGCACTTTCAGAAAAGACTATAAGGTTGCCCATCAATAATATCAATAATAATCTTTATTTTTAATGCACCTTTCAAAAAATCAAGGCACAGAGCAGTCTTTAAAATACAACCAAGTAACTCATAAAAATCAATGGAATAAATAATATCAGCCTCGTAATAAATAATAAAATCAGATCGGTTCAATATCCTCACCAAACGCTTTTCTCCACAGAAAGGATTTCAATGCTTGTTTAAAGCCCCCCACCATCGTGCACTCTCTAATCCAACGGGGTAGAGAATTCCAGAGGTCGATTGCCACAGTCTGAAGGCTACAGGCTACCTGGAATCTCTAGCAACCTAGATTGGCTGGATGGAGCAGTCGCTCCGGGATGTAAAGGACCAGAAGCTCTTTCAGGTAGTCAGGGCCCAGACCGTGCAGGGCTTTGTAAGTCAACAAACCGACTTTAAAGGAGATCCGCCACTGAACCGGCAGCCAGTGCAGGCCCCGCAGCACCGGGGTAATATGGGAGGAACCCGGCGTCCCAGTTAACAACCGGGCTGCGGAGTTCTACACCAGCTGCAAGCGGCGGATATCAACCCCTGGAAGCCAAAAGTAAAGGGAAGCTTCTAGGTGAATTAGGTTATTTAGGCGTATGGCACCACCTGCATGACCAGACTAAAGTCTACATATATTATTCCCCCTTCCACCAAATCTATTCTAGAACAGACTATTTTCTCATCTCCAAAGAATTAAAAGGCACTTACAGGATTCTTGGATAGGGGCTAAGATTCAGTCCAACCATGTGCCTCTCTACTTGAAACTAAATCTAGGTTAGACCAGAAGGCCCACCTTCTGGAGATTAAATGTTTCCCTAATTCAGGCTGAAGAAGTTCAAACGGCCCTGACAGAATGTGTTCAGTGGGCAGTGGAGGAGAATGATACCCCTGGACTCCCTCCAACCCTGCTGTGGGATACCGTTAAAGCAATAATATGCAGTAAATTAATAGAGATTTCTTCACACAAAAAGAAACAGAGGGAGGAGTGTAAATTACAGTTACCAATCCAAATAGCTGAATTAGAATCCCAACAAAAGAGAAAAATACACTGAACAGAGAGGAATACAATCAAATGACCTTAAAAAGGAATTCCTATCAATTTTAGATGATCAGGTGGAACAAAAATTATTATATTTTCGACAGCGATACTATGAGGGAGGCCCAAGAGCACTGAAGCTATTAATAGTTGTTTCCCTAATTTGGGCTAAAGAAGTTAAAACGGCCCTGATAGAATGCATTCAGCGGGCAGTGGAGGAGAATGACTCTCCTGGACTCCCTCCAAAACCTCAGAGACCAAAAAGTACATTCAGCAGGTACTTCGCAAATCCAGGTACAGTAGTGATGGCCTTGACCTGAAATTTCTAGATCTCACCCTAGAAGGGGCCCTGGCCCCCTTAATGCGAATCCTCAATCTCTCACTCATGACTGGACAGTTCCCTACACTCCGGAAAGATGCAGTTTTAATACCAATCTTCAAAAACGGTGACAAGACCATCTATACCAACTACTGACCAATCTCTATTCTACCCCAAATTTCTAAAGCCCTGGAACGGGTAGTCTATGACCAATTAATCAACCACCTCAATAAACACCAAATTCAGTGCAATGAAAAGCATGGATTCTGAAAGTTACACAGCACTGCGTCTGCCCTGGTTGAATTTACCAGCTTTGTACACGACTCACTGGACTGAGGGCACTTAGAGGGAGCCACCTTTATTGACCTCACTAAGTCCTTCAATACAGTCAATCATGAGCTCCTACTAGACCAACTATGGGAATCCACAGTGTCCCTCACCTCCCTGTGCTGGTTTTGCAGCTATCTGACTGGCTGTGCCAGTCAGGTAAAAATTGGAAAAACCCTCTCTGACAGACAAAATGTAACTACAGGAGTCCCCCAAGGGTCCATATTAGGTCCTCTACTTTTCAGTCTTTTTCTTAATAATCTCCCTAATGTTTGCCAGGGACAAATCCTGTTGTATGCGGACAATGCTGTCCTATACTCATCCTGATCTCACCTCACTTGAGCAAAGTCTCCGATACAATTTCAAACTCATTGAGGACTGGCTTACCAATGCAAGGTTACTACTCAAATACGAGAAAACAAAGACCATGCTTTTCACCTCCTCACACAGCAAGAATAAATCAGCCCAACTAACTATCCGTACCAAACAAAATGAAACCCTAGAGATGGTGCATAATTTTAAATACCATGGGGGAATACTGGACAGCACCTTACCCTACAAGCAGTATGTCGACTATGTCTCAAAGACTATGTGCAGGAAAATCGGACAACTGTATAGGCACAGACACTGTCTTACCCTTCCGCCCTCAAACTAGCAATAACCAGCTCAGTACTCTCTGTGATAGACTATGGTCTTGTTGTTTACAGCTCAATGCCAGAATCTACCCTGAATAGGGTTGCCCCAGCCCTCAACAAGTCTAGCCGGCTAGTCATAGGGACCCCACTACTTACCCACAAGTGTGACCTCTACACATTCACTGGCTGGTTGAACCTTGAGAACCATATCTATTACCAATACTGTCTTCTGGCCAAAAAAGTTATACTAGGCCTTACCCCCGCAGGTGTTCGCTCAATGCTCTCCCACTCAGCCCCTTCTAGGCTGATCAGAGGAGCACTCAATACCCAGTACAAAGTCCCCTTCCACCATACATCCCAAGGGCAGCAGTCCTTTGGCTACTGGGCTCCTAAGTGGCTCAACACTCTCCCTGCTGACCTCCTTGCCGAACCCAAATTAGGGCCTTTCAAACAAATGCTTCACTCCCACCTCTCGGAACATATGGTTTTCTCTTGCTCCAAATATTTTTAGCTTATCGACAACCAACACTGTTTCTCTCTCTTCAGCTCTAACCGTCTACTGTTTACTACCTATCCCCCCCTCCGACTTATGCCCCCTCAACACCGTACTTCCTATCCCTCACCTCAACCCCCGTGTGGTGCCAGATCCTACTCCGATCGGTACCTTGTTCTCTACCACTCCCTACACTTACTCACCATCTCTGTCCTTCTTCTTTCCCCGACTTGACCTATCCTTCTTTCAACTATATCTGATCATTCCCGGACCCCAACTTCTAATTCCTCCCTCCCTCCCTCCCCTGTATTCTTACTCCCTCTCTTTAGTCCAAGATTCTTCCCCTCGCTCGCTCGCTCCCTACCACTCCCACTCCCCTTATCCACCCCCAATCCACAACCGCTGATCTCCCTAACCCCGGCCCACACCATCCTCAGGAGTGAAAAGGGGATCTTAGTTCCTCTGATTCCCTGCCCCGATACATCCATTTCGACTGACAAAGAGATACCCTGGTCTCTATATCCCTGCCATGAGCACTACCACCTTCCTCCTCTCATTTACTTTACTAGTACTATACCCTCAGATAACGCTCTAATCTTCTCAGCTTTCTGTGGGTGTCCTATCCTTGCACAATTCTACGCTATTATTTGTACCATTAAATGAACCACTGATCTGCATTCATACTGATGTGTACCAACCAAGCTGTATGTTTTTTATTTTTATATAAGATTTTATGTAACTATCTGACGTGGAACGTTTGCAAATGAGCTTATAGCTCAAAGGTTGTAATCCGAGACTTGAATGAATGAATAAATAAATAAAAGTAGTTGACGTACTAGCTATATCAATTATGTTCTAAGGCCACCACAGGCAAAGTTATATACCCCATCACAAAAACCCGACATTGCTTGACACCAGACACAGTCAAGATGTTCAGGCCTACTACATGGATCCATATAGGGCAGACACCCCATCATCACCACCACCACCACCACCACCACAGGCTCAGCGAATTAGATTTCTAGACCAGTTACATTTGCCTCAGACTAGTGATCTACATAATCAGATGCTTATAGCCCCTATTTCCAATTTAGAGATTGTTACAGAGATTAAAAGATTAAAAACTGGCAAATTCCCGGGTACAGATGGGCTCCCCAACGAATTTTATAAACAATTTAAAGATTTGGCATCCCTCTTGCTTTACAAGGTGCATACTTTTGACATGGGAAACATCGGTGCCCCCCCCCGCCCCAAAGTCTCAGGCAGTTGCATCTGTGGTCCCAAAACCAGCCAAGAACCCATCTTTATGAGCTTCAAATATGAACATACCAACATACGAATTTGCCAGCAGATAAAGGCCCAATGGTCTATCGAGTCTGCAGCTAGAAACCCTTATAGGGCAGCTGACCCACCCTCTTACCCTATCCCATCCCCTTTTGAAGCAGTCCACTGTTCTACAGCATACCGCTTCCACAGGCAACGCGTTTCACCAAGACACCACTCTTTCTGTAAAAAAATGTCTTCTCATTTTCCTCCTGAACCTTCCCCCTCCAATCTAAGATCTTGACCTCGAGTGTCCCAACCCCCCCCTTCACTTGAATAGTCCCTCCGTGCCTGTTTTGTTTATTCCCTTCATGTACCTGAATGTTTCAATCATATCCCCGACTCTCCTCCAGTGAGTACATGTTTAACTCCCTCAGCCTGCTCACGTAGGGCATGTCCCCTAGTCCCTGGATCATCTTTGTTGCCCTGCGCTGCACCCCTTCCAGTAACTTAATGTCCCTTTTCAGGTATGGGTGCCAGTACTGCACACAGTACTCCAGGTGTGGCCTAACCAGTGACCTATACAACAGCAGGATCACCTCCCCTCTCCTTGAAGATATATCCCTGGCAAAACAACCCATCATTTTGTTGGCCTTTGCAGCTGCCTTCCTGCATTGTCCTGAATTATTCATTGAGCCCGTTATAATCACCACCAGATCCTTCTCCTCCTCCTCTGTAATGGATAGCTGAACCCCCCCCCCCCAACCTGGTAGCTCCTTCTTGGATTCTTTGTCCTGAAATGCAGCACCTTGCACTTTTTGGCATTGAACCCAAACTGCCAGGTGTCTGACCAGGTCTCCAATTTTGACAGATCATCCTGCAACCCATGCCACCCTCCTAGGTCATCCACTACTGCTCCCATCTTGGTGTCATCTGCAAACAAACTGATCTTGCTCTTGATGCCCCATTGAGATGTGTAATATGAACAATCCAAACAACACCGGTCCCAGCACGGAGCCCTGCGATACTCCGCTTGTCACTGCCCTTGGAGATGAGAGCTCTCCTCCCACAACCACCTTCTGCTGCCTTCCCTGTAACTAGTTTACGACCCATCCCACCATTTTTGCCCCTGCACCTGCCAGCCTACTACCCAGCCTCCCATGCAGCACCAAGTCAAATGCCTTACTGAAGTCCAGAAACAGGACATGCGCTGTATGGCCCTTGTCTAACTGTCTAGTTACCCAGTCATAGTAATCCACCAGGTTGGTCTGACAGGATATGCCCATGACAAACCAATGCTGCCTAATGTCCTGCAGCCACTGGTCTCCAGAAGGTACACCAGCCTCTCCTTCAGGATTGTCTCCATCAGTTTTCCCACAATGGATGTGAGGCTTACTGGCCAGTAGTTTCCAAGTTCGTCTTTAGGACCGTTCTTGCGGAGGGATACCACATGAGCCATCCTCCAGTCCTGAGGTACACTTCCTGAGACCAGGGAGACGTTGAACAGGTCTGTAAAGGGCCCCACCAGGATTTCTGCCAACTCCCTCGGTACCCTGGGGTGAATGCCATCGAGCCCTGGTGCCTTGTCCACCTTCAGTGCCCTTAGGCCTTCCAGTACCCTGCCATCTGTGATTCCCCAATCTGTCACCTCCTCCCTCTTTGAGCCTGACCTCCCACCCCCCCGGTAGCGCCCCTCCTTTCTCCTTAGCAAACACCGAACAGAAGTATCATTAAGTGTTTCTAGCTGCTCTGCCCCAGTTTCTACCCACCCCATCCCTCTTAATCCTTACTATTTTGTCCCTACAACTCCTTTTCTCCCTGATGTACCTGAAGAATTCCTTCTCCCCCTTCTTGATGCCTTGCGCCAGCCTGAGCTCCTTAGACACCCTGGCTGCCCTTACTGTCTGTCACCTCCTTCAGGTAATCCTCTCTTGTCCTCCCCCTCCCTGTTTTTTTGAACCTCCTAAAGGTGGCTCTTATTTCTTACTTTCTCCATGACCCCTATATCTATTCTTAACACAGATTATAAAATCCTTACCGGTATTATTACTCATAGATTGGAACAGATTATTCCACACCTAATACATATAGATCAGACAGGTTTCTTTCTAGGTCGGCAAATGCAGGAAAACATAAGAAGAACGGTACATACTGTAGACCATCTTACTATCACCAAGCAACCAGCCCTTCTGATGAGTTTGGACGTAGAGAAGGCTTTTGATAAAGTGTCTTGAGCCTTCTTGCATGGGGTCCTGGCCAGCTTTGGTTTCGCAGACCAATTTATTGGCTTTGTATCAAAATTATATGCTTCGCCTACAGGATATATCCGAGTTAATAGTCCTATCTCCAGCCCATTTGGACTTCAGAGAGCAACATGTCAGGGATGCCCACAGTCCCTTCTTTTATTCGCTTTATACATCGAACACTCCCACAGAGTATACACCCACCTAAACCAAAATGTTAAGAGAATCACACTGGGGGGAACCAAACACAAACTGACCCTATATGCGGACAATGTCCTCCTTTATTTGGGGGACCCAGATGTTTCCTTCCCGGAGATATTCAAACAAATCCAAACCTTTACTAAATTATCAGGGTACTTATTAAATACAACCAAGACAGAGGTTTTAGTTTTCTCACACGCAGTCCCTAAATCCCTTCAAGAGCAATTTCCTATGATATGGGATCTCACTACCATTGAAGTACCTGGGGGTCCACCTGGGCTTGACCACCTCCACATTATTTACAGAGAATTACCGGCCCTTCTCTCGTCAGTTAAATCCGACTATAAATGTTGGTTACTGCTTCCCTTATGACTATATCCTAGGAAACAAACTATAAAAATAAACGTTTTACCCTGTTTTTTATATCTTTTCCAATGTGTCCCCTGCTTTATTATCATCCAGGAATGATTTTCTAACACGGCAAAAACAAATACTTTCTTTTGTTTGGCATGGGATGAGGCTAAGAATTGCTCAATGCACCCTTTACCTATCGAAGGCCTAGGGTGGTTGGGCCTGTCCAGTGTTAATGGGATATTGGACTGCAGCCCAGATGAAATTAGCATTATTATGGGCTACACCCAGTTATGCTGCCCTCTGGAAAAAGACCGAGTTGGTCCAGGAGCTGTCCTCCCCCACCTTTCAACTCTGTTATTTATCCCTAAACAACTACAGATACTCCCCAAACCCATTCTCTTGAGTATACACATACCACCTGAGGGATGGAATGGGGCATAAGTAAAGGAGATATGGCCCAATCCTTATGAAGATACAAATAATGGATTTGGGAGGACTCTTTCCTACCCTCAAAGTATGACAAATGGTTTAAACAGCAGGCCCAGAAAGGCCTTCACTCCCCATGGCAACTCATCCAAAAGGACACGGTTATTCCATTCAGTAGTGCAGCCCAAACATATGGTTGGCAGACTAAGGACAAATTTCATTACTATCAGCTTACAGACTACATTAATAAACTGCTTCAAGCTAATCAGTTTCAAATTGAAGAACGCCCTTTTCCCAATCTCTCTGAATTAATTTGGGGTTCCTCACATGGAAAAGACGCAATAACTGTGCTATATGCCCACTATATAGTGGATCATCAATACACCACCGATCAAGTCAGGGCTAAGTGAGAGAAGGAACTTAATCTTAAACTAGAGCCTAGGAGTTGGTCGAAGGTTTGGGCTACAACATGGAGTACCACCACCTCGCCAACACGCCTGGAAACTTCAGATTAGATACTTTGTGGTCCCACTGGTCCTGGCCAAATGGGACTCCTCCATTACAGCCGCCTGCTAGCAGAAATGTTGACAGAAGCTAGCTACACAAACACTTTTTTTGGCTTTTCCCATCCCTTTGCGACTACTAGGGCTCAATTAAACATCACGTAACTTCCTTACTTGACATGACAACCCCTTTAAATTCTGAACACTTAATACTAGGTGTCCCTCCCGATCCCTTAAAGGCTGGGAAGTTAGATATCTCTGGTCCATCCTAGGGGCAGTGGCGATAAAAGCCATCATGAAGAGGTGGCTTAAAGCGAAGCCTCCTATGATTATAGAATGGGTGACCATAGTAAATCAAATTTAGAACATGAAAAGGTTCACCTTTGCAGTGCGACATAAGGTTGCACTCTATACCAATAGGTGGACGAGGTGGGAACCGTATCAAAATGAACTTTCTACCCCAATGGATTAAATTTCTTTACTGCTCTGGTATTATTAATTTCTTAATCAATGTAACACAACATACTCTGCTCCAAGTAATTATTCATTTGTTTATTGATTTGTTACTAGTCTTACCCCGGTGCTTCTCACAGAAAACTAATTTCTTTCTTAAACCTAAATGGACTGTCAAGATTGACAATCAACTAGGTGACCATCTTTCTCTTGTTTTTTAATGTTTGATATATTACGGAACATAAATTACATTTCAAGTTTTAATTATCATATATAAGATTTTTGCTATTTTGATAAAAACTTGTCCTTTTTCTTTAGCTGGTTGCCCAATGCATTGTAATTTACCATAGGTTTTTTTTTTCTGCTATTTTCTTTTTCCCTGGGCTAAGTCAGCCTCTCGTCCAGCCGCCGTCCCTAGCCTCTGTTCCCTTCAGGCCCTCACCCTTGTAGCCCCCACAGCTTAAACCCTGTGGCAGGGCAATGGGAAGCCCCCTACTCACCTGCCCATCTAGGATATGGCTCAGGGTGTTACCTCCAGGAATGGAGCACTAGGGGACAGCAATCAAGCCGCCATGACCAGCCAACAGGGTCTTTTCCGTTTTCTCCCCTGCAGGAGCCGACGTGTAATGACGCCGGCGACAGGCACATGCACACTTCCCCGCATGGCATCTGCCATGCTCCCACCCCATGTAGTGTCGGCAGCACTGCGCGGAGCCCCTGCCTCCGCCAGGGGTCAGACATACACCAACCGCAGGACACCCTCATCCCTGGAGAGCAGTCCATCGGACACTCAATCCAACTCCTTCTCTGCCAACTCCCAGCAATCCGTGCTCGTTCCCGAACACAGATCGCCAGCGTAGCGCAAGGTGCGGTGACCAGTGCCTCAGCCCTCAACGCCACCAGGACAGCCTGTAATTTACCATAGTTGATGTACCTGAATTTAGATTTGTATTCTCTGGCTTTGTCAGTCGAAAATTTATTTGAATTTCAATAAAGGAGTATTAAAAAAAAAAGAAGAAGAAGTTGGAGGTCGACGAAAGAGGAACCAAGGCAAAACCAAAAAGTGCAAGCTAGAAGTTGACTTTCAAGAACAAAGAGCAAGTTTGCCAAATGGTGCTCTTAGAGTAAGGCCTACACCACAAACAGAGCTACGCAGGAGGAGACCTGACTGAAAAGAAGATCTGATGTCACGAGGCGGAGCTGAGGGACATACCACCCAGGTGGTGGGAGGAGCCTCTCTTAAAGATGGTCTGGCAAAACAGCCTCTTAAAGGAAGACTGCCAGAAGTGGGGATAAGTGAACCATATCCATGTCCCTAGAATTCAATGCTTAACTTGTGCATTATTAATCAAGTTAAGCACTGATTGTTATCATAACTATTAATAACATGGCAAACAGTCACACAGTGCCTCTGTGCCCGGGAAAAAATAATGCCGCTGGAGTGCTCTGGTGCATATGGTCACCGTCCGAAAAACTTATTTCCCACATGAAACATGACTTAGTACTTCCCCCCCAAAACTCTGTGCCCCCAGTCCTCACACTGCACCATTCCTCTGCCTGCCAGACTCACTCTCACCAGTCCTGTCCATTGTCAGATCCCAATTTTGACCCCAATGATGCCGGGTCAGTTCTATCCCTCCATGGGTGGCCCACTCTTCCCATGGGGCAAAGACAATGACAGAGAATTATGCTGCTGAAGCCACTACCAGGCACCAAGGTGGGTAATGGACAGGCTGCAGACGAGGGTCGGGCAGCCTAGGGAAATGCACAGGCACACCATCACCCAGGGCTTCCTGGGCTGGCATTTTCTCTGTTGTTCCCCCAAACCATCTTTCCTTCCACCTGAAGCTTGCACCACATTAGCACCCCAGGGGAGGAGCCAATGGCGCACAGTCACCCCTGCCAGCAATGGTCTCAGGCAACCACCTGGTGCCACTCTCTGAGCGGTGTACAATTCCCCCTCCCCACAGGACAGTACTATCCTAGATGCTCTGTCATCCTCCTTACCAGCCTCAGCTCTTGAGGTCCTGGGCTCGAGGTGCAAACCCGTGTCACCAGCATGCCAAACAGTCCCTCACCGATCACTATTATGGAGCTGACAAAATGTTTTAATCAAAATGGAGCTTTATAGTCATATCTAAAGGGCTATGTAAAGGTTATTTTTATTTATTTTTTTTTTTATTTCAATTGCCATTCTTGGGGGAGGTATCCTTTAATATATTCTGTGGCAATTCCACGGTAGGTCAAGCTTACACGTATCCTGCCTGGGATGAAAACATCTGGGTTAGCACTTTTTTGTTAAATCTTCCTACTCCAAAGTAGAATCAACCTCCTCCACACAAATTATGTATCTGTTTAAGTCACACAACTCTTCCCTGTTATGTGTATTCCAGCTTCTAAAAACAGATTTTGTCAACAGAAAAGGACCTTTAAATCCATCCAGTCTACCAGGGGTCGAAATTAACATACACAGCCTGTTCCATCTGCAAGTAGGAACAGGCTAGTGCATGTTATTTTCTCCCGTGCATGCACCATAGTGCATGTAGTTTGATACCTGGTTTTCTGGACACAATAATAATAGGCACCACAAGGGGTGCAGCAGAAACTGGAGGGAAGCAGGCTTAAACTTTTTGTTTTGTTCCCCCATCGGACGTCAGCGCTGCATGGCCGTGACTTTTTTCCATCAGATGTCAGCACCGTGCGGCCATGAACTGCTGAGGATAGCCAACAAAGTCTGACTCTGAGAAGACAACTGGCCGTGGCGGCAATGTGAAGAGAATGAAAGGCAGGACAGAATGTGTTCAGTAAGATGGGCTCAATGTCTCCAGGTCACAGACTGCAGTAGTGACTGGTGCTGAAGGTGCTGGGGGTGGAATTCTTTCAGTGACTGCCAGCAGGGCACCTAGTGGCAGTGCCAATCACGTGGTGGTTTTTGGGGGGCGGGGCTTGTAAGTTGACAAAGGGGTCAGTGACACAGACTGACTGTTAGCTTCTCCAAAGCTATCTCAACTTTACTGTATCACACCATGTGTGTCACTTTCTGTCACCCGCGTGGTACAGTAACGCTGAGATAGGCTGGTGAACATTTGAGAACTACGCAGTTGTTGAAGGGGCAGAAGTTATCAGAAGTATAGTGGGAAGCTCCTCTGATTTAGTTGATAGAGTCTGCACTCCATCCTCTTCCTGAAAATAGTTTCTTTAGGCAGACAGGGACTATGTTTTTCAGGTGATTCAAGCCTGCATTTAAATTGTAAAATTAAGATTTTTCGTTGCTGTTGTATTTGCTGTAAACCGGGCCGACTAGAGACTTAAATCAGCAGACCCAACAGAAAGCCAAATTTATTTACTTTTTTTTTTAAACTATTTTTCTCTTCGGTCACGGCTCGTGAAACCTCTCATGGGCATCCTATCCGTTTCCTGCCCGCCTGAGGCCCCTCCGCTCTGTACCTCCTCTCTTCCTCCCCCCCCGTCCCTGCAGCCAGCACCCCCTGATTAACCCGCCCGGGGTGGGTGGCCCCTCCTCTTGGGTGCTCTTCCACGTCAGACTCTGGCTGCAGGTAACATCCCAGGTGGAGGACCTAGAAGGCCAGTCGGAGAGAGCCCGGCGATGGGCATGGGGGACAGGTGTCGTCGCCTGTCCCACAAGCCGGTGTGTTCCCTGTTCTGTGGTCTCCCCCAAGGCTGTGGAGCACGGCAACCCTGCCTGCGTCGGCCACGCTAGTTACGTGCCACCTGGCTTGCTGTAGTGCCCCCAGTCTCCACCGGGGACCGCAGGCATGCCAGGTCATCCCCACCCTGCTTCCCTGGGAGGACAGCACCACTGGGTCACTCATCTACAACCCTTCCCTGCCGACCCCCGGTGCCCCAAGTTCGCTCCCGAACCCAGGTTACCAGCGTAGTGCGAGGTGTGGTATCCAGCGCCTCAACCCTCGGTGCCACCAGGCCGCCTAGCAGAAAGCAAATTGAGTTCGGGTTTCCAATTTGCCCCTCCCGCAAGAGGATTTTGAGATGGACTCTGACAGAGAATTATTAAAAAAAAAAAAATAGGAATTATAAATTACAGAATAGCAGTTGCTGAGTACTTTTAATTTTATCATTTTTAGGGCTGCAGTGGGCCGGAGCCCTGCAGACCTCTTGCTTTGAGTAAAAAAAACACTCCTTCATTCCTTGCGAATGAACAACTTGTTGAGTGTCAAAGTAGACTCCACTCTGAACACTACGTGCTTGCACTTTTTTCTTTCTTTCTTTTACTTTGGCCTTTCGGCAGTCTGTGACCACCAAAATACATAACTCCCCACCTGACCCTCCCTTTCAGTGTCCAGCACCCCCGGCCCCCCGAAACAGAATCGTGACACTGGGGGTGCCCAATGCCGAGAGTCCTGAACTTGAAATCTGCCTCTCCGCTTTTTTTTTTTGGTCTTCTTTACACACATGCATGACTCTGCCTTTTTTTTTTTTGCCATATAATTTCAAGAGATTCCCTCACACCTTCCCAGCACCCACCACCACACTCTACTCCAGAAACGCAACAGTGACAAAGGGGTTGCCCAATCCCAGAGTATTGCAATCGACATCTCGGTCCTTTTTGTTAGTTTGTTTGTTTTAATCTGTAACAAGAAACCATCCACTGATGTCGTTTGTGCTGTTTCTGATTCCCCCCACTTGACCCTCCCACTGACCACCCACCACCCCACACCCCTCCCAAATCCTTACTTACCAATCGGAGGTCCAACACCATAATCCTCTCTGGACTGCAGACACGTCTTCAATCTTCAAAGCCCGAATGCGCACTGAAGAAAGATGGTAAACTGGATTGTGAACTGGCTGAAGGGGAGACAGCAATGGGTGGTGGTGGTACTCTCATCCCCAAGGGCGGTGACAAGCGGGGTGCCGCAGGGCTCAGTGCTGGGTCCGGTGTTGTTTGGGTTATATGGAGTTAGGAGCAAGATCAGTCTGTTCGCAGATGATACCAAGATCGGGGCGGTGGTGGATGACAGAGGGGTGGCAGGGGCTACAGGAGGACCTGACCAAACTGAAGGAGTGGTCAGAAAAGTGGCAGTGAGCTTCAGTGCGAAGAAGTGCAAGGTTATGCACTTCGAAGCAAGGAACACAGGGAGTGGACACCAGTTGGGAGTGGTTTAGATAGAGGTCACAGAGGAGGAGAAGAACCAAGAAGTGATCATGACAGGTAACATGAACAACTCAGCTCAGTGCAGGAAGGCAGCAGCTAAGGGCAACAAGATACTGGGGTGTATTGCAAGAGGAATCTCATCCAGAAATAGGGATGTGATCCTGCTGCTGTACAGGTCATTAATCAGGCCACATTTGGAGTACTACATGCAGTATTGGCGTCCCTTTCTGAAGAAGGCTATCAGATTGCTGGAGGGGGTGTAGCACAGGGCAACTAAGATGATCCAGGGGCTGGAGAGCAAAACCTGCAAGGACAGGCTGACAGCTGAATATGTGCACACTGGAAGAGAGGAGGGATCGGGGGGATATGATTGAGACCTTCAAATATTTGAAGGGGATTAACAAAACAGGTAAAGAAGAGATATTTAAGCTGAGGATTGAAGGGACAAAGGAGGGCATGGTCTCAGGTTGGAGGGTGGATGATATCGGAGAGACATGAGGAGGCATTTTTTCACAGAGAGGGTAGTGGAGAAATTGAACACACTACCCGAGGAGGTAGTACCTTGTAGGATGGTGGGCAGTTTTAAAAGGGCATGGGACAGGGTGTGTGGTGGGATAAAGGTGAGGGGGGTAGGGGAGGGTGGAGCAGCTGCAATATAAGAGTGCTTGCTGCACATTTGAGCAGACTAACTTGATAGACCATAAGGTCTGTTTCTGCTGGCAGATTTGTATATTCATATGTTTGTATGTATGCTGTTCAATGTATTTGTGTGGTTTTGAACTTAGAGGCATAATGTGGCCATTTTTGCATATATCTGGCCCACATTTTCAACATAGCTTCTTTGGGACCCCACCTCATGAACAATGTTACTGTTAAGCAAATCTGTCCCGAAAGGTGATTTTGCGGTCCCTTCACAAAATCTCCTTTCGGGCCGGAGTTGCAAATTTTCTCTGCCCCTGTTCATGAGGTGGTGTGATAAGAAGGATGTGTTGAAAATTTGGTGTAAACATTTTTGAAAAACAGCAAAGTTATGAGCCTACATTGAATTTTGTTAATTGTCAATATTTTTACCCCAAATTTACAACATAGCCATATCTTAACAGAACCTCATGAATGTGACAGTTGTCATTTTCCCACTCCTGGGACATACATAAGGCAAGTCTTGTGGGGGGAAGGAAGAAATAGGCTGTTGGTTAACTAGGATCTGCGGCCTATCCTGCAGGTAGGGAAATGGGCAGATTAGATGGGCCAAGTGGTCCTTATCTGCCGTCAAAGTCTATGTTTCTATGCCCAAAATGTGTTTTTGTGTCCCAAAAGTTGATTTTGCAGTCCTTGTGCCAAATCACCTTTTGGGAAGGAGTTGAACATTTGCTCTGTCCTTCTTCATGAGGGCAGGGTAACAAAGCTATGTTGAAAGTCTGGTGTAAAAATATTACAAAGCAACAAATTTATGAGCCTGTGTTTCATTTTGCTAACGCAGACTCGCAACTTTGGTCAATTTCAATATTTTTACCCCACATTCCCTAGCTGCAGCCCTATCAACTCTGGCCAGAGTCTGTTTCGTTTGCCAGTGCAGGTAACCTGACTCTGGTGCATGTAAAGTACAGTTACGTAAGAACTTACCGTAACAGTAGATCTTTGAGAGAGGCTCTTGCAGTAGGTAATTACATATAGGACTGATGCCAGCAGGCGGCAGGACCCCAAGGAAAAATTTCTAGCTAGCAGTCCCTGGCGAGGAGCCGCCCCCACTTCAGGTGACTGGCATCAGGAGACGTCGGTATAAAGGGGCGGTCCCAGATGCCCGCCTTCCAGTTCTTTCCCGCCACAGGCCAAAAGAGGCCGGACGAAAGAGAAGCGGATATTTCCCTTAATGGAAAAGGAGCTGAAAAAGCCTAGGAGGATGGAGGGCGGGAAGGTATTACCTACTGCAAGAGCCTCTCTCGAATATCTACTGTTACAGTAAGTTCTTACGTAACTGTACTATCTTACCTCAAGAGGGCTCTTACAGTAGGTAATTACATATAGGACTGAATCCCAAGCAGTCTAGAACAAAGAGAGGCACCAGGAGGAGGAAAACTACTCCAAAAGGTAGTTCTGGTTGAGCAAGTCTCAAGATAGGAGGCCTTGCAAAACAGCCAGCTCAAAGCCTGCTCTACGGCAAGAGGCAACGTCCAAACTGTAGTGTTTCGTAAAGGTATGGATGGAAGTCCAGGTGGCGGCAGCGCAGATGTCTGCCGCAGACACATTCTTGAAACAAGCTGCTGACACAGCTACTCCTCTTGTGGAGTGGCCTCTGACTTGACCCGGTAGGGTCTTGTTGTATTTGTCATAACAGAAAGTGATGCAATGAGCCAACCACTTAGACAGGCATTGCTTGGAAACAGCATTGCCTTCCCTTTTGTGAGCAAAAGAGACAAACAACTGATCAGTCTTTCTGAGATCCTTTGTCCTGTTGGTGTAGTATCTCAGAATCTGGTGAACATCCATAGTATAGAGTAAATACTCCCCTTGATTAGAATACTGCGTAAAAAGCAGGTAACTCTATGGACTGATTTAGAGTAGCCTTGGCTACTACTTTAGGGAGAAACTTAGGATTTGTGCGAAGAGCAACTCGTTCCTTGTGAAAAATCAAGTATGGGATTTTACACATCAGGGCCTGAGTCGAGATCTGCCTGTGCAATGCTATGGCCACCAAGAAGAGAGTCTCCACGAAACGAACTTCAAAACCGCAGAAGCTGCAGGTTCAAGGGAGGAGAGTAAGTTTCTTGAGAACAAAGTTCAAGTCCCAAGGGGAGCAGGAGTACGGATGGGGGGGCTTCAGATGGAGGACCCCTCTGAGAAAGGTCTTGGAGACCTCCAGTTGAGCAAAAGCCTTGTCTGTGAAGGGAACATGACAGGCCGAAATGGCCACCATGTGTACCTTCAGAGAGGAATGGCTGAGACCCAGATCAAACAGATGACGTAGATACTCCAGCAGAAGCCCCGCTGAACAGGAGAAAGGTTCCACGTTCTTGGAAGCGGCCCAGATAGTGAATCTTTTCCACTTCATGGCATAAATGGATCTGTTGGAGGGTCTTCTGGCCTCCACTAAATTCTCCACCACTTTGGGAGACACTCCAAAACGGGATTGGGCTAGGTCTGCAGGAGCCATGCATGCAGTTGAAGGGATTTGAGGCCTGGATGGACCAGGGTCCCCTGATCATGGGTCAACAAACCTTGAGATAGAGGAAGAGGAAGAGGAGGATCCTCTGAATATTGTTGTAGAACAGAGAACCAGACTTGCCTGGGCCAGAAAGGAGCAATCAGAATCATTCGCGCTCCTCCTGAAGCTGGTTTCTGCAAGATTCGTGGGATCAGTGGAATTGGGGGAAGGCATAGACGAATCTGTCCTTCCAGTCTAGAGACAGAGCATCGCTCCAAAAAGCGCCTTTTTCTGGAAGGAGCGAGCAGAAGATGGGAAGTTTTGCGTTTAGGGGGGATGCGAACAGGTCGACCTGTGGTGTTCCCCAAAGTTGGAAGATATTGTCTAGGACCCCTTGGTCCAGTTCCCACTCGTGAGTCAGAGCAGAAGAGCGACTTAGCTTGTCTGCCAGGGTGTTGTCGACTCCCAGAACATGAACTGCCGTGAGGTGAAGGTCGTGTTGTGTTGCCCAATCCCAAACCCTCATTGCCTCCCTGCATAGAGAGCAGGAGCGAGTCCCTCCCTGTTTGCTGATGTACCACACCACGCACATGTTGTCCGTCTGGACAGCTAGGTAGCCAGGAAGGATGTATTGGTGAAGGGCTTGAAGAGCATACAACACTGCCCGAAGCTCGAGCACATTGATGTGGAGAGCTTGTTCTAGCTTGGACCAGGAGCCCTGGGTCCAATGAGGGCCTAGATGGGCTCCCCAATCTTCGCCTGAGGCGTCTGTGGTTAGAGTCTGGGAGGGGGGAGGATGAAAGAAAGGAACTCCCCGAAACAGGTTCTCTCTAACCATCCACCACTGCAAGTCTCGCATCATCGGCGAGGAGATTAGTACTGAGTGATCTAGGTCATCCACTAGCTGATCCCATTGAGAACATAGAGTCCACTGAGAGATCCTCATGTGAGTCGAGCGATCACTGGCCAGGATACAGTACTATGAGCCCGAGAAGGCGGAAGGAATTTACTGCAGAGACCCTCCTGTGGTCGGACAACAGACTTATTTGGGTCTGAAGGGTGGACGCAGGTGGAGGCAGGAAGGCCTTGCCCATGTTCGTATCAAGAATCGCCCCAATAAACTGTAGCCTCTGGGATGGGTCCAGATGAGACTTGGAATGGTAGATGGTAATACCCAAACAGGCAAAAACCTGCTGGGTAAGGGAGAGGGAACGCAGGAGTTCCTCCCTGGATGAGGCCGCCAGGAGCCAGTTGTCCAGGTACGGGAAAATCTGACTCTTGGTGCCAGAGGTGGGCCGCCACCACTGTCAGGCATTTGCAACACTGGGGCCGAGGAGACCAAACAGAGCGCTTTGAACTGGTAGTGGTCCTCTGGAACGCAAAACGAAGGTATTTGCGATGAGATGGGCGAATGGGAATGTGTAGATAAGCATCTTGCATATCCAGAGCACAAAGCCATTGACCCGGCTGGAGGAGGGGCAGAAGGCTATGCAAAGAGAACATCCTGAACCTTTTGTACTCTACGTAAAGATTCAGGGAACTGAGATCTCCTGTCTTCTTTGGGACCAGGAAGAAATAGGAATAGTAACCCATCCCTTGCAGATGAGGGGGGACGGGCTCTATTGCTTGCTTCAGTAGAAGAGCCGAGATTTCCTGCTGGACCAAGAGAAGATGTTCCCGTGAATACGCAGACTTCAGAGGGGGGTGGCAGGGTGGTTTCTGAAGAAACTCTATGGAGTGTTCTTCTACTATGAGCTGGAGCACCCAAGAATCTGTGGTTATCCTCTCCCATCCCAGAAGGTGGAAGGAAAACCTCCCTCCTACCAGTTCCTCAGGGGAGTCCGGAGGCAGTGGGAGAGGAAGGGAGTCAGGTGGTGTGGGGCAGCCAGCAGTCAACCCGCTGCTTTTTGGGTGGGGGCTTGGCAGCTGTGGGGCCCGGCATTCAGTGGCCCGCTTTCCTGGGGCTTCGCCTTTGGCGATTCCATTATCACGAAAGGACGCGCGATGCTGCTGATGGGACGGTACATGGAATCAACTCACTTCAGAGCCATCCCCTTCTCTTGCAAATCGGTGATGATGTCCTTGACATCACCCCTGAAAAGCACCGACCCCCGGAAGGGTGCTTCCTGGATAGCAGATTGCACCTCCGGGACCAAACTTGACATACAGAGCCAAGCATGACGCCGTAGGCCTACGGTGAAAGCTGAGCTCCGCCCAGCAGTGTCCACTGCATCATATGTCGCACGTAGCATGTGTCGACTGGCCGAACGAGCAGAGCGGATGAGATCAGCAAACTCCTGCTTGAGTTGGGAGTCAGGCAAGGAGTCCAGTTTGGCTCCCGCCTGAGTCAGGATGGCCTTCTGGTAGTCCCCCATATGGCCAACACAGTTCAGGGCCCCTGATCCCCAGTGTGGAGGAAGCGTAAATCTTTCTCCCATACTGGTCCAGAAGGCGTGATTCCTTATCGGGCGGTGACGAGCTAAGATGTTTGGGGTTCCTCGACCGGCCGTGAGCGGCGCTAATCACAACCGAGTCGGCACGAGGGTGAGAATCCAGGAAATCAACACCCTCTGGAGCCTGATATAGCCGGTTCGACTTCCTAGAAAGTGGGGCTAAGGCAGACAGCTGCTTCCATATTGTGGTAACAAGGTCGGCGTGAGGCTCCATCTAGAATGGCACCAAGGTAGGAGCTGTCACAGGCAGATTCAGATGCTCAGCGAGTTTCAGACGCTGAGGATCTGGTTCCAGGGAGTGCCACTGACGAACCTCCTGGATTTTCCTCAGCAACTCCGTAAAAGAAGGATCCTCCGGAAGAGACTTCGGAAGAGTCCTTGGCCTGGGCTTTGACGGAGAGCGAGGCTCGTCGTCTCTCTCAGAGCAACCATCGGAAGAGTCCGAGGGTGAAGAGAAAGACTCCCTTTCCCGACCCAGGGGAGGAACGGACCCCTTGGGAAGTCCCCAGGGAAGCGTGTCTTGCCCCTCTCTGGATCCACATGGAAGAACCCTGTAGTCCGGAGGTGGTGAGGGAGTGTGCCGCCTTGGACGTACGGGAACCTGGGATGGCACCATCGCCGGAAGGCGGCTCTCAACCTCTTTGGTGAGCTGAGCTTTGGCCTCAGCCCACCAGGAGGCCAGAGTCTCCTGCAGGTCCACCGGTGGCCGCGAGGACGGTAGAGGAGGCAGGGGATAGGATACGGGTTGTAACCATGGAGCGTATCCAAAACCCGGCTCGGGTAGCCCAGTGATCGGTACTGTGGCGTCAAGTACTGCAGCGTCGGGTATCTGGTCCCGCGATACCCGCGCCGACAGGACAGAGGATACGGGGGTGCTGGAGCAGACGGTCCGGCCGGAGACCTCACAGGCGGGTCCATGGTGGAGAGCCCGGAGGGCCTGATGGGATCGGAATGTCTCCTGAGTCGGTAAGGCCAACGTCAGGGCCGACGGTGGAGGCCCTGGCGCCGGAGGTACCGACGTCGGAGCCGAAGTCAGGTCCGGTGTACCAGGTAGAGAAAGGACTGACAGAGGCAACACATCCCCAGCTTCGCCCAGGGACGGAGGGGAAAAGTCCCTGGGGTCGGGTTGGGGAGACTCTGGTTCCCCAGGTGGCAGCGAAGGCTGCGGGGAACCGCGTACGACGGACATAGGGGGGTCCATCGTCGGTTCCTTCGCCGGCCGGACATCGGACGAGCTGATGTGAGGCTTAGAGGAGAGCTCTCAGCGGGCGCCGGAGGAGCCGACATCCAACTTATGAGAGCCATCACCAGAGGCAGGCCGACTACAGCGATCGGCCTGGTCCAGTGAGGTGGAGGCCGCGCGTCACCCCGAAAGGTCGGATGTCTTCTCATCCCTCTCCGGGCGGATATCAGAAGAGCGGATGCCCGGCTTACTGGAGTCACCCACAGTGGTAGGCCACAAGCCTGCGGCCGAACCAGGGACGGAGACCTCCAACTGCCCGGAGATGCCCGCAAGGCCCAAGCGCGAGCCAGACGGGCGGGCCGACGCCTCCTCGGAAACCTCCAAGACAGCCGTTGAGGAGCAATCCCCCGGAGGGGATGTTACCTGCATCCCAGCGACTCCCGAGAGAGACGTGGTGGAGGAGCCCTTGTCCTGGTGCCTCTCCTTCTCTTTCTCCTTCTTCTTCTGATGGCCTTCGGGGAAGTGGACGCCTGCCTCAGTTTTTTGAGCTCCTTCTCCATAGAACTAATTTTCTTCTTTAGAATATGGGCTTCCAGGGATTGCTGCCGCCTTTTCCGGGTAGCCGCATTGAAACTAAGGCAGTGCTGGCACTTCTCAACCGGGTGATCGGGGCCTAGGCAGAACAGGCACAGGGAGTGGCCGTCCTTGTGCGGTAGTTGAGCGCCACACGAATCGCACTTATTTCTGTGCTCGGAGAGTGTAGGGGATGACATACACTGACAATAGTACTGATGTTAGTGTAAAAAAAAAAATATTATTTTCAGTAAAAAACAATGAAGGAAGGGCTGACGAAGCACAAACTTTTCCGTGAAGCGCTGCACGAGCTAACGGCGGGAAAAACTGGAAGGCGGGCATCCGGGACCGCCCCTTTATACCGACGTCTCCTGACGCCGGTCACCTGATGTGGGAGCGGTCCCTCACCAGGGACTGCTAGCTAGAAATTTTACCGTGGGGTCCTGCCACCTGCCGGCGTCAGTCCTATATGTAATTACCTACTGCAAGCGCTCTCTCGAAGTAAGATCTTTTGTTGCCACATGCACCCTGGTGCAGGTACCACAAAAAGTAAATTTCTGCCCCTGCAGTCTACCCCATGTCCCTGCCTTCTAACACTTACCTCCATTTATCTTGATAGACAATCTCAAAAAAAAAGTGTTGCAAAAATACAGGTTACTCACCTTTAACAGTACTTCTAGGAGTGGTATATGTTGTTCATCCACACTCTTTGGCATGTCCCCTTCCACTTTAAATCTTCAAGTTGGCTCCTCCCACCCACCCGGGTGGTATAGCCCTCGGCTCCGCCCCAAGACGCCAGATCTTAGCCCGCTGGAAGACAGGTTTGTGCGGTGCAGTATGGGAGGTTGGGTGGGTCTGTGTGGATGAATAACATATACCACTCCTAGAACTACTGTTACAGGTGAGCAACCAGTTTTTCTAAGATCATGGTTATGTTGTTTATCCACACTCTTTGGCAGACTCCTAGCAGTTCTCCGGGAAGCGGGAGGCAAGGCGCAAACCCCCTACTTAGGGAACAGAGACTGGAGAACTAAGGCCCCAAAACCAGCATCCCAGCGTGATTCAAGGTTGATGTGGTAGCTGGTGATGAAGGCGTTTGCCGACTTCCAGGTAGCAGCCAGGCAGATTTCCTGGATAGGGATGTCTCTGGAAGCAGCCGTATGGCAGGTAGAATAGGCACTTATCCCTCTGGGAGGCTCCTTGCCCGCCAACTCATAACACACAGAGTTATACATGATGTAATCCATCTTGCAATCGTCCACTTTGCTGCAGGTCTGCCAGAAGCGGCTTCAGCGTAGGTGACAAACAGCTGGCAAACCTCTCCTCGAATTTCCTCCATTCTCTCCTTTTAATAGGACAGAGCACGTCTCAGGATCAAAGTATGGAGCCTGTACTCTGCCTCTGAGGTGTAGTTAGGGTAGTAAACTGGCAGACTTAACACCTGGTTAAAGTGAAACTCTGATACCACCTTCGGAAGGAATTTCGGGTGGGGCCGTAGGACAACTTTGTCCCTGTGGAAGACCAGATAAGGAGAGTCCAATGAAAGCGCCTGGAGCTCCCCTGTCCTTCTGGCAGACATGATAGCCACCAGGAAGGCCGTCTTCCACAAGTGTGACAAGGCACACTTGTGTACTGGTTCACATGGCTTGCCTGTAAGCTTTGCCAGTACCAGCAGAAGATCCCACAGAGGTAGAGGTTCACGCACTGGAGGGGATATGTGATCCAGGCCTTTGAAAAAGCACCCGACCATCGTCTCCTGCGCGAACATCAGCTGACTGGCCCACGCCCGGTAAGCAGAGATGGCTGCCAGGTGCACCCCAAGGATTGATGACCGCAGACCCCCTTTGGAGAGATCAAAGGTAGTGAAGAATGTTAGCCACTGGACAGGACAAAGGGTCCAGGCCCTTGCCCTGACACCAAATGGAAAATCTTTTCCATCTGAAGGTGTAACATTTCCTGGTCGATTCCTTTCTGGATGCCTCCACCACAGTGAAGACATCCTCAGAAAGACCCAAAGCCTGAAACTCTAGCCGCTCAGGTACCAGTCTGTGAGGTGCAGGGATTGAAGGTCCGGATGGAATACCTTCCCCCGACTGAGAGATATCAGGTCTGGGCGCGCTGAAAGCTGCTCTGGGAGCCTGCAGCTGAGGCTGAGATCATCTAGATACCAGAACTGGCGTGGCCAGTCTGGGGCTACCAGGATCACCATCGCCTTGTCCCTCCTCACCTTGAGAAGCACTTGTGGATCAAAGGATATGGAGGGAAGGCATAGAGGAGGCCTGGGGCCCACAGCCTCGAGAAGACATCCCCCTGCAGCAAGCCCTGCTGAGGGAGGTAGGCATGGAACAGCCTCAGCTTGGTGTTTACCCTGGAGGCAAACAGGTCCACCATTGGTTTGCCCCAGTGGGAGAACAGTCTGTGCGCTACATCTCTGGATGGAGAGACCACTCATGGGGTGTCTCACCTATGCGGCTGAGAGCATCCGCCAGATGGTTTGAGGCTCCTGCCACATGGATGGCTAGGAGATCTGCCTCTAAACGGCTGACAAGGGTCCAGATGCGGAACGCCTCTCTGCACAGCAGACGGAAGTGCATGCCGCCTTGTTTGTTGAGGTAGTACATGGTCGTGGTATTGTCCGTCTGGACTTGAACCACTTGACCCCGGAGCTGAGGAGCGAAAGCTGACAGTGCCAGTCTGACTGCTCTGAGCTCCAACAGGTTGATGTGGCATTGGGGCTCCTCAGGGGTCCAGAGCCTGTGGGCCCTTTTGTCCCCCCGTGGGCTCCCCTGCCCATGAGAGAGGCATCAGTCATAAGAACGACCATTGACTCAGGGCGGACAAACGGGATCCCTTCCTGCAACTGGTCTGGTGCAGGCCACCAGTGGAGAGCTTCCCACATCTTCTGGGTTACAGTGATCACCTAGTCGAAATGACCATGGCGCTGAATCCACTGGGCGGCCAGCTCCCACTGAAGGGGGCGCATATGCAACCAGGCCCAACGGACCACTGAGGTGCACGCCACCATGTAACCCAGAAGGCGCAGAAAGTCCCGGGCAGGGCACAATTGCCCAACCAGAAATGACTGGGCAAAGAAGAAAAGAACCTCCGCCCTGTCCACTAGTAGCCAATCTCTGGCTTGACGAGAGCGAGCTCTGCCCCAATGAAGCGCATCCCCTGGGAAAGCACGAGTTCCGACTTGGCCTCGTTGATCAGGAGGCCAAGTTGGGAGCAGGTCTGGAGGACCAGGTCCCTGGACCTCTCCACCTCCTGTCTGGTGGATCCTGCTAGGAACCAATCATCGAGGTAGGGATAAATCCTGACCCCTCGATGCCTGAGATGGGATGCCACCACTGCAGTGCATCTGGTGAAGGCTCATGGGGCCAATGACAGGCCAAATGGCATGGCTCGGAACTCGTACAGGGTCCCTTCGATTCTGACATGGAGGAACCGCTGATGAGACGGACAGATTGGGACATGAAAGAACGTGTCCTGCAGATCCAGTGAACAGAACCTCATGTTTTGCTCCAAGGATGGTATGATCTGGGATAGAGCAACCATCCGAAAGGTGTGTAACCTGAGATATTGATTCAGGTCATGCAGATCTAGAATGGGGTGCCAGCCCCGTCTCCTTGGGCACCAGGAAGTACCTGGAGACAAAGCCTAGGTCTGCTGGAAGATCTGCCTCTGGAGCTACTGCCTCCTTGAGAAGGAGCTCAGCGATGTCGGCTCAGAGAGCCGACTGAGTCTGAGCAGATACTCTTTCCTCCCGAGGGGGGGGCGGGCTTGGCTTGGGAGCTACTGCTCGAATTCCAGAGGCAGTCCCTGACCAATCACTTCGAGAACCCACCTGTCTGAAGTGACAGCGGACCAGGTGGAAAGGAAGTGGTGGAGCCAAACCCCCACAGGAGGACCCAGAGCTGGTGTGATGGGAGAGGGGAGGCAGCCCCCGCCCCGTCACTGAGCAGGCTTGGAGGAGGAGGATCCAGGACCCGAACCTCTGCCTCCTTTATGGGCCTGGGAGGGCCCGGGCTTGGGCCGGAGGTGTCAAGCTTGAGCCTGCAGCTGTTGCTGATGCTACTGTCCCCCTTGAAAGGAGGGCTGCTGTGCCATGGAGGAAGAGTGCCGAAAGGCCTTCTTTTTCTTCTGCTGGTTCCTGCCCGAAGAACCCTTGGCAGAAGTAGCATCAAAGGTGACACTGGACTGCTCAATGCACTGAACATGATCAGCCACACCTGGGCCAAAAAGGTCAGTGCCCAGGAAAGGCACATCAGCTAGTTTGTGCTGAGTATCCACTGGGAAGGAGGAGAGTCTCAGCCAAGCCCTGCGACGAGAAGCAACTGCAGCTGCCATCGAACGGGCACAAGAGTCCCCAATGTCCAGGGTTGTCTAAAGCTGCTGTTTGGCAACAACTCGGCCATGATCACGAACCTTCTTGACCGCGGTCTGCATGTCCATGGGGAGATGTGGGAGGACTTCATCCAAAGACCCCAAGAGAGCATGGGGGAAGTGTGCCATGACGACGGCCGAACTTGCCTGATGAAGTCCCAAGGAAGAAGCTGCATAGACCTTCTTGGCCGAATGGACCAAGAGCTTGGACGCTTTCTTGGCAGGTCGGTCGATGTCAGCAGAACTGCCAGTATGCCTGAATACAGAGGCGGTCACCAGGCTCTCGGCCAAAGAGGGTGCTCTGTGAACCCCACAAGGGACCCCATGGGCACTGCATACTTGTGAGCCACGCAGGCAGATGATACTGGACAAGAGGCAGGGCACTGCCAGAGTTCTAAGGCCGGGTCAACAATGGCCTCAGCCACAGGAAAAACCTCCATCGGGGTATCCCCTCTCTCGAGGATGTCCGTGAGAGGGTACGCCACCTTCTACCGGATTGGCTCCAGAGGCATCTCTGTGGACTCAGAGATAAGGCGAAGAATGGCCTGAAAAGACGAAGGACCTTCCTCCATCTCTACCCCCGCAAATTCGTCATGCCCGAAATGAGAATGCAGGCTGGTCACATCCCAATTCGAGGAATCCGGATACAACGGTCGACCGCCCAGGTCACCCTCGACCTACCAGAGCCAGTCCGGGGTGACAGTGACCAAAAGACGCCAGGGAAGCCCAGTGTCTGGCCTATCTTCTTTAGAAGGAGCCCCTCCCACAAGCTGCTTGGGCAGTGGTTCTACCACTATCGATGGAGAGACCGGTTCAGGCTGAACCAGAGGTTTCCCCGTCTCCACGGGAGGGGGAACTGACTTGATAGGCTCCAAAGGAGTCGGCTTCGGCCTAGGAGGTGAAAGCCAAGTAATGGCCAGGGTGGAAGCTGGCATCGGCTTGTGCGCGGTCAAAATTAGTTGCTGCCACATGAGGTCCTCGTAGGCTCACTAACGCCACCTCTTTTAGGCGTTTGGCTCTTCCTATGCGTTCGGCAAGGGGGTCCGGACCCCATCGAGATCGGACAGACCGATTTGGTCGCCGAGACACCGCAGGACCAGTGATTTCGGGTTAGACCACTGGAGCGGGATTCTAGCGAGCTGGGTTCGCCGGGAAAGTAAGAATCGGAGTTCAATCGACAGAATCATCGACCGGAATCGGCAGCAATGGGTCGATCAGGGTAAATGCCGATTTCCACATCGTCAATGGACACTTCGGTCGACTGGCCAGATGGTGAAGACGAAAAGCCAGCAGCCGAAGAGGCAATCTCAACAGAGTTCGAGACTGCTGGTTCCTGGGACTGAGATCTCTCCCGATCCCAAGAGCGTCTCCATCAAGATGAAGACGATCCCGGGTCGTTTTCCTGCTTACAGGACAGAGAGGAGTGCGTGCCCGCAGGACTCTTCCCCCTTGGTCAGGAGAGACTGGCACAACTCTCAGATGGAGCCAGAGCCCAGGCTGAGCGGAACAAAGAAGCTCCGAGTAGTTTCTCCAGCCTGAGCTGCTTCCTCCTCAAATGCTTGCATTCGTTTCAATTGCTCGCGGATCCTACAGCCACAGAAACCGCCCAAGGAGCCTCCTTAGATTTCACCAGAGGGTTCCATTTCTCCGGCCTCCCAACTTAAGGCATGTGGAGACGGTCATCGGTGACATTAGGATGAAAAGCTTAGTATTAAAGATCGCACTTTAGGTGTGTCATGGTTTATGCAATCGACAGTAGACGACGGTTTGGGGATCGGTGCTCAACATCTTCTGGCTGCATGGACACCGGCGAAATCCGGGGAAAGACCTGTCTTCCATAATTGGAGGTAAATAGTCGCAATTGCTAATGCGAACTAGACGAATTTTCGAAATAACCGAAGGTTTTGAAGCCAGGGCCTACAAAATGTGTGAGCACAAGGTAGGCTACCTGAACTTTCCAGCGCAAAGGAAGATCTGGCATCTTGGGGTGGAGTCGAGGGTTATACCAACCGGGTGGGTGGAAGAAGCCAGCTTGAAGACTTCCGGCAAGATTTAAAGTGGAAGGGGACATGCCAAAGAGTGTGGATGAACAACATATCCACGATCCTAGAACAGTAGTTCTAGGAGTGGTATATGTTGTTCATCCACACCAGAGTTTTATTTATTTAGCTTTTGTTTACCGGGTAAGTACACTAGACAAGTATTATGCCTATTTTCAGGAACGACCTGATTGATTAGCAGTTTTTTCCTTGGTACAATACCAACTGTACAGAAAATATTTATATAGGTTTTCTAGAAGTGATATGTTTGTTAAACACAGTGAGGCAAATGCTATGCATTTTCACAATGTTTTAGCACTTTTATGAGCAAAACGCTAATCAATTTTTAGCGTTAAATAAATCCCTGCACACTGTTTGGCATATCCTTTCCCTTTAAGAATCTTGCCGAAAGGTCTTTAAGCTGGCTCCTCCCACCCACCTGGGTGGTATATACCTCGGCTCCACCCCTTGATGCCAGATCTTTAGTCGCTGGAAGCTTAGGTTGTGCACTGAAGACAGGGAGGTCGGGTTGGTTTGTGTGGAAGAACAACATATATCACTCCTAGGGTACAGGCAAGTAACCTGTTTTTCTAGGATCGTGGATATGTTGTTCTATCCACACTGTTTGGCAGACTCCAAGCAGTTCTACAGGAGGAGTGAGGCAAGGTGCACACCCCCTCAATACTTACTTGGGGAACAGAGATTGGAGAACTGAGTCCCTAAAACCAGCATCCCAGAGTGACTCTAGGTCGATGTGGTAGTGTGTGATGAAGGTGTTTGCTGACTTTCAGGTAGCAGCCCTGCAGATTTCCTAGATAGGGACATCCCTGGAAGCAGCCACCATCGCAGCAGTATGGCAGGTGGAGTAAGCTCTTATCCCTACAGGAAGCTCCTTGCCCGCCAACCTATAGCAGAGATCAATGCATGATGTAATCCATCTGCCAATCGTCCGCTTTGCTGCAGGTCTGCCAGGTGCGGCTCCGGCGTACGTGACAAACAGCTAGCAAACCTCTCCCTGAACTTCAGCAGTCCGCTCCTTATAATAAGAGAGAGTTTGTCTCAGGTCCAAGGTATGGAGCTTGTACTCTGTCTCCGAGGTGTGGCTGGGTTAGAATACTGGCAGAGTCAACACCTGGTTAAGGTGAAACAGCGACACCACCTTCGGAAGTAACTTCGAGTGGGGGCACAGGACAACATTTTCCCTGTGAAGAACCAGATAGTGAGACGCAAAAGACAGCGCCTGTAGTTCCCCAGATCTTCTGGCTGATATGACAGCCACCAAGACGGTGGTCTTCCTCAACAAATGTGACATCTCACACCTGTGCATAGGTTCAAATGGCTTGGTCAAAAGCTTTGTCAGTACCAGCAGTAAATCCCACGGTGGTGGTGGTTCACACACTGGAGGGCAAAATATGGTCGAGGCCTTTAACTCATTCAGGCCTAGAGACGTCTGTAGGCGGGCGTCTGAAAGCATAGCCACTCAGGACAATAACGCCTGTAGACGTACTTAACTGACTTTCACTCAGGCCTAGAAACGTCTGGGGAAGTCAGCAGTTTTTTACCTAACTATTAAACAAACCGAATTGCTTAGAATTGAATGCATAGCACCGTTAGAAAGGTAATTTTTCTCTGAACAGTTTTGCTGCAGATACTTTGTGTCTATCATGTATATTTTAGGAGTTATTCATATTTGTTTAAGGTATAGTGTGCATGGCTAACATTTGTCTCTCAAGCCTCACCTAAGCACCTTGAATAAATCTGAAAAAAAAACAGTTGTTTGGTATTTCAGCTACTGTAAAATAAAAACTAAATGGATTACAATTGATTGCATAGCACCATTAGAAAGGTTATTTTGTGCTGAACAATTTTGCTACTGATACTTTGTGTCTGCCACATATACTTTAGGAGTTATTTGCATTTGTTTAAGGTATGGTGTGCATGGCTGACATTTGTCTCATGCATCACCTAAGCACCTTGAAAAAAATCAGATAAAAATCAGTTTGGTATTTCAGCTAGTATAAAATAAAAACTAAATTGATTACAACTGATTGCATAGCACCATTGGAAAGGAAACGTTGTGCTGATCAACTCTGCCACTCCTACTTTGTGTGTAGCACTTACGGTTCAAGAGGTAGTCACATTTGTTTGTGGCATGCTAATTATGGCTTGATTTTGCTTAGAAAGGCCCAGGACGCAGTGCTAAAAGTATACAGGGCACAAGTGGTGGAAGTCTCAAAAAGCTCTTGTGGTGTGAATGAGTTAAAAAAGCACCAGACCACCTTTTCCTGTGCCACCATCTGCTGACCGGCTCACGCTTGGTAGGCAGAGATGGCTGCCAGGTGCACCTTAAGGGTCATAGACCGAAGACCTCCCTTGGACAGAGACCAAAGGTAGTAGAGGATACTAGCCACCAGGCAGGACAAAGGGTCTAAGCCCTTGCCCCGACACCAAATGGAAAACATTTTCTATTTGAAGGCATAGCACCTTCTGATCGACTCTTTTCTGGATGCTTCCACGATTGTGACGACATCCTCAGAGAGACCCAAAGCCTGGAACTCTAGCTGCTCAGGACCCAGGCTGTCAGGTGCAGAGATTGAAGGTCCAGATGGAATACCTTCCCCTGATTGACTAATATCAGATCTGGGCATACTGGAAGATGCCTCAGAGGCCTGGAGCTGAGGCTGAGGAGATCTGGATACCACAAGTGGTGAGGCCAATCTAGGGCTACCAGGATCACTTGAGCCTTGTCCCTCCTGACTTTGAGGAACACACCTTGTGAACCAAGGGAAGTGGAGGGAAGGCATAGAAGAGGCCTGGCGTCCACAGCCTTGAGAAGGCATCCCCCTGCAGCGAGCCCTGCTGGGGGGGGGGGCAGGCATGGAACAGCTTCAGCTTTGCATTCCCCCTGGAGGCGAACAGATCCACCTGAGGATTGCTCCAGTGAGAAAACAGGCTGTGTACTACCTCTAGATGGAGACACCATTCATGGGACGTCTTGCCCACATGGCTGAGAGCATCCGCCAGTTGGATTGAAGCTCCCGCCACATGGATGGCTAGGAGATCTGCCTCCAGTCGGCTCACGAGGGTCCAGATGCAGAGCGCTTCTCCCTGCACAGAGGTCGGGAGTGCATGTCGTCCTGTTTGTTGAGATAGTACATGGTCGTGGTATTGTCCGTCTGGACTTGCACCACTTGACCCTGAAGGAGCGGAGCGAATGCTGCCAGTGCCAGTCTGACAGCTCTGAGCTCCAGCAAGTTGATATGACATCAGGAATCCTCAGGGGGTCCAGAACCTGTGGGCTCTGTGATTCCCATGTGGGCACTCAGCCCGTCAGAGAGGCATCAGTTGTGAGAACGACCATGGGCTCAGGATGGACAAACGGGATACCTTCCTGCAAATGTGGCAGGACAGTCCACCATTGGAGAGTGTCCCACATCTTCTGGGTCACTGTGATCAGCTGATCAAAATGACCATGACTCTGGGTCCACTGGCTGGCCAGCTCTCACTGAATGGGGTGCATATGCCACCGGCCCATCGGACTACGGTGATGCAGGCCGCCATGTACCCCAGAATGCACATAAAGTCCCGGGCAGGGCGCAAATGCCCAAACAGAAATGACTGGGCAAAGGAGGAGAGAACCTTTGCCCTGTCCGTCGGGAGCCAGGCTCTGGCTTGACAGGAGTTGAGCTCTGCCCCAGTGAAGCATACCACCTGCAAAGGTACGACTTCCGACTTGGCCTCGTTTACCAGGAGACCAAGATTGATGCAGGTCTGGAGGGTCAGATCCCTGGACCTCTCCACCTCCAGTTTGGAGAAACCTGCTAAGAGCCAGTCGTCGAGATAGGGGTACACCCTGACCCCTCGACGCCGAAGATGGGCCACCACCACTACAATGCATTTGGTGAAGACCTGGGGGGCAGATGGCAGACCGAACGGCATGGCTCGGAACGTGAGAAGGGCTCCCTCTGCCCGAAAACGGAGGAACCTTCTGTGAGATGGACGGATCGGGACATGAAAGAACGCGTCCTGGAGATCCAGGGAGCAAAACCACATGGGACGGTATGATCTGGGACAGAGTTACCATCCTGAATGTGCGAGACCTGAGAAATTGGTTCAGGTCGTGCAGATCTAGAATGGGGCACCAACCACCCATCTGCTTCGGGATCAGGAAGTACCTGGAAACGAATCCTGGGTTGACAGAGGGGTCCCCGACTCTGGCCACAACCTCCTTGCGGAGGAGTTAAGCAATGTTGTCTCGGAGAGCCGACTGAGTGTGTATGGACACCATTTCCTCCCGTGAGGCATGGGCTCGGTAGGTACTGCTCGAATTCCAGAGGCAGTCCCCGATCGACCACATCTAGAACCCACCTGTCCGTGGTAACAGTGGACTAGGCAGAAAGGAAGTGGCGGAGCCAGACCCCCACCGGAGGACCCAGAGCTTGCGTGGCAGGTATGGGGGTGGCCACCCCATCCATCACTGAGCAGACTTGGAGGAAGAGAGTCCGGTTTGGGGACCACCTGAACCCCACCCTCCAGGATTACGGGCTGCCGGGGGCCTGGGCTTGGGCCAGGACGCCAAGATTGTGCCTGATGTTGCTGGCCCGATTGAAAAATGGGGCTGCTTGGCCGCAGGGGCAGAATGCCGAAAAGGCTTCTTCTTCTGCTTTTGGGAACCCTGGGATTCCTTCTGCGCAGAGGTCACAGAATCCAAGGTGGCACTGGACTTCTCGATGCATTGAAAGTGACCGTCCACACCTGGGCCGAAAAGGTTGGTACCCAGGAAAGGGACGTCCGTCAGCTTGTGCTGGGTGTCCCCCATGAAGGTGGAGGGCCTCAACTAAGCCCTGCGGCGCATGGCAATCACGGCCGCCACCGAGCCGTCACAAGAGTCCCCGAGTTCCAAAGCCATCTGGAGTTGCGGTTTTGCAACAGCCCGACCCTGGTCACGGACCTGTTTGACCGTGGTCTGAAGGTCTGAGGGGAGGTGAGGCAGAACCTCATCAAGAGAGCCCAAGAGGGCATGGAGAAGTGCACCACGATGATGGCAGAGCTTGCCTGATGAAGGCCCAGCAAAGAGGCTGCATAGACTTTCTAGGTAGAATGGTACAGTTTTTTGGACTCTTTGTCCGGGGGTCTATCGGTGTCTCCCGAATTACCTGAGCGCCTGAACACAGATTCTGTCACCAAACCCTCAGCAGAGGAGTGCTCTGTGAATCCCAAAAGGGATCAGACAGGCACAGTGTCTTTGCGGGCTATATGCACTGAGGTCGTGGGGCAGGAGGTAGGGTGCTGCCACAGCTCCAAGGCTGGACTGACAATGGCCTCGGCCACTGGGAAGGCCTCAGTTGGCGAATCCCCTTATTTGAGAATGTCAGTGAGGGGATATTAGGCCCGTTTCTGAAGGGGTTCTAGGGGCATCCCTATGGATACAGAGATGAGACTGAGGATACCAATAAAGGAAGAGGGACCTTCCTCCATCGAGAGACTACAGACTGATTCCTCATCCAGGGGGCGAGAATGGAGGTTGGAGTCCTCAGACTCCGAATAGGATGGCCGTCTACTGGAGTCTCCCTCCACCCACCTAGGATGGTCGGGAGTGAGGGTGATGGAACGCCTACACGGAAGGCCCAGAACAGGCCAAGACTCCCTAGCAGGAGCCCTTGAAGGAGGCTGTTTAGGTGGCTGCTCCGCCATGATCGGTGGAGAGGTCGATTTCAGCAGAGCCGGAATGGTCTTGACCATCTGCAAAGGCAGAGGAACAGTGCAGACCAGCTCCAGAGGATTCAGCATCATCCTAGGGGGGTGACTGCCAAGTAATGGCTGGGGTAGAAGCCGGGGCCAACTTCTGGCTGGACATAATCAGCTGCTGCCACATTAAGTCCTCGTTGCATCAACGGAATTTCCGTCGAAACCTCTCCTCATCCGAGGATAACGAGGAAGATTGGCGGTGGCGCCACTTCTTAGAGCGCTTTAAGCATCTTCTTCGGCCTATCGGTCGAAGGGGTCCGAGACCCCAACTTGGACCGCTGGGGGTACCAACAGGGTCGCATTTTAAAGGAGCCAGGAGAACTGTGGCTCTTCCTGGTCAGGGACCGGGACCACGAGAGGATTTCCAGCAGGCTGGGTCTCCTCCTCCTCGATGGCAGGCAGGACCGGGGTCCTGAATAAGAAGTTGTCGGCCTCATCGAGCGACAACGGGTCGATGGGGTCGAGAATAATCTCAACCAGATCAACGTCCTCTGTCTGAGCTGGCTGGCCTGATGGGCGTACCGTGAAGCCAGCAGCCGAGGCTGCAACCTTGACCAAAGTTGAGACAGCAGATTCCTGGGACCAAGATCTCTTACGATCCCAAGAATGTCGTCGACAAGACAAAGTATCCCTAGGCTCTTTGTCCTTCTTACGGGACCAAGAGACATGAGCGCCCGAGGGCACCTTACCCTTGGTGGGAAGGGACTGGCACAACTCCGGAAAAAAGCCAGAGAAGGTGGAACCCAAATTGAGTGGGACGAAGAAGGACATCGAAGAGGACCGATCCGCAGCTCAAGCCGCCTCCTCTTCGAAAGTCTTCACCTGTTCGTACTGCTCAGCGGACCCCACAGCCGCAGAGACCGCCCAATGGGCTACCTTGGATTTGACCAGTGGATTCAGTTTCTCTGGTCTGCCCAGTTGAAGTCATGTGAGACAATCGTCCAAGACATTTGGGTGAAAAGCGCAACACATTTAGCAGGCCTGGGTGCCATGACCAACACCCAAGCAGTACACGCACGAGGCATGCGGGTCGGTGCGAGACATCTTTTGCCCGCACAGGCAACGGCGGAAACTGGGTGAGGATTTACCCTCCATCGCAGTCGAGATCACAAAGTGATTAGCAGAAACTCTAACAAGTCGAAGTTTAGGTAAATCTGTGGAATTAAGTGCCAGGGCCTACAATAACGCGTGAGCGGTAAGGAGGGAAACTGAATCTTCCAGAGGAAAGGAAGATCTGGCATCAAGGGGTGGAACAGAGGCATATACCACTCGAGTGGGTGGGAGGAGCCAGCTTAAAGACCTTCCAGCAAGAGTCTTAAAGGGAAAGGTCATGCTAAACAGTGTGGATAGAACAACATATCCACGATTCTAGAAATGAGGGTTACTGACCTGTAACCATAGTTTTAGGAGTGGTATATGGTGCACATTCACACTTTTGGCAGTATTTCCTTTCGCTTGAAGACTTGCCATAAGGTCTTAATGCTAGCTCCTCCCACCCACCAGGGTGGTATCCCCTTGGTACTGCCCCGTGACATCAGATCTTGCACACTGGAAGCAAGGATCAGTGTGCCACTTGCCAGAGGAGGTCAGGTGGGTTGTGTGGATGTGCACCATATACCACTCCTAGAAAGTACAGTTATTTAAGAACTTACCGTAACAGTGGATCTTCCGAGGACCGTCTCTTGCAATAAGTCATTACTTATGGGAGTATCCACCAGATGGCGCCATCACACGGCAGCTTCTTCCAGGAGTCTTTTGTGGGGGCCGCCCACACGACATCACTTCCTGTAGATGAGTATAAGAGTGGGCGGCCCCCAGTACCCTCTGTTCACCGTCAGCTTCAGCAACCACCACCTGGACCGAGGTAAACGAGGGCCAGAAAAACAGAGAACAGCAATCCTACCCAACATTCTGAGTTGCAGATTTGAGGCAACAAGGTGGAGGATGGAGGGCGGGGGACTTACTGCAAGAGACGGTCCTCAGAAAGTCCACTGTTACAGTAAGTTCTTACACAACTGTACTACCTTTTACGGACTGGTCTCTTGCAGTGAGTAATTAGTTATGGGAGATTACCAAGCAGTAATATCCAAATGGGAGGAAAGGCAAAGCCAAAGATGTAAAAGCACAATAAAACGTCAACTTCAACAGCACCCCCAGGGGCAGATAGGTCGGGATGGGGTAAGGACTAAATGTTTGATAAGTGACAGAGATGTCCAACTCAAACCCATTCCGTGCAGGCAAATAGGCCAACGGTTAGGCGAAGATGTTTGGCATGAAACTAGGAGAAATGTCAACTCAGACCACACCCGCTCAGGCAGAAAGGCACAAAGGTGAGTGAGGACAGCATGCAGGAGGCACTACAGGCGGCCAGGCACAGTGATTCATCCTGACGAGGCAGAGGTTGACAGGCCCTGGCATAAAGTCAAAGTCAGTAAATAGACAAGGAGAGCAGATCAGATAGAAGAAAAAGGAGCACTGGGGAAAAAACATCCCGGATGGTCATAGGAAGGAACAACTGAAGGGCTCCAGCAGGGAGAGTGGCAGGAGTCCCAATCAGATCTGCATGGAGGAATGAAGCGTCCAGTCCAGGAGCAAGCCTCCAAGAAAGGTAAAGAGATTCCCAGGTGCCTTCAAGGCCTGTAAGAGGAGGCGGGGGATACCCGAAGAGCGGGTTAAGGCGCAGAAGCGGGTCCAGTCCAGCGTGAGGGATGGGGACGTCACGGAGGGGCAGACTGAGCTGCCCCCTGAAGGCCCTACCGCAGTCTCGAGAGGCACCCCGGGAGGGGGGCTGGGCATGAGGTGGCCCGCCCGCGACGGCACAGGGCTGAGATCTGGGGGCATGACAGAGTTCTGAAACAGACCAGAGAGTATGCCCCAGAGCCTGAAGGGAATCCAGGATGGACTGAGCACCGGGTTGAAACAGCAGGTTCCCAGAAAGAGGGGGCATCGGTGACCGACAGCTGGACGCCAGGCGGCAAACCCGAAACCCACAGCCAGCCGAAGCGCCGAAGGATTACGCCGGAGGCTGAGAGGCGAGCCGATACATCAACCGCATCAAAGCATACATGGAGCAGGTGACGGGAAAGAGAGGGCATGGCAGACAGCGGCTGAACTGATCAGGGCCACGAGGGGTAGGCAGAGCAGAAGCAGGGAGAGACCAAATATGACAGAGTGCGTGAAACTACGCAGGAATCAAAGGCGGGATAATCATGTCAGGCTTCTTGGGAACAATGAGGTAGGCAGCCATGTCCTGACGAAAGGAGTCCTGATCCGCAGCAGGGAAGCCAAAATCGTGCCAGATACACAGCATGAGCTCTGTGAAGGAGGAATCCAGGAGTGAGGAGGGATCAGGGGGTTCAGGCAGGGCAGCCTCCAAAAAGGAGGACGCGGATGGGGGAAACCGAGGTCCCCACCAGAAACATCCCCCACGAAAGGATCCCCCATCCCAGAATCTCCATAAAGGGAGTCCACAGAAATGGGAGAGGGGGAGGTGGGAAGCACCAGATCTGGAAGCAGGTGCCCGGGCGTAGGGAAGGGGGAACGGGATGAGGCCAGACTCTGGCCCATGGACTGTAGGACCTCCAGCACAATGCGGGTGATGCCTGACACTTGTGATTTTGGGGGTCCAAAAACTGAGGGCGAGCCAGCCCAGGAACGACTAACCCCAAATAGCGGGGAAGGCACTCTGACCCCTGTGGTCCGGGACCAGCAAAGGAGTAAGGGACTCAGGGTTGGATCCACTCAACGGGGCCAAGGCCCAGGAAATTGCGCTCCAAAGGGGCTACATGGGAGAACCCCGAGGATGCGGAACAAGGTGCCAGGACAAGCGGGGGGTATGGGAGCAAAGTCCCGAGCAGGGCGTGTCCCAGGGTGGGAGGCCTGTATCGGAAAGAGAAGCATCCCAGTCGAGGAGGGAAGGAGGAGAGGCTCCTCTGTCGACGGTGGAATCAGTCCCGTCGACAAGAGACCAGAAACAAACCTCTTCAGAACAGCTAATATTTTTCAAGTCAAACTACCTCTGGCTGGAAGCTGCAATACTGAACATAGGATTTGCAAGAAAGCGAGTTGTGCTCACAACAGAAGGAGGTGAACCTTACAATTGTCTTTGGTTTGTAGCAGATATTCTGCAGGTGGAGGCTACTTCTAACTGAAAGGTGAAATAAGGAACTTAGAATTATCAGGAAAAGACAGTCTTTCAGGCAACAGAGGGAGGTGGATCTAGCTTTACGTTTGTAACAATTCTTAAGATTTTCAGTGCAGGAAGAGTTTAAAGCACAGATGACTTATTTTGGGGCTGACTGCTTTCAGAGCACAAACCACCAGGCTGTTTTGGGGCTGGGGAGGTTTACCTGTGTCTGACTTCGATGTCTGGATTTTTCTCTGTTTGATTAGCAGGGTATTTTCTCTGTCAAATTGTTGTGTAGGGTATCTTGCTGACAGGAAGGCACTCATCGCAGCGGTGGGTCAGAGCTCTTAGACGATTGTTTGTGAGGGCACAGTTTAGGCCCAACCCTTCCCACCCTCACCCCACCCACCCCTGGAAATAGTTCCTTTATACCTGGGTTCTGACATCATTCCTCAAGAGTGCAAGGTGCATATCACTGTCATATCCTCTCAAGCACTGCACTGACAATATAAGCATACACACTGTATAATATATATATTTCTATATAACAAACCAATCACACACACAAAGACACAAAATAAAAAACATGTGGGGGTAGTGCAATGTAATGGCTGTGGGGCAGCAGTCTTCAGGGAGTCTTTCTGGAGGCTGAGATGCTGCCCTATTTGCAGACAACTCTCTGCCCTGAGGGAGGAAGTTGCCCGTCTTCAGGCCACACTGGACAGTAGTAAGGGAACCTTCCCCCAGGCCACACTGGATGGCAGGAAGGGAACCTCCCCAATCCAGGGAGCACCAGAGCCACCACCACTACCTCAGAGGTTGCGAAGAAAGCACAGCAGTTGGACCACAGTGGGCCCAGGAAGGGTGAGGATGGTGGAACAAAGGCACACCCAGTCAGTTGTTCCACTCCACAATCCATACACCATTCTGGGGGAGCACAGCTACCCTATGGATGCACCCGCAGAGGAGACTAAGGAGGCTGAGGACAACTGTCACAAGGGAGGCCCACAGGAAGGAGGCAGAGGACACCACAAGGAAAGGAAGCAGCTCCTGGTGGGGGACTCAATTATTAGGGGGACAGAACTGGAGGGAGCAGGGAAAACTGAAGTAAGGTGCCTGCCTGGTGCCATGGCTTGAAGGGGCAGGAAGCGCATCCTCAGGATCACGAGAACATCTGCACGGGAGTCTGAGCTGAACGTCATTGTCCACCTAGGGACAAATGGCATGGCTCAACATGAGATTGGAGCAGAGCAGAAGGACTTTGTAGAATTGGGAAGGGGCCTAAGACAAGTAGCACACACAGCATCCTTCTCGGAGGTGCTGCCCATCAATGGCATGAGTGAGGCAAGGGTACTTTGCACCATGCAGTTTAATGAATGGTTGAAAAAATGGTGTGGAGAACAGGAGTTTGGCTTCATTGGGGACTGGGGTTCCACCTGGAGGGACACCAGCCTATACTGGCAGGATGGTCTGCATCTGTCCAGGAAGGAACAAGTCTTTTGAGCAATCAGTTTAAATGCTTCATTGGCAAGCTTTTAAACTAGTCAAGGAGGGAGGCACTGATAAGCAGCAGGAAAATCCCAGCTCTCCTACAAAACAGGGTACTAAGTGAGAAAAGACCGAGGTAGAAAGGTCAGTGGGATGCTGCAACAGAAGTTAAAGCCATCAAAAATGGAGAGCAATGAGTACCAATGCCCGTAGTCTGAGTAACAAGCTCCTGAATTAGTGGCCTTCATGGAGGAGGAACATCTGGATATCGTGGCAGTCACAGAAACATGGTACACACAAAACCATGACTGGGACGTAAACATACCAGGATACACTACCTACAGGAGGGACAGGGAGGGTAAAAGAGGAGGAGGAGGAGTAGCTCTCTACATAAGGGAAGGAATCAAAGCAACAGAACAAAAGGGAAAACTGGGAGGAGAAGAAACACTGTGGGTAAATTTGGAGACTGGCAATGGCACCACAATCCGACAGGGTTAGTAGTACAGACTCTTCTCAGGGGAGGAAATGGACAAGGAAATGATAGGAAGTATACTTAGAATGGCAGAAAAGGGAGATATTGCTGATGGGTGATCTGAATATGCCAGATGTTAACTGGAGTGCAGTTGCAGCCGCCACTTCGAAGAGTGGGGTTATTCTAGATGTCCTACAGGGGGCATGCCTTAGACAACTAGTATTGGAGCCCACTCGAGAGGGAGCAATCTTAGACCTGGTTCTCTCAAATGGAGATGAAGAGAGGATCACAGATGTAGAAGTGGGTAGCCATCTGGGAACTAGCGACCATCGAATAGTATGTTTCACAATAAACACAGCAATAGAGTCAAGCCGTACAAAGGCAAAAGTACTGGACTTTAGGGGGGCTGACTTTGCCAAAATGGGTGAGTGCCTAAGGAATGCACTAGCAAATGGGCAGGAAGGAGGGGTGGAAGAACAATGGGGAATAATAAAAACTGCCATCACAGAGGTGACAAGCCTTTGTGTGAAGCAAATAAACAAAACAATACGATGTAGGAAACCACTATGGTTCTCAAAGGAAGTGGCAGTGAAGGTTCAAGAGAAAAAGAAAGCATTCAGAAGTACAAGAAATCACAGAAGGAGCAGGACAGAGAACTGTATCAGTTAAAGCAAAAGGAAGCTGGGAAGGCAGTCAGAACAGGAAAGGCCCAAACTGAAGAAAAGATAGCCAACTCAGTTAAGAAGGGGGATAAAACTTTTTATAGGTACATCAGGGAGCAAAGGAAGACCACGGGTGGGATAGTGAGGCTTAATAAAGGGGAGGGAGGGAGGCTGGGCAGAGGGTGACTGTGAAAAGGCAGAGATACTAAACAAATATTTTTGCTCAGTATTTACAAAGGAAGAGGGGGAGGTACCTAAAACAAGCAGCAGAAACATTCTGGATACAGAAGTTGATACCAGCCCATTTACAGAAGAAAGGGTTCTGAAAAAACTCTTAAAACTGAAGGTGGACAAAGCAATGGGGCCTGATGGGATTCATCCCAGAATTCTAAAGAACTAAGGGTAGAACTAGTGTACCACCGACTACCCTCTTTAACAAGTCATGGAGGATGGTGGAACCCGAGGACTGGAGGAGGGCAGATGTGATTCCCTTCACAAAAGTGGAGCAAGGCAGAAGCAGGAAACTACAGACCTGTTAGTTTAACCTCAGTGGTAGGGAAATGATGGAATCACTTCTGAAGGAAAGAACTGTCTAGTATCTAGAGGCCAGAGGGCACAGGACCCAAGGCAGCATGGATTCACAGTGGGAAAGTCATGCCAGACAAATCTGATAGATTTCTTTGACTGGGTGACCAAAGTAGTAGATCAGAGAGGGCTGTGGACATGGCCTACCTAGACTTTAGCAAGGCATTTGCCACAGTCCCACACAAAAGATTAATATACAAGTTAGCCAGCCTGGGAGTGGGTCCCACGATGACAGCCTGGGTAAAGAATTGGCTGGAGAATAGGACACAGACAGTAACAGTAAATGGAGTCCACTCTAAAGAAAGGGGGGTTACTAGTGGGGTACCACAGGATTCAGTATTAGGACCGGTCCTCTTCAATGTCTTTATAAGCGACATTGCAGAGGGACTGGAAGGAAAAGTATGTCTCTTTGCAGGTGCCACAAAGATCTGCAACAGAGTTGATGCACAAGGTGGGATGGAAAGGATGAGAAGGGACTTAGCAAGGTTAGAGGAATGATCAAATGTATGCCAGCTTAGATTCAATGCTAAGAAGTGGAAGGTAATGCACCTGGGAAACAAAACCCCAGGGGAAGAGTACACAGTGGGGGGGTGAGATACTAACAACAACAAAAATGGAAAGGGACCTGGGGGTAGTCATATCAGATGACCTAAAGGTGGGCAAGCAATGTGGAGGGCAGCAAGGAGGGCTGGGGGATACTGGGATGCATAGGAGAGGCATCACCAGTAGAAAACAGGAAGTTATTATCCTCTGTACAGACAGCTGGTCAGACCCCATCTGGAGTACTGCGTGCAGTTCTGGAGACCCAATCTCCACAAAGACAAGACAGGATGGAAGCTGTCCAGAGGTGGCACCAAATGGTGCAGGGTCTGCACCAGAAGACATATGAAGAGAGACTTAAGGGAGCTTAATATGTATAGCCTCGAGGAAAGGAGGGAGAGGGGGACATGAAAGAAACTTTCAAGTACCTCAAGGGAATCAACAAAGTCCAAGAGGGCAGCATCTTTCAAAAAAAGAGGTGTGCAAGAACAAGGGGGCACAATTTGAAGATAGAGGGGGCGCTCATGATAATTTAAGGAAGTATTTTTTCCACAGAGAGGGTTGTGGATGCATGGAACGCCCTTCCGGAGTCAAGAACAGTGGTGGAATTCAAAAATGCATGGGACAGTCATAAGGCAATTCTAGGGGTTGGGGGGTAGGAAGAAGTAGGCTGCTGGTTAACTAGGATCTGCAGCTTATCCATTAGGTACAGAAATGGGCAGACTGGGTGGACCAAGCGGTCCTTATCTGTCGTCAAATTCTATGTATGTTTTTCCGTCGCCAGTGGAAGCCGTTCCATCAACAAGTCATGCAAAACACACCGTTCCATCGATGGGAGGGGCTTCCCCGTCAACGAGGAGTGCCCTGTCGATGGAGAATAAGCCTCCGTCGACGAGAGAACAGCAGAATCATGGCCCGTCAACGGGGGAAGCATCCCTGTCAATGAGGAATGTTCCGTTGACGGGGCAACACAGCCTGTTAACGGGAGACATTCAGGAACGAGGCCCATCAAAGATAAAACAAGCCCAGCAGGCATGGCTGACGAGGGGAGCAGCCCCGATGATGAGGAACGTTCCGTCGACGATGGAGGAGCCATGGCGGAGGGAGTGTGAGGAGTGTGAATCACGCCCCTCACATGCCTGGAAGAAGCCCCTGACCGGGAGCCGCATGTGCCCCCCCGAGGTCTGTTCCAGCCTGGCTGGACGATCACCCATGAGCAAGTCCCAAGGTCCGGCAAGAGAGCCTTGGCCAGGGAGCAGCAGGGATGCTGTGAGCAAGGAAGGCTGGGGGCACTGTGAGGAGCACAGGCCCAGCCCAGTGGAAGTAGAAGAGCCAGGGCCTGAGAGTAGTACACATACCCAGGACCATAGGCAGGAGCAGGGGGTGCAGCCGGTGGTGCACAGGCCCAGGTCCTGGAAGAAGAGGCGCCAGGGCCTGGGAGTGTTCCACAGGCCCGGCAGAGGGAAGCAAAATCAGTCTGGGCTGTTAATAGCAGCGCTTGGGAATCCCCAGACCCAGCAAGAGTGCCTGGGCCAGGGAGCAGCAGGGGTGCTGGGAGCTCTAATGGAACACCGGGCCTGCTGTAGAAGGAAAACAAAAAAAAAAAATTGGGCTAGGCCCTAAAGAAGCCCAAGACCCAGCAAGACAGCCAGAGTCTGGGAGCAGCAGGGGTACTGTGAGTAGGTCACAGGCCTGCTATGGAAGTCCAGAAGGTGCTGAGAGCAAGTCCCGGGTCCTGGATCCAAAGGCAGAAAACTGGTTCAAGTTTGAGTCGAAGACTGCAACCCAGGAGGTCAGGAGAGCTGAGTGTGCGAGCTGAAGCTGGCAGGAAAATGAACAGAGGGTATTGGGGGGCCGCCCACTCTTATACACATCCACAGGAAGTGGTGTCATGTGGGCAGCCCCCACAGAAGACTGCTGGAAGAAGCTGTCGTGTGACAGCACCACCTGGTGGATACTCCCATAAGTAATGACTTACTATAAGAGACCAGTCCATAGAAGATCTACGGTTACAGGTGAGTAACCCTTATTTCTAGGGACATGGATATGGTGCACTATTCACCTTTCTGGCAGACTCCTAGCAGCTCTCCATGAGGAGGGAGCAAGTTGCACACCCCTACTTGGGAAAAAGACTGGAGAACCAAGGCCCCAAAAACCAGCATCCCAGTGTGATTCAAGGTCAGTGTGATAATGGGAGACGAAGGTGTGTGCTGACTTCCAGGAAGCAGCCCTACAGACTTCCTGGATAGGGACATCACTGAAAGCAGCCGCCATGGAAGTGGTATGTCTGGTGGAATGAACCCTAAGCCGTATGGGAGACTCCATACCAGCCAACCTATAGCAGTAGTCGATGCTGGAGACTATCCACCTGGCATTGTCCATGCAGCTGCTGGTCTGCGAGGTGCAGCTTCAGCATAGGTGACAAAGAGCTGGAGAACCTCTCCTCAAACTCCAGCCATCAGCTCCTTACAGTAAGCAAGCGTTCGCCTCAGGTCCAATGTAGGGAGCCTGTACTCGGCCTCCAACATTGGGTTGGTGAAATACGCCAGGAGGTTAATCACCTGGTTAAGGTGGAACTCTGAAACAACCTTCAGGAGGAAGTTCAGGCTGGGGCAGAGAACACACTTGTCCTTGTGGAAGACCAAATAAGGAGACTACACCGAGAGTGCCTGGAGCTCACTGATCCTTCTGTTGGAGCCACCAAGAAGGTCGTCTTCCACAACAGGTGGGAGGCCCAACACCTATGCATGGTGGATTCAAACAGCTTGCCCATGAACACTGCCAATACCAGAAACAAATCCCAAGCTGGTGAAGGTTCACGTACCAGCAAGGACAAGTGGTCAAGGCCCTTGAAAAAGCGCCCAACCATCTTTTTCTGCACCACCGTCGGCATATCAGCCCACGCCTGGTATGCAGAGATGGCTGCCAGGTGCACCCTGAGGGTCGCCAGTCTCAGGCCTGACAGAGAGGGATCACAAGTAATCCAAGATGCTTGCCACTGGGCAGGAGAGAGGGTCTAGCTCCTTGTCCTGACACCAAATGGAAAATCTCTTCCACTAAAAGGCATAGCACAGGTGAGTCTATTCCTTCTGAGAGGCCTCAACGACATGGAGGACCTTGTTGGACAGACCCAAAGCCTGAAACTCTAGCAGCTCAGGAACCATGCTGTCAGGTGCAGGGACAGAAAGTCCGGGGGAGGACCCTCCCCTAGGAGCAAGAGAGCAGGTCCAGATGGACAGGCAATCGCCATGGAGGCCTACTGCTGAAGCAGAGGAGATCGGGGTACCAGAACTGGCAGGGCCAGTCCAGAGCCACCAGGATCATTCGTGCCTTGTCTCTCCAAACCTTGAGCAACACCTTGTGGATCACAGGAAAGGGAAGAAAGGCGTACATGAGACCCAGAGTCCAGGGCCCTGCAAAGGCATCCCCCAGCAGTGTCTCATACGAAGGGGGGGCAGGCACAAAACAGCTTCAGCTTTGCATTCTGCCAGGATTTAAACAGGTCGACCAGCGGAGTGCCCCACTGGGAGAACAGGCAATCGACTACCTCCTGGTGAAGAGACCACTCGTGAGATGCCTCGCTCAGTCAACAGAGGACATCCGCCAGCCAGTTGGAGACATTGGCTACATGGATCACCAGAAGGCTGGTGTCCAGACGGCATATGAGGGACCACGTGCGGAGAGCTTCCTGGCACAACAGAGAATTGTTCCACCTGCTTGTTGAAGTAGTACATGGTCGTTGTGGGCAACAGTCTGCACTCTGAAATGACCCAATGCTGCATAACTGAAGCGGAAGGCCATCAGGGCTAGTCGCACTGCACAGAGCTCCAATAGGTTGATGTAACATCGGTACTCCCTGGGGATCCAGAGCCCATGGACCCTGTGGTCCCCCAGGTGGGCTCCCGGGGCGGTCATAAGAGTTACCATAGGCTCAGGGTGGATGAACAGGACTCCTTCCTGCAGATGTGCCAGGACTAGCCACAACTGGATAGCGTCCCACATCAGCTGCATCACTGTGACCGAGGTGCTGAGACCACTGACAGGCCAGCTCCCACTGCAGGGGGTGCATCCGCCAGCGGAACTACTGAGCCAAGCTGGTGCAGGATGTCAGGTATCCCAGCAGCCGCAGGAAGTTCTGGGCAGGGCGTGACTGCCCCAACCCAAAATGATCGGGCAAAGGAGGTAAGATCCTCCACCCTGTCTGCTGGGAATTGAGCTTTGGCCCGAAGGGAGTCGAGCCCTGCCCTGATGAAGTGGGTGACCTGTGACGGGCTGACTTCCGACTTGGCTGGGTTGACCATTAGGCCCAAGGCCAAGCAGGTCTGGAGGGCCAGATCCCTGGACCACTCCACGTCCACCTTGGAGGAACCTTGGATCAGTCAGTCAGTCATCCAGGTAAGGGTATACCCAGACTCCTCGGTGCTGCAGGAATGCTGCCATCACTGCTATGCACTTGGTGAAGATCCTGGGGGCCAAGGAAAGGCCAAATGGCATGGCCTGGAACTCGTAAAGTATCCCTTCTGAATGGAACTGCAAGAACTGCCGATAGGATGGACCGATCGGTATGTAGAAGGTGTTCTGAAGATCCAGACAGCAGAACATGTACCACTCTAAGGATGGAATGATCTGATTCAGAGTGACCATCCGGAACTTGCACAGTCACAAAACCGATCGAGGTCGTGAAGATCCAGAATGGGGCGCCAACCCAGCATCCGGTTCGAACCAGAAAATATCTGGAGATTAACCCCAGATCGGCAGAAGAGTCTGGGACACAGGCCATGGGTTCTTTTTTGAAGAAGCTGGGCAATGTCCTGGCAGGACAGCCTCAAATTCCAGAAGCAAACCTCGACCCACCACTTCAAGCACCCATTTGTCCGACGTAATGACGGACCAGGCAGGCGCGAAATGGCAGAGTCAGTCCCCCACAGGAGGTCCCGGGCAGGACCAAACAGGCGGAGAATTACACCCCCGACCCATCACTGGGCAGGCCTGGAGGTGGCGCCAGAGCTGGCTGCAAGGAACCCCAGCCCATGGCCTCCAGATTTCTTAGGTCAAGCAGAGGCTGGATAAGGTTTGGCCATCAGGCCTGATGCTGTCCCGCTTGGGGCTGTAGTGCTCTAGATGGAGGCAACGAGTACGGACAAAACTGAAAGGGCTTCTTTCGTTGTATTTGACCCTTAACACTCTTCTGGGAGGACGTGACGGAGTTCAGGGTGGTGCTGGACTTCTCAATGCAGGAGAGATGACCATCGACTCCATGCCCAAACAGGTTTGTACCCAAGAAGGGGATGTTAGCCATGCTCTGCGCCTCTTGGCAACTGGGGTGGCCACAGACCTGGCACAGGAATCACCAATGTCCAGGGCCGTTGAAGTTGTTGCTTGGCCACAGCACATCCCTGGTCCTGGACCAGCTTAACCTCAAGCTACAAATGTGCAGGAAGGCAGAGAATAACCAGAACAAGCATTCCTAAGAGAGCATGGGAAAAGCTGGTCATCATGATGGCCGAACTGGCCTGCCGAAGACCCAGGGTAGAGGTAGCATAGACCTTCTTCGATGCATGGTCTAACTTTTTGGACTCCTTGTCTGGGGATCTGTCAACGTCCCCGACATTGCCGGTGTGTCAAAACACTAAGTCAGCAACCAAATCTTCAGCTGAAGGATGGTCGGTGAACCCAGGTAAAGACCTGGTAGGGGCCGTATACTTGCAGACCATATGAGTTGACAGTGCTGGATAAGAGGCAGGGCGCTGCCACAGCTCCAGAGCAGCACCACAACTGGCCTCCGCTACAGGGAAGGCAACCCTAGGGGAGTTACCCCGTCCAAAATCTTGGTTAATGGGTACTTAGCCTGCTTCTGTACTGGTTCCAGTGGGATCCCCACAGAATCCGAGACTACTTGGAGCAGAGCCCCCAAAGAAGTCATCCGCTGCTACAAAAAGAGCTCCTCGAAGGACTCCTGGTCAAAGGCCAGGGTCCAAAGGGAGTGCATGGAGAAGTCCTCCAAGTCTGAGGCCGCCTCGAACACCACTTGCAACCCCAGCTCCCCGATGACAATCCTAGGCTCATCAGAGTGTGAAATCTGCACTAAGAGCCTACCAGGAAGCCCAGAAGTGCAGCCTTGGACACAGCCCCATGCAAGGGTTGCGGAGGCAGTGGGTTTACCTAAATGGGCGGAGAAGCAGGCATCAGCTCAGCCAGGGAAACAGTACAGGCCGCAGCACTGGCGACCAGGGGAGCACCGGGGGCTGCTGTGGAGCACGACAGTGGCTGAGAATCCACTGCTGTCAGACAAGTTCCTCATATTGGCACCACAATTTACGACAGAGCCATTCTTCTACGGAAGAGGTGAATGAGGAGCGTCAACAGCCTTGACTGAAACTCCAGAGAAAACCATCAGGAACGTCGGATGTCCCAAGAACTTGACCGAAAGCCTGATCAGGACCTCGACCGATGGCACACTGGTCACCGGGAAGGAGACACAGAGGGAAGGCGAAGTACACAGAGGGACCCCAAAGGGTCAATCGCTGGAGGGGAGACAGCCGGATCTGCCAGCTCAACTGGCCCCTCTTGTGAGATGGCCATAGAGACCAGAGTCCTTAGAAGGGGAAATCATCCCCCACCGTCCTCCAACAATGGGTCGAATGGGTCGAGAAATATCTCGATTGGTGGTCGATCCACATCTTGGCCGACAAGCCTGATGGGGACACTGTGGTGCCATCGGCCTGGACTTGAACAGTAGAAGAGTCTGCCGAAGCTGATGGTTCAACAGCCATTGAGCCAGAAGTGGAAGTACAGAAACAGGAGGAGTAAGCCTGCTCCCAATCCCATGACCTTTGATGGGACTTTCTGGATTTGCAAGTCCCATGAAGCTTAGAACCCTTGGGAAGGGCCCTCCCCGAGAGTGGGTAGGGACTAACATAAGTCACTGAATGCCCCATCAAACAAGGCACCCAAGCCTGCTGGAACCAAGCAGACGAAGCAGCACCCAAAATGGCCTGGGCCATGGCCTCCTTGAAGGCAGCAAGCTGCGTAGCCACACAGGGCGCCACAGAAATCCCCACGTGGGCGTTCTTGGACTTAACAGGCAGATCCCGCTGGTATGGACAATCCATAAGGAGGCATGTGTAACGGTTCTCCCAATGTGAAGGGCAGAAGGTCTGGCACAGGCTGCAAACCTGCGGATCCTGCTGGTCCCCTAAGAACGTGGATCGATGCATGACATTTTCTGGGAGCCCGTCATGCACCACTTAAAGCCAGGACCCAATATGGGTTCTTCACAATCCAGGTTAAAGATGGAAAAGGGTAAAAAATTATTTTCTTTTTTTTTTATACAAGTTTTTATCTCCTGTTGAGCCCTGGCAGGTGCTTCGGCCCTTCAAGAAGCGACTCTCGGGTCCCACCGCACCGCACTTAGCCGACCCCAGAAATTCCACCATGGCTTGCCCCCTGTGGAGGGACCAGAAAGGTGGCGCCCCATTCCCAGGGACCCAATCCAGAAGCCGGGGTCGGCCCTTGGTGCAGCGGACCATCATGGAGTCCGGACAGGCTCCTTTTTTCCATCTCATCCCCCCCCACCGACGTAACCATGTCAGAGTGCACCTTCCAACCTGTATTGCCCTCCAGAGGTCAATCAGTGAGCAGGACGACAAGAGAGAAAAGCAGTCCTCCGTACGCTCGATTTTCTCTCCCTCCCACCGACCCCTGGCGGCCTGGGCTAGTTCCTGAACCCGGGTCGCCGGCATGGCACAAAGTTTGGTGGCAGTGCCTCAACCCTCAGCGCCACCGGGCCAGCAAAGAAGTAACATTTTAAACAGCTCGAAGGCTAATAAAAGATTTTTAGGCCTACATCTAGCGCAGAGCTTTGAAGGAGGGAACCTGGTGCTTCCAGCAGAAAGGAAGATCTGACATGAATAGGCAGTGCCGAGGGAGATACCATCCTGGTGGGTGGGAGCAGCTAGCTTGAAGACCTTCTGGCATATATTAAAGGGAAAGCAGGTACTGCCAGAAGTGTGGATAGTGCACCATATCCATCTGCCTAGAACCCTCCATTCTCAAAACCACCACCATCTCTCACCCAAAATCAAGCAGATATTTTCTTTAATTAAATACATTCATACATAAAAAAAACAAAAAAACAAAAAAAAAAAACAGACTGCTTGCAAATGGGCAAGCCCCTTTTCTTGCCCTGGGTTATACACTTGCCTTTTCAGATGGCCTAGCAAGAGATGGCCATTGTCAAATGTTCTGTTGCAATGCATTACCGGACACATAATAGGATTTGTAGTAGCTTTAAATGTAACCGCTACTCCTCTACCCAAACCTCCTCTTCCTGAATTCACAGAACCTGGCCTTAGACCTGCATAATCAAAAAAAAGGAAAAATAGCAAGTTATAAAATCTGATTGCATTTATTGCAAAATTTAAGTGCAAGAAAAAAACTCATTACCATAAATAAAACATTAAATGATAAAAATGACAGATTTATTAAACCTAACATTTCCAAAAGTATAAAGGCACAGCCATACAGCTAGCAGTGTCAATTTTTTAATATAAAAATCATACTACCTGGCATCTGGAGCCACTGGTCAACACATCTTTTGGCCTCGTCAGTCTCTGTATGCCCCTGAATAAACTCCAGCTCCTGTAAGCCATGGGCATGCTGGGAATCCACCTTTTCCTAAAAACGGAAATTATGTATGTTATAAAACTTGCATACTGGTGCTGTGGCATGTATTTTATTACATTCTTAACACCCCCCCCAGTTGTCTGCTCATTGTACCACCAAATCAATGCTTGTCCAACTTCGCAATGGAGGGCCCCAGTCACATTACATCTTATTGTCCCCCACCACACACCAAAATCGAGCATATAAAGAAGCAGTTTCCATGTCCACCTACAGATCTTGGGGAACTGTGTGGCATATCCACACTCCTAGAAAAGTTATTCTCCATGTCAGACATAAGCAGTACTTACTCTTGCAGCTAAACTGCTACAAAACTCTGTCCCATTTTATTGTTTATTTAAAATCTGTTGACCAGGAATGGCACACCTAGCCGGTGCTAATTTCTAAGTGTGGCCCAGGGGAAGGGGTAACAAGGGGGAAGTGCAAACCAATACAAAGTGCCCAAAGTACAAAGAACATCAAGAATTATACAAAGTAATACATCCTGACCAAGTGGGCTTTATACATCAACGACAGACACACGATAGCATCCCCCGTAACCTTCTCATCGACATCACCAGACAGATTCCCCTCACCTTACTTAGTTTAGATGACGAAAAGGCATTTGACAGGGTGGCGTGGCCATATTTATGGAGTACCCTGTCCCATGTTGGCTTACTCCAGAAATTCATTCAAATATTAAAGGACATCTACGGTCCAGCCAAAGCATTCCTAAAACTTAACGGTACCCTGTTGGATCCTTTCTGCGTCTCCAGAGGCACCCGTTAGGGCTGTTCACTGCCCCCACTCTTATTCGCCCTTCATTTGGAACCCTTGGACGAAACAATGCGACAAAACCCTGCTGTGAGAACTCCTGGGGATGTAAGCAATAAAGAACAAAGGGGTATACTAGCATAACTATGCTAGCAGAATAGGCCTAACGGTCTTTCACGTCTGTTTGTTTGGTCAGCCCCACCCTGAGCTGACCTTGCTGCCCCTCGCCTTCTCTGGCTTCTCCCTTCCCAGTTCCAGATATTCTTGCTGCATTGGATGTTGCTTCCAGAACCCTTCCCCTGTACCACTCCCTCTTGAACCCCTCCACTGTCTCTGCCTCCACCAGCCCCCCAGGCAGTGCATTCCATGGCTCCACCACCCTCTCAGTTAAGTAGCACCTCCTCCTTTCTCCCCTGAATCTCCCCCAGCTTCCACCCATGCCCTCTAGTGGCCTCCTCCTCCTTCCTTGAAGCACCTGACAGTTCCTCCCCTATTTACCCCCTTCATGTACCTGAGGGCCTCTATCATGTCCCCGGTCCCTTCTCTCTTCCAATGTGTACATATTTAGCTCTTGAGCCTCTCCTCATAGGTCCTGTCCCTAAGCCCCAAATAATTTTGGTTGCCCTCCTCTGGACCCTCTCCAGGAGTTTAATGTCCCTCTTTAAGTGTGACCTCCAAAACTGCACGCAGTACTCAAGGTGTGGCCTCACCAAGCAGTTATACAGAGGGAGTATTACTTCCCTCCTTCTGGAGGTGATCCCCCTAGCGATGCATCCCAGCATCCTGCTGGCCTTGGCTGCTGCCCTCCTACAAGTCTCCGAGTTGTTGTTCCCGACATCCACCACCACCACCCCCAGGTCCCTCTCAGCCATCGAGACTTGTATGTAAAAACATATTTTACAGCATGGCCTAGGGCATACTAAGGCACGATGCCGAAGGCCAAGTGACTTCTGCCACTGGACATGTTGTAAAATATGTTTTACACACACATCCCGGAGTGCCTTATTGCACTGATAAAACTGGCTTTTTTTTTTTTACTTTTTACTGTTGGGAAAAACATGTTCATATGTAGAAACAACAGATTTACTTGTGTACATCTGTGATAAAATCGTCCTTTCGCCCACTGCAAGTGATGTCACTGTATTATTGCCTACTTTCTTTTTCCTCTTTTTTTTTCCCTCCACATTTAAGATATGGAATGATCATCATGGAACGTTTACCACAAAATACATGGATTCAAAATTCTGCTCAGTTCCACTGGCAGAATGTTTCTCTCCCAATACACTGTACACACAGTCAACAAATGCCTTTATAATGTATGGTAAGTGCCTATTAACCACCATAATCAGTCACACAGCTTTGTTATGCACTGTTTAGAATTTTAAAAGTTGTTAACCACACTTCGGAACTTCCAAACGGTGGCATAACAAAAAAGAATGCACCAGAGTTCCATAATTCTCACACATAGAATGTAAACAGTGTTTTTTTTTGACCATACACTATAAAAGATGATGGCTGGGGATTGGGTGACAACCACGCTGAAATCACCTCTCGTGGTTGCTAGAGCTAAAGTAAACCTCTCAAGCTGCGCTCTCAAGGTTTACCATGTTGCCCTAGCAACCACTCGAGGTGATTACAACATGGTTATCACCCGATCCCCAGCCATTATCCTCTATATAATGTATGGTAAGCACCTATTAACCTCCATAATTAGCAGTCACACAGCTTTGATATGCACTATTTAGAATTTTAAAAGTTGTTAACCACACTTCAGAACTTCCAAACAGTGGCATAACATACAGAGGATTGTGTATGAGTAAGCATACACAACAAGGCAGTTGTGATCGAGAGGTTTCCGTGGTAACCAGAGACCTCGAGAGCGTAGCTCGAGAGGTCCGTTACTGCGGAAACCTCGAGATCTAACATTTGTGTGTCTTGCTCGCTCATACACAATATTTATAGTGTATGAGCAAGCATAATCAGCGCTCCCTGATCCCACAAACAAGTCAAATAAGGCTTTACTTAGGGGATGTATGCTTAGCTGGCATGCGACTTCCACATCGCCGTGGGCTGCTCAATTGCGCTTGCACGAATGCGTCCGATCTTGCTGTGCTGCACCGGTGACATACTCGGTGCAGCACAACAAGACAGTGACGCACTGAGGCAACCACAACAACGCTGTTGGGAGCATGGATTTCCATGCTCAACAGCGTTCTACTATACACTATAAAAGAATGCACCAGAGTTCCATAATTCTCACACATAGAATGCAAACAGTGTTTTTTTGGACCATACACTATAAAAGATGATGGCTAGGGACCGGGTGACAACCACGCTGAAATCACCTCTCATGATTGCTAGGGCTACAGTAAACCTCTCGAGCTGCACTCTCAAAGTTTACCATGTTGCCCTAGTAACCACTCGAGGTGATTACAGTATGGTTATCAGCCGATCCCCAGCCATTATCCTGATGTTATAGCCAGAGACTCAATTATCTCACTGTCAGGGCAAGAAGAAGAGAGAGTTCCCTGATAAGCAGGTAAAGATAGAAGGGGAATTTTTCACGGTCAGCAAAGAAACAGTTGTAGTGAAAACAATATGTATTGTCTTTAATTTATGTACAGTATGTAAGGAGAGTACGATAATCAGGGAAACAATATTTAGTTTTATTTAAGGTAGTTTTATTTTTAGGGTCCAGCTGAAGATTTTTTTACAGTGTTAAGGTAGCAGCCATGTTTGTGGTGGAAGATCAGTTCTGGCTGTGGAGGGCTAACCAAAATGCCTGTATTCCAAATGCCCATGTTTCCAGACTCTACACTGCTGAGCAGTCCTTTTTTTTTTTTTTTTTAACCATGTGTAAACCATATTTTACAAATAAATAAGAGCCAATCAGATTATATGATTTTACCCTGCCATTTTATAAAGGCAATAGGTGTAAATCTCAGGTGACTGAAAGGACTTAACTGCTGTGAGGTTTAAATTACTTGTAGAAAGATCTGGTAAGTAGGGGGAGTGGCTTAGCTAGAAGGAAGCTACATTTAAAGACTGCCTTAGAAAGATTCTGCTAATAGCCTGACAGAAGACACCAGGAGAAAGGACTGCTGTGTGACTGAACTTCTCTACTGGGACTATATTGCCCTCCACCCCCCAAAGCTAGTTCTATTTTTATAGGCACAGGATTTGACTGACAACAGGAACTTCCTGTTTAGGGACAGGAAGTGAGTGATCACAGAACCACCAGGACCCACCATCCTAGAAGGGCAAGAGTAGCCTCCGGCCCCCTCTAGCTGCTGGAGGTCTGCCTCTGAACAAGTAAGTGGTCTACTGAGAAATAAGGATATTCTTGTCTCAGAACAGGACAATCAGGAGCTTAAAGGGAACACAGGCAGAAAGTAAGGAGAGAGAGAAAAAAAACAGAGGAAAGAGTAAGGATTGCAAACAGTTAAGGGGCCAGAAATAAGACATGATTGGAGTGGTGCAGTGCAGTGGCTGTGGAGCAGCAGTCTTCCGGGAGATGTTCTGGAGGATGCGGTGTTGTCCCATCTGCAGGCACCTCTCTGGGCTGAGGGAGGAGGTTGCTCATCTCCAGGCTGAGTTGGCCAGGATTTGTGGGACCTCCTCTTCCATCCAGGGACCACCAGTGCCACTGCCGTTGCCTCAGAGGTTGCCAAGAAAGAGGAGCGGTTGGACCACAGTGGGCTCAGGGAGGGTGAGGGTGGTGAAACAGAGGCACATCCCTCCAGTTGTACCGCTCCACAATTCCTATGCCATTCTGGCAAAGTGTGGTTCCTCTATGGAGGCACCTACAGTGGAGACCAAGGAGGATGCTGGGAACCTCCACAAAGGAGACCCACAGGAGGGTGGCAGGGGACCCTGCAGGGGAAGGAAACAACTCCTGGTGGGGGACTCCATTGTTAGGAAGGTAGAACTGGGCAAGGAAGGGGAGAGGGAGGTAAGGTGCCTGCCTGGCGCCATGGCTTGGAGGGACAGGGAGCGAATCCTCAGGATTGCGAGCAGCTGCACAGGGGAGGGAGCTGGATGTCATTATCCTCCTAGGGACAAATGACCTCAGCTAGAAAGGGATTAGAAAGTGCAGGAAGAGTTTGTGATGTGGGGCGCCAGCAGTCCGTGTGCCTGTAACCTTCTGAGGTGCTACCCATCTATGGCATAGGGAGGCTAGGGTGTTCTGTGACCATGGGATTCAATCAGTGGTTGAAAACTGGTGTGGAGCTCAGGGATTTGGCTTCATTGGGGACTGGGGGGTCCACCTGGAGTGATGCAAGCCTATACTGGCATGATGGGCTGCATCTGTCCAGGAGGGGAACCAGGATCCTAGGTGATAGGTTTAAATGCTTCATTGGCAAGCTTTTAAACTAGCCAAGGGGAGGCACTGAAAGGAGCAGGAAATCCTAGCCCCCAAACAATCACGGTAGTAAGTGTGGCAACACCAACATGGAGGTGTCGATAGGGAGAAGGGCAGTGGTAAATGGAGAAGTGACAAAGGCAAGAAGGACGGGGATGGGGCAAAAGGGTAAGGCCATCAGGAAATGGAGGGTACGAGTACCAATGCCTGTAGTCTGGGCAACAAGCCCTGAGCTGGTGGCCTTAATGGAAGAGGGATGCCTGGATATCGAGCAGTCACAGAAACATGGTACACAGAGAACCATGACTGGGATGTTAACATACCAGGGTACATAACCTACAGGAGAGACAGGCAGGGGAGAAGAGGGAGGAGTAGCTCTATGTAAAGGAAGGATAAAAGCAACTGAACAAAAGAGTAAACAGGGAGGAGAGGAGGCACTGTGGGTCACCTTGGAGACTGGAAAGGGCATCACAATCCACACAGGGTTGTGTACAGACCCCATGTCAGGGGAAGGAATGGACAAGGATATGATGGAAGGCATTCTTAGAATGGCAGAGAAAGGGAGATACTGTTGATGGGAGACCTGAATATGCCAGATGTTAACTGGAGCACATTTGCTGCAGCCACATCCAAGAGCAGGGCCATTCTGGCCCTACAGGTGGCAGGCATTGGACAGCTAGGTTTGGAACCCACTCGTGAGGAGCAATCTTAGACCTCGTACTCTCAAGCGGGGCAGTGAGAGGATCTCAGATCTAGAAGTGGTTACCATCTGGGGACAAGTGACCATCAAACAGTGTGGTTCACGTTAAACTCAGCTACAGAGTCAGCCATACAAAAGTGAGGGTACTGGACTTTAGGAGGGCTGACTTTGGCAAGATGGGAGAGTGCCTCAGAAAAGCACTAGCAAACAGGCTAGAAGGAGGTGTGGAGCAACAATGGGGAATTATCAAAACTGCCATCACAGAGGCAACAAGCCTTTGTGTGAAGCAAATAAACAAATCAAAACGAAAGAAAAAGCCACTATGGTTCTCAAGAGAGGTGGCTTTGAAAGTCAGGAAGAAAAAGATAGCATTCCGGAAGTATAAGGAAACACAGAAGGAGCAGGACAGAGAGCTGTACCAGTTAAGGCAGAAAGAAGCAGGAAGGGAAGTCAGAATAGCAAAGGCCCAAACTGAGGAAAAGATAGCCAACTCAGTTAAGAAGGGATAAAACCTTTATAGGTACATCAGCGATGAAAGACAAAGGAGGATAGTGAGGCTGAATAGAATGAACGGTGGGTGGGCAGAGGGGGACAGTGAAAAAGCAGGAATACTGAACGAATATTTCTGCTCAGTATTCACAAAAGAGGAGGGGAAGTGCCTAATCCAATTGACAGAAGCACTCTTGATAGGGGGGTCGATCCCAGTCCTTTCACAGAAGAAAGGGTTCTGCAAGAACTCCTAAACTGAAGGTGGACAAAGCAATGGGTCCTGATGGAATTCACCCCAGAATTCTAAAAGAATTAAGGAAGGAACTAGTGAAACCACTGGCTACTCTTTTTAATAAATCATGGGAGGATGGTGTGGTACCCGAGGACTGGAGGAAGGCGGATGTGATTCCCCTTCACAAAAGTGGGACCAAGACAGAGGCAGGAAACTACAGACCTGTCAGTCTGACCTCTGTGGTAGGGAAAGTGATGGAGTCACTGGAAGGAAAGAATAGTTGAGTACCTAGAGGTCAGTGGAGCACAGGATCCAAGGCAGCATGGGTTCACAGTGGGAGGTCATGTCAGACGAATCTAATAGATTTCTTTGACCGGGTGACCAAAGTAGTAGACCAGGGAGGGGCTGTGGACATGGCCTACCTAGACTTTAGCAAGGCATTTGACACAGTCCCACACAAAAGATTATTAGTCAAATTAACCAGCCTGGGGAGGTCCCAGGGTGGTAGCCTGTAAAACATTGGCTGGACAACAGGACACAGAAGGTAATTGTAAATGGAGTCCACTTGGAAGAAAGGGCGGTTACTAGTGGGGTACCGTAGAGGGTCTCAGATTGGGTCCAGTCCTTTTAATGTCTTCATCAGTGACATTGCAGAGGGACTGAAGGAAAAGTATGCCTTTTGCAGATGACACAAAGATCTGCAACAGGGTTGATACACAAGGAGGCTGGAAAGGATGAAAAGGGACTTGGCAAGGTTGGAGGAATGGTCAGACGTATGGCAGCTAGGATTCAATGCAAAAAAGTGCAAAATAATGCACCTGGGAAACAAGAACCCAGGGAAAGAATACACAATGGGTGGGGAGGTAGTAACAACAACAAAACAGGAAAGGGACCTGGGGGTAATCATATCAGATGACCTTAAGGTTAGCAAGCAATGTGAGAAGGCAGTAGGGAGGGCCGGGGGTATACTGGGATGTATAGGGAGAGGAATCAGCAGCAGAAAACAGGAAGTTGTTATCCCTCTGTACAGACAGTTGGTGAGACCCCATCTGGAATACTGTGTCCAGTTCTGGAGACCCCATCTCCGCAAGGACATAGACAGGATAGAGGCAGTCCAGAGGAGGGCAACTAAAATGGTGCAGGGTCTGCAAGAGAAGCCGATGAGGAGAGACTAAAGGAGCTTAATATGTATACCCTTGAGGAAAGAAGGGAGAGGGGGACATGATAGAAACTTTCAAGTACCTCAAGGGAATCAACAAAGTCCAAGAGGGTAGCATCTTTCAGAAAAAGAGACTTGCAAGAATAAGGGGACACAATTTAAAGTTAGAAGGAGGGCAGTTCAGGGGCAATGTGAGGAAGTATTATTTCACAGAGAGGGTAGTGGATGCATGGAACAGCCTTCCTGAGGAAGTTGTGGGGTCTAAAACTGTGGGAGAATTCAAGAATGCATGGGACAGACATAAGGCAATTCTTGTGGGGGGGCAGGAAGATATAGACTGTTGGTTAACTAGGATCTGCGGCCTATCCTGTAGGTAGGGAAATGGGCAGACTAGATGGGCCTAACGGTCCTTATCTGCCATCAAAGTCTATGTTTCTATATGAAATATCCCTTTTCACTGACGAAGTGCTGCTCACGGTAATTTCACCATAAGTTTACATCCCAGCAGTATAGGAGCCAGGGGCAGAAATTAACTTTTTGCGGTACCTGCACCAAGGTGCACGTGGCAACAAAAGTTACATGCACCAGAGTCAGGTTACTTGCACTGGCAAATGAAACAGTCTCTGACCAGAGTTGATAGGGCTGCAGCTGCGAAATCTGGGTTAAAAATATTGAAACTGACCAAAGTTACGAGTCTGCGTTAGTAAAATGAAACATAGGCTCATAAATTTGTTGCTCTGTAATATTTTTACACCAGACTTTCAACATAGCTTTGTTATGACCCTGCCCTCATGAAGAAGGACAGAGCAAATATGTTCAACTCCTGCCCAAAAAGTGATTTTGGCACAAGGACTGCAAAATCAACTTTCAAGATGCAAAAACACATTTTGGGCAGAAGTGGGAAAATGACAGCTGTCACATTCATTAAGTTCTGTTAAGATATGGCTATAATGTAAATTTTGGGTAAAAATATTGACAATTAGCAAAATTCAACATAGGTTCATAACTTTGCTTTTTTTTTTTTTTAAATGTTTACACCAAATTTTCAACACGTCCTTCTTATCACACCACCTCATGAACAGGGGCAGAGAAAATTTGCAACTCCGGCCTGAAAGGATATTTTGTGAAGGGACTGCAAAATCACCTTTCGGGACAGATTTGCCTAACAGTAACATTGTTCATGAGGTGGGGTCCCAAAGAAGGTATGTTGAAAATGTGGGCCAGATATATGCAAAAATGGCCACATTATGCCTCTAAGTTCAAAACCACACAAATACATTGAACAGCATACTTACGAATATACAAATATGCCAGCAGAAACAGGCCTTATGGTCTATCAAGCTAGTCCGCTCGAATGTGCAGCTAGCACCCTTATATTGCAGCTGCTCCACCCTATCCCACCATACACCCTGTCCCATGCCCTTTTAAAACTGCCCACCATCCAGAAGGTACCACTGCCTCGGGTAGTGTGTTCGATTTCTCCACCACACTCTCTGTGAAACAATGCCTCCTCATCTCTCTCCGATATCATCCACCCTCCAACCTGAGACCATGCCCTCCTGTGTCCCTTCCACTACTCAGCTTAAATATCCCTTCTGTACCTGTTTTGTTAATCCCCTTCAAATATTTGAAGGTCTCAATCATATCCCCCCCGATCCCTCCTCTCCTCCAGTGTGTACATATTCAGCTCAGTCAGTCTGTCCTTGCAGGTTTTGCCCTCCAGCACCTGGATCATCTTAGTTGCCCTGCGCTACACCCCCTCCAGCAATTTGATACCCTTCTTCAGAAAGGGGCGCCAATACTGCATGTAGTACTCCAAATGTGGCCTGACTAATGACCTGTACAGCAGCAAGATCACATCCCTATTTCTGGATGAGATTCCTCTTGCAATACACCCCAGTATCTTGTTGGCCTTAGCTGCTGCCTTCCTGCACTGAGCTGAGTTGTTTATGTTACCCGTCATGAACACTCCTTGGTTCTTCTCCTCCTCCTCGGTGACCTCTGTCTGAACCACTCCCAACTGGTAGCCCTTCCCTGCATTCCTTGCTTCAAAGTGCATAACCTTGCACTTCTTCGCACTGAAGCTCAACTGCAACTTTTCTGACCACTCCTCCAGTTTGGTCAGGTCCTCCTGTAGCCCCTGCCACCCCTCTATGTTGTCCACCACCACCCCGATCTTGGTATCATCTGCGAACAGACTGATCTTGCTCCTAACGCCATATAACCCAAACAACACCGGACCCAGCACTGAGCCCTGCGGCACCCCGTTTGTCACCGCCCTTGGGGATGAGAGTACCACCACCATCCATTGCTGTCTCCCCTTCAGCCAGTTCACAATCCAGTTTACCATCTTTCTTCAGTGTGCGGTCGGGCTTTGAAGATTGAAGACGTGACTGCAGTCCAGAGAGGATTATGGTATTGGACCTCCAATGGGTAAGTAAGGATTTGGGAGGGATGTGGGGTGGTGGGTGGTCAGTGGGAGGGTCAAGTGGGGGGAGTCAGAAACAGTGCAAAAGACATCAATGGATGGTTTTCTTGTTACAGATTAAAACAAACAAAAAAAGGACCGAGATGTCGATCGCAATACTCTGGGATTGGGCACCCCAGTGTCACTGTTACTTTTCCGGGCTGGGTGTTGAGAGGGAGGGTTGGTGAGGGGAGTATATGGTTATAAAAATAACAAAAGAAGTACAACCATGCATGAGCAGTAAACAGGACCAAAAAAAAAAGAACCTGATCGCGACACTAGGGACTGGGCAACCCCGTGTCACTGTTACGCTTCTGAGTGGGGAGTGTAGTGGTGGGTGCTGAGGAGAGCGGGGAAGAGAATATAATGAAATTTTATGGCTAAAAAAAAAAAAAAAAAAAGCACAATCATGCATGTGTGGTAAAGAAGACCAAAAAACAAAAAAAACCAAAACAAGAACCAAGTCACGTGGGGGGTTCGAGATCAGGACACTGAGGCATTGGGACCCCCAGTGTTACGATTATGTTTTCGGGGTTGCTGGACACTGAGAGGGAGGGTCGGGTGGGGGTTATGTATTTTAGCGGTCACAGACTGCTGAAAGGCCAAAGTAAAAAAAAAAAAAAAACAGAACAAGCACGTAGTGTTCAGAGTGGAGTCTACTTTGACACCAACATGTTGTTCATTCGCAAGGAATGAAGGAGTGCTTTTTTACTCAAAGCAAGAGGTCTGCAGGGCTCCGGCCCACAGCAGCCCTAAAAATGATAAAATTAAAAGTACCCAGCAACTGCTATTCTGTAATTTATAATTCCTATTTTTATATATATATATATTATTCTCTGTCAAAGTCCATCTCAAAATCCTCTTGGGGGAGGGGTAAATTGGAAACCCAAACTCAATTTGCTTTCTGCTAGGCGGCCCAGTGGTGCCGAGGGTTGAGGCGCCGGATGCCACAACTCGCACTACGCCGGCAACCTGGGTTCAGGAGCAAACTCGGGGCACCAGCGGTCAGCAGGGGAGGGTTGAGGATGAGTGCCCCAGTGGTGTTCTCCTCCCCTGGAAGCAGGGTGGGGACGACTTGGCATGCCAGCGGTCCCTGGAGGAGACCTGGAGCACTACAGCAAGCCGGGCGGCACGTAACTAACGTGGCCACGCAGGCAGGGTTACCGTGCCCACAGCGCCGGGGTGCGCCACGATGGGGGAGAGACCACAGAACAGGGAAAACACCGGCTCTTGGGACAGGCGACGACACCTGTGCCCCATGCCCATCTTCGGGCTCTCTCCGACTGGCCTTCCAGGTCCTCCACCCAGGCCTTTACCTGCAGCCAGAGTCTGATGTGGAACAGCACCCAAGAGGAGGGGTGACTCACCCCCAGTACCTTCAGCACCAGTCACTACTGCAGTCTGCGACCTGGAGATATAGAGCCCACCTTACTGAACACATTCTGTCCTGCCTTTCATTCTCTTCACATTGCCGCTACGGCCAGTTGTCTTCTCAGAGTCAGACTTTGTTGGCTATCCTCAGCAGTTCATGGCCGCCGCGGTGCTGACATCTGATGGAAAAAAGGCACGGCCATGCAGCGCTGATGTCTGATGGGGGAACAAAGCAAAAAGTTTAAGCCTGCTTCCCTCCAGTTTCTGCTGCACCCCTTGTGGTGCCTGTTATTGTGTCCAGAAAACCAAGTATCAAACTACATGCACCACGGTGCATGCACAGGAGAAAATTACATGCACTAGCCTGTTCTTACTTGCAAATGGAACAGGCTGTGTATGTTAATTACGGCCCCTGATAGGAGCATATACAGGCAGTCTAGCAGGATATAACCTTAACATGCTTAAAAAGGAGGCGCTGTTATATAATTATTCCCCACTGATTTCCCTTTTAAGTGGCATAAGCAAGCGATAAGATACATGGGTATCAGGCTCACAAAAAACAGACCATCTGGGAACTACTTAATTATGAGCCTCTGACCCCACAAATTCAGGCCGATCTATCCAGATGGACGTCTCTGAATCTAAGCTTCTTCAGTAGAATAGAACCCATTCGACAAAACATCTTCCCCAGAATACTATACTTTCTTCAAACCATCCCACTTATGCCAGGCAAAGTGTATTTCAAAGCCTGGGACAAAGCAATTTCTCGATTTATCTGGCAAGGCAAACACCCAAGGATTCAATACTCTATTCTACAATTGCCTAGGGACAAAGGAGGAGTCAGTCTCCCCAATCACACTTGGTATGCACAGGCAACACACCTCCAAATCATTTGCCTATGGCGCTCCCCATCGTATCAGTCCTGTTGGAAATTAATAGAACACGTCTTAAATGGCACTCGAGACCATGCTAGATATATATTTGGAAACTCACCAGCATGCATTCCTACCCTATATTTTATAGATTCACGGTGGAAACATACCGCTAATAGCTGCTTATTCGGAAACACTTTTTAACCTTCGCCGACCAGCACTATTTTAGGGCACTAGCCTATGAACAAGCATTCCCTCCAAGCACTGCTGACCAAGACTTTCAAGCTTGGCATAAGTATGGCTTCACTTCTATTTTTCAACTGATCACACCAACAGGTATATTACCATTTGTTTCCCTCCAGACGTCCAATCATTTGCCTCAACTAGAGTTTCATAGATATCTACAACTGCGCTCCTTCAGATGAAGGAGGAGTCCCTTACACAGGTCACAGAAAAACCTTTCCACTAGTCCAACTACTCAAGACGCATATATCAGGCACCATAGAGGTGGGTCATATAAGGCTATCCAAGTTAACACTATGGTGTCCACTTGTTCTATCCTTAATAGATGGAATTTGAAATTGGGCTGGGCACCATCTACAGTGTACAGCAATGGCATAACTATACCCCACCTGCACATATGGTAAAAACGGCTTTGACTGGAAGTAATTCGCATGTAAGTGTCGGCTGAGATTCTTCCACACCCCAGTGGTTATTGCAAAGTCTATGGGCCCCCAGAGTGCAGGATGTTGGCGCAACTGTGGCGCAGAGTTGGCAGACCAAACTCATATCATGTTGACATTCCCTTCCTTACAGGCCTTTTGGCAGGAGGTTATTCAAGAAGGCGAGCTAATCTTTGATTGCCCAGGACTGATATCCCCTACATTTATATTAACAGCTATTCTCCCACCACAATCGGAGCTAAATTTCCCATCTTAAAAATTATAAACCTCTTGATATTAGCGGCTAAAAAGGCCATAGCCTGGATGAGGCGTACAGTAGACGTTCCTACCCATACTATGTAGCGGGCCCTTACAAACAAGATTTATTCGCTTGAGAGGTTATCAGCTAGATCAATCCATCAGATTCATTCTTTTAAAATAAATGGAGGAAATGGATTATGTACCAGCTAGACAAGTACTCTGATTTTGTACCATACAGTCAGATATCTCCCCCTCACCCCCAAACCAAATTCTCGACTAAGTCCCCAGTTAGCAGTTTTGATTATTGTCATTGGGTATTAAAGTTACTCTGAAGGTGGGACTAAGCCCACACTAGTTCACTTTGGGTCATATTTTCTCTCTTCTTTCTCTTTTCCTTCTTTCTCTATCTCTTCTTACTTAGTATTTTCTTCCCAAAGCACGCTTAGATTAAACATGTGCAGTAGCCACAATCTCGACCATCATTTAGAATGTAGAGATAGAACAGTGTCAATTTCTGTAGGTTCCTGCCTAACCAAAGAATTCAAGAACTGAAGAGATGTAACCGAAAATGATTACTATTAAGGAGGAGCTTGTCCACCACTAACTACACCAGCTATGGACATTACATTTAAGAGTGGTAACTGCTCTGTAACTTCTTTAGCAGAAGCTCATACTATACCTTTTGTAAGGAATAAGAAACTGACAGTTTGTGTCGAGTTGGATATCTGTGTGTGTGCTGTTATGTTGTGCTATGGATTCTGTATTTTTCGAAAAATTCAATAAAAGATACATTAAAAAAATTAGACAAAGCAGCAATTACATACTGTACATGAAAGTGACAAAGGCAGCGTACAAGCACGTAAATTATATACTGCAAGGCCATATCAAGGAGTGCAGTGATGCTGCAAAAGGGAGAGGGGAGGACAGCTAGTCACACAAGCAGTGTTGAGTCCAGTAAGACAGTACGGGAGGATTAGTCTCCTGGGGAAGAAGGTGCTCCAGAGAGTGGGGAGGTGGACAGGAAAGGCAAACTTGAACCACAGAGCACTTGCAGCAAGTGACATGAAAAGAGCACGCATCAAAGCAGTAAAAAGAGTAGGAGAAATGGAAGGGAGGAGAAAGGAGGGAGAAGAGGTAAGGACAAGAGTCAGTATTAAACTAGGACTGAGGAGCAGTGAAAGAGGTGATGGGCATCCCAGCAAGAGAGGGACCGGTCAGAAAAAGGAAGCACTGATAGGTAAGAGTTAGATCTATGAGGGAGAAACAGATTGTATTACCCACTGGGCCTGTGAGCGTGTGTACACACATACATACACACACACACACACTAGCCAAGTGGTAGCAGCACTGCAATATTTGGGAATATTTATATTTTATTTCAAATATTTTACCAGGAAAGACTTGCTGAGCTGGTAACAGCTCATTTCCAGATGTGCCCAGGGATGAGAGGGAAGAAGAGAGAACAGTGCAAATACAAAGTCAATGTTTAACAAAAAAAATACATGTGGAGAAGGGGGGCAGAGCCTGGCATCCAAGATGGTGGCAGTGTAATTTAAGTAGAGAGACCGGAGTTAAACCAACGTTCATTCATTCAGCAGAATTGGTAAAGTTCGGAGTTGCCTGAAACCCAAAGAATAAATGGTTATTTCATGGGCTGCAAAAGGAGATGTTTTGCATAAAAATCAAACAGAAACTTGCTGGGATACACCATGTGCACGATATTTGTAGGGCCGAATATACCTGCACCTCTGGCACATTTCAATCCCACCAGAGAGTGCTAACAGCAGCACGCAGCTGGAACAGTGGGCAATACAGAGCAGGATTGCTTGGTTGGCAGAAACATCTCACAACCAGCCAACAAGCTGGAAAAAAATCACCAATGTGCTTTGTCGACTTTTACGGGGCACAAAACTCAAAAGAACTACTACTAAAACAAATGCAGCTCTGCAATCACTTGCAAACAGGGTCGCTGGCACTGACAGACAGATGCAGCAGCAGCACAAAGCCATGTTCAGGAATAACCAAGGACAGCTCTGGGACCATGAAGGGCACATTCAGTATTTATTATCCAAGGTGGATGATATGGAGAACCATGCACGCTGAAAGAACATCCAGATAATGAGCATACCAAAGGGGGTGGAAGGCAGGGACATGGAGTTCTTTCTGAAGGCAGCCTTACCCACCATCCTGCAACTGAATAACAAACCCCCGCTAGAGCTGGAAAGGGCACACTGCACCCTAGCCCCCAAGCCCAGACTGGGGGAGCAGCCCCAACCCATACTATGTAAGTTTCTGCATTATCCAACAAAGGAGCTCTATTTACAGGAGGCAAGGGAAAAGAGACCTGATGTGGCAGGGGCACCAGGTGCAATTATATCAACATTACTTCTTAGAACTGTCAAAAAGGAGACAGGCATATGCAGGGGTAAAACAAGAACCGTATCAAATGAATATTGCTGTCTCACTTCGTTATTCAGCTATGTTGAGGGTTTAGTATAAAGGAGAATACTTGGTTTTCAACACCCCAGAGGAGGCTGAGCAGTTTGTGCGGGACATACAAGGGGAGACAATTGTGTAACTGTAAACCTCCACACTCTCAATGAGGCACTGCATGGCAAGCAACAAAAACCTCCCAGACTGAAGAAGTTTCAGTGACCCAGGGAAATCAGCAGGGCGAAAGCAAAGACGGTCCCTGGCAAAAGGTACAGAGAGGTAGAAACAAACCGGTAAATAAACAAAATGCTGGAACAAGAGCTTCCCCTCACAAAGTCAGTTCTAGAAGTGGGCAGCGCCATCAGCACCTTTCAGATGCCAGTAGTACTTCGCCCGGTGAAACGCCGATCAAGGTGTCTAACCATTATAAGGCTCTCAGGGACCAGACACCAACGGCTCTCGACCTAACCAGCAAGACATCGCACAACATCGAGGGAGACACCGTCTCAGCAGCAGACATCCTCACAGATTGGGCCCCTCTGGACCAGGAATGGGCAGAGCGCAAGGAAGAACCCGGCACAGAAGAGTCCTAGGATGGCACGGCCTTGCAGCTTCCCTAAGTAGGAAGAAAGGTAATCTCCCATAGATGGTTTTGGTTGAAGGTAAACTGGCACAGTTTTGGTTAAGGTTCATCGGCTCTCAGCCAGATCAGTCAGCAAGACAGGCTTTTAAATAATAGGGCTTGTAAGTTTCATCCAGCTGGCCTATTATTGCTGCGATGTTCCCAACAAGCCGTTTTCAGTTCTGATCTCCCAGAGTTTTGTTAAATAGTTAGAGCCGGAAAACACCAGGGTCGCCAAATGTACTATTAACGTTATATTTCCACACTTATAATGGTGGCATACCCCAATTCCAGCCACAATCTGTCCCTCAGGAGATACGGGCTGACTGACAGCTCCCTAGCGACGTTGCCGGCGAGCCATATTTCAGTGTTGACCCTCTCCAGTTTGGGTTATAAGGAACAGCTGGTAAGAACTGGGACCGCCAAATGTCATGGTAATGTTACTGTTCCACACCTAAAGCCATGGTGAGCCCCAATTTCTCCCTCAGGGACACAGAGCTAAACTGGCAGCTTCTTTGATGCAGGAAGGAACAGCAGTCAGTGTGGACATCACGCCCGGCATCAGAGGACTTGCTGAGCGTTTGACTCGTCGCGGCTCTGTGAAAGAAGCATGTTACTGAACAGTACTAAACACCTTCTTCACCGTGTCAGGGCTCGACAGCCGGGTATAAATGTTGATTCTGCTCAGAAGTTACCCAGTTAAAAGGGTCTTGAGCTCAGCTCACTCAATTCTGTTAATTAGTTTGGTTAAATTGATGTTTAAAATGTTTAATTAAGTCCTTCCTCTGCAGGAGTTATTTGATCGAGCCCAGGAGTGCTAGGAGTCATAACCCCCCCCCCAATCATAAACCTGAAGGGATGGAACAGTTGTCTCATTACGATACCTAAATGTCAGGGTTGGGGGGGGGAGTGAAACAGGACTTGCCCCATGTGTAGGGGACATGCTCCCATCCTCCCAACCTTAGGGGTACAAAGGACAGGGGACATAAGGGGGATTACATCCGATCAGGGATGGAGGACACCTGGGACTCCGTGCGATGGCTTTCCACACCACCACGGTAATACAAGTGGCAGGAGGCACCAGAGTCCCTACTCACCAGAAGGTCCACAGATGAAGGGCGCGGAACTCATGAGGGGGTATATAATCTGCACCCACCCTTGCCAGGCTGGCAATACAACTGAGGAGTGGGGATTTAGGGTAGTTGCCTAGGGAGTTCCCAACCAGAGCGAAGAAGTACTTGTGACCATGATAACTAATGCACTTACTTCCACCCTTTATGATAACTATTCCTTAACAGCACTTATTTACCTGCCCACTACCCCCTATAGTACCCTGGCACCCACCACTACTCACCCTTCACCACCTAACCCTTCCCTGGCTCCTGCTGATCCTTATGGAGGCTGACTTTACACCTGACACAGGTTACTCCCCCCTCCCCTTGGCCACCTCCCATTCCCCACTTTCTCTCCAAAAGCCCTCTGTGCTGCTCCAATTGTACCTCCTAACTCCTCTTCCACTTCAATAAGCTTATTAATCTTGACTACCTAACGCTCTCAAACAATTCTATTTCCTCTCTGTACTACTCCAGCTCTTCTAATACCTATTAGCTCCTCTTCCCCATTCTCTCCCTCCGGAATCCAAAGTTTATTGACTGATGCTCTGCATGTAAGCATTTCCTGATTGTAAAGATTATAACTATCTGCTTATGGAACTATTGTACCGCACCTTTCAATCCATGTATTGTATGTGTTTTGATCTCTAATGAGGAACCTTTGTAAACAAGCTATTAGCTCAAAGGTATAAATCCGAGGTGTCAATAAAAAAAATTTAGCGAACCCCTTGCTGCAACAGAAACAGCATAAGACCCAGGTTTTCGGGAGGAAGTGGATGGGGACACACCCACCAACAAGTTCCAGGCATGGCCTTATAGAAGTAAATTTAAGCTTTCTAAAGAGAGTAAGAGGCTCAGAGAAACCAAAAAGGCAGCACAGTAGTAGGCTCCACAGGTCTCAGACAGATGTTCCCAAGTAAGTTACTCTGTTTTTCAACACAAACTCAGTTCAACGCTTTAGAAATGATAAAGAGTTTTTTCTCCCCAGAGGGCTTCCCACATCATGGGTGCAAGGAGGAAGGGGTGGGTAGCCTGGTTCTTATGGGAAAGTTCCTCAACTTCACAATCGAAACTAAATAGTATTAAAATGTTTCTATATGTACATGCTGATGTGTGTTACTGGTGTATTCAATCACTGTTTTGAATTGTCAAGCCAAAGGATCCAGGATTAAATTCCGTTAAGAGGGAACATGCTGGGTGGTATGCTGGGACGTCCATTTTGTGTCCAGTTCAAATAAGAGCTACAGAGAAAATGTACTGGATCCAGAAGCTTAACATTTATAGCCTGAAGCTACCAAAGCCATTTGGAGGAAGGGGAAACAAAAGGTTTGGAGCAAGGGGTGAGATGGTGGGGACACATCTGCTGGCAGGACAGCTTCAGTCAGAGAGTAATACTCTCGGACAGGATTGTTCAATGGTCTAAACTTTGATCATTGCTAATCTAACGGTACTCAAAGCCACCTCCTGGAATATGAGGGGCATGAACTCGCTCATCAAAAGGAAAAAAAAAAAAAAAATCGGGCGGCCCAGTGGTACTGAGGGCTGAGGCGCTGGATGCCTTACCTCGCCTCCACATCATGCACTGTTCGAAGTAAGCACAGGTTGCGCGGGATCGGGCCGGGAGGAGAAGGGGGATTGCACACCTCCCCGCCGCAATACCACCACCTAGGGGAGACTGAGTGGAAGGTGCGGTAGATAGGAGCAGCAGCAAGAGCATTGTGTAGACGTCAGCAGGAGGCGTGGCCTCATTGGCCCCCCCTGCACGCTGACTTCAGGGGAAGGACGTAAAAAGGAAGGAAAAAAAACTCGCTCTCTCCTAGGCGATGACACCTCGCGCTGCATTTCCGGACGGCTGTGGCAGACTACGCTGTGCTACGACCACAACAAGAGAAGGACTGAATCAGAGGAGGAATCAGGGGTCACTCCTCACCCACCTGGGGGGCTACTGGGTACCTAGGACTAGTGGAACATGCACTCTAGGGGCACACTGCGATCGGATCGGGAGGCAGTAGCGAGGATGTCCGAGAGAGTAGAGAGAGGAGGTAAGAAGGAGCATAAACACAAGGTTAAAAAAAAAAAAAGGGAAAAAAATTCTCTCCATACTGAAGCAACTAAAAACACAGATTGCTTTCTTGCAAGAGACCAGATTAAATACACCAGAAGCACATAAACTGGTCGCCACACCTCACGCCAGCGACCCGGGTTCGGGAACGAGCCCAGACCGCCTGGGGTTGGCAGGGAGGGGGAGGACTGAGTCCGAGGACAGCCTCCTCTCTCGGGTTGGTCTGGGATCTCGCGCAGTAGTGACACTGAGGAGACCGGGTGTACTACCTGTGCCAGGGAATACAAGGGCAGCGCGGCAGACACCTACGGCTTCTCCATGCAGGCGTCACTGCATGTCCGGCTCCTGAGGGCTTCTCAGCAACAAGAAAATACTCCCTGCCCCTGGATAGGTGACAGCTCCTCTTAGAGCCACCACACGCCACTACCGGGCCTTGCCTCCGCCTCTCTCCCCTCCTCCTCCTCCTCGGCCGGCACTAGATTATAGGTAGAGTGCTGGATGGAGTGGCGGCCCTACCCCAGGGGGCTCAGAGCTGGGAGGTTCCTGGTCGAAGGAGGGGTAGCACCTCTGAGGAGACAGGGGATCAGGTTGGTGGTAGAGCAGCTGGCGTACAGAGGTAGCCTGAGAGAGTTCCAGGCATAGGGTGAATAAAAAAAGAAATAAAAAAAAAAAAAAATACTCTGTCACAAACAGCTGAAGTGGAACCCCCTGGAACAAGTAGCTGATACGGAGAGTAGATGGGTCATGGCTAAAATGGCCATGCCAAAAGGCCCGATCTTGCTAGCCAACACTTATGCTCCAAATGAAGACTCCCCAGAGTTCTTCAACACTGTCTCCCAAGCGTTGATGAACTTGCCAAATGATGACCGGGACATCATGCTGGGAGGTGACTGTAATCTGGCCCTAGACCACTTTTTGGATAGGTCCAGTTTGAAGCTGGAACCACATTGTCAGCTTTCTGCACACCTTGAGGGAGCTGATGACCCTACACAGACTTCAGGACATGTGGAGGTTATACCACCTGGTGGAGAGGGACTATACATATTTCTCAGTGGCGAGGGCAATGTCCAGCAAACTAGATTACTGGCTTACTTCCCCCCTTTCCTCACTACTCAGGTGGAGGATACCACCACAGAGCCACTATATCTATCAGACAATGCCCCTCTTACCATGTCCACAGTGATAGGACCCCACCCCCCCATCTCCTAGGTCATCTAAATAGAGGTTGGATTCACTCCTCTAGCAGGATAAGGATTTCTTTGGGTGGTTATCCACAGAATCTAAGAACTACTTCCTAGACAGCCCTCCAGGCTCTATCTCCCCAGCTCCGATCTGGGAAGCCTTTAAGGTGCTTTTTGGAAGGGAGGATTGCCAGAGACCATGAGGGAGGAGATCATCACAGTACTTCCCAAAACGGGGAAAGACCCCGCGTTGCCAGCAAACTACAGACATATATCCCTCATAAGGGGCAGGATAATCAGCTACACTGACTGCCACAGAAAACAAAGAAAGAGGAAGGTGGGCAGATTGGAGGAGCAACTAGGGAAGAAGGAGTCCATATATAAAAAGGACCCAGGGGAATTTAATAACAAAGAACTGATATATGAAACAATAACCCTGAGAATCCGATTAAATACCCTGGCAACCAGGAAAGCTGAGTTACAGATACTGAGAATGCAGCACAAGTATTGGGCTTATGGGGGAAAACAATCAGGCAAGTCACTGTCACACAAACTCAAAAAATAACAAGCCTAAAGGCATACTGCACAATTACAAGATAGTACAGGAGGCCTGCACACAACCCCCAAATAATGCTTGAATTCTATAAAAAAAAAAATCATACAGCTCACATGTGCAATGGAAGGGACAGAAAACCTAAGATTTTCTGTCAAGCCTGCACCTCCCAAGGTTGTCGGAGACCCAGAGCGCAGGGTTAGATGCCCCGTTTTACTAAAGATGAACGTGAAGCAGCTATCCAAAATATGGCCCCACACAAAGCCCCTGGAGGAGATGGCTTCTCAGCGGACTTATCAGACCAAAAGAGAAACAGTGACTTCTCCAATGTTAAACATGTTACAAGATGCCTTGCAGAAGGGAAGATTGCCAGAGACCATGAGGGAGGCGATCATCACAGTACTTCCCAAAACAGGGAAAGATTCCGCATTGCCAGCAAACTATAGAACTATATCCCTCATAAATGCTGACACCAAAATACTTGCTAAAGCATTTGCCACCTGGTTAGAAAAAGTCCTCCCCATCTTTGTACACCCATCGCAAGTAGGGTTTGTTAAGGGCAGAGATAGTGCAGACCATTTGAGGGCCTTGATTCGCTGAAGCTGACTACAGCATCTCTTCCCACCCCCACAGCAGCCATTACGTGGACTTTGAAAAAGCTTTTGACTCCCTGGAGTGGGACTTTCTACATGCAGTTCTCCACCAGTGTAACTTCAGGGATACCTTTAAGGGCTGGGTAAGAACACTATACAATAGGCCAACAAACAGACTCCTCACCAATTACATCCTCACTGGACCATTCTAACTATATGGCAGGACAAGGCAAGGATGCCTGCTATCAACCCTATAGTTTGTGCTGGCAACAGAATCCCTTCCGTTCACAATCAGGGAGCATCCAGGAATACAGGGCATTTAACTGGGGGGAAACTCCTATCACATCACGTTATATGCAGAGGATTGTCTTTTTTTAACTAAGGATATATGGTCCAGTATGCCACATATTCTAACTGTACCAAACACATTTGTGGACTTATCTGGGCTCTTTGACAACACCGGCAAAACAAAAATACTTTCCCTGAATGCCCATACTACCCCAGCGATCTTAGCCAATTCGGGAATGGTCTGGGCCAAGGGGGGAAAGCAAGTATTTGGGGGTGTGACTCACTCCTGAGGTACAGCATCCAATAACTAAAAACTCTGCACCATTGCTGGGCAACCTACAGAGGGAGGTAGAAAGGTGAAAGGTTTTGAACCTACCTCACAATGCCAGGAAAGATAGTGGCAATTAAAATGATGCTGCCTCTGAGGGTCTTCTACCAGAAGTCTCACCTGCCGGTAGAGATCCCTGGGAAATGGTTCCAGAAGATAAGACTCCTTGATGGGCAACTTCCTTTGGGGTTCCAACATCCAGAGATATAGTAGGGCCAAGCGGAGAGCCTCCTGGAACAGAGGCGGATGGTGCCTACCACATTTCCAACATTATGCATACACATTCTTAATTTATTTTTATTTATTTAGTTTTTGTTGACCGGGTAAGTGCACTAGACAAATCCTGCCTATTTTCAGGCACGACGGGGGAGGGGGATACAGATGAATGCCAACTGACCTTGAACCAGATTAAGCTGTAGGTGGTATTTTTTTAGTAAATGAGGGAAGTTTGGCCAGGACACCAGGGAAATTCCCCTACTCTTTTCGATAAGTGCCATGGGATCTTTAACATCCAGCTGAACTACCACCAATCCAGGCAGATGGGACCTCGGTTTAACGTCTCATCCGAAAGACGGCACCTCAGAAGTGCAGCACCCCTCTCATGCTGCACTACAGTGTCAGTATTGGGATATATTAACCCAAGTGCCAGATGTGGGAACTGAACCCACAGCCCTCTGATCTCCCAGCCTCAGAGGCGAGTGTGCTACCAACTGAGCCACTGACACTGACAGGCTGGCACATATAAATTGTTTCAAGACTTGGTCCCGAACAAGCCCGGCTTGGACTGCAATTGAAACTGAGGCATTAGAGGGCACTAACCTCACGGCCTACCTCGCTCACCCCTGCCAAAAAATCTGTCCAAATGTTTAAAGCAGCGCATTCAGCCTGGCAAAAAATAGGGCAGATAACCAGATCCTGTCTCAGTCCGCGGAAGTACATCTGCTTTTGGAACAATCCATTCTGGTGCACAGATAATCACCCTTTCGTCTGGGAAACATGGAAGAGACATCACAGAAATAAGTCTAGAGGATGTCCTAACAGCAGATAGACTAACACTGAATTCATTTGAGGCTTTGCAAGAAAGATATCTATTGCCAAAAAAGGGAATTCTGGAAATACCTCCAGTTGAGGCACCTGTATCAGCAAAGGTCCAAAGAAAGGTGCAGGTGCACCAAATGCAGATCAAGAAAAACAAATCACGATAAGAAATTGCCAATTTCTGTGTGGGTAAAACACATGTAGAGGCTAGCAGGCCACATCTACAGGCTACTGCGAGAGGCAGTAACAGAACTTCCACCTCAGCCAAGCTAAAATGGCAAAGATTGCTAGGTAGGCCCATCACTAATGAAGAAAGGAGAAGGTGGTGGGTAATCGCACAGAAGACATGTGGTGACCCACGCAGCCTCCTGATTCAAAACAAAATTCATCATCTCTGGTACCGCACCCCAGCACAGCTTAAAGTCATAGGGCTGCTACACAATAATGACTGTTGAAGATGTGGTGCCCCAGGTGCAGAAATACAGGTTACTCACCTGTAACAGACGTTCTAGGAATGGTATATGTTGTTCATCCGCACTGTCTGGCAGGTTCCTTGCCGCTTTAAATCTTGCCGGAAGGTCTTCAAGCTGGCTCCTCCCACCCACCCTGGTGGTAAAACTCTCGGCTCCGCCCATGACGACAGATCTAGCCCGCTGGAAGCCAGGTTGTGCGTCGAACCAGGGGAGGCCGGGTGGGTTGTGTGGATGAACAACATATGCCATTCCTAGAACTCCTGCTACAGGTGAGTAACCTGTATTTCTAGGGACGTGGATATGTTGTTCATCCACACTGTCTGGCAGACTCCTAGCAGTTCTCCAGGAGGAGGGAGGCAAGGCACACACCCCCTACTTAGGGAATAAGGACTGGAGAACTGAGGTCCCAAAACCAGCATCCTGGCGTGACTCGAGGTCGAAGTGGTAATGGGTAATAAAGGTGTGTGCCAACTTCCAGGAAGCAGCCCTGCAGATTTCCTGGATAGGGACATCCCAGGAAGCAGCCACCGATGCAGCAGTATGGCGGGCAGAATAAGCTCTTATCCCTTTGGGAGGCTCCATGCCCACCAACCTGTAGCAGAGATCTATGAGGGAGGTGACCCACCTGCCTATCGTCCACTTGGCTGCAGGTCTCCCAGGTGCGGCTTCAGTGTAGGTGACAAACAGCTGGCCAACCTCTCTCCGAACTTCAGCTGTTCGCTCCTTATAATAAAAGAGCACTCTTCTCGGGTCCAAAGTATGGAGCTTATATTCAGCATCAGAGATGTGACTGGGGTAGAACACCAGCAGAGTCAACACCTGGTTAAGGTGAAACTCCGACACCACCTTCGGAAGGAATTTCGGGTGGGGGCACAGGACAACCTTGTCCCTGTCAAAGATAAGGTAAGGAGACTCGATGGAAAGCGCCTGGAGCTCTCCCATCCTTCTGGCTGACATAATAGAAACATAGAATTTGATGGCAGATAAGGACCGCTTGGCCCACCCAGTCTGCCCATTTCCCTACCTGATGGATAAGCTGCAGATCCTAGTTAACCAGCAGCCTACTTCTTCCTACCCCCCAAGAATTGCCTTATGACTGTCCCATGCATGCTTGAATTCCACCACTGTTTTGAGTCCACAACCTCCTCTGGAAGGCCGTTCCATACATTCACAACCCTCTCTGTGAAAAATACTTCTTAAATTACCCTCTGAGCCGCCCCTCTTCTATCTTCAAATTGTGCCCCTTGTTCTTGCACACCTCTTTTTTTGAAAGATGCTACCCTCTTGGACTTTGTTGATTCCTTGAGGTACTTGAACGTTTCTATCATGTCCCCCTCCCTCCTTTCCTCAAGGTATACATATTAAGCTCTCTCAGTCTCTCTTCATATGGTTTCTGCTGCAGACCCTGCACCATTTTAGTTGCCCTCCTCTGGACTGCTTCCATCCTGTCTATGTCCTTGCATAGATGAGGTCTCCAGAACTGCACACAGTACTCAGATGGGGTCTCACCAGCTGTCTGTACAGAGGGATAATAACTTCCTGTTTTCTACTGGTGATGCCTCTCCTATGCATCCCAGTATCCCCCCAGCCCTTCTTGCTGCCCTCTCACATTGCTTGCCCACCTTTAGGTCATCTGATATGACTACCCCCAGGTCCCTTTCCATTTTTGTTGTTGTTAGTATCTCACCCCCCATTGTGTACACTTCCCCTGGGTTTTTGTTTCCCAGGTGCATTACCTTGCACTTCTTAGCATTGAATCTAAGCTGGCATACATTTGACCATTCCGCTAACCTTGCCAAGTCCCTTCTCATCCTTTCCACCCCACCTTGTGCATCAACTCTGTTGCACATCTTTGTGTCATCTGCAAAGAGACATACTTTTCCTTCCAGTCCCTCTGCAATGTCGCTTATAAAGACATTGAAGAGGACCGGTCCTAATACTGAACCCTGCGGTACCCCACTACTAACCCCACTTTTTTCAGAGTGGACTCCATTTACTATTATTCTCTGTGTCCTATTCTTCAGCCAATTCTTTACCCAGGCTGTCATCTTGGGACCCACGCCCACGCTGGCTAACTTGTATATTAATCTTTTGTGTGGGACTGTGTCAAATGCCTTGCTAAAGTCTAGGTAGGCCATGTCCACAGCCCCTCCCTGATCAACTACTTTAGTCACCCAGTCAAAGAAATCTATCAGATTTGTCTGGCATGACCTTCCCACTGTGAATCCATGCTGCCTTGGGTCCTGTGCCCCTCTGGCCTCTACATACGTGAACAATTCTTTCCTTCAGAAGTGATTCCATCATTTTCCTACCACTGAGGTTAAATTAACAGGTCTGTAGTTTCCTGCTTCTGCCTTGCTCCCACTTTTGTGAAGGGAATCACATCTGCCCTCCTCCAGTCCACGGGTACCACCCCATCCTCCATGATTTGTTAAAGAGGGTAGTCAGTGGTGTCACTAGTTCTACCTTAGTTCTTTAGAATTCTGGGATGAATCCCATCAGGCCCCATTGCTTTGTCCACCTTCAGTTTTAAGAGTTCTTTCAGAACCCTTCTTCTGTAAATGGGCTGGTATCAACTTCTGTATCCAGAGTGTTTCTACTGTTTGTTTTAGGTACCTCCCCCTCTTCCTTTGTAAATACTGAGCAAAAATATTTGTTTAGTATCTCTGCCTTTTCACAGTCACCCTCTGCCCACCCTCCTTCCCCTTTATTAAGCCTCACTATCCCTCCCTTGGTCTTCCTTCGCTCCCTGATGTACCTATAAAAGTTTTTTTTTTAACATTCTCTTTATGCTCCCCCCTCCTCGCAGCTTACCCCCTTTCTTCGGGAGACACCTACGGTCTTATCAGCCCTCGCTCATCTACCTGGTGACCGGTGCAGTCCGTGCCCCATGGAGCCGTGGTTTACCCCCCAGGCGGGTACGGGGTGGGAGGCCTTACACTCCGACGTTTCTCTGTGCTTCGTCGGCACGCTGTCTCCGGGCAAGTAGGGGCATTGAAGGTTGGGGCCTGGTGCTCTGTCTACCGGGAGGCTGCAAGGCTTTTTCCTGATGTTCTCTCGACGTGACTGGTCCCCCTGATGTCTGGGCGCTGAAGCGCCGACGTCTGGCATGTCGCCCCCTCTGTTGGAGCATCGGGCTTTGCTGTACCTCAGGTCTCCACCTGGGGTCAGACAAGAGCCGAGCTCTGGTACCCCCCTCCCGGAGAGACGGGCGGTCCTTGGGGCTCAAGTCCTCCTCTCAGTCGACCCTCCAGCTCCCGGGCTCGTTCCCGAACCCGGTCGCTGGCGTCATAGCGGAATCAACATCTTCGCCGAGCGCCCTATAAAGGTTTTATCCCTTCTTAACTGAGTTGGCTATCTTTTTCTCAGTTTGGGCCTTTGCTTGTTCTGACTGCCTTCCCAGCTTCCTTTTGCTTTAACTGATACAGTTCTCTGTCCTGTTCCTTCTGTGATTCCTTGTACTTCCTGAATGCTTTCTTTTTCTCTTGAACCTTCACTGCCACTTCCTTTGAGAACCATAGTGGTTTCTTACCTCGTTTCGTTTTATTTGCTTTACACAAAGGCTTGTTACCTCTGTGATGGCAGTTTTTATTATTCCCCATTGTTCTTCCATCCCTCCTTCCTGCCCATTTGCTAGTGCATTCCTTAGGCATTCACCCATTTTGGCAAAGTCAGCCTCCTAAAATCCAGTACTTTTGTCTTTGTATGGCTTGACTCTATTGCTGTGTTTATTCAGAACCATACTGTTGATGGTCGCTAGTTCCCAGATGGCTACCCACTTCTCACATCTGTGATCCTCTCTTCATCTCCATTTGAGAGAACCAGGTCTAAGACTGCTCCTCTCGAGTGGGCTCCAATACTAGTTGTTCTAAGGCATGCCCTGTAGGGCATCTAGAATAAATCCACTCTTAGAAGTGGCTGCTGCAACTGCACTCCAGTTAACATCTGGCATATTCAGATCACCGATCAGCAACATCTCCCATTTTTCTGCCATTCTAAGTATACTTTCTATCATTTCCTTGTCCATTTCTTCCCCCTGAGAAGGGGGTCTGTATACAACCCGTGCGGATTGTGGTGCCATTGCCGGTCTCCAAATTTACTCACAGTGCTTCTTCTCCTCCCTGTTTACTCTTTTGTTCTGTTGCTTTGATTCCTCTCATGTGAAAGAGCTACTCCTCCTCCTCTTTTACCTCCCTGTCCCTCCTGTAGATAGTGTATCCTGGTATGTTTACGCTCCAGTCATGGTTTTGTGTGTACCATGTTTCTGTGACTCACGATATCCAGATGTCCTCCTCCATCAAGGCCACTAATTCAGGAAGCTTGTTACTCAGACTATAGGCATTGGTACTCATTGCTCTCTATTTTTGATGGCTTTACTTTCTGTTGCAGCATCCCCCACTGACCTTTCTACTTGGTCTTTTTTCATTTAGTACCCTGTTTTGTAGAGAGAGGCTGGGATTTTCCTGCTGCTTATCAGTGCCTCCCTTGACTAGTTTAAAAGCTTGCCAGTGAAGCATTTAAACAGACTCTCAAAAGACTTGTTCCCTTCCTGGACAGATGCAGACCATCCTGCCAGTATAGGCTGGTGTCCTTCCAGGTGGAACCCCAGTCCCCAATGAAGCCAAACCCCTGTGCTCCACACCATTTTTTCAACCATTCATTAAACTGCATGGTGCAAAGTACCCTCGCCTCACTCATGCCATTGACAGGCAGCACCTCTGAGAAGGATACTGTGTGTGCTACTTGTTTTAGGCCCCTCCCCAATTCTACAAAGTCCTTCTGCACTGCTCTAATCTCATGATGAGCCAAGTCATTTGTCCCTAGGTGCTATGCCTTTAAATGGAAGAGATTCTCCATTTGGTGTCAGGGCAAGGGCCTGGACCCTTCCTCCTGTTCCTTGACAAGCATTCTGGACTACCTGTGGTCCCTTTCTCCACCAAGAAGACGATCTTCCATGACAGGTGAGAGATGTCACACCTGTGCATCGGTTCGAATGGCTAGCCCATGAGCTTAGCCAATACCAGTAGTAGATCCCACGGAGGTGGAGGTTCTTGCACCAGAGGGGATATGTGATCAAGGCCTTTGAAAAGCGCCCGACCACCTTCTCCTGCAACCACACTGCTTCAGCCCGCCCGGTAGCAGAGATGGCTGCCAGGTGCACCTTAAGGGTCACGATCAAGCCTCTAGCTGAGAAAGGGACCACAGGTAGTCCAGAATGCTTGTCAAGGAACAGGAGGAAGGGTCCAGGCCCTTGCCCTGACACCAAATGGAGAATCTCTTCCATTTAAAGGCATAGCATTTCCTGGTCGACTCCTTACGGGATGCCTCAAGGACATTGAGGACCTCATCGGAAAGAACCAAGGCCTGGAACTCTAGCCGCTCAGGAACCAGGTCGTCAGGTGCAGGGATTGAAGGTCTGGATGGAATACCTTCCCCTGGTTGACTGAGATCAGGTTCAGGCAGGCTGGAAGCCGACTTGGGAGCCTGGAGCTGAGGCTGAGGAGATCTGGATACCAGAACTGGCGGGGCCAGTCTGGGGCTACCAGAATCACCTGCTCCTTGTCCCTCCTCGCCTTGAGAAGCACCTTGTGGATCAAAGGAAATGGGGGAAAGGCATAGAAGAGGCCCGGGGTCCATGGCTTCGAGAAGGCATCCCCCTGCAGCGAGCCCTGCTGAGGGGGGCGGGCATGAAACAGTCTCAGCTTCGCATTCTCCCTGGAGGCAAACAGGTACACCTGAGGCGTGCCCCAGTGGGAGAACAGATCTTGTACCACCTCCGGCAGGACAGACCACTTGTGGGATGCAGCTCCTATCCGGCTTAGGGCATCGGCCAGAATGTTGGAGGCTCCTGCCACATGGATGGCAAGGAGATTTGCCTCCAGGCTGCACACGAGGGACCAAGTGCGGAGAGCTTCCCTGCACAGAGGCATGGAGCACATCCCGCCCTGGCAGTTTAGGCAGTACATGGTCGTGGTATTGTCCGTCTGGGCCTGGACCAATTGACCCCGTACAAACGGAGCAAAGGTGGTGAGGGCAAGATGAACCACCCGAAGCTCCAGCAGGTTGATTTGGCATCAGGACTCCCGAGGGGACCAGAGGCCGTGCACTCTGTGCTCCTCCAGATGGGCACCCCAACCCATCAGGGAGGCGTTAGTCGATAGAGAGACCAGCAGCTCGGGGCAGACAAACAAGATGCCTTCCTGCAGATGAGCTGGAGAGCATTCCACATCTCCTGGGTCACTGCCACTGGCTGGTCCAAAGGACCGGAGTGCTGTGACAATTGGCTGGCCAGTCCCCATCGTAGGGGACGCAAGTGTCAATGGGCCCAACGGACCACGCTGGTGCAGGCCGCAATTGCCCAACCTGAAATGATTGGGCAAAGGAGGAAAGAACCTCGGCCCTGTCTGCCAGGAGCCGTGCTCTGGCTCGCAGAGAGTAGAGCTCTGCTTCGATGAATTGGATCACCTGCTTTGGCATGAGTTCCGACTTGACCTCGTTGATGAGGAGGCCAACCTGACAGCAAACCTGGAGGGCCAGATCCCTGGACCGCTCCACCTCTGGTCTGGAGGAGGCCGCAATCAGCCAGTCGTCCAGATAAGAGTATACCTGGACCCTTCGGTGCCGCAGGAATGCTGTCACCACTGCCATGCATTTGGTGAAGACCCTGGGAGCTAGAAAAAGGCCGAAGGGCATGGCCCAGAACTCGTAAAAGGACCTCTCTGCTCTGAAGCGGAGGAATCGCAGATGGGACGGATGGATTGGGACGTGAAAGAACACATCCTGGAGGTCCAGAGAATAGAACCAAACGCCTCGTTCCAAGGATGAAATGATCTGACCCAGAGTGACCATCCTGAAGGTTCGAGACCTTAGGAAACTGTACAGCTCGTGCAGGTCTAGAATGGGGCGCCAGCCTCCCGTCCATTTTGGGACCAGGAAATACCTGGACAGAAACCCTGGGTCTGGCGGAGGATCCACCACCTTCCTAATCACCTCCTTCTGGAGGAGCAGGGCAATGTCGGCTCAACGGGCCGACAGAGAGGCTGCGGACCCCGCAGCCCCCCGTGGGGCGACAGCTCGGACGGGCGGGGACTGCTCAAACTCAAAGGCAGACCCTTTCCTACCACTTCCACACCCAGCGGTCCGTGGTGATAGCGGACCAGGCAGAAAGAAAGTGGCGGAGCAGTCTCTCCACACGGGGGGAACCCAGGGGGAAGCGACGCGCTGGGGCGACACCCCTCAACCCGTCACTGGGCAGGCTTGGAGGAAGGACTGGCCGAGGGACCTCCTTAAGCTGCAGGCTTGGCTTTGGGTGCCAAGTGCGAGCCTGCTGGACCTGATGCTGGTGTCGCTGGGCCGGACGTGCCGTAGGGGCAGAAGGGCGAAAGGGCTTATGCTGCTGCTGGCAGCCTTCGTCCTTCAGGGCAGGCATGACCGAGTCCAAGGTGGCATTGGACTTCTCGATCCTCTGGAAGTGGCTTTCCACCCCGGGCCCGAACAAGTCGGTACCCAGGAAGGGGACGTCTGCCAGCTTGTGCTGGGTATCCGCCGTGAAGGTGGAGATTCGTAGTCAAGTTATGCGGTGCATGGCCACTGCAGCCGCTACTGACCGGGCACAGGAGTCTCCAATATCGAGAGCCGTTTGATGCTGCCGCTTCACCACTGCCCTTCCCTGATCCTGCACCTGCTTGACCGTAGTCTGAAGGTCAGCCGGGAGATGAGGGATCACCTCATCCAGGGAGCCCATAACATTGTGGGAGAAGTGCGCCATCAGTACGGCCGAACTGGCCTGACGGAGGCCAAGGGAGGACGCAGCGTACACTTTATGCCTGGCATAGTCCAGCCTTTTGGACTCTTTGTCGAGAGGCTTGTCCACGTCCCTGGTGTTCCCGGAACGCCGGAAAACACTATCGGTAACCATCCCCTCCACAGAGGGGTACTCCGAGAAACCGGACAGTGACCCAGTGGGGACTGCGTACTTCCTGGCCATCCTGGCCGAAGGAGCAGGACAAGAAGCCGGCCGCTGCCATAACTCCAAGGCTGGGCCAACAATGGCTTCAGCAGGGTTTTAAATAACTGATTAGCAGTTTTTTTCTTGGGACTATACTAACCATACAGAAAGTATTTATATAGATTTTCTAGAAGTACTGTGTTTGTTAAACACAGTGAGGAAAGAGCTAAGCATTTTCACAAAGATTTAGCACTTTTATGAGCAAAACGCTAATCAATTTTTAGAGTTAAATAATTCCCTGCTTCAGCCACCGGAAAGGCCTCCATGGAAGAATCCCCTCGGTCCAGTATCTCCGTGAGGGGATACTTGGCCCGCTTGGATACGGCCTCGAGCTGCATCCCAGTAGACTCTGAGATGAGCCGAAGCAAACCATGAATGAGGATGGGCTCTTGTCCATCGACTGTCCCCCAGAGGACTCCAGGTCAAGGGGCCTGGAGAACAGGGAAGAGTCGTCATCAGACTCCGAGGAATCTGCGAATAGCTGTCTAGGGCCTGAGTCACCCTCCACCTGCTGAGGACAGTTGGGAGTGAGGGTGACTGACAACCAGTGGGGCAGTCCCTGACCCGACCGAGAATCCTTGGTCGGAGCCCCAGATTTAGGTTCTGGAGGAGGGGGTTCCACCACAATAGGTGGCGCAGCTGGTTTTGGCCGAACAACCGGCGCTGGTTTGGGCTCCTCGACAACTGCAAGGGGTTGTTTCGGCCTTTCAGATGACAGCCACTTAATGGCCGAGTAAGGCAACGGTGTCAGCTTGTTCCCTGTCAGAAGGAGCTGCTGGCACATTAAGTCCTCATAGCGTCGACGCAATTTGAGCCGAAGCCTTTCCTCCGAGGAGAAAGAAGATGAAAAAGAGCGGCACCGCCGCTTTCCTCGGTGCAGAGACCGAGACCGCCGGTGTCGGTGGGATCGGCTGGACCGAGAAGAGGTCCGAGACCATCAGTGTTTCCGAAGGTGGGTCTGGGAGGGAGCGTGAAACCTGCCCTCCTTGGCTCGGGAGCCTTGCGGGGACTCCGGCACAGGAGGCGCAGGCAAGTCCTCGGTTTCCACCGGGGGAACCGGTGAAGAAGGGTTGTTGGCTTCTCCAGTCGACAGCCCGTCTGAAGGGTCAAAAAAGATCTCGACTGTGTCGACGGGTGCCTCGGCCGACTGACCTGGCGGGGACACCGGAAGCCAGCTGCCTTAGCCACTACCTCGACCGAAGTCGAAAGTCGACTGTCCGGGAAGGGGATCTCTCCCACTCCCACGAATGCCGACGGTGGGACTTACCCTTCGAGTCCTTCTTCTTGAACTGAGAGGAGTGTCCCAATGGACCCTCACCTTTCGTGGAGAGGGACTGACAAAGCTCCTTAAAAGAAGCCGTATAGGAGGAGCCCAAGGACAGCGGGATAAATGCTGCGACCAAGGAAGACGAAGATGCGGCCTGGGCCACCTCCTCCTCGAGGACTATCATCTGTTCAAGTTGCTCAGTCGAGCCCGCCGCCGGGTAAACTGCTCAACGGGCCTCCTTTGACTTCACCGGCAGAATACGTCTCTTGGGGTGCCCAAGTTGGAGCCTGGCATCATGGTCTTCAAGGACATTCTCCAAGAAGGACTTGCACAAATTGCAGGTCTGCGGATCGTGGTCAAGCCCGAGGCAGTAGACACACATGGAGTGCGGATCGGTCCGAGACATATTCTGCTAGCATGGGCACCACCGAAAACCGTGAGACGATTTATCCATCGCAGCCACGAAGGAAGAAACAGACCAAAGTCTGGTAAACTTTAAAATTAGTTTTGGGTTAACCGAAGAGTTTGGATCCAGTCTAAACGCAGAGCGCTAAGGAGGGAACCTGAGCTTCCAAGCGGTAAGGAAGATCTGGCGTCATAGGGCGGAGCCGAGAGTTTTACCACCCGGGTGGGTGGGAGGAGCCAGTTTGAAGACCTTCTGGCAAGATTAAAAACGGCAAGGAACCTGGCAGGCAATGTGGATGAACAACATATCCATGTCCCTAGAACTGGTACATATACTTTGGCACTGCAAGCACATAAGACCCCTATGGGAAAAGACCAATAACTGTTGTTCAGAGGCACTCAACTGCCAGATCCCCCATGCCCCACAGCTGGGCATCATGCCAGATAACCCCCCCCCGCAACAGAAACTTTAGCTGCTGCAAACTCCAGTAGAGGTCAAGAGGCTCATGCTGAGGGGACTACACACCACTGAAATCCCATCTTTCAGAGAGTGGCTGATGGCTATGGAAAAAACTCGCCACCCTCACGAGACTGTCCCAACTTGCTGCTCACTCTAGTAAGAACTTTACAGTAAGATGGTCCCCATTTCTCAGATACATACAGATGCGGATAAGGCCGCTAATGAGAACACAGGGTAAAGACCTGCTCAAACCTCCCTGATGGGCATTCAGCACATCAGAAGTAAGATTTTCCGGCTTATGATCTGTGAGTTAAGCTGCCCAGATGTTGCTCATAACTGAAGGATACCCCCCAAAAAAGAAGACTACCCCCAGGCTCCATACTTTGTCCCTAGGAATTTATACTAAAAGTATTAACAACAAGCAATCAGATATTTGTATATGTATTACTGCCATATAGTAAATGCCTTATATGCGTGTATCCTCCAAGCATGCTATATCCAATGAAGAGGCTGCATTTGTACTTGTGTAGCACTTAGGTTGTGATCTTAATGATATGGTCATATGTTTGATGTATTTTTCTGTGGATCAATAAAAAGATTTAACTATGAAAAAAAATGCAACAATGGAAATATATATAACAAAAGAAACAAGCATTTGTCAATGCCGAATGTTGCTTGCTTGCTTGTATGTGCTGTTTAATTATTTGGAAGTGACAGTTCCATGCCTTCCTCCCAAGTCTTCCACTGTCTCTTTCCGCTCAGTATTCACAGAAGAGTGGGAGGGCCAAGGGGCCACAGCAGTACGGCAGTTGCCAAGGGGGTGAAGAGGTGGACAATAGTCCATTCAAAGGCAAAAGAGTCCTGCAGGAGCTCACTAAATTGAAGGTGGACAAAGCGATGGAACCAGGTGGCATACGCCCAAAGATATTAAGAGAACTATGAAGGGAGATAGCAGTACCTCTGGCAGCCATGTTCACTGAGTCATTCAACATGAGTGAATTGGAGGAGGGCACATGTGGTCCCTCTACACAAATGCAGCAGCAGGGAGGAGGCAGAGAACAATAGGCCGTTCAGCCTCACCTCAGCAGTGAGGGAGGTCATAAAGGCATTGCTTAAAGAAAGGATAGTGGGGCATCTAGAAGCCATCGGAGCCCAGGACCATAGACAACATGGATTCACAGTGGGGACATCATGTCAGAAAAATCTGGTTGATTTCTTTGACTGGGTGACAAAGGAAGTGAATCAGGGTGGGGCAGTGGACAATGCTTACCTTGATTTCAGCAAAGCCTTTGACACCATCCCACATAGGAGGCTGATAAACTAGCTGGGTAGGCTAGGCATGGGGGAAAGGGTGGTAAACTGGGTTAGAAACTGGCTAACAGACAGGAGGCAGAGAGTGGTGGTAAATGGAGAGCAGTCAAGGTAGAGGGGTGACCAGTGGGGTGCTGCAGGGTCTTCACTGGTAACATCGCAGAACGGCTGAAGGGAATTTTTTCACCAAATTTTCAACATAACCATTTTAAGACCTCTGCTCATGAACAGTGTCACTGTGATTTTCTTAATCTGTCCCAAACATTGATTGCGCACACTGACTGCGCCATTGTGCACTGCATGCACAGAAACACATTTTGGGCGACATGTGAAAAATGACAGCTGTACTGCTCATAAGGAGGTGTGGTAAAATGGCAATGTGGAAAATCTGCAGTGCAAATATTAAAAATTTGCGAACTTACAAGCGTGGGTAGGAACTGCGCAACGCATGCTCGTAAAACAGCCATTGTTAGGAATTTTTTCACCAAATTTTCAACATAGCCATTTTAACACCTCTGCTCATGAGCAGTGTCACTGTGATTTTCTTAATGTGTCCAATACATTGATTTCGCACACCGACTGCGCCATTCTCCGCTACATGGGTAGAAACACGTTTTGGGCGAGATGTGAAAAATGACAGCTATACTGCTCATAAGGAGGTGTGGTACAATGGCAATGCTGAAAATCTGGAGTGAAAATATTGAAAATTCGCGAACTTACGAGCGTACGTAGGAACTGCGCAACGCACGCTCATAAAACACTTATTTTTAGGAATTTATTCACCAAATTTTCAACATAGCCATTTTAACACCTCTGCTCATGAACAGTGTCACTGTGATTTTCTTAATGTGTCCAATACATTGATTTCGCACACCAACTGCGCCATTCTCCGCTACTTGGGTAGAAACACGTTTTGGGCGAGATGTGAAAAATGACAGCTATACTGCTCATAAGGAGGTGTGGTACAATGGCAATGTTGAAAATCTGGAGTGAAAATATTGAAAATTCGCGAACTTATGAGCGTACGTAGGAACTACGCAACGCACGCTCATAAAACGCTCATTTTTAGGAATTTATTCACCAAATTTTCAACATAGCCATTTTAACACCTCTGCTCATGAACAGTGTCACTGATTTTCTTAATGTGTCCAATACATTGATTTCGCACACCGACTGCGCCATTCTGCGCTACATGGGTGGAAACACGTTTTGGGCGAGATGTGAACAATGACAGCTGTACTGTTCATAAGGAGGTGTGTTAAAATGGCAATGTTGAAAATCTGGAGTGAAAATATTGAAAATTGCGAACTTACAAGCGCATGAGGAACTGCACAACGACGCCGCAAAATACAGGTTACTCACCTGTAACAGGAGTTCTAGGAATGGTATATGTTGTTCATCCACACTGTCTGGCAGGTTCCTTGCGGCTTTAAATCTTGCCGCAAGGTCTTCAAGCTGGCTCCTCCCACCCACCCGGGTGGTAAAACTCTCGCGGCTCCACCCCACGATGCCAGATCTAGCCCACTGGAAGCCAGGTTGTGCGTCGGAGCCAGGGAGATCGGGTGGGTCGTGTGGATAAACAACATATACCATTCCTAGAACTTCTGTAATAGGTGAGTAACCTGTATTTCTAGGGACATGGATATGTTGTCCATCCACATTGTCTGGCAGACTCCTAGCAGTTCTCCGGGAGGAGGGAGGCAAGGTGCACACCCCCTACTTAGGGAATAATGACTGTAAAACCGAGGCCCCAAAACCAGCATCCCGGTGCGACTCAAGATCAATGTGGTAGTGGGTAATGAAGGTGTGTGCTGACTTCCAGGTAGCAGCCCTGCAGATTTCCTGGATAGGGACATCCTTGGAAGCAGCCACCGATGCAGCGGTATGGCGGGTAGAATGATCTCTTATCCCTCTGGGAGGCTCCATGCCCAACAACCTATAGCAGAGATCTATGCAGGAGGTGACCCACCTGCCTATCGTCCGCTTGGCTGCTTGTCTGCCAGGTGTGGCTTCACCGTAGGTGACAAACAGCTGGCGAACCTCTCCCCGAACTTCAGCCATCCGCTCCTTGTAATAAGCGAGCACTCTTCTAGGGTCCAAAATATGGAGCCTGTATTCAGCCTCTGAGATGTGACTGGGGTAGAACACCGGCAGAGTCAACACCTGATTAAGGTGAAACTCCAACACCACCTTCGGAAGGAATTTCGGTTGGGGGGTGCAGGACAACCTTGTCCCTGTGGAAGACCAGATAAGGAGACTCTATGGAAAGCGCCTGGAGCTCTCCCACCCTTCTGGCTGACGTGATAGCCACCAAGAAGGCGGTCTTCCATGACAGGTGAGAGATATCACACCTGTGCATCGGTTTGAATGGCTTGACCATGAGCTTAGCCAATACCAGTAGTAGATCCCACGGAGGTGGAGGTTCTCGCACCAGAGGGGATATGTGATCAAGGCCTTTGAAAAAGCAGCCCGATCACCTTCTCCTGCGCCACCGACTGCTTCCCGGCCCACGCCCGATAAGACAGATAGCTTCAGGTGCACCTTAAGGGTTGTCGACCGAAGCCCTTGCTGAGAAAGGGACCACAGGTAGTCCAGAATGCTTGCCAGGGAACAGGAGGAAGGGTCCAGGCCCTTGCCCTGACACCAAATGGAGAATCTCTTCCATTTGAAGGCGCAGCATTTTCTGGTCGACTCCTTACGGGGTGCCTCAATGACGTTGAGGACCTCATCTGAAAGACCCAAGGCCTGGAACTCTAGCAACTCAGGAACCAGGCCGTCAGGTGCAGGGATTGAAGGTCCAGATGGAATACCTTCCCCTGAATGACTGAGATCAGGTCTGGATGGGCTGGAAGCAGCCTCGGGAGCCTGGAGCTGAGGCTGAGGAGATCTGGATACCAGAACCGGCGGGGCCAGTCTGGGGCTACCAGAATCACCTGCGCCTTGTCCCTCCTCACCTTGAGAAGCACCTTGTGGATCAAGGGAAATGGGGGAAAGGCGTAGAAGAGGCCCAGGGTCCACGGCCCCGAGAAGGCATCCCCCTGCAGTGAGCCCTGCTGAGGGGGGCGGGCATGAAACAGTCTCAGCTTCGCATTCTCCCTGGAGGCAAACACATCCACCTGAGATGTGCCCCAGTGGGAGAAGAGATCTTGTACTACCTCCGGCAGGAGAGATCACTCGTGAGACGCAGCCCCTATCTGGCTTAGGGCATCGACCAGGGTGTTGGAGGCTCCTGCCACATGAATGGTGAGGAGATCCGCCTCCATGCTGTGTATGAGTGACCAAATGCGGAGACCTTCCCTGCACAGAGGCATGAAGCGCCTCCCGCCCTAGCGGTTTAGGTAGTACATGGTCGTGGTATTGTCCATCTGGACCTGAACCACTTGACCCCATAGAAACGGAGCAAAGACGGTGAGAGCCAGGCGAACTGCTCGAAGCTCCAGCAGGATGATATGGCATCGGGACTGCAGAGGCCGTGTGCTCTGTGCTCCCCCAGATGGGCATCCCAACCCATCAGAGAGGCATCGGTCGATAGAGAGACCATCAGCTCGGGGCGTACAAACGGGATGCCCTCCTGCAGATGTGCTGGAACGGTCCACCACTGGACAGCGTTCCACATCCCCTGGATCACTGTCACTAGCTGATCCAGCGGATCGAAGTGCTGTGACCATTGGCTGGCCAGCCCCCACTGAAGGGGACGCATGTACCAGCTGGCTCAACGGACCACGCTGATGCAGGCCGCCATGAGGCGCAGGAAGTCCCGGGCAGGGCGCGATTGCCCAACCTGAAATGATTGGGCAAAGGAGGAAAGAACCTCGGCCCTGTCCGCCGGGAGCCATGCTCTGGCTCGTAGAGAGTCTAGCTCTGCCCCGATGAATTGTATCACTTGCTTTGGCACGAGTTCCGACTTGGCCTCATTGATGAGGAGGCCAATCTGAGAGCAAACCTGGAGGGCCAGATCTCTGGACCGCTACACCTCCGCTCTGGAGGGGGCTGCAATCAGCCAGTCGTCCAGGTAGGGGTACACCAGGACCCTTCGGCGCCGCAAGAATGCTGTCACCACTGCCATGCATTTGGTGAAGACCCTGGGAACTAGGGAAAAGCCAAAGGGCATGGCACGGAACTCGTAAAGGGATCCCTCCGCTCTGAAGCGGAGGAATCTCTGGTGAGACGGACGGATTGGGACGTGAAAGAACACGTCCTGAAGGTCCAGAGAACAGAACCACATGCCCCGTTCCAATGATGGGATTATCTGAGCCAGAGTAACCATCCTGAAGGTCCGAGACCCTAGGAACCTGTTCAGGTCGTGCAGGTCGAGAATGGGGCGCCAGCCCCCGCCCCGTCCATTTTGGGACCAGGAAGTACCTGGACACAAACCCCGCGTCTGGAGGAGGATCCGCCACCTTCCTGATTACCTCTTTTTCGAGGAGCAGAGCAATATTGGCTCGGCGAGCCAACAAAGACGCTGCGGAGCCCGTAGCCCCCCGAGGGGCGACGACTCGGAAGGGCGGGGCCTGCTCGAACTCCAGGGGTAGGCCCTTTCCTACCACCTCCAAAACCCAACGGTCCGTGGTGATAACGGACCAAGCAGAAAGGAAGTGGCGGAGCAGTCCCCCCCACGGGGGGGAACCCAGGGGAGAGTGATGAGGCTGGTGGTGACATCCCTCAACCCGTCACTGGGCAGGCTTAGAGAAGGGACCAGCAGAGGGACTCCTGGGCCTTTACCTCCCTGCTTCCTGTTGGAGGAAGCCGCAGGCTTGGGTTTGGGATGCCGAGCGCAAGCCTGCTGGCCCTGATGCTCGTGCTGTTGGGCCGGACGTGCCGCAGGCGCAGAAGGACAAAAGGACTTGTGCTGCTGCTGTCGGCGGCCTTTGTCCTTCTGGGCAGAGGTGACCGAGTCCAGAGTGGCATTGGACTTTTCAATCCGCTGGAGGTGACCTTCCACTCCAGGGCCAAAGAGGTCGGTCCTCAAGAAGGGGACGTCTGCCAATTTGTGCTGGGTATCTGCCGTGAAGGTGGATATCCTCAGCCATACACTGCGGCGCATGGCCACTGCAGCCGCAACCGATCTGGCACAGGAGTCTCCGATGCCCAGAGCCGTTTGGAGCTGCTGCTTAGCCACTGCCCATCCCTGGTCCCGAACCTGCCGGACCGTGGTCTGCAGGTCAGCCGGGAGATGAGGGATCACCTCATTCAGGGAGCCCATGAGGGCATGAGAGAAGTGTGCCATCAGCACGGCCGAGCCGGCCTGGCGGAGGCCAAGGGAGGACACAGCGTACACCTTGCGCCCGGCATAGTCCAACTTTTTGGACTCCTTGTCGGGGGGGGGGGCTTGTCCACATCCCTAGCATTCCCGGAACACCGAAAACGCTGTCGGTGACCAACCCTCGGCAGAGGGTGTTCCAAAACGGGCTAAGAGCCGGTAGGGACCGCATACTTCCTGGCCATCCTGGCCGAAGGCGCAGGACAGGAAGCAGGCCGCTGCCAGAGCTCCAAGGCTGGGCCAACAATGGCTTCAGCCACCGGAAAGGCCTCCGTGGGTGAATCCCCTCGGTCCAGTATCTCCGTCAGGGGATACTTGGCCCACTTGGATACGGGCTCGAGCTGCATCCCGGTGGACTCCGAGATGAGCCGAAGCAAACCCATGAAGGACGATGGGCTTTCGTCCATCGACTGGCCCCCGGTAGACTCCAGGTCAATGGGCCTGGAGAACAGGGAGGAGTCATCGTCGGACTCAGAGGAGTCCGCGAAGAGCTGCCTGGGGCCTGAGTCACCCTCCACCTGCCGAGGACGGTCGGGAGTGAGGGTAACCGACAACTTGTGGGGTAGGCCCTGACTCGACAGAGTCTCCTTGGTCAGCGCCCCCAATTTCGGTTGTGGAGGCGGAGGTTCCACCACAATCGGTGGGGCAGCTGGTTTCGGTCGAACAACCGGCCCAGGCTTGGGCACCTCTGCTACCGCGAGGGGTTGTTTTGGCCGCCCGGGTGACAGCCACTTGATGGCTGGCGAAAGCGACGGCTTGTTCCCAGACAAAAGTAACTGCTGCCACATCAGGTCCTCGTAGCGTCAACGCAATCTGCGCCAAAGTCTTTCCTCTTCAGAGGAGGAAGACAGGACGAGCGTCGGTGCCGCTTACCTCGGTGCCGAGACCGCCGATGTCGGCGGGGTCGGCTGGACCGAGACGATGTCTGAGACAGAGACCGAGATCCTCAGCGTTTCCGAGGACGGGTCTGGGAAGGGACGTGGGACATCCGCTCTTCCCTTGGCTCATAAGCCTTAACCGGGGACTGCATCACCGGAGGCGCAGGCAAGTCCTCGGTCTCCACCGGGGGAACCGGTGAAAATTGGTTGTCAGCTTCACCAGCCGAGAGCCCGTCCGACGGGTCGAGAAAAATCTTGACCGCGTCGACCGGTGTCTCGGCCGGCTTGCCTGACGGGGACGCCGTGAAGCCAGCGGCCTTAGCCGCAACCTCGAACGAAGTCGAATGTCGACTGTCCAGGAAAGGGGACCTCTCCCGCTCCCACGAACGCCGACAATGGGACTTACCCTTTGAGTCCTTCTTTTTGGACCGAGAGGAATGTCCCGATGGCCCCTCTCCCTTCATGGACAGGGACTAGCAAAGCCCCTTGAAAGAAGCTGATACAAGGTACACAGTGAGAGCGGGATAAATGCCACGACTGAAGAAGAGGATGATGCGGCCTGTGCCGCCTCCTCCTCCTCGAGGGCAATCATCTGCTCGAGTTGCTCAGCCAAGCCATCCGCCGCGGTAACCACCCAACAGGCCTCCGACTTAACCGGCAGGTAGCGCTTCTCAAGGCGCCCAAGCTTTAACTGGGCAACGCGGTCTTCCAGGACGTTGGCCGAAAATGAACAGCATAACTCGCAGGTCTGCGGGTCATGTTCTAGGCCGAGGCAGTAGACACACGTGGAGTGCGGGTCCGTCCTGGACATCTTCTGCCCACAAGGGCACCGCTGAAATCCGGGAGTCGATTGTCCATCGCAGCCGCGAGGGAGAAACTTGACTGAAGTCTAGAAAATTTTAAAATAAGTTTCGGGCGAACCGAAGAATTAGGATCCAGTCTACACGCAGAGCGTTAAGGAGGGAACCTGAGCTTCCAAGCGGTAAGGAAGATCTGGCATCATGGGGTGCAGCCGAAAGTTTTACCACCCGGGTGGATGGGAAGAGCCAGCTTGAAGACCTTCTGGCAAGATTTAAAGCGGCAAGGAACCTGCCAGACAGTGTGGATGAACAACATATCCATGTCCCTAGAAACAATCATTTTTAGGAATTTTTTCACCAAATTTTCAACATAGACTTTTTGAGAGCCCACCTTATGAACACTGGCAGTGTCATTTCGTTAATTGGTCCCAAAAGGTGATTTCACGCAGTGACCGTGAAATCACCCTTCAGGCCCGATTAACGCCATGACAGTGAAAGAATTCATGAGGAGGGGTCCTAAAAACCCCATGTTGAACATTTGGGCCCAAAATTCCCAAAAATGCCTGAGATATGCAACAAAGGTGAAAAAACCCTATTCATAACGTTATACAGCTTACTGGCATTTCCTCAGTTCGCGGTCAGCTTTGAAGAGTGCATCGTGTTCCCGGTCCACTGAAGATCGTCGCGCGAGGTCGGAGGTAAGTATGGGGAGGCAGGGTGCGCAGTGGGTGTGTGTGGGTTGTGGGGGTGCAGGAGACTACGAGGACCTTTTTTTTGTTTACAGGTTTACTTTTTTCTATTAAGGCGGCGGTGATGTTTGCTACGCTGGGGTGGGCTCCCAGCGTGGCAGCCTGGAAAGAGCTGTTTGGGGGGCTGGAGCCAGCGAGGATTGGGCACCCCGTCGGCCATAACAAGCTTTGCCATGCTGGGGTGGGCTCCCAGCGTGGCACCTGGACAGCTTTTGTTGGGGGAGTGGAGCCGATGGGGCATTGGGCACCCCCGTCGGCCATACAGTGTGTGTGCGTGGGGGGAGCGCATCAGCACGCAGCATGCGTGCTTACGTGTGTGTGTGGGTGGGGGGGAGAGAGCTCTGCTCACTGAAGCGGAGCTCTCGCTTTCAACTCTACGACCACTGCATTTTCAACTGCTGTCATAGACAGCTGCAGCAGTGATTGGGGCTGCGCCTGTAAACACACTGACTGAATTGGAAGACGGGTGCCACACCTCCGAAAACTCGGATGATGGCACTATGTTTCTTGCACATGCGTGCAACCAACATAAAAATTGCTTACCACAGTAATCTTGTTTCTCCTAATGGAGTCTTGCTGTATTTTGACTATATGCAGTTAGCCCTTCCAGTTGAACTGCCCTGGAGATGAAAAAGTTAACTCTATGCACATGCACAAAACGTTGAGCTCGACCATGGTTTACAAACCCCTGTCCCTGGTTCATTCTTTGTAACTGCCAGATTCTTACGAGCACTAAAACAGTGGCTACTAAACTATACTAAATAACCTTGAACATTATTAAAAATAATAGTTAAATGACTAATGACCCAACAATAGGGCATATAAAGAAGACTCAAGTCATGGATGCCCAAGAAAATGCCACCCCAGTGGCGCAGCACTAAAAGACAGCTTGAGTGAGTGCAGTGCCCCCTTCAGGTTCTGGTAGGGAGGGAGGTCAGAATACAGCAAGACTCCATTAGAAGAAGCAAGATTACTGTGGTAATTTTTTCTTCAAACAACATGAAGTTTTACTGTATTCTGACTATATGTAGACTACCAAGCAGTGCCCCATGGAGGTGGGCACATAATCTACTTAGGAAATAGACTCTGCAATACTGCTGTGCCAAACCTGGCAGCACTCCTGGCCTGAGTGTCCAGGTAGTTATGGTTAGTGAATGTGTGACTAGTTTTCCGGGTAGCTGCTTTGAAAATTTCAAGCAGGGGAATATCTTTGGCAGCTGCTACAGAGACAGCTGTCCCCCTGGTAGAGTGAGCCCTAAGGCCCACCGATGGCTGTTTTCCCAGTTTGCCATAGTAGAACTGAATGCAAGCCACAATCCACCGAGCAATGGTCCTCTTGGTGGCTGGCTTGCCCTTTTCCCACTTCTCCACAGGTGAGTGACAGCTGAGTAAATTCATTCCTATGGGCCTTTGTCTGATCCAGAAAGCAACTAATAGCCCTCTTAACATCCAGGCTATGCAATCTGCATTCTCCTGAACTAGAATGTTCAGTAAAGAAGACAGATACATCCAAAAACTGTGCACTCATGTAGCAGATCCGTCCCCCAATGGCCCCATTTATGTGGTAGAACAGGCCCACAGGTCAATTAGGCCGAAACCCACAGCAGAGCAACTACCTCGTCCTATTATATATAAGGTCCTGAATTATCTAGATAAGGACCATATCCTGAAAGCAGCGAGAAACGCTGAGAAGATAATTTGGGAAGGCAAACAGCTACGCCTGGTTCCAGACCTCACATATAAGGTGCGCCAAGAGAGGGCTGCATATAGGGCGATTCAGTCCAAGTTATGGGCAGCGAAGATCAAGCATAGAATGCTGTTTCCAGCTCGGCTGGAAGTCTCATTACCCAATGGAAACCAGAGGTATGAATGGGCAACGCAGGCTCTGGAGGATCTAAAATGGAGAGTCCCTGATTTATTTGGCAAGGAGGGGTGAGCGTTTCTTAGCGAATCCAGGAAGTATCGCAAGCCTATAGAGATCTAGTTGATCTCCTGGTGATGCCTCGCTGTATTGTTTCTTCAGACTGAGTGCGGTTTAGAGGTGATGGAGACTCATCTGAATTAGCAGGACTGGAAATGGAGAGCTTTCAGTTTTTTCTTTTTGTTTGAAGCAGGAAAGATGCTTATACATATAAATTAAGAAACTCTGTATGGATCCAATACAAATGCGACATGTATGGACTCTGAGTGCCCTCTAGTGCCATATTTCGGTATTGGGATACCATAGGGCAATCTCTGGAAGCTCGCTGACTTTTAGCTTATTTTTGCTATTCAAACAAGCTATTTATTACGGAGCTTGTTCTCTGGATCTGATGTTACGTAAATTTCAAGGACTGTGTGAATTTCACAGTTATGTTAATGTGATTGGAGCATGTCTGCAAGACATTTAACTATATTGTAAAATGTTATGAAACGTTCAGACTTAGAATTACAGGAGAAGTAGTAGGTCAAGACAGAGAAGCTGAATCATTATGGTACTGGTTATGGGGATTCAGATAGTAAGATCACTATGAATGTATAAGGGTGTTCAAACATATATTCAGGACAATCTTTGTTTGTAGTCATGTGGGGGGCTCCCCTCTGTTTTCTCTCTGACATTACTGGGGTAGTAATGCAGATGACTAATAGCATATTAAGTGGTGGAAATGTACATTTTTTTCTCTTGACATTTTGCATAATGCTGAGGATGTGGCACCAAGAGGTATGGCGGCCAAAACGTTTTGGAGCAGGCGTCTGGGCTGGGAAGAGGAGGTCTGGGATACTGAGAAGGGGAGATACTCATTTGGGGTAGTGATAGATGGGGAGGGGAGGGGAAGGCGGGACTGCATTTAATATTGAATAAGATACAAAAGGACGAATTGGGATAGATAGGCAGGACACTGGAAAAGAAGGCTACTGTTATGGTAAGTTTATGGGAAGCTGGAACATAATGTCGCGGAATATTAAAGGAGGCAAGGACAATGCCAAGAAGTACAATGCCTTAAGAAATCTTAATAGATATCACCCGCACATAGTTCTGTTGCAAGAGACACATATCATTACTGACCATTTGTCAACTTTATGGAAACTTTGGGTGGGCCAGGCCTTCGGAGTAGGTAACAGCCCTAGACGAGGAGGGGTAGCTATCCTTATTAATAAGAATGTGCCCTTCCAGGAAATGAAATCCTGGAAAGATCTGAAGGGGAGATTCATTGTAATTCAAGGGGGGTGGAGGTTATGTTGGGATCAATATATGGCCAAATGTAGATTCCCCCTCTTTTTTTTCTCCCTCTAGCTACCATTATTGCGTCCTCCCCTAATGTCCCATGCTTGCTGGAAGGGGATTGGAATTCAGTATATTCTAACGATCTGGACAGATCATTTAGTAAGACAGCCGCACTATCGCCTGCTCAGAGGGCAATGAGAGAATTTTTGGAGGAGTCCGGTCTAATCGATCCATGGAGAGTTCATTATCCCCAGGAGATAGATTACACTTATTACTCCCCACCTCATAAAGTTTATTCTCGTATAGACTATTTTCTCATAAGTAAAATGGCTTTACAGGGTATAGAAGACGTGGGAATACATGCCAGAGTATTATCAGATCATTCTCCAATTTGGTTGAAATTGAGATTCCAAAATTATCAAAAAGTCTCGAAATCATGGTTTATTAATAACTAACTTTTAGGGGAGGAGGAAATAGTGGACCACATGACAGCATTTATTAAAGATTCCTGGAATAACAACTGGGAATCGTTGGGGAATAAGGATATTCTTTGGGGGGGGGGCGATGAAAACGGTATGGTGAGGAGAATTTATCAGATTAGCTTCTACAAGGAAATGTAAGAATTCTGCGCAAGTAGAAGAATGGCTATCCAAAATAAAGTTTACAGAATCCCATTTACACCAGGCAACAGATGAGCTCGTGTGGGAGGAACTTCATGCGCTAAGAGCCAAATATGCAGCGTGTTTACTTAATCATACATTGAAATCAGCAGCAAAATGGAAGGCTACATATATAGGACAAGGGGAAAAAAATCTGGGAAATTGCTAGCCTAAAGATAAAAAAAACAGAAAGAAGCTAACTGGGTAGTCAACTTAAAAGATAGTGCTACAGGGAAACTAAACACAAACACGGTGGATATAGCAAATGACTTTAGGAAGTACTATTCAGATCTATATACAGCCCTTCCCTTAGAGCCAGATTATCATCTGCATTTAGAGAGCTTTTTGCATGATATGGATCTTCCTCAGCTCACATCAACATAGAAATTACATAGAAACAGGGCTAGAAATAATTTTTTTGAGATGCCTGTCCGAGGGACAGGTGGAATGTAAATGTTGCCTGTCCGGACAAAGTTTTACCTGTCCACATTTTTGTGAGGTGAATTTTAAACTTAAAACATAAAATGGACTGTGAAGTGGAAAGAGAGAAAACTGTTGCTTTTTGGGGGGTTATTTTTCAAGGTAAAACACTGAGTCTAGTCTATTTCTGAATCAGAACTTGAATCAAGTCTGCAGCCATATGGTCTCACATGAGGTCTTCTCTTTTGTTTTCCAGATTTGAACCATAGTGTTATGGCATCCTGCAGGTCAAATGTAGCAACGCTAGCATCTGACAGCTTGACACGCATTAGTTCAGATGTAGTCATAGGAGACAGACAGGACCGCCAGTCAGACTTCACTCTGCCCATCCAGCTGAATCCTCTCTCAACTACTGCAGTTTGGGTTGGGATCAGTAGAGCTACTGTGACTAAGACCAGAATATCAGGGAATCGCTGTTCATGTGCATCATTATGGAGAATTTTTGCCAGAAATCCAAATAGTGAAATTTCGACAGCTTATTCAGTGATTTTTCATAAGTGGTTTAAGCTCTAACCATTGCGCTTCAATCAAGTTTATATTATTATTGTGTTTCTTCAGTAGGTCACTGTAGTGCTCTGTGAGGGTTCTGACTTCCTCATTGCCATAAAGGGCTAGTTGGTCATGGTCACTATCTGGTAACTGTAATGGGTTAAATATACTGAATGACCGTAGAACTTTGTCTGTTTTAAAATTGGAAATCGTGAGTTGATACTTTCAATTGTAGATGAAACAAGGCTTGTAACATCACGCAACACTGCCTGTTTGGTTCTATCTATAGAATATCCCCTTTCTAAGTTAAGGAAGATGTCAGATCCACGGAACTGAACCTGAGTAGTGGCTGAGCCTGTCAGTCGACTTGTTCTAGTGTCACTGTCAGCTTTGTCAGAGTCAGGGAGCAACAGCAATTCGTTACAGACTTTGTCAAGTTTATCCTGTGCAGGGTAGTTCTCTAGCCAGAGCACCGTGCTTTCAATCTTGCTGACTATTGTTTCTACTGTTGAGCTGTCTCTCTGTAGAGTTAGACTGAAGGCCATCATGGCAGAAAGGTATTCAGCCAGAAACTGAGAACAGAGGACAAATCTCACAGTACTTATTGTTTTGAACAACCCACTGGCCTGATCTTTTGTTTGCCCTGGTGAGGAAGCAATGTGCTGTAAAATGTACAACTAAGGCCTTGTAGCTGGACAGAATAATAGACAGAGCCCTTCTGTAAACAACCAATCGGGTCCCTGACACGTTAACTGGTTTGGAATGGTGTACCTATATTACTGGCTAACTCTTTGAGACCGGACCAGTTTTGGGAGACTTATGGTATATTTTATAGATACCCATTAAGACTTCATCTGTTGTTTTCATGTATGGAATAGATGTTGCTGATTGCTTTATAGCTAGCTCCAAACTTGTGGGCACTGCACTGAATCCTAACAAATGAGGTACATCTTTCAAAATCCTGCCAAAACACCCAGTCACTTTACCCAACATGACGGGTGCCCCATCAGATCCAAAAGCAACAATTTTTTCTTTCCAGTCTTTACAGTCCAAGGTGAATTCTAAGGCATCACCTATTGAGTTATAAATGCTTTCACCATTTGGAATACAGACTAGCTGAAGTGAAACAAATTTGTTAACTGGACGGAAATTTTACATTGTCCTAATATAGACTGCCTCCTCTTCTATTACTGAGGCATCAGTGCTCAAGTCTCATAGGACAGAGATGAAAGTGTTACTGTTAACCAGTTTTGCATCTTTTATCCTTATTGATTCTGAAATAAAATGTGTGAACGTTGCTGCCTGTTTGTCACTTCTATAACTGACTCCGACATTTGCACCATTTACATGTTGTAATTCTAAGATGCCAGGGAAATCTGAGAATGGGCGTTCTGAATTAATCAAATAAAGAGTTGTTCTAAACAACTGTTCCACTTGTGTCGCCTCATTTTTTTCCATTTGTATTATTCCTCGTTCTATTGCTAAGTTGGAAGGGTCTGTGTTAGACACAGTATTTTTATCATTGGCTAATTTATGAGGTTTGGAGAGTTCATGAGCTCGTACATTTTCAAGTCTCATGCTCTTACAGCCACTCATGAAAGTGTTTGTCTCCCTTAAGTATTTTTTGCAGTATGAGCAGGTCCATGCCCACATCAGGCTCATATGTAGCCACTCCCTGTTTTTCTTCCAGGTCTCCTGGAACCCCTTTTTCTTTTGCCCGGGACTCCGCCACTTTCAACAGTAGTCAGAGTTGCTGCATATCAGCACTGGCACTATAAGTTGTCACATCTGTGGCCACAATGGTGGGGTGAGTAGTTGGTGCTACTGAGTCTATCAGTAATGGAGAAGCAGTACATGGAAGAACCCGAGCTTTTCCTCCCTCTTGGCTTGAAACCAAGGCTTTCCTGTAATTTTTAAAGCCAAACTTTAACAGAGACATTTTTTTCCTTTTGGTTTACTTAGCTAGTACTAATTTAAAGTACAGTAAGCACTCTGAAGACAGTGGACACTACAGTGAAGTGATGATCAGAGATATTAGAAGACGTGAAGAGTCTGTTTAGTTTTCTTTCCCTCCCTGTAAAACCCCGGACAAAGGAGTTTAATATTTATATTTTCCTCCCGCTCAGATTTCACAACTAAAACCTTCGGGGTATCCTGCTGTCACCCTGTGTTGTAATTGAATCCCCCTCCTCTCCCGTCGACAGTGCCTTCTTGAAGTTGTCACAGTGTCACTCAATTTTACTTTTATTCAGTTAGTCCAGTGGCAGAGCACAACAGCAGGCTGACAGGGGCTAGTTTAAATTAGTAGTAGTACAGTAAGTCTGTCAGTATCTGTCTTCAAGGTTCAAGCTCTGGAGGGCTTTACACAGGCTGAGTGAACAATAAGCTTTAATAGAGCCTTGCCTTCACCTCTCTGCACACTCAAGATACTTTTTTTTATTCAGAGTCAGAGATGATGAGACTTTCAGATCACAAGGTGTCTTTTGGCTTTAGAGAGTTTTAGGTGTACTACAGGTACAGTGTCTGACTGCTTTGAGACTTGACTTACACTAAATAAATCCCTTGTTCCTCCCTCTCCTCCTCCAAGTACCAGCAGGACTGATACACACAAACTGAGCCCCCAAATGCTAGAGCCCTGAGAAGGGCTGTTGAGAATTTGCAGAAGTCTTTTTTTTTTTTCACTTTTGAGACTAACTAAATAAATCCCTTGTTCACCTCCCCTCTCCTCCTCCAAGTACCAGCAGGACTGATTCACACAAACTGAGCCCTCAAATGCTAGAGCCCTGAGAAGGGCTGTTGTGAAATTGCAGAATATTTTTTTTCCACTCGCTTGCACTCTCCTCACTCAGCGCTCCTCACCCTATGGCCAGACTAGTGAGAGTGAGGAGCGCGAGTCGGCGCCAGTCAGTTTTTCCCCGCTCGCTGAGAGGTCAGGTGACGCTAGTAGCTGCAGTCACTTGACTCTCAGTCAGTGGGAATGGGTGGGCGGAGCTACGAGTCATGACGTCGACGCCATCCGGAAACCTCCCGTCTGCCGCTGGGTCCTAGTGCCCAGCTCAATACTCTGGCTGCAAATTTAAACCGCCTGTCCCCGGGACAGGCGGACTTCACAAAACAGCTGTCCCGGGTGGAAAACGGCTGTCCGGGACGGGTGGACAGCCGGTTATTTCGAGCCCTGCATAGAAACATAGAAACACAGAATTTGATGGCAGATAAGGACCGCTTGGCCCACCCAGTCTGCCCATTTCCCTACCTGATGGATAAGCTGCAGATCCTAGTTAACCAGCAGCCTACTTCTTCCTACCCCAACCCCCTAGAATTGCCTTATGACTGTCCCATGCATGCTTGAATTCCACCACTGTTTTGACTCCACAACCTTCCTCCGGAAGGCCGTCCATGCATCCACAACCCCTCTGTGAAAAATACCTCTTAAATTACCTCTGAGCCGCCTTCTATCTTCAAATTGTGCCCCTTGTTCTTGCACACCTCTTTTTTGAAAGATGCTACCCTCTTGGACTTTGTTGATTCCTTGAGGTACTTGAAAGTTTCTATCATGTCCCCCTCCCTCCTTTCCTCGAGGCTATACATATTAAGCTCCTCAAGTCTCTCTTCATATGTCTTCCGGTGCAGACCCTGCACCATTTTAGTTGCCCTCCTCTGGACAGCTTCCATCCTGTCTATGTCTTTGCGGAGATTGGGTCTCCAGAACTGCACGCAGTACTCCAGATGTGGTCTAACCAGCTGTCTGTACAGAGGGATAATAACTTCTTGTTTTCTACTGGTGATGCCTCTCCTATGCATTCCAGTATCCCCCAGCCCTCCTTGCTGCCCTCTCACATTGCTTGCCCACCTTTAGGTCATCTGATATGACTACCCCAGGTCCCTTTCCATTTTTTGTTGTTGTTAGTATCTCACCCCATTGTGTCTCTTCCCTGGGTTTTGTTTCCCAGGTGCATTACCTGCACTTCTTAGCATTGAATCTAAGCTGCCATACATTTGACCATTCCTCTAACCTTGCCAAGTCCCTCTCATCCTTTCCACCCCACCTTGTGCATCAACTCTGTTGCAGATCTTTGTGTCATCTGCAAAGAGACATACTTTCTTCAGTCCCTCTGCAATGTCGCTTATAAAGACATTGAAGAGGACCGTCTAATACTGAACCCTGTGGTACCCCACTGCTAACCCCCTTTTTCAGAGTGGACTCCATTTACTATTACTCTCTGTGTCCTATTCTCCAGCCAATTCTTTACCCAGGCTGTCATCTTGGGACCCACTCCCAGGCTGGCTAACTTGTATATTAATCTTTGTGTGTCAAATGCCTTGCTAAAGTCTAGGTAGGCCATGTCCACAGCCCTCCCTGATCAACTACTTTGGTCACCCAGTCAAAGAAATCTATCATATTTGTCTGGCATGACCTTCCCGCTGTGAATCCATGCTGCCTTGGGTCCTGTGCCCCTCTGGCCTCTAGATAATGCTAACAATTCTTTCCTTCAGAAGTGATTCCATCATTTTCCTACCACTGAGGTTAAACTAACAGGTCTGTAGTTTCCTGCTTCTGCCTTGCTCCCACTTTTGTGAAGGAATCACATCTGCCCTCCTCCGTCCTCAGATCCACCCCATCCTCCCATGATTTGTTAAAGAGGTAGTCAGTGGTGTCACTAGTTCTATCCTTAGTTCTTTTAGAATTCTGGGATGAATCCCATCCGCCCCATTGCTTTGTCCACCTTCAGTTTTAAGAGCTCTTTCAGAACTCTTTCTTCTGTAAATGGGCTGGTATCAACTTCTGTATCCAGAATGTTTCTACTGTTTGTTTTAGGTCCCCTCTTCCTTTGTAAATACTGAGCAAAATATTTGTTTAGTATCTCTGCCTTTCACAGTCACCCTCTGCCCACCCCTCCCCATTAAGCCTCACTATCCCTCCCTTAGTCTTCCTTTGCTCCTGATGAACCTATAAAGGTTTTATCCCCTTCTTAACTGAGTTGGCTATCTTTTCCTCGGTTTGGCCTTTGGTGTTCTGACTGTCTTTCCAGCTTCCTTTTGCTTTAACGGATACAGTTCTCTGTCCTGTTCCTTCTGTGATTCCTTGTACTTCCTGAATGCTTTCTTTTTCTCTTGAACCTTCACTGCCACTTCCTTTGAGAACCATAGTGGTTTCTTACCTCGTTTTGTTTATTTGCTTTACACAAAGGCTTGTTACCTCTGTGATGGCAGTTTTTATTATTCCCCATTGTTCTTCCACCCCTCCTTCCTGCTCATTTGCTAGTGCATTCCTTAGGCACTCACCCATTTTGGCAAAGTCAGCCCTCCTAAAATCCAGTACCTTTGTCTTTGTATGGCTTGATTCTATTGCTGTGTTTATTGTGAACCATACTGTTCGATGGTCGCTAGTTCCCAGATGGCTACCCACTTCTACATCTGTGATCCTCTCTTCATCCTCATTTGAGAGAACCAGGTCTAAGATTGCTCCCTCTCGAGTGGGCTCCAATACTAGTTGTCTAAGGCATGCCCCCTGTAGGGCATCTAGAATAACCCCACTCTTAGAAGTGGCTGCTGCAACTGCACTCCAGTTAACATCTGGCATATTCAGATCACCCATCAGCAATATCTCCCCTTTATCTGCCATTCTAAGTATACTTTCTATCATTTCCTTGTCCATTTCCTCCCCCTGAGAGGGGGGTCTGTATACAACCCCTGTGCGGATTGTGGTGCCATTGCCTGCCTTCAAATTGACCCACAGTGCTTCTTCTCCTCCCTGTTTACCCTTTTGTTCTGTTGCTTTGATTTCTTCTCTTATGTAGAGAGCTACTCCTCCTCCTCTTTTACCCTCCCTGTCCCTCCTGTAGATAGTGTATCCTGGTATGTTTACGTCCCAGTCATGGTTCTGTGTGTACCATGTTTCTGTGACTGCCACAATATCCAGATCTTCCTCCTCCATCAAGGCCACTAATTCAGGAAGCTTGTTACTCAGACTACGGGCATTGGTACTCATTGCTCTCCATTTTTTGATGGCTTTACCTTCTGTAGCGGCAACCCCCACTGACCTTTCTCCCTTGGTCTTTTTCTCATTTAGTACCCTGCTTTGTAGGGGGAGGCTGGGATTTTCCTTCTGCTTATCAGTGCCTCCCCCCTTGACTAGTTTAAAGGCTTGCCAATGAAGCATTTAAACCGATTGCCAAAAGACTTGTTCCTTCCTGGACAGATGCAGACCATCTTGCCAGTATAGGCTGGTGTCCCTCCAGGTGGAACCCCAGTCCCCAATGAAGCCAAACCCTGTGCTCCACACCATTTTTCAACCATTTGTTAAACTGCATGGTGCAAAGTACCCTGCCTCACTCATGCCACTGACAGGCAGCACCTCTGAGAAGGATACTGTGTGTGCTACTTGTCTTAGCCCTCCCCAACTCTACAAGTCCTTTTCACTGCTCTAATCTCATGATGAGCCAGTCATTTGTCCCTAGGTGGACAATGATGTCCAGCTCAGACTCCCGTGCAACTGTTCTCGTGATCCTAAGGATGCGCTTCCTGTCCCTCCAAGCCATGGCACCAGGCAGGCACCTTACTTCAGTTTTCCCTGCTCCCCCCAGTTCTATCCCCCTAATAATTGAGTCACCCACCAGGAGCTGCTTTCTTTCCCTGTGGTGCCCTCTGCCTCCTTCCTGAGGGCCTCCCTTGTGACAGTTGTCTGCACCCTCCTTAGTCTCCTCTGTGGGTGCATCCATAGGGGAACTATGCTCCCCCAGAATGGTGTATGGATTGTGGAGTGTAACAACTGACTGGGTGTGCCTCTGTTCCACCACTCTTACCCTCCCTGAGCCCACTGTGGTCCAACTGCTGTGCTTTCTTCGCAACCTCTGAGGTAGTGGTGGTGGCTGTGGTGCTCCCTGGATGGGGGAGGTTCCCTTGCCACTGTCCAGTGCGGCCTGAAGATGGGCAACTTCCTCCCTCAGGGCAGATAGTTGTCTGCAAACAGGGCAGCATCTCAGCCTCCAGAAAGACTCCCGGAAGACTGCTGCCCCACAGCCATTACATTGTACTACTCCCCACATAACTGTCTACCTTGTTTTGTTTTTTGTGTGTGTGTGATTGGTGCGTTATATAGAAATATATGTATTTATATAAAGTGTATGCTTATATTGTCAGTGCAGTGTGCTAGACAGGATATGACAGTGATGTGTACCTTGCCCTCTTGAGGAAATGATTGAGGAATTAGAGCTACAAGGAAAAATTACCGTACAAGAAATCAAAGAAGCTATAGATAGAATACCTTTGGACAAGGCTCCCGGGCCTGATGGTTATTTGGCCTTATTTTATAAGACTTTTAAGGAAAAGCTTAGCCCATACTTGAGAATGCTTTTTATCCACCTATATTTCTTTCCTATTCGGGAGTTAACATTGCTGGAGGCGAGAATTATGGTGCTACCAAAACCAGGGAAAGACTTGACTAGACCTGAGAATTACAGACCGATTTCATTATTAAACATAGATATAAAGATATTGGCAAGCATATTAGCATTCCGGCTTAAAAAAGTATGGTCAAGCCTTATAGGGACAGATCAAGTTGGGTTTGTCTCAGGTAGACATTCAAGTGATCATTTCAGAAAAATATGGCATTTGCTTTCTGCTTCGGGGATACCAACACCGACAAGGTCTTGGTGTCCCTCAACGCGGAAAAAGCATTTGATAGGGTTAGTTGGAAATTCCGATTTGACTTACTACCCAGGTATGGATTACCCCTTGAGTATATAACATGGGTCAAGATTTTATATACATTCCCTTCAGCGAGAATCTTTTGTAATGGGGTCACCTCGGATAGTTTTAGACTCACAAGGGGTACTAGGCAGGGTTGTCCCTTATCCCCTATGTTATTCAGTTTGTATATTGAACCCCTGGCTAGGAAAATTAATAGTGTAAAGGAGATAAAGGGCATAACCATAGGGGAAGAAGACTATAAAATGTCCATGTTCACGGATGACATTCTTCTACACCTCTCGTGTTGGCAAGTTTCTCTAACAGAAGTGTTGAAAACAATAGAGAAGTTTAGTGCTTTATCCGGATATAATCTGAACCGTAACAAAACAATGGTCCTTCCATTGAATTCAACTTGTTCCAGGAGGGAAGTAGAAGAATTGGGACTGGGGTGGACATCAAAAGCAATCACATTCCTGGGAATAGAGATTGCTTCAGATATTAACACATTGAAAACATTAAATATCGACCCAGTTATCAAAGAGATGCAACAAGATCTAAAAAGGTGGCAAGGATTACCACTTTCCATGTGGGGGGAGAGTAAAAATAATCAAGATGGTGATCTTTCCCAGACTAATGTATCCTCTCACTATGTTGAATGTATTTCTCCCTAAGGCATGGTTTAAAAAGGTAGACTCTGTTTGGTCAGCCTTTTTATGGAAAGATAAAAGACCTAGAAGAGCAATTCACAAATTAACAATGGAGAAGAGAAGGGGAGGGTTGGGCATGCCACATTTATTCTTATATTATTTAGCTTTTCATAGTAGCAAATATCTCTAGTGGCTGACACCCCAAGGGAATTTAGAGTCACAGTTAGCGTGGTTCAAAATAGAAAGAGCTAGGTCTTCGGAGCATCCTTTATCAACGAAGGCATTATTGTATATCCCTCAGAAAAAACTACCCAAGTCTTGGCACCACAACCCCATTGCATGGTCAGTGAGGGCACATACCCAATGGTGTGCATTATCTAATCTGGATAAGAGACGAGACTTGGGGCAGCCGGTTTGTCATAACGCGAACTTGCAAATAGGGAATAAGCCTATTTCTCCTTCCCTCTGGAAGGAATTAAAAGACGCATCTCTGTTAGACTTAATATCAGATAACAGTTTCGATTCCCCCAAACAAGTCCAGCAAAAGCTGGGTTTAGTGTCTCTACCTGGGTTCAAATATTTACAGCTCAAAAAATGTATCCAGTCAAGTTTAGGATCCCCACCTTGGTCCTCCAAGATGATGGAAATATTAGGGTAAATGTTTCAAGCAGCAATTCAACCTAGACCTATTTCCAAAATCTATAAATTTTTATTGGTTAAATTTTGGCATAGGTACTCCTCGATTGCTTTTTATTGGAAGCATGCTGCAGATTATCTCCTATGATTCTGATACATGGGAACAGATCTGGATGAGCAATTACAGATGGCTGAAACAGGATAGATTAAGGCTTCTTCGTTTCAACATATCACACAATTTATTTTACACACCTACAAAACTTAAATTAATGGGCAAAAGTCAAAATGGTGTATGTCCCAGATGTTTACAAGAGCAGGGTACTCTAAAGCGTATGTTATGGTCTTGCCCTATAATTCACAACTTTTGACAACAGATAATAAAATCTGCAGATCCATTATTCAAAGGATCATGCCACTTTAATATAAAAACCTGTGTATTGGGTAACCTTTCAGCCACATCATCCCAAGCATATAAATATTATTTTGCTCTTATTGCAGTGGTAACGTTACTTCTCATTCTTAGATATTGGATTAAAGACACTGCGCCACCATTTAGAGTGTGAGTTCAAGAAATCTATATAGCCTTTTATGCAGAAAAACTGACAGCCGTACAATTTCATAATGCATCTAAATTTAATGAGAGATGGAAGCAATTTACAGAATTTATGGCTGGGAGGTTAAAAGTTACATGACAGTGGTAATATTTCAGCTTTCCTGGAAAGAAGGAAAGTGATATGGGATAAAGCGGTCATTCTTCATTTTCTTTAAGTGTCCAAGGTAATACCATATAATGGAATTGAAAAGCAGTCCTATAAATAAGGGAGGGAGTTAGAGGAGGAAGGATGAGTGAATAGTGACATATCATTTGAAATGTTAAGAGAGGGGAGGAGGGAGGGGAGGGCGAATGGGATAGAGGGGGGAATGGGGGAACCATCCAATGTAAAGGGTCAGATGCCATATGGAAAGTTTTGATATGTATGGTACTGTATTGTGTGTTTTTTTTTTCCCTACATGCATTTTCTGGAAAACCATAATAAAACATATCATAACAGAAAAAGAAGACAGGTAATGTCATGGACAGATTCAGGTGGAAGTCAGAAACCACCTTTGGAAGAAATGTCCTGTTTGTCCTAAGGACGACCTTGTCCCTATGGAGTGCTATGTAGTTGGGCTCCACTGACAAGGCCTGTAGCTCACTAATCCTCCTTGCAAAGGTTATGGCTCCCAGAAAGACAGTTTTCCATGTCAGATACTTGAGTTCAGCAGAGGACATGGGTTCAAACAGGGGCTGCATCAGCTGTGCTATGCAGATATTCAGATCCCAGGAAGGGGTAAGCTCCGTGTGAGGGGAGTGCAGGTGAAGCAACCCCTTAAAGAACATCTTGAAGATTGCATGAGAGGCCAGGGAAGGTCCCTTCCCTGCAGAGAGCTAGGCAGAAACAGCTGCTAAACACACCTTCAAAGTAGAAGGCTGAAGGCCTAAAGAATGAAGATGGGCTAAATAGTCCAACAGGAGTGCCAATCCGGCTGCCTGTTGATCTATTTCCTTTTGTGTACACCAGATAGTAAATCTCATCCAGTTTGGAAGTATAAGTCTTTCTGGTGGCAAGTTTTCTGGAAACCCTCAAAATATCCAGGACCCCTTTAGAGAGATGCAAGCCTGCATACCCGAAGTCCTCAAGAGCCAGGCCTTGAGCCTGAAGGACTTAAAGTTGGGGTATAGGATCCTACCTTGAGAGGAGGTCAGAAGATTGTGCCTCCTGGAGAGGCAGCTCAGACTGGTCACTGCCAGGGGCAGCAGCATGGGATACCAGGGCTGTGTGGCCCAATCCGGAGCAATCAGAATCATTGATGAAGGCTGGCTACCGAGTTTGATCAGTACTCTGAAGAGCAGAGGGAATGGGGGAAAGGCGTACAGGAATTTGCTTTTCCAGTCCTGCAAAAGAAAGAACAGTAACATAAGAACTTACTGTAACATTAGATCTTCGAGAGGCACTCTTGCAGTAGGTATTCACAAATAGGACTAAGCCACCAGGCATCAGGACCCCACGGAAAAATATCTAGCTAGCAGTCTCTGGGGGTATAAAGGGGCGGTCCCCCACACCCGCCTTCCAGTTCTTTCCAGCCAGATGCTGAAAGGGCGTGACAGGACAGAAGAGGATGTGCCCCCATAGAGAAGAGAGAGGACTCAGGGGGACAGAGCGAGGGAAGGCAATACCTACCACAAGAGCCTCTCTCGAAGATCTACTGTTACGGTAAGTTCTTATGTAACTGTTCTATCTTACTTAGACAGGGTTCTTGCAGTAGGTATTCACAAACAGGACTGAGTCCCAAGCAGTCTGGAACAATGCTGAGAAAAGGGAGGAGGAAACACCATTCACAGTAGATCGGAAAGGCTAAGTAGGAATTTAGGTCAGGAGTCCCTGCAAGACAGCCAGTCTGAAGCCCGCTCTGTGGCAAGAGGCAACATCCAAACTGTAATGTTTCAACTGTATTATAATTGTACAAAATCTCATGCTATGTAGTCAATTACTGTAATACTTGCCATGTACTGGGCCAAGGCCCCGAGGTCGCATCTGGAATTGAGCATGTTGCTCAGTATGCCTTCCTGGTAAATCTCGTAAATAAATAAATAAATGTTTTGTGAAGGTACAGTAGCAGCTACAGACACTGCCAGCTATTTCCTGAAATTTCTGTGATATTTCCAGAAATATCTCATGCTTTCTCCATTTCCACAGTAGGGGCAGCAGAGAGAAACTCTTTAGAAATTTCGCGAAATATCTGCCAATGTCTGTGTGCCTACTATATGGACAGAGAATCCAATTGGCTGCATAAATTCTCATGGCTGACACATTTCTGAAATCAGCGCAGAGGCAGCTACTCCTCTTGTGGAGGATTCCTGACTTGACCTGAAGGGTCTTGTTGTATTTGTCATAACAGAAAGTGATGCAATTTGCTAACCACTTAGAGAGGCACTGCTTGGAAACAGCATTGCCTTCTCTCTTGTGTGCAAAGGAAATGAAAAGTTGATCAGTTTTTCTGAGATCCTTTGTTCTGTTAGTGTAGTATCTCAGAATCCTATGGACATCCAGTGTATACAGAAGGTACTCTCTGTGATTTGAAAAAAGACCGGGAGCCAAATGGATTGATTCAGCTACCACTTTTGGAAGAAACTTAGGCTTTGAATGCATGGCCACCTGTTCTCTGGGGAAAAATCAAGCAGGGATCTTACACATCAGGGCTTTAAGCTCGGAGATCCTCCGAGCGGAGGTGACGGCCACGAGGAAAAGAGTCTTCCAGGAGAGAAATTTTAGATCCGCCTCCACTGCCGGTTCAAAGGGAGGTAGCATGAGCTTCTGCAAAATAAAATTCAGATCCCATGGGTGAGCAGGATTATGGATCAGGGGTCTTAAGTGAAGAACCCCTTTAAGGAAAGTCATGGAGACCTCCAACTGAGCAACCATCTTGTCTCCAAAGGGAATGTGGTAGGCCAAAATGGCCGCCATATGCACCTTCAAAGAGGAGTAACTAAGGCCCAGATCATAGAGGTGCCTCAGGTAATCCGGGATACTAGCTGTAGGGCATGAAAATGGTTCCAAGTCCTTGGAACCAGTCCAAATGGAAAATCACTTCCACTTCATGGTGTAGGTAGACCTGGTGGAAGGCTTTCTGGCCTCCACCAAAATGTCTGCCGCTACAGGCGAAATACCGAATCGAGCCATGGCTACATCTGATATTAACTTTTTGGATACATCCAGACTGAAATATTTGAATTATAGAGATGTCTTGGTTTCATATTTGTTAGAAACGATAGGTTATCAAATTCTTTATTCATTGATTCCTTTTAGAAAAACACATTCATGTAACAGTGCATCATAATTATGTTGGATATTTGAAAGAATATTGTGACTGTGAGATAAGTGTTTTGTATGGAATTAAGGATAGGTGAGCATAAATGGACATCTTCTAATGTATACTGATAGCATATTTTTTTTAACAAATCTTTTGTATCATAGAAACATAGAATTTGACGACAGATAAGGACCGCTTGGCCCACCCAGTCTGCCCATTTCCCTGCCTACTGGATAAGCTGCAGATCCTAGTTAACCAGCAGCCTACTTCTTTCTACCCCCACCCCCTAGACTTGCCTTATGACTGTCCCATGCATGCTTGAATTCCACCACTGTTTTTGACTCCATGACCTCCTCGGAAGGCCGTTCCATGCATCCACAACCCTCTCTGTGAAAAATACTTCCTTAAATTACCTCTGAGCCGCCCCCTTCTATCTTCAAATTGGCCCCTTGTTCTTGCACACCTCTTTTTGAAAGATGCTACCTCTTGGACTTTGTTGATTCCCTTGAGGTGCTTGAAAATTTCTATCATGTCCCCTCTCCCTCCTTTCCTCGAGGCTATACATATTAAGCTCCTTAAGTCTCTCTTGTATGTCTTCCGATTGCAGACCCTGCACCATTTTAATTGCCCTCCTCTGGACAGCTTCCATCCTGTCTATGTCTTTGCGAAGACTGGGTCTCAGAACTGCACACAGTACTCCAGATGGGGTCTGACCAGCTGTCTATATAGAGGATAATAACTTCCTGTTTTCACTGGTGATGCCTCTCCTATGCATCCCAGTATCCCCTCAACCCTCCTTGCTGCCCTCTCACATTGCTTGCCCACCTTTAGGTCATCTGATATGACTACCCCAGGTCCCTTTCCATTTTTTGTTGTTAGTATCTCACCCCCCATTGTGTACTCTTCCCTGGGTTTTGTTTCCCAGGTGCATTACTTACACTTCTCAGCACTGAATCTAAGCTGCCACATTTAACCATTCCTCTAACCTTGCCAAGTCCCTTTTCATCCTTTCCACCCCACCTTGTGCATCAACTCTGTTGCAGATCTTTGTGTCATCTGCAAAGAGACATACTTTTCCTTCCAGTCCCTCTGCAATGTAAACATAAAGACATTGAAGAGGACCGGTCCTAATACTGAACCCTGTGGTACCCACTAGTAACCCCCCTTTCTTCAGAGTGGACTCCATTTACTATTACTCTCTGTGTCCTATTCTCCAGCCAATTTTTACACAGGCTGTCATCTTGGACTCACTCCCAGGCTAGCTAACTTGTATATTAATCTTGTGTGGGACTGTGTCAAATGCCTTGCTAAAGTCTAGGTAGGCCATGTTCACAGCCCTCCTGATCTACTACTTTGGTCACCCAGTCAAGAAATCTATCAGATTTGTCTGGCATGACCTTCCTGCTGTGAATCCATGCTGCCTTGGGTCCTGTGCCCCTCTGGCCTCTAGATACGTCAATTCTTTCCTTCAGAAGTGATTCCATCATTTTCCTACCACTGAGTTAAACTAACAGGTCTGTAGTTTCCTGCTTCTGCCTTGCTCCCACTTTTGTGAAGGGGAATCACATCTGCCCTCCTCCAGTCCTCGGGTACCACCCCATCCTCCCATGATTTGTTGAACAGGGTAGTCAGTGGTGTCACTAATTCCACCCTTAGTTCTTTTAGAATTCTGGGATGAATCCCATCAGGCCCCATTGCTTTGTCCACCTTCAGTTTTAAGAGTTCTTTCAGAACCCTTTCTTCTGTAAATGGGCTGGTATCAACTTCTGTATCCAGAGTGTTTCTACTGTTTGTTTTAGGTACCTCCCCCTCTTCCTTTGTAAATACAGAGCAAAAATATTTGTTTAATATCTCTGCCTTTTCACAGTTACCCTCTGCCACCCCCACCCCTTTTATTAAGCCTCACTATCCCTCCCTTGGTCTTCCTTCGCTCCCTAATGTACCTATAAAGGTTTTATCCTTCTTAACTGAGTTGGCTATCTTTTCCTCAGTTTGGGCCTTTGCTGTTCTGACTGCCTTCCCAGCTTCCTTTTGCTTCAACTGATACAGTTCTCTGTCCTGCTCCTTCTGTGATTCCTTGTACTTCCTGAAAGCTTTCTTTTTCTCTTGAACCTTCACTGCCACTTCCTTTGAGAACCATAGTGGTTTCTTACATTGTTTAGTTTTGTTTATTTGCTTCACAAAGGCTAGTTACCTCTGTGATGGCAGTTTTATTATTCCCCATTGTTCTTCCACCCTCCTTCCTGCCCATTTGCTACTGCATTCCTTAGGCACTCACCCATTTTGGCAAAGTCAGCCCTCCTAAAGTCCAGTACCTTTGCCTTTGTATGGCTTGACTCTATTGCTGTGTTTATTGTGAACCATACTGTTCGATGGTTGCTAGTTCTCAGATGGCTACCCACTTCTACATCTGTGATCCTCTCTTCATCTCCATTTGAGAGAACCAGGTCTAAGACTGCTCCCTCTCGAGTGGGCTCCAATACTAGTTGTCTAAGGCATGCCCCCTGTAGGGCATCTAGAATAACCCCACTCTTAGAAGTGGCTGCTGCAACTGCACTCCAGTTAACATCTGGCATATTCAGATCACCCATCAGCAATATCTCCCCTTTTTCTGCCTTACTAAGTATACTTTCTATCATTTCCTTGTCCATTTCCTCCCCTGAGGAGGAGGTCTGTCTAACCCTGTGCGGATTGTGGTGCCATCACGGTCTCCAAATTTACCCACAGTGCTTCCTCTCCTCCTCCCTGTTTTCCCTTTTGTTCTGCTGCTTTGATTCCTTCCCTTATGTAAAGAGCTACTCCTCCTCCTCTATTGCCCTCTCTGTCCCTCCTGTAGATAGTGTATCCTGGTATGTTTACGTCCCAGTCATGGTTTTGTGTGAACCATGTTTCTGTGACTGCCACGATATCCAGATGTTCCTCCTCCATCAAGGCCACTAATTCAGGAAGCTTGTTACTCAGACTACGGGCATTGGTACTCATTGCTTTCCATTTTTTGATGGCTTTACCTTCAGTTGCAGCATCCCCCACTGACCTTTCTACCTTGGTCTTTTTCTCATTTAGTACCCTGTTTTGTAGGAAGAGGCTGGGATTTTCCTGCTGCTTATCAGTGCCTCCCCCCTTGACTAGTTTAAAAGCTTGCCAATGAAGCATTTAAACCGATTGCTCAAAGACTTGTTCCTTCCTGGACAGATGCAGACCATCTTGCCAGTATAGGCTAGTGTCCTCAAGTGGAACCCCAGTGCAATGAAGCCAAACCCCTGTGTTCCACCATTTTTCAACCATTTGTTAAACTGCATGGTGCAAAGTACCCTCGCCTCACTCATGCCACTGACAGGCAGCACCTCTGAGAAGGATACTGTGTGTGCTACTTGCCTAGGCCCCTCCCCAGTTCTACAAAGTCCTTCTGCACTGCTCTAATCTCATGATTAGCCAAGTCATTTGTCCCTAGGTGGACAATGACGTCCAGCTCAGACTCCCGTGCAGCTGTTCTCGTGATCCTGAGGATGTGCTTCCTGTCCCTCAAGCTATGGTACCAGGCAGGCACCTTACTTCAGTTTTCCCTGCTCCCCCCAGTTCTATCCCCCTAATAACTGAGTACCCCACCAGGAGCTGCTTCCTTTCCTTGTGGTGTCCTCTGCCTCCTTCCTGTGGGCCTCCCTTGTGACAGGTGTCCTCAGCCTCCTTAATCCCCTCTGTGGGTGCATCCATAGGGGAGCTGTGCTCCCCCAGAATGGTGTATGGATTGTGGAGTGGAACAACTGACTGGGTGTGCCTCTGTTCCACCATCCTCACCCTCCCTGAGCCCACTGTGGTCCAACTGCTGTGCTTTCTTTGCAACCTCTGAGGCAGTGGTGGTGGCTCTGGTGCTCCCTGGCTGGGGGAGGTTCCCTTCTTACCAACCAGTCTGGCCTGGGGGAAGGTTCCCTTACTGCTGTCCAGTGTGGCCTGAAGACGGGCAAATTCCTCCCTCAGGGCAGAGAGTTGTCTGCAAATAGGGCAGCATCTCAGCCTCCAGAAAGTCTCCCGGAAGACTGCTGCCCCACAGCCATTACATTGCACTACTCCCCACATGATTATGTACTTTTTTTTTTTTTTGTGTGTGTGATTGGTTTGTTATATAGCAATATATATATATTATACAATGTGTATGCTTATATTTTTAGTGCTGTGTGCTAGAGAGGATATGACATTGATATGCACCTTGCACTCTTGAGGAAATGATGTCAGAACCCCAGGTATAAAGGAACTATTTCCGGGGTGGGTAAATGAAAAATTTAAAATATGTATTTTATAGGTCAATTGGGGAACAAACATTGATTCCTAGAGGACTATTAAACAATGAAAGAGAAAACATTTGAGATGTCACCTTGTAAGTAGTACCATTGGGAGACAACACTATTTCAATTATACCAAAATGGTCTAACATCAATTGAAATTTTATGCAGACAGGTTTTTAATAATAGTATTTTTTTGTATTTTTGTATTTCTAGAAATGGCAACTCTTGATAAAGCCTATAATTAGGTGAAACGTTGGGTATATTGCCATATTTTAAAGTTAATAATAAAGGAAAGAAGCTTTGAAATGGAATGATCTTGTCTGCATCAGTACTCTTCTCAGCGCCTTACCATCTTCTTCGCTCTGATATAGAGAAATCAACCTGACACATGAATACATCGGTAAAGGCTGCTCTGGAGAAGAACGACAATTCTAAGAATTATTACTTATTGTCTGTGGACTCTTTCCCTTTTCCGTCATCTACATCTGCAGGAGCCAAGCATAAAGGTGGAGCGATTTGAGTCCTGGATGGACCATGGTCCCTGATCCTGGGTCAGCAATTCCTGCGACAGAGGTAGTGGAAGAGGAGGTTCCTCTGAAAACTGTTGCAGAAGAGAGAACCAAACTTGCTTCAGCTAGAAGGGAGCAATGAGAATCATTTGTGCCTCTTCTGCCCAAAGTTTGTTCAGTACCCTCAGAATCAAAGGAATGGGGGCGTACACCAATCTGCCCTTCCAGCACAGAGACAGCACGTCCTGCCAAAAAACATCTCACCCTGGAGCGAGTGAGCAGAAAGTGGGAAGCTTGGCGTTGTCGGGGGAGGCGAATAGGTCCACCTGAGGAGTCCCCCACTGCTCAAAGGTGTCTTTTATGACCTCTTGATTGAGTTCCCACTCGTGAGACTTGGCTGACGAACAACTGAGAGTATCTGCCAGGGTGTTTTGCACGCCTGGCATGTGGACTGCTGTCAGATGCATATTGTTCTGAGATGCCCAATACCAGACTCTCATTGCTTCCCGGGACAGGGAACAGGAACGAGTTCCTCCCTGTTTGTTGAGATACCAGACTACACACATGTTGTCTGATTGGATCAGAAGGTGACCGGGAAGAATGAAGGGAAGAAGAGCCTGTAGGGCATACAGAACCGCCCTCAGCTCCAGAACATTGATGTGTAACCTCTTCTCGAGGTGAGACCAGGTTCCCTGAGTTTTGTGAGCCCTCTAGATGGGCTCCCCAACCTGCATCTGATGCGTCCGTGGTCAGAGTCTGTGTGGGATGATCGGTGCAGAAAGGGACCCCCAAACTGAGGTACTCCTGAACCGTCCACCACTGCAAGCCCCTGTTCAGGAGGTCTGACACCAAGACCTCATGTTAGAGATCGTCCTGGGATTGGTCGCATTGAGAACGGAGAGTCCACTGCGAGACTCTCATATGGAGTCACATCAGGAGGACAGTTGGGATGGCTGCCGCCATGAGTCCGAGAAGTTTAAGGACTTTCCAGGCCCTGACCCGTCTGAGGCAGGACAGAAGGCGGCGAGCTTGGGTCAGGACCATCTTGATTCTGTCCAGGGGCAGAAAGGTCCTGCCTAGGGTCGTGTCAAGCACTGCCCCAATGAACTGCAGCTGTTGACAAGGGATCAAATGGGAGGGACTTGGCTTGGTTGACCGTGATACCCAAGCTGGAAAAGACCTCCAGGGTAAGGGAAAGAGAGCGTTGGAGATTCTCCCTGGATGATGATGCTAGGAGCCAGTCGTCCAGGTAAGGGACAACTTGAACTCCTTGGGTACATAGGAAGGCTGCCACTACCGCCAGGCATTTGGTGAATACTCGGGGGGGGGGGGGGACCGAGGAAAGACCAAATGGGAGGGCCCTGAACTGGTAGTGTGCCCCCTGGAAACAAAAACGGAGATACTTGTGGTGGGAAGGACGTATGGGGATATGCAGGCAGGCATCCTGCATATCCAGGGCGCACAGCCACTGTCCCGACCAGAGCAGGCGAAGAAGACTCTACAGAGAGAGAGCATTCAGAATCTTTTGTACTCCACATACTGGTTTAGAGAACTGAAATCCAGGATGGGTCTCAGGTCACCTGATTTCTTTGGTACTAGGAAAAAGTGTGAATAGTAACCCATCCCCTGGTAGGGGGGAGGGGACAGGTTCTATCGCTGCCTTTCTGAGAAGGGAGCTGATCTTGAGTACCAACGACATGGGAAGAGGGGAGTACGATGACGGAGGAGGTGGTCTGTGGGGTGGTTTTTGGGTAAACTCTATTGAGTGTCCCATTAACACCAACTGCAGAACCCATGCATCAGTAGTTATTCTCTCTCAGCCCGGCAGATGGGAGGAAAATCTTCCCCCTACCGGTTCCTCTGGAGGTACCAGAGGAAGAGGGAAAGGCAGGGAGTTAGGAGGCCAAGGGCAGAGCAGCGGTCGGCGCTCCAGGAGTCTTATGAGACTTACTTGGGGAGCTCTGGTTGCTGACGCAGCTCGGCGTTTGTTGGGACGCTTAGATTGCATCTGCTCCTGTTGTCAGCGGTTTTGGCGCCAAAAGGGATGCTTCTGGCCCAGAGAGGATTTGTACATGGTCTAGACTGGCTTTAATGACAAACCCTTCACTTGCAATTCGGTGATGATGTCTTTAACATCACCTCCGAACAAAACCGATCCCCAAAAAGGGGAATTGTGTATAGCCGTCTGTATCTCAGGGGCCAAACCTGACACACGGAGCCAGGCATGACGACGTAAGGTTACGGCAAAAGCTGAGCTTCGACCTGCAATGTCCACCGCATCATAAGTGGCACGGATCATGTTCCTACAGGACGAACGAGCAGAATGGACCAGATCTCCCAGTTCCTGCTTCATCTGGGAATCTGGGAGAGAATCCAGTTTTGATTCCACCTGACTCACAACAGATTTCTGATAGTCCCCCATATGTCACAGAAACATAGACTTTGATGGCAGATAAGGACCGCTTGGCCCATCTAGTCTGTCCATTTCTCTACCTACAGGATAGGCCGCAATTCCTAGTTAACCAACAGCCTATTTCTTCCTACCCCCTACAAGAATTGCCTTATGTCTGTCCCATGCATTCTTGAATTCTCCCTCAGTTTTAGACCCCACAACCTCCTCAGGAAGAGTGTTCCATGCATCCACTACCCTCTCTGTGAAATAATACTTCCTCACATTGCCCCTGAACCGCCACCCCTCTATCTTTAAATTGTGTCCCCTTGTTCTTGCACGTCTCTTTTTCTGAAAGATGCTACCCTCTTGGACTTTGTTGATTTCACTGAGGTACTTAAAAGTTTCTATCATGTCCCCCCTCTCCCTTCTTTCCTCAAGGGGATACATATTAAGCTCCTTTAGTCTCTCCTTATACGGCTTCTCTTGCAGACCCTGCACCATTTTAGTTGCCCTCCTCTGGACTGCCTCTATCCTGTCTATGTCCTTGCGGAGATGGGGTCTCCAGAACTGGATGCAGTACTCCAGACGGGGTCACACCAACTGTCTGTACAGAGGGATAACAACTTCCTGTTTTCTGCTGCTGATGCCTCTCCCTATGCATCGCAGTATACCCCCAGCCCTCCCTATTGCCTTTTCACATTACTTGCTAACCTTAAGGTCATCTGATATGATTACCCCCAGGTCCCTTTCCATTTTTTTTGTTGTTACTACCTCCCCCCACCCCCACATTGTGTATTCTTCCCCTGGGTTCCTGTTTCCCAGGTGCATTATTCTGGACTTCTTTGCATTGAATCCTAGCTGCCATACTTCTGACCATTCCTCCAACCTTGCCAAGTCCCTTCTCATCCTTTCCACGCCTCCCTGAGTATCAACCCTGTTGCAGAGCTTTGGGTCATCTGCAAAGAGGCATACTTTTCCCTCCAGTCCCTCTGCAAAGTCACTTATGAAGACATTAAAAAGGAGTGGACCCAATACTGAACCCTGCGATTTACTAGTAGACCCCACTTTCTCCAGAGTGGACTCCATTTACAATTACCTTCTGTGTCCTGTTGTCCAGCCAATGTTTTACCAGGATACCACCCTGGGACCCACTCCCAGGCTGGTTAATTTGACTATTAATCTTTTGTGTGGGACTGTGTCAAATGCCTTGCTAAAGTCTAGGTAGGCAATGTCCACAGCCCCTCCCTGGTCTACTACTTTGGTCACCCAGTCAAAGAAATCTATTAGATTCGTCTGACATGACCTTCCCGCTGTGAACCCATGCTGCCTTGGGTCCTGTGCCCCACTGGCCTCTAGGTACTCAACTATTCTTTCCTTCAGAAGTGACTCCATCACTTTCCCTACCCACATACCCATATGTCCCACATAATCCAGGAGTCTGGATTCTTTTTTGGGGGGAGATGAGCTAAGGTGCTTACAGTTGGTAGTTCTGTCATGGGCAGCACTAATGACAACCGACTCTGCCTTAGGGTGAAGATTAAGAAAAAGTCTTTGCCCTAGGGAGCCTGGTAAAGCCCATCTGCCTTGTGAAGAAGAGGGGCTAGTGAGGAAGGTTGCTTCCAAATCATGGAAACAAGATCCTCATGAGGCTCAATCCAGGGAGGAATCAGTGTAGGAGACGTTTCGGGAAGATCCAGGTGAACGGCCAGTTTTTTCCACTGTGGATCTCTCTCCACTGATTGCCATTCATAAGCACCCTGGATTCGCTTCAGCAACTCTAGGAATGAAGGATCCTCCGGATGATTTCTGGAGTGTGGGTCTCGTCTCCTGGGTCGGAGGGTTCAGAGTCTGAGTCAGAGTCTGAAGGCTCCGAAGAAGAAGAAGAGTCCTCCTGATTAGGTGGAGGATCAACCATTCTGGGGTTACCCCAAGTGTGTGTGTCCTCCCTAGGACAAGAGCCAGAAGGTTCGCTCTGGCGTCTGGTAGAGGCGGAGGAGTCACTTGTCGCTGATGAGCGGGATCTGGCGTCGGCTAACAATTTTCTGCCTCCTTAGTGAGCTGGATCTTAGCCTCAGCCCACCAGGAAGATAAAACCTCCTTAAGGTCCACTTGGGGGGGGGGAGAACAACGACTTGGATACGGGTAACTGGGGAACCCATAAAAAGGGCACCCATGACCTGACAGCGGGAGGCCCGGCGTCGGGTAATGAGGCACCGGGTACTGCCGCGTCGGGTACTGGGGCGTTGGATACTGCGGCGGCGGGTATCCTGGTGCCAGAGGCTCCAAAGGAGCTGAAGGACCCGGTGTTGGCCCAGCCAGGGGACCGGGAGGGTCTGGCATTGGTCCGGAAGGCAAAGGGGCCAGACTGGGAGGTCCCATGGGAGGGTCTGGAAAGATGGGCCTTGCAGGCTCTGGCAGGCGGAGCAGCTCTATCGTCAGGCACTGGTATACCGAAGGGTCAAGTCCGGCGTCTGAGGCTCTGGCAAAGGGGTGGGCACCCGGTATCCTCAACCCTAGCCGGGGAACAGGGGGCAGAGTCCCCGGAAGGAGTCTGCGGGGATGAAGGAGCCTCCAATGGCAACAGAACAGATATTCATTGCGGCAACTCCCAGGCATCAATGCCAGACGCGAGGTTGCAGGCTGTGCAATTGTCGGACAAGCCAACAGTCAGCTTAGCGCCCTTGTCCAGGCGGGTGATGGCAGAGACAGAACCAGACTTACCGGACCCACTCACACCGGTAGGCCCAGTAATAAGGCCTCCTTGCCCTGGAAGCTCAGTAGGTCAGCGCATAAGCCCTGACGAGGGGCCTGATGCATGCATTAACCACCAAGGCGACCATCAGAGAGCAATCTCCCGGAGGGGAAGATACCTGTAGGTCCGCGACTCCAGCTGAAGTTGTGGGGGGCTTTGGTTGTCGAATCCCAGTCCCTGTGTTTTTCCTAGTCCCTTTTCTTCTTATGGTGGCCTTCGGAGGAAGTCCACGTCTGCCAGAGTTTCTTCAATTCTTTTTCCATGGAGGCCATCTTTTTCTTTAAAATGTGGGCTTCCAGGGACTGCTGTTGCCTCTTGCGGGTGACTAAATTGAACTTCTAGCAGTGGTCCTACTCCTCCACGTGGTGGTCTGGGCCTAGGCAGAAGAGACACAAGGAGTGGCCATCCTTGTGAAGGAGCTGGGATCAGCACGACTTGCACTTATTTTCATGCGATTCGGAGGGCGTCTGAGATGAGATACACAGCCAGATATAAAGAACAATTTAGAGAAAAAACTGGTAAGTTTTGCAGAAAAAAAATGAGGAAATACTCATCCAAAATGGCGGTAGAAGTAGTGTCTTTCTTACGCAAGCCGACGGCGGGAAAGAACTGGAAGGTGGGCGAGGAGACTGCTAGCTAGAGATTTTTCGGTGGGGTCCTGAAGCCTGGTGGCTAAGTCCTATTTATGAATACCTACTGCAAGAGCACTCTTGAAGTAAGATCTGGGGTAGTTGATGATTGTCTGGGGCTGCAAACAGATCTATCTCTGGGGTGCCCCATCTCCTGAACACTGCATGCAGTGTTTCACTGTTCAGAGCCCACCCATGGTGACTGATTTATTCTGCTGAGAGCATCTGCCAGGACATTGTCCTTGCTGGCAAGTGCACTGCTGAAAGGGAGATCTTGAGAGAATAAGCCTGACTCCAGATCTTCATTGCTTCTGTACACAGGGCAGAGGACCTCGTCCCTCCCTGCTTGCTGATGTAGCACATGGTGATAGTATTGTCTGTTCTTACCTGAACCACCTTCCCCTGTACCATTTTTCAAATGACCGAAGTGCCAGGAACAGAACACCGCCCTGAGCTCCAACAGGTTGATGTGGAGAAGAGACTCCTGTTGAGACCATGTCCCGTGAGCAGTGTGGTCCCCTAAATGAGCTCCCCACCCCAGGAGAGAAGCTTCCATGGTCAGAACCACTGTAGGAGATTGCTAGAGGAATGGTATACCTCCCTGAGGTTGTCCCTGTCCTTCCACCACTGTAATGCCTGTATCAAGATGGCTGTCACTGGGATCAGCTTGAACAGGGAATCCCTTCTCTGGGACTAAAAGGACCCGAGGTAATATTGATTATCCCTCATCTGAAACCTGGCTCCTGAAACCACTGCTGTGGATGCTGCCATGTGTCCCAGGAGCTGGAGAAAGAGTGTTGCCGGACGAGACACATGTAGGTGAAAAGAGTTTGCCAGTTGAATGAGGTTGTCTGCCCTTCCAACTGGCAGGAGAGCCTTTGCCTGAACTGTGTCCAGCTCTGCTCCTATGAAATCTAAGATCTGAACAGGTTCCAGCACTGACTTCTTTAAGTTTACCAGGAATCCTAAAGCTATGAGGGTATCCTGCACCAGACCCAAGGCCTACCTTACCTGTTAGGGGGAGTGTCCCTCGGCTAGTCAGGCATCCAGGTAGGGAAACAGCCACTCCTTGACTTCTCAGGTGAGCTACAAACTCTGCCAAGCATTTTGTGACGCTTTGGGGGCTGAGGTAACGCCAAAAGGCATTACCCTGAACTGATAGTGGACTGAGGGCAATTCAAACCTTAGGTACTTTCTGTGTGAATGTCTGATTGAAATATGAAAATAAGCGTCCTTGAGATCCAAGGAAGCCAACCAATCTCCTTGCCCAGGGGTAGGAAGGATCATGGTTAGGGTCACCATCTTGAATTTGGGTTTTGTCAGATGCTTGTTGAGATACCTCAGATCTAGAATGGGCTGCCAATCCCCGGGTTTCTTTAGGGTAAGGAAATATCTTGAGTACAACCCTTTTCCCTTGTGAAGAGAATGCACAGGTTCCACAGCTTTGTGTTCCAGAAGTGTGGTAACCTCTGCTTCCAGACGAGTTGTCTCTGAGCTGCTGGCAGGTTTGAAAGACCTTGCTCTTGTTCTTGAAAATTATTTGAAACTCAGAGCAAGTCCCTGGCTCACTACTTCCAGGACCCACTTGTCTGTGGTAATGGCTTGCCAGGCCTGGAAGTAGTGAGCCAGCCTGCCCCCTACTGGCAATGGGAAGGCGGCCCTGACTGACACATCAGGGTGTCTGATTGGCAGGAGTCCTAGGCTGAGAGATGGATGCAGCCCTGCTTACACCCCTCCTACCTCTACCCCTGAAATATCCTCTTTGCTGCTGGTAAGCAGGGAACACCTGAGCCTGGCAGAAAGGTCTCTGATAAGGCCTGCCTCTGCCCAGCTTAGCCTGCTGCTTCTGTGGAGCTGCAGCCTTTTCCTTAGCAGCTGCACTCTTGTAAGTCACTCTGTACTCGTCCATTTTCTTCATGTATGCCTCTGTCTGCTCCCCAAACAGAGAATTCTCGACAACAGGGAAATCCATAGCTTCTGCTTGGGTATCCGGGGAAAGATTGGTACATCTAAGCCGAGAAAATCTTCTTAGGGAGACTGCAGTTACCATAACCCTAGAGGATACATAATTCGAATCTACATCTGACAAACTAAACTTTAGAAGCTTCAATGTCATCCTTGAGTACTTGTTCCAAATCCTTAGCTCACTGAGGTGGAGCAGTCTTGGCCAGCTCCAAAACAGACTCCCACCTGGATTTCTGATATCTGGATACATATGCCATGTAAGAAGCTTGCATAATACCCAGTGAAGCAGCCAGATACTGCTTCTTGGCTGTGGCATCAATCTTTCGAGGGTCCTTCTCAGGAGGGTGAGAAGCCAGAGGAATGCCAGCCTTATCACAGGCAGCAGCCTGAACTACCCCTACATGACTACAGTGATTACACAAGAACTCTGTACCATTGCCAGACAGCATATACCTCTTTTCCATCCTTTTATCCACAGAGGGGATGGAGGTTGGCATCTGCAGAATTTTGTTTGCCTGTTTCTTAAGAGACTTGTGCAGAATTATTGAAAGTCTCTTAGTGTCAGGAACATCCATCATTTCAACATAGTCTGGCTCCTCCTCTTCCTCAGCTGCCTCCAAAGTAGGCAACTGTAACCTATTGGCAACCTTTCTAAAGAAGAAATAGTGAGAGGATTCCCCAGACTGCCTAGGAGGAGAAACAGACTCTGGTCTAGCAAGGGAAACATCAGGCTCAATGGATTCACCCAAATATTCTTCCTTCCTCCTCCTCCTCCTCCTCCTCTTCTTCTCCCTCCCACTCAAACTCATAATAAGCCTCCGTATCGTATGAACCAGTGGGAAGTGACCCGGCTGGTAACCGAAGTATGTGTTTTATGACCCGATCTCAGTTCACCTGCTCCAGTTTGTAAAGACTGTACAATTCGTATAGCTTTAACAATCCCTTCCGCGGTTGGAGCTGCAACTGTTGGCTCCAAACTGGTGGATTTTCTTTTCTTTTTCGCAGGTATGGACTCCTCAGTATCTGCCTTTCATTTGGTTGAAGAGGTATCGCCCTGGTCAGAAGGCACCTCCTCCAGTTCCCCGACTCCTTCGGGAGCCGGACCGGCCAACCGGATCAGCAGACTGTTCGGCCATTCTTTCCCCAGGCCTAGACAACGCATATCCAGCGTGGCTTTGGAAACGTTTTTACAAATTTGGCAGTCTGTTTTCAGGTGGTCAAACCTCAGACAGTGAACACAGATAAGGTCAGGGTCACAGCCTTGGTAAATGCTTCCCCACACTCTGTACAGTGCTGAAACTCAGTGGGACCGGTTTTCTTCTTGGGCTTCTCTGACATAATGAGCACTGATAAGCCAAGTTACCCTCTGATGGCGGTCAGGCCAGGGTAACTAAAATTTTTTTGGTTAACGACCGACTCAATGGTCGATTGAAAAAAAAAAAAAAAAACGAGAAAAAAAGTCTTTTTTTTTTTTAAACCGAAAACAGACCAAATCCTAAACTAAAATCTACAGCAACTTAAAATACTTTACCTCAAAAGAAGCAAGTTTTCCACTGTTTCCTCTCGGTTACTTGAACTGAAAGGAAAGCCAAAAACTTCCCGAAATTGAAGTAAACCTAGTTTAGTCTAACCTGCACCGAAGGATAGAGACTTGAAGAACCGAAAAATAAAATCCAGTTTGAAGAAACCATCAAAAAACCAACACTTTAACTGAAGTGTCCTCAGTGTTTATTTATTTATTGTATAATCGGATTTACAACCTTTGAGCCAGCGGCTCGTTTACAAAGGTACCTCGTCACAGAGAGAACACACATGGTTAACACAGTTTACAGAGTACAGTCAAGATAGAGTAACAGATTTTTACATGTTTACACAATACAGACACACAGAGTCGACATAGTATTACATAGGTTGCATGAACAGAGATACATATATTACATACAATTGCTTGAACACGTGTAGATAAATATTTCAAGTAATACCAGCAGGTACTGGCAGAGGAAAGAGGGCCTGTGAGTGGGATTTGGGGGGGGGGGTGATCGTTCAGCCAGTGGGCCATGTCAATCGTGCCAGAGGAAACAGCAGAGTATCTTTAGTGACAGATGCAGCAGCGGGTGTTGAACAGCAGGTCTCGTAAAGCAGCTTTGAAGGGGGCAATTTTGGTGGTGTTGGAAATAGCTGGGGGGAGTGAATTAAGCCAGGTAGGGGCTCTGTAGCTGAATGACCTCTGAGCCCGGGAGGTCCTAGTTCTGGGCACTAGTAGAGTGACCTTGTCCGAAGTTCGGGTGGAGGCTCTGGGGTGTACTAGTTGTAATGTTTTTGATTGTACAAAGCCAATAAAACTCTTTTGATTTAAAAAAACAAACAAAAAAACACTTTAACCAAAGTGAGCGAGGAGAAATCTCCGGAGCGACTTCACAGGCAGGCAGAATAAAGAATCTGGCGATTACATAGAATAATTGAAAGCAGCACAAGGGAAATCACAGAGTTTGGAATTCTGATTTTGAAAGCAGCACAAGGGAAGTCACAGAGTTTGGAATTCTGATTTTGAAAGCAGCACAAGGGAAATCACAGAGTTTGGAACTCTGATTTTGAAAGCAGCACAAGGTAAGTCGCAAGGTTTGGAACCGTTTGATTCTGAAAGCAGCACAAGGGAAATCACAGAGTTTGGAACTGCCTGATTTTGAAAGCAACACAAGGGAAGTCACAGAGTTTGGAACTGTCTGATTTTGAAAGCAGCACAAGGGAAATCACAGAGTTTGGAACTGTCTGATTTTGAAAGCAGCACAAGGGAAATCAGAGTTTGGAACTCAGTGTTTTGGCTTCTCAGAAAGAACTAGAAGGGGGACAAGATCAGATCTACAGTACAGTAGCTTCTTGTTGTTTTACATTGTTTCTTGTGGATTCTACTTGGTAGAAGGTTATTTCTTTTCTTTCTTACTACTAAGGGGCTAGCAGGGTATTGTTTGGGGCTGTTGGAATTTTGAAATCTGTTTTGGTAGCTATAAGTGGGATCATTTGTTTGATTCACAGTGTGGCAGGCTGCATTTGTAGAGACCTATTTCTTCTGTTTTAAAACATAATTGGTGTGATTTAACTGGGTGTGTTTCTTTGAATTGGAGACATATATCTTCTAATTCCAAGCCTATTTTGATGTGTTGGTGGTGAAGCTGTTTGAATTGGAGTCCTGTTTCTTTGGGTTGCAAACCTATTTGGGGGGCTTTGAGTAGAATTGTGATTCATTGTTGCTGGCTTCACTAGCTGCAACGTTTGAGTGCAGAGTGGGGGAAGGGTGCTAATGGTCTGACCAGAGGCCTCAGCTACCTGATTGTTTCTGGAAGACTTGGGCTGGTCCCACCTTGGTCCATTATTTCCTTTTATACCAGGGGTTCTGACATCACTTCCTCAAACAGGCAAAGGATATGCACCTGTCATAGCAAAAGCAGACATCCAGGAAAGGAACAGCAGCAAGTGAAGAGGTGACTGCTCTCTCAGTGGAAGGGAAGGAAATGCAAATCAAGACTTTCATTATTACTTCTTCACATTGATATTGCATTGGGGAAAGGAGGAGTAGGAGTTTGAAGAAGGTTGTGCAATGGCTACTTAAAGTCTGTTTTTGAGTGTGGATAGGAAGGATAGGAATATAAAAAGCAGTTGCTCAATATATCTAAATGTCTGCAACAAAGGAGATAAGGGAAATAAAGAAAATGTTTTGCACTGATAGAGGAGGGAGAGGGGAGACTTGGGGGAGTGTATGATATCCTGCATCTGGAAGGGTGGGGGTCGCTGGTGGGCAACGACAGCAATGGGTAGGGTGGTAGGCTGCAACAACTGCGGTGCACCAATCTTTCTAAAAATTGCCTGGAGTGTGGGAGGATGTTTAGTGTGCAACCACATAGAACAACTAGAAAGGAGATTGAGGGTCTGCAGGAGGAACTAAGACAGGCAAGGCAGATTGGGGTGGGTTTAGCCCAATACTGGAGGGAGGAAGAAGGGAGATGAGGAGGGCGATTTAAGCCAACAGTGGTGAGGAGAGGGTCAGAAGAAGGAAGCAGAGACAAAGGGGCCCAGGCCAGGATGAACAATTGCCGGGAAACCAGGTCAGAGACAAAAGACAAATGGAAGGAGGAGATAGGGACTTGTGAGGGGAGGCGAAGAAGTGGCAAAAGTCATGGAGTGGAAAGGAGAGAACACGTTACTATGAAGAGAGAGGGAGCGGGCATTTGTGAAGGGCCTTCAGAAAATAGTTGTGCACTGCTAGAGAGGAAGAAGGTGGAGGAGGGAAATGATGAAATTAGAGGAGTAATTGATAAATGCCTGGACCAAACTGGAGTGGGGGGAAGTTCTGCTGGAGAATTGCAACAGTGGTAAAGGGAAATAATGTGCAGGAGGAAGAAGAGGAGCTGGAAATGAGAGAGGGAGATGAATGGAAGCAAGCAGGGAGTAAGAGGGTGGAATCTGTGCTGGGGGACGCAATACTAGAGGAGTCCGGTGGGGTAGCAAGGGGAAAGGCATAGTCGCATTTGGGTGGAGAGCCATGCCAGGAATGACAGCAGAAGGGTGGGACAGTCTGTTCTGAAATATGCTAGAAGGGTAGGGACAAGCCTCATTTAATTATATATCTTGGGACAAAGCGACCTGGCTGACAAGACAGTACATACAGTCAGAGGAGGTCTGAGGAACTAGCACAATTATGTGAGGGGGCAGGAAGATCAGTAACTTTTCAGAGATACTTCCCGTGCAAAAGCAAGCACAACAAGAAAGCTGAGAATAGAGGAATTTAACGGATGGCTGGGAAACCTGGTGTTGTGCTAAAGGGTAATGGGCTGTTGGGGTGGGAGGATCTGGAAGAACAGGCGTCTCTATGCCAAGGACAGACTACACTTGGAGTGAGAAGGAAAGAAAGTGTTGAAACAGAGGATGGAGGAGTACACAGAGGAAGTTGGGAATTTAAACTACAGTGGGGGTGGCAGTTGGGGAAGAGATATGCAGAGACCACAGGTTGGGAAACCATATGAGCTTACCCCCATAACAGTGACAAAGGACAAATGGCGAAATACTGTTGGTGATGCTAGGAAAGGAGGGCAGGATGGGGGGAGGGTGGAAGGTGGTTACCCTTAATACTGGGAGCCTTGGGAGGAAAACTGCAGAGTTACAGGTTCTCATGGTAGAGGGAGAGGTGGACATTGCAGTCATCACAGAAACATGGGCCACCCAATACAATGACTGGGACCTGTCTGTACCAGGGTACAGATTATTTAGTAGGAACAGGGTGATTGGGAAAGGGGGGGCACTATATGTGAAGGAAGGACTGAAGTGTGTAAGGGAGGAAGGGGAGGAGGAGGATAGTACGGAGTCACTTTGGATGCAAATCCAGGATTCCAAGAATAGGATTCTTAGAATGGGAGTGGTGTACAGGCCACCATCTCAGACGGAGGAGTTAGACAGGGAACTAGCGCGACAGGTCAGGAGGACCTGCGAGAAGGGTAGTGTGGTGATTGTGGTTGGGGGACTTCAACATGCCAGGAGTGGACTGGAGCACCCAAACAACCACGAACAGAAGGGAGCAGGTACTACTGGATGCCTTCCAGGACAGCTTCCTGCTGCAAATGGTCAGTGAACCAACCAGGTTAGGAAACACCCTTGACCTTGTGCTGGCAAACAGGGACTTTGTGACAGAACTTACAGTGGAGGAACCACTGTCAGGGAGTGACCACCGCTCAGTATGGCTCACATTGGATATGGGCAAGGAAGGAGTGGAATCTGGCACAATAGTGCTGGACTTCAGGAGGGCCGACTTTGGGAGGATGGGGGAAGTGGTAAAAGGGTACCTGACCAGAATTCAATCTAGTATGGACACTAACCAGAGGTGGGAGCTCATAAAGCTGGGGATAGTGGAGGCAACCAAAACCTGCTGCAAGGCCCAGAGCAAGAAGGTTAGGGCTAAGAAACTGATCTGGTTGAGCAAGGAGGTCATGGAAAAGGTAAGGAGGAAAAGAGCTGCCTTTAGGAAGTACAAGAAAATGGAGGGGGAGGACAGGGAGGAGTACTTGACAGAATCGAAGGAGGTGACAAGGGCAGTAAGGGGAGCCAAAGCATCTACGGAACTCAGGCTGGCACAAGGCATTAAGAAGGGGGAGAAGGACTTCTTTAAGTACAACAGGGAGAAAAGGAGCTGTAAGGACCATATAGTAAGGATTAGGAAGAAGGGGGGGGTTGGGTGGAAGCAGGGTGCGATAAGGCGGAAGCACTAAATGAGTACTTCTGCTCAGTATTTACTAAAGAGAAGAGGGGAGTGACACTCAAGGTGGGAGAAATGGCAGAAGCAGGGGGGAAAGTGGTGACAGATGGGGAAATCATGGAGAGCAGAGTTCGAAAGGGTTTGAAGGCACTGAGGGTGGACAAGGCGCCAGGCCCAGATGGCATCCACCCCAGGGTACTGAAGGAGCTGGCAGAGGTCCTTGTAGGGCCTTTGGCAGACCTATTTAATGCCTCACTACATTCGGGGTGTGTACCTCAGGACTGGAGGATGGCTCATGTGGTGCCCCTCCACAAGAGTGGCCCCAAGGATGAACCGGGAAACTACAGACCAGTGAGCCTCACATCCATCGTGGGTAAGCTAATGGAGACTATCCTGAAGGAGAGGCTGGTGGCCCTCCTAGAGGCCAAGGACTAGGACAGCAGATGGCATGGCTTCATACGTGGCAGATCCTGCCAAGCCAACCTGGTCGGAGTTCTATGACTGGGTAACTAGGCAACTGGACAGGGGCCATGCAGTGGATGTCCTGTATCTGGATTTCAGTAAGGCATTCGACTCAGTGCACATGGAAGGCTGGGAAGGAAGTTAGTAGGCACAGGGCGGATGCAAAGCTGGGTGAGATGGGTAGGAAACTGGCTGCAGGGAAGGCAACAGAGGGTGATGGTGGGTGGGGAGCTCTCACACCCAAGGGCAGTGACGAGTGGTGTTCCACAGGGCTCAGTGTTTGGACCAGTGTTGTTTGGGATATTCATTGTAGATATATCATGGGACATCAAGAGCAAGATCAGTCTGTTTGCTGATGATACCAAGGTAGGCGCAGTGGTGGATGACCTAGGGGGATGGCAGGGGTTGCAGGATGATCTAGCAAAGCTTGAAACCTGGTCAGACACCTGGCAACTGGGCTTTAATGCCAAAAAGTGCAAGGTGCTGCAGTTTGGGATGAAGAACCCAAGGAGGAGTTACCAGCTAGGGGGAGTGCAGCTAGCCCAGACAGAGGAGGAGAAGGATTTGGGTGTGCTCATTACAGGGTCAATGAACAACTCGGCACAATGTAGGAAGGCAGCTGCAAAGCCAACAAAATGCTGGGTCGTACTGCAAGGGGATATCCTCGAGGAGGTGATTCTGCCACTGTATAGGTCATTAGTTAGACCACACCTGAGTACTACGTGCAGTACTGGCGTCCGTATCTGAAGAGGGACATTAAGTTATTGGAGGGGTGCAGCGAGAGTGACAAAGATGATCAAGGGGCTGGGGACTTATCATCACGAGAGGAGGTTGAAGGAGTTGAACATGTACTCTCTGGAGGAGGGAGGAGAGACAGGGATGACATGATTGAAACCTTTAAATACATGAAAGGAATAAACAAGGCCGGGTACAGAGGGCTGTTCAAAGTAGGAGGGAGGGCCACCAGGGGCCATGATATGAGACTGGAGTGAGGAAGGTTCAGGAGGGAGATGAGGAGACACTTTTTTACAGAGAGGGAGGTGGCTGGGTGGAATGCATTACCTGCTGAAGTGGTATGCAGTAGAACAGTGGACTGCTTCAAACGAGGATGGGACAGGACAAGGGGGAGGGTCAATGAAGGGGAAGGGTGGAAGGGAGGGGCAGCTGCAGAATAAGGGGTGCTAGCTGCACATTCGAGCAGACTTGATAGACCTCTAGGCCTTTATCTACTGGCAAATTTCGTATGTTCGTAATAAACCAGGGACAGGGGGTTGAAAACCGAGCTCGAGTTCAACATTCTATACATGTGCATAGAGTTAACTCTCATCTACGGGGCAGTTCAACTGGAAGGGCTAATTGCATATAGTCAGGATACAGCAAGACTTCATGTTGTTTGAATGAGATGTTACAGGCAGTGTTTCTGAGCAGGAATTATGCAATTAAATAAGCTGCAGGAAGCAACAATGCAATAATAAGGGGTATGGGGTAGTAGCTCAAAGCTAGAGGAGAGGGGGCTGTACTAGTGACAGTTTAGGGTGAAGAACATAAGACCAGTCAAAGACCCAGTGTCAGGAGTGAGCAGTGAAAACACAGGGGAGAGATTTCACAGCATGAAGGAAAGGAGCAGAGTGAACAGAATGGGGGAGACAGTTTAGGGAAACAGAAAGAGAAGGCAGCTTGACCAGTAGAGGATTTCACTGGGTGGAGAGCGTAAGATGGACAGCAAGAGTTGCGAACGAAGTAAGAGACACTAGAGGGGAAGAAAGGAGAGTAGCAAAATATGAGGGGAGGGAGCCAAACCAAAATTTGGAGATAGCGGAGGCATAATGGGCAAGGTGCTAAACATCAAGGGAGGGAGGTGTACGAAGAACAGTGAAGAGTCTGTAGGGGTCTGTTGAGGGCAAATCGACAAGAGTGACAGACAATGTCACCATAGTTGAAAACAGAGAGAATCATCAACAAGAGGATCTCTCTGCCAGCAAGAAGTGGAAAGTTCCTCTTATTCCTGTAAAGTGCTCCAAGTTTGGGGTGGAGCTTTTTGAGGACTGCATCCAAATGAACAGAGAAACTGAGGTGATGGTTCCAGCCAGACCCTAAGATACTTGAAGAAGGAGATATTTTCAATCACTACACTATGAAGGGTATGGAAAGAGGGGAGAGGGGTGAGTCTGGCAAGCCTCTGCCTGGTGCCAAAAGTTACAGAGATAGTTTTCTTGGTGTTGAAACACAACTGGTTTTCATGTAACGAATGCTGGACATTGTTAAAGTCCAGCTGGAGCAAAGTTGGAAGGTTAATGGTAGAGGAGCTAGAGGTATAGAGTACTGTATCATCTGCATACATGTACATGGACATGGAGAAGCATGCGGGGAGGGAGAAGGGGTCATTTAGAAAAACTGAGAAAAGAACTGGGCCAAAGGCAGACCCTTGGGAGACGCCCAAGCAAACTGTTTGAGTGATGGGGAAAGAGAGTCTCCAATACAGAGAGCTTGAGACCTGCCTTCAAGGTGTGGAGCAGAAGCACTCAACTGAGGAGGCAGAGAATCCATCTGCCTTAAGCTTGTCCATGAGAATGGGGTGGGCAATAGTGTTGAAAGCTTTGGCCAAGTCAACAAATAATTGTTGTGCAAAATACACCACTGTGCCCAAGCAAATGAGGGATTCTCCTGCATACAGGGAGCAGCAGTATATTCAAAGGTTTTGAAAGCACTTAACAGCCTCATTCACATTACCGTGTAACTCTTTCAAAACCCTACTTTTGTACTTGCTATGTGAAATGGCACATTTACCTCTATGTATGGTTTTATTTTCTATTTGGTTCTACGTAGAAACATAGACTGTGATGGCAGATAAAGAGCCGCTGGGCCCACTCAGTCTGCCCTTTTTTGTTTGCCTTTTTTGCTGCACACTCTACTTAATCTACTGTGCAATCTCTCCCCTCCCCCACCCCTATGATTCCCTTGTGCTAGTCCCAGGCATTCTTTAACTCCCCCCTCCCCTCACTGTTTTCGCCACCCACCACTTCCACTCGAAGGCTGTTCCAGGCATCCACCACCCTTTCTGTGAAGAAGTACTTTCTCCCTCCTGAATTTACACACCCCTCCCAGCTTTATTGCATACCCCCCGTTTCTAGTGTCTTTTTCTCTGAAAAATACTTCCCTTCTGTACCTTATTTACCCCTGTGAGGTATTTAAGAGTCTCTACCATATCCTCTCTCTCTCCTGTCTCTCCTCCACAGTATACATATTTATCTCCCTTAGCCTCTCCTCATACGGCTTCTGATGCAAACCGTGCACCATTTTGGCAGCCCTCTACTGGACCAGCTCCACTCTATGTCCTTCGTCAGATGTGGATGTGGCCTCCAGAACAGGACACAGTACTCAATAGTTCTTAGTACCTCTAGTACAAGTACTACTAGTACAATTTCTCTGTATTTTAGTATATGCTTATTACTCGATTTTGTTATTTATCATTATTAGCCATCACTGGCTGTTACCTGTATCATGTAGTCTTTTGTGATATTGTTCCTTATTGTACTCTCCCTGGTCGTACAAGAAAATAGGCATTTACTTGTCCAGTGCATCTTACCTGGTAAACAAAAGCTAAATAAATCAATAAATTACTGTGCACTGTGATGTGCAAATACCCCCTCAGCCAAGTGCCGGTGTAGTCCCTGCCAGTGTCTTCCCCCCACTGCCAATCGGATGCCATTACTTGAAAGCATCACTGCCTCTGGTGGTGCTCCCACCACCAAGCTGATGCCCCAGATACTTTTTTTTTTTTTGAAATTACTATTTATTCCTCCTCCCCAGCCTGCCACCTCCGACCCTTCGGGGGGGGGGCAACTGGACATCCACTGCCGAACCCTCCAAGCAGACCCCAAGGCCCCATGGAGCCAGAGATTACCCCAGGCTGGAGAGGCGGAGGCTCTAGACCCCGCTACTTACATTTAGTCGGGTCTGAGGTCTGCTGGGCGGGCACAGGCAAATCATGGGCACGGCCATGGTCCTCCCATCTTCCGGCTGAGGCAGGCTTGTTTCAGCGTTTTCTTCCTTCCCGAGCAGCAAGTAACCTCCCCAGGCGTCATGGCGCGCAGCGTCGGCGTCCATGCTGCTCAATGGCACGCCCATCCCAAGTGGAACTTGCAATTCCTTGAGCCTCCCTCAAGAGGTCATGCAAGTGTCCGGGCATCGGCGAATCCTCCCGGAGAAAGCGAGCTGTGGTTGGATGCTCCAGCCTATCTCCCCGAGCCGACCACCCGTGACCCAAGTTCGCTCGAACCTGGGTCGCCCGGCGTAGTGCGAGTGTGGCATCCAGCGCCTCAACCTCAGCGCCACGGGCGGCCTCCAGATAGATTTTTTGAAAGCATTCCTGGCTCTAGCGGTCCCCTATCCCCAATCAACTTCCTGAAATGACAGCACACAATCTTCGGCATCCAGTGCATATTCCCCTTCCCCGACCCACCCTCTAAGGTCTCTCCCATTACTACAGAAGACCCCACTTACCCCAGCTGTCATCTCCCACACCAGACTGAAACTGGCACAGCTGCTCCACTTACCACCTTGGCCAGCTGCCATCTGAGGGACAGAGAGTAAGTGCACACCTACTGTAGAAAAAGTAATTTCTGTACCATTTTCGCAAAAATAAAATTGTTTTAGTTGCGAAGTTGGACAAACCTAGACCTTTCTTGTTGCATAACCTATAGCCTCTATGCCAGCGAACAAACACCACCAAGGAGGACAGCATACCACATGTGTCCACAATACAGAACAGTGGGTGATACCACATGCAGGGTGAAACGGCAACAAACGAGCATTTGTCAATGCCAAATGTTTGCTTGCTGCTATTGGCATTAGTAGTGCAGAAGTTAGAGAGATGCATGCAGGGCTTGCATTAGCTCTAATAAAGTGGGGGTCAGGTTGACCCTCTGCTTTAAATGTTGGGGGTTAGACCAGAGAATCCTAGGGTCAGAAATGTGCTTGGCTTTGTAAAACGCTCCAGATACTTTTTCTGTTAATAAAATCCATGAAAACCTTTCCATATACAGAGTCAATGCTGAAGCACTGCTTTCATTTTTGAGCTTCAAAATCCTCAAAATTCCCATTTGGGGACTTCAGTAGGGGGTTAACGCAAGCCCTGTGCATGACAGGAATGGCAGTGAAGTATTGAACTAACGCCAACTCCCACCCCCACCCTGCAAAGACTGACAGGCGTTTGGGGGTGTGCCTTCGGGTTCTCGGCCATAAGGCTCACGCAATTCCACCTCACTCCACCCTACAGACACTGACAGGTGTTGCGGTGTGCCTTGGGGTCTTCGGCCCTTACACACACCCCATTCCATAAGGAAATAAACTGAAATGGGTGCAGTAGAGGAGAATGGGGTGACGGTTAGGGCTGAAGACCCCAAAGCACAGCTCAGCACCTGTCACTGGCTGCAGGGTGGGAGTAGGGTGGAATGGCGTGAGCATTACGGCCGATGACCCCAAGTCACACTCCCGATGCCTGTCAGTATCTAGAGGGTGGGGCATTACGGTTGGAAACCCTTTGTTGGCATTTTCGCTCCAAATTTTCAACATGGGCTTTTTGGGACCCCACCTCATGAACAGTGGCACTATCATCTCATTACTCAATCCCGAAAGGTGATTTCACACAGCGAATGCACCATTCAGCGCCACAGGTGCGAAAACACATTTCAGGCGAGATGTGAAAAATGACAGTTATACTGTTCATGAGGAGGTGTGAAAAAATGACAATGTTGAAAATCTGGAGTGAAAATATGAGAAACTGGCAAAGTTACAAGCGTGCATAGAAACTGTGCAACGCATGCCTGTAACGCAATCACTTTTTGGAATTCTTTCACAAAATTTTCAACATGGGTATTTTGGGACATCCCCTCATGAACAGTGCCACTGTGATTTAGTTAATATGTCCCAAAAGTTGATTTCCCACAGCAACTACACCATTCTGTGCCACAGGTGCGAACACACCTTCCGGGCAGGATGTGAAGAATGACAGTTATACTGTTTATAAGGAGGTGTGAAAAAATGGCAATGGTGAAAATACAAAAAACTGGTGAAGTTACGAGTGTGAACAGAAACCGTGCAATGCACGCTCATGACGCAGTCATTTCTTGGAATTTCTGCACCAAATTTGCAACATGGGTTTTTTGGGACCCCACCTCATGAACAGTGGCACTGTCATTTCATTAATCAGTCCCAAAAGGTGATTCCATGCAGCAATCACGAAATCAACTTTCAGGACAAGTAATCAAATGACAGTGACTGTGTTCATGAGGACCCAAGAATCCCATGTTGAAAATTCTGGGCCAAAATTCCTAAAAATGGCTGACATATCAACCTAAGCTGAAACCCCCCCATTGACTCCCATTATACAGCTTACCGTCATTTCTTCAGTTTGCCGGTCAGCTTTGAAGAGTGCAGATGTGACCCAGTCCCTAAAAGATTGCTGCTCCTGACCTCCAGAGGTAAGGATGGGGTATGGGAGGTCCGCAGAGGAGGGTGGGGATGGGGAGGGTGAAATGGGAGGCGACGAGGGACAGTTTTCTTTTTACGGGGAGACTTTGGGAGATGGTTTTCTTTATTTTACAGGTTACCAAAAATTAAATATATTTAGGCACACTGGGGTGGGCTCCCAGTGTGCCACAACAGTGAGTATGTGTGTGTGGGGGGGGCATGCCGACACAGGGATTGGGCACCACGATGTCGGCATTTGAAATATTTATGTAGGTAGGGTGGCATCTGACACTGGGAGTGGACATCCCAGTGTCGGAAAAACATAAATTAATAAAAATTATTTCAGCACACTGGGGTGGGCTCCCAGTGTGCCACAATAATGTGTGTGGGTGTGTGTGTTAGGGGGCATGCCAACACGGGGGATTAGGCACCCCTGATGTCGGCAAATAATATAGGCGTTGTTGGGGGAAGGGGCACATTCGACACCCAGAGTGTACATCCCGGTATCGGAAACATAAAAAATTATTTTGGCACACTGGGGTGGGCTTCCAGTGTGCCACATTAATGGGGGAAGGGGGGATACATGCCAACAGGGGGATTGGGCACCCTTATATCGGCTTTCCAGGGAGTGTGTGGCAGGCGGCAGGAGTCGCCAATGTGGTAAGAGGCGTTCTGGCTCATTTATTTACTGAAATGGTTCACCGTGAAAGGCACACCAAACAAACAAACTGCTCGTGGAGCAAGGGGGACGGAGTGCTTGGCAGCAGGAGCTGACGAGAACCATAACTCCGGCCATGCACATTACTGCAGGGGTAGCGTTAAGGGTATGCTCTATGCTTTGAGCACAGTTACAGATTACAGGAGCACATTTTCTTTGTGGAAAATTCAGTTATCTGTGCTCCTCTTATCTTTCAGGAGCACAGTCGGAGGCAGGAGTTCCAGGCAGTGAAGGGTGGTGGTCCATGAGGGATGCAGGTCAGGCTTTTGTTATGGATTTGGCAAAGTTCAAAGCTAGATCAGCAAGCTGTGGAGTAAGCGGGAAGCCATCAAGTTACTAGGTAAGCTAGCAAAGTTATTGTGCACTGTGACATGCTGGCAAGGAGCAAGCATGTTGGCAGCCAGCACAAGCTAGTACGTACATAGGCAAGCAGAGTATGAGAGCAGCTAGGAGATAAATGCCCACATAGGCAGGCAGGTAGGGAATGAGTGGATGTGGTTTCAGGGGCATTTACTGGCAGGTTGAAAACAAGTGTGTGGACAAGTGGTGTCACAGCAGGCAGAAAACGAGTATATGTGCAGTTTCTGGCTAGGAGAAAGCGTGCAGGTAGGCAGGAAACAACTGTTTCTGTGAGGAAGGACAACAAGGAGGAAGTGACGGTATTGACTATGAGCCAACAGTTAAATGAAAACAAAGTGACCGAGCAAAAAAAAGGAAAGATTATACATTTACTGTGAGTAGACAGAAGAAACCTGCATGAATAATTTAAAAAGTTGGTAGGAGCACAGCCAAGCTCTGAAGGAGTAGAAATGTTAGGGTAGAATTTTGATTTACCATGCTCCTCTGATATGGAGGAGCACACAGAGTTAAATCCTTAACACTATCCCTGCATTACTGTGCACTGTAATACACACGGCCGGAGACTTGTTAGCTGCTGCCAACAGAGAGAAGGTATGTCTGTGTGCCTGGTTGCGAGGAAGGGGGGAGGTCCCACTGCAATAACGAAACTGTCCCTCATTGCAGCGACAGATTTCTTTCAAGTGTGGCCCTCTCTCTGAAACTGCTGTCATCGGCAGCTTCCCCATTGATTGGTGGCTGAGGGATGCGCCCAAAAGCGTCCGCTGCAATGGCCACAACACTGACACACCTATGAAATGGTACTATCCCAATATGTTTCTTGTGCACTGCGCGCACAAGCAAACATAAAAATTACAACCAGCTGATTATCCATATCTTAAAACCCTGTGTACGTATTATACAATTTCTCACCCAACCAGCGCAACACACCCTTCTTACATCATAAGACACAATAGCTGCTTCTAGCTCCACACAAAGACAGTATTGATTAATCAATTATTTAGGGTTAATGACCACCCAGAACAGGTAACATAACTGTCGTCAGGAAGCATTGTTTTTGAGGGAAACAAATTTTGGCTTTGGTTTGTTTACGGTTTGGTTCTTAATGGATTTCCTCCTGTTTTCCAAGGACATTTTTGACACATACGCTGTAAGGCTCTGTAGTGGTAGTGCTATATTGTGGTGGTCTACAGACTAGTGTAGAATGTTCTACCTAAGAAGGGTAGCAGGTGAGGTTTGTCACAGCGCTGATGTTCTAAGATTTTTTTTCTGTATTAACTGTGGTGATAAGTGTTTTACTGGCATTTCAGAACAGTACATTTTGGGTGAATGTGGACTTTTCTTTAGCCAATGTGACTGATTAAAAAAATCTAGTATTACCTTTGGGTTAGAAAAATTAAACATTTATCTAATTTGTTTAATAGACAAAATCTGCTGCATAATGCAACTGATGATTACCAAATGACTGTCTATTAAAAACTTTCAACATAACAAATGGCACATTAAGAAGATGCTCAACAACTGCTGTCCAAACACCACCCACCCACACCCGCTTTCAGCATTAACAGAGACTGCAGAGACTAATTTTCCACAGAGAAGAAAGGATTATAATTGACAAAAAATAAGTTTATTTAAAATAAACAAGGAAAATCACACTGTTCATTCAGCTGAAGCTATTTTACTACATGGGTGCCACAATTATAGTTACATCAACATTACTTTTACAACACAAAATTCAAAGTTCATGTACATGTTAAATTATTTATCTATGTAGGTACTGCTTTCCAAAACTCAAAAAGTCAAGTTCCATGGCCAGTTATCCATGATATAGTTACAGAGAAGAAATACAAATTAATATACAGTAATCTAGCCTTACCTCTCTTTGATCATTTGTTAATGACATAATCCACAACTGTAGCAGAGAGTTACCATATGGACAGTCATGTATTGCTTCAGACAGCACCAGCTTCTGTGCACATAGGCAGCATACCAAGGGACAGCCAATGGCATCATAATACAGGGCTGTAGTTTTCATCACAACCTGATGTCATCACCTGAAGCAGTTGATTAACAGTGTTCATACCTGCACAGCACTGGACTTCAGTTCAACCAGTATTACAACTCTGAGCAGGGGAAAAATATCCCTTTTTCCCCCTAAGGTAGAAAACTAAACATATCTTCCAGTTTAACCCAGGGCAGTGAGATTCCAATGTCCCAGCAGCTAAGCACAACACTTAACTGTCTTAAAATATAACTGTAGCGGTGGTAAAGGAGCAGGATTAAAACAAAAAAAACAAGAAAACACTAGACCAATCAAACAGCCTCTGGTAAACAACAGGAAAATGCAATCCCAAAGGTTGCAGTCACAGCCCCAGTGTCATGAGTGGGTGGGAATGATTCAGAAGATATATACAAAAACGTAACAGAAGATCATAAAAGACGGCTCATGAATAATGAAATCAACATGACTTGGGAGACGACCTAATTAATCAGTAGAAAGGAATGGAAAAGATGTTGTCAGAAGGTTAGCAAAAAAGTTGGACAATCTGGGAGTGGGTCCCAAGGTGGTAAACTGGATCAGAAATTGGCTTAGCAGCAGGACACAGAGGGTGGTGGTAAACTGAGTTCAATCAGAATAGAGGGAGGTGACCAGCGGGGTGCCACAGGGGGTCAGTCCTCTTTAATGTCTTTATAAGTGACATTGTAGAGGGACTAGAAGGAATGGTATGCCTCTTTGAAGGTAACACTAAGATATGTAATAGGGTTGACACTCCAGAAGTGGAGGAGAAAATGAGAAGAGACTTAGCAAAGCTGGAGGAGTGGTCAAGACTGTGGCAGCTCCAATTCAATGCAAAGAAGTGCAAAATCATGCACTTGAGGACCGGAAACCCAGGAAAGGAACACACGATTTGGGGGGGGGAGGGTGCTAGCAACAACTAAACTGGAAAGGGACCTGGGGTGGTTGTAACAGTCGACCTAAAGGAAGCCAAACAATGTGAGAAGGCCATGAGGAAAGCCAGTGGAATGCTGGGGTGCCCAGTAAGAGGCATCACCAGTAGAAAACAGGAGGTGGTAATGCCACTGTAAAGACAGTTGATGAAACCTCATCTGGAGTACTGTGTGCAGTTCTGGAGACCACATCTCCAGAAGGACATAAGACAGGGTAGAGGCAGTCCAGAGGAGGGCAACGAAAATGGTGCAGGGACTGCACCAGAAACCATACGAGGAGAAACTGAGGGCTCTCAATATGTTTACACTGGAGAACAGGAGGGACAGGGGGATATGACAGAAACTTTCAAGTACCTCAAGGGCATGAACACAATTCAAGAGGGCAGCATCTTTCAGAAAAGGAGATGTGCAAGAACAAGGGGTCACAACAAGAGGCTAGAAGGGGGGGGGGAGACTCAGGGACAACGTGAGGAAGTATTTTTACACAGAAAGCGTGGTGGATGCAGGGAGCAGCCTCCCTGAGGATGTCATAGGGGCAAAAACAATAGATGAATTCAAGAATGCTTGGGACAGACATAAGGCAACCCTAGTGGTAGGAAGAAGAAGGTAAGCTACAGATCATATAGGATCTGGAGTTTATACAGTAAGTAGGGAAATGGGTAGACAAGGTGGGCCGATCAGTCCTTATCTGCCATCAGAGTCTATGTTTCTATGTTTTTAAGATACTGGCGACAGTGAGAAATGAAAATATTACAGTCAATCAAAAGGCAGAACTCAGATACATGAGGTCACCACAGTCAAGATAATATTCTGAACAATTACTAACAAGGAATAGCAATGCCAAATTTCATTACAATTAGGCAAGTCACTCTCAAAATACAGACCAAAACAGAGCTGAAAACCTAACAGCCAATGAAAAAGCCAGCATTTAGAATGCATACACAATTAGGACACCATAGACAAGGTACTGTCAACTTCATTAATTTGTAGCAAGGCACTTCCATACAAACTTTGATCACAACTGCACAAAGTACAGTTACGTAAGAACTTACCGTAACAGTAGATCTTCTAGAGAGGCTCTTGCAGTAGGTAATTACGTATGGGACTGAAGCTGGCAGGCGTCAGGACCCCCCAGAAAAATTTCCAGCTAGCAGTCTCTGGCAAAGGACCGCCCTCACGTCAGGTGACTAGCATCAGTATAAAGGGGCAGTCCCTCATGCCCGCCTTCCAGTTCTTTCCCGCCAAAGGCCAAAAAAGGCGAGACGAGAGAGAAGCGGATATTTCCCTCACTGGAAAAGGATCTGAAAAAGCTTAGGGGATGGAGGGCGGATATGATTTACTGTGAAGAGCCTCTCTCGAAGATCTACTGTTACAGTAAGTCTTATGCAACTGTACCATCTTACTTCGAGAGGGCTCTTACAATAGGTAATTACATATAGGACTGAGTCCCAAGCAGTCTGGAACAAAGAGAAGCACACAGGAGGAGGAAACTACTCATAGGAGATCCTCTGGCTGAGAAGGACTTAAGAAAGAAGTCCTTGCAGAACAGCCAACCCGAAGCAGGCTCTCCGGCGAGAGGCAACGTCCAAACTGTAGTGTTTCATAAAGGTATGGACAGAAGTCCAAGTTGTGGCGGCGCCAATATCAGCCGCTGACACATTCTCGAAACAGGCAGCAGAGGCCGCAACAACCCTGGTGGAGTGACCCCTGACCTGACCTGGCAAGGTCTTGTGATACTTGCCGTAGCAGAAAGTGATACAGTGAGCCAACTGTTTGAACAAACATTGTTTGGAAACAGCGTTACCTTCTCTTTTGCTGGCAAGAGAAACAAATAGTTGGTCAGTCTTTCTGAGATCCTTCGTCCTGTTGGTGTAGTATCTCAGAATCCGGTGAACGTCCAGAGTATGTAAAAGATACTCCCCGTGATTGGAGTGCTGCGTGAAAAAGGCAGGCAGTTCAATGGACTGGTTCAACGTAGATTCCGCTACCACCTTAGGAAGAAACTTAGGATTGGTGCGCAGAGCCACACGTTCCTTATGGAAAATCAGATACGGAATTTTGCACATCAAGGCCTGAAGCTCGGAAATTCTTTGAGTGAAAGTAATGGCCACTAGGAAGAGAGCCTCTCACGAAAGTAACTTAAGTTCTGCTGAGGCTGCCGACTCAAAGGGAGGCAGCGTAAGCTTCTCAAGAATGAAACTCAAATCCCAAGGAGGGGCAGGAACCCGAATGGGGGGTCTCAAATGAAGAACCCCTCGTAGAAAGGTCTTCGCGACCTCCAGCTGAGCAAAAGTTCTGTCCCCAAAGGGAACATGATAAACGGCCAGAGCCTCCATGTGAACCTTCAAAGAGGAATGACTGAGACCCAGGTCGAAGAGATAACACATGTGGTCCAGCAGCCGCCCAACAGGGCAAGAGAAAGGCTCCAAGTCTTTGGAGGAAGCCCAAATGGAAAACCGTTTCCATTTCATGGCATAGGTGGAGCGAGTGGACGGCTTCCTGGCCTCCATCAAGATCTCTGCCACTTGAGAGGAAACCCCAAAACGGGTTTGTGCTACGTCTGTAGGAGCCAAGCATGCAGCTGAACGGACCCGAGGCCCAGATGGACCAGGGATCCCCAATCCTGGATCAACAGAAGCCGCGAAAAAGGAAGAGAAATTGGAGGTTCCTCTGAGTGTTGTTGCAGAAGAGAGAACCAAACTTGCCTGGGCCAGAAGGGAGCGATGAGAATCATACGGGCCCCTTCTGAGCTGAGCTTGTGCAGGATCCTCAGAATCAACGGAATTGGGGGAAAAGCAGAGACGAATCTGCCCTTCCAGTCGAGAGACAGAGAGTCTCTCCAGAGCCGCTCGTGCCCTGGAGCAAGCGAGCAAAAGGTGGGCAGTTTTTCGTTTAGTGGAGACGTGAACAGGTCGTCATGAGGGGTTCCCCAACGTAGGAAGATGCCATCTGCTATTTCCTGATCCAATTCCCACTCTTGACATTGTGCCGAGGATTGGCTCAAGTGATCTGCCAACAAATTCTCTACCCCGAGGACGTGGACCGCCGTGAGATGAAGGTTGTGTAGGGTCACCCATTCCTCAGACCCGCATCGCTCGACAAAGAGTGTAGGAATGAATCCCTCCCCGCTTTGTTGAGGCACCAGACTACACTCATGTTGTCAGTCTGGACAGCCAGATGACCGGGAAGCAGAAAGGGGTGTAATGCTTGAAGAGCGTAGAACACCGCTCTGAGCTCGAGCACGTTGATGTGAAGCATTTGCTCGAGTATGGACCACGAGCCCTGGGTGCACTGGGATCCCAGATGAGCTCCCCAACCTTCGCCCAAGGCGTCCGTTGTCAGTGTTTGGGAGGGGGGAGGAAGGCAGAAGGGAACTCCCCGACAAAGGTTCTCCTGAACTAACCACCAGTGCAAATCCCAAATCATCGGGTCGAGTCTAGCACCTCTTGGTCCAAGTCATCGACTAACTGATCCCACTGAGACCGCAGAGTCCACTGAGAGATTCTCATGTGGAGTCGAGCATGCGGAACTGTTGGAATTGCAGCCGCCATGAGCCCCAGGAGGCGAAGGACCGACCTGGCGGGAATCCGCCTGCGAGAGGACAAGAAGCTTGCCTAACCCTGGAGTGTGGCCACCCTGTCTGGGGGTAGAAAGGCTATACCAGTGGTCGTGTCCAGAATCGCCTGATGAACTGGAGGCGTTGAGATGGGATCAATGGGATTTGGCCTGGTGATGCAGTAATACCCAGGCTGGTAAAGACCTGCCTGGTAAGGCAAAGGGAACTGAGCTCCTCCTGGACGGGGCCACCAGGAGCCAATCGTCCAGGTACGGGAAAACCTACACTCCCTGGGTACACAGGTGGGCCGCCACCACCGACAGGCATTTGGTGAATACTCTGGGAGCCGAGGAAAGACCAAATGGGAGGGCCTTGAACTGGCAGTGGTCCCCCTGGAAAGCAAACTGGAGGTATTTGTGGTGAGAAGGGCGGATAAGGCTATGCAGGTACACATCCTGCATGTCCAAAGTGCACAGCCACAGTCCCGGCCGAAGGAGAGCCAGGAGACTCTGTAGGGAGAGCATCCTGAACCTTTTATACTCCATGAACAGATTTAGAGAGATGAGGTCCAAAATGGGCCTCACATCTCCTGTCTTCTTGAGGACCAGGAAGAAATGGGAGTAGAAACCTGTCCCCTGAAGAGGGGGAGGGACGGGTTCTATTGCCTCCTTCAACAGAAGGGAGGAGATTTCTTCCTGAACCTTGAGAAGATGTTTGGGGGAGTAAGACGACCTTGGGGGGGGAGTTTTCTGAAGAAACTCCATTATGTGGCCCACTGCTATGAGCTGGAGGACCCAAGCTTCGGCAGTGATCCTCTCCCAACCCGGCAGATGAAGGGAGAATCTCCCACCAACCGGTTCCTCTGGATCGACCAGAGGCTGTGGGAGAGGGAGAGAGTCAGGAGGTGCAGGGCAGCGCCGCGGCTGGAGCTCCCGCAGCCCGTTTGGGTGGGGGTGGGGTCTCGCAGGCAGAGGGACCCAGCGTTTGTTGGCCCGCTTTCTTTGTGGTTTCGCCTTAGGCCATGCGCGACGGCGAAAGGAACAACGCTGTGCTTGAGGGGCTCTGTACATGGAGTCAACCTCCCTAAGAGCAGTGGCCTTCTCTCAGTCCGGTAATGATGTCCTTGACATCAACACCGAACCTCGGAAGGGGGCATCCTGAAGGGCGGATTGTACTTCCGAGGCCAAACCTGACACCCAAAGCCAGGCACATCGCTGCAGACTCACAGCGAATGCCGAACTTCATCCAGAAGCATCCACTGCATCGTAAGTAGCGCGCAGTATGTGCCTACTGGCTGAATGTGCGGAGCGGACTAGGTCTGCCACTTCCTGTTCAGTCTGGGACTGAGGAAGGGTGTCCAACTTGGCTTCCACCTCGCTAAAGATAGCCTTCTGGTAATCCCCCATGTGAGCCATGTAGTTCAAGGCTCTGATACCCAGAGTGGAAAAAAAAAAGACCTTCTTGCCATACTGGTCCAGAAGGCATGATTCCTTATCAGGTGGGGACGAGCTCAGGTGTTTCGGGTTAGCCGAATGGCCGTGGGCAGCGCTGATCACAACCAAATCAGCCTTGGGGTGTAACGAAAGAAAGTCAATCCCCTCGGGAGCCTGATACAGACTATCCGCCTTCCAAGGAAGGGGGGCTAAAGCCAATGGTTGTTTCCAGATAGTGGAGACGAGGTTGGTGTAAGGCTCGATCCAGGGTGGAACTAACATGGGAGCGACCTCGGGCAAATCCAAATGGGCAGCTAGCTTCTGCCTCTGTGGATCCGGGTCCAGAGATTTCCACTGATGAAGAGCCTGGACTTTTCTCAGCAATTCCGTAAATAAGGGATCCTCGGAGGACTTGGAGGAGTCCTGGGCCTGGGCTTGTCAGAAGTGCGAGGCTCGTCCGGATCGGAGCTATCAGGTCACCGATGGAGTCCTCACGAAGAGGCGAGACCCCTCCCACTCCAGAGGGAGGAACATAGCCCCTAGGGGGCAAGGTGCCACCCCCAGCCTTAGACCTCGTAGCAATGTCTCTGGGGTTGGGGGAGGGGAGGAGGGGTCTCTCGCCCCCAGCGACGGGGATCCGGGACCGAGTCTGTCGTCGGGAAGTGGCTCTCCACCTCCCTGGTGAGCTGAGCCTTGGTCCCAGCCCACCAAGAAGCCAGAGTCTCCCTCAGGTCCACTGGCGGCTGAGGAGGTGGGGGAGGAGAGGGATACGGATACTGGAGGTATCGTAGGGCGAGTATCCATAGCCCGATGGTGGGAAGTCTGGCGTTGGGTACTGCGGCGTCGGATAAGACGGCGTAAGATCCGGCACCAGGGGCTCTACCAGGGTAGAAGGTCCTGGAAGAGGCCCCACAGGCTGGCCCGGAACAGGGGGCCCGGCGGGCACTGGGTCCAGCATCGGGGTGACGTCCAGTAAGGGGACATTGGCAGGCGATGGGGCCGGCGTCCAAGGGGCCAACATCAGGCCATCCGGACCTACAGGAGGAAGGCCTGATGGAGGCGCCGAGAAGTCCCCAGCGGCATCTGGGGAGGGCCGGAGGGATCCTCCGGGTCCAGCTCGGGAGACGCAAGGGCCTTTGGACAGCAGCAGCGAAGGCTGGGGGAGCCGGCGCGCTGGCGTAGGGCTCCTTATCGAGCAACCACCGAACAGGCCGGCGGGTGTCTGACCGGTAGAATCCGGGCAGGCGTCGGAGGAGCCAAACTTGACGGGCGGTTTGACGACCGTGCGCTGCCCCGAAGGGTCAAGCGACTTAGCGGTCGGCTCCAGGCAGACGTCAGAGGAGCTGACACCAGACTTACCAGAGAGGCTCGAACCAGAAGGCCGCGCAGGGGCAGTCTTACTAGGAGCGGATGCCTCCCTTGTTCTGGAGGCTCCCGACTGGCCTGAGCGCAAACCAGCCAGGGGGAGCGACACCATCTCAGACAACACCAAGACAGACGTCAAGGAACGGTCCCCCGGAGGGGACGTTACCTGAAGGGCAGCGACCCCAGCTGAAGATGAGAAGTCCCAGTAGTAGTTCTTGTTGTTGTTGTTCTTCTTCTTCTTCAACAACTTCTTCCTCCTCTTCCTCCTCCTCTTCCTCTTCTTCTTCTTCTTCTGGCCCTCGGGAGAGGCGGAAGCCTGTCGGAGTTTTTTCAGCTCCTTTTCAATGGAGAACATCTTCTTCTTTAGTATGTGAGCCTCCAGGGGCTGCTGCCTTCTTTTGCGGGTAGCCGCGTTGAACTTCAGGCAGTGCTGACAGAAATCCATGGGATGGTCGGGGCCTAGGCAGGTGAGGCACCGAGAATGGCCGTCCTTGTGAGGGAGTTGGGCACCGCACAAGCCGCACTTGTTCTTGTGCTCGGACGTGGTAGGGGACGACATACACTGCAGGTAAGAAAATCCTGATGAATATAATCGAAATCGAATAAAAAACCAACAGTATAACTACCGGCGACGATTGACTGATGAGCAGTGGCACTTAACCACGAGGCGCTGTCGAAAGCAAATGGCGGGAAAGAACTGGAAGACGGGTGTGAGGGACTGCCCCTTTATACAGACATCGCCTGAAGCCGGTCACCTGACGTGGGGGCGGTCCCTCGCCAGAGACTGCTAGCTAGAAATTTTTTCCGTGGTGTCCTGCCTGCCGGCTTCAGTCCCATATGTAACTACCTACTGCAAGAGCCCTCTCGAAGTAAGATCTTGTTTTCTAGATTTCTTTTTTATAATGTAATTTCATTCTGTTTTTTCAAGTTAACGTAAAGAGAGAGAAAGCGAGTTAATTAAGCAATAAATCACGACAGGGTGTGGGTTATGCTGGGATTTACCCACACCAAAGCTCCCAGGTCGCCCCTGAAAACAGGCAGTTGTGCCTAGTGGGCCTTAGCCGGTTAACAATAAATAGATAAATCCCAGCATAATCCACACCCTGGAGTGGTTTACTGCGATTATACAATGGGCCCCATTTTTTTTGGTGACAACCAAAAAAAAGAGTTTTTTGTATTTTAAATTATTTATCTAGAATGTATTGCTCAGCCAGAAAAAATAGTTCTGTGTTGCTGGGGAGATCCTGTCATTTCGGACTTTGAAAAGAGCTGCAGGGTGGAGCTATGTAATTAGAATTAAGGTACCTCACAGGGGGACCTGGGAAATACTGCTGCTGTTCGGTTCCTGGGTTGGAGAATGTCACTAGCCAGTGTTTTTTTTTCCTTTTGCCTGCCTTCTACCTCGGCTCCCGAAAGACTGGAGAGGGTGCGAGGTCAGAGGGTGCCTAGCGATCTCCGATCTCAGAGTGAGCGATTGTAAAGAACTAAACAGAGCTCGAGTGGACGATTACTGGTAGTTATTTATTTTTTATTGAAAACTGTTATGTTTAAAGACATTTTTGTGTGCTCTCCGCCTCGGAAGACTGGAGAGGGCCCGAGGTCAGAGAGTGCTGAGCAATCGGCAGTTTTGGCATGAGCAAGTCTAAATGAAGCTCACAGTTCAGTAAGGGAAGCTGTGGAGAGCCGTATGGTGTTACAAAATGTGTCATCGCTGGTATTTGTTTCTTTACTTTTTTGACCTGTAAGACGTCGGAAAGCTCCCAAACTGGTTGCTGGACTTTTTTTTTTTTTGGGGGGGGTTGGAATCTGGAGTCAGGCTACAGATTTAAAATGTTAAAAACGAAGCCTAAAACATATAGAAATCTTTCATGTAAAGCCCAGCTGTGATACTGGGCATGTGCCTATGCTCAGTATCATGGCTCGGCTTTTCAGGCGTGATTTATGTATGTTTTAGGCTTCGTTTTTAAACATAAAACACTTTCCCCACTTGAAAATTGTTGAAACTTTTACAATATCTGAATAGTTGATGGGTGATGGTGTGAACTGAGCACAACACTCCTGGGACTTCAGTGCTATGGCAGCCGGTGCGCTGCCACTGGAAATCAACAAACTACTCCAGTTTTTTGAGGTGGTATTGATTTTTAGGTGATGGGGCTGACAAGGCTTACTGGATCTTTTTCCTGTGAGTTATTCTGGGATTTACTCACGGTTCCGAGATCCAGTTATCCAATCAGGTTCTTAGATTTTACATGCCCATTGTATGATATCCAATGCCTAAGGTTCTATATTATTCATGACTGTATCACTGTACTAAAGTTCCTTTGAATCTTTTGCACTAGCTTGTATCCTGCTGTATATCACTGCCTTTTCACCTTGTATGCTGTCCTACCCAGGACCTTTTTGTAAATGAGCTTGCTCAATGAAGCCTTTTCCTTGTGAAATAAACACAACACAACACAATACAATACATAGAGAATAATGCCTGTGCAGGTGTTCTGAGATTATCACACACCGAGAGTGTGTGAAAAATTTGCATGACAAACCTTGCACAAGCATTATTTTTGTATAACTCCTTTTATAATATAACTCCTCACTCAATCCACCTGTGATTGTGCCAAACCTAACCCCCAACTTATTTTTTCATTGTCATTTATTCTTTGGTAACCGGGTAAAGGCACTGGGCCAAAGGTCCCTTTTTCAGGCCCAACCCGGACAAAAACAAAATCATACAAAAATACACAAATACAATCAACAGCATTACAAAACCAAAAAACACAAATTACAAATTGCAGTTACAAACAGATTTATGTAATAAATAACTGTTTAACGTTTGTTTAAAAGTCAAAAAAGAGGGAGCAATCCTAACATCAAGTGGGAGTGAATTCTAATACAACAGTGCTGCTACTGAAAAAGCTCTAGAGCTTAATCTAAGCAGAGACCTGGAAACAAAATATAGGGGGCTGTCAGCCGACTTCAGGCTGGGACTCAATTCTCTCATTACAAGATCCGAAATAGGAAAAAGGGAGCCAAAGTAAAAACATTTATACATCAGACAGCCAACAAAATATTCTATTCTGCAACTAAGGGAAAACCACCCCAACTGAGAATAAAGATTACACCGATGTGTCCTATTGGAGCTCCGAAAATAAATCTACAAATATTATTATAAGCCCCAGTTAGTGCTTGCATTTCTTTTGTACCTATGTTGTAATATAAACAAGAACTGTAATCAAAATATGGAAGAAGAGAACCAATAGCAATTGCTAATCTAGTTGCTTGTGAGAAGAATGACTTGAATTTGTATAACACCCCTATTCTTTGATTTTTTTTCTTAACCATTGACTGAATCTGAGGTGAAAAGGTCAAACTGGGATCCAATAGTGTGCCCAAATACTTAAATTGAGACACTTATTCAAGCAGACCACCCCGAAAATCAGATATCCTCAGCTCTGGGGTGTCCACCATCATAAATTGCGTGCCAAATAATATAACTTTTGTTTTAGCCGAGTTCAAAACCATAGCATTTAAAGTAAACCAAGAACAGACGGCACCAAAATCCTTTTCTAGGGAACAAGAAGAAAAAATTACTCACCTTAGTAATGTTTCTTCTAATGGAGTCTTGCTATATTATGACATATGCAGTATGACCCCAGGTTAGAACTGCTCCGGAGGTGAAAGAGTTAAGTTTCATGCAGTGCATGGAATCTTGAGCACGAGCTCGGTTGAACACTCTGTCTGCTATGCTTCAAACCTTAACTGTCAGATCTTTATGAGCAAAACTCACTAACGGTTCTGTGTGGAAGCTGTAAACCTACACTAGCCAACTGGCTACTAAATACTAACACATTTTATGGTCCCAACAACAAGACTCAAGTCAGGGGACCAAGAATGAAATATAACAACAAACAAAATGGCAAACACTAGGTGCCAACAGGTCACTACCCACCACATCCCAAAAAATCAAGAAGAGGTTGGAGGTCATAATATAACAAGACTCCATTAGAAGAAACAACATTACTAAGGTGAGTAATTTTTCTTCAAACAATATAAGTCTTGCTATATTTGAACATATACGAACTACACAGCAGTACCTCCATGAAGGAGGCAGAACCTACTTAGAAATAGGCTCTGAAGCACAGCTGTGCCAACCGAGCATCACTCCTAGCCTGGGTGTCCAGGAGTAATGCTTTATGAAGGTGTGAACTGTTTTCCAAGTAGCTGCTTGACATATCTCTAAGATAGGAATGTCCCTGGCAGCAGCCAAGGACGCAGCTGTACCTCTTGTAGAATGAGCCCTCAGACCTGAAGGGGGAACCTTACCCAGTTTTTGGTAACAAAATTGGATACAAGAAACAATCCACCTGGCAATGGATCTTTTAGTGGCAGGTTTCCCTTTACCTACCTCACCGTAAGTGAGGAAGAGTTGGAGGGAATCAAACCTGTGACCCTTGGTACGCTCTATATAGTAGCTAAGGGCCCTTTTGACATCTAGACTGTGCAATCTCCTCTCACCAGAGGAGGAATGGTCAGTGAAATACATAGGAAGAGACATAGATTGATTCAGGTGAAAGTCCGAGACCACCTTAGGCAAGAACTTTCTCTTAGTCCTGAGGACCACTTTATCTCTATGAAATGAGATAAAATCAGGCTCCACTGACAATGTTTGTAGTTCACTTATGCGCCTAGCAAAAGTGATGGCTACCAAAAACACAGTCTTCCAAGTCAGGTACTTAAGCTCTGCTGAAGACATGGGTTCAAAGGGAGGTTGCATAAGCTGGGCAATGCAAATATTAAGATCCCATGCGGGAGCAGGATCCCTGAAAGGAGGGTTGATGTGAAGCAACCCTTTGAAAAAACTTGGAGAACACCGGATGAGCTGAAAGAGAAGAGGGTTTACCTGCTGATAAAAAAAAAAAAAAAAAAAACCAGACACTGCTGCCAGGTGCACTTTTAACGTAGCTGTTCTCAGCCCCAAAGCATTTAAATGCACCATATAATCCAGAACTGTGGGCAAGCCGGCAGACTCTGGAGAAATACCCTTGCCAGAGCACCATATAGAAAACCTCTTCCATTTAGAGTTATAAGTAGCTCTGGTGGAAGGCTTCCTTGAGGCCTTCAAAACATTGAGCACACCCTGAGAAAGGTGTAAGTCAGCAAACTCTAACTCTTCAAGAACCAGGCCTCGAGATTGAGAGATTTGAGATTTGGGTACCAAACCCTCCCCTGTGCACAGGTTAACAGATTGTGATTCCTGGGAAGGCACAGTGGAAGTTGGACTGCTAGGGATAGCAGAAGTGGATACCAGGGTTGTCTCGCCCAATCTGGAGCAATCAGGATCATCCTGCAAGGTTGAGATCTGATCTTGACTAGCACCTTGAACAGGAGGGGGAAGGGGGGGGAACGCACAGAGAAACTTCCCTTCCCAGTTGAGGAGGAAGGCATCCAGAGGAACTGAGCCCAACACTGGGGGCCTGCAACAGAAAAGAGGAAGTTGGTGATTGTCTGGGGCTGCAAAAAGATCTATCTGAGGAATGCCCCACCTGGCAAACACCACCTCCAGGATAAGGGAATCCAGAGTTAATTTGTGATGGCCCTGGGAAATCCTGCTGAGAGCATCTGCCAGGACATTGTCTTTGCCTGGGAGGTGAACTGCCAAAAGGGAGGTGTTCAGGGAATAAGCCAGAGACCACAACTTCATTGCTTTGGTGCACAAGGCCGTAGACCAAGTGCCCCCCTGCTTGTTGATGTACCACATTGTATTGGTGTTGTCTGTTCTGACTTGTACCACTTTGTTCTGAACAGATGTGGAAAAAGCTTGAAGTGCTAGAAAAACTGCTCTGAGTTCCAACAGATTGATGTGGAGCAGAGAATCCTGAGGGGACCACAATCCCTGAGTGGTGAGGTTGCCCAAGTGGGCTCCCCACCCCAAGAGGGATGCATCTGTAGTAAGGGTCAAGGAATGAGACTGTGGGATAAAAGTTCCCCCTGTCTCAGGTTGGTCTGATCCTGCCACCATTGTAGGGCCTGGATCAGGGTTCGAGTTACTAGGATTAACTTGGTTAGAGGATCTCTCCTTTGAGACCAGAAGGCTCTCAAATGGAACTGAATGTCCCTCATTTGAAATCTTGCTCCCTGCACTACTGCTGTGGAAGCAGCCATGTGCCCTAGAGCTGCAGAAAATGCCTTGCTGGCGAGAGACCTGCAGAGTGAAGGAGGAGGCCAGAGAAACCAGGGTCTTTGCCCCTTCCAGAGGAAGGAAGGCTCTGGCCTGTGTGTGTTCAGTTCTGCACCTATGAAGGTGAGAAGCTGAACAGGCTGTAGAACTGACTTTGGAAGATTGAGAGGAAACCTAAAGATGTGAGCAGCTGCTGGGTGACTTGAAGGTGTACTGACTTGTTCTGGGGACTGGCCCACTATGAGCCAGTCGTCCAGGTAAGGAAAGATGGCAATCTTTGCCTTCTTAAATGAGCAACTGCTACTGCCAGGCATTTTGTGAATACCCTTGGGGCAGAGGTGAGACCAAGGCATTGCTCTGAACTGGTAATGGCCTGAGGGCAGTTCGAATCTGAGGTACTTTCGGTGGGAGCTTCTGATGAGGACATGGAAGTAGGCATCCTTGAGGTCCAGGGATGCTAGCCAGTCCCCTGGCCTTAGAAAGGGTAAAATAACTCCCAGAGTCACCACTTTGAATTTTGGTTTTAAAAGGTGCTTGTTTAGGTATCTGAGATCCAGGATGGGCCGCCATTCTCCTGTCTTTTTTGGGGTAAGGAAGTACCTGGAATACAACCCTTTGCCCTGGTGTAGGGGAGGAACCCTCTCCACAGCTCTGAGAGCCAGGAGGGTTGAGACTTCTGTTTCCAAGGTGAGAGCCTCTAAAGGATTTGCAGGTGGAAGGGATCTGGCTCTCATCTTTTGAAATTTTTTGAAGCTGAGAGCCAGTCCCTGGCTTACTACTTCCAGGACCCACTTGTCTGATGTTAAAGACATCCAGTCCTGGATGAAGTAAGCCAGCCTGCCCCACAGGTAGTGGAGGACATTCTAGCCAACCCATCAGGGTTCCTGTTTGGCAGGAGCTTTAGGCTGAGGGGTGGGAGCTGGCCTGCTCGCACCCCGTCTGCCTCTCCCTCTGAAGAACCCCCTCTGGGCATAGACTGAAGAGGAGGCCTGGGCTTGGTAAAAAGGCCTGTGAAGAGGCCTGCCCCTGCCCCTGGAAAACTGCCTCTGAGGAGTGGGCTGCCTTTCCTTGGCCTGTGCACTTCTATAGGTAGTCCTGTACTCATCCATTTTCTTCATATAATTCTCCGTCTGCTCCCCAAACAGAGAGTTATCCACAACAGGAAAATCCATGGCCTTAGCCTGGGTATCCTGTGACAGGCTAGTACACCTGAGCCAAGCCATTCTACGAAAAGCCACAGATGTAGCCATGACTCTAGAAGATACATCATTAGAGTCCACTGCAGCATGGAATTGCACCTTGGATGCCTCAATACCATCAACAGCCACCTGCTCCACTCCCTGGCAAATTGTTCAGGGAGCTGCTTTGCAAGAGCCATAACAGTATCCCATCTGGATTTCTGATATCTTGCGACATAAGCCATATAATTTGCCTGTCTGAATCCCAAAGATGCTGCCATGTACTGTTTCTTTGCCATGGCATCAATCCTCCTGGAGTCCTTATCCGGGGGGTGTGAAGCCAAAGGAAAATTTGCCTTATCACAGGCTGCGGCCTGCACTACCCCAACATGGCTGCATTGTTGTGAGAGGAACTCCATGTCAGAGCCTGACAAAGTGTACCTTCTGTCCATTTTCTTGTCCACAGGAAGTACAAAATGTTTTTTTAAATCTTTACTGCCTGTTTCCTGAAAGATTTGTGCATAGGAATAGACAGCCTTCTAGACTCTGGGATATCCATCATTTCCACATAGTCAGGCTCTTCTTGGTCATCCACAGCTTCTTCCATAGGAAGCTGGAGGGTTTCAGCCACTTTTTTATAGAAGATAAAATGAGAAGGACAGTCAGAAAGCCTCGGGGGAGAAACTTCTATAGGTCTATCTGGAGAAATGTCCGGTTCAATGGGCACATCCAGACTGTCAAAATCATATTCACTCTCTTCATAATCTTCCTCCCCCTCCTCCGGTACATAAAAATCCTCTACATCATACTCCTGAACCGGAGGAACCGACCGCCTGCCTGATGGTGACGGTCCGGTCGGAACCGGGGAAAGTGACTGGACAATTTTGATCGCTTTGGCTATTTCTGCAGCAGTTGGAGAAGGGATTTTTGGCTCCAGACCTGCTGACTTCCTAGTCCTTTTAACTGGAACCGACTCATCCAAGTCAGCTCTCCTTTTGCCCGAGGAAGACTCACCTCGTTTAGGGGGGACTCCCTCTGGTTCGGTTGGCACCGAACCGGGCTGGCTATCTGGATCAGCGGACTTCTTAGCCTCCTTTTCCCTGAGCCTACCAACTCTCTTATCCCGGGTAGCTGCAGGGAAATTGACACAAATCTGGCAGTCTGAATTGAGGTGGTCAAACCCCAGACAATAGACACATGTGGTGTGTGGGTCAGCCTTAGCAAAAGCTTCCCCACAGACATCACAGTGTTGAAACCAGTGGGCCGGGTTTTTCTTTTGGGTTTCTCAGACATAATGCCAGCCTAACCAGAAAACTTGCCGTTAACGGCCCTTAGCCAAACAAGACACCCTTATCGGTTCCAGACTGTGTCACGGTCGTGGAAACACAGTAATGAACTGCTTTTAGAACCGATAAGAACTGGAACCGCATTTAATGAAGTTTGAAGTAATTTTACAACAACCTGATCGGTTAAAACTGAACCGATAATATAGATTTACAAGTTCACACAGAATAAATGTAAAACCTTAATTTACTTACGATACCACAGACAGAGCTTGAACCCGACCGACGGTTGCGGTTTGATTTTAAAACAAATGCGGTTTAAAAACCGAGAAAATACACTTTAAAACCGACAAAATGAACCGAGCAGTAGGAGAAATCTCCGGAGCGACTGTTCAGTGAGGCGGAGTAAAGAATCTGACAGTTAAGGTTTGAAGCACAACAGACAGAGTGTTCAACCGAGCTCGTGCTCAAGATTCCATGCACTGCATGAAACTTAACTCTTTCACCTCCGGAGCAGTTCTAACCTGGGGTTATACTGCATATGTCATAATATAGCAAGACTTCATGTTGTTTGAAAGTTCAGACACAGAATTTGACTGAGCACAACTTACAAGACCATCTGCATAAAGCAGTGATTCACTAAACTTACAAACACCAGGAAGCTGATTAATAAAAATAGAAAATAACAGGGATCCCAAAACGGACCCCCTGAGGCACACCACAACTAACTGGCAAGACATCAGAAACCACAGAACCTACTTGAACAAATTGACACCTGTTACTCAGATAATCATAGAACCAAGAAACAGTGACATCAGAAAATCCCAGCTCTTTCAATTTTGTGATGGGCAAACCGTGATCAATCAAATCAAAAGCCTTAGGTCAACGAACACCGTCCCGGTCATCAAACCCTTCTCAAACCCACGTAGGACGGTGTTCGTGAACCCAACCAAGGCCGTGCCCGTACCAATGTGCTTACGGAACCCATGTTCTTACCTTGACAACAAATCATGGGTAACCAAATAGGTATCAATTTGCTTAGCCACTAAACGCTCAAGTAGTTTGCTAAGGGGATTCAGTATTGATACTGGCCTATAATCATCCATGGAAGTAGCACAGCTCTTTTTTGGAATTGGAAACACCTTAGCTTTCTTCCAGGACAGGGAAAAAACACCTGTAGCCAATGACATATTAACACTGGGTTTTAAATAACTGATTAGCAGTTTTTTTTTCTTGGGACTATACTAACTGTACAGAAAGTATTTATATAGATTTTCTAAAAGTGCTGTGTTTGTTAAACACAGTGAGGCAAGAGCTATGCATTTTCACAAAGATTTAGCACTTTTATGAGTAAAACGCTAATCAATTTTTAGAGTTGAATTAATCCCTGTAACAATATAACAAAGGGGATCCGTAATAAAGGGGATAGCCAAGTTTAAGAAGCGGGCATCCAACCCTTACCCCCAGTCAGTCCCTTTATTTGGGAGAGACTGCAGAAGATGAAGAATTTCATTTGATGTTACTTCCTTAAACAAAAACTTGGGTCCATCTACCAAAGGAACAGAGGAAAAGGATTTAGTATTACCAGCCTGAGGAAAGAAAGATCTAAACTTAGAACGATCAGAAAATTTAGAATTCAACAAATGAACAATTTCGGGCAAGTCACCATTCTTGTTGCTCCCTCACAGATACCCCGCTTCTGTAGCTCACCTACTGGGTGACCTCGCTGCATATAATGATTAACTAACTGTATTTTTTTCTCTTGTCTGTAAATTATTATGACTCGAGGTCTGTTTAAATACCCCTTGAAGCTGTAACTTGTCTATTGTATAGTTGATGTTCTGTCTGCTATATATGTGAATTTCTGACGTGGAGCCTTTGAATCAAAGGTCTGTAATTTCAATCTCTTCAGTAAATAAAATAAATAACAACTAGTGCAAGGTTTCACAGAGAAAAACTAGCCTGTGTTTATGTGAGCGAGTGTGTCCCTCAGCAGCCACTGTACTCGCACAAATTCAGTGGGCTTTCTTTTGCACTTCAGTGAAGTGAGAGCGTGAGGAGGAAAACGCCGTAATAACCCACTATCGAGTTATTACAGCATTTTATCAGGACTGGATATCCAGTCATTACAGGGGTCACCAGTTTTTATAATGTAATACAATGAAACCATAACAATTAGCAACAATCAAACATATGGATTAATGCATAATGCAAGTTAAAGGTGACAAGAAAGAGTAGTAGAATATAACATCTAATATTACTTACCCTACCCTCCCAGATCAACAAATGTTATAGAACAACTTTACATAGCATCTAGACTACAAAGAAAAGGTATTTCAAACTTAAAACTGAAAAATGTGGGCAGGTGGAAGTTCTTTTGAGTGTTTTTTACAGCTGTTCTGTAAATTTTAATAGTCAGTGTAGGGAAACTGGCTGGTCAGAATATTACAGCCTGTTGTGGACTGAATGGTTACTAGGTATGAAGCTAATGTCTGACTGGGGGGAGGAGCTGAACAAGCTTAGTGCATTTCAGTAGCTGATCACTGCTAAACAAACCAGTGGTGAGCAGTCCCGACAGTGAATGACCACAAGGGAAGTGGTAACATGGTTGAGTGGGAGTTGGGCCGAGTCGAAGCAGGCCAGGGGTACCTATGGAGGATGGAAGCACACCTAGAACCCTGTCAGAGCTGCATGATGTATGCTATTCTGCCTACAGTGGGCAAGGAGGGATACATGTCCAGTTGCCCAGTGTGTGTCACTGTGCTAAAAAGGTAAGCCCCCATTCGCCATGGGGGCCCAGTAAAGAGGGACTGCAGCTGGGATTGGGGGGGGTGGACTCGGGGGCAGATCATGCAGACACCAGAAGGGAAGAACTTCAAGCACACCTTGTGCCACTGATGGGCAATGTATACCATTCTGCACACAGTGGGCAGGGGAGAACACACCTGCAGCCACTAAAGGAGGTTCACTGCTAGGCATGAGTGGCAGATTGAGACTCTGGGATGTGAGCAGGCAGCAGAGGAGGATGAAGGGAAAGTAGACTAGGGACTTGGGCACCAAGTCCGGGGGGGGGGGGTGACTACACAGGAAACTTAGGAAGAATGGTGGCTGGAACTGTGATCTCTACAGCAAGGGACAGAATGAATAAGAGAAGCAGTAGGTGTCATGGGGCGATGGGAGAGCACCATCATCAGCAGACGCCAGCAACTGATGTCAGCTTGTGGCTGTCCTGGTTGTGAGGAGAGACAACGGGTGACTAGACGGGGTGGGACAAATCACTTTCAGGGCTGGTGACCATGTTTGCAATTAGCCTTCAAAATCTGATGGCCAATACCATAAAATCACCCCCCCCTTAGCGAACAGTTAAAATGTTATTAGGTCACAAAAAGGACAAACAGGAAAGAGTCACTGTTGGCTGGTCCTCACCACAGCCTTGTCTCTCTCTCTCTCTCTCTCTCCTGGTCTCACCCATACTCGTCTTTTAGCTAACTGCTAGGGTAGGGTTTTTAAGGGCTGGGCCGCCCAGCACTTGCGTCTTATTTTAAATCCACGAGATTTGTCAAGATGTCTGATTTCTAATCAGACATCTAGATACATTTGCGACATTTCCCACAATTTATGGCAATTTTCTGTCGCAACTGCAGGATTCGCATCACTTCTTCTGACGCAAGTGCAGAATTCCACCCGAAACGGACCAATTTTCTGTGGTCTAACTTCCAAGTGGACTTCCACACTTGCTGTAGTCTAACTTCCCGAGTGGACTTCCGCACTTGCTGTGGTCTAACTTGCCAAGTGGACTTTTACCCATATTTTCTGTACTTGAATTTGTACTATTTTTTTGATTATGCAATCTGTACCTGCCTGTCTGTGTCAAAGGACCGCCTTGTGAATGAGCTTGCTCAATGGAGTTTTCCTACAATAAACTTGAACTTGAACCACACTAGCACTGAAAAAATGGATACAGGGCACTGACAATATTGCCCTTGATGTTTTTGTTTAGTCCTGAAAAGGACTAACTAGATGATTCAATGGACTGGATTCAGTGGCCCTCCCCACAGCTGAGTCCCCCGCCCCCCAGTCCTAGACTTTCACATTTTTAACAAATCAGAGAAACAGAGATGATGACTGCAGAAAAAAAATGATTGGCCATCAAGTCTGCCCATATTACACTTTAATATCCCAGGATCTACTGTCTCTGTGGGATCTTCACTTACATGGTTCCTCCTTTTGTTATATGTGTTTCCGCAAACCTCTTCCCACTAAGTAACTACTATCCCCTTAACTCTATCCCAGCTGTGTTTGAAGCCATTTATGGTTCGAGCACCCTCCACCTCTGCCGGCAGACCATTTCATGGCTCAACCACTCTTTCTGTAAAATAATACTGCCTCACATGCTTTTTAAAAGCTTCCCCCGTTAACCTCCACTAATGACCCCGTGTCCTAGCTTCTCTGTTTCTGGTAAATATCTCCTCACAGTCCACCTTGTTAATTCCTGCACCATTAGCCAATCCTCCTAGCATCTGTCATCCTGGATCCAAATCATGTTATTCACCATGCAATGTACCCTCTCACTAGCTTGCCACTATCCTTTTTTAAGTGGGGACTTAGAACTGTGCATAGTACTCTAGGTGTGGCCTCACCAGCAACCTATACAGTGGTAATAGTATCTCCTGCCTTCAACTTTCAAACCCTCTACCGATGCACCTAGCATCCTGTTAGCCTTGCAGATATCTTTGTTACACTGCTGATTTGTTTAAGGGGGTCACTAATGATGATTCCCTAGGTCCCCTTCTTCTTAACCCCCGTCCAATAGTCTGTTCTGGGGTTTTTGTTCCATAAATGCATAACTTTGCACTTTTTGGCATTGAATTTCAGTCACTAGACTTTGGACCAATTTTCCATCATTTGCAGGTCTCTCTGCAACTCCCTCATCCCCTCCGCATTGTCAACCCTATCAGAGTATAGTGTCATTTGCAAACAGACATAACCTGCCCTGGATTCCCTCTCCTATACTGCTGATAAACATACTCAAGAGGACTGGGTCCAGAACAGATCCCTGTGGTACTCTGCTGGCGACTTCTCTTTCCTCTGATCTGACCCCACCCACCACAACTCTCTGCTGCCTCCTCTCCAAACAACTCCCTACTTCCACCTTACTATTTGCTTACCTGCTTCAAATTCCCCCATCTTCTTCAGAAGCCTTTGGTGTGGCACAGAGTCAAATGCCTTGTTGAAGTTGAAGCAGAGTAAATCAAATGCGTAGCCCTTATCAACTACACTGGTTGCCTTATCAAGGAATACTTTAAGTTTGACCTGACAGGACCTCCCTGTCATGAACCTTTGCTGCTTACCATCCTGAAGCTCATTTTTCTCCAGGTATTCCACGAGAGCCTGTTTGATAGCATCTCCCATCAGGTCCCCTTTATTTATTTATTTGAAAAAGTTTCACCAGGAAAAGCACACTGAGCTACAATAGCTAATTTCCAGATGCATCCTGGGGGAAGGGGAAGAGACGATACAATATTGATACAGAAATAGCTAGATACCATACACTTACCCAAGTTGGAAAATTGCGCATATTTTCCCTTTGTTCAAGTCGGGAGACCCTACAGACTTGAATAATTACAGACCAATCTCGCTTCTTCCTGTACTATCCAAGCTACTAGAAAAAATTGTCAACTCACAACTGAGGGAGTATTTGGACAGTGAAAACATCCTTAACCCAGCCCAGTCGGGGTTCAAACCAAATTATAGCACCGTGCCAGCTCTAGCCAAAGTGTCTAATGACTGGATAATAAACAGCACACCTACGCACTTTTCCTTGACCTTAGCAAAGCCTTTGACACGTTTGATCACTCCATCCTGCTTGATACTCTGGCTAGTACTGGTCCAACCCCTGCTGCAGTAAAGTGGTTCCACTGCTACCTCAAAAATCGAAGTCAACAAATTAAAGCACAAGGGGAACTGTCCCCACTAAAAGCTTTGCCCCAAGGCGTCCCGCAAGGTTCTATCTTGGAGCCTATCCTCTTCGCACTTTATACTACCCGCATAGATTTTGGCATACTCACAGGAAATGTTCATCTTTTCGTAGATGACACAGTCCTCTATACAACCAACCCCTCTACACATCTTGCTTACAAGAAGTTACAGCAGGACTTTCTCTTGCTCAATGCCAAAAAAAATCAAAGCCATGATCATCTCCCCGCACTCCTCCCACAATATGGGGACACCTGGTAACCCCCAGATTATCACCCTCCTTGGTGAACATCTGGAAATAGTGGATAAATTCAAATATCTGGGAGTCTGGTTGGATAACAAACTCAGTTTCACTGTACACCTAAGTGAGTTCACAAAAAAGCTAAGACATTGGCATATTTTACCGGATAAGACATCTACTCACTCTTGAAGCTAGGAAGTGGCTGGTTCAAACAACCTTTCTACCCTTGCTTGACTACGCTGACTTTCTCTACAGTCACTGCCCCCAGTATGCCCTCCAGAAGCTTGACACTACCATCGCGCTTTGAGATTCATACTTGACATGCCCCTGCAGACTCACCACTGCTTGTTGTACCAGGCAATTGACTGGCCATCCCTCTTCATGAGGGGGCAAATAAACGCCCTCATGTGGCTCTCCAGGGCTAATTCTAACAAACTCCCACCCTATACCTGCAACCTGTACGAATGGCCTAAAGGTGCCTATGGAACTCCTCCTTTGTCTTCCTCAAGCTACCACGGAGGAAGACACGTCATGGCACAACTGCCATCAGCTCCTTCCTACCACCACTTTGGAACAACAAGCAAAATGCACTTAAATTTTCCCTCCTGCCTAGCCCGTAACGTATTCAGGCAGCTGCTTTATCAATGCCTGAAGACCGCGTGCGATTGCTTCGGGTAATCACTGGCATATGGACTGAATATTCCCCTAGCTCCTGGACCTCCCTATTCCCTGTTAGTCGGCATTCCTTTTTAGTGCAACTACCCCCCTCCTTCCCTGTGGCAACCCTCCCCCCCGCTCTCCTCATGTGTCTTTGCCCTCCTCTCCTCTCCCTGTCCTCCACTATGTCTTTACCATCGTCTCCTCCCTCTGTCCTCCACTGACTCCTAACCCATATATGATGAACTATCTGTACATGTATATAGCCTTCGTTATTTAAGTCTTGCTCCAGTTACCTAATGATCTCATACTTAAAAATAGTCTGTTTCAGTGTCTGCTGTGTTATGAAATGATGTTGAATACTGTAAATGAATTTGTCCTCTGTGCCCAGGACCATCTTGCAAATGAGCTTGCTCAACAATGTAATTGCCTGGGTTTTTTTTTTTTTTATACATTTTCTGTTTATTAGTTTCATATTAAACACAGAGTTTTTCCTGATGCAGTACATACGGATATGTCAAATAACCACATGAGGGCGCCACCCCTCTTAATACAAGCAGATAAAATAAATCGACTGACATCATTAAGATGCAGCATTGGGGGAATCCAAAGAAACATTTAAATTCAGACTTAAAAATTCAGATTAAAGCTGTGCATTTTAAGCCCATGAGCTGCATGATGAATAACATGTTTACTACTGAAACAGTTCCCGAGTTCCTCTTCCCATTAAAGGAAAGCTATAAAAGAGCATGCTAAACCTTTAGAAAGGTACTAACAGGTACTATACAAATGGGATCATATTTAGAAACTGTGTGGAAAATCCACATGTATAATTTTGTTCCATACCTGCATTATGGATTTTATCATTACAGTCAACAGTAAGGCAAATAAGCACTGCAAGAAACCTACCCCAGATCTAGGAGATTTTTAACAAATTACCCCATTCCAAACCCTTAGGGTCTCCAGCTCTCTCCCATATATGCCCAAGAACTGCCATTTTCCCATACCAGAACTAGATAAAGAGAAACTTATCCACACAAATATGGAGCTAAACAGAGAATGTTATTATAAAATATCAGTTAGTGTCTCTCACTAAGTCTCTGCTCCATCCTCGCTCTCCGATGCGGATTCAGAGGGTTCTCGTCTCCTTCTGGAGGACTGGTCATGTTTTTGAGCCCATTTCAGGGCCTCCGAAATGTCCGAAAAGATAAATACTCTGTTCATGCACCAGCCGAAGTCTGGCTGGAAACAGCATGTTGTGCATGAAGCCAGCCTCACAAAGCATCGCCCGGATACCATTGAAGCACTCCTTTTTCTGCCGGGTCGCATAGCTGAGGTTGCGGAAGAGGGAGATTTGCTGTCCATCTTGGAGAAGTGTACATTTTTGTCTGGCCATGTTAAGTATCAAGTCTCTAGTCCCCATGTTTTCCAATGTGACAACTATTGCCCTGGGAGCATCAGTAACATTGAGCCTACACCGAGAGGCCACCCTGTAGGCCTTCTGAATAGTCCAGACCCTGTCCTTTAAAGGCTGACCGAAGTGTTGTTCCGAGTCATTCTCTAATATAGAGAATGAGGTGATCCCCCTCCGTTCCTTCCGGCATCCCGATGATCCGAAGGTTGTCTGCTCTTGCTAGATTTTCTAAATTCTCTAGCCGGGACTGCAAATGCACGTTCTCTTTTACTAGTGTCGCTGCAGTCCCCAATGCTGATTACGACTGTGTTTTAGCCTCATAAACCTCCGTTTTAGTAGATCCAGCTTTAGTCTCCAAAATCATGACCCTGTTTGTTAAGGCATCGAAGCGATCGGACAGTCCAGCCATTGATGCCAGCATCCTGTTCATTTTATGCCCCAGCGTCTGCAGAGTCTCCTCTCCGTCGCTACCTGGCTCTGTGAGAATGCGACCTTGCACCGACCGCATTGCTGGTAGGGCTGAAGAACTTTTAGTTTTTGAACCATTTCCCTGGTGTTTATCTTTTTTAGGATTTCCCATTTTTACTCCAGAAATGTTCCGAAGCCTAAAAATGTAGATCGCGGGGGTATTCTCTTGCAGTAGCAGCAGGCAGAAAACAACTTTACAGTTTATAGTCCTTAAGAGTTTCAAACCCCTGCAGCCATGTTGCTCGGGCTCCACAGCGCCCCCTGTAACTGCCTGGTTAAATAAAGTTTGATTGACTGATTTAACATTGAGTTTGGAATGCACAAAAGGCAAATACAGACATATTGTGAGGCAGTCAGGCAGTAGTTGCAATCATATATAACTATTTACATGTATCCATTTATAATTATACATGTGTTCATCATTTACTAACATACTATTTGCCAGCAGATTAGGCTTTACAGTCTATCGAGTCTGCTCGAACCTCAGATCCCTAGTTGGGTGCCGAGGCCCTCCCCTCCCTTGTGTTCCAGAAACCCCTATCATCCATCCCCAACCCCCGGGACAGGCCATTTACAATTGCACAGGCAAGTATTAGTGCTTAGTAACATAAATAAATAATCACACATATTGGATCCCCTAATACAGAGGAAATGTTGATGAGTCTATAGTTTCATGGCTGCTCCTTGTCCCTTCCCTTGTGCAGCGGAACCACATCCGCCATTCTCCAGACCCTATGAACCACTCCTTGCTGCACAGACCTATTGAACAGCCCTGCCAGTGGTTTGGCTAACACCAATGCCAGTGCTCTTAGCACCCACGGATGCATCCCATCTCGCCCCAGGGCCTTCATAGCTGCTAGACTCTTTTGCCAGTAAATTTCTGCAGTTTCATTTTTGAAACCTCTCTATCGTCTGCCTTTATGCTGCTCTCTGGCAAGGCCCTGCTATTCTCACTGATGAATACTAAGCAGAGGTAGTCATCTAGCACAGCTTTCTCCCCATCCTCCTCTGTTACCCAGCCCCCCACCATTTGTCGGACAATTCCCCCTCACATCTTTCACTTTTCCCTTGTATATATAAAGACTGTTTTCCCTCCTTCACACCTCACCCCCGCCCACATGCGATACGCAGTTCTGTGTCTCCCTTTATGACCCTTACTGCCGTCTTGGCCTCTCTAGTTTTCTCCCAGTACTTGCCCAATTTTCTTCTCCCTGCTTTTCTTTGTACATCTTTGTACATCCAATTGTAAATTTAATTTAAAATTGTTTAAGTGGCGGTCGTGTGGCCAAGTGGGATTAAGTGCAGGGGAGTCTGAGGGAGTGTGGCAGGCTTCCCATCCCCCTGACACTTACAGAGCACTTAAACCATCTGTTGCTATTTGCTGGACTGAGCTCCTGGAAGACCTGGCAGACAAAGCTGTTGCCGCTGGAAGGGCTGTGAAGATCAGCTGTTAATCTCTTGGCCCTTATATCCATAGCTATTTGTTTCATTTGTCTGCATATGCCTGGTGGGGAATCCTGTGAACTGCTGACTTGTTAATTAGAGCTGCCATTAGTGCCTGCACTGAACTGTGGAGCCCTATTGTTCTGTGGGACTGTGCATGAATATTTTAGAGAGACTGGCTGCTGCTCGTTATAGGGTGTGATTATCTGCATGCTGTGCTGCTGAATTGTGCTCCAGACACTCGCCCTACTGCCATTTTAATTTGTAATTGCTGCTAATTTGTGTCAGCTGCTAGTTGCTTCCAAGGGATCCATGTTCTATCTACGCTCAGGCCATTAGCCACACCCCCTCCCCAATTGGTCGTGGCAGCCTTTGAGTCGGGTTTGAGGTCTTTAAAACTGTGACCCGCTAAACGCGGTGGTTGTGCGGCCAAGTGCGATTAAGTGCAGGGGAGTCTGAAGGAGTCCGAAAGAGGCTGGGAGTGGGAGTGATTTGTATACGTTAGTACACTTAATGCAAGATGAGGGATGTTAACGTATTGCTTGTGTAGGTATGTATGCTAGGGGCTGCATTGATTTCCGCAGATATTGCTTGTTCCCGGGTTATATGTACAGGCGATGGGGATGGACAAGAAACAAAAGAATTTCCAGTTTTCAAACTGTATGGTGGTTAATAGTGTAGCCATTGATTCATGGCAACTACTGTTGTCCAATGCTGTGCAATTGAGACTGTGTCGTTTTCGGGGTTTCAAAGGGTCTGTGCATTTTGTAAAGTCTTCCATGTGAAATCTGGGCTATATTATGCAAGTTACACATTTACTGTTAATTGTAGGTGACGTCGAACTGAACCCTGGACCAGGTACTTCTAGCTCACTTTCCTCCTATTTTGATTTTTCTTCTTCCTCATGTTAGTAGTAGTCATGGATTTAGTGTCATTTGCTTAAATGTTCATAGTTTGATTTCTAAGCTTGCTAAAATTGAACATTTAATTCATGTCTATAAGCCTGATGTTATTGCGCTTTCTGAAACTTGGCTAAAATCTAGGGAACCTGATAATGTATGTAGTATTGTGGGTTATAATTTAGTTAGGGCTGATAGGAATAGTAAAAAGAAGGGTGGTGGTGTCCTGGTTTACTGAAGGATAATTTACAGGTTCCTTAATTGCCTCCAGTCTTGATTATGGCTGTGACTCAAACTGGCTGTTGTTGCAGCTTATTCTTGGGGGTAAGAAAAAACTTACTGTGGGGTGTTCATATAATCCTCCCCAATGGGGTCAGGAAGGCTTGCAACATTTTCTGGATTGTGGTGCTACGTACTTTAAGCATGGTGATGCTGTTCTGGTTGGTGATATGAATCTTAATTGGTTAGTTAGAGATACTTTAAACCTTGAATCTTTTCTTCTTTTATATGTACTGACTCAATGTATAAGGGAACCAAATCGTTTGAATCCCGCTACATACACTGAATCACTCCATACTTGATTGGGTATTGACTAATCGGGTGGGTAATGTGGTAGACTCTAGTGCTTTAGCAGATTCCGTTAGTGATCATACGGCGATTTACCGTGTGCTGAATGTTTGTCATTTGTACCCCCCATGTTTGATTCAGGCTAGATCTTTTAAGAGGTTTAATCCTCTTTTGCTGTAGTCTACTTTGGATGCTATTGACTGGTCTTTTTTGGAATGCATCCCAGATGTGGATGCCACTTTAGATTATTTTTATAGCCAACTTCTCCCTAGCTAGGATGCTCTTTTTCTTCTATGAACTCTTCGTTGTAGAGGCTCCCCCACTGAATGGTTTTCACCCAATATCAAGGAAATAATTAGGGAACGCGATCTGGCCTGGTCTAAATTTAAGCAGTCCCCTAGTGTTGTTCTTATGAATTTATATCGTAGATTAAGAAATCTGGTATCCTTAGAGGTGAGGAAAGCAAAAAGAGTTTTTTTTTTTACTGGGAACATTTTGAGGCTAGCTGGACAAATCCTAAAAGGTTCTGGGATAATGTAACTTCACTTGTATCCCCTAGGCCCAAAGTAGACATTCAGAAAGTAACTGCAGACAATGTGGAAGTTGCTGAGTTGCCTATCATTGTGAATTTACGTAAGCAATAATACCAGACAGGGTGGGCAGTATTGGCCTATACTGGACCGCCCAGGGGCGTAATGAGGCCCGATGCCACAGGTGGAGGGCCTTATAGCCCCTGGAAAGTCCGGTATAGGCCAATACCGCCCACCCAGGAGGGTATTATTGCACTTAGAAAATGGGGTATTTGCAACATTTTTATCAAATATTTTCACAATGCAAAAAAAGTCCTTCAAAATAAGTAAAAAAATACATACAGATGCATTGTGCTCTAAAGTAGTCCCTCAGCTGGTGCTATTACAAGTAAAGGATGCTGCTGTGTTTAGCCTACTTTATTTGCTTACATATCTTTTAATGCATCTGTCTGCATGCTTCCTGGGGTAGTTTTTTTTTTTTTTACACTGAGACTTATGTTCTGCTACCTGGTGCAATTCAATTCAAACTGACAGCAATGCACGCAGCAGTTGTGAAGGTTGCAGGATCTCATTAAAACACTGGCTTTTTTCTCCCCTTCGTGGTTCCTTGTGCCATAAGTGCAGCTTATTCTTGCTGTTATTCTAACACTTTAAGTGCTTTGTTGAGCACTGTTGGTGACTCGGGATTCAGAATCAGAAAGCAGACTCGCGGTCTGTAACTTACTGGTTTCTTGAGCCTTAACAGAAAACCCAAATAAACGTGGCAGACAGCACAAACTCTCTCGCAGATGTTTAATTCCGTTTTTAAAATGAAACAAAACAAAAGTGTTGGCAGTATGAGGTATGGGGCATTGACATTGGGAGTCAAGCTGAGGAGCGGTAGTGGCAGGCGGGTGGGCAAGGAAGAGAGATCGCTAGTTCTGGTAGCGCTAGTATGTGTGAGAAGAGCGGTCATTTATTCATTTTCCATCTGCGGTACGGAAAATGAGGAAAATACCACTGCTCTCACGCATAGTAGCGCTACCAGAGATAGCGCTCTCTCTCTCAGCCGATTAGTCGTGACTGTTGTCTTCGATGATTCTTTTAATGTGTTCCTACTTTTTTTTTTTTTTTATTCTTTTAGTGAAAATAATATTGGGGGGGGGGGGGGCGCTTCAAACTCGCCCGCCAAGCAAGCGGAAAGAAAAATGGTGGCAGGTCAAAACTGAATGTTCTGACCCCTCGATTTTAGAGACTGGGTCAGTTGGGACTGGCACTTTTTCAGACCCGGGCTCTGTTGTCTGATAGATGCCCACCTTGGCAGGGCTATCAGTCAATCAGAGCCCAAGAGTTAATAAGCCCATTTTCTAATTAATGATAAATACTCTGATCTGTCTAGCTATGGTAGTTTCTCTTCCCGGTCTGTTGATGCTAAAGTGAATTTGGATCAATCCCTAGCTGAAAAACTTGGATTTTTATTTACTGAGGTTGCTCAATGTGAGGTGTTAAAAACTTTTGCAGGGCATTCCTGACAGAGCTAGTGATTGTGGGGGAGGGTTGGATGGTCGCTTTGTAAAGCTAGCCATCCCTTTCATTACTAAACCTTTGTGTTATATATTTAATCTATCTCTTACCACTTGTGTATTTTCTTCTCTGTGGAAGACTGAAAAAGTGGTGCCAATCCCAAAAAAAAGTAATGCCATCTCATTAGATAATTTTCAACCTATCTCTATTTTAAACCCCCTAAGTAAATTGCTCGAGAAATTAGTCGCTGGTCCGATTAATGAGTATCTTGAGACTAATAGTTTGTTGACACCACAACAACATGGATTTGGCAGGTTACATGGTACTGGAACTGCCTTGGTTGGGTTCACGGACACCATTCTGCGTGGCTTTGATAAAGGCTGTATGACAGGGGCGGTGTTCGTGGACCTAACCAAGGCATTTGACCTGATCGATCATAATCTTATTTGTTCAAAGCTACAAGATCTTAGGTTCTCATCGGATGCGAGTCTTTGGGTTGGTGACTATTTAAGGAACAGGCACCAATATGTTCAGGTGGGTCAGGTTATTTCAAAGGTGCTTCCTATTTGCTGTGGGGTACCTCAGGGGTCTATTTTGGGCCCTCTGTTGTTTTCCATTTTTGTAAACCAGTTGCCCCAAGCCTGAAAACCTAGTGATACTTTAATGTACACTGCTGATTTGATAATTTATGCCCAGTCCAATTCCATGGCTGAAATTTCTTCTGTTCTGGCTACTGATTTTGGTTAAGTCTATTCCTGGTTGACTCTCAACTCTATGTTGTTAAACTCTTCTAAAACTAAGGTTATGTTATTTGGAATGGCCTCAATGTTCTCAAATAATCCTACATTAGATGTGTGTGATTCTCAGGGTATTTTGCTTGACAACTCTCATTCACATGCCAAGGAGCCCCAACTTCCAGTGTAGCAAACCATCTGTGTATGCCCTGCTTGCAGCATCTCAGTAACTCACCAGAATGTCAAATTTAGAACAAAAATAGGTGGCCAGAATGATTTGACGAATAACATTTGGTTACCCGGTAAACGTATTTGTCCCACCCTGTGAATAGAACTGGTGGGAGTTGTCCATCCAGTAGGACAAACGATCTACTAAGGAGGAGGAAAAAAAAGGGAGTGAGGTGGGGGACAGGAAGGCAGAAGTCATTAGGGACTCGACTGTCAGAGCAGTAAGTGAGATGGAGTGGGCACTGTCTGTCCAAGTTGGTAACTCGAGTGAGATGGTGTGCCTGCCTAGAGCATGGGTCATATGAGTGCTATTCACGACCAAGCAATGCAGCTGGGGGGAGAAGCAGGCCATCATTCTCCATGCTGGCATAAATAACACAGGGAGCACACGTCCTGGAGAGAGGTGTCTGAAAAGGTAAAGACTAAAAGGGTGGCACAGGGAGGTGTATCAGGAGGAAAAGACAGAAGCAGTGAAATCAGTAAGGAGCACAAAGGCACAAACTGTACGCCCAGGGCAGAGGGTCCACAGAAATCCAAGTCTGGGAGCCCTGAGGTGCAGGGAGAGTTTATCAAGGTGCAGACTCCCTAGCACCCAGAAAACAGCAGCTTGGTGCACCAAAAAAAAGAAGTAGCAAAAAATAATAAAAGTACAGTATCCTGCGATCCTGTCACTGATGTAACAGGGCTGTGCTGGGAGCTGCCTGCTGCTTGAGGAGGCAGGAAGAAGACTGGCACAATGACCATGGGTGGGGCTCTCTAGCACTGTGCTTTACAGTCAACTTCCTGTCTCTCCAAGAGACTAAGGCTCTGTTCAAACTACAGCATGGTAACTACAACATTTTTAAAAACAGATTAATTACCATGCTGTAGTGTCCATGCTGTAGAGTCCACACTACTGCCAGCGTGTTGTAAACAGTTCTTAGAAATGACTTACAGCATCTGCACTACTGCCTCTGGATCGAGTTAACTAGCAACTGGTTCCCATGTGCCGACATTGTGCTGTATGAAGGAGAACCGTGCCTGACTGTCTGCACTGCAAGTAAGTCCAATTTAACTGCTGAACATTTTAAAAACCGTGTTTAAGCCCAAGTCTTATCAGGGTTTAAGCATGTTTTTTTTAAAAACGGCTACAATCCATGTTAGGTGCGGACATTAATCGTGCTACGGCGCTTTAAAATGGTTTATCCTGCTTAAACCATTTTCAAAACCATAGTCTCGACAGGGTCTAAGAGGAAGATCCCAGAGGTCCCAAAACCCTGTGACCGACACAAGGCAGTAGCACTGATAGCGGCTTTATTACTTTAAAATCAACCTTGGGAGGGAAAGCTGTTAAGAAAACCTTTATTTCTGTTGGATACATGCCATCGAAACATGCCTCCACAGATTTAAGTATCTTGGATCATTTAAATAATTACAACACAGATGGTAAAAAGCAAATTATATTATATTATGATTTTTTTAATTTAAACTGAAACAATGAAAAAAAAAAACTACAAAATGAAATCAGAATAAACTTATCAGTACATAATGACCCAATCAATAACATCACAGACATGGTGAGGATACCACTACTGAATGAATCCTTACCAGTCAGCCCAATCTTATGACGGCATCAGGCAGTTTGCCAGACATTTCACACCACTGCCCTTAATTATTACAAGATGAGTATATCAGACCCAACATACAGCCTCAGCAGAAAGAATGATACAATTTTATTAAACTAAATACTGAGCAATTTCCTTCTCGATTTAGAATTACCAGATTGGTCTCTTTTAAATAAAATCACAGACAGACAAAGTAGTTTCAGTTTTAAATTATTACATTGTGAGTGTAAGTGCTAAGCATGTTCCCATTACAGGGGAACAGTCAGCACCATCAGCCTCACAATCAAGTGTGAGGCTGGTCGTAATTCACTTTTTGTGTGCAAAAAACATTTTACATTACTGTTTACTGCAATAAGTAGATTGTATTAGGCTGATTTGGGTGATTTCAAAGTTGACATTTGCTTTAGCCAAAAATTCCAGAATCCCCTGCACCTGACTTCATAGCAAGGCTGCAGTAGTAAACACAGAAACATAGAATTTGACGGCAGATATGGACCATTTGGCCCACCTAGTCTACCTATTTTCCCTACATACTGTAACACCGCAGGATCCTACTTGATCTTTGGCTTAGCCCTCCCCTCCCTAATGACTAAGGTTCCCTTATGTCTAACCCATGTGTTCTTGAATCCCACTACAGTTTTTGCCCTACCACCTCCGCTGGAAGGCTGTCCAAGGCATCCACCACTCTTTCTTTGAAGCACTACTTCCTTACGTTTCCCCTGAGTCTACCCCCCTCCAGCTTCATAGCATGCCTTCTTGCTCGTAAGCATTTTTTTTTCTGAAAAATACTTCCCTCCTGTACTTTGTTTATATCCCTGAGGTATTTGAAAGTCTCTATCATACCTCCCCTTTCCCAATTTTCCTCCACGGTGTACATACTAAGGTCCTTTAGCCTCTCCTCAGACTCTCGGATGCGGACCCTGCACCATTTTAGTTGCCCTCATCTGGACCGCCTCTACTCTATGTCCAGTTCTGGAAATGTGGTTTCCAGAACTGGACACAGTACTCTAGGTGAGGTCTCACCAATGATTTATACAGCGGTATTACCACCTCCTTCTTTCTGCTGGTGATACCTCCTCCCTATGCACCCTAGCACCCCACTGGCTCCCCCTACAACTGTGTCACACCATTTGGCCACCTTTAGGTCACCATATATGATTACCCCCAGGTCACTTTCCTATTTGGTGATCATCAGTATCACTCCCCCCATTTTGTACTCCGCCACTGGGTTTCAATGCACCAAGTGCATGATTCTGTATTTCTTTGCATTGAAACTTAGTTGCCACACTCTTAACCATTCCTCAAGCTTTCTTAGATCCCTATTCATCCCCCCCACCTCCAGAGTGTCTACTGTCTAGCCCCTCCGCAATGTCACTAATAAAGACATTAAAGAAGGCTTGGCCCAGTACTGATCTTTGTGGCTCCCCACTGGTCACACTCCTTTCATAGAAACATAGATTTTGACGGCAGATAAGGACCGCTTGGCCCACCCAGTCTGCCCATTTCCCTACTTATTGGATAAGCTGCACATCCTAGTTAACCAGCAGCCTACTTCTTCCTACCCCCACCCCCTAGAATTGCTTTATGACTGTCCCATGCATGCTAGAATTCCACCACTGCTTTTGACTCCACAACCTCCTCCGGAAGGCCATTCCATGCATCCACAACCCTCTCTGTGAAAAAATACTTCCTTATATTACCTCTGAGCCGCCCCCCCTTCTATCTTCAAATTGTGCCCCCTTGTTTCTTGCACACCTCTTTTTGAAAGATGCTACCCTCTTGGACTTTGTTGATTCCTTGAGATACTTGAAAGTTTCTATCATGTCCCCCCCCTCCTTTCCTCGAGGCTATACATATTCAGCTCCTTAAGTCTCTCTTCATATGTCCTCCGTGCAGACCCAGCACCATTTAGTTGCCCTCCTCTGGACAGCCTCCATCCTGCCTATGTCCTTGCGGAGACTGGGTCTCCAGAACTGCATGCAGTACTCAGATGAGGTCTCACCAACTGTCTGTACAGAGGGATAATAACTTCCTGTTTTCTGCTGGTGATGCCTCTCCCTATGCATCCCAGTATCCCCCCAGCCCTCCTTGCTGCCCTCTCACATTGCTTGCCCACCTTTAGGTCATCTGATATGACTACCCCCAGGTCCCTTTCCATTTTTGTTGTTGTTAGTATCTCACCCGCCATTGTGTACTCTTCCCCTGGGTTTTTGTTTCCCAGGTGCATTACCTTGCACTTCTTAGCATTGAATCTAAGCTGCCATACATTTGACCATTCCTCTAACCTTGCCAAGTCCCTTGTCACACCATTTGGCCACCTTTAGGTCACCATATATGAATACCCCCGGTCACTTTCCTATTTGATGATCATCAGTATCACTCCCCCCATTTTGTACTCCGCCACTGGGTTTCAATGCACCAAGTGCATGATTCTGTACTACTCTGCATTGAAACTTAGTTGCCACACTCTTAACCATTCCTCAAGCTTTCTTAGATCCCTATTCATCCCCCCAACCCCCAGAGTTTCCTCAGAGTAAATTCCATTTACCACCACCCTCTGATGCCTATCCCCTAACCAATTTCTTACCTAGTTCCCCACCCTTTGGCCCCACTCCTAGGCTGGCCAACTTGTTTACGAGTCTCCTATGTGGAATGGAGTCGAAGGTCTTACTGAAATCTAGGTAGGCCACATCAACCGCTCCACCCTGATCTACTTCTCTAGTCACCTAGTCAAAGAAATCCATCAGATTTGTTTGAATACCCCCGTGAATCCATGCTGCCTCGGATCTTGCAAGCCACTGGATTCAAGATATTCCACAATCCTGTCCATTAATTTTCCCCACCACCGAAGTCAGGCTGACTGGCCTGTAATTGCAAGCCTCCTCCCTGCCACCACTTTTATGAACTGGGACTAAATCCACCCTCCTCCAGTCCTCTGGTACCACTCCCATCTCCAGTGAGTGGTTAAACAGGACTGGCAGAGGTGCAGCCAGCACATATCTAAGCTCCTCCAATATCCTTCTTGGATGTATCCCGTCTAGCCCCGCTGCCTTGTCCACTTTCAGGTTTGCGACTTCCTTCAGGACTCTCTCCTCTGTGAATGGTCTAGGGTCCACCTCCCTTCCTTCGATGCTCCTGTCACTTATCTGTGGTCCCTTACCTTCTCTTCATCCATGAATACTGAACAAAAATATTTGTTCAGGATGTCCGTTTTCTCATGGTCCCCTTCCACACTCTCTTCCCCTTCCCTCCTTAGCCTTACAATCCCTCATCCAGTTTTTCTCCTTTCACTTGCATATCTGCAAAATATCATTCCCTTTCTTTACTGCCTGGGCTATTTTCTCCTCCATTTGCATCTTTCCGCTCCTGATTGCTTTTCCTGCCTCCCTCTGCTTCCCATGATACATCTCCCCATCTTCCTCCCGCTGTGTCTCCTTATACCTCCTGAATGCTAACATTTTTTCCCTTTCCTTCCCCCCAGCCACCTCTTATGAGAACCATAATTGGTCTATTTTCTCTTGCTTTTGCTTACTTGCCTGATGCAAAGGTTCACTGCCTTCCCTATGGCCCCTTTTAGTTTCGCCCACTGTACCTCCAACTCCACCCTTGTCTCCCCCCACCCCGGCCAGGGTATCCCTGAGGCATTTCCCCATCTTTGTAAAGTCGGTCCTCCTGAAGACCAGGATCTTCACCTTTGTGTGGTTCGGTTCTGGCACCGCACTTATCCTGATTTACACCGTATGGTGATCGCTGGTAGTGGGAGATTCAATAACCTGCAGTGCATGTTAAAGATTTTAAATGCTCATATCAGATGTCAATCTTTCGTCTGAGACTAAACTTAGACCCAAGAGGACAGCAGGACCTGCAAACAAAAGACCAGAGGATATAAAAACTCTAATATGAATTGCAGGATATTGAATCTTCCACTACTGCAACCCTCCTTTGATGTCAGCCGCAAGGGATACTGGGATTTGTGGTTACAGAAAATGTTAGCAGCAAGTCACCAAAAATCAGCCTTATACAATCTACTATACTGCAGTAAACAGTAAGTAAACACACACAAAAAAAAAAGCGTTTTTACACACAAACTGCACATTGGGACAGCCCCACACTTGGGTGCAGGGCTCTTAGTGCTGACTATTCCCTTTTAAGACAATGTAGAGATTGAAAATACTGCCCCCCGGCTCACTCTAGACTTATTCAAAAAGACAAATCAGGGATAAGCACCAGAAATATAAATAGAAGCCCCCCAAGATCTTCACAAATTCTGGGAATTAATACATTCTTGTAAAAAGGATCTGAAAACAGCCAAAACTAATTAGTATAGGCAAGAACAGCTAGGAAATCTGAATAATTAAACATGGCTGGAATTCTTTCAAGAGTCTATACAAGCTTGTCAAGCACTCCTCTAAAAATCACCTTGATTTCAACAGATCTGAATGGACAGCTTCTAAAGAGACAGCAAAATCGCTAACCACATTATTTACTGACACCTCCCAGTACAGCCAAGCTTATGCTGCAAAACCATCTGTTAGAAGACTCTGTGTTTAAAGCCAAAGCACTGGGAATTTTCTGCTTCTGTACCTTTTACTCACCCTATGGAGGAATAAAGTCACTTTTGCTACGCCTGCAGTAATTTATGCCCCTGTTTCAGTACACCACTCTTTTGTGCTTTGTGATCACTGCTGTTTTGCAGGCGGGACAGCAAGCGCTCTCATTCTGTGTTTCTACTGTTAGTAACTTAGCCCAGAGTAATGAATCAAAGGAGGTCAGTTCAGAATTTTGCTCACATGTTCTTTTTAACATCTTTACTGTGTTCAGATATGAAAATGATGAACTTCTCACCACTTAATTCGACCATCCAAAGCTGTTACAAACTACAGCCAAATTACAAAAACAAAAAACACATTCATTTAATTTTTTTTTTTTTTTTTACTATAAGTTCCATTAACTTCAGTCTGGAAGAAAGCTACTGTTAATCCCAGTTTATAAATCAGGTGACAAAACTAATTAATTAAATTACAGACCGATCAAAGTTCTTTCTGTATTATCAAAATGACTGGAAACGGTTATAGTCAGTTAATATATCACATCAAACAAAATAATATCTTATCAGTGCACTAACATGATTTCAGAAAGGGGCACAGCTCTACGATGGCCTTGGGTTAGTTAACCAGTGGATCTCTATAAAGCCTTCAACCAGGGCTAACTTGCAGGGGCCATAATTACTGACCCAACCATAGCCTTCAACATTGTTAACTAAGCACCCAAAGGGATTTAAATTGCAAGCTACAACTTACAGTGGTTTAAAAATGATCTTACTAATTGATCAATAAGTCAAAGTAAGACTGTCCATTTCAAGTTATTCTCCTATAGTGTTCGTCAAGGATAAATCCTGGGCAATTTATTTTTTTAGAGTCTTTTACAAATGGCATGCCAACTGTCTGTAAAGAAACTAATGCAGTAAGAAGTCATGTGTGCGCCTGCTCATCACGGTTGCTCAGCTGTGCTCCTCCAGCTATCTGCCTCCATTCATTGATTGGGGGCAGAACAGCGTCAAAATGTCTTCACAATCGGGAGAACAGAAGCACGACAACAGACTGGGTATATTTTGGGTCACATATACCACCCCTAATAAAAGAAAAAAATTCTCCCTTTCTTCACCACCGGGTCCATCCTCCCCAGCCACCAAAATGGTCACAGTGCCTGCTTCCCAAGTCACGCAGTCAGTGGACCCAGACAAACATGCTGTTCTTCTGGACAAGATTTCAGCCAACATGGAGTCTATACAGCAAACAGTGATGAAGACACAATCAGTCATAACAGCACTTACCGGCAGAGTTGGCATGGCACAGCAGAAAATTATCCAGACTGATACTGCCCTGACTGCCACTGAACTAAGATACAGGCTGCCGAGGACCAGACAGAATGACTCTCCAATAAGGTAGGAGACGTAGAAGGATTCGACCTCTGCAAGAATCTGCAGTTTCTAGGACTGGCCGATACTCTGGAAGGTACAGATCCTGTGCAACACTTCCAACAAAAGCTCCCAGAATGGCTCAAGTTAGAAGAGACCATGTTTGATTTTGAGCTGGATCAAGCACACAAAATTCAGAGGGGCAAGACTAACAGGCAAAATGCCACCAAACCTCACCCCTTGATCTTCAAACTCCTGAAATTAAGGAGCTCATCCTGTGCCATCCTGTGACCTGGGGGATATTTCAGTGAATGGCGCCAAACTGTCCTTTAACCCGGACTATCCCCATAGCATCTTAGACCACTGTCAAGCCTTCAATAAGGTGAAGTTTGGCCTTACTTACTCCCTGTCCATCCTGTGACCTGGGGGATATTTCAGTGAATGGCGCCAAACTGTCCTTTTACCCGGACTATCCCCATAGCATCTTAGACCACTGTCAAGCCTTCAATAAGGTGAAGTTTGGCCTTACTTACTCCCTTCTCTATCCAACCACCCTGCTGGTCAACTCTGTGGGCAAGAAATACCAATTTCGACTCTTGCTGAGGTAGATTCATTTTGTTCAGCATCCTGATGAAGTCTTAATTGGCGAAGTGCTGGGGCACCTGCATTTACTGACCACATTTCCGTTTGCCTGGCTGCTTAGCTCATACTGTCTGGTTCTCTACTTCCTTGTCCTATATGTGGCAATTTACCTGGTGGTCTCTCTGTATCCTCAATTCACTTTTAATCTCTCTCCCCTACCTATTTCCCTTGCATCTTTTCCTTTTTTTTCTTTCTCACCCTTGACTTTGCAGCTGTTCTTAACTGCCTCCTCGCTACCTGTGTCTGTGTCCTCGCTACCTATCCCCTATGTCCTCTCTGCCCATCTTCTACGAGATGTGGCCTTCTTTGTTGGGCTTTCCCTCCCTTTTGCCTGTTCCTCCCATGTATTCCTCCCTTATTTGCATTTGTATCAGTGTCAGTGGCTCAGTAGGTAGCACACTCGCCTCTGAAGCTGGGAGATCAGAGGGCTGTGGGTTCAGTTCCCACATCTGGAACTTGGGTTAATACCCCAGTACTGACATTGTAGGGCAGCACAAGAGAGGTGGTTCACTTCTGAGGTGCCACCTTTCGGATGAGACGTTAAACCGAGGTCCCATCTGCCTGGATTGGTGGTAGTTCAGGTGGATGTTAAATATCCCATGGCACTTATCGAAAAGAGTAGGGGAATTTCCCCGGTGTCCTGGCCAAATTTCCCTCATTCACTAAAAAATACCACCAACAGTTTCATCTGGTTGAAGGTCAGCTGGCATTCATCTGTATCCCCTTCCCCTGGGTCATGCCTGAAAATAGGCAGGATTTGTCTAGTACACTTACCCGGTCAACAAAAACTAAATAAATAAATACAATTTCCTACTATCTCACCCTGTTACTCTCCGATAATAATGGCATACATTGTACAATGCCATTTGCTCGCTGTTTTTTTTTTTTTTTTTGTTATGCCCATGTACAATTTCTTTGTTTTGCTTCTACTGTATGTTTTGTTTTTCTACCTGATGTGGAACCTCTGTAAATGAGTTCTTAGCTCAATGGTTGTAATCTGAGAATTCAATAAATAAATAAATAAAAGCTGAAATTTCTACCTTCAAACAAATCACAACAGTGTGTGTATTTTCCTTACGACCTGTTACATCTTCACTGCTGGAAAGCAAACTCCTTGCTCTGGAGTGCAAGTGAATTTGTTTAGACACTGTTGTTTCTGGGTCGTAACCCTCACTTGTACCTTGCCTGGGACCGTGACTGCAGCACCTTCTATTTGCTATCCTCCCACCACATCGAGAGATGACCAAATGGACACGGCACAGCTACCACAGGGTCCAGGTACCACTTCAGAAACTGGCTGACACCGAGTATTTCTATTTAATACCTGCTGATAGCTACTACCACTGTGGACACTGTTAAATGTTCAGTTTGGATATCATATAACCCTACTTGGGTGCTAAAGCTTCGGTTCACCACTGTGGATCTTGTCGACCTTTTCTGCAGTTGGTACGTCATGCTGCTTGGGTGGTGTGGAATCATCCAGTCTCCTCAAATTGACCGTGCTGATGCAAGCTTCTCCCCTGTTGTGACCTAGAAGGCTCCTGTGTGCTGACTGGATGGTTTGGTACTCCTCCCTAGCAGACTGACTGTATTACCTGTGACTTTGGGTCGATCCTTTCTACCTGAAGCTGCCAACTTCTCACATTTGGGGGAAAACTGCCACCTTTGCCCGCTTGTGACTGGTTTCCACCGTTATTTCTATACATTGAGGGACACAAGTGGATGAAAGTCGCAGGCTCTCACCTCATGGTGCAATTACAGATGGTTCCATGTTTTTAGTCCTACATACAGGGTGTGCTAAATTCCTACTTTTTGTGTTTTTCTGGGGTACTGCTGCATTCAGTGTTGGAATTACAGGAGGGCTTACCAGGGTTCTGCCCCTGCTAGATAAATGTCCTGCCTCTGCCAGCCAGGGTGGACAGCTCGAACACCAATTTCTAATAGCTGCTACTATCCCAAAAGTGGGGTGTATGTTCTTTACAATGGATATCTTGGTATTATGTACTGCACTGTTCTTTTGTTTGGTTTGTTCCGGGGGGATTCATGGGAAGGACTGGGGAAAGCCCTGCTTGTTATTATATTACAGAACTTATTCCTGCTTTTCACCAGTCTGCATACAGTATTGTTATAGATTTCTGTGACAGCTTGAAGGTGGTCTCTTGGAGACAATGGCCTAAACAGCCCTACCAAAAAATGTAAAAATATAAAATACTAGCAACATGGGACATGTCCTGCTATATCATTGTAATACAAGAGACCTACCTTCTAGCCCATTAGGCTGAGATTAAGATGTACTGTATTTGGGTGAGCACAGTCTATCACCACTGCTCAACTGTAAAACAACGGGGCATAGCAATTTTATTGAAAAAGGGGCTTCAATCTGGAGTGCATGAAGCTCTTACTGATGTACATGGATGCTGTGCGAGTCTACGCCCATACCACCTTGGATCCAACATGAGGCAAAAGGAAGGGACCCTAAAGACTTTGGATCAGCAACTAAGCCAGCATGCGGAACTGATAAGACTCCCTATGGCCCCAAATACTGCTACCACAGAGTCAGTTTTGCATTATAGGATAGAGTACAGCTATGCAGGGCAACGTGGTTACCTCGTCACAGTATATCAATGCTGCTTTTTTGGAGTACTACACCAAACTGTACTCTACAGAGGTTATCCCTTCCCCAGCACAGTGTGATGTTTTACACACAGTTTTCCCACAAGTCCCACAGGACGGCAATTCTAGATTAACCACCTCATTCACCATTAAGAAAGTATCTGAGGCCATCCGCTTCCCTCTGACTTTTACCAGACATTCTCACCACTGCTAGCACCACGCCTGGCACAAGTGTTTAATGAAGCCCATGTCCAGGAATTGCTCCCCCTACCTTTTAGCAAGCCCTAATTACTCTAATACCCAAAAAAGGTTAAAGATAGTATAATGTGTTACCAGTACCACCCCCATTCCCTTCATAAATGTGTGACAGGGTAGAATAGGACCCTGTCCCATTTGTTCTGGAGAAAGTATTTAAATGCAAGGATCTGAATTCTCTCCTTTTCTGTCCCTTCTCTCTCTGGTTGCGCAACCAAATTTTCCTGTGAAACCTCGGACTTGATCAAAACCCGAACAGTCTCACAATTATTTGCCTCTGTCTGTCTGTTTTCTCTTGTTGTCTGTTTTTCTCTTTTGCATATTTTATTTTATTCATTTATTTCAATTAGGATTAATACCTTTGAGTCAAAGACTCATTTTCAAAGGTTCCAGGACAAGGACAAACAGAGCAATACAAATACAATACTATGCATTATACAGTGGCAAGAAAGAACCTTGGACTGTGATTGGTCAGTTTGGGGCTGGACCCATGGCGTTATCCCAGCACATCGCCACAGGTCTAGTCTCAGCCTCACTGTGAACCTGTAGATGACCTTGAGCCCACTGACCCATTGAGCCCATTGACCTTGATAGTTTCCACTGCTCTTAAAAAACAATAAATATTTTTCCACACAAAAACATCTTTAAAATTATTTTTTTTTATTCTGCATAACAGTGAGCCATTGTATAATAGGAATAATGCACTCCAGGGTGTGTGTCGTTTGGGATAACGCCACGCCTGGGGCATTGGACGCACTCGGCCTGCGGTCTCGTGCCCAACCCCCCCAGGCATGGCGTTATCCCAGCACGACACACACCCTGTCGTGCATTATTCCTTTAATACAATATAGATAGTAGGGATGACATGGTAGGCATCATGAAATCATTGTAATGTCACATGAGGTTCAAGATTTGCTAGTTTCAGGTACATCTTAACAATAGACAAAGTGCAATTACATCAATTGTTGCAGGGTAGGGATGGCCTGGAAATAATGAACATGTGAGTAATATGGCCATGTTATGTTAGGGGGATGACAGGGGAAGGGGTAAGCAACCAGAATGGCATTGTCAAAAAACTATAGGTGGTGTGGGTAGGGAGAAATGAGGAGGGGTAAGATGGTGTAGGACAGTGGTAAGTCGAAAAAAAAAGGGTGAGGGACTGGGGGGAGAGGGGTAGGAGAGAAAGGCGGGGAAAAAGCAAGAGGATCTGTTAATTATCTGCTTGCGCAGTTATAGGTAGTTACATTCTTAAGGTGGGACCGTGGCCCCCTTTTGAACTGGCTCAGCTTTTTGCCTCCTGTCAGCATGTCAAGTAACTCATTAAACCATTTGGGGCCCTTAAAAGTAATGGATTTTTGGGCCAAGGATGTGTGCTTGAAAGGGACTTGAAAGTCCTCCATTTGTCGCATTTCTTGTTTGCTTAGTATGCACTGCCTTCTTGAACAGACTGCTTATAGATTCCGGCATGAGGCCTAGTTGTGCCTTTTTTTTTTTTTTACAATCAGGCATGTTTGGTATTGGGCTCTTAGGTACAGAGGGAGCCAGCCAGTCTCGGAGTACAGTACACAGGAGTCAGTCCATCGATCTGCCCAAAGTGCCAGACAACAAGCCCTGTTAACGAGTGTTTGTATCCTGCTTAGGGCAGTGTCTGATCCTGCAATATATATTGGTAACCCATAATCAACGGGTGATGATACTGTGCTGCCTGTGGCTAATTTGAGGGCCTCAGGCGTCATCGAGTGCTTGTTCCTATGGAGGATGCCCAGTTTCATGTTGGCAGTTTTGACAACTTGATCAACGTGGTGGGAGAAATTCAGAGTGTCATCAAGGTAAACAACCCTGTTATGATGCAAACATATACCTTATACTTAAAGAAGGGAAAGACCCACAGTCATGTGCCTCTTATAGGCCAATATTGCTTTTGAATTGCGATTGCAAAATTTTGGCTAAAGTATTAGCTAGCAGATTAGAGGAGATCCTACCGGAACTACTTCACCCAGACCAAACTGGATTCATCAAAGGGCGACACTCATATCATAATATGAGACGGCTGCTGAATATAGTATGGAGGGCGAACAGAGGAAAGGAAGATATAGGGATTCTGTCAATGGACGCTGAAAAAGCATTTGATAGGGCAGAATCGGAATACCTATTCGAAGTGATGGGGAGATTTGGTCTGGGTGAAGTATTCCAGAGATGGATAAAAGAGATGTACAGGGGGCCCCGAGCAAGTGTTAGTGAATGGCAGCAGATCGGAAAAGTTCAATCTGGGAAGAGGCACAGTAGGGTGTCCCTCTCCCACTACTGTTCTAATTGCGATTGAACCTCAAACTGTAGCTATAAGGGAAGCGGGAGGATACAGGGGTGGGGGAGGGTAAACACAGCACAAACTAGCGCTGTAAGCAGGCGACATGCTGTTGTTCCTGAAGAACTCAAGCTAATTGGTGCCCCCTTTACTAGAGTTGGTACAGCAGTTTGGGGTCTTTTCGGGGTATAAGACTAACTTAGGGAAGTCGGAAATATTGTGGTAGGCAGGCTCAGGGAATGAGGTGAGGCAGTGGGGTTTAAAAATGGTGGGGACAGGACTGACATACCTGGGGGTTCAAGTGGGTAAATCTCTGGGGTCCCTATATAGCTTGAACTACACCAGGTTGATTAATACCATAGAGGCAGACCTGAGGAGATGGATGCAGCTGCCAGTGTCCTGGCTCGGGAGAATAAATCTTATAAAAATGAATGTGCTGCCCAGGATACTTTATTTGTTACAGGTGTTGCATATGGGTTTGAAAAAAGAGGATATCCATAGGCTGGAGAGGGCCTTCTCTTCCTTCATTTGGAGGGGGAAACACCGTAGGCGAACAGAGAAAGGGAAGGGCTAAATTTCCCAGATTTGGAAAATTATTTTCTGGCTATACAGCAAAGATATGTGGCAGACTGGATGTACAGGCCAGAGGTAGCCAGCTGGGTTGAACTAGAGCAAGGGACGGCTAAGGGCAGGATAACGGCATATCTCCAAAGCATGGGATTGAAGGCATATAGAATGGGGGAGGAAGTTAATCCATTAGTAGTACAGGTACTCCGAGCTTGGAAGATGCTCAGGAGAAGAAGGAGAAGAGGGTGGACACGAAGTGAGGAGACACTATTGCTACCGATTGCAGGCAATCCCTATTTTTTGCCAGGGTTAGAAGACAAAGGTTTCTGGAGGTGGGACCAAAAGGGAATACGAAGTGTGGTACACTTACTGGTGCAGGGACAAATTTGCTCTTTGCAAGCATTACAGGAAGTGGTAGGAGGGAGTGGGCAAAACAGGTTCAGGTATCTGCAAATAAGGGCATATATGGGAAGTCTGAGAAAAGAGAATAAGGGAATATATGAGACAGACCCAGAGGAAGAAATGATCTACCAGGCTCAGAACAAGGTGAAAGGGTTCATTGGACGGGCAGCGAAGAGAGGGAAACAAGTGCTACCAAACAGGACCACGAAAACAAAATGGCTATGGGAAAGGGACCTAGGTAGATGCATTACAGAAGAGAACTAGAATATGCTGCTCCCTATGCACTCAGGGATTATGATCTGTAATAGATACAAGGAGGCATACTTTAAATTCCTTCACAGACTGTATCACCCCCCCCCAATGATTGTGCATAAGGCACACCCAGAGGTGTCGCCGTTGTGTGGAAGGTGTGGTAAGGAGAGGGGAGCGTATATACACTGTTTCTGGTCATGTCCAGTGCTGCAGAAATACTGGAAGGAGGTGGTCAATGAGGTAGGGAGGCATGCGGGTAGAGAACTGCCACTGGACCCCTTGCACTGTATATCTGGGGTGGAGGTAGGAGAGGAAGAGGAATGGGTACTACTGTATAACCCCTTATTTTAGCTGTAAAAAAATATTCGCTTAATCTGCGGGACACTGTTATTGCACAGATATATGTTTACAGCGAGAATTTGCTGACCGCAGATAAATCACGTACGTATGTGCCAAACAAACGATGTTTATTACTTTGCCCGGTTACAGTCCGGGTGCTCATATCGTGCATTCATTAGTTGTTATTAATTTTTGTGCTGTGTGATTTCGTGCTTTAAAACGTTATTTACTGTCTTTCATTTATTGGTGTTGGGGAAAGTACAGTTACGTAAGAACTTACCGTAACAGTAGATCGAGACAAGCTCTTGCAGTAGGTGATTACATATAGGACTGACGCCAGGAGGCGGCAGGACCCACGGAAAAATTTCTAGCTAGCAGTCCCTGGCGAGGGACCGCCCCCACGTCAGGTGACCGGCATCAGGAGACATCTGTATAAAGGGGGGGTCCCCGACGCCCGCCTTCCAGTTCTTTCCCGCCATGGGCCAGAAAGGCCAGACAAGAGAGGACCAGATATTTCCCTCACTGGAAAAGAAGCTGAAAAAAGCCTAGGGGGATGGAAGGCGGGAAGGTATTACCTACTGCAAGAGCCTCTCTCGAAGATCTACTGTTACGGTAAGTTCTTACATACCTGTACTATCTTACTTCGAGAGGGCTCTTGCAGTAGGTAATTACATACAGGACTGAGTCCCAAGCAGTCTGGAATAAAGAGAGACACCGGGAGGAGGAAAACTACTCAAAAAAAGCAGTTCTAGCTGTGCAAGCCTCAAGATAAGAGGCCTTGCAGAACAGCCAGCCTGAAGCCTGCTCTACAGCAAGAGGCAACATCCAAACTGTAGTGTTTAGTAAAGGTATGGACAGAAGTCCAGGTGGTGGCAGCACAGATGTCTGCCGCAGACACATTTTTGAAACAAGCCGCTGAGGCAGCTACTCCTCTGGTGGAGCGGCCTCTTACTTGACCCGGTAGGGTCTTGTTATATTTGTCATAACAGAAAGTGATGTAATGAGCCAACCACTTAGACAGGCATTGCTTGGAAACAGCATTGCCTTCCCTTTTATGGGCAAAAAAGACGAACAGTTGGTCCATCTTTCTGAGATCCTTGGTCCGGTTGGTGTAGTATCTCAGAATCCGGTGAACATCCATAATAACTTGGTAAATATAGACAAAGTAGGCCTAGGCCCATTTAATTGTCTCCCACTCCTAGTGGGCTTATCTATTAGTATATTTTCTAATATTTGTGAACAGGACTTTGTCTAACTCATTTTTAAATGAGTCAAATGATGTTGTTTCCGCTACATTTTTTGCTAAGTTATTCCATATTAAGGGAGTTCGTATGTTGTAAAAATTTAAATGCCTATTAGTTCTATTTATAAAAATTTGTTTACCATGTGATCTTAACTTTAGAGTTTTAAAATTCCATATTATGTTACATTGAGACATTAGTGTTTTATTCTCCAAAATACGATATAGAAATAGTAAATCTCCCCTAATTCATCTTATTTCCAAGGGATACAAGTTGAGTTCTGATAATCTATCCGCATATTCCATATTCTGTAAACCTTTTATAGATTTTGTCAGACGTTTTTGGACCCTTTCCACCCTAAATATATCTTTCTTTAAATATGGACTCCATATAGGAGAAACATAATCAAGATGTGGGAGTACATAAGTCTTGTATAGTTTAAGTACACACTCTCTATTCCTTGATATAAATGCTTTTTTAATAGAATAGATAATACTATTACATTTACCTATTTTTAAAATATGCGTATTTGAAGATAATTTGGAGTTTATCCAAACACCTAAATCCTTCTCACTATTGCTGTTATTATCTTTTTATTTAAAAAATATGAATATTTAGGGTTATTTTTTCCTAAACGGATTACGCACATTTCGGGAGGAGTCCTTGGCCTGAACTTGACGGAGGCGTGGCTTCGTCGTCTCTCTCGGAGCAACCGTCGGAAGAATCCGAGGGTGAAAAGGAGAATGAAGAGGAAAAAGACTCCCTGTCCCAACCCAGGGGAGGAACAGACCCCTTAGGAAGTCCCCGGGAGAGCGTGTCCTGCCCTTCTCTGGATCCAGACGGAAGAACCCTAGAATCCGGAGGTGGTGAGGGAGTGCGCCACCTCGGACATACGGGAACCTGGGATGGTACTGTCGTCGGAAGGCGGCTCTTGACCTCTTTGATAAGCTGAGCCTTGGCCTCAGCCCACCAGGAGGCCAGAGTCTCCTGCACGTCCACCGGCGGCCGCGAGGGTGGTGGAGGAGGAGGAGATGGAGGATAAGGATATGGGTTATAACCGTATGTAGCATATCCAAAACCCGGCTGCGGATAGCCCGGCGTCGGGAAACCCAGTGTCTGCTACTGTGGCGCCGGATACTGCGGTACCGAGTACGCCAGCGTCGGATAAGATGGGGAGTACCTGGGAGCCAGGGAGGCTGACGGAGCAGATGGCCCGGCCAGTGGCCTCACGGGCGGGTCGACATTGGAGGGCCTGAAGGGCGGAGGGCCCGACGGGAGCGGGATGTCTTCCAGATTCGGAAGAGCCAGCGTCGGAGGGGCCGGCGTCCGGGGAGCCGAAGTCAGATCCGGCGCACCAACCTGAGGATGGTCTGACAAAGGAGGAAGGTCCCAAGTGTCGCTCGGGGATGGAGGGGAGAAATCCCTGGGGTCGGGCTGGGGAGACTCTGGGTCCCCAGGCGGCAGCGAGCTGTGGAGGGGCCAGTCTGACGGACATGGGAGGGTCCGTCGTCAGTTCGCTTCGCCAGCGGACGAGTCAACATGCTGAAGGCGAGCTCCGGCAGGTGCGGAGGAGCCAGCCTCCGGCTTGCGGGAGCCATCACCGGAGGCAGGTCGAGTAGAGGATTTGGCCTGGTCTGGTGGAGTGGTGGCGGCGTGTGGCGAAGGTCGGGCGTCTTACTGGCCCTCTCGAGGCGGGGCGTCAGAGAACCGATGCAGACTTGCAGTCACCGCGTTGGTAGGCCACAAGCCTGCGGCCAAACCAGGGGCAGAGGCCTCCAATTGCCCAGGCGCCCGCAAGGCCGAGCCAGCGAGCCAGACAGGCGGGCCGGCGGCCTCGGAAACCTCTGAGGCGGCCGTGAGGAGCGGTCCCCCGGAGGGGACGTTTTCTGTGTCCCAGCGACTCCCGAGGGAGACGCGGTGGAGGAGCCCTTGTCCCTGTGCCTCTCCTTATCCTTCTTCTTCCGATGGCCTTCGGGGGAAATGGACACCTGCCTCAGTTGTTTGAGCTCCTTTTCCATTGAACTAATTTTCTTCTTCAGAATATGGGCTTCCAGGGATTGCTACCGCCTTTTCCGGGTAGCTGCGCTGAAGCTGAGGCAGTGCTGGCACTTCTCGACCGGGTGATCGGGGCCTAGGCAGAACAGGCACAGAGAATGGACGTCCTTGTGCGGTAGCTGGGCGCTGCAAGAATCGCACTTATTTTTGTGCTCGGAGGGTGCAGGGAACGACATACACCGACGATGGTACCTGACGTTAGTCAAAAAAAACAACTTATTTGGTAAAAGCAGGCGAAGATAGGCTGACAAAAGCACGAACTTTACCAGGCGCTGCGAGCTAGCGGCGGGAAAGAACTGGAAGGCGGGCATCAGGGACCGCCCCTTTATACCGACGTCTCCTGACGCCGGTCACCTGATGTGGGGGCGGTCCCTCGCCAGGGACTGCTAGCTAGAAATTTTTCCATGGGGTCCTGCCGCCTGCCGGCATCAGTCCTTTATGTAATTACCTACTGCAAGAGCCCTCTCGAAGTAAGATCTAATATTCATTCATGGCGCTTTTACCGTTTAAAATGGAATGCTCATATTCAATGGGATACTGCATGAACTAAGATGTGCACATACTGGGGATACTGTAGGGCTTCTGCTTATATAGTGCTCATTCATTTTGTGCTTTGTGATCTTCTGCTTTGTGTTTTGTGAAAGTAAAACGTAACCTTTATTAATTGATTTTTAAAAGAAGGCATCGGAGTGCTGAAGGGGGTGTGCTTGATATTATTGTACTTCTTTTTTGTTTAGTAATTAAGACACTTAGCGTGAGCTTCTGTTATGACCGCCTGCTGGAACCCCTTGACTATGTCCTCTTCTCTCTCTCTCTCTCTCTCTCTCTCAGAGTGTGCTTATGCTGTCTACCAACCACTGAGCATTTTTAATTTTCAGCGTTTGCATTTGGAGGTCGATGCTGATGTCACCACAAGCACGACCATTCCGTAGTTGCTCTGACACAGTATTGGCATACCAGGTAGTGAAATGTTGCTTCAGTTCATCTTTAAAAATCTTATTGACAGTTAAATCCAGTGGCTGTAGTAAATCAGTACATGAGGCAGGCACGAAAATGGGAATTATGGCATTATGTTCCAGAGCTTGCAGAACATCTTCAGTCGTGTGCCCCCTGAACAGATCCATAACTAGCAAGGATCTCTGTTCATCTGGAAGGTCCACCTGTTTGTTTATTTTCTGTACATAAGGGATCAAAACCTCCGAAATAAACTGCAGCATAGTAGCGTTACAAGCTCAGTGGTTCTCTGAGTGACTAATTAACCATCCCTGGGGGAATGTAAAGGCAGGATGGCAGTTATTAGTTTTTCCCTTGTAGATGATCTGGGGGGTAGGAGTTCCCCAATCATGGAAACAGCTAGGACGATAGATACCTGCCTCTTATCCCCTAATCCTGAGACCTCCACCTGCTTGAAACCAGTAGCTGCCATAGTCCATTGACTACATGGCACTAACTGTACTCCGGTTTCATCCAAGTTAATCACCAGAGCTGGTGGGATAAGTTCCTGGCTACAGGCTATGGAAATCCTTTGCAGAAATGTGGACTTCAGTTGTGGGAAGTCAAGTGGTGTTTTACGAGCTGCTTTTGTGGCCTTACATTTAGAAAACCCCATCTGGCTCAGTAATTTCCAACACCACTGCCTGCTAAAGGTTAGCTGCCCACCATTCTCTGCCAGAAGGTCAGGATTGTGTGCCTTTACCACACCAGAGGCAATTGCAGAAACAACTCTGGAATTAACAACAGCACCCTCCGACCGCAAACTCTTTATAATGTAATGCAGCTCCAGCTCCACATCAAGGAACAGGGTAGGACATCCGCGAGGCTTAGTAGGTAACTGAGGAGTAAGTTTGGTAGGGTCAGGGATTTTTGTCAGCTGTGCAAGGTAATCTTTCTTAAAACCACGAACAGTGCACTCATTAATGGTTGCTGTGTACTTTTTGCTGTAAAACCGCGCAGCATTCGTAACCCCATTCTCTACTGCATACTTCCCAACCTCAAACCGTACCTCAGCAGTGTACTTAACGTACTCTTTTTTTCGCTTTTTCACCGGAGGCTCTGAGAGTTCTGCCACTACAGCCTCAGCAACTGTCAAAGGGACTGCTGCAGTGTGACTCAAATTGACAGCACAAAGCGGCTCCTCGGACAAGCCCCTCTTCACAGACGGCTTCTTGTTAAGCCAGGGCAGTAGTGACATGTTTAGCAAGTATGTTCGGTATCTTCAGTAGTTCAGGTATTAGGCTCCACTAATGCTCAGCTAAGTCGGACACAAAAACAGCAATGAGCACAGCTTGAGTACTGCTTTTGCGATTTTGGATTCTGAACAGTTGACTTCCGGGTTGCAAAAATGACCGACGGAGCGCTAATATAAGGTAACGCCAATTACTCTGGGATTCTACACCACGCAGAAAATTGTTTGCGCGGATATTTTGCGTTATACAGTATTACCTAGGTGAATAAGGATCCTATATGTAATGGCTCGGCATGGGATTTAAAAACACGTATGTTTCGCAGATCTCTCCAACTGTGCAGATTTGGTGGAGGATGGTGTTACAGGCTTTGGGATTGGAGAGACTGACTTATAAAATGTGGGGGAGAGAAATACAGGTTACTCACCTGTAACAGGAGTTCTAGGAATGGTATATGTTGTTCATCCACACTGTCTGGCAGGTTCCTTGCCGCTTTAAATCTTGCCGAAAGGTCTTCAAGTTGGCTCCTCCCACCCACCCGGGTGGTAAAACTCTCGGCTCCGCCCCATGACGCCAGATCTAGCCCGCTGCAAACCAGGTTGTGCGTCGAAGCCGGGGAGGTCGGGTGGGTCGTGTGGATGGACAACACATACCATTCCTAGAACTCCTGTTACAGGTGAGTAACCTGTATTTCTAGGGACATGGATATGTTGTTCATCCACACTGTCTGGCAGACTCCTAGCAGTTCTCTGGGAGGAGGGAGACAAGGTGCACACCCCCTACTTAGGGAATAATGACTGGAGAACCGAGGCCCCAAAACCGGCATCCAGCGTGACTCAAAGTCGATGTGGTAGTGGGTGATTAAGGTGTGTGCTGACTTCCAGGTAGCAGCCCTGCAGATTTCCTGGATAGGGACATCCCTGGAAGCAGCCACCGATGCAGCGGTATGGCGGGTAGAATGAGTTCTTATCCCTCTAGGAGGCTCCATGCCCACCAACCTATAGCAGAGATCTATGCAGGAGGTGACCCACCTGCCTATTGTCTGCTTGGCTGCAGGTCTGCCAGGTGCAGCTTCAGCGTAGGTGACAAACAGCTGGCGAACCTCTCCCCGAACTTCAGCCGTCTGCTCCTTGTAATAAGAGAGCGCTCTTCTAGGGTCCAAAGTATGGAGCCTATATTCGGCCTCTGAGGTGTGACTGGGGTAGAACACCGGCAGAGTCAACACCTGGTTAAGGTGAAACTCCGACACCACCTTCGGAAGGAATTTCGGGTGGGGGCGCAAGACAACCTTGTCCCTGTGGAAGACCAGATAAGGGGACTCGATGGAAAGCGCCTGGAGCTCTCCCATCCTTCTGGCTGACGTGATAGCCACAAAGAAGGCAGTCTTCCACGACAGGTGAGAGATGTCACACCTGTGCATCGGTTCGAATGGCTTGCCCATGAGCTTAGCCAATACCAGCAGTGAGTAACCTGTATTTCTCTCCCCCACATTTTATAAGTCAGTCTCTCCAATCCCAAAGCCTGTAATACCAGCAGTAGATCCCACGGAGGTGGAGGTTCTCGCATCGGAGGGGATATGTGATCAAGGCCTTTGAAAAAGTGCCCGACCACCTTCTCCTGCGCCACTGACTGCTTCCTGTCCCGCACCCGGTAAGCAGAGATGGCTGCCAGGTGCACCTTAAGGGTCATCGACCGAAGCCCTTGCTGAGAAAGGGACCACAGGTAGTCCAGGATGCTTGCCAAGGAACAGGAGGAAGAGTCCAGGCCCTTGCCCTGCCACCAAATGGAGAATCTCTTCCATTTGAAGGCATAGCATTTTCTGGTCGACTCCTTACGGGATGCCTCAACCACATTGAGGACCTCATCAGAAAGACCCAACGCCTGGAACTCTAGTCGCTCAGGAACCAAGCCATCAGGTGCAGGGATTGAAGGTCCAGATAGAATACCTTCCCCCGATTGACTGAGATCAAGTCCGGGCGGGCTGGAAGCCGCCTCGGGACCCTGAAGCTGAGACTGAGCAGATCTGGATACCAGAACTGGCGAGGCCAGTCTAGGGCTCCCAGAATCACCTGCGCCTTGTCCCTCCTCGCCTTGAGAAGCACCTTGTGGATCAAGAGAAATGGGGGAAAGGCGTAGAAGAGGCCCAGGGTCCACGGCCTCGGGAAGGCATCCCCCTGCAGCGAGCCCTGCTGAGGGGGGCGGGCATGAAACAGTCTCAGCTTCGCATTCTCCCTGGAGGCAAACAGGTCCACCTGAGGCATGCCCCAGTGGGAGAATAGATCTTGTACTACCTCCGGCAGGAGAGACCACTTGTGGGACGCAGACCCTATCCAGCTTAGGGCATCGCCAGGGCATTGGAGGTTCCTGCCAAATGGATGGCAAAGAGATCCGCCTCCAGGCTGCGTACGAGTGACCAAATGCGGAGAGCTTCCCTGCACAAAGGCCGGGAGCGCGTCCCGCCCTGGCGGTTTAGGTAGTACATGGTCGTGGTATTGTCCATCTGGACCTGAACCACTTGACCCCACTGAAACGGAGCGAAGGCAGTGAGGGCTAGACGAACTGCTCGAAGCTCCAGCAGGTTGATGTGGCATTGGGACTCCCAAGGAGACCAGAAGCTGTGTGCTCTGTGCTCCCCCAGATGGGCACCCCAACCCATCAGAGAGACCATCGGCTCAGGGCGGACAAACAGGATGCCCTCCTGCAGATGTGCTGGAACGGACCACCACTGGAGAGCGTTCCACATCCCCTGGGTCACTGTCACTAGCTGATCCACAGGATCGAAGTGCTGTGACCATTGGCTGGCCAGCCCCCATTGAAGGGGACACATGTACCAGCAGGCCCAACGGACCATGCTGGTGCAGGCCGCCATGAGGCGCAGGAAGTCCCGGGCAGGGCGCGATTGCCCAACCTGAAATGATTGGGCAAAGGAGGAAAGAACCTCGGCCATGTCCAACAAGAGCCGTGCTCTGGCTCGTAGGGAGTCGAGCTCTGCCCCGATGAATTGTATCACCTGCTTTGGCACGAGTTCCAACTTGGCCTCGCTGATGAGAAGGCCAACCTGAGAGCAAACCTGGAGGGCCAGATCTCTGGACTGCTCCACCTCTGCTCTGGAGGGGGCTGCAATCAGCCAGTGTCCAGGTAGGGGTACACCCAGACCTTTCGGTGCCGCAGGAACGCTATCACCACTGCCATGCATTTGGTGAAGACCCTGGGAGCTAGGGAAAGGCCGAAGGGCATGGCCAGGAACTCGTAGAGGGATCCCTCTGCCCTGAAGAAGAGGAATCTCTGGTGGGACAGACGGATTGGGACGTGAAAGAACGCATCCTGAAGGTCCAGAGAACAGAATCACATGCCTCATTCCAAGGATGGGATTATCTGAGCCAGAGTGACCATCCTGAAGGTCAGAGACCTTAGGAACCTGTTCAGGTCATGCAGGTCGAGAATGGGGCGCCAGCCCCCCCGTCCGTTTTGGGACCAGGAAGTACCAGGACACAAACCCCAGGTCTGGAGGAGGATCTGCCACCTTCCTGATCACCTCTTTTTCAAGGAGCAGGGCGATATCGGCTCGGCGAGCCGACAAAACTCGCGGACCCTGTAACCCCCACCCGAGGCGCGCAGCTCGGAAGGGTGGACCTGCTCGAACTCCAGGGCAGGGCCCTTTCCTACCTCCAACGCAAGCGGTCCGTGGTGATAACGGACCAGGTGGAAAAGGTGACGGAGCCGTCCCCGACGGGGACCAGGCGCTGGGGCACCCCTCAACCCGCCACTGGGCAGGCTTAGGAGGAGGGACCGCCAAGGGACCTCCTGGGCCTTTACCTCCCTGTTTCCTATTGGAGAAAGCTGCAGGCTTGGGTTTGGGATGCCAAGCTCGAGCCTGCTGGCCCTTGTGCTGGTGCTGTTGAGCCGGACGTGCCGCAGGCGCAGAAGGACGAAAGGACTTATGCTGCTGTTGTCGGCGGCCCTTGACCTTCTGGGCGGAGGTGACCGAGTCCAGAGTGGCATTGGACTTTTCGATCCGCTGGAGGTGACCTTCCACTCCAGGGCCGAAGAGGTCGGTCCCCAGGAAGGGACATCCACCAGTTTGTGCTGGGTATCCGCCGTGAAGGTGGATATCCTCAGCCATGCTCTGCGGCGCGTGGCCACCACGGCCGCAACCGATCTGGCACAGGAGTCTCCAATGTCCAGAGCCATTTGGAGCTGCTGTTTAGCCACTGCCCTTCCCTGGTCCCGTACCTGCCGGACCGTGGTCTGCAGGTCGGCCGGGAGATGAAGGATCACTTCATCCAAGGAGCCCATAAGGGCGTGGGAGAAGTGTGCCATCAGCACGGCCGAGCTGTCCTGGCGGAGGCAGCGTACACCTTGCGCCCGGCATAGTCCAGCTTTTTGGACTCCTTGACGGGGCTTGTCCATATCCCTAGCATTCCGGGAACGCTGGAAAATGCTATCGGTGACCAACCCATCGGCGGAGGGGTGTTCCGAAAAACCGGGCAAAGAGCCGGTAGGGACCGCATACTTCCTGGTCATCTTGGCCGAAGGTGCAGGACAGGAAGCAGGCTGCTGTCAGAGCTCCAAGGCTGGGCCAACAATGGCTTCAGCCACTGGAAAGCCCTCCGTGGGTGAATCCCCTCAGTCCAGTATCTCCATAAGGGGATACTTGGCCCGCTTGGATATGAGCTCGAGCTGCATCCCGGTGGACTCCGAGATGAGCCGAAGCAGACCCATGAAGGATGATGGGCTTTCGTCCATCCACTGGCCCCCGGAGGACTCCAGGTCAATGGACCTGGAGAACAGGGAGAAGTCGTCTGACTCCGAGGAGTCCACGAAGAGCTGCCTGGGGCCTGAGCCACCCTCCACCTGCCGAGGATGGTCGGGAGTGAGGGTGACAGACAACCTGTGGGGCAGGCCCTGACCCGACCAAGAGTCTTTGGTCGGCGCCCCCGATTCCAGTTGTGGAGGCGGAGGTTCCACCACAATCGGTGGGGCAGCTGATTTCGGCCGAACAACCGGCCCAGGCTTGGGCACCTTGGCTACAGCGAGGGGTTGTTTCGGCCGCTCAGGTGACAGCCACTTGATGGCCGGGGAAGGTGACGGCGTCGGCTTGTTCCCGGACAGAAGTAACTGCTGCCACATTAGGTCCTCGTAGCGTCGACGCAATTTGCACCGAAGCCTCTCCTCTTCCAAGGAGGAAGGCGAGGGGCGAGCGGCAGCGCGCCGCTGCCGGACCAAGAGGATGTCAGAGACCGAGAACTCGGTGTTTCGAGGATTGGTCTGGAAGGCGGGAACACCCGCTTCTTCCCTCGCTCGAAGCCTTGACCGACCGCGTGCATCAAGGCACAGGCAGGTCTCGTCTCCACTGGGGAACCGTGAAGAAGGGTTGTTGGCTTCACCAGTCGACAGCCCATCCGACGGGTCGAGAAAAATCTTGACCGCGTCAACGGGTGTCTCAGCCAGCTTACCTGACGGGGACACCGTGAAGCCAGCGGCCTTAGCCGCAACCTCAACCGAAGTAGATTATCGACTGTCTGGGGAAGGGAACCTCTCCTGCTCCCACGAATGCCGACGATGGGACTTACCTTTTGCGTCCTTTTTTTTGGACCGAGAGGAATGTCCCGATGGCCCCTCCCCTTCGTGGAAAGGGACTGGCAAAGCTCCTTGAAAGAAGCTGAATATGAGGTACCCAGAGAGACTGGGATAAATGCCGCGACCGAGGAAGAGGATGATGCAGCCTGTGCCACCTCCTCCTCGGGCGATCATCTGCTCGAGTTGCTCAGCCGAGCCAGCCGCTCGGTAAGCATGCGAGACTCGCCGACCTAACCAGCAGGTAGCGCCTTTCAGGGCACCTAAGCTGTAACTGGCAGCGGTCTTCCAGGAGCTACTAAAACGAACGGCATAACCGCAGGCCTGTGGGTCGCGGTTCAGGCCGAGGCAGTAGACGCACGCGGAGTCGCGGGTCTGTCCTGGACATTTCTGCCCACAAGGGCACCGCCAAAATCCAGGAGTCGATTTGTCCATCGCAGCCGCGAGGGAGAAACTTGACCGAAGTCTAGAAAATTTTAGAATAAGTTTTGGGCGAACCGAAGAATTAGGATCTAGTCTACACGCAGAGCGTTAAAGAGAGAACCTGAGCTTCCAAGCGGTAAGGAAGATCTGGCGTCATGGGGTGGAGCCGAGAGTTTTACCACCCGGTTGGGTGAGAGGAGCCAGCTTGAAGACCTTCCGGCAAGATTTAAAGCGGCAAGGAACCTGCCAGACAGTGTGGATGAACAACATATCCATGTCCCTAGAAGAAGGGTTTACCAGAAGCTGGGCCCCGCTCCTAGCGTCTCTGTCGGTGAAAGAGAGTTGGATCCTAAGGGAAAGCTTAATAAGTTAAGGAAATGGAGACAGGAAGAGGGGAGACCATGGCAGTAGTAAGGAATGACTCATGGGTAGGGAGATATGCCTGGGTAAAGGAAAAAGAAGGGGAGAAAAGGAAGTGGATTAGGAAATATGTGAAAAAAAGAAAGCAGCATATAAAATTAGTTGCACCATATACCTTAATGTCATTTAATTTAATTTAACTTAACATAAGTTTATTTAAGTTACGTTAGTATAGCTAATTTACTTATGTGTGTTCATGTTTATAACTGATGTTATAAGTTTCAGAAATGAAGTGTAATGGTCTGATGTTAAATCAGTTTGTTGAATGTTTTAAGTGTTTGCTGTTTGAAGAAAAAGCAAATAAAAATATTATACAAAAAAAAAAGGTAAACACCCAGATATTTAAACGAGGAGACTTGTTCAAGTGTGTCACTTTTTAGGTTCTGAATTCAGAGGGCAGAAATCGCTTTTGTTCTGAGGGACCGAGAACAGCATGATTTTGTTTTTTTTATGGTTTAGTAGCAGTTTGTGTTGACAGAACCAAGTTTCAAGTTTGTGGAAACTATCGAGTAGGCCTTCCTCGATGGACAAGGGGTCCCTGCCTGGGACCAATATAACTGCATCATCTGCATATAATACAATGCTTGCCGAGCAGGCTTCAGGGAGGCGGTTGATGAACAGGCTGAAAAGGAGTGGTCCAAATACAGACCCTTGCGGTACTCCACGGGCCACTACCTTTGGGTCAGAGAGTGAGTCGCCGATTCTAACTTGTTGAGTTCTTTGCCACATATAGCTACGAAAACAGATGACTGCATCAGGGGCAAATCCGATAGAGAGCAGTGTGTTTAGTAATAGCTGGTGATTAATTGAGTCACACGCTTTTGTGAGGTCAATGAAAACTGACCCCACCTCCATCCCTTGGTCAAGGACGTTGTAGAGCTGAGTGGTGTAATCCACCAGTGTGGTGATGGTAGAGTGTTTTTTGCAGAAGCCATGCTGATAGCTGCAGAGTAATTTGTGACTGTCAAGGAAGTCAGTGAGCTGTTCAGAGACTATTCTCTCTCTAGTGCTATGGAAAGGGTTGGGAGGATGGATATTGGCCTACAGTTGGCGGTGAGTGTTCTATCCCCAGATTTGAAAAACTGGTGTAACCAGGGCAGATTTCCAAGTGTCTGTGAACACACCCGATCTTAGGGAGGCATTAAAAACCTTGGAGATTGGGGCTGCTAGTTCATCAAGCGTTAGGGCAACCAACTTCTGATTTATTTGATCACTCCCCATTCTGGTCTTTCTGAGGACCCTCTTTACATGCTTGATAGTCTCAGAGATTGAAACCTGCCTAAAATAGAAAAGTGGCAGCCCATCCCACGCTGATGAGGGTATAGTGTTGCCATGAGGCTAGTTATTCAGTGGGTTTAGGAACTCTCTGGGAAGCACCCCTGAGAGATCAGTGAACGTGGCATTGAACTCGCTGGCAATCAGTATGGGTTCCTGGATAGACCCCTCGCCAGTGGTGATCAGGTCAGGTGATGCCCTGGAGGTCCTTCTAGTAAGGGATTTTAGTGAGTTCCAAAACCCTTTAAAGAGGACCCCCAGTTTTTGTTAACGAGGTCCTTGAAATAGCTTGCTTTCGCCGCGCGAATGAGCCTAATACAGGAGTTCCGTGCAGCTTTGTATGCGGATAAATTGTGCAGCTTTCCTGAGTCCTTAGCTTTGTGCCACAGGTTGGCTCTATTACACATTTGATCTGGGAGTATGGTATTAAGCCAGGGGGTGTGGATTCCTTTGACTTTTTTGGTTTTTATGGGGGCAAAAATATCGCATGCCCAGGTAAGCGAATTTCGAAAGAACTCAAAGGCGAGGTTGCCATCAGTTGCAAGGTCCAGCAGTGACCAGTCTATCAGGGATAAGTGGAGTTTGAAATCATTTAATAGCCCAGGTCTCAGCACATGATTAGTAGTAACCTTCGGCGAGCACTTTGTAAACTTGTTTGCCCATGTGCACAACTGGCGAGTGGTTGCTGAGGCTATCAGGCAGAACCTTAACATCTGATACGTGATCAGGACTGGAGCAGAGTAGCCAGTGAGTGTACTGGTGCCTGTTTTTTAGTTTTCCCTTGTGGGAAGGGTAACCATCTGTGTAAGATATCAACCAGCTATTAGGTCTCTGGCTACGTTTTCCTTGTTACAGTGCCAATTTACGTTGCAATCCCCAACAATTACATGCTCCCATTTTTTCCCCAAATGCTGCAGATTCTCCTCAAAGAGCTTGAGCCTAGCAGCCTGCTTCCCTGAGGTTATGTAGACTGTTGTTAGCAGCAGCACTTTGTTTTGCTGTCCAATGGTAAGTTTGAGGTGGAGGATTTGCGCCTCACTAGTGTGCAGGCTGCAGTCCATCATCTGCACTTTAATGTCGTTTCGGACAAAGACTAGGCAGCCGCCACCCCGTTTAGTGAGCCTGACATGGCGGAAACAGTTGTAGCTTCTAGTGATATGGATGAGTCTGTGATATTAGGGGATAGCCAGGTCTCTGTGAAGGCAATAATGTCCGGTTTTAGCTGTACCACCCATGTTTGGATCTGGGGGCACTTAGGGAGGAGGCTGTTTATATCAAGTGATAAGATTCTCAGCTCTCCTTTTAACAAGGGCTACACGGAGGTGGTCCCAGCATTAGGATGCATACTTCCCTGCCGTAGATTGCGAGGGGGTGGCCCTGGATTAGGGTGGACATTCCCAGAAAGCAGCAGGAGGAACACTACAAGTTTGCAGCTTAGGCGCGTCCATGGTTTACTACTAGCATCAGGATGCTTGGACCCTTGTTGTACTAGAATAATAGAGCTAATGTAGCCTGGTCGGCCACACAGTAGGGCTGCTAAAGAGTAGGAACAGATTTTAGCCTCCGGTAGCATTGATAGTGCTTGAGGTAGGTTAAGCTGTCCCCCACATCCTGTGGTCATTCCCATTAATAGGGACAGGTTCTGCTCCTGTGTTTCTAATGCTGTAGGAGGTTCCTGTTCAGGTCCTAGAGTGGTGAAACTTATGCCCACTAGTGGGACCAGAAGCAGCAGGAGAGGCAAGAACCCTCTCATTGCGTGCATTGGACCGGACATTCTGGGGTATTTAGTGGTTATAGGGAGAATACGTTGTCCCTGTTTGTTATCCACCTGAATTGAGACAGTGGAAATAAAATGTCTTCGCTAGTTGGTGAACGAGAGAAATAAGGCTAACTGTTCAGGTTTAGTTTTGGTTTGAGATAAGCAGCCTAGGCATGAGAGTGACAGAGCAGTAGGGAGCAGAGAAGCAGACAGAAAACGATAAGGGATAGGGCACAGAGTCAGGCTTTTTACACTTAAGCCCTGACAGGTAGACTGGTGGTAGGCAGGGTATAAGTAAGCCAATGAATACGGACAGGTATGAAAGGGGAGGAGCAAGAGGTGTATTTAAAGGAGGTCTGGGAGGGGGTGGAGGAGATGGGTAAAAAAGGAGCTGGTTTTCGGCGTTGAAAATGCGCAGAAACAGCTATTCAATACACAGTCTAAAGGCACTCCAATCAGATGGCTTGGGGTTGTAGAACCGTCCAATCACGGTCCGATCAGCCAAGCACTGCACCAATCGTAAGGCTCTAATGGTGGTACCTACTCGGGAGTGTGTCCGGGCTTGGGATCCAAGAGGGCGGGCAGAGAATGCAGAGTCGGATCGTGGTCACAAGTGGCCAAGAGGTGCCACCTTGTTCCTGAGGGTGCCGTTCGGGCGCTAAAGTCCCTGGGGGGAGCAAGAGAGAGGGAGGTTAAGTACAAGGGCAGGAGACTGGTGGCAGACTGTCAGTGGGGGGTGGGGGATTAATCAAAATGTGTAAAGGACAGAGAGATTAGAGAGGTGGGGATATCAGGGAAGACAAAAGGTGAGGTCAGAGCCCTAACATAGATAGATAATACACGAGGTATGAAATGGGGGGAAGGGTTGCTATGGTGAGAGACTAGGAGATTGGTAAAAGGAGACAGCAGTTCACTGAGGAGCAAGGGGTTTAATGGGGGAAGGCAGGCAGTGAGAGAGATTTTAACCAAGGGAATAGTCAGGAGGAAAATAGACAGGGGGGAGGGTAGGCAGCGAAGGAGCGAACAAGCGAAAAATACATATAATAGTGCACAGTTAGAGCAGTATGATCCCTTATGGCTCGAAAAAACAGTCTGCCCAAGCAAAAACCCTAACAGTAATGCAGTGTGGTAAGCATAGTCAACATTCTAAAATTACATGCATTATTTAAGCAAAGAAGCAGGCATTTACAGAACAGAATTTCCCTTATCTTATCAGTTAGAGACAGAAATAGGTAAAAGTAAAAAAAGGAGCTGGTTTTTGGCGTTGAAAAGGCACAGAAACAGCTATTCAATACACAGTCAAAAGGTGCTCCAATCAGATGGCTCGGAGTTGTAGAACCGTCCAGTCACGGTCCGATCAGCCAAGCACTGCACCAGTCGTAAGAGAGCCGGAGTGAGAGGCTCTAGCGGCAGTACCTACTCAGGAGTGCGTCAGGGCTTGGGATCCAGGAGGGCGGGCAGAGAATGCCGTAGAGTCAGGCAGCGGCCACGGTGATGGCCGTAGGTGCCGCCTTGGTTTTGTGGGCGCCATTCGGGCGCGAGAGTCCTCAGGAGTGTGCCCGGGCTTGGGATCCAGGAGGGTGAGCAGAGAATGCTGTTGAGTCGGGCGGCGGCCACGGTGATGGCCACAGGTGCCGCCTTATTCCTGCGAGCACCGTTTGGGCGCGAGAGTCCATCTACATCAGCTAATATAAAATTATGTGCAAATCAATGTATGGAAAAGTAACTAATATTGTGATCCCTACTGTTTAGAAAATATTTAGTATTACTGTTGAAATGTGTATTAACTGTATTTTGTCATTACTTTAAAAAAATAGAGGTTACTTAAGTGCAAATATTGAGCCTTTTGCAAAATGGGGTCTCAGGAAGCATGCTGTTCTAGTAGCTCCTAAAATATATGAGAACAGAACACTGTGGAAGAAACAGAATGTTTGCAAAGGATGATTGGGGGGCGGGGGGGCAAAAAGACTTATAAAACAGCTAAGCTAGGCTGCAAGGCAGATTCTACAAGAAAAAGGGACACAGACTGAAGATTTTATTTTTATTTTTCTGTACATAGTTATTCTGAACAGGTTTTTTTTTTTATGTTACTGCAACTACAGTTTTGTGGAATTTTACAACTGTTTCTGGGTTTTCCCTATGCTTCCTGACCTGTGCCTCGATGACAAAATGTAGAGGCAAAATGTATGTCGAACTCCTAGCTGGGAGGTTTGGAGAAACTATTGAAACCCTGATGCATGCTGATTAGGTTGGGTTCATCCCTGGGCATATGGGTTTGGACAATACATGTAGAATACTTAATATCTTGTGGGAGGCTGGTAGCCATCTTGAGCCCACTGCCACCCTATCATTAAGTGCAGAAAAGGCATTCCAATAGGGCAGAGCGGGCTTACCTCTGGGATGCTATGATGCAATTTGGGTTTGCCACTGAGTTTATTGCGTGTGAAGTTGCTCTACAGAAACCCATTGGCAAAGAGCCTAACCAATTAAGTAATTTCAAACAGCTTCAGAATGTTTGATCCCCCCCTTATTTGTTTTTTCTGGCTCTAGAACCCCTAACCCAGATGCTGCAAGCTTATCTTTCTGGGTGTCACAGTTTGGGGGGTGGAGACGACTCGGCATAAAATACTACAGCATTATTTGCTGACGAAATTAGATCCTTTTTTATGACCGTCCTTGCCTCCCTCCCGATGTTACACTCCTCGAGCCAGAAGTATTCTTAGATTTCTGGTTAAAAGTGAAATGGTGCAAAATCCCAGGTACTACCCCTTAATGTACAGTGTACCCCTGTATTGTTTCAGCTTATCCATACCAATGATTTCCTGACAGAGTAATATGTTTGGAAGTAAAGTTAACGCCCACTGTGAAAGACACCATAGATGCAAATGTCCATATCTTGTTGGACAAACCAGACGAAGATCTTAGAAGATGGGGAAGTGTCATGGTCCCTATATGGAGTAAGATGAATGCAGTGAAATGTATAATTATACCTTAACTGCAGTATGTTCTTGTCAATTTGCCTGTATCACTCTTGAGTTCCTTTTGTAAGAGTCTCAGGACCAAAATTACCTCATTTATCTGGGATGGTAAACCCCGTAAAATTAAGTGGCAGACACTCCAATATCACTGGCTGGAGGGAGGCTTTGGACTGCTGCATCTTCGTTTCTTCCACCAGTGTGTGGTGATTAACCAGGCAGTGCTCTGCTGTAAGCCAGATCTTCTGACCCCTCAGCAATACAGGTTACCTACTGAACTAGCACAGAGCATGGTGCTAGTATCCTCAGCCTTGGTAGACCCTGACCTGCAGTTGGCCACGTCTACACTGTCCTGTGCCACCAACACCAAACTAGTCTGAAGCAGGTTCCATAAACTGCTGGGTTGGACCTCAACTACATCCAGACTTAGCCCACTCTGGCAAAACACCTGCCTGCGGACTGGCAATAGTCCAGTCAACCGGGCGCTCTAGAAACAGTCAAGAATTCATATGATTGGTGACCTGTATGACGAGGTCACTAATTCATGCATTTCCGCCCTTCAAACCTGAGCAAATGAAAAGTCACTTACATTTTGGCAATATCATAAAACTACGAGATGTACAGAGAGTCCAACTGACTCGGTCCCTGAAACTGCCCCGACCAATCCACTGGATAGCTGGATTACATCATGTCCCTGTATTCGACATGACAGCTAATATGACTAAACTTAGGGACAAAGACCACCTCCCAATGCCTCCTCAGGACCAAGGGTGCAATGGGCCTGCAGATTCATCACGAGAGAGGAAATTCACTGTGGGTGCATGCCCATAATGCTGAACTACAAGCTAGGATTCTGCAATTTAAAATAGTGTACAGGTCCTATAGGACCCCGCAAGTCCTTCACTAAATGGGACTCCTAAATTACAGTGATTGCTGGAGCTGCTCTCCCACATCCTGTGGTCATGCCCAACACTAGATCACTACTGGGAAAGGCTTTCAAATGTATGTCGCACTCTGGTACCTCTTCCACTAGTCTGAGACCCAAGATTGGCTCTTCCAGGCATCCCTCCCATAGATGCTAACCTGGCCCCTGTGGAAATCATTTACACAAATGAGGTCTTTTCAGCAGCAAAGAGGCTCCTCCTCTGCAGAAGGAGAGACCTTGAATCCACAACTTAAACCTGTCCTTGAATCCTGGGGGGGGGGGATTTCTCCCTGTCCCACAAATGGGGTGGAAGATCTCTGGCTCTGGGGAGTTGAAAAATTAGGTGGTCCTCTACTCATGTTACTACGTCCATCCTGATGGTCATGACAAAGTCACAGCACTCACCCACGTTCCACATCATCTTCCATCTGTGCCAGGTAACTAAAACCTCTTCTCTTCATTTCAGGGGAACAGTGCCACCAACAATTACGAGAGTCCTGCCTGCACTGTGAATTGTACCATCGATACGGTTTTAAGTAATAAAATGTTCCCCTTCCCCATCTGCTACCAATTTACTGCCTAAGCCACAGCCGTCCACACAACTCTGGACCTGAAATTACCTTGCCTTCCTTACCACTGCCAACTGTAATCTGCCACTCCTGCTTCCCACTGTGATAGGGTTGAACAAAACCCTGTTCCACTTGTTATACAGAAAGAGTTAAAAGCAAAGATCTGTTATATCCTCTCCTTTTCTGTCTGTTGTCTGTCTGTCTGTGCAATCAAATTTTCTTGTGAGACCTAGAACTGATAACTCTGATGGTCTCGCAATTCCCGCACTCCCCATTATCTCCTTGCCTTCACTTATCTATGGTTGTAAAAGTGTATGTGGATCTTTATGTGAAACTAGGTTCTCTGGTTTGAAAATGTACATAGTTGTATCGTTGAAAAGATTGCAAAAAGCTATCTGGAACTCAGGAGGTTAAACCGTTTTACCTCCTCAGGCTTGTCTGCAAAACTGTCAGCAGAAGGCCAGCTTGGGATACTGTTCTATTTGCAAGCTTGCTCAGGAGAGAAACTGACAAGAACTCTTTTATTTTATATTTTTAGTTTTTGTTGACCGGGTAAGTGCACTAGACAAATTCTGCCTATTTTCAGGCAGGAAGGGATACAGATGAATGGCAACTGACTTTGAACCATATTAAGCTGTTGGTGGTATTTTAGTGAATGGGGGGAAATTTGGCCACTGTACCGGGGAAATTCCCCTACTCTGTCTGTAGGGGTGCTGCTGTCATGGAAGCCGATGTGATGGGAGTTTCATTCTGCTGGTGTACCTGAGGGAGAGCAGGTCTCCCCTCTCTCAGGTCTAGCTCAGGAGACCAATTTTGTTGTTGAGGATGACATTCAGAAGGAGAAAAACATCTTGGACTTTGGTAAAATGGAACAAACTGAAACAACTGGTGTATTTGGATCTGATGCAGCATGGTTGGAAAATATTATGCAACAGAGTAAATATTTACATCTTAAAACTGAGGACACCTCAATAGTGAGTGACTTGCCTGGAGAGGCTAAGTTAATACAAGACGCAGCTGACAAGCTTCAAACAGAGGGTTCTGTGTGCCAGCATGATGATGTACGATCATCATAGAAACATAGAATTTGATGGCAGATAAGGACCGCTTGGCCCACCCAGTCTGCCCGTTTCCCTACCTAATGGATAAGCTGCAGATCCTAGTTAACCAGCAGCCTACTTCTTCCTACCCCCACCCCCTAGAATTGCCTTATGACTGTCCCATGCATGCTTGAATTCCACCACATTTTTTGACTCCACAACCTCCTCCGGAAGGCTGTTCCATGCATCCACAACCTCTCTGCGAAAAAATACTTCCTTAAATTACCTCTGAGCCCCCCCATCTTCAAATTGTGCCCCCTTGTTCTTGCACACCTCTTTTTTTGAAAGATGCTACCCTCTTGGACTTTGTTGATTCCCTTAAGGTACTTGACAGTGTCTATCATGTCCCCCCTCTCCCTCCTTTCCTCGAGGCTATACATATTAAGCTCCTTAAGTCTCTCTTCATATGTCTTCCGGTGCAGACCCTGCACCATTTTAGTTACCCTCCTCTGGACAGCTTCCATCTTGTCTATGTCTTTGGGAGATTGGGTCTCAGAATCGCAGTACTCAGATGGGGTCTCACCAGCTGTCTGTACAGAGGATAATAACTTCCTGTTGTCTACTGGTGATGCCTCCCTATGCATCCCAGTATCCCCAGCCCTCCTTGCTGCCCTCTCACATTGCTTGCCCACCTTTAGGTCATCTGATATGACTACCCCAGGTCCCTTCCATTTCTGTTGTTGTTAGTATCTCACCCCCATTGTTACTCTTCCCTGGGTTTTTGTTTCCCAGGTGCATTACCTTGCACTTCTTAGCACTGAATCTAAGCTGCCATACATTTGACCATTCCTCTAACCTTGCCAAGTCCCTTCTCATCCTTTCCACCCCACCTTGTGCATCAACTCTGTTGCAGATCTTTGTGTCATCTGCAAAGAGACATACTTTTCCTTCAGTCCCTCTGCAATGTACGCTTATAAGACACTGAAGAGGACCGGTCCTAATACGGAACACTGCGATACCCCACTAGTAACCCCCCTTTCTTCAGAGTGGACTCCATTTACTATTACTCTCTGTGTCCTATTATCCAGCCAATTCTTTACACAGGCTGTCATCTTGGGACCCACTCCCAGGTTGGCTAACTTGTATATTAATCTTTTGTGTGGGACTGTGTCAAATGCCTTGCTAAAGTCTAGGTAGGCCATATCCATAGCCCCTCCCTGATCTACTACTTTGGTCACCCAGTCAAAGAAATCTATCAGATTTGTCTGGCATGACCTTCCTGCTGTGAATCCATGCTGCCTTGGGTCCTGTGCCCCTCTGGCCTCTAGATACTCAACAATTCTTTCCTTCAGAAGTGATTCCATCATTTTCCCTACCACTGAGGTTAAACTAACAGGTCTGTAGTTTCCTGCTTCTGCCTTGCTCCCACTTTTGTGAAGGGGAATCACATCTGCCCTCCTCCAGTCCTCGGGTACCACCCCATCCTCCCATGATTTGTTAAAGAGGGTAGTCAGTGGTGTCACTAGTTCTACCCTTAGTTCTTTTAGAATTCTTGGATGAATCCCATCAGGCCCCATTGCTTTGTCCACCTTCAATTTTAAGAGTTCTTTCAGAACCCTTTCTTCTGTAAATGGGCTGGTATCAACTTATGTATCCAGAGTGCTTCTACTGTTTGTTTTAGGTACCTCCCCTCTTCCTTTCTAAATACTGAGCAAAAATATTTGTTTAGTATCTCTGCCTTTTCTGATCACCTCTGCCCACCCTCCCTCCCTTTATTAGCCTCACTATCCCTCCTTGGTCTTCCTTCGCTCCTGATGTACCTATAAAAGGTTTTATCCCCTTCTTAACTGAGTTGACTATCTTTTCCTCGGTTTGGGCCTTTGCTGTTCTGACTGCCTTCCCAGCTTCCTTTTGCTTTAACTGATACAGTTCTGTCTGTCCTTCTGTGATTCCTTGTACTTCCTGAATGCTTTTTTTTCTCTTGAACCTTCACTGCCACTTCCTTTGAGAACCATAGTGGTTTCTTACATCGTTTCATTTTGTTTATTTGCTTTACACAAAGGCTTGTTACCTCTGTGATGGCAGTTTTATTATTCCCCATTGTTCTTCCACCTCCTTCCTGCCCATTTGCTAGTGCATTCCTTAGGCACTCACCATTTTAGCAAAGTCAGCCCTCCTAAAGTCCAGTACTTTTGCCTTTGTATGACTTGACTCTATTGCTGTGTTTATTATGAACCATACTGTTCGATGGTCGCTAGTTCCCAGATGGCTACCCACTTCTACATCTGTGATCCTCTCCATCTCCATTTGAGAGAACCAGGTCTAAGATTGCTCCCTCTGAGTGGGCTCCAATACTAGTTGTCTAAGGCATGCCCCTGTAGGGCATCTAGAATAACCCCACTCTTGAGTGGCTGCTGCAACTGCACTCCAGTTAACATCTGGCATATTCAGATCACCCATCAGCAGTATCTCCCTTTTCTGCCATTCTAAGTATACTTTCTATCATTTCCTTGTCCATTTCCTCCCTGAGAAGGGGTCTCTATACAACCCCTGTGGGATTGTGGTGCCATTGCCGGTCTCCAATTTACCCACAGTGCTTCTTCTCCTCCTGTTTTCCTTTTGTTCTGTTGCTTTGATTCCTTCCCTTATATAAAGAGCAACTCCTCCTCCTCTTTTACCTTCCCTGTCCCTCCTGTAGATAGTGTATCCTGGTATGTTTACGTCCCAGTCATGGTTTTGTGTGTACAATGTTTCTGTGACTGCCACAATATCCAGATGTTCCTCCTCCATCAAGGCCACTAATTCAGGAAGCTTGTTACTCAGACTACGGGCATTGGTACTCATTGCTCTCCATTTTTTGATGGCTTTACCTTCTGTTGCAGCATCCCCCACTGACCTTTCTACCTCGGCCTTTTTCTCATTTAGTACCCTGTTTTGTAGGGAGAGGCTGGGATTTTCCTGCTGCTTATCAGTGCCTCCCCCCTTGACTAGTTTAAAAGCTTGCCAATGAAGCATTTAAACCGACTGCTCAAAAGACTTGTTCCCTTCCTGGACAGATGCAGACCATCCTGCCAGTATAGGCTGGTGTCACTCCAGGTGGAACCCCAGTCCCAATGAAGCCAAACCCTGTGCTCCACACCATTTTTTAACCATTCATTAACCTGCATGGTGCAGTACCCTCGCCTCACTCATGCCACTGACAGGCAGCACCTCTGAGAAGGATACTGTGTGTGCTACTTGTCTTAGGCCCTCCCAATTCTACAAAGTCCTTCTGCACTGCTCTAATCTCATGTTGAGCCAAGTCATTTGTCCCTAGGTGGACAATGATGTCCAGCTCAGACTCCCATGCAGCTGTTCTCGTGATCCTGAGGATGCGCTTCCTGTCCCTCCAAACCATGGCACCAGCCAGGCACCTTACTTCAGTTTTCCCTGCTCCCCGTTTTATCCCCCTAATAATTGTGTCCCCCACCAGGAGCTGCTTCCTTTCCTTGTGGTGTCCTCTGCCTCCTTCCTGTGGGCCTCCCTTGTGACAGTGGTCCTCAGCCTCCTTAGTCTCCTCTGTGGGTGCATCCATAGGGGAGCTATGCTCCCCCAGAATGGTGTATGGATTGTGGAGTAGAACAACTGACTGGGTGTGCCTCTGTTCCACCATCCTCACCCTCCCTGAGCCCACTGTGGTCCAACTGCTGTGCCTTCTTCGCAACCGCTGAGGTAGTGGTGGTGGCTCTGGTGCTCCCTGGATGGGGGAGGTTCCCTTCCTACAGTCCAGTGTAGCCTGGGGGAAAGTTCCCTTACTACTGTCCAGTGTGGCCTGAAGACGGTCAACTTCCTCCCTCAGGGCAGAGAGTTGTCTGCAAATAGGGCAGCATCTCAGCCTCCAGAAAGACTCCCGGAAGACTGCTGCCCCACAGCCATTACATTGCACTACTCCCCACATGTTTATCTACTTTTTTTTGTGTGTGTGTGTGTGTGATTGGTTTGTTATATAGAAATATATTATACAATGTGTATGCTTATATTGTCAGTGCAGTGTGCTAGAGAGGATATGACAATGATATGCACCTTGCACTCTTGAGGAAATGATGTCAGAACCCCAGTATAAAGGAACTATTTCAGGGGTGGGTGGGAAGGAGTTGGACCTAAACTGTGCCCTCACAAAACAATCAGCTAAGAGCTCTGACCCACCGCTGCGATGAGTGCCTTCCTGTCAGCAAGATGCCCTACACAACAATTTGACAGAGAAAATACCCTGCTAATCAAACAGAGAAAAAATCCAAACATCCAAGTCAGACACAGGTAAACCTCCCCAGCCCCAAAACAGCCTGGTGGTTTGTGCTCTGAAAGCAGTCAGCCCCAAAATAAGTCAGCTGTGCTTTAAATTCCTCCTGCACTGAAAATCTTAAGAAATGTAACAAACGTAAAGCTAGATCCACCTCCCTCTGTTGCTTGAAAGACTGTCTTTTCCTGATAATTCTAAGTTCCTTATTTCACCTTTCAGTTAGAAGTAGCCTCCACCTGCAGAATATCTGCTACAAACCAAAGACAACTGTAAGGTTCACCTCCCTCTGTTGTGAGCACAACTCGCTTTCTTGCAAATCCTATGTTCAGTATCGCAGCTTCCAGCAAGAGGTAGTAACATCAAACAGCGGCGTTCTGACAGGGGCTATCCCCAGAACGCCATGTCTGACAACTCTATAGTGCCTTCAGAAAGTATTCACCCCCCTTGGATTTTGTAACATTTTGTTGTGTTACTACCAGAAATTTTAATGCACTGAAATGATTTTTTTCCCCTTGATTCACACAGCATACTCAACAATGTAAAGGGCCAAAAATATTTTTATTGTGTGACAAAAATTTATGAAACATTAAAAACTGAAATATCTTGTTTACTTAAGTATTCACCCCCTCCCCAAGTCAATACTTTGTAGAAGCGCCTTTGGCAGCAATTACAGCTTTGAGTCTTCTTGGGTATGTCTGTATCAGCTTTGCACATCTGGATTTGGGGATTTTCGCCCATTCTTCCTTGCAGATTTGCTCAAGCTCTGTCAAGTTGGATGGGGAGAGTTGGTGAACCGCAATCTTTAAGTCTTTCCACAGATTCTCAATGGGATTCAAGTTTGGGCTTTGGCTGGGCCACTCAAGGACATTCACCTTCTTGTTCTGAAGCCACTCCAGTGTTGCTCTGGCTGTATGCTTGGGGTCGTTGTCCTGTTGGAACACAAATCTTCGCCCCAATCCAAAGTCTACTGAGGACTGATGCAGGTTCTCCTCAAGGATGTGCCTGTATTTGGCTCCATTCATTGTTCCCTCTGTCCTGACAAGTGCCCCAGTCCCTGCCGCTGAAAAGCATCCACATAACATGATGCTGCCACCACCATGCTTCATGGTAGGGATGGTGTTACACAGGTGATGAGCTGTGTTCGGTTTGCGCCAGGCACAGTGCTTTGCATTCAGGCCAAAGAGTTCAATTTTTGTTTCATCAGACCAGAGAATCTTTTGCCACATGGTCTCAGAGTCTGCCATGTGCCTTCTTGCAAACTCCAGGCATGCTATTATGTGGCCTTTTCTCAGGAGTGGCTTCTGTCTAGCCACGCTCCCACAGAGGCTACATCTGTGAAGTGCTGCAGAGACTGTTGTCCTCTGGACAGGTTCTCCCATCTCAGCCATGGAACTCTGTAGTTCTGTCAGGGTGGTCATTGGGTTCTTGGTCACTTCCCTGGCCAAGGTCCTTCTTGCCCGGTTGCTCAATTTGGGAGGACGGCCTGCTCTAGGAAGAGTCTGGGTGGTTCCGTAATCTTTGCATTTTCTAATGATGGACTTGACTGTGCTCCTGGGAACTTTCAACACCCTAGAAATGTTTTTATACCCCTCCCCAGATCTCTGCCTCCTCACAATTCTATCACGGAGTTCTACGGACAGCTCCTTGGTCTTCATGGTAGAGTTTCTGCTCTGACATGCACTGTCAAAAGTGGGACCTTATATAGACAGGTGTATTTCCTCTGAAATCATGTCAACCATTTGAACTGACCACAGGTGGACTCCATTCAAGTTTTAGAGTGATCTCACAAGGGAATTGGATGCACCTGAGCTCAATTTGGAGTGTCATAGCAAAGGGGGTGAATACTTATAAAATCAGGATATTTCAGGTTTTTATTTTAAATTACATGTACAATAAATTCCAGAAGTTTCTTTCCACTTTGACATTAGAGAGTAATTTGTGTAGATACGTGACAAAAAAAAAAACACATATAAATGTATTTTAATTTGAGTTTGCAACATCACAAAATGTGACAAAATCCAAGGGGGGTGAATACTTTCTGAAGGCACTGTAACTAGGCCTGAAGACACAGAGTTCACTCGACTTCCTTCGGAGAATTTTTCCGTCACTGCGAGTACGCCAAATCCCTCTTTACAGCCTGAAGAGATTCCGATCACTGATTTAGGTATGCGGAAAGGAAGAGTAGAAGAGATTCCTCCTCTTTCTGCTCGTAAACGCTCAGCGTCTTCCTTGGAGCGTTCACTTTTGGGTGCAGGGTGGAAGCATGGGGACTTGGGTGTTTGGGTTCCGGACCCGGCCCATAGCCCTATACCAGGGCAACAGACTGAGTTAGCGGCTACACAAGCAGAATCGGAGTCTTTGACCTTGCAACATGTGGAATCAAATGAAGCAATGCCTGATACACATAAACAACTCCCAGGTCATGGCGTGGCTCAATCGGCCTCTCTCTCTCTTCTGATTCAGAAGATTCAAACATTGTTCCTACAGAATGGGGAGACAAAGTTGACCAAAACCCTATGAATAAAAACCCATCGCCTGACTTTTTACAGAAAGCAAAAGCTACATGGGAATCATTTTGTCGAAAGGACCCTTTCACAGGTCCCCCACCACCACCACCACCAAATGACAGAATGCAGTTAGATTGGAGTATCGGAGGGTTTAGATATTGCCTCCGATCGTGTTTATGTAGGAAGGATGTTATTGAAAAGTTCAATGTTTGTTTTTTTTTCAAATGAGATACATGCTCTTATTCATGTTTCAGGATCTGTAACCTATGATGTTAGTTTTTCCATTCCTCAGGGGTTAGATCGTTTTTGGTCTAAACTGCATTCTCTTAAATATACAGAATTATGGATGCCTTTTAAAGTAATTCCCTTAACAAAACCATCTATTAGAAATGTGACTGTACTATTTCGAAATGAATCTGTATCCGTGCATGATGTAATTTACTGGCTGGAAAAAAATGTAATGTACTAGATTTTCCATTTCCCATTTTTGATGAGGAGTGTATATGGAATGGGGGGTGGCAGATTAAAGTTTGTTTGAGGAATAAATAGCCTTGGCCCAGTTCACTTGCCTAATAGTATCTTTTTGGGGAATGAGAGGGGGCACTGCTTTTACCCGGGGCAACCAAAAGCATGTTTTAAATGTGGGGCCCTCACTCATTTAGGTGTGGCCTGTGACAGATTACGGTGCAATCACTGTTTAGAGTATGGTCACCACAACTTGGACTGTCAAGCGGAGTTAAAATGTAATTTATATTTGGACACAGGGAATACGTACAGATCATGCCCTTGGGCTACTCACAATAGAACGGATAGGAAAACCAGGATGTTATTATTCAAGAAGCCCAGAAACGAGAAATGTCCAAAAGGAAAACCCAGCCCAAACAACCTTCTTCTGTACCTACTGATAATCGGCCCCAACCCCCCACAACAGGTGGTGGCTGATTCTGCTGAGAAACCAGCTGATATTACAGTGAATGTTACTGACATTTTAGAAGACCAGATTCCTCAGGTACCGAATGATTAACCTTATGTAGTAACTCAGAACCTGCCTGAAATGCACCCGCCCCCCCCAGTAGTAAAACGTTTGGCAAAAAAACGAAGTTTGAAACAAACAAAACCAAGGCCTAAGGTAGCCAAAGCAAATGTGGTGGTGGAAAAAAATATAGTATTTTCAAATAAATATGAGTTACTACTGCTCCATTCCAAAGAATCAGAACCAGGGGGTGATTCAGAGGCCTCATCCTTAGCTCCTCCTTCTTGATACAGATGGTGAGTCACAGGGTAAATGTAGTAGGATAGCCAGTGAACCGAGGTGTAAATCAAGGGTTCGCAGAAGCACAAGGTTTAAGAAACCCCCTTGAGTCCATCTATTCCATTAAATGGCGTCAACTTATATCCCTCAGTTGAGGATAGCTACAATAAACGTTAATAGCGTAAAAAATGCTAAAAGAAGATGGTAGCTTTTTCTGTTTTAAAAGATCTAGGTTGTGACATTTGTCTTTTACAAGACACCAGGTTGAACTCTAACTATTTAGTTAGATCAGCTCAGCAAATGTGGCACTGGGGATCATCCTTCTTCTCTTTTGGTACGGATGTCTGTGAAGGGGTCGGTGTATTATTTAGGGGAGACAAATTCAGAGTTTCAAAACTGGTGGAGACTGCATTAGGCAGGGCACTCCTGATAGATTTTCTGTATGGGGGTGTGGGATGGAGGTTAATAAATGTGTATGCCCCTCTATCAAAGAAAGGACGAACAGAATTGTTTGGTTTAATCAAACCCTTTTTACTGACTACTAGATTAATAGTATGGGGGGGGTGATTTTAATTGTGTAGTGGATATAAACGATAGAAGTGGCAAGACTACTAAACTTTATTGTGATTCAAACCATCTTCTTACTTTATTATCCCAAGGCCATCTGCAAGATTCTCTATAGACAGGTTCATATCAAAAAATGGAAATATTTCTATTTCGGGGTTCCTTATCCACCAGGATAGATTTTATTTTCGGGCCAAAATGTAATATTATTGAGGTGGAGAAGGTCAGTCAGCTCCTTATGGAGATTTCAGATCATGTAATTTGCAGGTCACCCTAAGCACCATGAAGGGTCCTCTATATGGGAGAGGGAACTGGAAATTGAATACCACTGTGTTACAAGAGGAAACACTTAAAAGACAGGTTATAGACTTTCTTAGATCACATATATCTATAGCAGGGTTGGTAGACGATATGAGTGGGTGGTGGGAGAATTCCAAATCGGGATGACGGAAGCACTTCCAAATATATTCCATCAAGAAGCAACAAGATCAATACAAGCAGTATTTACAGTTAAGAATGCAATTAAAATATATTCTAGTATTAATTTATACCACATTCCCCTAACTACACAATCTTTAAATGTAAAAAAAAAAAAAAAAGAAGAGATGTTTGCTTTACAATATAATAGGGCTGCAGCAATATTGCAGGAACATAAAATTTGTTCTCCTGGGGGGAAAAAAAAAAAGGGGTCTAGGAAATGCCTTTCAGAATTGTTTTGAGAGGACAGAAACCCGATCTATACACTCAGTAATAAGTACTGGTGACATAGTCCAAGATGGCCCTGGTATTATTGACAGTGTGAAAATATCTAACTGATATGTATGCTGTTTCACCATCTGTGATAGGAGTATCTAAGGATTTTCTGTCACATACGGACATCCCTACTGTACCTCCTGACTTATTGGAAACAATACAAATGCCTATTTCTGTATCGGAACTTAAGCAAGTTATAGGAAGTTTAAGAAAGAGCACAGCTCCTGGTATAGATGGCTTGCCAGCAGAATTTTATTATACATTTATAGATCTAATAGCACAAATCTTGGAAGTCGTATTTAATTGCGTATTATTGACTTTGAAGGTGGACTTTCATTTTTGTATTTCGAAACAAATCATGGCTTTTAAACAAGGTGACAAGGCAAAAATTGACAACTGGAGATCACTTAAGTCTGCTAAATACAGACTATAAAATTAGGATGAAAATATTTCATTCTAGGCTACTGCCCTTATCTCCTTACTTGATTTCTTTAGCCCAAACTTGTACAGTCCCTAATCGCACTATCCAACAAAAATACAGGTTACTCACCTGTGACAGGAGTTCTAGGAATGGTATATATTGTTCATCCACACTTATTGGCAGGTTCCTTGCCGCTTTAATTGTTGCCGGAAGGTCTTCAAGCTGGCTCCTCCCACCCACCCAGTTGGTAAAACTCTCGGCTCCGCCCCATGACACCAGATCTAGCCCGCTGGAAGCCAGGTTGTGCGTCGAAGCCGTGGAGGTCAGGTAGGTTAGTGGATGAACAACATATACCATTCCTAGAACTCCTGTTACAGGTGAGTAACCTGTATTTCTAGGGATGGATATGTTGTCTCAATCACACACTTATTGGCAGACTCCTAGCAGTTCCTCCGGGAGGAGGGAGGCAAGACAACCCCAATACTTACTTGGGAAATAAGGACTGAGAACCGAGGCCCCCAAAACCAGCATCCCGGCGCGACTCAAGGCTCGATGTGGTAGTGGGTAATAAAGATATGCGACTTCCAGGTAGCAGCCTGCAGATATCCTGGATGGGACGTCCCTGAAGCAGCTTCTGTAATGCAGCGGTATGGCGGGTAGAATGAGCTCTTATCCCTGTAGGGAGGCTCCATGCCTGGCCAACCTATAGTAGAGCTCTATGCAGGAGGTGACCCACCTGTTTATCGCGTCTGGCTATTGCAGGGCCTGCCAGGTGCGGCTTCAGCGTAGGGTGACAAACAGCTGGCGTAACCTCCTCCCGAACTTCAGCCGTTCGCTCCTTATAATAAGAGAGCGCTCGTCTAGGGTCCAAAGCATGGAGCCTATATTCGGCCTCCGAAGTGTGATTGGGGTAGAACACCGGCAGAGTCAACACCTGGTTAAGGTGAAACTCCAACACCACCTTCGGAAGGAATTTCAGGTGGGGGCGCAGGAAAACCTTGTCCTTGTGGAAGACCAGATAAGGAGACTCGATGGAAAGCACCTGGAGCTCTCCCAACCTTCTGGCTGACGTGATAGCCACCAAGAAGGCGGTCTTCCACGACAGGTGGGAAATATCACACCTATGCATCGGTTCAATGGCTTGCCGTGAGCTTAGCCAATACTGCAGTAGATCCCACGGAGGTGGAGGTTCTCAACGAGGGGAAATGTAGTCAGGCCTTTGAAAAGCGTCTGACCACCTTCTCCTCGCCACCAATTGCTTCCGGCCCGCGCCTGTAAGCAGAAATGGCTGCCAGGTGCACCTTAAGGTCGTCGACTAGAAGCTCTTGATGAAAGGGACCACAGGTAGTCCAGGATGCTTGCCAAGGAACAGGAGGAAGAGTCCAGGCTCTTCCCTGACACCAAATGGAGAATCTCTTCCATTTGAGTCATAGCATTTTCTGGTCGACTTTTTGGGGATGCCTCAACCATATTGAGGACCCGTCGGGAAAGACCCAAGTGCCTAGATCTCTAGCCACTCCAGGAACCAGGCCGTCAGGTGCAGGGATTGAAGGTCCGGATGGAATACCTTCCCCTGGTTGACTGAGATCAGGTCCGGGCGGGCTGGAAGCCCTGGAGCCTGGAGCTGAGGCGGAGGAGATCTGGATACCAGACCTGGCGGGGCCAGTTTGGGGCTACCAGAATCACCTGCGCCTTATCCCTCCTCACCTTGAGAAGCACCTTGTGCATCAAGGGAAATGGGGGAAAGGCGTAGAAGAGGCCCGGGGTCCACGGCCTCGAGAAGGCATCCCCCTGCAGTGAGCCCTGCTGAGGGGGCCGGGCATTCTCCCTGAAGGCAAACAGATCCACCTGAGGCGTGCCCCAGTGGGAGAACAGATCTTGTACTACAGCGAGGACAGACCACTCGTGAGGAGACGCAGCCCCTATCCGGCTTAGGCATGGGCCAGGATGTTGAGAGCTCCTGCCACGTGAATGGCTAGGAGATCCGCCTCCAGGCTGCACACGAAACCATATGCGGAGAGCTTCCTTGCATAACAGCATGGAGGGCTAGTCCCGCCCTGGCGGTTCAGATAGTACATGGTGCGTGGTATTGTCCGTCTGGACCTGGAACCATTGACCTCGTGAGAAGCGGAGCGAAGGCGGTGAGGAGCTAGGTGGACCGCTCGGAGCTCCAGCAGAGTTGATATGGCATCGATTCCAGAGGGGACCAGAGGCCGTGGCGCCTGTGCTCCCCAGATGGGCACCCCAACCCATCAGAGATGCATCGGTCGATAGGAGCAGTCCGCTGCCGAGGCGGACGAGCAGGATGCCCTCCTGCAGATGTGCTGGAATGGTCCACCACTGGAGAGCATTCCACATCTCCTGGGTCACTGTCACGGGCTGGTCCAACGGATCACACTGTTGTGACCACTGGCTGGCCAGTCCCCATTGAAGTGACGTGATGTACCAACGGGCCCAACGGACTTACGCTTTCAAGAGGCCGGCCATGAGGCCAGGAGGCGAGAAAGTCCCAAGTAGGGAGGGTGCGATTGCCCAGCCAGAAATGATTGGGCAACGGAGAAGGAACTCGGCCCTGTCTGCCGGGAACCGAAGCTCTGGCTCGAACAGAGTCGAGCTCTGCTCCAATGAAGAGTATCACCTGCTTCGGCGAGTTCCGACTTGGCCTCGTTGATGAGGAGGCCAATCTGAGAGCAAACCTGGAGTGCCAGATCTCTGGACCGCCTCCTCCGCTCTGGAGGGGCTGCAATCAGCCAGTCGTCGAGGTAGGGGTACACCCGTGACCTCTAGGCCGCTGGAATGCTGTCACCACTGCCATGCATTTGGTGAAGACCCTGGGAGCAGGAGAGGTCAAGGGCATGGTATGCAACTGTGAAGGGATCCCTCTGCCTGAAGCGGAGGAATCTCTGATGAGACAGACGGATTGGGACGTGAAAGAACGCGTCCTGGAGGTCCAGGAACAGAACCACACGCCTGCTCCAAGGATGGGATTACCTGAGCCAGAGTGACCATCCTGGAAGGTCTGAGAGACCCAGTAACCTGTTCAGGTCGCAGGTCGAGAATGGAGCGCCAGTCCCCGTCCGTTTGGGACAGGAAATACCTGGACACAAGCCTCGGTCTGGAGGAGGATCCGCCACCTTCCTGATCACCTCTTTTTGAGAGCAGGGCAAAATCGGCTCGGTGAGCCGACAGCGAAGTTCTGCGGACCCGTGGCCCCCAAGACAGCAGCTCGAAACGGAGGAGTCTGCTTGAATTCCAGAGGCAGGCCTTTTCCCGGTCACTCTCATCACCCAGCGGTCCCGGTGGTGATAGCGACCAGGCGGAAAGGAAGGGCGGAGCTGGCCCCCACGGGAGAACCGGGGGAGGAGAGGCTGGGGCGGCACCTCAACCCGTCACTGGGCAGGCTGGGTAAGAACTGGCTGAAGGACCTCCTGAGCCTTCCGCCTTGCTTCCTGACTGAGAGGAAGCACGCGGTTTGGGCTTGGGACACCAAGCAGAGCCTGCTGGCCCTGTTGCTGGTGCTGTTGGACGGTCAGGCTGCAGGGCCCAAAGGACGAGAAGGACTTTGATGTTGTTGAGGCGGCCTTTGACCTCTCTGGGCGGAGGTGGCCGAGTCCAGAGTGGCATTGGACTTTTCGATCCACTGGAGGTGTCCCTCCACTCCAGGGCTGAAGAGGCCAGTCCCCAAGAAGGGGGACATCCGCCAACTTGTGCTGGGTATCCACCGTGAAGGTGGATATCCTCAGCCACGCCCTGCGGCGCATGGCCACCGCGGCTGCTACTGACCTGGCACAGGAATCACCTATATCCAGAGCGGTCTGAAGCTGCTGCTTCGCCACCGCCCTACCCTGGTCCTGCACCTGACGGACCGTGGTCTGCAAGTCAGTCGGGAGATTAGGGACAACCTCATCCAGAGAGCCAAAGAGGGCGTGGGAGAAGTGTGCCATCAGCACAGCCGAGCTGGCCTGACAGAGGCCGAGGGAGGACGCAGCGTACACCTTGTGCCTGGCAAAGTCGAGCTTTTTGGACTCTTTGTCAGGGGGCTTATCCACGTCCCGAGCGTTACCGGAACGCCGGAAGACGCTGTTGGTGACTAACCCCTCAGCAGAGGGGTGCTCCGAGAAACCGGGCAAAGAGCCAGTAGGGACCGCATACTTCCTGGCCATCCTGGCCGAGGGCGCAGGACAGGAGGCAGGCCGCTGCCAGAGCTCCAAGACTGGGCCGACAATGGCACTCAGCCACGGAAAGGCTTCAGTGGGGGAATCCCTCAGTCCAGAATCTCCGTCAGGGGATACTTAGCCCTTAGAGACACTGGCTCAAGAGCTGCATCCCGGTGGACTCCAAGATGAGTCGAAGCAAACCCAAGAAGGACGATGGGCTATCGTCCAATGACTAACCCGGAGGGACTCCAGGTCGACCTGCCTGAGAACGAGGGGAATGGGTAATGCCGGATTCTGAAGAGTCTGCGAAGAGCTGCCTCGGCTCTGAGCCACCTCTACCTGCGAGGATGGTCGAGAGTGAGGGTGACAGACAACCTGTGGACAGGCGTGTGAGCCGACCAAGAATCCCTGGTCGGTGCCCCAGACTTCCGTTGTGGAGGGAGTTCACCACAAATCAGTGGAGCAAGCCGGTTTGGGCGACCAACCCGGCCCTGGAGCGGACAGCTTCGACTGGGCGGCGGTTGCTCCGGTCGTTCAGGAGACAGCCACTTGATAGCCGGGGTCTGAACCAGAGTCGGTTTAGACCCAGACAACAGTAACTGCTGCCACATAAGCTCCTCGTAGCGCAGACGTAATTTACACCGCAGCCTCCCCTCATCCGAGGAAGAGACGAGGAGGAGCAGTGTCGCCGCTTACTTCAGTACCGAAACGAGACGCCGATGTCGTGGGCGACTAGACAGAAGAAGTCCGAGATTAAGACCCTCAGGGGGACGAGGCGAGGTGGGGGGACAGCTCTTCCCTTGGCTCAGGTATTTTAACCAGGGACTGCGTCCTTAAGGCGCAGGCAGATCCTCGTCTCCACTGGGGAACCGGTGAAGGAGAGTTGTCGGCTTCACCAGTCGACAGCCCGTCCGACGGATCGAGAAAAATCTCGACTCGTCGGCGAGAGATTCTCGGCAGGCTGGCCTGGCAGGGGACACCCGTGAAGCCAGCGGCCTGAGCGCAACCGACCCGAAGTCGGCGGGCGGCTGTCCGGGAAGGAGACTCTCCCGCCTCCCTGACGCCGACGGTGGGACTTACTTTTCGACTCCTTCTTCTTGGGTCGAGAAGAATGTCCCAATGGCCCCTCTCCCTTCGTGGAAAGGGACTGACAAAGCTCCTTGAACGAAGCCGTGTACGAGGAACTCAGAGACAGCGGGATAAATGCCGCGGCCGAGGAGGAGGAAGATGCGGCCTGGGCCACCTCCTCCTCGAGGGCGATCATCTGCTCGAGCTGCTCAGCCGAGCCAGCCACCGCGGACACCGCCCAACGAGCCTCTTTTGATTTTACCAGCGGAAACCGCGTCTCGGGGTGCCCGAGCTGTAATCGGGCAGCGCGATCATCCAGGACGTTGGCCGAGAAGGAACTGCACAACTCGCAAGCCTGTGGGTCGTGATCTTTGCCTAGGCAGTAGACGCACGTGGAGTGCGGATCCGTCCTGGACATTTTCTGCCCACAAGGGCACCTCCAAAAGCCGGGAATAGATTTGTCCATTGCAGCTACGAGGGAAGATGAAGACCAAAGTTTAGAAAACTTCAAAACCAGTTTCGGACGAACTGAAGAGTTAGGATCCAGTCTAAAACGCAGAGCGCTAAGGAGGGAACCTGAGCTTCCAAGCGGTAAGGAAAATCTGGTGTCATGGGGCAGAGCCGAGAGTTTTACCACCCGTGTGGGTGAGAGAAGCCAGCTTGAAGACCTTCCGGCAACAATTAAAGTGGCAAGAAACCTGCCAATAAGTGTGGATTGAACAACATATCCATGTCCCTAGAATTTATTATTAATAAGAGAACTAGTAGAGCAGGGTAAGGAGGGACAACTTACAGGTTTTCTTATGTCACTAGACCAGGAGAAAAACTTCGATAGGGTTCCCCATTTGTATATTACTAAAAAATTTTAAGAGTTTATGGTATTCCAGAGAAGTTTATATGGTGGATAACTGTATTATATGGTCATGCAAATGCAATCCCTTTGGTTAATGGACACTTAGGAAGGTATATTCCTATTGCTAAAGGGGTGAGACAGGGATGCCCGCTTAGCCCACTGTTGTATGTGTTTTGTTTGGATCCATTATTACATTTAATACAGCAAGATACTAATATCAGAGGCATACGACCAAAAGGGGGAGGGGAGGAGGTACGTGTTACAGCTTATGTGGACAATGTCTGTGTTATTGTGGCAGATACACAGTCAGGAGATAGAGCATTAGATTTAATTAATACTATCTCTCTAGCTATAGGGGCACGTTTAAATAAAAAGAAAAGTGTGATTTACCCCTTGGAAAAGACAATCCCAGTAACACGGAATTGGCAAAATATTGTCATTTCCAGTGAGCCTTTAAATATTTGGGGGTATTATTTGGGTCTGGAGATAATATTATGGTAAATTGGACTAAAATTTTGGACTCAAGCTTCCACCAAGGTTGCTATTTGGAAGACATGGACTCAAACTAAAAAGATAAAAGTAATGACAGTCAAAACTTATTTATTACCGCTATTCGTATTTTTAAGTGCAGTACACCCCATGCCTACGACGTTGGAATCAACACTTTTAGGGTTAGTGTTTCAGATTATATGGGGTAGTAAGTTGAACCCTATCAAAAGAGAGATTTTGTATTTGCCAATAGAAAAGGGAGGCTTAAATTTAATAAACCCTATTGTGTTTTTCTTTACAAATTTTTTTTAGAAATAACCTGCTGGATCTAACAAAGCCTCAAGCAGCACTATGGATCCCGTTTGCAGACCATTGGTTGAGGCCTCTATATCAAATATGGGACAAACAGGGAGTTTTAAATGCTCAAGACAAAATGTCCTTTTTTTTTTTAGACCTGCTTTAGGAAAATTAAAGCAGTGGAAGTTAGGATTAGATATCTTAAACTCCCCAACAAATAAAATTATGTATAAAACAATTCAACAAGGGATTGCAGTATCGCAGGTAGAGTTTAAAGAGGTTGGGTCAAGATATGCAACTCATGTGTTAGATACTTTAAAAGATCCTACCACCCCCCACCCCCCACCCCCAGATTGTGGGATGTTACTTGGCTTAGTGCACATGGTCGTCTAAATGTAAAGGGAAATGCAAAGCATAAAAAAAAAAAAAGGGGAAGACAGAATGTGTCCAAGACAGTGTTTGTGTGGGACAAGAAGAATCCATGCTGCACTTTTTGATTCTTTGTCCTTTTGTACAAGAAATATGGAGATTGTTGGCAATGAGATGGAAACATGCCCATTGGGGAAACCTTACTTACTCCGAAGTAGTAGGAGGTTATAGTACAATTGATTTAGGTTTATCAGTTCCAATGTTACGCCTTATCTTTTCTTTTATAAAGTTTGTGTTATGGCAAGTACGGTGTAAATTTGTATTACAACAGTTAATTCAGGATCCAGAAACTGTTGTGAGACTTACTGAATGTGACATTAGTAAACAATGCCAGTTTGAACAGCACCATATGCTGAATACAGTGTGGAAAATTAGAGGGTCAGTGGTCCCATTTTCAAAAGACAAGATCGGATGATTTTCTTGCTATCTACCTGAGACATTGTTTGATTTTTGTTCTGGATGATGTTTTTGATACACATTTTGAATACATGTAAATATTCTGATGTTTACATTGTTTCTGCTCAACTTGTTCAGTTTTGTTTCAATAAAATTTTATCCTACTCTTTTCGAGAAGTGACATGGCATCTTTAACATCCACCTGAACTACAACCAGAACAGGCAGATGGGACCTAGGATTAACGTCTCATCCGAAAGATGGCACCTCAGGAGTGCAGCACCCCCATCATGCTACATTTTGTGAGGAACAGAATGTCTCTTAAGCTCAGGGAGCAGAAATTAATTGCCACGCAAAGACTTCTTATAAAAAGAGAGCAACCTTTTGCTGAAAAAAGAGAGAGAGAGATTGAAATTAAAAATTATAGATACCCTAAGAGGAAAGACTTTGTTTTGTTTGACCTGCCTGTATAAAAGCTATCTTGTACAAATACAGGTTACTCACCTGTAACAGGAGTTCTAGGAATGGTATATGTTGTTCATCCACACTGTCTGGCAGGTTCCTTGCCGCTTTAAATCTTGCCGGAAGGTCTTCAAGCTGGCTCCTCCAACCCACCCGGGTGGTAAAACTCTTGGCTCCGCCCCATGATGCCAGATCTAGCCGCTGGAAGCTGAGGTTGTGCGTCAAGCTGGGAGGGGGTGGGTAGATGAACAATATATACCATTCCTCAGAACTCCTGTTACAGGCGAGTAACTTGTATTTCTAGGGACATGGATATGTTGTTCATCCACACTGTCTGGCAGACTCCTAGCTGTTCTCCGGAAGGAAGAAGGCAAGGCCCACACCCCCTACTTAGGAAATAAAGACTGGAGAACCAAGGCCCAAAACCAGCATCCCGGAGCGACTCAAGGTCGATGTGGTAGTGGGTGATGATGGTGTGTGCTGACTTCCAGGTAGCAGCCCTGCAGATTTCCTAGATAGGGACATCCCTGGAAGCAGCCACTGATGCAGCGGAATGGTGGGTAGAATGAGCTCTTATCCCTCTGGGAGGCTCCATGCTCGCCAACCTATAGTAGAGATCTATGCAGGAGGTGACCCACCTGACTATCGTCCGCTTGGCTGCAGGTCTGCCAGGTGCGGCTTCAGCGTAGGTGACAAACAGCTGGCGAACCTCTCCCCGAACTAGCGGTCCGCTCCTTTATAGTAGCTAGCGCCTTCTAGGCTCAAAGTATGGAGCCTATGTTTGGCCTCCGAGGTGTGATTGGGGTAGAACACCGCAGAGTCAACACCTGGTTAAGGTGAAACTCCGACACCACCTTCGGAAGGAATTTCGGTGGGAGGCGCAAGACAACCTTGTCCCTGTGGAAGACCAGGTAAGGAGACTCGATGGAAAGCGCCTGGAGCTCTCCCATCCTTCTGGTTGACGTGATAGCCACCAAGAAGGCGGTCTTCCATGACAGGTGAGAGATGTCACACCTGTGCATCGGTTCGAATGGCTTGCCCATGAGCTTAGCCAATACCAGCAGTAGATCCCACAGAGGTGGAGGTTCTCGCACCGGAGGGGATATGTGATCAAGGCCTTTGAAAAAACGCCCGACCACCTTCTCCTGTGCCACCGACTGCTTCCCGGCCCGCGCCCGGTAAGCAGAGATGGCTGCCAGGTGCACATTAAGGGTCGTTGACCAAGTCCTTGCTGAGAAAGGACCACAGGTAGTCCAGGATGCTTGCAAGGAACAGGAGGAAGGGTCCAGGCCCTTTCCCTGACACCAAATGGAGAATCTCTTCCATTTGAAGGCATAGCATTTTCTGGTCGACTCCTTACGGGACGCCTCAACCACATTGAGGACCTCGCCGGAAAGACCCAAGGCCTGGAACTCTAGCCGCTCAGGAACCAGGCCGTCAGGTGCAGGGATTGAAGGTCCGGATGGAATACCTTCCCCTGATTGACTGACATCAGGTCCGGGCGGGCTGGAAGCCGCCTCGGGAGCCTGGAGCTGAGACTAAGGAGATCTGGAGAGACCAGAACTGGCGGGGCCAGTCTGGGGCTACCAGAATCACCTGCGCCTTGTCCCTCCTCACCTTGAGAAGCACTTTGTGGATCAAGGGAAATGGTGGAAAGGCGTAGAAGAGGCCGGAGGTCCACGGCCTCGAGAAGGTATCCCCTGCAGTGAGCCCTGCAGAGGGGGGCGGGCATAAAACAGTCTCAGCTTCGCATTGTCCTTGGAGTCAAACAGGTCCACCTGGGGCATGCCCCAGTGGGAGAACAGATCTTGTACTACCTCCGGCAGGAGAGACCACTCATGGGACGCAGCCCCTATCCGGCTTGGGGCATTGGCCAGAATGTTGGAGGCTCCTGCCACATGGATGGCAAGGAGATCCGCCTCCAGGCTGTGCACGAGTGACCAAATGCAGAGAGCTTCCTTGCACAGAGGCATGGAGTGCGTCCCGCCCTGGCGGTTTAGGTAGTACATGGTCGTGGTATTGTCCGTCTGGACCTGAACCACTTGACCTCGTAGAAACGGAGTTATGGCGGTGAGGGCTAGACTAACAGCTCGAAGCTCCAGCAGGTTGATGTGGCATCGGGACTCCCGAGGGGACCAGAGGTCGTGCGCTCTGTGCTCCCCAGATGGGCACCCCAACCCATCAGAGAGGCATCGGTCGACAGAGAGACCATCGGCTCGGGGCGGACAAACGGGATGCCCTCCTGCAGGTGTGCTGGAACGGTCCACCACTGGAGAGCGTTCCCCATCTCCTGGGTCACTGTCACTAGCTGATCCAGAGGATCGGAGTGCTGTGACCATTGGCTGGCCAGCCCCCATTGAATCGGACGCATGTACCAACAGGCCCAACGGACCACGCTGGTGCAGGCTGCCACGAGGCCCAGGAGGCGCAGGAAGTCCCAGGAAGGGCGCAATTGCCCAACCTGAAATGATTGGGCAAAGAAGGAAAGAACCTCGGCTCTGTCCGCTGGGAGCCGTGCTCTGGCTCGTAGAGTCTCGAGCTCTGCCCCGAGTTGTATCACCTGCTTTAGCAAGAGTTCCGACTTGGCCTCATTGATGAGGAGGCCAACCTGAGAGCAAACCTGGAGGGCCAGATCTCTGGACCGCTCCACCTCCATTCTGGAGGAGGCTGCAATCAGCCAGTTGTCCAGGTAGGGGTACACCCGGACCCTTGACGCCCGCAGGAATGCTGTCACCACTGCCATGCATTTGGTGAAGACCCTGGGAGCTAGGGAAAGGCCAAAGGGCATGGCCCGGAACTCGTAGAGGGATCCCTCTGCCCAGAAGCGGAGGAATCTCTGGTGGGACGGATGGACTGGGACATGGAAGAACGCGTCCTGGAGGTCCAGAGAACAGAACCACATGCCTCGTTCCAAGATGGGATTATCTGAGCCAGAGTGACCATCCTGAAGGTCCGAGACCTTAGGAACCTGTTCAGGTCATGCAGGTGTAGAATGGGGCGCCAGCCCCCCCATCCGTTTTGGGACCAGGAAGTACCTGGACACAAACCCCGGGTCTGGTGGAGGATCCGCCACCTTCCTGATCACCTCTTTTTCGAGGAGCAGGGGGATATCAGCTCAGCGAGCCGACAGAGAGGCTGCGGACCCCGTAGGCCCCCAAGGGGTGACGGCTCGGAAGGGCGGGGCCTGCTCGAACTCCAGGGGCAGGCCCTTTCCTACCACCTCCAACACCCAGCGGTCCGTGGTGATAGCGGACCAGTCGGAAAGGAAGTGGCGGAGCCGTGCCCCCATGGGGGGAACCAAGGGGGGAGTGACGAGGCTGGGGGCAACACCCCTCAACCCGTCACTGGGCAGGCTTGGAGGAGAGACCAGCCGAGGGACCTCCTGGGCCTTTTCCTCCCTGCTTCCTGTTAGAGGAAGCCACAGGCTTGGCTTTGGGGTGTCAAGCACGAGCCTGCTGGCCCTGATGCTGGTGCTGTTGGGCCGGACATGCCGCAGGCACAGAAGGGCGAAAGGACTTATGTTGTTGTCGACCGCCCTTGTCCTGCTGGGTGGAGGTGACCGAGTCCAGAGTGGCATTGGACTTTTCGATCCACTGGAGGTGACCTTCCACTCCAGGGCCGAAGAGGTCAGTCCCTAGGAAGGGGACATCCGCCAGTTTATGCTGGGTATCCGCCATGAAGGTGGATATCCTCAGCCATGCTCTGCAGCGCATGGCCACTGCGGCCGCAACTGATCTGGCACAGGAGTCTCCAATGTCCAGAGCCATTTGGAGCTGCTGTTTTGCCACTGCCCTTCCCTGGTCCTGTGTCCTGCTTGACCGTGGTCTGCAGGTCGGCCAGGAGATGAGGGATCACCTCATCCAGGGAGCCCATGAGGGCGTGGGAGAAGTGTGCCATCAGCACGGCCAAGCTGGCCTGGCGGAGGCCAAGGGAGGACGCAGTGTACACCTTGCGCCCGGCACAGTCCAGCTTTTTGGACTCCTTGTCGGGGGGGGCTTATCCACATCCCTAGCGTCCCCAGAACGCCGGAAAACGCTATCGGTGACCAACCCCTCAGCGGAGGGGTGTTTCGAAAAACCGGACAAAGAGCTGGTAGAGACCGCATACTTCCTGGCCATCCTGGCCGAAGGCGCAGGACAGGAAGCCAGCCGCTGCCAAAGCTCCAAGGCTGGGACAGCATCTCCATTACGGGCTCGAGCTGCATCCCGGTGGACTCCGAGATGAGCCGAAGCAGACCCATAAAGGACGATGGGCTCTCATCCATCGACTGGCCCCCAGAGGACTCCAGGTCAATGGGCCTGGAGAACAGGGAGGAGTTGTCGTCGGACTCCGAGTAGTCCGCGAAGAGTTGCCTGGGACCTGAGCCACCCTCCACCTGCCGAGAACGGTCGGGAGTGAGGGTGACCGACAACCGGTGGGGCAGACCCTGACCCGACCGAGAGTCCTTGGTTGGCGCCCCCGATTTCGGTTGTGGAGGCGGAGGTTCCGCCACAATCAGTGGGGCAGCTGGTTTCAGCCGAACTACTGGCCCAGGCTTGGACACCTCGACTACAGCGAGGGGTTGTTTCGGCCGTTCGGGTGACAGCCACTTGATGGCCAGGGAAGGCGACGGCTTGTTCCCGGGCAGAAGTAACTGCTGCCACATTAGGTCCTCGTAGCGTCGACACAATTTGCGCCGAAGCCTCTCTTCTTCCGAGAAGGAGGCCGAGCGGCCCGCGGCACCGCTGCCGGTGCGGGGACGGACCGTCGATGTCGGCAGGATCGGCTGGACTGAGGCGATGTCCAAGACCGACATCCTCGGTGTTTCCAAGGACGGGTCCAGGAAGGGCCGGGGGACACCCGTTCTTCCCTCGGCTCGGAAGCCTTGACAGGGGACTCCGGCACGGGAGGCGCAGGCAAGTCCTCGGTCTCCACCAGGGGAACCGGTGAAGAAGGGTTGTCGGCTTCACCAGTCGACAGCCCGTCCGACGGGTCGAGAAAAATCTCGACCACGTCGACGGGTGTCTCGGCCGGCTGACCTGACCCGACGGGGACACCATGAAACCAGCGGCCTTAGCAGCAACCTCGACCGAAGTCGAGTGTCAACTGTCCGGAGCAGGGGACCTCTCCCACTCCCACGAACGCCGACAGTGGGACTTACCTTTCGAGTCCTTCTTTTTGGACCGAGAAGAATGTCCTGATGGCCCCCTCCATTTGTGGAAAGGGATTGTCAAAGCTCCTTAAAGGAAGCTGTGTAGGAGGATCCCAAAGAGAGCGGGATAAATGCCGCGACAGAGGAAGAAGATGATGCGAGGGCGATCATCTGCTCGAGTTGCTCAGCTGAGCCAGCCGCTGCGGACACCACCCAACGGGCCTCCTCTGACTTCACTGGCGGGTAGCGCTTCTCGGGGCACCAAAGCTGTAGCAGGGCAGTGTGGTCTTCCAGGACGTTGGCGAGCGGCACAACTCGCAGGCCTACGGAGGTTGTAGATGAGCCGAGGCAGTAGGCGCATGGGTCTTGAGGATCCGTCCTGGACATTTCACCACATAGGCACCGCTTTAAAACCAGGAGTTGATTTGTCCATCACGCGAGGGAGTAATTTGACTGAAGTCTTGAAAATTTAAGAATGAGTTTGAGGCGAACGAAGAATTAGGATCAGTCAATAAGCAAAGCGTTAAGGAGAGAGACCTGAGCTTCAAGCCCAATCAAGGAAGATCTATAGGCGTCATGGGGCGGAGCCGAGAGTTTTACCACCCGGGTGGGTGGGAGAAGCCAGCTTGAAGACCTTCCGGCAAGAAACCTGCCAGACAGTGTGGATGAACAACATATCCATGTCCCTAGAATTTTATTTTACTGTTACTGAAAACTCCTGCTCTGCCTATGCTTCCTGACCTGTGCCTTGACGACACCCATACTGGTGATGTGTATACTCTTCTGGCTGCCAGTGTCTACCGACCTCAGGTGACCCCCGCCACAGCACCGTTAGGCCACCAGAAGCAGAACAATCCCATGCCACCTGCCCCAAGACCCAGGGAAAACACCCTGTGACGTGCAGTGTATGAACCTGACCGCCTACAAAAAATTAAAAAAAAAGGGCCTGGCTGTATATTAGTGCCCCCACTGGAAAAATGTCTGCATGGGATTGTCACGCAAAGGGCCTCAAAAATGGTGGAAGGCTGCAAAAAGCACAAAACACGCAATCCCCCTGAATTTTAAGCTTTATGATTTCCCCTGAACATAAAGAATGGAAAAACCTTTCGGCACTCACAGCCAGATACGAGCATCTGGCACACTAGGCACGAAACAAATTGGTGAGATGCACTTAAATCCGGGGCGCCTACCTGGGTGTCCAGCAGGTATTTCTCAGTGCTCCCCACATGTAAACTGCTCCATTACAGGATCACCTCCCCGCCTAGTTTATCTGGGTGGACAACTGGGCTTAGTCACAGACTTTCAGAACTGTGCATCCCTCTTAAAGATAACATGTGACCGCGTCACTGTTGTTAGGACATGCTCCATATGCCCCCTTACCTTCTTTCACTTTCCCCCAACTCCACCCCTCCTCCACCTACTCTCTATATATTCTGTGTTAACACCGGTATGCCCTACAGACTTCCTAGATACATGTGGTATACAGGAGGGTTTGGTGGATATTACTCTTTTTGTCACCCCTTCCCTCCTCCCTCTGCCCCTTCCCACAGGTGGCGATATGAACAAAGTCTAAACAGGATGGCCGCAATTAGCAATGCAGGGCCAGTCCTCACGAGACAAGGGTGGCCTGGGACCACCTGAAGAAGACTCACGAGAGAGCTGAAGCACTGGAGTCTGTGCTGGGTAGCAGTCTGTTGCTGTAGACCTTGGCTTTTCATTCATTTTGCTGGAATTCTGCCAATAAAATTGTTATTTTGCCATTTCACATGAAGAGTGTATGAGCAACTTTTTATGTTGTCCCTCCAAGAAGCACAAAGAACCCTTACCTGCCCCCAAATCCATTCTTGTAATCTTTCCTTCTGTAAGTGCCCCAATTTAGGAAGGGAAGAGATCGCCATTTTCACTCAGAGGAGCCCCGCCGTGCCGATCCCTTCCACTTCCTTGTACCTCTGCTTGACCTTGTTAGTTAAGCGGTGGCCATGATTTATTCTAAATGGTCATCTAAACTACCAAAATTTAACTTAAAAAAAATAGCCCCCATTCATGTCTATAGGAGCACCCCCCCCCATGCTCTTCATATAGTGATATCACAAAACAAGGTAGCACGGGGGCAAAGCACACTCTGCAGAGGTACAAGGAAATGGAAGGGATTGGCGCCACAGCGCTCCTCGGAGCTAAAATACGATCCTTTCCCTTCCTAAATTGGGGCACTTACACAAGAAAAGATTACTAGGATTGGATTTGGGGACAGGAAAGGGTTCTTTGTGCTTCTTGGGGGAAAGCTGCTAAAGAGCGCAATAGTTGCTCTTTAATCTTGGTTATAGTTTGAATACAGTACTCTGCAGCATGGCTTCTCCTTGAACAAACTGGTTTTCAATGAACAAAACAAAACAAAAAAAAACAGACTGGGTTCTAGTCAAAATCTCAGCTGATTTGATACCCCTTCAAACATCAATAGGGTTAACAACACAACTCTGGATTTAGTAGAGTCCAGCAGATATTTAAGGATCTTACCGGACCAAAACCTAACCTAAGAATGCATAGTGATCAAACGGTGAAAAAAATTTGACTCAAACTTGGTTTCCTTTACAGAATTAAGAAATCTCTATCAAGGAATACAAAGAGAGCCACTGCAAAACAGGCCCTCCATTCTTCATTTGGAACACAGCTCATAGACTTTTTATAAAGTTTCAGACAGGCCTTCCTCTCTTGCTTGTCACTTCTGCCTAGCTGACATCTAGCGATATCAAATCCAACCCTGGTCCTCCACTCCCCAACCTGGTCCTTGGTAAAAGGCCTTACACTAGCTCATATGAGTATACACAGTCTAATGGCCAACAAAACCAAACTGGAAGCCTGGATGAGCAATAACAGTCCTAACATACTGGGCCTTGCCAAAACCTGGTTGAAAACCATCATACCTGACCCAGCCTGCAGTATTCCTACTTATAGTTTTGTCTACTTGGACAGGGCCTCCCAAAGAGGGGAGGTAGTGTTCTAATCCACTTCTGGGACCACCCAGACATCTCCCACCACCCCGCTGTACCCCACCCTCCTAGTCCCTCTGAATGCCTCCATATGGTGCTCACACTCAGCAAAGCTAAGAAGCTCCACCTGGTGTGCACGTACAATCCCTCATGTAACGGGATAATGGGACTAAATACCCTGGTGACTACCTTACCCCATCACTGAATCAACAAAGATCCTACTGCTTGATGACCTAAATCTCAACTGGCTGGGGCCTCAAACAAAGTTTTTGAGATAACTGTTAAAAAGTTACATTTTACCCTGCTCATTACTCCCCCTACCAGACCCTCCCTACACAACTCCAAGCACACACTGTTGGACTGGTTCCTCACAAACAGGAGTAATAAAATAACCTTAGCTGGCACCTTACTTGATACTATCTCAGACCAGTCCCCCATTTTTGCAGTCTAACAGTCCCGCCCCACCAAAACCACTGCACAAACTGCATCAGTTCCAAGACACTTCAGAGATAAGCACTCAGGACTTCCTGCCTGATCAGGCCAACACTTCTTAACAGTTTTTCTTAATCCCCAGGTCAGTCATGTAATAATGAGGCATTAGCCCATTTATTGACACTTTCTCCAGAGTTCAGCAGAAGCACGCTTCTATCACCAAACGCAGGCTGCAAGGCTGAGACACAAAGGCTCACCAGTGTCTTTCTACAGCAAATAAATAGGAACAAACTGGAACAAATACAAAAAATGGTCTGTCATCTAACTGGGTTGAATAATGTAAATGGAGAAATATTTGCAAGTCCACTATTAGGTCTAGCAAGAGCTCCTACTGCAAAAACAAATGTGCCACGTCTCCTGGTAACCCGCATTTCTGGGCAAAAATGTAAAACCTCCTTTGTCAAATATACTTATCGATGGTGTTCCAATAACCCTACCACAACTGCAAATACAGGGGTCATGCTTAACTTTTTTTTTTTTTTGCACTGGTCCACCCAGGAAAATGATGGCCGAGCTGCACTGGCTCCGTAGAGACTGCACTAGCCCCAACGGTAACATTAAAATTTTATGAAAAGAATCACACAGTGACAAAGATAGCTGTCTGAAACCTTATTTTTTTTACGGGTTTGTCATTTATTTCTCGGTCTCCTTTTTTTTTTTTTTTTATTACCACAAAGCTTATTACTGTTTTTTTTGACTAAACACATACTGTAGAAGAGATAAATGCTGCGTAAACTAAATTTAGTGCTGCCGCAGCTGTTGTAATTATGCAATATTTTAATCTTTGTGCGTCTGCTCAGATTCTAAAAAAAAGCACTTCTAAAACCCTATTCCGCAACTACTGTACTCACTGCTGAGGTTACTTCAGTTCAAGAACCGTCTAATGTGCCAGTAATCAGTGTCAAACACAGGTACTTAAGTTAGGTGTGGTGCCATTTTTTCAACCTCTATGCTGCTCAGCTCTCATTTGTGCTGTGTAACTGTGCTACTGACTGACTACTCGTATTTCATGTCTCTGCTGAAGTGGTTGCACCGAGGAAAGGCACAGAAAAGGCTGTTTGCTAGCACTGAGGATCTAAAGGCAGATGATCTTGCTGCATCTGCATCTGTATCTACCCTGTAGCTGAGAGTGTTGTCACTGAATTGCAATGTCAGTCTCCCCCTGCCAAAAAGAGACGCTCAACATACAATGTTTACACAGCGGAGCAGAAATTTGATGCAGGAAAGTACGCTGTGGAAAATGGCGTAATGAAATCAGTTCGCTACTTTAAGTCAAAGTACAGCATTGATGTAAACGACAGTACTGTCAGAAAATTTAAAACCAACTACTTATGTAGCTTGAAATCAGACCCTGACCCGACCAACCTAGTGCCACAGTTTCCCACAAAGCCTCATGGTAGACCTTCACTGCTACTCGCAGATATAGAGACTGAACTTAAGAAAATCATCCGTAGTCTGAGGTCAGAGGGGGCAGCTGTCAATACTACAGCTGTCGGTGCAGTTGCTAGAGACACAGTAAAGACCAACAACCCTCAGCAACTGGTAGAGGCAGGAGGATCTATGGTGTTCAGCAAGCAGTGGGCTTGGACCTTCCTAAACCATATGGGGTACTGCCAAAGGAAGGGGACCAAGGCAGGTCGGAAAACACCTACTGACTTCCCTGCACTAAAGTCAGCATTTCTTTCTTGAATTCGAACTGCCTGTGCCAATGAGCTCATCCCCAAAGAGCTAGTGATAAACACTGATGAGACAGGGGTTAATCTTGTGCCCTGCTCACAGTGGACCAAGGCAGAAATCGGGTCCAAGCAGGTAGAGGTTACCGGAATGAGGGACAAGAGGCAGGTCCCTCTGAATATGGGATGTACCTTGGCTAGCAACATGCTTCCTTCCCAGGTAATCTACCAGGAGAAAACACAGCCTTGTCACCCTACATACAGTTTTCCTGCAAGCTGGAATATCACTCAGAGCAGCAATCACTAGGCGAATCAAGAAACCTTGACAGAGTAGTTAGACTCGGTTTTTAAACCGTACATCGAGTCTGTAAAATGCAAACAGGAACTGCCAGAAGAACAGAGAACACTCCTTATTCTCGATCTGTTCAGAGTGCACAGCACTACCGATCTCCTTGCCAAGTTTGATCAGGCATACATCATTCCTGTATTTGTCCCCCAAAGGTGCACAGACCTATTGCAGCCAATAAGATTTAACCATGAACAAACTGTTTAAGTATGAAATGAAGGCTCAATTTACTGCATGGTACTCAGGTTTTATTATCTGAGCAGCTGGAAAAAGGTGTTGCCTCCACTGCAGTGAATGTAGATCTAAGGATGAGCAACATTAAGTCACTGCACGCAGTGGCTAGTGACAGCCTATAACAACATTTCCCTTTGAACAGAGGACTGCAAGCAGGGGTTTGTACAGGTAGGTATTGCTGATGCCCATACTGAATGCCTAAATGAACACCTGCTGCTCACTATGGACTGATCAGGTTACCTCCTTTCTCTGCTGCGTTTCTCAGAAAGCATAAATAAAAACTTTAGGGCATAAACAATAACCACCCCTTTTTCTTTCAGGTACCAGTACCTTGCCTGGAGATGTGATGAAGAAGCAGCTGGATACAGCTCTTATTTTTTTCTTTTTAACTGTCTGTCTTTAATAAACTTTAATACAGCACAGTACGCCCCCTTTCTGAGTTGTGATCCATATAGCAACTGAGTTCGAGATCCATGGGAAGGGTAAAAAGAAAAGCGCTACCATGGAAGTGGTGAGACAGCGCAGCTGTTTAGGAGTTGTGTTTAGCAGCAGGTGGGGTTAGGTTAGTGCCCCAGAAGGGGTTAGGTTAGGGTAGCAGTGGACAGTTTTAGCAGCTAGTGAATGTGCGAGTGAGTACCACGTAAGCGTTCACAGCAGCATGCTTTGAGGCTGATTATTTTCACGGTTCTTTTTATTTCGCTGTACTTTCCTTTTCAGCGAACATAGTGAAATAAAAAAAAAACTGTGGATATTTCCTATTCTACAGTAAATACATCCATCTATGCCTGTGTGCTTCATCACTGAGTTGCTGTGATGCACAAAAATAGGACAAAAAAAATGCAATCAGCAGAGTATGGATGAGAAGAAAAAATTACTCACCTTAGTAATGTTGTTTCTTCTAATGGAGTCTTGCTGTATACTGACAATAGCAGTGAGTCCCAACCTTCGAACTGCCCCGGAGGTGAAAGAGTTAACTTTCCATGCCAGGCGTGGAACGCTGAGCTCGAGCTCGGTTGAGACTCTGTCTGTTGTTCTTCAAACTCAAACCATCAGATCTTTACGAGCTAAACTCACTAAGGTCCTGTGTGGAAGCTGTAAACCTACACTAGCCAACTGGCTACTAAACATAAAACACATTTTTTGGTCTCAAAACAAAGACTCAAGTCAGGAGACCCAAAAAGTGAAAAACACAACACCCAGTCACCCCAAGAAAAAGGGGGTGAAAACAACAAGGTGGGCACCTACTGAGTGCCAACACTGCACTGCCCACCCACATCCCAAAACAGAGGTTCTGAGAGGGGCAGTATGGGAGGTCAGAATACAGCAAGACTCCATTAGAAGAAACAACATTACTAAGGTGAGTAATTTTTTTCTTCAAACAACATGAAGTCTTGCTGTATTCTGACAATAGCAGACTATAAAGCAGTACCTCCATGGAGGAAGGACAGAAACTACTTAGGGAATAGGCTCTGAAGCACAGCTGTGCCAAACCGAGCATCGCTCCTAGCCTGGATATCCAGGGAGTAATGCTTGGTAAAAGTGTGAACTGTTTTCCAGGTAGCTGCTTGACATATCTCTAGAATAGGGATGTCCCTGGCAGCAGCCAGGGATGTCCCTGGCAGCAGCCAGGGAAGCAGCTGTACCTCTGGTAGAGTGAGCCCTCAGGCCTGAGGGTGGAACCTTACCCAGTTTTTCATAACAAAATTGGATACAAGAGACAATCCACCTGGCAATGGATCTTTTAGTGGCAGGTTTCCCTTTACCAACCTCACCATAAGTGAGGAACAGTTGGAGGGATTCAAACCTGTGACCCTTGGTACGCTCTATGGAGTAGCTAAGGGCTCTTTTCACATCTAAACTGTGCAGCCTCCTCTCGCCAGAGGAGGAATGGTCAGTGAAGTACACAGGAAGAGACATAGATTGATTAAGGTGGAAATCTGAAACCACCTTAGGCAAGAACTTTCTGTTAGTCCTGAGGACCATCTTATCTCTATGAAAGGAGATAAAATCAGGCTCCACTGACAAACCTTGTAATTCACTTATGCGTCTGGCAGAAGTGATGGCTACTAGAAACACAGTTTTCCAAGTCAAGTACTTAAGCTCTGCTGAAGACAAAGGCTCAAAAGGGGGTTGCATAAGCTGAGCAATGCAAACATTAAGGTCCCAAGCAGGGGAAGGGTCCCTGAATGGAGGGTTGATGTGAAGCAATCCCTTGAAAAACTTGGAGAATACAGGATGAGCTGAAAGAGAAGAGGGCTTACCTGCTGAAATAAAAGCAGAAACAGCTGCCAGGTGCACCTTCAGTGTAGCTGGTTTCAGCCCCAAGCTATTTAAATGGACCACATAATCAAGGACTGTGGGCAGATCAGCAGACTCTAGGGAAATATGCTTCCCAGAGCACCATATGGAAAATCTTTTCCATTTGGAATTATAAGTAGCCCTGGTGGAAGGTTTCCTAGAAGCCTTCAGAATATCCATTACACCTTGGGAGAGGTGTAAATCAGCAAACTCTAACTCTTCAAGAGCCAGGCCTTGAGATTGAGAGATTTGAGATTCGGGTACCAAACCCTCCCCCTGAGCACAGGTTAACAGGTTGTAATTCCTGGGAAGACACAGGGGAAGATGGACTGCTAAGGACAGTAGGAGTGGATACCAGGGCTGTCTGGCCCAGTCTGGAGCAATCAGGATCATCTTGCACGGTTGAGATCTGATTTTGACTAGCACTTTGAACAGGAGAGGGAAGGGGGGAAAAGCATACAGGAACTTCCCTTCCCAACTGAGAACTAAGGCATCCAGGGGGACTGAGCCCAACACTGGGGGCCTGCAGCAAAAAAGGGGAAGTTGGTTATTGTCTGGGGCTGCCCCATCTGGAAAATATCACCTCCAAGACCAGGGGATCCAGTGACCATTCGTGATGGCCCTGGGATATCCTGCTGAGAGCATCTGGCAGGACATTGTCCTTGCCTGGGAGGTGAACTGCCATGAGGGGAAGTGTTCAGGGAGTAAGCCAGAGACCACAACTTCATTGCCTCTGTGCACAAGGCCGTAGACCGAGTGCCTCCTTGCTTGTTGATGTACCACATTGTGGTGGTGTTGTCTGTTCTGACCTGGATAACTTTGTTCTGAACAGACTTGGAAAAAACTTGAAGTGCTAGAGATACTGCTCTGAGTTCCAACAGATTGATGTGAAGCAGAGATTCCTGAGGGGACCACAACCCCTGGGTGGTCAGGTCGCCCATGTGAGCCCCCCCACCCCAAGAGGGAGGCATCTGTAGTAAGGATTAAAGAGTGATACTGAGTGACAAAGGGAACCCCTTGTCTCAGATTGTTCTGATCCTGCCAGCACTGTAGGGCCTGGATCAGGGTTCGAGTTACTGGGATCAATTTGGTCAGAGGGTCCTTCCTTTGAGACCAGAAGGCTCTCAAGTGGAACTGAATGTCCCTCATCTGAAATCTTGCTCCCTGCACTACTGCTGTGGAAGCAGCCATGTGCCTCAGGAGCTGTAGAAAATGCCTTGCTGGTCGAGACACCTGCAGGGTGAATGAGGAGGCCAGAGAGACAAGGGTCCTTGCCCTGTCCAGGGGGAAGGAAAGCTCTGGCTTTTTCTGTGTCTAGCTCTGTGCCTATGAAGGTGAGGAGCTGGACAGGCTCTAGAACTGACTTTGAAAGATTCACAAAGAAACCCAAAGAGGTGAGCAGTTGCTGAGTTATCTGTAAGTGTAACTTGACTTGGCCTGGGGACTGGCCTACTATGAGCCAGTCGTCCAGGTAAGGGATGATGGCAATCCTTTGCCTTCTTAGAGAGGCAACTACCACTGCCAGGCATTTTGTGAATACCCTTGGAGCAGAGGTCAGACCAAAGGGCATTGCTCTGAATTTGTAATGGCCTGAGGGCAGCTCGAACCTGAGGTACTTTCGATGGGAGCTTCTGATGAGAATATGAAAGTAGGCATCCTTGAGGTCCAGGGACGCTAGCCAGTCCCCTGGCCTTAGAGAGGGTAGAATAATTCCCAGAGTCACCATTTTGAATTTTGGTTTTAAAAGGTGCTTGTTTAAGTATCTGAGATCCAGGATGGGCAGCCATTCTCCTGTCTTTTTTGGGGTAAGGAAGTACCTGGACTACAACCCTTTGCCCTGGTGTAGGGGTGGAACCCTTTCCACAGCTCTAAGAGCTAGGAGAGAAGAGACCTCTGCCTCTAGGGCAAGTGTCTCTGAGGGATTTGCAGGTGGAAAGGATCTGGTTCTCATCTTTGGAAACTTTCTGAAGCTGAGAACCAGTCCCTTTCTTACTACTTCCAGGACCCATATGTCTGATGTCAGAGACTCCCAGTCCTGGACAAAGTAAGCCAGCCTGCCCCCTACAGGTAGTTGAGAATCGGCCCTGGCAACCCCATCAGGGTGCCTGTTTGGCAGGGGCTTTGGGCTGAGGGGTGGAGGCAGGCTTGCCTGTACCCCGTCTGCCTCTCCCTCTAAAGAACCCCCTCTGGGCATAAGTAGAAGAGGAGGCTTGCGCTTGCCAGAAAGGCCTATGGAAAGGTCTGCCCCTGCCCCTGGGATGCTGCCTTTGAGGAGTGGCCTGCCTTTCCTTGGCCTGTGCACTCCTATAGGTGGTCCTATATTCGTCCATTTTCTTCATGTAATTCTCAGTCTGCTCCCCAAACAGAGAATTACCCACAACAGGAAAATCCATGGCCTTAGTCTGAGTATCCTGTGACAGGCTAGTACATCTGAGCCAAGCCATTCTTCGAAGTGCCACAGATGTAGCCATGACTCTATATGACACATCATTGGAGTCCACTGCAGCATGGAATTGCACCTTGGATGCCTCAATACCATCAGCAGCCACCTGCTCCAGCTCCTTGGCAAGCTGGCCAGGGACCTGTTTTGCTAAAGCCATAACAGTGTCCCATCTGGATTTTTGATACCTAGCAGTATAGGCCATATAATTGGCCTGTCTGAGTCCCAAGGATTCTGCCATGTACTGTTTCTTTGCCATGGCATCAATCCTCCTGGAGTCCTAGTCCAGGGGGTGTGAAGCCAAGGGAATATTTGCCTTATCACAGGCTGCAGCCTGCACTACCCCAACATGGCTGCATTGTTGTGTAAGGAACTCCGTATCTGAGCCTGACAATGCATACCTCTTGTCCATTCTTTTATCCACAGGAAGTATAGTGTTAGGAGTCTTTAAAATCTTAAATGTCTGTTTCCCAAAAGATTTGTGTAAGGGAATAGACAGCCTCCTAGACTCTGGGATATCCATCATTTCTACGTAGTCAGGCTCCTCCTGGTCATCCACAGCTTCCTCCATAGGAAGCTGGAGGGTTTCAGTCGCTTTTTTATAAAACATAAAATGGGAGGGGGACTCAGAAAGCCTAGGAGGAGACACTCCTGAAGGTCTGTCTGGGGAGATGTCCGGGTCAATAGGCGCATCCAGACTTTCAAAACCACATTCACTTTCCTCATACTCCTCTTCCTCCTCCTCCGGTTCATAAAATTCCTCTAAATCATACTCTTGAACCGGTGGAACCGGCTGAACCGAGCGCCTTCCTGATGGTGCCGGTTTGTTCAGAACCGGGGAAAGCGACTGCACAATTTTGATCGCTTTGGCTATTTCTTCAGCAGTTGGAGAGGAAAGTTTTGGCTCCACACCAGCTGATTTCCCTTTTCTAGTTCTCTTAGCCGGAACCGACTCCTCAGAATCGGCTCTCCTTTTGCCCGAAGAAGTCTCGCCCTGGTCAGAGGGCACTCCTTTTGTTTCGGTTTGAACCGAACCGGGCTGGCCATCCGGTTCAGCGGACTTTTTGGCCTCCCTTTCCCTAAGCCTACCAGCTCTCTTTCCAGGGAGCTGCAGGGAAATTTTACAAATCTGGCAGTCTGCATTGAGGTGGTCAAACCCCAGACAATAAACACAGGTGGTGTGGGGGTCAGCCTTAGCAAAGACTTCCCCACACACACTACAGTGTTGAAACCCAGTGAGCCCAGTTTTTCTTTTGGGTTTCTCAGACATTGTGCCAGTCCTAATCAAACTTACCCTTTTAATGGCAATCCACCAGGCAAGACCCTCTTATCGGTTCCTGACCGTGTCACGGGTCGTGGAAAAAACTGTAATAAAATCTGTTTTTTTTTTTTAGAACCGATAAGAACCGGTAACCACACTCTAAAAGTACAATTCAAGATTTTTAAACAACTTGATCGGTTCAAACAGAACCGATGAACCGTTTACAAGTTCCACACAGAATAGAATAGAATATAACCTATCTAGTACTCACAAATACCACAGACAGAGACTGAACCGACAGGTTACGGTTTAAATTCAGTCGAAAACTGAGAAAAACGGTACTTTAACTGACAAATTGAACCGAGCAGAAGGAGAAATCTCCGGAGCGACTGTTCAGTGAGGCGGAGTAAAGAATCTGACGGTTTGAGTTTGAAGAACAACAGACAGAGTCTCAACCGAGCTCGAGCTCAGCATTCCATGCCTGGCATGGAAAGTTAACTCTTTCACCTCCAGGGCAGTTCGAAGGTTGGGACTCACTGCTATTGTCAGAATACAGCAAGACTTCATGTTGTTTGAAAAGCCACTTTGCTCACTAAGCCCGTTTCAGGAATTTATGTCAGAAAAAGGCAGGGTTCTACTTTGCTCCACATCTGTACTGAGTTGGCCACACACTAAACTCTGACCACCGCATACTCCTAGTCCAGCTGCTGCTTCCAGCGGTAACTGTGTCATTATGTATTGATAGAGCAGTATAACAACTACGTGCCTATCTACACAGTCCACAGCCTATGGATACACGGAGAGCTTCAATTTTCAGTGTTCCATCAATCCCTTACCTGTCTCAAACATAAAACCAGTCACACAAATCACAAAACAAAAAGACCGTCTGAAGATATCTCAGCATCCTGAAGGGGTCAAACTGAACCTAAGCATATCTCCCCTATTCTATCCAGCCAATATCTTGGCTTTCCATGACTACAAGCAGGGTCCAATGCATCCTGATGAACTATTGATTAGGCCCCATCCCCTCCAAAGGTACAAATTCTCTTCCCCTTAAGAGTTCAATTCTCACCCCCCTCCCTCTCCTATCAAGCTCTTAATCCCTATCTACCGACCTTCCCTTACCCCCTTGCAGGGTACCACGCAACCTGAAGGGTCCTCTCTTGGGTTAGGTCTTATTTCCCCTCCTAGCATTAAGTCACACCTCCTCCTTCTTTAAATCCCTACAGCCTTATCCCCCTTTCTATCTAGCCCCACAGCCCTCTTGCAGGGTTCCCCACATCCAGAAGGGGTCTCTCTGGGACACTGCCTTAACCCCTTCTTTCTGGTCCCCCCCAGTCCCCTTGTAGGGTTTCTTTCCTAAAGGGGTCTCCAGGGGCACGATTCTTCCCCCTCCTCCCACCTCAACCTTCCCTCTCCTTTCCCCCATTTCTTTCACGTAACCATTTGTTTACTTATCAACCCAGCATTTATTATTGTCCAGTCTTTCTACTTATTATGCGCAACACTGTTATAACACTGTTTGCAACACCTGCCTTACAACGGTATGTAAATGTTGACCTGGTAACTTGAATGTTTTGTGCCTCATTCCTACTGTACACTCCCACACCCCCACACAGAGAGTACCAGTTCCCACTAATGCGCATGTCCGAAATCACGGCTTCAACTTTGCCTTTAAAATAAAACAGTTTACAGCCCTCATTTCGAAACGGGACTTTTTTTGAGCATGTCAGTGTTCACAGCCCTATCTGGTAAGATGCTTTATACTGGACTAAAAACAAGTCATTCCAGCATGACCACGTTTCCCCTTGGCTCTGCGCCAGTCTAGCTCGTGGACGCATGGAGCCGAAATTGCAGACAGATGTCTAAAATAATAATTTTACAAAAATACCCAGTATGCATCCATTAAGTTAAAGTATGCTTCTATGCCGGCCCGGTATCGCCGAGGGCTGAGGTGCCAGACACCTTACCTCGTGCTGCACCGGCGCCCAGAAGGGAGCAGGATTGAGCAAAGGCTCTCTCTCCCAGGAAGTGGGGGTCACCGCTCATAATCCTGCCATCACTGGATGAGGTCAGTGTCAGGCTGGCCGAAGCAGTGCGACCGGTAGGGAGTGGGGCGTCCTGTAAGGCATGCGCACGCGTGCCCTCACATGCGTGCGTCACGTCAGGGAAACACAGGAGTAGGACTAAAAAGGGGAGAAAAAGCCAATAAAGTACATACGGAAAACAAAAGTACGCTACTACTAGGGTATTTTACATTTGTAAAGCTTCCTCCCTAAACCTTCAGTTTGGGCAGCTCAAAATTAACTTTTAAAGGATGACAAGTGTCCCTTTAAAATGCTTATAAAAGTAGCAGTGACACAGGCAGAGAGGAGGGAACTATATGCAGACAAGCCAACCCATAAGAAAGGCAGTCTATTTTTCTTTTCCAAAATAAATCAAACTCTAATACTAACATGATTGTAATTAAACAAAACACTGTACTTTTTACATACAACTTGTCATTCTGAATCCCTTGAAGAGTCAAACATTTGAAACGTTCCCAACATTGCAAGTAAATGTAGCCACATTTCTTCTCTTAATAATAGAAACACAGAAGTTGATGGCAGATAAGGACCGCAAGGTCCATTCAGTCTGCCCATTTATTTTTCTACCTTATAAATGTGCCATCGGCCTGTGCTCTGTCAGTGGCCTATCTATTCATACTCATCTATATTGCTCCCTTATGCCTATCCCATTCCTGTTTGAAGCCCTGCACTGTATTCATAGCCACCACTTCTTGAGGTAGGCCGTTCCATGCATCCACCACCCTTTCTGTGAAAAAGAATTTCCTCACATTCCCCCTTAATCGGCCTCCCTCTAATCTCATGCTGTGTCCTCTTGTCCTGCTATTTTTCTTATATTTAAACATGTTAGATTCTTTCACCTTGTTAATGCCCTTAAGGTGTTTGAATGACTCGATCATATCACCTCTCTCCCTCCTTTGCTCAAGGGTATACACATTGAGCTCCGTTAATCTGTCTTCATGTGTCTTCTGATGCAGTTCCTTTTTCTGGACTGCCTCAATTTGGTTAATGTCCTTGTGAAGGTGTGGCCTCCAGTGCTGCATGCAGTACTCCAGATGGGGCCTAACCAGTGTCTTGTAAAGAGGGATCATTACCTCCCTCTTACGACTTGTGATACCCCTACTAATACACCCTAACATCCCCCTAGCCTCACTTACTGATTTGGAGGTCTGCTTGGATGATTTCAGGTCATCGGTGATGATGATGCCCAAGTCTCTTTCTTCCTTTGTGGCTGCCAGCAACTCCCCTCCCAACCTATAGGTGGCTTCAGGGTTTCTCTTCCCTATGTGCAGGATCCTGCACTTCTTTGCATTAAATCCCAGTTGCCACTCTTCTGACCATTTTGCTAGTTTATCCAGATCTCTTCTCATTCTGCCCACCCCATCTGGATCATCTACTCTGTTGCAGATCTTGGTGTCCTCTGCAAACAGACAAGCCTTACCCTCTAGTCCATCTGCAATGTCACTAATGAAGATATTGAAGAAGACTGGCCCCAGGACTGATCCCTGAGGTACCCCATTTGTGACTTGCATCTCTTCTGACTGTATACCATTTACCACCACTCTCTGTTTTCTGCCAGTCAACCAGTTTGCCACCCAGCTGACCAACTTCTGGCCCATCCCGAGCCTACCCAGCTTATTTATCAATCTTCTATGTGGAATTAGTGTCGAAAGGTTTGCTAAAGTCAAGGTAGGCAACATCAACTGCTCCCCCTTGGTCCACCACTCTGGTTACCCAGTCAAAGAAATCTATGAGATTAGTTTGACAGGACCTTCCTTTTGTAAACCCATGCTGTCTTGGATCCTGTGCCCCTATGGATTCCAGGTGTTGCACTATCCTTTCCTTAAGAAGTGCCTCCATAATCTTGCCCACTACTAAGTTAAGACTGACTGGTCTGTAGTTCCCTGCCTCCTCCCTGCTACCACTCTTGAGGCGGGATCACATGAGCCTTCTCCAGTCTTCTGGGACCTCTCCTGTGCTCAGAGATTCACTAAACAGTTCTGCTAATGGCTCTGCTAGTTCCACCCTTAGCTCCTTAAGTACCCTGGGATGTAGGCCATCAGGTCCCATTGCCTTGTCCACCCTGAGCTTAGCAAGCTCTTGTATGACCCTTTCTTTTGTGAAGGGAGTAGTGCTTACCTCCCTCTCCCCTGTGTCCATGGTGCTGAGCTGTGGGCCCTGCCCTACCTTCTCTTCAGTAGATACTGAGCAAAAGTATCTATTTAGGATAGATGCTTTTACAGGGTTCTCCTCCTCACCTGCCCCCTTTTCTCCTTTGAGCTTAGCAATACCCCCTCTAGACTTTCTTCTTTCACAAATATATCTATAAAAAGTTTTGTCACCTTCTTTTACTGTTTGTGCTAGTGTTTCCTCAGATTGGGACTTTGCCTGCCTTATTGCCTTCCCTGCTTCTCTTAGGGCAGTTTGGTATGCCTCCCTATCTTCATCCCACTGTGTTCCCTTATATTTCCTGAAGGCCAGCCTTTTGGCTCTGACCTTTTCTGCTACTGTATTTGAGAACCAAAGTGGTTTCCTTTCTTTTGCACTTCCTTTTCTCTCTAACACAATGGGATGTTGCTTCCAAGTATTGCATCCTTAATGCTTGCCACTTTGCCTGTACCCCTCACCTGTGTTTCTTTGCCAGGGCTAGCTTAACTCTGTTGGCCATCTTATCAAAGTCAGCTCCTCTGAAGTCCCATATTTTTGCCTTGGAATGAGATGATTTAGATGTAGTGGCCAAATTGAACTATACCATGTGATGGTCACTGGCCCCCAGGTGACCTTCTACCTGGAGAGCTGTGATCCCTTCCCTGTTAGTCAGTACTAGATCTAGGATAGCCCTGTCTCTATTTGGTTGTTGTACCAGTTGTGTGAGGCCCTCCCCCTGCAGGGAATCCACCATGTGTCTAGTTCTAGCAGATGTTCCTGCTGGTATTGACCAATCTGTATCCAGCATGTTGAAGTCTCCCATTATCAGAAACTCCCCTTTAGCTGTCATGTTTTGTATATCTTCTAACAGTAATGTGTCTGTGTCCTCCCCCTGGTCTGGGAGCCTGTAGACAACCCCAGTTCTTATGGCTGTCCCATTTCCCGTTTCCAGGGTGACCCACAGTTCTTCTGGCTCCTTATGTGTATTCTGAATTTCTGTAGCTTTGATATTTTCATTGACATACAGGGCCACTCCACCCCCCTTTTTGCACCTTGGTCTCTTCTGAACAGTACATAGCCAGGTATTGAAGTCTACCAAGTGTGGTTACTGGTAAACCATGTCTCACTAATTGTTACTATGTCCAGTTTAGCCTCTGACATTATTGCCTGCAGGTCTGGGATCTTATTTCCCAGGTTGTGAGCATTGTGTACATGATTTTCCATTGGCCAGATTTCGGTGTGTTAGTTGTTGGGTGAGGTTTGGCACTTCCCCTATGCGTCGTATGGGGAGACAGACCTTTTTTCTTACCTGGTAATGCAAATGAACTGCAAACATGCTAAATCCCTGTTTGACCACTAGTGAGGGGGGAGGGGTGTTCTTCCCATTCGACGTATGGGGTGTTGCACCCCTCTCCCCATCTGCTAGTTTAAAACACTTCTCACCTCTTTGTTAATCTCCATGCTGTGTCTGGCAAGATGTGCATCTCTGTCGCTCCTCCGGTTCAGTTTTTCCCATCAGTCCTCTCTTACTTCAGGTCATGACATCCCTCCCCCACCTTGCTTCAGCACTGTGACCCACTCTCCACTTTCATCAGCACAGGCATACCTCTCAACCTCCTGCCCCGTAAATCAGGGACAAGGCTTAAAAAATTGAGGGAAAAAGGACCAAGATCTGGGACACATCTTCAAAATTGGTGATATCTACTCAAAAAGCTGGTAAAATAAGGCGCTTAGTGTAAAATGCATTTTCTAAGGAAGAACAAGTCTGTAACTTCCAGGCCTTCCTCCAGGCTGAAACATGGTTCAAAGACCGTAGACTGGTCATAAACCTGAAAAAGACAAAATCAATGATTTTCTCCCACCATGAAAACAAAGCGAAAAGTGCACCTCTCCTTATCCTCCCCAGCACGCCCTTGAACAGGTATCCATCTACAAATATCTTGGACTTATCTTAGACTCTGCCCTTACCTTCCATGACCACATAAACACCCTAGCGGCTGCCACTAACACTCGGATTGGACTCCTTTACCAGCACAGGGACTGCCTCTCTCCTGATGCCCTTAGGCTTGCCATACTTTCAATACTGTCCCTAGTGGACTATGGGCTCCCTGTGTATGGGGCAGCAGATAATTCCACACTTCAGAAAATTCAGATCTCTCTTAACAAAGCGTGTAGGCTCCTAACTGGTGCCCCTAGGCTCACCCACACCTGCTCCCTCTATTCCTCTGCCAATCTTCTGAACCTCAGTGAAAGACTCAACTATCAGACCTGCCTATTGACTAAGAAAATCCTGTTCGGTCACTCCCCTCCTGGGGTCACCACCTCTCTCCAACTTGCCACCCCCTTGATCTCCACCCACAACTCGGACAAAGCTATAATGGCAATACCCAGGGTAAAAACCTCCCTTGCCCAGAGATCCTTCCACTACAGGGCCCCTGTTTGGTTTAATGCTCTCCCAGACACCTATCACTAGCATACCCAAGATTACCCATTTCAAAGTCACTCTCCACAACCACCTCCTCAATGTCCGCTCCTGTAACTGCAACTAGCCTGTGCTCTCATGCCCACAATGACCCAAACATCTGACGAAGTCCATTATGGACTGCAACCTCTTACAACAATGTCTGGCCCATAAATATGATGGGACTATACAGTAACGGATGCTCGCTCATGTTAACAATGTTTTTCTGCTATGCTTATGTAAATATCTGTATCCAAAACTGTATATAATGTCTGTAAACAATGTCTGTAATCCATACATGATGGCTATTTCCTTTGTAAATTGTATCCTGTCTGTTTTTATTTTGTCCTCCATGTGAAAAGGTACCTTTGTAAATGAAACGACTGGCTCAAAGGTTGTAAATTCGATATTTCAAATAAATAAACTTTAATGTTTGACATTATTTTGTGCTTACAAGCCCCACTTTTTGGTCACCGAAGCACAATTTTTAGGAGAGACAGAGTAAAATTTTGAGGCACAATCACGGACATCCCTGAAAATCAGGGACAGTTGAGAGGTATGAGCACAGGAGGTGATCTGGCAGTTGCTACCTTGCTACTACCCCTCCCCCTCAGTTTGAGCACATAACGCAGAATTAAAGGCTTGCAGTGTCAGGCCCCAGACCCTTCAGTGAACAATGTCAGTGTCAGCGGTTCAACAGGTAACGCACTAACCTCTGAGGCTGGGAGATCTAAGGGCTGTGGGCTCAGTTCTCACATCTGGCACTTGGGTTAATATCTCAGTACTGACACTGTAGTGCAGCATGAGAGGGGTGCTGCACTTCTGAGGTGCCGTCTTTCAGATGAAACGTTAAACCAAGGTCCCATCTGCCTGGATTGGTGGTAGTTCAGGTGGATGTTAAAGATCCCATGGCACTTATCGAAAAGAGTAGGGGAATTTCCCTGGTGTCCTGGGCAAATTTCCCTCATTCACTAAAAAATACCACCAACTGCTTAATCTGGTTCAAGGTCAGTTGGCATTCATCTGTATCCCCTCCCCAGGTCGTGCCTGAAAATAGGCAGGATTTGTCTAGTGCATTTACCCAGTCAACAAAACTAAATAAATAAATATATGTGCTCTCGCCTTCCTGTTATTCCCCCAACAGCTCTCCTTTACCTGCCTGCCTCAGGTCATGACGCACACTGAGAGGCTCTCTACTGCCACTGTGGCCAAGCAGGCAAATGCATTTCCAGCTGAAAATGCTGACATTTCCCAAAAACAAAAACTGCCTTAACCCTGCAAATAATTTACTTACTTATTATCCATATCAGAATTACAACCCTTTGAGTCAAGGACTCGTTTCCAAAGGCTCCACGTCAGTGGCTAGATTGCACTAGCCAAGCCAGGAAAGTTAGGAGACGATCGCACTGGCCTGCAGCAGTTTACACTATGGCCTGGGCCAGTAAAATAATGTTAAGATCGACCCCTGAAATGCCTTTAACAAAAAATTCCCTAACCTCACGACTCTCAATGGAATCACTGATGCTGGTCCTGGGCTTCAGTATCCAACGCATGACCTCCACCTCCTTCTGCCAAGCTCACCTTCCCCCCTTCGATCAGTAAGGGTGACAGAGGTCAGGAAACTGCTGCTCTCCATCATGCTGGATAACAATTCTAGGTCTGACAGCGCTGAACCCAAGCTACTAAGAGTGGCAGCCCACTCCACAGCTTTCCATATCTCAAAAATCCTAAATCTCTCCCTCTCCTCTGGTACTGTCCCTCATGTCTGGAAAATTGCTAAGGTCACCCCTTTCTTTAAAACTGGTCACCCCAAACTTATGAACAACTACTTCCCCACTGCCAAAGTCTCAGTCCTCTCTAATGCCCTAAAAAGGACTGTGGCATCATCACAACTCAATGACCACTTTGCCAGGTAAGATCTGCTGTCTCCTGCCCAACATGGTTTCAGGAAAAAACAGCACGGCAACAGCTTTGGCCAAACTTAATAAATTACATCAGCCTACATGTGGAGTTTGGTCTCCTAGCTGGTGTGGTGTTTATTGGCCTCACTAGGTATTCAACCTGGTCAATCACTCACTCCTCCATAACAAGCCAGACTCCCTCAGTGCTTCCCCTCATGCCATTACCTGGTTCACCAACTACTTAACCAGTAGGAAACAGCAAGTCTGGCTTCACCCTACAACCTCCAACCTTGCTGATAACTGTTGATGTTCAAAGCTCCATCCTTGGCCCACTACTGTTACCTATCTAAATCTATAGTCTCTCAGATGTGGCCTCCTGCTATAGCTCCCCACTGTATGCAGATGATCTTTTCCCACACCACAGTGCTGTGTCCATCCCTGCCATCAGAAAATCCCTTTCAGACTCCTTTGCACTCGTTCGATCCTGCTTATCGGCAAACAAACTAATAACAGCAAGAAGGCCAAGGCCACGCTTTCTGACTCCAAGACAAAACTCTGTGCCACCCTCTCTAAGCTTAACCTGCGCACTGATGGATCCATCCCACCAAGAGGAGGTCAAAAGTTTCAATTACCTGGGTGTAACGCTAGAGCCCTCCCTTGATTTCTCCTCTCACATCTCCTCAATCTGCAAATCAGTGAATGCTAATCTGGGCTTGGTTTCCATGGTCAAACACTGTTTATCTCCCAGTACCCAGCTGTTTACAGCCCAGGTGCTCCTTCCAAGCGTCACTTATGGTCTTCTGGCATTTCAAAGAATGAGTAAATCCATCCTATCCAGGTGGGATATAACTTAGAATAATGAATGTTGCTTTACTCTAGCCTCCCCCAATCTCACGCATCACTGACTCCTTTACACTGGTCTGGGTTGGCCCTCCCCTGCTGATAAACGGTCCCTTGTTCTGGGCCGTTTTGTTGACAAACTCCTGCACACAGGCTCCCAATGCTCCCCTGCCACCTACCTGCTGCCCCCTTTCCTAATCTACTCTCCGAGTTCTGTGGACTTTCAGCCTCTCACTGAGCACTTGTGCGGTTGCCACTGGGTTTAGGAAACTGGCTTTCTCAGTTTATGCCCCAATTTACTGGAACTCCCTTCCAATAACTTATGCCACTCTCCCAGTCTCTCTAACTTTTTCAAGGTGCTAAAGGATTCACTACGTCTACCAGCCCCTTGCTCCTGCCCACCTTAGGTCTAGCATACTAGGTCAAACCTGCCCTAGCACTGCACACTTTTCCTGCTCATCATAATGATGAGTTTGTGCTCACTTTTGCCAAGTCAACTGCCATTTCTGGTCTAAATAAGACATTCCTGTGCTCTTTTTTTTTTTTTTTTTTATTCTGCTTATTAAAAATGTTTAACAATTAAGAACAAAAAAACAGTATCAGTGTGTTCACATACAGATCAATATAATTCATAACTTGACAAACTGAAATAACTGTATGGATACTAACGATAGATTACCTAATCACCAGAATAGCAATAAGCCGATACAGTAGACACAGAACATTACAACCATACTAAACATCACACACACACACACACACACACACACACACACACACACGCACACACACACACATTCACTCACAATAAAATATGGTATACTAAGAGCACTTCTAGACCAGCACAGAGAGGACAGGACATCCAACAGTATACAGCTACAGGTAAATAATCTTACACACAGTTTAGCTCGGCATCAAGAGGGACCTCCAAGGACACCGGACCAGTGACACTGAGGGCTGAGGTCCTGGACGCCTTACCTCACATCACACCGGCGATCCGGGTTCGGAAACGAGCCCGGGTTGTCAGAGAGCTGGCGGGGGGGGGGAGGGCAGGATTGAGCAACTAGCTCTCCTCTCCCAGGGAGGAGTTTGTCACCCATCGCAGTTCCACCACCCCCCCCCGGGTGGAGGTCCAAGGGCAGTGCAGGCGAACAGGCGGCAAAACCACTGGGAGGGTGTCCCAGTACCGCGGCATGCACATGCCTCCACACACGCAGCGGGGCAATGGGCTGGGAAAATGGGCGTTAAAAAAAGAAGAGGGACCTCCCAAAACCACCAGGGTGGGAGAAAGCACAAAGCTATCCAAGTCAGCCGTGCCTAAGCTCAGCTTGCTCTACTGGGGACAGTGAGAACATATAAAGATGCCAATGTCCATCAAACCTATCCATCAGTCTTTAAGATTACAATGTCACTGAAGCAAAGGTCAGGAAGCACAAAAAAACAAGAGCGTTATAAAATTCACAAGTAGCATTTTATTTTCAATAACAAAATAAAAGAAATGTGTGGGACAGCTTTTATACAGGCAATTCAAACAAAACAAAGTCCTTCCTCTGAGCATATCTCTACTATTTAACTTAAATCTCTCTCTCTCTCTCCCCAACACTGCTGCTCTTTTTATAAGAAGTCTTTGCCTGGCAATTAATTTCTGCATCCTGAGCTCGTTAAGAGACATCCTGTTTCTCAATAAATGTATTAGAACTTTGTCAATTTTTTCCTTGCATGTGCAACAAAATAGAACGTAGTGCCCCAGAACTAATCTCTTGTTGACAAATCTGCAAATGAGTTTGTGGAGGTCAAACTGCATCTCAAGGTTGACCCCTGAGTTCCAAATAGCTTTATGCAATCATTTCAACAATATGACTACACACATTTTCAAACCAAAGGATCCCAGTTTCACACAAAGATCCACATATATTTTTATAAACATGGATAAGCAAGGGGTAAGAAAAGATAGAAATAGCAATAAACAGCAAGTGAAAGCAGGGAGACAGTGGGAGGGGTAGAATCATGAAACTGTCACAGTGATCAGTTCCTAGGTCTCAAAAGAAAATTTGATTGTGCAATCAGACAGACAAGAGACAGAAAAAGAGAGAACAGAGCAGATTCTTGCTTTTACCTCTTCCTGCATGACAAATGGGACAGGGTCTTAGTCAGCCCCGTCACACACAGGTGAGATACTCAAGTCATAGCACATTGAAGAGCAAGGTCTCTCCACTTCTGTAGCGTAGGGTGAGTGTGCGACACCCAGGTGTTCTGGATATATCCTCTCGCCATTACTAGAATGATCTGAATCACCCTGGGATAAAACTCCCATCCTTCCTCCTCCCTAGATTCCACCCCAAAAAGCAGTGCCCATGGGTCTGTCTCAAGCCTAATACCTGCACTGTCTGTGAAATACATTGTGCTATAGCATTCCTAAAGAGTCGTAGGTCACTACATGATAGAAATAGTGTATATACTGTACATACCCCGCTCTACTCTGTACCATCCGGACGGGTGAAATACTTGGATTACCAAAGTACTCATTATAATGGAAGCATATATAATCTATACAGAAATTTATACTGAGCTTCCTTGTAATGACTGCAAATAGTAAACACCATATGTGATTCACTTATATCTCCCCAGGCTCTCTCTAGTATGCAGGGGCCTCTCCCATAAAGCCTTAACATTTACTGAATAAATGGGTATCCAGTCTCGCAGACAGCTGTTTATCTTAGCCAGGGTCCCCCGGACTGGTGCGAGCCTGTAGGATATGACTTTCTAAGTCATAAAGTGGGGAGTCCTGAGGTTGAAGACTGTCTACATGCCACACCCAGTTCTTCACTTGAAGGTACATAAACATATGGGAGCAGGAGAGCTCCAACTCCCTGGCTACCTGCTGGAAGGTCCTAAACCCGAGAACAAAACAAGTCCCTATACATTGTATCCTGTGCCTGTCCCATAGCTAGAGACCCTGATCTTCCAGTCCAGGCAGAAATTCTGGATTAGAATACACAGAAGGCCCAGTGGCGCTGAGGGTCGAGGCATTAGACGCCACACCTCACACCACGCTGGCAACCCAGGTACGGATGCGAGCCCAGGCTGGCAGGGGAGGGATAGGATTGGATTGAGCATCCGGAGTACTGCTCTCCTATCCCGGGGTGGGACCCAGGGAACCTCCGTTCTGCGGCGACCCCTGGTGACTACCAGGGGCACTAGAGCTGTGGCAGAGTAAAGGGGACGGAGTGCAGCGGATGTCGGCACATATGCCTTGACATCATTGCACGTCCGCACTCCCGAGGGGAGTAAAAACACTAGAAAAATGGTGCACTGTTGATGTGGCTTGATGGCCGGCTCTGGATCGTCTGGCCTCAGAGCACCACTGGAACAGAATCCGGACTTGGTGGGGAGTATAGAGGAGCTCTCCACCCCGCCGTGGGGGGCAATCCACGGGGGCACACAGTGGAAGCTTCAATGGGGGCTGAGTCAGGACAGACGGTGGCCAGATGGAGTCAGATGCCAGGACGCAGATTGCCAACAGTGCACCAGGTATAAATAGGAGTAAAAAAACACACAGAAGACAGTAAGGTTTCCCTCTTCTCCTCTCCCATTAAGCGACATATTCGCACCCAGGCCTCAAGAAGCCTATTCACCAGAGCATTCCTGGATGATGATAACCTATACGCCCTTTGTCCCCCTGAATTCAAATATGCAGTGACCTGCTGCTACCACCCCAGATGATCCAGCGAGTTCCAATGGGCACCTCTAGGACCCTTCACCCAATCTGCGAGGAGTCTGGTCTGCACAGCAAGGTGGTAAAGCCCAAAGTCTCAGTACCGCAGACCCCCCACTAGTGGTAGTCTTAAGTCTCTATAGGCCTACTCTAGACTTCTTATTCCTCCGAATAATATTACTGCAGGCTTTTTCGAGCACTAATAAGTCATTTTTCTGGAGTCCCATCAGGAACAAGTTGGTTCGGTACAGGCCCATGGCAGAATGTTCATTTTAACAAGATTGAGTCAGCCCATCCAGGAAGTTACTATGCCTTGCCACTGCTGTAAGCCATCCTGAAGCCTACTAAGGAAAGAGATAGTTCAATCTACACAAAGAGTCTAAATAATTAATAAATAACAGACTGACTTCATAAGACCACTAACAAAATTACTCAGCCAGCCAGCAGAATACTGAAAAGTGACCAGCAAGCATTCATATCACGCAGTGAACTGTGTAGTTTGCCCTTATATAGAACTTATATTCGCCCTCACTTAGATAATACATCCCCTTCTGGAATCTGTACCTTAAGAGAGATACTGATATTGTGGAGAGAGTTCAATGCAGAACTACCAAATTAATCCCACATCTTAAAAGACTGCCATACACAGACAGACTGACTGCAACTGGTCTAGTCAAATTAGAGGAGATGGGAAAGGGGGGAGGATTTACTTCAGCTATATAAGATCCAAAGTTAACTTCTATGTGTAGATTCAAATATAATACCAGAACTCAGTTTCTCAGACCTCATAACAAACAGTTACTAATTCCTAGGGCAAACACTAATAAAAGGAATCACTTCTTTAATATAAGGGCAGCTTCAGCATGGAACAAGTTACCAAGGGATTTAGTTAACTCCCAAACCTTCTTAGGTTTTAAAACGGGACTAGATAAACATCTTAATTGGGTTGGTTGGTATCAGGGATATATCCGCCCACTAGGAATGGGAGACAACCGAGATGGGCTTATGGCCTTCTTTTGTCTATTACTACCAAGTAATTCCCCACCAGGATACCTACAGTAGGTACTTAATATGTGAATTAACAAGTCCATACTGGGTCCTTTGAAGGTATCTGGAATCAACCAGTCCCAAGCCTAACAGTTCTGACTTTTCATAGTTAATTTGTTGCCAGAAAAAGTGTCTTTAGTCTTTTGGCCAACATTTTGGCCAGAACTTTGATATCACAATTAAGAAGTCAAATCAGTTGATAGGCCAAACAAACAAAGCATGGGGTCCTTGCCCTCTTTATGAATAAGAGAAATTATAGCCAAGTTACAGGAATCCAGGAGTTCCCACCTCTTCCTTAAGACTCCAAGAACACATTAATAAGGGTCCACACAGGCTTATCCAGTGACCTATAAAATTCCATAGGTAGCCCAACTGGGCCCACTGCCTTTCCACGCGCTAGAGAGTAGACCGCCTGCCTAACTTCTCCCTGAGTCAGTGGTCTATTCATGGTCTTGGTCTGGGCCTGGGCCTCCATCAACATCGGGAGAGTCAACTGTCGCAGGAACGCTTTGATTGCATCCCCTTCCCCCCGTATAGCCTACAATAGAACTCCACAAACCTTTATCACAGTTTTTTGGTGTTATTGGTTAGGTTCCATCCCTATCCCTCACTGCTGTAATCATATTCGACTTAGTCCTATGGTGACAGGGTTGAACAGGACCCTGTCCCAGTTGTTATGGAGAGGTTGAATGCAGGGATCTGTTCTGTTCTTTCATCTCCTGTCTCTTGTCTGTCTGGTTGCGTGACCAAATTTCCTGTGAGACCTAGGACTTGATCACCCCGACAGTCTCGCAATTCTCTGCCTCTCACTGTCTCTTAGTCTTCCCTTGCTGTTTCTGTCTTTTTCTCCCTTGCATATCTGCTAGTATAAAAATAAATGCAAATCATTATGTGGAAATGTAACTGATATTGAGATCCCTTTGTTTAGAAATTATATAGTGTTACTGTTGAAATGTATATTATAGTCTGAGATGATTGCAAAGCTAGTTGGAACTCAAGGGGTTAACCTGAAATGCAATTTTTAAGCCTTTTGCAGAAGATGTGGACAAGGGGCCTCAGTTCTGGGTCACTGTGCTCTAGCTGCACCTGCCTGAAACATACAACAACATTTAAAAAAAAAAACAGGATGCTTGCTAAGGAGAGAGGTTGCAAAGACTGATAAGAAGAGAGCACTACAATGTTTTGGGACACACTGAGATTGAAGGAAAACTCAGATGGATCTTCTCTGTTTATTTGGCCTTTGTAAATAGCTATACTTAACAAGGGTTTTTTTTTTATTTTATTGTTATTCATAAAAAACTCTTACAACTACTCCTGGTTTTCCTATGTTTCCTCACCTATGCCTCGACGACACCTACCCCATGCCAAGTGTGCCTGAAAGGTGCTGGGTTTGTTTCCCCATTCATAGAAGCACTAGTTGGCATATAGAAGGGCCCAATCTGCTTCACCCGTATACCCCCTATTTATAGTCACACTGGCTATTTTAAGGTCTCACAGAGTATTTCTTTGGGGATTCTGAAATGCAGACAATTCTAGCTTCTTGGCTATAGCCTCTGGATTTTTCAGTCTGTCCCTTTTGCCTTTATGGAGTGCTGCCATGTAGGCTATCACCACTCCCCCCTTGTAAGCCCTTCCAGCCTCCCAGAGGATATTTTAGGAAGCAGTATAGCATAGTGGTTATGGGCACTGAGCAACAAACCTGGAGATCTGGGTTTGAATCCCATCATCCCCCACTCCTACACTGTGTGACCCTGAACAAGTCATTTAGCTTCCTTGTGCTCCTAGGTCGCACCTGGAAACAAGCTCCAGCTTAGTGTGCCTTTCCTGGTTAAACAATTCCCTCCCTTTTCAGAAGGGACAATAGGTACATTAGAGCCCACAAAAAATTTCCAAATATCAGTCAAATGCTCCTTGAATTTTTGGTTAGCTAACATATATGATGGAAAATGCCACAATCTAGTCACGTAGCCCGAATTTTAGTGTCACCAAAAACCCTAGCATGATCATAGACCATTATTGGGCTGATGTCCATATGGGTAACCTAACAATACCAGATCCTAGGGACCACAATATAGTCTATATGTGACCAGGTCTGGTGGTGCTTAGGAAAAAAAAAAGTAAAACTCTCTAGTCACCAGATTTGCCTCCTGCCAGACATCGACCAAGTCTAGTTCAACCAGCCCCGCTCCCTACTGTGTAACCGCCAGGTCAGATATCCGGTGGGCACATGACCTGTCTTTAAGAGGGTCAAACACACAACTAAAGTCACCTCCCAGGACCAGCCCCGGAAACTGCTGTTTTTGTAATAGGGACAGCATCTGATCATAAAACACAGGGTCCTTATCTGCTGGGGCATATATGTTACCAAAAGTAAAGGTATCTCCACCAGTCTTACCCTGGACGAACACGTATCTACCATTCATAGGGAGGGCTACTACCGACCCTTTGTGCAAAAGAATAGCTACCCCCTTCTATGCCCATTAAAAGAGACGGCATAGCAGTGATCAACCCATTCCTGAACCAATTTGCTCCACCAAAGTCAAATGGGTCTCCTGGAGCATTGAAACATTGATCCCATGTCTCTTAAGCACTGTATACATTTTCTTCTGATTCATCAGGGAAGAAATACCCTGGACATTCCAGAAGCATACCGTTATGTGATGCATAACCATAGTATCAATTCCCAACCTAGTCCCGGTTATGACAGTCCCCAAGTGGACCTCACTGCGGCCCCCCACCACACTGGCCGCCCTTTCTCATCAGGCAGCACTCCCACTGTGCAACATCGTCCACTATTAATTATACTGACTGTGTATCATCTTAACAGTAACAAATCTGTACAAACAGACCAAAAGTGAAAACAAGAAATAATATTAAGACATCAATAAACAATAACAACCGAACAGCAAAGCTGACCCCTTCCCCATCCCCCTCTGCACCTCATGTCAATCAGTCAGAGTACAGGCCATACTGTACCACCCTACATGCCCCTCCAACACACCTCTATGGCAAGCAATAAGAGCTGTTCTGATCCAACATAGCATGTGCTTTACTTCCCCCAACCCACCCCATATAAAATTATCATCCACCGACTACCTATGTTCCAATTCAAACTTTAGTACAGAGGTAACCCTTGTGCCAATAAACCAGAGTGAGAGATGTGCTGAAAACTAATCACAAACACCAACCTGCAGCTTTAAAAGAGATAATATCAACAGCCAGTATTACTCTTATGTGAACCACCATGCTACTGGCTCCCACATATTTTCTGGGGGCTGTCCAGCTGTGAGTCAGAATCAACTACCACCTACCTCCCCATATCCACCCTACCAGCACACCCCCCAACCCCCGATTGACCATAACAACCTCCATCCTGCATCGTGGTGCAGAAAACCCTGCCCCCTTCCCTACCCACAGCCATTTAACTATGACCTATGAAATAGTAAGGGTCTCACCTGTTTGGTGTTCCACAGCATCCTATAAGGGGCACAGCAACTTGCCACCCACAGAGCCAAGTAAGCCTCCAACCACCTCTCGAAGCGCCAGATAAACCAAGCGGTGCATTATCCAAGCCTCAAGGGCGCTGCTGTTTGACCCATCCTCCCCTCCCATGCTCTTTTGGTCTTCCAAAACTCTTTGTAGCTGTGATTTTGCTTCTCTGATATAAATTACTTATTTACTGTCATATTTATATTTTCATCCAGCATGCCCCCCCCCGCACTGTTTTCAATTTCACTATGAAAGTACAGTTACGTAAGAACTTACTGTAACAGTAGATCTTCGAGAGAGGCTCTTGCAGTAGGTAATTACATATAGGACTGAGTCCCAAGCAGTCTGGAACAAGTAGAAGCACACGGGAGGAGGAAATCTACTCCAAGCAGAACCTCTAGCTGTGCAAGCCTTAAGATAGGAGACCTTGCAGGACAGCCAGCCCGAAGTCTGCTCTACGGCAAGAGGCAATATCCAAACTGTGGTGTTTTGTAAAGGTATGGACGGAGGTCCAGGTGGCGGTAGCACAGATGTCCGCAGCTGACACAGTCATGAAACAAGCCGCTGAGGCGGCGACTCCCCTGGTGGAGTGGCCTCTTACTTGACCTGGGAGGGTCTTGTTGTACTTGTCATAACAGAAAGTGATACAATGAGCCAACCATTCAGATAGGCATTGTTTAGAAACAGCATTGCCTTCCCTTTTGGGTGTAAAAGAGACAAACAATTGATCGGTCTTCCTGAGATCTTTTGTCCGTTAGTGTAGTATCTCAGAATCTGGTGAACATCCATAGTATGGAGTAAATACTCCTCTTGATTGGAGTACTGCGCAAATAAGGTGGGTAACTCTATGGACTGGTTCAGAGTAGACTCCGCTACCACCTTAGGGAGAAACTTAGGGTTAGTACAGAGAGCCACACGTTCCTTGTGAAAAATCAAGTATGGAATTTTACGCATCAGGGCCTGGAGCTCGGAAATTCTCCGAGCGGAAGTAATGGCCACCAGGAAGAGAGTCTTCCATGAAAGGAACTTCAAGTCTGTGGAAGCTGCTGGTTCGAAAGGAGGCAGAGTAAGTTTCTCGAGAACAAAGTTCAAATCCCAAGGAGGGGCAGGAGTACGTATAGGAGGTCTCAGATGAAGGACCCCTCTGAGGAAAGTCTTAGAGACCTACAGTTGAGCAAATGACTTGTCTGCAAAGGGAACATGATAGGCTGAGATGGCTGCCATGTGAACTTTCAGAGAAGAGTGACTAAGACCCAGGTCAAAGAGATGGCGTAGGTACTCCAGCAGTAGCCGAGCCAAACAGGAAAAGGGTTCCACGTCTTTTGAAGCAGCCCAGATAGTGAACCTTTTCCACTTCATGGCGTATGCAGATCTAGTAGAGGGTTTTCTAGCCTCCACTAAGATCTCCGCCACTTGGGGAGAAACCCCAAAGCGAGTTTGAGCTAAGTCTGCATGAGCCATGCATGAAGCTGAAGTGACTTGAGACCTGGATGGACCAGAGTCCCCTGATCCTGGGTCAGCAAACCCCGTGATAGAGGAAGAGGAAGAGGATGATCCCCTGCGTACTGTTGTAGAAGAGAGAACCAAACTTGCCTGGGTCAGAAAGGAGCAATCAGAATCATTCGTGTTCCTTCTGAAACTAGTTTCTGCAAGACTAGTGGGATAACAGGAATTGGGAGAAAGGCATAGACGAATCTGTCCTTCCTGTCTAGAGACAGAGCATCTCTCCAGAAAATGCCTCGCTCTGGAACGAGCGAGCAGTAGTCGGGAAGCTTTGCGTTTAGAGGAGAAGCGAACAGGTCAACCTGTTGTGTTCCCCAGTGTCGGAAGATACCTTCTAGAACCCCCTGGTCTAGTTCCCACTCATCAGCCAGAGCGGACAAGCGACTTAGCTTGTCTACCAAGGTGTTGTCGATTCCCGGAACATGAACTGCCGTGAGGTGAAGGTCGTGTTGTGTAGCCCAATCCCAAACCCTCATTGCTTCCCTGCAAAAAGGATAGGACCGAGTCCCCCCCGTTTGTTGATGTACCAAACCACGCACATATTGTCCGTCTGGATGGCTAGATGGCAAGGAAGAATGCAGAGGTGAAGGGCTTGGACAGCATACAAAACTGCCCAAAGCTCGAGCACATCGATGTGGAATGTCTGTTCGAGCTTGGACCAAGTGCTCTGGGTCCGATGGGGACCGAGATGGGCTCCCCAACCTTCGCCTGAGGTGTCTGTGGTTAGAGTCTGGGAGGGGGGAGGAAGAAAGAAAGGAACTCTCCGAAGCAGGTTCTCTCGAACCATCCACCATTTCAAGTCTCGGAGCATCGGTGAGGAGACTAGAACTGGGCGATCTAAGTCATCCACCAACTGATCCCATTGGGAGCAGAGTGTCCACTGAGAAACTCTCACGTGGAGCCGAGCGTGAGGGACTGTCAGGATAGCAGCCGTCATGAGCCCGAGAAGGTGAAGGACCAATCTTGCACTGACCCACCTGCGGCCGGACAACAGACTTACTTGAGTCTGGAGAGTGGATGCCCGGTCCAGTGGCAGGAAGGCCCTGCCAATGGTCGTGTCTAAAATCGCCCCTATAAACTGTAGTTTCTGAGATGGGATCAAGTGAGACTTGGAATGGTTGATGGTAATACCCAGCCAGGTAAAAACCTGCTGGGTAAGGGCGAGGCAGTGCAGGAGTTCCTCCTTGGACGAGGCTGCCAGGAGCCACCATCCAGGTACGGAAAACCTGCACCCCCCAGGTAGGCAAGAACCACCACCACCGCAAGGCATTTGGTAAATACTCGGGGAGCCGAGGATAGGCCAAAAGAAAGTGCCTTGAACTGGTAGTGGTCCCCCTGGAACGCAAAACGAAGATATTTGCGGTGAGACAGGCAAATGGAAATGTGCAGGTAAGCATCCTGCATATCCAGAGTGCACAGCCATTGTCCCGAACGGAGCAGGAGCAGAAGGCTCTGCAAAGAGAGCATTCTGAACTTTTTGTATTCCATACAAAGATTCAGGGAACTGAGATCTAGAATGGGTCTTAGATCTCCTGTCTTCTTTGGGACCAGGAAGAAGTGGTAATAGTAACCCATCCCTTAAAGATGAAGAGGGACAGGTTCTATCGCTTCTTTCAGTAACAGAGCTGAAATCTCTTCCAGGACCAAGAGAAGATGTTCCGCGGACACGATACCTTGTGGGGGATGGCGAGGCGGTTTCTGTAGAAACTCTATTGAGTGTCCTTCCGCGATCAGCTGGAGCACCAAAGAATCTGATGTTATCCTCTCCCAGCCCGGAAGGTGGAGTGAAACCTCCCTCCTACCGGTTCCTCTGGGGAGTCCGGAGGCTGTGGGAGAGGAGAGGAGTCAGGTGGTGTGAGGCACCGCCGCAGCTGAAGCACCCGCTGCTTTTTTTGGGCGGGGGGGATTAGCAGTTGTGGGGGCCCGACGTTTTGTGGCCCGCTTTCCCTGAGGTTTCGCCGGGCCGATTCAGTTCATGAAGGGACAGCGCCATGGCTGGTGGGGATGGACAGAGTCAACAGACTTTAGTGCCATCCCCTTCTCCTGCAACTCGGTGATGATGTCCTTGACATCTCCACCGAAAAGCACCGACCCCCTGAAGGGCACTTCCTGGATAGCGGACTGCACTTCCAGGACCAACCCTGACACACGGAGCCAAGCGTGACGACGTAAGCCTACAGCGAAAGATGAGCTCCATCCAGCAGTGTCCACTGCATCATAGGTCGCATGAAGCATGTGTCGACTGGCCGAACATGCAGAGCGGACAAGATCAGCCAACCCCTACTTGACCTGAGAGTCCGGCAGGGAGTCCAATTTGGCTTCCACCTGAGTAAGAATTGCCTTCTGGTAATCCCCCATATGACCGACATAGTTCAGGGCCCTGATCCCCAGCGTGGAAGAAGCAAAAATCTTCTTACCATACTGGTCCAGTAGGCGGGATTCTTTGTCAGGTGGCAATGAGCTAAGGTGTTTTGGGTTAGCCAACCGGCCGTGAGTGGTGCTAGTCACTACCGAGTCAGTACAAGGGTGAGAGTCTAAAAAGTCAACACCCTCGGGAGCCTGGTATAGCCTGTTCGACTTCCGCGGAAGTGGGGGCTAGAGTCGACAGCCGTTTCCAAATGGTGGTAACAAGGTCGGCATGAGGCTCGATCCAGGGTGGCACCAAGGTAGGAGCTGTCACAGGCAGATCCAGATGCTCGGCAAGTTTCATCCGCTGAGGGTCTGGTTCCACAGATTGCCACTGATGTACCTCCTGGATTTTGTGTAGCAACTCCGTAAAGGAAGGATCTTCTGGAGGAGACTTCGGAGGAGTCCTTGGCCTGGGCTTTGACAGAGAGCGTGGCTCGTCGTCCCTTTCAGAGCAGCCGTCGGAAGAGTCCAAGGAGACTGAGGGGGAAGAGGAGGAAGAAGAAGAAGAAAAAGACTCCTTTTCCCAACCCGGGGGAAGAACAGACCCCTTGGAAAGCCCTCGAGGAAGCGTGTCCTACCCCTCTCTGGACCCGGAGGGATTAGCCCTGGTGTTCGGAGGTGGTGAGGGAGTGTGTCGCCGTGGACGTACCGGGACCGGCACCATCGTCGGTAGGCAACTCTCCGCCTCTCTGGTGAGCTGAGCCTTGGCCTCAGCCCACCAGGAGGCCACAGTCTCCTGCAAATCCACCGCCGGCTGAGGGGGTGGTGGAGGAGGGGGATAAGGGTATGGACTATATCCATACGGAGAGCATCTGAAACCCGCCGGCGGAAAACCAGGCATCGGGTACTGTGGCACCAGGTACTGTGGTCCCGGATACGATGGTGTCGGATAGGATGGAGGGTACCCGGGAGCCGGAGGAGCTGCCGGAGCAGACGGCCCAGCCGGAGGCCTCACGGGTGGGTCCAGGTTGGAAGGCCCGGAGGGCAGAGGGCCTGGCATCAGGGTGACATCCGGGAGCGGGATGTCATCCGGAATTGGTAAAACCAGCGTCAGAGCCAGCGTCGGAGGTATCGGCGTCCGGGGAACCGACGTCAGATCCAGCGGACCTGCAGGTGGGCGGTCTGATGGAGGCGGAACCCCAGCGCCGCCTGGGATGGAGAGAAAAATCCTGAAGTCGGGCCGGGAGACTCAGGTCCCGGAGGGCAGCGAAGTCTGGAGTCTGACGGGGCGGGGACAATGGACGTGGGGGGTCCAGCGCCAGCTCTTTTGCTGAACAGACGCCGGACGAACCGACGGCTGTTTCTCAGCGAGATCCGGCAGGCGCCGGAGGAGCCGGCCCAACTACAGGACCCATCGCCGGAGGCAGACCGTGATGGAGGAGCGGCGCGCGCCACCGAAGGTCGTGCAACTACCAGCTTCTCGTGGGACGCCGGAGGAGCGACGTCCAGCTTACCGGAGCTGCCCGCGCCAGTAGGCCGCAGTTACGCCGTACTCGGGGCAGAGGCCTCCGATAGCCCGGAGGCGCCCAAAGGGCCCGAGCGCAAGCCAGACGGGTGGGCCAATGCCCCTCCGTTGAGGATCGGTCCCCTGAAGGGGACATTACCTGAAGCACGGCGACTCCCGAGGGAGTCGTGGAGGAGCCCTTGTCCCAGTGCCTTTCCTTGTCTTTTTTCTTTCGATGGTCTTCGAGGGAAGTGGATGCCTACCGCAGTTTTTTGAGTTCCTTCTCCATGGAGCTCATCTTTTTCTTCAGAATGTGGGCTTCCAGGGACTGCTGCCGCCTTTTCCGGGTAGCCGCATTAAAACTGAGGCTGTGCTGGCACTTCTTGAGCAGGTGATCGGGGCCTAGACAGAACAGGCACAGGGAATGGCCATCCTTGTGCGGGAGTTGAGCGCCGCACGAGTTGCACTTATTTTTATGCTCGGAGGGTGTAGGGGATGACATACACCAACGGATGTACTGACGATTGAAGCAAAAGCAAAAATACCGGCAAAATAATAACAAAGGGAGGCTGGACGAGCAAAAACTTTTCCACGAGGAGCCAACAGCTAACGGGCGGAAAGAACTGGGAGGCGGGCATCAGGGACCGCCCCTTTATACCCACGTCTCCTGACGCTGGTCACCTGACATAGGGCCGGTCCCTTGCCAGGGACTGCTAGCTAGAAACTTTTCCGTGGGGTCCTGCCGCCTGCCAACGTCAGTCCTATATGTAATTACCTACCACAAGAGCCCTCTCGAAGTAAGATCTGTAAGTTATTATGATTGCACCTGCTACTGTATGGAGTTTGGCACCAATACTTCTCCCTGTTAGATTCTGTTGAACATGAGACTCCATACTGATGTCTTTTCCAAGCTGTTTTTTTTTTTTTATCATTATTGTGCTGATGAATGTAAATTATATAATTCTCCCAAGTTGTGCCTGAAAATAGGCACACATATACCTAGCATATCTTTCCTGGTATCAAAAAAACAACAAATAAATAACAGCCATGTCAAAATACGTAAATGACATGTCTTAGAAGTTTTGCCCCATCAGCTCCCTTACGAACCCATAATTACAATTTATGCAGCAACAGACGGTGTTATGTAATGCCAGGTCCATTAAAAACAAGACTGCTATAATAGCTGATCTTTTCGGATCATCGGACCTGGCATGCATCACCGAGACCTGGCTGGATGATAATGCTAGCTCTGTTTTGGCTTCAGCTGTACCAGTCGGGTACTCGGTGATACACTGTCCGAGATTTGATCGTAGAGGTGTGGGGGTGGCAATCTGTTTTAGAATGGAACTGAGCCTGATGGAGGTAGCAGTAGGAATTACCAACTCCTCTGAATGTATCCTGGGTGAGGGTGTGGGGTACAAGATTCTTTTCATTTACCGTCCACCAGGTAATGGGAATGTTTTCCTGCGGGAAGTCGCAGACTTCATGGTCGATATGACATTGGGATCCTCCAGATGGCTGATCCTAGGGGATTTCAATGCCTGTGTCGACGCTTGAACTTTCGTAGTTTGGTCAAGATTCTCCAGCTAATGAATTCGCTTGGCTCACAGGTTATTTCCTCCTCTACCCATATAGATGGTCATTCATTGGACTTGGTATTCTCCTGGGGATGGAGATATCCAATTTGGCGGTGGAGCCAGTTGGATGGTCTGACCATCACACCATTAGGTTCAGTTTCTTGGCTGGTAGGTCAGCCCCTACGAGATGGTCTGGTACCCTTTGAGGGGTGTTACCCCAGAAGACCTGATGAAGGGTACTGGATCTATCGGAGTTTGCCAAGTGAATGCATGGATCCTGGGACCTGGTTCTTGCCTATAATAAGGCAGTAGTAGGGGCCCTAGACTCCACTGCTCCTGTACGTGTTCGACCCCTCACCCTTCGCCCCAAGTCTCCTTGGTTTGATGAGACTTTGAGGGAGTTGAGGAGAGTGGGAAGAAGGCTTGAGAGATGTTGGCGGAAATCGGGTCTGGAGTGTGACAGGCTTAGTTTGATGGATCATTATCGTGTCTATCAATCAGCAATTACCTGTAAGAAGGCAGAATTCCTGTCCAGGGAAATTGCTGCTGCACAGAATCGACCAGCCCAGCTCTTTCGGACCGTGGACAGACTGTGCAATCCACTCTGTCTTCAGCCTGAAAGAGCATTTTCTCAGGAACGGTGTGAGGAGTTTGCTCGATTCTTTGCAGATAAGGTTGCTGCAATCAGGTCCGATCTCCATCTAACTCTCTCAAACAGGAGTTGTGGTGGTAGGCAGGAGATGTCGGACACCCAGTTTGTGTGGTCTGACTTTGACCGACCCACAATCAATGACATAGTGATGATCGTCCAATCACTGCGATCGATTAACTGTAGTTTGGATCCGGGCCCCACCCGCCTCTTAGTAGGATATGTGGATAAAATTGACCCGATCCTTGCCGAGATAGTCTGGTTGTCATTGGAGAAGGGGATCTTTCCTGATCCCTTGAAGGAAGCCGTGATTAGGCCCCTTCTAAAAAAAACCTCCTTAGACCCGGAATGTCTGGCTAACTACAGGCCTGTCTCTAACCTGCCTTTTGTAGGTAAGGTTATTGAGAAGGTGGTTGTGTTGCAGCTAGACGATCATTTGACCTGCCACAATGTCTAGGATTCTCTCCAGTCTGGATTTAGGAAAAGACAGTACCGAGACAGCCCTTGTTAGAGTACTAAATGACCTCCTAATAGCGAGAGATCTAAAGACTCGTTTCATCTTGGTCCTTCTTGATCTCTCTGCGGCGTTTGATACCGTTGATCATGGGGTACTTTTGGAGCGCCTGCAGGTTATCTGTGGACTATCTGGTTTAGTCCTCAGTTGGTTTCGATCATTCCTCGAGGTTAGGACTCAGAGGGTGGTGTCTGGGATTTGTTCCTCAGCATCACTCCCCCTATCCTCTGGGGTGCCGCAGGGCTCTATTTTAGCACCATGTTATTGCGGTGTATATGCTGCCATTGGGAGCGATCATTAGGCGATGCGGCTTGAGTTTTCACTGCTATGCAGATGATACTCAGCTGTACATGTCCTTTGTGCCTGACCAGGGTGATGCTGTCTCGGTCTTTAATAACTGTCTTACCGAGATTCAGGACTGGATGACTGTGAGCTGGCTGCGGTTAAACCCCGAAAAAACTGAGGTGTTGGTTGTGGACCCAGGCCATCGAGGGGCAGGTTTGCTGACTGGGTCATCTTCAGGTCTTTGGCTTGGGGGGACCCAGTTGGCGACCTCAGACCGAGTGTGGAACTTGGGTGTTATATTTGATGACTGTCTGACCCTTAAACATCAGGTGTCAGCTGCTGTCAAAACTTCCTTTCACCATCTGAGGAATATAGCCAAGTGAAGCATCTGGTTCCTGTTGATGACCTTTCAACATTGGTCCACGCCTTCGTTACTTCCCCGCTTGACTACTGCAATGCCCTGTACCTACGGGCTACTGGGGTGGATATTCGCCATTTGCAGCTGGTGCAGAACGTGGCAGCCAGGCTTTTGACTGGTACGTCAAGGACCAGTCATATAACGCCTGTCCTCCGTGGACTGCACTGGCTGCCAATTCAAAGGCGAATCACCTTCAAGGTTGGTCTGCTGACCTATAAGGCCCTACACGATCAGGGACCTAGCTACCTGCAAGATCTTCTTCGGCCCTACTGTCCTTCCCGTCAGCTCCGATCCACCGATGAGGGATTGCTAGAGATTCCCAGGGTTCGTTTAAAGACATCAGGGGCAAGATCATTTAGTTTTATGGCCCCAACCCTGTGGAATTCTCTACCTCATCGGGCGAGAGAATGCCTGACTGTCCAAAGCTTTAAGTCAGTCCTAAAGACTTATTTGTTTAATTTAGCATATACAGATTTTTAAAATATATTTATGGATTGATTTTAGGAATTTGTTTAAGTTTTATGTATTGATCTGTTGTAAAAGCGCCTTGGTTTTGGAAAAGCGCTTTTTAAAAATAAAGTATTCATTCAATTTAGATCACCTTTCTCTAAAGCCAAGCATTTTATCCAGTATAACACACAAATTCATAGAATATCTCAAAAATAAGTGCAGGCAATACGTTTGTGGAAATGAAGAGTTCCTATACCATAGGAAACTCGTAAGGCTGCCCTGACGGCCCAGCATCATCACATCACACTGATATGCAGGCAACCAAAGTTCAAATGGTAGACCAGGCTGGGGCTGCTGCTGCACAGTAACGTATCTCAGTCAGGGAGGGGTGGCGGCTATTCTGACACCAAAGCAACCTCTGTGGCTGGACCAGGGAGCATGCCCTCACAGCAGGGACACTGTGATTCTATGAGGCCAACAAAGGCATAGGCTATGCCACGGGTTGAGTGATGGACTTGGGAGAAAACTGGAGAGGAAAAAACACCAGCAATCTGAATGACATCTAACCATCTGAACAGGGTATATCCCAATGGCTAGGGACAAGGACAAAAAAAAACACTATATTAACAAAACAAAACAAAACAATGAAAAAAGAGCAAGAGACTGCTCAAAGAAGATTCAAGCAGGAAAAGTGTTGCATGAAACTTGGCAAGCACTCATTCTTTATGTACTCCCCAAAACTTAACATGCTGTCCCATTCTATCAGTATGGACTATAGAAAACAACATTTTATACAGGGGTTGTTTAACCATTTACTCAGACTTGAAGTCTGTACTTGTGACAGAGCGCAGAAATGATTTGCTAAAATATTTAGTACACATGACTACACACGTTGTGTTGCAAGATTATGTACATCATTTATATCATGTACTTTAACTTTCTGGTATGGTGTACATATCTTGTATTTTCCCATACCCTAACCCCAGGACTGGCTAAAAACAGGTTTTTGACCCGGCCCTCTTCCTAGCTACATACATACATACATAAATTAATAAATAAGGGATACAGATTCCAAGCTTGGGTACATTAACCAATTCTTAAGATGCAGCCCAAACTGTAGGGGAAAAAACCAGAAGCCATAATTTTTGCAGTTAAGTCATCATGCCCAAGATGCTAGCAACCTCAAGAAGACACAGCAGGGGCCGACTGGCCCGCCAGAGCAGCAGTAATGCTACCGCTCACAACACTAATGACCCAGGTTCAAGAACAAGGCTGAGGGAGGAGGCTCAAGCACCCCTCAGGACGCTCTCCTCTTCTAGGGAAGGAGAGTCTCACTTCCTGCTGCTTTACCGCCACTTGGGTGGCCACAGGTGGTAAAAGCAACAAGGGACTGGCAGGACAGGACCGTTGGAGCACACCCACCTGCTGACTGTGTTAGGCCTCACTGACAACCTATCCTGATGCGCGCTCCTGGTGGGAAGGAGAACAGCAGAAAATGGTGCACGACTGGAAGGATGAAACAAACCTTCGCCGGCCCACCATGTCCCACACTGGACTCACACCACCATTCCTCAGGGGCAACATCACTCTTCACCTCCACAGTGAGTGCCAGACTGATGCAGGGAAGAAATGCTATGTAGATGAAGGCACACCTAGTCCGGGAGGAGTGGGGGGCCGGGGGGCTGCACAGCAGTGTGTTGTGGATGGGCTAATGGTCCCAGAAGGATAGGTAGTGGAGTCTCAGCTGGATGGGAACAAGGCATCTAGTGGTAGGTGGAAGGAGGTCCCACCTGTGACCGGGAAGACAAAACAAATTCAAGAAATGAAAAGACACAGCAAAGAATGCCTGTACGAATTTGAGCACAGCTGGATCAGTGGTTGTCCAACCCCAAAAAAAGACAGTGTTGAGAGCAACAGGCTTCATTTAACCCCTCCCCCCCAAAAAAAGGGGCAGTGCTGCTGCATTAACACATCCCATCAGCCCTGCACTTGCCAACTTTCAAACATCATTTGAGGAAAAATATCTTACAAGTAGGACTCTTCACAGTTTACCAAACTACAGTTCAACAATTTGAAAATCATCATCTGTAAAGGCAGACTCTCTCCCACCCTCTCTGCCAGAGAAAGGGTACAGCTGTGGTGACCTCATCATAAAAAAAGGGAGGATGGGGGAATTTTTCCAGGAAACAAAATAATAAAAGCAATATGAAAACTACCATATAAGAGATTTCAATTATTTTCGTTATTTCTCTTCACTGGATGCTTCTGTTAAGTGAAAGTAACATTTTTATTCTTCAGCATATGACACCAGAAAGATAGGCCTTTATTGGATACTGCGCGATCAGTAGTTTACCTTAAATGCTTTGTTCCTGTCTTCTTTACACTGTTTTTCCACCTCCACATGGCGAGCCAGACGATCAAGCGTTGAGAGAACTCTGTCTTTTTCACGATCGATGTTGTCTTTAGACTTTACTTTCCTCTGTAATGAAAGAAGTGACTTGAAAAGGAGGCTAAAGGTTTGGTTACGTACAGGGGCCTACACACACATATATCTGTGTACATGCATGTACAACATGCACTTATCTTTATTATGTTCATCTTTCTCAGTTTATCTTTGTCACTGTTGCACATCTATGTTTTTCTGTATTTTATCATTGTATCCTCCTGGGTCATACCTGAAAATAGGCATTTTTTGTCTAGTGTGCTTACCTGGTTAACAAAAGCTAAATAAAATAAACATGGATAAATCAAGTTACAGCATTGAAAACCATCTAAAAAAGATTCCCCATAACACAACACTTAGAATCCCGAAATACCACTGTTCAAATCTCATACTATCGTTCAGAGCACGCAATACTGTTCTGAGCTCTCAACAATAGTATTTCAGATAGATCCAGGACCGCATGCTGATCATATTCCAAATGTTCAGCATGAGCCAGTTTTTACTGTAACTGCTGTGTACAGTAAAAGCTGACTAGCAGGACTAGCCAAAAATAATTCAAATTTATTTTCTTGCCCTCCACCTGTCTGCTCACTTAAACCGCTACGGATTACCACTTCAACTACGGAACTGCTGGTATAGAAGTGAGAAAAAACGCTGAATTTGCTCCAAGAAGTGCAAGATCAGACTGTTCACGATCACATCCACCACACTCCCATAAAACACACACAGAATGGTTGCCATAGTTACCAAAGGAGCTGGATGGGGAGTAAAGAAACAAAGATGTATTGTTTTCTGAGGAGCTGCAAGGGGAGTAAAGAAACAGGACAGGATCTCAAAGTTTTATTTACTGATTGAACAATTGATTTTTAACTACCACCACCACCTTTCTGGCTCACTCACTTCTCTGTTGCATTAATGGTGCTGGACAGGGAGGAAAGGAACACAACAGGCCTTCACACTTTTTTATGCAGTCTACTCACAATCACAAAATGTAAATACTGTAATATTTAAAAAAAAAATTTGATTTATGGCTTGATTTGCACAGACATTTCACCACGAGTGACAGATCTGCACCATACTCTGGTGAATACTTGGAACTCCTTGGATCCTATATAGTACAAAAAATAGTGACTGGGGAACACTCAGCTATAGATTTCTCAGTGCATATTGATGGAATTCACTGTAAGCTTCACCCTAAACTAGGTGCTCTGTACAGGAATAAAGCGAGTATTCCGCTTCCAGCCCACTGAGAAATCATATTAAAAATGATCCTCCCTATCTTTGACTATGGTGACAGTCTACAGGACGAACATATGGAAATTTGCCTGCAGAAGAAGGGCACAATGGTTTATCAAGTCTGCTCTAGTGCACAGCCCACTCTATTCTACGGAAGCTGCCCCTAAATCCTCAAACACTAGAGCAGTGATCCTAATCCTCCCTTGAGAGACTGGACCCCCCTTTTTCACTCTTTCTATTGTTTTGCTTTACACTGCTCACCCCATACTTACCACTGTTCTGTTTACTCAGCCCTTTTTCTGGAAACTATGCGCCTTTCTTATTGTATCTCTTTTATCCAAATTCTGGTTCAGCACCTTTCCTTCATATCTTAATTCCATCCTATCTCCTCCTCCTTCCTCCTACCCTCTCCGCAACACTACTTCCCATTCTCTCACTCTTCCTTCTAGAAAATCTACTGTTATAAAATGGCTTGAATCAAACAAGCAATCTGATTGGTCAAAACTCGTCACATGACCATGCTGGAATTTCAATTACCATACATCTCAAATTTTAACTTCTTTTTTCCTGCTTTTTTAACTCTTAAAACCATTTTATAAGTGTAATAACACACTCAAGGCTGTGCAGTAATGCCATGAATTACACACTTCCCAGGTGGCTGAAAGCACTCGGCTGTGCCTCATGTCTCACAACCCACCTGGGGCATACGATAATTATCCAAATTCAATGACTGCACACCCTGTCATGTGTTATTGCTTACTTGGTTAATTTGCTTTTTCTTACCGCTTTCCTAAACTCTGGGCCTCACTTACCCATTTTATTCATTCTGCTTCTTTTCCTTCCTCCCTAAAGTCTCTTCTTTATGACTTTTGTTTTCTTTCCTGCAACTGTCTATCATCCTTTTCTCTTTTTCTCCCTCACTACTTATTCCTTATGCCTTATTCTTACCCCCTTCTCTAATTTTGCCCCTTTCATGCTGTTTCACTTCTTTTCCCCTTCTTACATACACAGATTGTTATATTTTTCTAATTACTGAATTGCCGCTAATGTTTATGATTCTGCTTGTAATTCTTTATCATTATATTTGCCTTCTTGTGTTTTAGTAATTATATTACTGGGCTATCTCCTTCTCCCCTCTCCCCCAGGACACATCTGGAAACAAACTGTTATAAACTTGGTATGTATTTTCTGGTTAAACTTAACTACATAAATAAATAAATAAATAAATGTCATCTTGAGGTTCTGGTGAAATGCTGGAACATCTTGAGCTTTGCTCTCGAGATTCACATGTCACGAGAACCTCTGATGGTAGTACAGCCTCATAATACACAGTCCCCTATTACTGTATTTATTACATATATGCAATAATATATGACAGGGAATATATCTGATGGGAGATGTAGGCACTCTGGTGTCTGCGGTGGCAAGAGGTCTCACACCAGAGTGCCTACTGCCAATACCTCCCAAAAACAGAGCACCCAGGTGTGTGTTATTGCATTTATAAAGTGGCCTGGTAGCGGTATTAAGAATTCTGACACAGAAAATACAGCATTATGCTTACATAAATAGAGATAAGTGCGACATGAAGGGTCTTTTTCCAAGAGAAGTATTTAGCAGTTATTTCCCTGTATACCCTTTCCCTGCATATGTAACTGCAATTAAACTAACAATTTCCTTATACATCACATTTTATATTTCTATATACTGTTAATCTAATAATTGCAAAACAGTAGATTAATGCATAGGGAAATAAAATGTTAGGAGAACAAGTCTGCAAAGCCTTGGTAAACCTGTGGTATGCGGTTTCTCAGGGTTTGGACAATCGTGTGACAGAGCTGGCATTACCCTAACTTCCGTACCCTCAATCCAAGCACTGCAGAATAAGTATTTTACTTTGTCTGACAAGACACAGCCGAAGTTAGTGTAACACCAACACTATGCCGTGTGATCATTCAAACTCCGAGGAACAGCACAAGCACACACTCCATGTTGTAAAAATACTTGCAGCTTTTTATTTTGTCCTTTTTTGTTTTACAAATGAAATGGCCCTGTTCTGATCAGATATCTAATAAACCCTGAAGTGATTTAGTATAGTTCCTGGACTTAAGGTGCCACTTTGAGATATGGTACCTCAAGTCCACGATAGTCCCCTTAGTGTAAGTTTTAAAATTTGCCAGGCATTTTTAAGTGGTAGGGGGTTGTACTTTGGTTCCGACAAGGTGGCCAGCAGATCCCTTCCACTTCCTAATTGCAGAACATGGCCCCCGCACTATGACATCTAGCAAGCAAGAGCGCAGAGGCAAGACCCACTGAAATGAATGGGACTGAATTTCCAGACGGTTTAATACAACATGATGGAGACCTGGAGATCAATAAGGGCCAGCGATCAACTAACAAGGCCCTTGTTAGTCGATCGGTAGCCGTTATTAATCTCCCAAGTCACCATCATATTGTATTAAACAGTACAGAAAAATCTGTCACATTCATTTCAAAGGGGGTTGCTTGCCCCTGCGCTCTCCGCTGCAGGACAACACAGTGCAGGAGCATGTTCAGCAATCGGGAAGTGAAAGGGATCGGCTAGCCACCTTGTCAGGGCCAAAATATGATCCCTTACCACTTACAAATGCATGGCAACTAAATATCAAAACTTACACAGAGGGATTATCGCACACTTAAGGTACCATATCTCGCAAGTGGTACCCGAAGTTCACAAAATCACTTTAAAGTTTCATGTTTTAAATCAGTGTATTTTTCGTTATTTGTGCAAACAAAAAAAGAAGTCAATTTGTGTGAATTTTTTAATTTTTGGCACTTTATAGTGCCAAAACTAGCAAACCTACTGTTTTGGAAACTGACATGCACTTAGTATCCATGTATGACAGGTCAGATGTTGAAGAAATGGAAACTATATGGCAAGGCCATAACGGAGCAATGAGGATGAGAATGGCACTCTCCACTCGCAGTTTGAGCAGAACTCTGTATTACAGGAATGGAGGAAAACGCATACTGGAATTTCTCTTTCCAAGAGAGAGATGAGGTGCCTTGTCAAAAACTCCAGGCTCTGGAGCGAGTGAAAAGAAACATGGCAATTTTGTGTTGTGTGGTGAAACCAAGATCCATCTGGATGACCCCATCTTGTGAAGAGGTCACTTCCCACAGAAGTCAGAAGTTCCCATTCGTGAATCATCGACTGCAGCCTGCTTAGCCTGTCTGCTAAGACGTTTTGGAGATCTGGAAGATACACAGCCAATAGCTGAAGGCCTCGAGACAGAGTCCAGTACCATGCTCTCCTTGCCTCCTAGCACAATTGTAGTGAGTGCCCCCTTGTTTGTTGATGTAATACATCACAGTGACATTGTTTATCTGGATTAGCAGAGGACCAGGAGAAATGCCTAAAAGATCACAGCACAGCTCTCTTTTTCCAGGGCATTTATATGCAACTCGGATTGCACCTTGGTCCACGACCTCTGTGACTGGTAAAGGCTGAGATGGGCATCCATCCGCAACCCAAGGCATCCATGGTGAGGATAAGCTGGTACAAGGAATGGAATGCTCTTCAAGAGGTTTTCATGATCCATCCACCATAACAATGCTGTGCAAAGAGGAGACGTAAGAAAAAATTACTCACCTTAGTAATGTTGTTTATTCTAATGGAGTCTTGCTGTATTCGGACTATTGCAGTGATCACCAACCTTTGAACTGCCTCGGAGAACAAAGAGTAAACTTTCCATGCAGGGCATGGAACGCTGAGCTCGAGCTCGGTTGAAGCCTCTGTCTGTTGCTGTTTAAACTCCAACCGTCAGATCTTTACCAGCTATACTCACTAGGCGTTCTGTGTGGAAACTGTAAAACTCAAACTAGCCAACTGGCAACTAAATTTGTTAAAAAAGGGATTTTTGGTTTCAAAGCAAAGACTCAAGTCAGGAAACCCAAAAAACAAAACAACACACACCCAAAATAAAGGAGGGTGAGAAAGGGGCACTTCAACACTGCTCCTGCCCACCCACATCCCAAAAAACAGGTTCTGAGAGGGGAGGCTGGGGGGATGTCAGAATACAGCAAGACTCCATTAGAAGAAACATTACTAAGGTGAGTAATTTTTTCTTCAAACAACATGAAGTCTTGCTGTTTTCTGACTATGGCAGACTACCAAGCAGTACCTCCATGGAGGAGGGACAGAACCTACTTTGGGAAAAGGCTCTGAAGTACTGCTGTGCCAAACCGAGCATCACTCCTAGCCTGGATATCCAGAGGTAATGCTTGGTGAATGTATGGACTGTTTTCCAGGTGGCTGCTTGACAGATTTCTAAAATAGGAATATCCCTGGCAGCAGCCAGGGAAGCAGCTATACCTCTAGTAGAGAGTGAGCCCTCAGGCCTGAGGGTGGGGTTCTACCCAATTTTTCATAGCAAAATTGTATACAAGAGACAATCCACCTGACAATAGATCTTTTAGTGGCAGGTTTGCCCTTACTGACCTCTCCATAAGTAAGGAACAAGTGGAGGGACTCAAACCTGTGACCCTTGGTGCACTCTATGTAGCAGCTAAGGGCCCTTTTTACATCCAGGCTGTGCAACCTCCTCTCCCCAGAGGAGGAATGGTCAGTGAAGAAAACAGGGAGAGATAGACTGATTAAGGTGGAAATCTGAAACCACCTTAGGCAAAAACTTCCTGTTGTCTCCAGGACCACTTATGTCTATGGAAAGAGATAAAATCAGGCTCCACTGACAGGGCTTGCAATTCACTAATACGCCTGGTAGAGGTAATGGCTACCAAAAACACAGTTTTCCAAGTCAAGTACTTAAGCTCTGCAGAGGACAAAGGCTCAAAGGGGGGTTGCATAAGCTGAGCAATGCAAACATTAAGGTCCCAAGCAGGAGCAGGGTCCCTAAAAGGAGGATTGGTGTGCAGCAATCCCTTGAAGAATTTACAAAATACAGGATGGGCTGATGGGCTTGCCTACTGACAAGAAGGCAGAAACAGCTGCCAGATGCACTTTAAGTGTAGCTGGTCTAAGTCCCAAGCCATTAAGATGAACCATATAGTCCAGGACTATAGGCAATCCAGCAGATTCTGGAGAAATATGCTTATTAGAGCACCAAATAGTGAACCTTTTCCATTTGGAGTTGTAAGTCTTTCTGGTGGATGGCTTTTGAGAAGCCTTAAGAATATCCAGAACACCTTGAGAGAGGTGCAGATCAGCAAACTCTAACTCTTCAAGAGCCAGGCCTTGAGATTGAGAGATTTGAGGTTCGGATACCAAATCTTCCCGAGAGGATGTCAACAGGTTGTAATTCCTGGGAAGAGACAGGGGAAGGTGGACTGCTAAGGACAGCAACAGTGGATACCAGGGCTGTCTGGCCCAGTCTGGAGCGATCAGAATCACTTTGCATGGTTGAGACCTGATCTTGACTAGCACTTTGAACAGGAAAGGGAAGGGGGGAAAAAGCACACAGGAACTTCCCTTCCCAATTCAGAACCAGGGCATCCAGGGGGACTGAGCCCAAGACTGGGGGTCTGCAACAAAAGAGAGGAAGTTGGTGATTGTCTGGGGCTGCAAAAAGATCTATCTGTGGAGTGCCCCATCTGGAGAAAATCACTTCCAAAATTAGGGATCTAGGGTCCATTCGTGATGGCCCTGAGATATCCTGCTGAGAGCATCTGCTAAGACATTGTCCTTCTCTGGGAGGTGAACTGCTATCAGAGAGGTTTGCAGGGAATAGGCCAGAGACCACAACTTCATTGCTTCTGTGCACAAGGCCGTAGACAGAGTGCCTCCTTGCTTGTTGATGTACCACATTGTGGTGGTATTGTCTATTCTGATCTGAACCACCTTGTTCTGTACAGATTTGGAAAAAGCTTGTAGTGCCAGAAACACTGCTCTGAGTTCCAAGAGATTGATGTGAAGCAGAGATTCTTGAGGTGACCACAGCCCTTGGGTGCAGTAAGATCCCCCAAGTGAGCTCCCCAGCCCAAGAGGGAGGCGTCTGTGGTGAGGATTACTGAATGAGACTGAGTGACAAAAGGAACTCCCTGTCTTAAATTGTCCTGATCCTGCCACCATTGCAAAGCCTGGATCAGGGTTCGAGTCACTGGGACTAGTTTGGTAAGGGAATCCTTTCTTTGGGACCAGAAGGCTCTTAAGTGGAACTGAATGTCCCTAATCTGGAATCCTGCCCCCTTGACAACTGCTGTAGAGGCTGCCATGTGGCCCAGGAGCTGCAAGAAGTGCCTTGCTGGTCAAGACACCTGAAGGGTGAAAGAAGAGGCCAGTTCTATAAGGGTCCTTGCCCTGTCCAGGGGAAGGAAGGCTTTTGCCCTTATTGTATCCAGCTCTGCCCCTATAAAGGTGAGGAGCTGTACTGGCTCGAGAACTGACTTTGGAAGGTTGAGGAGGAATCCTAAGGAAGTGAGCACTTGCTGAGTTATCTGAAGATGTGACTTGACTTGGTCTGGAGGCTGACCCACTATGAGCCAGTCGTCCAAGTATGGAAAGATGGAGATTTTTTTTCTCCTTAGGAAAGCAACCACTACTGCCAGGCACTTTGTGAACACCCTTGGGGCTGATGTTAGGCCAAAGGGCATTGCTCTAAATTGATAGTGGCCTGAGGGCAATTTGAACCCAAGGTACTTTCTATGGGAGCACCTGATGGGAATGTGAAAATAGGCATCTTTGAGGTCCAAGGAGGCTAGCCAGTCCCCTGGCCTTAGAGAGGGCAGAATTATTCCAAGTCTCACCATTTTGAAATTTGGTTTTAAAAGGTGCTTGTTTAAATATCTTAGATCCAGGATGGGCCACCATTCTCCTGTCTTTTTGGGGGTTAGGAAGTACCTGAGTACAATCCTTTGCCCCTGTGTAGGGTAGGAACCCTTTCTATGGCTCTGAGAGCCAAGAGGGAAGAAACCTCTGCCTCTAGGGCAAGGGTCTCTGATGGATTTGCAGGTGGAAAGGATCTGGTTCTCATCTTGGGAAATTTTTTGAAGCTGAGAACCAGTCCCTGGCTTACTACTTCTAGGACCCACTTGTCTGATGTTAAAGACTTCCAGTCCTAGACAAAGTAAGCCAGCCTGCCCCCTACAGGTATTGGAGAATCGGTCTGGGCAGACCCATCAGGGTGTCTGCTTGGCAGGGGCTTTAGGCTGAGGGGTGGAAGCAGGCCTGCTCATACCCCGTCTGCCTCTCCCTCTAAAGAACCCCCTCTGAGCATAAGCAGAAGAGGAGGCCTGGGCTTGGTAAAGGGCCTTTGAAAGGGCCTGCCCCTGCCCCTGGAATGCTGCCTCTGAGGAGTGGTCTGCCTTTCTTTGGCCTGAGCACTCCTGTAGGTGGTCCTGTACTGCTCCATCTTTTTTCGTAGTTCTCTGTCTGCTCCCCAAACAGAGAATTACCAATGACAGGGAAATCCATGGCCTTAGCCTGGGTATCCTGTGACAGGCTAGTACATCTGAGCCAAGCCATCCTCCGAAAGGCCACAGACGTAGCCATGACTCTAGATGAAACATCATTGGAGTCCACAGCAGCATGAAATTGCACCTTGGATGCCTCAATCCCATCCGCAGCCACCTGCTCCAGCTCCTTGGCAAGTAGGTCAGGGGCCTGTTTAGCAAGAGCCAGTGCACTGTCCCACCTGGACTTCTGGTATCCAGCTGTGTAGGCCACATAGTTAGCCTGCCCGAGTCCCAAGGATGCTGCCATGTACTGTTTCTTTGCCATAGCATCAATCCTCCTAGAGTCCTTATCTGGGGGGTGTGAAGCCAAGGGAATATTTGCTTATCACAGGCAGCAGCCTGCACTACCCCAACATGGCTGCATTGCTGGGAAAGGAACTCCGTGTCCGAGCCTGAAAGGGTATACCTCTTGTCCATTCTTCTGTCCACAGGAGGTATGGAATTAGGAGTTCTTTGAATTTTAAATGTCTGTTTCCCAAAAGATTTATGGAGGGGAACAGACAATCTCCTGGACTCTGGGATGTCCATCATCTCTACAAAATCAGGCTCCTCCTGGTCCTCTACTGCTTCTTCCATTGGAAGCTGGAGGGTTCAGCCACTTTCTTATAAAACATAAAGTGGGAGGGGGACTCAGAAAGCCTAGGAGGAGAAACACCTGAAGGTCTGTCTGGGGAGATGTCCGGGTCAATAGGCACATCCAGACTTTCATAATCACCATCATCATCATTATCCTCATACTCTCCCTCCTCCTCCTCCGGTTCATAAAATTCTTCTAAAGTATAATCCGGAACCGGGGGAACCGATCGAACCAAGCCCCTAATAGATGGTGCCGGTTCGGCCGGAACCGGAGTTAGCGACTGAACTATCCTTATCACTTTGGCTATTTCATCAGCGGTCGGATTTTTCCCTTTTCTTTCTTTTAACCGGAACTGACTCCTCAGAATCGGTTCTCCTTTTGCCCGAAGAAGTTTTGCCCTGGTCAGAGGGCACTCCTTCTGGTTCGGTCGGAACCGAACCGGGCTGGCCATCCAGGTCGGCGGACTTCTCGGCCTCCCTTTCCCTCAGTCTACCTACTATCTTATCCAGGGTAGCTTTGGGAAAACTTTTACAAATTTGGCAGTCTGAATTGAGGTGGTCAAACCCCAGACAGTAAACACAGGTGGTGTGGGGATCAGCCTTAGCAAAGGCTTCCCCACACACACACTACAGTGTTGAAACCCAGTGGGCCCGGTTTTTTTCTTGTGTTTCTCAGACATGGCCAATCCTAACCACAACTTACCCTTTTTTCAGGAATCCAGCAGGCAAGACACCCCTATCGGTTCCTGACCGTGTTACGGGTCTTGGAAAAAGCCGTAATTAAATCCGTTTTTTTTTAGAACCGATACGGACCGGTTACCACACTCTAATAAAGACAGAAGTTTTTTAACACAAACCTGATCGGTTCAAACTGAACTGATCCAATGTTTACAAGTTCCACACAGAAACTAATACAAAACCTATCTAGTACTCACGGTACCACAGACAGAGACTTAAACCGACAGGTTCAGTAGCAGAAATTCAGTAGAAACCGAGCGAAAAAACGACACTTTAACCGACTTGTTTGAACCGAGCAAAGGAGAAATCTCCGGAGCGACTGTTCAGTGAGGGGGAGTAAAGAATCTGACGGTTGGAGTTTAAACAACAGCAGACAGAGGCTTCAACCAAGCTCGAGCTCAGCGTTCCATGCCCAGCATGGAAAGTTAACTCTTTGTTCACCGGGGCAGTTCAAAGGTTGGTGATCACTGCAATAGTCAGAACACAGCAAGACTTCATGTTGTTTGAACGAGATTGATTTTGATCCCGCTTGTCCATTAACTGATCCCACTGGACCCCTGAGTGTCCACTGAGGGATCCTCATATGAAGGTGTGCCAGTGGAACAGTCACTGTGGCCGCAGCCATGAGACCCAGGAGATGTCTCTGCAAAAACAGTGTTACATAGTGGTTCCAGTATACCAATTCTACCTGAGCAATCAGATTGCCTACCCTGTCCTGTGGCAGGAGTGCACATCCCTTCTATGTGTCCAAGACTACCCCTATGTATTGCCATCTTTGGCAAAGAGTCATCATAGACTTTGGCACATTCACTGTGATCCCATGTTATCGATCAACTGACACATCCGAGTATGTAACAGTTTCCCTGGAGCTGGCCATCAGGAGCTAGCTGTCCAGAGAGGGGAACACATACAGGTCTTTTGTGAGAAGGGCTGCTGCTACTACTACCAAGCACTTGGTAAAAACCCACGGCAAAAGCCAAAGAGCAATGCTCTGAACTGATAATGTTCACACTCCAGCATAAAGTAGGGGTATTGTCTGTGGCATTTCCTAGCTTTACATGAAGGTATGCATCTTTCATGTGTAGAGAACAGAGCCAGTCCCGTTTCCAGAAAGGGAATCAAAGCTTGCTTTGTATTCAATGTACAGGTTGAGATACTGGAGATCTAACACAGCACACAGATCTCTTGCCCATTTTGGGACTAGGAAGTACCGGGAACAGAATCCTTTGTTCCACTCCTGAGAAGGAACCAGTTCTATGGCATATTTTTAGAATAAAAACTGAACTTCCTCCTTCATAAGGGGCAAATGGTGCAGAGGATAAATGAACGCGGTGGAAGATGATCTGCAGGGATTTTGTAAAATCTCCAGAGCATATCCCCTTGCAATAATATCCAGGACTGACTTGTCTGTAGTGATTTCCTGCCACTGTTTCAAATGCAGGAAGATCCTGCCCCCGACATGCACTCCTGGTTGTAATGGTTAAGCAGGAGGGAGAGAGATGGAAGACAGTCAGGCGATATCAGTGGTAGGGGCTCTGGCAGAAGTATCGGAGACATCCTAAGCAGAGTGTAGCAAATGTTTGCCAACCTCAGCACCAGAAGACAGTGTTTTAAGTATATAATTTTTAACAGAGCTATCAGGTAAGACCTGGGCTGCAGTACGAGCAGATTACCACAGGCCATTCTGATATTTAATCATGTGGGCCTGGTAGTTTGCAATACTAAGGCCCAATGATGCAGAGGCAGAAGTATGCTTGCCCATCACATCCAGCCTCCTAGATTCTTTATCAGGAGGCAAAGTACTCAGGTGTCATGGACCCTAGCACCAATCATGAGCAGCCATGATGGCTACAGAGTCAGTTTCTGGCTGGTTAGCATAATAAGACTTAGCAGATGGTACAGCATACTGCTTGTCAGCCTTTCTAGGAACTGCAGGCAATAGTTTGGCAGCAGCATTCAGCAAAGGTAGCATCCCCTAGTGCAGGATATATATATATGACTTTTGCCTACAAGAGCTCAAGACAGTAAGCGTTTTTCCAGCTTGCAATTCACCCCCCCCCCCATGACCACCTCCAGCAGCCGCATAGAGCCCCTGAAACCCCAGACAGGACAGCACAGACACCAGCAGAAAGCAGTGGGCGAAGCTACCAGCAGCCTGTGTTTTTGTCCCTTTAAGTCCCCCGGTCTCCTCTCTGAAACTGTAAGCCACCAATGGATTTTTGTCTACAAGGGGTCAAGAGGATAGGTATTTTTCCAGATTGCAACTTCCCTTCCTCTCCTAACAATCTCCTCCAGCAGCCGCATGGAGCCCCTGAAACCCTGTCAGAGAGGACAGCGCAGACGCTGGCAGAATGGAGTGGGCGGATCTACCAAACGACTCTGCACTCAAAGACCCAACAGAAACAATATCCAGGCTAAAATAAAGTTGTAGAAAGTATTTACTGTGGCAAAGTAGCAGTACAGCTTACTAAAACCCTGAGCCCTGGTGCTTCAACTCTGTCCAGGTATTTGTCAGGGAGCGTGTTCAGCAAACATCAATTTATTTTAGACATTTAAAGCTACATGCAGAAACATTTTTAACATGTCAACAATACTTCTCACCATCTAATAATGCAAAACTAAATTAATCTGTTAATAATTGTAGAAAGTTGTTCAAGAAAAGAAATACAATACTGTTACATACAAAGAAAAAATAAAAAAGAAATGTACATTCATTAACTTGAGAAACTCAATATATGTAATAAGGCAAACTATTAAGAAACTGTATGCAATAGAAACATAGGCCAACGGCAGATAAGGACCGCTTGGCCCACCTAGTCTGCCCATTTCCCTACCTACAGGATAAGTTGCAGATCCTAGTTAACCAACAGCCTATTTCTTCATACCCCACACAAAATTTGCCTTTTGCCTGTCCCATACATTCTTGAATTCTCCCACAGTTTTAGACCCCACAACCTCCTCAGGAAGGCTGTTCCATGCGTCCACCACCCTCTCTGTGAAAAAATACTTCCTCACATTGCCCCTGAGCCCCCCCCACTCACCTCTATCTTCAAATTGTGTCCCCTTGTTCTTGCACATCTCTTTTTCTGAAAGACGGTACCCTCTTGGACTTTGCTGATTCCACTGAGGTACTTAAAAGTTTCTATCATGTCCCTCCTCTCCCTCCTTTCCTTAAGGGTATACATGTTAAGCTCCTTTAGTCTCTCCTAGTATGGCTTCTCTTGCAGACCCTGCACCATTTTAGCTGCCCTCCTCTGGACCGCCTCTATCCTGTCTATGTCCTTGTGAAGATGGGGTCTCCAGAACTGCATGCAGTACTCAGATGGGGTCTAACCAACTGTCTGTACAAAGGATAACTTCCTGTTTTCTGCTGCTGATGCCTCTCCTATACAACGCAGTATCCCCAGCCCTCCTTACTGCCTTCTCGCTGCTCGCTAACCTTAAGGTCATCTGATAGGATTACCCCAGGTCCCTTTCCATTTCTGTTGTTACTACCCCCAATGTGTAATCTCCCCTGGGTTTTGTTTCCCAAGTGCATTATTTTGCACTTCTTTGCACTGAATCCAAGCTGCCATACTTCTGACCATTCTTCCAACTTTGCCAAAGTCCCGTCTCATCCTTCGCACGCCTCCTTGTGTATCAACCCTGTTCTAGATCTTTGTGTCATCTGCAAAGAGGCATAATTTTCCTTCCAGTCCCTCTGCAATGTCACTTATAAAGACATTAAAAAGGACTGGATCCAGTACTGAACCCTGCGGTACCCCACTAGTAACCCCACTTTCCTCAGAGTGGACTCCATTTACAATTATCTTCTGTGTCCTGTTGTCCAGCCAATGTTTTTTACCCAGGCTGGTTAATTTGACTATTAATATTCTGTGTGGGACTGTGTCAAATGCCTTGCTAAAGTGTAGGTAGGCCATGTCCACAGCCCCTCCCTGGTCTACTATTTTGGTCACCCAGTCAAAGAAATCAATTAGATTAGTCTGGCATGACCTTCCCGCTGTGAACCCATGCTGCCTTGGGTCCTGTGCCCCACTGGCCTCTAGGTACTCAACAACTGTTTGCTTCAGAAGTGAGTCCATCACTTTTTTCCTACCACAAAGGTCATGAATTTAAAGAACTCAGTTCATACAATGAGACAAACTTACATGAAATCAGCCATATCACCTAGTATATAAAGACTTAGATACTTAGATTACATTATATCATATAATGAAAATGTTGTTTCTTTTTGTTATAAAGTATGTACCCTATTACCTCCCCCCGGGATGTCTTGGTACGTGTTCAAGGGCCATATACTGTACTTAAGGCAATCAGGTTCTGAATTATGGTGTTCAAAATAATGTGCATCCAGGGCATCAGTTTGATTGCCAGTTTAAAAAAAAAAAATAAAACAGCCCTAACGTGTTCCTGAATTCCTGTTTTTACAGGTCTTGCTGTTTGTTAAGCTATATGAACTTGACGACACAGAAGGTAAACTATACTGATAGCCACTCTCTAATCTAGGCATTTACTGTACAAGTTCCAATCCTGTGCACTCTGGCTATTTTCCCAGCTGGGTGGCTCTCTCAGGTATTACTGCTCCCACTTAACTTTCTGATAAGTTACACATTTTTGTTTACTGTACTGGTAAGTAGTGCACTCTATATCTTGGACTTTCTACCCATACATGAAACAAGCAATGATGTACTACTGAGCATGGATGATTTTACCATGTCCAATTATCTTAACCTGCATAAACCTAATGTACAAATCCAGTTCCTATTGCCACCTCACTGTATATTTAAGTTGGCTTTCTTTCTGAGGAAGCAGCACTGAAGTAGTACTTGTACTAATTTTCATCTAAAGCACAATCCCCTAATATACCTAGCTCTCACCCATCTGCTATCTGCTGCTGAAGTCATAGAACATAGAAACATAGAAACCTGTCAGCAGAAAAAGACTCCGTCCAGTCTGCCCAAGTCCTTCCCCTCTAGGAAGACCTCCACCTTCCATTTTCTGTCTGCTCCCTGTTGGTTAGGACCATGTATGTATCCCAGGCTTTTTTAAATTTGCCCACTGAATCAACCCCCACCATCCATTCCGGTAGTCTGTTCCATACCCCACCACCCTCTCAGTAAAGAATTTTTCCCCTGATGTCACCTTTAAATCTGCCACCCTCGAGTTTTAATGCATGCTCCTAGTGGATTTGTTCTCACTTAATCTGAATATGCTGCGAACCCTCACCCTATTTCAATGCCGTTCCAGTACTTGAATGTTTCAACCATGTCCCCCCCTCTCCTCCAGTGTGTACAGGCCCAGCTCACCCAGTCTCTCCTTGCATGACCTCTCATGCAGCCCGCTCACTATTCTGGTAGCCCTTCTCTGGACCCTCTCCAGCCTGTCCTTGTCCCCTTGCAAGTATGGCCTCCAGAACTGTACCCCATATTCCAGGTGGGGTCTGACCACAGTCTTGTATAATGGCATGATCACCTCCCTTTCTCCTGCTTGTAAAGCCCCTCCCTATGTATGCCAACATTCTCAGGTGCCTTCCCCGCTGCCTTAGCACTTACTCGAACCTTCAGGCTGTCCAAAATAGTCATCCCCAGGTCCCTTTCCTGTTCTGTTGTCTCCAGTCTCTCCCCATCCCCCAGTATTTTGTCTTCGGTTCCAACACCCTATATACATAATTCTGCATTTCTTTGCATTGAACTGTAGCTGCCAGCTTTCTGACCATTCCTCCAACCTTGCCAGATCCTCTCTCATATTTTCCACCCCCCTCCGTCGTATCCACCCTATTACATACTTTCATGTCTTCTGCAAACAGATTCACCTTCCCGTGCAGACCCTCTGTAACGTCCCCAATGTAAATGTTGAATAGTATGGGTCCCAGCACTGAACCCTGGGGGAACCCCACTCGTCACCCTTTCCTCCTTTCAGTGCACCCCATTTAAACACAACCCTCTGCGTCCTTCCCTCTAACCAATGTTCCACCCATTTTATGAGCTTGCTCCCCACTCCCAAGCTACCTACTTTGCCTACCAGTCTCCTATGAGGGACAGTAACAAAGGACTTCCTCAAGTCCAGGTAGGCCACGTCCATCACCCCTACCTGGTCCCATATCTTCGTAACCCTATCAAAAAATTAAATCAGGTTGGTCTGACAGGACCTACCACCTGAGAATCCATGCTGGTTACCATCCAGGAGGCCCTCAGCCTCCAGATATTTAATCAGCCTTTCCAAGGGTCTCCACTAGCTTACCCACCATGGAGATATGGCTAACTGGGTGGTAGTTTCCCGGTTCCTCCCTTCCTCCTCCCCTATGCAACGGCACCACCTTAGCCCTTTTCCAGTCCCTAAGAACCCTTCCCTTGTCCAGTGGCAGACTAAACAACCTCGTGAGCAGCGATGCCAACACCTGCTTCAGCTCTTTGACCACTCTCGTGTGAATCCTATCCGAGCCCATTGCCTTATCCTCCTGCAGTTTCCACAGTTCTTCCAATATCCTATCCTCCCTGAATGGACCAGAGTCCACTTCCCTGCCCTCCCTTCCACTGAAGTTGAACTAAATCCAGGACCCACCCCTGCTATGCCTGCCTCTTACCCTCCCACGCCATAGTAAAATGACAAGGGCCTGAAAATCATTCACCTTAACATGAGAAGCTTAGCCTCCAGAATAAATGAGCTCACTGCATGGGTCACTCACCACAAGCTGGGTGTCTTAGGGATGTCGGAAACCTGGCTAAAACCTACTACTCTTTATAACCTATGTGCACTCCTAGGATATAGTCACATTTGGTGTGATCGCCCTGGCCCAAAGAAAGGAGGTGACACGCTGATATATTATAAATACTGTACCAATTAAATTTAACAGTGCCACATCACCCTCTCCCCCCTTGAGGCCCCCACTGAATGTTGTCATAAGGCTGCTCATATTGGCTGGTGTTAAAAAGCTCCACCTTTTCTGTATCTATAGCCCCCCCCCTCCCTAAGTCTATTGGTCTGTTGGTCAAGAACAATGAGTTCTTGCTATCTGGTGATTTCAACAAAAACTGGTTCAGTGAATACAATAAAGCAGTGGTACAGGCCCTTAGGACACTCAGTCTAGCACAGTTAAACTCTGAGTCCACAAGATACTCAAACAATAGCAGCACACAAACCCTAATAAGACTGGATACTCTCACCCAGGCTAGACAGAATCAGATGCTCAGTGTTCTGTCAGATGCCATCAGTGATCACACACCTGTTTTTTTGTGTGTGGCATGCCAAGCTGACTAAAGCTCCGGCCCCCCCCAAGAGTTACACATTTCAGAAAGCTCCCAAATCTGGATCCAGAGCTTTTCAGAATTGCGGTCTCTAACACTGATTGGTCTCACCTGTATATTCACTGAATTAGAGGATAAATTTGCCCCATTCACTACAACAATGGTGTATGCCCCTTTCACCAAATGGCTGGACCACACACCACTAACCAAGATCACCGAATAGGGAAAACAACTCAGCGAATTTAAGAGTTCCTCCTCCCTTAAAGACTGGTATGCATATAAAACTCTATGGAATGTCTGTAAAAGCTTTTTCAGGAAAAACACAAGTGCCCACTGCAATCAACTCCTAAATTCTACTGCCCAAAACCCCAGGCTTTTCTGGAAGCATATCAAGGATATGTTAAGCCAGTTACAGGATCACTCCTCCTCTGACATGGTTTTGAATAGTGTAAGTTGTAATAATAGCAATATCATTCAGGGTATTACACAGTTGGTATAGCATAGCAAAATGCTATGCAAAACGGGGGTAATGCTAACCATTTCCACAAATGCGTAGCTGAAGACAGGTATCCATTTTAAAGGGGATCCATGTAACAGTGGAAAAAATTAACGTTACATATACTTTTTAAAATTTTGCTAACCATTCTGTGCCAAGTGCTATTCATTTTCACAAATTATTAGCACTTTCACACATAAAACTGCTAATCAGTTTTTTTGGCTTATTTGATACCCTGCCATTGCCAATGCATTCAAGTGCTTTTTTCTCAGATCTCTCCTCCTATACACAAACCTATCCTTATGTACCCGCTGCCTCCACAACTAGTAGTAATACCATCACAATGCCCTCCAAAAACACAGTGCAGACTCCTTTTTATTTTAAAGGTGTCAGCTCTGCAGAGACCTACAGACTTCTCTTTCAGATTCCTGTTTCCAAGTCAGGAGGTCTGGATGATATTGAGCCCAAACTCCTTAAGCTGCTGCCAAGGAATTAGACTCCCCTCTCACTAAATTAATTAATCTCTCCATAACTACTGGTGTTGTGCCGGACTTATGGAAAACCTCTAGAGTTGTTCCTATTGCTAAATAAGGCAACCCCAAATTACTGCATAATTATAGGCCCATCCTCATCCTCCCTGCTCAGAACAGAATACTTGAAAAGGTGGAATCCTCACAACTCGTACATTACCTCCCCACCCATGACCTTTTATAAAAGCATGGATTTTGGAAATGCCATAGCACCTCCACACAATAACAAACAGTACTGTCCCAGGAACGGACACTGGTGACCTCACTGGTGCCGTCTTTATCAACCAGACGAAGACATCTGATCTTGTGGATCACTCCTCACTCAATGCAGGCTAGCTAACCTGGGAATCTCACAAACAACTCTCTGTATGGCACTTTCCTCTCCGACAAAGGTGGATGTCCTACAAGGTTCTATCTTAGGTCCACCTCTGTTTGCCTTACACATAAACAACATAATAGGTTCAAAGAGGTGGTTTCAAGTCCATAAGCTACCAGGAGCCATATAAGGACTTGCCAAGCACATTAGTTTTAACCAATGAACTGCCATTTTTTATCGCCCATATGCTGATCCAATAGTCATTTAAAGGCCGGCAAATTTGCAGCATTTATTACCTCTTCACGAAGCATGTTCCATAATCCCACTACTCTCTGACTGAACCATTTGCCCCTTTTTGAGGTTTTATACTGTCCACCCTTTAGTTGAAAATGGTGGAACCTAATAGCTCTGCCAGAACTTTCCTTTTTGCACAGACCTGCAGATTCCAAAAGGAACCAGTCAGTGATTTAAAGACAAAACGCAAGTCCCCTCCGATTCTGCGATAAGTAACTGAATAAATTCCCAATTCCTGTAACCTAGCAAGATGTGGTTTATTGCTCGTCTTACACACACGCTTAGTCATTCTTCTCCGAACTCTTTCCGACCGTCTACAACTACTGACACTTTGGGCAGAACAAAATGGGGCACCATACTCTAGAACTGGTCTCACAATGGACTTGTACAAGGGAATCAATACCCGTTCTTTTCTGTTCCTGATATTTCAAAGGATATGGCCTATCATTTTCTGTGCTTATTTAGCCGCGTATTTATTATGCAACTCAAAATTCAGTGTGTCACCAATAATAATTCCCAAATCCTTTTCCCTACTTCATCTATGACCTTCATGTTTACCTTATAGTGAGCTCTTATATTATGTCCAAAATGCATAACTTTACTTTTTTTTTTTTTTTTCATTAAATTTAAGTTGCTGTTTAAAGGCCCATGTTTCCAGGTTCTTCACCTGGGTTTGGAAATTACTACTAGAAGCACTATCATTGACTATAGCTCCAATCTTTGTGTCATCAGCATACTTACAAAGCCATGCCCCTCTAGTAACTTGTAAAGATGACACAAACAGATTGAACAGACTGGGTACTAAAATTGAGCCCTGAGGCACACCACTAGATACAGTTCCCCAATCTGAAATATAGCCCCAGATCTGGATCCTTTGCATTCTGTTCTCCAGCCAGGATGCAATCCAGGCTATTAAAGTGGCATGTACCACCACCTCGTGCAAGGTCTTAACTAACAAACTATGGGATATGGAGTCGAATGCTCTAGAAAAGTCCAGATAAATCACACCCACGGGCAAACCTTGGTCAACTGCCTGGCTGAGTGGCTCAAAAAAATGCAAAAGGTTACCAACACATGATTTCCCAAAACAAAAACCATGCTGGGAGATGTCAACCTGACTCAATTGTGTCAGGTTTTTATCCAACAATTCCTTAATGAACTGTTCCAGAACTTTACCCAACACCGAAGTAATACTAATGGGCCTGTAGTTTTCCAGATTAGTTTTGTCACCTGCCTTATAATTCTGAGTAACGTATGCCTGTTTCCATACATCCAGCACTCTATCCTCCTTTAATGAGTGGTTGAAGAGCACAGCAAGTGGTCCTGAAAGTTCGTCAGCAACACTCTTCAGGAACAAAGGGTGCAGCCCATCAGGATCTCCCTATTTGTAAGGATCAAGCCTACTTAATTTTTCCTTAACTTGAGCTGCTGTGATATAAACTTCCTAAGTTGAACTATTAGAAGTTTCACACCCCGTATCCCTCAGATAAGCCAATGCCTATCCCAGTGCTTTGCAATTCTCTACACTGATGACTTGGTACTCTATACCTGCTCCAACAGTACTGGTTAAATTAACAAAAACCATACATCTGACCTACAGTCCCTTCACTATTGTCAACAAATAAGCCGATTCTGAACACGCTTAAAACACAATCTGCGCTGCTCAGTACGTCAGCCAGACTAAGAATATGTCCTCCCCCTCTACTTATACTTTGCCATGATAGTACCTTAGCACCTTCAATTTCCATTTCCACATACCTTGGAGTCACACTTGACCCATAAATATTAGACTACTCATCTCATATCACAGGCATCTGCTAATCAGTTAACTCCATGCTGGCCATCTCCTACAAAGTGGGTCATAATCTCACTTCGCAAGCCTGCCATGCCATTGCCTAAGGGATATTCCTCCCAAAGCTGCTATACGGTGCCCCTATGTTCTCGTCCAAATCTAAGACATATCGCTCGAGGTGGGAGGTCACATACAATAATATCTGCTTTGCTTCAGCATCTCACAGTCTAATTCATCACTGTTCTCTTTATGAGATACTAGCTTGGCTACCTCTGTCCTCCCTATGGGATCATAGCTTTGGAAGTGTTATCTTTAACATTATAAATAGTGGACTGCCTATATCCCTTGCCACACTACTTAAATTTGTGAACAGAGCCTGCTCCTTAAGGCCACCTGACAATGCACATTTGGCGGTTTCTAAGATTAGAACGTGCGCTGCAAGATCATCCTTCACCTATACTGCCCCTAAGCTATGGAACTCCATACCACCTGAAATTCATCTCTGTTCCTCAGAGTGATGTTTTCGTCTCAAAGACTGTGAACATCTCCTTAACCTGTCACGCTGTGCTTGTCGCTGAATCCTCAGCAATCTCTGTATGGCACTCACAAAATATATATATTATATACTGTGTGTATATATATATATATATATATATATATATATATACATACATATATATATATATATATATATATATATATATATATATATATACACACACACACACACACACACACACACACACAGTATATATTGTATATAAATATAAATATATGTACACCTGCACTTTTACCCCCTAAAGGTGGGTGGTCGCAGCCTGACACACTTTGGTGTGCATTGTACGATAAGGCCGCGAGGTCGAAAAGGCCAACCACCCAAGGCATGCATATATCAGAGCACAACTGCACACCGTAGAGTGGGTTATCCATCTTATAAAATGGCAAAATTGTTTTTTAGGAGGGTAAAAGTGCAGGTGTGCGGTCACGCTCTGGCATACGCACAGTCATGTGATGGGATCCAACAAAACAACAGAGATAATTTTTCTTACCCATTTTATATATAGTTGATCTATTATCAAGCTTTTTATATAGCCCTCAAGTTACTTTACACAGATGGATGCTGCTCCTATATTTTTCCCTGCTATGACTTGATGATTAATTTATGTCTCCCTTTCCTTGTCCACTGTACTACATAGTTTTCATTAAGTTATACTGCCTAGCCACTTTGTACTACTTGCCAAATTGTTGAATTCAGTTAATTGTTTTTGCCTTACACCCAATCCCCCTTCTCTGCAGCAATGTCTCCTCCCTATCCAACCTAATGTACAACTGTATACTGATGTATGTAATTTACCTTGTATGGAATCTGTTGTGTAATAGTCTCAGGTTGTGCCTTAAAACAGGTGTTTTCTTCCTAGTGCACCTACCTGGCTAACAAAAACTAAATAAATAACTGGAGGGGGATCAGGGCACCTCCAAAAATTCCATTAGATTCCTTTTTGTGGAATATTCCTCTTCCACAGCAAAGCCCACGGTAGACTACATTTGCTGCCTCATAGCCTAGAAAACTGGATCCTCAGGAGGAGATCTCGAGGTATAGACCGCAGAGTCCTCACTGCAGGATGAGAGGGGTAGAACTAGAGCGAAGTGCTAGCAATTGTTCTCCCTCATAATCCTCCTCTAAATCCATGAGAAGGATTGTATTCCACTTCATCACCATCAGCCTGATTGACGATGGGAGCTGCAGAATGAACATGAACAGGAAATGCCTGCAGCAGCTGAGGGGGAAGGAATATGCAGCATGCTAGTGAAACCCATCGATGGGGACTGAACACCAGGAGGCCCCATCGGTTGAATAACTGCCTGCATTGGCAATCCAGGAAGAATGCATCTTATTTCTGAAAATGACACCAGCACGCCTGAAAGTTGACTGTGCCCTATAAAGGGGCCAGGACTACTTCCATCGATGGGCCTTGGCCTGATGACGATGGTGTCTTACCATCCATAGTTGGTACGGCAGTGCCTAAGCCAAGCCTCAACACAGGTGTCTTATCAACAGACAGGGGGGCTGAAGTCAAGCCAACTAGAGTGGGCAATGACGCAGTTTTACTTTGTCCAACAGCGACTGGGACCTCACCCGGTGAAGATGATGTTTCTTTTTCTCTGTGTTTGTGCTTATGACCGTTCTCTGCCTTAATCTGATCCTTTGACTTCAGAGGCCACTTTTCAGTCAATGGTAAGGGAGACACAGAGTTTGGGCCCCCTTCCTTCTCCATGGCTTTCTATGTTTTGAGAAGAAAGAAGTTTTTTAGAGCTTTCTTATGGCGTCGCCTTGTAGCCTGATTGAAGCTCTGGCAAATTTCACAAGTCCTTTTGTTATGAGACAGACCCAGACAGCATACACAAATCGCATGCGTGAATATCAAAATAATGGCTCTTTCAACTTCAGCTACATGTATAGATGAAATAAAACGAAGTAAAATAAAAGAACAAACAACAACGGCTAGGTTGATGCTGTTTCCTTCAGCAGTTCCGAGAAGGATGATCGACAGCAGGAAAAGAACTGAGGAGTGATACGACCGCCCACGCTTACATACACGTAGACATGGCACGTTACTGTGGGCAGCTGCTAGCTAGCAAAACTTTCAATGTGGTCCTGGCACTGATAGCTATAGTTCCAAAGGTGTGGCCCAACGGAGGAGATTTCCTCAAAAAAAGCTCTCTAGCTTCTCAAGAACCATGCCATCAGGCATAGGGTTCTAAGGTTTGTCAATGTTATCCTGCCCTGAGATAGGGTCAAAAAGTTGTGCCTCAGTGGCAGGTTGATTGGAGACTTGCTGGATAGGGTCAGGAGCATGGAGTACCAGGTCCACCCAGTCCAGTCTGGTGCTATCAGAATCATGGTTGCCAACTCCCTCCTGAGCTTTAGGAGTGCTCTCTGCAGGAGCAGAAATGGAGGGAAGGCATATAAGAAAATCCCTGTTCAGTACAAGACCAGGGTACTCTCCGGGACTGTCCCCCTTGCAGGGGGGCTGCAACAAAACTGTGGGAGCTGGCTGTTCACCCAGGAAGCAGATTTATTCCTGGTGTACCCCATCGTCTGAACACTGATGCTAGCACCTGCTGGTTCAAAGTTTAGTCATAGTTTCCCTGGTTGATTCTGCTTAATGAGTTTGCCAAGATACTGTCCTTCCTTGGCAGGTGTACTATGGATAGCTCTGCACCTAGTGAATATGTTGGATTCTAGATCTTCATGGCTTTTTTGCATAACCTTGGGGATCTTGTTCCTCACTGCTTGTTTATGTAGTTGTTCTGGTGGTGTCTGTTCAAATTTGGACAGACTGACCCCATATCTTGGAGAAAAAGGCTTGAATTGCCAGGCTGCCCTCAGTTTCAGGAGTATGATATGTCCCTGACTCTCCTATGTGCCCCAGCAGCCACTCACAGTAAGATCCCTCTAGTTGGGCATCCCACCCAAGGAGTGAAGCATTTGTTGTAAGGATACTTGTTGGGGATTGCTGGAGGAAGGGAATACCCTCTCTGAGGTTGTCCTCTTCCTTCCACCACTCTAGTGCCCTTAGTAAAGTTTTTTTTTTTTTTAAACAGGCACTAATTTGGGCAGAGTTCCACCTTTGGACTAATTTATTTTTTATTTATTTTATTTATTTATTCTAGGATTACAAATTACTTTTGAGCACAGGGCTCTTTTACAAAGGTTCCACGTCATAACAAAGGTTCAACATCATAGGTTACACGGTTTACACACGTTGCAAAAGAAGACAAGTGATAAAGATAGGATGAGGTAGGAGGAAGAAAGGAAGCGGCAGTAGCAGGTGTCAGAGAGGAGCTGGGAGGAGAGAAGGGTTGGTGGAGGGGATAGTGTGGGGGGTTGGAAAGAGTGCGAGGCAGCCAGGCGGCATTGTCAGTAGCAAGTGCGGAGAGGAAGTGACCCATTGGAGGGCAAGTGCGGTGGGCATGGGCCCGGCAGAGGTGAGCACAGGAGGCTTGGTGATGGATAAATTAGCCATGGCAGTCACAGGTGCTGGAGGCGACAAGGGTGTTACAGAGCCTGGATTTGAAGGCACCAAGACCGGTGGTGGTGACACTATCATAGGAGAGACCATTAAACCAGGTGGGGGTCCTGTAGGCGAATGATAGTTGCCCTTGGTTTGTGCGGCAGCGGGGGATCTGAAACAGTTGAGGCTTTGATCCCCTGGTGATTCTAGAGCTGGCTTTTTTTGGAGAAGGGTGCAAACTCTGGGGGAGGTGATCTCCATGTAACCCCCCTGCAAATGGGGGTTCCCAAAAGACTTCCAGGAGCTTGCTTGAATGTTCCAAGCCTGAATGGTGTTTGGCATTTAAGCCATTTATCAGTGAGTGTTTTTAGAGCCTCTGGTACTGTCTCTTTAAGAGCTGTCTGCTTGCAGACATAATTAGTTTGCATGGGGGGACTGTGTGTGTCTCTGCTTGAGTACCACTCGAGCTGCTGCCAATTCACTCCATTTTTGCAGTCACTAGGAGTGCAAAGGAACCTATCTGAAAGATGTAACTGTTTGCCAGAAATCATTTAGAGTAATAATGAAAGTACAGTTTGTCTAACCTGCTTTCTTTGCAGTCAGAACTGTGTTTGCCTAGTTCCCATTCTAGTTTTGAACTGCTGAACTGGACCAATCAGTGAGGTTAAGGTAGCTCTAAAATGGTGCCTTGGACGAATCAGAACTTGGACTCGTAATCTGAGCCAGCCACAAGAGGATTGTATGGGCAGTGACTCTGGGAGATGTAGTTTGGACTTCGGCGCCTTTTTGGACCAACAGGGGCAGTCTATTGTGAGTGACAGCCAATCCAGCCAAGAACTGGGAGGAACTCAAAGGAAGTGCCCGGTTTTGTCTGCTAGAGTTTCAGTTGAGCTCTGGCAGTGAAGAGGGAAGGAGCCCTGTGCTTTTTCAGTGTGCACTTTTAGTCGGAAAGCGTGTAAGGCCCAGAGTTCCGGTCTGCAGCTTGTGTAACTGCTTGTTAGGACTGAATCCGTCCTGTGAAGAGAATCAAAGGATATCTGAAGAGTAGAAACCAGGCTCACCCTGTAGAAGACTGGAGAAATTGCTGAATTGCGCTCGGTCTGTCAGGAACTGAATCTGCTGTGTATTCTCCCGGGTATTGTGCAGTAATTGCGATCGGGATAGAGAAGCAGCCTGCCTGGTATAGTACTTTCTTTTTACCATATAAATGTGTGAGGAGGCTTGTGTAGCTCAAGTGAATCCTGCTGCCATTAAAGGACTTTCGCCTGTTACTGTTTACCATATAAATGTGTGAGGAGTCTCGTGGAGCTCAAGAGTAGCCCTGCTGACGTTGAAGGACCCTATCTTGTTTGGAGGTCGTGAGTACTAATTCAGGGTCGCTCCCTGTTGAATTGCCACATTGAATCCAAATGGAATTATTGTACTGCTGACTGTTTAACTAATTTTTCTTTTCTCTGTGTGAAAGGGCCCCTACCAGCTGCCACAGTTTGGACTAGCCACTAGGGCTTGGGTACCCAGGGACAGTAACTGGTAGGGATAGGCCTGTGCACAGAGCCATAAGGTAGATGAGTAAAGTGATAAGCTAATTAACCTGACTTCCCCTGTCCTTGTTATATCCCCTAAATAAATCAGAGCTGCTTGTTTCGCAAAGTTATACTGCCTGAGGTATTTGTCTATGTTAAAGTACTGTACTGTGATTGTTGCACTGTATCTTATTTTACAGGGGTCCCAGTGCCTGAACCAGTCCTGGGGTAAGTGTATACTGTGAAGGTAATTCTGATATATTGTGTGGGCCACTAGTGGAAGAAAGGGGTTGCAGTGTCCCAGAGGGCTGTGACCAAGTTAGTTTAACTATTGCAAACCCTGACCTCTGGGTGGAGGCACCCGCCATCGGATCCAGGCCCCTCAACCTTTTAGTGGCAAATCAGTCAGGGGTAGTAGCCCCTGGGATAGCGCCATCTAGGGGTTACATCCAACTGTTTTTTTTTTTTGGCACCATACAGGTTTGGTAATGGATTTGATTTTCAAGTTGCAGCCAGTTCGTTTGTGTATAGAGGTTACAGGTGTGTGTGTGTGTGTGTGAGGCGATTTGCTCCAGTGACGAGTCGGCAGGCCTTGTTTAGGGTGATGGACACCCTTCTGAGTGCCCTGTGAGTGGCGGCACCATAGATAAGTAGGCCATAGTCTATGTGGGAGACAATGGAGCTTTGAACAGCAGCAGTGAGGGCCTCTTTGGTCAGGTGCCGCCGAAGGCAATAGAGTACACCCAGTCTGAAGTTCGCAGTTTTGGTAACATTGGTTATGTGGGTAGCGTAGGACAGGTGGGAGTCTAAGGTGATGCCTAGATATTTAAAGGATTCGACCTGCTCCAGAGGGCTACCTGAGCAGGTGTTCAAGGAGAGTTGGAGATGTTCGTGCTTGTTTTGGTGGCTGGTGAAGATCATGGGCAGTGGCAGTGCTATGCCCTTTTCTAAACCCATGTTGCTGCTGGCAAAGGATGTTATGTTTGCTCAGATAGTCAGTAAGCTGGTCCGCTACTATCCGTTCTAGGGCCTTAGAGAGAGGTGGGAGGATAGAGATAGGGCAGTAATTCCCATGAATGGTCCAGTCACCGCTTTTGTGGATTGGAGTGACTGTTGATGACTTCCATTTATCCGGGAACTGGCTGAGAGAGAGGGAGAGATTAAAGATCCAAGACTAGTGCTTCTTAAGTGGTATTGATTGTTCCCTCATCTGGAACCTGGCTTCTGGTATACTGCAGGGGAGGAGGCCATGTGTCCCAGCAGCTGCAGAAAATCCCTTGCTGGCCTTAACTGGCCAGCTCTGAAGGATTCTGCAGTGGAAATCAGATTTGATGCCCTTGCCTGTGGAAGAAATGTATTCTCTTGTAGGGTATCTAGCTCTGTGCCTACTTAGTCCAATGTTTGAGCTGGATCTATCTGCGACTTCTGTGGGTTTATCAAGCAGTCCAGGTTTTCCAGGGTGCTTTTTACCAGTTCTGTGCAGCGCCCTGCTTCCTGCTGTGTTTTTCCTGAGATTACCCAGTTATCCAAGTAGGGAAAAACCACAGCTATTTTCCTTCTTAGGTAGGCAACTACCACAGTTAGGCACTTTGTGAAAACTCTTGAAGCTAAGGTGAGCCGAAGGGAAGGGCAGTGAATTGGAATTTGCAGTTCCCTGGCCTGAACCTGAGGCACTTCCTGTGGGTGGTCTGACTGGGATATAGAACTAGGTATCTTTCAGATCCAGTGATCCCAGCCAGTCTCCCAACTGCAGAGATGGTATCACTAAGCCCAGTGTAACCATTTGAATCTTTCCTTTTTTATGTGTTTGTTCAGATATCTCATGTTTAATAAGAGTCGTCACTCCCCATTTTTCTTGTGGGCCAAGAAATGTCTTGAGAAGACACCCTTGCCCCATTATGTTGCAGGAACTTTTTCCACTGCTCTTGCCAGCAGTATCTTCACCTCCAGCTCCAACAGATTTTATCCTGTTGGGGTGTGAGGTGGGAACAGTTTTGGTTCCTGTAGTTTGGGGAATTTTATGAACTGCATGGACAAACCTTGGCTCACTATTTCCAGGACTCACTTGTCTGTGGTGATTTCTACACCATTTCTGGAAGTATTTAGCCACCCCCATGACAGTTCAAATAGGACCCTGTCCCAGTTGTTATGGAGAGTTTGAATGCAGGGATCTGTTCTGTTCTTTCCTGTCTCTTGTCTGACTGATTGCGCAACCCAATTTTCCTGTGAGACCTAGGATTTGATCACTCCAACAGTCTCGCAATTCTCTGCCTCTCAGTCTTCCCTTGCTATTCTGTCTTTTCCTCCCTTGCATATCTGCTGGTATAAAAATATATGCAAATCAGTATGTGGAAATGTAACGGATACTGGGATCCCTTTGTTTATAAATTATATAGTGTTACTGTTGAAATGTATATAATTATAGTTTGAGATGATTGCAAAAGCTATTGGGAACTCAAGGAGTTAACCTGCAATGCAATTTTTAAGCCTTTTGCAGAAGCTGTGGAAAAGGGGCATCAGTTCCGGGACATTGTGTGCTGGCTGCACCTGCCTGATATATACAAGAACATTTTAGAAAAAAAAGGATGCTTGTTAAGAAGGGAGGTTGCAAGGACTTATAAAAACAAAGCTGCAATTTCTTGCAGAACACGCAGAGATTGAAGGAAAACTCAGATGGATCTTTTCTGTTTACTCTGTCTTTGTAAATAGTTCTTCCGAACAATTTTTTTTATTTTATTGTTATTCATAATAAAACTCGTTGTGTATTTTACAAATGCTCCTGGTTTTTCCTAGGCTTCCTGACTTGTGCCTCAACGACCCCACCCCCACCCCCACACACTGGCAATGGGTGAATGACCTGCACAGAACTGTCAGGGGTTTTGCTTCTGCTGTGGCTTGGGTTGGTGCTGCAGCTACATGCCTAGTGCTCCTTCTTCCCCTAAGGCAACCCCTCTTGGGTGGATACTCATAAGGGGCATAGGACCTTGGGTAGTAATCTCTACTTCTGCCTCCCCTTCCATAAGGCCTGCATAAAGTGGAGGCTTCTTTCTCAGTATTGTTCTTGTACATGGTTTTGTACTTATCAACCTTTATCATATATGCCTCTGTCTTCTCACCAAGCAGAGAATTTCCCTAAGAAGTAAAATCCATAGCTTTAGTTTGTGTGACCTGGGATAGGAGGGTAGCCCTAAGCCAGGCAACTCTTTGCAAGGATACCACATGGGCCATGACCCTTGAAGCAGTGTCATTAGTGTCCACAGCCATCTGGAAGTGGTACTTAGTAGTACTCACTGTTTTAGTGGTATCCACCAAGTCCTGTGCCAGACCACCACTTGCTTTCTCACTTAGAGCCAGTACTGAGTTCCAAACTGCCTTCTGGTACAGAGCTATGTATGCCAGGTAACCTGCTTGCCCGAGGAGCAAAGAAGCTGATGTTATACACTTTCCTGGCCATTGTATCCAGCTATCTGGAATCCTTCTCAGAAGGCTAAGCCGAGAAGGGCACTTTAGCCTTTTCACATGCAGCAGCCTGAACCATTCCCCTATGATCAAGGTGGAAATACTGGTACTCAACCCCATCTGTCCCTCTGATACTTTTCAATCTCCTTGTCAATGAAAGCAGCTGAGGTAGGTGCCAACATGATTTTGGCACTAGCTTTCTTAAAGGAGTTATGGATGGGAAACAGCAACCTCCTAGTTAGTGAGGGTCACACTCATCATATCCACGAACTCCACCGCCTCTACATCCTCCTCAGCCTCATGGGAGGGGATGTTGAGGGTATTTACCATTTGCCTTATGAAGAACAATGGGATGTGTAATCATCAGAAGGCTTGGGAGGAGAGCCAAATTTCTGCTAAGGGGAATCGTCTGGTTCCAGGGGTTTCTCCTCATAATATCTCTCTTCCTCATCCATAGGCATTTGGTATGGAACCTGTGCCTAGGGAGGGGGGCAGGCATATTCATAAAATTTCCCATAGCCTGGGACGACCTGGAAAAATCGCCATGCTTTCGTCATGTCCTCTGCTGAGGGCATTTGTATTGTGTCAACTGTCTGCTTCTTTCCTTTTTCAGGAGGTGAGTGATGTATCATCTTTACTGTGCTTTTCAGATGCCTGTGCGGCTTTCTTTCTTTTCTGTCCCCTTTGACAGGGACTGCTGCCAATTCTGAGGAGCAAGACCCTCATCTGAGTTTTTTTAATTTACAATTTTATACCACAACAGTATAAGGATATACACTGAACAGTGCAATACATCAGTGAACACAAAATATGGTGACATTATGGTAGTGAAGTCACCGTTACTTGTGTTACAAGATAAGGGGCATAGTGGTACTATTAATGAAAAAACAATACACTGAATCAATCTGGCTATTGCCTTAAACTAATGTTTCCATATCTAAATAAAAAATGGTATATGGCTACTAAGCCTTTGTGTGAAGTCCACTTAAGTATGAAGAAATATTCCCTCTCAGTATGCCTCCAACATCCGATTTTAAGCAACAATATTCCATCAGTTATGTGACTTTTAGCACTACAGAATAAAATACAAACTGGCAGTAACTTTTGAACTTGCTCAGAGAGTGCTAACAGAAAAGGCATCAGGCAGAAGACTGCTCCTCATTATTAACCGATGAGTGCTGCGGGAGAGTAAATAATCCATATCAGCTCACGGTAAGATGGTAGACTGGCGGGAAAGCTGATCTCCGTGAGAAGGAAGAAATAAGGCAGCGGCAGCCATCTTGCCACATCCTAAAGGTTGGAGGAAAAAAATGTACCCCCCCCAAAAAAAAAAAAACATAGAAACAGCCTTTTATATTGAAACTCACTCAAACACTAAATGTTATATTAAACAGGCTTAACCAGAATTCAGCCATAATGTAAACTTCTTAATATCAGAGTCTCTACAGAATGTCTTTCCCTGAAGGGGTGCACAGTCTCAAAAAAAGCAGAAATCCCCTTCCATGTCTTCTTGGGGCAGAGATTAAGGCAGGACAAAGAAGAGAGTCAGAAAGTCACTTACTGTCTAAATGCTCAGTCACCTGCCCCGGAGTCTGAGGCTGCCTCTCCCTCTCATACCGTGTGCCGCTCTCTCTGGTTCCAGCTTAGCCACCACTTTTCCAGTTTCTTTTGGGTCGGTGTAAACAAAGGCTTTCCAGCCCACAGTAACAAGAAGTCTCGCCGGCATCAGCATGCTTGTTGGGATCTCAAGCTCTCAGAGCCAGTGACTGATGGCATCAAAGCTCTTGCGCTTTGTGCGCATTGCATACCATAAATCTAGAAACAGCATGACCCGGGAACCATCAATGTCTACACCTCTCCTGGTCTGGGCTGCCTGGAAGATCCGATCCCGAGTCGCAGTGGATGCCATGACCATCAGAATGGTCCGTGCAGGCCGGCCCGCCAGCGAAGCAGTTGGATTACTGCTTGTGGCGCCAGTAACTGGGGTTTGGGAATGAGCCAGGGTCACCGGAGGGTCCGTGGGGGGGGGGGTGCAGGACTGAGTGCCCGAGGGGTGCTCTCCTCCTCCAGGGAGGGAGGGATGCCGCTCCTGCTGCAACACTGCCATTTGAGTGCACAAGGGTAGAAGTGCAGCCGAGGGCGCCACGTGGGAGGGGAGGACATCAGCTGGGATCCGTAACAGCATCACGTCTCACTGTATGCATGTCTCCTCAAAACACCTTGGCAGCCGATGTCCTCAGGGGAAACAGAAGAAAAACGGAAAATGGCCCCATAGCTCTGCCTGACGACGGGCCCCACTGGGGTGTGATACGGTCCTGGAGCATCGTTCAGAAGCCTGACACATATGGAGCAAGTGGGGAGGCAGCTGGATCTCCCGCTTCCCCACCCGGGGGGAGGGGGTCCGTGGCAGGATGGGGCCAGAGTGGACCGAGCTCCGAGGCTTAGGCTCACCCCCACCACAGGAGTCCCCAAGGAGAAGCAGAACTGCGCAGAAGGGGTCGTGAGCATAAACAATTAAAAAAAAAAAAAAGAATGGCTTGTGCTCTCTCCAGGTGGCCACTGGCTCTGTGTGGGGTAATCGGCAGGCCCGAATAATCGAGCCTTGCACATCCATGTCATCAGTCTCTCTCAACCAGGTTGTCACAAAGGAGAGCAAATCCTCCCCTTCGGTTCCCTCTGGTACCCCAAGCATTCCAACACTGGCAGCCCTGACTGCGTTTTCAAGGTATTCCAGCTGGGATTCTTTCAGGGCTTGCTCCTTAACACAAGTCACGGCTGTGGCCACTGCTTTATCGGATGTTTTTTCCACAGCTTGTGTAGTTCCAATCAGGCCATCGACCCTCTGCTCCACTGCCACCATACGATTATGAGTATCCATTTTCTTGTCCATCTACTGGACCATTTTTGTGAGATTATTTACTGCCAGTTGTAGGGTTTCCAATAATGCTGGTGAATAGTTATCCTTATCCAGCTTAGCCGATGTTTGGCCTGCAGAGGTTATCCGTACCTTCCCAGCCCCATCACGCGGCGCAAAGAGATTCACTTTTTGTTCCTCGTTCGTGGGCTCCATTGTACTGAGAATCACTCTGGCTGAGCACCACACCAACAGGAACGGGAGTAGGTAATTTCCGCACACTTTGATCGACTCTTAAGTGTAAATTAATAACTACTGGATGCCTCCAAGGGAGCTCTCTGAAAAAGCATCTCAACGGTTGAGCAGCTAGCCACGTCCCCTTATCTGAGACTTTTTTAAGGTGACATGGACGCAGACTGAGAAGCCATAAAGCTTCTCTTTTCTTAGTCCTTTTCTTGTGTTTTAAGGCAAAACTTTTTATAGAGTTCACAATTTAAAAAGTCATAGTCAGGACGAAGGCACCTTTGGCAAAGCTTATGGCATTCTGCCATTGCCGGGAGCTGAAAGCAATTTGTACAGTTTTGAAAGCCTGTAGGTTCCATTCTTTTTAGGTCAGTCATACTAAGCAACGAGACACACAATAAAACTAAATATGGTTCCCCAAAAATATCCAGATAATGTTAAATACGCCCAAAGTGAGTAAAGACAGCTATAAAAGATAATTTTCTGGTTCAATTTCCCTTCAAAGTGGAACTTTTTTTTTTTTTTTTTTAATAAAAATCTAATTTTTAACAGAAAGACTGGCTCAGTTTTCTTTGCAATGGAACAGAGTGTTGTTGCCTTCAAAGCCGCCAAAAAAATTAAAAAAAAGGGTAAAAACAAGATTTAATAATTATGACAGTAAAGTGGCTCCCCAAGGGCGGGAACTGCACTAACTAGCGGCCTTCTCTGGTTCCTGAGAACTGATATGGAACTGAAGAAACCACTAAAATATTCAATAAATACAGACTAACATCTCAACTAACACAGAGTACTGAGGAATAACTAAATAAAATACATTTAAAAAAAAAAAAACTGCTAAACCATGCTGGAGGCGAAAACAGCGGAGCTATACTTTGGGGCAACTGCTCTTTTCAGCAGAGAAACAAATCTGAATAAAGGCAGGAAGTGGAGGGTAACCACAGTGCAGAGTTTGAACTTGATTCTAATTCTAAATTCCATAACTAGCATAAGTTCTATTTCAGGGCAACTCAATCCAGCGGACGAACAGCTGTTTGAATATTACAGATGAATTCCTGGGGTAAGAATAAGCTTTTTACATTCTCAAAATGTTGGCAGTAGTGCTGCTATGGCACCCGGGGATTTGTTTCCCTCAGTCCCTCCCTGCTAGGCAACTGTAGGCAGCATTCCAGAGTGAATAAGAAGCTTAGAACTGTTTCTCTGGCATATCCCATATACATTATACCAGTGTGGTAGCACAAGCATAGTTAGGGTTGAACAGTGTGTTCAATGTTAAACCCCAATCCTCGCAACATAATAACTTTGGCGGCATTCAACAAAATTGCACTAAATGTGGCATGCGCAGGCCAGGTAGCAAGTTTGTGAGACATGGGAAGTTTTGTGGTAGACGCTTAACCAGTTTCAGAGATCTGGCAACATTAAAAAAAAACATGAAAACGCCACATTTTGGTAATTTTTGGCTCTCACTTGCAGCCAAGCCACTACTGAATTTTGTTCTGGAACGTTCAGGGCAGAAGGGGCTTGTCCTAAGGGTGTCCCTGTCAAAGTTTTCGTGAAAAATATAAATTGGTTCCAGAGTTATAAGGTCTTCAAATGTGGCTTCTGAGCATGCTCTGTAGGGTTTCTGAAATAAACCTCTCATATGATACAAAAATTCTTCTTCCGCAAGCGTTTTAAAGTCACGACTAATTGTGTTTTTGGTCATGAGAATGATTTTTATAGGGGATGATGAACACCATTATGTTTTTTTCTCAGCAAAAAATTTAAAAAAAATGCATAAAAATCAGTTATAAAAAAAAAATCTTGCTAAATAAGAGCCGTTAAAGAGGACAGGAAATTATTTCTGATTGGTAACTGTTTATAATGTTCCTATTTACAGACATGCCATCCATAAGCCTAAATGATCCATATTTAACTGTACCTGAATAAAAAGTGATGTGAAAAAATGTATTTTGCACAGTTTTATTTTAATGGGCAGCATTCCAGTATGATTAAACTAATGCATTCAGTCTTCAGTGTTGAACTGCCACGGAGAGATAGAATTTATGCAAATGATGGAACTCTCATTGGCTCATGCCAATTTCAAACTGCTGCCTCTAGTAACTGCTGCACTCTGACGTGCTCAGATTCATTATGCAGCCCAACAGGGTAAAGACTCTCTTAATCTGTTTTGATTAAGTCCCCCTTAATCACATCCCCAAAAACCAACAGGTCCCTAAGAAGGGGCAACAAAGTATACCAACTAGGTAAATAAACTGACAATTAGTCATACACCATGTAGCATTAAAAACAGGGATGCAGAACTAGAGTCTGTCCCCTTTTTTCCTAGGTTCAGGTAGGGGAGGCAGGGTAGGAGCTTTAATCACATTGTGTGATCCCCTGCAAGAAACAAGATTACTAAGGTGAGTAATTTTTTCTTCTAACTCCAGGAATCACACAGTATGATTAAACAAATGCAGACTACCAGGCAGTTCCTTTGGAGGTTGGGCACAGAACCTACTTTTGGAAAAGGTTCTGCAGCACTGCTGTACCAAATTTGGCATCATTTCTGGACTGTATGTCCAGGCTATAATGCTTGGTAAAAGTGTGTACAGTTTTCCATGTAGCTGCTCTGCAGATTTCCAAAAGTGGAATATCCCTTGCAGCTGCTACTGAAGCAGCTGTACCCCGGTTGAATGTGCCCTGAGGCCCAGGGGAGCCTGCTTACCAACTTTACTGTACTAGAACAGTATGAAGGCTACTATCCAGCGTGCAATGGTTCATTTTGATATAGGTTTTCCCTTACCCACTTCCCCATAAGTGAGGAACAGCTGGGTATGCTGGCCTATGAGCCTTGGTCCTGTCAAGATACTGGCTTAGTGTCCTCTTGACATCCAGGCTATGTAGTTTCCGCTCAGATGAGCTGGAATACTTAGTGAAGAAAACAGGTTAAGTGATGGTTTGATTCAAGTGAAAGTCTGAGACCACTTTAGGAAGGAAATTCCTACTGATCCTGAGGATCTTGTCCCTGTGGAAGGATATGTAGCTCAGATCTGTGCACAAGGCCTGCAATTCACTTATTCTTCTTGCTGAAGTGATGGCCACCAGGAAAACAGTTTTCCATGTGACATATCTCACATCTGCAGTTGCCATGGGCTCAAAGGGTGGCTCCATGTGTTTGACAATACAAGTGTTGAAATTCCAAGCCAAGACAGGCTCCCTAAGGGAAGGGTGAAGGTGGTTGAGACCTTTGAAGAATTTCCGAAAGACAGGGTTAGAGGCCATGGACCTGTCTTTATCAGCTGAAATACATGCTGAGACTGTAGCCAGATGTACCTTCAGTGCAGAAGGTCTAAGGCCCAAGGTACAGTATGTAAGTGAGTCAAACAGTCCAGCAGGACAGGAAGACAAGCCCTGGAAGGAATAATATCCCTTCCTGAACACCAAATGGAAAACCTTTTCCACTCTGAGGAATAAGTTTTCTTGGTTGTTGGCTTTCTAGATCCCCTGAGCACAGTCAAAACCTCTTCTGAAAGGTTTAGGCTAGTGAATTCTAGGTCTTCAACAGCTAAGCCTTCACAGGGATTTGAGGTTGGGGTACAGGATCCAGGCCTGAGAGGGTGTCAGAAGGTTGCAACTCTGGGGCAGGTGAATTGGGCGCGAGGCCGACAGCGCTAACAGGAGTGAGTACCATGGCTGCCTTGCCTAATCTGGATGCCACCAGGATCACTGAAGTTGGCTGTTACCTGAGCTTTACCAGAGTCCTGAGCAACATGAGGAAAGGAGGGAAGGCATACAGGAATCTGCCTGACCAGTCCAGTGCTTAAGCATTCACTGGAACTGTGCCCCTGTTGGGAGGCATGCAAAAAAAACTGTGGCAGCTGATGATTGTCTGCGGAGGCAAACAGATCTATCCAGTGTGCCCCACTTTCTGAATACTGCCTGGAGCACTTGAGTATTCAGTGACCATTCACGATGATCCTGGCTGATTCTGCTGAGGGAGTCTGCCAAGATATTGTCCTTCCCTGGAAGGTGGATGACAGACAGACACCTGTAGGGAGTAGGCCAGACTCCACACACGCATGGCCTCTGTGCACAGTGGAGTGGATCTGGTTCCCCCTTGTTTGTTGATGCAGTACACGGCTGTAGTGTTGTCTGTTCTGACCTGTACCACCTTGTTTTGCAAGTGAGGAGCAAATGCCTTAAGAGCCAGGTACACTGCCCTTAGCTCTAGCAGGTTTATATGCAGAAGTGATTCCTGAGGGGACCATGTTCCGCTGACTGTTAAGTCTAGCATGTGTGCTCCCCACCCACCCAACAAGGAGGCATTTGTTGTGAGCACCACTGAAGGATGCTCCTTTTGGAAGGGAATCCCTTCCCTGAGGTTTTCCCTGTCCAACCAACACTGCGAGAGTGTGTTTGTGACTGGCACCAATTTGGCTAGAGAATCTCTTCTCTGAGACCAGTGAGCTTGAAAGTGGAACTGTATGTCTCATCTGAAACCTGGAACAGCTGTGGCAGCTGCCATGTGGCCCAGTAAGCGTAAAAACACTCTTGCTGACCTGGGTATGTTTACCTGGAATGATTCTGCTATCTGCAAGATATTGTTCACCCTGTCCTAAGGGAGAAAAGCTCTGCCTTGGCGGGTGTCGAACTCTGCTCCAATGAAGTCCAAGAGTTTAACTGGCTCTTACTGGGACTTCTAGACATTTATAGGAATCTCAGAGACTCCAATGTGCTCCTGGTTAGGGCCAGAGAGTCTCTAGTTTGTTGCAGGGGCTGACCTACAACTAGCCAGTTGTCCAGGTATGGAAACAGTCACTACCTGTCTTCTCAGGTGTGATGCCACCACAGTCACACACTTTGTGAATGTCCTGGGGTGGTAGTTAGGCCGAATGGCATGGCTGCAAACTGATGGTGTCCTGAGGCCAATCTAAATCTCAGGTACTTTCTGTGGCTTGGTCAGATTGGAATGTGAAAGTATACATCTTTTAGATCTAAGGATGCCAACCAGTCCCTTTTTTGCAGTGTGGGGATGATCATAAACAGAGTCACCATCTTGAACTTTGGTTTTAGCACATGCTTGTTTAGGAGTCTTAGATCAAGAGTGGGCCGCCAGTCCCCGTTTTTCTTCTGAGTGAGGAAGCATCTTAAGTAGAAACCTTCCCTCCTCTGTGGCAGGGGTATGGGTTCCACTGTTTTGATGGCCAATAGGTTTGCCACCTCTGTTTACAAGAGAAAGTAGCTGGGGCGAAATATCTGGCCCTCAGCTTGGGTAGTGATTTGAAGCTTAGAGACGGTCCTTGGCTCACTACCTCCAAGACCCACTTGTCTGTGGCGACGGTATACCAAGCTTGAAGGTAGTGAGCCAACCTGCCTCCTATTGGCAAAGGGGAGACAACCTGAATCAGCCTGTCAGGGATTCTGTTTGGGCTGGGCCTGGGCTTGAGATACCTGTGCTGACCATCTCATGGTCCTTTTGCCTCCATCTCTGAAGTACCCCCTGGACTGCTGGTAGTCTGGCATTGCCTGAACCTGGGAAAAAGGGCCTGGAGTAGGAGCCCCTACCCTGCCTCTCCTGTACTGGGACCCGCACAATTGCTTCTTTAGGTGGCTTTGTATTCCTCCATCTTTTTCATATAAGCCTCTGTTTTGTCACCAAAAAGGGAATCACCCTCACAGGGTAAATCCCCTGCTTTTGTCTGTGTGTCCTGGGTCAAGTTTGTAGCCCGAAGCCATGCAAACCACCTCATAGAAATGGAGAGGGCCATGAGCCTGGGTGCAGTGTCATTAGCATCCACAGCCATGTGGAACTGATATTTGGTGGCATCCAATGCAGTCCTGGCAGTCTCTGCCAGGTCCACTCCCACATCCCCTGGAATTTTGTCTGTCAGTGCCAGGACAGTACTCCACAAAGCCTTCTGGTATTGTGCTGTATAAGCCATGTAGTTGGCCTGTCTCACTAGGAGTGAGGCTGCCAGGTACCCTTTCTTTCCCATCCCATCAATTTTCCTGGAATCTGTGTCAGGAGGGTGGGATGATATAGGTAACCTGGCTTTGTCACAAGCTGCTGCCTGAACCACTCCCTTATGATCAGTGTGGTGAAACAAAAAAAAAGCAGCATTAGATTTATAAAGTCAATATTTATCAACTTTTTTGTCAACCCGTGGGACAGTGGTAGGGGTTTGCAATATTTTTAGCATGCTTTTCTCAGGGACTTGTGTACAATATGAGGAGCATAAGCCATTTTGTGGGGCTAGTCCCATCATTTCAAGGAAATGTGCTTCCTCTCCATCCTCCTCAGCTTTCTGGACTGGGAGGTTCAAGATGTCTACCATTTGTTTAAGAAATGAGTAGTGTGAGGTGTTATCATCAGGACCCCCAGGTGGGGAACCAAATTCCTGCTCAGGGGAGATCTTGCGTTCAATGGGTTCTCCTCCTCTGGATTATCATATACATACACCAGTTCCTGAGCCACTGGAACCGGAGAAGCAACCAGAGGAACCGGTGGGGTCACTGGAACACAGCTTGAAGAGCCTGAAGAATCTGCAGGGCCTTTGCAATGTCCTCAGCCAAGGGCATAGCTTGTCTGTTCCTGAGAGCTCCTTAGCCTTCTTGGCCTGAGGTGCAGCAACATGCTTTCCCTTATGTTTTCTTTTAGCTGGAACCAGTTCACTAGCCGGTTCCACAGGCCTTTTAGTTTTGACAGTTAGCTTTCTCCGAGGATTTTGGATCCACTGACTCTTTGAGCCCGGTCCTCATCTTTTTTAGAGGAAGAAGCTGACGGGGCATCTTCAGAAGAAGGTGCAGGAGTTGCCATTTCCTATAACTTCTTAGCCCTTTTCTTAAGAGTTTTAGGGCAAAATGTTTTACAAATATCGCAGTTTGCAAACATATGACTGGGTCCCAGACAAAAAACACACACGTCGTGCCTGTCTGCTACAGTCACTATCTAGCCACAACTAATACAACTCTTAAACCCAGTCGGTCCAGCTTCTTCTTAGGTTTAGAAACTTCTGACATTGATGTCAGATTTTAAACAACAAACCGTTATAACTAAGCGATCGGTTCCTGTAAAAGCAATTAAATACAAAAGCGATTGGTTCCCAACAGGTAAATGGAACCAAAGGCTGATCGATTCCTGACAGGAAAAGGAGCTGCAAAACCTATAAAATAAAATAAATATAAAACTTTACAGATCTGACCCGGAACAGTAAATAACACAAGAAATATAAATCCTGAGGTAAAAAAAAAACTCAAACAGTGGTTCTCCGCAGTTCTGCAGAACCGATGAGGAACTGAAAAAAAAAAACTAAAATAACCTAAATAACTAACTAAACTATACCTGTTAGGGGCTGCAATTAAAATACATTAAGTAAAAAGCGTTACTTATTGACAAAAGTTCTAAAAGTAAGTTGAGGAGAGCTCTCCAAGGCATCTCAACTGGCAGGCGGAGTAAAGAATCTGAGCACTTCAGAGTGCAGCAGTTACTAGGGGCAGCAGTTTGAAATTGGCATGAGCCGAGGGGCGCACTGTGGAGCCTGAGCAAGATGGCCAAATAGAGAAAAAGCTCTACAACAAAGAAGAACATTTTCATTCCTTAAGAGTGTTCAGTGTTATTGGAAGTGACTGAAAATAACCTAACCCTGTGCCGGAAACCTTCAGTATCAACATGGGAAATCCGCAAGATCAACCACAGAGAACGGGAGCAAAACCGAAGAATCCTTCATCTGCCCTAGGTACGCGGTCGACACAGACCCGATCGGAGAAATCACCAGATGTGTCGGGTGAAGAAACACTTCAAACTATCGGACGTAAACTTAACTGGCCGACTGCATCTGTGTCCACTTCAGCGGATAAGTCTGATGGGCTTACTGGCAGAGTGTCGACACTGGAGACCAGCTTGGAGCAAACTCAGACAACAGCTGTGGATGCCCTGAAACACTCCGATACACAGTCATAAAAGAGAGTTCTCACTGGAAGAACCAACTGGAAACGCTGGAGAATCAGGTTAGATCCCCAAATATTAGAGTTTTGGGGATGCCTGAGGGCAGCGAAGGGGATCATCTCTTATTTTTCATGAAAGAATGGTTTGTGCAGCAATAAGGGGGTGAAGCAGCTCCTAAAGTTCAATCGCTTCAGAAAGCATACAGAGTGACACCTCGGGGCAGATTAGATAACCTAGAGACACCTCGAACTATCGTAGTTATCACTGATGGAGCTGGCACCAGGGACTTTGTTGGCCTTTGCGCAACGAAATAGGGATGCCCTGCTGCAAGATGGTCAAAGGATACAGCTCTTTCCAGACATCAGTTTTGCCACCCGGCAAAAAAGAAAACGTTCTGACGGCACAAGGGCTATGCTGAGAGAGGCCTCCATTCAACACAGCATGATTTTCCCGGCTTGCCTGAGAATTGCCCACAATGGGAAGACATATTTGTTTAATGATCCTGCAGAAGCGATGAAGTGGTGTTGGAGCCATGCCACGGCCCGAGGAGGGTTTAGAAGCTTGTTTGTCAGAGGATGAGAATACTTGAACCTCTCTTCCTTGGTTTTTCAAACACTATGTCCTATTTAGTTAGCTTGATGGGTGAGTGCTATAACTCTAGAAACGAAGGACTGGGAAAGGATAAACATTTTTGAAATAAATCCAGGACTAAAAGTCTAGCTTGCCTTTAATTCTCCCTTTCCCTCATATACTTAATATTCCAGTGATATTCAAGTTAATATTTTGAAATTATTACAGTATTCAGGGTTTTAGAAAGCACAGTACCCATAAAGAAATTAGGAAATGTAGAATGTTTCTTCTTTAAACCCTTTAAACTGTTTAAACTATATAACTGTTACTTAAAATAGTTGTTTTAGCTCCAGCAGTTCATTTCTCCTATATAGCTGTAGGATTAATTTTCTCACATTTTAAGTTTGCACATTTCGTGCACAAAAACGTTAATGCATGGTTATCTCCCCCTCTGGTAGGGGGTTTGGAGATTGTGGACAGTATATTCTGGACTTAACAGACAATGCACCATGCAGCTCATGGGCTAAGTTTTACACAGCTATCTCTGTTTATAAAATATAGCTAAGGACTTCTTTGTTTCCCCCACCAGATGCATCTGTAAGTATGGGACAAACTGGGTGTGCTTATTAAGAGGAGTGGCGCCCTCATCTGTTATACTCATGTATTACTTCATCTCCTTGCTTGTGTTTTCAAGCTGTATGTTTGAAAGAAAAAAATAAACAAAGTTTAAAAAAAAAAGAAAAGAAATTGGCACAAGCCAATGAGAGTTCCATCATTTGCATAAATTCTATCTCTCCGTGGCAGTTAAACACTGAAGGCTGACTGTATTAGTTTAATCAGACTGTGCGATTCCTGGGGTTAGAACTTATGATCTGGAGTTTTAACTATGTCATGATTTGAGCAAATACCTCTAAGCATGGTTCTGATAGGACAATAACTCATGTTTAGCATTCTGTACACAAACCGTGACACAGTAAAAACTCCAAATTACTGGTTCCATGAAGAGAACTGTGCAGAATGTTGTCCACAGAAAGAAAACTATTGAAAACACAGTTGTTCATATCAGTGTTTATTAAAGTACAGTTACATATGGTTCATTTGAAGGTCAGTCTAATTTCTCTTACTAGGAACAGTACTAACTGCTGCCAATTAGCACACATTTCATGTCCCCTTTAAGCTCGATTCTGGAGTTGTTCAAAAAAAGTCCAGAAATACCCTTTTTTGACTGTCAAGTTGTTTGGCCTGTCAGCTTAGCGAGACAGGTGATTCTTGTGTCATGAGCTGAAAATTCTTCAGTCGCACACTTAAGTGTAACTCGAGAATTTTTCATGCACACCATAAATGTAATTCTTGGGTTGCACTTACATGTGCGAGCGACCCAAGAATTCCATTTTTGTTGCACACGAAAAATATTTTGTGTCCCATATACTTTTACTCATAAGTTGGCTATTTTATAAAATCTTAGTCTGAAATTTGGAATATACTGTTTACATATCCCTACCTCATGAACAAGGATGTTGGGAATTAGGTGGGATTTTAACACATTCTAGCAACCAAGTCCAAAATGTGAAAAAAGAATTATGAAGAAACACTGTGTGCCAGGCCGGCCATTGACACAGTGGGTAGTGTTTTGTAATCCTGTGCTGATAAGCTGAGATCAGAGGCTAGCTGCGAGTGTCACACAAGCAACAAGTAACCATATAGTCAAAAGAAGTCTCCTCTTGACACAGGACCCAGAGTGCCCTGCACCTCTGCACCTGTGGCCGCACGGGAGCACAGGGTCCTCCACAGCCAAATGGATTCTTGGCCCTGTGCCTCTGCATCTGCACAAAACATGGAAGTGCAGGGCACAGAGGACCCTGAGCTTCCCACAGCCTCCAGAGAGCCCTATGAATCCTCTGCATCCATAGCTGCATAGAAAGGCCCTGCAATTCTGAGGCAAATGGACTCTTCCCTTGGCACAGGACCCTGACAGCCCTACATGTTCTGTTCATGCAGGTCCCGATGGAACCCGCGTGACCGAGGATACAATTCCAATATCTCAAAAAGAAAGGAAATTCATAGCAAAAAAAAAAAAACTATGTTCATGCATCAGTTAGGGTTCTACTTAACCCCACCAAAGTAGGGAAATATGGCATTATGGTTTCCATACTTAACCCCTCCCAAGCAGCAAAATGACAAGACCACATAAGCAACAGACAGCTAGCATCAAATAAGACAAACGTATACCTGTTTCCAGATGACACAAAAAGTGCTACCTCTGTGAATTTGTATCTACAGCTGCAGAAACACAGGCCCCACAGGGGCCTGTGCTGTGCAGCCAGAAATGTGTATATGTCTTGCAGTGTGCATGAGTACCTGTAGCTGCAGAAGCCCTGCCCCAACAGGAAATTTTTGCACCTTAATAATGTGGTAGTCCCTGGAAAACAGCCAGAAATTTGGAATGCATGTACCATGATCTGTGGATACTGTAAATTTCGTACATGGTTTAAAAACACTACAAGGTTGAATACCCTAAACAAATTTTAATACCTTTTCCTTTTTTTTTTTTTTTCCACAGATGACAAATGACTGCAAGTTAAAACCAGAAGCCTTCTGGTTTGTTACAGTCTGGCCCAAGGATGGTTCTTTGCTAGGTAGCTTTACTGGAAATTGTGTAAATTTTAAACTATTTAGAAAATAAAGTGCCGCTGTCCTACATGCACTATACTTATTCAGGTGTTCTGTTCATAAGTGGATATCTGCAGAATGTACGCATGTTGCTTTCGTGAGGCAAACTCTATTTTCTTGAGCCAAGACTTCAGTTTTTGCAGCCTTAGCAGTCATGAACATAATTCATTTTAAGTTCAGTCTGAAACTTGTGTGATTAGAGTGGAGTGTAAGGTTGATTATTCAAGTGTTTACTAAAGAAAAACATTCTTAAAAACATGAATGAAATTAGGCTGTTCCAAGTTATGAGCATTTGTCAATGTTAAATATTTCCTTGCATGGTGTATGTCATGCAAAACCTTTTTTTTACTGAAAAACAAGATCAACACTCTGGGCATGCAATACAGCATTTTAATGCACAATTGTACATGTTTCAGCCAATCATGTTCATGCATTTTCCAATGCCTTGTTACAAACTGGAATATTCATACAAGAGACTGTCACTGTATTGGTGATGCATTTTTTAAATTTGCAGTGGTGGAATGAATAACGCAAACAACATGTTGAATGTTGTATCATTTTTCAATTCGCTCATGTTGACACCTACAATAATAACTATGAAACTCAATCTAACCCATTACTGAGTTTTTCCAGCAAGAGGGATTATGTCTCAACATGTAACTCACAAGCATGGCAAGCCATGGTTTATTGTGTGGATTTTAGAAGCTCAGATAGCAATCATGTACAAGGAAAACAAGCAAAAAATTTTTTGATGTGGGATGCAGAATGTTGAACACCTTGCAAAGTCTGTATTCCTCCCCATGATGTTAGGCAGACCATGCTCACAAGTAACAGGAATCCCAGTCATTTTTATTTGGTCTCTAACGTACATCACGTATGAACCTTGCTCTCATTCAGGGCACCCAAGACAGAGTGGGAGTAGCAAGGAGTGCTCACCAGACACAGGTTAGAATGCAGGTAAGAGGGACGGAATCATTAGCATTCTAACAAACAGTCATGTACAAGTCTCAAAATCAGTAAAGTTATAAGCAGTGTTCTGTTATAGCTTGGAACTGCATCACGATTAGGTAGCCTTCTGAAATTGCAACAATATGTTTTTGATATGCAACACTGCGTCACTCGATTGTTTCTTGGCAGCAGTGGAAAGATCAGAACAACTGGTAAATGCTATAAAAGGCAACTTTGTATTTCATTTTTTTTTCAGTTGTACACCTTGGCTGGGATATTCAAAGGGTTGTACCATGTGCAACCCCCCAATGCGCTCCAGCGCAATATTCAAAGGGGCAGGTTACGCAGTGCAACCCCTGATGTGCCGGGGTGCATTGGTAATGTATGCAGCGCAGATGCAGGGGGTGTGGCCATGCATATGCGGCACATCCCAATATTCAGCCTGGGATGTGCAGCGCATATGCTGGCGCAACCCCTACACGCACCGCACACTGGTGCTCAAAGTCGAGCTGAAAAGACAGGCTCAATGCTGGCTACCAACAGGCGTGCTATTCTGCAAGGCACAACACAACAGCCAGCCAGTAGGGTGGTCACCCGCCCAGCAGGTACACCGTCCACAAGCACCCGGACCCTCCCTGGTAGTCTAGTGGCACTCTTCCCCTTATGCCCAATCACTGGCATCTGTAAATGTAATGAAATAACCTGATGGTCTAGCGGACCCCCCTGTACGCCCGATCGCAGGCTGTAGTAATACGAATGATATACCTGGTGGACTAGTGGTACCCCCTCCCTACCGACCCACAGATGACCCCTGGCCACCCAACACCCTCTACGCACATCGCCTGGCCGTCCGCCGAATGACAGCATACAGTATGATCTGTATGCCTATTGGTCCAGAGTGTGGATCAATGGGCTTGCAGACCATACTGTACTACACAGGACCAGATATGTGAATGAACACATTCATTCACATATCTGACCCTGTGTAGTACACTGGTCCACACTGTGGACCAATAGGCGTACAGGCGGTATGCGGGCGGAGTGCTGCCGCCATATTGATGGGGGTTGTGTGCTGGGAGGCCGGGGTCCACTGTGGGTGGTTGAGAGGGGGTACCACTAGACCACCAGGTATATCATTCGTATTACTACAGCCCACGATCGGGCGTACGGGGGGGGGCATGGTAGACCACCAGATTATTTCATTACATGTACTACAGCTCGCGATCGGGCGTTTGGGGGGGGACCGCTAGACCACCAGGTTATTTCATTACATTTATGGATGCCTGCAATTGGGCGTATGGGAGAGTAGGGGGTTGCAAACGCCCACCAAGGACCTACCCCCGATGACAGCAGCTAGACAGTGCACCAGGCGCATTGCACAGAGCCACTTCATAACGCATGCAATGGGGCTTATAATGACATGCAAATGGCCCATTTGCACCTGCATATCTTATGGCCTCCTTTGTATGTCCTCGCTGAATATCACGAGTGATGCACCAGCGAACTGCACTTTGCGCATCCCTCGCGTTCTCTTCAGGAGCTTGCGCTGGCACAGTGCCACTGTGCCATGCGCAGCATGTGCGCTAACCGTGCCATATTCAACAGTGCTGAGGCATGGCGCATCACTGTTGAATATCGCCTGGTCCTGGCCTTGGTGCAGCCCAGTTACGCTGCGCCCAGGCTTGCGCCACTACCAGGTGCAGTCTGAATATCCGGCCCCTAATGTTTTATTAATATTGTCTCCATCAATAAAAATGAAATTTAAAAAAAAGAACAACTGGGAAATGAAGGGGTCAACTCCCAACCCACGCTCCTACTACCCCAGTGGGCCTGCCTTACAGATTTAGTGCCAGTTCGAGAGGGGCTGGAAAATGGAAATTCCTCCTCACTGCATGTCTGACTTGGCCTCCACCATTGAATGGTACCCTTAGTCATGCAGGCAAAGGATTCTGAAATTTTAATTCACTCAGTCCAAGTGCCTTCAAGCAGGGCTGTACTCCTCTGGTTTAGCCTGTACCATGGCTGCATAATCGGGATCAAAGTACATTTTGCCACTGCACAGTTTTCATTTACCAGGCCTTGGGTAGCACCTCTTCTTTGAGCTTGTAGTCGAAATAAGTCATAATGACTGACCTGGGATTTTCCTCTAGAGGTGTTTTGGGGCCAAAGCTTCAGTGCACACGTTTGACGTCAAAGCAAAACTCAGGGAAAGCAGGTCCCTCTGAGGAGCTGCTCAATGAATACTGAAATCTGCGGTCCCTCTGCCACTTCAGGGAGACATTATATGTACAAACTGTTTCATCTCAGCCTCCCCTCCAAGTCATAAACCTAAAACCAACAGCAGAGGCTTCACAGGGTATGGTGTAACAGGAACTGCAATGTTTCAAGTTTAGTTTATTAGGGATGAAGGCTTTGAGCAAATGCTCACTTACAGTGATGTCCCTACATACAACTATTCTAGTCACTTGTCGCAGTAAATATAACATTTGTACAAACATGTGCTCTAAAAAGCACACAATTATAAAATGTCTAATATACAACATTTACATTAGGTACATCAGTCAATTTAAATGCAGCATCACTTACAGATCAATTCTCAATCAGGTAAAACAGACAGGAATCACAAGATTATGTTATTCCCTAACATACATCACACAGGGGCTCAGTTTCGGGTATGCTTTGTCAGTTTCAAGTACTCTTCTGCTCTCTTTTTGTATTAAGTGCTCAGTGTCATTAAAGTGCTACAAGGGAGGCAGTATAGAACAGTGGTTTAAGGCTCTGAGCTGCAAATCTGGAGACCTGGGTTTGAATCCCACAGTACCCACTTGCATATTGTGCGCCTCTGAGCAAGTCACTTAATTTCCCTGTGTTCCCAGGTCGCACCTGTAAACAAGGTTTTAGCTTACCGTGCACTCCAGGCTAAACAACTGGAGGAAAAAAAAAAAGAAAAAAAAAAAAGAGTCCATTGCTTGACCTGTCGGTTGCAGCGGTTGGATTTCCATCTGCAATGCCAGCAACCCGGGTCACTGGAGGGCTAGCGGAAGAAGGATGGGCGTCCAGCGATGGCTCGCCTTTTCCGGGGGGAGGGTGGGGATGCAGCCTGGTGCCTGCTGGCCCCTGGCAGAGGCCAGGAGCACAGCAGGACGTCAGGCCCACATGACTGGGGAGTGGTGGCGTTGGCATACGCCTTGATGTCTGTGGAACGCCACTCCCCAGGGAGAAAAACCAGGAAATAGCTCCTGGCGGCTGGATGAGGTCGCTGGCTCCGTGCAGCAAGCCTGGACAACCGACCCACCTCAGCAACACCTGGCCAACTCAGAGGCGCTGGCCGCCCCCACAGGCCTTTCCCCTGAGGGACCCGCCCAGTGAAGGGATACCGGGTTACCGGGGTGTCATCGCAATGTGAGGTCTTGGCCGGCGTGCAGATGGAGGGTCCAGGCGGCTGGAAGGAGTGGTCGGCTAGGGAGGAGGGAGGGAGCCAAAAAAAAAAAAAAAATAAGGTGCTACAAGTTCAGTTTTCATACAGTGAGGAAAGCTTTTTTCTTGCTCTCTCTGTAGCACACAGTGAGAATGCTGAGTTACTTTTGTTGATCATTCGGTCAGGACAGTTTACAAGTTTCAGTCGGCCTCTGAAGCTGTAACTGAAAAGGCCCCATTTCCTTTTTTTTCAATCACACACTGTAGCACCAAACTGCGAACACCACTCAAGCAGCACACAGGACACTAAGCTGGAGGCACTCTCCCATATTCGGTATCATGCAGGGCTCAGTGCCTTTTCATTTCGGTGAGTACTGTTTTATAGAGAGATCACAGTGAGAAGACTGCTACAGCGAGCAAGTATTAAAAAGTCAGCAGATACTGCAGGAACTCTGCTTGCTGAGTGCAGTGAAGGAGGGACAGCATGGAGAGACCAGCTGACAGAACTGAGCAAGTCAGCCCCATTTTGAGTGCAGGCTGCGGATGCCTGAGCAGGAAGGAGGTGCGCACTCTCTTGCTCCGCTGGAGGAGCCGCTAGTAATGCCACTGCTGCTTCTCCAACCCCCCCCCCAAAGAGCCACCATACAATGCCAGCCCGCCACAGAGTGAGCCACTTGAAGTCCCAGTCTCCCGCTACCCAGTATCCATGACAGCCGGGAAACACCTTCAAATCATCCTAAAGACAACAGAACAGCAGCAGTATATCTCTTCTATAACCTTGCAATACATTGTGACTAATGCATGCAAGACTAAATAATTGAAACAGGAAAGATAGCTTCTCATGCAGAGGTATCTTTTGTATACCTAACACTGCAAGGCAGCAAAGAGTAGCAGGCAGCAGGGGAGAGGAAGGAAAAAGGATCCAGCAAGAAAAAGAGGGAATCACAATCCACAGTCCAAAAGCTGCTCAGCTACTTGCCTGGTGACTTCATGCAAATGAAAGGACCGAAGCACTCTCTCACTGGAGCGCTTCACTTCTTTCAAGGACACGAAGTTTCAGTCCATAAAGATGTACCCACTATCATTGTTGGCTTGCATGCTCATTGGTCTGTCAGGGACGAGCCCAATGCAGCTTGACCTGCATTGGACACAACACTGACACACCTCTGAAATTCCATTTACTTTAGCAAAACATTTCCTGCACAAGGAAACATAAAAATGGATCCTGCTTTTGTAACTGAAAAACCTGTTTTCATGATTCACAAATTAACTTCTGTGGAGTTTTTATGCAACCTGCATGAAAAGAGTGCCCTAGTACTAATTGCAGCCACCGGGTGTGGTGGCTCACTACAGATCACCCCCAATTGTGCTCCTCCACTGGGTATCCAGTCCCAGTGTTGGGCATATACAAAATGCATGCATCATTGCCATCCTTTAGCACCAATGCCACCCTCCTCCTCCCCTTCCAAGTAAAAAAAAAAACCCCCAGCCCACTTAGAATCCACAACCACCCTCATCCCCCTACACCCCCTTTTCAAAACCATAATCCAGCACTGGGCTACTGGCACAACCCGCTTACCACCTGCGTGATGATTTTTTCAGAGCAACCAAGCAGTGGGTAATGGTATTTCACAGTAAGTAGAACTCTTGTGGATATCAAGAATTTCAGGCAAAGCCATTAATGTCCCTAACCATATATTACATACATTTATACAATGTAGGTAAGAGTCAAACTTTAAAGATAAATTATTTATTTTTGTCTCCAAAGCATTCTAAATGAAAATGATATACTTTATTGTTAGGTGGGTCATTAGCATTTATTTCCACTTTAGGTTGGTCACAAAGGAGCTCTTAAAGGGGAACAGTCAGCACTAGGAGCCCCACACCCCAAGTGTGGGGCTGATCTCAATCTGCACTTTTTGTGCAAAACCTTTTTTTTTTAGTTTCTCGTTTACTGCAGTATTCTTTATTTATTTTCTGTAAATCTGTTTATTGAATTGAAAATAACCTGACAAACAGATCCATCACACAAGCACATTAACGGGAGAATCACTGGCCAGCATACTTATAGCAGGCAATATGAACATGCAGTTCAGGGCTCAACACCATATGGTGGGGAAAACAGCAGATACTGTACATACAGTGTCAAATAATCCTATACAGAGCCCCGCTGGTTGCACCAACAGGGATGGATCAGTAAACATTTCAGTGCAGCATCTTTATTTCAGGCTTCAACATCCAGCCTTAAGGTCTCTCTGTTCAGACATCAATTTATAACTTTCATACATCAGCCAGCAGTGCTATTTCTATAACCCCCCCCCCCCAATCAAAGCCAACACTGTCAACATGTATTAGGAGAACAGTGCAAGAAACAGTACATACCAGAACTATAACAGTGCAAATAGAAATCAAATGTAGTGATTCAGCATTTACATATTAATTTCATCACTTGCATTCTTCTTTCAATTACATAGTTTTGACCCACGCTACCCAGAGGCAACGTCTCAGTAGATCCCAATGCAATGGCGGGAAACAACATTCTAACATTAAACATGGGATATACAAACATAGCAATTTCTAAAAAAGCGTTAAGAAAAGGCCAACTTAACCTCCACAGAGGAGCAGAGGAAATTTCCCTCCCTCTCAATATCACAACCCACAAGTGATTTGTAGTAATACATATTTTACAAGATGGACGCTTAGCTATTATGGCCTGCCCGTATAGGAAGGACAGACACACAATGAGGGGCAGCAGGGAGAACAGAGGCAGGGTCGGGGAGTCACACGGCTGTTGTCATCTTAGGGGTAAGCCACCCTGCTCCACAGGCATGTTAGGCATCAGACAAGGTGAACCAAAAATAAAACTGGGTGCAGGAAATACACTCCTCAGGGGTTACGTATTCCTCACGGTCACAGGGCATGCAACTCTCCCTTCCCACATAACACTGGTAATGATTTTAAAATATAAAATGTCAAACTGATTCAGTCTCCACAGCATTGTCTGCATCCCCAAAGTCCATCTGTATTTTCTGCACAAGATTACCAGCTTCTTGGGGGATCAGTAAATAGATACTGCTTCCCTGCACAAATACAAAGTTTAACTGGGTACAGAATAGAATGGGTGACACCCAAATTCCTAAAGTGAACTGGACACTATCAAAGAACTTCAGGAACGAGTCTCGTAACTCAGATCGGGAAAAACAAAGTTTCTCACCCTAGAAAGTCTCACAGGGGCCTACTTGCCTCACTGCCTTTCGCACTCAATCTCGTTCATGCATTCTCACCACTGTGGCAAGTTCTCAGTATGTTTGGAGAGTCTATTTGTTTTCAAGAAGTAACGTGGTAGGCCCATAGAATTTGTGGTGTTAGTTCCAGTCTCTGTTCGGCACCCAACCACGTACTGAAAGTTTTTGGGACATCACCTTCTGCGGATTCTGGTAACCCAAAGTTGCGTACATTACCAGTCCTGATCTGAGTTTCCAGTCTTGAAGTGACTTCTAGTTATTTTACCATCTTTGGTTAGTCTGGTCATTGCTGCATAGGCTTTGAGGGTCACATCAGCTGTCTCCTTCACCTCAGTCAGCACCACCAAGATCTGGTTTTCACAAAGGAGCAGTCTAAAATTGAAATCCACTACTTTTTGGTCAAGGGCTATAACCCGGGACTCCAGTGACTTGAATGGCTCTCAGTACATCTGTCAGCGCAGTCTTATTCCCACTACCTGCCTCTATGTTCATGAGCTTCTCTATGCCTCCAGGCCCAGAGGCAGGGTGGGACAAATTGAGTAGCTAGGTGGCCAATGGCCACTAAAAAATTGGTTTGGCTACTAGATTCTGAAAGTTACTGGCCAGCTGGCTACCTGCCCACAGAGTGATTTTTGAGCTCTTAAAAAGGTAGCCTCTACATAGAATTAGATGGCAGAAATGGACCACTTGGCCCACATAGTCTGTCCATTTCCCTACCTAATGGATAAGCTGCAGATCCTAGTTAACCAACAGCTTACTTCCTCCTACCCCCCATTAGAATTGCCTTATGTCTGTCCCATGCATTCTTGAATTCCCACACTATTTTTTGACTCTACGACCTCCTCAGGAAGGCTGTTCCCTGCAACCACAACCGTTTCCGTGAAAAAATACTTCCTCACATTACCTCTGAGCCGTCCCCCCTCTATATTCAAATTGTGTCCCCTTGTTCTCGCATATCTCTTTTTCTAAAAGATGCTACCCTCCTGGACTTTGCTGATTCCCTTGAGGTACTTGAAAGTTTCTATCATGTCCAACTCTCCCTCCTTTCCTCGAGGGCATACATATTAAGCTCCTTTAGTTTCTCTTCATATGTCTTCTGGTACAGACCCTGCATCATCTTGGTTGCCCTCCTCTGGACAGCCTCCACCCTGTCTATGTCTGCGGAGATGTGGTCTCCAGAACTGCACGCAGTACTCCAGATGGGGTCTCACCAACTGTCTGTACAGAGGGATAACAACTTCCTGTTTTCTACTGCTGATGCCCCTCACTATGCATCTTAAAATCCCCCCAGCCCTCCCTACTGCCTTCTCAAATTGCTTGCCCACCCTTAGGTCATCTGATGCAACTACCCCCAGGTCCCTTTCCATTGTTGTTGCTGTCAGTATCTCACCCCCCACTGTGTACTCTTCCCCTGGGTTTTTGTTTCCCAGGTGCATTACTTTGTACTTCTTTGCATTGAATCTAAGCTGCCATCTAAGCAAAAGGAAGCTGGGAAGGCAGTCAGAACAGCAAAGGCCCAAACCGAGGAAAAGATAGCCAACTCAGTTAAGAAGGGGGATAAAACCTTTTATAGGTACATCAGGGAGCGAAGGAGGACCAAGGGAGGGATAGTGAGGCTTAATAAAGGGGAAGGGGGGTGGGCAGAGGGTGACTGTGAAAAGGCAGAGATACTAAACAAATATTTTTGCTCAGTATTTACAAATGAAGAGGGGGAGGTACCTAAAACGAACAGCAGAAACACTCTGGATACAGAAGTTGATACCAGCCCATTTACAGAAGAAAGGGTTCTGAAAGAACTCTCAAAACTGAAGGTGGACAAAGCAATGGGGCCTGATGGGATTCATCCCAGAATTTAAAAGAACTAAGGGTAGAACTAGTGACACCACTGACTACCCTCTTTAACAAATCATGGGGGGCACTGTGGAGCCCAAGCTAACAGGCAGCAACTTTGAATAGCTCTGCATAAAAAGTTCCAAAATCGATTAAAATCCACTATTTTGGTTAATAATCTAAGAATTAAACCCAGCGGATACAACAAGGAACCTCAAAAGCTAACATGGCGAATCCCAGAAAAGACAGAGGTGGCAGTACAAGCGTTAGATCTACTGGAACTTTGCAGGCAGTGAGTCATGGGTTAGAGAAGCAGGCCGCATCTCTCCTGGAACCAGAGGAGACCATGTCCTCTATTGGTTTTAAGCTGCAAAAATGAATTACATCCGTTTGTGACTTAAGCTCCAAAATGGACACTTTAGCAACACGGATCACTCTGGTGGAGAATTCAATGGCAGGGATGCAGGTGGAGATGGGAGATGTGAGGCAGCAAGTAGAATCTGCAGCGGCTGCAACCACACTTTTGGTGAAGGAGAATCATCACCTGAGAATCAGGCTCGAAACCTTAGAAAATCAAGCCCGCTCCTCGCACGTCTGAATCCTGGGTCTACCTGAGGGGATAGGGGGAGAACACCCTCTTATGTTTCTGCGCGAATGGCTGGATTCAAAATTAATGCCAGAGGGTCAGAACTTAAATATCTCACTGCAGAAGGCTTACCGAATCACGCCAAGAGGAAATCGAGAAAATGCAGAGAAACCCAGGACACTGCTTCTAGTTACGGACGGAGCTGGCTCTCGGGACAAAATCCTGCGCCTCGCAAGACAAGCTGGCCCCATAATGCAGGACGATCAAAATATTTTTTTATTTCCTGACCTAAGTTATGCCACACGTATCAGGAGGAAGAAATTCGACGGGGTTAGGAAAATGCTACGAGAAGCCTCAATAATCCACTCGATCTTTCCTGCCAGACTGCGAATAGTACACAAGGGCAAGGTTTGGGCCTTCTCCGACCCTACCGAAGCAGGGAAATGGGCCTCGAGATTTGTTTTAACGAGAGATCGTCGTCGAGAAACTGGAGAGGCTGACTCGGACACAAAGGACTGAATTTCAACGAACTGTAATGTAATATAGTTGATATCTTTAAGCATTAGCTTTATCTTAAACCTGAAGCAATGTTGTTTTTGTTGCAAGGATGTCCTTGAATCCGTATAAAATTTCTGAAGGCTTTAAAGCATCGCAATATTAACAACCCCTCTTGTTAAAACATGGAGACATGCTGTTCTGCAAAGTTTAATAGCTGTTGGGTTTTGCCTCCTGAAGGGAAATATAAAGTGTCTAGATGAGTAAATTTTGAATTTTACTTTGAAAAGAAATGGGTTGGGAGGAGGTTTTAAGATGTTGCTGCCTTGGGTATATATACCTATAGTTCTAAATTTTTAGTTTAAATAATATGACACCAATAGCCCTCAGGTAGGGCATGGCTTTTTGGGGACTGTTATGGACTTAAGTTCTCAGGACTCAGTCATACTGCTCATGGGCTCGTGTCACAGCTCAATTTTGTTTTTGATATGAATTGATGTAATAATGTTTAGCTACCCCTCCATGTGGTATCAACATATCTAGGATGCATTTAATCCTAAATATTAAGGGGAAATGTCATTGTTTCTCCAGATGGAGATTTACTACTGTGTTATGATATGTCCCAGAAATGGATCTACTGTATTATGTGTATGTATAACAATAAAAAATAAAATATAAAAACAACAAACAAAAAAAAAAAATCATGGGAGGATGGGTTGGTACCCGAGGACTGGAGGAGGGCAGATGTGATTCCCCTTCACAAAAGTGGGAGCAAGGCAGAAGCAGGAAACTACAGACCTGTTAGTTTAACCTCAGTGACAGGGAAAATGATGGAATCACTTCTGAAGGAAAGAACTGTCGAGTATCTAGAGGCCATAGGGACACAGAACCCAAGGCAGCATGGATTCACAGCGGGAAGGTCATGCCAGACAAATCTGATAGATTTCTTTGACTGGGTGACCAAAGTAGTAGATCAGGGAGGGGCTATGGACATGGCCTACCTAGACTTTAGCAAGGCATTTGACACAGTCCCACACAAAAGATTAATATACAAGTTAGCCAGCCTGGGAGTGGGTCCCAAGATGACAGCCTGGGTAAAGAACTGGCTGGAGAATAGGACACAGAGAGTAATAGTAAGTGGAGTCCACACTGAAGAAAGGGGGCTTACTAGTGGGGTACCGCAGGGTTCAGTATTAGGACCATTCCTCTTCAATGTCTTTATGTTTACATTGCAGAGGGACTGGAAGAAAGATGTCTCTCTGCAGATGACACAAAGATCTGCAAAGAGTTGATGCACAAGGTGGGGTGGAAAGGATGAGAAGGGACTTGGCAAGGTTAGAGGAATGGTCAAATGTATGGCAGCTTAGATTCAATGCTAAGAAGTACAAGGTAATGCACCTGGGAAACAAAAACCCAGGGGAAGAGTACACAATGGGGAGTGAGATACTAACAACAACAAAAATGGAAAGGGACCTGGGGGTAGTCATATCAGATGACCTAAAGGTGGGCAAGCAATGTGAGAGGGCAGCAAGGAAGGCTGCGGGGATACTGGGATGCATAGGGAGAGGCATCACCAGTAGAAAACAGGAAGTTATAATCCCTCTGTACAGACAGCTGGTGAGACCCCAACTGGAGTACTGCGTGCAGTTCTGAGAGCCAATCTCCGCAAAGACAGACAGGATGGAAGCTGTCCAGAGGAGGGCACTAAAATGGTGCAGGGTCTGCACCGGAACATGAAGAGAGACTTAAGGAGCTTAATATGTATAGCCTCGAGGAAAGGAGGGAGAGGGGGAACATGATAGAAACTTTCAAGTACCTCAAGGGAATCAACAATGTCCAAGAGGGTAGCATCTTTCAAAAAAAGAGGTGCGCAAGAATAAGGGGGCACAATTTGAAGATAGAGGGGGGGTATCTCAGAGGTAATTTAAGGAAGTATTTTTCACAGAGAGGGTTGTGGATGCATGGAACGGCCTTCCGAAGGAGGTTGTGGAGTCAAAAACAGTGGTGGAATTCAAGCATGCATGGGACAGTCATAAGGCAATTCTAGGGGGTGGGGGTAGGAAGAAGTAGGCTGCTGGTTAACTAGGATCTGCAGCTTATCCATTAGGTAGGGAAATGGGCAGACTGGGTGGGCCAAGTGGTCCTTCTCTGCCGTCAAATTCTATGTTTCTATACATTTGACCAGTCCTCCAACCTTGCCAAGTCCCTTCTCATCCTTTCCACCCCACCTTGTGTATCAACCCTGCTGCAGATCTTTGTGTCATCTGCAAAGAGACATACTTTTCCTTACAGTCCCACTACAAAGTTACTTTTAAAGACATTAAAAAGGACCGGACCCAGTACTGAACCCTGCGGTACCCCACTAGTACCCCCCCCTTTCTTTACTGTGGACTCCGTTTACTATTACCCTCTGCTTCCTGTTGTCCAGCCAATGTTTTACCCAGGCTACCACCCCGGGACCCACTCCCAGGCTGGCTAATTTTTTATTAATCTTTTGTGTGGGACTGTGTCAAATGTCTTGCTAAAGTCTAGGTAGGCCAAGTCCATAGCCCCTCCCTGATCTACTACTTTGGTCACCCAGTCAAATAAATTGATTAGATTCGTCTGACATGACCTTCCTGCTGTGAATCCATGCAGTCTTGGGTCCTGTGACCCACTGGCCTCTAGGTACTCAACAACTCTTTCCTTCAGAAGTGATTCCATCATTTTCCCTACCACTGAGGTCAAACTGACAGGTCTGTAGTTTCCTGCCTCTGTCTTGTTCCCACTTTTGTGAAGGGGAATCACATCTTCCCTCCTCCAGTCCTCCGGTACCATACCGTCCTCTCATGATCTGTTAAAAAGGGTAGTCAGTGGTGTTACTAGTTCTCCCCTTAGTTCTTTTAGAACTCTGGGATGAATTCCATCAGGCCCCATTGCTTTGTCCGCCTTCAGTTTTATGAGTTCTTTCATAACCCTTTCTTCTCTGAAAGAACTGATATTGATCCCTCTATCCAGAGTGCTTCTATTGATTTGATTAGGCATCTCCCTCTCCTCTTTTGTGAATACTGAGCAGAAGTATTCGTTCAGTATCCCTGCTTTTTCATTGTCCCTCTCAGCCCACCCACCCTCCTCTTTATTTAGCCTCAGTATCCCTCTCTTGGTCTTTCTTTGCTCCCTAATGCAGCTATAAAAGGTTTTTTATCCCCCTTCTTAACCGAGTTGTCTATCTTTTCCTCAGTTTGGGCCTTTGCTATTCTGACTGCCTTCCCCGCTTCCTTCTGCTTTAACTGGTACAGTTCTCTGTCCTGCTCCATCTGTTTCCTTATACTTCCTGAATGCTATCTTCTTCTCTCTAACATTCCCCACCACCTCTTTTGAGAACCATAGAGGTTTTTTTCTTTCATTTTGATTTACTTGCTTCACACAAAGATTTGTTGCCTCTGTGATGGCAGTTTTGATGTTTCCCCATTGTTGATCCACCCCACCTTCTTGCCTGTTTGCTAGTGCTTTTCTGAGGCACTCTCCCATTTTGACAAAATCAGCCCTCCTGAAGTCCAATACCTTCACTTTTGTATGGCTTGACTCTACAGCGGAGTTTATCGTGAAACACACTGTTTGGTGGTCACTTGTTCCCAGACGGCTACCCACTTCTAGATCTAAGATCCTCTCTCTGTCCCCATTTGAGAGAACTAGGTCTAAGATTGCTCCCTCCCAAGTGGGTTCCAACACTAGCTATCTGAGGCATGCCCCCGAAGGGCATCAAGAATGGCCTTGCTCTTTGATGTGGCTGCAGCAAAGGTGCTCCAGTTAACATCTGGCATATTCAGGTCCCATATCAGCAATATTTCCCCTTTCTCTGTCAGCCTAAGGATCCCTTCTATCATATCCTTGTCCATTTCCTCCCAGAGACGGGGATCTGTATATAACCCCTGTGCAGATTGTGCTGCCATTTCCAGTGTCCAGGGTCACGCACAGTGCCTCCTCTCCTCCCCGTTTACCCTTAATTCCATTGCTTTGATCCCTTCACTTACATAGAGAGCTACTCCTCCTCCTCTTCTACCCTCCCTGTCCCTCCTGTAGATTGTGTACCCTGGTATGCTGACATCCCAGTCATGGTTCTCTGTGTACCACGTTTCTGTGACTGCCACGATATTCAGGCATCCCTCTCCCATCAAGGCCACCAGTTCAGGGAGCTTGTTACCTAGACTGTGGGTATTGGTACTCATTACCCTCCATCTTTTGATGGCCTTACCCCTTTTGCCCCATCCCTGTCCTTACTGCCTTTGTCTTTTTTGCCATTTACCCCTGCACTTCTTCCTATCGACTTCTCTATCTTGGTGTTTACCTCACTAACTACCCTGATTGGGGGGGGGGGGCGCTAGGATTTCCCTGCTCCTTTTCAGTGCCTCTCCCCTTGGCTAGTTTAAATGCTTGCCAATGAAGCATTTAAACCTATAACCTAGGATCCTGGGTCCCCTTCTGGACAGATGCAGACCATCGCGCAAGTATAGGCCTGCATTCCTCCAAGTGGACCCTCAGTCCCCTATGAAGCCAAAACCCTGAGCTCTGCACCAGTTTTTCAACCACTGACAGAATCCCATGGTGCGGCGCACCCTAGCCTCACCCATACCATAGACAGGCAGCACTTCCAAGAAGGTTACTGTGTGTGCTACTTGTCTAAGGCGCCATCCCAACTCCACAAACTCCTCCTGCACTGCTCTGATCCCTTTCATAGCCAGGTCATTTGTCCCTAGGTGAACAATGACATCCAGCTCCCTCCCCGTGCAGCTGCTCCCGCGATCCTGAGGATTCGCCCCCTGTCCCTCCAAGCCATGTTGCCAGGCAGGAACCTTACCTCCCTCTCCCCTTCCTCCCCAAGTTCTACCCTCCTAACAATGGAGTCCCCCGCCAGGAACTGTTTCCTTCCCCTGTGGGGTCCGATGCCACCCTCCTGTGGGTCTCCTTTGTGGAGATTCCCAGTATCCTCCTTGGTCTCCACTGCAGGTGCTTCCATAGAGGAACCAGACTCTGCCAGAACGACATATGAATTGTGGAGATGTACAACTGGAGGGATGCGCCTCTGTTCCCTCTAAAAAAAATATCGATTTGGCTACCAGATTTTGAAAGCTAGTGGCCAAACTGACCCAAGCTGCAAACTGATTTGTCCCACCCCGCGCCGAGGCCTGTTGCTGTTTCTTGCCACCACCTCTGCAGCTGATTCCCCCCACTGGAACCATTGCAGGTGGATGTTAAACTCACTCCAGGCGTTACCCGGCAGAAGAGTGTCCCTAAACATGCTTAAAGTACTGTTTTATGCAAAACGAAAACTAAATTAGCTTTGTAAGGAGAAGAACTCTAGAGAAACACATCTGTCCCTAGTAGGAGAAGCCCCCCATTTATCTAAGACTTTTGATCATGAAAGGCACACTAAGCTGTGACATCTTGTTTTAAGGTACGTCCTGGGGGATGGGTCACATGGTCCTGTTTTACTGACAGGGCAGTGTAGGCCATGAAAAGGGGAAAAAGTAGTTACGTAAGAACTTACCGTAACAGCAGATCTTCGAGAGAGGCTCTTGCAGTAGGTAATTACATATAGGACTGACGCCGGCTGGCAGCAGGACCCCACGGAAAAATTTCTAGCTAGCAGTCCCTGGCGAGGGACCGCCTGACGGCTGGTGACCATGCTACACGACGCTGTATAAAGGGGCGGTCCCGATGCCCGCCCAGTTCTTCCTGCCACAGGCCCGAAGCGCCGGACGAGAGAGAGAGCAGATGTTTCCATTCCTGGAAAAGAGCTGAAAAAGCCTAGGGGGATGGAGGGCGTGAAGGTATTACCTACTGCAAGAGCCTCTCTCGAAGACCTACTGTTACGGTAAGTTCTTACGTAACTGTACTATCTTACTTCGAGAGGACTCTTGCAGTAGGTAATTACATATAGGACTGAATCCCAAGCAGTCTGGAACAAATAAAAGGCACCAGGAGGAGGAAACTACTCCAGAAAATAGCAGAAGTCTTGTAATCCTCAAGACAGGAGGCCTTGCAAAACAGCTAGCCCGAAGCCTGCTCTACGGCGAAAGGCAATGTCCAAACTGTAGTGTTTCGTAAAGGTATGGACGGAAGTCCAGGTGGCGGCAGCACAGATGTCTGCCGCAGACACATTCTTGAAACAAGCCACAGAGGCTGCTACTCCACGAGTGGAGTGACCTCTGACTTGACCCGGAAGGGTCTTTGTTGTACTCGTCATAACAGAAAGTGATGCAATGAGCCAACCATTTCGACAAGCATTGCTTGGAAACAGCATTGCCTTCCCTTTTGTGAGCAAAAGAGACGAACAACTGATCAGTCTTTCTGAGATCCTTTGTCCTGTTGGTGTAGTATCTCAGAATCCAGTGAACATCCATGGTATGGAGTAAATATTCCCTTGGTTGGAGTACTGCATGAAAAGGCAGGTAACTCTATGGACTGATTTAAGGTAGACTCTGCTACTACTTTAGGTGGAAACTTAGGATTCGTGCGAAGAGCCACTCGTTCTTTGTGAAAAACCAAATATGGGATTTTACACCTAAGGGCCAGGAGCTCGGAAATTCTTCGAGCGGAAGTAATGGCCACCCAGAAGAGCGTCTTCCACGAAAGAAACTTCAGATCTGCGGTTGCTGCCGGTTCGAAGGGAGGAAGGGTAAGTTTCTCGAGAACAAAGTTCAAGTCCCAAGGGGGAGCAGGAGTTCGGATGGGGGGCCTCAGATGAAAGACCCCTCTAAGAAAGGTCTTAGAGACCTCTAATTGGGCAAATGCTTTATCTGCGAAAGGAGCATGGTAGGCTGAAATAGCAGCCATGTGCACTTTCAAGGAGGAATGACTGAGACCCAGGTCGAAGAGATGACGTAAATATTCCAGCAGAAAAGCCACTGAACAGGAGAAAGGCTCCATGTTCCGAGAGGCAGCCCAAATAGAAAATCTCTTCCATTTCATGGCATAACTGGACCTAGTGGAGGGTTTTCTAGCCTCCATCAGAATCTCCGCCACTTTTGGAGAGACACCAAAATGAGATTGAGCTAGGTCTGCATGAGCCATGCATGAAGTTGCAGGGACTTGAGGCCTGGATGGACCAGGGTCCCCTGATCCTGGGTCAGCAAACCTCGAGATAAAGGAAGAGGAAGAGGAGGAACCTCTGAGTATTGCTGTAGAAGAGAGAACCAGATTTGCCTGGGCCAGAAAGGAGTGATCAGAATCATTCTCGCTCCTTCTGTGGTTAGTTTCTGCAATACACGAGGGACCAGAGGAATTGGGGGAAAAGCATAGGACGAATCTGCCCTTCCAGTCTAGAGACAGAGCTCTCCAGAAAGCGCCTGGAACGAAAGCAAGCAAAAGGTGGAAGTTTTATGCTTTGGGAAGAGGCGAACAGGTCTACCTGCGGAGTCCCCCAAAGCTGAAAGACATCGTCCAGCACCTTTTGGTCCAATTCCCACTCATGTGGCAGGGCAGAAGAGCAGCTTAGCTTGTCTGCCAAGGTATTGTCGACTCCTGGAACATGAATCGCAGTGAGGTGAAGGTTGTGTTGAGTTGCCCAGTCCCAAACCCTCATTGCTTCCCTGCATAAAGGGTAGGATAGAGTCCTTCCCTGCTTGTTGATGTACCACACCACGCACATGTTGTCCGTCTGGACGGCTAGGTGACTGGGAAGAATGTATAGGTGAAGGGCTTGGAGAGCATATAGTACTGCTCGAAGCTCGAGCACACTGATGTGGAGAGCTAGTTCCAATCTGGACCATAATCCCTGGGTTCAGTGAGGACCCAGATGGGCTCCCCAACCTTCGCCTGATGCATCTGTGGTCCGAGTCTGGGAGGGGGGAGGATGACAGAAGGGAACCCCCCGAAACAGGTTCTCTCGAACCATCCACCACTGCAAGTCTCGAGCCATCGGCGAAGAGATCAGAACTAGATGATCTAGGTCATCTACAAGTTGATCCCACTGGGAGCAAAGAGTCCACTGAGAGATTCTCATGTGGAGCCGAGCCCGGGGAACTGTCGGAATAGCGGCCGCCATGAGCCCCAGGAGACGGAGAACCGACCTCGCCGGAACCCTCCTGCATTCTGATAGCAGGGAAATCTGTGACTGAAGAGAGGCCGCCCTGTCCAGAGGCAGGAAGGCCTTGCTCACCGTCGTATCGAGGATAGCCCCGACATTGTCATAACCAGTTCTACAATGAACAAATTTAAAAATGGGATAGACAAACACTTTGGTGATAGTAAATTTCTTTTTAAATAATTTAAATTAATGGAAGGCGAGCCTAATAGGATAGTTGTGACTATCCTCGGCTTGATTAAACCTATGAAACCTATGAAACTGTAGTCTCTGGGAGGGATCCAGATGAGACTTGGAATGGTTGATGGTAATACCCAGGCAAGTAAAAACCTGCTGGGTGAAGGAGAGAGAAAATGCAGGAGCTCCTCCCTGGACGAGGCCGCCAGGAGCCAGTCGTCCAGGTAAGGAAACACCTGAACTCCCATCATACGCAGGTGGGCTACTACCACAGCCAGGCATTTGGTAAATACTCGGGGTGCCGAGGAAAGACCAAACGGGAGCGCCCGGAATTGGTAATGGTCCCCCTGAAAAGCAAACTGAAGATACTTGCGGTGAGAATGGCGAATGGGGATGTGCAGATATGCATCCTGCATATCCAGTGCACAAAGCCATTGACCCGGCCGAAGGAGGGGCAGAAGGGTCTGTAGGGAGAGCATCCTGAACCTTTTGTATTCCGCATAAAGGTTCAAGGAGCTGAGATCGAGAATGGGTCTGAGATCTCCAGTCTTCTTTGGGACCAGGAAGAAATGTGAATAGTAACCCGTCCCTTGAAGGTGAGGTGGAACGGGTTCTATGGCCTGCTTCGCAAGGAGGGCAGAGATTTCTTCCTGGACCAAAGAACGATGGTCCCTTGCGTAGGACGACTTCAGAGGTGGGTGGCGGGGTGGTTTCTGTAGAAACTCTATAGAGTGCCCTTCCGCTATTATCTGGACCACCCATGAATCCGTTGTTATCCTCTCCCAAGCCGGAAGGTGGAGGGAGAACCTCCCTCCTACCGGTTCCTCCGGTGTATCCGGAGGTGGTGGGAGAGGGGAGGAGTCAGGTGGTGTGGGGCAGCGCCCAGCACAGAGCACCCGCTGCTTTTTGGGCGGGGGTCTGGCAGCTGCGGGGCCCGACGCTTAGTGGCCCGCCTTCTTTGGGGTTTCCCGCCAGGCCGACTGCATCTGCAAAAAGGACGGCGCCTATGGGTGATGGGGAGCGTACATGGAATCCACAGATTTCAGAGCCGCCCCTTCTCCTGCAAGTCGGTGATGATGTCCTTGACATCACCACCAAAAAGCACCGAACCCCTGAAAGGTGCTTCCTGGATCGCGGACTGCACCTCCGGGACCAAACCTGAGACGTGGAGCCAAGCATGATGCCGAAGACTCACGGCGAAAGCGGAGCTCCACCCGGCAGTGTCCACTGCATCGTATGTCGTCCGCAAAATGTGGCGACTGCCCAAATGAGCAGAAGGGACTAAATCGGCAAACTCCTGCTTGATTTGAGAGTCAGGTAAGGAGTCAATCTTAGATTCCGCCTGGGTAAGGATGGCCTTCTGGTAATCCCCCATATGAGCAACATAATTCAGGGCCCGAATTCCCAGTGTGGAAGAGGCGTAGATTTTTCTTCCATACTGGTCCAGGAGGCGAGATTCCTTATCCGGGGGAGATGAGCTTAGATGTTTGGGATGCGCTGACCGGCCGTAAGCAGCGCTAATCACGACCGAATCTGCATGAGGGTGGGAGTCCAAATAGTCTATACCCTCTGGAGCCTGGTATAGCCTGTTAGACTTCCTAGGAAGCGGGGCTAATGCCGACCGTTGTTTCCAAATAGTGGAAACAAGGTGGGCGTGAGGCTCGATCCAGGGTGGCACTAAAGTTGGAGCTGTGAGGGGCAGGTCCAGATGTTCGGCGAGTTTAACCCGCTGAGGATCTGGTTCCAAGGAGCGCCACTGATGTACTTCCTGGATTTTGCTGAGCAACTCCATAAAGGAAGGACCCTCCGGAGGAATCCTCGGCCGGGGCTTGGACGGAGAGAGAGGCTCGTCGTCTCTCTCGGAGCATCTGTCGGAAGAATCCGAGGAATCCGAGAGGGAAGAAGAAGAATCGGAAGCAGAATAAGACTCCCTAACATGGCTGGGGGCAGGAATGGGTTCCTTGGGGGGATCCCTGGACGCATGTCCTGCCCCTCTCGGGATCCAGAGGGAAGGGCCCTGGAGTCCGGAGCCGGTGAGGGAGTGTGCCGTTTCGGGCGTGCGGGAGCCGGGGGCAGCACCGTCGCTGTAAGGTGGCTCTCTACTTCCCTGGTGAGCTGAGCCTTGGCCTCAGCCCACCAGGAAGCCACAGACTCCTGCAGATCCACCGCCGGCTGAGGGGGCGGTGGAGGTGGAGGAGGAGGGGGGAAAAGGAATACGGATTGTATCCGTAAGGCGAGTATCCGAAACACGGCTGCGAGAAAACCGGCGCTGGGTATTGTGGCATCGGGTACTGCGGCGTCGGAGGGACCGGTGCCGGGTACTGTGGCACTGGATACTGCGGCCCTGGGTACGACGGCGCCGGATAAGACGGCGGGTACCCGGGTGCCAGAGGAGCTGCCGGAGCAGATGTCCCGGAAGGTGGCCCCACGGGCGGATCAATATTGAGAGGCCGGGGGGGAGATGGGCCCGACAGAAGGGGAAAATTCCCCGACAGCGGCCGGTAGGGCCAGCGTAGGGCGTCTGGTGGCTGGCGCCAGATCCAGTTCCATAGGAGGAGGGTCTGACGGAGGTGGAACATCCCCGCATCGCCGAGGGATGGGGAATCCCGGGTCAGGCTGGTGACTCGGTTTCGGACGGCAGCGAAGGCTGCGGGAACCAGGTACGACGGGTGTTGGAGGGTCCGCTTGTAGGTTCCGTTGCTCGCGCACGCCGGGGAGCCGACGTGGCAGCTTAGGGGCAGTTCTCGTGGGCGCGGAGGAGCTGGCGTCCGCCTTACGGGTCCCTCATTGAGGCGGGCTACCCCAAAGGGTCGGCTCGCCTTATCAACCTTTCTCCGGCGGACGCCGGAGGAGCAGAATCCGACTTTATGGGAGTCGCTTCACACCAGTAGGTCAGAGCCTGCGGCCGAACTGGGGGCGGAGGCCTCCTTTTGCCCAGAGGCACCCACAAGGCCCGAGCACCAGACGGGCGGGCCGACGCCTCCTCCAAACCCTTGGAGGCTGCCGTCGGACGGTCCCCCTGAGGGGATGTTACCTGGGCCGCGACTCCAGCCGGAGTCACGGACAAGGAGGCCTTCTCCTGATGCCTCTCCTTGTCCCGCTTTTTGCGCTGTCCTTCCGGAGAAGTAGACGCCTGCCTGAGCTTCTTCAATTCTTTTTCCATCCACGACATCTTTTTCTTGAGAAGATGGGCTTCCAGGGACTGTTGGCGCCGTCTGCGGGTAGCCGCGTTGAAGTGAAGGCAATACGGGCACTTGTCGACCGGGTGGTCGGGGCCTAGGCAGAAGAGGCAGAGGGAATGGCCGTCCTTGTGTGGCAGTTGGGCGCCGCACAAGTCGCACTTGTTTTTGTGCTCGAAGGGTGTAGGGGACGACATACACCGACGATGACCTGACGATAGAAGGAAAAAATACTTTAATTTTCGGTAAAACCGACGAAAGAGCAGGAGCTGACTAAGCACGAACTTTACCGCGAGGCACTGCACAAGCTAACGGCGGGAAAGAACTGGAAGGTGGGCGCCTGGGACCACCCCTTTACACCGACGTCGTATGACGCCGGTCACCTGACGTGGGGGCGGTCCCTCGCCAGGGACTGCTAGCTAGAAATTTTTCCGTGGGGTCCTGCCACCGGCCGGCGTCAGTCCTATATGTAATTACCTACTGCAAGAGCCCTCTCGAAGTAAGATTTCCCTTTCCCTTTATCGATAAGTGCAATGGGATATTTTACGTCCACCTGGACAGTAACACGAGATGTATAGAAATTTGTATATTAGATTGTAGATTGTATCAGACTGTTTCTGTTAGCTTACAAGCTGACATTTTCTGCAACGACAAATCCCATAATCCCCGGCAGCTGACATCAGAGGAGAAAAAATTACTTACCACAGTAATCTTGTTTCTTCCAAGGAATCTTACTGCATTCTGACATATGCATATGCATTATGGTCTCACCACATGACTGCACAGAGCCAAAATGGTTAACAGAACCTATGCTAATGATGGAACACTAGGATCAAGCTCGGTTTTCAAACCACTGTCCCTGGAATACTTCCTGCAACCGTCAGATTCTTACAGAGCACACATAAGACAATCTACCTAAACTACCCTAATAAAATAACATCCTCAAAATTAAACAATCCACTTTTTAAAAGATGTGAGCATCACAAAGACTCAAGTCACAGATGCTCCAAGAAATAACCAATTCACAAGTTTCAAGACATGTGGACTGCTGGAGTGCAGTGTCCATAGGTTCTAGTAGGGAGGAAGGGTGGGAGCTCAGAATACAGTAAGATTCTTTGGAAGGAACAAGGTTACTATGGCAAGTAATTTTGTTTTCAAGCCCCAGAAATCTGCTGGCCAGTGAACTGTGATTTGAGGCGCTGGACGCCACAGCTCGCACTCCGGCGACCCAGGTTCAGATGCGAGCCCAGGTCGCCAGGGGTCGGCAGAGGACGGATAGGATCAAGCGTCTGGAGGAGTGTTCTCTTACGCCGGGGAGGGATCCGGGGTTTCACCACTCTGTAGCTGCCCCTGCCGACGACCGGGGGCACTACCAGAGCAGTGGCAGCATGGGACGGAGCATGGCGGATGTCGGCAGGTAGTGCCTGGACGTCATTGCACGTCCGTGCTCTGAGGGGAAGCTAATGGATTGTTGCATCTGTCCAGTTTTTGCCCACTTTGCTGTAGCAAAACTGGACAGAGGCAACAATCCAGCATGTAATAGTTCTCTTTGAAGCTGGTTTGCCCTTCCCCACAGGTGAGGAACAGCTGTGTATTGCCCTGTCCATGGTCTTTTGTGTGGTCTAAGTAATAACTGACAGCCCTTTTAACATCCAAGCAATGCAGCCTACATTCACTTGAACTGGAATGGTCAGTGAAAAAGACAGGTAAAGTGATGGACTGATTGAGATGGAAGTCAGACACCACCTTGGGAAGAAACTTTCTATTAGAAGAGATCGGGATAAACTAGCAAAATGGTCGGAAGAGTGGCAACTGGGGTTTAACGCAAAGAAATGCAAGATCATGCACATAGGGAAGAGAAACCCTGAAGTCACCTATGGGTTGGGAGGGCATTGACAGAGCAAAGGCCGATGGCACATTCATAAGGTAGAAAATTAAATGGGCAGACTGGATGGGCCTTGCAGTCCTTATTTGCTGTCAACTTCTATGTTTTTCTATGAAATGTAGTTAGGCTCTGTGGACAAATCCTGGAGCTCACCGATCCTTCTGGCCAAAGTGATGGCTACCAGGAACACTGTTTTCCAGGTCACATATCTGAGTTCTGCTGAAATCATGGGCTCAAAAGGTGGCTGCATTAGCTGGGAGATTCACATATTGAGATCCCTTGCAGGGGTTGGCTCCCTGTGCAGGGGATGCAAGTGCAACAGCCCTTTGAAAAATTTTCAGAATACCTGGCTCGCAGTCAAGGATAAGCTCCTACCTGCTGAGAGGTAAGCAGAGACAGCTGCCAGGTGCACCTTAAGGGTGGATGGCCTGAGGCCAAGGGAATGAAGGCGAGCCAGATAATTCAAAACGACTGGCAAGCCAGCCTGGCTACGGTCTATACCTTTCTGCTGACACCAAATGGAAAACCTCTTCCACCTAGAGGGTTTTCTAGGCACCCTGAGAACCTCCAGGACTCCTTCAAAGAGATGCAAGTTAGCATATTCTAGGTCCTCAACAGCCATGCCTTGAGCCTGAGGGACTGGAGGTTGGGGTAAAGGATCCAGCCCTGTGAGGAGGTCTATAGGTTGCAACTCTTGGGGAGGGAGATTGGTCTGGATACTGACAGGGACAGGAGCAGTGCATACCAGGGTTGCCTGGCCCAGTCCGGAGCAATGAGGATCATTGCTGCTGGCTGAACTCTGAGCTTGTTCACTGCTCTGAGCAATAGGGGTAATGGAGGGAAGGCATACAGGTACTTCCCTGACCAGTCCTGCAATAGTGCATTCAGGGGCACTGTGCCCACTGCAGGAGGCTTGCAACAGAACTGTGGCAGCGGATAGTTGTCTGGAGCTGCGAAGAGATGCACCTCTGGAGTGCCCCATCTTCTGAACACAGCCTGCAGTACCTGCCTGTTTAAGGACCACTCGAGGTGACCCTGGTTGATCCTACTGAGGGCATCTGCGAGGACACTGTCCTTCCCTGGGAGATGAACTGCTGAGAGGGAGATCCTGTGGGAATAAGCTAAATTCCATATTTTCTATGACCTTATGCCACCTTGCTTGTTTATGTAGTACACAGTGGTTATATTGTCCATTCTGACTTGAACCACCTTGCCCTGCAGCACTGAGGCAAAGGCCTGAATGCCCAGGAAAACTGCCCTGAGTTCCAGCAGATTTATGTGAAGCGGAGACTCCTGCTGGAGCCAAGTACCGTGTGCGGTGTGCTGCCCCAGATGGGCACCCCATCCTAGGAGGGAGGCATCCATTGTCAGCACTGCTGATGATGGCTGCTGAAGAAAAGGCACATCTACTCGGAGGTTGTCCTTTTCCTGCCACCACTGGAGTGCTTGAAGAAGAGTTCCTGTGACTGGCACCCATCTTTGACAGGGAGTCTCTTTTCCGGGACCAATGAGATCTGAGATGGAACTGGATGTCTCTCATCTGGAACCTGGACCCTGGCACTGTTGCTGTTGATGCAGCCATACGGCCTAACAGCTAAAGAAAGTGCCTTGCTGGTCTGGGAATATGCAGTTGGAAGGAACTGGCTTGCTGCACCAGGCTGTCCGCCCTTCCCTGAGGGAGGAATGCCTTTCCCCTTCTTGGGTCCATCTCTGCTCCTATAAACTCCAAGAGCTGAACTGGTCTTAGCACAGACTGCTACAGGTTTACCAGGAAGCCTAGGGACTGCAGGGTATCCTGTGTTGTGCTTAGTGCATCCTTGACCTGCTGAGGTGACTGGCCTACTACCAGCCAGTCTAAGTATGGGAACACTGTCACCCCCTGCCTCATCATATGCACTACCACCACTACTAGGCACTTTGTAAACACTCTTAAGTCAGACCGAAGGGCACAGCGCTGAACTGATAATGGCCTGATGTCAATCTGAACCCGAGGTACTTTCTGTGGGATTGCCTGATTGGAATGCGGAAGTAGTCATCTTTTGGGTCCAGTGATGCCAGCCAGTCCCCCTGCCTGAGCGTTGGGAAAATGGTTGCCAGAGTAACCATTTAGAATTTTGGTTTTGTAAAAAGTCTGTTTAAATGTCTGAGATCTAGTATGGGTCTCCAATCCCAAGTTGACTTTAAAGTGAGGAAGTAACTTGAGTACAGATCCTTTCCCTTTTCTGTCAAAGGGTCAGGCTCCACTGCTTTCTCCTTTAGGAGTTTTGCTACTTCCGCCTCCAGTAGAACTGCTTCTGATGGGGCGGGAGGTCTGAACACCATTGCCCTCAGCCTGGGCATGGCCCTGAAGCTGAGTGCAAGGCCTTGGCTCACTACCTCCCGAACCCATTTGTCCGTGGTAATGGATTTCCAGGCCTGGAGGTAGGAAGCCAGCCTGCCCCCTAATGGGAATGGGAAGGCAACCCTGACAGACCCTTCATGGGGTCTGCTTTGCCTGTGTACTTGGCTGGGGACTGGGGCCAGCAAGGCTACTGCTCCTTCTACCCCTGCCTCTTAAGCACCCTCTCTGTGGTTAACAGGCTGGGAAAGCCAAAGTCTGAAAGAAGGGTTTGTAGTGGGTTCTACCCTACTCTGGTGTTTCTGGGGTGCTGATGCTTTTTCCATAGCAGCAGCACTCTTGTATGGCACCTTGTACTCATCCATCTTTTTCATGTCAGCCTCTGTCTGCTCACCAAAGAGAGAGATGTGGGCTCATAAGGGAAATCCAGGGCCTTCATCTGGGTGTCCTGGGATAGATTAGTGGTTCTCAGCCAAGCAAACGTTCATAGAAACACTGAGGTTGCCATTAATCTCACTGCAGTGTCATTGGCATCTACTGCCATTTGAAATTGGTATCTGGAAATTTCTATGCCCCTCTTTTGCAGCCTCAGCCAAGTCAGAAGCCATGGGAGCAGGGACAGCCACAAGTCATCTCTAGGACTGTGATACAGCGACTTTTCTGATACAGTCAATGCCACTTATAATGGGCACATCTGTGTATACAGATTGTACCGATTATACAGCATGGTCGCTATAACCCAAAACCGAAAAAAAAAAAAAAGTCGAGTAATATTTTATGCAGGTAAAATACAGTAATCATTTATTAAGTGGATTAAGTGCATTACATTACTGTTCCCCTGAAACCCAACCCCAAGTTAGTGTCCAGAAATACACAGTGCCACAGCTCTTTTAAGAAGGTTTCTTACTTTATGTTGAAGAACTCCTCGATTGTCGTTTGGTGTCCTTGTTTTGCATGATAGGGGGCCCAGACCTTCTCTGCTGTTGCTAGGGCATTCCAGTTAGGAACCACGTCTGGGTGCTGCTAATCGCTCATTTGAGCATCAGCAAGGAATGTTTTACACCCAAAGTTGTAACGTTTATTTCAGCTACCGAGTCTTCACCCTCTTTGTCTTCAGTGTCTGGTTCTTCCTCTGTACGGAGTGTCTCATGGACCTGTGCCATGTCATCTACGCACGGCTCCTCCTCCACATCACCAAGGCAACAGACAGCCTCAAACTCTTCCTCGCTCAACCCAGCCGGTGCTCCAATCGGATCCTTAACTGGCAATGGATCTGGTTGATGCACAAACCCGGCTTTTCTGAAATAGCGCTGGATGGTTAGTGTTGTGACTGAATCCAAGACAGCCTTCAGCATTCTAACAGCATCAAGCACACTGATTTTTTTCAAACACTGGGCAGCAGTAAGTTGAGTGGGAAGGGCAGGGATATGGTCACTAGCACTTGCTCCTTCACTGTCATTATCTAGTTCATCCAGGACACGCTGCCGCATGGCTCGAACATAGTGTTGCTTAAGGCTGTAAATTATGCCTTGGTGTAATGGCGGTATGATGCAGGTGGTGTTGGGAGGCAGGAACACCAACTGTATGTTATGCAGCCCTTGAACAGCCGGATGACCAGAAGAAAAAAATTATTCACCTTAGTAATGTTGTTTTTTCTATGGAGTCTTGCTATATTATGACATATGCAGTGAGTCCCAATCTTCGAACTGCTCCAGAGGTGAGAGAGTTAACTTTCCATGCCAGGCATGGAACGCTGAGCTCGAGCTCAGTTGAAACTCTGTCTGTTGTTCTTCAAACTCAAACCGTCAGATCTTTACAAGCTAAACTCACTGAGGTCCTGTGTGGAAGCTGTAAACCTACACTAGCCAACTGGCTACTAAACATAAGAACACATTTTTTGGTCCCAAAACAAAGACTCAAGTCAGGAGACCCCAAAAATGAAAAACACAACACCAAGCACCCCAAGAAAGGAGAGGTGAAAACAAGGTGGGCACCTACTGAGTGCCAACACTGCACTGCCCACCCACATGCCAAAAACAGAGGTTCTGAGAGGGGCAGGCGGGGGAGGTCATAATATAGCAAGACTCCATTAGAAGAAACAACATTACTAAGGTGAGTAATTTTTTCTTCTAACAACATGAAGTCTTGCTATATTATGACATATGCAGACTACACAGCAGTACCTCCATGGAAGAGGGGCAGAACCTACTTAGGAAACAGGCTCTGAAGCAAAGCTGTGTCAAACAGAGCATCACTCCTAGCCTGGATGTCCAGGGAGTAATGCTTGGTAAAAGTGTGAACTGTTTTCCAGGTAGCTACTTGACATATCTCTAAAATACGGATGTCCCTGGCAGCAGCCAGGGAAGCAGCTGTACCTCTGGTAGAGTGAGCCCTCAGGCCTCAGGGGGGAACCTTACCCAGTTTTTCATAGCAAAATTGGATACAAGAGACAATCCACCTGGCAATGGATCTTTTAGTGTCAGGTTTCCCTTTACCAACCTCACCATAAGTGAGGAACAGTTGAAGGGAGTCAAACCTGTGACCCTTGGTACGCTCTATATAGTAACTAAGGGCTCTCTTCACATCTAAGCTGTGCAGCCTCCTCTCGCCAGAGGAGGAATGGTCAGTGAAGTACACTGGAAGAGATATGGATTGATTAAGGTGGAAATCTGAAACCACCTCAGGAAAAAACTTCCTATTAGTCCTGAGGACCACCTTATCTCTATGAAAGGAGATAAAATCAGGCTCCACTGACAAAGCTTGTAATTCACTTATGCGTCTGGCAGAAGTGATGGCTACCAGAAACACAGTCTTCCAAGTCAAGTACTTAAGTTCTGCTAAAGACAAAGGCTCAAAGGGGGGTTGCATAAGCTGAGCAATGCAAACATTAAGATCCCAGGCTGGGGCAGGGTCTCTGAATGGAGGGTTGGTATGAAGTAATCCCTTAAAAAACTTGGAGAATACAGGATGAGCTGAAAGAGAAGAGGGCTTACCTGCTGAAATAAAAGCAGACACAGCTGTCAAATGCACTTTTAGGGTAGCTGGTCTCAGCCCCAAGGTATTTAAGTGGACCATAATCCAGGACTGTGGGTAACCAGCAGATTCTGGGGAAATATGCTTTCCAGAACACCATATGGAAAACCTTTTCCATTTGGAATTATAAGTAGCCCTGGTGGAAGGTTTCCTAGAAGCCTTCAGGATCTCCATTACACCTTGGGAGAGGTGTAGATCAGCAAACTCTAACTCTTCAAGAGCCAGGCCTTGAGATTGAGAGATTTGAGGTTCGGGTACCAAACCCTCCCCCGAGCACAGGTTAACAGCTTGTGCTTCCTGGGAAGACACAGGGGAAGATGGACTGCTAAGGAGAGTAGGAGTAGATACCAGGGCTATCTGGCCCAATCTGGAGCAATCAGGATCACTTTGCAGTGTTGAGACCTGATTTTGACTAACACTTTGAACAGGAGAGGGACGGGAGGAAAAGCATATAGAAACTTCCCTACCCAATTGAGGACTAAGGCATCCAGAGGGACTGAGCCCAACACTGGGGGCCTGCAGCAAAAAAGGGAAAGTTGGTGATTGTCTGGGGCTGCAAAAAGATCTATCTGCGGGGTGCCCCATCTGGCAAAGATCACCTCCAAAACCAGGGGGTCCAGTGACCATTCGTGATGGCCCTGTGAAATCCTGCTGAGAGCATCTGCCAGGACATTGTCCTTGCCTGGGGGTGAACTGCTGTAAGGGGTGTTTAGGGAGTAAGCCAGAGACCACAACTTCATTGCTTCAGTGCACAAGGCCAAGACCGAGTGCCCCTTGTCTTGTTGATGTACCACATTGTGGTGGTGTTGTCTGTTCTGACCTGTACAACTTTGTTCTGAACAGATTTGGAAAAAGCTTGAAGTGCTAGGAAAAACTGCTCTGAGTTCCAACAGATTGATGTGGAGCACAGATTCTGAGGGGACCACAATCCCTGGGTAGTGAGGTCACCCATGTGAGCTCCCCACTCCAAGAGGGATGCATCTGTAGTAAGGATTAAGGAGTGAGACTGAGTGACAAAGGGAACCCCTTGTCTCAGGTTGCTCTGATCCTGCCACCACTGTAGGGCCTGGATCAGGGTTCGAGTAACTGGGATCAATTTGGTTAGAGGGTCTTTCCTTTGAGACCAAAAGGCTCTCAAATGGAACTGGATGTCCCTCATCTGAAATCTTGCTCCCTGCACTACTGCTGTAGAGGCAGCCATGTGCCCTAGGAGCTGTAGAAAATGCCTTGCTGGTCGAGAGACCTGCAGGGTGTATGAGGAGGCCAGAGAGACCAGGGTCCTTGCCCTGTCCAAAGGAAGGAAGGCTCTGGCTTTCTCTGTGTTCAGCTCTGCGCCTATGAAGGTTAGGAGCTGTACAGGCTCTAGAACTGACTTTGAAAGATTCAGAAGGAAACCTAGAGAGGTGAGCAGTTGCTGAGTTATCTGCAGGTGTAACCTGACCTGGTCTGGGGACTGGCCTACTATGAGCCAATCGTCCAGGTAAGGGAAGATGGCAATTTTTTGCCTTCTTAGGGAAGCAACTGCTACTGCCAGGCATTTTGTGAATACCCTTGGAGCAGAGGTGAGGCCAAAGGGCATTGCTCTGAACTGGTAATGGCCTGAGGGCAGCTCGAACCTGAAGTACTTTCGATGGGAGCTTCTGATGAGAATATGGAAGTAGGCATCCTTGAGGTCCAGGGATGCTAGCCAGTCCCCTGGCCTTAGAGAGGGTAGAATAATTCCCAGAGTCACCATTTTGAATTTTGGTTTTAAAAGGTGCTTGTTTCTGAGATCCAGGATGGGCCGCCATTCTCCTGTCTTTTTGGGGGTAAGGAAGTACCTGAAGTACAATCCTTTGCCCTGGTGTAGGGGTGGAACCCTTTCCACAGCTCTGAGAGCCAGGAGGGAAGAGACCTCTGCCTCTAGGGCAAGTGCCTCTGGTGGATTTGCAGGTGGAAAGGATCTGGTTCTCATCTTTGGAAACATTCTGAAGCTGAGAACCAGTCCCTGGCTTACTACTTCCAGGACCCACTTGTCTGATGTCAGAGACTGCCAGTCCTGGACAAAGTAAGCCAGCCTGCCCTCTACAGGTAGGTGAGAATCGGCCCTGGCAACCCCATCAGGGTGCCTGCTTGGCAGGGGCTTTGGGCTGAGGGGTGGAAGCAGGCCTGCTTGTACCCCGTCTGCCTCTCCTCTAAAGAACCCCCTGGGCATAAGCAGAAGAGGAGGCCTGGGCTTGGTAAAAAGGCCTATGGAAAGGCCTGCCCCTGGGAAGCTGCCTTTGAGGAGTGGCCTGCCTTTCCTTGGCCTGTGCACTCCTATAGGTGGTCCTATACTTGTCCATTTTCTTCATGTAATTCTCTGTCTGCTCCCCAAACAGAGAATTACCCACAACAGGAAAATCCACGGCTTTAGTCTGGGTATCCTATGACAGGCTAGTACATCTGAGCCAAGCCATTCTGCGAAGTGCCACAGATGTAGCCATGACTCTTGATGACACATCATTAGAGTCCACTGCAGCATGGAATTGCACCTTGGATGCCTCAATACCATCAGCAGCCACCTGCTCCAGCTCCTTGGCAAGCTGGCCAGGGACCTGTTTTGCTAGAGCCATAACAGTGTCCCATCTGGATTTCTGATATCTAGCAACATAGCCATATAATTTGCCTGTCTGAGTCCCAAGGATGCTGCCATGTACTGTTTCTTTGCCATGGCATCAATCCTCCTGGAGTCCTTGTCCGGGGGGTGTGAAGCCAAGGGAATATTTGCCTAGTCACAGGCTGCAGCCTGCACTACTCCAACATGGCTACATTGTTGTGAAAGGAACTCCGTATCAGAGCCTGACAATGTGTACCTCTTGTCCATTCTCTTATCCACAGGAGGTATAGTGTGAGGAGTTTTTAGAATTTTAAATGTCTGTTTCCCAAAAGATTAACCATGGGTTTTAACATGGGAGTCTATGGAGCGTGACAAGTGGTTTCTAAGAGGTGCCAGATATACCCGATTGCCCACATTAAGCGGGGTCTCTATAGCTGGAGTGAACTGTACCTGGAAACAGAGGCCATGTAAGTAGCCTATCTAACGGCCAGAGAAGACCCAAAATAATATTTCTTGGCAATAGAATCTGTTTTTCTGGAGTCCTTCTCGGGAGGATGTGATGCTAGGGGTATGCCTGCCTTATCACACGAAGCAGCCTACACCACCCCTTCATGGCTGGGATGTCCAAAAAGGAATTCAGCTCCTGCCTTGGCAACCCAGTAATTCCTATCCATCTTCTTGTCCACATGTGGAACAGAAGTGGGGGTTTTCAAAATCCTAGTTGCTTGTCTCTTTAGTGATTTGTGGATGGGTAAAAGCAACCTCCTAGTTGCTGGCACATCCATCATTTCCATATAGTCTGGTTTCCCCTTCTCCTCTGTAGACATCTGAGAGCAGAGGTCCAGAGTTTGTGCCACTTGCTTCATGAAAGCAAAATGGGAGGAATAATCTTCAGATCCTTTGTTAGGGGAATCAGGCTGTTGAGGGTCAGAAGAAACATCCGGTTCAGAAGGTTCCCCATAGTCCTCATCTTCCTCCTCAGCATAAAATTCACAGAACTGTTCAAAGGAACTGGGAACTGAAGAGGAACTCTAAGTTTGAACTGAGGTCTGAAAGGAACCAGGTCGTGGAACCGAAGTGCTGGACCGATGCGACTGAATTATTTTAATGGCACTGGCAATCTCTTGAGCAGTAGGAACTGACGGGCTTGTCAGCTGCAGTTTCTTCACTGTGTGCCTTTCTTTCTTTTTTGTAGCAACAGCTGGTTCAGAGGCTGATTCTGCACCGTGCTTATTTCCTGAGGAACCATCACCCTTGTCAGAAGGCTGTTCCTAAAGTTCCTTAGGTTTATCTTTGCTGTGAGAAGGAGGCAGTTTATCCGAGGCCGGGTCAGCAGCCTTATCGGACATCTTTTCCCTCAGTCAGTTCAATCGCCTTTCAAGCGTCGACTAGGGAAAGTTTTTACAAATCTCACAGTCTGCGTTCAGGTGGTCAAACCCTAGGCAGAACACATAAATCAAGTGTGGATCAGCTTTAGCGAATGGTTCCCCACACTCTGTATAATGTTGGAAACCCGTAGGGCCAGTTCTTTTCTTGGGTTTCTGTGACATAACATAAAACCCCTGAAACAAGGGTTTGAGTCAAAAACATACACAGATTAAAACAAGAACTCGTCTATTTTTTTTTTTTTTTTTGCGGTTGGTTCAGTGACCAAAAAACAACCGAGAGATACACCAGTAGAAAATTTAAAGAATTATAAAAACAAGAAACCATCCACCAGAGAAGTGAATTTTTATAAGAAAGTTAAACCAAAAAATACAAATAAAGGTCAGTTCCTTCACAGTTGCGAAGAACTGACAAGGCACCGTTAAACTTACTGAAACACTGAATCTTGACTAATCTACCTGTAAATCAGGGACAGTGCTTCAAGAAACGAAAAGAAACAAGTGGTTACTTTCAAAACTGAGAAAAATAAAATCTTCAAGAAAGAAGAAGGACAGCTCTCCAAGAAGGTCTTACTCAGGTAAGCGGAGTAAAGAATCTGACAGTTGCAGAAGTATTCCAGGGACAGTGGTTTGAAAACTGAGCTCGAGTCTAGTGTTCCATCATTAGCATAGGTTCTATTAAACATTTTGGCTCCGGGGCAGTCCTATGGTGAGACCATACTGCATATGTCAGAATACAGTAAGATTTCCTGGGGTTTTAAGGGCTGCAGCAACAGAAAATTAAACAGCCTTGTCGTCAAGGCACAGGTCAGGAAGCACAGGAAAATCAGAGCAGTTTCAAAATCTGCAAATAGTGTTTTATTATTAACAACAAAATAAAAAAATAAAAATTATTCAGTAAAACTATTTACAATGGCAGTACAAATATAGAAAGCAAGAGTCCTTCTGAGTTTTTCTTCTCAATTTCCAATCTCTGTCTCTCGGTCTCTGTCTCTCCCTCTTGCAAAACATTGCAGCTCTTTTTATAACAAGTCTTTGCCTCGTTGACAGCCTGCTTCTCACAGAATTTTCTTGTAAGTTTACAGAATGTTCTTGTCGGTTTCAATGCAGGTGCAGCAAAAAGAACATAGTGGCCCAGAACCGATCTCTTGTTTGCAGCTCTGCAAAGGACTTAAAAAACTGCATCTCAGGTTAACCCCTTGAGTTCCAAATAGCTTTCTGCAATCATTTCAACAACATAACTATTTACAGTTTTAAACAAAGGAATCCCAGTTTCACATATATTTTATAACTGCAGATATGCAAAGGGGGAAGAAAAGACCGAAATAGCAAGGGAAGGCAGAGAGATAGCAAGAGACAGAGAATTGCGAAACTGTTGGAGTGATCAGTTCCTAGGTCTCACAAGAAAATTTGGCTGCGCAACCAGACAGAGAACAGACAGAAAAGGAGAGGATAGAAATGATCCTTGCATTTAACTCTTTCTGCATAACAAATGGGACAGGGCCTCATTCAACCGTGTCACATACCCCCTCTTTAAGAGGGAACCTGTTTAAAACAAAAAAACAGGTTTCCAAAACTTTCTTTTAATTATCTTCTAGCATTAGCTTATAACTTTTACAATTCAGTGCATATGCAGCATAACAAACAGAGAAGTTTCAACTCGGCAATCTACAACAACCCACTTCCGGGTACTCCTCTACAAGACTGTCTCGGGTCAAAGAACATTTAGGCACCAGGCCCCTAGCTGGCTTAACTCTCTCCTCTCAGAACCCAGACTTGGCCGGTTCAAGTCCCAACTACGTGACCTAATCTCTCAAGTCTCAGCCTGTGACTGTCCTTGATTTTTTTTGCTCTACCCATGTCCCCCCTCATATCTGGACCTCACCCTGGTCCTGCCACCCCAGGGCATGCTTATGCCTGGACAATGGATACCCCCAGTCCAGCCTAGACTACTAGATAATGACCAGGGCATGGCTGGTGTCACCGCCCTGCAGTGTATGTACCCTGTTAACTGATTACCGTCTTTACTCTGTAACTGTTTTTGCAACTTTCTGTAACCACTTTTGCTAATGTACAAGCTTCTTTGTAACTACTGTGTCTTATCTGTTGCCACTGTATCTGATGTCTCTGTATATAATGATGTGGAACCTTTGTAAAGGAGTCTTTGACTCAGAAGTATGTTATCCGATATCTTTAATAAATAGACAAAATAAAGTGGTGGGGAAAGTAATGGAATCCCTCCTGAAGGAGAGGACTGTGGAATATCTGGAATCCAGTGGCCCTTCAGGATACGAGGCAGCATGGATTCACTGAGGGAAGATCATGTCAAACAAACCTGATAGATTTCTTTGACAGGGAATTAGATCAGGGTGGAGTGGTGGATATGGGCTACCTAGATTTCAGTAAGGTATTCAACACCACTCCACACAGAAGACTCATAAACAAGCTGGGAAGCCTAGTACTGGGTCCTAAGGTTGTAAACTGGCTGAGAAATTGGTTGGGGGACAGAGGGTGATGTTAAACCGAGTTCACTCCAAGGAAGGGAGGGTAACAAGTGGGGTGCCAGAGGGGCTAGTCATCTTTAATGTCGTTATCAGCAACATTGCAGAGAGGCCAGAAGGGAAGGTATGTATGTCTCTTTGCAGATGACACTAAATTCTGTAATAGGATAGACACTCCAGGGGGGAGGGGGGTGAAAGGGGTGGAAAAAATGAACATTGATCTAGGAAAGTTGGAGGAGTGGTCAAGGGTGTGGCAGCCGAGTTTCAACACTAAGAAGTGCAAAATCATGCACTTAGGGCACAGAACCACGGGGCGAAGCACAAAAGGGGGGTAGTATTAACCACTACCAAACAGGAAGGGGACCTGGGAGTAATTATATCTGATAACCTAAACGTGGCCAGACAGTGTGACAAGGCAGTGGGAAGAGCCAGCGGGATGCTAGGCTGCATAGGGAGGGGTATCATCAGCAGAAAAAGAGAGGTGGTGTTGGTGCTGTATAGGTCGCTCGTGAGACCTCACCTAGAGTACTCTATCCAACTCTGAAGACCACATCTCCAGAAGGACATAGACAGGGTAGAGGCGGTCCAGAGGAGAGCAACCAAAATGGTACAGGGTCTGCATCACAAGCCCTATGAGGAGAGACGGAAATACCTCAATATGTACACCCTTGAGGAAGGGGGGGGGAGATATGACAGAAACATTCAAATACCTCACAGATATATAGTTCAAGACAGAAGTATTTTTCAGAAAACAAGATGCACAAGAGCAAGGGACATGCTATGAAGCTGGGGGGGAGAGGAGAAATTCACAACAAATGTGAGGACTTACTTCTTCACAGAAAGAGTAGTAGATGCCTGGAACAGTTTCCCAGCAAAAGTGGTGGGGGCAAAACTGGTAACAGGTTTCAAGAATGCATGGGATAGGCATAAAGGAACCTTAGAGGTAAGGGGTGGGGAGCCGGAGATCATGTAGGGTTTGTGGTGATATAGTAGGTAGGGAAAATGAACAGACTAAGTGGGCCAAGCAGTCCTCATCTGCCATCAAAATATACAGGTTACTCACCTGTAACAGGAGTTCTAGGAATGGTATATATTGTTCATCCACACTTTCTGGCAGGTATCCTTGCTGCTTTAATTCTTGCCGGAAGGTCTTCAAGCTGGCTCCTCCCACCCACCCGGGTGGTAAAACTATCGACTCCGCCCCATGACGCCAGATCTGGCCTGCTGAAAGCTCAGGTTGTGCTGTCAGTCGGGAGGTGTCAGGGTGATTGCAGGATGAACAACATATACATTCCTAGAACTCCTGTTACAGGTGAGTAACCTGCATTTAGGGACATGGATATGTTGTTCATCCACACTTTCTGGCAGACTCCTAACAGTTCTCCGGAGGAGGAGGCAAAGCGCACACCCGATGCTTACTTGGAAAGAGACTGGAGAACCGAGGCCCAAAACCAGCATCCCGGCGTGACTCAAGGTCGATATGGTAGTGGGTAATGAAGGTATGTTCCGACTTCCAGGTAGCAGCCCTGCAGATATCCTGGATAGGGATGTCCCTGGAAGCAGCTACCGATGCAGCGGTATGGCGGGCAGAATGAGCTCTTATCCCTCTGGGAGGCTCCATGCCCGCCAACCTGTAGCAGAGCTCTATGCAGGAGGTGATCCACCTACCTATCATCCGCTTTGCTGCAGGTCTGCCAGGTGCGGCTTCAGCGTAGGTGACAAACAGCTGGCGAACCTCTGCCCGAACTTCAGCTGTCCACTCCTTATGATAAGCAAGCGCTCGTCTAGGGTCCAAAGTATGGAGCCTATACTCGGCCTCCGAGGAGTGATTGGGGTAGAACACCGGCAGAGTCAACACCTGGTTAAGGTGAAACTCCGACATCACCTTCGGAAGGAATTTTGGGTGGGGGCGCAGGACAACCTTGTGCCTGTGGAAGACCAGGTAGGGAGACTCGATGGAAAGCGCCTGGAGCTCTCCCATCCTTCTGGCTCACGTGATAGCCACCAAGAAGGCGGTCTTCCACGACAGGTGTGAAATATCGCACCTGTGCATTGGTTCGAATGGCTTGCCCATAAGCTTGGCCAATACCACCAGTAGATCCCACGGAGGTGGAGGTTCTCGCACCAGAGAGGTGTGGTCAAGGCTCTCGAAAAGCGCCGACCACTCTTCTCCTTGCCGGCCCACTGCCTCTGCCCGCGCCCAGTAAGCAGAGATGGCTGCCGGGTGCACCTTAATGGTCATCGACCGAAGCTCTTGCTAAGAAAGGGACTACAGGTAGTCCAGAATGCTTGCCAAGGGACAGTCGGAAGGGTCCAAGCCCTTCCCCTGACACCAAATGGAGAATCTCTTCCATTTGAAGGCATAGCATTTCCTGGTCGACTCCTTACGGGATGCCTCAACGACGTTGAGGACCACGTCGGAAGACGCAAAGCCTGGAACTCTAGCCGCTCAGGAACCAGGCCGTCAGGTGCAGGGATTGAAGGTCTGGATGGAATACCTTCCCCTGATTAACTGAGATCAGGTCCGGGTAGGCTGGAAGCTGCCTCGGGAGCCTGGAGCTGAGACTGACGAGATCTGGATACCAGAACCGGCGGGGCCAGTCTGGGGCTACCAGAATCACCTGCACCTTGTCCCTCCTCTCCTTGAGAAGCACCTTGTGGATCAAGGAAAATGGGGGAAAGGCGTAGAAGAGGCCCGGGGTCCACGGCCTCGAGAAGGCATCCCCCTGCAGTGAGCCCTGCTGAGGGGGCCGGGCATGGAACAGACTCAGCTTCGCATTCTCCCTGGAGGCAAACAGGTGCACCTGAGGCGTGCCCCAGTGGGAGAACAGATCTTGTACTACCTCCGGCAGGAGAGGCCACTCGTGAGACGCAGCCCCTATCCGGCTTAGGGCATCGGCCAGGGTGTTGGAGGCTCCTGCCACGTGAATGGATAGGAGATCCGCCTCCAGGCTGCACACGAGGGACCAAATGCGGAGAGCTTCCTTGCATAACAGCATGGAGCACGTCCCGCCCTGGCGGTTCACATAGTACATGGTCGTGGTGTTGTCCGTCTGGACCTGAACCACTTGACCCTGTAAAAACGGAGCGAAGGCGGTGACAGCTAGACGGACCGCTCGGAGCTCCAGCAGGTTAATGTGGCATCGGGACTCCCGAGGGGACCAGAGGCCGTGCGCTCGGTGTTCCCCCAGATGGGCACCCCAACCAATCAGAGATGCATCGGTCGAGAGAGAGAGATCGACGGCTCGAGGCGGACGAACGGGATGCCCGCCTGCAGACGTGCTGGAACGATCCACCATTGGACAGCGTTCCACATCTCCTGGGTCACTGTCACGGGCTGGTCCAATGGATCGCAGCATTGTGACCATTGGCTGGCCAGTCCCCATTGAAGGGGACGCATGTACCAACGGGCCCAACGGACCACGCTGGTGCAGGCCGCCATGAGGCACAGGAAGTCCCAGGCAGGGCGCAATTGCCCAACCAGAAATGACTGGGCAAAGGAGGAAAGAACCTCGGCCCTGTCCACCGGGAGCCGTGCTCTGACTCGCAGAGAGTCGAGCTCTGCCCCGATGAACAGTATCACCTGCTTTAGCACGAGTTCCGACTTGGCCTCGTTGATGGAGGCCAACCTGAGAGCAAACCTGGAGGGCCAGATCTCTGGGCCGCTCCACCTCCTGTCTGGAGGGGGCTGCTATCAGCCATTCGTCCAGGTAAGGGTACACCCAGACCCTTCGGCACCACAGGAATGCTGTCACCACTGTCATGCATTTGGTGAAGACCCTCGGAGCTAGGGAGAGGCCGAAGGGCATGGCCCGGAACTCGTAAAGGGATCCCTCTGCTCTGAAGCGGAGAAATCTCTGAAGGGGTGGACGGATAGGGACGTGAAAGAACGCGTCTTGGAGATCCAGGGAGCAGAACCACATGCCTTGTTCCAAGGATGGGATTATCTGGGCCAGAGTGACCATCCTGAAGGTTTGAGACCTTAGGAACTTGTTCAGGTCGTGCAGGTCGAGAATGGGGCGCCAGCCCCCTGTCCGTTTTGGGACCCGGAAGTACCTGGACACAAACCCCGGGTCTGGAGGAGGATCCGCCACCTTCCTGATTACCTCTTTTTCGAGGAGCAGGGCAATATCGGCTCGCAGGCCAACAGCGAGGCTGCGGACCCCATGGCCCCCCGAGGGGCGACGGCTCGAAAGGTGGGGCCTGCTCGAACTCCAGTGGCAGGCCTTTTCCTACCACCTCCAACACCCAGCGGTCCATGGTGATAGCGGACCAGGCGGAAAGGAAGTGGCGGAGCCTTCCCCCCATGGGAGGAACACAGGGGGGAGTGACGAGGCTGGGGGCGGCACCCCTCAACCCGTCACTGGGCAGGCTTGGAGGAAGAACTGGCCGAGGAACCTCCTGGGCCTTTACCTCCTTGCTTCCTGTTGGAGGAAGCAGTCGGCTTGGGTTTGGGACGCCAAGTGCGAGCCTGCTGGCCCTGTTGCTGGTGCTGCTGGGCCGGTCAAGAAGCAGGGGCCGAAGGACGAAAGGACTTCTGCTGCTGACGGCGGCCTCTGTCCCTCTGGGCGGAGGTGACAGAGTCCAGGGTGGCATTGGACTTCTCGATCCGCTGGAGGTGTCCCTCCACTCCAGGGCCGAAGAGGTCAGTCCCCAAGAAGGGGACATCCACCAACTTGTGCTGGGTATCCACCGTGAAGGTGGATATCCTCAGCTACGCCCTGCGTCGCATGGCCACCGCGGCCGCTTCTGACCTGGCACAGGAATTACCTATGTCCAGAGCAGTCTCGAGCTGCTGCTTCGCCACCGCCCTACCCTGGTCCCGCACCCAGCAGACCGTGGTCTGCAGGTCAGGCAGGAGATGAGGAACAACCTCATCCAGGGAGCCCATGAGGGCGTGGGAGAAGTGTGCCATCAGCACGGCCAAGCTGGCCTGTCGGAGGCCAAGGGAGGATGCAGCGTACACCTTGCACTCGGCAAAGTCCAGCTTTTTGGACTCTTTGTCGGGGGCTTATCCACGTCCCAAGCTAGCACGAACGTCAGAAACGCTGTCGTAACTAACCCTCAGCAGAGGGGTGTTCCGGAGGCGGGCAAAGATCCGTAGGGACCGTGATACTTCCTGGCCATCCTGGCCGAGGGTGCAGGACAGGAAGCAGGCAACTGCCAAAGCTCCAAGGCTGGCCGACAATGGCCTCAGCCACCGGAAAGGCCTCCGGGAGAATCCCTGGTCCAGAATCTCCGTCAGGGGATACCTGGCCCGTTTGGACACAGGCTCGAGCTGCATCCCGGTGGACTCCGAGATGAGTCGAAGCAGACCCAAGAAGGACGTTGGGCTATCGTCCACTGACTGGTCCCCGGAGGACTCCAGATCGAACTGCCTGGAGAACAGGGAGGAATCGTCGTCGGATTCTGAAGAGTCTGCGAAGAGCTGCCTTGGCCCTGAGCCACCCTCCACCTGCCGAAGACGGTCAGGAGTGAGGGTGACCGACAACCTGTGGAGCAGGCCATGACCCAACCGAGAATTCTTGGTTGGTGCCCCTGACTTCGGTTGTGGAGGCGGAGGTTCCACCACAATCAGTGGAGCAGCTGGTTTCGGCCTAGCCACCGGCCCTGGAGCAGGCAACTCGACTGAAACGAGTGGTTGCTTCGGTCGTTCAGGCGACAGCCACTTGATGGCCAGGGTCTTGGCCGGGGTAGGCTTAGGCCCGGACAACAGCAACTGCTGCCACATAAGGTCCTCGTAGCGCCGGCGCAACTTGCGCCGCAGCCTCTCCTCACCCGAGGAGTTGGACGAGGAAAATGGCATTGCCGCTTACTTGAGTAGCGAGACCGAGACCACCAATGTCGGCGGAGCGGCTGGACCGAGAAGAGGTACTAAGACTGAGACCCTCGGGGGACCAAGGTGGGTCTGGAAGGGCGGGGACACCCGCTCTTCCCTCGCTCGGCACTTTAACCGGGGACTGCGGCCCAGAAGGCGCAGGCAGATCCTTGGTCTCCACCGGGGGAACCGGTGAAGGAGGGTTGTCAGCTTTTCCAGTCGACGGCCCATCTAACGGATCGAGAAAAATCTCGACTTCGTTGACAGGAGTCTCGGCAGGCTGGCCTGACGGGGGCACCGTGAAGCCAGCGGCCTCAGCCGCAACCTCGACCGAAGTCGACGGTCGGCTGCTCGGGGAAGGGGACCTCTCCCGCTCCCACGATTGCCGACGGTGGGACTTACGTTTCAACTCCTTTTTCTTGGGCCGAGAAGAATGTCCCGAAGGCCCCTCTCCTTTCGTGGAAAGGGACTGACAAAGCTCCTTGAACGAAGCTGTATACAAGGAACTCCGAGAGAGCGGGATAAATGCCGCAGCCGAGGAGGAGGAAGATGCGGCCTGGGCCGCCTCCTCCTCGAGGGCGATCAACTGCTCGAGCTGCTCAGCCGAGCCAGCCGCCGTGGACACCGCCCAACGAGCTTCTTTAGATTTTACCGTCGGGAAACGTTTCTCGGGGCGCCCGAGCTTCAATCAGGCAGCACGATCGTCCAGAACGTTGGCCGAGAAAGAGCGGCACAACTCGCAGGCCTGCGGGTCGTGATCTAGGCCAAGGCAGCAGACACACGTGGAGTGTGGATCCGTTATGGACATCTTCAGCCCGCAAGGGCACCTCCGAAAGCCGGGAACAGATTTGTCCATTGCAGCCGCGAGGGAAGATGAAGACCGAAGTTTAGAAAACTTCAAAAGCAATTTCTGACGAACCGAAGAGTTAGGATCCAGTCTAAAACGCAGAGCGCTAAGGAGGGAACCTGAGCTTCCAAGCGGTAAGGAAGATCTAGCGTCATAGGGCGGAGCCGAGAGTTTTACCACCCGGGTGGGTGGGAGGAGCCAGCTTGAAGACCTTCCGGCAAGAATTAAAGCGGCAAGGATATCTGCCAGAAAGTGTGGATGAACAACATATCCATGTCCCTAGAACTATATTTCTGTGTTTCTATGCTGTTTTCAGTGTACATGCTGCCCCTGGGTGGGATCATTAGACGATAAAAGATGGGTTTTCACTGCTATGCAGATTGTACCTACCTGTATCTTTCTTTTGCACCCAGGATGCCAGGTAACATCAATATAATAAATCTGTGCTTTGCTGAGATCCAGGGCAGGATGTCATTAAGCTCGTTTTGACTCAGTTCAAACAAGACATAGATACCAGTGATTAAGCCTGGTCAAAAAAGGGGGTGTGGTAACCAACAACAGGAGGGCTGGCCTATGGCTGGGTTCCTCTGAATTGGTGTTCTCTGCAAAGGTTAAGAATCTGGGGGTCATTCTGGATGAAATGCTGACTCAGACTTAGCTGTGGTCCAGAATGGCCTTTATCATCGATGAACACTGCCCGGATTAGAACCTCAATTCCTCCTGAAGGTTTCCTCTCACTGGTACATGCATTCATCACCACCAAACTTCATTACTGCAATGCTATACACCTTGGGGAGAGTGGAGGTGTTCTTCGGCATCTGCAGCTAGTGCAGAATGCAGCAACCTGGTTGCTGACAGACCTTCTGAGTTCAGGTCATATAACCCCAGTCCTGCAGGAACTGCACTGGCTGCCCATGCAGTAGCATATTACCTTCAAGGTTGGTTTACTGACCTATAGAGCCCTGTACAGTCTGGGACCCAGATAGCTGAGTGACCTACTGGTTCCTTACCCGACCTCTCCTCCCTTCCCCTCCTCTGAGGTGGGCCTCTTGGCCACTCCACAGGTAAGATTGAAATCTTCCAATGACAGGCCTTTTCCTTTGCTGGTCCAGCCCTCACTCTGGAACAGGCTTACCAAGCACTGAGCAAGGCCCCCCGCCCCCATTAAATGTTTTAAAGAGAGGCCTGAAATCTTTTCTTTTTCAAGAGGCATATAGCACTTTGTAATTTCTGGAATTTATTAGCCCTGTCAGAATTTCACCTACTGACTAGTTTGTATTTATTTTATATATTTATTTATAATTTTTTTTATTTTAATTGTGGTTTTTAATGATCGTTTACTGTGTTAAATTCTGGTCAGATCCACCACGGCTGCATAATGAAGTTAGTGAATTTATGTGAAATTGTTAAGAAGGTATGGAGAAACAACACAATTATTTGTAAGTAGTAAGATTTGTTTTGGTTTCTGTTCTAAGGAAGGCATACACATCATTAGGAAAATATATGGAGGAGTACATTTTAACGGAAGGAATCGGAAGGTTACAAAAGAACCCCAGAGCAAATGCCACTGATGTATGTGTTATCCCAGATGATATTGGCCAGACAAATTTTAAAGAAAACACAATTGCACATATCCCAATACTGCAAAGCTTTAAGGGAAACATATGCAAATCCCCATGATGGTACAGAAGGTGGCAGTACATGAAAAAGTAATGGCTGGCATATATTCAGCCTTGGTATTATATACACATTTGTTTTTATCTTTTTTTTTTTTTTTTTTTTTTTAGAGAAACAGGCTTTTTGTCCACGAGGTGATGTAAGTTATATTTAAGCAATGTGTTGATGTCAGGAAGTCAGGTGTAATGATGATGGACTGTTAGAGAAAATGTGATATTAACTTTCAGAGGGGGGCTTTTGATAAGGGCAAGGTAGTTATGCATGTGATAACGGGAATATTAGGAAAGTATGAGGTCTACGCAGAAGTGGAGTACAAATATGCACAGTTTCATAACTATGTGCTCAGAGTGCATGCAAATGTGATATGCAGGTTTGTTTTAGAAATAGGTAAAAATAGCGATACACACAATTAATGAAAAGATAGATAATTACGTAGACATATAGATAGAGAGAGACACACAGACAGGCAGAATAGGAATGGCAGTGAAGTATTGAAGTGATGCCAACCCCACCCCCACCCCGCAGACATGGACAGGCACTGGGGTGTGCCTTTGGGTCACTGGCCATAACACTCATGACATTTCACCTCACCCTACCCTGCAGACACAGACAAGAGTTGAGGTATGCCTTGGTGTTTTCAAACTTTACACTCGCTCCATTCCATACAGAAATATGCTGAAATGGGTACAGTATAAGAGAATGGAGTTAACTTTGGAGCTGAAGAGTTAAAGGCACACCTCGATAACTGTCACTGGCTGCAGGGTGAGGGTGGGGGTAGAAAGGCGTGAGCATTACTGCTGACAATCCCAAGTCACACCCTGATGCCTGTCAGTCCCTACAGTGCAGGGTATTATGGTCAAAAACCCTAATGCCCAGGGTGTTTCTTGGTATTTTCACTCCAAGTTTTCAGCATGGGCTTTTTATGACCCACCGCATGAACAGTGACACTATCAATTCATTAGCGGAAAGGAGATTTTGCACAGTGACTGTCATTTGGCACCATAGGTGCAAAACCACATTTTGAACAGGATGTAAAAACTGACAGCTATACATTTCTTGCTTCAGTAACTGCTCAGCACATCTGTTGCATGACCTGCTTATTGACATTTTATATCTGCTATGCAATGTACTGCTGCTGTGGCTGTATGGCTGAGAAGGACCTGGCGGTTGTGGTGGATGTCAAGATGAACAACTCAGAGACTTGTAGGAGGGCAGTGGCTAAGGCCACAATGCTGGGATGCATCACTAGGGGGATCACTCCAGAAGGAGGGAAGTGATACTCCCTCTGTATAACTGCTTGGTGAGGCCACACCTTGAGTACTGCAAGCAGTTTTGGAGGCCACACTCAAAGAGGGAAATTGAACTCCTGGAGAGGGTCCAGAGAAAGGCAACCAAAATTATCTGGGGCTTTGGGGAAAGGACCTAAGGGGAGAGCCTCGAAGAGCTGAATATATACACGTTGGAAGAGAGAAGGGACATGATAGGGGTCTTCAAGTACATGAAGGGGGTAAACAGGGGTGGTGAAGTCATGGTGCTCCGAAGGAAGGAGGGGGGGCAACTAGAGTGCATGGGTGGAAGCTGGAGGGGGGGTACTCAGGGGAGAAAGGAGGAGATGCTACTTCAGTGAGAGGGTGGTAGAACCATGGAATGCACCGCCCGGGGGACTGGTGGAGGCAGAGACGGTGGAGGGTTTAAAGAGGGTGGGAACAGGTACAGGGAAGGGTTGTGGAAGCAAAGTTCAATGGCGGAATACCCTGGACTGAGCAGAAGCAGAGAGGCCTGGGGGGGTGCAGCAAGGTCAGCTCCCAGGGTGGGGACTGACCAAACGAGCAGACATGAAAGCCCACTAGGCCTATTCTACAGGCATTTTTGTATGTTAGTATGTTGGTATGCTTAGTACACCAACATCATGAACCATAAAACAGATGACTGCCGTAACTAGGGAGGCAGTATAGTACAGTACAGTGGTTTAAGGCTCTTAATTGAAAATCTGGAGATCCGGGTTTGAATCCCACAGCCCCCACAAAAAGAAAGTTTTCTTACACAGCTAATCAGCATTAACTGCTCATAGAATGCTTTTACCTACATTTACAGCTTAGCAAATACTTGAAATCTAACTGAGTGGGGTTTCTGTAGGAAAACAGCTAGAGTTTGTATTAATTATAGCATTGATGATCTGGGCAGTTTCCGTGCTTTTATGGTTGTGTATAGTTTGATAAAATTAAAAGTTTTAAAATTGCAAAAAAATGTTGTAGGTGCTGTATTGGTCCTTTTAAAAACAGAGCCAGAAACAAATGATTTGATACCTTTTATTGGACCAACATGGATGTTACAGAAAAGAACAAAGTGCTTTAGCTTTCGAACCAACCAGGTCCTTCTTCAGAAGCTTTGTGGCAGTTTTTCAAATATCCCATACTATTAACACCAGGTTATATAGAAAAGCAGAAATAATTCTCATTGGTTTAACATATACATTTAAAACATAATAGAAGATTACGTCAGAGAAGCTAATTAACACCAGTATGCCTTTATCCGAGGAGCCTCAGAAGGGCAAAGGTCATCAAGAATTCTCTACAGCCAAAGAGTTCTTGTCACATAATTTAAATGTCTCAGTATGCCAAGAAAGCATTCTAGTGATAAAAAACCTTGAGTGGCATTCTCTCAACACATGTAAGATGAGCTTACAACTTACATTCCAATTGTCCTGGTATATTAAAGGACAGATAATGAGAGACAAAATCCTGAAATTAGGTATAACTGCAAGTTGAAATCAAGCCTCAAATTAACCTACACACATAAACATGATGCATGAAAGTATCACTTGTAAGTGTAAAAAAAAAAAAAAAACTTGTCAATGACCCCCAAGAAAACGAGACCATAAGCCTGATAAGTGCAGATTTCAACACAGAGTCTGTGTATAACAAAAATGCACAGAATCAGTCTAAGCAATCTAAATGAAAACCCAAAGGAATTACACCTTTAATGAACCCCCAAGTAAATGAGATATGCATCTTAATGTGAGCAGTTAAAGATGTGACAGTGTGAAATCCACCCACTGACAACTAATAGAAGGAAATAAATGCACACTGTGTGAAAATTAAGTGTTCTAGCCACATAACAACTGCCCCATGCCACGCTCCACCCACACATGTGTGTACATACACCACACCACACACCCCCACACACACACACACACACACCTGCACACCCCACACAACAAATATAGCAAACACATTCCACACACACACCACGCACAACAGACACACATATACACCATACCCACAACACACAAAAAACACACACCAAACACACACATACATACATACATCAGTATACACACACACTCAAACGCACTCACCACAGTGTTAAGGTGAAAAGTCAACAATGTAGATAACCATAAACTTACAAAATCAAAGGCCTGTTGAAGAACTAAACTGTTCATGTCCATCTTTTAAAGTAAAGGTCTGTGTAAGTTTAAGTGGAATAATGTGTCATGTACCCAACATCAATGTTCAATCCATCTGCCACCATACTGAGAAGTAAAATAAGTCTAATTTCAGAAGCCCGCCTCTGTTGTGTACTGTTGAAATGTCCTTTTAAGACCATCACAGACATATCTGAGATTGAGTGGTCATCCTGGGAGAAGTGCTGGGCTACTGGTTTCTCAATCATCTTGTGATTAATAGAATGTCTGTGTGAATTCATTCTAGTGCGGAGTTGTTGGCTTGTCTCCCCCACATAACCTGTGCGAGGACATTTCTTGCATTGGATAAAGTAGACCACATTACTTGATGTACATGTATAATTCCCCATTCTACATGCTTCCTAAAATACATAAGCCTGGTAATCCTGGTAGACCCATAGTCTCTGGTAATGGCACCCTGACAGAGGGGATATCAGGGTTTGTAGAAGCTATTTTCAAACCGCTGGTTATACAAAGGAATAGTTACATCAAGGACACTGCTCACTTCCTACATAAACTTTCTGGTTTTAAGGACTTACCACCTGATACCCTTTTAGCCACGATGGATGTAACCTCCCTCTACACTAATATTCCACACACAGATGGCATTTCAGCCTGCCTCAAATATCTGCATGACAAAGAATTGGACCCCAACATTGACCCTGGAGTTGTGGGTAAACTCACTGAATTCATTCTGATACATAACTTCAGCTTTAATGGTAAACATTATGTTCAAATTATGGGAACTGCAATGGGAACCAGGATGGCTCCACAGTATGCTAATCTTTTTATGTGTAATTTGGAGGAGGATTTTCTAAGGCACTGTACACATAAACCACTCGCTTATTTCGTTACATTGATGATTTGTTTATAATTTGGACAGAGGGCACTGACACACTTAAAGATTTTCACCAAGAACTTAATAACCTCCACCCAACTATAAAGCTTTCCTAGAATATTCTGCCACAAGTGTACATTTTCTGGATACCACTGTCACTATTAAGGATGGTACCCTACATACCTGTCTTTACAGGAAACCAACAGACAGACAGAGATACTTACACAAGAAAAGTAATCACCTGAGCCACAAAGAAATCTGTTATATATAGTCAAGCACTTCGGTATCACCGCCTCTGTTCAAATGAGGAAGACAGAAACACACATCTGCGATGTTGAAAACACCTTTATTGAGCAGGGACACTCATCCAGGGAAATTGACAGAGCAGTGGAACGTGCAACACAGGTCCCAAGAGAACAGCTACTGCAATATAAGGAACGGATGACTACCAGCAGAATACCTTTAGTAGTCACATACCATCCTGACCTTGAACTCCACGATAGATTACTAAGGATCTCCATCCAATAATTAGTGAGGATGAAACCCTTAACTGTATTTTTCAAGAACTACCACTACTATCTTTTAAACAACCACCTAATTTAGCCAACCTGATTATTAGGAGTCAACTTGAACCGAACAGAATACCATGACATCATATGGTACACGACCCTGTCATCTACGCACATGTAAGACATGTAACCTCATTTCCACTTCAGACTGTGTGGTTACATCACAAAACAGACTATTCAGGATACAGCGGAATTATACATGTACATCAAGTAATGTGGTCTACTTTATCCAATGCAAGAAATGTCCTCGCACAGGTTATGTGGGGGAGACAAGCCAACAACTCCACACTAGAATGAATTCACACAGACATTCTATTAATCACAAGATGATTGAGAAACCAGTAGCCCAGCACTTCTCCCAGGATGACCACTCAATCTCAGATATATCTGTGATGGTCTTAAAAGGACATTTCAACAGTACACAACAGAGACGGGCTTCTGAAATTAAGACTTATTTTACTTCGCAATATGGTGGCAGATGGATTGAATATTGATGTTGGGTACATGACACATTATTCCACTTAAACTTACACAGACCTTTACTTTAAAAGATGGACATGAACAGTTTAGTTCTTCAACGGGCCTTTGATTTTGTAAGTTTATGGTTATCTACATTGTTGACTTTTCACCTTAACACTGTGGTGAGTGCGTTTGAGTGTGTGTGTGTGTGTGTGTATACACTGATGTATGTATGTATGTATGTGTGTGTTTTGTGTGTGTTTGGTGTGTGTTTTTTGTGTGTTGTGGGTATGGTGTGTATGTATGTTTGTTGTGCGTGGTGTGGTGTGGTGTGTGTGGAATGTGTTTGCTATATTTGTTGTGTGCAGGTGTGTGTGTGTGGGGGGGTGGTGTATGTACACACATATGTGTGGGTGGAGAGTGGCATGGGGCAGTTTTGTGGCTAGAACACTTAATTTTCACATAGTGTGCATTTATTTCCTTCTATTAGTTGTCAATGGGTGGATTTCACACTGTCACATCTTTAACTGCTCATATTAAGATGCATATCTCATTTACTTGGGGGTTCAGTAAAGGTGTAATTCCTTTGGGTTTTCATTTAGATTGCTTAGACTGATTCTGTGCATTTTGTTATACACAGACTCTGTGTTGAAATCTGCATTTATCAGGCTTATGGCTCTCGCTTTCTTGGGGTCATTGACAAGTTTTTTCTTTTTGCACTTACACTTACAAGTGATACTTTCATGCATCATGTTTATATGTGTAGGTTAATTTGAGGCTTGATTTCAACTTGCAGTTATACCTAATTTCAGGATTTTGTCTCTCATTATCTGTCCTTTAATATACCAGGACAATTGGAATGTAAGTTGTAAGCTCATCTTACATGTATTAGAGACAATGCCACTCCAGGTTTTTTATCACTAGAATGCTTTCTTGGCATACTGAGACATTTTAAAATTTATGTGACAAGAACTCTTTGGCTGTAGAGATTCTTGATAACCTTTGCCCTTCTGAGGCTCCTCGGATAAAGGCATACTGGTGTTAATTAGCGTCTCTGACGTAATCTTCTATTATGTTTTAAATGTATATGTTAAACCAATGAGAATTATTTCTGCTTTTTCTATATAACCTGGTGTTAATAGTATGGGATATTTGAAAAAACTGCCACAAAGCTTCTGAAGAAGGACCTGGTTGGTTCGAAAGCTAAAGCAAGTTTTAAAATTGAAACACTCCTGCTAGCTAGACCTGACACACATGGAAAATAAAAATAGTGAATTAGAGCTATTTAGTAGCTGTTGTCTTACAGAAACCCCAGTTAGCTAGCTCTCCCCTGGACTGGGAAGGGAGAGGCCGGGGGGACAGCAAGGTCAGCTCCCAGGGTGGGGACTGACTAAAGGAGCAGACACAAAAGCCCGGCAGGCCTATTCTGCTGGCATTTTGGTATGCTTACTACACCAACATCATGAACCATAAAACAGATGACTGCCATAGCTAGGGAGGCAGTATAGCACAGTGGTTTAAGGCTCTTCACTGCAAATCTGGAGCTCTAAGTTTGAATCCCACAGCCCCCACACAAATGTGGAGTAGCTTTTTAAGAAAGTATAAAATATGTACGTGTGAGTTATTTAGTCTGGAGAATTTTTGTTTCTTTATTTGAAAAAGTGTGATACACTAAATGTGTAGTGCAGTGAACCACTGTAATATGGAATCAAATGTGTAGCTGAAATAAGTGTGTGACTGTTGCCATTTATGTTCACTGGACAAGAACAGTTGCATAGCTCTGCTGTTGTGAAATGATTTTAAAGCAGTGCACATGCTAAATCCTACTGCCACATTCAAAACACCATACCCTACCGACTTACCACATATAAACTCAACTAAATTAAAAAAATAATTCTAGGCACTTTTTTTTTTTTTAAACCAGGAGAGAGACGCTAATTGTTTACAGGTATGAACTGGGAGCACAAGGAAGTTATGTGATTTGCGCAGGGTCACACAGTATGCAAGTGGGGGCTGTGGGAGTCAAATCCAGGTCTCCAGGTTTGTAGCTCAGAGCCTTAAACCACTGTGTTATACTGCATCCTTGACCTATCTGCCTACTTAACATTTACAACACAGTTACACTTATATATATATATATATATATATATATATACATACTTCTCAGACTTGAAAGAAAAAATACACTTTATCATCAAAGTCTGTATTTAACCATTACCAAGTACTGTGCCCATGTTTAAAATAATTTGAACCCCCCCCAAAAAAATGTGCCCTGACATGAAACTGCATGTTTAACTGTAAAGACAATTAAAAATTGTATTTCTAAATGCATACTAACACCAATGCTTCATGATTAAAACAATTTTACCCCCCTCCCCCCAAAAATGTGCCCTGACAAACTGCATTCTGGGAAGATTGCCTTGGACAAGATGCAATAAAAAAAACCTGAAAAACAGGTTTAATGGAGTAAATGCTGACATCCTGTTTCTAGTGTCCATGATAAAATAAAATAAAAAATAGTTAAGATTTATTAATGTCAGCTCTGATCAGAATAGCTTTTAAAATCACAGATTGTTTTCTTGTTCAATGTTTTCTAATATATCTCAAACTTAAAAGAAAAAAAACACACTTTATCATCAAAGTCTGTGTTCACCTAGTACCGAGCCCATGATTAAAATAACTTGAACCCCTTCCCCCCAAAAAATGTGCCCTGACATGAAACTGCATGTTTAACAGTAAAGACAATTACAAAATGTGTTTCTAAATGCATTACTAACACCAATGCTTTCAAAGTTTTGAAACTACTAAAAACAAATTATATATAAACTATACATATATAAAATGTTTAAAAAAAACACGTGGCTCTTACTGTATATTAGAATGTGTGTCTAGGTCTCCTTCTGAGGCCCCAGGTGGCTCTGATAATCATTTGTTCCAAAGGATTTTTAAGTCAATTTGAAGGCATTTAATATCTTCTGTTCTCCTAGTCCTTAATAGAGGCATTAAGTATCTTCTGTTCTCCACTGCACAGACTTGTTCTGTTGGTTGATACAAGTCCCAAACTAGTGTATTTTGTTACAGCATGATAGACCTATCTCATGCCCCTCCCACATGAATCAGAAAAAAATTTGGTGTGGATCTTTAGGAGCTTCTCAGGTGGAGGCGGGGGTGGATCTTACTCCCCAAAAAAACCTAATGCTGCTTCCCACTACTTGGGTTCCAGTTCTTATAACACCCATTTAAGAAAGAAAATAGTACCCTGCAACCATTGACTAACATGAAAGAGTATTTATTTGAGGGCAGAAAACATTGCTTGGAGGAGGGTAAGGTGGAAGAGACTATTTACACCTTCAGTCAGTTCCACAGACAGAAAACATGACATCACTACTTTTGCACATGCAAAATGTCTGCAGTCTCCGCCCACTGCAGCTGTAAAAAGCGCTCAGAGGCAGCTGTCCGCCCGGCACAGCAGCAGCACTACCGCTCACAACACCAGTGATCTGGGTTCGGAAATGTGGCCGGGGAGCGGGAGGAGGCTTGAGCATCCCAGACCACTTGCCTTCTTGGGGAAGGAGGGGGGAGACTGGGGCTTGGTGCTCGGCTGACCCCGGGCGGAGACCTGAGGTATAGCAAGCTCAGCCACATACACAGGGCCTGCGTGAAGGACGTCTGCGACTGAACCTTGACGTCAGGGTGCATGTCACGCAGCAGAGAACACAGGAAAATGGCTTGCTGTGCTCCCGGCAGACAGAACGCCAGGCACAGATCCCCCAACGCCCCTGCCCGTCTCGGACTGGTGTCCTGACAACACTAAGGAACTCCGGGTGTACGGGCCCCACCTCATCCCCACCTGGGGGCAAACCACAGCTACAAGGGGGACCATCCACTCTGGGCTCCAGGTAAGAGGTCGGGGACAGATGCTACAGGTGACTCCTGGAGGAAGTGGAGCACAGTGGTTGGGGGGAGTATGAACAGCAAGTAGAAAAAAAGCACTCAGAGCCCCTGGGATTGGGCAGCTAAGCTAACTACTACTACTAATATAGATGCTGACACAGGACATCATCATGGGCCACCCTGAAATTTCAGTGTGGTCCTACTGCTTGGCACAATAGTTCCAAAGGTGTGGCTTATTGAAGGATATATCCTTGAAGGAGATTAGCCTTGGCTTCTGGCATGAAGTGCAGGTCCCCCTCAGAATGGAATATTCTGAGGGGATGCCTTGGACGAATTGCAGTATCTGCTACCGAGGGACACAGCCTTCAGGCACACCTTGCTAGTACAGTTTATAGCGCAGATTTTGCAGACATTTGGAGAATAAAATAAGAGTACTCTTTTACAAAGGCTGATCCCAGGGCCAAAAAAAGCCATGGGGGTAGCTACCTCTGCACCATGGGACGGGTCGAAGGAGACAGAGAGTCAAAACGTCAAGGCCCTGGACACATAACCCAAGGCCAAGGCTGCTTGCATAACGGCTGTTGTTGCTTTTTATGCTCTCTTCATCATCTTATCAATTTTGCAAATCAAGGGAGTCCTTGATTGCCGCTGCCATTGGTATTGGAATGGTAGTTGTCTTAATGGCAGCCAAACAGGTAACATCTACCTTTGGGCTCATACCCCAGGTTTTTGTGTCCTTGATGTTGTAGCACTTAGCATGCCACATGGCAGAAGTTTTGTGATCCATGTGTGTCCATTCACAGGAGATGATATATTTCGCCCTGTCACGTATCAGGAACCCTTTTTCCTTTTTAGTGACACTTTTCAAGGGAATTGTGCTGTGGGTCATCCTCGAGATCCAGAGTAAAACATGTTTGCTTCATCAGCATGGTGAACTTCTCCCACAGGAAAACTCTGTCTGAGCTACCCTGCTCCAGTTCCTCATGCTAGGAATGGTATTCTCCATTCTGTGAGTCTGTTTTAATTGTGTTGCCTTTTTGTTTTATTCATTCCATATTAAGTTATTACTGAAAATGAGGCAGAGTATGTATATTATCTTGCCATTACCAGTTTTTGGTTATTTATATGCTCAATGCAGTACTGTAACAGTATTTATATGTGAAGGTGCTAATTGGCTGAAAACTATGCACATTAAATTCTGTTATTAGCACCTAAATCATGTCTATTGGAAATGTTCAATTTTGTTCAGTTAGCACTTAATTTTTACGTAACTGACAAACTGTACAAAGATAGCAAAATTTATTTTACAGCAAAAATAACTTGTTTTATGGAAGGTTTACTACTATTAGACAGTATCAAAGGCGTAAGTACTTACACCACTGCCATGCTGGTCTGGACAGTAAGTTGTGTTAGACTCAAAATATAACACATATAAACTGTATTCAATATTCACGAAATCAACAGTCACAAGCAGATTGAGATAAAAAACAAGCACTGGCCAATACCAATCATGTTTCCTTGGCTGTATCTGCTGTGTAGTTGGACACAGATAGTGTAGCAGTTAAAACTAAAAAAATAGTTTTTATAGTGAAATCATCATGACTGGAAAATTAAAAGGTCCACTGTTTTCTTAGATTGTGACCTCGAATTTCTCAGACAGTATGTTTATTATGCAGCATATGAACATGACAGATGTCATTTATCAAATCCCACTTGAAGCGTGATTTTGCAGAACGACTGCAAAAATGGGTTTGGAAGGGGGATTTGAAAAATGATACCTGCCACATTCCTGAGGTGGGGTAAACAAAAAAACAAAACAAAAAAGACTGTTGACAATGTGGGTTCATAATGTTAAAAAACAGCCCGCTCGACAGCAACATGGGCTAAGGCACTGTAAAGTGCCTTACCATATGCCACGCCTGTGTCCTGGGTTTGGGAACAAGCTCGGGTTGCCAGGGGTCAGCAAGGCAGCTGGAAGAGGACTGAGCAGCCGCCTGGCAGTTTTCCTCTCTCAGACTGAGGTGGTGCGCCTTCCCGGCTCAGCAGAGTCCTGGTGGAAAAGCAGACGTTCAGGAGACTGTTGGAAAGGTGGAAGGAGCTGTGGTTCCGGAGTGCATGCACACTTTCACGCACATTCATCATCTGTGCCACCACAGCTCCAGGAACACAGGGAGAAAACAGAGGAAAATGGTGGACCTGGGCTGCATGAAGCCTCACCTAAGGCACTCACTTTGTGGGTTCTGTGGGCGAATTCTGGATGAGAGGCATGGGGGGGGGGGCAATCCACAGGGGAACCGAGATCTGAACCATGAAGGGAGGTAAGGGACGCTCACAGTGTCTGCGGACGAGGCTGACTAGCCACCCAGTCTGACCATAGAGGATAAAAACTTATTAAAAAACAGTTTAAAAAAATTGCAACATTGTGAATAAATGTTGAAAAATGTCAACATTTCTTCAAAACTTTATTTTTCATAGTCTTTTTATTACCCCACCCCATAACATGACAGATGTCATTTATGAAATCCTGAACAAAAATATAATTCTGCAGGGCGACTATGAAAACATGTTTTAGCCAATCTGACAAGTTACATCTGTCATGTTCATGAGGTGGGGTAAAAAAATGCTATATTGAAAATTTGATGTCAAAATCTCTAAAAAAAAAAAAAAAAAAATACCGGAGTTATGCTTAAACACTGAACATTTCAATGTTTCTTCCTAACCTTGATACTTTTTGAATATGCTGAAAGTGTGGGGCCACAATGCTGAAGGACAAAGTTAAGAGTAACAGTAACACATTAAAAGCCATTAACTGGACTTACCTTGTTTTCAATCAGTTCGCAATTCAGTGTGGTAGGGAGAGCACCAGTGGTCACTTCTGGAGGATTACTTCATGGGATCCTAGTGAGGTAAATGACGGTTGGGGGTGCAGGACTGGGGGACAGGGGGCTAGAACACACTGACTGACCATTTTCTTTTTTAGGTGGAAAAAAAAAAAAAGAGAGAGAGAGAAACAACAAGGGACAGTTTTGTTTGTTTCTTGAGCAGACACTGGGGATTGAGCACCCCAGTTTTGGTGTGTTTGGCAACAAAACAGATTGAGCACCCCGATGTCAGACTGTGGTGGCAGGGGTTGACGGCACCAAGGGTTGGGGACCCAGCAGTTGAACTGTGTCAGCTGTTTTTTGTTTTTTAATACAGTGACGGAAGGTGTGTTGTTTGGTGGCATGGGGGGGGTTGGGCACCCTAATGTTAGGACTGTGACAGGAAGAAAGAGATCTCGTTTGCCAGCACCGGGGACTGGGCACCTCTGCGTTGAACTGTGGGGGGTTTGCAGACTCAGCACTTAGTTGCCTTTTCCTCATGATGTCGCCACCATTTGCCTGGGGTGTTATGCGGCAGCACGGGAGAAGGGCTGTTAAGTGCTGTGCTCCAATCCTCGAGCATAGCAAAGAAACAAAATTGCTCGCTCCTTCTTTTGGGGACTTCAGTAGGGAGTTAACACAAGCAATGAATTAAAGCCATTTAAAGTTTTCCTGGATTTTTTTTTCTTAGCTATGGGCAAATAAATTAATCATTTGGGTCTAAATCATTTTGTACTCTTATTTACAGTACTGAGTTTAGATATGTATGCATTGTCTTCTAACAGGGAAACGTATATGTTTTTGTATCAATGCAGTAACACAGTTTGGTGAAATGAAAGGTTAAAATAGCTTTGTCCATTATATCGGACTTAACTGGCAACAGTTATCTTTTGGTCACGGGCTACTAGGGTGCACATATTGTGGTAAACTCAGATATTTGTTCTATCCCTTATATTCTGCACTGTTTTTGCCAATCTTTTTAAGTCTTTCTGGTTTATGGTATCAGTGGGAAACCAGTCTTATGACTGAACCATTTTTGATTATCAAGACAGCAATAACGATAAATAAAGTAATACAGTCAAAATTTTCAAAAATATATGTTGTGCAGAATGTTGTGATGTGTGTGTGTAGTCCTGGTGTGTCCTTCCCTTTGTTTGTTTTCTAAATTAGCCTCCTAGTTATGTGGTAGTTTTATAGCCCCTGAGGATATTCATCTTAGCAAGGTTGATTGCTCTTCTTTCTCCTACATTGCCTCCTGTCCCATCTGACAGTAATGCATCCGGGACCACTGATTCAGCAAGTACTAGAGATAGCAGCCTGATGTTCTGGCCTCCACTAAATAACTATTACAGCCATAAAAATCACACACACACCACCCTAGTTAATCAATGCTATAATTAGTAAAGACTAGCTGTTCTACTACAGAATAACCCACTCAATTAGCCCTCAAATATTTGTTAACTGTAAAGGTAGCTTTTAGTGCTCACTGGATAAGTTAAGTTATGTAATATCACAGATCTGCTACTGTAAAATTGACTCTAAATCAGTACTTGCTGAATCTATGGTCCCAGGTACATCGCTGTCACGTGGGATAGGAGGCACTGTAGAAAAAAGAAGAGCAATTTGTAAAACATGCTAAGATGGTGATCCCCAGGGGGCCATAAAACTAGCAGACTAATCTAGGAAAAAACTCCTAATAGGAGACAAAGGGAAGGACACACTAAGACTACACACCACACACACAAATCAAAACACTCTGCACAACATATTTGTTTTTGCAAATTCTGACTGCAGTAGTCATGTAAGTGACAACAGGCGACTCTCAATAAGATGAAATACTGCTTGAACTTTGTTCTCTGATGTTTATATTCTGTGTATATTTTTATTATTGCTTTCTATATGGATTTTAAATATGTTAACATTGTAATTAACGTAAACCAACATCATTTAGGTAGTCTTCAATGTCATCCCCCTATGTATTAGAAGGGGCTGTTTATCAGAAATTTACCCTTAATGGGTAACTAAAGTCAGAATTTAAAAAACAAAATGTGTTGTGCAGTATGTTGATTTATAGAGGAACTCCTAGTAAGTCCTTCCCTTTTTTTACTGAAATGATTTTTTTCTAAATTTGCTTGCTGGTTTTATGGCCCCTGGGAATCTTCACATTCACAATTTTTATGGCTCTTTTTGTTCCTACAATGCATTCTGTCCCATATGACAGTGATACGCCAGGACCATTAATTCAACAACAGCTGTTTTTTTTGTCAAGTTTACAAATAGCAGAGCTGTGATTTCAAGTAATTATCCTTGCCCAGGGAGCTCTAATGATGGATACATTTATAGATGACAAATGCCTGAGGGGTAACTGAGTGGGCTACTCCATAAGAAAACACCTAGTCTCTTCCCTAGTCATAGCATTTGTGACCTTTGTTGATGTGTGCTTTTTTAATGGTTGTGTATAGTTTGAAGACACACACAAAAAGCTTTAAAAACAAAACCTTCACTTGTTGGCTACACCTAGACACATATATAGAAAACAGAAAGTTTGGATTAGAATTATTTGACTGAAGCCAGAATAGCAGGCTCCTAACAGTAGACTGTTGCTGCTGCTGCAGTTGTCATTCTCTGAATCAACGGGCCTAGACACATCACTGTCGCATAGGATAGGAGGTGGTATTGCAGGAACAAGAGCCATAAAAAATGTGAACATGGAGATCCCCAGGAACCATGAAACCAGCAAGCAAATGTAGAAAGAAAAAAAACTCTTTTCAGCAAAAAAAAAAAAGGATAGACTTAATAGGAGCACACCTATAAAATCAAAACACACTGCACAATTTTTTTTGTTGTAAATTTGTACTTAGCTCCCCTTTAAACGCTGTGTACATAACTGACCACATCGGAAACATCCAGATCCTCTGTCTGAGGAGGCAAACTCAAACATATATTTTTTTTTTTTTTTTTTAAACAATGGAAGTTTACTCATGTGGAAATGTTGACTGTGGAAGCACATCTCTACAGCACACCCAAACCAGTACCTCATGAGTTATGTCCATCTATATGGCTGAAAATGCACATGTGAAAAAGTCTAAAACCAACCCCCCCCCCCCCCGGTCGTTTCAGGTATCATCAGTTCAACGTCTACCATAGCTGCTGAATGAATGCTGTCAGACACCACAGTAACACTACTTCTAGTGACAACACAAGAAACATGACAGGAAGTACTATGAAAATCTACTCTGCTTTATTCTTGACACCATACAAATCAAAAAGTATCAATGTTTTAGTGGCATTAGGCCACCACAATGTCCATACTCGTTAGAAATTCATGAGTCCAGAACTGAACAGTCTCCCGCTCCGGAAGGGCCAAGGAGTGCTGTAGAGATATGCTCTCACAAGCACCTTTACCAGGTGAGTAAACCTCCACTGTGGGTTGCATTTTCTATGGCATTCCTAAACCATCATTTCATGGGTTTTCACAAGCTGTAAAGAAGCATTAGTGTGAGACAGATTTACCAGTTACAGAGTCAGGAGTTCTAGCCGCAACCAACACCGTCTGACCACAGCTGGCTCTCAGTGATGACCAAGTGTCCAAGTCCGTAATGTTTAGTGAAAGTGTGGACCAAGGACTATGTGGCAGCAGCGCTAATGTCCTCCTCTGATACAGTGTTTCTTTTGGTCCAGGAGGTGGCAATCACATGAGTGAAGTGTGTTTTCAGGTTTTTAGGTGGAGTGATGTCCTCCACTTTGTGGACCTCACAGCTTTTTCTCTTTATCCATGCAGCTATAGTTGACTTTGATGTCGCCATTCCTGTCTTGTAGCCTTAAGTAACAAAAAGCCTGTCAGTATGCCTTATGTCCTTTGCCCTCTGTAGGTAACTTCATCACAATAGGCATATCCAGGGTAAGTAGGTTTGTGTCCTCTGGAAGGACAGAGGCTAGCAGGAAAACTGGTAGCTCTATGATCTGGTTCTAGTTTAAAACTGAAGACACCTTGGGAATGAACACTGGAGGCATTCTAAGCTGTAAAGAACAGTAGAAATGACTGTGCGATAATGCACTGTGTTTGCGATCCTTCTGGCTGAACAAATGGCCACCAGTAATACTGTTTTGAGGGATACCCACCACGGTTCCACTATGTCCACCGGTTCGAAGGGAGCTCTAGTGAGAGCATTTATATGTAGGTTAAGGCCCCATGGGGGATGTGCTTTGTTGAAACTGGCCTGATTAAAGGTGTGACCTTTAGGAATCTAATGACATCAGGATGTGCACCTGGTCAGGTGCTGTTTATCTTAAGTCTTGCTGCGACTATGGCCAATAACTATTCTCAAAGGGGATGGAGATGGGCCTTTTTCTAGTACATGTTGCAAGAAAAGTAAGATTTGAGGTATGAAAGCTTGTTCTGGAATGATGTCACTGAGTGAGCACCATTTTGAAAATATGCCCCAGTGCCTCCTATGCCCTGCAGCAGATGTTCTCCTGGATTGCAAGATTGTGTAGATTACAAAGGAGTGGTTGCCTTCTTTCAGCAATCTCTCTCTTTCAGAAGTCAGGCTGTCAGTGTGAGGCTGTGTGGATTGTGGTAACGTACCAGACCTTGTGTCAATAAGTCTTGTCTATTGGGGAGGATCCAAAGATCCATGGCCATGGAAATCACTGTTGCAAACCATGTACGTCTCAGGTTCAGCCACTAGGGTATTATCAGTATGACTACAGATCTTGTCTATAAGATTTTGCGGAGTATCTATGGTATAAGAGGGAATGGTAGGAGCTCATATGCTCTGCTGAAATTCAACTGGAGGGATAGTGCATCTAGTGTGTGTCTATCCCTGAACTGGGAGAAAAATGTTGGTACTTCTGTGTTCTGAAACATGGCCATGAGGTCTATTTCAACTGGGCTCCACCTTTCGTCTATTTTGAGGAATATTTGTTTGCACAGGTACCATTCCCCTGAATGAATCTGCTGGCTGTCCCATCAGTCCGCCGTGGCATTTAGTTTGACCACAAGATGAATGACTGAAATGTGTTGCAGGTTATTCTGCTCCCAACTGAGAACCTTTGGTACCTCCATTTGCATTCTCTTGTTTTTTTGTACCCCCTTGCTTGGCGATGCAAGACACTGTGAACATGTTGTCCGAACTGATGAGGACAGCTTTTAGCATTATCATCTCCTTAAAGTGTAACAGGGCATTGCAGACTGCCATCATCACTAGCACCTTGATCACCAGTTTGCTTTCCGTGCTAGAGCACTTTCCCTGTGCCATCTTGTTGGCTGCTGTTGCTCCCCAACCTGACAGGCAGGCGTCCATGTCGATTATTTTGTAAAAATCCTGCTCTAGTGGGAAACCTCTGCATGAGATGCTCTCTTGCGTCCACCACCTGAGGTATTATTTTATCATTTGAAGGATCATGACTCTTGCAGTGAGGTCCGATTCTGCTGTGTTCTGGTTCGTTAATGACTGTAGTGGTATCATTCTCCACCTCGCACATGGAACTAGGTCTATACATGATGCCACAGTGCTCATCAGTTGTAGGGCCTGGGCCAGTGCAGCCGTTAAGGACTTGGACAGCGAGTGGGCTTGTGTGATTACATTGCTGACTCTTTTCATTGATTGCCTGACTAGGCGAGATGAGGTGTTAATTAGTGTACCCAGGTGTTCTAGCTGTTGACTGGGTTGGAGTACTCTCTTTTTCAAAACTAACCACCCAACCATGAGTTGGCAATGCGTCAAGCACTGTCTGAGTGTCTCATCACATGTTGCTGTGACCTGATCCGTATGAGCCAGTCATCCAGATACAGAATAGGGATTCCTCATTTATGAAGTAGGGTTGCTAACACTACTGAGACCTTTGTGAAGATCCTGGATGCACATGCTTCTCTGAACTGAAGCACTCTGTACTGAAAATGTTGTCCTAGTATGGAGAACCTGAGGAATTTGTAATGAAAAGGGTGCACTGGTATATGAAGATAAGCATTATCTATTGATGTCAGAAAGTCCCCTTGCTGTACTGATTTAAGTTTGGTTCTGATAGTTTCCATTTCAAAGTTGTTTAAGTATTTTATGTCTAGCACGAGGTGCAAGTCTCCCATCTGTTTGGGGACCATAAAGTAAGTTTATTAAACTCTCTATACTTCTTTACTTTTTGGAACATCTGCTATGGCTTCATTTGCCAGTGGTTGTCCTTGTAACGGGGTTGCCTTCTTCTTTGACATCAGCGAGACAATGAGCCTGTCCACTCTTGGCTTCCCTGCAGACTCTATTGCATATCCGTGTGTCACTATTTCCAGTAATCATTTGTCTTGAGTAGTTGTCTTCCAATGGTTCACAAATCTTTGCAGCGGTCCCCCTCCTGGACGAAGTGGGACTCTGTGCTGGTTGTATTATTTGGGATAACTATTCATTTCCCCTAAAGCAGCTGAATTGGCCACAGCCTGATCTACCTCTGCCCCTAAACCTGCTATTTCCTTGGTTACAGGAGAGTCTGAAGTTGCTTCCTTTGTTGTATGTTCCATAGGTTTGCTGACGGTCACAAAAAGTGTTCTCATTTCTTTGAAAGTTCTTGCTCCTTACTAAGGGCAGATAGCTGTTATGCTGTGGTTTGTCTTTACCCAGGTACCTTCCTTCCTCTTTCACTTTCAGGAATTGTTCCAGGCCTTCCCCGAATATACTTCCTCCCTTGAATGGTAGCTTTTCCAGGAGAATTTTGGATTAGTTGCCCACCTCCAATAGTTTGAGTCACAACAACCTGCGTACCCTGTTAGCTACTGCAGCAGTTCTTCCATTTATTTTCAGAGTCCACTGCCGTGTCAGTTAGATATCTCGCCATTTGTAGGGACTTCTGCACCAGTTCAGTTTGTGGGGACCTTTCTCCGGTGATTTGGCTAGGTCATTCAGCCATGTCATTTGTGCCCTCGTGGCATAAATCACTGTGGTTGCTGATCTGGGGGCCAATCCAGCGAGCTCAAACACTTTCTCAAGCATTTAGTCCATGTTCTTGTCCGTAAGAGTCCTTCAGTGGTGCCAAACCCTCGGCTGGTAACACTGTCTTTTTGCTTAGTGATGCCACTTGTGGGTCGACAGTGGGGGCAGTGCACCAGACTTTTTACTTGTCCTCCTGTACAGGGTACAATCTGTCCCATGATTTCATTTCCAGAATTCTGGCTGGGTCAGTCACATCCCATTCTTTTGTAATTACTTCCTCTATAGCCTTGCATATAGGGAATAGATCATTTGTTTCAGGTTTTGGCTGGAGGATTGGCATGTGTTTGCTCTCATTTGTTGGGGAAGGAGGGTCGACGCCCACTGCTGATTTAATGAATCTAACCAAGGAGGGCACTGAATCGTAGGAGCATCATTTTTCTGTCATGGACAGTGGGTCATCATCTGTGGACTCCATGTGGTCCAAGTCACTGGCTTCATCCCCGGACTCTTGACTGCCATTTTCAAGGTTGACAGGAGGTACAAGAGGCAGAGACGGTGGTCGCTGGTTGTTAGGATTACAGGGCACAGGCATGTCTGGTCTGGGCAGAGCCTTGATCATGGCTTCCATGCATGCCATCATGTGCAGCATGAAGGCTTGATATGTTTGCATGCTTTGTGCGAAGATCAATGCAGCATCAGTGTCAGATTTGGTGGGGAAGGGGGCACATATTCCATGTGCTCTTCCTTGGTACTGGTGCCTTGAGATGAGGAGTCTGAGCTATCTGGGTCACAGATGAGGCACAGCAGTCCCTGCTGGTTCAGTAGGAGTATGCTGCAGGTTTTTCACTTTTTCACCTTTGCTATATTGTGGACCTTTGTTGGGATGTGGGAAGGGTGACACAACAAGAAAGAAAACAAGCCATTAGTGGGGGTCCTGTGGTTGTCTGGATGCAAATAGCAACACGACTCAATATATATACACATAGTGTATACAAAAGTTAATGTAAGGACATTGACCCATGTACACGAAGTGCACTGGCATGAGGGAGCCATACAGAGCAGGTCCCCAAATGCGTATAATCCTCCAAATTTCTTCCCGAATAAAAAGCGAGGGTATACATGCCCATGTAAACAGGCTATTACCAGTGCATATAGTAACGTGTAAAAACAGTGTGTATATATACCAGTTTATAAAGAAGGGGACGGCCTGGCTGTAGTAGAGGAATGCTAAAATGGCCAACTCGGGTGAAAAAACAGCAGCTGACATCCACAAGATGATGGCCTCATCTAGAGGGGCAGGTAACACTGTACGCAAGATGACAGCTGAACATGATGTGGCATGTGGCTACCTGTGCAAGATGTGCGCTCATGCTAGTTAAGAAGAGAGATGGGGAAGTCTGCTCCCCTAGGCCTTAGCCACGACGGCGCTAAGACCCTTACAAAGGAGGGGTGTTCTCATAACAATCTGATGTTAGCCAACTCCAGCACTGCGGTGCACATAGGGAAAGACTGCATCCTGCTGCTTCGGTGGATGATGGTCGCATAAGTAAAGTGTGCAGCTGCAAGATTTGGACTCTGAACTGGTATGAAATATATCGCATGTGAGAAAAATGCTTGAAACACCCAGCAAGACAATCACAGTGAGTCTGCTCCATTTCTTTTACATGCTCAAAGGAAAACACCAGATATTACCCAAATGGCAGCAGTTGCTATAGAAACACCTGTTTAGAGCTTTTAGCAAGGAAGTGCAACTTTCCTTTATCTTTCCAACGTTATTTAATCCCGAAAGTCCAGCATCAACCGCCATGTCAGTTGAGCTGCCCATGGCCATGCCATGCACAGCAGGCAGTTTCCACCACGCGGGGCCTATTAATGAGGGCCACCAACTTTGCCATTAGTTGGTAGCCCTCATTAGCTTATTCCGTGTGGCGAAATCACCTGGTGTGTTTGACGTGGCTGCGGGCAGTTCGATCAACATGACGGTTGCACTGGACTTTCAAGATTAAATAACATAATGAAAACATAAAGAAAAATTGCTCTTTCTCACTAAAAGCCCTAATCGAGCATTTCTGCAGCAACTACTGCCATTTGGGTAATATCCTGTGTTGTTCTTTAAATGGGATTTCCCTGTAATCATGCTGCCATTAATAATGCAGTCCCTCCTAAGGTGAGTACTGTGGGCATAGTGGAGGGAATCTGCATGTCTAATCCTAGAATCGCTGCAACAGGAGCATTACGGTGACAAGAGCCGAGACCAAGTTATTTACTCTGAGTGTCCCACTTAGGTGGGGGATGTTGCTGGCTGGTCTTGCCAGTGAAACAGGGGCTACGGGCACGCTCCAGCAGATGCCAACTCCTCTTGGGGAGGGAAGCAGGCATTCTCTTACATATGTGCCTTCAGGAAACAAAATCAAGGATGCATATGCTCAGAGCCTAGTCCTGGGCGCTGGCTAACTGAAACTACCTTCAAATCAGTAGAATGCAGATAAAAAAACAGGACAGCATGACACCAGCTCAGGCTTTTAGTACAGCCTGGAGGTTAGAGTAATGAACTGTGAATGAGCTTGGTACATCCAGCAAAGGTGGGTTTGATTCCCACAACCTCTGCTTGCATACTGTGTGACTCTTGAGCAAGTCACTTAACCACCCAGTGTTCTGTCACCCCAAAAACAGGCACTTGTGCCTAGTGGGCCCTACCTGGTTACCAAAGAATAAAAAAAAAATTTAACAAACAAAAAAAAAAAAAAAAAAGTAGCGAAACTGAGACTCTGACTAATAGAGTGAGTCCCAGACAATGAAAGAAAAGTAAGGTATGCATATATGTTAAAAACTCCTTCGGTCCCGTAGCCACCACATGGCGTCAGTACCATCCACTACTGAACCCGACCCAAAATGGCCACCGGGAGAGAATGAGTTAAGCAGAAAGCAAACCAACAGCCTTAGTAAGATCCATCTCTAGGTAACTGAAAGAAGAATTGAAACCTTTTATCTTACCTGAGACAAACTGTTTTAAAATTTGAATTCTGGTCTGAAGTAAGAGCTACAGGAGAGTGCTGCAATCTTATCAATGCACTTGAAAGTACGGATGACACCCGAGATGACGAAGGGATGGGGAGGTTGAACTTCAACTTTGTCACATGTGCATCTTCAGCCTATCAGGTGGACATAACCCAAGAGGTGATAGTTTTGGAGTGCCATAGAGACTGCGACCCATAGTAGCAGTATTCCAAAATGCAGTTAACCCCTACCAGTGACATTTTTTTGCCTGCTGCCTAACTCGATACTCACCCTGACTTGATGGGAAGAAGCAGGTTCATCTTCATCATCACTCATTAGATCAACAACTTCAAGGACAGGCCTCAAATTGCCCTCCTGTCAAACAGAGTGAGATAAACATGAAGTTAACCACAATATCAGAGCATGAAACAGCACCTTGCCATCTGCTCTTGGTCCATTTTTTGATGAGTCAGATCTCACCTGCCATGTTTGTTGGACACACCACAAGATTGTGGACTGATTGTTCAGACAGCCTAATGCCTAACCACTAACTAAACTTTAAATGAGCTAACTGCAAATTTTATTGGAACTTAGCTACCAATGAGGTGTAGCATCCTGATGAACCTGGAACTCAGTTATACCTCTCAAGTGTCAGCAACAGAAGTGGGGACATTTTAAACTGACTGAACTGATTTGGTCTCCGATGGCTGCATTCTTTGAATCTCTCACAGCCTGCCTAAGATTATCATGCGACTCACTTGATTGGTTGGGAGGCTGGTGGGGATAAACTAGAACTTGACAGGGTTGTCAGACCACTAGAAGAAATACTTCTCTGCCTGGAATATGCACCTGTTAGGGAGTTTCTGATAGACAATGGGCTGAAGGACACTTGGACATTCCTTTACACCACCCCCAACTGCCCAAGTAGATTATTATGGTTCTCATTTAATATTAGGAATCCCATTTCAAGAAAATGCTGGATTTTTGTGAACAAAATTCATATAAAGTCAAATTAAAAAGACTGTGATGAAAAATAATAGAGCATCACTGGACCCTAGCTGAGTTGGGCTAATTCATGGGTCAATCAAAAATATGGGTCTGTGTCTCTAAGTACAGGAATAATGAGAGTCTAAGCATTATGTGTATGTGTAGCACCTGTTTGGTTGGTCAGCCAAAATGCCAACCTACACTGCTAATCTGTGCCCACTGCAAATCCAAGGCCTGGCTAAAGGCAACTAAAATATCTTGGTAAAATATCTTGGAAACATCTATCTTTGTTTCAGTATACTACATACAAGCATTTCTTTTTTCACTAGCTCTATTTTCTAATCTTTACCTAGTGGGCTAAGGTGTCTTTCAGCCCATCCACAAGCTCTTGTTTCCATGTCTCTACAGCAGTCACTATTGACACCTGGACATCTATTTTCTACCCCTCCCAACTGCATCAAGTGCTTACCCTCCTAGCAGGGCCAACTTACCAAATGCAAAACCAACTGAAAACTCTACATCAGAGTAGTGTGTAGGGGACTCAGAGAACCAGGTGTCACTTGGCAGCATCCTGCACTTTAGCGCCATCACCGTTTTCACCATACTGGTCATCTTTCTCCCACCCCACCCCAGCAGGGTGCCACCCATGACAGTGAACCTTTTTTAATTCAAGTGTTTTTTTTATCCTCCAAAGAATGGCCTCCTTCTGGTCTGCTTGGTGGGGCTTTTCTATTGTAAAACCCCTCAGAAGTCCCTCAGAGAACCAGGATCTGGTGCAGGCAGGTACTGCAGTCAATGCTGCGGGGCCTGGGAGGAGCACACCTTCATCTGACTATGGTTAGGTGTTTTCCTCTTGCAGTTTTTCTTCCCACACCCAAGCAAACCGCAGCATGGTTTCCTTTTTGCCTCAAACGCATGCAGCATGCTCCTGCTGCGAGAGTAAGCTCCCAGGCCCAACAGCCGGAACTGATGTGGTGTTGGACGTTCCGCCTCCCAACCCCAGGCAGGGAAAATTGCCAATAGTAGGCTGTTAGCAGTTTCTTTGCTGACAAGGTGTCCTCTAACAGGGCAACTATTGCCACCTCTGGTCCAGCCTTTGCTGGAGGTGATCGGTCTGTTGGTGGAGATCCTCTGCAAGCTGGAATGAGTTTCGTCCAGTTTTGGCAGCAGAGGTCCTCTGTGTGCTCACCAGCTTGCATCCCACTAGCTGTGCCTTGGACCCAGGTCCAACATGGCTTATCATCAGCTGCTTGGATTTCCTGGGTCTAGTGTTCGTTGAGATCGTAAATGGGTCTTTCATTGAGGGTACTTTTCCTACAGCATTAAAAGAGGCTGTGGTTAGACCCCTCCTTAAGAACCCATCCTTAGACCCTGATGTTCTCTCGAACTACATGCCTATCTCTAATCTTCCCTTTCTGGGGAAGTTATTGAGACGGTGGTGGTTGACCAGCTGGCTGAGCGACTGGAGAGTCTGTCCATCTTTGAAGCTCTCCAGTCAGGTTTTTGGCCCCAGCACAGCACTGAGACGGCTTTGGTCAGGGTGGCACATGATCTCTTCATGGTGAGGGACCGAGGGCAATGTACCATCTTGGGGCTCTTGGACCTATCCTCAGCTTTTGACACAGTAGATCACGGGGTGCTAATGGATTGTCTGCAGAACTATGTGGGCGCCAACACAGTTTTGCACTGGTTTAGCGCATATTTAACCGGGAGATCGCAGAGTGTTGTCCTTGGGAATTTTTCCTCTGGACTTTTTCATGCTGCCCTGTGGTGTTCCACAGGGTACTATTTTGGCCCCTCTGCTGTTCTCCGTGTACATGCTGCCGCTAGGAGAAATCATTAGGCAGTACAATCTGGGGCTTCACTGCTATGCAGATGACACCCAGTTGTACCCGTCCTATGCCCCAGGTGCCCTCTCCACCTCAGTTATGCTGAGCCAGTGTTTGTCTGAGATAAACGACTGGATGTCTGCAAACTGACTATGTCTCAGACCCGACAAGACAGAGGTTATGGTGATCAAGCCTGGTCTGGGAAGCGTTTCCACTGACAGGAGGTCACTCGCCCCAACTGTTGGTGGGCAGCCCCTGTCGGTGTTTAGTGCGGTGAGAGATCCTGGCATTTTTCTGGATGACCGACTGGCCCTTGAAAAACACGTGTCATTGGTTGTTCCATCCGGTTTCTTCCACCTCCGGAATATCGCCAGGATCCAGCCATTCTTGACGCTGGATGACATGGCTACAGTCATCCATGCTTTTGTCACCAACAGACTTGATTACTTTAATGTTCTATATGGAAGGTTGTCTGGAGGACTGATGCGTCGACTGCAGCTAGTGCAGAATGCTGCAGCCAGAATGTTGATAGGTGCCTCTCTGAGGGATCATGTCACTCCTGTTCTGTGTGCTCTGCACTGGCTGCCTATGAGTTCGCACATCACCTCCAAGATCTGCTTGTTGACACACAAGGCCCTACGTGGTTTGGGACCAGACTACCTCAAAGAGCTCCTGGTGCAGAATCGACCTCTCCGCCCCTACATTTCACCAAGGCTGGCTTGCTTGTGGTACCTTCTTATCATCTCAAGAGACTAAGTGACAGCATTTGGCACTGCTGCACCAGTGCTGTGGCGCACTCTTCCACCTTACATACATGCAGCCAGCTCGTCGGAGGCCTTTAAAGCTTCCTTCAAAAACCTCTCTCTTTGAAAAAGCTTTTAGTTTTATTTAAATTTTGATTTTACTTCTTGGGGGTATTGTTCTTACTGTAAAGCACTCTGAGCCCTTGGATGAGGCACTATATAAATAAAATTTGCCTTGCCTTGTTCCCCCAGCCTGGCTGCCTGAGCTCCAACTCCCAAGCTCACTCCCAGACTCAGGTCGTTGGCATGGAATCGCAACCCACTTCCATTGGGCCATAAGGCTTCCCACACTGAACCTTTTGGCAAATAAGAGGCATGCTGCGAGTAGGTGCACTCATCACACTATGACTGACATGATGCAGGCACAGGACTGAGTAGAGGATAACATCTCACCCTATGTTATGCATCCAGAATCAAGCCAGCAGCAGGATCACTTCCCCCATCCAAGAGTGGAAGTGTGCAAATGATGCCCCCACTCCTACAGCAAAATGCAATGGCTAGCCACACACAATTATTATCATCACATCCAACCGATAAGTCTTAACTGCAGGCTAACGGGTTGCATCCACTGAATGGAGCTTATCAGCACCTCGACTATGGGACCCTAAAGCTAGTCTTCTTTTACTGCTAAAAATTATGAAGCGGTTTTGTGAAATTGACAGCCATACATATTGTTTACTGTGGTAAATGGTTCGAGAACTGGGATATATGCTCTGAAACTCAAGAAATGAGGAGTAAAATAAGTTAGACGGACCTTTGTCACTTAAAGGGTAATATGCATATGAAATAAGCTACCAAAGGAGGCCATTGAAGTCAAATGAACAAACAAGTTTAAGGAACAACTTGATGTCTCAAACATCATGATCAAGAAAGAAAACTATGTGCTTCACCAATAAATTACAACTACCAAACACTCTTCACATCTCAACCCACATTGGAACCCTTCGAGAAGTTCAGCTTTTAAAATACATTGGCCTATGTTTGAACCTATAGCTTTCATACAAAGCTATCACCAACAAGACGGTTAGAAACTGCAACCAAAAGCTAGGACTCCTCTACAGAAATAAAAACTGCCTTTCCCCACAAATAAGCTGCCTACAACTTATGCAGGAGTGAGGTGCACAGAATGGCCAACATCATAACCTTGAGGAAAATCACAGTTGCTTGTAACAACCTATGTAGAGTCACAGTTTGCTGCAACAGGCAAACTTACCACTGCATAATGTACAATGCGCTCAACCTACTTCAACCAGACAAAAGGCAAGAACATAAAAGGTGTGTAACAGCCTACAAATGAGAGCTTCTAATGAACCTCACAACATAACGAATTAAATAACAGTGGTCTACCAACTCAGATCACAAAGTAAAGACTTGCTACCAGTGCTCAGTGTCCACAAAGCAACTGGCAAAAAGACTTTCTCCATGGCTGCCCCAACACCTGGATCTCAATAACTGACATCATCTAGGAAGCAAGACATTTATTGCAGTTTGTAACACGGCATTATTGAGAGCTGTGTCAGGGCGCCACGCGATAGGCGAGACGGCATCACATGGTGCAGGAGCAACACGGCATTATGAGACGATAATGCAGTGTTGCTGTTGTGGGAAGCGCGTTCACGAGCTCAACACGGCATTATCGTCTCGTAATGCCGTGTTGCTCTTCTACCAGCTGACTGCCTTCCACTATGCACCTAGCATCACGGTAGGAATCACATGCAGAAACGGAGACACAGGAGTAGAAGAGGCCATCAGAAGAGCTAAGTTTTGAAGTGTAATGGTTACTCATGCTAGCAACTTGTCGTGAAGAGCATTAAGTATCCGCTTGAAGGTGGCATCTAATGGGGAGTTAATGTAGTTGGTCCACAGCACCGGCCCGCCCTGCCACAATGGTCCCAACCATGCATTAACTCCCCATTAGATGCCACCTTCAGCGGGGATTAATGCTTACTTAGAACATCCAGGTTTGCTCACCTGCACACCCACAGCCCATTTCTTATCGCTCTAACACTGACTGCAGTCCCAATTCCCCCACTCAGCATCTTCCTACCTCTTCTCCTCTTGCCTCCCCCGTTGTTCCAGTCTTACTTCATTTGCAGAACATAGATCACATTTTTTACTGCTTCACTTTATCGACGTCTACTATCATATGTGTGTTTATTTTACTCTGCACTGTTTAACCTGTAAATGTTAGTTTTATATAGACAATAATGCATGAGGTGGTGTGCATTACGAGAATTTAATGCACACCCAAGGTGTGGGATGCTACATAAACTCCGAGAGCGAACCTCGAGCAGCCCATGCTTTATTTATCATCATTTCTGGTAAGCAATTTTTTCCAACCAGAAACTATAAGTATTGTACACTAAGAAAGCAGGATAGTATAAATAGTCAGCAGACTGTCACCAGAGTTAGCATTCTTGAAATAGATGTATTTACTACAACTTACACAGAACATCTGACATAACTGAAGGGAGAACATAAGCATTGGAAACGTATTTGAGACAAAAGGGCAATCCAGACTGAAGGCATGCTCCTGAAATTGCCAAAGTTGAGAAATCAATGAGGAAACTAGACTGTTTTTAGCACAGTGCTGCCAACATTTCGATGTGGTGTTTCAAAGTCCACAAAAATTGTTCTAAATGAAACAAAGCTGGGTTAACTTGTCAAAGTATGTTGTCTTCCAGTTTATTCTTCTGTCTCCGTTTCTATGGTACGACTCCAGTGACAGTCTCATTTTTCTTACTATGATATCTATACTACCCTGCATTGTCGGTGTACAGTACTTTAGTTTATATAGTTTCTGGTTGGTATGCACAGATCTGCCATTGTTTTCAAACACCCAGCACATCACTTCTCACAGCTGCTGCAGGAAGTGAAAGCTACTGCAGCTGTGGGCTGTGAGAACTCTGTTCGCTCTAGGAGTGTTTGAGGCAGCACCTGACTCCCATAATAACCAGTCGGTTATTACAGGAAATAACTGGCTGAGCCCACTGAAGAAAAAAAAAAAACTGCTCACCAGTTATTGTATACATGTAACTGTCTTGACTTGCTCAAGACTCCCAAGACCTTTCCCGGAAATTAAGTATTATGCATAAATGAGGTGCACAAAACCTAAATAAAAATAAAATATCTTTCTGGAAACAGCAGGGATTAAAAAAAGGATATGATGAAAAAGTAGGGAGATGGGACGAACATCGATCCAAGTGAGACAAGCCTGTCTGGACCAAACCGAACATATCACGGAGAGTTGTACAGCAGGCTACGAGTACTATCAACCCGACAGATGTGAACACCAAGGGTTCACACTAATCTATAAATACATCAATGGCCTGTACCCTGATTACCCAAGTCACCCTCTAACCAAAACAACCTGCATCAACCAACCGCCGAGCTTACAGGTTAAGGACACTCTCAGGGTTACCCAAACAACTCCGTTTAATTACATGTTAAGCACTATATAAATGTATATATGAAATCTTCAAATATATGAAGGGCTTAAATAAGACTGATACAGAGGGTATTTTTAGACTGAAGGGAGGGAGAAACACTAGGGGGCACAGTCTGAAATTGGAGGGTGGTAGATTCAAGAGGGAAATAAGAAGAAATTACTTTACGGGAAGAGTGGTGACAAGGTGGAATGCACTGCCAGAGGAGGTAGTATATCCTTAAAGCTGATGGGCAGTTTTAAGAGGGGATAGGACAAGGTCAAGGGGGGTCACCAAAAGGACACGGGGAGAGGGGTGTCAGCAAGCAAGGGCAGGAATTTGGATATGCAGGCAGTGGAGGGAGGGGCAGCTGCAGTGTAATAGACTGCTAGCTGCACACTTGAGCAGACTAGATAGACCGTATGGCCTGTATCTGCTAGCAGTTTTCTATGTTCGTATGCACTACCACTGTGGGCTACTTCGCACACTAAAAGCGTTTTGCACACTGTTGCTCCTGCCCTGTAGCAGCTTATCTTCTGCAAGTTATTCACCTCTGTTTTAAGTGCAACACATTGTATCCTATTATACTGATTACCACATTGTACTGCAAATTGCACACTATCACTCCTGCCCTGTAGCCACTTATTTGCTTTCATTTCTTCACCAATGCTGTTTTAAGTGCACTATTCTGTTCCATCCCGGCATCATCAGGAAATGAGCTACTACCAGCTCAGTGTGCTTTTCCTTGTAAAACTTATAAAATACTCAAGTGTACACACATCCTCAGAGGCAAAAAGGCCTCATCCTCTTCTGCCAGTCTCCTGGTACACCTTACCCAAGGATATAAAGATTTTGCTCTTCTGTCATCCTCATCATATACTCACTGTACAGACCACTGGACAAACCTTGTCATTACAGGAATTAAATTTCCAGTCTATGGCTTAAACACCTGTGCACCATGATAACCACTGGACTGTCTTAACTGCTAGCATAGCTTACTTGCATTAATGAAATAACTTCTCCGGCTTCTGAATAGGCCTTTTGTGTATTTATGTAAACAATTCTGCTCCTATCGCCACTGCCACCTGGGACAATTTTGAAAATTGGGTTTTGTTTACATTTTTAGTACTGTAATAAACACAAGAAGATGACAAGCATATCAAAATATATACAAGTTTGTGGATCACTCTTTAAGAAATGGAGCGAGGTAGAGGAAATAAAGATATTTAATTGAATGACAGTAATTCATAGGAGATGGTTCTAAGACCTAATGGGTCCCATATTCAAAGCCGGACATTAGTGCCATGCAGACAGGGTCACTGCGCAGCATTAGCACATGGCCAGCGTGGGGTGATGTTCAAATAGTGCACTCTATCCAAAGCATGCTGCCTGAATATGGGGCTGATTAACGCAGTGCATAGTGACTTAGCATCACACTGACACAGTGGTGTTGCTATTATATCGTTTACTGTTGTGGCCACACCTAGAGTACTGTATTCAGTTTTGGAGGCCGTACCTCAGAAAGGATACAGAGTAGAGGCGGTCCCAGAGGAGGGCAACTAAAATGGTGCATGGTTTGCATGAGAAGCCCTGCAAAGAGATATTGCAAGATCCCAATACGTATACCAGGGAAGAGAGAGAGATAGAAAGAAGATATGAAAGTAGCCCTCTAAGTATCTCAAAGCGGCAAACATGACACAGGTGGGGAGTCTCTTTCAAATGAGAACAAGCACAACAACCGGGGGCAAGCAACAAAGCTGGGGAGAATTCAAAAGTGATGACTGGGACTGGTCCTCTATAATGTCTTTATAAAAGTGATATTGCTGAGGAGCTGGAAGGGGAGGTCTGCCTCTCTGCATGTGACACTAAACTCTGCAATAAGTGGACACTCCGGGGGGTGGGGTGGGGTGGAAGGATAAGCAGCGACCTGAGAAAATTCAAGGAGTGGTCAAGGGTATGACAGCTGGGTTTCAATGCAAAAAAAAAACAAAGCAAAATAATGAACTTGGAGCACAGAAACCAAGAGAAGGCGTACAAAATGGAGGGGAAGGGGTGGTACTGACAACCGCCAAGCAGGAAAGTGACCTGGGGGTGATCATATCAGATGACCTGATGACCTAAAGGTGGCCAGGAAGTGCCACAAGGCAGTTTGGAGGGCCAGTGGGATGCTGGAGTGCACACAATCGCTGGTAAGACCCCACCTAGAGTACTGTGTCCAGCTCTGGAAACCACATCTCAGAAAGGACACAGATAGAGTGGAAGGGGTCCAGAGGAGGGCAACTAAAATGATGCAGAGTCTGCATCAGAAGCTCTATGAGGAGAGATTAAAGGATCTACATATGTGCACCGGGGATATGACAGAGACCTTTAAACACCTCACAGGAGTAAACATGGTACAAGAGAGAAGTATCCTTTAGAAAACAAAAAGGTGCTCAAGGACAAGGGGGCATGATAAGAAGCTGGATGGGGGTAGATTCAAGAGAGATATGAGGAAGTACTTCTTCACAGAAAGAGCGATGAATTCCTAGAAAAGTTTTCCAGCGGAGGTGGTGGAGGCAAAAACAGTGGTACGGTTCAAGAATACATGGGATAGGCATAAGGGAATCTTAGGGAAAGGGAAGCGGTGGTAAATCAGCTGAAGATCAAGTATGATCTACAGTGATACTATAGGCAGGGAAAAATGGGCACACTAGGTGAGCCAAATAGTCTATCTGCCAGCAAATTATATGTGTCTATCAGATCTAACAGTTTCACCCTTCAACGCCCTTGCTGTTAAGGTAGGTGCTGTTTTGAGATGTTACGATAGTAGACTGGGGGAGGTCATTCTGACTATTCTGACCTGGCGTAATTATTACACTGAGTGGGAAGGAATCAGGAATGATAACTGAAGGGGGATGGAATGGTATGGTAGCAAGTGATAGTTTTCTCTACCCTCAGTTTTTTCTATATAGACTTTTATCACACCTTTGGCAGGTTGGGAGACTGTATTAGTCCTGTCCTTTAGCACCTGATCATACCGTGTCTCCGCCAGTCCCCCGAGACCGGGAGGGCCACCTGTGGTAGCTGGGACAACTTCATGAAACCCATCATCCATGTTTTCCTCCTGATTTTCTTCTCAGGCTCAGCTAGACTTGCAACAAGTGCGGCATGCATGCTCTACCTCTGCAGAGGAGTCCTCTGCACTTCGTCCGCTGGCCCTTCCCCAATCTGTGAGACTTGGCACGTGCTGCCATCTGGATTCCTACAGGTGGCAGTCGAGCAGTGAGTCACAAGATCCCTCAACCCACAAGGGAAGAGAGCTGTCCTACAGATGCTCGATCTTCCCTCTCCCAGCCAAGCCTCAGAGTGACCAGAGTCCATTCCTGAACCCGGTAAGTCAGTGTGGCAATAGGGAGGCATGGATTCCTCCACCAGCCCTACCACTGGGACAGCTCGTCTACCTTTTAGTTGTCAACAGAGAGCAGGAAATACAGGTTACTCACCTGTAACAGGAGTTCTAGGAATGGTATATGTTGTTCATCCACACTTATTGGCAGGTTCCTTGCCGCTTTAAATCTTGCCGGAAGGTCTTCAAGCTGGCTCCTCCCACCCACCCGGGTGGTAAAACTCTCGGCTCCGCCCCATGATGCCAGATCTGGCCCGCTGGAAGCTCAGGTTGTGCGTCGAAGCCGGGGAGGTCGGGTGGGTCGTGTGGATGAACAACATATACCATTCCTAGAACTCCTGTTACAGGTGAGTAACCTGTATTTCTAGGGACATGGATATGTTGTTCATCCACACTTATTGGCAGACTCCTAGCAGTTCTCCGGGAGGAGGGAGGCAAGGCGCACACCCCAATACTTACTTGGGAAATAAGGACTGGAGAACCGAGGCCCCAAAACCAGCATCCCGGCGTGACTCAAGGTCGATGTGGTAATGGGTGATGAAGGTGTGTGCTGACTTCCAGGTAGCAGCCCTGCAGATTTCCTGGATAGGGACGTCCCTGGAAGCAGCCACCGATGCAGCAGTATGACGGGTAGAATGAGCTCTTATCCCTCTGGGAGGCTCCATGCCCGCCAGCTTGTAGCAGAGATCTATGCAGGAGGTGACCCACCTGCTTATCATCCACTTGGCTGCAGGTCTGCCAGGTGCGGCTTCAGCGTAGGTGACAAACAGCTGGCGAACCTCTCCCGGAATTTCAGCCGTGCGCGCCCTATAAGTGAGCGCCTTCAGGGTCCAAAGTATGGAGCCTGTATTCAGCCTCCGAGGTGTGATTGGGGTAGAACACCGGCAGAGTCAACACCTGGTTAAGGTGAAACTCCGACACCACCTTCGGAAGGAATTTCGGGTGGGGGCGCAGGACAACCTTGTCCCTGTGGAAGACCAGGTAAGGAGACTCAATGCAGAGCGCCTGGAGTTCTCCCATCCTTCTGGCTGACGTGATAGCCACCAAGAAGGCGGTCTTCCACGACAGGTGAGAGAGTTCACACCTGTGCACTAAATCGAATGGCTTGCCCATGAGCTTTGCCAGTACCAGCAGTAAATCCCACGGAGGTGGAGGTTCTCGCACCGGAGGGGAAATGTGATCAACGCCTTTGAAAAAGCACCAGACCACCTTCTCCTGCGCCACCGACTGCTCCCCGGCCCGCGCCCGGTAAGCAGAGATGGCTGCCAGGTGCACCTTTAGGGTCGTCGACCTAAGCCCTTGACTAGAAAGGGACCATAAATAGTCCAAAATGCTTGCCACAGAACAGGAGGAAGGGTCCAAGCCTCACCTGACACCAAATGGAAAATCTCTTCCATTTGAAGGCATAGCATTTTCTGGTCGACTCCTTACGGGACGCCTCAACAACGTTGAGGACCTCGTCAGAAAGAGCCAAGGCCTGGAACTCCTAGCCGTTCAGGAACCAGGCCGTCAGGTGCAGGGATTGAAGGTCCGGATGGAACACCTTCCCCTGATTGACTGAGAGCAGGTCCGGGTGAGCTGGAAGCTGCCTCGGGAGCCTGGAGATGAGGCTGAGGAGATCTGGGTACCAGAACTGGCGGGGCCAGTCTGGGGCTATCAGAATCACCTGCGCCTTGTCCCTCCTTGCCTTGAGAAGCACCTTGTGAATCAAGAGAAATGGGGGAAAGGCGTAAAAGAGGCCCGGGGTCCAGAGCCTCGAGAAGGCATCCCCCTGCAGCGAGCCCTGCTGAGGGGGGTGGGCATGAAACAGCCTCAGCTTCACGTTCTCCCTGGAGGCAAACAGATCTACCTGAGGTGTGCCCCAGTGGGAGAACAGATCTTGTACTACCTCCGGGCAGGAGAGACCACTCGTGAGATGCAGCCCCTATCCGGCTCAGGGCATCGGCCAGGGTGTTGGAGGCTCCTGCCACATGAATGGCTAAGAGATCCGCCTCCAGGCTACGCACGAGTGACCAAATGCGGAGAGCTTTCCTTGCATAGAAGCATGGAGCGCGTCCCGCCCTGGTGGTTCAGGTAGTACATGGTCATGGTATTGTCCGTCTGGACTCGGACCACTTGACCCCGGAGAAACGGAGCAAAGGCGGTGAGAGCTAGGCGGACCGCCGAGCTCCAGCAGGTTGATGTGGCATCGGGACTCCCACGGGGACCAGAGGCCGTGCACTCGGTGTTCCCCCAGATGGGCACCCCAACCCATCAGAGAGGCATCGGTCGATGAGAGACGTCGGCTCAGGCGGACAAACGGGATGCCCTCCTGCAGATGAAATGGAATGGTCCACCACTGGAGAGCTGCCCACATCTCCTGGGTCACTATCACTAGCTGGTCCAATGGATCGCAGCGTTGTGACCACTGGCTGGCCAGTCCCCACTGAAGGGGGCGCATGTGCCAGCGTGCCCAACGGACCACGCTGGTACAGGCCGCCATGAGACCCAGGAGGCACAGGAAGTCCCGGGCAGGGCGCGATTGCCCAACCAGAAATGATTGGGCAAAGGAGGTAAGAACCTCGGCCCTGTCCGCCGGGAGCCGTGCTCTGGCTCGAAGAGAGTCGAGCTCTGCCCCGATGAACAGGATCACCTGCTTCGGCTCGAGTTCCGACTTGGCCTCGTTGATGAGAAGGCCGACTTGAGAGCAGACCTGGAGGGCCAGATCTCTGGACCGCTCCACCTCCTGTCTGGAGGGGGCTGCTATCAGCCAATCGTCCAGGTAAGGGTACACCCGGACCCCTCGGCGCCGCAGGAATGCTGTCACCACTGCCATGCATTTGGTGAAGACCCTGGGAGCTGGAGATAAGCCGAAGGGCATGGCTTGGAACTCGAAGGATCCCTCCGCCTAGCGAGGGAATCTTCGATGGAGACGGACGGATAGGGATTGAAAGAACGCTGCCCTGTAGGTCCAGAGAGCAGAACCACACCGTGTTCCAGAGATGGTATTATCTGCGCCAGAGTGACCATCCTGAAGGTTCGAGACCTTAGGAACTTGTTCAGGTCGCAGGTCGAGAATGGGGCGCCAGCCCCCCGTCCGTTTCGGAACCAGGAAATACCTGGACACGAACCCCAGGTCTGAGAGGGGGTCCTCTACCTCCCTGATCACCTCCTTTTGGAGGAGGAGAGCGATGTCGGCTCAACGAGCCGCCAGTGAGGCTGCGGACCCCGAGGCCCCCCGAGGTGCGACGGCTCTGAAGGGCGGGGCCTGCTCGAATTCTAGAGGCAGGCCTTTTCCCACCACCTCCAGTACCCACCTGTCCGTGGTAACAGCGGACCAGGCGGAAAGGAAGATGAGCCGTCCCCACGGGGAACCAGAGGGGTACGGGATGGGGCGACACCCTCAGCCCGTCACTGGGCAGGCTTGGAGGAGGGACCGCCGAGGGACCTCCTGGGCCTTTTCCTCCCTGCTTCCTGTTGGAGGAAGCCGGACTGCTTGGGTTTGGGATGCAAGTCGAGCCTGCTGGCTCCTGACGCTTGTTGGGTCAAGGCATCATGGGCACAGAAGGACCTAAAGGGCTTAGGCTGTGGCTTGCGGCCTTTGTCCTTCTGAGCGGAAGAGACCGAGTCCAAGGTTGCATTGGACTTCTCGATCCTCTGCAGGTGACCTTCCACCCCAGGGCCGAAGAGGTCAGTCCCCAAAAAGGGAACATCCGCCAACTTGTGCTGGGTATCCGAGGTAAAGGTGGATATCCTCAGCCAAGCCCGACGACACATGGCCACTGCAGCCGCCACCGACCTGGCACATGAGTCCCCGATGTCTAAAGCAGTCTGGAGCTGCTGTTTGGCCACTGCCCTACCCTGGTCCCGCACCTGCCTGACCGTAGTCTGCAGATCCGTGGGAAGATGAGGGATGACCTCATCCAGGGAGCCCAACAGGGCATGAGAAAAATGTGCCATGAGGAAGGCCGAACTGGCCTGACGAAGGCCGAGAGAGGATGCAGCATAGACTTTTCGCCCGCATAATCCAATTTCTTGATTCCCTTGTCGGGAGGTTTGTCCACATCCTCATGCTCTCGCACGCTGGAAAACGCCAGTCGGTAACCAACCCTCGGCAGAGGGGTGTTCCAAACCGGATAGGGAACTGGGGACCGCATACTCTGGCCAATCTGGTCGAAGGCGCAGGGCAAGCAGGGCGCTGCCAAAGCTCCAAGGCCGGACTCCACTATGGCCTCGGCCACCAGAAAGGCCTCCGTGAGGAGAATCCCCGTCCAGAATCTCCGTGAGGGGATACCTGGCCCGTTTAGAAACGGGTTCGAGCTTCATCCCGGTGGACTCCGAGATGAGCCGAAGCAACCCTAAGAAGGACGAAGGGCTATCGTCCACTGACTGTCCTCCAGAGGACTCCAAGTCCATGCGCTTGGAGAAAAGGGAGGAATCATCCTCGGACTCGAAGAGTCCTCAAAGAGCTGCCTCGGGCCTGAGCCACCCTCCACCTGCCGAGGTTTATCGGGAGTGAGGGTGACAGACAGCCTATGGGGCAAACCCTTAGCCGACCGAGAATTTTTGGTCGGAGCCCCAACTAACGGCTGTGGAGGCGGAGGTTCCACCAGAATCGGTGGGGCAGCTGGAATTGGCCGAACAACCGGCCTGGGAACAGGCTCCTCGGCTACAACGAGGGGTTGTCTCGGCCGCTCCGGTGACAGCCACTTAATGGCCGGGGAAGACGACTGGGTCGGCTTATTCCCGGTCAAAAGGAGCTGTTGCCACATGAGTTCCTCATACCTCCGACGCAGCTTGCGCCAAAGCCTCCCCTCGGCCCGAGGAGGAGGAAGAGGAAGAGCGGCGGCGCCCGCTTCCACGGTGCAGAGACCGAGACCGCCTATGACGGCGGGATCGGCTGGACCGCGAGGATGTCCGAGACCGAGACTGAGAGTCTCGGCTAGGCCGAGGACGGCGAGGGGAAGTGTCGGGAATCGGCACTCCCCTCGGCTCGGACGATTCCACCGAAGGCACGGACGAGCAGACGGGATCCTCAACTCCCACCGGGGGAACCGGGGAGAGGGGATTCTCAGCTTCTCCAGCCGACAACCCATCTAACAGATCGAGAAAAATCTCGACCGCGTCAACGGGAGTCTCGGTCAACTGGCTTGACAGGGACACCGTGAAGCCAGTGGCCGAAGCTGAGGGGTCGACCGAAGTCGACTGTCGACAAGAAGGGGAGGGGGATCTTTCCCGCTCCCAAGAGCGTCGACGGAGAGACTTACTTTTGCTCTTTTTGGACCTGGAAAAAGGCCCAGAAGAAGTTGGACCCTCACCTTTAGTAGAGAGGGTCAGACAGAGCTCCTTAAAGGAAGCCGAGTACGAGGCACCAAGAGAGAGCGGGACAAATGCCGCAGCCGAGGTAGAAGCGGCCCGCACCGCCTCCTCTTCAAGGGCGATCATCTGCTCGAGCTGATCCGCCGAGCCCACCGCTGGACACCGCCAACCGGGCCTCTTTAGATTTAACCGGAGGAATTCTTTTCTCGGGGCGCCCCAGTTATAATCGGGCAGCACGGTCTTCAAGGACGAAGGCCGAAAAGGAAGAGCACAAGTCGCAGGCCTGGGCGGTCGTGCTCAAGGCCCAGCAGTAGACGCACGCGGGAGTGCGGATCCGCTCCTAGACATCTTCTGCCCGCAAGGCACCTCCGAACCGGAGTCGATTGTCCATCGCGAGTCACGAGGGAAAGAAGACCAAGTCTTTTAGCAAAAACTTTCGATTTCGAACTTTCAAAAATTAGGAACCAGTCTTATACGCAGAGCGTTAAGGAGGGAACCTGAGCTTCCAAGCGGTAAGGAAGATTTGGCGTCATGGGGCGGAGCCGAGAGTTTTACCACCCGGGTGGGTGGGAGGAGCCAGCCTGAAGACCTTCCGGCAAGATTTAAAGCGGCAAGGAACCTGCCAATAAGTGTGGATTAACAACATATCCATGTCCCTAGAAACAATTTTCTCTTCTGCACCAACATAATGTGCTGGTGGACAATAATGTGCTGGTGGATGATAACTCGACCACATGTTCATGAGGGAGAACGGTCCCTCTGCGGCATTAACTCACTAACATGTGGAAGATTGTCTCTCACTCAGAAAATAATCTCTCTGTTACACTGAATTATGGTGAATGTAGGGGAAAGTAATATTTCAGGTTAACTGCAAGGGGGTGGGCGAGGGGAGAGACTCTGGCACTTTGGACTGGGAATTGCCTTTTTTTTTTTTTTTGGTAAAGTAGACCAGAGGGGGGCTTTGAACATGGCTCCCCAGGAGAGCAGTAAAACTTACTCTAGGTATTCCAGACTGACACCTTGGCACCTGGAATTGAGGATTTTATTTTACTGAAATCTAGGATTACAAATACCTTTGAGCAGGAACTGCTCATTTACAAAGGTTCCACGTCGAAGGAATGGGGGTATACATACATACAAAGGTCAGCATAATAATACATAGTTACACAATAACAAGAAGTAAGAGACTGAGTCTTAGGAAATTCCAGTAATTCGAAATGTGCCAAATGTTAGGTAGCATGACATAACCAGCCAAGGGCAATCTAGGAAATAAGCAATGCAGGTGAGAGGGAAGGGGGTATGCAGGCACCCTTGGGTTGTTATGGGCATTGGTTGGGGCCATGATACAATGCTCACAACAAACTGTTCATGGTTACAGCAATGGTTTTGGGTGGTGGAGGATAACAACGTTGCTAGCGGAGGACCAGGAGTTTAGCTGGGAAAGGGATGTTTCCCAATAGCACTGTTCTTAATAAATACACCTTGTAATGAGAGGTCACCATGTGTGAGGCATGCTTTTTCCATGCAGTAACTCTAAGATATAAATCAGTGATGTAACTGAATGTTTCATGGGGGGGGGGAGAGACCCCCTGGCAGCAGTTCCTTTGTAAAGGTGTGACACTGAGCCACTACAAGAACACACAGATGCAGGAAGCAGGGCAGTTTTCTCCTGATCTCCAACTATAAAATAGGGAGAAACATAGACTTTGACAGCAGATAAGACTGCTTGGCCCACCTAGTCTGCCCATTTCCCTACCTACTGGATGAGCTGCAGATCCTAGTTAACCAACAGCTTATTTCTTTCTACCCCCAACAAGAACTGCCTTATGTCTGTACCATGCATTCTTGAAAGAATTCCCCCAATGTTTTTGACTCCACAACCTCCTCAGGAAGGCCATTCCATGCGTCCACCACCCTCTCTGTGAAAAAATACTTCTTCACATTGCCCTGAGCCGTCCCCCCTCTATCTTCAAATTGTGTCCCCTTGTTCTTGCACAGGAGGATGTCCTTCTCACACAAAAAGGGTGAGGGGGCTCCTCTAGACTAGTTTGATGGGCAGCGGGAATGCTCCTCGCCAGATCTTACTTCTCACAGGCAGGAATGGGTGGTAGAGGTGGGGCAAGGAGTGGGACTGCCACATCAAGGAACACTGTGGGGGAGCAAAGGCAGAATCTGTAAGCGTGGGCCAAGGCATTAAACTCTTTGGGAGTCGGCCTTAGATCCTTTCATAAAAAGTCTGAACGGCATTGAGCAGGCATACATAGGGAGCTAAGTGAGTCATTACTGTCCCCCTTTTTTGAATGCCGTAAACCTGGGTTCTTTCCGACTCAGTAACTCAGACAGCGGGGTAGCCCAAGGTTCAAAGTCCAAAGGGATACCCAGCAAAATCGAACAGCTGGCAGCATATGAAGTGTTCACAACATGGTTCCAAAATTCAGAGACAACCAACACCTTTATATTCCCTCTTCCTTCCCTGAGGGAGAGCTTACGCCACCAGACAGTGTTCTCTATGGTTTTCTAGGGTAATGCTAATATTATCGATGATGGTTTCCCACACCCTTCACCTCTACAACTAAATCTTGCCCAGCCGAAGGCTGAACTGTCTGGAGGTGAGTGGGGTCTCCACAGATAAAGATCCAATGAACTGTGAATCTCATCGCCCTATTTCAGTTTTAAACCAGGATTATAAATACTTCACAGCTATTATGGCTAAAAGATTGGAAAGTATATTACTACATATTACAAAGATCAAGCGGGGTTTATCATAAAACGTCATACATCAGATAATGTTAATCGAACAGTATACTGTATCTATTGGAAGAAATACAGAAAGGGAAAAAACCTCCATACTCTTAAGTATGGACGCCCAGAAAGCATTCAACAGAGTTTCTTGGAGATTTCTAAGATATACGGTGGAAAAATGTTATTTCCCATTAGCCTTTTTAAACATAATACAACGAATACACACATCTTCACAAGCTATGATAAAAGTTAATGGATCATTCTCAACCCGTTTCCCTTTAAATAGAGGTACCTGTCAAGGCTGCCCTTTATCCCCTTACTTATTTGCTATATACGAAGAACAGTTAGCCCAGGCTATTAGAGAAAATAAACAAATCTCAGGGATCAAATTGCTTAATACCACTCATAAAACAGCCTTTTTTGCAGCTGACTTATTAATATATTTAACAGAACCAGAAACATCCATACCAAAATTATTCTCTCTTCTTGGGGAGATGGAATGCATACTGGGATATAAACTCTAACTACAAGTAAGACAGAAGTGATATGTTTAAACTACCAACCAAGTGAGACAATCCAGGCCAGATAACCATTGAAATGGAAAAGTAATAAATTTTGGTATCTGGGGATAAAGCTTACAAAGGAAACACACAATTTATACGAAGCCAACTACAACCCACTAATACAGGCTATCAGGGAAGATTCTACTGCGTCATATGTAGCCCTAAGGGCATGGTGGCAGGAAATTTCTGTTGTCCTGTCCGTTTGGGCAATCTTAGTCTTTGCCTCAGAGTCAGGCAAGGCCTCGAACTCCGACTTGAGCAGGCCTAGGATAGATTTTTGGTACACGATCATGTGTCCCAGATAATTCAGGGCTCTGAGTGCCAAAGCGGAGGATGTGTAAACTTTATGTCCACAATGGTCTAGCTGCCTCGACTCCTTATCAGAAGGAGAGGTACTCATGTGATTTGGCTTGGCTGTATGGTAATGAGCCACATTAATGACCACCGGGTCCACCCTGGGATGGGAGCAGAGGTGATCTTTGCCCTCAATCTGTCAGCCTTTTTGGCAACCGTGGCCATCGATGAAGGCTGCTGCCAAACTGTGGAGGCCAGATCCTCATGCGGGCCTATCCATGGAGGAATGAGAAGTGGCGACAGCTCTGGCATGTCAAGGTGCTCCACCAGTTTCTTGGGTTGAGAGTCTTCGTCCTCAGTCTTCTACCTGTTTGCTTCTTGAATCTTTCAGGGAATCTCTGTGAAAGAAGGATTCTCCGGGGGGGGGCACTTAGGAGAGTCCTTGGGTTGGGGAGGAGTCTCAAAGCCTGAAGCAGAGAAGGAGGAAGAGTCAAGAGTCGGAGTCCAACGAAAGATTTCTGCCTGGTGACAGAGCTTGTGGAAGAGGGACCTCTTTAGAGGTCACCGTGAGGCCCCATTCGTTGCCAACTACTGTGGTGGGGCACGAGGCCTGGCCCAGGGTAGAAGAACACGATTCCTCTGGCAAAAGGGACCTAGGCGTAGGATCCAAGGCATGGAGGCTGCAACCAGCTGACATCAGTCCAATTCTGAAACAAACTGGACCTTGGTCTCAACTCCACCAAGACTGAAGCACTGCCCTGAAGTTCACCTGAGACTGAGGAGGCGGAGGGGCGGGAGAGGCTAATACCCAGGCGTGTATCCTGTAGGACAATAACCGGTGTCAGGTAATGATAGCCCAGCATAGCGTAGCTGGGCGTAGAATACCCTGACGACAGATACCGTGGCATGGGATATCCTGGTGTCTGGTACCCTTGCAGCAGATACCCTGGGGGGGTAGTAAGGCACCGGGAAGCCTGGCATTAGAAGGCCTGGCGAAGGCCCCAAGAGAGGAGCCGAGGGGCCTGACGGAGGACCTGATGGCGGATAACCCGGTGTAGGCCCAGACAGTGGAGCCGAAAATTGACCAGGCCCTGACTGGAGGTAGGAAGGGCCTGGTAATGTTAAGTTCGAGTAATCGACCGCACAGGGGGCTCCAGTGTCGGACAGTAGGCCAAGATGAAGGAGCCTGCAGCGCAAGAGTAGGCAGCTCGGCAGGTCCAGTATAGTGCATTTCAGCCCCGGCACCAGCGTGGCGTCGGGCGGACGCTCCTCCAACTCAGACTCAGGATGAACAGGAGAGCCTGGAGTCTCCACCTGAAGAGGTGGGGAAGGAGGATGACGAGAGGGAGAGCCCTCAGGGGAAGGCTGCAGTGGAAGCGGCAGCAGGCACTGATCCAGAGGATCAATGTCAGGCCTGCTGCTGGGGCATGACAAAAGCACCGTAGCTGCACGGAGACAAGAGGAGCTGGTGTGCAACTTATCAGCCTGGACGTTCATCAGAGGAGCAGACGACTGACTTATCAGTCGAACTACAGGACTTAAGACTCAGGAGTTTTGAGGGGTCTAAAACTAACAGAGTTCTCCAGAACTCCAGAGACACCCGCCTGAACTGTAACCGGCTTAGCCGGGGGCACCAATGGCTGCTCCATGGAAGAAGGAGTAAGCTTGGCGAGTGGACCGATACTCGCGCTAACGGGAGGCTGCTCAACGTCCGTGGCTCCCAGAGGAAGCCACGGGCGGGAAGGAGACAGATCCTGGTCCCAGTGCTTCTCCTTATGCTTTTCTTCTTGTGGGAGTCATAAGAACCCCCCAGTGATGAAGATAACCCCTACACTTTCTGCAGCTCCTTCTCCATAGAAGCCATTTTTTGCTTGATAATGTGGGCTTCCAGGGCCCGTTGGCAGCATTTCCATGTGGCCTGGTTGAATTTCTGGCAGGCCGCACAGTCCTCGGTCTTATGCTCTGATCCCAGGTACAAGAGACAGAGGGAATGGCTGTCCTTATGAGGGAGCTGTGTGCTGCAGGTTTCGCACTTGTTCTTATACGACTTGGAAGGCGTCAGAGAAGACACACACGAAATAATTTACTTTGCAAGAAAATAAGAAAAGAAAGAGAAATTGAAGAAATACTCATCCAAAAATGTCGGCTGACTGAAGCAGCATTCTCTGCAAGGTCCGATGTGCACAGGTCGACGGCGGAAAAGAACTGGAAGGCGGGCGTGGGGACCGCCCACTACGTAGGGTCATGCTGACGTCCGTCACGTGACGTCGGGTCAGCGGTCCCCCCCACAGACACTGCTAGCTAGAGTTTTCTGTGCAGTCCTAATGCCTGGCAGCCCAAGTCCTTATGGTTAGTACCTACTGCAAGAGCCCTCTCGATGGAAGATCACTTCCTTCGCTGGTTGGCCAATTACTCAGAGCTGCAGATGAGATAAAGAATCTTGGGGTCATTTTGGACTGCAAGCTGACACCAGAACAACAGGTGTCAGCAGTGGTCCCATCTGGCTTTTATCAGCTCCACAACATCACCTCGATTAAAGTGCATCTGACACCATCTGATCTGGTGACGATTGTTCACGCCTTCGTCACCTTCAGGGTTTGACTACTGTAGTACTTTATACTCAGTGTTATCTAGAGGTTTGATGCGATGCCTGCAGCTGGTCCAGAATGCTGCAACCTGGTTGATTGTGGGACCTACTCAGAGGGACCATTATCACACTGGTGCTGCATGCACTATACTGGCTGCCTATGCGATGGCGCATAACCTTTTAGATATACTTGTTGACTTTCAAGGCCCTATGCAGTTTGGTCTTGACTACTTAGATCTGCTGGTTCTTTACCTCCCAAGTTGCCCCCTCTGCTCCTCTAATGAGGGACTGCTTACTGCCCCTTTCACTCCACTGATGCAAGCTTGCTTGCTGTCCCCCAAACTCTACCCACACAGTGGAGGCCTTTAAAGCCTCTCTGAAAACATACTTGCATATTCAGGCATTTCCATTAGCTGGTGATAGAACGGTAAGTGTTATTTACGTATATTGATGTTATTTTATGATACATTATCATTATGTTTTATGATTTTATTTTACTACTGTATACACAATGCCCTGAGCCTGTGGAAAAGGGCGCATTACAAATAAAATCTGCCGTGCTGTCAAATTCTGTGTTTTTGTTCAGCAGAAAGTGGCCAGTCGTGGAGGAGGGTGGATTTGTGCATGTCGCCTTCTTCTCATTCAGACGGCAGTCAGCCATTTCTAACAGGAAGAAGCGGATGCTGTGGGGAGGGTGATCAGAGGGCGATGCTACGGTGGAGGGATCATTAGAACATTACATCTGTTTTAGCTCAAACAAGTATACAGACGGCAGATAGCTGTGGAGATGGGTGGGTTGTGCCTGTCGCCCATCGTGGGAGTGCCTTTTTTTTTTTTTTAAACCTACTTCAAAAAAGTTAACTGTGGGTACCTGAGGGACAGGGTGGGACTGTGATTCTAAAAGAAGGTAGGGGGACAGGAGGGTTGTATCAAAGGATTTGGGCTGCGGACGAGGACTGGTTTCTTTTAACAGTATTTCCTGAATAGAACAGGGGATGAACAGTGCCACTACTCATTCAGATTCAAATATGTTATAGTGTATTATTTGTGGTATTCAGGAAATACTAGTCGTTATTCGCACATCCCTTAGAGGAGACCATAAACATCTTGAAACCTAGTGTTCTTCAGTTAGCGTAAGGAAAAGGTACTGCACAAAAAACATGCACCCGATTCCTGAGACTACCATGGCACCAAAAAACAGCAACACAGAAATGAGGTCCTACACCTGTAAGGCTACTGTGGTCCAAAACAGCTAAATAAAAATAAACTGTTTTCTCCTGTTCTCAAAATTCATGTGCAAGATTACATTTTTGTTACATTTAAAAAAATAAATAAATAATGTGCACAACAGCGCTACAGCTTGCTATCAGCATTACTGGCATCTCTAATCCAGTCACATAACATCATTGCATTGCTCTGCCACTCAAGGGATTATGGTCTATGTCCAAGCCCCAAAATTTCACAATGAAGTCAGTTACGTCTGGCATACGGCTTCAGTGGGGGGACTCAGACGGTCCAGAGTTCACACCCCCTCCTAAGGGCCACCAGCATGTGTGTCAGCAACAGATTGTTACATGACTGTTCTCCTACAGGAAGAGTACAGCTGTGGTAAAACCCAATTGTCAAGGCAGTGAACATGGGAAAAAAGGGTGTGAGAAGAAAAACACTGTATCAGCTACTTACACACACAAACTCTACATCGTCATCGTCATCATCATCATCTTTATCTTTTGCAAGCGATTCAGGACACTCCTTACTTGAAACGGAATCCATGATCTACAGAAAACAAAACAGTAAAGTTATAGCACAAAGTTCAACCACCTGCAGTGCTTCTTTGGATACCATCTCTCGGACTTAGCTGCTGACTTACCCCACACCTCTCATCATATGAGGCTGTCAGTCACCTCAACACTGTGGGTGTGAAAGTCAAGAAAAGAAGCTGAGTGACATAGGTTATAAAAGTGTTATGATAAAAACTAGGATGGGCAGAACTTGCCGACTACTTGACCATGATGTGATTCAGAAATTAAGAGATTATGCATCAGAGTGCTGATTAACCTGGTTTGGTAGTTGCCTCAAAGGATATCCAAGCCCTGTATTTTGGGCAGGCACCTTTAAAAAAAAAAAAAAAAAAGTACAGTTGTAGTATGATGGAAAACTTTCGAATAATTATCAAGATTACCTTGTATTTTGTGTTTAATATGGTTTTGAAGCTTACAACCCTACCAGGTTACAACTGTGCTTCTAAATAGCACCATCTAAACCGCGCAATACCTGAATAGCGACTGGGGTAGAATAATGTCAACTACCGCTACCACTGTAGCTATCCAAGCATTAGTGGAAGTGGATAAGCATGGAAAAAATGTGGAAATTGGCCAAGCTACTCCCATGGCGAAAGAGGACCAAACCAGCAGCAGTTTGGTCAGCACAGATTGGGACAGCAGGGTTCTGTTCCCGTTATCCCAAAACATTTCTTGAGTAAGGGCCCTCCAGTTCTCCTTCATGGGATAGTCTGGAGAAGCAGGGTAGTTCGTTTATACAACTGCTTGGGGATTTTCATTCCTCTTGGGGGAACTGGGGCAAGTATGTAAGTAGGTGTGAGGAGGTTAGGATCTTCATAAATATCTTTAATCTCCTGTATAACATCCGACTAATAGTTTTCAAGGACAGGGCATTCCCAAATTATATGTTAGTGTTCTCCCACTATGTATTCACTTGTCTATACTGTTTTCAACTGTCTACCTATGTTCCCCCTCCCCCAGGACACATCTGAATCCAGCAGTATTCTGCTCAGCACGCCTTTCCTGGTAAAACGCTTAAATAAATAAATATGAGTTATATTAGCTTGATGTGTGCCACATCCTCTCCATCATAGGCCTTGTCCCGTTCCAGAGTATTTAGCTGTAATTTGAGGGGTTCAAAATAAATGCATTCTGGATTTCCATGCATATTCTTGCCAATAGATGGAGCTCAGGGCCTTCAGTGAGGATAGGGCACTAGAGTTCCATAGTTCAGTGTCTATATTTTCGTTTATTTCAGTAGTCCATTTTATCCTAATATATTCAGTGGTTGTTTTAGAATATTCTTTTAAGGCACTATAAAGCCGAATAATTAAGAGCTCCTGTTCTTGCCTTCCGGTGCAGGCTATTATCAGTTTTAAGAAAGAGTTGGGAGCTTCGGAGATTAATATTAGGTTTTCCTCATATGGTAATAATGCATTTTTTATCTGAAGATTCTAAGACATGGAGGGCAGGGCTGCCTTGTATTTATCTTGGAGTGTTACAAAGGGTAGTATGCCTGATGGGTTAATTAATTGCCTCCCATATTTAAGTTGTGGAGCCCATGATCTTGCCACCGATCGTGTCTGTTTAGGAAGAAAAGACACATCAGAGGCAAGGTGTCTTAAATTAAGTTTCTCTGAGAATGAGAGAAGTGAGTGAATGATGCATAGCCACTGCTTGTAGGGTTCGGCTATAAAAGGAGAAAACTGTGTTAATGGGAGGCTAAGGGGGGGGGTTTCCAAACATTAATGGAGGTATAGCTATATTTTTCATTAATGTTTGCTCTAAGTTTTTCCATGGGGCTTGATAGGTTGTATTCAAGTAGTTCAGCAAGATTTGGATTTGAGTTGCAGTTGCATAAAAAGATAGAGCGGGTAAATTTAGACCTCCCTTCAGTTTAGGTAATTGCAGTATGGAAAATTTTATTCTAGGTGGTTTTCCCCTCCAAATAAAATGTGAAATATGTTTGTTCCATGCTTGAAAGTAAAAATTCATTGGGAAAATAGGGAGGGTTTGTAGGAAGAACAAAAGTCTGGGGAGAATATTCTGTTGAATAACTTCAATCTGATGTAGAAAGCTCAGAGGTAGAACCATCCACTTGGGAGAGATTTTTTATTATTTGCTGGGTAATGGGTTCGAAGTTTACCATTTCTAAATGGGTTAAATCAAAAGGGAGCGGTATCCTTAAGTATCTCATAGCAATTCTATTCCATTTAAAAGGAAAGTGCTTTTTAAGGGCTGGTGGAGGGTAGAAGTAAAGGTTTAAAACTTCTGTTTTCGTATTATTAATTTTGTAACCGGCCAATTTTCCAAATAATACTGTATGTTGCCAAACTGCAGACATAGATAATTCTGGTGCAGTCAAAGTAAGTAAAATATCATCAACATATAAATTAATTGTATGCTGTCTACCACCCAGCTGTAATCCATGTGTGTTTGGGGAATTTCTAATGGTAATAGCTAAAGGCTCGAGATAAAGGGCAAATAAAAGGGGAGACAATGGACTACCTTGACGAGTCCCTCTGGTTAAAGGGAATGGATCAGATAACGCTCCATCTAATTTCAGATATGCTTTTGGGGATTTATATACATTTTGTATTTGCTGCACGAACTTGTCCGGGATCCCAAAATTTTTGAGGGTCGCCCATAAAAAAATCCAATTCACCCTATCAAATGCCTTTTCGGCATCTAATCCCAAAAGGGTTAGGGGCATGTGGTGTTTAACGGCATGTTCCATTAGCAGGGTGACTTGTCTAACTGCTTCCTCAGCTTGTCTTTTTTTAATAAATCCTACCTGGTTTGCTGCTATCAGGGAGGGCAGCAAGTTATCTAAATCGATGTGCTAAGACAGACATATAAATTTTATAGTCACAATTTAATTTGGATATGGGGCGATATGATTCTGGATGACAGGGGTCTTTTCTAGATTTGGGAATTGCAGTGATTTCAGCATAATGCCATGAGGGTGGGGTAGGCTGACCTCACTGAAGTTCCGCAACGGCTTCTAGTAAAGGGAGAAGTAATATTTTGTGAAACTTTTTATAAACTTCCATAGGGTAACCGTCAGGGCTTAGTGCTTTTAAGGATTTGGCATCTGAGATTACTTTGATTATTTCTTCCCTGGTTAGTGGCTCTAAGAATTTGAGCTTGTGCTCTAGATAATTTGGGTATAGGGAGAACTTTCAGATACTGGTCTATGCTCGAGTCCCTGGGGTTTGTGCCTTCTGTATATAGGTGCTTATAGTAGCTTGCCAGGGCTTGTCTAATAGATTGTGGGTGGTGCAGGATTCAGCCAGTAGTAGGGTCAAGTAAGTGGGAAACTCTTGTGAATGTCTGAGGCCCCTCTCAGTTTTCTAGCTCCTCTCAGTCCTCCTTCACAGGAGTCGAGTTTAAGATATAGTAATTGTTGCTCAATTTGTAGATCTAGAATTTTTTGTATCTTTTGTTTTACAATTTTCATATTAATTTAGATAGCATTATCCCCCTATGAAGGCGGTCCTGAAGCCTGTGTATTTCTTTTTGTAGGCTGGCTAGGTTTTGCTCTCTGAGTTTCTCTTTATGTGTAGCATATTTTACAACTTCCCCTCTTGAAACTGTTTTGAGGGTGTCCCATCTTATTGTGTCAGGGACTTCACCCTTCGGGTCCTCAGTCAAGATCCTCGGGATCATTTTCTGAAGTAGATTCAAAAATTCTGGGTCTTTTAGGAGCATAATGTTTAGGCTCCAAAAGGTTTTATCCCTGCGGCGGCCCAAACAGAATTTAGCAAGCACTGGCCTATGATCTAAAAGAACGGTGGCCCCATGGGAGATATCCTGCACAGTCTCTAAATGCTCTATTGAGCTGAAGATGTAGTCTAATCTGGAGAAGGTGTGTGTTTTAGGAGACTGATAGGTATAGCTGGGGTCTTAGGGTAGAAATGCCTCTATAAATCTGTGAGGCCCATATTTGGTAGTTTTTTGTGTTTTTTTTGGGTACTTTGAATAGGAGAGGTCCTGTGTTTTGCTGGTGGGTTAGCATCTAAATGAGGATTCAAAGTCACATTAAGATCTCCTCCTATTATCATCTGACCCTGTTGGATAGACAGCAGGTCATTTATAAATGCCGTTGCTAGATGTGATGGGGAGTTTGGTGGAAAGTAGACAGAAGCCATGGTTATCGGCCTGGAATAAAGTTGGCCTATAATTATTATATATCTGCCTTCTTTATCCGCTAGCTGTGTTTGCAGATTAAAAGGCATGACCTGGGGAAGCAATATTGCCTTTCCCCTTCTCCTTCCTGAGTTGTGTGATGAGAAAAAAACATTTCGGTAGCCAAAATTCCCAAGTTTAGTGTGTTCAGTATTAGAAAGATGAGTCTCTTGGAGGAGAATTAAATCTGGCTTCTCAGATTCTAAATATTTCATCAATCACAGCCTTTTTATAGTGTTGTTGAAGCCATTAAGTTTAACGATAATACTAGGGTTGTGTCAGCCATGGTATCTAGGTAATGAAAGGCATGGTATAGAGTACATTCCCCCCCCCCCCAACACACATACACAAAGAAGAATTATATAGTGAGGTTCCAAAACACCTTTAAGTATCATCCCGACAAGAAACAGCATTAAAGAATCAGTCAGAATTTTAGGATTTAAAAGTACTTTCATAGTACAAGTCAAAGTTTGTACTCTAGGAGAACAGCCTCAGTCCATCCTAACAAGCGATGCCTTAATAGGTTGCTAGTAAATCTTAATTTCAAACTTGTATGAGGTCTAGTAAACCAGTCCGCCTTTGGCGTATCAAGAACTAGATCAACTAACACATTTAACAAACTTGGAACAGTAAGTGGCCAACTGGGCCATAACACAACGTTTAAGGAAATATTTTCCCAATGTAAAATAAACATTGTACAAAAACAGTATAACTGAAAATAATATCTTTCGACTTCCAAGGTGGAGGTGAGTTGTTTTGCTCTCCCTGTAATGCCCATTACGTCCCAATCAAAGATTTGGTGTATAGGGCAGGGGGTAAAGCCAAGATCTCTCTGTTCCTGGGCCCCCTGGGGGCGAAATATGCCCCAAATAATAAGAGCTATTGACGCATAGCTTATCAAATAAGGCTGCAACCAAAATAAAATGACAAGCAGGGTAAGGTGGTAGTACTTAAAGGAGTCAAGCAACCTAGCAGCTGGGGGGGGGGAGAAATTTTTTTTAAGTTGTACACAGTCTGCCTTTATAATTAGCAAAACATTCAGGAAATGACCTCTTAGCATATAGTGCCCGCAACTGTTACTCATTTTCTAGGACTTTATTTGTCCAGGTAGGGTAGTCTCAGAATGTTATTTATTAAAAAGTCAACATCGTGGGTTTTACAGGGACGCAACAGTGAGTTGTGGGGGGGGGGGGAGCAACGGTATACACGGACCCATATCACAAGTGGCCCTGAACGCCCAACAATAGAAGGTCTATTTGTGAGGGACCTAGAGTCTAGAGGGCTGCATACACCCAGGAAATACCATATCATCCCCCCCCACCCCAAACCAAAGAATCTTACCAGTGGCAAAACACAGTAGATTCTGTGCGTACTAGCTTGCTACCCTTATTCAGGTTGGTGGAGTGGTTGTTTACCTGTAAGTGTTCAAACGCTGTTCTAAGTCTTGTGGGACTCTTCTGTTCTCCCTGGAGTTGTGATGTGCTTTCATGGGGGTTTGCCAACATGGTAGACAATGGTCTCTTGCAGCTGCATTATTTGTGCGCTCAGGGAAGGAGATCCCTTGCACCATAAGATCTTTCTTGGCCTCCTGCGCATTGCCGTATTCTTTCTTTTCTCCATCTGGTAGGTGAATGATGAGCTTTGCAGGGTATGGTGTGGAGAACTTGATCCCCTTTTGCTTTGAGGGTTGGGAGGAGAGGCAGGTATGCTCTTCTGAGATAAAGGGTTTTCGGGGCGTAGTCATGATCAATGTAAAATCGCTGCTGTCAGTAGAAAACTTTTTGTTTGCGCCAGGCAATTGATACAATCTGTTCTTTGATGGCATATGATTGGAAATGAGCAACTGTGGATCTAGAAATGGCATTTGCAGAAGCGGGTCTAGGTGCAAGCGCCCGATGGACTTGCTCAAAGTCGATGTTAAAACCTTCTGCTAGTTCTAGTGCGGTTTTTAAGAGTGTATCCAGGAATTCTTTGATATCTGACCCTTCCGAGACTTCCAGAATACAATATATTCTAATATTTTTATGGCAGGCTCGGTTTTCCGAGTCCTCTTGCCTTTCCTCTATTTGTTCCTATTGTGCTTTTAATTGTTGTACTAAGGCTTCAATGTCATCGACCCTGTTTTCGGTCGCAGTAAGTTTGCACGCAGTCTCGTCTGCCCTTTGTTCTAACTGCACTATGTATTTGCAGACTTCTCCATATAGTTGCTTAATTTCAGCGCAAAAGGAGCACAATTAGTTGTAGATTGTATCAAATGAAATTTTTTTTAGCTTTGTTCTTCGGGGTGCGGCCCGTGGTTAAACTGGGTTTACAGACCTGTGGTTCATGGTTCTCTGGGCAGAGATCTGTGTCAGACTGCTCGGATTGAGATTCTTCGGCCAATTCGTAGGTGTTTCGGCAGGTAGGTGATCACTGGATTTATTCCCTCTTGGCATACTGAATTCTGCTGTAGAGTCTTTAGGATTATTTTGGGAGGGTATTTTATTCCGGATTTGCTGCAGAGTAAAATGCTCAGGCAACCATTCCCTCGCAGACTGGAACCAGAAGTCAAGATAAACATGACTTTGTGACACAAAGCAGACAAGAGTATCCTAGTAATAAAGGACTCTATACTTGCAGAGAAGAAGAAGGTGGTAGAAAAAGGGGGAAGGGGGGGGTTGGTCAGATGACTTCCGGATTCATCTGCGATCTGGTGGTGGAGGGAGGTGAAGTGTAGCATGGGGTGCTGGTACACTTGGGTACCAAGATCTGGCAAACCAGCCCATTGAGGAGGTAGAGTGCAATTTTCAAAGGCTGGAGGCAACTTGGAAGGCACACTCAGCTTCCCTGGCTTTTTCCGAGGTTCTCGGAGTGTGGGACTGGAAGAAGAGGAAGGACAGAGTGAGGACTGAGGAACTGAAAGAGCTAGTATACTGCCTGAAACTAATATTAGATTTTAAAAGCAGCCAACCATTACCTTTTATATAGGAGGTACTTTTTCTTTTCCCTTTGTTTAATTAGAAGATTGTTTACCTGATGTTCATAGATATGATGTGTGGAGCAGCTCTTAGACTGGCAGCTGACATATCTTGCTCTACTGCCCCACACTACATCACCAGCATTGTGACCTCACCAACTGTGACATTGCTGCTACTTAGGAACAGCAAGTGAGTGACTGCCAAGTAATTCACCTGCGATGTCACTGTTAGTGAGATCGTAATGCTGATGTAGTGTGGGGCATCAAAGTTAGACATGTCAGCTGCCAGGCCAACAGCCTGTTCCACATATTCAGTACAATATTATCACATAGAAAACCTTCTGATGAACAAACAGAAAAAAAAAATACTTCCTAAATAAAAAGTTACAATAGACTACTACTTACAATTTGTATTATTTTCCTGTTTGCCCCTTTTGGTTCCGCTAGCTCTTTAACAGTTAGCTGAAAAGATGGTGTCTGAAGGAGGGGGTACCATTTTGTAGGGGACTTTTGGGGGCAGGAAGCTCATCATGGGTGACAGCTTCACCTAACAAGAGAGGGAACCAGTGCGCTTGGGAAGAAGTTTGATGTCTACAAAGGTGGACATTTAAACTGGGGAAGGGGGAAAGAGACTGAGGCTGGGCAAACCAGAGGATTGAGGGTTGACGGGAACCTAGCAAGTACTCCCCTAGATATAGGGCCTAGGAGCAGTGAGGGTGGATGTAGCAAAGCAAGGGTCCATAACAGGTTAGGAAAGGGTGCTGGGAGGGATCCAAAAAGAAAAGAGAACAGAGAAACTGAGAGAAGGGCCGAACAAAGGGATAGAAGCGGACAAGAAGAAAAAATTACTCACCTCAGTAATTGTGTTTCTTCTAATGGAGTCTTGCTGTATTCTGACATATGCAGTTAGCCCCTGCACTTGAACTGCTCCGGAGAGAAGAGAGTTAAATTCTATGCAGGGCATAGAATGTTGAGCTCGAGTTCGGTTCAAACCTCTGTCTGCTGCACTTTGAAGTGTAACCGTCAGATTCTTACAAGCTAATACTAACTAACCCCACTATTTAGAAATTGTAAAAGCTTACTAGTCAAATGGCAACCAAATATTTTGGATTCCCCCAAAAGACTCAAGTCGAGAAATCCAAAACAAAAACTAGGTAGTGAACAACTTATGACTATCAAAAACAACAAAACATAACCCACTCCCCCTCTCTAAAAAGAGGGAGTGCTCAAATGCACCCCTGAGGTGCAACACTGCTCCTGCCAGCCCACTTCCCAAACACCAGGTTCTGAGAGGGGAGGCAGGTCAGAATACAGCAAGACTCCATTAGAAGAAACACAATTACTCAGGTGAGTAATTTTTTCTTCAAACAACATGAAGCCTTGCTGTATTCTGACATATGCAGACTACCAAGCAGTACCTCCATGGAGGAGGGAATCAAACCTGTTTTGGGAATAGGCTCTGCAGGAATGCTGTACCAAACCTAGCATCACTCCTAGTCTGGATATCCAGAGAGTAATGCTTGGTGAATGTATGGACCGTTTTCCAGGTGGCTGCTTTGCATATCTCTAGTAAGGGAATATCCCTGGCCACAGCCAGGGAAGCAGCTGTACCTCTAGCTGAATGAGCCCTCAGGCTTGAGGGTGGTATTTTGCCTAGCTTTTCATAGCAGAATTGTATACAAGAGACAATCCACCTGGCAATAGTTCTCTTAGTGGCAGGTTTGCCCTTCCCCATGGAGGAACAACTGGAGAGAGTCAAACCTGAGTGCCTTAGTATGCTCAATGTAGTAGCTAAGGGCCCTTTTAACATCTAAACTGTGTAATCTTCTCTCTCCTGAAGAAGAATGATCAGTGAAGAAAACAAGGAGAGACATGGATTGGTTCAAATGAAAATCTGAAACCACTTTAGGTAAGAACCTTCTATTGGTTCTAAGGACCACCTTATCTCTATAGAATGAGATAAAATCAGGCTCCACTGACAGAGCTTGCAATTCACCGATACGTCTGGCAGAGGTAATAGCTACTAGGAACACAGTTTTCCAAGTCAAGTACTTAAGCTCTGCTGAGGACAAAGGCTCAGAAAGGGGGTTGCATAAGCTGAGCAATGCAAATATTAAGGTCCCAAGCAGGAGTAGGATCCCTAAAGGGGGGACTGGTATGAAGCAATCCCTTGAAAAATTTACAGAAAACAGGATGAGATGCCAGTGAGGAGGGCTTTCCCACTGACAAAAAAGCAGAAACAGCTCACAAGTGTACCTTGAGGGTAACTGGCCTGAGGCCTAGGCCATTAAGATAAACCATATAATCCAGAACTGTAGACAAGTCAGCAGTATCTGGGGTTATATGCTTCATGGAACACCAAATGCTGAATCTCTTCCATTTGGAATTGTAAGTTTTTCTGGTAGAAGGTTTTCGAGAGGCTTTGAGAATGTCCAGAACCCCTTAAGAGAGATGCAAACCTGCATATTCTAACTCTTCAAGAGCCATGCCTTGAGATTGAGGGACCGCAGTTTGGGATATCAGATCCTCCCCTGAGAGGAGGTTTAACAGGTTGTGATTCCTGGGAAGAAAAAGGGGAAGATGGTCTGCTAGGGACAGCAACAGTGGGTACCAAGGCTGCCTGGCCCAATCTGGAGCAATCAGGATCACTATGCAAGACTGTGATCTTATCTTGACCAGAACCTTGAACAGTAGAGGAAAAGGAGGGAAGGCATACAGAAATTTCCCTTCCCAGTCCAGAATCAGAGCATCCAGAGGGACTGAGCCCAAGACTGGGGGTCTGCAACAGAAGAGAGGAAGTTGGTGATTGTCTGGGGCTGCAAAGAGATCTATCTCTGGAGTGCCTCACCTTGAAAAAAATTCTTTTAACACTAGGGGATCCAGGGACCATTCGTGATGTCCCTAGGAGATCCTGCTCAATGCATCTGCTAGCACGTTGTCCTTTCCTGGGAGGTGGACTGCTACCAGAAGTCTGTAGAGAATAAGCCAGGGACCACAATTTCATGGCTTCACTACACAAGGCCGTAGACAGAGTGCCTCCCTGCTTGTCGACATACCACATGGTGGTGGTGGTGTCTGTCCTGAACTGAACCACCTTGTTCTGTACCGATTTTGAGAAGGCTTGCAGGGCCAGGTAAACTGCCCTGAGTTCCAGAAGACAGATGTGGAGAAGAGACTCCTGAGTGGACCACACTCCCTGGGCTGTCAAGAGTCCCCAGGTGAGCTCCTCACCCCAGGAGAGAAGCATCTGTGGTTAGAACCACAGAATGAGACTGAGTGATGAATGGGACCCCTTGCCTGAGATTATCCTGATCCTGCCACCATTGAAGAGCCTGGATCAGGGTCTGAGTCACTGGAATAAGTTTGGTTAGAGGATCTTTTTTCTGAGATCAAAAGGCCCTCAGGTGAGATTGAATGTCCCTCATCTGAAATCTGGCCCCTTGGACTGCAGTGGAAGCTGCCATGTGGCCCAGAAGCTGAAGGAAGTACCTTGCTGGTCGAGAAACCAGAAGGCGGAAGGAAGAAGCCAACTCTATGATGGCCTTGACCCTTACCAAGGGGAGAAATGCTCTTGCTTTGACAGTGTCCAGTTCTACCCCCATGAAGGTCAAAAGTTGCACTGGCTCGAGAACTGACTTGGGAAGACTGAGAATGAAACCTAGAGAAGTGAGCACTTGCTGGGTCACTTTCAAATCCGACTTGACTTGGTCTGGAGACTGACCCACTATAAGCCAGTCCAGGTATGGGAATATGGAGATATGGAGATATATTCTTACTCCTTAGGAATGCCACTACTACTGACAGGCATCTTGTGAACACCCTTGGAGCTGATGTTAGGCCGAAGGGCATTGCTTTGAACTGGTAATGGCCTGAAGGCAGTTCAAATCTGAGGTACTTTCTGTGGGAGCCCCTGATGGTACTGTGAAAGCAGGCATCCTTTAGGTCCGGGGAGGCTAGCCAGTCCCCTGGCCTTAGAGAGGGAAGAATTATTCCCAGAGTCACCATTTTGAACTTTGGTTTTAATATCTCAAGTCTAGGATGGGCTGCCACTCCCCTGTTTTCTTCGGGGTAAGGAAGCACCTGGAGTACAGATCTTTGCCCCTGTGGACTGTAGGAATTCTCTCTATGGCCCTTAAGGCCAGAAGACATGAAACCTCTGCCTCTAGGGCAATGGTTTCAGAGATGTTTGCAGGTGGAAAAGATCTAGCTCTCAGCTTTGGAAACATTTTGAAGCCGAGAGCCAGTCCCTGGCTTACTACCTCCAAGACCCACTTGTCTGAGGTAACAGACTCCCAGACCTGGAAGTAGTAAGCCTGCCTCCTACAGGAATGGGGGAGTCGACCCGGGCTGACACATCAGGGTGTCTGCTTGGCAGAAGCCTTAGGCTGAGAGGTGGATGCAGCCCTGCTCATCCCCGTTCTGCCTCTCCCTCTGAAGAACCCCCTCTGGGAAAAAGGAGAAGAGGCCTGGGCTTGGTAGAAAGGCCTATGAAAAGGCCTGCCCCTGCCCCTAGCTTGCTGCCTTTGAGGAGTTGCCTGCCTTTCCTAGGCCTGTGCACTCCTATAGAAGGTCCTGTATTCATCCATCTTTTTCATATAATTCTCTGTCTGCTCGCCAAACAGAGAATTATTAACTACAGGGAAATCCACAGCCTTAGCCTGTGTATCCTGAGATAGGCTAGTACACCTGAGCCAAGCTAGTCTCCGAAGGGCCACAGATGTAGCCATGACTCTATATGACACATCATTGGAGTCCACAGCAGCATGAAACTGGATCTTTGATACCTCAATTCCATCAGCAGCCACCTCCTCCAGCAAGCTGGGGGAGGCCTGCTTAGCCAGTACCAGTACAGTATCCCACCTGGACTTCTGGTACCTGGCTGTACAGGCCATATAATTAGCCTGCCTGAGTCCCAAAGAAGATGCCATGTACTGCTTCTTCACCATGGCATTCAATTTCCTGGAGTCTTTATCTGGGGGGTGTGAAGCCAAGGGAATGTTAGCCTCATCACAGGCTGCAGCCTGCACGACCCCAACATGACTGCACTGCTGGTACAAGTACTTCATACTTGAGCCTGACAGCATGTACCTCTTGTCCATCCACCTATTCACAGGAGATAAGGAATTTGATGTTTTTAACAACTTTTGTGTTTGTTTCCCAAAAGACTTATGAAGGGGAATAGACAACCTTTTGGACTCTGGGATGTCCATCACCTCCACAAAGTCAGGCTCCTCTTGTTCCTCAACAGCTTCTTTCATAGGGAGCTGGAGGGTTTCTGCCACTTTCCTGTAAAACAAAGTGGGAAGGGGACTCAGAAAGCCTAGGAAGGGAAACACCAGAAAGCCTGTCTGGGGAGATGTCCGGCTCTATGGGCTCATCCAGACCTTCTATTCCGTCATCATCACCTCCTTCATCATCTTCATAATCATAATCCCCCTCCAGGTCCGGTTCATAAAAATCTTCAGGGGTATAATCTTGAACCGGAAGAACCAACCGAACACCTGCCAGAAGGCGCCGGATCAGTCTGAACCGAACGAAGCGATTCCACTATGTGAATCGCTCAGGCAATTTCTTTGGCGGTCGATGGTGCGGTTCTAGATCCGAACCGGCTGATTTATCTTTTATTTTTATTTTTGACGGACCCGATCCCTCAGAATCGGCTCTCCTTTGGCCCGAAAGAGTCTTGCCCTGGTCAGAGGGCACTCCTTCTGGTTCGGTTGGAACCGAACCAGGCTGGCCATCCGGGTCAGTAGACTTCTCGGCCTCCTTTTCCCTAAGCCTGCCCAATCTTTTATCCAGGGTGGTTTTAGGGAAATTCTTGCAGATTTGGCAGTCTGAATCGAGGCAGTCAAACCCCAGACAATAAACATAAGTGGTGTGAGGATCAGCCTTAGCAAAGGCCTCTCCACACACACTGCAGTTGAAACCCAGTGGACCCGGTTTTTCTTTTGGGTTTCTCAGACGTAGCCATACTTAACCAGAAAACTTACCCTTTACTCGACTTCAGCCAGGCATGACGCCCTTATCGGTTTCTAACTGAATCACAGGTATTTGAAAAAAAAAACGCAAACACACTTTTTTTTGTTTTGTTTTAAACTGATAAGGACTGGTACCACACACTAAATTTACAATAAGACAAACTCTACACAGCAGCAGGTTCAGCTGAACCAGTTGAATTATATATAGTTTACAATTTCCACAAGTTTTTCCAAATCTAGTCCACTACCTACGTACTAACTGTACCACAGACAGGGATCTGAACCAAAAAAACAGAGAATTTATCGCCAAAACCGACGACTTTAACAGACCGAGAACCGTGAGCAGAGGAGAAATCTCCAGAGCGACTGTTCAGTTAGGCGGAGTAAAGAATCTGACAGTTACACTTCAAAGTGCAGCAGACAGAGGTTTGAACCAAGCTCAAGCTCAACATTCTATGCCCTGCATAGAATTTAACTCTTTCCTCTCCAGAAGTGCTAAGATAGCGGGTTCATTTCACTGGGGTGTCAAACAGACAAGGCATACTGATGAGTCCTGGTAGGACGAAACACGTGTCTATGTCTTCTGTTGGCACCCTCTGCAAACTGTGCGAGAGGCCTTTTGGCACCGTGCACTTCTGCTTAAAGTTGAACCAGCATAATATTCTGTGGTGATTTGCATATGCAGCCCGTGATGCTCTGCATTGTGGGGGCATGTGTGATTTTAGTCTACCAGACACAGGTTGGAACATTCCAACACCTAACAGCACCGCAAGTTAAGCCCTACTACATATGTTGCAGGACTGCATGCTGGTGCAGATGGTCAGGGAACCTACAAGACAGGATGCCATTCTTGGCGTGGTGCGCACTGATTTGGAAATGGTAGGTGGCATGCATGTTGGGGAAAAACTCGGGTCCAGTGACCATAATACCATATGGTTTGAAATGGCCCTGGGTTGGTGGTTCTGGATTTCAAACAAGCAGACTTCAAATGGGTAAGAGAATTAGTCAAAGGTAAATTAGCTGGAGTGGACAGAATCAGGAAGGGGGAGTGGAAGAGAGGTGGGCAGAAATTAAAGGGACCATCTTGAAGCAACTAAAATCATGTTTAAGAATGGTTACCAAGTAGGACAGCGCAAGAGACCTATCTGGTTCTTCAAGAAGATCAGGGAGGAAAAAATTACTTACTAAAGTTATATTGTTTCTTCTCAGGGATCCATCAGTGAGCCTTACATATTGCTGGAAGTAATGGGTCAGCCTTCCTCCTACTGGCAATGACTGTCTAGCAATCTGGCCAAAACTGGCAGTGGTTTTGTTCTGTGTCATAGGTGCTGGAGCTGCAGCAAGCCTTGAGCCCCTTCTGCCACGACCCCTACAGTACCCCTTCTGGGACTGTTACTAGCTGGTGTAGGGCATAGGGTAGTTTACTTCTGCTCCTACCTCCCCATCCTATAAAATGGCCTGTAGGAAATGGAGGGGATGTTCAGGGTATCCATCATTTGTTTGATGAAATAGGAGTAAGTGGGATACTCCTCAGTGACACTAGTTGGGGAGACAAACTCCTGACCAGAGAAACCATCAGGTTCTATTGGTTCACCCTCTTCCGTCCCCCTCCTGTACAAGCTGTTGGTCTGAAACATGAGCCTAGATGGGGGGGCAGGCACACTGAATACGTTTTCCATAGCCTGGAAGGCCTGCAAAAACTGCCATACCTCTGTCATATCCTCAATCGAAGGCTTCCAATTCTGTTTCACTGCCTTCTCCTTTACAGGCTAAGTGGCAGGGACAGGTTTTTGTTTATTTTTCTTGGCAGGCAATGGTTCCAGAACCTGCTCCAAGGCTCTTATTTGTATTATTGCCATCATTCAATTCAAAGTTCCCCCTTTTGGTCATGCTGGTACCTTTGCCATCTTTTCCATGCCTTTCAGATGACTGAGCAGTTTTTTTCTTGCTTATCTTTCCACTCTGACAAGGACTGCCGATTATGAAAAGAGGAACCCTCTGATGTTTGCTTTCTACCATCATTGGAAGTGCCCTCTGAGGTTTTATTGTGCTTAGGTGACACAGGCAGAATGAAAAGCCATAAACTCTTCTCTTTTCGGAGCCCTTTTCTTTTGGGTTTTAGGGCAAAACATTTTACAGAGTAAATTTCTACATTGTGGTCTGGCCTAGGCACTGTAAAACAAAGCTAGTGGCAGTCTGCCTTTGTCAGGAGCTGAAAACACTTAAGGCTTGTACACAGAAGAGCTTGCTACAGCGCTGTCCATCAAATCATTCAGTCTGCCAGTTAGGAACTGCTGACCAACCACCGTTCAGACGGCACCATTGTGCACTGATGTTGAAAGTGCACATTCAAGTTCCTTCGTTTTCATGCTGGTTTCCAGGTTGCAGTCTGGGTAAAAGCGTGGGAGAATGGTTCAGCGGTTGCCGACAAGTCACATGGCCAATGACACCACCTAAATCACCACACGATCCCAGAAAAAAAGGTGATCGTGCTCACAACACTACGCTACAGAAAACGGTAAAAATTAAAGCGTTCAGACAGGACCAGCTGCAGAGACCCAAGTGAGGTATACCAGCAGAACTGGCTCAGATTTTGCAGTGAGAGTGAGCTTTCTATACCATTTTTAAAACCTGTGAGCACCGTTCTCTTTTTAGGCCAATCAATCATGCCAAACACTGATGGGACTTAGAAATTTAACATTCAGTTCCCAGTCACAGGCGGTAGAAAAACAGAAATTTAAATACCTGTAAATTTTCTTTCTTCGACTGCTGGTCTTCGGGCTCATCACTACTGGGAGGTCCTTCCTGGTACCATGTGACAGGCAGGAAGAAAACTGACTTTCGCAGGACAACTACATCCTCCCACCCACTTCCTCCAGTCGCAAGTTTTTCTAAAGCAGTTTTCCCCTGTGGTAATACATAACTTAGGAACAAAAAGGAGAAAAGTTGGTCTGACTTGCGCCCAGATGGCAGACTTCCAACATTCTGGGAAGGAAGAAGCCCGGAGACCAGCAGTCGGAGAAAGAAAATTTACAGGTATTTAAATTTCTATTTCTCTCTCCTAAAGCTGGTCTCGGGCTCATCACTACTGGGATATACTAAAGCAGTACATCCCCTTGCTTCCTAGGTGGGAAGAATGTCCATAGTCTTTTATGGGTCCACCACTGCCTGGAGAACTCTGTGGCCAAAAGATGCCTCCACGGAGGCAGATGCATCCAACTTGTAGAACTTTGCGAAGGTACGGATAGATGAGCAAGTGGCCGCTCTACACAAGTCTGCCGGAGAGGCCTCTCTGAAGTCCACCCAAGACGTAGCCATTGCTCGAGTTGAGTGTGCCCTCACTGGGCCCAGCAGGTCTATCCCGGCCTTCTGGTAAGACATGGCAATGATGGAATGGATCCAATTTGCAATAGAGTCTTTTGATGCTTTCTTACCCATATTCTGGCCTGAAGCAAGGATGAATATACTTGAAGTCTTGCGGACTGACTCAGATCTCTTGATGTAAACCTTGAGAGCCCGCCTTGGATCAAGCGCATGAAATTCTCACTCCTTCTCGTTCTTGGGGTGAGGACAGAAGGAGGGAAGGTTCAGGACTTGGTTGTAGTGAAAAGGAGACATCACCTTTGGCAAAAAGGTGGGATCCGTCCGCATGACCACTGAGTCCTGATGAAACACAGTATACGGCTCTTTGGATGACAGGGCTCCTATATCACTGATGTGGCAGGTTGGGGCGATTTCTGTCAGCAAAACTACCTTCATAGTGAGGTGAAGTAGGGATGCCTCCTTCAGGTGCTCAAAAGGAGCCTTGGTGAGAGCTTTAAGGACCAGGTTGAGTCTCTAAAGTGGGACGATGGGCTTTATTGTCGGTCGTTTCAATGTTGCTGCTCTTGGGAATTGTCAAACGTGAGGGAGAGCTCTTAAAGACTCCCCTGAGTCTGCCAACAGGAGTGCCCCTAAAGCCGAAACCTGGACTCTTACGGTAGCCGGTTGGAGGCCCCTGTCGAAACCCTCCTGAAGGAATTGTAGGATAGTAGGAAGAGACACGCAGTCATCTGGTAGAGAGATGGATTGTAACCAGAAAAGGAATTTCCTCCAGACTCTGTAATAAACCTTGGAGAACAAGGCACGTCTGGATTGGATCATCACTTCAATGAACGGTGCAAAGAAACCAAACTCCTTGAGAGTTTCCTGCTCAATCTCCACACCGAGAGGGACGGATTGCATGGACTGGGGTGCAACACCGGTCCTTGAGGTAGCAGATCTGGGCTTTCTTGGAATACCAGAGGAGGTTGTAGAGACATTTGGATTAAAAACGAGGGAACCACAGTCTGCAAGGCCAGCATGGGCAGACTAGAATCATCTCTGTTCGATCTTGGGAAATCTTGTGTAGGACCCTTGATAATATTGGAATTGGTGGAAAGGTATACAGGAGATCTAACTGACCCCAGTTTAGGGAGAAGGAATCCTGTGCCATGGCCCTCTAGTCATTGATGAGAGTGTAGAACTTTGCAATTTTTGCAGTAGGCGAAAAGATCTACCTGCGGGTGGCCCCACCGTGTAGTGATGAGGTGGAAGGCGCTGTCCTTGAGTTCCCACTTGCCTGGCAGAATGTCCTTTCGACTTAACCAATCTGCTGTGACGTTTTCCTGGCCTGGGTTGTACTCAGCCCTCAGGCTCCCCAGGTTGCCTGCCACCTACTGAAAGAGTAGCAGAGTCTCTTGCAACATCTGAGAGCTCTTTGTGCCTCCCTGGTGATTGATGTAGGCCATTGTTGTGCGATTGTCCATGAGAATGAGGATGTCCTGATTGGAGAGCTGTGCCTTGAACTGTTGGAAGTGCCAGGCGGACTGCCCACATCTCCAGCACACTGATGCTGTAGCATGACTCCACCACTTACCACTTACCCTGAGCAGAGAGCTGTTCCGTCTGCACTCCCCAGCCCCAGAAGCTGGCATCAGTGGTGACTCTCATCTGGTGACAATGCCCCAGTCTGAGACCCCTCATGACGTTGGATCGTTGCATCCACCCTCGGAGAGAAGCTTTTACCTGGTGGGAGATCTGTATGTGCTGGCCCATTTTTTCCCTTGATTGGGACCATTGATGGAGGAGGCCTGACTGGAGAGGGTGCATGTGGACTAGTGCCCAGGGAACTGAGTCTGCTAGGGAGACCATTGTCCCTATGAGTTGCATGAAGGAGCAAGCCGGCAGGGACTGAGCCACTTGGAATTTGCTGATGAGTGCCCTCAGTTCCCTGAACGTTGACTCCGTGGGGAGCACCTTGTTCTAGAGTGTGTTAATATTCACCCCTAGATGGTTCAGGGTCTGTGATGGTCATAGGGAGCTCTTCTTCTGGTTGACTATGAACCCCAGACAGGAGAGGCACTGAATGACCTCAGTCACTGCCTGGACTGCCTGATCGTACTGAGGGGCTTTGATTAGAATGTCGACCAGGTATGGAAAGAGTTGGATCCCTTATAGTCTGAGTCAAGCGACATCACTGTCACTGTTTGAAGAAGACCCTAGGAGCTGTGGCCAGGCCGAAAGGTAGCGTTGTGAATTGGAAGTGGTGCTCCTCCACTCTGAATCTGAGGAATTGTCTGTGTGCTCTTCAGATGGGGATATGCAGATAAGCAGCTTGTAAATCTACTGAGGCTAAAAATTCCCCCTGATGGATTTCCCAGATGATGGAGGACAGGGTTTCCATCTTGAATATCCTGTGGCAAACAAAACCATTTAGAAATTTGAGGTCTAACACAGGCCAGAAATGTCCTGAGCGTTTTGGGACTATGAAAATTAAAGAGTACACTTCTCTGTTCCTTTCTTGAACGGGAACTTGTTCGATCACTCTTGCCTGTATAAGATCTGTGATCGCTTGCAGTGTCACTGCTCTTTTTACCAGATTGTTTGAGACGGGCAAGGGCACTATGTGGTGCAGCGGGGGTCTGAACTCGAACTCTATGAAGTAACCTTTGCGTGCTACGTCTAGCACCCAACTGTCCGTGGTGGTGTAGACCCATTCCTCAGAAAAGCTGGAAAGCCAGCCCACTTCACAAGAATGGGTCCGTGAATCCTCATTGCGATTTTTTGGTTTCACCACCGTCATCTGGGGAGCCACCCCTTCCACCCCCGGAAGCCACGTTGATTGCAAGAGGTAAAGTTTGTCTACCTGAAAATGTTTTATTCTGTCCCCTGGAAAATTCGGCCTGGACCCAGAAGTCCAGGACCTGTTCCTGCCCCGGGATTGAGGCATTCTGACTTTTGCCATTTCTCTTGACTCTTTGACCACCTCCTTTAGAGCTGATCCGAAAAGAAGGCCTCCTTCATAAGGGGCGTTCACCAAGTGCATCTCTGAGGCGGCGTCCACCTGCCATGCCCGCAGCCGTAAGTTGCGTCGAGCTGAGGTCTGCTAAAACGCAGCCCTTGCTGCACATCTGACTGCCTCCTCTGATACGTCAGCTGAGCAGGCAGAAGCTAGCCCCATTAGTTGAAGATGCTGCAGAGTGGATTTGTTCTTCACTGGCTCAACAACTAGCTGAAATGCCAGATCAGTGGCCCAGGACAGAGCAGCTCAAGCTGAGAAAAGGTTGGCTGTGGCTGCCTTGAGAGAGGTTGCAGTGGACTGGAAAGCTTTCTTTAGGGAGGTGTCCACCTTCCTATCCACTGGGTCCCTCAGGAAAGCTCCGCCCTCTGCTGGAATAACTGGTTTTTTTTTAGTGAGGTTGCAGATTAATGAGTCAATTCTGGCACAGTCTAGCCATCTCTCCGTGAGTTTGTCGAATTTCAGTAACTTGGTGAGGCAGTGTGGGACGTGGTGGGAATGCTCTGGCCCCTGCCATTCTTCTTTTAACAGGTCCTCTATGGCCGGAGGAATGGGGAATGTTGTTGCTGGCTTCGAAGCCAAAGCAAGTCTGAAAGCTGGCTTTGGGTGCTTGGGTTCTGGAGAGGATGGACCAAGGTGAATCTCATTTGTCACCGGTTTGATAAAAAAATCTAGGTCGTCCAAGCCAAAGTTTCTGGCTGGCGAGGAGTCAGAAAATCCAAATCAGAGTTTGGATTTCCCCCTCTTCTGGGAATGAATAGCCTGACGCTGAGGGGGATATGTCCCATCAGTGCTTCTCGTGGTGGGCATCTCTGGATCTGCTCCTGGATCTGGTCCTCTTCCTCCTCCCCCTGTCGTGTCGTGAGGAGTGGAGACCCTCCTTGTCTGAGGATGGGGGGGTACGCTTGTGGGTAAGCCTTCCTGTGGGTCGTGGGCTCTGGTGACTGTGGAAGAATGTCAAAATAAGGTGGGTTGAGGGCGAAAGCCCTGTTCAACTTCTCTGTTAGGTCAGGAGCTAGATCTCTAGCTGAGTGACGGCGTCCCTCTGAGGCGGAGGACTGCCCTGGCCCAAGGACTGGATTTGTTGGTCCTGGGATTCAGAGGCGGATGCCTCTTCGACCTCCTCCAAGCTTGCAGATGTTGCGCTGTTGCATTTTATGCATAGCGATCCCGAAAAGGTTGCCAATATGTGGGATCTACATTTGTGGGACTTTCTGCATCTGGAGAGCTTGTCCGATTTAGCTGAGGATATGCTAGTGGGCCAGGCAATTAGCTTCGTTCCAGGGCCTATGTTTTTTTATTTTTACAGTCCCCTTAAGGAGTATGAGGCAAAAGAAAAGTCTGGAGCCAGTATCCCTTAAGGTCTGAGTGCCTTTGAACGTTCCGTCGATGAGCTGACCAGGAAATGCTCGTCAATGCACTGTGCAATGCTCTGCCCCCTTTCCTGCTCGTGCCTAAAGCTTGTTCTGTCGCCTGTAGTGGAGCGTGATCGCCCTGTTCAATTCCTAGCGACCATCGACAAACCTGAGAAATCCAGGCAGCTCGACGACAAGAGAAGGGATCCATTGTTGCCTTGCGTCCGATGAGCCAAGTTTCCCAGGCGGCTCGTCGACGAGGAGGAAAGGTGGCGGCCTGAACTGTGGTGGCCAGAACTGAGCACGAAACACTAAATATTCACAGGGCTCCGCTCAATGAGTACTCCTAGAAGCCCTGTGACTGTCCTCCCCCTGTTGCGATGGGGCTGAAATTTGTTTATCTCCTTGCTCCGCTGGCCCCCGCACCCCCGACTTAACACACTTTTCTTTTCTTTGGGGAGGGAGGGAGAAGGATGAGCGACAGGAGCTCCTTCAACGACGGAAGACCGGGGGCAGTCTGTACAGCTAGCAAGGCTGAAACAGGGGTCCCTGCACAAGATGCCAAAGTATGCTGTCTGTTGCCTTTAAAGGAATAGGAAAAAAAGAATGCACTCACAGTCTGTGGTCTTCAGCCCCGTCACTCCAGGGACAGAGATCCTGCAGAGATCCTACCTCTTGACAGGTAGGAAGTAAACTGGCAACTGGTGGAAGTGGGTGGGAGGATGTAGTCATCCTGCAGAATTCAGTTTTCATCCTGTGTGGTACCTGGAAGGACCTCCCAGAAGTGATGAGCCCAGAGACCAGCTTTAGGAGACAAAACTGATAATTTTTAAGATAAAAATATATATATATATATATATATCATAGTTGCACAGTAGTGCAGCTATAGTTAGGGCTGAGTAGGCACTTTAATGTTAAAGCCTCAAATGTCGCACTTTAATAACTTTGCAACCGTTCATCCAATTTGCCTGAAATTTTGCATGTGCCGTATGCTACCATAGATCTCTGGCTCTGGAAAGATGCTTTCCAGTCAAATGTGCGGTTGTGGAGCTGTGGAGTGCCAAAAAAACTGCAAAACAACACTTTTTTGGCCATTTTTGGCAAATTCTTTGCTCGTCTCTACAGCCCGAATGGTTTGTCCGACTGATCTGAAATTTTCACAGTATATGGGAACTGGGTCAGGGAAGTGCAGTTTGAAGGTTTGGTGAAAAATATTAATCCATTCAAAAAAGTTATTAAAGTTTCCCATCATAGCCTATGGGGAAAAATATATGACGCCCTCAAAAGTACTTTGTATTTTCGTGAAAGCACTTTTTACTTTTGCAAATGGGTTTGGTACTTTCGTGCTGCCGGCATCTTGTTTTCAGTTAGAGAGGCAGAAAAACATAGTTCAAAAAATACTGGCCCTAGGTAAACAGCACTTGGGTTTACCTAATCGGGGCCCTAGGAACACAATCTTGGCATTAGTTGTTCGCCAGGATGCCCAGAAACATGTTTTTTAATGCTTTTCCACCATCTTGGCCATGGAACTTTCGCAAAAGTTCCACAGACTTTCGCTCAAGTCCTACAAGTACGTTCGCAAAAGTCCCGCATTTACAATGCCGACACTTCCGCAAATGTTCTAGAAACATAGAATTTGACAGCAGATAAGGACCGCTTGGCCCACCCAGTCTGCCCATTTCTCTACCTAATGGATAAGCTGCAGATTCTAGCTAACCAGCAACCTACTTCTTTCTACCCCCACCCCCTAGAATTGCCTTATGTCTGTCCCATGCATGCTTGAATTCAACCAGTGTTTTTGACTCCACAACCTCCTCTGGAAGGCCGTTCCATGCAACCACAACCCTCTCTGTGAAAAAATACTTCCTTACATTATCTCTGAGCCACCCCCATCTTCAAATTGTGCCCCTTGTTCTTGCACACCTCTTTTTTTGAAATATGCTACCCTCTTGGACTTTGTGGATTCCCTTGAGGTACTTGAAAGTTTCTATCATGTCCCCCTTTCCCTCCTTTCCTCGAGGCTATACATATTAAGCTTCTTTAGTCTCTCTTCATATGTCTCCTGGTGCAGACCCTGCACCATTTTAGTTGCCTTCCTCTGGGCACCTACCATCTTGTCTATGTCCTTGCAGAGATTGGGTCTCCAGAACTGCACACAGTACTCCAGATGGGGTCTCACCAGCTGTCTGTACAGAGGGATAACAACTTCCTGTTTTCTACTGGTGATGTCTCTCCCTATGCATCCCCGTATCCCCCCAGCCCTCCTTACTGCCTTCTCACATTGCTTGCCCAGCTTTAAGTCATCTGATATGACTACCCCCAGGTCCCTTTCCATTTTTGTTGTTGTTAGTATCTCTCTCTCCCCATTGTGTACTCTTCCCCTGGGTTTTTGCTTCCCAGGTGCATTACCTTGCACTTCTTAGAATTAAATCTAAGCTGCCATACATTTGACCATTCCTCTAACCTTGCCAAGTCCCTTCTCATCCTTTCCACCCCACCTTGTGCATCAACTCTGTTGCAGATCTTTGTGTCATCTGCAAAGAGACATACTTTTCCTTCCACTCCCTCTGCAATGTTGCTCATAAAGACACTGAAGAGGACCGGTCCTAATACTGAACCCTGCGGTACCCCACTAGTAACCCCCATTTCATCAGAGTGGACTCCATTTACTATTACCCTCTGTGTCCTATTCTCCAGCCAATTCTTTACCCAGGCTATCATCCTGGGACCCACTCCCAGGCTAGCTAACTTATATATGAATCTTTTGTGTGGGACTGAGTCAAATGCCTTGCTAAAGTCTAGGTAGGCTATGTCCACAGCCCCTCCCTGATCTACTACTTTGGTCACCCAGTCAAAGAAATCTATTAGATTCATCTGGCATGACCTTCCTGCTGTGAATCCATGCTGCCTAAGGTCCTGTGCCCCTCTAGCCTCTAGGTACTTGACAGTTCTTTACTTCAGAAGTGATTCCATCATTTTCCCTATCACTGAGGTTAAACTAACAGGTCTGTAGTTTCCTGCTTCTGCCCTGCTCCCACTTTTGTGAAGGGGAATCACATCTGCCCTCCTCCAGTCCTCAGGTACCACCCCATCCTCCCATGATTTGTTAAAGAGGGTAGTCAGTGGTGTCACTAGTTCTACCCTTAGTTCTTTTAGAATTCTGGGATGAATCCCATCAGGCCCTATTGCTTTGTCCACCTTCAGTTTTAAGAGTTCTTTCAGAACCCTTTTTTCTGTAAATGGGCTGGTATCAACTTCTGTATCCAGAGTGTTTCTACTGTTTGTTTTAGGTACCTCCCCCTCTTCATTTGTAAATACTGAGCAAAAATATTTGTTTAGTATCTCTGCCTTTTCACCATCACCCTCTGCCCACCCCACCTCCCCTTTTTTAAGCCTCACTATCCCTCCCTTAGTCTTCCTTCGCTCCCTGATGTACCTAAAAAAGGTTTATCCCCCCTCTTAACTGAGTTGACTATCATTTCCTCAGTTCGGGTCTTTGCTGTTCTGACTGCTTTCCCAGCTTCCTTTTGCTTTAACTGATACAATTCTCAGTCCTGCTCCTTCTGTGATTCCTTATACATAGATACATAGATAGTATCGGCAGATAAGGGCCTATGGCCCACCCAGTCTGCCCATTTGAGCTTGTAAGTTCAGTTTATGTTTTCCTAGAGGTCTATTGCCCCTAACCCCTGACCTCCAGAATTCCTTTATGTCTATCCCATGCATTCTTAAATCCTGTGATTGTTTCAGCCCCCACCACTTCCTCTGGCAGGGTGTTCCACTTGTCCACCACCACCACCCGTTCTGTGAAGAAATTCTTCCTCACGTTTACTCTGAATCGTCCTCCCTTCAACTTCATCCCATGCCCTCTAGTCATGGAACATCTTTTTCGCTTAAAAATAGTGCATTCCTGCACCGTGTTCCTCCCTGTAAGATACTTGTATGTCTCTATCATATCCCCTCTCTCCCTCCTCTCCTCCAGGGAGTACATGTTCAGTTCCTTCAACCTGTCCTCATAGGACTTGTGATGCAATCCATGCACCATCTTTGCTGCCTCCTCTGAACCTTCTCTACCCTGTCTATGTCCTTACGTAGGTAAGGTCTCCAGAACTGTACACTGTACTCCAGGTGGGGCCTCACTAGTGTCTTGTATAGTGGAATTATGACCTCCCTTTTCCTGCTGGCGATGCCCTTGCCTATGTATCCCAGCATCCTATTTGCTTTACCTGCTGCCTTGTCACACTATTTCCTACCTTGAGCTCATCAGAGATGATAACCCCAAGATCCCTTTCCTGCTTGGTGCACTCTATATCCTCACCCCCAACTGATATATTGTGCCAGGGTTTTTGTGCCCCATATGCATTATCTTGCACTTCTTTGCATTGAATTTCAACTGCCAAACCCCTGACCATTCTTCAAGTTTCTGCAGGTCCCTTCTCATTCTGTCTACACCCTCTACAGGGATTTATTTAATTCTAAAAATTGATTAGCGTTTTGCTCATAAAAATGCTAAAGCTTTGTGAAAACGCATAGCTTTTGCCTCACTGTGTTTAACAAACATAGCACTTCTAGAAAATCTATATAAATACTTTCTGTACAGTTAGTATAGTCCCAAGAAAAAAACTGCTAATCAATTATTTAAAACCCTGCTCTGGTGTGTCTACTCTGTTACAGAGATATGTGTCATCAGCGAACAGTGAAATTCTGCCTTCTACGTCCTGCGCAATGTCACTGATGAAGATGTTGAATAGGACCGGTCCCAGCACTGATCCCTGTGGTACCCCACTGGTCACTCTTCCCTATGTGGAGTGACAGCCATTTACCACCACCCTCTGTGTCCTGCCACCCAGCCAGTTACCTACCCACCACACTACTATCCTGCCCACACCCATATTCCCCAGTTTGTGTAATAGTCTTCTATGTGGCACAGTGTCAAAGGCCTTGCTGAAGTCCAGATAGGCCATGTCCACTGTCCTCCCCTGATCCACCTCCCTAGTCACTCAGTCAAAAAATTCAATGAGGTTGGTCTGACACGACCTCCCCCTGGTGAAACCATGCTGCCTTGGGTCCTGTAGTCCACTGACAACCAGAAGTTCCACCAATCTCTCCTTCAGTAGTGCTTCCATGATCTTCCCCACTACCGAGGTGGAGGCTCACTGGTTTGTAGTTCCTCGCCTCTTTGTTCCCATTTTGTATAGGGGACCACATCTGCTATCCTCAGTCTTTGGGTACCTCTCCTGTTTCCAGTGATCGGCTAAACAGGATAGCCAGAGGTTCAGCCACCACCTCTCTTAGTTCTTTAAGTACCCTGGGTGCACCCATCTGGCCCCATTGCTTTATCAACTCTTATTACTTCCAGTTCCTTCAGGACCCTTTCTCGTGTAAAGGGACTTGTGTCCATTTCTGCACCATTCTCACCCCTTGTACTCCCTTTAGACCCATTGCCCTCCTCTTCCTCAGTAAAGACTGAGCAGAAATACCTGTAAATATGTCAGCTTTACTGTTGTCATCCTCCACACGGCCCCCATCCTCCCCCTTCAGTCTCACTATCCCTCCCTTTGCCTTTCTTTTTTCACTTATGTACCTGTAAAAGGTTTTGTCCTCTCTACCCACTGATTTTGCAATGTGTTCTTCTGTCGGAGCTTTGGCTTCCCTTACTGACCTCCCTGCCTCCTTTGCTTCTCCTGGTACTTCTCCCTATCCCTTCTGCCTGTGTCTTTTGTATTGCCTGAATGCAATCTTTTTGGCTTTCACTTTCTTTGCTACCTCTTTGGAAAACCATAATTGTTTCCTCTTCCTTTTCCACTTGCTAACCTGCTTAATGCATAATTCTGTTGCTCTTGTAATCCCCATTTTAAATACTGCCCACTGTTCCTCAACCCCTGATTCATGCCCCATTCCCCTTAATGCCTCTTTCAAGTATCTCCCCATCTTCCCAAAGTCCGCCACCCTAAAATCCAGGATACGTGTTTTTGTGTGGTTTGGTTCTGCTCTTTCTGTGATTTCAAACCACAATGACTGGTGGTCACTGTTCCCCAGGTGCTCCCCCAATGTTACCCCCATCACACTGTCCCTGTTTGTCAGCACAAGGTCCAGTATTGCCTTCTGCTGAGTTGGTTCCATGACCAGTTGCTTGAGGAAGGCACCCTGAAGGGAGTCCAGGATAAATCTGCTCCTAGTTGATGCTGCTGGGATGCTCCAGTCCACGTCTGGAATACTGAAGTCTCCAACCAGTACTACCTCACCCTTGTCTGCCATCCTTTGGATGGCTAGCATCAGCTCCCTATCTGTTTCTTCCTCCTGGGCTGGTGGCCTATAGACCACACCTTTCTGAATGCTTTCTTTTTCTCTTGAACCTTCACTGCTACCTCCTTTTAGAACGACAGTGGTTTCTTACATCGTTTGTTTTGTTTATTTGCTTCACACAAAGGCTTGTTACCTCTGTGATGGCAGTTTTTATTATTCCCCATTGTTCTTCCACCCCTCCTTCCTGCTCATTTGCTACTGCATTCCTTAGGCACTCACCCATTTTGGCAAAGTCAGCCCTCCTGAAGTCCAGTACTTTTGCCTTTGTATGGCTTGACTCTATTGCTGTGTTTATTATGAACCATACTGTTCGATGGTCGCTAGTTCCCAGATGGCTACCCACTTCTACATCTGTGATCCTCTCTCCATCTCCATTTGAGAGGACCAGGTCCAAGATTGCTCCCTCTCGAGTGGGTTCTGCAGTACTTTCGGGAAAAGCTCCCACACGTAAATCAATGGCACAATCGTGAAATTTCGCAAAAGTTCTTCAGTTCAACAGCACCAAAATACCACTTTCTTTGCCACATCATAGCAAGACAATAGTCAGGACTTTTTGGCTGAAATTTGCAAGTCCTTGCCCCACAGATGAGCCTTTTGCTGCTTTGGTTAAAGAATTTAAACCGGTTACAGAGTTACAGAAGTACAGAGTTGCAAATTTTCCCACAGGAAAACACTAACGCAGCACCTATATCTCGAAAACGGTACAAGATACGGATTTTTCGCTACAGCAGTGTACCAGCAGTGATGTGTGGCTGGTCATGACTACAACCATCAAAGTATTTCTTCTGCAGGTTGCTATGGTTACTGACATATTGCCAAATAAGCGTTACAAGGGTTACTTGGAATGTCTCCAGGGCCCGCACTCCAACCTATGCATACTATTTATGCTAAACTGGGACCACAGCACCCTCTTGCACTATAAATCTACACTAGTGGGTGGAGCGCAGTGCCTGGAGGCACCTAAAGATATCATTTTGCAAAAATGAGGACATAGTTATGGATAGGTGGGAGTGCAGGACTCAGAAGTGCCCGCACTCCCTCCTATGGATACATGGGTGAGGCTAGGGTGCTCCACACCATGAGATTCATTCAATCAGTGGTTGAAAAACTGGTGCAGAGCTCAGGGTTTTGGCTTCACTGGGGGTCCACCTGGAGGGATGCAGGCCTATACTGGCACAATGGTCTGCATCTGTCCAGGAGGGGGCCCAGGATCCTAGGTGATGGATTTAAATGCTTCATTGGCAAGCATTTAAACTAGCCAAGGGGAGAAGCACTGAAAAGGAGAAGGAAAAGTCTAGCCCCCCCCCAAATAAAAAACAATCAGAGTACTCAGTGAGGTAAACACCAAGATAGAGAAATCGATAGGGAGAAGGGCTGGGGTAAATGGAGAAAAAGAAAGGCAGTAAGGACAGGGATGGCGCAAAAAGGGGTAAGGCCATAGCAAAATGGAGGGTAATGAGTACCAATGCCCGTAGTCTAGGTAACAAGCTCCCTCAGCTGGTGGCCTTGATGGAAGAGGGATGCCTGGATACCGTGACAGTCACAGAAACATGGTACACAGAGAACGATGACTGGGATGTCAACATACTAGGGTACACAATCTACAGGAGGGACAGGGAGGGTAGAAGAGGAGGAGGAGTAGCTCTCTATGTAAGGGAAGGGATCAAAGCAATGGAACTACAGGGTAAACAAGGGAGAGAGGAGGCACTGTGGGTCACCCTGGAGTCTGGAAATGGCACCACACTCCACACAGGGGTTGTATACAGACCCCCGTCTCAAGGGGACGAAATGGACAAGGAAATGATAGAAGGCATCCTTAGGATGGCAGAGAAAAACAGGTTACTCACCTGTAGCAGTAGTTCTAGGAGTGGTATATGTTTTTCAACCACACTTATTGGGATTGTCCCCTTCCACTTTAAATCTGCCAGAAGTCTTCAAGCTGGCTCCTCCCACCCATCTGGGTGGTATATACCTCGGCTCCGCCCCATGACGCCAGATCTTAGCCCACTGGAAGCCAGGCTGTGTGCCTCTGCAGCCGAGGAGGTCAGGTGGGTCCATGTGGATGAACAACATGTATCACTCCTAGAACTACTGTTACAGGTGAGTAACCTGTTTTTTCTAGGATCGTGGATATGTTGTTCATCCACACTTATTGGCTGACTCCTAGCAGTTCTCCGGGAGGAGGGAGGCAAGGTGCACACCCCCCTACTTAGGGAACAGAGACTGGAGAACCAAGACCCCAAAATCAGCATCCTGGCGTGACTCAAGGTCGATGTGATAGTGGGTAATGAAGGTGTTTGCTGACTTCCAGGTAGCAGCCCGACAAATTTTCTGGATAGGGATGACCCTGGAAGCAGCCACCGATGCAGCAGTTTGGCGGGTAGAATGAGCTTTTATCTCTCTGGGAGGCTCCATGCCTGCCAACTCATAGCACAGACCTATGCATGATGTAATCCATCTTGCTATGGTCCGTCTGGCTGCAGGTCTGCCAGAATCGGCTTCAGCGTAGGTGACAAACAGCTGGCGAACCTATCCACGAATTTCCGCCGTCCTCTCCTTACAGTAGGAGAGAGCATGTCTCAGGTCCAAAGTATGGAGCCTGTACTCGGCCACCAAGGTGTAATTAGGGTAGTATACCAGCAGAGTCAACACCTGGTTAAGATGAAACTCTGACACCACCTTCAGAAGGAATTTCGGTTGGGGGCGCAGGACAACCTTGTCCCTGTGGAAGACCAGACAAGTGGAGTCCACCGATAGCGCTTGGCGCTTCCCTGTCCTTCTGGCAGACGTGATAGCCACCAGGAAGGCCATCTTCCACGACAAGTGTGACAGCTCACATTTGTGCACTGGTTTGAATAGCTTACCCATGAGCTCTGCCAGTACCAGCAGTAGATCCCACGGACGTGGACGTTCACGCACCGGAGGGGATATGTGAATCAGGCCTTTGAAGAAGCACCCGACCACTGTCTCCTGCACCAATGTCGGCTGACCGTCCTGCGCCCAGTAAGCAGAAATGGCTGCCACGTGGACCCTAAGGGTCGAAGACCCCCTTTGGAGAGAGACCAAAGGTAGTAGAGAATGTTAGCCACAGAACAGGATAAGGGGTCCAGACTCTTACCCTGACACCAAATTGAAAATCTCTTCCATTTAAAGGCTTTTCCTGGTTGATTCCTTTCTAGATGCCTCCACCACGGTGTAGACATCTTTGGAAAGACCCAAGGCCTGGAACTCTAACCGCTCAGGTATCAGGCCGCGAGGTGCAGGGCATGAAGGTCCGGATGGAGGACCTTTCCCTGGTTGAAAGATATCAGGTCCGGGTGTGTGCAAAGCCGCTCCAGTGGCCTGCAGCTGAGGCTGAGGAGATCTGGATACCAGAACTGACGCGGCCAGTCTGGGGCTACCAGAATCAACTTCGCCTTGTCCCTCCTCACCTTGAGTAACACCTTGTGGATCAGGGTAAATGGAGGGAAGGCATAGAGGAGGCCTGGGGTTCACGGCCTAGAGAAGGCATCCCCCTGCAGCGAGCCCTACTGAGGGGGGCGGGCATGATACAGTCTCAGCTTGGCGTTTTCCCTGGAGGCAAACAGGTCCACCATCGGTCTGTCCCAATGGTAGAACAAGCTGTAAGCTACCTCTAGATGGAGAGACCACTAGTGGGATGTCTGGCCAATGTGGCTTAGAGCATCCACCAGCTGGTTCGAGGGTCCGGCCATATGGATGACTAGGAGATCCACCTCCAACCGGCTTACGAGTGTCCAGATGCGGAGCGCCTCCTTGCACATCAGACAGGAGTGCGTGCCACCCTGCTTGTTGAGGTAGTACATGGTCGTGGTATTGTCCATCTGGACCTGAACCACTTGACCCCAGAGGTGAGGAGCAAAAGCTGACAGTGTCAGTCTGACTGCTCTGCGCTCCAACAGGTTGATGTGGCATCGGGGGTCCACAACCTGTGGGCCCTGTTGTCCCCCATGTGGGCTCCAAAGCCCATGAGAGAGGCATCGGTGGTAAGGATAACCGTCAGCTTGGGGCGGACAAACGGGATCCCTTCCTGCAACCGGTCTGGGGCGGTCCACCACTGGACAGCATCCCACATCTTCTGGGTTATACTGAGCAGCTGGTCGAAATGACCATATCGCTGAGTCCACTGGTCGGCCAGCTCCCATTGGAGGGGGCGCATGTGAAACCTGGCCCAATGGACCACCGAGGTGCACACTGCCATGTAACCCAGAAGGTGCAGAAAGTCCCGGCCGGGGAGCAAGTGCCCAACCAGAAATTACTGTGCAAAGGAGAAGAGAACCTCCGCCCTGTCCGCTGGGAGCCAAGCTCTGGCTTGATAAGAGTCGAGCACTCCCCCGATGAAGCCCATCACCTGGGAAGGCACGAGTTCAGACTTGGCCTCGCTGATCAGGAGGCCAATTTGAGAGTAGGTCTGGAGGGCCCGATCCCTGGACCTCTCCACCTCCTTTTGGGTGGAACCTGTTAGGAGCCAATCGTCCCCTCGACCCCGAAGTGGAGGAACCGCGGATGGGAAGGACGGATTGGGACATGAAAGAATGCGTCCTGCAGATCCAGTGAACAGAACCACATGTTTCACTCCAAGGATGGTGTGATCTGGGACAGAGTGACCATTCGAAAGGTGTGTGACTTAAGATATTGATTCAGGTTGTGAAGATCTAGAATGGGGCACCAGCCCCCTGTCCGCTTGGGCACCAGGAAGTACCTGGAGACAAAGCCTGGGTCTGCTGGAGGATCCACCACTGGAGTTACTGCCTCCTTGAGGAGGAGCTGAGCGATGTCGGAGAGCCGACTGGGTCTGAGCAGATACTCCTTACTCCAGAGGGGCATGGGCTCGGCTTGGAGGGTACTGGTCGAATTCCAGAGGCAGTCCCTCGCCAACCAATTCAAGAACTCACCTGTCCAAGGTAACAAAGGACCGAAGCGAAGAAGTGGCGGGCGGACCCACGGGAGGACCCAGAGCTGAGGTGATGGTAGAGGATCACTGAGCAGGCGAGAAGGAGGAGGAGGCTCCAGGACCTGAACCTTGGCCTCCTTTATGGGCCTGTTGGGGTCTGGGCTTGGGCCAGGGGTGCCAAGCTTGAGCCCGCTGCTGTTGCTGTCCACCTTGAAAGGAGGACTGCTGAGCCATAGAGGAAGAATGCCAAAAAGGCTTCTTCTTTTTCTTCTGCTAGTTCTTGCCCGAAGAACCCTTGGCAGAAGTAGCGTCCAAGGTGGCACTGGACTGCTCAATGTGCTGAAGCTGACAGGCCACACCTGGGCCGAACAAGTCGGTCCCGAGGAAGGGCACATCAGCTAGTTTGAGCTGGGTATCTGCCGGAAAGGAGGAGGGCCTCAGCAAAGCCCTGCGACAAGAGACAACTGCGGCAGCCATCGAGCGGGCACAAGAATCCCCGATGTCCTGGGCTCTCTGAAGCTGCTGTTTGGCAACAGCTCGGCCCTGATCCCGGACCTGCTTGACCATAGTCAGCATGTCCGCAGGGAGATGTGGGAGGACTTCATCCAGTGACCCTAAAAGGGCGTGAGAGAAGTGTGCCATGATGACGGACAAACTTGCCTGACGAAGACCCAAGGAGGAAGCCACGTAGACCTTCCTGGCTGAACGGTCCAACAGCTTGGACTCTTTATCAGGTCAGTCAGCGTCAGCAGAACTGCCAGTACGCCTGAACACAGAGGCACTGACCAGGCTCTCAGCTGAAGGGTGCTCTGTGAACCCCACAAGGGACCCCACGGGCACCTCATACATGTGGGCAGATGGAGCTGGACAAGAAGCAGGGTGCTGCCAAAATTCTAGGGCCAGGCCGACAACAGCCTCAGCCAGAGGAAAGAACTCCCTTGGGGTATCCCCTATCTTAAGAATGTCTGTAAGAGGGTACTCCGCCTTTTTCTGGATTGGCTCCAGGGACATCCCTGTTGATTTGCAGAGGAGAGGAAGAATCCCTTGAAAAGACAAGGGACCTTCCTCCGTCCCTAAGCCAACGGTTGATTCATCATCACCTGGATGGGAATGCAAGCCGGTGACATCTGAATTAGAAGAATCCAAGTATAACGGCCAACCACCCAGGTCACCTTCGACTCGCCCGAGGGTGGTCCAGGGTTACTGTGACTGCCAACCACCAGAGAAGCCCGGTGTCTGGTCTATCTTCCTTGGAAGGAGCCCCTCCCACAGGGTGTTTGGGCAGTGGTTCCACCACAATCGGTGGGGAGACCATTTGGGGCCGAACCAGTGGTTTTGCCGGCTCCACAGGCTGAGGAACTTATTTAATCGGCTCTGAAGGAGTCTGCTTCGGCCTAGGAGGCGAAAACCAGGTAATGGCTGGTGTAGAAGCCAGAGCTGGCTTGTGTCCAGTCAAAATTAGCCATTGCCAGATGAGGTCCTCGTAGCGTTGGGAGTTTCCGCTGGAGCCTCTCCTCATCCGAGGACGACGAGGACGACCGACGGCGTCACCTCTTTTTAAAGGGTTTATGGCTCTTTCTCAGCCTGTCGGTTGAGGGGGTCCAAGACCTCGATCGAGATCGGATGGGCCAACTCAGTCACTCAGGAGACACCGGCGGGACCAGATATCTCTCACGATCAGGGACCACTTCTTCGATGGGAGTCCCAGCAGGCTGGGTCTCATCATCTGTAAAGACCAGATTAGGGGTTCGATCGAGGGAATCGTCAATCAGAGTCTGCGATATCGGATCGATCGGGTCGTTCACAATTTCAACATCGATCGATCGATAATTCAGTCGATTGACCAGACGGCAAAGTCGAAAAGCCAGCAGCCGAAGAAGTGATCTCAACCGAAGTGGAGACCTCATATTCCTGGGATCGAGATCTCTCTTGTTCCCAAGAACGTCTCAGTCGAGACAAAGACGGTCCCAGATCCTCCTCCCACTTACGGGATCGAGAAGAGTGCGAACCCACAGGTGCCTCTCCCTTGGTCAGGAGAGTCTGGCACAACTCTTGGAAGGAACCAGAGAAGGTGGTGCCCAGGTTGAGTGGAATGAAGAAGCTCCAAGAAGTCTCTGCAGCACAAGCCGTTTCTTCCTCGAACGCATGCATGCATTCCCATTGCTCAGCGGATCCCACAGCCGTGGAATCCGCCCACTGGGCCTCCTTGGATTTCACCTTCTCCCGCCTCCCCAGCTTCAGGCATGTGAGATGGTCGTCGAGGACGCTGGGATGAAAGACGAGACACATCTCGCATTTTGAGGTGTCATGGTCGACAGAGAGGCAACAGACGCACGTGGTGTGAGGATCAGTGCGCGGCATTTTCTGGCCACAAGGGCACCGAAGAAATCCATAATCAAAGCAGCAAACTTGCAGTCGCTAATGCGAACGATGCGAATTTTCGGAATAACCGAAGATTTGAAAGCCAGGGCCTACAAAATGCGTGAGCACGAGGAAGGCAACCTGAATCTTCCAGCGGAAAGGAAGATCTGGCGTCATGGGGCGGAGACAAGATATATACCACCTGGGTGGGTGGAAGGAGCCAGCTTAAAGACTTCCGGTCCAACTTAAAGTGGAAGGGGACATGCCAAAGAGTGTGGATGAACAACATATGCACGCTCCTAGAAAGGGGAGATATTACTGATGAGGAACCTGAATATGCCAGATGTTAACTGAAGCACCTTTGCTGAAGTCACATCCAAGAGCAGGGACATTCTCGATGCCCTATAGGGGGCATGCCTCAGACAGCTAGTGTTGGAACTCAATCAGGAGGGAGGGAGCAATCTTAGACCTGGTGCTCTTAAATGGGGACGGAGAGAGGATCTCAGATCTAGAAGTGGGTAGCTATCTGGGAACAAGTGATCACCAAATAGTGCGGTTCACGATAAACTCAGCTGTAGCATCAAGCCATAAGAAAGTGAAGGTACTGGACTTCAGAAGGGCTGATTTTGTCAAAATGGGAGCATGCCTCAGAAAAGCACTAGCTAACAGGCAAGAAGGAGGGGTACAGCAACAATGGAGAGATATCAAAACTGCCATCACAGAGGCAACAAGCCTTTGTGTGAAGCAAATAAATCAAAATGAAAGAAAAAACCACTATGGTTCTCAAAAGAGGTGGTGGGGAAGGTTAGCGAGAAAAAGATAGCATTCAGGAAGTATAAGGAAACACAGAAGGAGCAGGACAGAGAACTGTACCAGTTAAAGCAGAAGGAAGTGGGGAAGGCAGTTAGAATAGCAAAGGCCCAAACCGAGGAAAAGATAGCCAACTCAGTAAAGAATGGGGACAAAACCTTTTATAGGTACATTAGGGAGCGAAGAAAGACAAAGAGAGGGATAGTGAGGCTGAATAAAGAGGAGAGTAAGTGGGCAGAGAGGGACAGTGAAAAAGCAGGGATACTGAACAAATATTTCTGCTCAGTATTCACAAAGGAAGAGGAGGGGGAGGTACGTAATGCAGTCAATAGAAACACTCTGGAAGTGGGGGTCGATATCAGTCCTTTCACAGAAGAAAGGGTTCTGAAAGAACTCCTAAAACTGAAGGTGGACAAAGCAATGGGGCCAGATGGAATTCACCTCAGAATTCTAAAAGAATTAAGCAGAGAACTAGTGACACCACTGACTACCCTTTTTAACAAATCATGGGAGGATGGTGTGGTACCCGAGGACTGGAGGAGGGTGGATGTGATTCACCTTCACAAAAGCAGGAGCAAGACAGAGGCAGGAAACTATAGACCTGTCGGTTTGACATCAGTGGTAGGGAAAATGATGGAATCGCTTCTGAAGGAAGTAACTGTTGAGTACCTAGAGGCCAGTGGAGCACAAGACCTAAGGCAGCATGGATTCACAGTGGGACGGTCATGTCAGACGAATGTAATTGATTTCTTTGACTCGGTGACCAAAGTAGTAGACCAGGGAGGGCCTGTGGACATGGCCTTCCTAAACTTTAGCAAGGCATTTGACACAGTCTGGCACAAAAGATTAATAAACAAATTAGCCAGCCTGGGAATGGGTCCTAGGGTGGTAGCCTGGGTAAAACACTGGCTGGACAACAGGACGTAGAGGGCAATAGTAAACAGAGCCCACAGTGAAGAAAGAGGAGTTACTAGTGGGGTACTGCAGGGTTTAGTACTGGGTCGGGTCCTTTTTAATGTTTTTATAAGTGACACTGGAGAGGGACTGTAAGGAAAAGCATGTCTCTTTGCAGACAACACAAAGATCTGCAACAGGGTTGATACACAAGGTGGGGTGGAAAGGATAAGAAGGGACTTGGCAAGGGTAGAGGAATGGTCAAATGTATGGCAGCTTAGATTTGGTGCAAAGTAATGCACCTGAGAAGCAAAAACCCAGGGGAAGAGTACACAATGGGGGGTGAAATACTGACAACAAACATGGAGAGAGACCTGGGGGTAGTTATATCAGATGACCTAAAGGTGGGCAAGCAATGTGAGAAGGCAGTAAGGAGGGTTGGGGAAATGCTGAGCTGCACAGGGAGCGGCATCACCAGTAGAAAACAGGACGTTTTTATCCCTCTGTACAGACAGTTGGTGAGACCCCATCTGGAGTACTGCATGCAGTTCTGGAGACCCCATCTCTGCAAAGACAGACAGGATGGAGGCTATCAAGCGGAGGGCAATCAAAATCATGCAAGGTCTGCACCAGAAGACATACGAAGAGAGACTAAAGGAGCTTAATATGTATACCCTCGAGGAAAGGAGGGAGAGGGGGGACATGATAGAAACTTTCAACTACTTCAAGGGAATCAACAAAGTCCAAGAGGGTAGCATCTTTCAGAAAATGATGTGCAAGAACAAGGGGGCATAATCTGAAGACAGAAGGGGGACGGCTCAGAGGTAATGTGAGGAAGTATTTTTTCACGGAGAGGGCTGTGGATGCATGGAACAGCTTTCCTGAGGAGATCGTGGAGTCAAAAACAGTGGGGAAATTCAAGAATGCATGGGACAGACATGAGGCAGTTCTAGTGGGGGTAGGAAGAAGTAGGCTGTTTGTTAACTAGGATCTGCAGCTTATCCATTAGGTAGGGAAACGGGCAGACTAGGTGGGCCAAGCGGTCCTTATCTGCCATCAGATTCTATGTTAATGCATCAGTTAGGGTTGATTCTACACCAAGAAAAATCTGAAAGTTCGATGTTGGGATTGCCAACCCTAACACACACACACACACACACACACACACACACACTCTCTCTCTCTCTCTCTCTACACACACCAACAGGCATCAGGGTGTGCCTTGGGGTCATCGGGCACAACTCTCACTCCATTCTCCTACACTGTACCATCTCAGCTTGTTTACAATTGGAATGGGGTGAGAGTTGAGAGACAACTCAAAAGCACACCAGACCTATTGGGGTAATATTAATAATGAAGGGGTTGGTAACACTAACACTGAATTTCCAGACTTTTGTTGGTGTGGAATCAACCCTAACTGATGCATTAACAGAGTTTTTTTTGCAATGAATATATATATGGACTATATAATGGGCTGCAGTGGAATAACACATTTATCTCCACTAGTGAGTGGTAAGACCCATAACTCACGAGTGGCGAAGCCATGAGTTAGTTATAAAAGTCTCACTATTTATGTGAGGAGATAAATACACGTCACTCACCTGTAACAGGAGTTCTAGGAATGGTATATGCTGTTCATCCACACTGTCTGGCAGGTTCCTTGCCGCTTTAAATCTTGCTGGAAGGTCTTCAAGCTGGCTCCACCCACCCACCCGGGTGGTAAAACTCTCGGCTCCGCCCCATGACGCCAGATCTAGCCCGCTGGAAGCCAGGTTGAGCATCGAAGCCGGGGAGGCCGGGTGGGTCGTGTGGATGAACAACATATACCATTACTAGAACTCCTGTTACAGGTGAGTAACCTGTATTTCTAGGGACATGGACATGTTGTTCATCCACACTGTCTGGCAGACACCTAGCAGTTCTCCGGGAGAAGGGAGGCAAGGTGCACAACCCCTACTTAGGAAATAATGACTGGAGAACAGAGGCCCCAAAACCAGCATCCCGGCGTGACTCAAGGTCAATGTGGTAGTGGGTGATGAAGGTGTGTGCTGACTTCCAGGTAGCAGCCCTGTACATTTCCTGGATAGGGACATCCTTGGAAGCAGCCACCGATGCAGCGGTATGGCACATAGAATGAGCTCTTATCCCTCTGGAAGGCTCCATGCCCGCCAGCCTATAGCAGAGATCTATGCAGGAGGTGACCCACCTGCCTATCGTCCGCTTGGCTGCAGGTCTGCCAGGTGCGGCTTCAGCGTAGGGGACAAACAACTGGCGAACCTCTCCCCAAACTTCAGCCGTCCGCTCCCTGTAATAAGCGAGCGCTCTTCTAGGGTCCAAAGTATGGAGCCTATATTCGGCCTCCGATGTGTGATTGGGGTAGATCACCGGCAGAGTCAACATCTGGTTAAGGTGAAACTCTGACGCCACCTTCGGAAGGAATTTCGAGTGGGGGCGCAGGACAACCTTGTCCCTGTGGAAGACCAGATAAGGAGACTCGATGGAAAGCGCCTGGAGCTCTCCCATCCTTCTGGCTGACGTGATAGCCACCAAGAAGGCGGTCTTCCACGACAGGTGAGAGATGTCACACCTGTGCATCGGTTCAAATGGCTTGCCCATGAGCTTAGCCAATACCAGCAGTAGATCCCACGAGTGGAGGTTCTCACACCGGAGGGGATATGTGATCAAGGCCTTTGAAAAAGCACCCGATCACCTTCTCCTGTGCCACCGACTGCTTCCCGGCCCGCACCCGGTAAGCAGAGATGGCTGCCAGGTGCACTTTAAGGGTCGTCGACCGAAGCCCAAGCTAAGAAAGGGACCACAGGTAGTCCAGAATGCTTGCCAAGGAGCAGGAGGAAGGTTCCAGGCCCTTACCCTGACACCAAATGGAGAATCTCTTCCATTTAAAGGCGTAGCATTTTCTGGTCGACTCCTTACGGGAAGCCTCAACAACGTTGAGGACCTCGTCGGAAAGACCCAAGGCCTGGAACTCTAGCCGCTCAGGAATCAGGCCGTCACGTGCAGGGATTGAAGGTCCAGATGGAATACCTTCTACCTGACTGATTTGAGATCAGGTCCAGGCAGGCTGGAAGTCGCCTCAGGAGCCTGGAGTTGAGGCTGAGGAGATCGGGATACCAGAACTGGCAGGGACAATCTGGGGCTACCAGAATCACCTGCACCTCGTCCCTCCTCGCCTTGAGAAGCACCTTGTGGATCAAAGGAAATGGGGGAAAGGTGGGGGGAAAGGTACAGAAAAGGCCCGGGGTCCACGGCCTCGAGAAGGCATCCCCCTTCAGCGAGCCCTGCTGATGGGGCAGTCATTAAACAGCCTCAGCTTCGCATTCTCCCTGGAGGCAAACAGGTCCACCTGAGGCATGCCCTAGTGGGAGAACAGATCTTGTACTACCTCCGGCAGGAGAGACCACTCGTGGGACGCAGCTCCTATCCAGCTTAGGGCATCGGCCAGAATGTTGGAGGCTCCTGCCGCATGGATGGCAAGGAGATCTGCCTCTAAGCTGCACAGGAGGGACCAAATGCGGACAGCTTCCCTGCACAAGGGCATGGAGCGCGTCCCGCCCTGGCGGTTCAGGTAGTACATGGTCGTGGTATTGTCCATCTGGACCTGGACCACTTGACCCCGTACAAACGGAGCGAAGGCGGTGAGGGCTACATGAACCGCCCGAAGCTCCAGCGGGTTGATGTGGCATCGGGACTCCCGAGGGGACCAGAGGCCGTGCGCTCTGTGCTCCCCCAGATGGGCACCCCAACCCATCAGAGAGGCATCAGTCGACAGAGAGACCATCGACTCGGGACGGACAAACGGTATGCCCCCCTGCAGGTGTGCTGGAATGGTCCACCACTAGAGGGCGTTCCACATCCCCTGGGTCACTGTCACTAGCTGATCCAAGGGATCGGAGTGCTGTGACCATCGGCTGGCCAGCCCCCATTGTAGGGGATGCATGTACCAACGGCCCCAACGGACCACGCTGGTGCAGGCCGCCATGAGGCCCAGGAGGCGCAGGAAGTCCTGGGCAGGGCGCAATTGCCTGAAATGATTGGACAAAGGAGGAAAGAACCTCGGCCCTGTCCGCTGGGAGCCGTGCTCTGGCTTGTAGAGAGTCAAGCTCTGCCCCGATGAATTGTATCACCTGCTTTGGCATGAATTCCAACTTGGCCTCGTTGATAAGGAGGCCGACCTGAGAGCAAACCTGGAGGGCCAGATCCCTGGACCGCTCCACCTCCCTTCTGGAGGAGGCTGCAATCAGCCAGTCGTCCAGGTAGGGGTACACCCGGACCCATCGGCACCGCAGGAATGCTGTCACCACTGCCATGCATTTGGTGAAGACCCTGGGAGCTAGGGAAAGGCCGAAGGGCATAGCCTGGAACTCGTAGAGGGATCCCTCTGCCCTGAAGCGGAGGAATCTCTGGTGGGACAGACAGATTGCGACATGAAAGAACATGTCCTGGAGGTCCAGAGAACAGAACCACATGCCTCGTTCCAAGGATGGAATGATCTGAACCAGAGTGGCCATCCTGAAGGTTCCAGACCTTAGGAACCTGTTCAGGTCATGCCGGTCTGGAATGGGGCGCCAGCTCCACATCCGTTTCGGGACCAGGAAGTACCTGGACACAAACCCTGGTTCTGGTGGAGGATCCGCCACCTTCCTGATCACCTCTTTTTCGAGGAGCAGGGCGATGTCAGCTCGCCGAGGCTGCGGACCCCGTAGCCCCCCAAGGGGGCAACGGCTCGGAAGGGCGGGGCCTGCTCGAACTCCAGAGGCAGGTCCTTTCCTACCACCTCCAACACCCAGCGGTCCGTGGTGATAGCGGACCAGATGGAAAGGAAGTGGCGGAGCCGTCCCCCCACGGGGGAAACCCAGGAGGGAGTGAAGAGGCTGGGGGCAACACCCTCTGACCCATCACTGGGCAGGCTTGGAGGAAGGTGCGGCCGAGGGACCTCCTGGGCCTTTTCCTCTCTGCTTCCTATTAGAGGAAGCCACAGGCTTAGCTTTGGGATGTCAAGCGCAAGCCTGTTGGCCCTGATGCTGGTGTTGCTGGGCCAGATGTGCCGCAGGTGCAGAAGGGTGAAAGGACTTATGTTGCTGACGACGGCCCTTGTCCTTCTGGGTGGAAGTGACCGAGTCCAGGGTAGCGTTGGACTTTTCGATCCGCTGGAGGTGGCCTTCCACTCCAGGGCCGAACAGGTCAGTCCCCAAGAAGGAGACGTCCGCCAGTTTATGCTGGGTATCGGCCGTGAAGGTGGAAATCCTCAGCCGTGCTCTGCAGCGCATGGCCACTGCGGCCGCTACTGATCGGGCACAGGAGTCTCCAATGTCTAGAGCCGTTTGGAGCTGCTGTTTCCCCACCTGCTTGACCGTGGTCAGCAGGTCAGCTGGGAGATGAGGGATCACCTCCTCCAGGGAGCCCATGAGGGCGTGGGAGAAGTGTGCCATCAGCACGGCCAAGCTGGCTAGGCAGAGGCCTAGGGGTGACGCAGCGTACACCTTGCACCCGGCATAGTCCAGCTTTTTGGACTCCTTGTCGGGGGGCTTATCCACATCCCTAGCGTTCCCAGAATGCCAGAAAACGCTATCGGTGACCAACCCCTCCACGGAGGGGTGCTCCGAAAAACTGGACAAAGAGCCGGTAGGGACCGCATACTTGCTGGCCGAAGGCGCAGGGCAGGAGGCCGGCCGCTGCCAAAGCTCCAAGGCTGGGCCAACAATGGCTTCAGCCACTGGAAAAGCCTCCGTGAGCAAATCCCCTTGGTCCAGTATCTCCGTCAGGGGATACTTGGCCCGCTTGGATACGGGCTTGAGCTGCATCCCAGTGGACTCCGAGATGAGCTGAAGCAGACTCATGAACGACAACGGGCTCTTGTCCATCGACTGCCCCTCAGAGGACATCAGGTCAAGGGGCCTGGAAAACAGGGAAGAGTCGTCGTCAGACTCCGAGGAGTCTGCGAAGAGCTGCCTGAGGCCTGAGCCACCCTCCACCTGCTGAGGACGGTTGGGAGAGAGAGTGACTGACAACCAGTGGGGCAGACCCTGACCCGACCGAGAGTCCTTGGTCGGCGCCCCTGATTTCGGCTGTGGAGGCGGAGGTTCCACCACAATCGGTGGGGCTGCTGGTTTTGGCCGAACAACTGGCCCAGGCTTGGGCACCTCGACAACCGTGAGGGGTTGTTTCAGCCTTTCGAATGACAGCCACTTGATGGCCGGGGAAGGCGGACAGCGTTCCCGGACAAAGGGCTGTTGCCATAAGGTCCTCGTGGCGTCGATGTATTTGTCAAAGCCTCTCCTCTTCCGAGGAGGAAGAGCGAGGCGAGCAGCCCCGCCGCTTTCCTCGGTGCAGAGACAGAGACCACCGATGCTGTCAGGATCAGCTGGACCGAGATAAGGTCTGAGACCGAGACCCACGGCGTTTCCGAGAGCGGGTCTGGGAGGGAGCGGGGGACACCCGCTCTTCCCTCGGCTCAGGGGCCTTAACCGGGGACTCCGGCACAGGAGGCGCAGGCAAGTCCTCGGTTTCCACCGGGGAACCGGTGATGAAGGGTTGTCAGCTTCACCGGTCAACAGCCCGTCTGACAGGTCGAGAAAAATCTCAACCGCATCGACGAGTGTCTCGGCCGGCTGACCTGACGGGGACACCGTGAAGCCAGCGGCCTTAGCCGCAACCTCGACCGAAGTCGAGTGTCGACTGTCCGGGGAAGGGAACTTCTCCCGCTCCTACGAACGTCGATGGTGGGAATTACCCTTAGAGTCCTTTTTCGATCGAGAAGTGTGTCCCGATGAACCCCTCTCCCTTCGTGGAAAGGGATTGGCAAAGCTCCTTAAAAGAAGCTGTGGAGGATCCCAGAGAGAGCGGGATAAATGCCACGAGCGAGGAGGATGAGGATGCGGCCTGGGCCGCCTCCTCCTCGAGGGCGATCATCTGCTCGAGTTGCTCAGCCGAGCCAAGCGCCGGACACCGCGCGGGCCTCCTTGAGACTTCACGGTAGAGGTAATACTTCTCAGGCGCCAAGCTGTAACCGAGCAGTCGCGATCTTCCAGGGACGCTGGACTAAAACGACGACATAACTCGCAGGCCTGCGGGTCGTGATCAAGGCCGAGGCAGCAGATGCACGTGGAGTGTGGGTCCATCCTAGACATCTTCTGCCCGCATGGGCACCGCCAAAATCCAGGAGTTGATTTGTCCATCGCGGCCGGGAGAGAGTAATTAGACCGAAGTCTTGAGAACTTTAGAACTATTTTTGGGTGAACCAAAGAATTAGGATCCAGTCTATACGCAGAACGTTAAGGAGGGAAACTGAGTTTCCAAGCGGTAAGGAAGATCTGGCGTCATGGGGCGGAGCCGAGAGTTTTACCACCCGGGTGGGTGGGAGGAGCCAGCTTGAAGACCTTCCGGGAAGATTTAAAGCGGCAAGGAACCTGCCAGACAGTGTGGATGAACAACATATCCATGTCCCTAGCAATGTGTTCTACTGCAATCTGTTATAGGCTTGATATATACCACACCATTTGTAGTGTTTTTACTGGTGTTTTGCCTCGTTTTTCCATTGTACGTTCCCTATCTGGCCCATTGTTCTACGTGTTCCATTTCCAGATTCTAAGTGGAAATAACATGTTCCAAGTTATATAAATTGTGTTCTAAGTGAAATAAATATGTATCCCAAAAATAACATGATTTATTTACCCAATTTATTCATCATTGGTGTGGTATATAGCTACACACACACACACACACACACACACACGTGTAAACCACTTTAAGATAAGTTAAAAGGTTTTTATACAGAATCCGTTTGGTTCTCTTAAGGAGGAACCACAATGTGAAGTGGCCTTCCCTATTTCCTGTGAACCAATCAGAAACTGCTAAACATATACAATTATCAAATAAAACACCCTCAATAATGCAGCACATTTGAAAACTAACTTTGTAAATAAACAAAAATACACGCTTGTAACAAAACTATTTAATAAATTACCAGATATAGGAAGCCATTCAATTAAAAATTACAGTTTTCAGAATATAATTAATAGTTAAATGTCTATGACTAACAAAATGTTTATGACCAACGACAAAATGTGTAAAGCATAATATTATGAGAATTACAAACATGAAAATGAGTATATCACACACCGAAATGGTTATGAGACGTTCTGAAATGGGTAGGACCTATACCAAAATGTGTATGACACATACCAAACTGGATATGCCATAAACCAAGATGGATATGACAAACACCAAGATAGAAATAACCCTTATTAAAATAATTATGACATATACCAAAATGTTTAGGACACATACTGAAACAGATAAGACAACAAAAGAGATCTGACACACAACAGAATGGGTATGACACAAAATGAAATGAATACGCTGTACCAAAAAGGGTATGATGTATAAAGAAATAATTATGACACATATTGAAATGGATATGGCCTATACTGAAATGGATATGACACACAGTAAAATGGGTATGACATACCACAATACGTATGACGCACACCAAAATGGGTTTGACACAAACTGAAATTAATATGACACGCACTGAAAATGGTATGACACATGCTGAAATAATAATGATACATATCGAAATGGCTATGACCTGGATTGGAATGACCATAACACATATCAAAAGGGGTACTATATCCCATAATGGATATGACACACCGAAAATGGTATGACACATGCTGAAACAATAATTACACATATCCAAATGGATATGACCTATACTGGAATGGCCATAACACATATCAAAAGGGGTACTATATACCATAATGGATATGACACACACCCGAAAATGGTATGACACATGCTGAAATAATAATTACACATATCCAAATGGATACGACCTATACTGGAATGGCTATAATACACTGCAAAATGGGTATTATATACCAAAATAGGTATGAGACAAACTGGACTGGATATGGCACACACTGAAATTGGTGTGACACACACTGAAATAGTTATGACATACAGCTAAATGGATATGACACATAGCAAAATGGGTAAGACATGCACCAAAATGGTTATAGCACAAACTAACATGGATATGACACACCGACATGGGTATGACATATACTGAAATAATTATGGACACATACTAAAATATGTCACATGTTGAAATGGATATGACATACCAAAATGGGTATGACAAAAAACAAAAATGTATGTGACATGCACCAATACAAGGTATGACACATACTGAAATAATGACATGTACCACAATGGATATGACACAAACTGAAATGGTTATGACACATACTGAAACAATTATGACACATGCTGAAATGGATATGACCTATACTGAAATGGACATGACACATAATAAAATGTGTATAACACATACTGAAATAATTGACGCATCCCAACATATATATATTATGACCCATACTAAAACAGATACAATACATAATAAATAGGGTATGACACATTCTAATATGAAACTTTCTGAAATGGATATGGCCCATACAGAAATGCAAGCCAAATTCCAAAAATCGATAAACTACTATGATGCATATAAAACATACACCAGAATGAATATAACACACACTGAAATGGATAAGACTCATACCAAAATGGTTATCACATGTACCTAAATCACTGAGATACTTATTCTTAAATTATTATAATGTATACCAACACGAATATGACATATACTGTATTGTAGATTATATTTAATATATTGATACTCTTGATAAATGTGTACTGTAGTAAATAAATAAAATGGTTATTAACTACTGAAAAAATGATATAATGAAATGTGTGTGTTGCACACTGAAATGAGCATATAGCAAACTGAATTGTTGGCAAACTTGCAAAGCATGGACGGAACAGAGTGTAACATGTGCCAAGGTGTCGATACAGTAAACTGAAATGTTGTGATACACTAGGATGAGTATAACACATACTGAACTGATTAGAACACACAGCGAAAAGCACATGACTTGTGTAACCAATCAGAATGCAGCATTGCCCCCTGAGATTCTGTAGGACTCGAGTTCTTGTTCAGCTTCACTGAAGGTAAGAGCTCCTTAAATTGTGTTAATCAGGAATGTGCACAATGTATATTATTAAATTATTTTGCTACTGTACCAGTGTTAGTTTTTTTTTCAGTTTCTGATAAGATGACCTTTGTTTTCCAAAGTTTTTTTGGCTTTTAACAAAATAATACTGTTGTATGTGTTCTTTGTGTAAGGTAGGACGAAACACGAGTCTGTGTCTTCTGTTGGCACCCTTTGCAGACTGCGTGAGAGGCCTTTTGGCACCATGCATTTCTGCTTAAAGTTGAATCAGCATAACATTTTGCGGTGATTTGCATATACAGTCCACGATGCTTTGCATTATGAGGTATATGTGATGTTGTATTTCTTTGAAACTTAACTTTCCAGCCATTGCCCTTTGGGGTAACCCTTGCCTCAATGCTTACGCACTAAGGTTCTTTGTCTTTTAGCTTTTTTTTTGGTTTTTTTTTTTCTTGGGCTCACCACAACCCAAACCCAACAGACCAATGTAGGGCAGCTGGTTCATTCTACTGGGGTGTCATACAGATGAGGAATACTGATGAGTCCTGGTAGGACGAAACATGCATCTGTGTCTTCTGTTGGCACCCTTTGCAGACTGCGTGAGAGGCCTTTTGGCACCACGTAGTTCCGCTTAAAATTGAACCAGCATAACATTTTGTGGCAATTTGCATGTACAGCTCATGATGCTTTGCGTTGTGGGGTATCTGTGATTTTGTATTTCTTTGTGTAAGATTATACTCAATACCAGATAAACCCATCCTGTACTTCTTTCAGTGTTTTGCAGAGTTATACACTATACTGTGTTATATAATATTTTTGTTTGCCCTGTAAAAGAGGGGGCATTACCAAAAGATCTGTAGCACCAAGATTAGTTAATTCCTGTGCGTTTTAACTGAATTTCACCAACTTACTGAAGGTTAGAGTTTTTCTTTGCCGACTTCTGAAAATTAATAAGCCATTTACTCTGGAAGAATAAGTGCTAGAAACACATATTTTATACCACTGGAAAGCTGAGAATCTCCTCTTTCTAATACTACTGTATAAACCAGTTCTTTGTAACTTATGACTGTATGGAGCAAACAGCAACATTATTAATTTTGTAGTTTTCTTTTCTAAAAGATGGCAGTTTGTGAATCTCGATATCCATCAAATGATTAATTTCCAAGTTTTTTCTCCACAGGTTCCTTGATTTTTTGTAAGAGGAGTGCTTGCATGTTTACAGGCTTCAGTATACGTGCTTAACTGCCTGAGCCACACCCAGGTTAGTGAGCTAGTGTTCGTCTTCAGACTGTATTGTTGAGGATAACTATTTATAATGCTGGGACAGTATATTTAGTAGGTTATTCATTTGCTTACATTGCCTGGTTTATTGCTATTATTTTCTTCATTTCATTGTGAGCAGCATTATGGGATGGTAGTGGGGCAACTACGTAGTCAATTTGTCAGGTAGTTGGCGAAAGACTATCTTTTTCTTCAGTTTCTTTTTAGAACTCTATTTTAAATTGGGTGGGTTTTAGTTAAGCTTAAATTGTTTACTGAAGGTTAGATTATTTCCTTAATTTTTTACAACTAATTTCAGTATTTTGCAAATTTTAATGTAAATATTAAAGTAAATTATTGTGCCATTTGCTCTGTAACCATAAGATGTGTTTATGGAGCAAACATCCTGCTACCAATGTTCTTTTTTTTTTTTTTACTAAAAACAGCAATTAGTGAAGCCAGCTATCTAGCAGTTATCCATTTCCTGCCCTTCCCCCAGGTACTGTCTTTTTGTAAGAGCCTTGCATGTTTTCACATTGCATTACATGTGCTGAAATAGTTAATTCTTAGCGGTTTTTGCAGCAGCCACACTCAGGTTGGTGGTTTTGTGTCTACAGACTGTATTGTTAGGGATAGCTATTTTTTTTTATGACTGAATATACTTTAACAATTCTCTGTACAATCAGTCAACAACAAAAAAAGAATAACCATGGTAACAAATGAGAGAAGAGAGTAACAAAGCTACAGTTGAGGAACAAAAAATATCCCCCCACCCTGCGTGGCTTGCACCCGGATATTACATATCAAAAATAAAACAGCACTGGAGTCAACAATATTGAGATGAGTTAAAGAAAAGATAAGAATACAGTAAGAGCAAACTAATCAAACAACAATGTACTAAACAGTAAACACAATACATTAAAGCATCCAAACATATGCAAATATCGGAGTCTACAACAAAGGGAGGTTAGCATAATAGAGCACAATTAAAGAGAAAAGACACAAGAGTAAGATGAACCTGAATGGATATTAAGGTCAGCATTGCTTTTTATACTGCTGGAGTAATATATTTCTTTGGGTCTTTTACCCTTTGCTTGGAGACCTGCTACAGTAGCTTGGGATTTGACTCCCAGACATGTTACTTGCTGTTTGAGTACGTGTCTTGCAAATCAAACAGGATGAGGCAGTCTTTCTGACAAGGGTGTTCATAATTTATGTGAGATGCATTTTTTTCAGCACCTGGAGGGGCCCACGAGTAGCAGCTGGTGTGTGCCAATGATTGGGGTCAACACGATTAGACACTCTTTTGTCTTTCTTTTAAACATTCTTTTTGCACCCTTTGCCTGCAGAGTTAACAGATGTACACTGTGCAGTTCTGGAGACCTTACCTACGTAAGGACATAGACAGGGTAGAGAAGGTTCAGAGGAGGGCAACAAAGATGGTGCATGGATTGCATCACAAGTCCTATGAGGACAGGTTGAAAGCACTGAACATGTACTCCCTGGAGGAGAGGAGGGAGAGAGGGGATATGATAGAGACATACAAGTATCTTACAGGGAGGAACAGGGTGCAGGAATGCACTATTTTTAAGCGAAAAAGATGTTCCAGGACTAGAGGGCATGGGATGAAGATGGAGGGAGGACGATTCAGAGGAAGCGTGAGGAAGAATTTCTTCACAGAGCGGGTGGTGGACAAGTGGAACACCCTGCCAGAGGAAGTGGTGGGGGCTGAAACAATCACGGGATTTAAGAATGCATGGGATAGACATAAAGAAATTCTGGAGGTCAGGAGTAAGGGGCAACAGACTTCCTGGAAAACATAAACTGAACTTACAAACTTAAATGGGCAGACTGGGTAGGCCATAGGCCCTTATCTGCCGACACTGTCTATGTATCTATGTATGTATGTATCTAAGTACCGTATTTCAGGACTCCTATGGTTGGTGCCATCATGTAGTTGAGGTGTTCGAGGATTTACCCCTTAGTTTCTCCTTGCCCCTTCCCTTGCAAGGGTGCCCGCTCAAGGACATATGTCCAGGCTATGTGTGTGTTCATGCATGACTCAGCCAAGCATGTAATGGTATCCTTCCCCTCCCTGCACCACTGAACCTGCACTACCATCCGTGCATCCACAGGTGGCAGTGTCAGAGTGGTGTGATGGCCCTCCCTCCCCACAGCAGGAGAACATCCCATTTCCCAGCATCATAAGCAATAATGCTACCGCTGTGCCAACAGGCCAGCTGACATTCTTCTCTCTTACGGAGGCTCCTTGAGGCAACAAGCTGTTTGAATCTGTCCCATTTTGTCCTTATCTAAGTGTCACTTTGAGTGACATAGATTTTGTGCACATTATTTACTTAGTGATTTATGGAGCTTAAGGGGGTAAACTCACTCAAAATGATAGGGTATGTTGGCGATAGCCCCCTTCTGTAGTTTTTGATTATTTTTGTGCTGTGGCAATTTAAAGGGAAGAGATTATAATCAGGTCTTGACAAGGTGGCCAGCTGTTCCCTTTCACTTCCGTATTCATTTCTACACCCCTGCGCTCAGGCACATTATGAGGTGCAGCAAGGGAGAGCAGGGGAGAATGAAGGGGAGTATTTTTTCATTACTATTTTATACCTTATGATGGTGAGTTGGAGTTTAATGGAGGCCACTGCTTGAAAAAGGCCCTTGTTGGTTGAGCGGTGGCCTCAATTAATCTCCAACTCATCATCATAAGGTATAAAATAGTAATAAAAAAATACCCACAATTCTTTTCAATGGGGAACACACCTATGCGATCCCTTGCTGCATGTCATAGCTTGGGGGCATGGAAATAAATAAGCAAGTGGAAGGAATTGGCTAGCCACCGTGTCAGGTCCATATTATGATTCCTTCCTGTGAAATTATAGCTGCAAAAACATAAATCAAAAGTGATACAAGGAGACTATCACCAACATGACCGATCATTTTCAGTAAGCAGTCCATGTACTTTTCAAAGTGTACAACATCACTTTCACGGTGTATACAGAACACAAAACTTTATATTGTTGTAAAACTGCTGGTTTCAGCTCTTCAACAATATATCATATGTTCCCAAGGTGAGCTGTTAAACAGATAGTGAGTCAAAGTAACATTATTGTGTCATTTTTAAATTTTGTTTTGGTTTGTTTACTTTGCCTGGGGCTTTGTTGTGATCTCTATTCCATTAAGTACTTTTAAAGGAGGAACTGCGGGAGGCTGTGGAGCCAGGCCAACTGGCAGCAATTTTTTTTTTTTTTTTACAGCTCCTTACAAGACTAACAAAAGCCTAAAAATTGCTATTTGGAGTTAAAATCTTAAGAAACGGATGTTATATTTGAATTTACGGCTGGAAAATACTATAAAATGGGGAATCCTAGAAAGGATCAAACAGGAGGACCCAGTGGAAAAACGAGTGCTATGATCAGACCTCAGAGTTTGCAATCGACAGCACAGGCCAAAACAGGCCCAGAGACTGAGGTTTAAAATACAGAGATTGATATCTGCTGTTTCAGACCTGAATACGAAGATGGATTCCTTTGGGGTACGTGTGTCTACGATGGAAACAACAGTGGACTGTATTAAAATAGAACTATCCGATGCTAAGCGGCAAACGGAAACAGCAGCCGCTTCCACCACAATGTTAATAAAAGAAAATGCGCACATGCGAGCCCGTCTAGAAACTTTAGAAAACCAGGCCCCATCAGCCCACATCTGTATATTGGGACTACCAGAGGGGATCGAAGGTGATCATCCCCTTATGTGTCTTCAGGACTGGTTTACAGAGAAACTGCTACCCCCAGGACAGCAGACATACTTTGCCTTGCAGAAAGCATATCGTATAACCCCCAGGGGATGAAGGGAAGAAACTGACAATCCTCACACACTGCTGGTGGTAACAGACGGGGTGTGCACACAGGACAGACTGCTATGCTTGGCACAGCAAGCAAGTCCATTAACGCAGGATGATCGGAACATATATTTGTTCCCCATTAGTTATGCAACACGGATGCGTCGTAAAAACTTTGATGCAGTTCATCAGAAGCTGAGCGCCTCATCGATCCCACACGCAATGATCTATCCTGCCAAGCTCAGAACAGTCTACGGAGGGAAAGTCTGGATCTTTGCAGACCCAACGGAGGCGGGTAAATGGGCCACAAGACTTCAAATGGATTGTCCGAACCAAAGAAACATGGCAGAAGGGGAAAGATCTGACTTGGAAGACAAGGAAGATGGCTGAAACCAAGTATAGCTTTGTACCTTTCGTATACCTTATAAGCTGGCTGTCATATATCTTGCCCAGTTCGGAGAAAATCAGACTTTAATTACCTACTATTAAAACACTAAACATGGACTGGGAAGTACAGTAACCATAAACAGTTTGTTAGTTAAGTGGGAGAAGGATATATTTTTTTTTTTTACTTTTCTCCTCAGCTGTTTATTGTGAAGCAATTTCATCCCCCGTTAAGAATTACCCCGTTCTTGGATAAGCCACATAGATAGAAATATGAAAAATTAAGGTTTATTGTATTTAAGATTGTTTACTCAGTCATTCAACCAGGGGCATCTGATAAAAGCCCCATTAATATATAGCTTGCTTCTGAGAGATAATATGTGAGAAATATAATGTTGCTGCCAAGAGTTTTCTTTTTTTTACATACCTGTTTTCAAAGATTCTAAGAGATATAGTACGACACCATCAGCCCTAAATAGGGTAAATTATATTGTTCTATGTATTCGGACTTTAGAATTTCAGCGAGCTGTACTGCTCATGGGTTCATATGCAGCTTCTTTCTTAAGACTAAGTGTTCAAAGTTGTCACCCCCAAATGTGGTATCATAATATCCTGGATGCACCCATCCTATGATTAAGAAGGCTGTGACCTTGTTGGAAATGTATTATTAATAATTGGTCTGTCAAAAATTTGTTAAATGTTATTTTGTATGAATAACTGAAAATAATAAAAATAAAGTACCAAAAAAAAAAAAACTGCCAGCTAAACTAATGCAGCCATTGCTTCACAGATCAGGGCTCCAGTACCCCGATCCCTCCTGCAGTCACAGTATACCTTTCAATTTTTAATACTTGGAGCACTCGTAAATTATGATAATCCTGTGCTGTAGCCAGCATTTTGTAATGGGGGATATTGACAGCTGGAGATCATGCTGCAAACCACACAATATGCTCATGCTCCACTGCCCCCCCCCCCTTTCTGTGTTGTGCCCATATGTATGGAGAATAAATAATCTGCATATTTCCCATGCCCAGTACTATTTTTTTTTTTTTTGAAACAGAATTTACCTAAATGCTATGTGTATGCCAGGCACACCAAAAAAAACTCTCGCAGCTCCTTCCCTTTCTTGCTGCTTCCAACCTGTTGTCCCACCAGGCCTACACCTGGTGACAGTCGTGTGGTGGAGCCGGTAGCCCTTCCTCCCCGGGACAGGAAAGCAGTACAGCAGAAGCTAAGTCCTCTCCCCCCAACCAGAGATCACTCCCGATCCTGGTTCGCCAGTGTGGTAGATGGTAGAGGTATCATTGCACCACATGGGTAGACTAGGTGGGCCAAGCGGTCCCTATCTGCCATCAAAATCTATGTTCCATTACACAGTTGTTTTCTGATTGGTGAACTGCTACAGTATATGGGCTAAGCATTCTGAACACCCAAACTCACTTTTACAGCACTGTATCTTAGTTATGAAGTGTTAAATCAGTTACTAAAAAAAAATGCAGGGTTTAAAATAAGCTTAAAAAATTGATTAGCAACTAGATGCATGAAATTGCTAATCAGTTGTGAAAATGCACAGCACCTGGCACAGACTGAGTAGCAAAATTTATTGTAAAAACATATGGATCTTACTTCTAGATAGTTCCTGCCGTAGGTCATGACATACACAACTGCGCAACCTGGCGTCAGGACCACACGGAAAACCTTAGCTAGCAATGTCTGGCGGGGCACCGCCCACCAGATGTCACATGACAGATGTCAGCGTGACCCTATATAGTGGGCGGTCCCTGTGCCCACCTTCCAGTTCTTTCTTGCCATTGACCTGTGCACGTCGAACTTCTCGCAGAACACTGCTACAGTCGACCGCCATTTCGGATCAGTAATTTAGGTATATTATTTTCTCTATTTTCATGACCAGTTCGATTTCTTCTTGCATGTCTTCAAATCCATCGACAGCTATTCCACATAAGAAGTGGGAGTGCAGCGGCACGCAAATTACGCACAAGGACTATGACACTGAAGCCTACCCAGACTGCCAGGTTTTCAACCAGGCCACGCGGAAAAGGCACCAGCAGACCCTGGAAGCCCATCTGTTGAAATCCAGAATGGCCACCTTAGAGAAGGAACTGCACAAGCTGCGGAGCTCCTCCTCTTCTCCCACCGTGGAGCATAAGAAAGTGAAGAACGAAAAGGAGATGCATCGGGATTGGGACCTGTCTGAGGATAGGAAGCGGGCTTCCACCATACTGGGAAGCGCCCACCCAGCCAAGGCTACCTCTGCTGTGGCGGACAAAACTTCAGCCACCCCGCCTGTGCTGAATAAAGATGCAGGCAGGTTCTTAACCCCGGTTACCCTCAGACTTACTATCTGGGCTACCCAACTCCAGGGTACCAGACATCACCATTTATGCCTACCTACCCCTTGCCAAGATATCACTATCCTAATTATCCGGCTCCAGGGTATCCTCTAACATACCAGACGTCAGGATATCCACCTCCTCAGTATCCTACGCCTGGGCATATGCTTGACCATCCTCCACTGCCTCCACTTCAACCTCAGGCTGACCTGCAAGTGGCCTTTCATTCCTGGTGGCAAGAAGCCAGGACCCAGCTGGTCTCAGAACTAGACCGTCTGCACCCCGTGGCGGCCTCAATGCCCTCCCACTCTTTGCTGACCCCTAGGTCCTGGTCAACTATAGACTCCCATCGCTCCTTGGCTGGACGGTCCCATCATTCCTCCATTGTCCATGTCCATGTTACTGACTCTACCAAAGAGATCCCCCTCTCAATCAAATTCAGACTCCATATAAAGTCTTGTCTTTGGACTCTGAGTCAGACTCCTCCTCATCTAGTTCTGGCCCTCAGTCCCCAAATTATGAACCTTAGCCCACGGAGTCCCCAAAGTCTGCTCTCGAGAATCCCTCCTTTTCCGAGCTCCTCAAGACTATCCAAGCAGATGATGGCTGGAATACAGAGGAGCAGAATCCCAAGAGGAAGAGGCTGGCTGAGCATCTGGACATGGTGGAATCCTCACCCACTCCTATTCTGTCCTGGACTGCTCCCCTCAAGGATCTTACCTCCACTATTTGACAGCAGCCTTTCTCAGTTTCTGCTGTTTCCAAAAAAAGTTGACAGAATGTATCACACTCCTGACGGGATGCCTCATCTGGCTTCTCACCCCAAAGCGGACTCCATAGTTATGGTGGCTGCCCATGACCACAAGACAACGTCTAAACACGAGTACTTCACCTCTGGATAAAGAATCGAGGCAGCTAGATCAGTTTGGGTGCAATGTTTATTCCTCCTGTACTTGTGCCCTCTGATCCTTGAATTACATGGCCCTTATAGTCTCCTTTCAGAAGAATACTTTGGCCCAGCAGGAATCCAAGCTTGAGGCTATTCAGGATCCTGAACTTAAGGCTGAGATCTCCAAGACAGTGAGAATGGCCAAGATCACCTGTTGTCATGCTCTCCGAGCCACTTATGATTCTGTGGACTAAGTGGCTCTCTCCACTGCCACTGCTGTCTGCCTCCAGAGACATTTGTGGCTCCAGATGTCTTGCCTGGCTCAAGATGTCCAGTCCTTTATCCAAGGAGCTCCCTTTAGGGGCTACGTCCTGTTTGGTGGAGATGCCATAGACCTCATAACAGAGCTTCAGGATAGTGGCAAGGCTTTGCTCTCTGTCTGATGTATGTACCATGTAGGCTTCAAGATGAAGCAGTCTTTTTGTTGATAACAGAGACGTCAGACGAAACAAGCTCCAGCCAGATGCCAGATCAAACACTAGGCTCCAGCATCAGCTATCTCCACTACCCCTGCTTCGAAGTCCCAGAGGTCTGCCAGAAGAGCTTTGTTTTCCCATATCTCTTCCTCCTGACTTGCAAACGGCCCCCCTGCCTCCAACAAGTCTTCCGGTGGAACCAACGGGGGGAAGATGTGCCCTCCACAGGGTGCAGATCACCACCATGGACTTGTGGGTACTTCAGTTGACAGCAAGAGGTCACACCACTGAGTTCCTGGAAAGGCCTCCGGACAATCCTCCAGGCCTCTCCCATTACCCTCAAAGCCATCTACCTCTCATGAGGGACGAAATTTGGGCTCTTCTACAAAAGTCAGCCACAGAGCCTGTCCTTCCAGCACAGATAGGAAAAGGGTACTGTTCTCACTTCTTCCTCATGCCCAGAAATATGGGCAATCTAAGGCCCATCTTAGATCTCAGCAAGCTAAACTTGTACATAGAGTACAAACTCTTAGGCATGCTGACCATCCAGGGACTTCTACCCTTACTCCAAACAGGCCACTGGCTCTGTGCTCTGGACATGCAGGATGCATACCTGCACATTCCAGTCTTCCCGGCACACCACCACTTCCTGCAGTTTGCCTTCCAGAGGGAACATTTTTAGTTCAAGGACCTCCCCTTTGGCCTATCCTCAGCACCTCAGGTCTTCAAGTGCCTTGCGGTGGCAGCTGTAGCCTTGTACCACAGAGGAATTTATGTGTTCTCATACCTCAACGACTGGCTTCTGTCAACTCCGTTGAGAAGCAGCCTGGAGGAGTCCCTCTCCTCCACCCTAGACCTGTTTGCTCAACTGGCAATAACTGTGAATTACCCCAAGTGGCATTGCTTCCTCCCAGCAAATCTGGTTTATCAGAGCGGTGCTGGATACAGTCCAGGACAAGGCCTTCCTCCCTATGGACAGGGCGGCAACCTTGCAGGAGCAGGCCAGTCTGGTAACCTCCTCACGCTGGACCACAGCCCGGGCGGTCTTCCACCATCTGGGAATGATGGCTGCAGCTACTACTATCATCCCTCTGACCAGGCTGCACATGTGGGTCACCCAATGGACTCTTCGAGTTCAGTGGAATCAGCACCTCGACGATCCAGATCACATGGTTCTAGTGTCCAGTTGCATGAAGAAGGATCTCTGTTGGTGGCAGGAGCTCCCAAACCTCCCCAAAAGGATCCCCTTCCATCCTCCATCTCCTACCCTGACCCTAACAACAGATGCTTTGGGGCAGGGCTGGGGAGCTCATCTGAAGGAATCACAAGACTCAGGGGACATGGTCCCATCTGGAGGCCTCTCTCCTCATCAACGTGTCAGAGATGAGGACTGTTCTCTATGCCCTTCAGGCCTTCCAGACCCTTCTGTGTCCGGGGACACTCCAGATCCAGACTGACAGCATGTGTGTAGTCTGCTACCCGAACAAACATGGAGGCACGCGATCGTACCACCTATGCAGAGAGCCGATGGGAGTGTGGTACTGAGCAGTTCAGCACAGTCTCCACCTCACAGCCGTCCATGTTCCAGGCACTCTCAACGTCCTGGTGGACAGTCTCAGATGTACCGAAGCCCAGGCTCACGAGTAGAATCTAAATCAGGAGGTGGTCAAAAGCATCTTCAACCAGTGTTGTTGTCCAGAGATAGATCTGTTCACCTCCCCATCCGACGCAAAACTATCCAACTTTTGCTTGCTCATTCCAGCATGTGGCGTTTTCTGGTGAGATGCACTAGCACTCTGCTGGACAGGGAGGGTCTTGCATGTCTTCCCTCCCTTTCCAATACTTCAGAGGGTGTTACTGAAGCTACAGGTGGAAGGGGCCCACATGATTCTGATTGCCCCTTACTGACCTCGGCAGATTTGGTTCCCTCTGCTTCAGCAGTTGCTGGTGGAACCGCTAGTAGCTCAGCCTCTCCACCACAATTTTATGACCTAAGAGCAAGGCAGACTGGTTCATCCTGGCCTCAAGTCCCTTCATCTACACGCATGGCACCTGTGGACATAGCTGCCTCACACTTCAGGGTGTCCGTCCGGGTAGTTCAGGTTCTAGTGGAGGCCAGGAAACTGTCCATCAGAACAACCTATGCCATGAAATGGAAACAATTCTCTATATGGGCAGCCTCCAAAGGCTGGGGCCTTTTCTCTTGCCCAGTGCCTCAGGTAATGGGAGTACCTCTTGCACCTTTTGGATCTTGGCATTAGTTATTCTTTTCTGAAGGTCCATTTGTCCACGATTTATGCCTACCACACTCTGGTGGAGGGCAAAACCCTAGCTCAGCTGGAGATCTCTAAAACCTTTCTAAAAGGGATCCTCCACCTAAAGCCTCACATTCATGGGGTTTAAATTTGTGAAGGGGGGAGGGATGGGAGAAAAGGCTGTCAAGGGGGGTCCGATAAAGGAGGAACTCTGTCTCCACCCCCCTGGGGATCTGGAGGAATGTGGGAAAAGGACGACTGGTAAGGTGCAGACCGGGGGAAGATGGAATCCCCATGGGAACGCAAGCAGGGGAAATGGAAATATAGGGAAAGGGAGGAAGGTAGTCCTGCTAAATGCCAGAAGCTTGGGCAATAAAATGCCTGAGCTCCAGGCAATGCTATCTGAGGGGGAGGTGGATGTGGCAGCGGTCATTGAGACCTGGGCCACCGCAGGGCACGACTGGGACCTGAACCTGGAGGGTTACACCATGTTCAGGAAGGACGGAGGGGGGGAGGAGGGTAGGCCAATAGTCAAAACTGCATTGGCATAGGGAGAAGTGGAGGAGGCGAGGCGATTCGTCACCTTGATAACAAGGGAGGGCAAGAGAGTAAAAATAGGGAGTGGTGGTGGCAGACCCCCACGCCATGGAGGAGCTGGAGGAGAATCTTTTGGCAGATGCTGGAAGACACTGCAGATTGGACAAGGGAAGGTTGGTGGTCTTGGGGGACTTAAATATGTCAGGAACAGACTGGGAGACTATGACATCCTCAGTGGCCAGGGAACAGAGGTTGTTGGATGTCTTTCAGGACACGTTCCTAACTCAGCACATGGGGGGACCGACCAGGGAGGCGTGGATACTGGATGTGGTCCTAGCAGATTTGGGGCCTGGAAGTAAGGGACCCGTTGGCGAGGAGAGACCATGCCACGGTCTGGTTCTGCCTGGATCTAGGAGGGGTAGAAGGCTGCACAAAGAAGGAGGTAACTGACTTCGGGGGGGAGATTTCAAGGAAATGGGAAGGATCCTTAAGGAGCACTTGGATGGGATAGGGCCAGACATGGGCACTGACAGTAGGTGTGAAATCATCAGGAGGGGGGTGCAGGATGCTACCAACACCTGCACAAGAGTAAAACGAAAATGTGGTAGGGCCCGGAAACCCGCTGGTGGACCAGGGAGGTTCAGGAGGTGGTGAGGGGAAAGAAGGTGGCATATACGCATTTCAAGTGCTCAAGGAGTGAACGGGATCGAGGGGAGTACGAGCTGATGGCCAGAAGGGCCACTAGGGTGGTGAGAGCGGCTAAGGCAAGGAAGGAGCAAAACCTGGCCAGGGAAATTAGGAGAGGAACAAGGGGTTCTTTAGATACATTGGGGAAAAACGAAGGGTGAAGGGGCAGATTAGCAGGATTAAAACAGGGGAGGGATGGGCACAAGACCCGGGGAGCAGGCTGAGGTACTCAACGAATACTACTCAGTTTTCACCAAGGAAAATGGGGGCTGCATCACCACATGGGAGGAGATGGTGAAACTGAGGAGGGGGGACCCCTACCGATCGGCGGGTCTGGGGAGAAGGGGGGCCATCACTAGCAGGAGGAGGGGGAGGCAAAGCAGGGGGATGAGGTAGTGGAGGTGGAAAAATCACAGCAGAGAGAGTGAGGAAACCCCTCAGGTCCCTTAAGACGGAGACAGCACCAAGGCCAGATAAATTACTTCCCAGAGTGCTGAAGAAACTGGCGGATGTCCTGGCGAAACCCCTGGTGGAGCTTTTCAGCATCTCTCTGAGAACAGGGTGAGGCCCCAGGACTGGAAGTTGGCGCATATAGTGCCTATCCACAGGGGGGGGGGGATCAAGGGAGGTGGCAGGGAACTACAGACCCGCTCAGCCTGACATCTGTGGTGGGCAAGGTGATGGAGGGCATTGTCAAGGAGAGGCTGGGGGACTGGAGAAGTCTGGGTGCCTGGACGATAGACAGCATGGATTTGTCCCAGGGAAATCATGTCAGACAAATCTTGTGGAGTTCTATGACTGGGTGACAAGTGCCTTGGACCTGGGTAGACCATGTGGACGTACTCTTTCTTGACTTCAGCAAGGCATTTGACTCTGTTCCTCATGGGGGCCTGTTGGATAAGCTAGGAGAAATGGGGGTGGGGAACCAGATGATCAGATGGATAGGAAATTGGCTCCAGGACCGGACCCAAGGGTCATGGTTGGCGGGTTAGTCTCATCCCCAAGGAGGGTCATTAGTGGGGGTCCCTCAGGGATCGGTCTTTGAGCCCCTCCTGTTCAATGCCTACATCTCTGACATAAGGAAGGGTATCAAGAGTGACATGAGTCTCTTTGTGGATGACTCAAAACTAGGGGCGGTGGTGGATGGGGAGAAGTAGAGGGTGGCCCTACAGGGGGAACTGAAGGCTCTAGAAAGGTGGTCTAGAAAGTGGAAGCTGAGGTTCAATGCAGGGAAATGCAAGGTACTGCACCTGGGAGCCAGAAACCCGGGCCAAGTGTACACCCTGGGGGGAGGGAGGGGATGCTACAAGTCTCGATGGCTGACAGGGACCTGGGGTGGTGGTGGATGTCAAGATGAACAACTCAGAGACTTGAAGGAGGGCAGCGGCCAAGGCCAACAGGATGCTGAGATGAATCGCTAGGGGGATCACCTCCAGAAGGATAACTGCTTGGTGAGGCCGCACCTAGAATACTGTGTGCAGTTTTGGAGGACACACTTAAAGAGAACACTGAACTCCTAGAGAGAGTCCAGAGGAGGGCAACCAAAATGATCTGGGGCTTGGGGGACAGGACCTACGGGGAGAGGCTTGAAGAGCTAAATATGTACACATTGGAAGAGAGAAGGGACCGGGGGGATGTGATGGAGGTCTTTAGGTACATGAGAGGGGTAAACAAGGAGGAGCAGTCAGGGTGCTCAAGGAAGGGGGGGGGGCAACTAGAGGGCATGGGTGGAAGCTGGAGGGGGGGATATTCAAGGAAGAAAGAAGAAGGTGCTACTTCACTGAGAGGGTGGTGAAGCCATGGAATGCGCTGCACAGGGGGCTGTTGGAGGGGTTCAAGAAGGGGTGGGACAGGTACAGGGGAAGGGTTCCAGAAGTAAAGTCCAGTGCAGCGAGAATATCTGGGACTGGGAAGGGAGAAGCCAGAGAGGGCAAAGGTGGCAGCAAGGTCAGCTCCCAGGGTGGGAACTGACCAAATGACTGTTAGGCCTATTCTGCTAGCATTTTAGTATGTTAGTATAACCTTGAACCCCCCATGGGATTTGAACTTCATTTTGGAGAAACTTACTTTGCCTATATTCAAACCGGAAGCAAGTTGTAATATGCGCTATCTTTCCTGGAAGGCACTCTTTTTAGTTGCTATTACTTCTGCTCGAAGGATTTCTGGGCTGCAGGCCCCGATCTGTAAGGAGCCTTATCTGATTTTCCACAGAGACTGATTTAACACTTCATAAAGTACAGTTACGCAAGAACTTACCGTAACAGTAGATCTTCGAGAGAGGCTCTTGCAGTAGGTAATTACATATAGGACTGACGCCGGCAGGCGGCAGCACCCCACGGAAAAATTTCTAGCTAGCAGTCCCTGGTGAGGGACCGCCCCGACGCCAGGTGACCAGGCGCCAGGAGGAGTCGGCATAAAGGACGGTCCCGGATGCCCGCCTTCCAGTTCTTTTCCCACCACAGGCCAAAAGAGGCCGGACGAGAGAGAAGCGGATATTTCCCTATATGGAAAAAGGAGCTGAAAAGCCTTAGGGGATGGAGGGCAGAGAGCATTTCCATTGCAGAAGAGCCTCTCCTGAAGATCTAATGTTACGGTAAGTTCTCACGTAACTGTACCATCTTACTGAGAGGGCTCTTGCAGTAGGTAATTACATACAGGACTGAATCCCAAGCAGTCTGGAATAAAGAAAAGGCACCGGGAGGAGGAAACTACTCCAAGAAAAAAACTCTAGCTGTGCAAGTCTCAAGACAGGAGGCCTTGCAAAACAGCTAGCCCAAAGCCTACTCTACGGCGAGAGGCAATATCCAAAACTATAGTGTTTCGTAAAGGTATGGATGGAAGTCCAATTGGCAGCAGCGCATATGTCTGCAGCAGACACTTTCTTGAAACAAGCTGCAGAGGCAGCTACTTCTCTTGTGGAGTGGCCTCTTACTTGACCCGGAAGGGTCTTGTGGTACTTGTCATAACAGAAAGTGATGCAATGAGCCAACCATTTGGATAGGCATTGCTTGGAAACCGCATTGCCTTCCCTTTTGGGAGCAAAAGAGACGAACAACTGATCAGTCTTTCTGAGATCCTTCGTCCTGTTGGTGTAGTATCTCAGAATCCGGTGAACATCCATAGTATGGAGTAAATACTCCCCTTGATTAAAGTACTGTGTAAAAAAGGCAGGTAACTCTATGGACTGATTTAAGGTAGACTCTGCTACTACTTTAGGTAGAAACTTAAGATTGTGCGAAGAGCAACTCATTCCTTGTAAAAATCAGGTAGGGGATTTGGACATCAGGGCCTGAAGCTGCGAGATTCTTGATCCGAGCAATGGCCACCAAGAAGAGCTTCCTAAAAAGAAACTTCAAATCTGCAGAGGCTGCAAGTTTGAAGGGGGAAGTGTAAGTTCTCGAGAACAAAATTCAAGTCCCGGGGTGGAGTCGGATGGGGCCTCAGATGGAGGACCCTCTGAGAAAGGTCTTAAGAGACCTCAGTTGAGCAGATCAGTTTGTCTGGAAGGGAACATGATAGGCTGAGATAGCCGCCATGTGTACCTTCAAGGAGGAATGGCTGAGACCCAGGTTGAACAGATGACGTAAATACTCCAGCAGAAGCCCCGCTGAACAGGAGAAAAGCTCCACATTCTTGGAGGCAGCCCAAATAGAGAATCTCTTCCACTTCATGGCATAGGTGGACCTGGTGGAGGGTTTTCTGGCCTCCACTAAAATCTCCGCCACTTTTGGAGACACACCAAAACAGGATTGGGCTAGGTGTGCAGGAGCCATGCATGCAGTTGAAGGGATTTGAGGCCTATATGGACCAGGGTCCCCTGATCCTGGGTCAACAAACCTCGAGACAGAGGAAGAGGAGGATCCTCTAAATATTGTTATAGAAGAGTGAACCAGATTTGCCTGGGCCAGAAAGGAGCGATCAGAATCATTCTCACTCCTTCTGAGGCTAGTTTCTGCAAGACTCGTGGGATCAGAGGAATTGGGGGGAAAAGCACAGACGAATCTGTCCTTCCAGTCTAGAGACAGAGCATCGTTCCAGAAAGCGCCTCGCTCTAGAAAGAAGAGCAAAAGGTGGGAAGTTTATGCTTTTGGGGGGATGCAACAGGCGCGACTCCGAGGAGTTCCCCAAAGCTGAAAATATCGCCTAGTATCCCTTGGTCCAGTTCCTACTGTGGAGCCACAGCAGAAGAGCGGATTAGCTCGTCTTGCCAGAGGTGTTGTCGACTCCTGGAACATGAATCGCCGTGAGGTGAAGGTCGTGTTGCGTTGCCCAATCCCAAACTCTCATTGCCTCCCTGCATAAATGGTAGGACCGAGTTCCTCTCCTGCTTGTTGATGTACCACACTACGCATACGTTGTCCGTCTGGACGGCTAGCTGGCCGGAGGGATGTACTGGTGAAGGGCTTGAAGAGCGTACAACACTGCCTGAAGCTCGAGCACATTGATGTTAAGAGTTTGTTCTAGCCTGGACCAAGAGCCCTGGGTCCGATGAGGGCCTAGATGGGCTCCCCAACCTTCGCCTGAGGTGTCTGTGGTTACAGTCTGGGAGGGGGGAGTATGAAAGGAAGGGACCCCCGAAACAGGTTCTCTCGAACCATCCACCATTACAAGTCTCGCATCATCGGCGATGAGATCAGAACTAACTGATCTACAGGAGGTCATCCACTAGTTGATCCCACTGAGAGCGAAGAGTCCACTGAGAGATCCTCATGTGGAGTCGAGCTCAGGGGACCCTCGGAATAGCGGCCACCATGAGCCGAGAAGGCGGAGGACCGACCTCGCCGAGACCCTCCTGCGGTTGGATAGCAGAAAAATCTGGGCCTGAAGAGAAGCCGCCGTGTCCAGAGGCAGGAAGGCCTTGCCCACTGTCGTATCGAGGATCGCCCCAATGAACTGTAGCCTCTGGGAAGGGTCCAGATGAGACTTGGAATGGTTGATGGTAATACCCAGGCAAGCGAAAACCTGCTGGGTGAGGAAGAGGAAACACAGGAGTTCCTCCCTGGACGAGGCCACCAGGAGCCAGTCGTCCAGGTAAGGGAACGCCTGTACTCCCATGGTACACAGGTGGGCCGCCACCACTGCCAGGCATTTGGTAAATACTTGGGGGGGCCGAGGACAGACCAAAAGGGAGCGCCTTGAATTGGCAGTGGTCCCCCTGAAACGCAAAACGATGGTATTTGCAATGGAAGGGGCAAATGGGAATGTGCAGATAGGCATCCTGCATATCCAGGGCACAAAGCCATTGACCCGGCTGGACGAGGGCAGAAGGCTCTGCAGAGAGTGCATCCTGAACCTTTTGTACTCTACATAAAGATTTAGGGAACTGAGATCTAAAATCAGTCTGAGATCTCCAGTCTTCTTTGGGACCAGGAAGAAATGGGAATAGTAACCCGTCCCCTGAAGATGAAGGCAGGACGGGCTCTATCGCTTGCTTCGTGAGAAGAGCCGAGATTTCTTCCCGGACCAAAGGAAGGTGTTCCCTTGAATATGATGACTTCAGAGGTGGGTGGCGGGTGGTTTCTGAAGAAACTCTATGGAGTGTCTTTCCGCTATAAGCTGGAGCACCCAAGAATCCGTGGTTATCCTCTCCCATCCCGGAGGTGGAGGAAAACCTCCCTCCTACCGGTTCCTCCAGGTCAGGAAGTAGGAGAGGAAAGGGAGTCAGGGTGGGGTGGGGCAGCGCCGCGAGCTGAAGCACCTGCTGCTTTTTGCGCTGAGGCAGCCTTTGCAGCCGCAGGGGCTCAAGTTTGGGCCCGCCTTCCTGTGGTTTCGCCTTTGGCTGATTCCGCCTCGCGAAAAGGGACGCTGCTGCTGATGGGGACGGTCAAGAGAATCCACTGATTTCAGAGCTGTCCCTTCTTGCAATCGGTGATGATGTCCTTGACATCACCCCCGAAGCACCGACCCCCGAAAGGTGCCTCCTGAATAGCCAATTACGCCTCGGACCAAACCTGACACGCGGAGCCAGACATGGACGCCGTGGGCCACAGTGAAAGCAGGCTCCGCCCGGCAGTGTCCACTGCGTCGTATGTCGCCGCGCGAGGATGTGGCAACTGGCGGGCAGGCAGCGCGGACGGGATCAGCCAACTCCTGTTTGACTTGGGAGTCAGGCAAGGAGTCCAGCATGCTTCCACCTGAGTAAGGATGGCCTTTGGTAGTCCCCCATGTGCCCGACGTAGTTCAGGGCCCGAATCCCCAGTGTGGAGGAAGCATAAATCTTTCTTCCGTACTGGTCCAGAAGGCGAGATTCCTTATCAGGAGGGATGAGCTAAGATGCTCTGGGTTCGCCGACCGGCCATGAGCGGCGCTAATCACGACCGAGTCGGCATGAGGGTGAGAATCTAGGAAGTCAACACCCTCTGGAGCCTGATATAGCCTGTTCGACTTCCTTGGAAGTGGGGCTAAGGCCGACGGCTGTTTCCATATCGTGGTGACAAGGTCGGCGTGAGGCTCTATCCAGGGTGGCACTAGTGTAGGAGCTGTCACGGGCAGATCCAGATGTTCAGCGAGTTTCAGACGCTGAGGATCTGGTTCCAAAGAATGCCACCGATGGACCGCCTGGATTTTTCTAAGCAACTCCATAAAAGAAGGATCCTCTGGAGGAGACTTCGGAGGAGTCCTCGACCGGGGCTTCGACGGAGAGCAGGGCTCGTCGTCTCTCTCTGAGCATCCGTCAGAAGAGTCTGAGGAATCCGAGAGTGAAGAGGAGGAGGAAGAAGAAGAAGAAGAAGACTCCCTTTCCCGACCCGGGGGAGGAACGGATCCCTTGGGTAGCACCCGGGACATGTCCTGCCCCCTTGGATCCAGACAGAAGAACCCTGGAATCCGGAGGTGGGGAGGGAGTGTGCCGCCTGGGGCATACAGGAGCCTGAGACGGCACTGTCGCCGGAAGGCGGCTCTCGGCCTCCTTGGTGAGCTAAGCCTTGGCCTCAGCCCACCAGGAGGCCAGAGTCTCCTGCAGGTCCACCGGCAGCCGCGAGGACAGTGGAGGAAGAGGTGGGGGGGGAATAAGAATAGGGGATACCCATATGGAGCATATCCAAAACCGGCTGCAGGTAACCCGCCGGGTATTGAGAGACGCCGAGTACTCGCGGCATCGAAAGCCTGGCATCGGGTACTGCGGGCGTCGAGATACGGCATTCCTGGGTACACTGGTGTTGAATAAGACGGCGGGTACCCGGAAGCTGGGGGGCTGCCTGCAGACAGCCCGGCCAGAAACCTCGCAGGTGGGTCCGAAACGGAGAGCCCGAAGGGGGGGCCCGATGGGGGGAGAAACTCTCCCTGCATCGGTAAGACCGACATCAGGGCTGATGGCGGAGGCCCTGAATCCGGGGGTACCGACATCGGAGGGGCCGGCGTCGGAGCTGGTGTCCGGGGAGCCGACATCAGGTCCGTTGCACCAGACGGAGGAGGGACTGACGGAGGCAAAAGATCCCCAGCTGCTCCAGGGGACGGAGGGGAAAAGTCCCCGGGATCAGGATGGGGGGACTCTGGTTCCCCGGACTGCAGCAAGCTGCGGTGAACCAGGAAACCAGAACATTGGGGGTCTGTTGTCGGTTGCCGCCGCGCCGGACATCGGACGAGCCGACGGGGCGCGAGGCTAGCCTCGGTGGACGCCGGAGGAGCCAACGTCTGACTTACGCAGGGCCTTCACCGAGGGGAAGGTCGGCCTGGTCCAGTGGAGAAGGGGCCGAGCACACCTGGAAGGTCGGACATCTTACCGGCCTCTCCGGCGGACGTCAGAGGAGCCGACGCCCAGCTACAGTCGCCTGCTGCGCTGGTGAGCCGCAAGCCTGTGGCTGAACCAGGGCGGAGGCCTCCACAGCCCTGGGCGCCACAAGGCTAGCCTGCAGCCAGGCCAGGCGGGCCAGCGCCGCCCTCAGAAACCTCCGTGGCAGCCATCGAGGAGCGATCCCCCAGAGGGGATGTTACCTGAATGCCCTCGACTCCCGAGGGAGACGTGGTGGAGGAGCCTTTGTCCCGGGGCCTGTCCTTGTCCTTTTTCTTTTGATGGCCTTCGGGGGGAGTGGACGCCTGCCTTAGCTTTTTAAGCTCCCTCTCCATCGAGCTCATTTTGTTTTTGAGGATATGGGCCTCCAGGGATTGCTGACGTCTTTTCCGGGTGGCTGCATTAAAGTTAAGGCAATGCTGGCACTTTTCAACTGGATGATCCGGGCCTAGGCAGAACAGGCACAGGGAGTGGCAGTCCTTATCGGTAGTTGGGAGCATACAGTCCTTTTTCATTCTTGTGCTCGGAAAGGTGTAGGGCGACATACACGGACGTTAACACTGACGTTTGTCGAAAAAAAAGATTTTTCGGTAAAAAAACGACGGCTGTGGGGCTGACAAAGCACAAACTTTTCCATGAGGCACTCTACTTGAGCTTAATGGCAGGAAAAGAACTGAAAAGGCGAGGTCCGGGACCGCCCTTTATACCGGCGCCTCCAGCCGGTCACCTGGTGGGGACGGTCCCTTGCCAGGGACTGCTAGCTAGAAATTTTTCCGTGGGGTCCTGCCGCCTGCCGGCGTCAGTCCTATATGTAATTATCTACTGCAAGAGCCCTCTCGAAGTAAGATCTAAGATACAGTGCAAGTATAAAAGTGAATTTGGGCATTCAGAACACCTAGCCCATATACTGTAGCAGTTCTTCAATCAGAAACAACTGTGTAATGGTACACAAACACATAAGACTTTAATGACAGATAAGGACCGCTTGGCCCACCTAGTCTGCCCATATGGCGCAACGGTAGCTCTAGCAAAGGAGGAAGAGAGGTGATATGATCGAATCATTCAAGCACCTTAAGGGCACGAACAAGATGAGAGTCTAACATGTTTCAATATAAGAAAAATAACAGGACGCAGCATGAGCTCAGAGGGAGGCCGATTAAGGGGTATTATGAGGAAGTTCTTTTATTTACAGAAAGGGTGGTGGATGCATGGAACAGCCTACGTCAGGAAGTGGTGGATATGAATACAGTGCAGGGCTTCAAACAGGCATGGGGTAGGCACAAGGGAGCAATACAGAGGAGTATGAATAGATAGGCCATTGACAGAGCAAAAAACCGATGGCACATTCATAAAGCAGAAAAAGAAATGGGCAGACTGGATGGGCCTTGTGGTCCTTATTTACCATCAACTTCTATGTTTCTATCCACCACACTGGCGAACAAAGATTGGGAGCAATCTCAGGTTGCCTGGTTTGGGGGTGGACTGAGCTTCCGCTGGACTGCTTTCCTCTTCCAGGGAGGGAGGGTTACTGGCTCCACCATGCAACTATCACCAGGTGGAGCCCTGGTGGGAGGACAGGTTTATTTATCTATTTATTCAATTTTGGTGACCGGGTAGGCCCACTGAGCCTCGGAGGTCCCTTTTTCAGGGATGACCCGGAATACAAGACAGTAGACATACAAAGCAGTACAAAGTGTTCATAATAGATTACAAGGCAATAAAGTTAGCACAGATTACAAGGCAGTGATGTTAGCACATGTTTTAGAGGCATGCATAGTAGTTTACAGTAATGGTTGGTCTATACATATCCACAGAGATAGGAGGGAACTAGATTCTAAGTGAGGACTGTCATGCTAAGTTATCAGTTGCCTAAGGTGTACAGTATGGCAGTATGGGAGGGGGTAAATTCAGGTATCATGGCAATGGCATGCGCTGGCATTTAGCAAATGAGCCTTAAGTCTAGTGCGGAAAGACTTGATGGAGGGGGCCTCCGGTACCGAGGCTGGTAATGTATTTCATAGTGATGGGGCAGTGAAGGTAAAGGACCTGCCACCCACCAAGGTCCTCACTCTGGGCACTTCTAGTAGAGTTCAGCCTGAGGTCCGGAGGTTCTGCCTGTGGTGCTTGGGGGCAATAAGCCCAGTAAGGCAGGCTGGAGGAGACAGGCCGAGTAGCTTTTGTGCAAGGCAGAGCAGAGAGTACTGGAGGCGAAAGTCCAGGGAGAGCCAATTTAGTTGTGCTAAGGCGTCAGTGGTGACTTCTGGTTTGTGCCTGTGTGGCAAAGCATGCCACCTTGTTGTACAGGACGAGAAGTCGGTTAGTCTCCCATTTGGCCATGCCCTGCAGGATCGGGGTGGCGTAAGTCAGTGTGGGAAGGAGGATGCTGGAGGCGACAGTGATCCTGGCTTCAGGGATAAGCTAGTCCTTAAGGCAGTAGAAGGTTCCTAATTTGCAGTGAATGGTTGGAAGGTTGGAAGCAGCAAGGAAGGGAGGGAACTGCGAGAGTTTTCTTTGGTGTGCCTGGCATACTAAGGATCATACTAAGGATTTTTAGGAGCAAAAGGGCTGAGTTAGCCCATATCTGCACCTTTTACGCATTATGACAACACTGAGTAATACTGAAGTCGACATCCAGACAGCAGCAGGGTATCAAGCCATCTTTTGAATACAGATTTTGTCTCACTGATAACATCCAAAGGTAAACTATTCCAGGGGCAAATAACCCTTAGTGTGAAAAAAACTTCCTACCAATAGAATTATTTTTTTTCCCCCCACAAGTTCTAGTGGGTGCCTTCGGATGTTATAGATGCCATCTTTAAAACCTAACCCCAGATCAGACATTAGGTGTGGGTCCTGTATTATGCATATAAAAACAGAAGATCGCCTCCGAGTTGACAGGTTTCTAGTGACATTAAATTTAAGCTGGATAGTCTGGTTTCATAGTTGCCATTGCATACACATAGCATTTAAGCACATTTTGTAAAAGTAGCACTGGGCTTGGGAAATATGTAGATTATTTAATCTCCGTACATATGGGCACAACACAAAAAAGGGCAGTGGAGCATTAGCATATCGTGTGGTTTACAGCATAATCTCCAGCTGTCAGTACTCCCCATTACAAAATGCCGGCTGCAGCACGGGATTATCATAATTTACGAGTGTGCAAGTATTTAAAATTAAAAGGTATACTGTGACTGCAGGTGGGATGGGGATACTGGAGCCCCGATCTGTGAAGCAATGGCTACATTAGTTTAGCAGGCAGTTCTCCTTTAATAGTACTCACAATGGAATGGAGATCACAGCAAAACCCCAGTTAAAGTAAACAAACCAAAACAAAATTTAAAAATGACACAATAATGTTACTTTGAGTCATCTGTTTAACAGTTCACCTTGGGAACATATGATATATATTGTTGAAGAGCAGTTTTACAACAATATAAAGTTTTGTGTTCTGTATACACCATGAAAGTGATGTTGTACACTTTGAAAAGTAAAAAGACTGCTTACTGAAAATGATTGGTCATGTTGGTGATAGTCTCCTTGTATCACTTTTATGTTTTTGCAGCAATAATTTCACAGGAAGGAATCATAATATGGACCTGACACGGTGGCTAGCCGATCCCTTCCACTTGCTTATTTATTTCCATGTCCCCAAGCTATGACATGCGGCAAGAGCTGTTCCCCATTGAAAAGAATTTGGGGTATTTTTTTATTACTATTTTATACCTTATGATGGTGAGTTGGAGATTAATTGAGGCCACCGTTCAGCCAACAATGGCCTTGTTCAAGCAGTGACCTCCATTAAACTCCAACTTACCATTATAAGGTATAAAATAGTAATGAAAAAATACTCCCCTTCATTTCGATGGGGCATTCTCCACTGCTATCCCTTGCTACACCTCGTAAAGTGCCTGAGCGCAGGGGTGTGGAAATGAATACAGAAGTGAAGGGACCAGTTGGCCACCTTGTCAAGACCAAATTCAATCTCTGCTCTTTAAATTACCACAGCACAGAAATCATCAAAAACTACAGAATGGGGCTATCGCCAACATGCCCAACCATTTTAAGTGAGTTTACCTCCTTAAGCTCCATAAATCACTTAGAGTAAATAATTTGCACAAAATCTATGTCACTTAAAGTGACAATTAGATAATGACAAAATGGGACAGATCCAAACAACAGCTTGTTATCTCAAGGAGCCTCCATAAGAGAGAGAAGAATGTCAGCTGGCCCGTCGGCGCAGCGGTAGCATTATTGCTTATGATACTGGGAAATGGGATGTTCTCCTCCTATGGGGAGGGAGGGCCATCACACTAGTCTGACATTGCCACCTGTGGATGCACGGGTGGTAGTGCAGGATTAGTGGTGAGGGGAGGGAAGGATACCATTACATACCTGGCTGAGACATGCATGAGGACACATACAGCCTGGACATATGTTCCCGAGTGGGCACCATCGCAGGGGAAGGGGCAAGGAGAAACTAAGGGGTAAATCCTCAAACACCTCAACTACATGATGGCACCAACCATGGGAGTCCTGAAATATGGTACATCTGTTAACTCTGCAGTTGAAGAGGGCAAAAAGAATATTTAAAATAAAGACAAAAGAATGTTTAATCTTGTTGACCCCAATCATTGGCACACACCATGCACACAGGTGCATCATTCTACAACCCCCACCCCCATGGGAAGGGGCTGCTGCTACTCTTGGGCCCCTCCAGCTGCTGATAAAATGCATCTCAAACAAATTATAAACACCCCTGTCAGAAAGACTGTCTCATCCTGTTTGATCTGCAAGACAAATACTCAAACAGCAAGTGACGTGGCTAGGAGTCAAATCCCAAGCTACTGTAGCAGGTCTCCAAGCAAAGGGTAAAAGACTCAAAGAAATATATTGCCCCAGCAGTGTAAAAAGCATTGCTGACCTTAATATCCATTCAGGTTCATCTTACTCTCGTGTCTTTTCTCTTTAATTGTGCTCTATTATGCTAACCTCCCTTTGTTGTAGACTCCCATATTTGCATATATTTGGATGCTTTAATGTATTGTGTTTACTGTTTAGTACATTGTTGTTTGATTAGTTTGCTCTTACTGTATTCTTTTCTTTAACTCATCTCAATATCGTTGACTCCAACACTGTTTTATTTTTGATACGTAATGTGAGGGTGCAAACCATGGGGGGGGGTTGTTTCTCAACTGTAGCTTTGTTACTCTCTTCTCGTTTGTTATCATGATAATTCTTTTTTGTTGTTGTTGCTGACTGATTATACTTTAAAGATTGTCTGCACATTCAATCATACAAAATAGCTATCCCTAACTATACAGTCTACAGAGGAACAAATAAACCTACCTGAGTGTGGTTGCTGCAAAAGCCTCTGAGTAAATGGCAAAATAATTTACTTTAATATTAACATTACAAGTGGCAAAATGCTGAAATTAGTTTTAACAAATTAAGCAAAAGGTCTAACCTTCAGTAAACAATTTAAGCTCAACTAAAACACGCTCAATTTAAGAGTTCTAAGAAGAGGGTGAAGACAAAGATAGTCTTTCGCCAACTACCTGACAAATTGACTACGTAGTTGCCCCACTACCATCCCATAATGCTGCTCACAATGAAATGAAGAAAATAATAGCAATAAACCAGGCAATGTAAGCAAATGAATAACCTACTAAATATACTGTCCCAGCATTATAATTGTCCTTAATAATACAGTCTAAACACAAACACTAGGTCACTAACCTGGGTGTAGCTCAGTAGTTTATTTACTATTTATTAGTTTTTGTTGACCGCATAAGTGCACTAGACAAATTCTTGGCTATTTCAGGCTACGACCGGGGTTTGGGGATAGGGATACAGATGAATGTCAACTAACCTTGTACCAGATTAAGCTGTCAGTGGTATTTTGAGTGAATGGGGGGAAATTTCGCCAGGGCATACTCTTTTCGAGAAGTGCCACGGGATCTTTAACATCCACCTGAACTACCACCAGAACAGGCAGATGGGACCTCAGTTTAACGTCTCATCTGAAAGACGGCACCTCAGGAGTGCAGCACTCCCCCTCATGCTGCACTGCAGTGTCAGTATTGGGATATTAACCCAAGTGCCTGGTGTGGGGATAGAACTCACAGCCTTCTGATCGCCTGGCCACAAAGGCAAGTGTGCTACCTGCTGAGCCACTGACACTGCAAAGTTCAGCACGTATACTGAAGCCTGTAAACATGCAAACACTTCTCTTATAAAAAAAAAAAAAATCAAGGAACCTGTGGAGAAAGACAGGGAAATTAATAATGTGATGGAGAACTAGATTCACAAACTGCCATTTTTATGTTGCTTGCACGCATGTGCAAGAAACCCAGTGCCATCATCCGAGTTTTCAGAGGTGTGGCACCCATCTTCTAATTCAGTCAGTGTGCTTGCAGGCGCGGCTTCCCCAATCACTGCTGCAGCTGTCTATGACAGCAGCTGAAAATGCAGTGGTCGTACAGTTGAAAGGGAGAGCTCCGCTTCAGTGAGTACAGCCCCCCCACACACACACACACAGGCATACTGCGTGCTGATGTGCTCCTCCCCCACCGCACACACTGTATGGCCGTAGGTGCCCAATCCCCATCGGCTCCGCCTCCCACAAAGCTGTCCAGGTGCCATGCTGGAGCCTACCCCAGCATGGCAAAAGGCTGTTAGAGCCAGCCAGGGGTGCCCAATCCCCATAGCTCCAGGCTACGCCCCAAAAAAGCTTTCCAGGTGCCATGCAGAGCCACCCCAGCGTGGCAAAGCTAGTTATGGCCGTCGGTGTGCCCAATCCCCGTCGGCTCCAGCACCCCAGAACAGCCTTTCCAGCTGCCACGCTGGGAGCCCACCCCAGTGTGGCGAATGTCCCAATCGTCTTAATAAAAAAAAAAAAAACAAACCTGTAAACAAAAAGCGGTCCCTTGTAGTCTCCCTACCCCCCACAACCCGCACCCACCCAATGCGCACCCTGCCTCCCCCACACACCCTCACCCCATACTTACCTCCGGAGCTTGGCGTGACGATCTTCAGTGGACCGGGAACATGTCTGCACTCTTCAAAGCCGACCGCGAACTGAGGAAATGCCGGTAAGCTGTATAATGGAATAAATAGAGTTTTTTCAACTTTGTTGCATATCTCAGGTATTTTGGGCCCAAATTTTCAACATAGAGTTTTTAGGACCCCTCCTCCTGAATTCTTGCACTGTCATGGCGTTACTTTCGGGCGAAGGTGATTTCTGATCACTGCATGAAATCACCTTTTGGGATCAATTAACGAAATGACACTGCCAGTGTTCATAAGGTGGGCTCTCAAAAGTCTATGTTGAAAATTAATTAACATTCCTAAAGTGATTGTTCTGACGTGTGTTTGCACAGGCCTCACATGCTTTCGTAAGTTCACATTTTCAATATTTTCACTCCAGATTTTCAACATTACCATTTTACACACCTCCTTTTGAGCAGTACAGCTATCATTTTTCACATCTCACCCAAAACGTATTTCTGCCCATATAGCGCACAATGGCATGAATCGTTGTCTTGAAATCAATGTATGGGACACATTAAGAAAATCACAGTGACACTGTTCATGAGCAGAGGTCTTAAAATGGTTATGTTGAAAAAATTTAATGAAATAAATTCTAAAATGACCGTGTTACAGCGTGCGTTGCAGGTTCCTATCTCGCACGTAAGTTGGCAATTTTCAATATTTCACTCATTTTAACATTGCCATTTACCACACCTCCTTATGAGCAGTACAGCTGTCATTTTTCACATGTCACTCAAAACGTGTTTCTGTGCATGTAGCACTCAATGGCGCAGTCAGTGTGCGCAATCAATGTTTGGGACAGAGTAAGAAAATCACAGTGACACTGTTCATGAGCAGAGGTCTTAAAATGCCTATGTTGAAAATTTGGTGAAAAAATTCCCTTCAGTCGTTCTGCAATGTTACTAATGAAGACATTGCAGCACCTCACTGGTCACCCCCTCTCCCTAGACTGCACCCCATTTACCACCACTCTCTGCCTCCAATCTGTTAGCAAGTTTCTAACTCAGTTTACCACCCTTTCCCTCATGCCCAGCCTACCCAGCTAGTTTATCAGCCTCCTATGTGGGATGGTGTCAAAGGCTTTGCTAAAATCAAGGTAAGTGTTGTCCACTGCCCCACCCTGATTCACTTCCTTTGTCACCCAGTCAAAGAAATCAACCAGATTTGTCTGACATGATGTCCCCACTGTGAATCCATGTTGTCTATGGTCCTGGGCTCCGATGGCTTCTAGATGCCCCACTATCCTTTCTTTAAGCAATGCCTCCATGATCTTCCTCACTGCTGAGGTGAGGCTGAACGGCCTATTGTTCTCTGCCTCCTCCCTGCTGCTGCATTTGTGTAGAGGGCTCACATGTGCCCTCCTCCAATTCACTCATGTTGAATGACTCAGTGAACATGGCTGCCAGCGGTACTGCTATCTCCCCTCGCAGTTCTCTTAATATCCTTGGGCGTATGCCATCTGGTTCCATTGCTTTGTCCACCTTCAGTTTAGTGAGCTCCTGCAGGACTCTTTTGCCTTTGAATGGACTATTGCCCACATCTTCACCCCCTTGGCAACTGCTGTACTGCTGTGGCCCTTGCCCCTCCCACTCTTCTGTGACTACTGAGCGGAAAGACACAGTGGATGACTTGGGAGGAAGGCATGGAACTACCACTTCCAAATACCTAAACAGCACATACAAGCAAGCAACATTCGGCATTGACAAATGCTTGTTTAGAAAAGAAAATTACAAAATGAATAATGGGTCTGTTTGCTCCATACTGTCTGTCATAAGCTACAAACAACTGGTTTATACAGTAGTATTAGAAAGAGGAGAGTCTCAGCTTTCCAGTAGTATAAAATATGTGTTTCTAACACTTATTCTTCGAGTAAATCGTTAATTAATTTTCTTTACTGTTCATAAAAGTGGTAAAATACTGATATTAGTTTTCAGAAGGCAGCAAAGAAAAACTCTAACCTTCATTAAGTTGGTGAAATTCAGTTAAAGCACACAGGAATTAACTAATCCTGGAGCTACAGCTCTATTGGTAATGCCCCCCCTTTTACAGGGCAAACAAAACTATTATAACATACAACATACTGTATAACTTTGCAAAACATTTGAAGAAGTACAAGATGGGTGTATCTGGTATTAAGTATAACCTTACACAAAGAACACATACAACAGTATTTTTTTTTTTACTAAAAACCAAATACATTTGAAAACAAAGGTCATCTTAACAGAAACTAAAAAAAAACCTGATACAGTAGCAAAATAATTTAATAATATACATTGTGCGTATTCCTATTTAACACAATTTAAGGCGCTCTTACCTTCAGTGAAGCTGAACAAGAACTCCTGGAGTGCTACACAAGCTCAGGGGGTGATACTGCATTCTAATTGGTTACACAAGTCATGTGCTTTTCACTGTGTGTTCTAGTCAGTTAAGTATGTGTTGCACTCATCTTGGTGTAGTATCACATTGCAATTTGCTGTATCCACACCTTGGCACATGTTACGCTCTGTTCAGTCTATGCCTTGCAAGTCTGCCAACAATTCAATTTGCTATATGCTCATTTCAGTGTGCAACATACACATTTTATCATAACATTTTCTTTTCAGCACTTCATAACCATTTTATTTATTTACTACAGTACACATTTATCTAGAGTATCAATATATTAAATAAATATAATCTACAATTCAGTATGTGCCATATTTATTTTGGTATACATTATAATAATTTAAGTACTGTAAGTATCTCAATGATTTGGGTACATGTGATTACCATTTTGTTACGAGTCATCCATTTCAGTATGGGGTCATATCCATTTCAGTGTGCGTGTTGTATTCATTCTGGCGTATGTTATATGCATCACAGTAGTTTCTTATCGATTTTTGGTATGTGTCATATGCATTTCTGTATGGGTCAAATCTATTTCAGAAAGTTCCATATTAGAATGTGTCACACCCTATTTATTATGTATTATATCTATTTTAGTATAGGTCATATATATGTTGGCATGTGTTATAATTATTTCAGTATGTGTTATACACATTTTATTATGTGTCATATCCATTTCAGCATAGGTCATATCCATTTCAGCATATGTCAATTATTTCAGTATGTGTCATACCTTGTATTGGTGCATGTCACATACATTTTGTTTTTTTGTCATACCCATTTTGGTATGTGTCTTACCCATTTCAACATGTGACATATTCATTTTGATATATGTCACACTTATTTCAGTATATGTCATACCGACGTTGGTGTCTGTGATATCCGTTAGTTTGTGCTGTAACCATTTCGGTATGTCATACCCATTTTGCTATGTGTCATATCCATTTCAGTATGTGTTGTATCCATTTAGCTGTGTGTCATAACTATTTCAGTGTGTGTCATATTCATTTCAGTTAGTGCCAAACCCATTTCGGTGTGTGTCATAGCCATTTCAGTCTATGTCATACCCATTTCAGTATATACTATGCATTTTGTTATGTGTCATATCCATTTCAGTATACGTTATATCTGTTTGGATATGTGTCATTATTATTTCGGCATGTGTCATACAATTTTCGGTGTGTGTCATATCCATTTCAGTTAGTGTCGTACCCATTTTGGTGTGTGTCATACCCCTTTTGATGTGTGTTATAGCCATTCCAGTCCAGGCCATAGCCGTTTTGATATGTATCATTATTATTTCAGCATGTGTCATACCATTTTCAGTGTGTGTCATATTAATTTCAGTTCGTGTCGAACCCATTTTGGCATGTGTCATACCCAGTTTACTGTGCATCATATCCATTTCAATGTGTGTCAATTATTTCTTTAAGCATCGTACAGCATATCCATTTCATTTTGTGTCATACCCATTCTGGTATGCGTCTTACCTGTTTCAGTATGTATCCTAGCCATTTTGGTATATGTCATTTATTTTAATAAGGGTTATTTCTATCTTGGTGTCTGTCATACCCATCTTGGTGTATGTCATTTCCAGTTTGGTATGCGTCATACACATTTTGGTACAGGTCATACCCATTTCAGAACGTCTTCCATTTCGTTGTGTGATATACTCATTTTCATGTTTGTCATTCTCGTAATATTATGCTGTACACATTTTGTTAGTCATAGACATTTCACTATTAATTATATTCTGAAAATTGTAATTTTGAATTGAACGGCTTCCCATAACCAGAAGGCGGGAGACAAGTTTGAGGTGACTGCTCTCTTCAAGAGGAAAAACAAATCTGGTGTTAAGCCAGTATGGGGAGCATGACCACAGCACAGAGTTTGAACTTGTATTCCAAGTTTGAAAATTTGCATTAAGTTCCATCTCCGGGACAGTACACTCATGCGGAGTGATGCACTTTTGAAAGACATCATTGATGGATTCCTGTAATTTGAAACAGTAAGGGCTAGAAAAGAGCTACAAGGAGAAACAGGGGAATGAGGAATGGTGCAAATACCAGGTACAGATGAAAGAAGCCAAGAGGGGCAATCAGGGATGCAAAAGCAGACAAAGAGCAGTGTACTGCCGGTGGGGGGGGTTCAAGAAAGGGGAAAAACAGCCCTTTCAGTACTGTACACCAGGGAATAAAGAAAGGCGAGGGGGGAATTGTAAGGCTGACGGACGGGTCTGGGTAATAGAGCATAAGCAGAAGGCAACAATTCTAAACAGCTACTTCTGTTGCGTATTCACAGTAAAGGATAACAAGCCTCTGCCAGAAAGCAGCATAAAAGCTAATGCAACAGGGCTCCCAGGAATAGGACAGGTGATAATTACAGGAGAAAGGGTTAGAAAAGGGCTCACAGTGCTAAAATTAAATAAGGCACCAGGGCCAGAGGATGCCTACAAGGGTGTGCAGGGAAATGGCACTGCAGCTGGCTGAACCTCTGGCAGTGCTACTCAAATAGCACACTGGGGTGGTTCTGATAGACTGGAAAATAGAAGACATGTTACTGCTCCATAAGGGCAGGGAGGAAAGTACAGTTAGGTAAGAACTTACCATAATAGTAGATCTTCGACAGTAGCTCTTGCAGCAGGCCACACTGGTAGGACAATGCCGCCAGGCACTAGGACCACAAAGAAAACTTCTAGCTAGTAGTCTACCACAGGGGACCACCCCCTGCTGACATCAATCATCTGACATCAGTATAGGCTATATAGGACGACGGTCCCCCACACCACCTCAGTTTTCCCGCTGAAGAGACTACACGGCCAGCTGATGGAAAACCGAGGAGGTTATCTCAAGAGCCAAAGACGAGGCAGAAGCAGATGCGACAGAAAAAGAGGAGCAGAGGGAATGAGGGAGGGAAAGCAGGGCCCGCTGCAAGTGTCTTTGTGGTTAAGATTCTATTTAACGATGTCTTCATCCTTTTTTTTTTTTGTTGCATAATATGTTTATTAGATTTTCATTATACATTCAAGCATACATACTCATGCTCCATATACATTGATCTATTGACAATCCCTTCTCCCCACTCCCCCAACCCGACCCCTCCACATCCAGCTTTAAAGGTGACCTATAAGGAAACACTGCAGCCCGCTCCCGTTCCCACATACCTTAAAATGCTACTGCGGGAGTCTGGGCTGCAAGTGAAGCTTAATTTTTAATCCATGTGTTTTTGTAATAAAATGCGGAAACTTTCGGCCAGACAGCAGCGCTACGGCTTCCCCTGTAGGCATGAAGAGTCATGGGATTACTCCTATTTAGTGGCGTCGTTACCACCACTGCTCTTATTATAGTAGCCATGGCGGTCCCCAGACTCCCCGGAGCAGCATTTTAAGGTAGTGGAACGGGAGCGGCTGCAGTATTTCTTACAGGTCACCTTTTAACAATTGATTCCTCCCCATAGAAAGAAGAGAAAAAAAAAAAAACGTTTCTCTCATCGTACTAACATTACATTCTTTGTTTACAAACATCTCTATCCCATCGGTCCTAAATATACCACCACCTAAGATTATATGTCTCCCAAATTCAGGCTCACCTCCCATCCAAAATATTCCTTAATCCTTTCATCCTTTATACACTGCTAGTCCTCCAGCCTCCTCGGCACCCAAGCCATCACCTTCAGCTCTCCAATCCTTTTCCCATAATTCCCCTCTCAACCGGACAGAGCGAGTGCATATACGTACCCCACATTGCCCAAAACTGATCCTCTCTGTTTCTTGTCATATAATATAGCTTTTCCATGCCGAGAGCCTGCAGGCACAGGTTCCTTCACTGTTGCAAGGTAGGAGCATCCCCCGAGATCCATGTATTTAAAATACAGTGTCTGGCAAATGCCACTAAAACTCTTATCCATCTCGGAAGGGGTTTCCACTCCTCCTCCTCCGAGTCATCTACCCCAAACAACAAGAAACATGTTTTTTTTTCTATTCGCCTCCCCCACACTCTACCTACTTCCATAGCAACTCCCTCCCAGAATCGCACCAGTAGTTGGCACTCCCAAAAGCAGTGTATGTAGGTACCAGTTTCTCCCTTACACCTCCTACAAAGGGGTGAGATCTCCGGACGGTATTTATGCGCCAAATATGGTGGGCAATATATCCTATGCAGAAACTTATAATAAGACTCCTGATACTTATTACAGACCAATAGCCCCTTATGTAGTTGTAGCAGCAACTCCCATCCTTGATCAGGTATCCCCTTTTTCAGGTCCCTACACCACAGTGCTCTAGTTTTACAGGCATAAGACAGCCTGTATTTCCGCTCCATCCTTGCCGCCCTACCTATAATGCTCTTCGCCCCCTTCTGGGTACTAAGCACTAACTGTTCCATCTCCTCTAAGGGAGAGTCCATCCCCCGGTTCTTTCCAATGGCTTTGGCGTAAGGTCTCGTCTGAAAAAACACGAAACATACCTAAGCCCATCCCCCCACCCATCTCCACCCCTATCCCTACTCCCCGCCCCTTCCACAGATCCTTAACACACTTCACCCCTTTCTCTTCCCACAGCAGGAATTCAGTATCTTCCATCCAGACTATAAGCTCAGATTCCCCTGAAGGAAGCAGCAGCGCTCTCCTCCTTGTATTTACTCCACCCACCTCTCGCTGCTCCCACCCCTCCAGTACCTGAGACCACCAAAGGATTCGGATCTAACTGGTTCCTATACGCCTTCTTCCTCCTTTCCTCAGGAACGCTTGAGAGCCTTACTCCCTCCTCCCTCCTCCAGGTCCAGGCATCTGGCTCCGTGGTCTAATTCACCCAGTCGCCATCAACCTATAATGCATGGCCAGTGCATAATTCCTCAAATCTGGAAAATTTAGGCCCCCTCTATCCGCATCTGCCTGAAGCCTGCGAAGGCTCACCCTAGGCCTCTCCCTATTCCATAAAAACCCAGAGAAGGCCTTATCCAGTCTCTTAACATCCTTCTTGTTAAGACCCTCTGGCAACATTTGCATCAAGTAGAGAATGCGTGGCAAGGTATTCATTTTTAAAAGGTTTATTCGTCCCAGCCACAACGGAAGGCCTCTCCATCTTCTCAACTCCTGTTCCACACTCTGAACCACTGTCCCATAATTAAATTTATAGAGCTAACTCAGATCATGTCCTATTCGGATTCCTAAGTATGAAAATTCTATTTTTGCCTTCTTTAACCCCCAAGCCATATCCCCATGCTCCCTTTCAATACTTCCCCACAACATGATTTCAGATTTGTGGATATTTATTTTATAGCCAGAAAATAAGGCAAACTCCTTTATCACTGTTAACAATGGGGGAACAGACCTGGCCGGATCCCGAACATACCATAGCATGTCATCTGCATAAAGCGGATTTATGCTCTTCCCCGACTTCCCAACTACCCCGCCCCTTATTTCATGAGCATCTACTAGCACGCTAAAGGCTCTATCGCTACTTTAATAATAGAGGTGAGAGAGGGGTCCCTGCCGGTGCCTCTGTAGGATTCGAACCTCCCATTCAGACCTCCGTTCACCAAAACCCTTGCCATGAGGGCCTCATATAGGCTTTCCACCCGCCAAATAAGTAAGCGCCCCTAGGCGAACTCATCGTGAGAACACCGAATAGGTACTCCCATTCTATGCGGTCAGCGCCTTCTCAGCGTCCATTGTGAGCACCGTAATATCTTAACGACTCGGCTGCCCTCCAAATCATGTTGAGGAGTTTCCTCATATTATGATACGAGTACCTACCAGCCACAAAGCCTGTCTGGTCCGGGTGTACCAATTCCGGCAAAAACCGCTCTAGTGTCCTGGCCAAAACCTTGGCTAATATTTTAGTATCACAGTTTAACAGCGAGATCGGCCTGTATGCTGAGCATTCTTGCTCATCCTTCCCTGATTTGGGAACCAAACAAATAACTGCCTCCTTGAAAGAGGGCCGGAGGCCACTCCCCACCCCGCCTCAGCGAAGACCCTCTGGAGAGGTTCCACAATGTGTCCCAAAAGTTTTTTATAGAACTCTATGGGAAATCCATCTGGTCCACTAGCCTTCTACTGTTTCATGCTCTGTATAGCTCGTCTAATTTCCAGTTGTGTAATTTCCCCATTTAACTGCTCCTGCTGCTGTTCATTCAACCCAGGTATTGTAACTCCCTCAAGAAACCTAGCAGCCATGTCCCCTGTTCCCTCACATTCGGCTTGGTACAGATGTTCATAAAACTGTTGAAACCTATTTCTTATCGCAGCCTTGTCTGTAGCCAACCTCCCCCCCTTCCCCTTAATTCCAGGTATATACGTACAGGTCCTTCTGCCCTTTATCAGTCTAACCATCAGAGGACCAGATCTGTTACCCCACTCAAACATCCTGCTTCTGGCTAGTAAACTGGCCAAGCAGGCTTCCCCCAAGAGGAAGGCATTCAGGGCTTCCCTAGCAGTTCTCAAGTTCTTACTTCCTTCCCATGATGGTCTCTCTACTATCTCCCTTTCCCACCTTTTCACTTCGTCCTCCAGCTGCCTTCTAGTCGCTTCCCTCTTTCTTTTATATTGTTATATTGGGCCACATATCTAATGATGGAACCCCTGATATACGCCTTTCCAGCTTCCCAATATACCCCAGGGGAGTCTACAGACCCTTCATTCATTTCTTTATAATACTGCTACTGCTGTTCCAAATACTCTACAAATTCTTCACTCTTCAACAGATACCTAGGAAATTTCCACGGTGGGGGGTCCTACCTGCTTTCTCTCATCTCCACATCCACCCGGACCATAGCGTGGTCCGAGAGCATAATGGGGCTGTGCTCGACTTTTTGTATTCTACTTAACCAAGATCTAGGTACGTAGATATAGTCTATTCTGGTTCAGGTGTTGTGCGGGTTTGAATAAAAAGTGAATCCCTTCTCCCCCGGATGTTTGGTCTTCTAGCAATCTATCTCATCCAGATCCAGCATCCCTTCCTGCCACCTCTTTAGTTTACCCGCTCGCCTATCCCTCCCTTCAGAGTGGTCTAATTCCTCCTGCATAATCGCATTAAGGTCCCCCCCCCCCCAATATTAACCCCTTAAATTGTTCCCTCACCAGCACATCAAGGACCTCCTGATAAAAGGCTAGATCAAATACTGAGGGGCATAAACGCTACCAAGGGTAACTTTCTCCCCGTACAACTCACCCTCCACAAATATGTATCTACCTTCTCCCTTATCTACCACCACCCTTGGGCTAACAAAGGGAACTCTCTTCCCAACCAGGATCGCCACTCCTCTCTTATTAGCCTTATAGGGAGATGCAAAACATCTACCCATCCGCCTCTCTCCAACTTACCATGTTCTCTATTGGTTAAATGTGTTTCCTGAAGGAGGGCTACTTGAGCACCCTGGAGGTGTACAGCTGTTAGTATACTGGCCCTTTTAGCTGGAGTTGAAATCCCTTTTACATTCCAAGAGACGATCCCCAGAGTTTTACCTTTTACCATTAGGCCCAAAGACTTTTCCCTTCTCCCTGCTCCTTATTTTTACATTTCCCCATGAGCCCGAATGACCGATGTCTGCAAAATGACACATTACCCCATTGTTTTCCCCAAAGATCAAAAACATAAGACATGCCCCAACAAAATTTAACACGCACATCCACTCCCAAAACTGCCCCCAAACACAATATTGTCCCCCCCACCTTCCCACAACAGAATAACCACCCCCATAGGCCATCCATATCTCGGCCTCCTCTCACCACTGTAAATTGGTATGACCCATTCGCCAACACATTGCAAACGTCCCGTTCCCCAACCCCCTCCCCGCTTCAACTTACATAAACAGAATTCGCACATTCCTGAGTCAAAGATTCCCCTCAGCTTTAAAAAGTAAAGAACATTTAACATATTAACTTTGGTCCCGGTTATGGTCTCTGTCACTCTACTGGCCCCTACCGGCATCTTTCCCCAACAGCGTCTTTTGTATCTTCTTTCCCGCTTACTGAGACCCCCCTCCCCCCCCAACAGAGTTTGCCAACCCCTTTCATCACAGCTCTCCACATTTTATTTTTCGAGGAGCTTGTAGGGGCAGGGGTGCTGCCCTACCTCAAAACACACGCAGCGCCAAGGCATTCCCCACCACCACCACTTACCCAACCTCGACACCATCTTATCCACAGGGAAACCAGTCCTCTTTACTTTGGCAGGAGCGTGATACCATAGTCCCTCTACATAACCCTGTACAGCTTCCCGCCAAACTGCTGCTTTCCATGGTCTGTCCATCTCATCTATCCACCGCCATCAGCCGAACATCTCTCCTCATGTCTCCCCACCTCCACTCTGCCTTCCATTCCGGTTCTTCTCATAGGATCCACAGTTAATAGGAGCTCATACAGTCCTCCGTGAAATATTTGTCATAGCCAGGAGTTTCCAAGACCAGGAAACCATACCAAAGTCCAACTTCCTGCCCCTAAAACACCAGGGCACTATTTCCATCAGTCAGCAACTTTCAACAAACTTTTATTCTTTGCAATCAATTTAAAATCACAACATAACTGTTTTACACCTCCACCATCCTCGTCACTTATCCGCTTTCACCCCGCTTTCTTCTCAAGCTCCTCCACAAACGCCGCCGTCCTCTCCAACTCCCAGAAAGTATATGTTGCTCCCTCATGCTTGATTTTCAGGATCGCAGGGTACAGCATGAAGCCTTCCACCTTCATCTCTCTAAGATGTGCTAGCACTGGGCCAAAGGCTCTACACTTCTTCAGGACCCTATTCGAATAGTCCTGTGCCAGAAAAAGCCTCTCTCCTCAAACGCAGCTCCTTCATGTTGCGATAGGCCCAAGCATCTCCTCCTGTCCTGGAATTGTGGAACGAAAAATAATCTGCTTCAAGGGCTGCCCCGCCGGGGGACGTGCTGCAACTGCTCTACGAGTGGCCTTCAATTTCAGCTTTCCATTTTTAGGCTTCATTCCCAGCATGTTTGGTAGTTTGACCGCACAAAAAGTCATATCAGACCCAGTGTTCCCCATTCATTGTTTTAGCGCGGTGGGCCACCACCCTATATTTTTTTTCCACCGCTCTATATCGTTTACCACCACCCCCCTATATTTTTTTTACCACCACCCTATATTTTTATCCATTACCGATTGTTTTTTTACAAAATCCTCCAAAATTATCTTTTATTGACATCCTTAATTGCACTACTACCCCTGTTTTGATGCCAGCACACACTGTTTTACTTAAAATCCACTTATGCACATGCACAGTGCATATGGGAGGTCCAGAAAAATAACACAACTTTTGACCCGATCACCTCTGCCACCGCCCTATATTTTCAGACAGTGGGGAACTCTGAGACCCCTCCTTCCCTTCAGGGAGCCCTCTGATCCTCAGATTCAAACGCCTCGCATAGTTCTCCTGGTAATCATGCTGTTCAATTAACTCTGCCTGCTCCTTCTCGAGTTTTACCACGCGGGCAGCCATGGGATCCACCTCGTCCTCCAATTTAGACACCCTCTCTTCCACCTCCGTAACTCTGTCCGACTATGCATTTAACTATTCCATCATGTTTTGCAACCGGCCATCAATCTTTCTCTCAAGGCTGTTCCACTTCTCCTCAAGCGCCTCCATTACTTGCTCCGAGACCTCGCGGCCTAGTAGAGCCACCTCGCCTGCAGAGAGCGAGATCGGGCCTGATGCCTCCGGGGCCTTTGCTGCTGCTCTCTTCCCTTGCCCTTTAGTGGCGGATCGCTGGTTTTTCCCCACGTTCGGCAGCAAATAGTCGTCCATAGTGCTTACAACCCTGTTCTTCACCCTTAAAAGTCGCTTTTAGATGCAAAATCTGCCAAATTTTAAACTGTATTTAAAGCGGGTATGGGCGCTGCGGGAACCCACGTCCTCACCCATGGCTGCTCATTAGCACCCCCCGTCTTCATCCTTTAACGGACTTATCCCATACAAATCTATAACAAGCTTGCTATCTACAAATAAAATCCTAGTGAAAAGTCCATTTAAGACCATCAAATATTGGTCAGAGGACCTTCTCGTATTGCGCAGGAAAAATCTGGCATGCGTTTCCATTGGACAAGATAGAGCTCTTTCTTTGTGCAAGATTAAACTGAAAGGGTATTTAAGCTCCATCTAAAAATGAACATGCTATGATTAATTTATAGAGATGTTTATCATTGCTCATTTGTCTGTACCATGCTCATTGGTTGCTGATTTTTTTTTTTTTTTTTGCTTTTTCATTTTTGTATTACACTTTTTTTTTTTTACTTTTTTATTCATTTTGTAAAAGCAAATACAGAAAATGCATTCAAACTGCACAGCAGACATTTCAATGTGCACAATATAATACATCTTATTGTACATTATAAAGTGGGTATACAAATCCAGAAACCTGACAAGCTGAGGAGCTCAGAACCCAGTGCTTATATCCCAGCACAACAGTAATGGAAGAAGATCTTCATTTGCAGTAAAATCTGTACGATCACACATCCCTGACTGCCATCCCAAATGTGGCTGTCACCTTTACTCACTAAAAAACGTCAACTAGGCCATAAAAACAAAACTGCCTTAAAATTTAAAAACATAATTAAATGTAATTTGCTCTTATAATCCTCTTCTTACTTACACACATACACACACCTTAAAAAATTAAGCACTACAAAGTACTTACTATTTTAATTTATGATGTTTCTTTGCCGACCATGAAAAAAAATCCCCATCCTATCCTCACCTACTTACTGGGGGAATCTGTGCTGTTTAACCTGCTACAGATAAAACAAAAGCCCTGGTTCTATCTGAAGTGTTCTGTTGTGTGATAGTGGGGGTGAACATTCTGCCAGTAGAACTGAACAGAGATTAGAATTCATGTATTCCATACACAGTAAACATTCCATCACTTGAATGTAGGCAAGGCAGAAAATAAACAAGATAGGGAAAAATATAAAGAAAGGTGAGTAAGTGAGTAAATGGGGTGGGTTGGGGAAACTAGAGGGGTTAAGAGCTAATTAAAAATACACGTATTTTGCTGTGCATAATTTTTGAACCCAAGATGGCATGTCAGTGCTGGGATTGTTGAGATGGACAAATTTTTTTAATTTTTTATTTTACTTTTTCATTGCGGTGCATTTCTTCATCCTCCCCCAAAAAAATACAAAAATCTTGGATCCATTTTATACTCTTAAGACACTCCAAGATGTGTGCTTTTGAGGGATAATGGCACTTCTCCAGTGGTTAAAGGCACTCTCTGATGCCTCCTGCCTCACAACACACCCAAGGTGTGCCGTTATCTGCCACAACACACACCCTGTCATGTCTTATTGCTTAACTACTCCTCGAGCAACCTACTGTTACCCATACTGGGTTTAGTCCTGAGGGGGGAAAAGGGGGTGAACTCACCCTAAAATTTATAAACAGATAATGAAATTATTAATCATTTGCAGCATGACGACACTGGACCCGACTGTGCGAAAGACTACCTATAATCCACAGGAATATCTCTAAGAGACGCCACCATCCAGGCAGCAAGGGTCCATACTTATAACTGAAGTGTCGCTTCTCTGTAAGCATATGCTATGAGCATCCTGAACGTGAAACAGCAGTGATTACATTTAAAGCGGCTGGCTACTAAAGCAGTACTGAAAATAATTAAAACCTATTGTAACATGGCATTAATGGAATTACCATGAGGGAGCTATATAAAATTGGTTGAAAATCATCACGTCAGTTTTACAGTCATGCATGAACTCCCTAGATATGCACAGTTGTGTAGTATCACTAGCAACCACACGACACAGAAAGAAAACAAAGTGTGTGCTACCCACCCACCCAGTGGACACAGTGCATTTCCTGGCAAATCGTGTCCCGTGTATAAGTAAAAAGACAGATTTAAAGGCAGTACCGGTGTAGTAGCCAGAAACGGTATGCCGCTGCAAAACTTTCTGACCTTGTTTCATTGGTTCAGATGAATGATCGCCATGTCTCTTGCACAGCGCGATGATGCACAGCCCAGGAAGGGGTACAGCAGAAAGTTACACCTAGCTAACCACGGCTAAGTACCTTCAGTGACCCACAGTTCATAGAAGTGCAGCAGAAGTCCAGGTTTTCAGCGGGCGAGGTCTTTAAAGCGTCAAGCATGGTAGCTTGTGGCACAGAAAAGTACGCATTACATAGCACAGTTCTCAAAGAGCAACAGGAAAGTGTGCAGAGACAGTGTACCAGTACGACTGTTATGTTAGTTATGACGGTACGGTGATTACTGTGCACAAACATTGAAATGCCAACATGTGCAAAGGTGTGCTATGAATGGAAAAATAGTTTTGTAGCAAGTAAGAGCGAGTGGCACCAAGGTACGCAAATATGTATTTATACCCAGAAATCGCAGCGCGTAGTAATAAGAACTATAGCGAGTGATTTTTCCATTAGCACAATAGTCGTCTACAAGTTTTAAACAGTTCCATGGCAATATCACAGCAGTAGTAAAGTAAGACCACCATCTGTTCACTGACTGTTGGAGCAATCACAATATTAATGAACATTGCTCAGTTTTGCCATTATCTGTATATTAAAACAACTAGTTCCATAAAAGAAATGTGAAAATGTGTTGCATTATTTCTGTTTTATTACAATATTTCTTGCAAGCGCATTAAGCCACTCGACAGGAGACATATCCCAGGAATTAATGTGTGGTTGGAGCATTCGGCCTTGTGCACCAAGCTCCCAACCATGCATTAATTCCTGGGATATGCCTCCTGTCTCATGGCTTAATGCTTTATTAGAATGGCTTCACATGTAGATTCTGTTCCTACTAGGAACTTGCCTCCTAAAGTGATCTGGATAGGATGTTGTGGAATTCAGTGCCTGGGTCTAGGCGGTTGCATGCCCTTTCCTTCCTATCCTGCACAGCCTCACACATTCCCCTCTCCCTTTATAGAGGCACACAGTGACCTCGTGGCAGGCACCATCTTCCCAAGGGAAAACAATGGGCAAAATGGTTGTCATTTTACATATGAACTCAGAACTCTACCTCCAGGAGGTGAATATTACCCACGAGGGACCAGTACTGTACTTAATTTGTAAAGCAAATAGTAGTAAAAAGTACTGTACTATGTGTCCAGGTCACTCCTGTAAAGGGGGATTTATTCTCTAGACAGCTCACCCGGTTAACAAATAAGAAATACAAAAAAGCAATAATTTCCCAGTGTAGTATTGGGGCCCCTAACAGTCTAGAGTTAAAGGGGAACAGTCGGCACTAAGAACCCTACTCCCACATCTGTGGCTGGTCCCAATCTGCACGTTGTGAGAAAAAAAAAAATACTCACCGTTTACTGCAGTATAGTAGACTGTATAAGGCTGGTTCTGCCGATTCTCAAGCTGACATCTGTTGCCACCAGAAATCCCAGAATCCTCTACAGCTGATGTCATAGCTGGGCTGCAGCAGTCGATTCAACAGACTGTAGTGTATGTTAGAGCTTTTTTAAGCTCAGATCAGATGTATGCGCCAGTTCTGCTGTTCTCCCAGGGCTACATAAAGTCCTCCGAGATTGTACTTAGCCCCAGGAGGACAGTGGGGCCAGCAAACAAAAGATCAGAGCTTTAACAACTTAACATGCACTGCACGCTAATGAATCTCCTACTGCTGCAGCCCAGCATTACATTACAGTATTTTTATTTTTTTATTTGCTGAGTATTCAGATATACCTTTGAGTCAAAGACTCCTTTACAAAGGTTTCATGTCACAGAAAACATGGCATACATTAGTAATTCAACGAGGCACATAGTCCAGCATGTTTACAAAACAGTGAAGGCTAATAGATGGTTACTAGTAGTAAATTATACAGTAGATTGTAAGTTAAAAAAATAATAATTTTTGCACATAAACTGCATATTAGGACTAGTCCCACACTTGAGTGGAGGGTTTTTAGTGGTGACTGTTCACTTTTAAGAGTGCTTTTTTTTTTTTTACCATGTCAGCCAACCAGATTCGGGAGTGTCATTGCTCGCTGGGCAAAAGGGTCAGATGTCCACGCAGGGCCAGATAAAGGTCATCAGGGGCCCTAGCCTCAAGAAAAAGTTCCCCCCCCCACACACACACACACACACACACACACACACACACACACACACACAGAGGACTGTGCCCTTTAGTCTAGAGTCAGCATCTAATTTGTTGAGCATCAGGGGCTAGCATTCCCTAAACAAAAACATAAGTACAAAACCGTACAGGACAGTAAAATAAACATATAAAATATATGAATTTTATACACATGCACATCAAATATTACATAAAAAGAGGTTACTCACCTGTAACAGTAGTTCTAAGAGTGGTATAAGTTGTTCATTCACACTTATTGGCATGTCCCTTTCCCCTTTAAATCTTGCTGGAAGTCTTCAAGCTGGCTCCTCCCACCCACCCGGGTGGTATCTACCTCAGCTCCACCCCATGATGCCAGATCTTAGCCCGCTGGAAGCCAGGTTGTGTGTCCACAGCCGGGGAGATTGGGTGGGTCCCTGTGGATGAACAACATATACCACTCCTAGAACTACTGTTATAGGTGAGTAACCTGTTCTTCTAGGATCGTGGATATGTTGTTCTACACTTATTGGCAGACTCCTAGCAGTTCTCCGGGAGGAGGGATGCAAGGCATACACCCCCTCTATACTTACTTGGGAAACAGAGATTGGAGAACTGAGGTCCCAAAACCAGCATCCCGGCATGACTCAAGGTCGATGTGGTAGTGGTTAATAAAGGTGTTTGCTGACTTCCAGGTGGCAGCCCGACAGATTTCCTGGATAGGGATGTTCCTGGAAGCAGCCACCGATGCAGCAGTATGGCGGGTAGAATGAGCTCTTATCCCTCTGGGAGGCTCCATGCCCGCCAACTCATAGCACAGACCTATGCATGATGTAATCCATCTTGTTATGGTCCGTTTGGCTGCATGTCTGCCAGAAGCGGCTTCAGTGTAGGTGACAAACAGCTGGCGAACCTCTCCATGAATTTCCACCATCCTCTCCTTGTAATAGAAGTGAGCATGTCTCTGGTCCAAAGTATGGAGCCTGTACTTGGCCTCCAAGGTGGTGTTAGTGTAGTATACCAGCAGAGTCAACATCTGGTTAAGGTGACACTCTGACACCACCTTCGGAAGGAATTTCGGGGGGGGGGGGGCGCGCGCAGGACAACTTTGTCCCTGTGGAAGACCAAATAAGGGGAGTCCACCCAAAGCGCCTGGAGCTCCCCGTCCTTCTGGCAGACGTGATAGCCACCAGGAAGGCCGGCTTCCACGACAAGTGTGACAGCTCACACTTGTTCACTGGTTCGAATGGCTTGCCCATGAGCTTTGCTAATAATCAGTAGTAGATCCCACGGAGGCGGAGGTTTATGCACCGGAGGGGATATGTGTTCCAGGCCTTTGAAAAAGCGCCCGACAACTGTCTCCTGCGCCAATGTCGGCTGACCGTCCCGCGCCCGGTAAGCAGAAATTGCTGCCTGGTGCACCCTATGGGTCGATGACCGTAGACCCCCTTTGGAGAGAGGCTAAAGGTAGTCGAGAATGTTAGCCACAGAACATGATAAGGGGTCCAGACCCTTACGCTAACACCAAATGGAAAATCTTTTCCATTTGAAGGCATAACATTTCCTGGTCAAATCCTTTCTAGATGTCCCCACCACAGTGTAGACATCTTCAGAAAGACCCAAAGCCTGGAACTCTAGCCGCTCAGGTACCAGGCTGTGAGGATCAGGGACTGAAGGTCCGGATGGAAGACCTTCCTCTGGTTCAGAAATATCAGGTCCAGGCATGTACAAAGCTGCTCCGGGGCCTGCAGCTGAGGCTGAGGAGATCTGGATACTAGAACTGGCACGTTCAGTCTGGAGCTACCAGAATCACCTTTGCCTTGTCCCTCCTCACCTTGAGTAACACCGTGTGGATCAAGGGAAATAGAGGGAAGGCGTAGAGGAGGCCTGGGGTCCACGGCCTCAAGGCGGCGTCCCCCTGCAGCGAGCCCTGCTGAGGGGGGCGAACATGAAACAGCCTCAGCTTGGTGTTTTCCCTGGAGGCAAACAGGTCCACCATCGGTTCGTCCCAACAGGAGGACAGGCTGCAAGCTACCTCTGGATGTAGAGACCACTCGTGAGATGTCTGGCCTATGTGGCTGAGAGCATCCGCCAGCTGGTTCGAGACTCCTGCCACATGGATGGCTAGGAGATCCGCCTCCAACCGGCTCACGAGGGTCCAGATATGAAGCGCCTCCCTGCACAGCAGGCGGGAGTGCGTGCCGCCCCGTTTGCTGAGGTAGTACATGGTCGTGGTATTGTCTGTCCGGACTTGAACTACTTGACCCTGGAGCTGAGGAGCAAACGCTGACAGTGCCAGTCTGACTGCTCTGAGCTCCAACAGGCTGATGTGGCATCGGGACTCCTCAGGGGTCCAGAGTCCATGGGCCCTACTGTCCCCCATGTGGGCTCCCCAGCCCATGAGAGAGGCATCGGTCGTGAGGACAACCATCAGCTCGGGGCAGACAAATAGGATCCCTTCCTGCAACCAGTTTGGGGCAGTCTACCATTAGAGAACGTCCCATATCTTCTGGGTTACAGTAATCAGCTGGTCGAAATGACTGTGGTGCTGAGTCCACTGGGCAGCCAGCTCCCATTGGAGGGGATGTATGTGCAACCGGGCCCAACGGACCACTAAAGTGCACGCCGCCATGCAACCCAGAAGGCGCAGTAAGTCCCAGGCAGGGCGCAAGTGGCAACCAGAAACGATTGGGCAAAGGAGGAGAGAACCTCTGCCCTGTCCGCGGGGAGCCGAGCTCTGGCTTGACAAGAGTCGAGCTCTGCCCCGATGAAGCCCATCACCTAAGAAGGCACGAGTTCCGACTTGGCCTCATTGATCAGGAGACCAAGTTGGGAGCAGGTTTGGAGGGCCAGATCCTGGATCTCCTCCACCTCCTGTTGGTGGAACCTGCAAGAAGCCAATCTGCCGAGGTAGGGGTAATTCTGACCCCCCGGAGGGCCGCCACCACTGCAATGCATTTGATGAAGACCCGCGGGTCGATGACACGCCAAACGGCATGGCTCGGAACTCGTACAGGGTCCCCTCGACCCTGAAGCAGAGGAACCGCTGATGGGACGAACGGATTCGGACGTGAAAGAACGTGTCCTGTAGATCCAGTGAACAGAACCACATGTTTTGCTCCAAGGATGGTGTGATCTGGGACAGAGTGACCATCCAAAAGGTGCGTAACCTGAGATATTGATTCAGGTCGTGGAGATCTAGAATGGGCCGCCAGCCCCCCGTCCGCTTGGGCACCAGGAAGTACCTGGAGACAAAACCTGGGTCTGCAGATGGATCTGCCACGAGAGCTACTGCCTACTTGAGAAGAAGCTGAGCGATGTCATCTCCAAGAGTTGACTAGGTGCATGCGGAAATCCATTCTTCCCAAGGGGCACGAGCTCGGCTGGGAGGGTACTGCTCGAATTCTAGAGGCAGTCCCTGACCAACCACTTCCAGAACCCACCTGTCCAAAGTGATAGCGGACCAGGCAGAAAGGAAGTGGTGGAGCCGGCCCCCCACGGGAAGACCCAGAGATAGCGTCACAGGAATAGGGGCGACAGCCCCCAGCCCGTTACTGAGCAGGCTTGGAAAAGGAGGAAGCTCCAGGACCTGAGCCTTGGCCTCCTCTGCAGGCCTGTTGGGGTCCAGGCTTGGGCCAAAGGCACCAAGCTTGAGCCTGATGCTGATGTTGCTGTCCTCCCTGGAAGGACGACTGCTGAACTGCGGGAGAAGAGTGCCGAAAAAGCTTATTTTTCTTCTGCTGGTTCTTGCCCAAAGAACTCTTAGCAGAAATGGCATCCAAGGAGGCACTGGACTGCTCAATGTGCTGTAGGTGACCGGCCACTCCTGGGCCGAACAAGTCGGTCCCAAGGAAAGGCACATCGGCTAACTTGTGCGGAGTATCCGCCGGGAAGGAGGAAAGCCTCAGCCAAGCCCTGCGGCGAGAGGCAACTGCGGCGACCATCAAGTGAGCACAAGAGTCCGCGATGTCCAGGGCTGTCTGGAGCTGCTGTTTGGCAACAGCATGGCTCTGATCTCGGACCTGCTTGACCGTGGTCTGCATGTCCGTGGGGAGATGTGGGAGGACTTCATCCAATGACCCAAGAAGGGCATGGGAGAAGTGTGCCATGATGATGTCCGAACTTGCCTGACGAAGGCCCAAAGAGGAAGCCGCATAGACCTTCCGCCCCAAGTAGTCCAAATACTTGGGACTCCTTGTCGGGAGGTCGGTCAGTGTCGGCAGAACTGCCAGTACGCCTGAACAGAGAGGCGGTCACCAGGCTCTCGGCCGAAGGGTGCTCCGTGAACCCCACAAGGGACCCCATGAGCACCGCGTACTTTCAGGCCATGAAGGCAGATGGAGCTGAACGTGAGGCAGGACGCTGCCACAGTTAGAGAGCCGGACCAACAATGGCCTCTGCCACTGGAAAGGCCTCCGTAGGGGTATCCCCTCTCTTGAAAATGTCTGTGAGAGGGTACTCCGCCTTTTTCTGGATGGGTTCCAGAGGCATCCCTGTGGAATCAGAGATGAGACGAAGGATCCCCTTGAAGGAGGAAGGACCTTCCTCCATCCCTGTGCCAACGGATCGACTCATCATCCCCAGGATGAGAGTGGAGCCCGGTGACAACAGAGTCCGAAGAGTCGGAGTACAGCGGCCTGCCGACCAAATCACCCTCGATCCGCCGAGGGCGGTCCAGAGTGAAGGTGACTGACAGACGCCGGGGAAGCCCGGTATCTGGTCGGTCCTATTTGGAAGGAGCCCCTACCACAGGTTGCTTAGGCGGCGGTTCCACCACTATCAGTGGAGAGACCAGTATAGGCCAAACCGGAAGACGGGCAGGCCCCGCGGGCGGTGGAACCAAAAGCTTTGGTTCCAAGGGGGTTAGCTTCGGCCTAGGAGGCGAAAGCTAAGTAATGGCCGGAGCAGGAGTTGAAGTCGGCTTGTGCCCAGACACAATCAGCTGTTGCCACATGAGGTCCTCATAGCCCGGAGTTTCCGCCGGAGCTTCTTCATCCAAGAAGGACAAGGACCACCGGTGGCACTGTCTCTTTCAGCGCAGGCTCTTCCCCGCCATCCAGACGAGGGGTGTTCAAATCCCGACCAAGATCGGACAGGCCGACTCGGTCGCTCGCGAGACACCAGCGGGACTGATGATATCCGGGGATCCAGATCAAGGTCCCCGATGGGTACACCAGCAGGCTGGGTCTCCTCATCAGGGAAGACAAAGACCGGAGTCTTTGCCAAGGAGTCGTCAACAGGGACAAGCGGCAGTGGCTCGATGGGGTCAAGGACAATCTCAACCTCATCAGTCGCATCCTTGGTCGGCTGGCCTGTCAGAAGGTCCATCAAGCCTGCGGCCGAGGACGCGATCTCGACCGAGGTCAAGACCGCATGCTCCTAGGACTGAGACCTCTCTCAGTCCCAAAAGCGTCTTCACTGAGATGAAGACGTGCTCGGTTCCTTATCTCTTTACTTAGATCGGGAGGAGTATGTAGTTTATGAGCCCTTCCAGGTGGGGAGAGACTGGCACAACTCCTGAAGGAACCTGAGAAGGTGGAGCCTAGGTTGAGTGGAACAAAAAAGCCTTGATTGTCCGAAGCATGGGCAGCTTCTTCTTCGAACGCCTTCATGCGTTCCAGCGGCTCGGCGGAACCCACGGCCGAGGAAACCGCCCACCTAGCCTCCTTGGACTTCACTGGAGGATTCCTTTTCTCCGGTCTCCCCAATTTTGAGCGTGCCAGGCAGCTGTCCAGAACGTTGAGATGGAAGGCCAAGCAAAAACTGCAGGACGAGGTGTCATGGCCGACACCTAGGCAGTAGACGCATGTGAGATGGGGATCAGTGCGTGACATCTTCTGGCCGCAAGGACACCGGCAAAATCCTAGAGAAGACTTCTCTTCCATGATTGAGGACACAAAAGCGCGATCGATAACTCGGATAAGTTTTAATTTTGGTAAAACTTAAATATTGAAAGCCTGGGCCCAAGAAATGTGTGAGCACGTGGGAGGCAACCTGTATCTTCCAGCAGAAAGGAACATCTGGTGTCATGGGGAGGAGCAGAGGTATACACCACCCGGGTGGGTGGGAGGAGCTAGCATAAAGACTTCTAGCAAGATTTAAAGGGGAAAGGGACATGCCAATAATTGTGGATGAACAACATATTCACGATCCTAGAATAGTAATACATAAAAAAATATTTGAAGTGCATAAATACATGCACTTCAAATTACACACACACACACAGTAGTGCAGGTATAGTTAGGGTTGCACGGCCACTTCCATGTTAAACCCAAAATTTTGCACTTTAATAACTTTTTCGTCCAATTTGCCTGAAATTGTGCATGCACCATCTAGTACCACAGATCTCTGGATCTGGCAAGTTTCATTCCAGTCGATGTGCGGTTGAGGAGCTGCGGGGTGCCAAAAACGTTATTTTGCAATCGCTATTATGACATGGAACCGTGGCAGGGAAGTCTTGTCAGACTAACCTGATAGTCTTCTTTGACTGAATGATGAGGGAACTGGATAAGGGCCATGCTGTGTATCTGCTTCCATTATGACTTCCGTAAGACTTTTTATTCTGCATCTCCGACATCTGCTGAAGAAGATGGAGGATCTGGGTACAGGTAAGGTAAACTGGGTAGGTAGCAGCCTAAAGGGGAGGTAGTAGAGGGCTCAAGTCAACAGGGTTAAATCAGATGAGAGGGATGTCACGAGTGGGGTGTCACAGGGCACTGTGCTGGGTCCTGTCCTCTTCAGTATGTTCATCAGCGACATCTATGAGGAAATCCAGGGCAGACTGTGTCTCTTTGCAGATGACACCAAGCTATGTGGGATGGTAGACAGTGATGAGGGAATCAAGGAAATGCAGAGCAACTTACAAAAACTGACAGAGGTGTTCTACACTTTGGCTTTTGAAATTCAACACCAAAAAAATGCAATGTAATGCACCTAGGGAACAAGAACCCCAAGGCAGAGTACTGGACGGGTGAGGAGAGACTAACCACTATGGCTGAGGAATGAGGGCACTGGGTCAGAACATAGCCGACCACAATGCCATCGGCAAGAATAGTATGGCAAAAATGCCATCATTTTTATTTTTCTTTCTGCCCCCCGCACTTTAAGATTCTCAATCGCAGTGGGGGGTGGGGGAGTGGATCACAGGGAAAGTTAAAATTTGTGGGGCCGTGGAATACTGTTTCCATGGCCCCATGTTAAAAAATACAAGTCCCGATTTTGCAAAAATATAAGAGACCAGGATTAGAACCCTGGTCTCCACTGCCTCCCTACTGGGGCATGCAGAGCTGCTTCATGCCCCAGCCTTTCATGCCACGGGAGCAGCTCAGCCAGTGACCCGGAATCTTCCATCCTTCTCCTCTGCTGGTACCACAGACAGCGACCAGGGACCTTACAGCTTTGTGCTGCACATCCCGTGTTAGCGCCACAGGGACTAACGCTCTCTTGACTGGTGCTATTCCTGTAGCGCTAATCTAACCAGGTACCAGGAAGGAGACCTCGGAGTTATCATTAGTGACTCCCTCAAGCAATCGAATCAGTGAAACAAGGCTTATAGCAAGGCAAGTAGGATGCTGGGAAGTATCAGGAGGGGCAGTGAAAGTAGAAAGGAGGTACTACCCCTGTATAGATCCTTGGTGAGATCGCACCTAGAGTACTGCACCCAGTTCTAGGGTCCTCACCTCAGGAAGGATAGGGATAGGCTGGAGATGGTGCAGCCATGGTTATCTAAAATGATTTAAGGCCAATAGGAGAGGTCCTATGAGGAACGCCTCAAGGCAATGAACACATACTTGTTGAAGCCTAGAAGGAAAAGGGGAGATATGATAGAGACCTTCAATGCCTCATTCTCAATTATAAGAAGACCAAAGTCATGCTTTTCTCTCACCCTCTTAAATTCCCAGAAAGAGCTCTACCCCCCAAGTACTAACTACAAATCTTACCCCTTTAGAGCTAGTGGACTCCTTTAAATACCTTGGCATCACTCTAGACCCAGCCCTTACTTTTCATCAGCATATCCATCTCCTGTCCACCACCATCAATGTTCGGCTTGGGTGATTGTATTGTTTCAAAACACTGCCTTACCCCGATGCCCTTAGGCTCGCTGTCTCCTCCTCAATCCTCTCCCTACTCGACTATGATCTACTGATCTATAGTGCAGCAAACACCCCGGCCCTTGATAGACTCCGTCTCTCCCTGAATAAAGCCTGCCGCCTCTCATACTGGGATGTGACAGTCTCACTCATACTTGCTCACTCTATAGTGATACCAACTTGCTAAATCTCGACGATAGAATCAGGTTCCACACCTGCCTCATGGCTAAAAAGACTGTCCTCAGCCTCTCCCCCACCCCCCCCGGGCTCACCTCCATAGTCCATCCTGCCCCGGCACTTAAGCATACCCAGAGTGCTGACAAGCAACTCCTTTTGGTTCCCCACTGCCAAACCTCCCAGTTCCAAAGGTCCTTCAGCTACAGGGCCCCTTCTTGGATGAACAAGCTGCCCACATCACTTGTGAAGGAAAGCAGAATTGGTCCTTTCAAAACCTACCTCAGGGCTTACCTTATGTCCTCGAATACCTGTGACTGCCACTAATCCTGCACTACCCCTCCCCCTTTTTTTTTTCCTCTTCCCTCCCACAACTACAGCCTCTGGCCTGCCACAGACCCTTACTCGAGCCGACGTCTCTGGCTTATATCTGACTATGAATGCATTACCAATGACTTGTATAAATTAAACTTATTAGACACCAGTTAGCCTTCACTGCTCTTTGTATATATGCTGTATGTATTGCCATGTTTGAATTACTTTCTAATGTCTGTTCTGTTATTCTGTGTGAAGTGGAACCTTTGTAAATGAGTCCCTGACTCAAAGGTATATCCGAATATTCAATAAATAAAGTTCCCAGAAGGAATTAACAAGGTGAACTGCTGGGAACTTTTTAGTTTGAATACTAGCACTCAGTCACAAGGACAAGAGAGGAAACTAACAGGAGGGAGGAGCCATGGAACAGTCTGCCATCGAGGAGGTGGTGGTTGTGAAAACCACTGACAGTTTCAAGCATGGTTGGGACAGAATGAAGTGTATTGTGGTTGCTCAGGGTGGCAGAATCATGGAGGTGAATAGGAGGGAAAGGGCTAGTACCCTGGAAGGACAGTAGGCCTAGGGATAAATGGGGAACCCTGTCAGACTGGATGGACCATTGTTTGTTTTGTTTTTTCTGCCATCATTGTCTTTGTTTCCATGTTTCAAATTACTCCTACTCTCGAACAGACATGTTCTCTGTAGACAAAAGAGAGGCTTACCGGGTCGTCACAAGCAAAATATACAACATAACCATTTCAGGAAAAGCTATAAGGGTTGCAAAAGCCAAACAGAAGTAAGGATAGCACAGGGGGCAACCAAAGTTGACAAAATCTTCTACAGCAGGGTTTTAACCCTTGCTGTGCCGTGGACTGATAATCAGTCCAGAATTCCTATACGTTCTAATTCACTAGACAACCTAAGGGTTAAATAGCTGTTACAGCATAGCAAAACGCTACGCAAAACAGGATGTAATGCTAACCATTTCCCAAAATGTGTAGCAGTAGACTGCTAAGCACTTTTTTCAATGAGTATGGCACAGCAGAAAAATACAATTATATATATTTTTAGATTTTGCCAACCATTCTGTGCCAAGTGCTATGCTTTTTTTACAGCTGATTAGCACTTTCATGTGTAAAACTGCTAATCAATTTTTTGCTGTTTATTTAATACCCTGTATAGGTACATTGGGGAGCAGAGAAAAAGCAAAGGGGGAATCATAAGACTGAAGGAGGAGGATGGCACACAAGCAGAAGATGACAAGGAGAAAGTGGTGATTCTAAACAAGTACTTCTGCCCGGGTCTTTACACAGGAGGAAGACCACAACGGACCAGCACTAACCAGACAGGAAGTCACCACTGAGGCAGTGGACACAAGTCCATTCACAGAACATAGAGTCCTGGAAGAGCTCAACAAGCTGCGAGTAGACAAAGCAATGGGACTCGACGGCATGCATCCAAGGATACTCAAGGAACTTGGAAAGGAATTAACGGCTCCGCTAGCCGCACTCTTCAACAAATCTCTGGAAACTGGGGTAGTCCCAGAGGACTGGAAAAGTGCTACAGCGGTGCCACTGCACAAGAGTAGGGATGAGGCTGGAAACTACTGCCCAGTCAGCCTCACCTCGATAGTGGATAAGATGATGGAATCCCTTCTAAAAGAGCGAATTCCTGACTTTTCTAGAAGTGAGCAGGCAGGTGGAGCCAAAGCAACATGGCTTTAGTGTAGAAGGTCCTGCCAAACCAACCTAGTGGAATTCTTTGGGACTGGGTCACTAAAACAGTGGACGGGGGGGGGGCACAGTCGATGTGGTCTATCTCGACTTCAGCAAAGGCTTTGACTCAGTCTCCCACAGTAGACTGATTAGCAAACTTGAGCATACATGAGAGTGGGCCACAAAATAATAGCCTGGGTGAGAAGCTGGCTAAATGGCAGAATGCAGAGAGTGTTGGTCAATGGCGCATTGTCGGGGAAGGGATGGTGACAAGTGGGGTTCCACAATGGTCAGTGCTGGGACCAGTTTTGTTCAATGTGTATATCAGTGACACTGCTGATGGTCTAGAAGGAAAGGTGTGTCTGTTCGCAGACAACACAAAGCTTTGCGGTAGAGTGGGTTCACCAGAGGGGTTGCAAAAAATTAAAAAGGACCTGATAAGATTGGAAAGATGGTCACAACACTGGCAGCTGAAGTTAAATGCGAAAAAGTGCAAGGTGATGCATATGGAAAAGAAGAACCCAGGGGTGGCGTTCCATCTGGGAGGGGAGAAGCTAACAGCTACCAAGCAGGAGCGTGACCCAGGAGTCATCATCTCTGACAACTTAAAGATAGGGAAGCAATGCATGAAGGTGGCACAGAAGGAGAGTGGCCTCCTGGGTTGTATAGGGAGAGGCATCACTAGCAGGAGATGTGAGGTGATAATGCCATTGTACAGGTCCCTGGTGAGGTCTCACCTGAAGTACTGTGTCCAATTCTGGAGGACCCACCTCAAAAAGGACATCAACCTTTACATTTCAGGATATGGTGTTAGGTCTCCCGACCCTGTCATCTAAGAAAAGAAAAGTGGTCGAGTTGGGACAAATTTTAAGGGCAGTGGCCCTAAAGAGTATTACACCCACATGGTTGAAGCCTGAGCCTCCCACAAGAGAACAGTGGATCTCCAGGGTAGAAGAGGTAGAGAGAATGGAAAACATTACCTACACGATTCATTTAGAGAAAGAAAAATTCCTAGATGGTTGGAGACCATGGCAAACCTGGAGAGAGACTCAGAGAGGGGAAGGATAGTGGATGTGTCAGATCAAGAAAGCTATAGAAACAATAAGGGAGAGGGTGGGTAAAAGGAGCTGATGGTCACTAATGGCCTTTTACAAGAGAAAGAAAAACGTTATTTAAAAGACAACAAGCAATGGAATTCTATCTTTAGATTACAGCTATAAAACGGTACGGGGAAAATAAGGAATAATGTGCACTTAGTAATAAGATAAGCCTTCTCAGTTTGTAGACGATTGTAAATATATATTTTTTTTATTCTTTTTTTTTTTAAGTTGAAATTAGTATAAAAACATTCACTGAGTTAGAATGCGTTAAAGAACTGAATTCCAGCCAGCTATCTCTTTTTGTTCCTTTTTCCTCTTATTTTATTTTGTTGTTCCTAAAACCTCCCTACCTCTGTTGGACTCTCACGTCACTAACTTTAATAACAAGCTTTGGAGAGGAACATGGAATCACTGCACAAGACTGTAACCACCTTGAGATGTCTTTGGACTCGGTGCAGTGAAGTTTCCTCTACATTCATCTTCAAAGAATGATTATAAGGACAGTAAAGAGAGTAATTTTGTTTATTCTTTATTTATGTGTAAGTTGGTACTGTATAACACTGAAAAGTTGATGTATAAGATCTATTATTCATTTGTCTATATCCGAGATTTCAGATATTTATTTTAACAATAAAAGAAATCAGAGTTAAAAAAAAAAGGACATTGATAGGTTGGAGACAGTGCAGAGAAGGGAAACTAAGATGATTCATGGTCTACACCATAAGACGTACAGCCAAAGACGGAGGGAACTAAACCTCTTCTCCTTGGAACAAAGGAGGGAGACAGGGGACATGATTAAGACCTTCAAGTATTTAAAGGGTATCAACAAGGTACAATCACAGGACATCTTCCAGATAAGCAGTTACAGTAAGGCAAGAGGGTATGACATGTGACTAAGGGGGGTTAGTTTCACAGTAATAGTAAAAAGTTATTCGTTACTGAAAAAGTGGTGGACCCATGGAACAGACTGCCTCAGGGGGTGGTGGAGGCAGAGACGGTCAAACTGTTTAAATCAGCATGGGACAGACATGTCAGTAAGATAACAAGTGATTTCAAGTGGGGGGGTAGGAAAACACATGGGCAGACTAGATGGACCTCATGTTCTCCATCTGCCGGCACATTCTAAATATCTAGACCATGCCTCATCTTTATAGAGGTTAAAATAGGGCCAAAAGAAACAAACTCCACCTGGATTTAGTGTCTCACACAATGAGGAGGAATTTGTATCCATAACACAGAAGGCCATAAAGGAGTACAGACTCACTAACCCATCCAGGGATGTAACCCAAAAGTACATCTGGGACGGCCTCAAAGCTGTACTGAGGAGTGAAATCACAGCTTACAGTGACATGTAAGAAAAAGAAGCTCACACAGGTTCAAAAGCGTTTTAGAACAAGAAGTCCACAAATTACAAGAACAGCACAAAAGCACAAAAATAAAGGAAGCGGAGTGACCCTCAGAGAGTTAGAGATGTCAGGCCCTGTCCACACTACAACAGATCCACCCCTTTGTAACATTACGGGGGTCCAAACCGCTACAGAACTGTTTGCATTTACACCGTAACGCGAGCAGGAGTATGCGCTCAGAACTGTCGCAAACCACTCGTGAGGTGGTTTCAGCAACGGGTAATGGAACTGGATCTGCCACTGTACCATTACCGGCTATAGTGTGGACGCATGAGCATGGTCCCCAGTAGTGCCCATAGTGCAGTGCGAGCTGCATGGTGGGATCAGGTGCCACCGTAATGGTCGCCTGGCACCCACAGTGTGGACCGGCGGTAACGGTCCCATACCGGACACTGCCACAGTGTGGACACACTGTACCACTCACCGGGCGCAACGGTTTGTAACCGTTACTGGGTCAGAGAGGTGTAGTGTGGACACGGCCTCAGAGAGAAACTCAGGAGGCTACTGAATAGACAAGAAGAGAGCAAACTGCTGTACTCAGATCAAAGTACTACAAACAAAGGGAAAGGAAGGGGAATCTACTTGCATTACATATGCACAAACAGGCAGCGAGACACATGGTTCAATCCCTGAGGAATCTAGACCAACCCCATATTATACTAAAAACACTTAAAAATATCTCAGATTCCTTTCAAAGATGTTACACTAACCTATACAAGGCAGAAGCCCATACAGGAAACCGTGAAGAGACAGATACCTTCTTAGGTGACACAAATCTTCCCATAGTCACAGAAGAGGATAAGTCTAGTGGGCACCATAAAAAGTGAGGAATTCTCCAAAGCAATACAATAGCTAAAAAACAGTAAAGCCCCAGTTCCTGAATGCTTTGCAGGCGAGTTCAAAAAGGTATCTGGACCGGAGTTGCACTCTCTAATGTTATACACAATGGACAAAATGTCAACGGCAGCAGCAGGGGTGGCAATGCCAGACTCCTGGGGCAGGTCCTAATCTCGGCCATCCCCCAAATGAGGTAAAAAAAGGTAGAGACTGCAGAAATTAATACCCTATCTCCCTACTTAAAATAGGACTTAAAACCGTTCGCAAGGCTTTTTTGGCAAAAACTCCAACTAGTTATAAGGAATATCATCCACCCCAATCACACAGGCGTCATACCAGCACATTAGCTCAAAGACAATGTCAGAAGGCTCCTAAATATTATTTCAGAGTATAAAAGCAATAGAGTGCAGCAAATGGCCTTCACAATTGATGCAGAAAAAACTCTGAAAGGCTTAATTGGGAATTTCTTTTTTCTTTTTAAATTCAAGTTTATTAACATCAAATCAGGTACATCATCAAGTAAAAAATACAGACATGGTCATTATCAATCATACATGGTCTAGCAAAATATACTCCATTTCCAAACATCTTCAAAATTTATCAAGCCAACTGTAGTCAATTACGTTCATTTCTATGGCTTAGTTGTAACACCCTATTATTCAGATCTTAGGACCAGCTTTACCAAATTATGGACCCTCACACCCAGAATATGAGCCCCTGGGTCGGAGGATAAGGTTGAAGTTCCCCCCTTGATGGCCTGTTGGGGCTCAGATCTCAGCCTGGAGTCCAACCAGATCATCCACCAAGTCCACCTACAGGTGTAGATGTGGGTTTTCTGGCTGATTTTAAAGGTTAGTTCCTCGAGCTCCGAGATTTCTTGTGTCACCTGTATCCAAGTGTGGACTGTGGGTGGCTCAGTCTTCAGCCAGGAACGAGTTATGGCTTTGTATGCTGCCGATAACAGAATGGCCCACAGGTACAGAGAGTCTACAACCTTTAGGTCTCGTGGGGGCTACCCAACAACACATTGGTCCAATCCAGGGGAAGTCCAAAGTAAACAGATTTCTCAGTGCTGGAATTGTATCCCTCCAGAAGGACCCAATTTGAGGACATGAACAGAAAATATGCAAGGCTTCCTCACAGTCACCAGCACGACTACTGTCTGGAAGTGTCTCTTACTTAGGACCGATAGGGTCAGGAAAAAAACATGCCCTAATCCTCCATCCGAACTCCTGCCAATGTGGTGAGCGGGTAGTCCTTGAGGCTATCTGGAAAACAGAGCCCCAGTCGACCTCCCCAAGATCCTTCTCCCCCTCCCTCTGCCAACTGGATTTAAATTTATCCAGAGTGTCATCTTTAAGGTCGGCAAGGGACTTGTAAAATACTGAGACGAGACCCTTTTGTAACTGGGTGGACAGGATTGCTTTAAATCATTTCAAGAAAAGGTGAAGCTCTGCGGGATCTGGATCTGCTTGCTGGCAACTATTAATGTAGGCCCTAGCTTGTAAATATCTAAAAAGGTCAGAGTTTCGTAGTCCAAATGTGTTCTTAAAGGTTTCAAAGTCGAGAACCGTACCCTTTATAGACAGTGGCACACGTGTTCCAGGCCGAGCCTGTCCCAAGTCCTACAGGTATGGTCCAGCAAGGCCGGAGGGAAGCCAGGGTCCCAGGCTAATCTGTAGAAAGGCCAGAGCGAGGCCTTCAATTTGTGCTTCTGCCAAATCCTGCGGGTTGCTCTCATCAGGTCTCTGACAGAGAAAAATAGAGGAGGACAGGCCCTGTGCACACTGAGAGGGTGCGCAAGTCGGGAGCCTAGTGGTGGGCCACGCTCTTCCTCCTGCCCCTCCTCCATTTCCTTCCAACAGGACGAATAAGATGGGATGGACCACTGCAGGGCTGCCTTCAGCTGTGCGGCTAAGTAACAGTCTTCTAGATCCGGAAGGGCTCTCCTCCCTTTACATTTGCGGGCTTGGAGTACATGGATGTTTATCCTCGGTCTTTTGTTGTTCCATATAAATTTTGAGATTAGCTTCTGCCAGGCCAGAAAATGTGATTTATGGATGAAGGTGAGAAGACACTGGAAAAGATATAGAAACCTAGGGAGAATATTCATAGTGACGGTCTGTATCCTAGAGTACACAGGGAAGTTTATTAGTGCATACTTATCAAAATCTGCCCTCATTTGGTTTACAAGGGGGATATAGTTTGCTCTGAAAAGCTGGACTTATGTTTAGTGATGTAGGCCCTCAAGTACTTCATCTTTTCAGCTGTCCAGTCAAGGGGAAGAAAGAAAGTCCAGGACTGTCTGTGAGGGAGTATAATAAAAACGGAGAACCTCAGTCTCAGATCGGTTGAGGGAGTATCCAGAATGGCACCCAAACTCCTCCAGGGCAGCCCACACCCGAGGAATAGACTGGTCCGGACGAGAGAGGCAAAGCAGAGCATCATCTGCATATAGGGATATCTTTCAGTGTTGACTCCCCAACCTCTATCCCAGTAAAGGAATTTGTGCTGCGGATAGCTTCAGCCAGGGGTTCAATGTACAGAGCAAACAAGAGGGGGGGATGGGGGCAGCTTTGTCAGGTACCTCTACCCAGCCGGAATCTATCAGAACCGCCCCCCCACAACATATGCCTGTGTGCTAAAGTAAAGTGTCTTAATACTATCGATAAAGGCCTGTGGGAAACCCATATGCTCTAAGACTATGAACAGAAAATTCCAAGATACTTTATCAAAGGCCTTTTCAGAGTCTAGGCTCATCAGGCAGGCAGGCAGGGGAGCGGGTGTCATGGATATAGTCAATCACATTTAGTTTGCAGCAGACATTGTCTGGGGCCTGTCGGCCGGAGACAAATCCTGTCTGGTCCAAACTGATTAATTCTGGTACGAGAGAGTTAAGTCTTGAAGCCATTATGGATGTGAAAATTTTATAGTCCAAATTAAGGAGGGAGATAGGGCTAAATGATTCACACCGGGCAGGGTCTTTGTTTTCTTTGTGTATAAGGGCATAATGCCATGATGGAGGGACTGGATTCCCCTCCTTCCAGATCTCAATATGACTTTTTATTTATTAATATCATATTATTTTCCACCTTGTTGCAGCAACTTACCGGCGGGGGCATCCAGCCACCGGCCCTGCCCGCCGGGAGAGCACCAGGCTCACTCGCATGATGGGGAATCCAGCATTGCCATTGCCAGTCTGCCGCAGGGTCTCCCCATACCCTGTTCAGCCGGACAGGCCCCAACCCCCCAGTGCAATTCCACAAGACTCCTCCCGGCGAGGCAGGGCGAGCCATCAGGCTGCACGGTCATGCCCAGCCATTTTCCTCTGTTAAGGTCCTGATGGAGCACAGGCGTGCAGGACGTCCATGACCCCTGCAGACATCCGCCGCACTCCCCTCTGAAAACCTGCATCTGCAGTACCCCAGGCATCCCCAGGGCCGCCGCAGCATGGTGTACTTCTCCCAGTCTACCCCAGGACTAAGAGATGTCGACGGACGCTCAAGCCTAGTCCTCCCCTGCCGAACCGGGCTCATTCCTGAACCCGCGTTGTCGGCATGGTGCGAGGTGTGGCATCCAGTACCTCAACCCTCAGTGCCACCGGGCCGGCCCTCAGAGAATACTTCTGCTAGGAGAGGGTCTGTCTCCGTCTTAAAGGTCATGTAAAATTCTGCACTGAAGCCATCTAGGCCAGGGCATTTCCCCGTTTTCAGATTCTTGATGGTGTTTAGTATTTCCAGCTGTGAGATTGGCCTAGCCAGTTCTTGGCCCTTCTCTAGTGTGAGAGTGGGTAGGGTCATGGACCGGAGGTATTTTAATTTATCCTCAGCAGTTGTTTCTACCTGTGGGTTATGTAGGCTTGTTAGGATGAGACAAAGGCCTCTGCTATCTGTTCCGATTTGGTGACTGGGAGGCCAGTGGGTGGGGACACTATTTTATTAATAGTTGCTCTGGCCGTATACTGCCTGAGACGGAGTGCAAGGAGCCTTGTCCCTCTGGGGCCCCCCTCATAGTACTTCTGTTTTAGGCAGAAGAGCAACCTTTCAATTTCCTATTTTTGTATTTTCTGTACAGCCCCTCTATGGCCCTTTAACTCCGAGTCCCCGTGCCTCTCCCAATTAATTTTCTACGCATCTTCAAGCTCTCTAATTCAGGCCAGGAGTTCCTGCTGTTTTTGTACATGAGCTTTTTTCTTATGGGAGGCTATAGAAATCAACTTCCCTCTAACAGTAGCTTTGAGGGTATCCCACAGAACCTAGGGTGATACCCCTTCTGTTGTATTTTCGGATATTGTGTTTTTAATATGTTGCTTTAGCTAATCCACCACTTCCTTATCCCAAAATAGTGAGGTGTTTAGTCTCCACTGGGTATTTCTTCTGGGCAGACAGAGATCCACCTCTAATAAAATAGGATTATGGTCAGACAGGGTTGAGGTTCCCACCCACATGGAAGGAAATCGGGGAGGTCCCTGGAGAATGCGATGAAAGCATCCAGCCGTGAGAAAATTTTGAATCTAAGGGAGCACTAGGTGTAATCCCTAGCTCTGGGATATTTCTCCCACCAGATATCCACTAGGCCTAGTTGGTTGAAAAGCTTTAAGGGCTTGGGCTTTACAGAGTTCTGGGTTAGGGATTCGCGAGGTGGTGTCAAGATTCCTATCGAAAACCAAATTCCAGTCCCCACCCATTATCAGGACCCCCTTCGTCTTCTCGGCAAGGAGTTGAGAAAGAGATAATAAAATGCTATGGGGAGCCCAGGGAGGCATATACATTAGCCAGTGTTACATATGTGTCTTGAACTCTGTCCACCACCAGAATGTATCTTATACCAGGGTCCTCAACCACCTCTTCTGCTCGAAGGGGAAAGAAGCAGACAGCAAAATTGCTACCCCCTTTTCCAGCCCGAGGTCAGCGAGGAATGGAACAGGTGGGGAAGGTCCCGGATTTTAGCTTCAAGACTTCAGCGGGAGACAAATGTGTCTCCTGTAAGAAATTCACATCACATTTCTGTCTTGCAACATATTTCAGGATTTGTTTTCTCTTAATGGGGTTAGAGTAATGAGCTATGAACGAGCTTGGTACATCCAGCAGACCAGACCTGGATTTGATTCTCACAACCTCCACTTGCATACTGTGAGACTCTGAGCAAGTCACTTAATCGCCCAGTGCTCCCAGGTCGCCCCTGAAAACAGGCACTTGTGCCTAGTGGGCCTTACCCGGTTACCAAAGACTAAAATAAAAAAAAAAATAAAAAGCCATATTATATGGAAGCAATTTCGAATGTTGTTTAACCATTTGGAAATCTTAAAGGCAAACCAACTGACAGATGGAGTAAGTATATCCAATAATACCATGGCGGACAACCCAGTCCCTTCATAACAGTCACGTACTCACGTAACTTAAGGAAAAAAAACATCATCTGAACATCTATGTATTCAAATAACATAATTGCAATTACCCAACAGGGAAATACTCTAATCTCTGACCAATTCCACAGCATGGTCCAGAGCATTTGTAATGTAGGAGGCAGCAGGGATGTTAGGCCCTATGGACCCCTGTTAAGTGCAGAACAACTCTACTTCCAAGGGAAAGCTGGTGGATGGTCTCCAGCTGTAAAACGGATGCATATGCGTTGAGACAGATTGAGCTCAACAGAATTAAGAGCCAGCCCTCGTTCCCTCGGGTGGAAACCCGATTGGGGCTAAACCTTTTACCGAAAGCAAGCATTTACACGGTTGCCGCCCCCACCACCACCAAACCGACTTAGTAATTTCCAGAATAGAAAACTGTAACTTTCACCCATACAGAACATTCTGGAAGAGAAAAAATTGTAAGATGTCAAGAAAAACATATGCCCAGACAGACCCACAGAGAGCATATAGTGGGCACTACTTCAAAAACAATGTAGTTCACTTGTTCAATCCCCCCCCAACCAGATCCATTTGAGCACTATAATATTAGGCTAGAAGTATAACCAGCAACAAGAATGTCCAACTCAATGACCCCTGTGCCTGGGGATTATCATGGAAGAGCTCCCCTGAAACTCCTGAACAAGGTAAAAAATTGGGGGTAGGGGAAAAGGGAAACAGACAAGAAGCCTCCCCTCTTTCAGTCTAACCAAAAGGTAAATCTTCATCATGTTCATTATGAGAGTGGGGGGCATTGTTGTCGGGAGGAAAAGAGGCAGGGGGGTCTGTGGCCCCTGAGTGTTAGTGTCTGGCACGTATTTGGGTTTCACTTCTGGGCTTCAGACTGGCTGAAAGAGCCACACGAGCGTTCGGTCATGCAAATGCCTGTAGCGAAGCGGAAGCCATAGAGGACAGGAGTCAGTAACGCTTTGCCGGTGATCCAGAGCTAGCTTGGAGCATCAGAGAGACACCTGGAGCTAAAGTTGCCATGCGAATGATACCCCTCGACAGAGTCTCATCTAACCAGTGCTCACCCTTTGCCCCTCCATGGAACAAGGTCTCATCAGCAAGGACCGCCGTGCGGAGAGAGTGCAGGGGCAAAAATTCTGGAGTAAGGTAGTGTACTTTTGTTTGAACATTTTCAGTCTCCTCCTCGATGTAAAACGAGATGCACAGTGGCTCCAGAGCGTTCCAGACCTCTAATGGCGCAGGCAGAGAGAGAGAGAGAGAGAACGTAGGCTGCACCAAGATGAGGGCAGGGAGGGAGAACGTCCCCAAAACACCAGAGCAATTAGAAAATGAAGAAAATTCCTTATATCTTCGCTCTTCAGGTCTCCATATCAGGCTGTTGATTATTTTCACAGTTGGCTCCTTTAGGCTCCTCTTGTAGGTGGGCAGCTTTCCCGTTCATCCATGTTGAGTCCTCATAGTGCCAAATCAATGCTGAGATGTCAGAGCACAGGTTCATCTGGGGTACCTTTGGTGCAGATCCAGGTCTAGGGGATCCCTTCGGGGCCACTGCCCAGGCTGAAGCAAGCAGATCCTTTTCTAGCTTCTCTTTTATCAGAGGTGGAACATTTATTCCCAGGTTTTCTAGGTATGAGGAGGCAGCAAGCAAGTCCTGAAAAACTTTGTTTCCTTGGTCAGTGACTACTTTAAGCCTTGCCAGGTAGAGGATCTGCGCTTTAATATTTTTCTCCCGCAGCTGCTTTGTGATCAGCCAGAGGGCTCTCCTGGCCTCTTACACTGGATAATGACCACACAACATCAGTTCAACATGATGCCCTTTAAATTGTAGAGTCCCACTCTGCCAGGCCTTGCGCAGCAGCTCCTCCTCGGTCCTGCAGGAGTCAGACGGGCAATTATAGATCTAGGCCTCACATCCACGTTGCAGGGCTTGAGACAGAGGGACCGGTGTGCACAGTCCATTGCTAGGTAGAAGTCCTGCAGGAGGACAAGCAGTTCTCGTAAGAAATCCTGCAGAAAGGTGATCACATCTTTATGTTTGTCTTCTGATCCTTCGGGTACACCATACGCCCTTATGTTCTGCCTCCTGCTCCTCCCTTCAAGATCATCTAGGCGGTGCGTGAGCTCCCAGTCCCTAGCAAGCAGGTACAGCACCAATCTATCATGCTTGTCTGATTGTTCTGTTGTCTGTGTCACAACTAACTCAAGTTGTTCAACTTTGTGATCCACCCTGTTCATGTCCGTACAGAGCTCGGAGAGCGTTTGATCTATTTTGTTGACCATACAGGCAGTCTGCATTATAGTTTCGATGAGGTCAGCCTGGGCTCTCTCGTCATGCGATATCGACTGCTGCGGGCCCTCCAGCGCTTCCCGTCCTCCATGCTGTTTGTTTGCTCTATCAGCTGCAATTCTTTTAATTTTTGTGCCGGGGTGGTTGGAGGCTTCCCAGATTTATTTCTACTGGCTTTTGCTGGCAGAGACATCTTTTAAGCAGGCACTTCTGAGCAATTTCTGTTGGTAGGGAGACGGAGCTATGGAGCTAAGCAGCTATTAGCCTGCTGACGTCACCGGAAGTCTGTTGGACTGTCTTTTTTTTTTTTTATACTAAGTTTATTAAGTATTTTCCAGTAGAAAACTTCAGGTTATAGCTTACATACATTATCACATTCAGGTTGTATCATACATACATTGTAATATTCAAAAATCCATTAAGCAGTTATTACCAATATAGCACAACCAGAATTGTCTCACGTACACCTTAAACCTGATCCTTTTTACAATTCACACCTATTAAACCAAGAAATTAACATTCAAAATTCTTTAATCCTAACAGGTTCATATTGTTTTAAAACAGACAAATTTATACCCTTGGGGAGGTAATAAAAAAAACGATGTCTTTACCCTTTTGCATTACATTAGATTTGATTTAAGACTGATACCTTTTGTGGCAAGTAGAATTAGACCTATATTGGGGGGAGACAACAAAAAGGAAGGGGGAAGAGGTGGAGTTAGAAGGGGTAAAACAGAGAGGGGGAAGGAGGACATTAATTAGTGACCCCTGTGTTAGAACAATGTCATCAGCTTGGGCTGAATTTTTTTAATAAAGGCAACCTGGACAATGGAGTAAACAATCACAAACTGCTGACTGCACAGGGTTCCTTCCAATGACACTAGATCACACCTTCTGTAAATGACAGATAAACTGTCAAATCTGGGTAGGGCAACCATATAGAGAAGGAGGCATGAAGAGTGTCCAGGAGCTGAGACAGGAGTTTGGACTTCTGCACACCAATTTATTCAGGGTGTTACAGGTCAGAAATTTCTTGACTTTAAAGCCAATCAAAACACAGGTCAATGACTGGTCAACCCAGTCCGTAAAGGGAAAGTAAACACTGCAGGGGTCACTCAAACTGTGAAAGCCCATAAAAAGATCTTTCAAATGGAGTATTGGGCTTATCTGTAGGAGTCAGGAGTCCTGAGTTTTGAATACCTAAATCATCTGTAAATCAAAACAAGACAGCAGCCATTTCATTGAATGATGAGACCAACAGTGATGTCACTGAGGGGCAAGCTGCATGTTCATCATTTCCAGTTTTAAAATGGCTGCTGCCTTGTTTTGATTTACAGATTAATTAGATAGTCATCTCTCAGGACTCCTGACACCTACAATGAAGTCCATTGCCTTGTTTGAATTATCTTTTCAGGGGCTTTCACAATTTGAGTGACCCCTGCAATGTTTATTGTCCCTTTAATACTCTAATACAGATAGCACAGATGCCCTATATTGGGTAAACAGATATCCACTTTAGTGTACATAATGTAAGATCTGAACCCCAGCACAGAAACAATTTCAACACAAAAATACTATGAACCCCAGCACAGAAACAAATTTCAGCACAAAAATATTGTGGGGAGAAACTTCAGATGCACAATATTCCTCTGTACTGGACAGAGATCTGGGAAAATGTACCTAAAACATCTGCCAGCCTATCAAGGCGTAAATTCAGGTGGAAGATAGTAAAGTTGCTTTTTAGAACCCCAAATATAACAAACAGTACAACCCAGCTAATATGGACCTATGGTGGAGAAATTGTGAGTGAGCCCCCACGAACTACAAGTTAATTAAACACAGTATATTTATTAATATAACTACATAGTAAGAGCTCTCAGAGGACACTGCAAGTGTTCCAAAGGACAGTTTGTGTTTTAAAATTGCAAACAGTAATATTTTAACAATAGCTCTCTAGATAACCCACGGGAGCCACTTCTTGGTGACTCTATATTTTATTTGCCCTGTAGTGAGCAGGGCGAGCATGCGGAGACATGCGCATTCAGCACGTCTGGCGTGTCCGCAGGGTCCAGAAGAGAAGAAAGACAAAAGCTAAATCAGATGAATTAGACAAGAGAAGACCCAAAACAGTATAAGTAGGCAGCCATACTGATTGAGAGAAACCACGATAAGGTGGCAGCACTCCAACTAACAGCAAAATAAAATTTACTACACCACAGCACAAGCATACCTAGCCAAATTCATAAGAGATAAAGATTAACAACTGGTATTATCCAATATCATCTTGTATGCAGGGTATGAAATTCGTGAAAAAAAGCACATGCCCACTTGGGCATGTAAGAAGAAAATGTACATGCCCAACAAACTATTTACATGCCGCCCCTTAGTTTACATAATTTTAGAAGTCATCTTCACCGGACCAAGCACTTTCGTTTTCATCACCACCACTAGGGCTGGCAGAAGCAGCATGCAGTGACAGTGTTCGGGAGCCATAAGCTTTCGTAGTGGGCCTTCTTTTGCCATTTTTCCACCACAGTGATATGGCGCCTTCAGGTTATAGTCACTAAGCTGGGGTCCATTCAGAGATATAGACATTAGGTCGGTAGGGTGTCTAAGCGTAATCCAACCCTCCAGTCATTTTTATTCTTCCCATCAGAGAGAAGCCTCGTTCTGCAGCAGCAGTGTACAGGAATCAGGAGAATGATTCTGACAACGCCTGCACATTTCAAATTGTTGATCCTGCACATCCGCAAGAATCACTTTCTGCCACAATTTCAGAGACTTACAACTTTCAACAGACAGCAAGTGGAGTACATGCTTTTTAAGTCTAGCCACTCCAGCAACTAAGGTAACATCAACTCCATGAGACTCTAGGACCATTTTTTAGTGATCAACAATTGTTTGAATTGCCTGATCTCCATATGTTTCAAGTGCCTCTGTGGATGTTGGCCAGGAATGAAAATTTAAAGCTCTTGCAGCTAGTAGCACTTTATTGGTCGTGAAGGACTGAAAGCGAGATTCAATGTGCTGTGACGTTTTCTGAAGAATTTTTTATCTCTGAAATTGTGGCTTCTACAATGTCTGAAGGAGAACCTGACCTGTGCCTGCTAGTTTCATTAGTTAAGTCAACACTGTTGTACTGAGTTAGGTTCTCATTTACAGATGTAAGTGTTATGCGGTGAAGAGTTTCTTGATTCAAGAGACCATTTAGTTTTTGAATTGTGCTTTCTACTCTGCTGTGAACTTTTTCAACAGTGGCATCCTCTTGCTGAAAGCACAGACTAAGAGCAGATAAGTAACCAAAAAACACTTTCAGAAAGTTCATGCATATAACACATTTTAAAGTCTTAAGCACTTTAAGTATTCCTAGTGCTTTTTGGCCATGATTCTGCTTGTTTGTCAGTGAAACATGTTCGAGGTGAGGCACTAATGCAGCCCAATTCCTTTCAAGGGCAGAAATGGCCCGTTCTCTCTGTGCAACCCACCTAGTGCCACCAGTGTTAACTGGTTTGACCACATTAATATTTAAAAGGGATCCTGTTTCCTGTAGGCCTTTCCAACTTTTTGGTGATCTGTGGTAAAATGAGTAAATGTTCAGCAGAAGTTGTTCTAATGACTTGTAAAATGGGCAGTCTCTGAACAAATCCTTTACAGCAAGCTGTAAACGATGTGCACAGCAATGTATGTCAAAGAGGTGTGGGCACTGGCAATCTTGTTTTATTCAACTAAGGACACCTGAAGTGCTCCCCAACATTACAGCAGCACCATCAAATGCCGCACTTATCAGCTTATGTTTCCAATCACCATCCTTTAAACCACCTTCACCCTCTAAAGCATTAATCACAGTATTTGAAATGCTTTCTGAATTAGGGACACTGACTGGTTTCAGTGCAAGAAATCTTGTTACAGGTAGGCCATTTTCAAAAACACGTACATAAATGCCCTCCTCCTCAGTCACACTTTTATCTGTGCAGGAACCAACAAGAAAAGTCATCATTGTCTTGTAGTAGACTAGCAGTAGTGCTTTGAATATATTGGGCAATATAGTGAATGAAGACACAGCATTGCTTGTCACTACTGTAACTGTGACTCATAGCATCATCCCCATGATTTCTTCTTTGTAAATCTGTCAACCCAGGAAAATCCCTGAAAGGCCTTTCGGTCCTAGCAACGTAATATGCAGTACAGAACAATTTACAAATTTGATCCATTTCTTTTTGTTCCATAAATAGTATGGATTTCTCTATTGGTCTTTCTCCAACTTTTGTTTTATTTGCAATGTATGCCCTCTCAGCATTTTGGTGTGCTATGGACACTTCATGTGCCAAAATAATATGTACTCCAAAAGTACTGCATCCAGTTCTGAAATTATTTTTGCTTTGGCTTTTATCATAACTCTAGACACCATGTACACAACATGGCACATTTATCGGTGTCATATGTAAGCCACTTCCTGCCCTTTTTCCAGGATTCCTGAAATTTTCTAACTTTCAGGGCCTTAACTTGGCTTTCAGTACAAGCAGTAGCACTTGAGGAAACTTCAGTGGTCATAAAAGTTTCACTGTCTGGGCAAGGAGATGGTGGGGTTATAGCTGTGCCTGTAGTAGTACTAGTACTTGGTGTTAGTGAATCCGAGTCAGCTCCCACAGTCTCATCAAAACGCTTTCTCTTAAATCCAAATTTAAAAGACTCATGGTGTTTGCCTGGCTGTTTGGAGTTGAACTTGTGAATACTGATTTTAAGAATTTGTTATTTGTGTTACACAGTATTAATAAATGCAACAAGGAAAAAAGTGTTTTTTTTATAATAAACTTAAGAAAACCTGACTGTGTTGTCTGATTATTTTTATAACAGTATACAGATTTTAGACAGTCCACAGACAGTGTAGCCTGTAAAAAGCTAGAGATTTTAGACAGTCCGTACGTACCACAATGAGATATTTTTTAATAACAGTATTTAGATTTGCGATAGCTCCACATAAAGTAGCTTTATTAGCTAGTAGAGTAATAGCAGACCCCCCTGAGTTTTAGGTGTCCCAAGTTCAAAAGCTTTTAGAACTTCATTAAACAATTACTTTTAATTAAATTTTCTCAGTCCACACAGTAGCTAAATAGATTTTTTTTTATAACTGGTCCCTGGATTTACATTTAGTTTAGTCCACACTCAGCAATTTTATTTTTTATAACACACTTATCCTGGTTGTTTCAGTATTTAGTCCAGATTTTAGTTAGTCCCTCCACACACACAGTAGCCAGCTAGTAGAAAATATGCAACAGTAGATTTACATTTAAGTTAGTGCAGAGAAGTTTGTAAATGAATGCAGCTTTCTTTATAGACTGGGTGAGCTGACTGAGCTCCTTTATTTCAAAGGGACTGCATGCAGGCAGTGCTAGTCTGACTCTCTGTACTGTCTCTATAACAAATCCAAATGCCAGCCCAGTACAGATTACTTTTTAATTACTTTGCTGGATATATAGTGCATGTGCATTTAGACTAGTCTGAGTTTAAGTTTAGCCTCTGCAGTGCTTCACCACAAGACTGCATTCAGTGTCCCCTCCCCCCTGATATTACAGACTGCTGCTGCCACTGGTTTTTATTAGAAATTGCAGAGCAGTTGAGCAGACTGATTAATTTAGATAGATTTGTTTGCTTTGCTTTTATTTTGTTTACTGCCTGTTTTTTTTATCCTGCTGAATTGTCTCCTCTCCTTTGTACCTCTCCCTAACTTAAAATTCCTTCCATTCCCTTCTTTCTGCAGTTTAATCCCCCCCCCACAGATTTCCTTTCTTTTCTGCAGATTTCCTTTAGTCCTGACTGCAGAGAGAGTCAGAGAGATCCACGTTAGTCTCACACAGACACACTCCTCTCCTCCCCAGCTGCTCCAATTTACAAGTTATAATCCCCCGACCCCCTCCTTTGCAGTCCCGTCTTTCTGGGGGAGTGGTTAAAGAGAAATGTAGCTCTTAAAAGAGCTTTTGGTTATTTATTTTGCTGATCGCGATCGTTCAGGTTGGCAGGCAGCCTGTCTCCACGAATGCAGTCTAAGGAATGGCAGCTATGCTCGGTCCTTGCGTCACGCTGTCTGGAGGGGGCAGGCGAATACTCCACATAAGCACACCTACTGGTGCATATGCTGCTGTAGCCCACCTCCAACAGTGACTGAGGGACACATGAAGACTTGACTGGCTGATCTGTGTGCCAGTCAACTGTAATTGGGGGGCAGGGGGGGCACATCAACCTGCTCTAAACTCGTTCCCTCCATGTGTGTTGCAGACAAGCAGTCAGCTGACATCCAGACGAGCAGACTCGTGATCGGCTCTACAGATGTCAGCTCTCAGCCTGCGCTACTCTGCTGGCCCCTGCCCCAAGGAAAGAAGACCAAAAAAAAAAAAAAACGCAAGGTCGGGGATGCCGAGCTCTGAGTCTGTGCTACTTTGCTGGCTCCCTGCCCCAAGGAAAAAAAAAACGGCAAGGTCTGGGGAGAAAAACGAATCTCCGCGGGAGAAAAAAACCGAACTCTGCTGAAATACTTTAGGTGCCCTAAGGGGCAGGCACTAAACAGCTTTAGGTGTCCTGAAGCAAAAGTGCCTGCCCTGGGGCACCTAAAGTATAGGAATTTCGCACCCTGCTTGTATGTATATGCATTAGAGATGCCAAGGTTCACTATGATACATTAAAGGGACACTATCAGGTTTGGAGGCTATTTTAAAGAGTCTATACAGCAGTATGTTATTGAGAACAGTGTGGTTGCAGAATTCAGTAATGCAGATCAATTACTACAAAAACCCCAAGATACAGTTTATTTTTGTATTGCAAATATATCAGCCTGGTCTGACTGAAATCCCCCTGGCGCGCGCCCACAAGCAGGAATGTCGCGGAGCCATGGGTGAGCTTGTTCATGAACGAGCTCGTGAATTTTGGTCATGTATTAGCATAATGTTTAAAAATGTAACCCCCCGATCCACTGATGCCTACAATTTCAGTCCCAAAGCAAACCAAAGTTAGACCTAGTGTTATTTTGTTGGTAAAAGTTGAACTCCGCTTCCGGCATCGCGACAGAATCTACCTAATGCGCATGCCTGAAGCGAAGTTCAACTTTACTAACAAACAACACTGATCGAAAGCGCCAGTTTGCCTTGGGACTAAAAGTAAAAGCATCAGTGGATTGGGGGGGGGTACATTTTTAAACATTAAGCTAATACATGACCAAAATTCATGAGCTCACCCGCAGCTCGGCACCATTCTTGCTGGTGGACATGCGCCGGGGGGATTTCGATCGGACCAGCTGATATATTTGCAATACAAAAATAAACCATATCTTGGGGGTTTTGTAATAATTGATCTGCATTACTAAATTCTGCAACCACATTGCTCTCAATAACATACTGCTGTACAGATGCTTTAAAATAGCCTCCAAACCTGACAATGCCCCTTTATATAAATAGCAGAAACTTTCTATCTAACTGCCCCCCCAATCTGCACAAATGTTAAAGCCACTTATACAAACACAGTAATAGTGACAAGTTTGTAATAAGATCAAATAAAAATCAAAGGTCACATGGTATTAAGCTACTGCACATACAAGAGACAGTATTGGGGTTTTTCTTTATTTTTACTTCCATTAAGTATTACAACCTACTCAAAAAAATAAATAAATAAACAAACTGTTCAGGTATCCTACACTAGATATATTGGCTTAGTTCTAATTTATTTTCCATGGATACTAATGTCATTAATTTGATTATTGAGGAGATAAGGACAAATGCATTATATGTGATAAATTCAGCATGGATACAAGTGCAGAATTTACTCTATTTACATACAGTACCAACAACGTATTGAACCAACAAAGACCGGTGGACATCCTATATCTGAATTTCAGTAAGGCGTTTTGACTCGGTACCCCACATCGGGTTGTTAAAGCTGGGGGGGGGGGAGATGGGGCAGGAGGACAGTTGCTTAGATGGGTAGAAAAATGGCTAACGGGGCCAGCACAGAGGGTAGTGGTTGGTGGGATAGTCTCTTCCCCTAGGAAGGTCTTCAGTGGGGTTCCCCAAGGTTCGGTACTGGGGCCACTCCTGTTCAATGCCTATGTCTCCAATACAGGGAGGAGGATTAGGAGTAGGATGAGCCTCTTTGCAGATGACTTAAAACTGGGAGCGCTGGCAGATGGGGATGAAGCGAGAGACACATTCCAGAGGGATCTGGATACCCTAGAGGAGTGGTCAAGGAGGTGGGGACCAAGGTTTAATCCAGGGAAGTGTAGGGTGCATCATCTGGTGGTCAGAAACCCAGGTCATGTATGCACCCTGAGGTGGCCTCACTGCAAGCTACAACAAGTAAAAGGGACCTGGGGGTGGTGGCAGACACCAAAATGAAGAACACTAAAAACTGCAGAAGATCTGCGGCAAAAGCAAACAGGATTCTGGGCTGCATAGCCCAGGGAATTACGTCCAGGAGGAGGCAGGTGATCCTCCCTCTGTATAATGCCTTGGTCAGGCCATATCTTGAGTACTGCATGCAGTTCTGGAGACCTCACCTTAAGAAGGACATAGCACTGCTGGAAAAGGTTCAGAGGAGGGCAACCAGGATGATTCAGGGCATGAGAGAAAGGACCTATGAGGAAAGGCTGGAAGCCCTTGGGCTGAACTCACTGGAGGAGAGGAGAGACAGTGGGGACATGATAGGGGTCTTCAAATATGTGAAAGGGATTAACAGGGGCGGAGCCAAAGAAATGTTCAGGCTAAAAAAAAAGGGGGGCACAATCAGGGGGCATGAGGAAGCTGGAGGGGGAAATTACAGGGAAAACGTGGAAGGCATTACTTCACTGAGAGGGTGGCGGGCCATGGAAAGCTCTGCCCGAAGGCTAGTGGAGGAGGGCAAGTGGGAGGGCTTCAAGAGGGAGGGACAGGTGCATGGGTATACTGAAGTCAAGATGACCCTCTCGGGGCTGGGGGTGGGAGAGCAAGCGCCAATAGGTTAATAACAGAAGACATGAAAGACCATCAGACCTAATCTGCTGACTTTTAGTATGTTAGTATGTAACTCAAGGAACTACAAATCAAAATAATAGGGTTGGTATTAGAACTTAAAATCCTACAGAAATATAAAACCATGGTTGAATCTGATACAGAACAAGCATGGAAACGTCAAAACGAGTGTAATACGAAAGAAGGAAATGCAAAACGACTAAGAGAAGATGAATAAGGGAACGACCGTGTTACAGTTGTGAAAAACCCAAAAAACAATAAAAAAAAAAAAAAGGGAGAAGGGTGATGGACTTTAATTTACCTATCGAAAACCAGCATGCCCCACTAATAAACCTAATGGAGATTATTGAAAATGATTCCCAGGACTTATTGAATATTGTAACTGAAACAGAGAAAGCCTAAATGTAATTAATATGAACACAGATACAATGGCAGCCAGGGAGGAGGAAATTACAAACGAACAATGAAATAGGAGGGGACAAAAATAACTCCAAACGAAATAACACATACATCGTGGGTAATTCAATAATCAGATACATTGACCACATCACCAATAAGGATAATAAAGAAAATGTGAGCAGTAACCGCTTTCCTGGAGCAGGTTTGGGGGATATAAAGGAACCATTACTAAAAAAAATTTATCAAAAGCAAACCCCAAACTCCTGCTAATAATCCACGCTGGGACACGGACTGAGAAAAAGTACGAAGATGAAATATTCAATGATATAAAAGAAATCTATTCTTATCTATGAATGTGAGGCAATTTTGTCTGAAATACTTCCCATTCCAAAGGCAAAATATACTAGAACAAGGAAAACCATCAAGTTTAACAAATGGTTAAAGCAGCGGTGCTATACAAACAAATCAAATTTCATGTATAAAGACTTGGGAGATCTTTAATGTACGAAAAGAACTCTACTGCAAAGATGGCCTTCATCTAAATAGGGGTGGCAGACAGCTCTTAGGCAACATAATAAAAAAAACAAATAAATAGGAACCCTTTAAACTAACAAGTAGGGGACAAAAGGTCAGCAAAAACAACAATCTCCACTTGCCACAAAGTGCACAAGACAAAAAAAGTTAAGTCACGCACTAAAAAGGATAAAATAAAACCACCACAACAAATAAAAGTTTAATTACTACAAGAAGCATGAGAAACCAAACGGATCTTCAAGTGTTATTAAAAAGGAGTGTGTTCATATATGTGCAGTGACAGAAATGTGGTTGAAACCGGATGACTGGGGGAAAAAATATAAAGGGCTACAATCTTAATAATAAAGATCGTACTGGTAAAAAGAGAGGTGACGTTGCCATATGTACTATTAAAGATCTACCAGTTACAACACTAGAAAACCCTCAAACTACATTAAGCGAAGCAGAGTAACTGTGGCTTCAAATTTAATTTAAAGACACAAATATCAATCTGGGTATATGCTATAGGACACCAAACCTAGCAAAGAAGAAAATGAATTGTTTATGAAGACTTTAGAAAACATGCTGACGGAAGAAATAACTGCAATCATGGGAGACTTCAATCTGTCAGATATTAACTGGGACACACTAGCAGGAACAAACAGTCTGGAAAACACATTCATAGAAATACTACTCAACAATAACCTAGAACAGTATGCCCAACAATACCAGAGGGACAAATATTCTGGACCTGGTGTTAAGTAACTCAGATGAAGAAGTAACAGATTACAAAGTCAGACAGCCCTTAGGGGACAGCAACCATAGTACGGTACAGTTTAACATGCCTGGTTGATGGACTCTATTAAAACAAAAACTAAAATAAAATGTTACAGTAAAGGAAATTATCAAACAATGAGGAGCTACCTAAATACATGGAACTGGAAAACAGATCTTGAGAAGAAAACCATGCAGCATAAACGGACACTTATTAACAAACAACGACTAATTTATCAAAAAATGTATCCCAGAACGCACTAAATACAACAAAAAGGGAAGAGTCCCAAACTGGTTTAACCAGAAAATTAAACAACCGTTTAATAATAAATAAAAAAAAAAAAAAAAGAGCCACAACAAATTTAAAAATAAACCTTCCCAGCCAGCCCGGTGGTGCAGAGGGCTGAGGCGCTGGATGCCTGAACTCACATCACGCTAGCGAACCAGGTTCGGGAACGACCTTGGGTCGGAGAGCCAGCACGGGGGTCAGGAATGAGCAGTCGAGGCAGCTCTCCTCTCCCATCGGGTGGAGGTATGGATGGGCAGAGTAGGCAGCAGCAAGTACTGGGAGAGCACCTTGAGGAGTGGCGCGTAGATGCCTCCATGTGACACACATGCCCATGGCGGAGGATGGGCAAAATGGTAAAACTCGATAAAAAATCTATAGAAAAATAAAACTTCTGAAAATTGGATAAAATATAAAGACAACGTGACACCCTAAGAAATTGATAAAAAAAAAGGCAAAAAGTAACAGAAATAAACCTTCTAACAAGGACTATTAATAACAAAAAAACATGTTTTAACCATATAAGGAATGCTAGGGGAGGAATACACAGAGTAGGACCATTACAACAAGATGACAATAAAATCGAAAGTTGAGAAAAGAATGGCTGAGATGTTCAATAACTACTTCTTAAGTGTAGATCTGGAAAAGACTTAAGGGGTATCAACAAATTCTAACATTACTAAACTGAATATAACAGAACAGAATGTAAAACGAAAATTACATAAATTACAAATGAACAAATCGCCAGGTCCAGATGACATCCATCTGAGGTTACTTAGGGAGCTAACAAGTGAGCTGGCGGCACCAATGGCATCCCTGTTTAACTCATCCCTGCAAGGGAGCTGTGTATTAGAGGAATGGAAAGAAGCCTATATTACACCAATCCATAAAAAGGGCTCTAAAAGTGAGGTGGCAAAGTACTGACCTGTAAGTCTCACGTCCCAGCTGTCTAAATTACTGGAAGGATAAATTAAGGAAGAAATAGAGAAACACATTACTTCCAAAGGGTTAACAGATATAACACAACATGGCTTTAGGCCCAGTAGATCATGTCTCATAAACCTACTGCACTTCTTCTAGCCAAGCAGTGCAGCACTAGATTCTGAACTAGGTGGACATTGTATACTTGGATTTTGCAAAGGCATTCAACCATGTGCCCCACAAAGAGTTAATAGGCTAACAGAATTTACAATTCCACCCCATCATAATAAATGGGGTCAAATCTTGGTCGACTCAGAAGACAGAGGGTCAAAATACATGGTTATATATCTATCTGGGGTTACATTACTAGTGGGGGTGCCTGAAGGTTCCGTATTGGGTCCGTCATTGTTCAATATTTTCATTTCGTCTATGCAGACTTCCCAAACACGTCTCATAAAATTTGCCGATGACACTAAGATAAGTACCATAGTCAGTGAGGAAAACATAATGAACCTTCAAAAAGATTTAGATAACTTGGAAACTCGGGTGCAACACAACCTTAGATTTAATAATGAGTGCAAAGTCATACATTTCGGGAAGAAAAAACAGGCTCGCCAGATATACATGATATGGCAAAGATTTACAGGTCAAAGAGAAAGAACTGGGGATCACTATCAACAACAAATTAACATTTGATGACCATACACAAGGAATTGTACTGAAAAGCAATAGAATACTGGGGTGTAAAAGGAAAAGGTGATCATGCCCCTGTACAATGCACTCATGAGGCCACAGTTGGAGTACTGTGCACCGTATTGGTCCCCCCAAAACATAGTGAGTATAAGGACACTTGAGAGGGCCCAACTGTATTTCCCCAGGTCGCCCCTGAAAAAGGGATATGTCCATCTCAGTTGGGCCTACCCAGTCATCAAAATTCAAAATAAAGTAAGGAAAGAACTGTAAAACGCCTGCCTTATGAAGATAGGTTGAGGTACCTAGATCTACACACATTGGAGTATAGGAGAACTGGGGTGACCTATGTCTTGTTTTTAAAGCTTTCCAGGACAGGGATCTAATTTTTTTAGCTTCTATGGACCGGGTAAGCACACTAGAGAAAAAATACCTATTTTCAGGTGCAACCCGGAAGGTTGCAGTAAGATGTACAGACATGGTAATGGGGAAAAAATATACAGACAAGAGTTGGAGGGCATGTTACAAAGAATAAGACATTAAGTACACTGGATTTGATAATATTAAGCAATACATACATTGTATTTCATAAGATAAACAAAGTACAATAATGAGTGCAGATAAAAAAAACACTTCATTAGATTCCCAAATTTTGGCGAAAGAGGCATTCGTAGCGGAAAGACTGAAGAAAACAGGAGTTATGAGGCAGTGGCAGGCCGAGAGGGTGTTCAAATGCTCCCACAGGACTTTTTAAAACCATTATGGATGCCAACACACCAAGCAGTTTCAGGAAGGGTGTTCCAGAAACTGGGAGCACAGACAGCAAAAGCCCCACCACCTGTCAAGGAGTAGAACCTAGATACAGAGAATATGTGAGAGCCATTTGATCCAAGTAGGTATGCAGGTTGGACAAGTTTAAGGAGGCTTCACAAGGCAGGGGGGTAGCGGCTCTGATTATCTTGTCAATAAAGCAGCCAAGGGCTAGGGAGCGGTAGTTGGGTGGGGACAGACAACCAAGTTTATTGTACAGGTCACAGCAGTGAGTGAGTCGAGGAGCAGCAAGAGAAAAATGGCAAACATTACTATATGCAACATCCTACTTAGCTAGGTTAGACTGTGTCACCAGGGTGAAGGTTGTAAGTCCATAGTTGAGTGTGGGTAGCTGTATTGCTCTGGCCAAGGCAAGGCACGCAGCTGCAGTAAGAGCTCCTCTCGCCCTGTAGGCTAGGCCCAACCTGGCGTTTGTAGCCTTACACACATGGCAGATGTGCAGTGACAGGTCCAACTGAGGATCGAGAGAGACTCCCAGGTATTTAAATGAGAAGGTGATACCTACCGAAGATCCATCGATACCCTTAACGCACACGGGGCAGGGCACAGTTTTAGCTTAGTTGAGGAGCCAAAGAGCATAGCCTGGGTTTTTTTCAGGTGAAGGATAAGCTTATTTGAAAAGAGCCTGGATTGTAGCTTGAGGAAGTCCTCCTGCAATTGGGAGTTTATCAATCCAATCAATTCTTTATTTTACCAGGCAGAACACCATTGAGGAGAACTCATTTCCAAGGTGGACCTGGGTACGGTTCTCAATAATTATAGCAGTTATACATAGAGTTTATAACATGGATGTCCTTCAAGTTGGTGAGCAGTACCAGATCGTCAGCATACAGAGCAGAATTGCAATGAGAGGTCACCACCAGAAGGTCACGGACAAACAGAGAACAAGATGGGGCCCAGAACAAACACCTGCCGTAGCCAAACACTGACAGATGTGAGCTCCGAAAGGGCTCTGTTGTACTTGACAAGCTGCTACCTGCCATAAAGGTAATTAGAGAACCATGAAGACAAGGCGGGGGGGGGGGAGAAGATGGTCCAAGCGCATTCAGCTTTGAGCACAAAATGGTATGGTCCACCAGATCAAAGGCCTTCAAGAGGTCCACAAAGACTGCTCCAGACAACATACCAAGGTCTGTTGCAGTCCTGATATCAGATGTCACCTTGGCAAGGGCCGTAGCTGGGCTGTGGCCCTTACGAAAGCCATGCTGCCCTGGAGACAGAAGATCATGCTTCTGCAGACATTCTGACAGCTGAACTTCAACCACCTTTTCCAGTAGCTTGCTGACAGAGAGAATAGCTATGGGCCTGTAATTGTCAGTGTACTTTTGATCTCCTTGTTTGAAGACCAGTACTACCCTGGCTATTTTCCAGACAGAGGGAACCACCTCGTGGTAAGGGACAGGTTGAAAAGGTGGGACACACGGACAGCAAGAAAGGTGGCTCCCAGTTTTAGAAGCTTTGGCTCCAGATTACCATTCTCAGCAATCATGTGCAGAAAAAGACCCGCTAGCAGCCTAGGAGTCTTGGACACTGAGACAGCTTTAAGATATTAAAGGGAGCGGGGACGGGAGACAGTCGGAGGTGAGGGGTTACCAAGGGGAGCTTGGCCATTAGCAGTAGCGGACAGAGAGGTGTAGGCTGTAAGGTCCAAGAACTGAGTATGGGAATGTATGAGTCTTATAAATAAAACAATAAATAGAGACACCAGAATGCATAAACTTCCAACTATATGAAGAACATTACAAAAGTAAAAAAAAAAAAACGGTTAAGTCAGTGGCTGGTGACTACCTACGTACATACATATGAACATACGAAGAAGCCAGCACAAGAAAGCCATTTAGTCTATTTAGGCTGCTCATATTACAGGGTACACAGCTTGAGCTACTGTCCCTGCCCTCCTTCCCCACACCTCCCATCCTCCCTACCCATGATCCTTTCCTTCCCCATGCCTATCCCAGCCTTTCTTAAAGCTGCCCACTGTCTTCAACAAGATCATCTCTTCCAGCAGCGCATTCCAAGTGTCCACCACCCTCTCTGTGAAGAAATGCTTCCTGACCTCCCTCCTAAACCTCCCACCCTCCAGCTTAAAACTGTGCCCCCTCATGTTATGGTTGCTACTCAGCTTAAAGAGACTCTCCTTATTTATCCCTTTCAAATACTTGAAGGTCCCAATCATGACCCCCCCCCATCTTCCAGGGAGTACATGTTCAGTGCCCTCAACCTCTCCGCATATGCCTTATCCTGCTGAACGGCTATCATCTTTGTAGCTCTCCTCTGGATCTTCTCCAGCAGGTTAATGACCTTTGTGAGGTGTGGGCACCAGTAAAGAAACCCATACTCTAAACGAGACCTTATCAGGGATCTGTACAAGGGCAGTATAACCTCCTCTCTCTTACTACTGATCCCCCTAGACATGCATCACAGCATCTTGTTTGCCTTTGCCACTATCTTGCACTGTGTGGAGTGCTTCAGGTCACTAATGATCATCACACCCAGGTCCTTCTCCTCCTCTGATGCAGATATTTGGACTCCACCCAGATAGTACTCTGTCCTGGGATTCTTGGCTCCAATATGCATAACTGGCATTTCTTGGCACTGAAGCAAAGCTGCCAGATCTTGGACCACCTCCCCAGTTTTTCCAGATCATCCTGTAGGTCCTGTATCCCTTCAGCTGTGTCCACTCTCCTGCAGAGCTTGGTGTCATCCGCAAACAGGCACATTTTTCCCTTAATGCCACCCCCAACGTCACTGATGAAGACAATGAACAACACCGGCCCCAGCACTGAGCCCTGCAGGACCCCACTGATTACCTCTCTGGTGACAGATAACTCTCCCCCCACAACCACCCTCTGGGTTCTATCCCTCAGCGAGTTTTCCACCCATCTGGCCATCTTTTACCCAACCCCTGAGATCCACCAACTTCCCGATCAACCTTTTATGGGGCACAGAGTCAAAGGCCTTACTGAAATCAAGACAGAGGATGTCTGCCACTTGGCCCTTGTCTACTGTCTTAGTGACAGAGTCAAGGAAGTCAATCAAATTTGTTTGACACGCCCCCCACCAACTCCATGCTACACACATCCTGGAGACTATGCTCCTCTAGATATTCCACCAACCTTTCCTTTAGTATGGTCTCCATGAGCTTGCCCACAATGGAGGTCAGACTGACTGGTCTGTAATTCTGTGTCATCCTTGGGACCGCTTTTGTGTAGGGGCACTACAGGTGCTGTTCTCCAGTCCTGCAGTACCACGCCTGACTGTAGTGAACTATTAAATAGGTCTGCCAGTGGCCATGCCAGCTCCTCTAGTACCCTTGGATGTACTCTGCCCAGCCCTGGTGATCTGTCTACCTTCAATGCCAGCAGCCCCTCCCTCACTACATCTGTATCCCCCCCCCGCTCCTCTTTCCCTCCTAGAGGCACTGGTCCATCCTTCTCGTGAAGACAGAAGTATTTATTTAGCATCTCTGCCCCCCCACCATTATCCTCCACCCACCCTCCTCTTTCTTTCTTTTTTACTTTATTTCTTTATCCCTCCTATCTACTCCCGGAGCCCACTCCTTCCGTCCACTCATGTCCTACTCCAATCCACCTTCCTTGGGATCTGCCCCTAGAGTGCCTCTTCCCCCTCTCCTTGCACAGTGGGGTCTGTCCCTTCTTGGTGGTCTGGATGGACCCGGAGCAGCTTTCATCCAGGGCTGCCAAGAGGGATTTTCCGTTTTCTCCCCTAGATCCCCTACCCTCTGAGACGTTGGCACTTGGGACGTACATCCCGAGTGGTGGCGTGCCCTGGCCTTGTGCAACCTCTCATGCTGAGATGTCCCCCCCCCGGCTCCGGTAGGCCAGACGCCTCCCACCTTCTTGTTGCCGGTGCTTCCACCAGCTACTGAAGGGATGCAGAACGCAGGTGCGTTCATGGTCTCCCACCCCTGAGGGAGGAGAGCATCCGTTGGGACGCTCGATCCTCCCTCTCCCCTGCCGAACCCGGGTCGCCGGCGTAGAGCAAGGTGTGGCGTCCAGCGCCTCAACCCTCAGCGCCACCGGGCCGGCTCCTCTTTCTTAACCCTAACAATCCCTTCCTTCTTGTCCCTTTTCTCACTTATATAATGAAAGAAAGCCTCCCCTCCCCTTCTTTTATTTATTCATTCTAGGATAACAAATACCCCGAGCGCCAGGCAGCTCATTTACAAAGGTTCCACGTCAGTAGGGAGGGTTACAAACAGTTGCAGGGAAACGGACAAGTCATACAGAATATTTCAGAACAGATGTGCATGTGTCTACATTACAGTATAGGACAATTAAGCTTCAGTTATATACACATTAATCAAAACCTGATCAGAGGCAGAGTGAAGAAAAGTAGAGGAGGGGAGGAAGAACCAAGAGGGAGAGGAGCAGCCAGGCAGCTTTGTAAAGTTGCAACTACGATAGGGGGGAGAAAAGAGTCCTAGAAAGGGGAGGGAGAGGGGAAGAGGGGCAAAGGCAGGGAGGAGGATGGTAAGATGGGGGTTATAGAGATGTCAGTGAAGGGAGGTCCGGGGGCGGGATGGACTAGTAGAGGTCCTGAAAGGGACCTGGAAATTAGGTAGAGCAATCACAGCAGTTTTCAGTTAGGAGGCAAGTTCGGAGCTTACGTTTGAACTCTCCAAGTTTAGGAAGGGTAGCTAGACTACTGGGGAGTCCACTGAACCAGGAAGGCGCTCCGCTACCAAAGGCATGTTGACGTTGCATGGTCTGGCACTGTGGGACTAGTAGGAGTTCAGTGGATGAGGTGCACGTATGTTGGGTCTTTGGAGATTTGTGAAGCAGACAACACAGATCCTTCGGTATGAACCCAAGTAGAATCTTTTTAGTGAGAAGGCAGATGTGGTATTTAATTCTCCCAGATAGATTGAGCCATCCAGTCTGTTTATAGAGATCACAGGTGTGGGTGAGGTGGGATGCCCCAATTTGGAGTCTACAAGCCTTGTTTAGCACAACAGTGAGCCTTTTGAGAGCAGTATCGGTAGCAGCTCCGTAAATGACAAGGCCATAGTCGATAATAGAGAGCACCAAACTGTGAATCGCCAGTGTGACCGGAGCTCCTGCCACTCTTGAGGACCAACCTTTTCTTAAATCTGTTGCAACAGTTCTTCTATTTCTAAGCCTCATCTATCCTTTACTATTTCTAGTCCACAAGGTTGGCCACCTGTGGGCACCCCCTCCTCCCTCTCTTGACTATGCTATAGTGTCCTCTTTAATTTTCCTTTTCCCTCTGAGGTCCTATTACAGGGAGGCTATTGTGGGGACCTCAAACGTTTATAAAACAGGTTGTGTTAATCACTGTTGGATTTAGTATGCAACAACACTATGTCATAATACATCTTGTGTTTATGAAACCTGTAATGTTGAAAATACCATGGCACTAGGTGTTTTTGATAATGGTAAAAAGTACTAGGTGACTATTATAGAAATTAAGCTAGATGTGCTATGTAAAATGCATGTAAATTGTTGTAAACTTAATAAGCCAGAAATGTCATGGTGATTTACATATATCCCATGATGTACTGCAATATGGAAGTATGTATGATGTTGTATTTCTTTGAAACTTAATTTGTTATCAATGCCCTTTGGGGTAACTGTTCTGTCAGTGATTCTGCATTGAGGTTCTTTGTTTATAGCTTGTTTTGTTTTTCTTCTTTATGAGCCCCCACTACGTAAGCAAATGAGGGCTTGCACAAGGGTTATGGGTACATCTCAGTGCAAAAAAAGGACATTAATAGTCTGTTGCTGCAAACTGATGTACTGAAAAAGGAATATGACATTGCAGAAGCTTATTTCTTGTATTTTGAATAAACATCACACAGAGATTGTGGGTTGAACCTTAAGTCTGGTATCTTGTCCATCTGTTATCCCACAACCCCTCCACAGCCAGATTGAGAGCTTCAGGTGTTAGACACATTCTGAGTCGACAGAGAAGACCAATCTGAGCACTGACAGTTCTGGCTACATTTTCGATGTAGGGTGTATAAGTGAGGTGACTATCTAGGGTGACCCCTAGGTACTTGAAGTGCTGTATTTGTTCAAGGGGGTCATCTTGGCCATCTCTGATAGTGAGAGCATGTCCGTTGTATCTACTGCGAACAGAGGAGAACAACAGAACTTTTGTCATCTTATAGTTTAGCACTAGTTTCTCTTTGGAGAACCAGTGCTCGACGTCCAGGAAACCACTCTGTAGGTTGCTTTTGAGCATGTGCGGGTCAGGGTGGCTTGCAAAAATGACAGCGTCATCCGCACAGAGCAGTGTGCGCAGGTGGCAGGCAGATGGTAAATTGTTAATGAAGATGCTGAATAGTAGGGGACCCAGAATTGAGCCCTGGGGTACACCAGACCAAACTGGTTTTTGGTTTGAGATAGTGTTGTAAATCTTCACGCATTGTGATCTATCTCCAACACAGCTTGTAAACCAGGACAGTGAATCAGGGGAGAGGCCATTTAGAGAGAGTTGATTACGGAGCAGCTGGTGATTAACTGTGTGGAAGGCCTTGGTTAGGTCTATAAAGACTGCCCCCACAAGACTGCCTTGGTCAACAGACTGGTGGACACAGCTGGTGAGTTCTAGGACAGCAGTGGTGGTGCTGTGCTCGTTTGTAAAACCATGTTGTTCACACTGCAGGGAGCTATCAGTTTCAGCTACCTGCAGCTCCTCCTTTGCTTGCCAGACTTCCTTACTTGCCTCACTAGCCAACCTTGGGTAATTTTCCCTATCCACCTCTCTCTTGGTCTTCCTGAATTTTCTATAGGTCAACCTCTTTTCCCCTACTGCCTGGGCAACCCCAGAACTGAACCAGCTGGGCACTTTGGCCCTTGTATTCTCCCCCCTGAACCGAACGCTCTCATCTGTTGCATCCAGTACTCCTTCCTTAATGACAGACCACCTTTGGTCCACCCCATGTAAGCTCTGATGCCCGCCAGGTGGCTTCTTAGCACTTCGCCCATTTTCCTGAAGTCCACCCTCCTGAAATCCAAGATTTTGGCCTTAGTCGGGATACTTTCCCTGCCCATATCCAACTGGAACCACACTGTGCAATGGTCACTTCCACCCAATGGCTCCCTGACCATTATTTCCTCTACATGCTCCCCATTTGTGAGCACCAGATCAAGAAATGCCTCAGCTCTTGTTGGTTCTGTGACACCCTGAGTCAGGAACCCACTCTGCAGTCCTTCCAGGATCACCCAACTCCTAGCACATGTTGTGCATGCTATGCTCCAGTCCACCTTGAGCAAGTTGAAGTCCCCCACAATTACCACCTCTCCTTTCCCCGCAGTTTCCAATATTTGTGAGCTCAGTTACCTGTCCCTCTCCTCATCCTGATTGGGTGGTCTGTAAACCACCCCCAACCTCACCTTTCTCCCTCTGCTAGACCTTGACTTGAACCCATAATGCCTCCACCTCCCCTTCCTCAGACTCCTCCCTTGTGCAAGTTATTCCCTCCCTGATATAAACTGCCACCCCTCCCCTTTCCCAAATACCCAATCCCTCCTGTATAGTTTATATCCAGGGATTGTAAGGTCCCAGTCATGGTGTGATGATGCCCAAGTCTTGGTTTCTGCAGCTATGTCCACCCTCCTGTCTGTTAATAGTGCCTGCTGGTCGACTATCTCATTTCCAAGACTCCATGCATTCAGAGACACCACCCTCCACCGAAAATCTGACCTTCCTTCTCTTCCCTCTGTTCTTCTATTCACATTTATCCTCTCTGTGTGCACTCCTCTACGTACCCTTGTTATGTGTTCCTCACCCCGCTCCACACTTTGCTGTGTTCTCGCCCCTTCCATCTCCTTCCTCCAGACCTCTTCCATCACTGTGGGGGAGAGGTTCACTGACCTCTTCCTCTGAGTCTGTGGGCCTGCACGCCCGCTGCCCCTCCCAGTAGTTTAAATTAAGTGTAGCGGTTATGTGTTCCCCCAGTTGATCCCAGAGTACCCTCAAACCCTCCTTACTGAGGTGTAGCCTGTCTGGTGAAAAGAGTGCTTTGTTTGACCAGGTCTCTTCCCAGTCCCCAATATAAATAAACATCTCCTCCCCACACCATTTCCTCAGCCAGTCAATAAAATTATAGTCTTCTTTTCCTGGCTGTGCTGGCCCTTAACACTGGTATCACCTCTGAGAAGGCCAGCAAACTTTATTCCTCCCTGCACATCTTCCCCAACTCCCTGAACCTACTTTGCACTACCTCAACCACCTCCTCCCCAGCTAGGTCATTGGTTCCGAAATGCATAACTAAATTAGGTCTTCCTCCAACCTCCCTTACTATTTCCTTTATTCTTGGGCCACCTTCCCCGCTGTCATCCCTGGCATACAAACCACCCTCCTGCTTACATTTGGGTCCCCTTTCCTTCCTCAATGAATACCCAAAATTATGGAGTCACCTATTATTGCCACCCTTCCATCCCCTGCACCCGTGCTCCCTGTCCCTCCTTTCTTACCTTCGGTGCTAACTGTTTCCCCACCACCCTGATGAACTTATCTCCACATCCACAATTTACCCCCTTAACTGTTTCTCCATCTCCCACTCTGCCCCTCCCCTTCTGACAATCTGTAGGCGCTTTCAGTTTTCTCTCCCTCACCCCCATCCTCCACTCCGTTTTTCCTGCCTCCTCTTCCCAGCACACCCAGATTCATTCCCTTTCCCCTCCCCTGTACTCCTACTCAGCCCTGGCTCAACCTGACCTCCTACCTCACCTCCTGCTGCCCCCTCTCTTCTTCCAGACAGTGATGCCAATCTATTCAATAAAGGCACCCCTTCTGAATGTCCCACCTCTGATGCTACCCTCACATTCCCACCCCTTCCCCCTTACCACTTACCATTCTTCCACCCTGGACTCACTGGAATGCCCTACCAGAAACAGTGGCCCTAAGCAAAAGCAGACAAATTTAAGAAAGCATTAGACAAGTTTATGACCCAAACTAACGTTACTGACTCATAACCTTCTATGAAGGGCAGATCATAACTGGTACAGACTATTCCATTAACTTGCAATGCTCACTCAGATATATTACAGCTGGGACCCAGTAATAGTAATAGTAATAGTCAAGGCCCCTAGAATTCTGCAGCAGCAGAATTTTGCACGGAACTTGCAATATACCGCAGAACTTCTGCAGTGCCGCAGAATTCACTCTTCTTGGTGATTTTTTATTAATATTTCTGTTTATCCATACAATCTGGTTCCCTTCCACTCTTTTTATATCCAAAACCTCCCTATATGCTCAGAATGTGATGTTATTATTGCTATAACATCATACATTAGCTAATGAAATGGCTGTCACTTATCTACCACAGCTCCCACTGCCAGAGACTGTGGCAGAGCACATCAGGCATGGTGATATTTGCTCAACCTGCACTACAGCCTAATACAATTTTCAGTCTTACATTATTGCACTAGGGCCAACTTAAACAAAACCTTGTCAATAGCACAGACCTGTTAAGTCCATATTTCACTTTGTACAAACTTATTTGTGCTTTTAAAGTATAGAGATGCCATCTGATATGAATAACTGGTAAAATAAATTTAACTCTCATTTTTAAGAAAAATAAAATAATTATGCCTAGAAAAGTGGAATATAATAATGTGTAGACCTGTTGAAAGAATAGACCTGTTAAATAATTGCACTGCATGCATTTTTGCCAGGTTATTGATTACATATTGTCATTGGTTGATAGAATCAACTAAAGGTTATGGAGAAATGTTGTGTGCAAGGACAGCTGCTGGGCCAGAGGGTAGCATGCTGTGTTTTCGTGCTGGCAACTCGGGTTCAGAGATTAGCTCTGGGAGTTGGCTGGGCAGCACAAGGATTGGTGGAACACATCACTGCTCAGAGACTGGGAAGGTATGGTGCAGTGTTCTGTTACATGGTGGACACATTGCGATGGGCTGGAGAGCTCTATCTCACAATCGGTTCACATGCATGTCATGGCCTGATGGTGTTACGTAGTGTGTCGGGGTAAGCAGGTTGACATGAAAAACGAGTTTTGCAATAACTCCTCTATTCCATTTATTCCATTTCCAATGGGACCTGTATGAATGAGGATGCAATTTCATGGAAAAAAATATATAGAGAATAATGCATATGTAGGGAGTTGATATGGGGTTTTTCCACGCTTAGGTTGTGTGATAATGTAAACCTCGGTGGCTCAAAGGGAAGGTTTAATATTATCACACAACGAGGTGTGTGGAAAACTTCATTTCTAATCCCTACACGCTTTATTTTTATAATAACTGGCACCTAAACAAATTAAATATATATATATTACCACTACGAGGGGCCTTGAGGCAGCGCTCCTACTTCCTTACCATAGGCATGCCCCCACACTATTCAAAGACTGACATCACATAACGCTAGCATTGGGGCTGCTACTAGTAAGGGAAGTAGGAGCCGCTTGGCAGCGGTCTCGTCGGTTGCTTTTGCTGTGTTTGAAACTGTTCAGTTTGGAATGCGAAGTGCTGCAGGCTTTGGCGCGAGACTGTAAAAGTCGAATCAACCCGACTTTTTTCGTATCAACCTGCGGGTTGATACGACTTTTTACAGTTCTCAAAAACAGGTTGATAACAGGGATCACCAGTTATTATATATATCTATACACACACATACAGTATCTCTGTCTTACTACATACACACACACACACATTTGTATGTATGTTACAGATTGCATATAAATATATAAGAGATACACAGTGGGAACCTCATGAGTGGTGTAGAAAGCACATACAAATACATAGGTGATAGACAGTAGAGCCCTCATTAGTGGGATAGATAACTGCGTATAGAAATGCCTTATTTATCACATAAGGTCCCCTCTGCATATGTCATTTATGCAATAGGCTAGGACCTGAGGGGAGAGACATTTGTTTTGCCTTTTTAGGCATAAAATTATTTCTATAAGTCTGTTAATTTTTGAACTAGTGTTACTGGGCTTTCCACCATCCTGATTGATATAACCACTGCCATGAAAGTGAAGTCAGGATGAAAAGCTGACGTTCTGATGTGGTAGTTTGTTAGTGCCGCAGAACTTCCGCAGAAATTACAAACCACCGCCACAGAAGTTCTGCGGCAAATGGTAGTCTTGCCGCAGAACTTGGTCCCATTGTGCCGCAGAAAAGTAGGGGCCTTGGTAATAGTAGTAGTAGTAGACCGTCATAAGCGATACAGTTAACATACGAACATACAAATTTATTTTTTTATTTAGATTTTGTTGATCGGGTAAGTGCACTAGAGAAATACTGCCAATTTCAGGCACAACCCGGGGGAAGGGGATACAGATGAATGCCAGCTGACCTTGAACCAGATTAAGATGTTAGTGGTATTTTAGTGAGTTTGCCAGCACATAAAGGCCTTATGGTCTATAGAGTCTGCTCAAGTGTGCAACTAGCAACCCTTGTACTGCACAGCCCTGACATCCTGGCAGTTGTCGAAACCTGGCTCACGCCATCAGTACCGGACCATGCAATCAGCCTTCCTGGCTACAACGTCTTTAGGCTGGATCGCCTCTCCAAAAGAGGTGGGGGCTGCGCTCTCTACCTAAAAGACTCCATACAGGGGCACCACATCATTACCTCACTCCAACCCACAACTGCTCAGATACTGCCAGTGAGAATCCTCCTTGGAGCCCAAAACAAACCCTCACTGTTGCCACCATCTACATCCCTCCCAAAGAACAGGGAACTGGTCTAACAGCTGTTCTTGACTTTGTAAAGTCACTCCCACGGACACTGAATCCATCCTCCTAGGCGACTTCAACGTCAACTGGCCTGCAGCCGATGCTGGTGCACACAGGGATACCGTTGCTTCGGCGAACCTCACACAAATGGTTGACTCACCAATCAGGAAAAATTACAAGACCGGCATCAGCACACTCTTGGACTGGATCCTTATCAGTCACCTATCGCGGATATCTAACACTAATGTCCTCCCTGACTCTCTCAGCAATCACTCCCCTGTTAGCTGCACCTGGTCAAATAAATTCATCAAACAACCACCAAAAACTATCACCAGCAGGGTTCTACCCAGTGATCACCTTCCTCGACTCAAATCCCACCTCCTCCATCAAGACTGGTTCTCTATCTTCAATGCAACCAACATAAACACTGCCCTTGACCACTTCATAAACATCTTCACTGTGGCCTGTGACACGTATGCTCCTATTAAGAAACGCAAAGTCAAATCACTCAGTAACCCTTGGCTCACAGGTGACCTCCTCAAGATGCTAAAAACAAGAGACCACCTATGGGAGCTAGCCAGAAACTCTGAAAGGCAAAATGACATCCAAAACTACAAATGTGCCCGCAATGACTGCACCAAAACCATCCAGCAAATGAAGTCCGTCTACTATAAGCATGCCCTCACAAACTCCTGGGGCAATGGTCGGGAATTCTGGAAGAACATAAAGGAACCCACTGGGAATCCACCCAAACCCCTCCCCAATCAATACTCAACATCAACGGAACCAGAACCCTCAATCCAAAAACCACTGCGGATACCTTTAACAAAGCCTTTACCGACCTCAACGCTGTCCTACCCCAGGACTACTTCAAAGATGGTGAAGCCCCTCTGTCTGCAATGAACACTACTCCCACCAGCTCCCCCCGCTACTACTTCAAAGCGGTCAAGGCTCACCAAGTATGCAAATATGTAACCAAAGCCCTTGGTAAATCAAGATTCAGTAATGACTCCCTCAAACTCAAAATCCTGTCTCTCACACTTGATGAAGTGCTTAGTCCTCTGACCAGAATTTTTAACCTCTCCCTCAGTCTTAGCCAGTTCCCGAACAGATGGAAATCTTCCACTGTCACCCCAATCCATAAAAGTGGTGACAAAACTGCCCACGATAACTACAGACCTATCTCCCTACTACCCCCACTCTCCAAGGCACTAGAACGCATTGTCTCGGATCAGCTCACAGAATACCTGGATACGTACAACATCCTGTGCAAGCAACAACACGGGTTTCGCAAAAGGTCACAGCACCTCCACAGCCCTACCTGAATTCACCGGCGCAATCCACAACGCACTTGACTCCGGCGAACTACTAGGCTCAATCTACATTGACTTAACTACAGCCTTCGACACCATCAATCACCGCCTCCTGCTTGTCCAGCTTCAGAACACTGGGCTGTCGACCAACACCATTGGCTGGTTTAAGAGCTACCTTGAAGAACAGTCCCAAACAGTAAAAATCGCTGATACACTCTCGGACCCTAGACCGGTACGCTCAGGAGTCCCACAGGGCTCCATTCTGGGACCCCTCCTCTTCAGCCTATTATTAAACTCACTACCGGACAGCTGCCCAGAACAAATAATTCTCTACGCCGACGATGCTGTGATACTCACCTCAGACCCTGATCCAATCCAATTACAAAATAAACTTCAGCAGGCCTTCTCCTCCATCGAATCCTGGTTTCTAAATCATAAACTGCTTCTCAATCAAAAAAAAAAAAAAGTCTATGGTCTTCTGCAGCCCCCACAACAAAAACAAACAACTCCACCTCTCCACTGCAACCAAACAAGGAGCCATCCTAGAGCAAACACAATCGTTCAAGTACCTCGCATCACCCTTGATCCCCACCTCTCATACTGTCCATATCAGAATGTTGCAAAGTCTGCCAATGCGGTTAGGCATATTATTCCGGCACAGGAAACACCTAACCCCAGAAGCACTGGCAGTGGTCGTCCAAAGCTCCATCGTCAGCATCACAGACTATGGTCTTATCATAATATGGGTCTGCAACTACCTCTGCTCCCAAACGTATCGCAACCTCCCTGAATAAGGCCTGTCGTCTCCTCACTGGCTCACATCGCCGTACCCACACATGACCTTTATTCCTAATCTCGATGGCTTCAACTGGACAAACGCATAAAATACCAAACCTCCATCACGGCCAAGAAAATTATAATGGGTCTGGCCCCACCTGGTGTCTGTGCCCTCCTTAAGCCTAGACATAGGAACGTCACTACAAGGAGATCCAGTTCCCATCTACTACATATCCCACGATGTCACACGACCCAAGGACAAAGATCATTCACCTATGGGGCATCCAACTGGCTCAACTCTCTTGGCAGTGACATAGCGACCGCTCCAATACTCTGCCTCTTCAAGCCCAAGCTGCGCCTCTCACTGCTTGTATCCTGTGATTGCTCATCTTAACATTTCCACCGTTCCAGCTACAAATGCCCCAGCACCCAGCACTTAGAATTAGTCTTTGCACCCCTAGCACCTTACCTGTCATATTCCCTCGACAAGGCCCCCTGGCTGCACCGTCTCCCACCATCGCCCACCTCTCCCCGATCTCCACTCCTGCCCCTGCCCCAATCTCCCGACTCCCTTACCCCTGCACCTCCTCCCCTCAGATTTTCTACCCTCCTTCCCCAACCACCCACCCCCTTTCCTTGTCTTGCCCATAGCTCAAGTCTTTGTACTGGCTATTACATGTCTGTAAGTCAATGACTATATGTTTGTAACTAAAATGATGACTACTGCACACGCTGACGTGAAACCTTTGTAAAAGAGCCTCTGCTCAAAGGTATTGTAATCCTAGATTGAAATAAATACATAAATATAATTAAATCTCACAGCTATATTCTACCGGGGTGAGCACTACAAGGTAGCTTTTACCACCTTTTTCTGTGCTACTGCTCAGCCATACAGCTAAACCCTACCTGGGTGAGCACTACAGGTAGTTTTTATTCCATTTTCTGTGCTAAAGTGGAGTCTTACAGCTACACCATATCTGGGTGGAGGCACTACAAAGTTAGTTTAGTCATCGGTTTAGTACGTTAGCGTTTGAGCTAGCTCAGTTTTGTAAACTGTGAATTTCTTGTTGAAGACCCACATCAGCTAGGCTTAGCCTCATTCATACGTCTGTACAGGAATGGGGTTCAGAAGGGAGGCAATCAGTTGTGGCGGCTGTGGAGCGCTCTTCTCTAGGAATATGCTCTCGAGAAGGGGGCATTGCCACATCTGCAAGAGCATGGCAGAGCTCCAGGCTCAGCTGGTGGCAGCAAGGGTAGAAATATCTTAGCTGCATCAGCAGCTGAACCGCAGACCCACCCCCCACCCCCACATCCTCACTCCCACAGAGGCCCACTGGTCCGGGGGTGGGAAGGGGGTAGCCATAAGGAGGTTGTCCAGCCCATCACCATCCAGACAGTGAATCACTTGGGCAGGGACTCCGAGTCAGTCGATGTGAAAGGACAGGTCAACATGATGGCACCCAAGGGGGAGCAAGTCTACCAGGAGAGTCTTAGTGGACAAAGACTCAATGACTGGGAGATAGAGAGGGTGGGGGAGAGAGAGTTTGGATGGGAGAGTGATGGTCCATTGCCTTCCTGGGACATCCGCCATCCAGCATTTAGAAGGATGGTGGAGAGGACGCACAGGGAGCTGGGGAGGGGTGCTGATACGTCTGCGTACCAATTATCTGGCGAATCAGTCGGTGTAGATGGTGAAATGGAATTCTGCAAACTAAGGGACAGATTGGTAGCACACTCAGCCTCCCTGCCCTTCTCCTGTGTGGGACAGGGAGGGGAAATATGATAGGATAAGGACTGATCTAAGAGAGTTCAACAGGTGGTTTAAAGAATGGTGTCAGGAAAAGAGGCACTATTTTAATAATAATAATAACTATTTATTTAGTGCCTTTCAGAATTATCAAGGCGCTTTAACAAAAATTAGATAAAAAACAAGATAAAATTTTGCGGGGGACTGGGGGGAACTTCCGGGACAGCAGACTCTTCAAGGGTGATTGATAATTTCACCCGACAAGAGAGAGGGTCTGTGTGCTGGAACTGAAGTCTGACATACACGTTATTTATTTAAACCGCCTGTAGGGGAGACTGGATCTAGGTGAACCATGGTAGCAGGTGAGAGGAAGGAGATTCTAGCTAGTATTATCTCACATGTAGGGGCTTGTAGCAGTACAGCAGGTAGAGAGAGAGAGAGCTGTGGCCCTAACGGGACTGGGGGAGGAACATTAGAGAGGGGGAAACACAAAGTATGCAAACTCCAAGCAATGCCAGATTACAAAGGCCCCAGGCATTTTCAGTCAAGGTCTCACCCCACCCTTCTTCACCCCACACACACAAAATGCTGAAGCTGAGCGATGGGAGTTGGTGTAGGACTCAGTACCCATGCAAGGAGCATAGCAATACATCACATAATTGGCTTACATCACGATATACTACCGCTACGCTACTTGTGTGACCAACTACAGAGCGCTACTATTGTCAGCTGATGTCTTCAGCCAGCTTGTGGTTTTAGCTAGGGGTCTTGCCCCAGTCAACAATCACACAATACCTTCCCAGAGCAAGGGGGGTTTGGTGGTATATCCACCCCATCCATGAAAACATAGAATTATAGTGCATTTATAATGGGGCACCCCCACCATCCCCCCTCCCCTCCAGGAAGGTACTGAATGACTGTTGGCTGAGGTGAGACCGTTAGCTAAAACCACAAGCTGGCTGAAGGTATGAGCTGACAATGGTAACAGCTGACATGGCATAGAGCGTAATGTACCAGTTATCAAAAGAGCACAAGTAAATCTGGAGTCATCTACCAATGCTGAGATGTATACTGTTGTGACATTTCTTACTATAATACTACTACTGGTATCTCATGCTTTAAATACTGAAAGAACTCTGTACATTTGAAATTGAATAAAAAGAAATTTAAAACAAAACAAAAGAGCAACAATTGCCTTGCAGCCTATGCAAAGTTTCTTCAAGTCTGAGTACTCAGTCCTCACTGAACAGTTTTAATCCCCCCCCCGGGCCCCTATACCCACAGCCTGCCCGCCCTCATCAGCAGTACCCAGCCCCAACACACACCCCTTCCTTACTGCAGACAGACAGCCTTACCAGCAGCCTGAGCTCTGCCAGACAGTGCCCTCCATTATTCTTTGTTTTAGAGTCGAGTAGAAATGCAGGAATGGATGGTGTTTGTCATCTTCTCATCGATCTGCAATGATACAAACTGGAGTAGCAGCAGCACCAGTTAGCGTTTCCTGCCACAGTTGCACCAATAGAAGCAGACGCGAGCCGGCCCGTCGGCGCAGCGGTTGGATTTCTGCTTGAGACGCCAGCGACGAGGGTTCGGCAGCAAGCCTGGGGCCAACCGGGGAGGAGGCTGAGCTCCCTGGGACAGCTCGGCTTCTCCAGGGAGGGAGGGGGGCAGAGAATCGGCACTTTACTGGCCCTAGCCGGAAGTCTGGGACATAGCAAGCACTGAGCAGACACAGAGGGGAGGATGTCACAGACGTCAGCACTAGGTGCCTTGACGTCAAGGGCACATGACTTCCATAAGAAAGCGGAAAAACACCCTCCACTTCCAAGGAAATGGGGCGCCGAGTATGGCCCCAATGGGCTCCCACCTGCCTGACTGCCCCAAGCCCGACGAGACAATGAACTATTCAGGGTGTTCCCGCCCACCTCATCGCCTCCGGTAAACTGCGCAGGATGGGGGAAATGGGGAATGCCAGTGCAGGTGGCAGGGGTGGACTCCACTGGCACGGAGGATAAGGAGCTGGCAGGACAGGGATGAGATAAACAGAAATAAAAAAATAAATAAATAAAAACAACATGGGAGCAGACACTAGCGATCTGCTGCAATAGTGGCCAGCAGGCACAGAGGATTCGAGGCGTTTCCCTCCACTGCATCCACTCTGACAACAGCCAGCTGGGTCAGGAAGGCAAACACACGTCACACTCACACACGGTTATTGCTTCTTGCGAGCATACTCAGTCCTTCAGACCCTCCCAGCTTGCCACCATCACGCTCTCCGCCAACATCGTGTGTCCTGGGCAAGGGGTTGTCTTCAGGTCGAGACTCTCAGCATTCAGAGTTCCAAGCTCCTTTCAGCAATTTCCACTGGCCACTGGACACAATGCCCAAAACTGCAGCAATTACTAAGGCAAGGGCTTTAAAAAAAAAAAAAAAAAAAAGGGGGGCGGGGCACCGCATGGCTCCTGTCAGGCAGCCATCAATACATTTCAAACCCGGGAGGGGGAGATAAGGCACCCCCCAGGCCTCCCACAGCTCAGGGCCCTGGGGCAACTGCACCATTTGCCTTTCCGTTAATCCAGCCCTGACTCAAACAAAAACAAAGGGGAAAAGAGAACAAGGATAACAGAAGATTAGTAGCAAAGTAGGATCAGGGTCAGATGGAAGGGGGTATGCCTTAATGCCAGGAGCCTAAGTAACATAATCTGCAAGCTCCAGTTGCTGATGCCGGACACGGAGATGGATTTTGTGACCATTGGGGAAAGGTGGACTTCGGAAAGTAATGACTGGGAACTGACAATCCACCGGTACTCAATGTTCAGGAGGGATAGAGAAATAGGTAGATAGGCAGGAATGGTCCTTTATGTCAAGGAGGGCATCAAGGTGGCAGAGGAGGGGTGCATCAAGGGTAGCAATGGGAAGATAAAGTCACTGTGGGTGCAGCTCACGGCAGCTTCAGGCAAGAAATTGCATTTGGGGGTGATCTACAGACCCCCAGGGCAAGGGGTGGAGAGGGACAGAGAGCTTATGGAAGAACTTAATAGAGGGGTGGCAAAGGGGGAAGTAGTGGTGGTGGGTGATCTGAACCTGCCAGACAAACTGGGATGTTCCAGTGGCCAGGAGCACGGAAGTCGGGCCTTGCTGGATGCCTTCCAAGACTGCCTACTGGTACCGTTGCTTAGGGAACCCATGGGGTAAACTATAATTCTCAGTGTAGTGTTCATCAATATGGGTGTAGGAAGGAATACTCCATGTATTGCATAGTTGCATTTATTACATGTTCCACAACACAAGGCCAGCTGATTCTTAAATTCTTGGGAGTCAAAACTAGGAGGACTGGCTACGGAGCCTGTCCTGGCCAACCACTGACCATATAACATAACAGGCTCTGGGCATGATATGTGGATGTCTGAGGGAGTAATGCATGGAACTGCCTTTTCCAATCCATAGAAGGGCATTCAACAGTGCCAGGGTGCACATAAGAATGTATTAACAGCGACAACAAACAAGGTCATGGTGTACACATTTCTGTTTACACCACTGCTTCACCAACTCAGAGGTTGTAGGAGCTATGGGAGTAGGGGAGCCACTAAGGAACAGTGACCATAACTTCATTTGGTTCAAAATGGCCCTTGGGTGCAATAAATCATAATCAAGAATTGAAGTCCTTGATTTTAGAAGGGCGGACATTAATAGGCTGAGGGAGATGGTCAGGAATATGTTGGTATGGGTGGATATCATAGATGGGGTGGAAGAGAGATGCAGCAATTAAGGGGCACTTCAGATACAGATGGAATGTTTTGTCATTAGTGAAATCGTTAACATGTAGCACCCGTTTACTGATGCCACCCTTCGACGGCATAATTCAAGGACTATAAAATGTAGGTCTTTTTTATACATCTTTACTCTTGAAAAAGCACACAGAGGGGTACAAAATGCCATCAGGAGACGTTTGTTTTAGCAGCAGCTATTATGTTTCTATACCTCATCTCTGGCAACATACCCTGCACCATCTGCATATTGTAAGTTATAACCAAACTGTTTTAGTTTTTTTCACATCTTTGAAGTTTGAGTTTGTTCAGCCTGTGAGGGAGGCTAGTGCAAGGTCTATTGGTCTGGCTTGAGCATTCAAGTCGCCCATTCTCGAGGCATCCAAGGTATGTATGACAACAGTAACGAAAAAGAACAGGTTCAAGAGATCGTTATGGTTCCAGGAAAACAGTGAGGACCACGAATAAGACATTCCACAAGTATAATGAAAAGCATGGGTAGGAAGAATGGGAGAATATTTACTGAAAAAAAAGCAGCAGAGAGGGCAGTTAGGGAGGCACAAGCAGACACAGAGCTGTGTACTGCAGAGCGGATCAAGAGTGGAGAAAAACAGTTCTTCCAAAAAATTAGTGAAAAAAGGAAAAAACAAGGGGGAATCATAAGGCTAGCTGGGGAGTTTGATAGAAGAGGACGGGATGTAGTTTTAACTAGAGAGGATGGTAGCTGGGAGGGTGATAGAGGAGGATGGGCAAAAGTTTTAATATAGAGGATGGTCGGCCCTTGCCAGAGAGTGGCATCACTCATAATGGGTCCTGGAGATGAGATAGACAATATTTATAAGTAAAAAGGTCCAGAAAGCACTGGCAGTCCTTAAAGATAGATAATGCCCTGGTACCAGATGGGTTACATCTGAGGATACTCTGGGAATCGGCAGCGAAACTGGCTGAACCCCAGCTATGTCTATTCAACAGCTCATTAAGGGTGGGGATAGTTCCGAAGGATTGGAAGGTAGGGGATGTAGTTCCACCCATGGGGGAGAACGAGGAACAAGCAGGAAAGTATAGTTACGTAAGAACTTACCATAACAGTAGATCTTGGAGAGGCTCTTACAGTAGGTAATTACATATAGGACTGGCCTTGACCGGGCGCAGGACCCACGGAAAATTTCTAGCTAGCAGTCTCTGGGGACCGCTTCCACGCCAGGTGAGACTGGCGCCATACGACGCCGGTATAAAGGGGCAGTCCCAGATGCTCCTTCCAGTTCTTTCCGCCACAGGACCGGAAGGCCCAGACAGAGAGAAGCAGATATTTCCTCAATGGAAAAGGAGCTGAAAAAGCCTAGGGGATGGAGAGTGGGAGGTATTACCTATTGCAAGAGCCTTCTCAAGAGCTACTGTTACGGTAAGTTTCACGTGAATTGTACTATCTACCAAGAGGTTCTTGCAGTGGTAATTACATATAGGACAGAATCCCAAGCAGTCTGGAACAAATGAAAAGGCACCGGAGGAGGAACTACTCTAAAAGTAGCAAATAATCTAGCAGGTCTCAAGAAAGGAGGCCTTGCAAGACAGCTAACCCGAAGCCTGCTCTCGCGCGAGGCAATGTCCAAACTGTAGTGTTTAGTGAAGGTATGGGCGGAGTTCAGAGTGGCGGCAGCACAGATGTCTGCCGAGACACGTTCTGAAACAAGCCTGAGGCGGAAACTCCACCAGTGGAGTGGCCTCTGGACCTGACCCGGGAGGGTCTTGTTGTACTTGTCATAACAGAAAGTGATGCAATGGGCCAACCATTTTGATAGGCATTGCTTAGAAACAGCATTGCCTTCTCTTTTGTGAGCAAAGGAGACTAACAACTGATCAGTCTTTCTGAGATCCTTTGTCCTATCGGTGTAGTATCTCAGAATCCTGTGAACATCCATGGTATGGAGCAGGTATTCTCCTTGATTGGAGTACTGAGTGAAAAAAGCAGGTAATTCAATAGACTGATTCAAGGTAGATTCCGCTACCACCTTCGGGAGAAACTTAGGATTCGTGTGAAGAGCTACTCGTTCTTTATGAAAAAATCAAATAAGGGATTTTGCACATCAGGGCCTGGAGCTCGGAAATTCTACGAGCAGAAGTAATGGCCACCAAGAAGAGCGTCTTCCACGATAAAAACTTTAAGTCTGCGGAAGCCGCAGGCTCAAAAGGAGGAAGGGTAAATTTCTCGAGGACAGAGTTTAAGTCCCAAGGCGGAGCTGGGGTCCGGACAGGGGGCCTGAGATGAAGGACCCCTCTAAGGAAAGTTTTGGAGACCTCCAGCTGGGCAAATGCCTTATCAGCGAAAGGGACATGATAGGCTGAGATAGCCGCCATATGGACTTTCAAAGAGGAGTGACTGAGACCCAGGTCGAAAAGATGACGCATGTACTCAAGCAGAATGGTCGCAGGACAGTAAAAGGGCTCCACGTTCCTGGACGCAGCCCAGATAGAAAACCTCTTCCATTTCATGGCGTAGGTGGACCTAGTGGAGGGTTTCCTAGCCTCCACCAGAATCTCGGCCACCTTAGGAGAGACAACAAAATGAGATTGAGCTAGGTCTGCAAGAGCCATGCATGAAGTTGAAGAGAATTGAGTCCCGGATGGACCAGGGTCCCCTGATCCTGGGTCAGCAATCCTGGAGATAAAGGAAGAGGAAGAACCTCTGAGTATTGTTGTAGAAGAGAGAACCAGATTGCCTGGGCCAAAAGGTGATCAGAATCATTCTACGCCCTTCCAAAGTAAGCTTCTGCAGCACAGTACCAGAGGAATTGGGGAAGCATGAGACGATCTGTCCTTCCAGCTTAGAGATAGAGCGTTGTCAGGAAGCGTCTCGCTCTGGATGAAGCGAGCAAAAGACTGGAAGTTTCTGTGCTTGGGAGGAGGCGAACAGGTCTATCTGAGGAGTCCCCAAATCTGGAAGATGTTTTTAGAACTTTTAGTCAACTCCCTTTCATTGGTAGAGCCGACAAAGCGACTTAGTCTGTCTGCCAGGACATTGTCGACTCCCGGAATGTACTGTCGCCATGAGTGAAGGTTGAAGCATTGCCAATCCCAAACCCTCATCGCTTCCTGCACAGCGGGTAGGACAGTCATTCCTCCTGCTTGTTGATGTACCACACCATGCAAATGTTGTCCATTTGGACAGCTAGGTGACCAGGAAGGATGTATTGGTGAAGGGCCTGGAGAGCGATACAGCACTGCTCAAAGCTCTGAGCACGTTGATGTGGAGGACTATCTCCAGCTTTGACCATAGGCCCTGGGTTGGTGAGGACCCAGATGGGCCCCCAACCTTCCGCCTAGGCATCCGTGGTCAGAGTCTGATCGGAGAGGAGATGAAAAGGGGCCCCGGAATAGGTTCTCTCAACCATCCACCATTGTAAGTCTTTTGCCATCGGCGAGAGATCAGGACCAGATGATCTAGGTCGCTCACCGCTGATCCCTGTGAGATTGGAGAGTCCACTGAGAGATTCTCAGGTGTATGGCACGCCGGATGGCCGGGCCGCCATGTCTCCAGTAGACGGAGCACAGACTCGCCGAACCCTCCTGTGTCTGGTTAGGAGGGAAAATCTGGGACTGAGGAGGCCCCTGTCCGAAGGCAGAAAGGCCTGCACAATGTCAGGTCGAGGATTGCCCTGCTGAACTGGAGCCTCTGTGAAGAACCAGGTGAGACTTGAAATGGTTGATGGTATTATCCAGGCCAGTGAAAACCTGCTGGGTGAAGGAGAGAGAAAATATGAGTTCCTCCCGGACGGGCCGCCAGGAGCCAGTCGGCCAGGTAGGGGAAAACCTGAGCTCCCAAAGAATGGTGCAGGTGGGCCGCTATCACCGCCAGGCATTTGGTAAAGACTCAGGGAGCCAAGGAAAGACCAAATGGAGCCTGAATTGGTAGTGGTCCCCTGGAACGCAAACCTGAGTACTGTGCGTGAGGGGCTTAATGGGATGTACAGGTGACGCATCCTGCATATCTAGTGCACAAAGCCATTGGCCCGGCCAAGCAGGGGCAAAAGGGTTTGAGGAGAGCATCCTGAACCTCTTGTATTCCACATACAGGTTCAGAGAGCTGAGATCGAGAATAGGTCTGAGATCTCCTGCCTTCTTTGGTACAAGGAAGAAGTGGAATAGTAACCGTCCCGTAGAGGTGAGGGGGACGTCTGTTGCCTGTTCTGCAGAAGGAGCGCTGAGATTTCTTCCCTAACCAAAGGAAGACGGTTCCCGAGTAAGCGGGCGCTCAGAGGGGGTGACGCGAGGTTTCTGTAGAAACCATGGAGTGCCCTCTGCTACGATCGAAGCACCCATGAATCCGATGTTATCCTCTCCCAACCCAGAAGGTGGAGGGAGAACCTCCTCCCACCGTTACTCCGGGCCACCGGAGGCGGTGGGAGAGGGAAGGAGTCAGTGGTGTGAGGTAGCACTGCAGCCGGAGCACCCATTGCTTTTGGGCGGCGGGGCCTGCGCAGCTGTGGGGGCCCGACGCTTAGTGGCCCGCCTCCTGAGGGTTCGTTGAGGCCGGCTGCGCCTGCAAAGGGACGGCGCTGTGGGGGATGGGGGCGGCACATTGAATCAACAGATTTAAGGTCAGCCCTTTCCTGTAAATCAGTGATGATGTCCTGACATCACCACCGAAAAGCACAGAACCTCTGAAAGATGCTTCTTGGATCGCTGACTGCACCTCCGGGACCAGACCTGACACACAGAGCCATGCATGACGCCGAAGACTCACGGCAAACGCAGAGCTCCATCCTGCGGTGTCCACTGCATCGTAGGTCGTCCTCAAAATATGACGACTGGCCGAACGAGCAGAACGGACCAGGTTGGCCAACTCCTGCTTGACTTGGGAGTCAGTGCAAGAGTCGATCTTAGATTCCGCCTGGTAGGATGGCCTTCTGGTAATCCCCATATGTGCTACTATAGTTCAGGGCTCATCCCCAGTGTGGAAGAAGCATAGATCTTCCTTCCATACTGATCCAGAAGGCGAGATTCCTTATCCGGGGGAGACGAGCTCAAGTATTTCAGGTGTGTTGACTGGCTGTGAGCGGGGCTAATCACAACCGAGTCTGCACGGGGTGAGAGTCTAAAAGTCTACATCGCCCGAGCCTGGTATAGCCTGTTCGACTCCTGGAAGTGGGGCTAAAGCCGACGGTTGCTTCCAAATCATGGAACAACGGGCGTGAGGCTGCATCCAGGGTGGCACTAGGCAGGAGCCGTAAGGGGCAAGTCCAGATGTTCACAGTTTAACTCGCTTGGGAGGATCTGGCTCCCAAGGAGTGCCACTGGATGGACTTCTGGATCTTCCTGAGCAACTCGCGAAGGAAGGATCCGAGGAGACTGAGAGGTCCTCGGACGGACAGCGTGGCTAGTCGTCTTTCTCGGAACATTCATCGGAAGCCTCCAAGGAGTCCGAGAGAGAAGGGGAGGAAGAATCTGAAGCAGAGTAAGACTCCCTAACTCACCTAGGGGAGGAACGGGTTCCTGGGGGATCCATACGCAGTGTCCTGCCCTCTCTGGATCCTGAGGGTAAACCTGGAATCCAGAGGAGGAGAGGAGGTGCCATCTGGGGCGTGACAGGAGCCGGGGTGGCACCATGCGTGAAGACAGCTCTCACTTCCTTGTGAGTTGAGCCTTGGCCTTGTGCCCCACCAGGAGGCAAGAGTCTCCTGAAGATCCACCCGCGCCTAGGGGTGTGTGGAGGAGGAGGAGGGGATAGTTGTATGGAGGAACCGTGAGGAGTATCCGTAACCTGGTTGTGGGTATAACGGAGCGGGTACTGCGCGTCGTGCTCGTATTGAAGCGAGTCGGCACCGGTACTGGCGGCGCAGATCCCGCGGACCTGGGGAAACCAGTGTCTGATATGACAGCGGATGCCGTGTACCGGAGGAGCTGCCGGAGCAGACGGCTCCAGCCGGTACTCCACGGGCGGATCTGACTGATAGGCCCGTGGAGGCCCGGAAGAGAATATCCTCGGCCGGGCGCCGGAGGGGCCGGCGTTGAACCGGCTGCAGGGCCGGCCGAGCCGGGCGCCAGATCCGGCTCTCATGAAGAGGATCGACGGTAGCCCAGGGTCCCGAGCCTCGTCCAGGGACGGAGGTGAAAATCCTGAGTTGGGCAGGGGGACTGGGGTTCCCTGACGGCAGCGAGGCTGCAGGGAGCCTGTACGCAGACGCGGGCAGGGTCTGCCATAGCCCGCGGCCCAGCGACGCTGGGGGAGCCGACGGTGGCTTATGGGCTGAATCCCGCGGACGCCCAGAGGAGCCGGGCGTCCGACTGGGGTCCCTCGTCGGAGGCGGGCCGAGGATGCGCAGGAGGCCCGGGTCCCAGGGGGAGCACTGCCGTGCTACCGCCCGAAGGGTCGAGCTGCCCGGCCAAGCCTTTCTTCCCGGCGCACGCCATGAGAGTCGACGTCTGCTTAAGGGAGGTGCTCCATGACCAGTAGGCCGTGAGGGCCCGCGGGCGGTACTGGGGCTAGAGTCTCCTTGTGTTCGAGACGCCCGGCGAGTCTCGAACGTGAACCTGACGGGCGGGACAACGCTTCCTCCAAAGCCTCGGAGGCTGCCGATGGGCGATCCCCCGGAGGGGATGTTATCTTGCCCATGACTCCGGCCGGAGTCGCGGAGGAGGAGGCTTTCTCCTGGTGCCTTTCCTTGTCCCGCTTCTTATGCCCTTCAGGGGAGGTCGATGCCTGCCGAAGTTTCTTCAACTCCTTCTCCATCGCGGACATCTTCTTTTTGAGGAGATGGGCTTCGAGGGACTGCTGGCGTCGTCTGTGGGTGGCCGCGATGAATCGAAGGCAGTGCAGACACTTGTCGACCGCGTGGTCGGGGCCTAAGCAGAAAAGGCAGAGGGAGTGACCATCTTTGTGAGGCAGCTGGGCGCCGCACGAGTCGCACTTATTCTTTGAAGGAGACAACATAAACCGACGTTCACGTGACGAAAGAAGAATAAAAATCTATACTGAAAACTTTTTCGGAAAAACCGACGAAGTAACAGGACTGAGCGATAAGAACTTGACCGTGAGGCGCTGCATGAGCTGACGGCGGGAAAGAACTGGAAGGCGGGCGTCTGGGACCGCCCCTTTATACCGACGTCGTATGACGCCGTCACCTGATCGGGCGGCCCGCCCAGGACTGCTAGCTAGAAATTTTTTCCATGGGGTCCTGCCACCAGCCGGCGTCAGTCCTATATGTAATTACCTACTGCAAGAGCCCTCTCGAAGTAAGATCTATAGACCTGTCAGTCTTACCTCTACTAAAGAGAAGCTGATGGAGTCACTGATAAAAGAGGACCTCATGGACTACCTGGAGAGCAACAGTCTCCTCATGGACTACCTGGAGAGCAACAATCTCCTTATGGACTACCTGGAGAGTAACAATCTCCAGGATAGTAAACAGCACAGATTCACAGCAAGGAGGTCTTGTCAGACTAGCTGGATAGTTTTCTTTGACTGGGTGACAAGAGAACTGAATAGGGGCCAGGCTGTGGATTTGCTTTTCTTCGACTTTAGCAAAGCTTTCAACTCTGTACCGATAGACCCAGCTAAAGAAGATGGAGGATCTGGGTGCGGTTAAGGTCATAGTAAACTGGATAGGGAACTGGCTAAAAGAGGAGGCTGCAGAGAGTTGTGGTCAACAGGGTTAAATCATAAGAGAGGGATGTCATAAGTGGGGTACCCAAGGGATATATTCTGGGTCCAGTACTCTTCAATATGTTCATCAGCGACATTGGTGTAGGAATCCGGGGCAGGTTGTCTCTCTTTGCAGATGACACTAAGCTCTCTGGAAGGGTGGATAGTGACAAGGGAATCACGGTAATGCAGAGACTTGCATAAGATAAAGTGCGGGTCTAAGGTTTGGCAATTAAATTCAACGCCAAAAAGTGCAAGGTAATGCACCCAGGGAACAAGAACTCCAGGACAGACTACTGGATGGGTGGGTTGAGACTTAGCACAACAGCTGAAGAACAAGACCTTGGAGTTATCATCAGTGACTTCCTCAAGCAATACAGACAGTGCAACAAGACATTCAGCAAAGCGAGTAGGATACTGGGATGCGTCAGGACGGATACTGACAGCAGAAGAAAAGAGGTACTACTTCCCCTTTACCGATCCTTAGTAAGATCACACCTGGAGTACTGCACCCAGTTCTGAAGCTCTCTCCTCAGGAAAGATAGAGACAGGCTGGAGACAGTGCAGCACAGGGTAAAAAAAAAATTATTATGCAAGACTAACAGGAGAGATCCTATCAGAAGCACCTCAACATGTACTCAGGAGACCAGAAGAGAGAGGAGAGATATGATATAGACCTTCAAGTTCCTAAAAAGATTTAACAAGGTGAACTGTGAGGAACTATTTAGCTTGAATATTAGCATGGACATGAGTGGAAACTAACAGGTGGGAGATACACAAGAGGGACATGAAGTACTATTTTACAGAAAGGATGGTGGCACCATGGATCAGCTGCCAGCTGAAGTGGTAGGTGCGAAAACTGTTGGTGGTTTCAAGCACGGCTGGGACAGAATGAAGGGCACAGTGGTTGCTCGGTACAGTAGAATCAGGGAAGAGGAGGAGAATGGGGGCATGGATGGGCAGGGCAAGAACCCTGGAGATGGTAGGTCCTGAACTAAATATGGAACACAGGCAGACTGGATAGATAGCTGATACTGCATTAAAATTTTTATGAGCTAACAGTAGTGGCTGCCAAATGCATAACTTGCAAATAAAAACACAGAAACATAGAAGTTGATGGCAGATAAGGACCGCAAGGCCCATCCAGTCTGCCCATTTTTTCTACCTTATGAACAGAGCTCCAGATAAGCTGCGTACAGGGTGTGTTTACGCTTGAAAAAATAGAATTTACGCTCCATTTTTAACAATAATAGCATATTAAATAAGCTTCTAGGGTTCCGACTTGAGGTGCAGTTCCCAATATTACTGCTACGGTGCCGCCGCCAAAAATAGCCAAATCAAGCTCTTAGATGTTCAGCTGCCGCCAAAAATTGCAGAAGTGAGCTCTGAATGCTCATGAAGATCAAATAACGCGAGAGGAAGAGCTGCCAACGAGAAGCAGCCAGTAGCGAGGGAACATGAAGTTTTGTGTCGTCGCCATCAAGCCTCGGGTTGCCAGAAATCTGTGTCGTGTCCGATCTGATTATTGAATCGGGAGTAGCGAGAGGCCAGGAGTTGTGTCCGGAGTGTGATCCAGAGGACGGAGCCCAGAAAAACGAAAGAGAAGTTGAAGTGACAGTCCCCGAGTGTGAAGGCCTGGTAAGTGACTACTAAGGACTTGGGGGAAATGTGCTACTCGGTGCTGCTCACAAGTGCCTGACTAGGCTGATTATGATCCTCAGGATTCGGATCCTGCTACTAGTGCTGATTGCTTTGTAAGTCTGGCCTGTTACACAGGCTAAAAAGATGCCTGGTACCACAAGGGGTGTTGGTAGAGGGGCAAGCACGATGGAGACGCAGAAACAAATGGAGCAAGCAGCAGCAAGGGGAGGGGGGAGGCTTAGTACAAGACCCAGCAGAAAATTAATGGTGTTGCTGTCTGTGCTACATTTTCCTCCTCCCCTCTCAAGTCAAAATGTGAGCCCAGGCGCTGCTGCTGTGTTTAAATGTGTGAGAGAGAGAGAGAGAGACTGCAGAATGTAGCAACAAACAGTAAAACCTGGACAGCAGCATCAGAGACAGGTAGCAGACTGAGCAGTCACTATGACCAGATGGCCTCTGGTCAGAACTGCCCTGTCTGCTCCATTATGACATGTCTGTAAAACAACAGTAATGCCTCTTAGTCTCTGATGCCACTGTCCAGGGTTTACTGCTTGTTGCTACACTCTGAAGTCTCTCTCTCTCTCTCACACACACACACATCTGAGCACAGCAGCAAGCCAGCAACACCTGGGCTCACATTTTGACTTGAGAGGGGAGGAGGAAGATGCAGCCATTGCAAATTACACTCATTTTCAAGAAATGTACTCCTCAGAAAAATGCATTGAGCCATTTGTACACATCAGAAACTGGTTTTACTCGCCTCATTTTAAAAATGAGGAGCAAAATACCCATGGCCAAATTTCTTATCTGGAGCCCTGCTTATGAATGTGCCATGGGTCTTTACTCTGTCAATGGCCAAATGCCCACTGGCTCTCCCCACCAAACCCAAAGTACAAGGAATGGGTAAAGCAACGCAAGAGAATTCGGGAGATGGAAATTATTGAAACTGAAGATACAGATAGACCAAAATAATGCAAACTGGCTCCCATTAGTATCTAGAGGGCACATAAAACATTTTGATTACTGACTGCATGTCAGTGTAAGAGTTAAACTCAGGAGTGTAGGAACAAAATGGAGAGAATCTCTCCCCTTAAGAGCAGTACAGTAGGACCTCGGAGTTACGAACGGCATGAGAATTAGGAAGTTCATAACTTTTAAAAATTTCTAAGTCTGAAATATTATAGGCAAGTAGTAAAGAAACAATAAATTAGTTACTTTTAATCAAAAATGATTTTTATTTATAAATATTAAACAGATTCTATGCTTTGTTGCACTTTCTATCTGAATTTGGATAAAGTGACCCAAGACCAAAGTGCTTTAAAAAAATAAGGGCAGTAATGTTAATCACACCAGAGGGAGCCTGAAATCACCACTTGCATTGCTGTAGCCATAAGTGTAATACAGTCTTTACATGATAATGTTTTTGACCTGCTTTTATCAACCAACGGCAAGGGTTTTGTTTGGTAAGAGACGCCAGTACAGCCCTGTCTGACGTAATTTAACAACTGATCCCAGGTAAGTCCACGTTGCTCAGTGAAGAACTGTTGCGTTGATTTAAATGTTTCAGAGGTGGTGGTGTCGGCGGTGTCATTTACTCGCCCTGCAGCCCCAAATGCCTTATATCATGTCTGTTCTTGACAACCACCCAGAGCTCGGTTTGAATTATACCTCCTCTCTATCCGGTAAATCTGCCGATGAAGAATCTTAGTACTGTATTTGTCAGTAACACTGCTTACGCTCACAAACAAGAGAGTTACTCGCTTATGCTTACATTATTGCCGCCATGCGATTCAAATGCAGATGGGAAGCTATTTAAATGGGAGACTGCTTTGTTATTAGCTGCTATTGGGGCCGGGGGGGGGTTGGTTGACCACTCAGTTCAGATGAGTGGGGTTCATAACTCTGAGGTCCTACTGTATACGTGTTCCTCCCTCACCCAGACACCCTCCTCTAAAAGGAAGCACCCACATATAATGTTGGCAAGAAAGCAAAAGGGTAATGTAACTATTTTTCAGAAATGAGTTTGGCCCCAACAATGGGACTAGTATTTATTGACCCTCTAAAAACCAAAATACCCAATGTTGAAATGCACTGTGTTATGGTATGTCTTCTGTAGGTTGCATGTCTGATTATTTGAAAAACATTTTGATAAAATACAATTTCCAAACAAAAAAAAAGAAAGAAAGAAGCATGCCTAAAGGTACTGGCCAACCCGGAGGGAGACATTTACAGTGGCAGTGTTGATGCCCATGAGCTTGCTGCAGCATGGCCTACAGTGTGCGACTGACACAATGCCATGCTGAGGATGTGTCACGAATCAGCACGTTAGCAGGTCCAAACCCTGTGCACCTGCTAACATCTGGCAACTTTAATCTGCACTGCAACTTAGTTGCAAGGGGGACTCTTCCCTGCAACAAAGACAACATTTGCGTAAGGCTCCAAAGTGTTGATACACAACAGGAAGGCCGTTTGTACCATTTTGTGCCAACACACTGTAGGGACACTTTTTACACAAACATAGAAACACAGACTTTGACCGGCAGATAAGGACCACTTGGCCCACCCAGTCTGCCCATTTCCCTACCTACTGGATAAGCTGCAGATTCTAGTTAACCAACAGCCTACGTCCTGCCACCCCCCACTACAACTGCCTTGTGTCTGTCCCATGCATGTTTGAATTCCCCCACTGTTTTAGCCCCAACAACCTCCCTAGGAAGGCAGTTCCACGCATCCACCACTCTCTCCGTGAAAAAAGATTTCCTCACATTACCCCTGAGCCGTCCCCCCTCTATCTTTAAATTGTGTCCCCTTGTTCTTACACATCTTTTTCTGAAAGATGCTACCCTCCTGGACTTTGTCGATTCCCTTGAGGTACTTGAACGTTTCTATCATGTCCCCGTCCCTCCTTTCATCAAGGGTATACATATTAAGCTCTCAGTCTCTCTTCATATGATTTCTGATGCAGACCCTGCACCATTTTGGTTCCCTCCTCTGGACTGCTTCCATCCTGTCTATGTCCTTGCGTAGATGAGGTCTCCAAAACTGCACAGAGTACTCCAGATGGGGTCTCACCAACTGTCTGTACAGAGGGATAACCACTTCCCTTTTTCTACTTGTGATGCCCCTTCCTATGCATCCCAGTATCCCCCTGGCTCTCCTCACTGACTTCTCACATTGCTTACCGACCTTTAGATCATCGATATGACTACCCCCAAGTCCCGTTCCATTTCTGTTGTTGTTAGTACCTCCCCTGCTATTGTGTACTCATCTTCTGGGTTTTTGTTTCCCAGGTGCATTACTCTGCACTTCTTTGCATTGAATCCAAGTTGCCATATGTCTGACCATTCCTCCAACCTTGCCAAGTCCCTTCTCATCCTTTCTACCCCCTTGTGTATCAACTCTGTTACAGATCTTTGTATCATCTGCAAAGAGGCATACCTTTCCCTCCAGACCCTCTGCAATGTCACCTATAAAAACATTAAAGAGGACTGGACCCAGTACTGAGCCCTGAGGTACTCCACTAGTAACCCCCCTTTCTTCGGAATGTGTGCCACTCACTATTACCTTCTGTGTCCTGTTGTGCAGCCAGTTTGCAACCCAGGCTACCACCCTCAGACCCACTCCCAAGCTGGCTAACTTGATTATTAATCTTTTGTGCGGGACTGTGTCAAATGCCTTGCTAAAGTCTAGGTAGGCCATATCCACAGCACCTCTCTGGTCTATGGAATCAAAAACGAAATTTGCTAATTTTAAACACCACTTAAAATTTTTCATAAACAAAAAAAAAAAACCTGTGTGCCAGCCCAATGGCATGGAGGGCTGAGGCGATGAGCACCTCTCCTCCTACCACACCAGTAACCCTGGTTTGGAAATGGATGCTGATCACTTGGGGGCTGGCAGGGTGAAGGAAGATATGGAGTCCTTAGAAAAGCGCTCCACCCCCGCACAGAGGGGCTTCTGTGGCTCACTGCCACCTGGAGGTATCTGGGTGGCAGCACATGTGAACAACATAGCGAGAAGGGTTCTCATGCACAGGAGTGCCGGGGGGCATCTCCGCAGAGGAGGAGCACACACACATCATTGCTCACTGCATGTCTGTGGGCCCAGGAAGAAAAAAAAAAAAAAAAATGGAGGCGGGGCTTCCGTGAAGCCTGCCGATGTACTGTGGCCCACTCTGCCACACCAGTACGGGAAGAAAATCTGGATGTGTGACCCATAGGCGTGACGGGCCCTCCCTCACCCCTCTGCCGGGGGGAATCTGCTGGGGATAGGATCCCCAACTGCAAAGGAGTTAAGGGACAGCTGCAAGTACACAGGGCATGGCTGAGAAGCCGTCCTTCCTGCCAGGGAGGATAGAAACTTTTATGGAAAAAAAATAAACTGTTTGCACCACATTTAAAACCACACTAACAATACATATAAGTATTACATGACTTTATAATATGAAGAGGGAAAATACTGCATCCTGACTGGTTAGGACCTGTGTCTTACGAGACCACAATGCACGGGTTAAAAAAGTGCCAGCAATCAAGACGCAGAATTCCTGATTTCCATCACAAATATGGCTGCCGTTTTTCTCACTTAATAAATAAATAAATAAATCACTTCGGTACTAAAAACAACAATCAATAAATGTTCTTTTTCATTACATTCACTACCTTACACACATATTAACATGAAGTACTACTCAAGAGTTTTATTTTTGTGGAGCTTCTTTTCTGACCACCACCACCCACCTTCCTTATCTGCCGACCAGAGAAATATTTGCTGCTTGCTGTGTCCCAGATATAACTAAATCCTTGATTTACCAAGACCTTTTGTTGTGTGTGTTCGTTTGGGCAGAGTTGAACAGTCAACCCGCAAAATTCATCAGACACTTCAATTCCTGCATTCCAGGGTTTTATTTAAGTCTAAAAATTGATTAGCGTTTTGCTCATAAAAGTGCTAAAACATTGTGAAAATGCATAGCACTGGCCTCACTGTGTTTAACAAATACATCACTTCTAGAAAACCTATATAAATACTTTCTGAACAATTAGTATTATCCCAAGAAAAAAGCTGCTAATCAATTATTTAAAACCCTGCATTCCAAGATAAACATACATTCTTTCTGTTGAATATGTAAGCAATAAGACACGACGGGGTGTACACTGAAAATATATTACTGCATGCCGGGGGGGGGGGTGTAGTGAAGTACGAGTGCCTTCAGCCCCTGGAAGTGGGTTACTTTTTTTCTTTTTTTACTTTTAACAGTCAGGAAAATCATGTTTATATGTTGACAAAACAAAACATTTGCTTATACAAATTTATGATACAACAGTCTTTCCACCTACTAGAAAATGACCTAATTATGCACGTGCTATACAAAGTTTGTCCTGCACTGGCATCTGTAGTAACATTTCTTGCCAGCGTGATGCAGGAGCAACCCCCCCCCCAACCCCCACCGTGTATTTGTGTGGTGTTTCTTGGAGGACTGGGATAGACAGTACAGTAAAGAGAGAGAGAGAGAGGGATAGAATAGAACTGTTTTTGGTTTTTTTTGTTTTGTTTTTTAAAATCGAACCTCAGCAGATGGCAGCACGCTAACACAGGAGGGGCAGACGGGAACTGCAGCAGGAGTGAGCATGGTAAAAACAGCAGCCTTGGAGCGAGCAGGCTTTTAGGGGAGACTGGCTGAACTTCTGTAGTGCCGTCCTCCTTCACTGAAAGTGCAGCTGTACTCCCCCCCTCGTGTAGCAGGGGAACGGAGCTTCACAAGCAGTGATTGTATTCCCACCCACAGTGTAGACAGTGTCGGCAGATAAGGGCCTATGGCCCACCCAGTCTGCTCATTTGAGCTTGTAAGTTCAGTTTGTTTTCCTAGAAGTCTGTTGCCCCTTACCTCTGACCTCCAGAATTCCTTTATGTCTATCCCATGCATTCTTAAATCCCGTGATTGTTTCAGCCCCCACCACTTCCTCTGGCAGGGTGTTCCACTTGTCCACCACCCGTTCTGTGAAGAAATTCTTTCTCATGTTTCCTCTGAATCGTCCCTCCCTCCAACTTCATCCTATGCCCTCTAGTCCTGGAACATGTTTTTCGCTTAAAAATAGTGTTTTCCTGCACCCTGTTCCTTCCGGTAAGATACTTGTATGTCTCTATCATATCCCCTCTCTCCCTCCTCTCCTCCAGGGAGTACATGTTCAGTTCCTTCAACCTGTCTTCATAGGACTTGAAAAACTTTCTACACTCTGTCCCTAAGTTGTGCTCAAACCCAGTACCCTTGCAGTCAGAGTCGGCAGCTGTACCTCTTAACCACTTTGTCTAACTCGACCTGTAGGTCTGCACGTCTATGCTGGATCTCAGACTGTGGGCAATGCACCAGAGATTATTCTTAGCCTTCGTTTGTTCAAAAAGGGAGGGAGTGAACCAGGATTTATTGAGGCTTTACTAGAGTGTAGTAGAGGAACGGAATGAAAGCTCAGTTTAATGTTTAAGAAAAAAAATCAGTTTTACATTTTAAATTGCAGGGGCACAATGGGCAGCCAGACAGCAAGAGCAGACAGGAACTTGGGACAGAGTAACAGAAAGCAAGTGGGACATAAGAGTATATCTTATTAAATTTTTTTTTTTTTTTTTAATTTACTGTTTATGTCCCCTGCACTCCACAGCAACCCCTTTCTTCAGGGTCCCTAATGCGCCTCACAGTTAGCACCAGAGGGGGCTGAGAGGCACTGGTTTCCTAATGAGTGCTCTGCTCTCCATTATTTCACGAGCCTCCGGTTTGTACCCCAGCGGGGTGGAGGAGTCCCCCCTTTTCTCTCCATAATTCAGGGGACAGCGTGCACCAGGAGCCACCTCAAACCCTCCGGGTAAAACAGGGACCCATCTACAGGGGCCGCCATAGATATATTCCGTTTTTTCTGGTCCCAACCCCTGCAGACGTCGGCACATTAGGAGGGCATGCAGAGACAGGCCTTCGCTCAGACCCTCAACATCTGCCCCTCCCTGTACTGCTCCCTCGTCTGCACCACCACCTGTGGTCACCCAGGTGGTGGTATCGCAGTGAGGACTGCAGCCCTCTCCTCCCAGAGAAGGAGAGCAGCCCGATGGGTGCTCGATCCTTCTCTCCCCAGCCGGCCTTCCAGCAACCCAGGCTCGCTACCGAACCCGGGTCGCTGGAGTCGGAAGCAGCAGCGCTACTGCTGTGACGGCAGGTCGGCTAGTAAAGCTTGTTTTAAGATATCTGTGTACAGCTTTCCTCAACCACTAAAACTAGGCACCTACAGTTACTGCAGAGCAAAGCTGTTTAGACATTTTGAATTAATATTTTTTTGTAAGGGACTAAAAAAAAAAAAAAATGGCGGCATTTTTAAAATGTAAAGTTCTAATAGCATAGTGATTTTTTGTGTTACTAATGCAGTCATCGTTTCAGGACTTCTTTTTAACCAGTGCATCGAATGGATCTGATGCACGGGTAACAACCAATCAGAAGGCAGTATTTTCTCTGCCCATTTTATAAGTGGATAGGAATTGAGAGCTGCAGAGAGACTAATTTTTACTAGCTACAATACTTAAAAGAAAATACCCGTTTTAAAATTTTAACAAAACTTCATATTTTTTATTTTTACATGTTCAGTTTACCCATTTTAAAAGCACTGTAAGGCCTTGTTCACACTGGGCTACTTAAAATGTTTTATCCACCATAAAACGTTTTAAGTAGCCACATGCACGGTTTGCGTTTGCATTGAACATGGCTTCGGAATTATTTTAGTAAACCGTGCTTAAACCCTGATTAGAGGTAGGCTTGAACACAGTCTGAAAAATGGTTCCGAGTTAAATCGAACTAACCTGCAGTGCAAACGCTCTGGCATGGTTCCCTTGATGAAGCTGGATGTCCCTGATTTGGAACCGGTTAGTGATTAATCCGGTCCCGAGGCAGTAGTGTGGATGCAGTAAACGTTCTTAATAACGGTTTACAACTCGCCACTGACAGTGCGAACAGAACAACACGGACGCTACAACACAGTAATTAATCCGTATTTAAAAACTTTATAAATTACCATGCTGTAGTGTGAACAAGGCCTTACACACTGAGGTAAGCGTTGTGCTAGTACAATGCACTTCCAGGGGCCGAAGGCACTCTACTTGCAGCATTATGCCTCACTACGCCTCTGAGTCCTGGCCCACCTTGCTGTGACTTATTAAACTTATAAAAAAAAATTCAATATATGTGCATTGTACATCTTACATCAGACAAGATCACCTTGTAAATAAGGCTTTTATATCCCTAATGGTGCCAATTTTACTACTACACACTTGCTGCCACAGTTGCGTAAAATCCCCATTTTGTGTCACAGTTTTAGTACAAACAAAAAGGCCAATTTGCAATCAATTTTGTAAAAAAAAAAAAAAAATCCGATTTTAAGATTCTGTAAAATGGAACTGCTCGTTTTTGAATACAGAATAACGGACAATAACTTTGCAACTGAGAACTGGGCCTCCGATTCTGACCAAAATAAATAAATAAATAAGGTTTCATTTCCAGATTTGCCAAGAATTTTAACATCAAACTAATGTGCAGAAACCTTCCTTTTTTCGACTACCCTTAAGGCAGCAAAGCTTACCTTAACTTAAACAATGATGGCAGAAAAAGACCCATGGTCCATCCAGTCTGCCAGAGTTCCCTATTTAGCCTTGAAACCTACTGTCCCTCCTGGGTCCCAGCCCTTCCCAGCCCCAGCCCTGTTTCTATCGCCCTGCCTCCAAGCAACAACTACAGCCTTCTTTCTGTCCCAACCGTGCTTGAAATCATCAATGGTTTTTGCACCTATCATTTTGGCTGGTAGACTGCTCCACAGCCTTTCTGTAAAATATGTCCTTGTGTGCCCTTTCTGAAGCTCCCTTGTTAGTTTCAACTCATGTTCACATGACCATGAGCTAGTATTCAAGCTAAATACTTCCCTGCAGTTCATTTTAATTCCTTCTAGGAACTTGAGGGTCTGTATCGTATCTCCCATCTCCCTTCTGGTCTCCAGTGAGTACTTGTTCAGTGCTGTGAGGTGCTCCTCATAGGACCTGCCATGTTGGCCCTGAATCATTTTCATCACCTGCGCTGCACTGTCTCCAGGCTATTCCTATCTCTTCTGAAGGGAGGACTCCAGAACTGGGTGCAGTACTCCACATGTGGCCTCACTAAAGATCTATATAGGGGAAGTACTACCTAGAAACACAGAATTTGACGGCAGATGAGGACCGCTTGGCCCATCCAGTCTGCCCATTTCTCCCCACCTACACTATTATCATAGACGTGGCCAAACAGCTTTCTCCCTCCCCAACTTCCTTTCCACTATGATGCCCTTATGCTTATCGCATGCATTCTTGAACCCCACCTGTTTTTGCCCCAACCACCTCAGCTTGAAGGCTGTTCTGGGAACCCACTGCTCCTTCTGTGAAGTATTTCCTTACATCTCTCCTTAATCTACTCCCTTCCAGCTCATAGCATGTCCCCATGTTCCTGAGCGTATTTTCTTCTGAAGAATATTTCCTTCCTGTATCTTTACCTCTGCAAGGTATTTATAAAGGTCTCTGTCATATCCCTCTCCCCTTCCAGGGTGTCGTCCTCTTCCCTTCTACTATCAATACACCTCCCGCTACATAGACAGGGTGGAAGCAGTTCAAAGGGCAACAAAGATGGTGCAGGGCTTGCACCAAAAGTCATATGAGGAGAAACTGGGAAACCTCAATATGTATACCCTGGAGGAGAGAAAAGATGGGGGGAGATATGATAGAAACCTACAAATATCTAAGAGACATAAATAGGAAAGTAGCATCTTTCAGAAAAGATGTTCAGGAATGAGGGGGCATGACATGAGGTTGGAAGGAGGGGTAACATGAGAAAGTATTTCTTCACAGAAAGGTTGGTGGATGCATGGAACAGACTCCCAGTGGAGGTGGTGGGGGCAAACAGAGTAGAGGAATTAAAAAATGCATGGGATAGGCATAGCGGAACCCTAGCAATAGGAACGAGAAGGTAAAACCAGAGATCAAATAGGGTCTGCGGTTTTTGCAGTAGGTAGGGAAAATGGGCAGACTGGATGGGCATAGCGGTCTTTATCTGCTGTCAGTTTCTATGCTTCTATCACTGCATCCTACTTGTTCTGCTATATTCCTTACCGCACTGACACGACTGTTTCAAGGAGTCGCTTACTAACGATAATTCCAAGATCCTGTTCCTTAGCTATAGTGCTAAGTCTCACACCGCCCATCCAGTACCCTGTCCTTGGATTCTTGTTCCCTAGATGCATTACCTTGCACTTCATGGTGCTTAATTTCAACTGCCAAACCTCAGACTTCCCCTCTAGCTTTTGTAAGTCTCTATGTATTTCCCTGACTCCCTCGTCGCTATCCACACTTCCACAGAGCCTAACGTCATCTGTGAAGAGACACAACCTACCCCGGATTCCCTCACCAATCATCAAGTTTGATCCAAGATCACCCTCCTACAAAGCAGGCAAATAAGAGTGTTGTTTGCCTTGCCAACAAACAATAGGAGGTCAGATATTGAAAACTTATTATAGAAACATAAGACTTTGATGGCAGCGTATTGAACAACATTTAAACTAAATACAGGGTGGGGGGTACCAGGGGCTGTGAAGATAAATATGATTTATAAACATAAACCCTCATGGAATTATCTTGTCCTAAATGCTAGAAGTCTTACAAATAAAATGGATGAATTAAAACTAAAACTATACAATGATAAAATTAAGGTATGTGCCATTACAGAAACCTGGTGGAGGGTTGAGGATACCTGGGACAAGCAAATCCCAGGGTATACTCCGTACAATAAGGACAGGCTCCACACAAGAGGTGGTGGAGTGGCATTATATATTCAAAGTGACATTACATCTGAGATTAGGGACTGTACAGCATGGGCCCAGGAGGAAATCATATGGGTAAAGATTATCCCACCAAGAGCACCCTTGATTAATATAGCAGTGGCATATAGACAAACGGCTAGGTTACCAGAACAAGATAGCCATTTACTAGATTTTATTAAATGTATAGCCCAAGAGGATAATACCATCATACTAGGAGACTTTAACCTCCCAGGTATACAATGGGACCTATTCCAGGCAAACTCGCACGTGGAAGCTAGTTTCCTGGAAGAACTTCTAGCTGCAGGAATGGACCAACTGGTAAATGACAACACAAGGGGGAATCACATTTTAGATTTAGTATTAACTAATATGGTTGATAATATTCAAAATTGTAAGGCTGAGGCTCCGCTGGGTAATAGTGACCACTTCATGGTCAGCTTCCAACTTGATAGGGGTTATCACATTACTAGTGGGAGTACAGTATTGAATGAGTTTAACAGGGTCAACTACTGTATATTCAAATATGGATTAGATATCTGGAATTGGCAGCAGGAATTAGCTAATCTAACAGTACAGGAAATGTGGGACAAATTCATTAACAAAATGAGTTGATTCAAAAACATGTCCCAACTCGTAAAAAATATCACAACTCCAGGAGATCCCTGCCCCTTTGGATGATGCCTACAGTAAAAAAGTTGATAAAAAAATAAGAATAAGGCATATTTTAGGGCAAAGTGTAGTGGAGAAGCCAGCCCATGGGCTATCTATAAACATCATCTGAAAAGGGTTAAAACAGCTATTGGGAAGGCTAAAAGGAGTTATGAACAAAAACCGGCAACAAAAGTACGGGATAATTACAAAAGTTTTTACACATGTTAATAACAAAAGGTGCCAGGGCAAAAAACTTGGCCCACTAAAAGATAATAATGATAAAATAATAACAAAGAACAAGCAAATGGCTGACATGTTTAATACATTTTTTTCCTCAGTGTTCAATTTAGGTCAAAAATCTAGAGTAGTGATCACACTGTAGTGGGAACATCCAATGTTAAAATACAGCTAGAGGATGTAAGAAATAGGCTGAGAAGTCTGAACTATAACAAAGTTAGTGGACCTGATGGTTTACATCCAAGATTATTGAAGGAACTGGCAGATAATTTGGCAGGGCCTGTCACACTAATATTTCAACAGCCACTGAAGACAAGGCAGACTGTGCAGGCATGGAGACAGGCAACGGTGGTCCCTATCCATAACAAGCATTTGTTAATGCCGAATGCTGCTTGCTTCTATGTGCTGTTTAGGAATTTGGAAGTCATTGGAGTGCAAATATTGAAAATTCGCGAACTTACGAGCGTGCGTAGGAACTGCGCAATGCACACTCGTAAAACAGTCATTTTTACGAATTTTTTCACCAGATTTTCAACATAGCCATTTTAAGACCTCTGCTCATGAACAGTGTCACTGTGATTTTCTTAATGTGTCCCATACATTGATTTCGTACACTGACTGCGCCATTCTGCGCTACATGGGCGGAAACACGTTTCAATGAGATGTGAAAAATGACAGCTGTACTGCTCATAAGGAGGTGTGGTAAAATGGCAATGTTGAAAATCTGGAGTAATATTAATTTCGCCAAACTTCACGGCGTCTGCGTGGGAACTCGCATAACCTGCGCTCGTAAAACAATCATTACGAAATTTTCACAAATTTTCAACACAGCCATTTTAAGACCTCTGCTCATGAGCACTGTCACTGTGATTTTCTTACTGTGTCCCGTGACATTGATTTCAAGACAATCGACCGCGCCATTGTGCGCTACTATGGGCGGAAACACATTTTGGGTGAGATGTGAAAATGACAGCTGTACTGCTCATAAGAAGGTGTGGTAAAATGGCAATGTTGAAAATCTGGAGTGAAAATAGTGAAATTCACGAACTTACGAGCGTCCGTAGGAACTGCGCAACGCACGCTCGTAAAACAGTCATTTTAGGAATTTTTCCACCAAATTTTCAAAATAGGCTTTTTGAGAGACCACCTTATGAACACTGGCAGTGTCGTTTCGTTAATCATTCCAGAAAGGTGATTTCGCGCAGTGGCTGCGAAAACATTCTTTGGGCCCGAGTAACGCCATGACAGTGCAAGAATTCATGAGGAGGGGTCCCAAAAACCCCATGTTGAAAATTTGGTGCAAAAATTCAAAAAAATGCCTGAGATGTGCAACAAAGTTGAAAAAACCCTATCTATCCCATTATACAGCTTACCGGCATTTCCTCAGTTCGCGGTCGGCTTTGAAGAGTGTTCCCGGTCCACCGAAGATCGTCGCGCCGGACTCCGGAGGTAAGTATGGGGTGAGGGGTGTGGGGAGGGTGCGCAGTGGGTGGGTGCGGGTTGTGGGGGCAGGAGACTCGTGGGACCGCTTTTTCTTTACAGGTTTTTTTTTTTTAATGACGATGCAGGGACGCTTGCCACGCTTGGGGTGGGCTCCCAGTGTGGCAGAAGGATGGCTGGGGGGCATGGAGCCGACGGGAATTGGGCACCCCTGTCACTATGGCATCTGTTGCCACGCTGGGGTGGGCTCCCAGCGAGCACCCTGTATTGGGGGACAGTGGAGCCGACGGGATTGGGCACCCGCTGGCGACAGCACTGGGAGGGGGGAGACAGTGGAGCCGACGGGGATTGGGGCACGCCAGTCAGCCATAATATGATTTTGCCACGCTGGGGTGGGCTCCCAGCGTGGCACCTGGATGTATACTGGGGGGGGCGGGAGCCCCCCGGCGGCCGTACAGTGAGGGGGAAGGCGCATGAGCACACAGTGTGCGTGTGTGTGTGTGGGGGGAAGAGCTCTGCTCACTCAAGCGGAGCTCTCCCTTTCAACTGTATGCCACTGCATTTTCAGCTTGTCATAGACAGCTGCAGCAGTGATCGGCGAACTGGGGCTGCACCTGCAAACACACTGACTGCATTAGAAGACGGGCTGACACACCTCCGAAAACTCGGATGATGGCACTATGTTTCTTGCACATGCGTGCAAGCAACATAAAAAGGGACAAAAGCATGTAGTGGGTAATTATAGGCCAGTTAGTCTGACGTCTGCACTAGGAAAAATACTGGAAGGTATTAAGAATTACATTATGGACTATGTGGAGCTTGAGGGGAAAAAAGATGAATCTCAACATGAATTTACTAGGGACGTTCATGCCAACCAAACTTACTGGAGTTTTACAGTAAAGTTAGTAAATCACTTGATGAAGGCAGTTCAGTGGACGTTATATTCTTAGGCCTTGCAAAAGCATTTGATAAGGTCCCTCATGAACAATTGATTAAAATTATTTCTAACTTAGGGATTCATCCTAAAATAGTCAACTAGATAGAGGATTGGTTGTTTGCAAGGAAACAAAAGCGTATGCGTCTTGGGAGACATGTCTGACTGGGCAGCAGTCACTAGTGGGGTCCCACAGGATCTGTCTTGGGACCACGTTTGCTTAAACTCTACATACCTACTATGCAAGTAACATTAGACATCTGGTTGTCCAAATTTGCGGACAACACGCGTATAGGCCTTCCAGTTAATAGTAAAGCAGATGCTTTAAACTTACAACTAGCTCTTGGAGAACTGGAGCTATGGGCTAGGGAGAACAGGGCGATCTTCAATACAGACAAGTGTACGGTTATGCACTTCGGTAATAAAAAAATCTCGAAGCGAATTACAGTTTGGGTGGTAGTATCCTCGAAGCAGTACATGAGGAAATAGACTTAGGTATTGGGGTCTGCAATGACCTTAAGTTTCACTCACACTGTAAGCAGGTGGTTAAGACGACAAATGGAATCCTGGGATGCATACATAGGCACATCAAAAGTAGGAAAGGAGAGGTACTGCTCCCTTTGTATACCTCTCTTGTGAGGCCTCACATAGAATACTGTGTGCAGTTCTGGGCACCAGGCTACAAAGGGGATATAAAAGCCTTGGAGAGGGTACAGCGAAGGGCAACCAAAAGAATTAATGAAGTTAAGGATATGACTTATGAGGCTAGGTTGAAGAAACAGGACCTACATTCCCTTGAATACCGTAGGCTGAGAGGGGATATGTGCCTAATTTAAATCGAGCATTATCTGAAAATCAGCTTTGGGAGCAACTGAACTTGCACCTCAGGGTACAGTCACATAACACCTGTGCCCACCCCTTGCAGCTTAAGTTGGATAGGTGTAAGACACAGTCTCGTATGTTCTGGTTTTCAAATAGGGTGGCAAGAGTTTGGAATGACTTGCTGATTGAGGTTGTAGCAAGTAAAACAATGATATCATTCAAACAGTCTCTTGATACTTATTTAAGGGGCAGAAATATAGAGGGATATTAAATTCGCAGATAAGCGAGCCAAATGGACATGTGTCTTTATAGAGCTCAGTATCACCAATGTAAAGATAAGGACCACTTGGCCCACCCAGTCTGCCAATTTCCCTACCTTTCGGATAAGCTGCAGATCCTAGTTAACAGCCTATAGTACTTCCTCCTACTCCCCACTAGAATTGCCTTATGTCTGTCCCATTATACAATTCTACCCTATCAGACAGGGCCATTATAAACATTGGTGTGCCACAAGGATCAATGCTCGGGCCTCTACTTTTCACTATCTTCATAAATAACATTACCTCCAACCTACATAGGACAGAGTCCCTGCTATATGCAGTTGAGATTGTTCTATATGCCAGTGCAAATAACACTGAAGACATAAATAATCAACTCTCCCTCGACTTTCAACTCACCCAAAAATGGATAACTAGTCGCAAATTTGTACTAAACAAGGCCAAAACTCAAGCGATGCTCTTTGGATCAAATACCAAACTCAAGCGTATCCATCCAAAATTAAAGATCTCCTCATCAAATGGCTCAACTATTGAATTAGTGAACTCTTTCAAAATTCTGGGTGTCACACTCGACCCATCACTAAATTTCAACCTACACATAAAACTGACTTGCAAGCAGGTAAACACCAAAATTGGAATTGCATACCGTACCAGTTATGTGCTTACTCCCTCGGCGAGACTTGCCATAGCACGTGGCATCCTCCGGCCCTCACTTACTTATGGGGCTGCTGTATACACTTCTGCGTGCAAAACAAGTCTTCAGAAATGGAACGTACCTTACAACAACATCTGTCACTATGCGTCCTCCTCACATAAGCTGAAACACCACTGTCTCCTTTACTCAGAGCTAGGATGGCTTCCTCAGCTTGAACTACAGCTTTATGCCTGTGGCTCTGTCATAGACAATATTGTTCAGCTACAAATGCCCAAACCCCTTGCAGCCCATTTCCAAATCAGAGCACCCTCCTATGGACTAAGATCCACTGACAGCACCCTCGTCTGCATACCTAGACACTATACCTCCAAAGTTGCAAATGCTTTCGCCTGTCATGCCCCCCAATACTGGAACTCCCTCCCTCTTTCCATGAGACAAGCTCCATCACATGCAACATTTAAGAAAAAAATGCATTCCCATCTTGAGTCCTCCTGCATGTGCCACAGCCTCAAACCCCCTTAGCTCTCACCTCCTCCCTATCAAGTCTCTCCCTACTTTTACTGCTTTACTCTACTACATAAACAGCACTTCCCCCCATCTGTTCCATCCTACCTCCCATTTATACTCATCCCCATCTTGCTTTCCTTGTATCTCCCTTACTTTACCCTTAATGCCCCAATCATATACTATAGCCTTCACTCTCTTATTTCTCCTCAAAATAAATGTATTGTAACTTGTATTTATTGAATATTGTCTCTGCTTATTATTCCCATCACACTGTTACTGGATCTACCTTTTGTTAGCCACTTCTTTTCATATTACCCTCTCACACTGTAATCTACCCTCTACCTTTGTCTATAGCCACCATTTCCTTTTCTCTATGTACTCTTTATGCTATAGCAAATTCTGTATCCCTTGTAATGAAACATATACTACTGTCTATTATGTTGTACCTATAATGATATGTTTTCTGTATACATTGATGTACTGTACCTGTAATGAAATGTTTCTCTAAGCAGTGATGTACTGTACCCTCCCGGGTCGTGCCTGAAAATAGTCATTGCCATGGCTAGTGCACTTACCCAATAAACAAAAACTAAATAAACAACATAAACATTATGCTTGAATTCACCCAGTTTTGGACCCCACTACCTCCTCTGGAAGGCTGTTCCAAGCATCCACCACCCTCTCTGTGAAAATATACTGTACTTCCTCATGTTGCCCCTGAGCCGTTCCCCCCTCTATATTCAAACTGTGCCCCCTTGTTCTTGCAGATTTCCTTTTTCTGAAAGATGGTACCCTCTTGGACTTTGTTGCTTCCCTTGAGGTACTTGAATGTTTCTATCATGTCCCCCTCTCCCTCCTTTCCTCTAGGGTATACATGTTAAACTCATTTAGTCTCTCTTCATATGGCTTCTGGCGCAGACCCTGCATCATTTTAGTTGCCCTCCTCTGGACTGCCCCCATCCCATGTCTTTTCGGAGATGGGGTCTCCAGAAATGCACACAGTACTCCAGATGGGGTCTCACCTACTGTCTGTACACCGGAAATAACTTCCTGTTTTCTAATGAGGGTGACTCTCCCTATGCATCCCAGTATCCCCCCAGCCCTCCTTACTGCCTTTTCACATTGCTTGCCTACCTTTCAGTTGTCTGATAGGACTACCCCCTTGTCCTGTTCCATTTTTGTTGTTAGTACCTCCCCCACCCTCATTGTGTACTCTTCCCCGGGGGGTTTGTTTCCCAGGTATTATTGCAAGGCATTTGGTGGGAAAAAAAAGTCTGGAAGTAAACTGGTTTCTGACTCTGGTTAGTCCTATTTTGACAGATTCACAAACAATTACGGAGGATGTGGGCATGGTTGCAATCCCAAGATCGCATAAGTAGGGCCCCCGACTGTCCATCTTCAAAAATAGGAAATTTATTTTCCAGAATCTTAAATTTCTTTTCCCCCTCAATTTAGTACAAATTACCATGTTATTCACTAAAAATGAGGCACAAACTGACAGACTCACACATTTGGTGCAAGCAAGTTTTTGTACAAGAAAAATTACTCTAAATTGGGGTTAAAAATGGCAAATTCTGTTTTTAATCCCACTTTCTATTTTCACAGAAAAAGGGCGACCCTACACATGGCCATGTTCCGGGAACTGCAGCCATACCACAAGGATCAGCAGATGAACAAGGTTAAGGACTTGTAAAAGCAGTTTGTTTGGCAGATGACTGGGGGGCATTACACACCAGAGAATGATACAGAGTAGAGGGTGGAACCATTAGACACCAGAGATGATGGAGCAATGGGATGTGAGACAGCTAAATGCCAGGTTTGGTAGTAAGAGAGGTCAAGGTAGGGGCCCTGGCCCCAAATCTGCAGTACCATAGCAGGTGCGACACAGGTGTCAAAAAAGGGGGCACTGCAAATTCAGCCACCCAAAGATTTTAGCAGGTGCTGTGCCCTCTAATCGCTTATGGCGGGGGGTCACACCACCACCATGGTAGAAAGCACTACGCAGGAAGAGTATGGTTGATTCAAACTTCAGGACACAATACAGCCATTTGAACCATGCTATCTCCAAAAAAAATATAACCTCTACCTAAATTCAGCCTCTCAACGGGGAAAAGATTAGGTTTCTGCAAAAAAAAAAACGAGCATGGACAGCAAATACTGCCTATATCTCAAAGCAATGCTGCAATATTTAATTAAAAAAATAATCCCTAAAGCATGTATTCTGCAGTTTTGAAATATGATTTAATGTGTTTACATAATACCACACGGTACCGTGTAATAGAACAATCGAGGTTTATAGTGAGCAAGTGTACTGTAAACAGTTTGCTAAGCTGATGAGCCGCAGTCCCTTTCTTCTGAACAAGCACAGAAATGTATCCACACTAAACATATGTAAAATATTACAAAAAATAAAAATCTGAAAACTACAATAAGTGAAACAGGCACATTCCATCAGCAAAACCTCTGGGCCCTTCTTTGGCAGCACCACTCTTTCTAAATCCCCGGCTCAGAGCTGCATGCAGTAACTTGCTGAAAGAGTTCATGGGGAAACTACAGATCCTGGAGAAGCTGCTGCGGCAGCGGGAGCTTTAGGAAGTAAATCACGTCCCCATCAAGCACCCCAGCCTATACAACTGAATGAATCGTACCATAGCAAATCAGTCCGCTTCTGTGCCCGAGATGCTCCTTCCCAGGTTTCCCGCGTGATTCGCACGTCCTGCAAGGCACAGCCGGCCGACAAACTCTGACACGCAAGGCGCCGGACCGGAGGGCGGCGCACATCCCGTCACCTGACCAACACACCGGCCGGGGGGGCGGCAGGGAAGTCGATTTTTTTAATTGTTCCCGCGAAGTTTAAAACGATAAGGACCGGAACTACCATGCAAGAACATGCCCACAAAGAATAGCCATTGAGAGAAGGCCCTTTTCTAGTTTTGTGACTCTGAGCTGGTTAGCAAATGAAGCTTGTTTTGTTTCTCACAAAAAAGTGAGTCATTTACATACTGGTGTCTGATTGGTCAAAGGGTGGCCCTGTCTACTGTGGTATCAGCCTCCAACAGCAGTACCCCGCGATACCAGTGTTGTACTCGGTTGCATATTAAATCTGTTTCCCCTCATGAAGTTAAAATTAAATGGATCCAAATTTGAAAGTCTTTAAACATAGAATTTGACAGCAGATAAGGACCGCTTGGCCCACCTAGTCTGTCCATTTCCTTAACTAACGGATAAGCTGCAGTTTTTGGAAACTCAAATCTCGATTCCAGTTTAGAAATTGACATTCTAGAGATCCATCACTGGTTGTTTATATAATATTGTGACGAACCTGTGGCAAGACTGTTTCCTCCCTCCGCTGTGCCGCAGATCTGGACTCGGCTTTGTGTTGTCTGCAGCGTCGTTCCTCGTGCAGGCTAGCATGCGAATCCTGATCTCCTCACCAGGACACGTGCAGTTTACGCCACTTTGAGTTTGTGATGGCGCAGTTTACATTCAGTCCCAGAATATTAGGTCTTGACTGCCAAGATCTTCCTCAGAGCTGCTTTCCTCCAGCACAGTCACCTCTTGGGATGGATATGTTTTTGACAGCAGGAGTAAGGAGGCGATACTGCCTCTCACAGGGTTGCCACCAGTCCTGACTTTCGCAGGACAGTCCTGGTTTGGGCAGCTGTGGCGTGCAAAAAAAAAAAAAATAATACAATATGTTCTGACCTTTTAGTAGAAAAAACTATTTTCTAACTTTTTCAAAATGTTACAGAAAACTATTACTGAGTAAATTTGTATGACTACATGCTGGTTATCCCTTAGAGTTTATCTGCCTCTATACTGTAGCTTACTCCCTACTTCAAGTTATAATCCTGTGTTGTGACATCACAATCTGTTGCCATGGAAGTAACTGTGATGTCACAAGCAGTGCATATGATCTCAGGGAGAAAGCAACAGGTATAGATGAACTCTTCAGGAGCAAAGATCCTGCTTTCATGCAAGTACCCCAGTAATAAATAATGAAGAGGAGAAATACAAGCTGAACTGTGTTTAAATATTGTGTTTTGTTAAAGTTCTCCTGAAGGTGTCAGCTGCTCTTTAACCAGGAGTAGCACACTAAGCCGAAGCTTGTTTCCAGATATGTCCTGGGAGCACAAGGAAGTTAAGTGATTAAGTGATTTTTTCAGGATCACACAGTATGCACCTTGGCAGCTATGGGATTCAAACCCAAGTCTCTTGATTTGCAGCTTAGAGCCTTAACCCACTGTACTATACTGCCTCAAGGCTATAATACCTTAAAAACTATAACATCTTAAAAAGAAACAATATAAACAACTAAAAACTACAACACTCAGTCTTAATTCTGATTATTTAGAGAAAACAGGTCTGTTTCACTGGTCAAGGTTGCCTGTTGTCCAGCAAAAATTTATGTTTCAGTAAGAAATATCCCACTTTGGGCTTCTCAAAAGGTGGTAACGCTATATAGACTACTGGTGAGGTCTGACAGCAGGAGAAAGGTGATACTGCTAGGGTTACCACCTTTTAAGAAGCCCAAAGTGGGTCATTTCTTACTGAATCATGGTTTTTCACAGGACAGTATGTAAACTAGACCAATGCAACAGACTTGTTTTCTCTAAATAATCAGAATTAAGACTAAATGTTGTAGTTTTTAGTTGTTTCTTATTTTAAGGTATGTTAGTTAAGCAAGCAATAATGCCCAACAGGGTGGGCGGTATTGGGCAATACCGGACTGGCGAGGGGCGTATGAGGCCCGACGCCACAGCGCGGAGGGCCTTATAGCTCTTTGGCGGTCCGGTGCTGTCCCATACCGCCCACCCGAAGGCATTATTCCCATAGAAAATGGGCTTTCTTTTTTTTTTTTTTTTTTTTATAAAATGAGTTTCTAGGGGAAAAATGGTAACGTAAATAACATGAGAAACAGGAGCTTCTATTAAATGGTCCCTTTAGGAGATGCCACTAGAGGGTGCTGCTACGTATGATAAGCTTGTTTTCTATGTTGCAGTGTAGATTCATTTGCAGTAGCCCCCCCCCCCCGTAGCATGGAGTTCTGTTTTTTTAAATTTAAAGAGCGCGTTTCAGCCCTCCCCATTACTGTATCCCTTCTTACTGCACCTCATTGGTGCGATTTCTTCGCTGTCCTCGTGGTGAAATTTGGTGGTTCGACTCGGCCCTGTCCCACAGCTAAGCCTTTGAACAGACACAAGGAGTATTGGGAGTTTAAAATATTTTTATTAAATTTTTTTGGTTTGTTTATTTGCGGCAGTCGCGGTAACCGGAAGTGTATGGAACAGTCATGGAAGATGCGAGGAAGCCGCAGTAGTTAGAGCGCCAAAAAACAAACTGCAAGGGAGAGCGAGGGACAGAAGTTTGAAGTAAGAATGTTTTCAACTGATTTTTAAGCTGTAGACTGGGACAGCAGGTGGGGGAAGGTGGCGCATGAGATGCTATGTGCTGACCACATCTCAGTCATTTAGCGAGGGCAAAAAAATGGCGGCTGCTCAGTATGCCAATTCGGGATGCCCAGGGAGAGTCTTAGGTAATGGGGCACCTTGAATTGGCACTTCTTTCAAAGCGGGTGTCTATCGAAAGCTAATGTAACCCCCTGTTTTAGCTCTCAGCCAATCAGAGAGCTGATAGTGTTTTGCCCATTTTCTAAGGCATTATAGTTTTCTGCAACATTTAGAGGAAAGTTAGAAAATAATTTTTCTACTACAAGGTCAGGAGATGTAGTATTTTTCATGTTTTTTTGCAGGACACAGCTGTCCAAATCAGGATTGTCCTGCAAAAATCAGGACAGGTGGCAATCCTAGATACTGCCTCTCTGTAGATAACTGATAAGGCCACAGCTAGAATGCTGAGAGCCCAATTCTGGAGCCACCCTAAAGAAAAGACAGTAGGATAGCCACCCTAAAGAAAAGACAGAGTAGGATAGCCACCCTGATTTGTTGTATCCTGAAAAAACCACCTCATCTACATAGGGAATTTCTTTAGGAACTGCAGAGCTTTATTACATACTTCTCACAAGGCAGCCTTCTTACACGCACACACAGATTCTGGATCTTTCTAACAACACTACTGTTGCTCAAGATCTATGTTCTTTTACAGTCCATGCCGCCATCTAGCGGCACATCATAATACTACACTACAACGCATATATATCATCCCCCAAGAGGCTATTACTTTTTTTAATATATATATTATTATTTAACGTTCATAGTCCTTCAGCTATGAGGGAGGTCTTCTGTTCCTTGAAGAGCGTCTAAGCTCTAAATCTGGCACTGAACTATCTACAGGTGAGGAATTTCCAAACACAGTTGATAAAGTCACTTCTTTCATTTTCGGTGCTAGCGGTATAGGTGTTATGTCAGTGACGGATGTCTCTGGATTACTCGGGGCTTCTGTGGTAAGTGGTAACTCTTCTGATTTCTCATGTATCTCTAAGGGATTGGGTTGGTTTGAGGAATTGGCCCCTTTCACAAAGTTCTCAACCTCTATGTCAACAGCTCTGTCCGGTTCACTGTACCTCCTGTGAATTTGGTCCACATGACGGTGTACTACTCTGCCATCTCCTAGCAGCACTTTGTAGGACAGAGGTTCTGTCACTCCATGAATAATTGAGGGTATCCATCTCTTTCCTTGACCAAAGTTGAGACTGTATACTGAATATCCAGTCACAAAACTTTTGTGCTTTTGCATGCTTATCATACCTTTCCTTGATCGTTAACTGTTTCTGTATCACATTTCCTTTAAAATCAGGGTGTAACAAGTCCAAGGCTGACGTCAATTTCTGACCCATTAACATCTCGACTGGTCACACTCCTTTTATTGACTGTGGTGTTATTTTGTAGCCGAACAATACTAGCTATTTTTGTTTCTAGCGTACCTCCAGACATTTTCTTTAAACAATCCTTGAACGCCTGTACTGCTCTTTCTGTTAACCCATTTGATGAAGGGTGATATGGAGCAGACGTTATATGGGTAATTCCATTCCTTTCCGTAAACTCTTTAAATTCGACGCTAACAAAAGGAGTTCCATTGTCAGACACTACCATCTCGGATATGTAATGGGTACTTAAGCTCATTCGGTGTTTCTCTACGGTAGCTGCTGATGTCACTAATGTTATTGGATGAGCATCTATCCACTTGAAATGTGCATCCACAATAACTAGGAACATTTTTCCAAGGAACGGACCAGCATAATCAAGATGTAATCGCCTCCAGGGTTTCTCAGGCCACTCCCATGGGTGGAGTGGAGCAGTGGCTGGAGCTTTCCTATGTTCTTGTGTAACCCCAGGAGTCGGGTTGATGGTATTTTTTGTGTTATTAGCGCTGTGCGGTGCCTCCATATGTAACCCCCTACCTGGGACCTAGGTTTGGGAGAAAACTGTTGCTCAGTATTTTGGCTAGGTTTGACTTCTAGTCAGGGGCACCCAAGTAACTCCGGACACAGGAAGCAATAACTGCAATGTCCAGACCAGGAGTGGGATTCTAGAGTGTGGCTTTTATTCACAACCAAACAGAATAACAAAGCATAGGTGGACCCCCATGGGGCTACACTCCTGGTAATGCAGATTTACGGAGATCAGAACACATCTTCTACACACTGTAACCCTCAGGTTTAGAAACACACTGGGCACTCAGCCCGAACTTGTACTCTTCTCTGGATTTCCTTGGCCTGGCACATCCGACCAGCCTTGGACTACTTCCCTGCATGGCACATCCGGCCAGCAACTGGACCACTTTCCATATGGCATGGAACATTTCTCGGTGGCTCCCTAAACCACCCATGAGCACATACAGGCTCCATAAGGGAAAATCTTCCATCTAATCCCATGTCTGGGTAATTTCTTCGAGCATTAGCCAAGTACCCGAGAGAAAGCAACAGGTGTCCCAAAGCGAACCCATAGAGGTGAATCTGATTACTGCTGATGGGGGATCTCCCACGTCTTGCTCCCATAATTCATACCCGGCCATTCCTTTGTTCTAAAACACCTCTTCTATGAAAACTCTTAACGGTTGTAGATTGTCACATTAAATGTATATCACATTCAATCTACAGTCTCTGAAACTCCAGTGTGCTGATTTGAGGCATACCTGTTAAGTGGCTATGTCCATCCCTGTAGACCCCCACTGATTAAAGATGTCCAAATCCCACACTCTTTAAGCACTGTACTTGGCTGTCCTTTCCTGACCCACAGTAGCAGATACTTACTACACAGAGTCTCTGGTGAAACATAGGCCCTTTTTCTGAGCAGACTCACTCCTGATTGCAGGTGCCCCACAGGCTTCTTCCACAAGAAAACCCAATGAATCCTTCATGGTACCGCAGCACAAATCTTCAAGGCAGCTTTCTCTCTCTCTCTCTCTAACCAGGCCAGGGGATTGCCCTTGGAAGCTGGCTGTTGGCTCCCCCTATCCCTGCAGGGATGGGGCCCTGAACCAACTGAGGAGCAGTCTCTACCACTTCAACGGAAGTACTTCTGTGTCCCTCTTATGGTGAGAACACACACCAAAACAAACAGTAGCTCTGGTCAGAGCTGAGGGCTCTGAGGGACTGCACACTGCAGTGCACCTCCTCCCTCCACTACAGACTGCACAAGACTAAATTCAAAACCTCCCAACGTCCTATCTAACTCCCAGCTGTAACATTCCAATGTGGCTTATGCTGCTGCTGCGAGAATTCTATATGATGTCATCCCTCAGTCTCAGCTGAGACTGAGGACAGTGTGAAATCCATTTAACTGGAGTTTCACAAGCTGCCTTCCCTGCCTGCCACTAGATCTAACTGGGATTCTTGTAACCCTGGGTATTGGAGGGGTTACACCCACCCTTGACCAGGAAAATGACTGACTGCAGTCATTACTAACCCGGCCTAGGCCATCCTACCCTCTGTGCTATCTACGGAGAGGGGTGATCAGGCCCTCTCCTACCATGCGCTAGGCACAGGCAGGCAACACTAAGGGCTCAGAGTCCATCGGCTGATGCATCAGCCTCTACTCTAAGATCTTAGTATGGACACCTAGTAGCCCTGGTAGAATTGTCCAGAGCGTAGCCCTGATAGATCAGTACTGCAGCCCCTCCGGCCGGTCAGGACCACAGCCTGTCAATCCCCCCTAGCCCTCTAGGGAAAACCTATCTGCCTTTAACCCAAATACCCAAAACAAAACAAACAGAGGAACCTCCCCCCAAACTGGGACACCTGCAACCAAACACAAGAAGCTAATGCTATATACTATACATTACTCCCACACTCCCCCACAGCCATACCTGTGGAAGGAAAAGTTACACACAAAAACCCAAAATGTCCTGTACTTTAAACACTACACACTAAAGTACTACTGAGGAACTCCGCTGAGTCCCTCCTCCTCTTCTTGTTTTCTTCAGGAACACCTGCAAGAAAAAGAGAAAAACAAAACACACTCCTAATCTGCATACACAGTCTATCTAAACCCCTACCATCAAAACACTGGAGAATACCCCTTTTTTGTTATAGAAAAGTAAAAAACAGTAGAAAACAATGACATTATTTACAATACACATTATTTGGGGGGATGGAGTGCCCTAAAAGTCCCTTCTAGTGACAACAGTGCCCGAAGGCAAGTCCAATAAAGAGTCTCTCCTGGGCTGGAACCCGGTGAAGCACAGTTCTAGCAGGCTGAAATCCCGAAGGGGAGAGTCTTTGAGGACAGTTCAACATCTGGAGTCTGCTAGTGTAGGGTGTGTACTGCAGTGTTATATGAATAGAAAAGTCTGGACTTACCAGTCCCTTGTAGAACGAAAATGGCACACCACCTGGTCCTTCGCCGAAGACGCTCCCTGGCAGCATTCTTCTGATACAGCTGGGCGGGCATATCTGGAAACTGCTGGGATGATGTCATCTAGGAGATGGAACCTTGGAACACGAAAAAAGGAAAAACAGCTGGTCTGAAGTCATCTGGCATCCCAGGCGATGAATCAGGATACAGCTGGGCTGGTGTCCTCTCTGGATATGAAGTCATCTGGTGTGCCAGTCGATGGAATCTGGAAGGCCAGTACACTGCAGGACTGATGAATGTGGGGCACCTGGTTCCTGGAATGCCAGACTGGCGGAACAACATAGGTACGGCAACGGCTGGGTGGCAGCACTGGCTACCACTGCTCTGCCCTCCACTTAGGTAGGCATGGGCACATTCGCAGGTTGGTCTTTGCATTGTGCCCAGTAACACAATGTGTCAGGTGCATGAATTATTACCCCGTCTGGGTACTCATAATCCACACTGTGAAAGGTTTCATGTCCCTCTCCATCTACAATTCGAACAGTGTCAATAAACAGTGTCCTGTGCTTTTTCCACTGGCTGTATTTTATTTGCAACATTCTGTCTCTAACATACTTATTTGCACCAGGATGCACATATTTCATTGCCTCTTCCACAATCCAGGATTTCCTGCTTTTCTCAATCTCCTCCCAGACTCTCCGAGGAAAGGTAGGAAAGAGTATCCCACAGATTTAATTTGCTTTCCTATGTACCAGTCTTTCCTCTTTACTACACTTGGTCAACCTGCGACCTCTGGCTTGGGGACGGCCAGTCCTGGTTCTGCCAGCTACGCATACTTAAGGCAACACAGAATGGGTCTTTAACTCTTCCTTGTGGGGTCAAGGCTGTAGAGTCACTACTCTCTTCTGCTATCGGTTCCTCTGAGGCAAGAGCTTGAAGCTGTGGATCTGTACCTTCTTCACAAGGCCACATAGGTTCCCCCTCTTCTTCCTCACTAAGAATCTGTGCCCAGGAGTGAGCAGTCATCCTCACTTCTGAGACTGTCCACTCTTCACTGGGTGTGGAGGTTGATTCCTCCCATTCAAAAACCTCCCTTGTCTCGTCTTCATCTATGAGACTTGGGCTAGGCCCCTGACTCCAAGGGTCTACTGATGCTCCTTCCACAATGTCTCTCTGGGACCCGGACTTTGATACATCAGTGTCACAAACCCACTCAGCATTTCAGGCCCTTTACTCTACTTGCCAGCCTCCAAGCGCAGTCTTGTGAACAGTTTAACAGAACAAGGTAACCCTCTTGTCTGGTTTGTGAGTTCAAATCAACCTTTGGTCTCAAGTCTTGGAGGGATTCAAACTGTGAGCCTCTTGCTAGCATACCCAATGCATAGGCTGAGATATTTCTGTCTTCAGGGGGCCAGATATCTTTGCCTACGGGCACCTAACCAGGTATACAGTAAATGAACCCTTAAAAACTTAAATATAGACTTTAGATTATTCTTAGCTTTCCAGTTTGGTAATACCATTCAAGCTTATGCACAGTGTCTGCTGTGACCATATACACTCCACTAACAACAGGAAAGAAATCAAAGACAGACTAAGTAAGCTCTAAAAAGAGTTTTACTAAAATAGATAAAAATATGCAAAACACAAAATACAGAACTGTTATATCACAAAACATACAAATCTTTTAAAAGAACATGATTTAAACAGTACATTTCCTACCTACAGTACTTTGATTTGTCTCTACCTCTACATACCTGCTTAAAATGCTCAAGGATGTTTTCTTGGTCAGAGTCTAGATAAAAGTGTATCTGTGAAGTGAAACAGACTAAATTAAAAGCTGGCTTTTACTCCACCTCTTTGCAGGAGGTCACCTAGCTCCTCCCTGTCAGGATATATAAAAAAATATATCTATGAAACAGAATGTCCTAATAAGGCATTAATATTCTGTGACCTCAGCATAATTCAATTTCTCATATAACCCTTTGATATAGAGGGCCTACTGTCCTTCACAGACATCAAAGAAACATTTATGACTTTGCACCCTTGTGTAACAACTTGGGTTTTCCTCTAACGTCATAAAAAGGGATATTGATTTCCCTTTTTGCAACTACAGCTATAATTAACTCGGACAAACAGGAGATCCTTGAAAAGGTCTGTTCTACTCTGTCATTAGCTTCAGGCCTGCCATATAACACCTGGTATCTAAAAACCTGTGTGAGTGCGTGTTTGTGATCTCACATGCTGTTTTAGCCTTTTCTCATGGCTTTCATCTGTCATGCTGAAATCGGGGGGGGGGGTGAGGTCATTTCAAGAGTACCAGATTTCTCAGCAGAGACAGTCAGTAACACATTTTATATTAAAAAAAATGATACAGCACTCAGAACTGGCTGTCCACGTCACAATCAGTACATTGTTCTATCTGCAAATCTGCACCCTCTTGCTTTATGCCACACTCTGAGGGGTCTTCCCTATCAGGCTCTGCCTGGTGCTGTGTGCTGCCAACTGCAGGTTCTTGAAGCTTTGTACATGTGGGAGCCAAACGAATCTTGGGTGCTTTAGTCAAGCCATATTTCTCTAGGCACCCAGAACAGTGAGGTACAATGAAGATGTCCCTTCCAGCATTTAAGCACATCACACATACTCGTACTGGCTATCCAGGAATGGCCATACGAGGAGGCAGTCGTCCCCCGTAGTCATATATTTCAATATCGCTCAACTTGTCAACTTCTTCTACTATCATAGCCCGGGCATGATCCAGGTAACGGGCTGGTCCCGAAGCCATGACTGCAGAGAAAAACAACGCTCACTGTTATTTCAAGTCCCACTTGGTTAGAAAAACTTTTACAAAATGGCTCCTCTGCTGCTGTGTTTACATTACTACCCCACCCTGTATTGGCGGCGGCAGCACTCCTGTGCATCAACATTCTGTTCATGACTCAAGCCACCGCGCATCTGGTTTATACACTCTCCTGATAACTTTGCTCAAACTGCACAAACTTGCACTGTTCTCTCTCTCAGCACACTTATATGATTTATTATGGACTTTTCACTCGCTGAAGTCACTGCTCTAGCTTACAGTCCCCTAAAGCCACAGTGTTTCATTGCACAGGATTGCCTGTATTTCTTGCTGCATCTCTCATACAACTCACAGCCTCTCACATGGCTCTGAAAATTATACTGTTGCTGAACCTATAATTATGCTCACAGTCTGTTGCTTAGAATTCTTGCTTTAGCTTAATAAACTTGCACAGTCCTTCTTTGCAAAACGATCCACTGCTACACACAGATTCAGCTGTCTTTAGTTAAAATCACACAGTTTGAGCTATTAGCTTGGTTGGTACTCACTGTTATCAGTAGCTTGTTTTGTCGATGGAAAAATGGCCTGCAGTCAGTCTTGGAGGCCTCTGGAAGGAAGCGGGCTGGCAGTCCTGCCAATTGCCCCTCTGAACACCACGCTTTGTTTCCATATGATCGAGATGCGGGTTGAGCACGAATTTAAACAGAAAAAAGTCCGATTTTAACTATTTTACAGCGTTTTCAATCACTGCGATGCTCCTCCTAACAAGCCTGCTCACACACTCCACTCACTCCCTCTCTCGAATGCTGTGCAGTCGCTCTGAGCTGGCTTGGGGGTGGGACTGATTACAGTCTCACCAATCACTCGCCGCCATGCAAATGAGCCTCTTTCCTCTCAAGCTCTTTTCCTCCACGGCAATCAGGCAAAATTTAAACTGCAAAGCACACTTTTTTTTTTTTCCAACTGCAGCTCCTCGGCAGGAGCACCATTTCAACCATTTATCATTGCATTTTAGTCAGCAACTACTCTTAGTCCATACCACAAGCATTTCCAACAACTAGGGCACAAATCTTCTTTTGCTACCCACAGTTTTCCACACTTTTCTCTGTCACACAATACTTTTAAAAGCTGGAAAACGCTGTAATTTGATGCAGGGCAAGGGCATACACACTCGGGCTTTACTGCTCCTTGGTGAACAGTTGGCACACTTACAGCAGCACACAGTGGCACATTCAGTTGGCAATGCTTCTACTTTTTGGGCTACCTACTGCCAGACAGCCAAAATGCTAGCCACTATCTGAGCAACCTTTCTTGCGTTTTCTCCCAAATTGCAAGCCAAATCCCAGCGGTAGCCTCCATTTTTGTAACCAGGGGTTGGGTTGATGGTATTTTTTGTGTTATTAGCGCTGTGTGGTGCCTCCATATGTAACCCCCTACCCGGGACCTGGGTTCGGGGAGAAAACTGTTGCTCGGTATTTTGGCTAGGTTTGACTTCTAGTCAGGGGCACCCAAGTAACTCCGGACACAGGAAGCAATAACTGCAATGCCCAAACCAGGAGTGGGATTCTAGAGTGTGGCTTTTATTCACAACCAAACAGAATAACAAAGCATAGGTGGACCCCCACGAGGCTGCACTCCTGGTAATGCAGATTTATGGAGATCAGAACACATCTTCTACATACCGTAACCCTCAGGTTTAGAAACACACTGAGCACTTAGCCCGAACTTGTACTCTTCTCTGGAGTTCCTTGGCCTGGCACATCCGACCAGCCTTGGACTACTTCCCTGCATGGCACATCCGGCCAGTAACTGGACCACTTTCCATATGGCATGGAACATTTCTCGGTGGCTCCCTAAACCACCCATGAGCACATACAGGCTTCATGAGGGAAAATCTTCCATCTAATCCCATGTCTGGGTACTTTCTTTGAGCACTGGCCAAGTACCCAAGAGAAAGCAACAGGTGTCCCAAAGCGAACCCATAGAGGTGAATCTGGTTACTGCTGATGGGGTGGGGGGGAGTCTCCCACGTCTTGCTCCCATAATTCATACCCGGCCATTCCTTTGTTGTAAAACACCTCTTCTATGAAAACTCTAACGGTTGTAGATTATCACATTAAATGTATATCACATTCAATCTACAGTCTCTGAAACTCCAGTGCGCTGACTTGAGGCATACTTGTTAAGTGGCTATGTCCATCCCCGTAGACCCCCACTGATTAAAGATGTCCAAATCCCACACTCTTTAAGCACTGTACTTGGCTGTCCTTTCCTGACCCACAGTAGCAGATACTTAATACACAGAGTCTCTGGTGAAACATAGGCCCTTTTTCCGAGCAGACTCACCCCTAATTGCAGGTGCCCCACAGGCTTCTTCCACAAGAAAACCAAACAAATTCTTCATGGTGCCGCAGCACAAATCTTCAAAGCAGCTTCTCTCTCTCTCTCTCTCTCTCTCTCTCTCTCTAACCAGGCCAGGGGATTGCCCCTTGAAGCTGGCTGTTGGTTTCCCCCATCCCCGCAGGGATGGGGCCCTGAACCAACTGGGGAGCGGTCTCTACCACTTCAACGGAAGTACTTCTGTGTCCTCTTATGGTGAGAACACACACCAAAACAAACAGTAGCTCTGGTCAGAGCTGAGGGCTCTGAGGGACTGCACACTGCAGTGCACCTCCTCCCTCCACTACAGACTGCACAAGACTAAATTCAAAACCTCCCAACGTTCTATCTAACTCCCAGCTGCAACATTCCAATATGGCTTATGCTGCTGCGAGAATTCTATATGATGTCATCCCTCAGTCTCAGCTGAGACTGAGAACAGAGTGAGACAATGTGAAATCCATTTAACTGGAGTTTCACATGCTGCCTTCCCTGCCTGCCAGTAGATCTAACTGGGATTCTTGTAACCCTGGGTATTGGGGGGGTTACACCTGGCACATGTCACAACTTTGAACCTTACTTTAAATTTCATTTTAAGTAGTTACTTTCCCCACGGGGTGGGGTAATTCCTAAGAATTTTTATTTAGATTCCTTGGACTGTTTCTATTTATGTATTATTTCAATTATACACTGACAACTTCTTGAAATCTGTACATATCAGGTACATAGTCTCAATTTCTTGGGGGTCCCTGACTAGCAATTTTTTTTCTTTTATCTGGCACTTACACTGACAATTGATATTATCATATATAAAATCTTGTTACTTACACTGACAATTGATATTATTATGTATAAAATCTTGTTACAACAAAGACTTAACATAATAGTTTGTTGAGAGTATGTTGGGAATATATCTCCAGCCAGTTGTACTATCATCAGTGTGATACACTTACTTTGGGTGTACATCATTTTCATCATTCTATATGGCATGTAAAGATCATTTCTGATGTTGGAATTTTGGGGCTCATTTTTTATTATTTTTTTTACTTGGTTATATGTTACATTTTAGCATGCAGTTGTTTTCTTGAGGATCATCTCATTATCAAAATTTCTATTCTGAGCAGGATGATGTACTGTGGCCTCACTTGTGAAATCTGTGTCTTTGGGAGGTTTCCTTCACTTGACATGTAATTTAGTGAGCAAAGAATCTTACTTTTTTTTATCCATTAGACTGATACATGGTAACTCTCTGCCTGCTGTTTTCTTTAAACAACCTTTGACCTTTAAGTTTGGTTCAGCTGAAATCACTCTTTAGATATTCAAGCTCTCCAATGTCACTTTAATTATTTCCGAAGGCCGTTTTTAAACCAATGAAAATAATTTCTGGTTTTTTTCTGCATGCCTTAGTGTTAATTATATGGGATTTTCTAAATAATTCTCATTAGGCTTCTGAAGAAGGACTTTTTGGTCTGAAAGCTAATGCTCTTTGTTCTTTTTGTAACATCCTTGTTGGTCCAATAAAAGATATCAAACCATTTGTTCTGAATTTGTTCCTCCATCTTGGGCCACCACACATAACTTCTAGTCAGTGCTTTCATTCATGTCATGCCAGGGTGGCACTGGTGCAGCTGCTCAAGGACAAGTTTACGACCTTGGGGTGGCACTACAACATGAGTCCCCATAAGACACATCCATCCTACATACTGAGCTCATTCTTTCTGGAGAAGTATGGTGTGAACTGAGTTTCCGGAACTACCTTGGGCCATCCTTGCAAGACGTACTCCCGGACCTTTGCCAGCACAGGGTCTTTTCCAGTCCAGAACCTGATCTGAGCAGCTGTCACTGGTGAGGCATCCATGTGGTCCATTGATAACACTCACTCTTCATAAGGAGCTTTGGTTGGGCCCTCTGGTTGGGGAAGACTACTCAAGGCATCAGCGTTACCATGGTCCTTACCTGCCATGTACATTATAGCATACTCATAAGCTCGAAGTGTGACAGCCCATCTCTGGATATTTGGCGAGGCTATCTGTGGTATTGCCTTCATCTCATTGAAGAGAGAAATCAAGGGCTTGTGGTCTGTGCAGCTGACAAAACGTCACCCATAAATATACTTGTGAAATCTCTGTACCCCAAACATCACAGCCAGTCCCTCATAGGAATTATACTGAGCCTGAAGACTTTCGTCCATTATGCTCGCCAGGAATATCAATTAACATATATAAAATTTGTCCAGTTTGTATTTAAAGGACTGTGTGGTGCTACTAGCCAGCACCTCAGTGGGTAATCTGTTCCAATCATTTACCACCCTTTGATTAAACCAGTTTCTTGATCATCTTGCCTTTAACTGTAATGGGTGGGATCTAGTGCTATATACTTTGTTAGTTGTTTCTAGGCCCAAGTTTTCCCATAGGTCGTTGTTTGTCCATGCTTTGTGCGCTAGACACGTCTCCCCTTTTTCCCCTGTACTCCAGTGAAAACAGATTTAATTCGTCCAGCCTTTCTTGGTATGATTTACCCTTCATGCTTACTATTCCTCTAGTGGCCCTCTTTTGGATCCTCTCCAACATAACTACTTCTCCCTTTTTATAGGGAGACCAAACCTGGGCTCCATATTCCAATATAGACCTCACCAAATGTATGTAAAGAGGCAAAATAACCTCTCTGCTTCTTGCATCAATATGCCTAAAGATGCAATTTAAAGATGTTATTCCCCTTCTGTGATATCAGCCTGCAATGTGATGTAAATTTCATGTCCTTTGAAACCATAATTCCCAAATCTCTTTCCTCTAATGTAGTTCTTAATAGTTTATTATCTAACACATATTTCTGCTCTGGGTTATTTCTCTCCCTAGATGCATAATAGCACATTTATCTGAGTTTAATGATAATCCAGCCTTATTTGTCCATCCTGAAACATGATTTAATGCTGCTTGTAGTGTACAGTTCGTGGTGCCGTGGTTAACTGAAGCTCCCAGCCTGCAGTCATCTGCAAATTTACATTTATTTATTTGTTTTTGTTAACCGGGTAAGGTTAGCCAAACATCCTCTTTGTCATACTGTAATGTAGATATGTATAAATTAAAAAGGCAAGGTCCCAACACTGAACCCTGGGGGGGCGCCACTTGTTACTTCTGTCCATGTAGAATAAGATCCCTTTATACTAACTCTTGATTTCTGTTAGTTAGCCAATTTTGGACCCAGCATATTGTAGGATATGGGATACCTATATTGCTCATGGCTGACAATAGACCTGCATGTGGTAGCTTGTCGAAAGCTTTTGAAAAGTCCAGGAAGGCCACATCCACTGCCCTCCCATCATCAAGCTCCTTTATCGCTTTGTCGTAAAACTTCAACATGTTTGTCTGACAGGATCTACCTTTGACAAAACCATGTTGTGTGCTGTCCATTAAGTTATTTTGATTTAAGGTATCTAATATATTATCCTTTAGTATGCCCTCTAATATTTTTGATGGAATAGAGGTCAGGCTCACCGGTCTATAGTTAGCAGGTCAGATCGGTCTCCCTTTTAAATGAGGGAATAACAGGAACCCTTTTCCAGTCATCTACTACCTCCCCTCTATCCAGGGAAGCCTGAAATATATGTCAGGGGTGCTACAGTTTGGTTGCTTAGTTCTTTTAATACTCTTCGGTGCATACAGTCTGGTCCTGGTGATTTATTAGGATCGAGTTTCTTCAATCTAGCCTCTACATCAATTGGGTTTATAATTATTCTTTGTTGGTGTGTTATGTCAGTGACCTGTAAACTCTGAATGCTACTTACTTTGTTATTAAATACAGATGAAAAATGTACATTAAGTAGATATAGACATCGAATTTTCATTAGATATTAATTCCCCATTTTGACTTTTTAAAGGTACCACATTGTGTGAATTTCCTTTTTGTTATTAATGTATGAGTAAAATAATTTATAGTTTTGGCTAACTGAAGAAGCTAGTTTATGCTCATAGTTTGCCTTTACAGTTTTAATTTTTAGAGTTTTTAGAATGTGTCTATAATTAAGTCTGTCTATTTCTGTGCCATTAGCTCCCCAATTTTTGTATAACTTATGTTTCCTGTTTGTAAGTTTCTTTATTGCTGGAGTAAGCCACTGGGGTTTGGATCTTGTATTTTTATATTTTTGTTTACAGGGTATATTATTGGTCATTTCCTTCATTATTTTGTTGCGAAATGTATCCCACATAATGTTCAAAGGTTTATCACTTAGATCTTGTTGCCAATTCAATCTAGCAATATTAGTTTTTATAAGACGAAAGCTTTACTGAAATCTGTTTTGGTAGTTTGCCCTACATTGTTATACAAGGGTTCTGTAATTTTAAATTCTATTTTTTCGTGGTTGCTAGTACCCAAGGGAATAGATGTGACACAGTCCATGATGTTATTGCCCATATTTGTTAACACTAAATCGAATATGTTATGATCCCTAGTTGGTTCCTTGACTATTTGTGACAACCCTATAGTATTAAAGGATTCCAAAAATGCATTTTCTATTTTATTTGCTCCTTTCAGTGTTTCCCAACTTATTTCTGGCAGACTGAAGTCACCCAGGATTAGTATTCTATCAGTAGGGTTTAAAAAGTCTATTTTGTTTAAGAGTAAGTGGTTTAAGTCTGCTGTGGTTGATGGAGCCTATATATAACTCCAAGTATTATTTTAGGGGATTTAGATGGAAATAATTTAACCCAGATTTGGTCTGGCTCATCCATGGTTGGTTCTATAGCCTTGGATTTTATTTAATCTGCAACAAAAAGTGCTACCCCTCCCCCCTTTCTGTGATGTCTAGATTTTGTATATAGGGTATACCCTGGTGTGTTTTGATCCCAAGAATCCTGTTCATCCCACCATGTTTCTGTAACTGCACATAGATGTATATCTTGCATAGCCAGTATGTGCTTGAGCTCATCAAATTTATTTGTTAAGCTTCTGGCATTTAGAAGCATACAGTTCCACTCTTTAATGCTAAATACTTTATCACTGTTTGTTTTCCCTTCTTCTATGATAATTCTGCCTGCCCAAGCCCCCCTCTCAGTTAGTTTAACAGTTTTAGGGTTTCTTCTTTAAAGCGTCTGGCCAATGATCATGAGCCCATTCTATTAAGGGGAAGTCCATCAGTGCTGTATTATCTATGGTTCCTGAATGTGTCCGTATTGTCCAGATATTTATACTTCTCCTTTTTGCACAGTTCCTGGAGCCAAATTTTTTTTTTGTGATTATTTATCCTCCTGGGCCACCTCTCTGCGTCGGTAGATCTCGCATCCCATCTGGGGATCCATCCGACATCCGTCTCGACGGGACTGCTGGCACCCTCAAACCCCTCTCTGGCTTGCTCCCCACAGCGGGCGACACAAGAACCCCTAACTCCCCACCCTCACGGATCCAGTTCGGGTGCCAGCTCCCGACGAACACTTGCAGACAGCCATAAAGCCATGCAAGAGGTGCCACATTTTTCCTTGTTCATCCTCCCCTCATCATTGCTGGAGTCGTGGGCGTGCAATGACGTCAGCAGAGGTGCATGTGTCCACAGTCCTCTCCCCAGGCATTTGCTCAGACTCCTCCCGATGCTGTCACTCCATGCCCTCACCCCCAGCCTCCGGCAGGGGGCCATCGGGCATCAGGAAGTGAATCCTTCCCTCCCCGGAGAAGGAGAGCAGTCCAACGGATGCTCTATCCTTCTCCTCCCTGGCGATCCATGCTTGTTCCCGAACATGGGTCGCCACAGCAGCACGAGGTAAGGCGTCCAACACCTCAGCCCTCAGCGCCAGCAGGCCGGCTCCGGAGCCAATTGTTTAATATATTTATGTCTTTGTTTCTTTTGTCATAATGCCCTTAGACTGGTAATAATCCTGATATAATAATATCCCCTCCTTGTTGTTTAATTTGAAAACATACATCACTGAAGTCCTTATAAATATCCTGCAGATTTATTTTATGTATATTGTTTACTCCTACATGTATTAAAACCAGAGGATTGAAAGTGTGCTCCATTAAATCATTTATCAGTTGTTTAATGTCACTGATACGTACCCCAGGTAACATACTAACTGTAGTATGTTGGTTTCTTCCTTTACAGAATTATACATCTGTTCCCCTGATTATAGAATCTCGTAATACCAATATATCAATTTCCTTGATTAAATGTTCAGCTAGGTTCTCTTTATCTGGGCTGATATTATTCCACGTGCAGTTCTTATTTTGTATATGTGTATCTGCATGGGGTTTACTGAGCACTGTTGTGATTTTAGTCGATGGCAATTGTGACTTGGTGTTAGACCTTATATCTGTGCTAGAGATATCTTCTGGTAAAGTACTTAACACTTCATAACTGTTATGCAATGTTACAGGAGCACTGTTATAAATTTGCCCTCCCCTGCGTTTGCTAGTATTTCTAGTCACTGTTGCCCAATCATCAACTGGTACTGTCTGCCGTTCGCTATACAGGTACTTGATATCAGAAACATTTGATTTTGCTACTGGGTTTATCTCCATAGTGACTTCTAACTGATTAACCATCTGATCAATAAAGCCCTCTAGTTCCTCAGTATCAGTTTTATGGGTATTTTTACTCAATAATCTCTTAATTTCCTCTTGTAGTGTACTAGTTAAAAGACATTTGTTGCACTCAAAATCTTTTATCTGTTCTCCCAAACAATACATATGACATTGAGTACAAAAATTATTATGTTTATCCCCATTCCTCTGTCCATTACAAACAGTGTGAGCCTCCACATTTCTGTTTGCAACATCCTGCATTTGGGTTCTCAAACATTTCATTTGCTGTTCCAAGCCGGCAATGTGACCTAAGAGCAGCAATCTCTTGGCATTGCTTATAAATCTGTTGCTCAGTAGTGTCCTGCTCTATGGTGTTGTTGGCACAAATCACCCAATTTGTTCCCTGTGTCCCACTGCTGTGTAGCTCTTGTGTGCTCATTTTGCTACACTTCCTCTAGTAAATATCCACCCTCTTACCGTATGACCTTCTGCTGCCTACTGATGCCAACAGACACCGCTGGCCTCTGCCCACGTCGCCTCCGCTCCGCACTCCATTCCACTCGCTGGAGCCAAGAGCTAAACAGACGTGTAGCGCTGACGTCACCTGGTTGCTATGGTGACGCTCGCCAACGTCTACAGTGGATTATGGGGCTGGGCAATGTAGCCAACACCAGAAGCAGCTTAAAACAGCTGTCTCCGAGCACCCGAGTGATGCCTGCCAAGTTCCAGTCCCCTCGTCTAATGGGGGGTCGGGAACGCCTCTACACAACCTGCTGTATGCACTACAATACTCCTTCCAAGACGTATATTCTGCCCCCAATGTAGCTCCAACACCTGCTAGTGTGCAGTTCTCCGTAGCAGCTCCTTAATTACAGTACACTGCTCGCTGGAGCCGAGAGCTAAATAGGCGTGTAGCGCTGACGTCACCTGGTTGCTATGGTGATGCTTGCCAACCTGTACAGTGGATTGCGAGGCCGGGCAATGTATATAGCCCGCCTTTATAAAGGCGAGCTAGCCAACACCAGAAGCAGCTTAAAATAGCTGTCTCCAAGCACCTGAGTGATGCTTGCCCGAGATCCAGTCCCTTCGTCTAACGGGGGGTCAGGAACGCCTCTACACAACCTGCTGCATGCACTACAATACTCCTTCCAAGATGTATATTCTGACCCAGTGTAGCTCCAACAACTACTAGTGTGCAGTTCTCCTTAGCAGCTTCTTGTCTAGCTGTGAGTAATTTTTTTCAGCAGTTGTCAAAGTCCCTTGACACAAATCCAATGAGTCTGTCAGTTCACCAAGCATGTGGTGTGACAAAACCACAGCAACACCATATGGTGAAGCATCATATGAGAGAATGAGGTCTTTGTCTCCGTCATAGTGAACTAACACATCTGATGATTGGAGTAACTTCTTGAATACCTCAAAAGCTTTCTCTTGCTCGGATCCCCAACGCCATTTCACTCCTTGCCTCAAGAGCTGATACAAAGGCATCAAAGGGATTGATAGGTTTGGTAAGAACTTGTTATAATAATTCAACAGTTCCAGATAAGCTTTTAACTCAGACACATTATTGGGTGCGGGGGCCTTTTGAATTGCCTGTACTTTTTCTTTTACAGGCCTGAATTCTGTGGCATCTATTTTGTGTCCCAAGAACACCACTTCCTTACCTAGGAAAGCGCACTTGCGCCGTTTTAACCGAAGTCTTGCTTTTTCCAGTCTAACACTTCTTCCAAGTTTTGCAGATGCTCCCCTTCCATCTGGCCTGTTACTAAAATATCATCTAGGTACAGGTACACTGCCACATGCAGGACTCCTTGCAACAATCCATCCATGGTTCTTTGGAAAATAGTAGGAGCAGATGAAGCACCAAAAGGTAAACAGTTATATTTGAACAGATCCTTGTGGATATTCACAGTAACATACTGCTTGGAAGTCTTCATCCAGCACAATCTGTTGGTATGCATGAATCATGTCTAGCTTTGTGAACCATTCTCCTGCCAGGGCTGCAAACAAATCATCAATTTTTGGAATAGGGTACTGTTCCAAGCCTGACACTTTATTAAGTCAGTTTATAATCTCCACATATTCTCACAGAGCCACTGGGCTTCTGTACAAGCTTGAAAACTGGACCGGTTCTATAATCTTTTCTCTCAGAAAATGATCAAGTTCAGCCTCAACCTTGGGTTTCATTGCTTAAGGTATAGATCTTAGTTTAAAAGAAACGTGGAGTTGCATTACTGTCAACATATATTTTTGCTGTGGTACCCTGTAAAGTTCCCAGACCTTCCTTGAATACCGCTTCATGTTTTGCAAGCACATCCTGCAGTTTCCACTGCTGTAATGGTGTCACCTGATTGACTGTTCTTCAGTCCATGGCCAGTTCAGCAATCCAGCCTCAGCCTAAAAAGTTTGGGCCTGTTGTCCCCATCACCACTACCAATGGCAATTCTTTAACTGTCTCTTTGTACATCACTGTTACTCTTGCTGCCTCATTATCTATACAGGTTCCCCTGTGTAAGTTTCCAATTTAATTGCACACTTGTCCAGCTCTGGGATGTCCTTTCTATTTCACAACTCAGAGTATTCTGCTTGATTCATGATGGTGACACTACTTCCAGTGTCCACCTCAAATTTTACATCTACATTTATATTTTTGCCATTAATGTCCAACATCTGAATGATCGGTGCTATTTTGGGAATATTTGCGTCCTTCATACTATGCATAGTATAAGTCTGTGCTTCCTCTGTGTCCTCGCTTCCTTCCTCACCCTACAAGTGGAGGGTACGCTGGAAGCTTTTGGGACTGCTGTTACTCTGTTGCCCTGTCTTTTTTGGGATGTGGTCTTCCCTTTTCTCTTTAGTCTTATTTCTACAGGCTTTACTGATATAGCCTTTCATTCCACATATGTGGCATCTTTCATCTTTAACGTGACACTCCCGTGGGAAATTCTGGCCTCCCACAATGGTGGCAATTTTTAGTTATTTTCTTATTTGGCTGCTCTTTGTTCCTAAACATTAAGTTTACGGAGTCCTGTGGCTTTTGTGAACTAAAACTTGGCCCAGACATTTCTCTCAACTGCAGCTGTAAATCCTTTACATTTTGACTAGTACTGTAGATTCTGCAACTTGCGCTACCTTCAGTGCTGTTTCAAACGTTAAATCTGTTTCTGACAATAACCTTCTCTGATTTCTATCATCATTTATCCCACAAACCAGTCTCTCTCTCTCAGCATTTGCTCTAAAGTTTCTCCATAATTACAGTCCTGAGCCACTTTTCTCAACTCTGCCACTTATGCTCCCACTGTCTCTCCAGCTTTTGTATTTCTAGAATTAAATTTGAATCTTTATACATTTTCACTCGGTTTTGGTTAAAGTGATTTTTCAACAATTTTACTAAGTCTTCAAATGATTTGTTACCAGACTTTTCAGGGCTCAACAAAGTTCTCATTAAGCTGTAGGTTTATGCACCCACTAAAGTGGCTCTTTTCTTCCTACTGTCTGTAATATAATTTGCAATAAAAAAAAGTGACAAGATTTCACAGTATTCTTTCCAGGTCTGAATTTAAGAATTAAAAGAAACCACAATTCATACCATACCAGCTATTTCCTCTTTGAATGTCGACAGCCACATATATTATGCATAGCTCCCTCTACTATATTTACTTTCACTCTCTGAATAATTTTTTTTTCTCACTCTGGGTGCAAACTTCCTCTTTGTTTAATTGCTCAGTGACTCTTTCTTTTTTTTTTTATATAGGTGTTTATCTCTTTCTCTGCGCCCAGCTGCCCCCTTCTAACCGACCTCCTCAGCCCCATCACCCTGATCTCACTGGGACTTACCCAGAGCCTGCCCCGTTGCCGGGTGCGGAGCCTGTGAGGGGTCGGTTGTCATCCTACAGCTGGGGGGGGGTTTCCTCCATTTTTTCCCTTCCCCGTTGCTGGGGCGCACATGCAGGACATGCATACATGGAGGAGTGTCCGTGGAAGTCCCGCAGCACCCTCCCTTCTATGGCGCCCACAGTTCTGCACTGCCACTAGGCCTCCACCTGGGGGCAGTCATTCGGCTGGAGCACCAGTCCTCCCTCCCTGGGAGAGGAAAGCTGTCCTCTGGATCCTCAATCCTTTCCCTCCCCTGGCAACCCCCGGCAGCCCATGCTCCTTCCTGAACATGGGTCGCTGGCGTAGTGCGAGGTGTGGCGTCCAGTGCCTCAACCCTCAGCGCTGCGGGTCAGCATCACTGACTCTTTTATCCTCGTCACCAAATAATATGTTGTGTCCTGAAAAACCAAACAATCTACACAGGGAATTTCTTTAGGAACTGCAGAGCTTTATTACATGCTTCTCACAAGGTAGCCTTCTTCCACGCACACACAAGAGATTCTGAATCTTTCTAACAACAACAACAACACTACTATTGCTCAAGACGGCGCAGGGGCAGCAATCTTTTCAGTTCAAAGCCCTTCTTGGCTCAACTGTCTCCATTCAGAGATTAGTGCCACCACTACCCTTGGCTCCTTTACACTTAAATTACATCAACAGTTCACTGCACTCAGCAGTTCCGATTGCCCTTCCTGAGTCTTGTCCCTGATCCATGCATTCTTTTACCCCTTAACAAAAGTCTAACTTATCATGCTTGCCGCAGATCCCTGTCCCTCCCTCCCTTTCCTTCTCCCCCTGTCTATTCTCTCCTTTTTCCCTTTCCCATTTTGGCTCCCCCTCTCCCCTACATTTACTCATCCTGAGCACTTAGCTGTCAGAGTCACCTTACTGACTGCTTTGCCCACCCCTTTAGTGTAGGGTAGTGAGTCAGGGCATCATCGTTCTCCCCACTTGTTATATTTTATTTGCTGCTTTCTGTATTTCACTATATCCACTTTATTATAGATTGTAGCATGTTTCATACATTTATTACTGCTTGTAATGCTGGCCTAATCTCTAACTTTATTGTGTTACCTCTATCTTACTATGTTGACACGGAACCTTTGTAAAAGAACCCCTGGTTCAAAGATATAATCCTAGAAATAAATACAGTAAATAAATATATCTGTGTTCTTTTAGAGTCCACACCGCCCTCTAGCGGTGCCTTATAATACTACACTACAGTGCATATATATCATGATCTGAAGAATTCTTTAAGGCCCTAGACAAAGGTGTGGAGAGGTGTTCTTTAGCTTGCAACTTCTAAGCACTGCAGTTCCACATGGCTCAGTCCTCGGTCCCCTGCTTTTCAGCCTGTTCATCAACAAGGTTCCAGAAGTTTGAATCAACTCCAAAGCATTACTGTATGCTGATGACACATTCATCATCATCACCTCACACCACAACCTGGAGACACTGAAATGCAACTTACAGTCGGACTTTAGCAACGTCTGCAACTGGTTCACATCTAACAGGCTGGTCATTAATGTCAGGAAAACCAGATCTCTTATGTTTGGGAGCACCCATGCCCTGAAGGTGGCCCTGAGCTGCACATCACAACACCACCTGGGGACCTCATTGAACAAAGGTCCAGGTCTTCAAGTACCTGGGTGTACAACTTGACGCAACCCTATCTTTCACATCTCATGCTGACTCCCTCATCAAACATATCCAACAATTCCTTGCAACAAACGAACAGCTAATTTCTTGTACCAAGCCATAGTTTTCCGAGTGGCATCATAGAGCTCAAGCATCTGGTCTGTTTTGCCCACACCTCCCATGTGCTTATTATAATCTAGGACACACTGAGGCTTGTTTATCAGTTTGTCCTGACCACGAACCATAGCAGTTGCTGTAGATTTATCTTGAATTGTACTTAGGAGGTACACATGTTTTTTATCTGTGAATTTTACAGCCAGCAGTTCACCGAATCAGAGAGCACTGGTCTCGCCACATTTTTTTCCTTTCTGGCTGCCAGCTCTTTGGGAAACCCCTGCCTGTTGGGCCTGATTGTGCCACAAGCTACTGCATCAAATGGATACAGGACATTAAAGAGAGGAATTTCAGTGTAGAGGTTATCTAATGGAGTTTGTAGCCAGAGTTTAGCAAGGGAAGAGTTAGGTCACACACAATTTTCTACTTTGCGTTCAGACATGGGAGGAAGCCTAGAACATCCTGCGTGGCATTCTTTCCTGTGTAGATTCTGAAACGGTATGTGTACCCAGTGGAACTTTCACAAAGTGTGTACAGTTTAATTCCATGTCAGGCACGTTTCAGAGGAAGGTATTGTTTAAATGTTATCCTCCCCTTGAAAAGCAGAAGGGTTTCATCCACTGAGATGTTTTGGGATGGCGTGTACATCTCAGAAAACATTTTAGAGACAATCAATAATGGGCCTTAATTTAAATAGTCTGTCATTCCCTGGATGGTCCCTTGGCAAAGCCTGAGTGTTGTCATTGTAGTACATAAACCTCAGAAAAAGCTGAAACCGGTCCCTACTCATCATAGCTGGAAACGGGGGGGAAGGGGTAAAATGAGCAGGTTGGGTGGACCAGTGCATGCTGATGGTGGGTTGTTTCACTATCCCCATTTCAAGTGTCAGACCCCAGAACCTTTTCCTTTCATCTAAATTTATAGGACTCCATTGGTGAGCCTTTGCATGTGGTTTTAGCTTGTTCCTATACTGAGCCAAAAACTGCTCTGCATCTAAATTTGTTTTTGAGCTGGCCTGCCCGCACAGCAGTGGGATTTCCGTTTGGGACGTCGATGACCCGGGTTCAGGAACGGACCTGGGAAGTCGGAGGGCTGGCTGGGGGGGATCGAGCGTCCATGGGACTGCTCACCTTCTCCGGGGGGGGGAAGTGGGGAAGTGTCCAACACTTCATTGCCACCTGACGGAGGCTGGGGGTGCCGCATGGCCAGTGCCAGCATGTTGTGGGGCAGGGCGTACACTGGTCATCATTGCACGTCATCACCCCCGGGGCAGCAGCAAAAAGAAATTGCCGACCCCTGACATGATGCCCCTGCCATACTGCCATCTTCCACTGCCTTACATGTCCAGCAGGGGAGGTCCTCATCCCATGGCCCCGACCCAGACGGCAATCTGGGGCTAGTCTTCAGTTACCATTGGGCGAAAGCCCTCCGGCGGCCCTGCCCTGGGGGGGGTAAGCCTGGGTAGGGGGAGGACAGGGCACGGGCAGACCTCCAAAGGGAAGACAAAGGACCTTGGCTCAAAAAAATGTATTTATATAAATTTGTTTGCCCCACTATATGAGACACTATTTCATTCCTAAAAGTAACTGAAAATGTTGTATGGGGGTAAACTCCTTTGTGTCAGTAGGGACATCTGTTTTATCAGTAAATAGAGGAACACATGTTTTTTTTCCATATTTGGGGATTTCCATTGATAAACAAGAGTATAACCACTGTGGTGCCTGCCATGGCCTGTAGCTAGCACTGGGACAGGCATTTCAGAGTCGGGCATTGCTAAGGAACCAGATTCATTTAAGAAAGTGGCACTACAGATGGGCAAGGACTCATTTTCTAACAAGGCCTCACGTTCAGACAATAAATGCTCAAGCTGAGTGTCTCCCTCGCATAAGAGATGACAAACATGGACAGAGTGTCAGTCTTTGGCAGAGTGTCAGGCTCAGGCGGAATGTCAGGTTCAGGCAGGATAGGATCAGGCTCAGGTAGGGAGTAATACAGAGGCTGAGAATCGGGCTTGGCCAGAGAATCATGGTCAAGCAGGGTATCTTCGCTGGGTAGAGTTTCAGGCTCGAGTAGTGCGTCAGGCTCAAGCAACTGCTTGCATTTTAGTTTGTGCTTTTTTGGCTGAGGCTCTTGCATAGGCTGGGGCTCTAATTTGGGCTTGAGCAGATGCTTGTGCTTCTTTTGTGCTTTTTGTACCTACCCTCATCCTGTTTTGCAAGCACTATATCATGAGAAAATGCAGGCTCCCATGGGGCCTGTTGGTTGGGCAGCATTTGAGGCTCAAGCAATGTCTCAGGCTGTTCTTGTTTTTTTATGAGCGCTCTGAGTTGCAGGCTCAAAAAGAGCTTCTTGTTCAGGCAGACTGTCGGGCTCTGGCAATTCCTTGGCTTTTTCTTTCTGCTTCTTGTGCTTGACCTGAGTTGCAGATGCTGGCTCAAACAGTAATTCCTTTTCAGGCAATGTCTCGATCTGTGACACTTGCTTGTACTTGCGTTTTTTTTTCAACTTCCTCAGCCTGCATTACTGCCTCCCTCTCAAGCTCAAGGCCTTCTTAGTCTGACAGGGTCACAAAATCAGGCTGGTGCTTTCGTTTAAACTTACACTTTGTCTGACACCCCTCAGCCTGCACTGTAACCTCCAGCTCTGTCAAAGGCTCAAATGGGGCTTCTTTTGGGGGAAATGTCTCAGAATCTGATACTTGCACATGTTTAGGCAGATCCCTACACTTCTTTTGCTTTTCATATTTGGATGCTTGCTTGGGCTGCCAGTTATGCTGATGCCTATGTTTCGGCTTTTTCTTTTTAGGTTTGGGCTGGCACTCACCACTGGACACTCGTATGCTTTTTTTTTTTTAAACTCAGCTTTATTGCTATGTCACAGCATAAAAGAGACATTTAAACGGTTAGGCATCATACAAGGTTAAATGAGAACCTGAGTGGCAGGTAAACAAATTCAAGCAAGCAGGATTATACAAAACTGGTTGATATTATGGGCTGTAAGGGCCCCATCTAACAATTGTCTAAGTCATTTTTGTAGTGTAGCTATGACTCCCTGAAATTAAGATAATGGTGTCTTGTCCAGAATCTTTAGTTTGTGTGGGTTTAAGCTAAGCAACACAACTAGGTGCCAGCCTACACCTATACCTTTTGATCAGCGTCTCAACAGAAGCTGGTCCATTGGGAATGAAGAACCAGCTTGGAAGACTATGCTACTAAACTATAGAGTACTGCTGTAAAAATACACTGCATGTATGGCTCAGGGGAAAGGTCTATTGGGAGACGGTTGAGGGGAGGGGGGGTGACCCCACTCACTTCTGAGTCCAGCCCTGTGGACTCAACCAGTCAGAATTGCTGAGTCAGCTCCACAGGGTGTCCCAAGTCCTCCAAGTCTCAGTATATGCCTCCGAGAAAGCCTTAATTTAGCTGTGAGCTCCTCCATTCTCCTGATGTTATCTACCTGGGATTTCCAAGAGTCTAGTAGCGGGGGAGAGGTCTTCAGCCAATTTGATGCGATTTCCTTCTTTGCAGCTAGGCACAGGGTTCTGAAGAGGTTTTGCTGTCTAACATTACCCAACATAGGGTGTCCACATCCCAGCACCAGCAAGGTCATGGGGAGCTGAGGCCCTCACCCCACCTTCAACCTACCATAAACCTCTTTCCAGAATTCCTGTGCATTTGGGCAAGCCCAAAATATGTGGAAGTGGGTACCCACTTGCCAACACCTCCGCCAGCAGAGGTCAGAGGTTCCTCCTGTGAAGTGTTTTGTGATTGTTGGGGTATGAAAAAAGTGAGAGAGGCATTTCCAGTGGAATTCCCTCCAGCCTGGAGAGGACATGGTCCTCCAACCCCCTTCCCAGGCCTTTACCCATTGGGCCGCTGGCAGGGATGAGCCACTCTCAACCTCCCATTTTTGTCTGAGGTCCTCAAATTGGGCATTACCCTCTCCCTGTAACACTTTGTAGGCTCCGGAAATGAATTTCCTGCTCCCTGCTAGGCATACCGACCAGTAGAGAAAATTCTCTAGAGCAGTCCGATCTCTGTTGACCCTTATGATCAGATTATTAGAAATCAGGTAGTGTCTAACCTGTAAATAGCTATGGAAATCTATTTTCGTAAGGGAATGTGCAGATTGAAGGGATGCAAAGGAGACCATTATATCTCCCCTGATGAGGTTCACAAAGTGCACCAGGGATTGCCTGTTTCACCATTGAAATCTGATGTCTGTACAACAGGGGGTGATGTTAGGGTCTCCCAGAATAGATGTGAGGGGACCAATCCCCTTGGGAGTCTGGGTAAGTTTCCGAGCCCTCACCAGCACCCCGAGGGTGTGTCTTGTCCAAGGATTTCGTATAGCTTTCCAGAGTTCCACTGTTAGTGGGGCATGTGGAAGAGATGCCAGAGAGATCATTTGTAATTGGTGGGCTTCTATTTCCCCTCCAGCCATATCTCCCTGCTGTTTTACCCAAGTCACCACCGGGGCTACCTGGGCCGCCATATAATATAGCCTGAAATCTGGTAGGGCCAGACCCCCCTCGCCCTTTAGGTTGTGTAAGAAGTTTGTGGCTAATTCGTCTCTTACCCTGTTGCCAAATAAAGGCCAGGAGGGTCGAGTTAACTGTCTTAAAAAGGAATTTGGAATGTGGATAGGGAGGGCCTGGAACAAAACAATCTAGGGAGAATATTCATTTTTTTAATTGAATCCACCCTTTTTATTTCTCCCCACAGTTTGCCACAGTTAAGCCTAAAGGGCGATGACAAGTGGGGAGATACTTTAACGTCCAGATATCTTACAGTATTGTTCATTGCCCATCCGAAGGGAATATTTTGCACCAAATCCCTGGGGAAAGTACCCCCAAACTTAATTGCCTCCGATTTGTCCCAATTAATCCTGTAGCCCAACACCTGACCATAGTCCTAGAGGACTTCCATTAAAACCAGAAGAGTGGTCTTTGGAGAAGTCACAAAGAACAGGGAGTCATCGGCATATAAGGAGATTTTATGTTCCCTCCCTCCCACCTGGATGCCTTTTATGTCCACATTGTCTCTAATTGCCCTGGCCAGGGGTTCCATACACAAAGCAAAGAGGAGAGGGGAGAATGTACACCCCGTCTGGTCCCTCTGGTGAGAGGGAACCTTTGAGTGGTAAAACCATTTACCCTCACCGTGGCCTGAGGGGCCATATAAAGTGCTTGGATCTCATCTCTGAACCTAGGGCCCATCCTCATCTCTTCCAGGGTCCTGTGTAGGAACCTCCAGTCCACCCGGTCAAAGGCCTTCTCTGCATCCATGAAAATTGCTAAGGATGGTTCCCCCTTAGTCTGCTGGTAGGCCAGAAGGTTTAGCAGGCGCCTGATGTTCTCGTGAATCAGTCTACCATTGATAAAGCCCATTTGATCCGGGTGGACCAGAGTCCCCACATACCCTTGTAGCCTGTGGGCTAGAGTCATTGTAAAAATGTTTAGGTCTACATTCAGGAGGGAGATAAGTCTGTAGGACCCGCAAAGCTCAGGGTCCTTCCCTTCCTTAGGGATAACAGAGATTTAGGCATACTGCCAACTTGGTGGGATGGGTTCACCATTCCTCACTCCTTGACAGACTCTGCTTAATAAGGGGACCAGTTTAGACTTGAGAGCCTTATAAAGCTCCCCAGGTATCCCATCCGGTCCTGGAGCCTTCCCTGTTTTTAGTTCTCTAAAACTCTTATGAAGTTCCTTTTCTGATATGAGGGTCTCAGGTCTCTCCCTTTCTTCAACAGATAGTTGCTGCATTTTTACCTTTTGAAAGAATGCTTCTAGATTATCTGGATAGTCTGTGATGTGATCCTGGCAGTACAATATTTTATAAAATTGTTGAAACTGTGTCGCTATTGCTTCTGGGTCTGATGCATACTGTCCCCGAATACCCGAGGTCTTTAAGCAAAGGACATTTCTAGCAGCAGCCTCTTTCCTTAATTGCCATGCCAGTAATCTACCAGTCGATTACCTGCCTCAAAAAGCTCTGGTGGAAGTATCTCAATTGCCCCTCAATTTTCTCATGTAGAAGTCTATTTAGTTTCCCTTTTGTCTCTTCCAACCGCTTCCTGACCTGGTCGTTCAAGCAGATCTTATGTTCAGCTTCCAGGTCAAAGAGACAGTTCTCAAGCTCTCATCTGGTGCCTTGACCTCAAGTGTCTAATGCACCCCACCAGGGTAAAGAGACGCTGTGCCTTCACTCCCCCTACTGGCCCAGCTGCTCCAAGACAATATCTCTCCTGGCTCCTCCTCATAATACTGCTGGCTGGAGATATCAAAACAAACCCAGGCCCAACAAACCAGGCCGTCCCGATTCTTCCGGTATGGGGTCTGGGTAAGGGTCTCAAAGTGGCACATCTCAACATAAGGAGCCTGCTCCCTAACCAAGATGAGTTAGTGTCCTGGGTCACCCTATACAAATCAGATGTCCTTGGAGTGACGGAGACCTGGCTCAAACCCTCAGTACCTGACTCTGTCTGTGTGCTTGCAGGGTATGAGTTCATACACCAGGACAGACCAGGGAATAAGGGGGGAGTGGCATCATGATCTATTTTAGGGACCACCTAAAGGTCTCCCCAATTACTCAAATGCCATCTCTCTCCTCCCTCCGTGAGCTACTGCATGTAATGCTGTTACTTGGGAACACTAAAAAATTGCATGTAGCCTGTACATACAATCCCCCCAAGGGCAGACTCCCAGGACTGACACACCTCCTGGACTCCTTTGGCCCCTGCATTGGGGATAACAAGCTCATCATCCTGAGGGATGTTAACCTTAACTGGACCAGGGGAAATGTGAAGCAGTGTGAGCTCTTACTTGCCAACCTCGCCCTGACCCAACTTGTGCAGGAGCCAACCAGGCAGGCGAAAAATGGATCCACCAGCTCCCTGCTGGACTGGATCCTATCCAACTGCCCTGACAGGATCTCCTCAGCCGGAACACTCTCAGACTCCATCTCTGACCACTCCCCGGTCTACTGTGTTTGGAGAATTCCCTCCCCCAAAATACCCCATAAAGTCATACTGATCAGAAACTTCTCCAGGTTCGATCCTGCTGTGTTTCTCACAGACCTAAGTTGTATTGACTGGGCTGGGGTATTTGGAGCCTCTGACCCATCAGTGGCAGCTTCCAACTTTCTTGCCTCCTTCGGTGCCTTGCAAGATAAGCACTCCCCGAAGGTCACCCAGAGGGTGAGGGGATCCGCCACGCCTTGGCTGCATGGGAGCCTCCTAGCCCTAATGATGGCCAGAGACAAATGCTGGTCCTGCTTCAAAGGTTCCATTGATCACACCCTATTCCAGCAATACAGGCACCTCAGAAACAAGTGCAAGAAGGCCATCAGAATTGCAAAAAGCGACTTCTGCAAGACTGCCCTACTCAGCTCTGCCAGTGATCCCAGGCGGTTCTGGAGTAACATCAAATCTCTTGTCTGCGGATCCTCTCACCCGGGGGTACCCAACATGATTATTGGAGGGGTATCCTGCAACAACCCGCGCACCATCGCCAATGCCCTTAACTCTCACTTTTCTGACCTTACAGCTTTCTCCACCCTCTTCCCGACTGACAGGGTTACTTCCCACATTCCTCTCCCCACCGGGCAGGAGGAGCACCCCTCAGACAAAAGTTCCACCTCAGAGGTGTGACAGTCAAGGACATGACAAGGCTCCTCTCTGGCCCCTCTCAGTACTCCAGCCCTGGCCTTGACAACCTGGAACCAAAGTTACTAAAACTAGGCTCCACTCTCATTGTTCCCCCATTAGCACATATCTTTAATCTATCTCTTGCTAAGGGAACCATCCCTGAAATTTGGAAGGAGGCGAGGATTGTCCCCGTCCTGAAGCAAGGAAATCCCAAAATCCCGGACAACTACCGTCCAATTGCAATCCTTTCATCCCTCAGCAAGCTCCTTGAAAAGGCAGTGGCTGAGCAGCTCTCTGAGTACATGCAGGAGCATGATCTCCTGTCCCCGGCCCAGCATGGTTTCCATAAGGGGCACAGTACCACCACAGCCCTGGTCACTGTCTCCGCGAGCATCAGGGCCGCCATGGACCAGGGCAAACTCTCCGGAGCCATATTCATTGATCTATCCAAGGCATTCGACCTTGTCGATCACAAGCTGCTCTGTATGAAGCTGTTGGCACTCGGCCTCTCCCCTCCGGCCATGAACTGGCTATCGGACTACCTGCATGGTAGAACACAGAGGACCTGTTTCAACAAAGTCCTATCTGAGCCTTTACTAGTGACCTCTGGCATCCCTCAAGGGTCGGTCCTGGGCCCTCTCCTCTTCTCCCTCTTTATCAACCAACTCCCAGTGGGCTGCAACTAACTGCAATGCCACTCTGTACGCAGATGATCTGGTTATTATATCTCACTCCAGGGATATTGCCACCCTCAACAAACACCTAACTGAGGACTTCAACAATGTCCTGGCCTGGGTAACCAAACATAAACTACTCTTGAACCTGAAAAAGACCCAGGCTATGCTTTTTGGCTCGGCAGCCAGAATCAAAGCCCTACCAACCACGTTGGATATAACCAGTCCGGACGGAGTTTCACTCCCAACAGTGCTCTCAGTAAAGTACCTTGGGGTTACGCTAGACCCGCAACTTGATCTGGGGAGTCATATTCTCAATGTCTGCAGGGTTGCGAACAGTAAACTGGGACTGGCCTATAGGGACAAACACAATCTCACCCTGGCGGCCCGACTGGCCCTGGCGAGAGGTGTCCTCTTTCCCTCTCTAAGCTACGGAATGCACCTATTTGGTCGCTTCCCCAAAATCCACCTCACGAGGTGGCATACGACGTATAACAACATCTGTCACTTTGCCTTGACTGCCCCGCCTCTCATGCACCACTGCGAGCTTTATGAAAAGCTACACTGGCTCTCCCCAGCCAAATACCTGGACCTCGGGCTAGGGTGCCTAGTGGGCAAAGTGATGAGAACAGGAACCCCTCAGGGGCTGGCCCTGCTTCTACCGCCAGCCGACCTCTCCCCTTACCAACTCAGGTCCCAGTCTCTGGGGATGCTAAGAGTTCCTCCCTCTCTGACCCACATGGGAGACAGGGACTTCGCCATATGTGCCCCCAGACTCTGGAACTCTCTTCCTGAGTCTGTCCACTTGGCCCTCTTGCATCAGAGATTCCGCAAATCCTTGTGGGACATCCTGAAACTTGACTCGGCTTGTGGTTGCCCTAGGCCTCCCTAAGTTAAATGGCCTTCATCCATTTGGACCCCAGATCGCACTTGCAGGAACATCCTGCCCAACCCTGGGTGTCCCCTGCACAATGCTGTATGCCCTGTGCACCAGACGGAGTTTTTATTCTTTGTTTTCTACTACCTGGCCACTACCACCAACTCTGGTAGTGCTACAATGGTTGCACTACAACATATCCGATAGAGCTACAATATAACGTGTGTTTAAGATCTATTACTGTTTTACCTGTAGATGAACTGTCTTTTCTCTCTGTTGATGCTCTCCACTGTGCTTACACATGATGCTGTGCTGTAATGATGTTTCAAATTGCTGCTTACTTCCTATTGTGAACTATGCAGCTATGATTACTGACACTGCTTCTGCGACAGTGATTTCAAAGAAATCCACTTTACTTCACTTGATAGCTAAGTTTGCTTTAAATTGTTCTAAGTCATCTCATCATTGTGTGATTTTGAAAGAAATGGGCTGGTTACCGGTTTCATTAAATTTCCAATACTGTGGCCAAGTTCATATATAAAGTTATGGACTCTGGAATTCCACATAGTATTTCAAAGTTTTGAGACCATATATTGATGGTCATTATTCTAGACATAGGTCAGACAGTAGGTTTCTCGAGATTCCTTTTATGAAATCTAAAAGTGGACAAAGATCCTTTGCTTATATTGTTCCATTTATTTGGAATGAAATTCCTCAAGATATTAGGTGGTTGTGTTCTGTCAAAAGTTTGACGATGCATTAAGGATGTATTCGAATCTCAATTTAATTGTAACTGTTTTTTATGAATTTTTTTTTTATGAATTTTATACGTAACAAAGACATTTTTGTCTGCAATTTGCTGCATTGTATATGTATGTTTGATTATGTATTGTCTGTATGCAATATATGTGGGTCGCACCTGTAAAAGGAACTTGTTTCCAGTGTGCTTACCCGTTAAGCAAATAAACAAACAAACAAACAACAATGATGTACTGTAATGATGTACTGTGATGTACTGTAATGATGTACTGTGCCCTGTACCCCATTGTTGTAATCTCCCGGGTCGTTCCTGAAAATAGGCATACTACTTGTCTAATGTACTTACCAGGCTACCAAAAGCTAAATAAATAAATAAAGCTCAAGGATTTCTTTGTGTTGCCTTCTTTTGAGGTTAGAAGCATACCCTATGGTGGTCCCCGCAAGAACTGTCTTCAGACCGTCCCACCAGACTGCTGCTGCGGTGTCCTGGATGGGGTTGTCTTTCCCATATTGCCTTATTGTCTCCTTTAGGAAGTCTTTGTACTCCTCTCTATTCAGAAGGGATACGTTTAACCTCCAAGTTGAGTTTCTAATTTGAGGGCGTGGCCACAGAAGCATTTACACCATACTATGATCAGAAATGGTCCAGGGATGAATCCGGGATTCCTTCACCCTGTGGAGCCAGTCAGTGGACAGCCAAAGCATGTCTAGCCTTGAGTAGGCATTATGAGGTATTGACCAGCAGGTATACTCCCATACCTTCGGGTGTTGGTGGCTCCAAACCTCTTTGAGACCCAAATCTCTCTCCATTCTGGTCAGTGTTTGAGCTGCTCGTGGAGGGGGGCCCGACGATACCCCAGATCTGTCCATCTTGGGGCTGAGGACTGTGTTGAAATACCCCCCTACAATAAACATCTCTCCTGGAGGGGGCGCCACCGGGAGAAGTACATCCCTCAGGAAGTCACTATTCTACCCATTATGACTGGGTGCGTAGATATTTAGAATGGAACATGAAACCTCTCTATAGGTGCCCTTAAGAGGCAGGAATCTCTCTTCTTGGTCCTCTTGTACTTTAATAGGCTGGAAAGGGCAACTTTTGTGGATTAGTGTGACGACCCCTCTTCTATGGGGGAGGGCCTTATAAGTGGAATAATATACTTGACCTACCCATGCACGTTTAAGCTTAGTACTCCCCCTGGTCTAAGTGAGTTTCCTGGAGAAGTGCTATTTCAATATGAGCCTTATGCAGCTCATTCAAAATTCTCTTTCTCTTGCTAGGGTTGCCTAGTCCCCTCACATTATATGAAGCTATCTGTCTCTCTGCCATTCTTCTTGTTTAGTCATAGAAACATAGACTTTGACGGCAGATAAGGACCACTTGGCCAACCCAGTCTGCCCATTTCCCTACCTGCTGGATAAGCTGCAGATTCTAGTTAACCAATAGCCTACTTCCTGCAACCCACCACTATAATTGCCTTATGTCTGTCCCATGCATGTTTGAATTCCCCCACTGTTTTAGACTCAATGACCTCCTCAGGAAGCGGTTCCATATATCCACCACCTCTCCGTGAAAAAAGTTCCTCACATTACCCTGATCCGTTCCTTCGCCCCCATCTTTAAATTGTGCTCCTTGTTCTTACACATCTCTTTTCTGAAAGATGCTACCCTCCTGGACTTTGTTGATTCCCTGAGGTACTTGAAAGTTTCTATCATGTCCCCCCGTCCCTCCTTTCATCAAGAGTACACATATTAAGCTCTCTCAGTCTCTCTCTTCATATGGTTTCTGCTGCAGACCCTGCACCATTTTAGTTGCCCTCCTCTGGATTGCTTCCATCCTGTCTATGTCCTTGAGTAGATGAGGTCTCCAAAACTGCTCACAGTACTCCAGATGGGGTCTCACAACTGTCTGTATAGAGGGATAACCACTTCCCTTTTTCTATATGTGATGCCCCTTCCTATGCATCCCAGTATCCCCCTGGCTCTCCTTACCGACTTTTCACATTGCTTACCCACCTTTAGGTCATCTGATATGACTACCCCCAGGTCCCTTTCCATTTTTGTTCTTGTTAGTACCTCCCCTGCAATTGTGTACTTTTCTCCTGGATTTTTGTTTCCCAGGTGCATTACTTTGCACTTCTTTGCACTGAATCTAAGTTGCCATATGTCTGACCATTCCTCCAACCTTGCCAAGTCCCTTCTCATCTTTTCTATCCCCTCTTGTGTATCAACTCTGTTACAGATCTTTGTGTCATCTGCAAAGAGGCATACCTTTCCCTCCAGACCCTCTGCAATGTCACCTATAAAGATGTTAAAGAGGACTGGACCCAGTACTGAGCCCTGAGGTACTCCACTAGTAAACCCCTTTCTTTGGAATGTGTTCCATTCACTATTACCTTCTGTGTCCTGTTGTGCAGCCAGTTTGCTACCTAGGCTGCCACCCTGGGACCCACTCCCAGGCTGGCTAACTTGATTATTAATCTTTTGTGCGGGACTGTGTCAAATGCCTTGCAAAAGTCTAGGTATGCCATATCCACAGCCCCTCCCTGGTCTATTACTTTGGTCCCCTGTGTTCTCGGTATACCTTGTAGCATGGTCTTCCAATACCCAATCAAAAATTTGAATCTCCTAACAGTAAAACAGTTAAACTTTGTACAACAAACTTAACAACTTTCAAGGCTATAAAACATCATCCGGTACGTATGTTGAGTGGCACTGGCCAGCTGCATGGGGCACCCATAAAGGGGGCCCTGCGCTAAACGTGAGCTTAAGGAGTGACCAGGCGTGTCTACTTAAGTCTAGCCTGTTATTCACGACAATCCGATAGAGAGTTAGTCATTAGGAATAATTCAAGGAGCCCTTTCCTCTCAGCTTAATCCCAGCCCACCAGGAGATAAACAGATGTGGGGGGGGGGGGGAATAAGATCCCATATTGGGCCTAGATTGAGCTGTAACCTAAATTCTTTGGAAGGGCTCCAGGCTGTCCAGTGAGCGATTAGATACCCCTTATGAAACCATATGACTTCAACCGTCTCCCTCAAATTGGGATTTGCAGAGTTCGATGATGCTTTCCCTGGGAAGATATGGTAAGGTTGCGTCTGCTATCCCAACTGATGAATTCCAATCGGGTATCAGACATTTTCCCCACCGTGGTTAGGGACTGGAGGATGATTGAAGCAGTATTCCCTCTCCCTCTCCCTCAATGATGACTCCCTGTCAGTATCCTAAATTCCCCCTACCTAAATACAGGGAGCCCCCAGCGGGAGGGGCTATATCTCTCGAAACATAGAAAGATGGAAGAAACCTCGTCCCCCAGGCCCTTCTTTTGTAATGCACCCCCTCTCCCCCATAAAATTGAGATAATGAGCAACTTCCCCCAGCACCTCTGTCTTAATCTCCGATCTATCCGCCCTTTGCACAGCTGTGGTTACATGTAGGACAAGAAACGGATTGAGGCTGTCCTGTAATGCTGGTGCATTAGCCAAAAATTTCCGAATCATGTATCAAGCCGAAGGCTCGCACTCGAATGCCTGTGAGACCACTTTTAACCAAACCCCCCCCCTTTTCAAAGAACTTTAATCTGTAACAAGAGCATATATGAGGAACATATATTAGATTACTAAAAGCTCCTTAGACTGCCTCACCGAAGCCCCTTCGGGCTATAGAACGGTGCAAGGCCATAACGTGTGTCCACCATCCAAGTCCAAGAAGAAAGCATCATAAAATCAATGAGGGGGGTTCATAATGTCCTGTGATGGAGTCCGCCCTTTTGATGCACCGGAAGACTTGTTCTCTGAGGGGTCCCGAGACGAAGATCAACCTCTTTTCCTTGCCCCTCCTACCCTGGTCCAGGGTTTTTCTCCATTCGAAGTGTCTCTCTCTAATCCGGTAGGTCTGGTCAGCATGTCCTGAGAAACCCCCACCTGCAGCAAGGTGTTCTTGGCAGCACCGAGAGAAAAAAAGAATTGTGGGCCCTCTAGGAGAAATATTTTCAGTTGTGCTGGTGCAATAAGATGCATGCGAATGTTCTTGGAGGCCAGGCATTTCTTAATCTCCAGAAGCACTCTTCGTTTTTGTTGGATAATGGGGGTATAATCAGTATCAAAATATAGGCGCTTATCCCCAAAAATAACTTATTTTTTTGCCCAAGCAGCTTGTAGGATTCTGGTTTTAATCATATAGTCCAAAAATGTCAGCACAATGGACCTCGGGGTTGCATTGGGGCCAATAGGTTTTTTAGCCAGAGTTCGGTGCTCCCGGACGATATTCAGGGGGAGGTCAGCAGGTAGCTCTAGTATTTCTTTTAAAAAGAAGTTAAGAAAGTCCTCCATCTTACCCTGCTCCGTGTCCTCCGGTACGCCCTAAATGTGCATGTTGTCCCGTCTAGATCTGAGTTCCAGATCGTCTAGTTTATCAGCCAACTCTCTTTCTCTGCGCATTAGGTGATTCAGCATGCCCTCGTGGCAATCAACTGCTTTGTCAGCGTGTGATAGGCCCTCCTCTAGGTCAGCTGCCCATTTCTCCACTGCTACGATACTCTTTTTATTTTCAGCCGTTGAGTGTTCGATTTTGCCGAAGGTGTCATTCAGTTTAGCCAGCTACCGGTACAATCTCCTCGAGGTGATGGTGAATTCCTCATCCGGATGCTCCTCGGCCTGTTCCTGTGCCTGTTGTTGGGTCGCAGGTTGTGACTTGTTATGGGCCTTCAGGTTGCGCTGGTCCAGAGCCGTGTTCGGCTTTAAGAACTCCATTAGTGTGTCCTTCGCCCTCAATTTAGGAGACAACGTGAAGCAGGTGAGTTGGAGCAGTAACCAGCAGTACTGAAGAAATTTCTCGGTGCTGTGGGGCGAGTACTATCGTGATTTTCTCTCCCGGGGGATCGGCGCTCTTGTGTCTAGCGACTGTGCAGCATGGAGGCAGAACCGGAAGTCCACACATGTACGCTTATGTCCAAGTGGGCACTTAGACTTGGCCTTAAGACTGTACTGCACTGGATCATCCTCATCAGCATCACTTGATATTGTATCATCAGAGGGTGGTATTGCTTGAGCATTAGTCACTCCTGGACTCTGGATTAATAAAATCATCCAATGTTGACTGGGAGCCGATTATATCTTTTAAGATCTCCTCTGCTTAATATTTCCATAACATGATTTGCAAGCAGTATATTTTAGTGGCAGAAGCAATCTCTTGCCCCTCCCTCTCCTGAATTGTAATGTGCTTTGGAATAGTGCAGTAAAAGGCACAAAATGTTTTGCTTAGTGCTTGGAGCACACAGGTGACAACCTAGAGGCTTAGGTTTGAATCCCACTAGGAACGCTTACTCACAGTGTGGTAGGGTGTAATTGCTGTATCCTAGCTGACAAATCGTTTTCAGCTTTTTATTTTATTTATTCTTTGATAAACAGGTGAGAACCTAGAGTCCTAGGTTTGCATACCACTCTGGACACTGTCACTGTATACTAGCAAATTCTTTTATGCTACATTTTATGTTATTTTTATTTTGATTATTATCGTTTGGTAATCAGGTAGGACCCACTAGGCACAAAGCTCGTTTACAGGGGCAACCTGGGAGCACTAGGAAGGAGTATACAAATAAGAGCAAAGTACAGCAGATGAAAGGCATGCCTTAGATTCTTTCCTCTCCCGCCCCTGGATTGTAAAGCGCTGTGGGATAGTGCAAGTAAAAGGCACTAAAGATTTTGCCTAGCACTTGATGCACACAGGTGAGAGCCTAGATGCCTAGGTTTGAATCCCACTATGGTCACTTACAATGTGACTGGGTGTACTATCTGAATTTTCTTTAATTTACTCTTCAGTAACCAGGTGAAAACCTAGAGCCCTTGGTTTTTATCCCACTACAGACACTTACAGTCTCACTATGTAGTAAAAACTCTTCTATGCATTTTAGACTTTAGTAACCAGGTAAGGCCCACTGGGCAGAAAGCTGGCTCACAGGGGTGACCCAGAAGCACTTGGAAGGAGTATACAAATAAGGGTAAAGTACAGGAAAGGAAAAGTATGGCTCAGTCACAGAAATTTCTGTACCACTTCACATTGTCAATGGGTAATCAAACAACTGAGTATAGTACACCCCTACAAGGGGAATGGCACAGCCCAAGCTTTAGAATGTTGGGCATATCAGGCTTCCATGCTGCAGCAACTCACCAGTTTAGCTGTGCCATTTGAAGGGGACAGAGCTACTTTTATCTTCTCTCAAGAATTTCAAGTTTCAAGACTTTATTTGGGGCTGCAATTCTGCACTGCAGGTTGGAGCTGCCTGTTTCAGGGAGCACCCCTAAATTAAAATCGTGCCTGTTAAGCTGCGGCTTTTCAATTGAATAACCTGCCTTTTTTTCTCATTCCCTGTGTGGATTGGGAGCCACTTCTGCCTTGTTAGGGTGTTTAATGGTCTCCATTTAAAAAGAAAAAAGGTGCCACAGGTAGGTACAGTTTAATTTATTTTGAATGTAGGGTCTCCAGAGGGTCTTCAGCTCTAGCGTCTGTTCCTCCCCCTCTCCCCCAAGCCTCAGGTTTTGTATTTTGTGCTTTTATACAGCTACTGTGGGAATTTGGTACCGTTTGATGGTGTTTTGGTGATTTCCCGCCACAACCTCCGTTTTTTCCATGAGTGGCTGCCATTAGGGCTGGGCGTGCGCTCCTTCTTCAGTTAGGCTTCCTGCCATTGTCTAGAGCACGTGCCCGTGGTGCATGCACATGCGCAGTACTAATTCCATTTGCACAGCACAATCTCCATTAAAGCCTATTGCGCAAGTGCGCACTAGCGCATTAATACTCTGTGCGTCCCGGTCAGGAGCATGCATGCTCAGTCTAGCATTTTTGAGCACAATTATACAACCTGACTGTTGGTTTTGGCTGTTGTTAGCAACAAGCATGAAAAAAATTACTGTTTTATACATTTTGACCTGGGTTTTTCCTCTGACAGTTTTCTATTATTGGCACCATGGCTTAGCGGAGGCCATTAATTATGGAATTATGTAAGACCTGCAGAGGGGTGATGAGGCCCCCTAAATGGGTTCCTATTGCCCTCATTGTGTTGCTCAGTATAATATTTATTTCACGGTACACCCAACTGGTCCTCCTAGCTGGGGAAGGGGGCACCTGGTCTGTCTCTTGGCAGTGGCAAAGCAGAATTGCAAAAATCATTCTTATTGCTCCTCAGTGAGCTTCTGAGCTTCAGTGTCGCACAGGACATCCCAGCAGGTACACCCAACCGCAGACTGGGCCCCTCAGGTCAGGGAGGGCCATCCAGGCATGTGCAGGTGTGCAGCAGCAAGAAAAGGCTATAGAATCAGATGTGCAGGCAGACCCCGACCCTGACTTCTTAGAAGGCCAGGATTAGGATTTCGGGGTTCTTGGGGAAGCTTCTGACTTTAAAAAAATTGCTCTCTAATGAGGAGGACATCCCCTCCAAGGAGAAGGAAAAGGATGGGGAGTGGACGGAACGCAAGTCAAGGATTCCAGTTCCCCCCGTTTGACAATAAGTCCTTGTCCTTTTTGATAGATGAGGCTTGTAAGTCCCGACTGCTTAGGGAGGAGCAGTCCGTGTAGACGGTGGATGTCAATCCAATTCCGTTTGCGTCCTCCTTGCTCCAAAATGTTTCCCAGGTTTTATTCAATGTGTCCAAATTATTGAGCAAGAATGAGCAGGTGTGGATCAAAGAAAAAAATCTTCCCAAACCAAAATCACAGAATTATCCCTTTTAAGGGGAAAGGACTCACAAGTGGGAAGCTCCTCCTCTGGCAGACAAGGCAGTTTATAATTCAATAAAACACACCACGATACCAATTGAAAGCGCTCTGGCACTAGTGGATTCTCATGACAAGCGGGTAGATGCCACGTGTAGGAGGGCTTTGGCCTCTAATGGCATGTACCTTCGTACATCCTATGCTTTATGTATTGTTGCCAGAGCCTTACATATCTGGGTCACTACACTGTCCAATTTCGTTCCGCCTGATTCAGAAGGTATGAGCATTTTGCAGTTGGTGGCCATGGCCCCCACCTTTCTTGGTGATTCTATATAGGATAAAGTATGGGGAGAAGTGAGTTACGAGAATTTAACACACACCCGAGTTGTTGGATGGCACATAAACCCCGAGGGCGAAGCCCGAGGGGTTTATGAGTGCCATCCAACAACGAGGGTGTTAAATCTGAGTTTGACACACTTCTCCCATATTTTATTTTATATAATTGAAGGGTTTCCATTTTAATAAATAGAGCTGCAGTCGAATTGTCTTTAGTCATAGCAGTACTGGATGAAATACTTACTTCTCTGCATTACCTCAGTTTACCAGTGAGCCTAGAAGCACAAGAGTGTGTTTGGGATGGAGGTAATGCAGAGAAGTAAGTGTTTTCTCGTCAGTACTGTTTATGGAAACAGGGACAGTTGAAGCTCGCGCCTGTTTATTTACTTGTCTCGAAAGTGAAAAGGAGCTGAATGCCGTAACACCTACTCAGGTGTTACGGTATTTAACACACGGTTTTGTCTATGGCAAAAAACGGAGACCGTTAATTATACAGAGGATAATTTATACATGTCAGCCTGTTCAGTCTCCCACATTGTTTCGGCCATAAGGGGTGTGTGGCTCAGACACTGGTCTGCTGATCAGGCTTCGAAAGAGAAACTGTTTAACCTTCCTTTTAAGGGAGGTTTATTGTTTGATTCTGGCCTGGATTCTATCTTGCAGGATGTGCAGGAAAAGAAGGGCCACCTTCCAGTGTCTAAACAACAGCGCAAAGCCACAGCACCCCAACAGGGTTAAGGTGAGGGCCGGCGCAGGCAGTCCCAAGGGGAGTTTTGTCCCTTTTGGAACTTTGGTAACCAGAGAAACAGAGGTGCCTACGCAAGCAACAGGGGTTACAGTAATAGAGGGGCTTTTCCCAGGTGCCATGGAGGAGGACCAGCACAAAAGCCTGGTACCTGACAATGAAGTTTTGCGGGCCCATCTCTGCCCCCTTCCCTTGGTGGAAGACTCCAGGCGTTCCTTTCAAGATGGCCCCAAACAACGTCAGACACCTGGGTTCTGGAAATCCTTCAACTGGGCCATGCCATAGAATTCTCAAAGTAACAGTTCCCACAAGGGGATGCTTTCTGCCTTTGGTCCTGTCTAACACTGTGCCGATTCAGACGCCCTGCTTGCTGTTGGTCTCTCTGACTCCTGCTCTCTCGTCTAGCACCACAGTGTTATTTTCAATGTGGCACAGCCGGCAAGTCACCCAATATAGAAGACTGGAAACATAGCAGACAATTAAAGCTGCAGTGAGGAATAATCACATGGGGCAGGAACAAGTCTCCTTTGCAAGACAGGAGGTTCACAGGTAAGTTAGACAGCCTTTCAAATATTGGCACTCCCTTTGCTGTCGGCAAATTGTTTGTGCAGGTTGTGGTTCAAGGACAAGCAATCCTCTGACTGCTACCAGTCCACTCTGTCACTGGAGCGTGTGGGGAGGGCGGGGGGGAGTCCGACAACGTTTTCCCCTCACTCACACCCACTGTGTGTACGGACCGGACACACTGTGGCTGAAAAGTGTGGAGAGATTCGGGCTCGGTGCTGCTGGTGAGCATGTGTGGTGGGGGGCACCGAACGGAGGAGAAGCAGGACCAGAGACTACACACTATGATCCCAAAGCACTCTGCAATCCATTAACAGCTGGGGAAAAGGCAGGGTGAGAGCAGGACACAACAGATGAAATACAGGGATGGTGAGTGGCTTTATTCGGAGGTCCCAACTGAAAAGGGTAGCACGGGGCATGGACATTGTTGGGGGGAGTGACCAGCTCTCTATATAGCCACTGGCCACTGTACCTGCACGGTGGCGAGGTGCACCGTCTTACACAAACAGTCAGAGTTGCAGTGAAAGGGCAACAGGAAGGGACCAGACACTTGCTCTCCACAATTTGGCACCACACAACAAGTAAAACTGAGTCACCTCATTGGTACAAAAGCATCAGTTTTGATATGCGGGGGGAATGCTTCAGGGTTGCCTTTCTGATTTTAGTTTGCCCCACAACAATGAGTGCTGTCCTGCCCAGGGATTTTCCTTTAGGGGTGCTTAACAACAACTGTGCCTATATCAGGGATTAATCAACAGTCACCTGCTGCTATTCCATCAATGACGTGAGTGCATTTTAGTAGCTCATGTTATCAACAGTGTCAGTGGCTCAGTAGGTAGCACACTCGCCTCTGAGGCCGGGAGATCAGAGAGCTGTGGGTTCAGTTCCCACATCTGGCACTTGGGTTAATATCCTAGTACTGACACTGTAGTGCAGCATGAGAGGGGTGCTGCACTTCTGAGGTGCCGTCTTTCAGATGAGACGTTAAACCGAGGTTCCATCTGCCTGGATTGGTGGTAGTTCAGGTGGATGTTAAAGATCCCATGGCACTTATCGAAAAAGAGTTGGGGAATTTCCCTGGTGTCCTGGCCAAATTTCCCTCATTCACTAAAAATACCACCAACAGCTTAATCTGGTTCAAGGTCAGTTGGCATTCATCTGTATCCCCCTCCCCCGGGTTGTGCCTGAAAATAGGCAGGATTTGTCTAGTGCACTTACCCGGTCAACAAAAAATAAATAAACATCCTTATGTCCATGCATATTAGTGTCCTGTGATGTACTCTGTATGACACAGGGCACTAAAGGGGATAAAGAAACTAGAAATCCATGATGGTCTAGCAGTCCCTCCCATGCCCCGATCCACACATATGTAAAACAGCAAAAATCCTTCATGGTCCAGCAGTCCCCCCCGGCCCTGATCTTGTGATACAGACGTGAAAATGTTACCCTGGATGTCTAGCAGTCTCTACCCAGACCCATCACCTGTCAGACATCCTAATGGGACTCCATGATGGTCTAGCAGACCCTCCAACCTGCCCACATCATTCAAATTCCGTACCTGGTGGTCTAGTGGACCCTCCACCCCAGCAGGTAGTGTCCAACCGGGATCCGTACGATTGCCCGACATGGAAATGCCTGACATAAAACTTCCTGACTCCACAAGCCCAACTCAGCTAAACGCCTGACATTTCAAAGACCGGTGCATCATTGTCCAACCATTAAAATCCCAACTGTAACATTTTAATAATACACCAGGTGCCACAAGTGAGCCATTTTCCTTTACATGTGTCATTAACCTCCCCCCCCCCCGCACAATTACATACATCAAACCCTTCACCTGTCCATGTGCCAAGCAGGACTGTACATTCAGTTCATTATTTTAATGTTGCTTTTTGAGACTGCAGTGAGCCACAGTCAATAGTGGCTAAGTGGCCGCTTACACAGGGTTTACTTCGGAATCTGAGGGAGCGAGTGGCAGGTTTGCATTACACCATCTTAATCACCCTGCTTGCAATTGCCCTCCTCGCCAATCTGAGATTAGCCTCCTGATCGTTTTATATCTGCCACTGGTGTCCCACATAAATCCAACTCACCGGGATGGGATCCTCCTTCATCTCTTCCCTCCACCTGTACCTCTTAGCTGTCTCTGTTCTCTTGGTGTGACTACTGGTGCTTCAGTTCGACCCTGCCTGGAACTTTGGCCATTTTGACCGGCGCTTTATGACACTGTTTTCGCACAACCAGGAGAATATGTGACCACTATTAAAATTCGAACAATCCTTCTGGTTCAGACTGCCTATTTTTCAACTGCTGCAGCTTCCTGTCTTTGCACACTCAGGAGAAAGTTTGAACATACAGTATGTGCGCACGATCATCCTGGTTCTATCTGCTCCTTTCTTTTCACCAAAGCCCAGTTTTGCAGTTTCTCTGGCTGGCACCCTGATGGTGGACAAGCTTCAGTTGGACTCTGATGGACCTGGGGGTTGAAGCCCCCTCCAGATGGGACTTGCATGCTTGTTTTATTGTACTGCCTGCCGGAGTAGTTTAAGCCCAATTGGCTGCTTGTTATGTTTCATTATAGCTGTTGTCCAGAGGGTATCGCCCCATATTAAGATGCCAATGTGCAAGTGGTAATTTTGTTCTGGGAATGTTGGACAGTGGGCCCACTGCTGTTTCCTTGGGACATTTTGGGGGGAATCCTGCTCACATTTTCTCCATTGCTTTATGTTTTGCAGCAATAAAAGCACAACAGCATACCACATGTAGGGGATTTCGATCACTCAGGCAATTGGTGTTGTCGGTATCTTGTAAGTCGGGCAACTGGAGTCTGGGAGTTTGCAGTCGGGATTTTACATGTTGGGCAATCATACCAGACCCATCCCACCACCCTGCATCCCCCGTCTCCACCCCAAGAGCTGGCGACTGGCACAGCCCTCTGTTCACCACCACAGGAAGCCACAGACTGAGCTGTCATGACACGGGCATATCTTAAGAGCTCAGTCTGCAGCCGGTCGTGGTGGTGAGCAGAGGGCTGTCCGGTCACTGGCTCGAGGGGTGGGTACAGGATGGTGGGATATTACCTGCCGGGGTGGGGGTCCACTATACCACCAGAGACAGAGTTTGTATGATACAAGCAGGTCGGGGTTAGGGAGGGGGGTCCTCTAGACCATAAGGGAGTCCTGTTAGGATGCCTGATAGGTGATTGGGGCTGGGGAGGGACCACTAGACCATCAGGGTAATGTTTTCATGTCTGTGCCAGGGGATCGGGGTTTGGGCGGGGCTGCTGGACCACAAGGGATTTTTCTGTTTTGCATATGTAGGGATCAGGGCATGGGAGGGACTGCTAGATCACCAGGGATTTCTAGTTTCTTTAAACAGATGGGGGATCAGGACATGGGAGGGACCTCTCGACCTCCAGGGATTACTACTTCTTTCAACAGACAGGGATCGGGACATGGGAGGGACCACCAGGGATTACTATTTTTTTAAACAGACAGGTCGGGACATGGGAGGGACCGCTGGACCAACAGGGATTACTATTTCTTTCAACAGATGGGGATCAGGATGTGGGAGGATCTGCTAGACCACCAAGGGTTTTATTTTGTTCTACATGGTCAGGGATCAGGGCATGGGAGGGGGGGGACCTGGATCGGCATACTTGGCCACTGTGGTGGCATGCAGATGAGCCCATAATGGGCATGCAAATGGCTCACTAGTGCTGTTTATGCCCGGTGAACTCAACTGTATGTTTGGGCTGAATATCGCTTATAGGGTCCACTGCGCTAACCAGTGTGTGCCATGCTTTACCCCTAAGGGCGGTCTTCGGCTTGGCGCTTGTGTAGCACGGCACACAACATGGTGACTGCTGGCTGTGTGCCACACTACCATGACCCGATATTTAGAACGATTGCATGGTCAGTTCAGATCACGCTATCTGTCTGAATATGGAACCAGAGCTGGCCAGCCCTATTTTTTTGTGCGGTGCCCCCGTGTGCTGCTGACCGTCTCTGAATAGGGGGCACCCGGTCCTTATTAGCAAACAGGAAGTCAGTTCTGAAGTATGAATAATGGGAATGAGAGAAGAAAGTGCACTGTCTTGCTTTTGAGTACAATTTTCTCCATACATCTTGATTCTGTAGGTTAGCTAATTGTGTTTTAACAAAACGTTCTGATGAGAGTTTCGACCTTTTAAGTACTTGTTATGTCTAAGGAAGGACACATGATTAAATTGAAGTCCCCCAGATAACCATCGAGACCATCCGTGCTACCAGATCAAACAGTGTCTGAAAAAAGTATGGAGACTTCGGAGGTGCATATACATTGAGTAGTTATTTTTTCTCCCTGGACAGAGCCCCTAACCTTAATGTACTGGCCCTCCCTATCCTGACATACCTCCTCCTCCTTGAATTCAGAGGTTTGTTTAAGCAGTATAAAGACCTCCCTTTCCCCAAAGCATGAACTGAGTGGTATCCCTGATTGTAATCAAACCGTTCCAGTCTGACATTTTGTTTCAGAGACAAGTGGGTCTCCTGTAGAAATACTGCCTTTTCCCTTTCCTTCTTCAAGACTTGAATGACTTTATGTCTTTTAATTGGGTTGTGGAGCCCATTTACATTAAATGACAGGCTAGTACAAGCTCTATTGGCCATGAGGCAAGGCAAATGTATTTTCTTGGCATAGTTCCAGGAGACCACCACAATAAGCCCCCTCCCATTCCAGGCTGCCCCTTTGTGCCACTTTCACCTTGACATAAAACTCTACAAACAAGTAAAACATAGCATAACATTGGGCAAGTAACAGGGAACATGAAACCCAACAGATTTTGACCTCCAAGGCACGAGAGAGTCTATCTAGGGAATGCCTCTGACCAAGACTGAGGCCTCAGGAGGAGATCCTGGCTCAGCACAAAGAAGAATAGTGTCTAGGCATAGCTAGGTCTCCTTCAGCATCCCTTAGAATGCTAAACTGCTCCGACAAATGGAACAACAGGGGGGGTCTGCTATCTCTGTAAATCCCCCATGAAACTATAGTTTATCTCCCACTAGCTATTTGTTCTGGGTGCCAACTTCCAGGAGGTCTGTGTTTGTTGCATATTGCTCTCCTTCCCGATGAGCAAGGACAGTGACCTTCTGCTTCAGTGTAATGTGGGCAATTCCCTCCTCCACCACACAGACATGCCCCAACTTTGCATTCCCTTGCCTCTCTTAAAAACCACGTCTGTCTTTTTGTTTCTCCATGATCTGCTTAACGCATCTCTTTGCTATGCCTGTAACCTTTTTTAAATGAATTTTCCCTTTTTCCCCACCCCTTCTATCTCTTGATACCCGACCAAACTAACCCCGTGATACTACTCCACTTTCCTAAAGACCACTTTCCACAAATCCAGTACCATTGTCCTAGTGGCCTACCTATGTGTCCTCAGTGTTAGGTCAGACCACACCATAAATTGTCATTCATTCTGAGTGGCTCTTTCACCAATTATTCCCTCACACCATCACCACTGGTCTGGTCAGGATTAGGTCTAATATGTTCCTTTCTCTGATATGTTCCCTTTATGTGTTGGGTCAGGGAGCAGTCCTGTAACAGGTCCACCATCACCTGTCTTGTGGTGCTCTGTGCCAGCAGGATGCTTCAGTCAACACTCTGCACCCTCAGATCTCCCCTCCACCCCTTGTTCAGTGCACTGTATGGGCCATTCGCCTTCCATCTATCCTACTTTCCCACCTCTCCCTGGGGAGTACTTGGCAGATCACATATTTGCAGACCAGTCCCATGGTTTTTCTTGCCCAAATCCTCCCCTGCTACTAGTTTAAATGATGCTCGATATATGCATCTGTAACCCCTAGATGGCGCTATCCCAGGGGCTACTACCCCTGCCTGATTTGCCACTAACAGGTTGAGGGGCCTGGATCCAATGGCGGGTGCCTCCACCCAGAGGTCAGGGTTTGCAATAGTTAAACTAACTTGGTCACAGCCCTCTGGGACACTGCAACCCCTTTCTTCCCACCAGTGGCCCACAATATATCAGAATTACCTTCACAGTATACACTTACCCCAGGTCTGTGTTCCGGCACTGGGACCTCCTGTGAAATGAGATACAGTGCAACAATCACAGTACAGTACTTTAACATAGACAAATACCTCAGGCAGTATAACTTTGCTGAAACAAGCAGCTCTGATTTATTTAGGGGATATAACAAGGACAGGGAAATCAGGTTAATTAGCTTATCACTCTAATAATCTACCTATGGCTCTGTGCACAGGCCTATCCCTATCAGTTACTGTCCCGGGTACCCAAGCCCTAGTGGCTAGTCCAAACCGTGGCAGCTGGTAGGGCCCTTTCACACAGAGAAAGGAGAATTAAACAGTCAGCAGTACAGTAATTCCATTTGGATTTAATGTGGCAATTCAACAGGGAGCGACCCTGAATTAGTACTCACGACCTCCAAATAAGATAGGGTCCTTCAATGTCAGCAGGGCTCACTTGAGGTACACAAACCTCTTCACACATCCATATAAAAGAACGCACTATACCAGGCAGGCTGCATCTGTATCCCGATCGCAATTACTGCACAATACCCGGGAGAACACACAGCAGATTCAGTTCCTGACAGACCGAGTGCAATTTTCAGCAATTCTTCCAGTCTTCTACAGGGTGAGCCTGGTTTCTACTCTTCAGAGATCCTTTGATTCTTTTCACAGGACGGATTCAGTCCTAACAAGCTGTTACACAAGCTGCAGACCGGAACTCTGGGCCTTACACACGTTTTTTGACTAAAACTGCACACTGAAAAAGCACAGGGCTCCTTCCTTCATTGCCAAAGCTCAACTGAAACTCCAACCGACAAAAACGGGCACTTCCTTTGAGTTCCTCCCAGTTCTTGACTGGATTGGCTGTCACACAATAGACTGCTGCTGTTGGTCCAAAAGGCACTGAAGTCTAAACTACATCTCCCAGAGTCACTGCCCATACAATCCTCTTGTGGCTGGCTCAGATTATGAGTCCAAGTTCTGATTCGTCCAAGGCACCATTTTAGAGCTAGCTTACCCCACACTGATTGGTCCAGTTCAGCAGTTCAAAACCAGAATGGGGAACTAGGCAGACACTGTTCTGACTGCAAAAGAAATCAGGTTAGACAAACTGTAATTTCATTATTACTGTAAATGATTTCTGGCAAACAGTTACATCTTTCAGATAGGTTCCTTTGCACTCCTAGTGACTGCAAAATGAAGTGAATTGGCAGCAGCTTGAGTGGTACTCAATCAAAGAAACACACAGTCCCCCATACAAACTAATTATGTCTGCAAGCAGACAGCTCTTAAAGAGACAGTACCAGAGGTTCTAAAATACTCACTGATAAATGGCTTAAATGCAAACACCATTCAGGCTTGGAGCATTCAAGCAAGCTCCTGGAAGTCTTTTGGGAACCCCCATTTGCAGGGGTTACACCCTTCCTAGCGTTGGGAAAGCTTGACGTCGCTACAAGAGTACCCATAAGTTTCAACTGCAAACATATACATTTGCATTAGGCTCGTACATGTAATCATCAGTCAATATATCATTTTACCAAGAACACATTTCTGAAACATTGCAGTACGTCACTCTTTACACAGTATTACATACACATTGTACCATAACTCAAGTTATTACCTCTTGTACACTGAAACCTGAAGAGAGGGGCCCTTCCTATCAGTTACCTTAGGGCTGGACGGGGCAAGGGCACCATACTTAGAGGGCAACACAAGTAACTTGGAGTTAGCACTGATGCTCAGATTGGGCAATGAGCTCGGGGACACATACACTCCTTTATGGACAACATTGAGAGGCAAATCCACAGGCCTCCCAAGGGAATCATAACTGAGGTGCACCACAGGCTTTACAGCTCGACCAGTCTTTCTAGGGGGAACTGTTACAGTCTCTGCACTCTGAGCCTCATTTTCAGCATTGTCCTCACTTGTCAGAGTCTCCATGGGGTAGAGAGGCTAGAACTTGGGGCACTTTCAGCTCCAGGAGTTACAGTTTCTGAGTCCACAACATTTGGCCTGCATGGAGAGCTTTCGGACACTGGCAGGGACTGTCAGGGCACTCAAAATACTCTTCTTGTTCGGTATCACCAGTCTGCCCCAATCTATCATTTTCCTCCCTGAAAGCTCAAACAGTTCAACCATGCACAATGATTCCATTTCATCTGATCTGATGCTTTGCACTTCACTTTCTGGGAGCAATGGCTCCAGGGATGAAGCTGGGGCTTAGACAGTCCAGAAGGCCCAGCTTTGTCTCCAGAATTGACTAGGGGATTGCCCCGAAACAATTGACTCAGTTCTGTAGAAGGATAGTATTCAAAGTCACTCACTTTCTTCCGATATGGACTGACAGTCATGCTCAACTGGGACTTGTGGAGGGAACACTTTAACTTTGCTTCTGTAGGTGCAGACTTTCTTGATCTTTTCTTAGCAGCAGCTCTAGTCACTGGTCCAGAGGGGCATCTTCTAGGGGCTCAGACTCAATTAAGATTTGTCCAATGGGCAGTAAATGATTTCTATGCATTGTTTTACATCTTTTGAATTATTCTCAGGCCTTACTTTGTACACTGGCAGATCATCTAGTTTGCCCACTACAATGTGAGGAGATGGTGCCATCTGTCAGCAATCTTGTGCTTGCCATGCAGTCCCAGATTTCTTAGCAATACCCGATCTCCCTCCTGGAGTTCCTGTGCTTTCACCTTTTATCATACCTTTCTTTGTTGGCCAGATTTCTTTTGGCAGCCATGGTTTGAGCCAGTTGGTATGCATGAGTTAGCTGGGCCTTTAACTTTGCACATACTGTAAATAGTTGTCAGCTTGAACCCCATCAGGGAGACCCCCAAACACACATCTACTGGTAGTGAGCTTCTCTTCCAAACATCAGGCGGTAGGGGAGAATCCAGTGGCATCACTTTGGTGCAGTTATAAGCATGTACCAGGGTGCTAATTTGTTGGCTCCATCTAGGCTTGTCCTTTGGGTACAGGTGCCTAGCATATCTAGTAAAGTGCGGTTGAAGCGTTCAGGCTGTGGTCCCCTGGGGTGGTAAGGGAGTGGTTCTGGACTTTCGCACTCCCCAGAGAAAGCATCTCTTTGATCAGACGACTCTCAAAGTCTCTCCCTTGATCAGAATGGATTCTTTGTGGAGCCCCATAGTGAACAAAAAGTTTCTACAAGTACTTTGGCCACAGTGGATGCTTTCTGGTCTTTGGTGGGAAAGCTTGGGCATATCTCGTGAAATGGTCAGTGACCACCAGCACATTACTGATATTTCTTTGATCTGACTCCAAACTCAGAAAATCAATACAGACCAGCTCCATGGGTGCACTGGTGGTGATGTTAACAAGGGGCAGCCCTCTGGGGCAAAGCTTTCCTCTGTAAGCAGCGACTACAAGTTCGAATGTGTTGCTCACATCAGCCCCCATCTTAGGCCAATAGAATCTGATCTCAAGTCAAGTGTTCTGTCTATACCAAGGTGCCCCATGTGGTTGTGCAAGGACCTCAGTACTGAGTCTCGAAGGCAGTGGGCAGCACTAGTTGTTGTTTGTCTACTTGTCCCCTCTGTCTACTGTTTTCTGTATAACAGTTTATTGATCAGTTTTCAACTTAGGACCTTCTTTGTATAACAGTGCAGTTCTCAAATCAGTGGAGGCGTAATTTGGACACATCTTTTCCTGCATAGAGGGCTTCTAAAGCTGCTTGATCATGGGATCGCGAGATTGAGCCCGCCGGAATACTGTCATTGTCCAGCTGAGGCAGTGCACCAATGTCTATTGCAGAAAAGTGGCAATAAGCAGCAGGTATGCAATTCTCAGAGGCTCCCAAGCAATCCACCATGCAGTCCACTTCGTCCGTGGACATTGTTCCTCCCTGTCAAACTTCCGGCAGAGTGCCGAATGTCAGGTTCTGCCAATCGGACCCAATCATTCTGGGGAACAGGCCTCCGGAGAGAGCATCAGCATCTATGTGGTTCAGACCTGCTCGGTATTCGAGAGCATAGTCATATGTAGATAATGCAGAAAGCCACCTATGGCCAGTGGCATCCAACTTAGCTGAGGTCTGCACATAGGTCAAAGGATTATTGTCAGTTTTACTAGTATTTTAGCCCCATACAAGTACTCATGGAATTGGTCAACAATAGCCCACTTCAAAGCTAGGAACTCTAACTTATGTACAGGATAGTTCTTTTGGATGGGGTCAGGCTTCTACTGGCAAAGGCCACTGGTCTCAGGCCATTCTCGTGCTCTTGGTACAACACAGCCCCAACCCTTGCAAGCTAGCATCAGTGTGCAGGGCGTAAGGTTTTCTTGGATCGGCATAGGCCAGCACTGGAGCATGGGTGAGTTGATATATGATCTCATGAAAAGAGTCTCACAATCAGGAGTCCAGCGGACCCCAAATACTTCTCGGATGAAAATACATTCTTTCAGTCTTGAGGGACGCTGACTTTTGGTATTTTTGTGGGTTGGGGATACCCTTGAGTAAGGTTTAAGTAAAGGGATCACTCTTGAATAGTCCTTGATGAGCTGATAATAACCACAGAATCCCAGGAATCTTTGCAGTTCTTTTAGATTTTTGGGCTGTGGCCAGGTGGTCAAGGCCTCAACTTTACTTAGGTCGGTCTCTTTCCCTCGGTGGATACTATGTGTCCCACATACTTTACTGATGTTTGAAAGAATTGACACTTATCAATGGACAGTTTAAGGCCAAAGTCCTCCAGTCGGTCCAGTACCTTAAATAATCTGCCTCATGTTCCTCCAGTGAGCTGCCAAACACAATAACATCATCTAGGTATACCAGGCACTCTAGTAAGTTCATGTCCCCACTGCACGCTCCATCAATCGTTGAAAAGTGGCTGGGGCACCTGTGAAATCCCTTGAGGCATCCTCATGAATTCATAGAAGCCAAGCGGACAGATAAAGGCCGTCTTCTCACGGTCCTCTGGGGCCATCGGGATCTGGTAGTACCCACTCACGGAGATCAGCACAGAGAACCACTTGCTCCCGTTTAGGCGGTCCAAAGCATCCTGAATCCGGGGCATTGTGTACTGATCAGGAATAGTCCGCCCGGTTTAAGGTCACGATAATCCACACATCCTTACTGTTCCATTCTTTTCCTCACTACCACAATGGGGGAAGTATATATTCCTGGATTCTTTGTATTACACCAGCAGCTAACATCTCTTGCAGATGCCGTCCTCACATCATCTATGTCAGCAGGTGCCAGGCGCGAGACCTCTCACGAAATGGTCTTTTCGTCATGCAGCCGGATATTGTGCTCAGCTCCTTGCACGCATCCTACATCCCATTCCTTAAAGAAAACACCTGGTCTCTCTGGGCAAGCTTCTCACTGATCCTCACTTTCCATTCAGCTGGCAGCGGGAGTCGCGAAATCAAACAAGTTGATGCGTTACTCTGTCATTCTTCCTTGAACTCTTGCTGCTGGGTAGCACTGCAGTGTCTGCACAATGCACATTAGCCAGGATGCAACCTCTGTTTACTCGAATGTCTTCTCTTTCAGACACATTATGAACTTGGACCATTACCCTTCTGGCATAAGCATGGGCTCTAGCGGCAAAATACTAGGCTTGACCAGCAGTCCCTCTGGCAATTTTCCATCGCCTGGTGCATCCAACATTAATATTTTATTCTTAACATCCTTTCTGATACGGACCTCTCCTGTAAGGTACACTGGGCATTTGGCGCCAGGATCAGAGACTCAGGATCCTTCTTCCATACAATCCGACGGTTCCTCTGGTTCTGTTTTTTCAGCATCTCTCTGTGCCTCATAGGCCTTCTTATAAAAGCCGGAACTCTTAAAGCTCTACTAGTCTTTGACCCTGTTTTCATAACACAACTGTGCCAGCCTTCCGAACATATGAGCATTTGTTCCAATCAACAAAGGGACACCATCATACAGTCCAGTGGGGACACACTAAGGCTAGGGTCTCTACTTGTTCGCCACTCCAGCCACGGAGGTGGGGGAAAGACAATCAAATTCGGATATACCGGAATAGGGGTAGGCCTTCTCACTTAACCCCCATACATGCAGTCCTTCTAATGGTTGTAAGGGTACGTCTGACAAATGCTTCTAGATACCAATCCTGGAACATAATTGTCACTTGGGACCACTGTCTAATACAGCTCTTGTAGACACTCCATTCACCTTTACAGTGGTCTCCATGGAGGGACCCACTATTCTGGACCAGTCTGGAGAGGCGTAGTGGGGGCCTGGGCAACTGACCTTGCCACAAAGGACGTGAATTAGCATTTTGGTGCCCTCACTGGGATCATGTCATGCACCTCTTAACCACTGATTTCTTCTCCTAAGCTTCCTTGTAGCCTATATGCAACTTTGTCAGTGTCTTTTGGGGACTGGCATTCCCTTTCATGTGCCCATCTTTCCCACAATTATAGCAAAACATACTTTCTGGAGTTTGAGCTGGCGGGGCCACACTGGGAGCCAGGTGGGTACTAACTGGAAACCTGGGTGCCATCTCTGTCTCTGCGTGATAAGCATTTGGAGACATCTCGTCAGTTTCTCCACTTCCATGGTCAAGGAATTGAGTTTGGAGCTGTTATCAGCAGGAGATACATGGGTGGTACCCCACCCCATAGCAGATGCAGTCGGATATAGGTCAGGGCCCATACTTGCAGGCGTCCTTCATAAAGGGACTGTTTTTGAATTCCGGATCTCTCTCAACAGTTCGCCCCATTGTGGCATATCTTTTCCTTGTCAGAGCACTCATTGACTGTCAACCTCTGCCCCTGAACTTCACTTGATGGGTCACCCTCAGTCACTCTGGTCGTAGCCACAGCTGTTGGTGCAGGTACCTCCGAGGTCGCTCTTTTTTCAACTCCTCGAATTTCTCTCATTAACTCATCATAGGAGGGTGGGATTCCAGTCGCATTTGCCAGGCGAATTGAAGCAACAGCAGTTCTGAGAAGGGGCAGACTTAGGATTCTGTCCAGTCTGGTTCGTCCAGTTCAATCGCTGGCAAACTACCCTTTCTGAGGCATTCTTGCAACAATTTTTCCAGCCGAGATATACACAGACAAATAACCCCTTGGTACTGTTGTGCATTTCTTACTCTCCACCATAGGTCCTCATCAGAATCTGGGCTCCCATACACATTCTCCAAGGCCTCAAGATAGGCCTGTGCAGTCGCTTAGGGTTACTGGCCCGTTTAGCACGGATGGTAGCCAGGGCAGGACCTCGGAGGCTCTCACTAACCCTCTTTCGCTTTTCCCCTTCCGAGCATTGCCATTCTAGCACTTGGGGGGCAACATAGTCTATCCAGTCTCCCAGTCATCCTCCCCTTTGGGGGTGGGGAGGGTGCCAGAGAAGATCCTCAACCTTCGGTAAGAGTCGTGACTAATGGCAGGTGCAGAAATAGGAGTCTGCATTGGTTCAGCCACCATTACGGGCACTGGAGCAGGAGAGGGTGTTGGGGGAGGAACACCCCTAGGTGGCAAGAATAGTTTCTTCAAGTCCTCCACAGTTTTCCCCTCTCCCAGCAACCATTCAGCAAATTTCTCCTCAAAGATTTCAGATGGTGGGGGCTGATTCCCCCAGGTCTTTCACTGTCTTAGTTATCACTCTCCAAGCAGTGAGGGCTCCCTCTGGGGTAATAGTCTGTGGCACTTTGGAGCTATCTATGGGATCCTTAAACTCTACTAGGGCCAGGAAAGTGTGGGTGAGCAGATTAGCATGCCGACCCCACCACCACAGGGTTTTGTAAACCTTCCACCTTGGAAAGTACTCCCTGCACAGTGTCCGTATTGATAGCAGGGGATGTCCAGGATAAGCATAGCATTTTGAGATTGATCTCCTCCCAGTACACCACTCCACCAGCCGGTGCACAGCCACTTCTGTCGGGGTACCCATTTTTTTTCTTAACAGTGGTTCGTAAATATGGCCACTAGAGGACACACAATCCCAGCGGTGAGCCTCCAAGATGTAACCCCTAGATGGCGCTATCCCAGGGGCTACTACCCCTGCCTGATTTGCCACTAACAGGTTGAGGGGCCTGGATCCAATGGCGGGTGCCTCCACCCAGAGGTCAGGGTTTGCAATAGTTAAACTAACTTGGTCACAGCCCTCTGGGACACTGCAACCTCCTTTCTTCCCACCAGTGGCCCACACAATATATCAGAATTACCTTCACAGTATACACTTACCCCCAGGTCTGGTTCCGCACTGGGACCTCCTGTGAAATGAGATACAGTGCAACAATCACAGTACAGTACTTTAACATAGACAAATACCCAGGCAGTATAATTTGCTGAAACAAGCAGCTCTGATTTATTTAGGGGATATAACAAGGACAGGGGAAATCAGGTTAATTAGCTTATCACTCTATAATCTCATATTGCTCTGTGCACAGGCCTATCCTTATCAGGTTACTGTCCTGGGTACCCAAGCCCTAGTGGCTAGTCCAAACTGTGGTAGCTGGTAGGGCCCTTTCACACAGAGAAAAGGAGAATTAAACAGTCAGCAGTACAGTAATTCCATTTGGATTTAATGTGGCAATTCAACAGGGAGCGACCCTGAATTAGTACTCACGACCTCCAAATAAGATAGGGTCCTTCAATGTCAGCAGGGCTCACTTGAGGTACACAAACCTCTTCACACATCCATATAAAAGAACGTACTATACCAGGCAGGCTGCATCTGTATCCCGATCGCAATTACTGCACAATACCGGGAGAACACATAGCAGATTCAGTTCTGACAGACCGAGTGCAATTTTCAGCAATTCTTCCAGTCTTCTACAGGTGAGCCTGGTTTCTACTCTTCAGAGATCCTTTGATTCTTTTCACAGGACGGATTCAGTCCTAACAAGCTGTTACACAAGCTGCAGACCGGAACTCTGGGCCTTACACACGTTTTGACTAAAACTGCACACTGAAAAAGCACAGGGCTCCTTCCTTCTTCACTGCCAAAGCTCAACTGAAACTCCAACCGACAAAAACCGGCACTTCCTTTGAGCTCCTCCCAGTTCTTGACTGGATTGGCTGTCACTCACAATAGACTGCTGCTGTTGGTCCAAAAGGCACTGAAGTCTAAACTACATCTCCCAGAGTCACTGCCATACAATCCTCTTGTGGCTGGCTCAGATTATGAGTCCAAGTTCTGATTCGTCCAAGGCACCATTTTAGAGCTAGCTTACCCCACACTGATTGGTCCAGTTCAGCAGTTCAAAACCAGAATGGGAACTAGGCAGACACTGTTCTGACTGCAAAAGAAATCAGGTTAGACAAACTGTAATTTCATTATTACTGTAAATGATTTCTGGCAAACAGTTACATCTTTCAGATAGGTTCCCTTTGCACTCCTAGTGACTGCAAAAATGAAGTGAATTGGCAGCAGCTTGAGTGGTACTCAATCAAAGAAACACACAGTCCCCCATACAAACTAATTATGTCTGCAAGCAGACAGCTCTTAAAGAGACAGTACCAGAGGTTCTAAAAATACTCACTGATAAATGGCTTAAATGCCAAACACCATTCAGGCTTGGAGCATTCAAGCAAGCTCCTGGAAGTCTTTTGGGAACCCCCATTTGCAGGGGGGTTACACATCAAATGTTTGCCTCAGAGCTCTTGCCTCCTGCATCTTGGGGTTGAGACCATCCACCTGAAACAGATCCTGACACCCCAGGAGTTTCCCTACAGCCCAGGTAGTTAAACTTCTCTGCACACCAGCTTTTTAACCACTCATTAAATGTGGTGAATTTGATCATCCTCCCCTCCTATCCCATGTACCGTGAGTACTTCCAAGAAGGTCACAGGCCTCACCAGGCTAAGAATTCCTCCAAGGTTCTGAAAGCTATCCTTTGCCTACACCAAGTTCTTCCCCGCCCAGTCATTCATCGCCACATGGATTATATCTTGCTTCCGCCCTACCTTTTGACTACTCCTCTTTTTAACATCCTTTCTGCTGTCATTCCTCAGAGACAGTGGACACTTATAGCCTCTTGCAAAGACTATGAGTTCTGTCCCTCTCACAATAGAGTCTCCCACAATGATACATTATATTCTGAAGTCACCACTGTTTGCAGAGAGAAAGAACCTCTTGTCCTAAATTCTAGCAGAGGTATCACCTGTCAAAAACGGCCAGTACCATAGTGTAATTAAAGTCACTACTCATTAGAATATAATCAGTTTGCTGATCTGCCAGAATTAAACAAAACATTATAAGAATTATGAAAACAAGTTTTATCTTTTAATTCAGCGTTTGTTACAACAAAGCGTCATTCTGGGTCAGAAATGGAGCATGGAACTTGAGCCGGAATTCCTTATGAAAAATATAGGAGTTCCTGCCTCCCTTTGGTAAACAGTGCTTGTAAATTCTGATTCTACCCAGTCACTTTGAAGTGTTAGACTTTCTTTCATATCTAAGTTTCTAGTAACACTGAAACCTGTCTAATTAAGTTACGCTTTCTTAACATTAAATTGGGTTAATTAGGCCCTTGATGTTCCTGCATGTGTCTGCATAATCATATACTGTACACAATAATAGTACACCTGTCAGCCCAACATAGTTCTTTGTTTACCACCCCCAGCATCCACTGCCACAGCCCCTTTCCTCAATAATAGTGCATCACTTGGGATGATCCAAACAGTTGCATTTGGAAACTAAAAGGGCTTAATGTCCCGATGTTCACACACTGGACTGTCACACTGGATATGAAAAAGGGTACTTTTTTCATAATGTTTATTGAACTTTTAAAACAGACAATACACAACTTGCAGACTTTAGATCAACATACATATTGCATGGTTTCTGTGGAGTCCCTCACTGTTCCAGTTGAACTGTCTAGCTGCATAAACCTAGCACATAGACGCGCCACGCCGAGACCCGGGTTCGGGAATGAGCCTGGGCTACCGGGGGTCGGCAGGGGAGGGAGGGGGAGGAAGGATCGGCATCTGAGAACAGCTCTCCTTCCTTGGGGATCCAGGTACTATGCCCGGCACCATGGTGACCTCTGGTGGAGACCGGAGGTACTGCAGTGCCACAGGGCTTAACTAGAGGGTCATGGAGCCACGTAAGATTGCTCCTGGCATCATCATTGTAGATGTCGGGCTCCACCTGGGGTTGGAGGTGAGGACGAATGAGGAAAAGAACAAGAAAAACCTCCACCTCCTGATAGGTGACGGAGGGTCCGGGGCGGGGGTGAAGTCCACCACGCTCAGATTCAGGCCATCCTCTCACCCCGTGTGCTCTCCACCGTCTCACTTCACCAGACTAGATTGTTAGCTGCAGCGACAGGAAGAGTATCTGGCGGTCCTGCGCTGGGGTGCCGGGTGGTAGTGGGGCGGATGGAAGGGGCGAGGAGGAGGCTTCAGACGAGTGGGAACAAGGACTGGTACCCCGTGTGACTACTCCTGAAAGAGTCCAGGAATGTGTGGAGAGAGAAAGAAAGATTAAAAAAAAAAAAAACTAGCACATAGGGTCATCCTGTAGACAAAAAGGTGATTTCACCCACTCCATAGCTTACTTCACAACCTGGTTTACAGACAGGATAAAGTAATCCACAACATTATTAACCATGTGTAATATAAAATATAAACACACAATTAATGCATTATAAGCGCATTTCCCCTTTTGGAACAACTTTGCTCAGTACTTCTCTCCCCCCTCACTATCTCCTCAGATGAGCCCATGGACAGACCCTGACCCCAATCAGCTTGCCTGAAAAAGGATACTTTTTGTGTGTGCAACCCATATTTCAAATAGATTCCTCTGGCTTCCCTAACACAAGCAGCCCATGTTGCTAACCACAGGAGAGAAAGGTGCTGAACACTTCTGTTTGCAGCAGCAGACCATGTTGGAATTGGCGATGGTAATGCAAGTGTCCTGCAGCTGCAGAAGGTGCCATCACGCATGGCAGATGGTTCCATCCTGCCTCAAACATTAGATATGAACAAAGATAAAAAAGCAGTAAACTAGGAATTTAAAGTATTTCAAAATACAAGATACATGATGGAGACAGATGTGGATGGGTAGAGTCTGGGTACTTTTCAGCCTGGTAACAAAAGCCCATTACATGTAATTCACCAATTTTTAAAGGCCATTCACAGGGGCATAAAAAGGCATGCAGGACTTGTACTAGTGCAGATCTATGATTTCATGTGGATGGACACCATTACTGACTCTGTATGGGTTTGTAAGCCCCCCAAAATCTACTTTATAAATCAGTCCATTTAGTTTAATTAGCGGTCACAGTAGAGGGTGTGAATTCTGTCCCCTGCGCTCCCGCAAATGGGGAGTAGCAGGAGCGCACAACTATTGTGGATGTGTCTCCTCTGTCCACTTATGTGGGGAACCCACCATGAATGTGGAGTTAAATATAGTACAGTTGGCCTACTGTGTACTTGATATGTATGAACAGCATCGTTGCTCACAGTGCAGGTCAACGTCTGAATAATGTTCTTTCCACCAAGCTGTGGTATTCTATGGAGATCTGATCCCCAAACTGAAAACCTGTGCAGCATTGGTCCCAAAACTGTGGAACTGAGAAGCAAGGGTTTGAACTGTTCCAGCTATACTTTTGTACCTAAGTGTAACTTAATACTGATATGCCATAGTTGCCTTGCAAGTTTGATAAGAGATTAATCAATTCCATAGTTCAAAATATTTTGGAAAATTCTTTGAGAGTGTCAACTTGAAAGCTTTTTCAAAGACTGAAAGTCCAACTGAAATATTGAACACTACTGAGTGGAGGATCAGAACCATGCGTTATGGTCCTTTGTGGATTGTTTGGGGAGCTGTTCTCCTGCTTACAATTGCCCTAGCTTGAATTTATTTATAGCTGGAATATAAACAGTGCCAAAGGGGGTCAACACATAGCAAGCATGTTTCCTATTAAATGTGATGACCTATTTGCCTACGTCACTACAGTGAAAGCCTGCAACCCATTTGATTCTTCTGTAATCTTGAACAGCAGGCGGATAAATCTGTGCCATATTCCAGCTGGCAACTGTCCAGGGGCCAATATGTCACCAAGGCTAGTTTTGTTTAAATTATTGTCAATTATTTTTTCTCCTCCACATAGTTCTCTTTCTCTTTTCCTGGCAGGTGGCATTTTGTGATATTCTTATACTGCATGTGTTACCAATTTGGTCTGCCAGTTGAGCTGCTAAAATGGTTTGGATGTTTTCTGTCCATCTACTGCACATATGTCAACCACTACAGTGATGTATTGTAGCTCTGATCATGCCTTGTTCAGCAGGTATTTTGAGCACTCTGCTTTGTTGTTGAACATTGTGTTTGTCAGTTGATTAAAATGCAGGGGGTCAAAATGTCTTCCATCATTTGAATTACCAATTTTGGGTCAAACGGAAGTGACTGCTGCCACCCCCATTTCAAAAGTGTACAAATGTTATTATCAGTCCTTAGTATATCAGTTTAGCAAATTAATATTTTTCTTGCAAAACAGTTTAGTGCCTTTGGGCCCATGCCTTTTGTACCGGGTCATATGTATTGTGTGTATGTATGGCATCAGCACCAAATACTAACATACTAAAAAGCCAGCAGAATAGGCCAAATGGTCTGTCTTGTCTGCTCGACAGCCAGCAACCTAATGGCTGCCCGCCTCACCACCCCACAGCCCCCAAGAGTGTCTTCTCTAGATTCAGTTTCCCCTTGAATCTATCCCACCCTTTCTTGAAGCCCTCCACAGTGCCCTCCTCCACCAGCCTCCCAGGAAGTGCATTCCACGGCTCCACCACCCTCTCAGTGAAAAAATGCCTCCTACGTTCCTCCCTGTAATTTCCCCCCTCCAACTTCCACCCATGCCCCTGGTCACTTCCCTTCTTCAGCCTAAACAACTCCCTGGTTCCACTCCTAATCATTCCCTTTACATACTTGAAAACCTCTATCATGTCTTCCCTATCCTTCCTCTCCTCCCCTCCAGTGAGTAAAGCCCAAGCTCTTCCAGTCTCCTCATAAGGCCTCCCCTCCATGCCCTGAATCACCCTGGTCGCTCTTCTCTGCACCCTCTCCAGCAGCGCTGTGTCCTTCTTCAGATGAGGTCTCCAGAACTGTACACAATACTCAAGCTGCACCAGACCAAGGCATCATATAGAGGGAGGATCACTTCCCTGCTTCTGGACATACTTATCCTGGCTTTGCAACCCAATATCCTGTTTGCCTTGGCTGCAATTTTTTTTACAATTCTACCACCACCCATAAATCCCTTTCTCCCAATGTTGCTTGCAGTGTGATACACCAATAAATACATCAACTTTGTACAAGTTGATTACCGAAATCAGGGCGTGTCAGATGGAATCAGTATTTTAAAATAGTCGTGTGTGCTGTAAGCAGGTAGACCTCTCTGCCCAGTGAAAGGGTTGTGCTGTAAGCAGGCAGGCCTTTCAGTGCTTGATAAGATGCACAGTATAGCTGCATGTAAATATCGCAGAAATCCCTTTGAAATAAATGAGGATTTCCTGTGAAGTCTCTTGATATACAGTATCTAGTTATTTTGCATCATGTCACTGTATATTCATTTATATACAATGTAACAGTGCTCAGCTGAAAACATGAGAGCTGCTCAGGGCTTGGTTTAAAAATATTTCCTGCCGGCCCAGTGGCACAGAGGATTGATTCACTGGCACCTTACCTCAAGCCACGCCAGCGACCCAGGGTTCGGGAATGGACTCAGGATGCCGGGGGCTGGCAGGGGAAGGAGAGGACTGAGTGTCCGTAGGACTGCTGTCCTCTGCTGGGGTGGGTACAGGATCGGTGGCGCTCTGCAGCAGCCCCCAGTGGAGACCAGAGGCACTACAGACACAACATAGGAGGGAATACCACTAGAAAAGTGGCAATACCCGCTCCATGTTCAGCCAGATGACAGCTGCCTGGCTGTCCGAGGCCATCGATGTCCCACAGAGACATCTGTTCCAGCAGCACCCTGAGGCCAAGCATTGCGCTGGTCTGTCCCGTCAGCTGGTGCCTTTCCCCTCAGAGGAGGGGGACCCGCCCCGTGAAGGGTTACGTCGGGGTTACCCTGGGGTCGGCTGCTGTATGGAATGGTGGATCGGGGGAGTGAGATGGGTCAGATTCAGCCTTGGCTCACAGCTGAAGGAGTGGCTGAGATAGAGCACATAGGAGGGATAAAGAGATAACACACAAAAAAAAAATATTTCCTCTAAAACAGCATCTCCCTTTTGCTGGTTTTCAGTGGGATGTGACAGTGCATTACTTGGTGTTTCTTCACAAGTAGTTCACAGGGAGTCTTGGGCAGAAATATTATAAAAACTCATTTATAAAGCCGGCCCGGTGGCGCTGAGGGCTGAGGCGCTGGATGCCTTACCTTGTACCACGCCAGCGACCCAGGTTTGGGAATGAGCACGGGCCACCCAGGGTCGGCTGGGGAGGAGAAAGATTGAGCGCCCAATGGCTGCTCTCCTTCTCCGCGGGGGTTACCTGCACGCTTCCGCTGCAATACCACTACCTAGGGGAGCCCGGGTGGAAGGTGCAGTAGGAGGGAGTAGCAGCACAGGGATAGGGCAGATGTCAGCAGAGGGGTGGAGCAGAAGGCACGTCTCAGCATGCCTCCATGCTTATTGCCCTCATTGCACGCTGGCATCGGGGGACGAACAGGGGAGAATCACCCTCGTGTCTCTTAGGCGATGACTCCTCACTGTGTCCTCAGTTTCATCGGGTAGACTCCGCTGTACCAGTCCACGTCGCAGCAAGCATAGTTCAGAGGAGGTAAGTAGGGAGTGCCTCCTCACCCTACCCCGGGGTTATCTGGGCACCTAGGTTAGTGGACAGCGTACTGTAGGAGCAGACCCAGACGAGGGAGGTAACACAGGTTGAGGTAGTCTGAGAGAGTGGAGAGAAGGGGTAGGAGGAGCATAAATACAGAGTTAAAAAAAAGACAAAAAAAACTAATTTATACAGGAGGTGCCAGTGTGCTTATGAGATAGGGTCGTGATTCAAGCCAGGAACCCTTTTCATGATGCAAGCCTCTGTGTTGTGCTCTGAGCTGCACTGTATTTCCCTTGATCCACAGTGTTGCACATAAACATTGTTTTTTAACATGTATGATGTCTGAGCCTTGGGGGAGGAGGGAAAACAGACACTTATTAAGTACTGTACCCTGGTTATATGTGCCTGCTTGGTTGGGGGAGGGGATTGTAAGCAAAGCCAGGATCCTTTTTATGTTGCTTGCACGCATGTGCAAGAAACATAGTGCCATCATCGGAGATTTCGGAGGTGTGTCACCTCCTCCTCCAATTCAGTCAGTGAGCTGGCAGGCACGGCCCCTGTCAGCCAATGCATTTTGGAGCTGTCTATGACACGCTCCAAAATGCAGTGGCATACAGTTGAAAGGGGGGCTATGCTTCAGTGAGCAGAGATAAGAAGGCCACTGAAGCGTAGCCCCCCCCACACACACAGGCGCATCGCCCCGCACCTACCGCGAGTCATTGGGGTGCCCAGTCCCATCGGGCTGAGCTTGCGCCTCTCCCCCTGTTAGGTGCCACGCTGGGAGCCCACCAGTGGGTAATGAGTCCTTTTGGCCGGGGTGCCTAACTCTGCCGGCTGAACGCCTCATCATTCTTGTGCCACGCTGGGAGCCCACCCCAGCATGGCAAACGGTCCCACGATTTCTTTTTTTTAACCTGAAAACGAAAACGGTCCCTGGAGCGTCTCCCGACCCCCTCCCACAACCCGCACCCACCCACCGCGCACCCAGCCTCCCCACGCCTCCGCACCCCATACCACTGACTGGGCGCGACGATCTTCAGTGGACGGGAACATGTCTGCACTCTTCAAAGCCGACCGCGAACTGAGGAAATGCCGTAAGCTGTATAATGGCCTAGATGGGGGTTTCAACTTTGTTGCATATCTCAGAGTTTTTGATTTTGAATCAATTAACATATTTTAGATTTCTTTCGAATGATGTCACCGTCATAGAAGAGCTCAGTCTGGCGGTGATTTCACGCAGTGATCATGCAAATCACCCTTCGGCCCGAATACCGCCATGACAGTGACATCATTCATGAGAAGGAGTCCCAAAACCCCATGTTGAAAATTTGGTGCAAAATTCCAAAATGATCATTTTACGAGCGTGTGTTGCGCAGTTCCTACGCAGGCTCGTAAGTTCACGAAATTTCAATATTTTCACTCCAGATTTTCAACATTGCCATTTTACCACACCTTCTTATGAGTAGTACAGCTGTCATTTTTCACATCTCACCCAAAATGTGTTTCTGCCCATGTAGCGCAGAATGGTGCAGTCGGTGTGCGAAATCAATGTACGGGACAAATTAAGAAAATCACAGTGACACTGTTCATGAGCAGAGGTCTTAAAATGGCTATGTTGAAAATTTGGTGAAAAAATTCCTAAAATGACTGTTTTACGAGCGTGCAGGTTGCACAGTTCCTACGCAGGCTCGTAAGTTCGCAAATTTTCAATATTTTCACTCCAGATTTTCAACATTGCCATTTTACCACACCTCCTTATGAGCAGTACAGCTGTCATTTTTCACATCCTGCCCAAAACGTGTTTCCGCCCCATGTAGCACACAATGGCGCAGTCGGTGCAAACTCAATGTATGGGACACATTAACAAAATCACAGTGACACTGTTCATGAGCAGAGGTCTTAAAATGGCTATGTTGAAAATTTGGTGAAAAAATTCCTTAAAATGACTGTTTTACGAGCGTGCGTTGCGCAGTTCCTACGCACGCTTGTAAGTTTGCAAATTTTCAATATTTGCACTCCAATGACTTCCAAATACCTAAACAGCACATAGAAGCAAGCAACATTCGGCATTGACAAATGCTTGTTTTATAAAGCAAGTCTCTGTGTTGTGCTACGTGTTTTATGCTGCACTTCATTTCCCATTATCTCTAGAATGGCACATAAGCACTTTTTAAACACATACATGCTTCTTCCCTAATACCTACATCTATATTTTATGTTATGTGTTTTTCTTTGGTCGATACAGAATGTTTTCATGCCACAACCACCACCTTCCCACACCAGAATCACAGCCCATGCAGGGAACTCCTGCAATAATTCTTCATAAGAGCTAAATTAAGTTAATAATTTTAGTGTGTGGGATGGTAGTTAGAGGGGATGAGCGAACAGTACAGCATGATTATTATATTCAGGCATGGACGGAGGGACATCTACCTTTGGTGGAATTCTCTGGGAACCCAAGGCTCTGAAGTTACCTGTTCCTCCGTGGTGTACTGCACTTTATTTGATGTACGTATCAAATAATATGTTGTCATAATTTGCTGTGGTTCCCTTCAGTGCTGCCATTTTATATATGTGTAACGCAATACCTTGTATGATGTGATTACTGCACTGTACTGTTCTCTATCCCCACACCACCCCCTGGATGGATGTATTTGGAAACATGTTCCTAATAGCTCAGTATGCTTTTCCTGGTAGGACATTTGAAATAAACAAATAAATATAGAGGACAGTGTATGAGCAGCCATACACAACAAGCCTGTGTCTGCATCAAGAGGTTTTTATGGCAACCAGGAACCTTGAGAGCGAAGCTTGAGAGGTTCACCGGTTATGTTGATGGTGGCCTCATATTATTAAATCAGTGTGCTATAGATTTTTCTGTAAGTTACAAAAAAATGCTTCCGGCTCTGTTCAGTTCGAGGAAATAAGTTGTGCTGCAGAACTGATATTACTACTGCAGCATAACAACATAGTGATGTCTCTATTGCAACACAACAAGCATATTCTAGGCATGGAATTCCATGCATTATAGATCAAGGGAGCACTCAGTTTCTCTGCGCATGAAACACTCTTATTCTGTGAAGAGTATCTCATGTGTAGATGCACTGGAAATGGACATGTTCCGGGACAGGTAAAAAAAATATATGTGCACATTGACCACTCAAATGTCACCTGTGCAAGTCAATTAGGCCTAAAAGTTGCCCACATGAATGTTTGAAACCTCCCAGCTAACTTCTCTGAGATCGAGAGCTGGGTATCCCTATACAAACCACATGTACTTAGGAGTCTCTGAGACCTGGCTCAAGAACCATCATGATGATACTTCATACTTACTCCAGGGTTACTCCCTTTTTTGGCAGGACAGACCAGGTAGAAAACGAGGTGGAGGTGTTGCCCTGTGTGTCCAGGACCACATCACCACCACCTCTATAAGCTGCTCTGCCTCTACCTCCCTGAGTGAGTGGATATTTGTGGAGTTATCCCTGGGAACAGCAAAAAAGCTTTACCTAGGCTGCTGCTATAATCCCCCCCAATGGGGAATCTCCAGAGCCTAGAGAATTTCCTGGATGGGCTAGCGCATGCTACCCCCCAAAGAGACTCCATTTACTTGGAAACTTTAACATAAATTGGGTAACTTCTCCTGCCTCTGACCAAGCAGCGCTGCTAAAGTTGCACAACCTGGAACAAATCATCTCCTATCCCACCAGACACAATCCCTGCTCACAAAACCATTCTGTTCTGGACTGGATTGTCACAAATCAAGTTGACAAAGTCCTCCAGGCTGGCACCATGGCCAACTCAATAAGTGACCATTCCCCCACTTATATCATACTGACCACCAAAACCAAGTGCCCACCCCCCAAAACTCCTGTCCTTCAGGAGGTTTACTCACCATGACCCAGCCTCGGTCCTTAAGGAAGTAAGGTCCATAAACTGGACAACCCTATACTAGCAGAGCAGTGTCTCTTCTGCTGTATCTTATCTAACGGACACCCTTCATTATTTACAGAATAAGCTGTTCCCCACCACCAGAAAAGTCGGGGTGGATGTACTTGCTGGCTGTCCAAAGAATTACTCGCAAAAATGAAGGAAAGGGACAATACATGGAAGCTCCATAAAGAGTCTCTGTCCCCTCAGTTATGGAATGCCTATAGACAGCTGCGAAACTATTGCAAGGAAACAGCCAGATCACTAAAACGTAAATACTACATCAACCAGCAAAAAAATGCCCTCGGCAACCCCCGTGACTTTTGGGCCACCATTGGGTTCCCTCCTAAATGTCAAATCCAATAAGCAAATTACACAGCTTACGTCAGCCTCGGGTCCCATCTTCGATCCTGTAAAAATTGCAGATCTTTTCAATACTGTGTTCACTAACCTTACCCCACACCTAAATAAGCTGTCCCCCCAGCCTCCCACTAGTCATGTAAACTTCCCTGCAACTCCCAGGCATTAGCAGATGATAACATCCTCCATTGTTCTACTTTAGGGACATCGGCCACAGCGTAACCATCAAACTACTAAAGACTCTCCCTGCCCGAGGCAGCCCTGGAAGTGATGGACTATACCCAACATTTCTGAAACTCATCTCACCAGCCATTGTCAAACCCTTGACCTTTATATTCAACCTTGCTCTCTCAACGTCCACAGTGCCTAACACGTGGAAACATGCACATGTGGTACCCATCTACAAAGCCCGTGACCCCCTTGCCCCAGAAAACTATAGACCCATCTCCCTCACCTCAGCAAACTACTGTAAAAAATTATCCACCATCAGCTGTCCGAGCAGCTGGAAAAATATAACCTTCTGTGTCTGCTCCAGCATGTTTTCCACAAACATCATAGCCCACCACTGCCCTCGCTCTTTTTTCCAACCATGTCCTGAGAAACATGGACATAGGCAAGGCCACAGGTGCAGTATTTGTAGACCTATCAAAGGCCTTTGACCTAGTGGACCATCACCTCCTTCTCTCCACCTTGTGCCACTTTGGTTGCTCACCAGATACTGTTACGTGGTTCCACAGCTACCTGTCCAATAGGTCCCACTCTGTTCTGATCAGAAAGGTGCCCTCTGCATCACTACCCACATGCACTGGAGTACCACAGGGCTCCATACTTGGCCCACTGCTCTTCTCAATATTCGTTAATGCTCTCCCGCCTGAAAACTTGGACTGCAATGCACTCCTCTATGCTGATGATTTAGTGCTGTACCACAGCGACAAATCCATAGAGAAAATTTCATCTACCCTAACTATCAGCTATGGAGCTGCCCATGACTGGTTCCTCTCCATGAAACTGCTTGTGAATGGAAAAAAAAACAAAGCCATGCTGTTTGACTCAAAGCCCTTTCTTGCCAAGGTTGCCAAGTCAAACACATCCCTACTCATACACTCCCCAGCTGGCCAACCGCTTGATACAGTCTCCTTCAAGCACCTAGGGGTGACACTAGATCCCTTCCTAACATTCAGGGAACACACAACAAACAGCATAAGCAAAATTCACCAAAAACTTGGGGCAGCCTACAGAACCAAACTATTCCTGTCTCCAGATGCCCGCCTGACCATAGCGCAAGGTAACCTCCTCCCTCTGCTTTACTACTGCTCCCCTGTCTACTCCTTCGATCCCGCCTCCTTGCCTCGCTCTCGCCTCATTACTACGTACAACTCCATCTGCCGCTTTGTTTTCCAAGCACCCTGCTCTACTCACCACTGCGCACTCTACAAATCCTTAGGGTGGTCCAACCTCCAGGGATGTTTCAACTTTGCCATGGGCTGCCTAATTGATTGAACTCTCTTAGGAATCTCCACCTGTCCCTCTCACCTCTTTTCTCATAGACAAGGTTGTGCCTAGAACCCTCAGGTCTTCCTCCACTCTTTGTCCGGATGTCCCATGCACTCTTTCTGCCATGGGCAGTAAAGCCTTCTCTGTGTCAGCCTCCTCCCTCCGGAACAGGCTCCCACTAACAATCCGCTCTTCCCCCTCGCACATGTTCCTCAGAAACAACCTACGAGCCTGGCTCCTGACTGAATCCTCCTGCAACTGTTCCCGAGGCCATGTCTCGGCTCAAGATCCATCCTAGCCCCCATACTGCACCGCTTCTCTGCACTGCCTCTACCTCATACCTTAACTTGTCAGCCTCCATCCCTGCCCTCTAGTCCTGATTTGCACTTATGTATTTTCGTTCGTTGTTTTTGCTATCATAGTTCCCCAGGATTAATCAGGGCTGTCTCTGACAAGATTAACTGCTATATTATAGTCTAACGTTTCTTAGCACCTCTGTTTAAATGAACTACAACTCAACTATTGTAAATAAGTCTTTTTCTGTGTATTTTATACATGCTTTTTTGCTCTGTAGAACTAGACTTACATGTTGTTACCCAGTCTCTACTTCTCTGTATCCAGATTGTTTCACTGTCCTCACATGTAATTGTCCTACTGCTTGGATATGCACTTTTTGTATAACTACTAATGTTTCCACCTTGCTGCCTCATTGTTGTGGCCCAGGTCGTGGCTGAAATCGGCCCTCATGGATCAGCCCGGTTACCAAAGACATAAATAAATATATTCCATTGATCAATAGTACAAGGGGAAATTGAAACAAATAAATACCCTCTTGGGGGCTTGAGGGGGTGGTAAGGCAAGCAGCCATTAGGTTGCTGGCTTTCGAGCAGACAAAACAGACCATTTGGCCTATTCTGCTGGTTTTTAGTATATTAATAATATATTAATACCACCACGGAGGGCTGGTCCATCAGCACATCGGTAGCGCTACTGCTCAGATCGCCAGCGACCCAGGTTTGGGAGTGAACATGAGTCGGGGGGCCAGCCAGGAGGAAGAGGATTGAACGTCCTACAGGATGCTCTCCTCCTCTGGGGCAGAGGGGCACTCTGTGCTCTGCAACACTGCCACCTGGGTGCACACAGATGGCAGTGCACTTGGAGAAGAACGGAGGACTGGGAGGGAGGAACGTTGCGACATCGGAGTGCACCATGCATGCACACACGCCTTGGCATCCTGTACATGGCATTCTTGTGGATATTAATGGGAGAAAAATACTCTGATCCCAGCACCTCTGCTACGAAGATGGTCCATGGCATGAATCCAAATTCCCTGACCCACCAACACGAGCCCTTGCCTATTGCACATGATGTCCAGGGGGACTTCCCCACCCCGACCCCACCTGGGGGCGAAGCCAAGGCTCCATGGAGGTGAATGGCCATGATTGGGGTGGTAGGAGGGATCGGGAGGTGCCTGGTGGTCCCAAGTCATAGAGGGTACTGAAGAAGTAGGGGCCAAAAAGAGCAAGTGAAAAAAAAATTTAAAAATATCACCGTGGAGACCACTGTTACACTTATAAGAGTGGTGTCACTTACATTCTTAGGGTATTAGAACTGCTCACCTTTGGTTTGTGGTTCTCATAATCTATGAATGAGCATGAGACCACTCTTACAAGCATAAGAGTGGTCTCCATGGTGATATTAACATTTCTACAACAGGGGAGAAGATTTATTTTCATGAATAAAACCATATATTCTCACTGCCATCAAATTAATGACTGATGATGTAGACACTGTGATTTTTCTTGACATTTATACCAACAGTGTCTACATCATCAGTTGATTTATTTCAGCTGTGGTGATGTCACCCAGCCACACTCAGATTCTGCCTAAGAGTTGGAACTGCTTTCACAAAGTTAATGGCAAGAATGCAGCTCACCTGTCACACCTGCACCTGTAAATCCCTCTTTCCCTTTCATCTTGTGCACTCTATCAAAGCCCCAAAGCAAGCACACAGCAGCCTGAGTTTCACACTGGAAAAAACAAAAAAACAAAAGAGAGCAAAACCTTCCACATCCACAAATACCTCAACTACTGTACCAAGGAAAACAGCCTGCTTCATCCCAAATGGCAAGACAGTGTTTCAGCTTGTTTTAGCAGAATTCTCCTTTTTTGTCCTGTCTTCTTTGTCTAGTCCACGAGTTAAAGTGAAATAAAAAAAACACATTCTGGAAACCCCTATTGTATCAATCACACACATGATGGGCAGATCATGGGATATGGAAAATATTCTCACTGCTGCAGAGTGAGCTTTGGATACTCTCACTCATGCCTTCAGCACTCATGAGTATCCAGAGCTCACTCTGCAGAAGTGAGAATATTTTCCATATTCCACCTCTGCCCATCATGTATCCCCTATACAGTATATAACAGGGTTCCACCACATGAATGGTCAGGGGTTTGGCAGTTGAAATTCAATGCAAAGAAGTGCAAGATAATGCATATGGGGCACAAAAACCCAGGCACAATATATCAGTTGGGGGGTGAGGATATAGCATGCACCAAGCAGGAAAGGGATCTTGGGGTTATCATCTCTAATGACCTCAAGGTAGGGAAACAGTGTGACAAGGCAGCAGGTAAAGCAAATAGGATGCTGGGATGTATAGGCAGGGCATTACCAGCAGGAAAAGGGAGGTCATAATTCCGCTATACAAGACACTAGTGAGGCCCCACCTGAGTACAATGTACAGTTCTGGAGACCATACCTACGTAAGGACATAGACAGGGTAGAGAAGGTTCAGAGGAGGGCAACAAAGATGGTGCATGCATTGCATCACAAGTCCTATGAAGACAGGTTGAAGGAACTGAACTTGTACCCCTGGAGGAGAGGAGGGAGGGAAGGGATATGATAGAGACATACAAGTATCTTACAGGGAGGAACAAGGTGCAGAAAAACACTATTTTAAGCGAAAAGATGTTCCAGGACTAGAGGGCATGGGATGAAGTTGGAGGAGGACGATTCAGAGGAAACATGAGAAAGAATTTCTTCACAGAACGGTGGTGGACAAGTGGAACACCCTGCCAGAGGAAGTGGTGGGGGCTGAAACAATCACAGGATTTAAGAATGCATGGGATAGACATAAAGGAATTCTGGAGGTCAGGGGTAAGGTGCAACAGACTTCTAGGAAAACAAACTGAACTTACAAGCTCAAATGGGCAGACTGGGTGGGCCATAGGCCCTTATCTGCCGACACTGTCTATGTATCTATGTATGTATATACTATATAGAGGATTGGTTTTGGGTCTCCATTATCAACAAGGCTATGTTTGAATCAAGAGGTTGCCGTGTCAGCCAGATACCTCGAGAGCATAGCTCATGAGGTCACCTGGTTGTCACAGCAGTCTCTTGAGTCAGACAAAGCCTTGTTCGCATACACAATCTTTCATAGTATATGGTTTTCCATTCACATATAGCGCATGAAAAGAGCAATTTCAGGTAAAAATCTTACTATTGCCATCTGCTTTTTTATTCACTATCCTGCCAGAAGTGTTTAAATTGACCTTCCGTTCATCCTGGTGCCGCCAAAAAGTCAAGTCCGAGTATTGAAGGCATCAGGATGATGGGTGACAGAGCAGGTAGTCCAAATTAACAGTTTAAAGAAAGAAAGAATGTTGCTGTCATGATCGCCGATGCTGGTTCTGTATGTGTCCGAATCAGTGATTGGAGTTGCAGCTGCTGTGAGTCAGCCATGTGTGGGACATTCGATGTTGTTGTGCTGCAGTAGTGATGTCACTAGTGTAACACAACAGCTTGATGACATAGCTACTGCAACCCAAGGAAATTCCAGTAATGGATCTGCATCTGCAACAGTGTTCCACCATATACTATAAATACAATTGTGTGCTGCTTCTGTGACTTGCATAGGGTAACCACTTGTCCTGAATTTTGCAGGAAATGTAATGCACATCCTAAATGTTCTAGATGTTTCCAAGACACATTTTAGGGCTTGCTGTAGGGTTGTCACCCTAGGCTTGGGATGGTCAGTTTGTGTGGTGGGTAAACTTTATTTATTTTGGATACAAAATGGCATACAATATTCTACAATATGGTACAATACAGTACAATACAATGCTGTACAATACAATAGTGAAGTTTCATTGTAGGGCCCAGTAGTGCCTCTCTTATTAGGGTTGTGTAGGGACTATGGAGCTATGATTTTATTTAAACTCGCTTTTATTAGAAGACAACAAACTGCCAAATGCAGTACAATCTGCACATGCATCAGTACAAAGAAATGACATATACAGAGGTAAGAACATCAGCAACCATTTAGGCAGTGTTATCATTAATTAATAATATTGTCCATAACTTGAAAGGACATGTAATAAACAATAATTAAAACTGGAGAAAATGACATGATGTGAGTTTTTTTATAACAATTATTGCCATCACCAAAACCTGTGCCCATATGGAAGAGAGCTACAGAGGAAAGGCCATACCTCAGAATAGTGGCACCACCATCGGAGCTCCCATGGGTGGTGGTGGTGACCTAATCAGGTAGTGGGGTTATCTCCCAGAAGAGTTTGTGCATACTCTAACTAGGGCTGTGCAAGGTCCAGATAACATTTCCTGAATACCATGATTAGTAGGCTATCCAAATGTTCGGGACCAAATATCAAATAGCTTACTATTCAAATGTGGGAACTAATATTCAGAGGGGAGGACAGAAAAATATGCCTCAAGCCTTCCACAGGTGTCCAGGGCTTGTTCTGGATCACCTCCTCCACACTGTTGAAACTTCTCCACACAGCCAAAATTTAACAATTTTCCCACTCTCCACTCCCCTTCCCCAGTTTGCACGACAGTTTAAATGAAAAACAAAATTGGCTCCTGGCTGACAGGATACTCGTAGTAGCAAAACATCTCCTTCCTAACAAGAACCTCCCCAAGTCCTCAGAAACATTTATTTATTTAAAGTTTGGTAACTGGGAAAGGCACACTGAGCCGAGGCTCGTTTCCAGATGCAACTAAGGGAACAGGAGGGGTTCAGATAAAGAACAACAACAAATGGTTACAAGGATTCAAAATACAATATTAAAACAATGTGCAAAAAAATTACATTTTTATGAGTAAAGATGCAAAGTCATTTTTGCAAACGAAAAAGAGAACGATAGTACTTTGCTCAGCATAAAATGAGGTAACATGTTTAATTTGTGAAGGGAGTCAGAGGGGAGGACAGAGGTTTTGGATGTGACTTAGGTCTGAGTACAGCACCAGGCTGTACCTGGGGATGGTCTGACTAGGCGCTTAAGTGCAGGAAAGGAGGGGGTAAGGCGGCATACCTCTCAACCTTTTGTCACTGAAATGAGGGAAATGGACAGTTTTAGACACTCAAAATGAGGGACACATCACTTAACATGAAGATAAAAGCTCAGAACACTGTGAAAACCATAGTGTTCACTTGTACAAAGTTTATTTTGGATTTAGTATTCTAGAATATTAAGAGTTTCTGCTTTAAAGTCTGAATTTACAGCATATTCTCTATGTGGGCAGCACCTTTTCCATGAGGGACAGAGCAAGTTTAAGGGGCAAAATGAGGGATGTCTCACGTAATGAGGGACACTTGAGAGGTATGTAAGGCGGGTTTTTATGGGGGGAAGTTATTCCAGATGAAAGGGAGCCTGCAGGAGAAAGCAAATTTACCTACAGAGGTCCTGACATGTGGGAAGGCAGAGGAATGGTGGTGGTTTGTCCGCGAGGAGTATGGGGAGGGGGTGGCTGGAGCTATAAGGGAGGAGAGGGAGGAAGGAAGCATGCCAAACCAGTATTTAGAAATGAAAGTAGTACAGTGGGATGGGGAGGGTGGCGCTGTGGAGCAGCAATATGGGGACACAAATCCTTGAGCTCCATAAGCTACCTACAATAATAATATATTTTAACAGTTTGGCAATCGAGATTTGAAGTATTTGCCATTTGGACAATAAGTTTGTTGTTTCCCGTGGACAATGAGTCTGAAAAAAGAGCATAAACGTTTGTAGCAACCACAAAATGTGGATGCCTACCTGCAGCAAGCATCCGAAATGTGAGGATCTCTGCAAGGCCCAACAATCTCAACTCACTCCAGAGCTGCTGATTTACCAACCGCACAAATATTGGCTGTGCTACAAAAACTCCAGGAGACAGGAGATGAGACATATCACTGACTAGCTGCTGTGGAAGCCAAATTCAGGGAGATGGATACCCAGGTGCACTAGGCTAATCCTATGTCCGTCAGTGAGCTGACTCAGGAAACTGCTAGACAACAGCAGTGGAATGCACACACATATAAGGGATGTCACTTTTGTGAAGGCTAAAGTTGAGGCCCTGGTGAATTCCCAATGGCAGGTGAACATTCAAATTGTGGGACACCCCCCTTCCCCATTTGGCTGGGAGATCAGAGTTATCACCTCTGCTTAGAAGAATGATTTTTACTGACCTGAACCTACTGCCAAAGGACTCTGGTGTCACCACCATTAAGGCCTTTGCCATCCCGATGAGGGCCTGTTCATGAGGGCCGGAAGATCAGCGGCCCCTTACAGCCATAGCTATACTCTCCTCATCATAAGCTTGCATCTCTTTGTTACAAGCAGCTCGAGCACGGGGCAAAATCATCTGGGAGGGCAGTAAACTTGCTCTCTTCCCAGATATCTCCTTGCAAACTCAAACTAGAAAGAAGGCTCTACATGTTACTAATAATGAACTACTTGAGCATGGCGTGCAAGCTCAGTTACTGTTTTCTGCTCAACTTCAGGTGCAGTACAAAAATAAAAACTCATATTTTCACTGTCCCAGAGTTGGCTGCCACCTTTGCTGCTAAAGCGATAGCAGAACTTGTCCCTGAAACTGCAACTGGAGGTGCAGATGCAGCTAATAATGACTTATTTTTTGTTTGCTGGAAAAACCTAACCTTCCCATCGTATTTCACTGCCTTAGACTGAGGGGTGTTATACCTTTATGACTGGTATGCTTACTATCGAGTTTAAATACTCCCTTAATAGTTCATATTATGTTATGCTCCTAACTTAATATATAACATTTAACTGATCATTGTTGTTTCAACAGGAGTGTGGCCAGTTCTTAGGTAGGAGTGCAGATCCACTCAGCTCAGTTTGTGAACTTTGGATAACAGCTAATCAGTTTTCTGTTTTCCTGTATGGTTCTTTAGTGAACCTAAGATTGTAGGGGTGCCATGCAACTTAATCCACCGCCACTACCTCAGAGGTTGCCAAGAAAGAGGAGTGGTTGGACCACGGTGGGCTCATGGAGGGTGAGGGTGGTGGAACAGAGGCGCATCCCTCCAGTTGTGCCTGTCCACAATTCATTCACCACTCTGGTGGAGCATGGTTCCTCTATGGAGGCACCCGCAGTGGAGACCAAGGAGGATGCTGGGAACCTCCACAATGGAGACCCACAAGAGGGTGGAACAGGACCCCACAGGGGAAGGAAACAACTCCTGGTGGGGGACTCATTTGTTAGGTGGTAGAACTGAGGGAGGGAGGGGAAAGGGAGGTAAGGTGCCTGCCCGGCGCCATGGCTTGGAGGGACAGGAAACTAATCCTCAGGTTCATGGGAGCAGCTGCAAGAGGGACTGAGCTGGATGTCATTATCCACCTAGGGACAAATGACCTGGCTGAGAATGGGATCAGAGCAGTGCAACAGGAGTTTGTGGAGTTGGGGAGGGGTCTTAGACAAGTAGCACACATGGTAACTTTCTCAGAAGTGCTACCTGTCTATGGCGTGGATGAGGCTAGGGTACTCCGCACCATGGGATTCAATGACTGGTTGAAAAACTGGTGCAGAGCTCAGGAATTTGGCTTTTGGGACTGGGGCTCCACCTGGAGGGATGCAGGCCTATATAGGCGCGATGGTCTGCATCTATCCAGGAGGGGAACCAGAATCCTAGGTGATAGGTTTAAATGCTTCATTGGCAAGCACTTAAACTAGCCAAAGGGGGAGGCACTGAAAAGGAGAAAGGAAATCCTAGCCGACCCCCCAAAAAAATCAGGGTAGTTAGTGAGGTAAACACCAAGATAGAGCAGTCGATAGGGATAAGGGCAGGGGTAAATGGAGAAAAAGACAAAGGCAGTAAGGACAGGGATGGTGCAAAAAGAAATAAAGCCATAAAAAATGGAGGGTAATGAGTACCAATGCCTGTAGTCTAGGTAAAAAGCTCCCTGAAATGGTGACCTTGATGGAAGAGGGATGCCTGGATATTGTGGCAGTCACAGAAACATGGTACACAGAGAACCATGACTGGGATGTCAACATATCTGGGTACACAATCTACAGGTGGGACAGGAAGGGAAGACAAGGAGGAGTAGCTCTCTATGTAAGGGAAGGGATCAAAGCAACATAACTAAAGGGTAAACAGGGAGGAGAGGAGGCACTGTGGGTCACCCTGGAAACTGGAAATGGCTCCACATTCCACACAGGGGTTATATACAGACCCCCATCTCGGGGAAGGAGGAAATGATAGAAGGCATCCTTGGGATGGCAGAGAAAGGTGAGATATTGATGATGGGGGACCTGAATATGCCAGATGTTAACTGGAGCACTGTTGCTGCAGCCACATCCAAGAGCAGGGCCATTCTCGATGCCCTACAGGGGGCATGCCTCAGACAGTTAGTTTTGGAACCCACTCAGGAGGAGCAACATTAGACCTGGTACTCTCAAATGGGGACAGAGAGAGGATCTCTGATCTTGAAGTGGGTAGCCATCTGGGAACAAGCGACCACCAAACAGTGTGGTTCACAACAAACTTAGCTGTAGAGTCAAGCCACACAAAAGTGAAGGTACTGGACTTCAGGAGGGCTGATTTTGTCAAAATGGGAGAGTACCTCAGAAAAGCACTGGCAAACAGGCAAGAAGGTGGGGTGGAACAACAATGGGGAAACATCAAAACTGCCATCACAGAGGCAACAAGCCTTTGTATGAAGCAAATAAACAAATCAAAATGAAAGAAAAAAACACTATGGTTCTCAAAAGAAGTGGTGGGGAAGGTAAGGGAGAAAAAGATAACATTCAGGAAGTATAAGGAAACACAGAAGGAGCAGGACAGAGCACTGTACCAGTTAAAGCAGAAGGAAGCAGAGAAGGTAGTCAGAATAGCAAAGGCCCAAACCTAGGAAAAGATAGCCAACTCGGTTAAGAAGGTGGATAAAACCTTTTACAGGTACATTAGGGAGCAAAGAAAGATGAAGGCAGGGATACTGAGGCTGAGTAAAGAGGAAGCTGGTTGGGCAGAGAGCGACAGTGAAAAAGCAGGGATACTGAACGAATATTTCTGCTCAGTATTTACCATGGAAGAGCAGGAGGAGATACCTAATCCAGTCAATAGAAGCACTCTGGATAGGGTGGTTGATATTAGTCCTTTTACAGAAGAAAGGGTTCTGAAAGAACTCTTAAAACTGAAGGTGGATAAAGCAATGGGGCCTGAAGGAATTCACCCCAGAATTCTAAAAGAACTAAGGGAAGAACTAGTAACACCACTGACTACCCTTTTTAATAAATCATGGGAGGATGGTGTGGTACCTGAGGACTGGAGAAGGGCGGATGTGATTCCCCTTCACAAAAGGCGGAGCAAGACAGAGGCAGGAAACTACAGACCTGTCAGTTTGACCTCAGTGGTAGGGAAAATGATGGAATCACTTTTGAAGGAAAGAATTGTTGAGTACCTAGAGGCCAGTGGGGCACAGGACCCAAGGCAGCATGGATTCACAGCAGGAAGGTCATGTCAAACAAATCTAATTGATTTCTTTGACTGGGTGACCAAAGTAGTAGACCAGGGAGGGGCTGTGGACATGGCCTACCTAGACTTTAGCAAGGCATTTGACACAGTCCTGCACAAAAGATTAATAAACAAATTAGCCAGCCTGGGAGTGGGTCCCAGGGTGGTAGCCTGGGTAAAACACTGGCTAGACAACAGGACACAGTGGGTAGTAGTAAATAGAGTCCACAGTGAAGAAAGGAGGGTTACTAGTGGGGTACCGCAGGGTTCAGTACTGGGGCTGGTCCTTTTTAATGTCTTTATAAGTGACATTGCAGAGGGCCTGGAAGGGAAAGTATGTCTCTTTGCAGATGACACAAAGAGCTGCAACAGGGTTGATACGCAAGGTGGGGTGGAAAGGATGAAAAAGGTCTTGGCAAGGTTGGAGGAATGGTCAAATGAATGACAGCTTAGATTCAACACAAAGAAGTGCAAAGTAATGCACCTGGGAAACAAAAACCCAGGGCAAGAGTACACAATGAGGGTGAGATACTGACAACAACAAAAATGGAAAGGACCTGGAGGTAGTCATATCAGATGACCTAAAGGTGGGCCAGCAATATGAGAAGGCAGTGAGGAGGGCTGGGGGGATACTGGGATGCATAGGGAGAGGCAACACCAGTAGAAAACAGGAAGTTGTTGGCCCCCTGTACAGACAGTTGGTAAGACCACATCTGGAGTACTGTGTACAGTTCTGGAGACCCTATTTCCGCAAAGACAAAGACAGGGTGGAGGCTGTCCAGAGGAGGGCAACCAAAATTGTGCAGGGTCTGCACCAGAAGACATATGAAGAAATACTAAAGGAGCTTAAGATGTATAGCCTTGAGGAAAGGGGGGGGGGGGCATGATAGAAACTTTCAAATACCTCAAGGTAATCAACAAAGTCCAAGAGGGTAGCATCTTTCAGAAGAAAAAGAGATGTGCAAGAACAAGGGGGCACAATTTGAAGATAGAGGGGGGACAGCTCAGAGGTAATGTGAGGAAGTATTTCTTCACAGAGAGAGTTGTAGATGCATGGAACAGCCTTCCTGAGGAGGTCATAGAGTCAAAAACAGTGGGTGAATTCAAGAATGCATGGGACAGGCATAAGGCAATTCTAGTGGGGGGGTAGGAGGAAGTAGGCTGTTTGTTAACTAGGATCTGCAGCTTATCCGTTAGGTAGGGAAATGGGCAGACTAGGTGGGGCAAGTGGTCCTCATCTGCCGTCAAATTCTTTGTTTCTTTGTTTCTAATCGAGCACGGTCTCTTGTGTATTTCCTTCTAGGCCACTACCTATTGTTTACTATCTCCCCCCAAGGTTGTCAGTCCTGTGAGGGGTGGGGAATATTGGTGAATAGTTCTAGCAGTGTAATCACTAGGTGAGAGTGGACTATCCTACAATATTATCCTACTGGATTTTATTTCCTTTTTAGAAACTGGTGGCTCTCAACTGTTAAATGGACTTTATCTTAATTGTGGATATATCTGTGCATCGGGTTCTGTACCCTCTTCTGTTGGTTTTTTGGTATGCCTTTTATATTGCATAAAACTTAAAAAATAAAAAGTTTAAAAAAAAAAAAAAGAAAGTAGGGGGATACTGGGATGTATGGGGGAGGCATCACCAGCAGAAAACAGGAAGTTTTTATCTCTCTATACAGACAGTTGGTGAGACCCCATCGGGAGTACTGCGTCCAGTTCTGGAGACCCCATCTCTGCAAGGACATAGACAGGATGGAAGCAGTCCAGAGGAGGGCAACTAAAATGGTACAGGGTCTGCAAGAGAAGCCATACAGGGAAAGACTAAAGGAGCTTAATATGTATACCCTTAAGGAAAGGAGGGAGGGGGGGCATGATAGAAACTTTTAAGTACCTCAGTGGAATCAACAAAGTCCAAGAGGGTAGCATCTTTCAGAAAAAGAGATGTGCAAGAACAAGGGGACACAATTTGAAGATAGAGGGGGGACGGCTCAGAGGCAATGTGAGGAAGTATTTTTTCACAGAGAGGGTGGTGGACACATGGAACAGACATCCTGAGAAGGTTGTGGGGTCTAAAACTGGGGGAGAATTGAAGAATGCATGGGACAGACATAAGGCAATTCTTGTGGGGGGTAGGAAGAAATAGGCTGTTGGTTAACTAGGATCTGCAGCATATCCTGTAGGTAGGGAAATGGGCAGACTAGGTGGGCCAAGCGGTCCTTATCTGCCATCAAAGTCTATGTTTCTAGTACAGTGGGATAGGTGCCTTTGTGAGAAGGATGGAAAGATAGTGAGGAATAGATGTCACAGTGATGAGTCAGAGGGGTGACTTTGACGTGAGTGAAGTGACTGCATTGAAATGGACGTCAAGTTTTGTGAGGGAGGTGGCTGGGGCCAAGTTATACATGATGTCAGCGTAGTTGAAGGCTGGGAGGATTCATTTAACTAGAAGATCACATTGGACTGGGACAGAGAGACAACCCTTCTGACGAAAAAGAAGTTCCAGTTTGGGGCGTAGCTTAGAGTGGAGGGCCTTAAAATGGGAGGAGAAGTCCAGCGAAGGGTCAAGCCACATTCCAAGGTATTTAAAGGTTGGGACTTCTTCGAGGGAGTACCAGAAGGGGTAAAGAAGGTGAGGGGGAAGGGATTCTGGCAACAGGGGTAGAAATTAACTTACTGCGGTACTTGCACCAAGGTGCATGTGATGTCAAAGTTACATGTACCAGAGTCAGGTTGCCTGCACTAGTAAACAAAAAATGATAAAAACTGAAAACAAAGACTCCAATTCTGGAAATAGTTGCATTTGCAGCACTAATGTAACTGCCACAAGGCAGCCTCAGCCAGGCAGGGATTTATTCCTCGTAGTCAGAACAGTTGCAGAATCCACCCCATAACTACACCCCCTTGCAGTGGCACTGCTGCCAAGTACAGTTCAATTTTGCTTTCAAGCATGGCAGGGAGAGACAGGTGGGTCACATACACAGTTGGGTGGGCGTACAATTTATTATAGCAGACTGGTGGGTGGGCAAATGTGAAGTTGCAGACACTCAGCCTGTAGCAAACTTCTTCTGTCTTTTGGATGAGACGTTAAACCTAGGTCTCATCTGCCCGTTCTGGTGGGTGTTAAAGATCCCATGGCACTTCTCGAAATGAGTAAGGGAATTTTTATTAGAATAATCCAAAAAAAATGCATATCACAGTAAATCATATGAACAGTCAAAGAATAGGACTAATATAGAAATTTTCCAGAAAAGAAACATAAATAAACCATCACAGTATCATAGTAGTAGTATAAAAGAACAAAAAATGTCAAGTTATAGGTGCATCATTATCTGTCACCCAAGGTAGGCATTTCCATAATTCCGGTAACAAACTCCTAGATAGATGTTATTTTTCTGCCTTACACAATTTAAACAATTCTGACATAACCTCATTACACAGTTCCTCATGATTACGTTCTCTTTGCTGTAAAGTAAAACCGCATCTTGTAAGCCATATATTCCATTTCAGAATTATCATAAATCATTGCAGTGTGCCCTTATTGCAGCGTTCCCACCCAACAGGTAATACTCCATACATTAAGGACTGATACGTTATAGTACTAAAAATTGGCTCCTTCCATTTCTGTGCTAAGAAACTCCAAAACCCAGAGGTAAAAGAACAGGAAAAAAATAAATGTTGAATAGTTTCTTCCTGTTGTATGCAGCGAGGTCTACTACAAAGCCTTTCTTACACTTTCTTATGTTTTTGATTCGCTTTGATGTTTATTTTTTCATGGCACGCTATCCAGTAGAAATCCCAAATATGATCTAGTACTCTAGAATTATTAAGAAGGTGCAGTAAAGATTCCCTATGTTCATTTGGACATTTATTGAATACTACATCCTCACGACATACATTAGAAAGCAACAAAAAATAAAGCTGTTTTCCGATAAGGTCTGAATCTGTTGTGTAATTATCTCCCATTGTTTCAATCTCAAAAATGTACACCTAATATATTCTGGCCTTTCTATAGATTTCTTTAATACCCTTAAAGCTCTTAAATCCCAAAGACTTATCCAATGAGAACATTTCTGTTTAAGTAAATTCCCCCAGACTGTAGTGTGTTGGCCAAGTAAAGGTTTAATATTTGTATATAGAAAGAAGCTGTTAAAAAAAGCAAAATAGGATTTAACATATTTAATCCCCCTTGTTTTAAAGGTAAATAAAGAATAATTCTTTTAATTGGATTTAGTCTGCATCTCCAGCAGGCTTGAAAAAAAAATGCAGAGTAATTCTGTCTCTCTGTGTTTGGGGGTGGAAATATGTAACTTAAAAATAAAAAAATAGGAACTAAAAACGTTTTTATAAGATAAATTATTTTCTTTTTACCTAATTTCCCTCTATTCCACTGACTCACATTTTGTTTGCCAATCTCTAGTTTTTCCTTCCATTTCAAGTCATCCATTTCACCAGGCCCTAACCAAACCCCTAGGACCTTAATAGGCTCTGGTTGTATAAGGATTCCTGCAATACTCCCTCTATAATTCAGAGTAGAATTTAATCTCCGACCAAGATATTTATCATTATTCAAGGAGGCTCTTGATATTTTTCCAAAGTTCGTACATAACTCTAGTGCTTTAGCTAAAGATGCCGAGTTATGAACCATAAGAGTCATCATTAGCATACGCTATTATTTTATGGGGGAAAACCATATTCCTCAACTGTAGTGGTAGTACCAAATTATTTCTAGCTATTTTTCTTAACAGCGGATCAATAAAAAAACATATAAAATAGGGCTTAGTGGGTAGCCTTGCCTCACTCCTCTTTTAAAATGCACTATAGGGCCCTTCTAGCCTTGTACCACTGGTACCACTGTGGCAGTTCTGTATATACTTTGTACCCACCCTATTACCACCTCCAGTATCTGATATTGTCTTAGAACTTCCTATAAGAACGTATGACTGACTCTATAAAACGCCTTTTCCTGGTCCAAGGAGACCAGGTATCCATCCAAATAGCCATTATTTCTCAATTCTACAAATTCTCTAATAAGCAGTAAGTGATCCTGAATCTTCCTACCCGGAATGGCATATGCTTGCACCTTTGAGAGGCTGACATCTGCCACTGTAGCCAGACATTTTGCCAACATTTTTGTTAGTAACTTGAAATCTGAATTTAATAATCTAATTGGCCTCCAGTTTTTTAATAAAGTGTTGTCCCCTTTTTTATAAACGTATGAGGGTAGTTTTCTTTAAAGTGTTGTACTTAATCCAAAAGCGTTCCAAACCATTAAGAGACTTAAAACTAATGTCAAACGTTGTTTCGCTAGAGATATGTATAAGTGCATATATTTCATTAGGAAAAAACTTCGAGTCTTTCAAAAAGGTCCTGCAACAAACAGCCTGTCTGGCGGTTCAGGCATACCTTCTGTGTAGGACAATCGTACTGCATGATGCTGTTTGGCAGGAAATATAGGGAATTTTAATAAAGAAGAAAAACAACGAGGTGTCTCCTTATTTATTATATTTAAATAAAGAAGAGAAACAACGAGGTGTCTCCTTATTTATTATATTTAAAGGCCCTTGAGGTGGTGCAGCAGCAACATTGGGGCATCCCCCATCTACTTCTATCTCAGTAACGGTTTCTGAATACCCATATTCATGGAAAAGGGAATCTCAATAGTTTGTAACATAAAGTTAAACACAGCCGTTAACTCATGTATGAGCTCTTGCCCTACAATTTTAAAAAGCTCATTTGGCAGACTATCCGGCCCCGGGGCTTTACCTCCTGCTAATGTAGCGATTGCTTCCTGTACTTCCAAGACTTGAATAGGTTGAGATAATGGTATTAATAAATCTTTGTGTATCACAGGAATGTCTAAATCAGTGAAGTGATTTATATAGGACTCTCTTTCTGCATCTAAGGGACCATACATTTTGGTAGTACCCTGATTCACAAGGTTTAAAATCCCAGTCTTGGTTTCATATTCTGTCCCATCATCCCCTTTTAAAGAAGTAATTTCCTTAACCTTTATAGCTGCATTATAGTTTTCAAAAGGACATACTTCATTCAAATTCCCCTGAATACCAAATTGCTGCTGGTGATATAAAGCCTGTGCTTTCTGGGTATGAAAATCGTTCATCTGCTGCTTTACCTTATCTATTTGCAAAGTAAGATCTTGTCCTGTCTCTTGTGTGATTGAGAGCAATTGTTGTAGTAGCTTTCTATTATATAGGTATCTAAAATACTGTCTTTGATTTCTATATCTACTAATATGTTGACAAAGTTTCTGCAAGTCTGCTTTCATATCTACTCACCATTGATTAGGATTATTAAATAAAAGAAAAACAGATTTCCTTGCAACTACAAAATGACCCTATTTTAATACCCACTATTTTGTGATCAGAAAATTCTACAAAATATGAGGTTGCTGAGAAAACATTTATATATCTAGATGTAAAAATATAGTCTATTCTTGAAGTTAAAGACCCCTGAAATGTGGGAGTAGTTAATTTAGTGAAAAAAGAATGAGTCCTTTAATTTAGCTTTATGTATAACCTTTGCCAAAAGATTAGAGTCACAATAGGTTTTCAAGGTTTTTACCAGTAGGGGGCAGTTGAAGTCCCCAGAAAACACACTATGATGTGCAGCAAACAAAAAAAGGCTGGATTAAGTTCAGGAATTCACAACGTTCAGCCTTTGTCTGAGGTGCGTACAGATTTATTAATCTAAACAATAGATCTTGTATGAGCACATCAGGAATCATAACCCTGCCTAGAACCAAATCAGATAATTTTAGAAGTTGTAGCTCGGGCAATTGAAACAGAATACCAAGTCCCAAACAGGTTTCTTGCCCAATGGACCAAAAGGAAGGTCCTGCAAACCATCCTTTTGAGGCTAACATTGTTTCTTTCAAAGAGTGTAGTCTGACATCTTGTAAAAAGTAAATACCAAACAGGATGTTAGAAAGAAAGGAAAAAAACATCTTTCTTTTACTGTCCCTTTTTATACTATTTATATTAATAGTATAGCATGAAAAAGGGATATGCATGGTTACCTAAATCATTTATATTTCCCTCTTCTTGTATTTTGCTTTCTCAACTTTGCTTTCCTTTTTTGAGGACCTTTCATTGCCTCTGGTTATTCCGTGTCAGTGGTGACCTCAGGCACAGATGATGCCATGGAGGAGACATCTGAGTCATCCTCTGTGTTCCCATGCTGCAAGATATCAAATCTATTTAACAGAGGTAATGTACTTGATCTCAACTGTGTTTGTGATACTAAAGCTCGAGTTTTATGCTTAACTGTAATAACTGTATCATCTGGATCAGCCACTGGGTGGGGAGGGCATTAAATCACCAGTTTGCCCTGTACCTGACATTGAGGGACCCACCCTATCCACATTAGGTACATCACTCCTACTTGACACAGGTTTTCTAGGTGTCAGTTCAGATTTTCCCCTTGGGGTTGGTCTTTTTGAATATTGACAATCACTGAATCTGCAGTTTGTTGAGGTAGTAGAGAACCCAATGGGGGGGGGGGTACCACAGTTTCATTTCTGCCCTGAGTTTGCTGCTTATTAAATCCCAACTTATTTTTCTGTGAAAGAGTAATTAACAAGCATTGTTCCTCTCCATATGCCTGTTCAGGACTTTTATGGGCTGCCAATTTACAATTTTGGAAGGTATGTTCAAGCTCGTCACAGAGATTGCATTTGCATTCACTTGTACATTGAGACCCCCATATGCCCCAAATCTCCACAAATAGTACATCTTATCTGATCACAGCTATTACTCAGATGTGCTACTGAGCCACACGTGTAGCATATCTTTGGCTGACCGGCGTAGAAAAGTATTCCCCAGTCCCTACCTAAAAAAAGGATTAGATAAGTGGATTACACCAGTGTCAATGGTTTTTAACAAGACCTTAACCTTCCACCCCCCCAGTCCAAATATTTTCAGAGTCTAAAATTGCAGTCAGCTTTTCAATAATTGTGCATCTTTGCTTCAACCGATAAATAGGGTCATTTACACTGACACCCTCATTTTGAAAGAGTACTGTTCTAATTTTTTGGGTAGGCTTTGTCATTGGTATTGCTAGAAATGGTGCCCATAAGGTAGTTTTCTTTAAAGTGTTGTACTTAATCCAAAAGTGTTCCAAACCATTAAGAGACTTAAAACTAATATCAAACGTTGTTTCGCTAGAGATATGTATAAGTGCATATATTTCATTAGAAAAAAACTTTGAGTCTTTCAAAAGGGTCCTGGCAACAAACAGCCTGTCTGGTGGTTCAGGCATACCTTCTGTGTAGGACAATCGTATTGCATTATGCCGTTTGGCAGGAAATATGGGGAATTTAAATAATGAAGAAAAACAACAAGTTGTCTCCTTACTGATTATATTTAAAGGCCTTTGAGATGGTGCAGTAGCAACATCGGGGCATCTCCCATCTACTTCTATCTCAGTAACTGTTTTTTGCTGTGGATGTTGTAAAATTGGATTCTGAGTAAGGGCTAGTTCAGGAGGTACCTCCAAATCCTGATTCTGTGCATCCAGTGAACACTGCCCAACTGAGTTCAGTATTACTGGCATTTGTATAGGAGATTGACCAGTGACCTACTGACCTGAGCTAGTATCCTTTTCCCATCCGACGCCCTGCAGGGCTCTCTTGACTGACCAAGTTGACTCCGGAGCTGAGACCGGTTTTCCAGCACGTCCTAGGCCATGCTCTTGACTACCTGTAACTGCCATTCCGACGCAGTCGCTGCTTGCGAGTCCTGAGTTTGCTGCAGGTGTTCTGCCTGCTGTATGGCCTCTGCCCAGTCTCTGGAGGGATCCTTTGATGCAACTACATCATTCGCTTCCAGCTGTTTGTTTTTGACAGAATCAGTGCACCTGTCAGACTGAAGGTCTCTATGTCTTTTGAGAAGCTGCAGTTTCTTAAACAAGAAACTTTTCTCTTCAGCATCTAGTTGCCGCATAATTTCTATTTCTCCAGGATTTAACTCTCCAGATTCTCCCAGTGCATCCAACAGCATTTCACTAACATCACTAAGGCCCAAGAAACTGTCTTCAGGTAGCTCAGGTAAAGTAGTTATATTTAAAGACTTACAAGCCTCAGATAGTGGTTGCTTAGTAACAACATCAGTAGAAGATTTCTCAGGTTCTTCAGTTTTCTCCAGCATCTCTCCCTTTTTCCCTGACACATCTTTCAGTAGCTCATGACTCAGTTTTTCAGCATCCAGTTCTAGCTTCATCTCCTCCACATCCTCCTCTACAGGCTGCCGTGCGGCCATCTTGGAAGATAGCCTCAGGGACAGAATCTCCCCCTACTGCTGAGTAGGGGAATTTCCACAGTGTCCTGGCCAAATTTCCCCCATTCACTAAAAATACCAACAACAGCTTAATCAGGTTCAATGTCAAATGGCATTTTTGGTTTTAAATGATTTTAAGGCGAAGGGTATGAGATTTTTCACAATTAGCCATAACTGTGCTGGAATGCTGCTCTTTGTCAGCTGTCGAGTGGGAGTTCACATTAAGATTGTGACAGCCTTACTATAAAATTACATAACGTTGATTTTCATACATTGCCCCGAACAAAAAAGACATACAGCTGTCAGCAGAGCAGCACAGGGTCATTTTGCCACAAAACAAATGAGTTGCTGACATTGTTCCTGTCTTCTTGACTGTAATATTTAGAATAAAAAGCCCTTCCATTAAAAAAAGTATCCAGCAACTGCTTTTCTGTATTTTACAGTTGGTTTTGTTTTTACATGTATCCGACCAGCACACAGTCTCTCTCAAAATCCCCTTGGGGAGGGATGAAATCTCAACTCATTGTCTTTGCTGCTGCCCAAAGTCTGCAATTCCCCAATTTTACATAAAAAAATAAATCTGAATTTTAAACCCAGGCTTTCAGAGCTCTTCAGAACAACAGTGACCCTGCCTGCCTAAATACAGACACTAAATACGATGGAGGACGATGGACTTGAGTTCAACACAGAGGAGCTTCCCACGAAGCGTGTTAAACCTTCAGCTGCTTCTCAGCAACTGTGTAGTACTGAAACATACGCATGCCTATCTCAACATTACTATACCACGGGGGTGACAGAAAGACACATACATGGTACAGTAACGTTGAAATAGCATGCGCTACATACAAGCAGTACTAATCCTTGAACTCACAATCCCTTCCCCCAACAACCACCACACATGACTATCACAGGCTGCCTGGCAGTTGTGGAAAAGAAGCCCACTCCCAGTACCTTCACTACTAGTCACTGCCACGGCCCGTGACCTGGAGAGGATGAGCCTGCCTTACTTCTTCTCCTGAGATCCTTCCCGCCTTACAATTTTTGGCATGTCACCACCAATCACCATCGGAGTCAGACTGACTTTGGCAGTTCTGCAGCTCCCTCCCGAGTCCTGCTGTAAACAGTGGCAGCACTCCGAGACACTGACATCTACTCTGAATATATAAAAAAAAACACATTTAAGCCTGCAGTGTCTCTCCTACGCCCCTTGTGGCACCTAATATTAATGTAGCCACAAGACTTCAACTACATGCACTACAGTGCATGCAGTGGAGAAAATTACATGCACCAGCCTGTTCCCTACTTGCACAGGGAACAGGCTGTGTATGTTAATTTCGATCCCTGTCTGGCAAGTTTCTGTTTTGAGCCAAAGGTCATGGCAGCAGTCTTTTTAGGTTTGATGCACATGTGCAACAAACCTTTTGTTATGCGTGGAAGGGGATTTCAGAGGTGTGTCTCTGTGAGCTTATTGCAGTTAAAAACTGTAGGGATGAAGTAGTCTAGACCAATAACCATGCACTTTAACTGTGACACCACTCTTCTTTGCCTGAATGCACTTCAAAAGAATCAAGCCAATAAATTAGAGGGCTTCAGTCCTTTGATATGAATTAAGCTATTCAGCAAACAGCTGATGGACTGTCAACACCAGCAGCCTGTCATTAAAACCATCAGCAGTGACAACCTGACCAGACTACACCAGAAAATTGAGAGGAGATCTACAGAAAGTTGGAACTGTGTTGTGCCAGTCCTTCTTATTTTATTACTGTTAAAGGTTTTCCTGCTTCTTCTGCCTAGTCTGTAGGCAGTTTGAAACTGGCCTTGATGTCTCAGATTACAACCTTTTTTTCCTCCTAAACTAGCAAGTCTCCTAAAGAAAAATTAGCCCTTGCCTGCCTCTCTGTAGTATGGAAGTTAGTCTCCTTACTGTGGCAACTTAAAAATATAGGGAAAAAATAATACTATACCTCAGTTTCTCTCCACTAGCAAGTGTATATTGCAAACAGTGTTAACCTAGGCAAAGAGACATATTCATTCTAAACTTTTTTGTGTCTATATTACATGAATGTCATTTGAAAGGTGAACCCACACTTCTAGAACTGTATGTATATGGATATGGATATCACCAACTTTGGCAATCCTCTCCTGCCCCATCCCCCCTCATTTCCTTTTTCACCACCCCTCCACCCATAACTCGTATATTCCTCTCCCTATGCCCTAGCCATCCATACCTCTCCCCTGTAGGTTACCCTTACCCCTCCCTTTTTAACTCTTGCATACTGTATATACTAAGACCTGCCATGATCTGAGTGATGCATATATCTTAACATGGTTATGATATTACATATATTGAAATTCAATAAAAAGGAATAACTGGCAGATCCCTACATGTATTCACTTTTTTCTTGGGCACAACTGTTTTCCTTGCCATCCTTCCTGCAGTGATCACAGTATTTGCCTTCTGTCCATAGTGATCCTCTGCACTAGCTCTCTCCTAGCCTCAAGACAGTTATTATCCACCTAAATGCCCTGTCTATTCAGTACCCTTGATATCTGTCTAGGTGTAAAAAAAAAATTTATTTTTTTCCCCAAAGTGAATCCTGCACACTCAGTGTTCTCCATAACATCCTGTAAGAGAGCTGTTTGCCGTACCCAACATTCCTTGCACTCACAGACCAAGTGCCCATGTAACATCTGAGGATGTACTGGTACAAAGCATCAAAACTTCGGCATTGACAAATGCTTGTTGGTATTCATAGTTAGACTGTTGGCTTTGAACCAGTTTATTACTGCAGTGAAGTCTTGTTGTAGGGGAGTTTGGATGTTGGGGCGGAAGGGACCAGATAGGAATAGGACAGTGTCATCTGCATACATGTGGATGTGGGCACTGGTACATTGAGAGGGCAGATCATTTATGAACAGAGAGAAAAGTTGTGGTCCAAGGATCGATCCTTGTGGGATGCCAGCAAGAATGGGAAGGGGGATAGGACGTTGGTTACCTTTACTGATTGGGTCTGACCTGTTAGATATTAGCTAAACCATGAGACAAGAGCAGGGGAAAGACCAGTGGCACTTAACTTGTATAGGAGGAGAGGGTGGAAGATAGAATCAAAAGCCTTAGTGAAGTCAATAAATGTACCAAAGTAATTTACCCTTGATCCATCGCAGAGTAGATGGCATCAGTGAAATGAAGACGAGAAGAGGTGGTGAAGTGTAGTTTCTGAAATCCTGATTGGACTGGATTGGACTGGATTTCCAGGCTAAGGGGATGATTGAGGAGGAGAAAGATATATTTAGGAGGCGAGTAAGAGGGTTAAGATTAGAGGAAGCAGAGATAATGAGAAGTCTAGGCTGTATACCATCAGGGCTGATTTTAGAGGGGTTTAAGGACCCAAGAGCACTAAGGACTTCAGAGAGGAAGATATGGGGCAGATGAAAGACAGCAGGCAGAGAAGATGTGTTGGGGGGGTGGAGGAGTGGTCTTGTGGGAGGGCACAGGTTGTAAAGAAATTAAGGCAGCTGTGACAGAGAGGGAGTCATAGACGAGGGAACCGGACTCACATAGAGTGGTTGGGGGAGGTTCTGAAGCAGGGAGCAGGAGAGAGCGGAGATCGTTCCAGAAAGACGATGGAGAATTGTTAGAGGGGTGCAGTCGGGGTTTGAAGTAGCTGGATTTTGCATTGCAAATTGCCTTTGTGCATCCCTTACAGAAGGTCCTGTAGTTCTGCAGGTCCACCGGGTCACTGGAGGATTTGAAGCGGGACCAAGCAAGGTCGTGGATTTTGCACAGGGACAAGATATCAGGAGAGATCCAAGAGTGATGGTGGCACTTAACCCTCACTGTTTTCAGTGGGGCATGGGAATCCCACACTTTTAAGAAAATAGATGTGAAGTGGGTGAGGGAATCATCTACACAGGGAGTGGAGAGGACCGGTGACCAATCTGCAATGGACAGATCAAGGAGTAGTTTTATGTAGAGCTTTTGTAGGGGTTAGTACTAGAGATATCGGGGGGGTTAGGTAGTGGACGTATTTTCTGATGCAAAAGGTGGAGCAGTGGTCGCTGAGCACATCTGGAAGAACACCAGTATCTCTGATTCAGTGTGGGTTGGTTGATAACATCCAGCTGAGCAGGGTGTGGGACTGATTGCAAGGACTGGGATGAGTAGGATCCCTGATCAATTGGGACAGGTTTAAAGATTCTGTCGGGAGGCATGCATTTTGAAACAAAGAGGAAAGCCAGTCCAGATTGAAGTCATCAAGAAGAACTAGTTCACCAGCAGATGCACGGGTAGTAATGGAGGTGACGCAGAAGACAAGGTATGAGGGAGGAAGTTTGTTGGACACATACAAAACTCCAATAGAAAGCGGAATTAAGGACAGGAGGATTAGCTTGACTATAAGGACTTCATGAGATTTGGGGACTGATTTGCGGTGGGTGATATTACAGGTCAGGGAATTTTGGAAGTAGATTGTCACCCTGCCACCCCTTTTACCATGATCTTGGTGGAGAAGGTTATAGTCAGGGAGGGCAATATGGTTATCAGGGTTACGTGAAGACAGCCAAGTTTCTGAGATGCATAGAATTTCAGGTGAATGCTGAGTGGCCCATACTTTGAGGTAATCCAATTTAGGAAGGAGGCTTTGGGAATTTATGTGGAAAAACCTCAGGCCCATGGAAAGGGTCAGCAGTGAGGGGGGATGTGAGGGGCCAGGGTTTATTTCGATGTCTCCAGCTAGGAGTAGGAGAAAGATGAGTAGGGGATAGAGAAAAGGTTGCCACTTAGGCTTTTTTTGGCGAACTAGGGGAAGGAGATGTTTAGAGGGTGTTGGAGGCAGGAGATGCCAGATTGCATCAAACTTTATAAAAGAGGAGCTCAGTAACCCAGGGTGGATAATTAACAAAGGGTAGAGGGATAAAGTCAGTGGAGGAGGGTGAGGAGCGTAGAGGGAGGAGGTGGATTGGTTACATCGTAGGCATGGAGTATGGGGGGGTTAAAGGAAATGCCAGGACTGAAATGGAAGGGGGACAGGAAGAAAGAAGAGGAGAGCTAGAGGGGTTTGAGGAGAATGCAGGGATAGGCCAGTATAAGCATGTTATGTATGTTGGCAGAGGACAGGTCAGTATAGTTGCTGAGGAGAATAGGATGGTTAGCAGTGATCTCTAGTGGCCCAGCACTATAAGGTGCAGATGGGGAACTGGGTGATACAAATCTCAGTGAGTTACGTGACACATCATATGCCACTCAGGACCTATAAATAAAATGATCGCCTAGGGCGGGGGTGGTTGAGAGAGTCATGTGACACATCACATGTACTCAGGACCTATAAATAAAATGATTGCCTAGAGTGGGGGTGTGGTTGAGAGAGTCATGTGACACATTACATGCCACTCAGGACCTATAAATAAAATGATCACCTGGGGGTGGGTGGGGCAGCTGCGTAAGTGGCAGTGGGACAGCGTAATTCACTGGCTTTGAGCATTTCTGCATATACCTACTGCAGTTCTGCTGGCTCCTGGGCTCTCCGATGGCTGCAGGGGGTAAGCACACGCTGGTTCCCTGGCTCACATTGCTGGAATACCTGAGAAGGGCAGGAGGAGACAAGGCAAATTTAGTGGAGGGATTAAGGGGTCACAGAGTGAACAAAAAAGACAAAGGGAGACTGCAAGAGATCACAGCAGGAAATGGGGGAGAGAGAGAGGGAGGGGGACTGCAGAGAGAGAGAGGGTACAGCATTACAGGCTACTCTTGCAAATACAGGGAGCAAACACTGAAGTTCAAACACTGAATCACAGTCTACAACAATGAATTTCAAACACCGGAGCATAAGCTAGTCTTGTCTTAAAATGCAGAGATCAAATGCTGAATTACAAACACTAAATCACAGGCTAGTCTTGAGTGCACAGTAATACAGTCCTACAAATACAGAGAGTGCTAGTTGTTTAGAATGCAGTACAAATCCTGGCAAATGTTTAAAATAAAATAAATAAATCCTAGCTCTGGTCTGTCTGTGATAACTGCTAAATCAGTACAATGCCTAGCTGAACTATGGCTGTTGGAAATGCTCTACTGAGCTCACACTAGCTAGTGGGGAGGAGTGCGTTCTTAAGGCACACTGCAAAATAGGGCGGAAACACTGCCTGGATGGGTGGGACAAACCATCAAGAAAACAAACAGCAGAGTCCCTCCAACAAACAAATAAAGCATAATTCAGGTGCAATTCACTGGCTGTGAGCTTTGCTGCATGTACGTGCTAACATAATAATATTAAGTTTATTTGATATAGCGCCTTTCACGCTCCAAGGCACTGTACAGTAAGGTAAAAACAGCAATCAATAAATACAGATAAAAGTCAAAGCAATTCAGGGTATGCGTTTCCCCACAGATAGGTCTTCAATGCCTGCTTAAAGCACCACACTGTCCTGCACTCCCGTAGCTGACGGGGCAGAGAATTTCAGAGGGTAGGTGCCACAAACCCGAAGGCACGTACACCAGATGACTTTAAAGATACCCTCGGAATCTCCAGCAACCCCTTGTCAGCTGAGCGGAGCTGTTGCAGAGGGGTGTAAGGAACCAGGAGCTCTTTCAAGTAATCAGGACCAAGTCCGTGTAGGGCTTTGTAGGTCAATAGACCTACCTTAAAGGTGATCCGCCACTGGATAGGCAGCCAGTGCAGATCACGCAGCACAGGGGTAATATGACTTCTTCTCGAAGCCCCAGTCAACAAATGTGCTGCAGCGTTCTGCACTAGCTGCAAGTGGCGGATATCAACCCCAGGAAGTCCTAGATAAAGGGTGTAGCAATAGTCAAGGCGCGATGTCACAAAAGCATGGACCAAGACAGGCAGGTCGCTGGACGGAACAAGGTGTTTGATCCTAGCAATGTTCCTAAGATGGTAACATACTATATTAGAAGCAGCCAGAAGCCCAGAACTTGCCTGTACCCCAGTACTTGCTGGGTAGTCACTCCATCCCAACTAGTCAGTTGTCTTCCTCCTAAGAAAGAACTTGATCCTGATTCCCTGCCTGCACTGACAGTGAACAAAGCATGAGAGATGCAGACTCATACCAAATGGCAAGGTAAATGTATTGAGATCAGGATCATAAACTTTCTTGGGGGGGGGGACCCCACAAAGGAAGCCTAGTTCATGGGTTCACTATCTTGCCCCAAATTTGTGGCATCAGTCAGACATGTAACAAAGTGTATGAAGGAGCCATCAGAAAAGATCTGTTCTGAAGTGTGTGTCACAACCCCACTCAGCAGGTCAGCTCTCTACTCTCAAAGTGCCAACCTCCGAGCGTAGAATTGTGAACAGTTAACAGAGCAAGGTAACCCTCTTGTCTGTTTTGTGGGTTCAAGTCACCTTTGTCCCAAGTTCTGGAGGGATTCAAACTGATAACCTCTTGTTAGCGTACCCAATTGTCAGGCTCAGATAATTCTGTCTTTTGGGGGGGGGCAGATATCTTTGCCTACGGGCACCTAACCAGGTAATACAAAATGAATCCTTAGAACTCTATGCAAGACCTAGAGAACTCTTACCTGTTTCCTGGTTTGGTACCACAATAAGCTCATGCACAGTGTCAACTGTAACCATCTAAGCTTCACTTATATAAAAAAAAAGAAGTTTCAAGGCACACCAGGCAGTTTCTGTTTCTAAAATATATATCTTTACTTTAAATAGGTAAAAATAGGAAAACAGTAAGTACAGAACAAGATATCCCAACACCTACAATCTTAAAAACAAAACAAGTTTAAAAGTGCGAATTCCTACAACCCATACACTCAGACTGGTCTTATCTAACGTATCCTTACTTTCTTAATCTTTCAGTGCTATGATGTTCCTCTTTCTCAGTCAGAAAATGAATGTCTCTCTCTCTCTCTATCTAAGGTCTGCTCAGCATACTTAAAAGCAGTCTTGAGTCGGCCTTCTCTCTGAGGTCACCTAACTCTGCCTTGGTGTATGAAAATGTATATTTTATAACACAGGATTACCTAATAAGATATTTTAAAAAAATAGGTGACATCAGTGAATCTCCTCTCTTCATGTGACTTCCCAAACCAGTCTGTGATCTGCTTCACACAGACATCAAAGTCTCTTTGATGTAATTAACTGGGTTCTTCTGACTATACCCCAAACAGATGCATATTGGACTTCCTGATTTAGTCTGGGACCTGCTTCACACAGACATCAAAGTCTCTTTGATGTAATTAACTGGCTTCCTTGGAAGATACACCAAACACATGCATATGTCCCTTTCTTCATGACATCTAGTGCAAATCAAAGGATTTCTCTGAGGACGTCATAAATGGATATTTTAGTTCCTGGCTTCAAAGCAAACTGACAAGCTAATTGCATCCCAGATATCTGTAGTTTAACCTACATCCTGTCCTTTGAACTTATACCTGGGAGGGGGGTTGATGTGTCATTTCAGCAAGACAGTAGTTTTTCCTGACAGACACTCCCCTACATATTTTATATTGCAGAAAAAATATCATAGTGTAATCAGAACCAGCTGTCCATGTGCTACAGTGTGTACCACCTGGAATCCAGCGTCTGCCACACCATACTGACAGTTCAAAGAAGACCACTCAAGAGCTGTCAAAGGCTCCATGGCATCATATAAAGTACAAATGCTCACAAGCAAAGCTGGTCTTAACATTTCATCCAGACAAAAAGATGCTACAGTGCTGCTCTCAAGGTTAGAAGATCTTTTATTTGATAAAAATGTACAGAGACACAACCCCACATGTACAACTATTGCTGAACATCATTTACATACAGCAAGCTCGTTGATCACATCTTAACAATTGTAGAGCCCAAGCTCAACTTTTTCTGCAGATCTAAATGCTATCTCTGCACTGACACAAGGAAGCTAGTAGTCTTCCACTTCCTGCTCCCTTCCATCGACATCATATACCACTACACAATCAAAATCCCTCTGCTGCCCCTGGGTCATTTATTCAGCAAGTTTTGCAGGTTCATCCTCTCCTGTGGATAGTCTATCATCATTGCCTGCTGGATGACCAATCCATCAAGCAGGTGTTGTACAACAGTGCACAAGAAAAAGCCCCTAATTATCTCGTAGTCCTCCTCACACAGTCAGCAGCACCTACTCATTCCATTCAAGAGCAGCACTTACCTTCTCAGTTCCCAGGATAAACTGGCAAAATGTTCAGAAGAGTGACAACTGGGGTTTAACACAAAAAAGTGCAAGATCATGCACATAGGGAAGAGAAACCCTGAGGCCACCTATAGGCTGGGAGGGGAGTTGCTGGCAATCACAAGGGAATAAAGAAACTTGGGCATCGTCATCACAGATGATCTGAAACCATCCAAGCAGACCACTAAAGCAGTAGGTAAGGCTAGGGGGATGTTGGGGTGTATTAGCAGGGGTATCACAAGTCGTAAGAGGGCGGTAATAATCCCTCTTTACAAGACACTGGTTAGGCCCCATCTGGAGTACTGCGTGCAGTACTGGAGGCCGCACCTGCACAAGGACATTAACAAAATGGAGGCAGTCCAGAGAAGGGCAACCAAAATGGTGCAGGGACTTCATCAGAAAACATATGAGGACAGATTAACGGAGCTCAATATGTATATCCTAGAGCAAAGGAGGGAGAGAGGTGATATGATCGAAACATTCAAACATCTTAAGGGCATTAACAAGGTGAAAGAGTCTAACATGTTTCAGTATAGGAAAAATAGCAGGACAAGAGGACACAGCATTAGATTAGAGGGAGGCCGATTAAGGGTAATGTGAAGAAGTTCTTTTTCACAGAAAGGGTGGTGGATGCACGGAATGACCTACCTCAGGAAGTGGTGGATATGAATACAGTGCAGGGCTTCAAACAGGCATGGGATAGGCATAAGGGAGCAATACAGATGAGTATGAATAGATAGGCCATTGACAGAGTAAAGACCTATGGCACATTCATAAGGTAGAAAAAATGGGCAGACTTGATGTGCCTTGTGGTCCTTATCTGCCATCAGTTCTATGTTTCTAAGCTTGAACTTGGTATAAAGGCCTTTGTATTTTCAGACCCAGACACCTGGAAAAATACTCCCGCTTCAGCTGAAGAATGCGTCTAGCTTGCTAGTGTTCAAGTCTAGTCTTTTCGGCCACCTTAAAACTCTCTGTATTTTTTTTTTTGGTCCTGAATCCCCATATGCTTGACCACGATCATGTTGCATAAGAATGTTCATGCACTTTGTTCACAGTGATCTCACTTTGTTAGCTTGTACTGATTACTGATTGGGTGTACTTACCTTTACAGTTTTTCTTCTGCTGTGTTTATTTTAGCCTGTATGTAGCTATTCCTGCTGAACTAGGTTAGCTTCTTCATGGCTTGTCCCTGTCTCCCATCTCTTACCTCCTTTCTGGATTTCCTGCAGACCCTCCTCGGCAACTTTTCCCATTCTTCCCCATTCCTCTCCCTTTAGTCTCTGTTTATACTTCCTTGTTTTGTAGTACTGGGAGTGGTACTCTAGGCCCCCCTCATTTAAATAGATTTAAGTAGGGGCACCTATCTGCCTCTTATCTGCTCCCCCTCTGCTAATTTAAAGGGACCACAATGTGTGCCATAAACTTACACCCATGCATCTTGCTGTTTTCTTCAAAGGGATGAAGGCTATCCCAGTTGAATAGCCTTCTCTTCCGCCAAGAGTGGCCCCATTCCTCCAGGTACCTCCATCCCTCTTCCCTGCACTACTCCTTCAGCTGTGCATTGAAGCGAGTGATCAGAAAATCTCTTCTCTTCCCTCTCCTCCAAAACTGACAGGATCTCCATAAAGGTCAGTGAGGCTGCTACCAGCTTGAGCCTCCACCTAGCTGCCAAAAGCTGACCGTAACCCCCCCCCCCCGGAATCTGAAAGCTAGGTCAGGTGCTGTGCTGAGCATTTGAGCTTGCTTCTCCTTTCAAATACCGCTCTCTTGCTTGTGCTTCACCCTCCTAAAAACTTCATCTAAAACTGGATGCTCAAGCCAACAACAAGTAAATCTAGCACACAGATAAATCCAAGGAGGAAGTCAGTCAGAGTCCTGAACAGCAAGCTAACCTGGGCTGGAGGGGGTCTGCTGCTCTCTTGAGGCATAATCAAGTTCCCACAAGCTGGAAATAATGCTCAGCTGTAGCAGTAGCTGATCATGAAGCTGAAGTCCTGTACGTGGGGTGTGGCTAGCAGCTGATAGATTCAGACACTCTTCAGTGGAGCGCAGGACCAGCTCAGCTTAGTTCTAAAATGTAACTGTTCTTCTGTGAAAACCTGTGGAAATAAAAAACAACATCATCTTCAGCATACCCTAAATGGCTAAGATGGGTATTTTTGTGCTTTATAGAACAAAAACAGAGTTTTAAAATGGGAAGACCATGCCAAGCTCAGCAGTAAGAGCAGGGAAACGTCGGCCACATGGCGCAGAGAGTGAGCCGTTGAATGGAGCAGTGTTAAAGACAGTAAAAGAATTGGGAGCATTTGTGAAAAAACTGGACAAAAAGCTGATAGTTTCAATACAATGGTAGCAACAGTTGAAATGAAACTAGACTTTGTCTATACATATTCTCTGCTGATGAAATCCATGGTGGAGGAAGCAGTCACAGTCACCACAGGGGTAGTTCAAGATAATAAAATTCTCCAACTCCACCTGGGACACCTTGAAAATGATGCTCAACTAGCCAATATAAAACTGTGCCCTCCCAGATGATTTTGCCCTGTGCTCGAGCTGCTTGTAACAAAGAGATGCAAGTTTCTGATGAGGAGAGTGTAGCTATGGCTGTAAGGGGTCGCTGATCTTCCGGCCCTCGTGATCAGGCCCTCATCGGGATGGCAAAGGCCTTAATGATGGTGACACCAGAGTCCTTTGGCAGTAGGTTCAGACCAGTAAAAATCATTCTTCTAAGCAAAGGTGACAACTCTGATCTCCCAGCCAAACGGGGGAGGGGGAAGGGAATCCCACAATTTGAATATTCGCCTGCCATTGGGAATTCTCCAGGGCCTCAACTTTAGCCCGCAGAAAAGTGACGTCCCTCACAAAGTGCGCATTCCACTCCTGTTGTCTAGCAGATTCTTGAGTCAGCTCACTGACGGAGATAGTATTAGCCTGCACCTGGGTATCCATCTCCCCAAATTTGGCTTCCACAGCAGCTAGTCTGTGATATGTCTCGTCTCCTGGAGACTTTGTAGCACAGCCAATATTTGTGCGGTAGGTAAATCAGCAGCTCTGGAGTCAGATGAGGTTGTTGGGCTTTGCAGAGATCCTCACATTCCGGGATGCTTGCTGCAGGTAGGCATCCAAGTTTTGTGGTTACTGCAAATGTTTATGCTCTTTTTTTTGGACCCATTGTCCACAGGAAGCAACAAATTAAATATCCGCATGGCAAATACTTCAAATTTCGATTGCCAAACTGTTTAAAATATATTATTATTGCAGGTAGCTTGTGGAGCTCAAGGATTTGCGTCTGCCATGTTGCTGCTCCACAGCGCCACCCTCCCCATACCACTGTACTACTTTCATTTCTAAATACTGGTTTGGCATGCTTCTTTCCTACCTCTCCTCCCCTATAGGTCCAGCCACCCCCTCCCCATACCCTTCGCAGACAAACCACCACCATTCCTTCGCCTTCCCACATGTCAGGATCTCTGCAGCAGGGATCGAAATTAACATATACAGCCTGTTCCCTGTGCAAGTAGGGAACAGGCTAGTGCATGTAATTTTCTCCCCTGCATACACTGTAGTGCATGCAGTTGAAGCTTTGTGGCTACATTAATAATAGGCACCACAAGGGGCATAGGAGAGACATTTCAGGCTTACAAGTTTTTTTTAATATATTCAGAGTAGATGTCAGCGTCTCGTTGTACTGCTGCTGTTTACAGCAGGACTCGGGAAGGAGATGCAGAACTGCCGAAGTCAGTCTGACTCCAATGGTGATCGGTGGTGACATGTTGAGAATTGTAAAAAGGGAAGGAGCTCAGGAGAAGAAGTAAGGCAGGCTCATCATCTCAGGTCATGGGCCACAGCAGTGACCGGTGGTGAAGGTACTGATGGTGGGCTTCTTTTCCATGACTGCCAGGCAGCCTGTGCCAATCATGTGTGGTGGTTGCTGGGGGGAGGGATTGTGAGTTCAAGGATTAGTACTGCTTGTATGTAGTGCATGCTATCACAATGTTACTGTATCATGAATGTGTCTTTCTGTCACCTTCGTGGCACAGTGTAGTTGAGATAGGCATGCGTATGTTTTAGTACCACGCAGTTGTTGAGAAGCAGCTGAAGGTTTAACGCACTTCGCGGGAAGCTCCTCTGTGCTGAAGTCATCGAGTCCATCGTCCTCCATCATATTTAGTATCTGTATTTAGGCAGGCAGGTTCACTGTTGTTCTGAAGATCTCTGAAAGCCTGGGTTTAAAATTCAGATTTATTTATTTTTTTATGTAAAAACCGGGAATTGTAGACTTTGAGCAGCAGCAAAGACACTGAGTTGGGGTTTCACCCCTCCCCCAAGGGGATTTTGAGAGAGACTTTGTGCTGGTCAGATAAATATAAAAACAAGACTCACCGGCCTGATGACACAGAGGGTTGTGGTGCTGGTGCCTTACCCTGACCCACAATGGCGATCCAGGTTCGGGAATGGACTTGGGTACTGGGGGTTGGCAGGGAGGAGGAGAGGATTGAGCATCCAGAGGACTGCTCTGCTCTCCTGGTGTGGGGGGTTGGACGATCGCTTGGCAGCAGCCCCCAGTGGAGACTGGAGGCACTGCATGAGCATGCAATGTAGGGGAACTTCGAAACCAGAAAAACAGCTCTGGTGTTCGCCGGATGACAGCTCCTGATCCTGGACGCCGCCATAACCTCCAGGGAGCCATCTCCACCTCAGCAGCGCCCCAGGTCCTAATAGTTAATGCACTGGTACCCCCTCCAAGTGCCTTCCCCCTTGAAAGAGAGGGATCCGCCCAGTGAAGGGATACATCGGGATACCCCGGGGGATGGCTGTGATTTGAGGATGGAGGGGCTCGAGAAGAGGATGGCCGGTAAGTCTGGGGGCCTTGGAAGCCCGAAGGAGCAGGGGACACTAGAGCACAGGGGAGGAAAAATAAATCATGCAAAAAACAAAAAAAAAAAACTGTAAAATACAGAAAAGCAGTCACTGGATACTTTTTTTAATGGAAGGGCTTTTTTTTCTAAATATCACAGTCAGAAAAACAGGAAAACTATCAACAACTTGTTTGCTTTGTGGCAAAATTACCCTGTGCTGCTTGGCTGACATCTGTATGTCCTTTTTGGTCAGGGCAATGTATGAAAATCAAAGTTATGCAATTTTATAGTAAGACTGTCACAATCTTACTGTGACCTCCCACTCGACAGTTGACAAAGAGCAGCAATCCCGCACAGTTATGGCTAATTGTGAAAAATCTCATACCCTAGCCTTAAGATCATTTAAAAATAAAAGAAAGTTATTTTATACATCAGTGATCACCCCTGTTTAACAAAACAAAAAAAAAAAGCATGAGACATTTATTTTTTATTTAGTTTTTGTTGACCGGAAAAGGAGGACTAGACAAGCCTGCCTATTTTCAGCCTCGTCCCAGGGGAGGGGGATACAGATGGATGCCAACTGACATTGAACCTGATTAAGCTGCTGCTGGTGGTATTTTTAGTGCATGGGGGAAATTTGGCCAGGACACTGGGGAAATTCCCCTACTCTTCCTGCAAAGGGCACTGAAGCGATGCAGGAGAGATGGCTGACCTCAGTGTAGAACGAGTGATGGAGGAGAGAGGAAGTGGAGAAGAGGTTATGGAAGTCACATTAAATTTGCCTACTACTCCGGGAATGGAAGTACTGGTTCAGGGAGCTGATATCCCTCTTGGGGAGCCCCCTCAGTCTCATTTAGATTCGCTTCCATTGGATCAGGATTTAAAGGAGGTAAAATTACAGAAGGATTTGGCTTTGAAGAAACATCAATTGCTGCTTCTGATTTTGGCGGCAGAGAAATAATTTTGGGACAGTAAACTAAAATTGGATGAGGAACATAAGAAAAGAAAGAGATCAGCGGCTCACCTGATACCTGGTTTAAGTAAACGTTTGCCTCTCAATGTGATTTTGGAACCATCTCTGCCTTCCTGTTCAGATTCTGCGATTAGTGCAGAACAACGCCGGGCAGATGATGTAATTTCAGAGACACCACTTTCAGATCACACTTGGACCCCTGGATCTGCCCTGTACCGTGCTGGGTGGTTCTGTTCAGGAGACTGTTGGACTCCCGATCTGGGGATCCCTTTACCGGGCACTCCGGAGAGTCTTGCCTGCCATTCTCGGGTGGCTTCGGTACCTGATTTGCCATTTACTACCGAAACTGCAGCTGTAGTGCGGGTTGACAGTAAGGCTGTGCAGCTTACAGTGACGTCAGCTGCAGATTTGTGCCCAACGCTGTCTCTCCCCTCTGGGCTTGCCATTACTGGAATACCGGAGGAAGGGACCAATGCCTTTGCAGGAGCTCAAGATGGAGTTCATCTGGAGACTACCTTGCCCTCACAAGGTATGACTTCTTTACACTCACCTACTCAGAATTGTGTAGGGGGAAGGAGGGTGTGCGTCCTGACAAACCGCCATTTTGGACATTTGCAGGACTTTTTCATAAACCAGCAGAGGCTGCAAAGAGACGTTTTTTAGTCTGTCTCCATTATAAGGGAAAGGCCCCCCATAGTCCCTGATAGAGTATGGGTGGGCAAGACCTTGATCAAAGATTCAATGGGTTTTTCTCCTGCTGAAATTTATGCTTTTATCTATGCTCCTGGCAACAAGACATATGATTTAAGTTTTTGCACAATGCAATCTTTGGACAGATTTTGGAAAATGTATTATACGCTGAAGGATTTGGAGCATTGGCTTGATTTTTTGGCCATTCCTGTCACAAAACCTACTATCAAGATGGTTACTATTCTGTTTCGCAATGACGGAGTGTGCATAAATGACATAATGTTTTGGCTGGAGAAAAAATGTACTGTTATGGAACATCCTAAGCCCATCATGGATGAAAATGGGTTCTGGAATGGAGGTTGGTTGTTTCTGGTCCAGCTAACTCAAACAGAAGAGGGCATTAAGCATCTCCCCAGTTTCTTCTTTTTGGGTTGAGATCGGGGTGTAATGTTTTTTGCAGGACAGCCTACTCTGCTATAGATGTGGAGCCTTGGATCACTTAAATATAGATTGTGATCAGATTAGCTGCTTTCAGTGTGGTTTGTTGGGGCATGCTGCCCCACAGTGTAGTGCTTCTCCATTTTGTAATTTATGTGGAGAAGAACATTCCTTTCAGGATTGTCCTTGGGCGGCTTACAATATGGAGGGGGAGTCTGACCATGATGTTTTCCTGACTAAGGCAAAACAAAATTTTGGTCATTCTACTGGGATGTTTAAGAAGTACCTCTTCCTCCACGTGGTTGAGGTCGGGGCCGAGGTGCTGGTTCTAGTGATAGGGGCAGACCTCAGCGTTCCAAGACCTGGCCTTCAATACCAGAAACTGGACCTGTGCTTAATTCTTAGTCCTTTATAGATCAAAACCAGTCTCAGCCACATTATAGACCAGAAGAGGAAATGACTCCTTATGCCACACCACAGGGCTCCCCTCAGAGAACTGTGACCTTGTCCTCTTTTCTCCAGAGCCAGAACTTTGTTACATCTGCTCTGCCTGTTCCGGAATCCCCTGAAATGGACTTATTAGGCCCTACAATTTTTCCTTCCTTGCCTTCGGACACTGGAAGGGATACTGCAGTCGTGGTGGATAGTTTTACATCTCCTTCCACTTCAATGTCCGTGATACAGAAGGAGGGGAGAGTACCACTTTCACCATTGCCACTGTCAAATAGGTTTGCTGCCTTCACTTCGTGGGAGAACAGGTGGATACGGCATTGCCTATGGAAGGGATTGCTTCTAACCCTTTCACCCCCCAGGACACGAATCTCCTGTTGTTCCAAAACTCCCCCAGTCTAAGATCCCACAGAAATGGATGACTAGATCCAGTGGGAAACTTGTTACTCTTTCTCCTTGTCCCATTATGCTTGAAGATTGCCAGCCTTAATGTGAATAGTGTTTTGTCAGTGAAGAAATGTTATGCTACATTTGGGATTTTACAACAGTTATTATATGATGTTTTTTTCGTAAGAGGGAGGTAATAATCCCTCTGTACAAGACATTGGTTAGGCCCCATCTGGAGTACTGCGTGCAGTATTGGAGGCCACACCTTCACAAGGACATTAACCAAATTGAGGCAGTCCAGAGAAGGGCAACCAAAATGGTGCAGGGACTGCATCAGAAGGCATATGAGGACAGATTAACGGAGCTCAATATGTATACCCTTGAGCAAAGGAGGGAGAGAGGTGATATGATCGAGACATTTAAACACCTTAAGGGCATAAACAAGGTGAAAGAGTCTAACATGTTTAAATATAAGAAAAATAGCAGGACAAGAGGACACAGCATGAGATTAGAGGGAGGCCGATTAAGGGGAATGTGAGGAAATTCTTTTTCACAGAAAGGGTGGTAGATGCATGGAATGGCTTACCACAAGAAGTGGAGGCTATGAATACAGTGCAGGGCTTCAAACAGGCATGGGATAGGCATAAGGGAGCAATACAAATGACTATGAATAGATAGGTCACTGACAGAGCAAAGGCCGATGGCACATTTATAAGGTAGAAAAAGAAATGGGCAGACTGGATGGGCCTTGCGGTCCTTATCTGCCATCAACTTCTATGTTCTATGTTTCTATGTTTTTCTTCAAGACACTAGATTGCAGTCTGTTGGGGATATTACTCAGATTTCTAAAGATTGGAAATGGGGTCCGTCCTTTTGGTTGTTGGAGTTGGACGCTTGCAGCGGTGTGGGATTTTGTTTTGCTTCTCCTGGAGTTCAGGTTCATCGTTTGGCTGAAATAGAACCAGGACGGGCATTATTGTTGGATGTAGAATTGAATTCTGTGCAATGTAGATTAGTTAATATTTATGGACCTCAATCTAAGGCCCTGCATATTGATCTGTTGAAAAAAGTACAACCTTTTTTACATACTAGCAGAAAAATATTTTTTGCTGGTGATTTTAATACCAACTTGTCTATGGAGGGTCCGTTAGACAAACTTTATTGTGACAAGGCATTTTTGTGCACTGTAATAAGTCACGCTGGTTTGAAGGCTGTACATGGGGGAGGGAGTAAGCCTGTTCAGCCTATCTATTACAGGGGAAGGCTTTCCTCCTGTATTGATATGGTTTTTGTTAAGCGGTCTTTACCAGTTTATAGAATGTGTCTTTTACCCATTGAGTCTTCTGATCATGTTTTGTTGGGGGTTTATATAGAATCACCACCCCAAAGGATGGTTGGTCCAGGGTATTGGTGGTTAAACTCTTCCTTTTTAACTGACCCTGTTGTTTTGCATGTATTGACCAGGATAAACATTCTACCAGGTTTTTGTATGAAGATGTGGGTCAATGGTGGGATGATTTTAAGTTATATTTAAAGGTTTTTTGGGGGGAGGAAGGGAGGTATAGATGGGTGTCGGCCTATTCTAATTATTTGATTCTTAGGGAAAGGTTGGGAGATTTCTTGACTAGACATCATATGGGATGGGAAGATGTTTCTGTAGAGATTCAGATGATTAGAAATGATATGATATTTTATCAATATAATCGTTTACTTTCCTTGACTCAGGAACCATCTTTTGGGGCACAAGGGAAGGTAGAACAGGGTACTCCGTTTGTGGACAGTCAAAAGCAAAGAGAGAAAAGATTGATGACTGGTTTGATGTCACCGCTGGGTCAGTGCATGAATGACAATGTTGGTATTATGTCTCTTTTGGAGAATCATGTTCACGTTGTTTTTGGAACCCTGGTTCCGGATTTGGGTTTTAATCGACAGATTTTGGACTCAGCTTCACCTCCACAGTTATTCCCAGAGTTACAGGCTTCCTTGATTTTGCCATTTTCTCACCAGGAACTGGATAAAGTTATTATCACCTTGAGAGGGAATATTGCACCAGGATCCGATGGGCTTACTGGGGAATTATATAAAATTTTGTGGACAATAATTCCTCAAGAATTACTGGCAGTATATAATTTTTTTTTACAAGACCAGTTTTTACCTTCCTCTATGTATGAGGGACTTATGATTTTGCTATTTAAATCAGGAGTTTGGGAAGATATCCACAATTGGCGACCTATTACTATATTAAATGTCGATTTCAAAATTTTTTGCCAACTTATTGAGTAATAGACTAGCATCAGTGATGGAGGTCTTATTATATCTACCCAATTCTGTTCAGTTCCTGGTCAGAGAATGACAGAAGCTCTCCTGTTACTTTGTGAGATCATGGAAAGTCATAAGTCTTTGACTGGGGGAGTTGGTAAGGGGTATATAGTTAGTTTGAATCAGGCAAAGGCCTTTGATGGGGTATCTCATTCCTTTCTATGGAATTGCCTTGCAACCTGTGGCATTCCGGAGACCTTTATACAATAGATATGGTTATGTTACGCTCTAGCCTATGTGAAACCTTATGAAAATGGCTGGATGGGATGTAAGATTCAGGTTTAGAAGGGAGTTCGACAGGGCTGTCCATTGAGCCCTTTTTTATATGTATTAATGTTAGATCCATTGCTTTGTCTGATACAGAATTCTCTGCTAATTCATGGGTTAGGGATGGGGAGGGTACTGGAGCATAAGGTATTGACCTAAGTGGATGATGTTTGTCTTTTTGTACATGATGATGTATCTGTCTGCTTGGTGTGTGATTTGGTACAGGAAGTGGGTAAGATTACCGGGGCTCGACTAAATATGTTAAAATCCTGTTGTTTAGGCATTTCTGGATTTCCAGGTCCTGGTGTTTCGGTGAGTAGAATTCCTGTTTCTCAGTACCCCTGTCGTATTCTGGGGATCTATTTTGGGGGCGAGGATATGGCAAGTTTTAATTGGGAAAGAGCATTGTCGATAGGGCAAGCTAAAGTACGAATGTGGAATAGGTGGAAATTGGCAAAGAAAAGATGGATTTATTTATTGAAAACCTTTTTAGTACTAGGGTTTTTGTTCATTAGTTCTATATTTTTTTTGCCCCATACATTGGAAACGTCATTGTTGAGTTGTTTCTTTACATGTGTATGGGGGAGTAGATTGAATCCCGTCAAGCGTAATATTCTTTATAAACCCTTGAAATCTGGGGGTTTGCACATGTTGCATCCAAGTGTGTTTTTTTTCACTGTATTTCTCTATAATAATGTTATTCCATTAATAAAGGGTACAATCTAGCTCTGGGGGAAATGGGGGTTACGTAGCCTTAAATGGTGTTTTGAGCGAATGGTCAAATAATACATTTTTACACAAAAATAAACGCAGTCCCCATCTGGTTAAGAGGCGGTGTGGAGTTATTGATGCTATTAAAAATGGGGAGTTAAGATGGACGATTCTCTTCATTCATCCAGGAAGGCGCTTTATCAGAATATTGTTCAGAGATTTTTTGATGAGCCAGTGTTCTCAGGATTTACACAGATAGATCAGAGGCAGTTGTCCAATTATATTATTGACACTTGGATCCCAGTCCGTATGTGGGATACGGTGTGGTTAGGTATACAGGTACATGGGTGGATCAATGTTATGGGTAATCAAAAACATAAGGCTTTGCCAGAGCGTTATTGCCCCAGGGATCATTGCATTTTGAAAATAGAGTTGATGGATCATTTATATTTTACCTGTCCGTATGTACTGCAGTTGTTAAAAATAGATGGAAATGAGTGGGTCCTATTCCCCCGGACCCTAGTTTATTATATTATGGGATAGTTCCGCATTTGCCTTATGCTGTGCATCATGGTATACTTCGTGTCATATATGTCCATTTTCTCTATTGGATTTGGATAGGCCATTGTAGATTAGTGTTGCAACAGCAATATATTTCAGCTTTGGAACTTTTCTTTGTAATTTGTGCAGATTTATCTAAATGGAAACAGGCAGAGTGACGTATTTATGATTTGGGTACTTGGGTTCAGTTATGGAGTCATTGTGGTCATATATAGAGTTTCAGTTTCAATCAATCAAAGTCTTTATTTAACCAGGCGGGCACTGTTCAGCAAGCTCATTTTCAAGGTGGACCTGGGACAAACAATAGGTAATACAATATAGGTGAAATCAACATACGATTTCAAGTATGTGTACATCAAATCACAATTTAGGTGAGATCAACATAAAATCACAATTTAGGTGAGATCAACATACGATGTCAACTATAAGTACAACAATTAGGCAGTATAAGTGCAAGTAAATGGTACAAAAAATTGTAAAAAACATTAATTACAGATAGATAATTTGTGCATGGTATACAAAGTGCAGAACATGGGAGGAACAGTAGGTACAGAGTATATTCAGTTAAAAACAGATGAACAGACAAAAACAGGGGTTAAAATGTCACGGGTAAGTGATATAAAGTGGATATAAAATGTAGATGTGGGCAGGGGAGTGAAGGAGGAAGGCAAGGGTATGGCAATGAGTGGAGAAAACAACAGAAAGAGACCTAAAGTCAAGACGAGGCAGGGACAAGGTCAGAGAATAGAGTAGTAAGCTCTGGAGGAAAAGGGACTTACTGTAGGTCAGGAGGAACAGACACAGGATTCCTTGAAATGGAATGTATATAAGGTTTTGAAAGCTGCCAGGCTAATGGGGTAATTGATTTTTAAATTCTTTTGTATCTTGTTCCACAAAAGAGGCCATGCGTGGCTAATAGATGCCCCGCCAAACCAAGATTTGGCCTTGGACACTTTCAACAAAATATAAGAGGCACTTCTCAGGGCATACTTACTTAATGAGCAGAGAGGTAAGCTGTCCGAGATGTAATCAGGCAGTTTGTTTAGGATGCTTTTGTAGATCCAGATCGCAGCATTTATCTGACATCTAAAGCTAAGAGATGACCAACCTACCGCCGAGTACAGGGAGCAATGATGGGTGGAATAGGGAAGGCCCGTTATAAACCTTAGAGCTGTATGGTAGAGCATATCCAGTTTGGAAAGAGCACCTGCAGGACCCTGGCTGTACAGGAAATCAGCATAGTCTAATAAAGAGAGGGAGGTAGTTTGGACTAGCCTCAATTTTGCATCCCTGGTGAGGAGATTTTTTATCCCATAGAAAAAAAACAAGTCTCATTCTAAGTTTCTTTATCAGCTCTTCTATGTAAACAATGAAGGAGAATCTAGAGTCCAGCCAAACCCCCAAATATTTAAATTTTGATACGTATTCCAGCTGTTCACCCAGTATTGAAGTAATTGGGGGGAGTAGCCCCATTGCAGCTGGGTTTGCTAGGTTAAGAAAGGGTGACAAGAACGTCACTTTTGTTTTCTTGGCATTTAGAAGCAGTTTCTGCTTTAACAGCTGAGACTGTAGTCGATTGAAATCATCCTGTAGTTCAGAGCATGCCGTTTGGGGGAAAGATCCGCTGGAATAAAGAACTGTATCATTTGCAAATAAGTGAATGTGGGCCTTTTTGATGGTAGCATCGATTCTGTTGATGTAAAGTGCAAAGAGCAGGGGACCCAAAATGGAGCCTTGGGGAATGCCTCTCTGAAGGACTTTTAAAGGAGAGACTTCACCATCTGCTTTTACTTGCTGTGAACGGTCAGCAAGGTAATTGCTGAACCATTTGAGAGAAAGGGCATCCAGTCCAATGGTTTGAAGGGATGTGAGGAGCAGACTATGATCAACGGTATCGAAAGCCTTACTTAGGTCCAGGAAAACTGCACAGACGAAGTTCTTCTTATCCAACTCACTCTGCCAATCATTAGTGACTTTGGCCAAAGCGGAAGTAGTGCTGTGTTATGCTCTGAACCCCGATTGTAATGGGTTGAGAAGTTTTGACGATTCCAGATGGTTCCCGAGCTGGACGTTCACGATTTTCTCCAATAACTTAGACAGGATAGGGAGAAGGAAAATAAGCCTATAGTTATTTAGGTCACAGGGGTCACCTGACTTAAACAAAGGGATGATGTGCCATTTTCCAGTTAGGAGGAAGGTCACCTTGTGACAAGAGATAGGTTAAGCAGATGTGTAATAGGCGCAGCTAGGACCCTATAGCCAATCTTCAGGAAAAATGAGTCGATGTGATCAGCTCCTGCGCTTTTTTCTGACATCCAATTTTAGCAGGAGATCTTCCACCTCTTTCAGAGATGTGGGTTGAAGCGAGAAGGTCTGACTGGAGAAGGAGGTGCCTTGTTTATCAACCCCAAGTTGCGCTTGAAGATTACTGGCCGGGGAAGAATCAAAGGCGAGACCTGCTGTAGTAAAATGATTGTTGAAGGTTTATCAGTGAGTGTGGTAGTACCCATCGAGATTTTGGTAGGCAAGGAAGTCCCAGCCGAATGGCCTTCTATACCCTTAATTACCCTCCAGAATTTGGAGAGGCAGTTGGCCAAGAGATCAAGTTGTGAGCGAAAGAAGTTAGCCTTTGCTTCTCTAACCATCTTAGTGCAAAGGTTTCTCATTGTCCTGAAGGAAATCCAATCGTTTGTTAGTTCAGTTTTTTGGGCGGTTTTCCAAAGCCTGTCCCTATTCTTCATTGCATCCTTCAACTCCTCAGTAAACCACTGACAAGATTTGTTCTTGACTCAGACCTTCACTAGTGGTGCTTGCCTATTAAGTGCTCCTAACACAATTTCTCGAAAAATCTCATATGCTGAGGTGACAGATTTAGCTAGGTAAAAGTCCTGCTAGTGCATGGAGCGGCTCAGCTCTGAAATATACTCCCCGGGGTCAAAGTTGCATTGACATCTTTTGGTAGAAAATTTAGAAGCAGGTGGCGGAGCATGATTGGACCTGACACAAGCAATGGAGTGATCACTGATGTCGGAGAAGAATACTCCAGCATGGGTAAACAAATACGGTTTATTAACTAAGATAATATACAGCAGGGTGCTGTTGGTAGGATTTAACTTGTTTGGGTGGGTAGTTTCATTGATAAGCTGAGTCCATCCAAGCGAGTCGCAAAGTGTTTTTAGAGGAGCTGAGGCACTAGACAACCAGTCTAGGTTGATATCACCTAGTAGCACAGACTCTGAGAATCTATGACCCAAGACCTTACTTAAGTGATCCAGAAGCTGTAACCCTGCAGAAGGGGGTCTGTAGCAGCCTGACACATAAAGTGAGATGCCAGGAGAGATCCCAACCTGAAGGGTAAGGCTTTCAAACTCATTTTGGACAGATGTAGAGTCGATAGCAGAGACAGAGAATTTTTCCTTAATATAGATAGCAACCCCACCACCCCTGGAGTGCCTTTTGGTTCAGAACAGTGAGTAAGCAGGGAGGTTTACTTCCAAGTTGGTTGTAGCCGGGCAGAGCCACGTTTCTGTGACAACCAAAATGTCGGGGTTAGTGTAGCATATCCAGACCTGGACGGAACCGATTTTTTTCAATAGGCTGCACTCATTAACATGCATAAAGCTTAGGCCTTTAAGGCTAGGTAGGTCATCGGGTGATCGTTGGGAGATAGGGGTCCAGGATTAAGTTCAACATTCCCTGAGCATAGCAATAGAAGGAGCAGTAGCTTCCTGGATAACCCTGAGAGGAGCTTCAAGACTCTGATTCGCTCGCATCTGTGGGGGCATGATACTGACATGGAGGAAGTTTAAGGCTGATGCCTAGCAGGTTTAGAGTTATATGCAGTAAGACTTTACCAGTGACGAATAATGGAGAGTATGCAGTGTGACGGGACAGTTGTAGGTCCGCTGAGGCGTATCCTGATAGGGTACCAGAATGCCAAGTTGGATGTGTGTCCAAACATGGAAGGCGGGAGTGGATGGCACAGTTAAGGTATTCAATAGGGCTTAGAATATCTACACATAGTAAATCCCTGAGTGTATTCTTCCATGGTGGGTTTAAATAGAGGGTGCAAGATGTAAGCAGAGACATACACAGAAGCAACCATTGAGCAGTGCCTGTGCCCATCTTATGTTAAGGGCCAGGAAGGGATGTAGGCTGGGTGTCTAGGTTTCAGCCCTGGATAGGGATAATAAGTCCAGGAGTATTATTGGGGCACAGCATATTATATGTATACAAGAATAACACCTGGAAGAAGTAAAAAAGGTCCAAGATTCTTAGTGGAGTATAGTATGCCAAGGAAATACTGAGTACAGTACTCTGGAATTTTTGGTGGAAAGTGGGTAAGGTTTGGAATATGCATTATCAGTAGAGTAAACGTATGAACTAATAGTGGAGAACTATATAAGGAGGGTATGCAAGAATGGGATTCTCAAACTTTATTTGAGGAAAGGGATGTATCTTGTGGTACGCCCGCGCAGATTGCTATAAGAGAACCAAGGGGAGAATTGTAGTTGTAAGTGGTATGTCTTGTAGGAGGATGGTGGGAGGAAAAAAAAAGGGTTGCAAGAACTCAACGGCAACCAATTAGCATAGAGGAGGGGCTAGGACTGTATTTATAAAGGCTGGCAATGGGGTGGCTGGGTTGGGGCGGGCGCAAGAAAATACTTGCACAATTAATTTCACTGGAAAGCTGTAAAGCCGCCAGGAAAGCACAGAGAGAGAGAGAGAGAAAGAAAGAAAGCTTGAAGGAAACAATCACTGATGAAGCCAGAAGGCCAATCAGTGTCCAGCGAGGTTCCCCGGTCAGGGAAGCAGGCTTACCCGGGTTCTGGTGCTTGTAGGGCGGGCAGACGATGGATGACGGCCGGCAGCTCAGTCAGCTGCTGCCACCGTGACACAAATCCATATGACCGACGGGGGTGCCCAATCCCCCGTTGGCAACAGGCCCACCCTCCCCAAACAGCCTTCATGCCGCCATGCTGGGAGCCCACCCCAGTGTGGCAAATGTCCCGCGTCGTCGTCTTTAAAAAAACAAAAACCCTGTAAACAAGAAAACGTTCCCTCGGTGCTCTCCCAGCCCACCTGAGCCCACCACTGCGCACTCTGCCTCCCCACCCCCACCCCATACTTACCTCCGGTGTCCGGCGCGACGATCTTCCGTGGACCGGAACACGCCTGCACCCTTCAAAGCCAATTTGAACTGAGGAAATGCCGTAAACTGTATAATGTAATAGGGTTTTTTCAACTTTAATGCATATCTCAGGCATTTTTTGGAATATTGGCAACAAATTTTCAACATGGGGTTTTTGGGACCCCTCCTCATGAATTCTTGAACTGTCATGGCGTTAATCGGGCCCGAAGGATGATTTTGCAGTCACTGCTTGAAATTATCTTTCAGGATGATTAACAAAATGACAGTGCCAGTGTTCATAAGGTGGGCTCTCAAAAAGCTTATGTTGCAAATTTGGCGAAAAAATTCCTAAAAATTACTGTTTTACGAGTGTGCGTTGTGCAGTTCCTATGCACGCTCATAAGTTCACAAATTTTTAATATTTGCACTCCAGATTTTCAACATTGCCATTTTGCCACACCTCCTTATGAGCAGTACAGCTGTCATTTTTCATATCTCGCACAAAATGTGTTTCCGCGCATGTAGCACACAACGGCGCAGTTGGTGTGCAAAATCAATGTGTGGGGCACAGTAAGAAAATCACAGTGACACTGTTCATGAGTAGAGGTCTTAAAATAGCTATGCTAAAAATTTGGTGAAAAAATTCCTAAAAATGACTGTTTTACGAGTGTGCGCTGAGCAGTTCCTACGCACCCTCATAAGTTTGCAAATTTTTAATATTTGCACTCCAGATTTTCAACATTGCTATTTTACCATACCTCCTTATGAACAATACAGCTGCCATTTTTCACATCGCCCAAAAAGATGTTTCCACGCATGTAGTGCACAATGGCGCAGTCGGTGTGCCCAATCAATGTTTGGGACAGATTAAGAAAATCACAGTGACACTGTTCATGAGCAGAGGTCTTAAAATGGCTATGTTGAAAATTTGGTGACAAAAGTCCATAAAATGACTGTGTTACGAGTGAGCATTATGCAGTTTCCATGCACCCTTGTAAGTTCATGACTTTGTAATATTTTCAGTCCAGATTTTCACCAGTGGCATTTTTCCACACTTCCTTATGAACAGTACAGCTGTCATTTTTCACAACATGGCCGAAATGTGTTTTCACACTTTCAGCACAGAAATGCGTGGTCGCTGTGGGAAATCATTGTTCGAGACAGATAAAGAAAATCACAGTGACACTGTTCATGTTCGGAGGTCCCAAAATGCCTTTGTTGACAATCTGCTGTAAAAAATCTCCAAACTAATTATATTATGGGTGTGCATTGCACAGTTTCTATGCACGCTCCGGACTTCACCAGTTTTTTTAATATTTTCACTGCAGATTTTCAACATTGCCATTTTTTACACCTCCCCATGAACAGTACAGCTGTCATTTTTCACATCCTGTTCAGAATGTGTTTCTGCACCTGTGGTGCTAAATGCCATAGTCGCTGTGCAAAATCAGCTTTCCGCTAACAAACTGATATTGCCACTGTTCATGTGGTGGGGGTCACAAAAAAACCATGTTGAAAATTTGGAGTGAAAATACCAACGAATGCCTGAGGCATTAGGGTTTCCAACCATAACGCCCCACCCTGTAGAGAATGACAGGCATCAGGGGTATGACTTGGGATTCTCGCCTAAAATGCTCATACCATTCCATACCCTGCAGCCAGTGAGAGGCATCGAGGTATGCCTTGGGCTCTTCTTCCCCAAAGTTCACCCCATTCTCCTATACCGCACCCATCTCACCATATTTCCTGATGGAATGGGGAGCGCATAAGGGCCAAAGACCCCAAAGCACACCGTGACACTTGTCAGTGTCTGCAGGGTAGGGTGTGGTGAAATGGCATGGCCATTATGCCTGACGACCCAAAGGCACACCCCAATGCCTGTCAGTCTCTGCGGGGTGGTGGTGGGGTTGGCTTCAGTTGAATACGTCACTGCCATTCCTATTATGCAGCTCTGTAACTCCTACACTACCAGTGCCAATGCCAGCAAGTAAACATTTGGCATTGAGAAATACTTGCTTGTTTACCAGTGCAGGTAACCTGACTCTGGTACATGTAACTTTTTCAGCACATGCACCTTGGTGCAAGTACCGCAGTAAGTTAATTTCTACCCCTGTTCCAAGACCTGTCATTTGCCACCTGACAGAGAAGAAAATCCTTTGATGCAGTGCGCTCAGACTTGAAACAACTGGGAATTACACATACCTGCTTTTCTCTGCTAAACTCAGACTGTCCTATGCCGATATGACCTACTTATTTAATGACCCTGTAGAGACGAGGAAGCGGCTTCTGAAAATCAAAGCAGACTTTGCCGGTAGAGAGGCAACAAATGACTCTGAGAGTGAGGAGGACTGATGAGGTACTTAATATTTACATTTTGTTAACTTTGTCCCTGCCTCTGTCCCCTCTAGTTCACTGTGTTAAAACACTGAGTATTACTTTATATGTGCATGCGTGGACAGTTAGTTTGCAGTAACCTGCTGATTTCAACATAGCCCTTAATATATGATGCAGGTCATGAAGTGTGTCATCTTGTGGTGTTCTCACCATACAGATTTAATTTTAGGGCCCTCCCTTGAGACTGGCGACTCTAAGATTGCTGCTGCCTCTTGGTCCCCTTTGCTGTAGCAGTATATGCAGCACCACTATTAAGCACTGCATGGAGCCTGAGTTGCCGTAGCCCACCAAAAATGTAAGTCACTTAATCTTAAATCTTTACAATTTCACTGAAGTCATGGATATTACTAGCTTGTTTATTTCTTTAAGTGACTGTACCAAAGGTTAAAAGTGCTAAGATAATATCACTTGTTTTTCTGTCTCCTCATGCCCAACACAGTTAGTTGGGGGGATTGATCGGGGAAGGTATGTTTTCCTACAGGTTGGACAGTTTTTACAATTAACGTTTTATAGTTTTGGACTGTTTGATACACTATATAAGCTGGAGTTGGGGACTCATCTGGGGAACGCTTATTGCATTTATAGGGACATATTATCAATCACATGAACTTTTGAAAGGTATCTGAAAGATCAATTCAAAAGTGTGGCAGTCAGAGACTTGACGGCAAATGTCTGTCTGTATACAAATCAATGGTTATGGTGCAATCAGCCCTTTATAGGGATCTTCTTTTTTTTTTTTGTAAACCTATTCTATTGGAATTTGCATAGGTGATACAGAGCATTTCATATGGTGATACAGAGCATTTCATTTATAACTGCACCAATTTCATGGGTTACAATTATGCCATAGCAGAAGACCAACATTTTATGTGAGAGACTTTGTGTGAGTGTATACAAAAAAAGAGTACACTGCTTTGTCAGGCATACAGTTACTTGTACACAGTGCTTTGTAAACCTATATACTTTGTTAGATTGAACATATTAGGTAGAGAATTCCATTGCTGAGCTAGAAGCTGCAATTATTCACTTGGGGTAGACCCCTTATGCTGGAAATATGTTTTCCGCTAATGCTTGTAGTAGTGTGTCCAAGATTTGCTGGAATTTTTCTTCTGTACCATTGGCCTTGAGCTATCTTTTTCCAGTTTTAAGCAGAAAAGCAGATTATGGGCCTGCTGTTGATTGGTTGGGGGGTCCTTTGACATCAGTTGCTGGGCAATGGTTTTTCTAGCATTTATTAATGCTATAGAGCAAAAACCCAGACCATTGCCTGCCCCTGTACTAGATGGGTCTGCTCCCAAGAGCGTTATCGCTGATCTATAAACCTGTCTCACCGTCTGCCACTCTAGTATGGGCAGTTGTATTAGTTAAGCCCCTGTCTAATAACTGCACAACCTCCATCAACCTAACCTTGTCACTTGCCGGCCCACAGCATCTGACTGATTGCACTGTCTGACTCATTGTATTGTATTAACTGTTTTTGTATTGTATGACTGTACTGCAGTGAACCCCGCTAGGATCAAGCGCAGTGTCACAGTTTCCCTGCATGACAAAAGGGATTAACTCCCATAGAAATTACATTGTTCCCTGCAGTAACTCTACTGCAGAATTCTGCAGAGTTGAGCTTGATCCTGGCAAGCTTGAGAGTACATCTCCGGTTCATAATGTAACACTGTAGCTCTCTGCTTTGCCATGTATTGCACTATGGCTGTATGTATGTACTGTAGACCTGCCAGTTGTTGTCCTCTGTTGTTTCTGATCCTAAACCTTTTGAAAATAGGCACAGCCTAAAGGGTTTTATGTGAAATAAATAAATATCCAACGGGAACCTGGGCAGCTCACACCCTGGGGTTTGATGTGTCCCATGCCAGAAAGGGGTTATTTTAACACAAGGTAGTGACGTGGAGAAAGAAGTCCTCTTCTGTACCACATTAGGGCAGTGTGGAGATTTATCTGAGCATATGCAGTACAATTTTGTTGTTGATGTATATGCACAGTAAAGGAAGTTTAACTACACCTGCTGAAGTCTGTTGTGGAACACTCAGCCAGGTGCTCGCCCACCAGGGACTATATCTGTGGTGTGAGCTCAGTGCTCAGGTCACACTCCCATTTATCAATTACATAAGAAGGTGGGAGTAATTTTTATGGAACAGCTAGGACAAGTTGGCTGGAATATGAACTTCTAGATATTTGAGCAAGTCTGCCACTCATAGGCCCAGAGAGCTGTTAACCAGCCATTCTCTGCCTAACTTCCTGATTAGTATTAGCTCACTTCTGGACCAAGCCCTGTATTCCCTTGTGCTGCCTAATTGCCTTGGCAAGTGACTCGAGTGTTAGCACATAAAGTAGGGGTGAAAGGGGGATCCCTGATGGGTACCTCTCACAAGGTTGAAGGAGGGGGGGTTAGTCTCCATTGACTAGGATTTGTACAGGGGGTAGCATGCAGGGTTTCTGTCTATTTCAATATTTGTTCACCAAACCAAAATCATCTCATTGTTTCAAATATATCCCCATTCCTTGCAGTTAAAGGCCTTTTCCATGTTCAGTCAAGGACTGCTTGCTCCATGACTCCCTACTCTTTTTGACCACCTTTGAATGATATTTAGCATTCTCCAGATATTGTGTTTCCCCTGTCTACCCTTAACGAAGCTGGCCTGCTCATGGTGAATACAATCTTGTGGCTAGTATTTTGGCTGCCGTTTTGTAGTCAGATATTAGCAGACAGATTGAACTGTATGAGGAGCATGGAGTCCGATCTTACCTGCTTTTAGAAGTACAGTAATGGTGGCTGACTTTGTGGTAGGCAGCAGTACGCTCCTGGCAAAATGCTCTATGATCATGTCATATAGGGGATCCACAAGCAAACTGAAAAAAGATTTTAATGAAGTTGATTGGCAGTCTGTCGGGGCCAGAGTCTTTCCTTCCTCACTGGGCTTTGATGGCTTGTAGTACCACTGTGTGTGTGTGTGTGTGTGTGGGGGGGTTGAGTTCCTTCCTTTGTTAATGCTTTATAGGACTTCCAGGAGCTTCTTGGAAGACAGCCTCGAACTGCATGGCCAATGGGTAAGTCTCAGTGGAGTACAGGTAGTATAAAAGCCACAAAAGGCCTTTTTTTCCTTGATCGGAGACCAGGCCGTGGCTATCTGTCTGAATGTGGGAAATATTGCTCCTGAGAGCATGGCACTGCATCACTCAACTGCAGGGCACGTGTGAGCTGTGTGGCTAGCATGTGGTATTCACAAGATTGCCACGAGGCTGGGCATGCTGTCATTTAGATCTCTGTTTGAGTTTCAAATAATCCTTTTAAAACGAAAGCTTTGCATTTGAGTCCATGTGGCTAATCCAGAATATATATGCTGATAGCATAGTGGTATCATTATTTGACCTCTAACACAGTTATTGGTTTTCAGCTGAGTTTAGAGTTTAAAGACAGCAAGTATGATACTAGAGGGTATCCGTTACAATTGGCTGGTAAACATTTTCATTGCAATAATAGAAAATTGTTCTTCACTTTATGGGTTATACAACCTTGGAACAAATTGCCTCTAGAAGTCATCATCAGTAAAACAAAACATGAATTCAGAAACGACTTGATACGTTTTTACTCATAGAAGGGACACTTAAGTACTACTAATTTAGTTATGTTTTGATAGTATAGGAGCACCCTTGAGCTTACAGCTTCCTTGCTCCTCGTCTTCCTTAGTATGATCCTTAGTATGAGTTTTTAATTTTGTTTAGGTATGATGCCAGGTTGAATCAGTACTGGTGTTGTATAGTTAGTAAGTATCGATTAGTTGGAAGGAGGATTAGTCAGGGCTCTGTAGTGAGTGAGAGATAGGAGTGTAGGTTTTATTATTTTTAGGTTCGTAATTTGTGTGGTGCCAAAGGCGCAAATATTGTTTTTTCCCTTCCCTTCCTGGCTGAGCACTGTTTCAAAGTTAGTGTTGTGTGGAGGTATCCACAGTGGGTGCCAGAGCAGTTTGCAGCTCCAGCGGGTTTAGTGACTGGTAAAGAAGCAAGTAGGAGAGCAGTGCCTTTGTGTCTAAGGATTGGGGACCAGAGGCTTTGTGTTGCCGGTTTTTGTTTTTTTTATTAGTGGAATGGCGTTTAGGCGAATTGGGCAAAACCGGGCTGACTTCACACAGATTGTATTTTGCCTGGTCCAGCTTGTCCTGGGGTGACATAAATCTTACTCTGAATATTTGGCGACTACTGTGTGGCAGACGGTAGTCTCCTGCTTGACTTAACACATTGGTTGGGACTTTCTGCAGCAGCCAACTGTTTTGGACTGCTGGCCGAGGTCTCTGTAGCTTGGATTTAGCACCTGGTGAGGAGTGAAGAGGACACTGGTGTTATCTGAAGCTGTGGTGGTGCGAGAACCCATGGGTTTAGCCCTTTTCCTTTTGCTCTGACATTCATTGTGTTTTGTGTGTTAAGCTGCAGTAAGGAGAGCAGCTAAAAGTTCTTTATCATGATTTCATTCATCTGGTGAGCGCTTTCAGTGGGTTCTTTTGCCACCAACAAATAAAATGGCCATAGAAACTGCTCATTCTGAAAAGGTAAACTGAACATTTATTTCATCAGTGACTGTTGGCCCACATGTCTAGACTTTATAGAGATTATTGTGGATTCTCCTAAGTTTCTGTTGCTTATTATTTATTAATTTGTTGTCCTTATGGATGGGCTGTGCTAGTGTGGCTGATGGGATGTAGGGAGGTTGACTGTGGGAGTGACTGTTTAGTAATTTATTGTTAATTATTGGGTGAGTGCTGGAGTGATTGTTAGTGGATAGGGTGGTTAGAGTATGTCTGGGTTTTTTGTTGTTTGGGTTTGTGGGTTTGTGGTTAGCCGGGGGGAGGTACGTGGTATATGGTAGTATCATATGTGTGGGATCTGAGGCCTCTTGGCTTTGCTACTACCTGACCCAGCTGCTGGACCTCTGCTCTTTTGATGACCCCCCGCCAGTCGAGGCATAGGCGCTGGAGGGAGGCGGGCATTGTTAGGCAGCAGGATAGTAGGCAGCAGTGGAATGGTGGTGCTAAGGGGCAGCAGTATTGGTCTAGTGAAGACTAGGAGGTGCCCTGGGGGAAATGAGTCGAAGACAGATGCAAGACAAGGCTGGTACCCATACCCAGAGCTCCTGCCAGACTGAGTGGGCAGGTAATTTTAAGACCAGCAGCCTAATCTCATCCCCTAAGGGCAGTGCTCTGTAGTGCCAGCTCAACGAAGAACAAGACAGCCATTATGGCAGATTTAATGTCTGGTTCTTTGCTTGATCTGGCTTGCATTATGGAGGCCTGGTTAGGTGACGAAGCTGGTCCTGTTTTGGAGGTGGCTGTACTAGCCGAGTTCTCTGTGGTGCACTGCTCTTGGAAGGGTGTGTGTGTCTATCTATTTTAGATCTGAGATGAACTTCACCATGCTTGCAGCTGGGGAACTTCGTCATTTGAATGTGTGGCCGTGTGGGAGATCCAGATGCAGGTTGCAGGATCCTTATATGTACCTTCCTCTGGAGCATGAGAGGGGAGTTCCTGCAGGAAACAGCAGACTTCATCACCAAGAAGGTACTGGAGTCGCCCAGATAGTTGATTTCAGGCAATTTCAATGCCCAGGTCAATGACAGACTCTTGCAGTTTGGTCAGCATTTTCTCCTGTTGATGGAATCAGTGGGCATAGCACAGGTTATTACCTCTACAATCCATCAACATGACCATGCCCTGGACTTAGCTTTCACTCTGGGACTTGAGATACATAACTTTGAGACTGAACAGGTCAGTTGGTCAGATCATTGCATAGTGAGGTTCTCGTTCAGGGTTCCCCTCCCATAGGCCACGCACTGTAGAGATGATAAACTAATGCCCTTTGAAAGGGTTGGCCTGGGAAGGACTCCAGGTGGGGGTTCATGTCTCGGGAGTGATGGCTGCTTATACAGCTGGATCGGAAGAGTCAGTGGTGGCCTAAAATAGGGCCATTACCTCAGTCTTCAATGCAGTTGTCTGTATATGGCCCAGGACTTTGTGCTTGAGATCCCCGTGGTTTGATGGGGATCTCAGGGAATTAAAGTCCAGGGGTTGGAGGTTGGAGTGTTTTTGGAGGAGGTCACTGTCGAGTGGGGACAAACTGGCTTTGAGGACTCATTATGTTGAGTATCAAAGGGCAATTTCCTGTAAGAAGGCAGCGTTCCTGTCCAGGGAAATTGCAGCAGGGAGAAACCAACCAGTTCAGCTCTTCTGGATGGTAGCCAGACTGCTAAATCTGGTCAGTCTGCAGTTGTTAAGAGCAAATTCATCCACACATTGCAAAGAATGTATTTGTTTTTTTCTCCAGTATGGTATCTTTGATTTGATCTGGGATTTCCCCAACCAGGTTGTCGCAAACTGGCATGGTCGAGCTGGGAGTTGACAGGAGCTCTCTGCCTGTTTGGGAAGAGTTTAGGCTGGTGTTGGCAGATGAGGTGTGTGGAGTGATCTTGGCACAGTGGCCCACCTTTTGTGAACTTGCTCCAGGCCCAACACACCTTGCAGTGGGGAGTGTGAGGTTTCAGGGCAGTGTTTGCTGTGTTAGTCCAGTGTTCCCTTTCTGAGGAGATCTTTTCAAGTGTGTTAGAAAATGCGCTGGCTAGGCCACTCCTTAAGAAACCATTTTTGGACCCTGACTGTTTGGCAAATTTTAGACTGGTCTCTAGCCTTCCTTTTTTTGGGAAAAGTTACTGAGAAGATGGTGGTGCTACAGTCTCAGGAATACCTCACGGCCTGTGATATCTATGAACCTTTCGAATCTGGGTGTAGATCAAGGCACAGCACCGAGATTGCATTGTTCAGGGTGCACAATGACCTTCTTAGGGTGACAGATAGAGAAGAGCAGTCAGTTCTCATCCTACTTGATCTCTCCTCAGTGTTTGACACTGTGGAACATGGGATCTTACTTCGAGAGGGTTCCTGCAGAAGGTCTTCACATATAGGACTGCACCCCCTGGCATCAGGTTCCAATGGCAAACTTGTAACTAGCAGTCATCAGCTGGGACCGCCCCTGACATCAGATGACGCATGACGTCAGCTCAACTATAAAAGGCGGGTCCTGTGCCCGGCCTCTGATCCTTTCCCGCCGTCACCAGCAACGCTCGCCACGAGTGCAGTAGCTGAAAGGATCAAATCACCACATTAGTCGTAAGTTTTCTTTGCCTCAAATCGTTTTTCTTATAAGTTTTCGACGATTGATGTCTTCTAGACCAAAGAAGAAGTGCTCGATGTGCGGAGCCCAAATCCCGCACAGGGACGACCATTCCCGCTGCCTCTTGTGCCTAGGTTCCAAGCACAACACTGAGGAGTGCCCCATCTGCCAGGCCTTCAACCAGACAACTCGGACCAGGCGCAAGCGGACCCTCAAGGCCCACCTCCTGACACGACGACTAGCATCGATGGAAAAGGAGCTCCAGGAATTGAGGGAAAGGTCATCATCACCGGACCTGAGAAAGAAGAAGAGTAAGGAGAAGCGCTGGGACAGGAGTCCGTCACCACAAGGGAGGCCTCTAAAACCATGAGTACTCCTTCTGGTACCCCGTCTGCCTCTTTGGGCTGGGCACCTTCTCCCCCTCCTGCCGAGGTGAGCGGGTAGCTGGGAGTAGCCTCTCTGGAGGTTTCCGTAAAGTTGCCTCTCTGCTTAGCTGATAAGCCACCCCTTGACCCCATCAAAGGGTGCATGGCTCCAGCCAGTCAGTCTAGCAGCGGTCTCCCGACCTCCACTAGCCCGACGTAGTCTGATCAGTCAGACAACAGCTCCTCTGTCGCCCGCCCGGACACTTCCACTCTCCCATCAGGATCCAGCTTGGCCCCCGATGTTGGACAGAGTGAGCAGCAGAGCGACTCGTCGTCCTACCGGATTCTTCACCCCAGGGACTCACCACCTGATCCTGAGTTGCCTCTTTGAACAGGATCGCAAATAGAACTTGTGTTGGGGACCCTACTGGAACCTCCCCCCTTGCCAGATCTATCACCCCCCCCCCGGACAAGAGTCCATTGCCGACTGGGGATCCTCCCATGGAGCCTTCTGCCTCGGGACCTTCGGGGGCCCTCCCAGATCCCACACCACCTAATGGCCTTCTGGCACCTCCCCCGGTAGGACCAGATCCTCCTGGTGGGTTTCTGGGTCCTGAACCCCTTGTCCCGCTACTGGGTGTCCCACCGTCGGCTCCGAAGTACCCGAAGCCAGGCCATGTGCCCTCGACACCAGGATACCCTGGGCACTCCTATCATACCCAGACATTGCCGGGCTTTCAGTACCCCTCATGGCAATACCCTCAGTACCCAAGCTACCCGGGTTCTCAACCTCCTCCTCCGCCACCTTCGGTGCCTGACCACGGGTCAGCCCCCCAATGGTGGCAGGATGCCAGGACCCAGCTCTTCAGAGAGATCAGGCAGTCTGTGGGGGATATCCCCCTACCCAGGGCCCCCCCCTCCACTGCCTCCATCTGGAAGAGCATCGGGTGCTCTAATAGTGGAATTTGCTTGGGTGGATCCTTGCATCCCCAGTGGTTCTGAGCCCTCCGACATGGAGTCTGATTCCTAACCCTCGGATCCTAGCTCCTCCCATTGAGGTCCCTCTAAGGAGTCCCCAAAATCTCCTCCAGAGGACCCTTCCTTCGGAGACCTCTTACGCACAATCCAGGCAGCTGGAGGCTGGCCTTTCAAAGAGGTGGACCCGCAGCACAAGAGACTGGCGGAGCACCTGGATTTTACCACTTTTGATCCCATCCCCATCCCTCCATGGATGGGCCCACATGAGGATCTGGTGACCACGGTATGGCAACAACCATCCTCCATCCCAGCGGTCTCCTGAAAAGCGGATCGGACTTATTATCCCCTGGAAGGGATTCAGCACCTCACCACCCATCCAAAGGCTGACTCTGTGGTGATCACAGTCACTCATGACTGGTCAGCTCAACCAAGACACCTGAGCTCCTTGCCTCCAGACAAGGACTCTCGCTAGTTGGATCAGTTTGGCTGGAAGATTTGCTCTTCTTCCTCTTGCGCCATTCGGCCCCTCAACTATGTCTTCCACATGGTTGTTTTCCAGAAGGCGTCCCTTTCAGACCTGGAAAGGGACCTCCTAGGAGTCCAGGACAAAACCCTTAGGAAAAAGCTTCTGGACAAGGTCAGGATGGGAAAGTTCTCTTGCCATCATGCTTTGCACACAACGTATGACTCAGTGGACTCAGTGGCTAGAGCGGCAGCCACGGGGATCTGCCTCTGCCGCCTTTTCTGGCTTCAGATAGCAGGTCTGGCACAAGACGTACAGTCTTCACTTTTGGACACCCCCTTTAGGGGTTCCGTCCTCTTTGGCAGCGATGCCAAAAACATTATCACGGGGCTGCAGAAGTGCGGACGCTCCTTAAGGGATGTATGCTGTATGTACTGGACGGGTCAGAGAAAGCAGCCTTTTCTCCGCCAAAGAAGGTGGAATAAGAACCAGGGTAAGTGTCAGGGAAAAAGACACGCCCCTGGTTCAGGAGCACAAACCCCCAAGTCAGTCTCTGGGGCAAAAGCTCCCCTCCCCTCAGCATTCTGACTCCTTTCCCCTCCTTCCGCTCCCTCCAATAAGCCAGGAGGAACCAGTCGGAGGGAGGTTCGGCCTCCACCTGGAAGGGTGGAGGTTCAGAGGTTCTTCACCACAGAATCTTGGGTGCTACAGCTCATCCAGCGGGGGTCACTCAATAGAATTTTCCGAGATCCCAGCCCCTCTTCCACTGGGACGGTCTTTCTATCCTTGGGATCAGATCCTCATTGTCTCCCAAGAGATTCAGACCCTTCTGCTAAAGAAGACCATAGAACCCCTCACTCAAAACCAGATAGGAAGAGGATTTTGTTCTCACTTCTTCCTGCTCCCAGAGAAAACGGGCGATCTGAGACCGATCCTGGACCTCAGCATGCTGAACCTCTTTGTCAAGTGCAAGAGGTTTCACATGTTGACTCTTCAGGGGCTCCTGCCCCTCCTCCAACCAAACTCTTGGCTGTGCTCCTTGGATGTGCAGGATGCCTACCTGCACATCCCTATCCTCCTGGTCCACCGCCGCTTTCTCCGTTTTCCTTTTATGGAGAACCATTTTCAGTTCCGAGCGCTCCCCTTTGGTCTTTCCTCGGCCTCTCGGGTGTTCACGAAGTGCTTAGTGGTGGTGGCAGCTCTCCTGCGCTGACAGGGCATTTATGTTTTCCCATACCTGGATGACTGGCTCCTCGCAGCACCCTCTCCGATTAGCCTGAAAGAGGTTCTCTCTTTCACTCTGAGCTTGTTCTCTTCTCTGGGTATCATGGTCAATCTACCCAAATCCCAGCTAGTACCATCACAATGGCTCCAGTTCATTGGAGCAGTACTAGATACAGTTCAGAGCAAGGCTTTTCTGCCATCGGACCGAGCCAAGACCCTAGTTGCTCAAGCCACTTTCGTGGCCCAGGCTCGGTGGATCCCAACACATGCCGTGCTCCGTCTCTTGGGACTGACAGCAGCAGCCATTTCCACAGTACCCCTGGCCAGACTTCACATAAGGGTCACCCAATGGTCTCTTCTAGTCCAATGGGATCAGAGGACGGGTGACATGAGCCAAAAAGTCATGATCTCCAACAGCCTTCAGAGAGATCTTCGCTGGTGGTAGGATATCTCCAACCTTTCGAGGGGAACACCTTTCCAATCCCCTGTTCCATCACAAATCCTCACCACGGATGCCTCAGAATTGGGCTGGGGAGCCCATCTGGGGGTACACAAGACACAGGGGTCTTGTTCCATCCAGGAGCTTATGCTCCACATCACCGTTCTGGAAACCAGGGCAGTTCTTTACACCCTCCAGGTGTTCCAGTCACTCCTGGTACTGGGATCTCTTCTGGTACAGATGGACAACATGTCCACTGTCTGGTACATCAACAAACAGGGAAGAACTCGCTCGTACCCTCTCTACAGAGAAGCAGTGAGGGTCTGGTACTGGGCGATTCAGCACAGCCTTTTCTTGACAGCAGTTCACGTCCCAGGCATAAGCAACTTCCTGGCGGACAGTCTCAGTCGATCAGTGGCCAGAACTCATGAGTGGGAACTAAAGTCAGAGGTGGTCGAAGAACTCTTTCTTCGATGGGGTCGACCAGAAATAGATCTGTTCGCCTCCCCATTCAACGCAAAACTACCCAGCTTTTGCTCGCTCGTTCCTGGGCATGGTGCTTTTTGGTGAGATGCACTGTCTCTCTCCTGGACAGGGAGGTTTCTCTACACCTTCCCTCCCTTTCCTGTTATTCAGAAGGTCCTGGTGAAACTTCAGCACTAAGGGGCTCATATGATCCTCATTGCTCCTCTCTGGCCACGCCAGATTTGGTATTCTCTTTTACAACAACTGGCACTGGAACCCACGGTCCTCTTGCCATTTTCCCATGACCTTCTGACACAGGAACAGGGAACCCTGGTGCACCCAAGCCTTCAGTCTCTCCACCTTCATGCGTGGCACCTGTGGACATAGCAGTTTCCTGCTACGGAGTCTCCTTGCAGGTGGCACATATCTTAGTAGAAGCCAGAAAACCCTCTACTAGATTTACTTACGCCATGAAGTGGAAAAGATTTTTGATCTGGACCCTAGCAAGGTGCTGGGATCCCTTTTCGTGCTCAGTGGCCCAGGTATTAGAGTATCTCACACATTTATCTGAGACGGGCCTTAGCTACTCCTCCATTAAGGTCCATCTATCTGTGGTGTCGGCCTACCACCTCCCGGTGGAGGGCAAAACCTTGGCTCACCTGGAAGTTGCCAAAACCTTTCTGAAAGGCATCCTTCACCTGAAAGCCCCGATCCGGAATCCCTGCCCCCCCCCGGACCTGAATTTCCATGCTCGAGAAGCTGACTTTTCCTCCATTTGAGCCAGCTTCTACTTGCGACTTATGCTTCCTTTCCTGGAAGACTTTATTTCTAGTCGCAGTCACTTCAGGTAGAAGGGTCTCTGAGCTTCAGGCTTTTGTCTGCAAGGTACCCTATTTAATTTTTCATAGGGACAGAGTAGTCCTTGGGACTAACTCTTCATTCCTTCCCATAGTAGTCTCAGAAACCACTCTGAATCAGAGCGTGGAATTTCCAGTATACTGTACTATCCCCAGCATTCCAACAGGGGGGAGTACCTGCTGCACACTTTGGATGTGCACCGGATTCTAAGATACTACACAAACCGGGCTAAAGAGCTACGTAAGTCCAATCAGCTCTTTGTAGCCTTTGCTCCCCAGTGCCAGGGCAAGGCTATTTCCAAACAAACCATTTCCCGATGGTTAGCCGACTGCATTAATTTCTCTTACAAGAAATATGGGAAGTCCCTTCCGGGGGCAGTTAAAGGTCACTCCACTGGGAGTGTTGCTACTTCTACAGCCTTTTTCAGGAATGTGTCTACTGCAGAGATTTGTGCAATGGCCATGTGGTCGTCTGTTCATACCTTCACTAAGCATTACAGTCTAGACATTGCCTCTAGGCACAGAACTGGCTTTGGTCTCGTAGTTTTGCAAGGTCTCCTGTCATGATTTCATGTGGCGACTTCTCCTCCCGGATGTAACTCCATTTTATTTGCTTTGGGACTGCTTGGTATTCAGTCCTATATGTGAAGACCTACTGCAGGAACCCTCTTGAAATAAGATATTGCAGTTACGTAAGAACTTACCATAACAGTAGATCTTCGAGAGAGGTTCCTGCAGTAGGTCTTGTTTCCCACCCACCTTCCCCCTACTCCTGGATTATTTCCTTCATTTTCATCTTACCTAGTCCTTGGGTCTAGAGAGGAAGCATGGTCCTGGAGTTTACACTTCTCCTGTTTTCTACTTACCTTTCTCTAGGTCTCCGGTGGAAAAGAACTGGAGGGCGGGCGTGGGACTGCCCCCTTTTATAGTTGGTCTGACATCACGTTGTCTGACATCGGGGGTGGTCCCCGCTGATGATTGCTAGCTACAAGTTTGCTGTTGGAACCTGATGCCAGGGGGCACAGTCCTTTATGTGAAGACCTACTGCAGGAACCTCTCTCGAAGATCTACTGTTACGGTAAGTTCTTGTGTAACTGCAATTTGCTGTTGCATCATCTCAGGGAGCACTGTGGACTCGCCGACACAATCATCTGCTGGTTTGTCTCCTTCCTCGGAGACAGGAATGAGAGGGTGGTGATGGAGAGTTTCTCCTCACTCTTGGAGCCCCTGCTCTGTGGTGTGCCTCAGGGTTTGATCCTCTCGCCCATGTTGTTTGTGGAGTACATGCTACCCCCAGGAGGGATCATTAAATGGTACAATTTTGGTTATCATTGCTATGCTGATGATACCCAGCTGTACTGTACCTGTCTTATGCACCCGAGACACCTGACACAGTCAGTGTGCTAAATTTGTGCATGGATGAGATTCAGGACTGGATGTCATCTAGCTGGCTTAGACTTAACCTAGACAAAACAGAGGCACTGGTGACTGAGCCTGGTCACTGGTAGGGTGCCAAAGTCACTGAGGAGTCTGTGATGGTAGTGCTTAGCACCTCTAGTTTAGTGGTCTCTGCTAAGGTGAAGAATGTGGAGGTCATTCTGGATGAAAGTCTGACATTTGAGGCACAGGCATCAGCTGTAGTCCGGACTGGCTTCTACCATCTCAGAAGTATCATCCTGATTAAAGCCTTGATCCCTCTGGAAGACTTGCCCTTACTGGTACATGCTTTTGGTACTTTCAGAATCAATTACTTAAGCAATAAGGCATAATCGGGCATTGGTGATACTAGGTTTCCCCCACCGTCAGGGGTGTAGTGAGGCACGAGGTGAAGCTGAGTGCCTTCAGCCCCAGCCCATAGGGGCAACCTAGTACCACCAACGTCCCCGCTGTGCCTTATTGCTTATATAAAATGGGCCCATAGGCACCTGTTAAAAAATTTACAAAGTTTTCAAACCCACAACACATATTATAAAATGTTGCTAAATAATGTAAAATAGTCTGTTTTTTACCTGTCAGTCATCTGTCTTTCTTCACATTCAACACATCATGTGATTGTTTACCATGGAATAGAAGAATTAAAACTTCTGCATTTTTCCAGTAGTAGAGTGCCCCCCACACACATGGAACGGTAACATGAAATACATGAATTCAGAATTCTTCAGAGTTTCTCTGGTGCGCGCCTGCACACACACACACACACACACACACACACACACACACACACACACACACACACACACGCACCTCAAGTGGAGCCAGAAATTCAGTTTTATCTGTTGCCAGGTAAAGAGTAGTGAGTTCTCTGGCAAACTGGTAGGGACAGGAGAGGGAATTTTCATGGTCATCAAAGAAATACCAACAATGGATGCTCTGAATAGCACTTGATTTTTTTCCCCAGTTTCCCCCAGTCCTCCATTTGGAGGTCAGATCTGCCCTGCCTGCCATCCCCCATGCCCAGGCATACCCTCCCCAGGTGGGGCCACTGGGAGGGTTCCCCCCAACAGACACTATAGGCAGGACCCAACTTATCCCCCGGGTCGGTGCCACAGGAGCAGGCATCCCCCCCAGCGAATGTTGAAGACAGTGGAGACGCAAAAGAGCAGGCTGTCATGCCGGGGGGTGGGAGGTGGCTTTTCGATGCTTGCTGGATCCTTGGGGGCAGGGATGTGCAATGATGTCCAGCATCTGCCCTGCCCCATAAGGTGACGGCGCTGGCCACAGTGGACCTCCAGCCTCTGCCAGGGGTCCGTAAAGCATCGGACGCTCTTACCCCCTTCCCCTGGAGAAGGATAGCAGTCCCCAAGATGCTCAATCCTCCCCCCCCGGCCAGCCATCCGACTCCCGGGTCTGTTCCCGAGCCCTGAACGAGAACCTCTCTGTGTCATAGGCATCGCAAGCGGAAATCCAACCGCTGCGTCGGCGGGCCTGCAGTACTTGATTTTTTTTATTTGTGTATGTGTGTAAGGAGGGGCTCTTGAGTGAAAATAATATTAAATTATTTACCTACTTTAATTTAATGGACTTTCATTTTTAAGGCCTAGTTGAAGTTTTTTTATATATGAGTAAAGGTTGCAGCCATGTTTGTGATGGAAATTAGGAAGTAAGCTGCTAAAGAACAGCCTGAGAAGGACAAGCAAACATCAGGCTCCCAGGATTTTTTGCTGCTTCAGAGAGTAGATGCTGCCAAAAAGTCTGCAACACAAGACGCTTATTCTGGAGTCACAGCAGCGTGCAGCTCAACCACTAAGCAGACCGACATGACCTGCTTCCAGATGAAGAGCCACTCTGAGGAGATTCTGCAGGAGAAGAAACATGGCTTCTCCTCAGTGCATGAAAAACTTTCCTGTTTACAGACAACAGTGGAACAATTGTCACGGCAGTTAATGGACTTGGACGGCAGAGTGGAACAAGTCGAGCACCACATCAGCCATAATAAAGACAGCATCGGCCCAATGAGGTTTTATTAGCTTGACATGAGAAGACGATCACTGTGCTACAAGTGAAAATCAACAGGCTAGAAAATCATAGTCACCAGGAGATTCTCAAAATTGTGGGTCGTCCAGAAAGCTTGGAAGGAGAAAATTAAGAATTATTATTTTCCGGCTGTTCAATGGCTATTTAAAATCAGAGAACTGTAAGGATAAGATGGAGACTGACAGGGCCCACTGAGCCTTGCGAGTCCGTCCAGTTCTGGGAGAGATTCATACTGATCAAATTTCATAAATATGCTGAGAAGGAATGGATGTTTCAAAAGGCGAATAATGATGGAGGGCCCAAGTGCCAGAATGATGTGCTTCAAATCTACCCAGACATAAATGAACAGTTCTTCAACAAAGGAAAGAAATTTCAGAGGTCAAAGAGGTCCTTAAGAAATGAAACATTCCTTGTGCCCTTCTCATGCCAGCTAAGCTTCAGACCATGCTAAACAGCAAGCACTCATTCTTTATGGATCCTAAGAGGGCTCTGAACTTCTTACAGTTGAGCTCTGGGGATTGACTATGACTAGCAAGTGGTATGTAACTGTCACTAGGCATCTGTATGGTTAGGACTTGGCAGTGACTATTTTTTGCTTTAACACAGGAGCTCAACATTTATAGTATATATTGGACAAGTGACTTAATGATAGAGCACCATGAGTGAGCAGATGGGGGAACCAGGGTGCTCCTCAGGTGGCTAAATGTAGTACCCACTTAGCAGACTTCAATCTTTGGGGATCTGGGGTCCATTGCGATCTGCAGTTGTGATTTTCCTGTGAACTGTTACCATGTTGACAGGATAGCGACCAGCCGTGTGAAGGAGAGCAGCATGAAAGAATTTCAATGTGTTTCTGGGACTCTGAACTCTGTTGATCTGTGACTGTATATTTTTGCTTCTTTTATTGCCAACCTTTGATGCTCCCTTGTAACATATTTTCAATGACCTAAGTCCCCAGACCAGAGAAAAGCAGAGAGAATATAAAGATGTGGGGCCTGATTTTCAAATGGCAATGCAGGGATTGCATCAAACCCCTTTTTTTGGCACATCTGTACCAAACACCTTTGCCGCAACTGTGCCAGATTTTAGTAGATCAGGTGCAGTTGTGACAGTTTACCTGACTTACGAGAGCTTGCACCAGATATTTTGCTCAGGTCCCATAAAAATGGTACCCAGGATTGCCAGAAACTAGACCACAAAAAGTTGGTCTCACTTGTGGCAGTTGGCACATGGGATAGAAAATCCCAGTCACTGGCTGGGAGAATGCTGCATTCCCTGTGTGCCATATGTTTGGCGCACCCGGGGCTAGCAGCATTCAGGACCATTTGAAAATCCTGCCCCTTAAATCCAAGCTTTATGCTACTGGCATGAAATTCAGACTTCATTACCCTGCTCATCTGGTGGTGTTTACACAGGATGGTCAAAAACAACTTCATGCTGCTCCTGAGGCCAAGCAGGAATTACCAAAAATATTCCCGTGTCTTTTTCCCACTGTGCACCATCTGCCTTGAAGATTATTCTCCACTTTGAAGTGGTCACGGCTTTTTATGTCCTGCATATTTTTATTACTGGGAGGTGTTAATTGTTATATTTGAACTCATTTCTTTGATTAGATGGCACTTCCACTTCTTTATTCATTAGATCACCTCTGGGCTGTTTCTGTTGCACCACTTTTCTTTTTTTTTCTTTTTTATTTAACTTTATTCCAGTAAATTCTATCAGACCTGCGACTGTGGGATTCATGCAGCTCTATAGACTTTTGTTCGCTTTCTGACCCACTTCACTGTCTTTCATCTTGTGCAGATGGATCAAGGCAATTTTGTTAGCAATGTTTTGAGTGTTTTTGGTGCTTTGTTATTTTGGATTTTGGCCTGGACCCCTTTTTATATTCTCAATCGTTATGTCTGTTGCTGTTAGACAGCTGCACCCTGATTTGTTTTTCTCTTTCTGTTTGTTGCCACTTGCTCCCTTCCTATGGTATTTCGCCTGGGACCTACAGTAGGGAGCGTCATTCGGTCTGGGATTTGACTGCTGACATATAGGTAATTTTTGTACTGATGTCCACACTCAGGAGTATGACAGCCCATGCTCGACACCCAGCCACTCATATAAAAGTGGAACTTATGTGTACTGACTGGATTTTAAGACTTTTGGGACTTTACTAGATTTCAAATTATATTTCCTTTTTCCATCAGCTGTTATGTATCTTCTTATATTATTGGACGTTATAGTGTTCTTTTGTTCTGCATATATCACAGGGCCACTTCAGTTTTCCTGACACTCACGGTTTTCTACTCAGCCCTGTTTCAGGTTTTGGTGGGGAGGGTGTTACTTTTCAAACTATGGCATTGGGCTACAGAGTTTTACTAAATGACCTGAATGGTCTTTCCCCACTTCTCACTTTACTTTCTGTCTTTCACTTCCTTCACAGTGTGACCACTGAGCCATTATGTTTTTCCTCTCTCCCTTTCAACTTGGATTACATCGCAGGGAACTGGGAATAGTTCCAGCCACCAGCACTACCGTGGATCAATGAGCTTTGTAGGTTAGTCTGTAATACTGGGGGCCAAGGGCCTGCTCCTTTTGAGCAAGTCACTTGGAAATATACACTGTTATTAGTAATCATTTAGTGTTGTTTTGTATTATGTCTTGTGTTGTTTTGTACTGGTTGTGTGTTCATGTTGTTTGGTGAGGGGGTTGGGAAATTGTCTCAGACTTTGGTGGAAGTCATCGTCTGATTTGTTATGCTGTTGCAGGGTGACATCGTTGCCTGGGAGGGGTGGATCTTGTGATTACAGGTATTGCTAATCTAACTATGGAATGTTAAAGGAGCAAGGGTTAAAAAAAAGTGTTACCAACTGTGAAAGCAGTTAAAAGGGCAAGCAAGGAGTGTTGTTATGTTGCAAGAGATGCACCTTTTGGAAACAGAGGCTGTTCTGTTCAGGAGAGATTGGGCAGGGCAAGTATTTGGGGCTGGTAGCTGTGCCTCCCAAAAGAGGGTGGTAACTTTATTTACTAGACAGGTCAGCTTTCAATTGTCCCATAAAATTGCTGACCCTTATGGCAAATATCTTATATTGGTTGGCACCTTGGAACATGCTGAGGTGGTCATCAGTAATATTTATGGACTCAATGGATGTGACCCACATTTTCTTTACCACTCTCTTGACAATTTTTGCCCCATAAAATCACCTACCAATATTATTAGCAGGTTACTGGAATTTAGTCCTTAATAATGTACTGGATAAATCTTTCTTTTTTTTCCTGCTGTCCAAGATAGCCCTCCTTTGGACTGGGGCCTCTGCCCCATCACCCCAACCTCTGCCAGGACTTACCACCAGCCATCTTCCTCCAGAGCCTGTCCCCCCTGGTGGGGTTGGAAGGGATCCCCAGTTCCCACCAAAGTCCAGATCCTGTTTGGGCTGGTGAGCCCAGTTAGTTGGGTGCAGGCCCTGCAGGTGCCTGCTGGCATCCAGCCACAAGCATTTTCTGTGTTCTGCCCCCTGGAAAGCGTAGCGAGCAAGGAAGTCATGGCACACACCACATGTTCCCACGTGATGTGCGCCGACATGTGCCACACCTCCCGACCTTCTGGCCAAGGCTGCCTTTCCCCTAGCTTCTCCTGGAGGAGGAGAGCAGTCCTACAGATGCTTGATCCTCCTCTCCCCAGGTTGTCGGCGTTGCAATGGTGGCGCTACTGATGTGCCAGTGGGCCGGCGTGGATAAATCTCTTTCTAAAAAGGGAGGAGTTACTCTGGCCCAAAGGAACTTGAGGGACCTAATAGATACTCTAGGCTTACAAGACCCTTGGCATATGTTAGAACATCAGACCACAGATTATACCTTCTATTCTCCTTCACTGCATACTATGTCTCAAATTGATTTTTTCCCTAGTCAGCCAGTCCTTTTTACCATGGCATCCACAGAACCCAAATCTTAGCTAGGGCCCTCTCAGAGCATACCCTGTGCTATTCCAGCATACTTTTTTGCGGGGCATAGCTAGAGACAGTGGATGGAGATTAAACAACCAGTATTAAAGAGGATCTACTATGGGCTGCCCTTAAAGGTTATGTTAGGGGGGAGTTTATCCGCCAGGTCGCCACGTATAAAAAGATGCAAGTTCACCAGTCTCAGGAATTCCTACAACATATCTGGCAGACAGAAAATACTCTTGGTCCTGCTACTCCTGAGGCTATCTGGCTTACCTTGCATAATCTGAGAGCCCACTATGAAGAACTTAACAAGGAGCAGGCAGAACATGCCATTTTTTGGACTCACTCCAAATATGCTGACCAGGGAGAAAAGGTGGGGAAACTGCTCATGCTGATGGCTTTATGCCTTAAGAAACAAGAAGCAGCCTGCCCAATTAAAGCCATTTGATCTACCGAGAACAATATACCTCTCCTAGGGCAATAGCTGAGCAGTTCCAACAATATTATGGGGCGTTATATGCAAAGACCCTTCCCCCTCCTGGAGCTGCAGCTCTAACACAATACTTAGATGAGGCCTAACTCACTACTCTTGCATTGGTGCACTCCACATTATTGGCTTCCCCTGTAACAGAAAGGGAAGTTCACTTGGTCATTCACTCGCTTAAGCCGCGTAAGGCATCTGACCTGGATGGCTTTTTGGCAAATGTTTATAAGACCTTTCAGCCTGAGCTTACTCCTATACTTACTAGGTCCTTTGCTTACATGCGTCAGCATAGGGTTCATGACCCTGGCATAACTGAAGCAATGCTCATTGGTATTGTTAAAACCAGGGAAAGATCCTGAGCAAATCACGAGTTACCACCCCCAAGCTTTGATCAACCAGGATATGAAGATCTTAGCTAAAATCTTGGCGCTTAGAGCTAATAAAGTATTGAATTATTTGACCCTGAACAGGTAGGTTTTATGACCAGATCATCTTTTTTGGACCATTTGAGGGAACTGGCGCATATTTTCTCTGGGCCCAGGGAGCCAGAGCTCCCTGCAGCTTTGGTTTTCCTTGATGTGGAGAAAGCTTTTGACAGAGTCTCCTGGGCCTTTCTTTATAAAGTCCTTGTCCAATTTGGTTTTCCGTAGTAATTTATAAAGTGGATCTCGGTCTTATAATCGAATCCACATGCTAAAGTCTATGTTAACGGTGCTTTTTTGGACCTGATTTCTCTCAGGAGAGGTACATGACAAGGCTTCCCTTTATCCCCCTTCTTTTTAATTTGTACTTTGAGCCCCTCATACATAAGATTAAAGCTAATCCAGTGATTCAAGGCATCCAGCTGGGCAGAATGAATATAACATTTCTGTATCTGTAGACAATGTTCTTCCACCCTTTAACATCTGTTCCAGCAGCCTTAGATCGTAACAATGCCTTTAGTGCTGTAACAGATTATAAACTTAATTTAACCAAAATATTAGTTTTGCCTCTTAATTCTGCAATCCTCAAGCAGACATTGTTGGGATGGGTCTCTCCTGGGCACCTACAATATTATGGTATTTGGGCATTGAGTTGAGCAGGAGCACCTATAATGTACGTTCCACAAATGGAACCTAGATGATCTCTTGGTTACAATAGGTCAGGACCTCAGTAGGTGGGCAGCCCTCTCTTTTATGTATTGGGGCCATATTAATGTAGTGAAAATGAATGTTTTACCTCAGGTCTTATACCCTTTACACTTGTTGAATGTTTGCCTGCCCCTCAGCTGGTTTAATTCTTTGCATGCATTACTTATTGAATTTATCTGGGGTGGGAGGCAGCCTAGGCATTCTTATTTTAAGTTAGCAAGGCCCAAGCTTCAAGGTGGTCTAAGACTTCCCTATTTCAGCTGTTATTGTTTTTGCTGCTCATGCCAGTAAATACTTACAATGGCAGTTATTGGAGGTGAAGCAGGACCCCCTCTGCTATAGACTGCCATAGCTTTTTGTACAGAAGGCTATGTGTTCGGCAGCTAAATTGATTCTGACCTCACTCCTGTTTCTTCCCTTTATTAAATTGCCTTGATCTCTAACATGCTAACATACTAAAAGCCAGCAGAATAGACCAAATGGTCTGTCTTGTCTGCTGGAAAGCCAGCAACCTAGTGGCTGCTTGTCTTACCACCCTCCAGCCCCCAAGAGGGTCTTCTTTAGTTTGTTTCCCCTTGTACCTGCCCCACCCCTTCTTGAAGCCCTTCACTGTGCCCTCCTTCACCAGCCTCCCAGGCTTCACATTCCACAGCTCCACCACCCTCTCAGTGAAAAAATGCTTTCTACGCTCCCCCCGTAGTTTCTCCCCTCCAGCTTCCACTCATGGCCCCTGGTTGTTCCCCCCTTCTTTAGCCTAAACAGCTCCTTGGTTCCATTCCTGGTTATTCCTTTTACATACTTGTAAACATCTATCATATCTCCCCTGTCCCTCCTCTCCTCCAGTGAGTAAAGCCCAAGCTCTTCCAGTCTCTTCTCATAAGGCCTCCCCTCGTGTCCTGAATCATCCTGGTCGCTCTCCTCTGGACCCTCTCCAGCAGCGCTATGTCCTTCTTCAGATGAGGTCTCCAGAACTGTACACAGTACTTGAGCTGCGGCCTGACCAAGGCATTATAGAGAGGGAGGATCACCTCTCCTTCTGGACGTAATTCCCCTGGCTATGCAGCCCAGTATCATGCTTGCTTTGGCTGTAGTTCTACAATTTTCAGAGTTATTCATTTTGACATCTATCACTATCCCTAAATCCCTTTCTCCCAATGTGGCATGCAGTGTGGCCCCCCCCCCGGGTGTATACATGGCCTGGGCTTTTGACCCCCAAATGAAGTACCTTACTTTTCCCAGCATTAAATTTCAGTCCCCACCTCCTTGATCACCCATCCAGGGTATCCAGATCCCCCCTTGACTGCTTCCCTCACTTCTTCACAATCCACCAGTGATCCCAGTTTTGAATCGTCCGCAAAGAGACTCAACCTATTCCTAATCCCCACTCCCTATATGCGAGACGTAGGCATTGAACAAGAGTGGCCCCAATACTGAACCTTAAGGGACCCCACTGATTACCTTCCTGGGAGAGGAGAGTATCCCATCCACCATTACCATCTGTAAACGCCCCGAAAGCCAATATTCAACCCAATTGAGCGCCTGTCCTCCCACCCCCATCTCCCCCAGCTTGTTTTTAGCCCATTATGGGGTGCTGAATCAAATGCCTTGGACATCTACCGGCCTATGTCTGTCTGGCCCATGTCACCCAGTCATAAAACTCTACGAGGTTGGACTGGCACGATCTCCCCGGAACAAAGCCATACTGTTTATCATCCTGGTGCCCTAACCAGTCCAGCTGCTTCCCAATCCTCTCCTTGATAAAGCTCTCCATTACTTTGTCTACCACAGATGTTAGGCTAACAGGCCTATAATTCCCCATTTCCACTACAGACCCCGCTTTGTGGATAGACATTACATAAGCCACCCTCCAGTCTTGGGGCACCCATCCTGTCTGCAAAGAGGTATTAAAGAGTGCAGCCAGTGGAACTGCTAGCTCCTCCACCAATTCCTCCACAACCCTCAGGTGTAGCCCGTCTGGCCCTGGCGCCTTATCAGTTTTTAGCTTCTGAAGGGCCTTCCTCACCCTATCCACTGTGAAATCTCCCCCCCAAGTCATCCTCCCTCACTCAACCTCCCCACCCCTTCTGGGTCTGGTCCTGCTTGTACCCTAGCCTCATTTCGCCCTCTGGTCTCAGACCGACTTCTCACCTTAGCTGAATGCTGTTCTCTCCCATCAGCCTGTAGGGATCCCCAGTCCCCATCTGCAAAGATCGAGGCAAAGTACTCATTTAGCACCTCTGCCTGTTCCCCTGCTTCCTGAGCCCATCCCCCCATAATTTTAATCATATTGATCTGCGTCCTGTCTTTTGGCTTCTCTCTTATGTGTCTATAGAATCGCTTGATTGACTAGATATTGGCACTAGTCTTCGGTTTCACTCCCAGCTATCCAAATTGCATAATATATAACCCTTGAATTCCCTACCTCAGCCGTTATTTAATAATCGTAACTTTCATATTGCAGGCACTCCAATTCCACCTTCCTTCTGGCCCAACTTGTAAATCTCTTCTATAATTAAACTAATTTAAGATGGGCATCCTATTCTGTTCATCTTTTTTAAGGCCATGCATAATCTCCCTAACAGTGCTGCATTTAAATTTATGCAAGTTCAGTGTACTGTGGCGTGTTATTTAGGCCCAGCCCCTGGACTGATGAATCTAACCAATTACTGGACCCTTTGCGTACTGCTGCTTTTCTACCTCACACAATTCCTTTTTTGTATCAGTTTTTATTTTTACTATTCTCTGTATAAATCCAGGGATGCCTGCCCTATTGGCAATTAAAGTTTCCAGCCATACAATTTGATTAAGCACAAATATAGTCCAATGTACACTGTTAAATCAAAGCCGAGAAAAGCAGACATATGCAGTTTGACATCTTAAACGATGTCTGTTTTACCCCAGTATATTTATGTAAAATGGGTACGTCTTCCTCCCAGGTTTGTAACAGGCGCACTGCTACATATCCTTGAACTGTGAATTGGTACAACCCTTTTGGTAGCAAAGTGCAGTTAGGGTGGATCCCCTGCTTGACTTGGAGAACCTTTTTACACCTGTGGTATGCATCCTAGGGGATTATAGTGAGATACCTGTGAAGGAGAAAAAATTTTCTATGGCCTTCTGACAGCCACAGCTAAAAAAGTTAGATTATAGCACTGGACCAATCGGGTGGTCATCCCCTATACTAAATGGTATCAAGAGCGCACAACTAGCTTAAAGATCAATGGTACATGTTTCTAGGTTCGACTGAAGGCATTGGAATCTGCAGTCTTTGCTAATTTTTTTTTTACAGTGACGGAGTAGTAGAGGAAAAAAATGTAATTTGTACAAGTTTTTGCCTCCTGTCATGTTTTGTTTATCGTAGTTACAGTGCTGTTTTCGCCATTGCACTTTTGGTCCTGATAGTCAGCAAACTACATCATTTACTGTTTCTGTAGCACGAGCCCGCACCTGTCAGCTGGTGCTCTCAGCTGGCTCATGCTGCATTAGTGAGCTCCTGATTTTCTGACAGATTGCTGACAACAGTAACTTGTACAGACTGAGAAGTTGTGTTTAAAAACTAATAGGGTATTCAGTCTAGTGGTGAAGTATACTACATTTGGTTGGGGTTCTGTGACTGTCATGATTTCCATGTGTTTTTACTGTACAGTTATTTAGTATTATGCATCATCCCTGCTTTGCTCGTGGTACCCGTAAGACAGCTCCTAATATGAATGTTACAGACGCAGTGGCAGTATTTGCCAGATGTGTTGTCACTTATAAAATATTTATATATATATATTTTAATATCTTCATGCACTGCAATTTAGTCTATTTATTTATTTATTGTTACTTTGCCGAGTAAGACCTATGCTAGCAATGCATTGTTTCAAGGCACTGTTCCTGGGTGGTGTAAAGTTTTTTTATATGTCCGACTTTTTATTTTTTTGAATGCTGCTGTTCTCATATTGTGGAGAAGAAGTAGTAAATGACAGTTGTCTTCTGGTTATTCTGTTTTACTTTCTGCTCTGATTTGTTTAGAAAGCAAGTTGAGTAAAGTAGGCACTGGTTGCAGACTTGCAGTAACTGGCGTTGTCGATTCAAGAGGTGTTTTTTTTGCCATGCCTTTTTCATTTTTATCTAGTTTTGTTTATGAAATGCATGTGTAAATATGCTCAGGTATTTATTTGTCTTTTTTCTGTTCAGGTAGTCAGTCTGGATTATGAACTTTGCAGCAGTCTGCCCCATTTCTTACTTGTCGGTCTGTCAGCTCTGTGAATTCCTGTCTGCTCAGTTAGTCACAGATCGTAGTGTACTGTAAATACAGTTCATGCTTGAAATTATTTGGCTAAATTATTTGTTTTTTCCTTAAAAAAATGTAACTATTCTTTTACCCATTGTTTATTATCCATTCCAGAGAACTGCGGTTTAGTCATATTGATGTGCTTTATTCTTGACTCAGTGGCTGGATGTACAGCTGTACTGTAGGTGCTATGCACAGGTAATTTGTGAGCTTATGGTGAACAGAGTGTTAGATGGTTTACATCATAAATGTGTAGTTGCACCACTACCCTAAGTGTGCCTAATTTGTCTCTGAATGCTAGTTCTAATTGTGGGAATGTATGTTTCTTGTAATAGTTTTGACTAATCCGCTTTATGTTTGAGCTGGAAAATGAATGTATTGCTAGTTCTTCAGATGATGACTGGATGAGAAACCCTTACTGTGTTTTACAATGTGGTACAAATATGTTGTTGGGTGCAATAATCTTATGACGGTGGCATGCCTGTAAAAATTCCTAGATAATAGTAAAAGTGCAGTATGTTGTTGGTTGATACCATGGTTCGAATCCCACCACGTCTGTTTAGAGGTATGCACATCTGTTGGTTTAGCAGAATTCTGGCAGATGTGGAAATAATGTGCAGGTTGTTCATATTATTGGTACTATAATGTGTCCTTCTGAACAAAGTGTTGTTTGCATGTGTGTATTCAATGGGTGAGCGTGATGGATTTTAAAATTCACTGGACATGTATACATGGACTGCAGCAGACGTAAATGATCTCATTTTGTGATTCTTTTTTTTTTGTTTGTTTACTGTTTTGGTTCTTGTGACTGGTGTAATATTTTATTTCTTTACACTGTGGTTAGTAAGTTGTGAAATAATGAGTGGTTAGGGATTGAGATCTCAAACTGCACCTCTGGCTCCCCCATCAGGGAACTATGCTACCATCATGGTTTTACACAAGCCGGGTAAAGACCCAACAGAATGCAGGTTATACCACCCCATTTCACTACTAAATACAGATTACAAACTCTGTACATCCATAATAGCGGCGTGTATGAATAAGTTACTCACTCAACTCGTCCATCAGGATCTAACGGGGTTTATGGTGAACCAACAAGCCTCAGACAATGTCAAAAGGGATATTAACATTATTGACATAGTCACCCAAGAGCATACCCCAATGTGTATTATGAGCCTCGATGCTGAAAAAGCATTCAACAAGGTTTCCTGGCCTTTTATGTTCCTGATTCTTGAATGGTTCAGCTTCCCACAAACCTTCATAAATGGCCTAAAGGCCCTTTATGGGGCTCCCCAAGCTTATGTCAGAGTCAATGGCGGGATCTCAGACAGGTTCCCTCTGAGAAGAGGCACCCAACAGGGTTGACACTTGTCACCTACTTTATCCTCTTTGCCCTTTATATTGAACCCATAGCCAAGGCAATAAGGGAGCATCCAAACATCAAAGGAGTCTGGGTTGGAGACACGGAGCACAAAATCTCGCTTTACATGGACAATGTTCTGTTGTATCTCACTGAACCTGACAAATTGATTCCCCAGGTCTGGTCCCTACTAGAAAAATTTGGTTTACACGCTGGTTACACTCTCAGTAAAAGTAAAACAGAGGTCCTTAAGTTTTATTATAACCCTTCATCTGAGATCACGGAGTTATGTCCCCTTAACTGGAACAGATCCAAAATAAAGTACCTAGGAATTCAAATCCATAAGAGCCTTAGGAAGCTGTTCTCCATGAACCTAGAGCCACTTTCCACACAAATCCATCAAGACATAGTTAGATGGTCCATGCTAAATCTACTCCTATATTCTAGAATACAGACTATAATCTTGAATGTTTTGCCCAGATTCTTATACTTCTTTCTATGTATATCACTCAAAATTTCAAAAAAAACAATTCCAAACGTGGCAGAGTATGATAAACAAATTTATGTGGTCTTCTGGGAAGCCTACGATAAAGACACTATCCATGCAAGCCAATGAACACAAGGGAAGATGAGCACTCCCAAACCTTGAAGATTACTACCTATCTGCACAAATGTGTTCTGCACTCTTGTGGAACGCAGCAGGATATGAAACACATTGGAAATCTGTGGAGATACTCACAATGGGTGCCCCCACTGAGTGCCAGATGTGTGGATCCCTCTCTACAACAAGATAAAAAACATACACTACTTCATAATACCTGTAACACCCTTTGGGCGGTACATAGAATGTGGGTGAAATATAAGCTGAGAGATGTCATTTGGCGCTGGCAGCATTTTTCATGGGATCAATCCTTTTTACCTGCCCAAATGGATCGCTCCTTTAGACAGTGGTCTAGACTGGAACTCTATCAATATAGCCATCTAATGGAAGGGGATATGGAGCAAGAATTCCAGGTTATAAGGGATACATATTTAAAAAACTCCAACCACTTCCGTTTTCTGCAACCTAGGACTCATATAGCAAATCTTAAAAAAAAAAAAAGCTGAGACCACCCCAGACCAGTCACCTTCCTCAGACAATGTGGACCATCACCAGCCAAGAACTGGAAATGGGTCACCTATCAGCAATTTAGAAAGCCCTCAAACATTTATATAACAACACCACACGACAGATGAAAAAGAAATGGGAGGGAGAGATAGGATACCACATAGACGAGACTGAGTGGGATAGGATATTTAACCTGGACGGCAGGACCACACATTCTCCTGCTTGGTGGGAATATGAGTGGAAAGTGAGGACCAGATTCTTCTTCACCCTGGTCATACAGCACAAGTGGAGAAGAGGGGCTTCTTCTTCCTGCTGGAGAAGATTCGGGGAACTAAAGGCCCATCCTTCTCACATATTCTGGCAGTGCCCAGTGCTATAGGACTTCTGGGCCCAGGTGACAGACACTGTCTGGTCTGTTCTCCTGCTCCATGACTTTAACTCTCCAGAATACTGTACTAGGTTTGCCCCCACTGGAGGTCAGGGGGTCAGATGGCATATACCTTTGGAATATTCTGATAGCTGCGGCTCACAAGGCCATTACTCGAAAGTGGTTAGCCAATGACCCTGCGACACCTCAACAATGGTTATCCATTGTACAAGAAATACAGGATATAGAGGAACTAACATATAAAATGAATTTAAAAATGCATAACTTTACCCAAAGATGGACAAGATGGCTTCTGAGGCCCAGTTCATTGAATGAGCACCAAGGTATAAACACATCACAGGTCTGTTAAAGTGGGAGAAATGGAAATAGTGTAATAGATAGCAAATTATTTAACTGATTAATTAATCCCACAATATGTAATGTGAATGAAGTCTCAATGTATTGTAAAAGTATGGAAATGAGTATTGTCTATGTACCCATTGTTTCAGTAAACTTGAATTAAAAAAAAATGCAACTCTGTTTTTCATGTTTTACTTTTGTTCAGTATGTCTTGATTTCTCAGTTTGGTGTAATTGCATTTGGAAGGGTGTGTGTGTGTGTGTGTTGGGGGTGGGGGTCCTGTGACTGATATCACATTTTATTGGCCTACACTGTGGTTATTAGTTTGTGAAATAATTAGCAAGATAAGATTTGGGGCACAGGACCCAAGGCAGCATGGATTCATGATGGGACGGTCGTGTCAGACGAATCTAATAGATTTCTTTGACTGGGTGACCAAAGTAGTAGACCAGGGAGGGGCTGTGGACATGGCTTACCTAGATTTTAGCAAGGCATTTGATACAGTCCCACACAAAAGATTAATACACAAGTTAGCCAGCCTTGGAGTGGGTCCCAAGGTGGTAGCCTGGATAAAAAATTGGCTAGACAACAGGACGCAAAGGGTAGTAGTAAATGGAGTCCACAGTGAAGAAAGGAGGGTTACTAGTGGGGCATTGCAGGGTTCAGTACTGGGACCGGTCCTTTTTAATGTCTTTATAAGTGACATTGCAGAGGAACTGGAAGGAAAAGTATGTCTCTTTGCAGATGACACAAAGATCTGAAACGGGGTTGATACACCAGATGGAGTGGAAAGGATGAGAAGGGACTAGGCAAGGTTGGAGGAATGGTCAAATGTATGGCAGCTCAGATTCAATGCAAAGAAGTGCAAGGTAATGCATCTAGGAAACAAAAACCCAGGGCAAGAGTGCACAATGGGGGGTGAGATACTGACAACAGTAAAAATGGAAAGGGACCTGGGGGGTAATTATATCAGATGACCTAAAGGTGGGCAAGCAATGTGAGAAGGCAGTAAGGAAGGCTGGGGGGATATTGGGATGCATAGGGAGAGGCATCAATAGTAGAAAACAGGAAGTTGTTATCCCTCTGTACAGACAGTTGGTGAGACCCCATCTGGAGTACTGTGTGCAGTTCTGGAGACCCCATCTCCGCAAAGACATAGGCAGAGTGGAGGCTGTCCAGAGGAGGGCAACCAAAATGGTGCAGGGTCTGCACCAGAAGACATACGAAGAAAGACTAAAGGAGCTTAATATGTTTACCCTTGAGGAAAGGAGGGAGAGAGGGGACATGATAGAAACTTTCAAGTACCTCAAGGGAATCAACAAAGTCCAAGAGGATGGCATCTTTCAGAAAAAGAGATGTGCAAGAACAAGGGGGCACAATTTGAAGATAGAGGGGGACACTCGGAGGTAATGTGAGGAAGTATTTTTCACAGAGAGGTTTGTGGATGCATGGAACAGCCTCCCTGAGGAGGTGTGGAGTCAAGAACAGTGGGGGAATTTAAGAATGCATGGGACAGACATAAGGCAGTCCTAGTGGGGGGTAGGAGGAAGTAAGCTGTTGGTTAATTAGGATCTGCAGCTTATCTGTTAGGTAGGAAAATGGGCAGATTAGGTGGGCCAAGCGGTCCTTATCTGCCGTCAAATTCTGTGTTTCTATGAAAAGGTCATTTTTGAACCTGCCTATAATATACTATCTTTTCCTAACTGATTCCTGCTTATAGCTCTTCCTCAGTCTCATTTCCCCAATAATTTTGTTTATCTTTCAAAATGTAATGTACAGTGCGTGTTTGTTCTGCATTTATTTCCATGCCTGTTGAAATCTTATGGTACCAAAGTTCACAGGTTGAGTAACATGATTGTATCCTTATGTGGCATAGCAAGATGCCAACTGGTTGGAAATGTCCAGGGCAGCTGGGGATGGGTTTCCCTGATATCTCAATGTCTGCAGTAGTGTAACTAAAATGGCACAAGTAGCTATTCATTTGAAGAGCTGCATCTTTTCATGCATGCATTGTAATGGTATAATGGAACATTGGAATGTGAACTCCGGTAAATATCGGAGTGTGATTAGATGCATCCAATCTGGTCTTGACCCTCGTTAATTTGTTGGGTTGCTAGACCTTTCTGGATGGAATGTGTCATTCATAAATGTTGGATACCTAAGTTTCTGGACCCCCTTTTCTGGTTGCTTTGATGCCACTCCCCGGCACTGTGTTCCTTGGTAGAAAATGACAAAAAAGCGAAGTGGCTAGTGTCTGTCTGCCTCAAGCATGTTATCCAACTCTGTTATCCTTTCAGTTTAGCTCAGTCCTTCCTTTTGTTAGTAATGTAATCAAATAGGTGATTATCCATGGTCTTGACGCCTGTGCAGTGTACAGCTCAGATGGTGTTTCTGTCTTCTGGACTCCCTGACTTGATTTTTTTAATGAATGTTTGCTTTTTTCTTCCTCTCTATGTTTGTACAATTTGTGGTTTGACTGTTCTGTCGGCCCTACCGCTTCTCTGAGTCTTGCCACAATCTGTGGTGATCTCTTGAACTATCAGATCTCTACTATCACATTGATGTTGTCATCTCTGTGTAACTTATCCATCACAATGAAATCTGCTCTTCCAAAAATTTAGGACTACAACTCTCTATTTCTATTTCAGTGTACTGGACTCAAGTGTGACTTGGTAGCAGACGAATGTTTTGATCACTTTTCTCTACTGTCTCCTGTAATCCAACAGCTCCAACTACCTCTGACTTGGTTAGCACAACTTAGAGAATTGAGTTCTTCCTTGTGCGTTCCTAAACTGATTGTGTCAACAAGACTGGTCTTCTTGTGCTCATTACCACTGTAACATCCAGCTTGATGGCTGGTATATTCAGAAAACCCACCTTTAGTGTTTCTCATGTTCCTATCCCTTTTTGTAATTCTGCCCTTTGTTGTATGTCCCTCTAATACCGTACTCCAGCTGTGTATAGATAACTCCCTTGATGATGTAGCTATCTTTTTCTCCATTCAGCCTAGAAATTTTCCCTCTTCTAGGTCATTATTTATTTATTTATTTTAACCTAGTAGTTATACTCCTGATCTGCCTCCTCCCTCCACTCTCTCCGACATCCTCTGTGGACCCCCCAGACCCCGTCGTGATCTGCCCCTAGAGCGCCTCATCCACACAAACTCCCTTGAAGACCCCCAGTATACCCCCCGGGTAGAGGTGGAGAGGGTACCCCATGGCACTTACCTCTCTCCAAACCAGCACTCTGTATGTGTGCATAGATCTGGCACAGCAGAGTCTGTCCAACGAGCCCCGGAGATGTCCAATGGAGGCGTCTTCACCTAGGAGGGAGTGAGGTGTTTTCCCTGATTCCTTCCCCCCTGACATCGGCATGCAATGAGGGGCTATGAGCTAGGAGGCACGCTGAGATGTACCTCCGGCCCCGCCCCTCTGCCGACCATCACCCAATCTACTTACTGCTTCTCCACCTACCGCATCATCCACCCGGGCTTCCCTAGGTGGCGACATTGCAGCGGTAGCCTGCAGTTACCCCCCCCCGAGGAGAGCTGCCGTCAGGCACTGTATCCTTCTGTGCCCCGGCTGACTCCTGACGACCCGTGCTTGTTCCAGAACCCGGGTCACTGGCATGGCTAGGTCATTATTTATGTAATTTGTGACCATAATTCTCCTGCACACACACACTCAGTGGTATGTTTCCTTGTGTACAGTACTTACATATGTTTATTTTTGAGACATATGTAATTAGAATGTATACATTCCATTTGTTTATTTTTCTCCTTGTTTAGAAATGCTGTACTGCTGTGTTCCTGGTTGCCATAATGGAACTGGTTCACCATGTACTTTCTATTGCTTCCCGAAAGACAAGGATAGAAGCCAACAATGGACACTTGCAATTGGCAGAAAGGGCTGGTAACCATCAAGTCACTCTGTGGTTTGCTCTGATCATCTTATAAAGTAACAATTTCTTGTTAATCCAGTTGTTCTCAAGAGTGTTGAGTTTACTCCAAGGCAAAGGCATCTTAAGACAGATGCTGTCCCATGTGTTTTCCCAGCAGCAAATCAGAAAATAGATTCAAGTGTTAGTGATGTAATCCATAGAAACATGGAAGAGGTATGATGAGCACTTGTTTATGTTATGCTCCCCCTCAAAAAAAAATAATTAAAAGTTATTTAAATCTTAACTGTGATCGAATACAATGTTCTCTGTTATGTCATGATGTGGTGTGCTTCTGATAGTTGAAATGTACTGAAGGCCCGGTGCTGCTTGCCAAGTTCTTTTGTCACCAGGATGTGCGTGTACGAAGATGATCTCTGTAACTTCAGTTGTACTGTTTATGTACTGTAAAACTGATAGGTGTTAATTATGTGATAACATTTAATTAGTAGGAGTGTACGAAGGAATAACTGGTTGAAGTGGATAATTAAATGTTGAGGCTGATGGCCGAGGTATTTAATGAACTACTGAGGCTGGTTATTCTGCATATACTCCTGCTAACTGAATGTTATCATTATTATACAATTAGAAATTGCTTTCGTGCACACATCGTGCAAATGATGGCAGTGGGATTCAAACCCTCTTCCCTAGGTTTGCAGCACAGAGATTTGGCCTATGTGCCATACTGGCTGTCTTCCTTATTGGTCTTGGAACTAAATGGATAACCGACTCTGGATGTGTTTGAAATGTGGGTAACCTACTGTAGGCATTGCCAGAATGTGAATAACCTATTGTGGGTGTCATCACACTGATGATAACCTACTGCTGGCATTGCTCGAATGTTGATCCCTACTACAGACATGTGTCAAATATGACTGCAGTAGTTTTTGGGATAATATCTGACAGTTTTCATGTGTTCTGATTGGCTTGGAACAAATACCTCTTAGTTAGTCGGAGATTACAAAGGAATAACTGGCTGAAATGGTGGGAGAAAAAATGCAAAATTGTTTCATCAACCACAGAAGCTGGTTATTTCAACTATAATCCTGCAAGCTGAATGTTGCTACTAGTGCACAACTTGGAATTTTTGCACATGCCTTTTTTTGCACTTGATTTTGTAATTTGCATGTACTGTCTTCTATAATTGCTGGATTTTTATTCACGGTTTCTTATTGGCTACACAAGGACAGCAAACAGGTGGGGGGAAGAATAACAAAGAATAGGGATAACAGCAAAACCCAAAGGATAGCCTACTTTTCCACCATGCAGCAGGGAAAGGGGATTACAGCAGAACCCTATCTAGGGTCAACCTATTTTGTATTAACCTGCAGGAAAACAGGTAGCAGGTGGGGGAAGGTGAATCAGGGGAAATTAGGAAAATCAGGGAACATTCCTAATTGGAAGTGCATAGGACAATAGTCTGGAAGTGAGTGAAAGCAGGGCCAAGAGTTTGTGGGGAGAAAGGGGGTTGCACAGGCAGCAAGACAGAGTGGGGAGGGGAAGGTGCTGCAATAACTGTGGGGCAGCAGTCTTTCTGGGAACAATATAGAAGATAGAGAGCTGTCCAGTGTGTAGGAGCTTGCAGCAACTAAGGGCAGAAGCAAGGCAGTTCAGATGGGAGCTGAGGAGAATAGAGTGGTGGGCTGCAGGGCAGTGGGGAGGGAGGAAGGGGGAAAGTGTCCATAGGAGCGAGGGTATCTGACAGTGGAACGGATCAGGCAGGATCACCCAGTACTGAAGGTTTAACATAGATGTAACAAAAGAAAACAGTGCCTAGGTTTTCGAGCCAACCAAGTCCTTCCTCAGAAGATTCTTTTGTTATATCTATGTTGGTCCAATGAAAAGTATCAAACCATTTGTTTCTGGATCTGTTCTTACTAGGACCAAAACTACAACTAAACAAATTCTGTATGCCAGTACTGAATGGTCGGTAACCCTTCCTCAGAAGGCCAGGGTGAACAGGGAAGGAGAGTAGCAGGTGGTAGGGCGAAGGGGTGGGAGCTCAGAAGTTGCAAAAGGAGTGAGAACTCCTGAAGGAGTGTCCTTATCAAACAGATATGGCCCCCTGTCTGGAAAGTGAGAATTGGATATAGATAGAAACCTGAAGCCCTCTACTCAATGCAAGAAGGCAGTAGCAAGGGCTGACAGGATGTTGGGGTGCATAGCTAGGGGGATCAGCAATAGGTTACAGGAGGTGGCATTGCCCTTCTACAGGTCACTGGTGAGGCCACGTCTGGAGTATGCGGTGCAGTTCTGGAGCCCTTACCTTAAAAAGGATATCAACCAAATGGAGATGGTCCAGAGGAGGGTTATGAAGATGGTTGTGAAGTAGCAGGTTAAATCATATGAGGAAAGACTGAGGACCCTAAACATGTACTCTCTGGAGGACAGGAGAAAGAGGGGAGAGATGATTGAGACCATCAAGTACTTGAAGGAGATTAATAGGGTGAACAAGGAGGGTCCCTTTAGGCTAAGCTGCTGCAAAAGCATGAGGGGGCACAGCCCTAAATTGTAGGGGGTATGTGTTTAGGAGGGAGGTTAGAGAGACACGTCTTCACAGGTAGGGTGGTGATCAAATGGAACATGGTGCCAGAAGAGGTGATGTCATCAAGGATGGGGGGCAGCTTCAAGGGAGGCTGGGATGGATATGGGGAAGGATAAAGGTTATGGGAGGGTAGGAAGAAGGGGATGGAAAGGTCGGGGAGGTGGGAGCAGGGACGACACTCTGAGCTGTGAACCCTGAACAATGAGCAGACTAGATAGACCAAAAGGCCTAATTTTGTTGGCTTCTTTGTGTATTCGGATGGCTTTAACTGTGGGTAAAGACTCTAATTTGTCAATCAGAGTGCAGGAAACTTTGAGACCAATGTATAATTGCAAGCAGTCTATCCTAGTATGAATAAACCAGTACAATCAGACATTCATTAGTTGTGCTCATCTACACCTGATTTATGTTTGCCAATTGTGGCTCTTGACAGCTGAGACTAACACTAATTTTAATTATGTTTATTGCATCTGTATACACTTGATCAAGCATTAGTGGTGTTAACATTTTGTAGAATTACAATTGCAGTGTAATGTAATCTAGTTTTTTTTTGTGTGCATGTCTAGTTGTAAACATACATATGTAATGAGCTTCATTTCTTTGCATTAGGCGAGCAGTGTATTGCATTCAGTGCAGTTTGATAAGAGCACAGGAACACCTTGATAAACGGATTACCAGGCAGTGCAGATAAGTCCTATAGTTGTGTTCCCAAACATTCAGGGATTACCTGTGTATGGCTGTTCAGCACAAACTGAGAAAAAGGTATCCTGATTAGCCATTTCTGTTTTGTGTGGAAAAGAACATGTTTATATGTGAGGGCAAGATCATATTTAGCTGCTAATGTTTGACGGCAGTCAATTACTTTCATTGTTTATTTATTTATTTTATCCCCAGGTCACACTGGGAGACGAGCAACTTGTTGCTCAATGTGCGTTCCTGGTGAAACATTTCAATAAATAAATTTATTTAAATATTCGGAAACACCTTTAAGTATGAACTCTTTTACAAAGGTTCCACGTCATGGGAAACAGTACAGACATTACACAACAAGCAGATTTTACAGTTATCTAGTATACAGGCAAATATGGTAAAAAAGTGGAATATATAATTGATTAAAACAGTACAAGGCTTGGGAGGCACAAGTGGTCACTTTACCAACAAAAGTCGATAACCACAGTGAGAAGTACCAAATTGCAGTCCCAGAAGGGCCTTGTCAGAGTAGTGTTGGGCTAGGAGAGTACAGAGATAGGAAGAAGAAGGGTGGGGCTGGGGGAGAAGTAGGGGGTGTTCAGAGGGTGAGGTGTGGAGGCATGGTGTGGAGGGATTGAGGTGGAGACACCAGAGTAGGGAGTAGGGTAGGGTAGAGTGTTGGGGACTGCCAGGCAAGAGAAGCATCACAGTAAGAAATTCATAATCAGGTCAGGCAGTCACAGGTGTCCAGACTCAGTAAGTGTTGTTTCAGTTCAGATTTAAAGGGCCGAATATTGGCAGCGTTAAGTGCAGCAGCGGGGATCTCGTTAAGCTACAAAGGGGCCCTGATGTGATTACATTTAGACTCAACTCTAAGCTATCAGTGTGTGGATATATTTTGCTTGTTCACTGCACCATGTGTTTTGTTATTTTACAACTGCACAACACATAGGCCCAGATATTCAAAAGGGTTGCGCCATGAGCAATAGGGTTGCACCTGCGCAAGTCCGAAATTGTGCCATTCTGCGATATTCAGCAGGAGGCAGTTGCACCCCCCAAGTCATGCTGAGCAACAGCACAATGCTAATGAAGGCATGCTCAACGGGAGGGAGAGGAACCATGCATAAACTGCACAGCTCGATATCAAGCCAGGCCATGCAGAGTTGTGCAGGCGCAACCCCCTACCTGTGCCTGCACAACTTTAAGCCAAAAAAAAAAGGATTAAGTCGGGGGCCACCCACAGGTGAGCAGCCGCATTGCAGGCGCAGCGCAGCAGCTGCCACCTGTGGGTGGCCCTCCACTTGTTCCCTGTGCTCCCTGCAGCCTGATCACGGGCATAATAGTAAACCCCCATAGCCCGATCGTGGGCAGAATACACTCCCCACCCCCCGTAGCCCGATCATGGGCAGAACACACCTCCACCCCCACTAGCCCGATCGCGGCAGAACACACTTCATCTCTCTATAGTCCGATCGCTGGCAAACACTCACTTTCTCGATAGCCAGATCGCGGGCAGAATGTAATTGAATTTCTCGACTGGTCCAATCACGGGCAGAATGGAGACAACCCCCCAGACTGATATCTCGGTGGTTCAGTGACCGCGGCCTTTATCGCAGGTCACCACTTCCCCAAAGTCCATCATCTCGTTGCCCACCCCACCCACTCAGAGCCTCCCACCACCCGCCTCTCGGGCCAGCGCGGCGGTAGCATCACTTCACCTGCCGCCCGCCGCCCACCGACTGACAGCTTAGTAGGCTGCATGCCCATTAGTTCAGAGCAAGAGCCAATGGGCGGTAGCCCATACCGCATAAGGCAGTCCAGATATGGAATGAATTCATTGTACATTGTACAGTTTCTGCTTTTGACGGTATGGCTGCATGCCCATTGGCTCTGCTCTGAACCATGGGCGGCAGCCCTACCGAGCTCAGTCAGGCGGCGGGGCGGCAGGCGGTGGGGTGCTGCCGCCCACTCGCCAATGGAGGGTGGGTCAGGTGGGGCTCTGGTGGTGGGTGGGGGCCACTAGATCACCAGGGATATTGGACTTGGGGGTGGATTTGACCTTATGCCTGTAACTGGGCTTTGATGTCCACTGACCACCAAGGATATTGGTCTTGGGGGTTAAACTCTGTTCTGCCCGCGATTGGAGCCAGTCGGGGAGTTCAATTACGCTCTGCCTGCGATCGGGCTAGTCGGGGTGGGGATGAGTTCTGCCCGCAATCGGGCAGTGGGGGATTACTTTATGCCCGGATCGGGCTGTAGGGGCGTTATCCCCATGGCTGCCGTTTGGCAGGCGCCAGGTGCAAGTCGTCAGGGATCGGCGCACCTGCATGCTAATTGAATGTAAATGGGGCCGTAATTAGATGCAAATGACCCCCCGTGCGTCTTGCATAAATTATGGCTCCATTTGCATGTCACCTTTTGAATATCGGAAATTTGCACATGGCGCAATGGAACTTGCACCACTGCATCTGAATGTTCCATTCTGACCACTTGTGGTGGCGCAAGTTCCACTCCGCCATGCACAGTGGCTGTGGCCGGGGGGGGGCAATATTCAAGGGTTGCTCAATAGCGCAACTCCGTTGAATATTGCCCTGGCCACACCCCTGCACAACTTTTTTGAGCAGCGCAAGGGCTTGCGCCACAGTATGGCGCAGTTTGAATATCTGGGCCATAGTGTAAAGTCAGGAACTATTTAATTGAGACAAGTCTTCACAGCGTTGGAGAAGTGTGTGCACTACACAGCAGGCCACAACCAGTCGTGGCTGATTGCACTTTGAGGGTTTTCTGCTAAACTTTTCACCTGCAGTACTCAGTTATGCAATGCAAGCATGGCTGCTGGCGGGCGGGGGTATTGCTTGTGTGTTCTCTGGCATTCTTTTTTGTTTTTCTTTATTCTTAACTCTTTATTGAAATTTTATAAAGAGATAACCAACAACATTAATACAGTTAATATGTAGTAAGGGATACATTGGAGTTGACATAAAAGAGAAAAAGACAACCTGAAACTTATAACAAAAGAGAAGACAACCATCAACATCTCCTACCCCCCAACCCTCCCTCCACCCCTAGTTAAAAAAAATGGACTTCTCAAGTAAAATTCTTACCAAAGCACCATATTACCATCTGTTTCTGTTTCAAAGAAAACATTTAGATAGTGGGCAAGCAAATCCAAAACGCACTTGAGCACTGAAACAAATTAACAGGCATAAATACCTTGATATTGGACATATAAAATTCAGTATACAAAACTCATGAATATACCTATAGACCTATAAATATATGATTATGGGTAAGGTATGAATATAAATGTACATATATAAAGGAGACAGAGTTAACATAGATTAATAACAGCATCCAACAGGTTTCTCCATTTAAGGGTGAAGCTCTCCAGATTGTACTTCAAACTTGCATCGAGGCGTTGGTTCTACCTTTAAATTAAATAGTATTTCCAAGCCCAGATATTCAAACTGCGACCAAAAAGTGCGCAATAGCAGGAGCAAGCGCAAGTCCATTGCACCCATGAGCAAGAGGCGCGATATTCAAAAACTGAGCCGGCCAAGATGCGCCTACAGCCGATGACCGAATATCGCACTACCCGCGCCATAGCGCAACTAGAGGAAACTGAGACATTCGAAGCGCATAGCGCAAACTAGGGACGCCTTGCAGCAGAGAGCAGCAATGCAACTGCACAACCAGGGATGAGGGCCCACCACCCATGCCACAGATGGACAGAGGAACACACAGCAGAACAGACATCGTCCCCCACACCCCATGCACTGCACAACTGGGGGAGGGCTGGAATAACCACTGGCCCATGGAGACAAGCAACCAACCCACAGCTGGGCCATGGTGCCCCATCACACCCCCTGGCAAGCTGTGACCGGCACACAAGGAGGGCCGACCACCCTGTGCCACGCCATCCCCCCAATGCAGAGCACACCCTACACTGTGAACCCCAGACACCCTGCCCAGGAGCAGCGTCCACCACTGTAGGAAACCCCATGCATGCCACCACCCCTACTGTGACAATGCAACCCTGTGCACCACAGGACCATGCAAGGCAGCCCCACCACGAGCACCCATCAGCGGGTGGCAGCACACAGCGATGCAACAACGGCATACACAGTGCCACCATGCACAGCCCCCGAGGTACAGCTGAGAGACCGACCATGCGGCAGCACACGAGGTACCCCACACGTGACCGGGCATGCCCTGACCCCACCACCAGTGATACAGCACCCTGCACACCCTCCCAAGGAACACACCCAACCCAGCACTGGCCACAACAGCCAGCGCAGACACCCACAGTGGTGCGTGGAAGCATGCACCACACCGGATGCAACACAGTGCGTGGACAAACACCCACCCATACCCAAGGGCACAACAACACAGGGACGCAGTACTGGGGCAAACAAGACCCCAGCGTGGGCCCATGGAAACCGTGTACACACGGTCTGCAGTCCTCCATGGCACAGGAGTGCCAGCCACCCTGCGCATTCACTGTGGACCTGTACGCCACCATCATTTGCCCGGAGCACAAGTCACAGACAGTGGTGCACATCCCCTGCAACACACACAAGCCACAGCATGGAGGTGGGACAACAACCGCGGAGGCCACAGTGTCACCCGAGGCAGACATGCACCACACCAGTGACAGGAGGCAACCCAACATTGTCACGGGTAAAATGGCTGCCCTGCATGGACAGCCACCACTGACATGCCAGCAGACCATGCAGGTCACAGACATGCAAGGGTGTCAGCTGCACAGGCCATGGACGGGCTGACAGGTGCACCATGGACACAGAGCATGCACCATGGACCACTGCACACAGTCATCCAGTGCACAGGGAACATCACACACACCACAGACACTGACTGATAGCTACTCCCACACCATAGTCACTTCCCTACGGACTGCACCACCCCTGATGCCATGCATACCACTGCAGCTGAGCACCTATAGCCTGCTGCAAATCAGAGACCACCACAGTATTCATGTCAAAAGACTTGTAATGAAAAACATCAAACAAAACTATTTACAACTATGTACAGATGTGTGGCGAGAGGGCCACAAACAAGGTGGGGGTGGGTAAGGGATAGGGGTGAACAAATGGGACAGGAAAGGAGGGGTGTGAGGGTGGGTCCAGGGTGGTAGGGAAATCGGGACAGAGATGGTCACTGGGAGCCCTGCTCCCTCGCCCGCTGTTCGCCTTCTGTGTCTCCACCGGACACCCAGCTGCTCAAACCCCCGCAGGATGTCCAGTGATGCCCTTGCCACGGTCAAAATCTCCTGCAGTGCCTCCTGGATAGCCTGCAGCTGGCGGACACCTAGGACAATGGAGCACAGTCAATAGGTGTGAATGCACAGCCCCATACAGCCCACCCACTGTGCACTGTATACGGCCGTGGGACATGCCTCTGTGATGGTGTGTGACCACCCACAGTGATCACGTCCACAAGACCTGCCCACCCAGGTGCATACAGCCATGCGGACCGCTGCACACACCCACCGGCCAAGTCCTGTACAGCACCACCATGGCTGTTTAGTGACATGGCTATGTGGTGCGAAGGCAGTGGCACAGCCACGTACCCAGTGCACGCATGGACCACCATTGATGCACTCCCAGACTTGCAGTGCCACTGGACAGTGCTGACTGTAACAAGTTGCGTGCATGGCAGTGGTGTCAATGGATGGTGGCCATGCCCCGCTGCCCGCCCTGTTACACAGCATGCAATAGTAATCATGGAGGTATGGCACTCACCATCATCAGGCCGGTCCCTCTGGCACTGTGGACCTTCGCCCCTTCTAATGGCCCTGTCTTCCTGCTGGCACCTCTGCTCCCTGGCCAGCCGCCTGTCTTCTGGCCCTGTGGTGCAAACATGGAGAGAGGAACATCAGTACAATTCTGTAGCAAAGTCCCCCTGCCCCCATGTGTGTGCAGTCCCACCCAGCCAGACCCACCCACCCACACCCTGATAACACCACCACAGCCAACACCGGACGGTCCCTCCCCCATGTTCCGGACACATGCAACCGTGATACCCATATGGAAGCTAAAAGTGTGTGGATGTAACAGCTACCTGGCCGTGGCACTGTGCCCCTCCTAGCACGTGTCCGCAGGCAGGCGAGCAGGTCTGGTTCCCTCCTCATCAGGTTGCCATACCTGTGGCAACACTGCTCCACCATCCACCCCCTTCCTGTGGCCTCCTCCAGGGTGTCGGCCACCTTCTGCCACACCTGGCTCCTGGACCTGTCCAGGGGTGCCTCCCCAAACTGTGGGCCATAAAGTGGCTCAACAATGGCCACTAGGTTTGCCAGTTCGATTTGGGTCCACTGGGCAGCCTTCCTCCGTGCCATCTCACTTGCTCAGTAGGTTCAAAATGGCGCTCTGCAGCACGGCTTCACCACATGCAGATGCTGCATGGTACAGCGCTGCCATTCCCTATCGCGCTGTCACCGAACAGCGTGATAGTGGTGCACCCATGCCTGATGCATGGCGCCTAGGGGGCCAAGGTCGGGCACAGGGTCAAGGGTCTCTGGCGCACAGACAGGCACAGCGCCATTGGAATCCAATGCGTATAGCGCAATTGGGTGCCTGTGTGCTACCTCCAGTAGCGGCCTACCGTGCTGTTGTCCCAGTGCGCCTATGATGCCCCAGTGCCACAGCCGCCATAGGTGAACATCGCCAGCACCACTGGCACAATGGTGGCCGTGCCCTGCATTGCCTCCCGTGCACAGCACGTCAGCAGCATGGCAGGCGCCTGCGTCAGCAACCTGGGCATCCGCAGTGAGGTGTGTACTGTGCATGTCACAGAACTGCGCTCTTGGCTCAGCACATTCAACACAATTACTCAAAGTGCAACAGCACGATATTTAGCTGTCATATGCAAATCAGCTAATCAGCCATTCAGTAGCGCAGCACTGCATTTTGCATCCACTTAAAGTTGCGCTTCACCTCATTTGCATGGGTTGCACTATAAAAGTGCGACATTGGGCTGCACTGTTCGTAGTCGGTTACTGCAGTCTATTGGTGATTTGCATGCTGTTTGGGAGTGTGGACTGTGGATTTTGGGACATGCATGGGACTGCACAGTCACAGGTAACAACTTTCATTCTCACAGGCTAAATCATGACCGAGAGAGTTGTGGGAGAGGACGAACACAGTGGTGGGAGGAGGAGGAGGCCTAATTTCACCAAGGCCGAGACGGATGCCCTGTTTGAGGCCTACCTGGATCAGGAGCTGCTTCTCAGTGGACGGCAGAGAACACCACAGGCCCATGCTGCTGCATGGGAGGACATGGTGCGTGCAGTGATCCTGCATGGCAGCCACCAGCGCTCTGTGCAGGAGTGCAAGAAGAAGATGGGCACAGACAGGAGGAGGATAAAGGAGAAGGTGGCTGCCATCAGGGCAGCATGAGCTGTGACAGGTGGGGGACAGCTGGAGGTGCTACACCTGACCCCACAGAAGGAGAGGGTTGCTGGCAGCATGCAGTGTTGTGCCATTGAGGGTGTTCCGGGTGGTGGCTTCCAGACGGGTGGTAGCCTGTCACTGCATGGTAGGTCATGGTCTGTCTATTGGGGGGGGCAGGGTAGGTCACATGCAGTAACGCGACTTCGTTTTCCCTTACAGATCCTGAGCATCTGCATGGGTTAGCAGTGGTGGGCCTGTCCACTGAGGCCAGTCAGATGGAGATGGAGGAGGGCCCATCCACCTCCACAGGTATAGGCGGCTCAGTGCAAAAGTGGGCCCGCCTGGCTGTCCAGACTGATGTTTTTGGAACAGATGCAGAGGAGGCCCTGGCCGTGTCCCAGCATGCCAGCTTCCATGGATGCCAGCATGCTGTGACTCGGGCTGGTGCCGGGTCCGTCACCGATGATGATGCTGCTAACGCAGTGGGCAGTGACACGTGTGTGCCACAGGATGGCCACACAGCAGGTAACATCACGGCCATGGCTGTGGGTGGTGCCGCCATGGAGGCCTGCGTGTCATCACAGTCCCATCCTGTGCCTGTCAGCACCAGTGGGGCAGCACTGGTGTATGTACAGGACAGTGGGACTGTTGAGGCCACTGCAGTGGCACCAGTGAACCCTGGGGAGCGGCAGCTGGAGGGGCAGCATCAGCAGTCAGCCAATGGGCTTGGGGTACAGGGTCGGGGCGGCAGCTGGCACCACCTGTGGACATGCCCAGACCTGGTCCTGGTGTGGTAGCGCCCACCCTCAAGGGGTGCTGAGCATCAGGGCCGCGCACCCTGAGGGACAGGATGCCGAGGAGGCAGATTACCTCTTGGATGAGCACACCCGCATACTGCAAGCATCAGTCAACCAGCAGATGCGGCTTGCGACGTCGGTGGATGCATTGCGTGCAGCTCTGGAGCAGGCAGAGGAGCGTTGCAGCAGAGACACCGCTCTTATCCTGGCAGGGATGGACTGGTTGCAGGAGGATGTGACCGCTGCCGTTGTCAGGCAGACACAGGCATTCACTGCTGTCATGGCCACAATGGGCAAACAGTTATTTGCCCATGCGTTGCAGACACCACGCGGTGCACTGTCCACCCCCCATTCCCGGTGTCGTGTGACACCATCCTTGTCAACACCGGGTTCAGCTGTGGGCATCCTGAGCATGCCTAGCACAGGCATGTTTGGTGTGCTGCAGACCCTGCGTGAGCATGGTTGTGTTCACGCAGTGGAACCCCTTGAGGACCATCGGTGCCACCCCATGAGGCCAGTGGTCAGCCTGTCAGTGCTGGCGGGTTTTGGAGGGGCTGCCAATGCATCCGTGGCGCCCGGGGCACTGTGGCACGTGACTGACCCGTCTCTCAACATGGCTACTGTCTGGTGCTGCCCTGTGTGCATTGTGTCATTCAGCGGGCATTGCACGTGTGGGTACCCGGCCCTGCACGCGGACACACAGTCTATCTGCACACCCTCCCGGCTGCTGTCCGTAGTTGCATGTGCATGATGATGCCTGCATTGTGCTGTACCACCAATGTGGAATGGTGCTCAGCATCTGACACATGCACAATGACAGGCAGTGGGCGTGGTGGTCTGTGGACATGTGTGTGACTAGGGGTGGCGTTCTGGGTCGGTGTGCCTCCTACCCTTTGGGCATGTCTGGTGCATTTTGTGTGTGTGTGTCCACATGGCATGTTAGACCTCACCCATCTCTGGTTGTGTGTGTGGTTCCATGCCCGGCCAGCTCCCTTAATGGCATGCACCGCTGGTGTGTGTCCATGCACGTTTGTGGGTCATGCCTTAGCCACTGTTGGTTGCACATGGCCCCATGACTTACCTGGGTTGGCTGAAGTGCTCCTCCATGATGGTGTCCCAGTGCAGCTGTGCCAGCTGGAGCAGTCAGAGGTCCCGTTGCCCAAGGGCGGGCTTCCTATCACCATTGTCACCGGTGTCCTCATCTTCCCCATCGCTGTCCCTCTCTTCAACCTGTACGGCTATCCCATATTCGTTGGCCATGTTGTGCAGGGTACAACAGGCCAGGAATAGCCTGCAGGCCTTTGAGGGGCTGTACTGTAGGGCACCTCTGGAGGTGTCCAGGCAAAGGAAATGTGCCTTCAGCATCCTGAACACCCGCTTGATGACATTACATGTGGTGGCGTGTGCCTCATCGTAGCGTTGCTGTGATGGGGTCGCAGGCCACCAGTAGGGAGTGAGCAACCAGGGACGGAGTGGGTATCCACTGTCACCTGTGTGTAGAGGGTGGAGGTTAGTTTGGTGATCAGCATCGCCCTGCCCTGGGCCATGTAGGCCACTACCCATGTCACCTCTGACCATGCCCCCCCAGGCCCTATGTTTGTCCGTGTGGTTTGCATACTCACCCACTAGGTGGCCAGTGGGGATATCCCCACTCTCGAATCTGTGGCACAGTGCTGACTGGTGCCAGATGAAGGCATCCTGTGCTCCCCCAGGGTGCGTGGCACAGACATTGATTATGTGCCCCCTGGCATCGCACACCACCTGGCAGTTGATGCTGGCATAGCCCTTGCGATTTATATATGCGGCCCTCTTGGGGCCAGGTGGTGTGCGGATGGCCACATGGGTGCAGTCTATTTCCCCTAGCATGCCAGGCATACGTGTTACACTGTGGAACTCCTGTATGTTTGCTGTGCGCTCCGCCGGTGTGCTGGGGAAATGGATCTACTCCACAGCATGTGGCAGCAGTGCGCTAAGGAACTGAGTGAGGTGGCATGACGTAGCTGACTGGGTTATGCCTGTGGTGTCCCCAGTTGGTCTCTGGAAGGTACCCGTGGCGAGCAAGCACATGCAAGCTGTCACTTTCACCTCCACTGACAGACCATGGCTCTGTCGTGTGGGTGTCTGCATCACATCACTGTACAGCTTACAGAGCCGCCTCAGAATTGCCCGATTCAGGCGGTACCGGCCCACAGTCTCTGTATCACTATACAGCTTGAAGCTGGTGCAGGCTCGGTACTGCCTGTTGGGGGCATACTGCCAACGGGCCCTTCCATGGCCACGCCTCCCTACTGCCCACCTTCACACCCCTCTCATTACTGCCTCCATCTGGATGGTGGCACTGGCCATGTCCCTGGCTTGCATTCACCCCCCAGCAGCTGTTTCTGTATTCCCCCCGCTGTCCTGGCTGCTACTTCCCTGCACCGGGAACACCTGCTGGCCTCACTGCTGTATGGCAAGTACTTCCCCCTTCTGCAGTATGGCTCCCCACACTTTCCCCTGAGCCTCTTGGTTCCAGGTGCCCTTTCCTGGCCTGCCCTGTGTGTCCCTGCTGCCCAGTTTGTCCTGCTAGAGATCAGCCTCACGTGCCTTCCCTGTAGCGTTCTTGCACCTCTCCCTTGCTCCCTTTTATTTTGGCTCATTTCCGCTATGGCGCAACTTCCGCTGGCTCTCCTATTGTGCATGGCACATGTTGTTGAATATCGCACTGCGCCATTTATGCATAGTTCCTCCCCCTTCAGTTGCGCATACATTCATTATCATTGCGCTGTTGCTCAGCGTGATTTGGGGGGTGCAACTGCCTCCTGCTGAATATCACAGAATGGTGCATTTTCGGATTTGCGCAGGCACAACCCTATTGTGCATGGCTCAACTCTTTTGAATATCTGGGCCCCTGTGTCCATTCCAACAAAGATGGAATCTGATGATCTTTCCAATGTGTCAGGATAACCTTCTTTGCAGTTAAGGCAATCATCGATATATTATGTTTATGAGCTGTAGCAGATATGCCTGGTAGATCTCCCACCAGACAAATCTGTAAGGTAAAATGTTTTGTCAAGCCAAGTTTGCATCCTATAGTTCAAAAGCATTCCCAAAATATATGTGATAAAGTGCTTGTCACCAAACCACATCTGAAGCAAGCTGAGGTTGATAGTAAACCATATTTAAATAAGTTAGATGGAGAATATTATGCGTTATGGAGTATTTTAATTTGTAACAACTTTAGTTTATCATTGGAAATATATTTATGTAATCCTTTCCAAATTTCCTCCCACTTCCTACTGGAGTATGGCTGAGTATTTAGATCTGTATGATACTTTTCTTGATCTGGCATTAAGAAAGTAATGATATCATTTAGAAATAGCATGAGGTTTCCCGGATAACAACAGATTATCCTCTGATGTCTGTTTCTAGCTTACCAACCAAGGCTGAGTGCCAAAGTGGGATGTAAGGACAAGCTTTAAAATAAACCATTTCTGATAGTAACCCCTGCCTAAGTTAAACTTTTCTCTTAAGGTTTCAGATGGAAGCAGGTAGCCATCTCGTAATAAGTCAATCACCCGATACTTTTTTAATTTAGGAAACCATCTTTTAGTGTTTCTCCAGCATTCTGAGTAGAAAACAGTCAGTGTGCTTGGTTTGCTTCCTGTGAAAGTAGTAAAGTCGGAGTGGTCCAACAGGATAGCTGGAAATTTCCAGCTTGGCCACCCTCACCTAAGTAACTGGCCACCTTCTGAACTCTGAAAATCTTTGTATGTAACATTTTTTCTAGCTCAATGGGTATTTGGGCCACTGTTGGCAAATGATGGATGAAAACACAGAACTAATGTATCAAATTGAACTGGAATACTGATATGAGTGTGTCACCCTATGCCCTTCCCTATTAAATGTCCAGGTGAGCATCTGCATTCACATTCCATGGGGGGGGCAACAATTCCCTAGTCTGACCCTAAAGCAGGGTCTCAGATAGATAACTTAGTTGGTTCACTGATTTTTATGTTTGTTTGCACGCTTGTGCAAGAAACATAGTGCAACCATACGAGTTTTCGTAGGTGTGCCTCCCCCATTTCCAATGCCCTGCTCCCTTTTGCAGGTGCGGCGGCACCATGCCAGTGAATGTCGGAGCTGTCTATGACAGCCGTTCAGATGCAGTGGCATACAGCTGAAAGCGAAAAACTGCTGCAGTCAGCAGTGGTAACGTGTAGGCAATTTGCATACTGCCGTCAGCAGGTAATGTACATACTGCTGTCGGCAGTATGCAAAGTGCCTACACTCTGCACTGCATCTGTACAGCTGTCATAGACAGCTTCGTTTTTCTCTTCTCTTCCCCCCCACCACCCAAGTTGCATGCTGGGAGCCCACCCCAGCGTGCTCATGAGCTCCCCTCCCCCGCACACAGTATGGCCGACCGGGGTGCCCAATCCCGCGTTGGCTTCATCGGCCCCCCCAAACAGACTTCCAGGTGCCACGCTGGGAGCCAACCCCAGCGTGGCAAATGTGCGTACAGCCGACTGGGGTGCTCAGTCCCCGTCGACTTCACTGTACCCCACCAAAACAAAACAGAGTTCCACTTGCCATGCTGGGAGCCCACCCCAGTGTGGCAGAAGTCCATATGGCTGATGGGGTGCCCAATCCCCCGTCGGCTCCACTGCCTCTCCCAAAAAAAATCTTCCAGCTGCCACGCTGGGAGCCCACCCCAGTGTAGCAAAAGTCCCGCGTAGTCTAAACAAACAGAAAAACACCTGAAAAAAAAACGTCCTTGCTGATTGTCTCACCACCCTTCCCCAACCTGTGGCCACCTTCTGTGCACACACACACCCTCACTCCATACTTACCTCTGGAGGCCGGCGCGACGATCTTCGGTGGACCGGGAACACGTCTGCACTCTTCAAAGCCAACCGTGAACTGAAGAAATGCCAGTAAGCTGTTTGTTTATCTCTACGAGCCCCCTCCATTCTCCAGCAGCGCAAACCTACCTTGTGTGCTCCTCCGATTGCTGTGCATTTAGTTTATGTTATTGTGGCACTTTGCATTTAATTTATTTCACAGAGGTACTTTTTTTTTTTTGATTGGTACCCTTATCTTTTATGGGTCATCATGTAGGGGATGGAGCCGGCAATGCGTATTCACTTAATTTTGAACTAGTGAATTCTGATCTTAATGCTGCTGGTGTCCCCCTACTTCATTCATGCCTCTAATATTTCAGTTGCGGGCATCATTTTATCGATCTCCTGTTTCATCCATCGAAACCTATCTACCTGTGCTGCATGGCTCGCAAGGATTCACACTGAACTAGAAGTGGTGGGGCATCAGAGTTTCGACACACGGTCATCTGGCCAGGACTGTCTCCAGTCTTCTTAGAGCAGGTAACTTGGGGAGCGGGTTGTACATATATGTGAATTTGCCTCCGAAAACAAAATGTAGTCCATGGTCAGGGCAGGAGAGGAGGTTGTTCAGAGACGATTGGCACTGGACTTGTGGTGTGGCATCGGTATTTCAACATATGGCCGGCTGTCCAATTCTGCCTCCAGTCTTCTAAGAGCAGGTATGTGAAATGGGGTGGGGTGGTTGTTTATCTATTTTGCTGGCCAAGTCTGATACGTACGTGTGATGTTACCACAGATAAAACAAGCATTTGCCAATGTCGAATGTTTCCTTGCATGATGTATGTGGCAGGGGTGTATTGTGTTACTTGAAGCACAACTTAAGGGTACTGAATGTTCAGTTACATACACTGTCTGCTATTCCTTCTTGTCTCTAGCCAGTGGCCATGCACACAGGCATATTGTGTAGAGCTTTATGTGGAAGGGGACAGTCAGTCAATAGCCCTCATCATCAGTTGCACATGTGGGGAGGGAGGGGACTGCCAATGAAGTCAGTGGGGTGGACCTAAGATGATTACACTACATTAGGCTACTTTCAAGCTTTGAGTGGGGCATACAGGGGTGTATACATTACACCAGGTTGTAAAAGATGGAAAATAACATTTTTAAGCAGTAGTTTGCACTATTTGGTCACAAAGGCCTTTTATGGCCAAACACCAAATCTCTGGAGTTATAAACGTGAATATGAGAAATAAAAATTAGAGACTAGATGGCAGTAGTGACAGAAAATACTGCTGCTTGTTTTGTTATATTCTGACTGGCAGGGCCTAGAAGTTGATTTTCTAGCAGGTTTTGCGTTATACTTTTCAGTGTTAATCTTACACTTTCACAGGTCATGATAATGAGCTTTACTCTGTGGGGCAATTGGGTCAGTCTAGAGTGCTCTTCTGTACTAGGGGTTTGTCCACGTAGCCAACTGATGAACCCATCCCATGTATGGGATATGTAGGTGTGATTTTAAATCATAATCTCCCCAACACTTGAGATTGGATATCATTAGTTAATTTATTCGGCTCATCTGAGAAATCCCGTTTTTTTTTGTCCTTATCCTTCTCAAGTGCCAACAGAACCAAGTGGAGGGGGTGCATTAAAGTTTTGTTTGGGGGGGTAAAAGGAACACAACCGATGCTTATGAGTCATTTCATTGCCTGGGAGGGCAAAATAACTGTGACTCTTTGCAGCTCATTTGGCTTCAAGAATTTCCCCTGGGATGCTGCTCTTTTTGGTGTGTTACAAGGACAATGGACACAGCTGCTAGTGAGTGTCTTCTGCGTATCTCCCTTGCCGGTTAGCCCCTGTCCCCTTATCAAAAAAAATTGAAATACAAGCAAGACAGGGGAGGGGTATGTATGGTGTATAACCCCCCACCCTCATATGAGGAAAGTAGGAGGTGTGGACACAAGTGAAAGCATGAAGTAATCTAACAGTCCTCTAACAAATTATTTATTGTTGCAGACTGTAATAGCTTAGGTGAGATAAAAAAATAAACCACATTTGCAGTGGTGCGCTGCTTTTATATGTTATTACATCTATGTGAACTGGAATGGTGGAAGTATACCTGCAGGGTTATGTCTGATATGTGATGCCACCCCACCCCACTAAAAACACATATGACACAGATAACAGCTATTTCACATTTGTAATTATTTTGTCAGCATACTGGGCAAATGATTATAATGGCCTTTTTCCCATTTTTTTTCCCACCCAGTACATAGTGCTTGGTCTATCATGACCCAATTGGCAATTGTGTCATGCTCTGATATGAACAATCTCACAAGCTCAGGTCCAGTAATTTACAATACTGGCAAAGTACACTAATGCCATTCAGTGATGAATACTGAGACTCACTGATGTATTGTTTGCAAATGAGGATATACCATGGATTGCATACCCACATAATTACAGTGTAATGCAGGAGCACTGACCCCCTCCCCCAAGCCCACTCCCCCCCAAAAAATACTCATCTGAGTACTATTAGTGAATTTCATTTATTTATTTCATTTATTTGGATGTAACTCCACCATGTACATATGACAGCACAGAACGAGACAAGTGAGTTTGTGCTTTCGTTCCCTTTGAATAGGAGCTATGACCTCAGAGCAAGAGCAGATAGGTGGAGCAGGTGTGGACGTGGATCGAATAGGTGGTAGTCGGTGAGGACACACTCACACAAGCAGGGGTACTACCTGCTGTACTTGCAACACTGTAAACACCCCAAACCCCTCCTCCACCCCAACCCAAAAAAAAGGCAGTATCACCATGGGGAATAAAAAAATTTGTTTCAACTTTATTTTTTTTACTTCAAATCTCATACAGTGACAGCAGGGTGGAAACCTGGGAGCAGGCTGTGATTATTTGAGTCAGAACAACATACGCGGAAAGCATTATTGATTGCCACAAACTAAGCAGTTACATTTTGTTAACTTTTGCATCCAGTTTACATGATGGCAGGAGACTGACACCCACTCGCTCCCACCCCCACTGGCCGTTGGTGGAAAATGAGCAAATGACAAGGCCAGTGTCCGGTACTTAACACTAACAGTGAATGGCAGTTGTGCTAGCCAGTGTGAACACTGTAACAAAGAATAAACAGCAGTAAAAAAGAAATGTCAAGGTGCCACATGGTGTAAATATATGCAGTGGATGCTGATTTTTTTAACAGGTGATGCCATGGAGTACAGAAACTATTACCAAGCTAGCAGTCTGATTTTTATGTTTGCTTGCACGCATGTGCAAGAAATGTCTCCCTCACTTCCAGTGCCCTGCTCCCTTTTGCAGGCGCGGCCGCACCATGCCAATGAATGTCGGAGCTGTCTATGACAGCCCTTCAGATGCAGTGGCGTACAGATGAAAGCGAAAAACCGCTGCAATCAGCGGTGGTAACGTGTAGGCAAGTTGCATACTGCGTCAGCAGGTAATTTACATACTGCCATTGGCAGTATGCAAAGTGCCTACACTCTGCACTGCATCTGTACAGCTGTCATAGACAGCTTTGTGTTTGTCTCCCCCCAACACCCAAGTAGCATGCTGGGAGCCAACCCAGCGTGCTCATGCGCCTCCCCCATACACTGTATGGCCAACCCCCCTGGTCGGGCTTCATTTCGCCCCTAAACAGACTTCCAGATGCCATGCTGGGAGCCTACACCCGTGTGGCAAATGTCTGTACATCCGACTGGGGTGCTTAATTCACGTCAGATTCACTGTCCCCCCCCAAAAAACAGAGTTCCACGTGCCACGCTGGGAGCCCACCCCAGCGTGGCAGACATCCGTATGGCCGATGGGGTGCCCAATCCCCCATTGGCTCCACTGCCCTCCCCAAAAAACTTCCAGCTGCCATGCTGGGAGCCCACCCCAGCATGGCAAAAGTCCCACGTAGTGTAAACAAACAGAAAAACACCTGGGCCCAGATATTCAAACTGCGCCCAAAAAGTGTGCAATAGCAGGAGCAAGGGCAAGTCCATTGCGCCTATGCGCAAGAGGCGTGATATTCAAAAACTAAGCTGACCAAGATGCGCCTACAGCCGACGACTGAATATCGCACCACTTGTGCCATAGCGCAACTAGGGAGGGGAAGCTGAGCATATGTGATGCGCCATAGCGCAACCAGGGATGTTCAGCTGAGCAGTCCAGAGGCGCCATAGCGCAACCAGGGATGCCCCCCAGCAGCAGTGCAGCAATGCAACTGCACAACCAGGGATGTAGGGGCCCACCACCCATGCCACAGATGGGCAGAGGAACACACAGCAGAACAGACATCATCCCCCCACACCCCATGCACTGCACAACTGGGGGAGGGCTGGAATAACCACTGGCCCATGGAGACAAGCAACCAACCCACAGCTGGGCCATGGTGCCCCATCACACCCCCTGGCAAGCTGTGACCGGCACACAAGGAGGGCCGACCACCCTGTGACACACCATCCCCCCAATGCAGAGCACACCCTGCACCATGACCCCCAGACACCCTGCCCAGGAGCAGCATCCACCACTGCAGGACACCCCATGCATGCCACCACCCCCACTGTGACAATGCAACCCTGTGCACCACAGAACCATGCAAGGCAGCCCCACCACGAGCACCCATCAGCGGGTGGCAGCACACAGCGATGCAACAACGGCATACACAGTGCCACCACGCACAGCCCCCTCGAGGTACAGCTGAGAGACTGACCATGCGTCGGCACCTGAGGTACCCCACACGTGACAGAGCATGCCCCAGACCCCACCACCAGTGGTACAGCACCCTGCACACCCTCCCAAGGATACACCCTGACCCAGTACTGGCCACAACAGCCAGCGCAGACACCCACAGTGGTGTGTGGAAGCATGCACCACACCGGATGCAACACAGTGCATGGACAAACACCCACCCATACCTAAGGGCACAACAACACAGGGACGCAGTAGCGGGGCAACAAAGCCCCCAGCATGGGCCCATGGAAACCGTGTACACACGGCCTGCAGTCCTCCATGGCACAGGAGTGCCAGCCACCCTGCGCAGTCACTGTGGACCTGTACGCCACCATCATTTGCCTGGAGCACAAGTCACAGACAGTGGTGCACATCCCCTGCAACACACACAAGCCACAGCATAGAGGTGGGACAACAACCGCAGAGACCACAGTGTCACCCCAGGCAGACATGCACCACACCAGTGACAGGAGGCAACCCAGCATTGTGATGGGTGCAGTGGCTGCCCTGCATGGACAGCCACCACTGACATGACAGCAGACCGTGCAGGTCACAGACATGCAAGGATGTCAGCTGCACAGGCCATGGACAGGCTGACAGGTGCGCCATGGACACAGAGCATGAATCATGGACCACTGCACACAGTCATCCAGTGCACAGGGAACAACACACACACCACAAACAGTGACTGATAGCTACTCCCACACCATAGTCACTTCCCCACGGACTGCACCACCCCTGATGCCATGCACACCACTGCAGCTGAGCACCTATAGCCCGCTGCAAATCAGAGACCACCACAGTATTCATATCAAAAGACTTGTAATGAAAAACATCAAACAAAACTATTTACAGGTATGTACAGATGTGTGGGGGGAGGGCCACAAACAAGGTGGGGGTGGGTAAGGGGCAGGTGTGAACAAATGGGACAGGAAAGGAGGGGTATGAGGGTGGGTCCAGGGGGGTAGGAGAAATCAGGGTCATAGAGATGGTCACTGGGAGCTCCACTCCCCGCTCCGGCTGCTCCGCCTTCCGTGTCTCCGCCGGACACCCAGCCGCTCAAACCCCCGCAGTATGTCCAGTGATGCCCTCGCCACTGTCAAAATCTCCTGCAGTGCCTCCTGGATAGCCTGCAGCTGGCGGACACCTAGGACAAGGGAGCACAGTCAATAGGTGTGAATGCACAGCCCTATACAGCCCACCCACTGTGCATGGCATACGGCCGTGGGACATGCCTCTGTGATGGTGTGTGACCACCCACAGTGATCATGTCCACAAGACCTGCCCACCTAGGTGCATACAGCCATGCGGACCGCTGCACACACCCACCGGCCAAGTCCTGCACAGCAACACCGTGGCTGTTTAGTGACATGGCTATGTGGTGCGAAGGCAGTGGCACAGCCATGTACCCAGTGCACGCATGGACCACCATCGACACACTCCCAGACATGCAGTGTCACTGGACAGTGCTGACTGTAACAAGTTGCGTGCATGGCAGTGGTGTCAATGGATGGTGGCCATGCCCCGCTGCCTGCCCTGTTACACGGCATGCAATAGTAATCATGGAGGTATGGCACTCACCATCATCAGGCCAGTCCCTCTGGCACTGTGGACCGTCGCTCCTCCTACTGGCCCTGTCCTCCTGCTGGCGTCTCTGCTCCCTGGCCAGCTGCCTGTCTTCCAGCTCTGTGGTGCAAACATGGAGAGAGGAACATCAGTACAATCTTGCAGCAAAGTCCCCCTGCCCCCATGTGTGTGCATTCCCACCCAGCCAGACCCACCCACCCCACACCCTGATAACACCACTACAGCCAAAACCGGATGGTCCCTCCCCCATGTTCTGGACACATGCAACCGTGATACCCATATGGAAGATAAAAGTGTGTGGATGTAACACCTACCTGGCCGTGGCACTGTGCCCCTCCTGGCACGTGTCCGCAGGTGGGCAAGCAGGTCCAGTTCCCTCCTCCTCAGGTCGCCATACCTGTGGCGGCACTGCTCCGCCATCCGCCCCCTTCCTGTGGCCTCCTCCAGGGCATTGGCCACTTCCTGCCACACCTGGCTCCTGGACCTGTCCAGGGGTGCCTCCCCAAACAGTGGGCCATAAAGTGGCTCAACAATGGCCACCAGGTTAGCCAGTTCGGTTTGGGTCCACTGGGTAGCCCTCCTCCGTGCCATCTCACTTGCTCAGTAGGTTCAAAATGGTGCTTTGCAGCATGGCTCCACCACGTGCAGATGCTTTGCGGTACAGCGCTGCCATTCCTATTGCGCTGTCACCGAACAGCGCGATAGTGGTGCACCCATGCCTGACGCATGGCGCCTAGGGGGTTTGTATGTAAAGCGTTTTACTTTGTATGCTCAGATATATTGTATCCTCTCTAACTCATTGTATGTAAAGCACTTATAATTTGATATCCTGTTAAGTTTCTGCATGTCTGTACTCTCCCGGGTCATGCCTGAAAATAGTCATTTTATGGCTAGTGCACTTACCTGGTTAACAAAAGCTAAATAAAAATAAATAAATAAAATAAAGGTTGGGCACAGGGTCAAGGGTCTCTGACGCATGGACAGGCACAGCACCATTGGAACCCAATGTGTGTAGAGCGATTGGGTGCCTGTGTGCTACCCCCAGTAGTGGCCTACTGCGCTGTTGCCCCAGTGCGCCTGTGATGCCCCAGTGCCACAGCGCCATACAGGTGAACATCGCTGTAGCACCACTGGCACAATGGTGGCCATGCCCTGCACTGCCTCCCGCACACAGTACATCAGCAGCGTGGCAGGTGCCTGTGTCAGCAACCCGGGCATGTGCAGTGAGGTGTGTACTACGCATGTCACAGAACTGCACCCTTGGCTCAGCATATTCAACACAATTGCGCAAAGCGCAACAGCGCGATATTCAGCCGTCATATGCAAATCAGCTAATCAGCCATTCAATGGTGCAGCATTGCAGTTTGCATCCACTTAAAGTTGCGCCTGGCCTCATTTGCATGGGTTGCGCTATAAAAGTGCGACATTGGGCTGCACTGGCCATAGTCGGTTACTGCAATCTATTGGTGAGTTGCATGCTGTTTGGGAGTGTGGACTGTGGATTTTGGGACATGCATGGTACTGCACAGTCACAGGTAACAACTTTCATTCTCACAGGCTAAATCATGATCAAGAGAGTTGTGGGGGAGGAGGAACACAGTGGTGGGAGGAGAAGGAGGAGGCCTAATTTCACCAAGGCTGAGACGGATGTCCTGTTTGAGGCCTACCCGGATCAGCAGTCGCTTCTCAGCGGACGGCAGGGAACATCACAGGCCCATGCTGCTGCATGGGAGGATGTGGCGCGTGCAGTGAACCTGCATGGCAGACACCAGCGCTCCATGCAGGAGTGCAAGAAGAAGATGGGCACAGACAGGAGGAGGATAAAGGAGAAGGTGGCTGCCATCAGGGCAGCATGAGCTGTGACAGGTGGGGGACAGCTGGAGGTGCTACACCTGACCCCACAGGAGGAGAGGGTTGCTGGCAGCATGCAGCATTGTGCCATTGAGGGTGTTCCGGTGGTGCTTCCAGACGGTGGTAAGCCCATCACTGCATGGTAGGTCATGGTCTGTCTATTGGGGGGGGCAGGGTAGGTCACATGCAGTAACGCGACTTTGTTTTCCCTTACAGATCCTGAGCATCTGCATGGGTCAGCGGTGGTGGGCCTGTCCACTGAGGCCAGTCAGATGGAGATGGAGAAGGGCCCATCCACCTCCACAGGCATACGTGGCTCAGTGCAACAGTGGGCCCCCCTGGCTGTCCAGACTGATGTTTCTGGAACAGGTGCAGAGGAGGCCTTGCCTGTGTCCCAGCGTGCCAGTGTCCATGGATGCCAGCATGATGTCGCTAACGCCATGGGCAGTGACACGTTTGTGCCATGAGATGGCCACACAGCAGGTAACATTGTGGCCATGGCTGTGGGTGGTGCCGCCATGGAGGCCTGCGTGTCATCACAGTCCCAGCCTGTGCCTGTCAGCACCAGTGGGGCAGCACTGGTGTGTGTACAGGACAGTGGGACTGTTGCGGCCACTGCGGTGGCACCAGTGAGCCCTGGGGAGCAACAGCCGGAGGGGCAGCATCAGCAGTCGGCCAATGGCTTGGGGGTACAGGGTCAGGGAGCGGCATCAGTGCACCGCCTGTGGACATGCCCAGACCTGGCCGTGGTGTGCAGTGCCCACCCTCAAGGGCTGCTGAGCATCAGGGCTGTGCACATCCTGAGGGACAGGATGCAGAGGAGGCAGAGGACCTCTTGGATGAGCACACCACGATACTGCAGCGCCAGTCAACCAGCAGATGCGGCTTCGGATGCGGGTGGATGTACTGCGCTGGGCTCTGGAGTGGGCAGAGGAGCGTTGCAGCAGAGACACCGCTCTGATCCTGGCAGGGATGGACCGTTTGCGGGAGGATGTGACCGCTGCCATTGACAGGCAGACACAGGCATTCACTGCTGTCATGGCCACAATGGGCACACATTTATTTGTCCATGCGTCGCAGACACCACGCAGTGCACTGTCCACCCCCCGTTCCCGGCGTCGTGCGACACCATCCTTGTCAACACAGGGTTCAGCTGTGGGCATCCCGAGCACACCTGGGCGAGGCATGTTTGGTGTGTTGCGGACCCCGCGCTGGTTCACGGTCGCTGCTCCGCAGTGGAACCCCTTGGGGACCATCTGTGCCACCCCATGAGGCCAGTGGTCAGCCTGTCAGTGCCAGTGCCAACGGGTCTCGGTGGGGCTGCCCATGTATCCGTGGCGGCTGGGGCACTGTGACGCATGACTGACCTGTCTCGCAATGCGGCTACTGTCTGGTGCTGCCCTGTGTGCATTGTGTCATTCAGCGGGCATTACACGTGTGGGTACCTGGCCCTGCACGCGGACACACAGTCCATCTGCACATCCTTCCGGCTGCTGTCCGCAGTTGCATGTGCATGATGATGCCTGCATTGCGCTGTACACCAATGTGCAATGGTGCTCAGCATCTGACACACGCACAAGGACAGGCAGTGGGCGTGGTGGTCTGTGGACATGTGTGTGGCTAGGGGTGGCGTTCTGGGTCGGTGTGCCTCCTACCCTTTGTGCATGTCTGGTGCGTTTTGTGTGTGTGTGTCTGCGTGGCATGTTAGACCTCACCCATCCCTGGTTGTGTGTGTGGTTCCATGCCCGGCCAGCTCCCTTGACGTCATGCATCCCTGGTGTGTGTCCATGCGTGTTTGTGGGTTGTGCCTTAGCCACTGTTGGTTGCACATGGCCCCATGACTTACCTGGGTTGGCTGAAGTGCCATTTTTTTGGAATTTTTTCAACAAATTTTCAACATGGGGTTTTTGGGGCCCCACCTCATGAACTCAGTCACTGTCATTTTGTTATGCGGTCCCGAAAGGTGATTTCACGCTCACTGCGCGGAACCACCTTTTGGGACTGAGTAACGAAATGACAGTGTCACAGTTCATGAGATAAACCCCCAAAAAACGTATGTTGAAAATTTGGTGGAAAAATTCCCCAAAATGACTGTTTTACAAGTGTGCATTGCGCAGTTCCTATGCACGCACGTAACTTTAAAAGAATTTTTAATATTTTCACTCCAGATTTTCCACATTGCCATTTTAGCACTCCTCCTTATGAACAGTCCAGCTGTCATTTTTCATATCTCGCCCAAAATGTGTTTGCATACATGTAGCGCACATTAGTGCGGTCGGTGTGCGAAACCAATGTTCGGCACACATTAAGAAAATCACAGTGACACTGGTCATGAGCAGAGGTGTTAAAATGGCTATGTTGAAAATTTGGTGACAAAAGTCCATAAAATGACTGATACAAGTGTGCATTGCGCAATTTCCATGCACCTTCGTAAGTTCACGAATTTGTAATATTTTCTGCCAGATTTTCAACATTGACATTGTTCCACACCTCCTTATGAACAGTACAGCTGTCATTTTTCACACCCTGGCCGAAATGTGTTTTCGCACTTCCGGTGCAGAATAGCGCAGTTGCTGTGGGAAATTAGTGTTCGGGATAGATTACGAAAATCACAGTAATATTGTTCATGAGCAGAGGTCCCCAAATGCCTGTATTGAAAATGTGCTGTAAAAAATCCCCAAACTACTTACATTACGGTTGTACGCTGCACAGTTTGACTACACCAGTTTTCGTATAGTTTCACTCCAGATTTTCAACAATGCCATTTTGTAAACCTCCTCATGAACAGTACACCTGTCACTATTCACATCCTGTTTGAAATGTGTTTTCGCACCTGTGGTGCCAAATGGCGCAGTTGCTCTGCAAAATCACCTTTCCCGTAACGAACTGATAGTGTCACTCTTCATGCAGTGGGGTCACAAAAAACCCATGTGGAAAACTTGGAGTAAAAATACCAAGAAACTCCCAGGGCATTAGAGTTTTTGACCATAATGCCCTACCCTATAGGGACTGACAGGCGTGAGGTGTGTGACCTGGGATTGTCGACAGTAATGCTCATGCCATTTCACCCCAATTTCACCCCCACCCTGCTGCCAATGACAGGCATCAAGGTGCGCCTTGAACCCTTTGCCACCAGAGTTCACCCCATTCTCCTATACTGCGCCCTTTTCAGCGTATTTCCTTATGGAATGAGATGAATGTAAAGGCCAAGCACCCCAAGGCACACCTCGACACTTGTCAGTGTCTGAAGGGTAGGGTGAGGTGAAACGTTGTGACCGTCATTGGCGACAACCCAAAGGCACACCCCAATGCCTGTCCATCTCTGCAGAGTGAGGGTGGAGTTGGCGTCAGTTCAATACTTCACTCTCATTCCTATACTGCATCTGTCTAACTCCTACACTTCCACTGCTAATGCCAGCAAGCAAACATTCGGCGTTGACAAATGCTTGTTTTTTTTGCGCTTTAGAAATAAAAAAAAAGCTGTGCTGCAGTTGGATGTGCACACAGTCACATTTATTTGCAAATGTATTCAGGACCTGAGCTAATGAACTATGTTAATTATGTGATTTTGTATTAATTAAAATGAATGTCACAAATCATCAAGGTACCTGTTATGAAATATTTTCTTTTTTAACAGATACAGGCTAGCAAGGAAACACAGATTTTAAAAAACGTGCCATTGGTTAGTGGAAGGAGTAGAAATTCCCATGGTACTCAAACCACACCATTTGTACTAGAGAGAGGAGTACAAGTACATTTCCCTGTAATTCAGATATCCACAATTGGTACACATTGAGATTTCTCAGGAAGCTTTAAACATGGAGCATCAACACATATGGCCGCAGATGAAGCTGAAGAAGAAAGTGACACTGACTTTTGTGATGATGAGATAGGAGATCCTGATTGGCACTTCAGCTGCAATAGTATGTCAGGCAGTGATGATAATGGAGGAGTTTGTATATCACTGTAGTGTCTACCTAGCTGAAAACGTGTCTCCTTCAATGTAAATGCAGAACATGTAACAAAGAAGCTTGCAGTGCCAACCAGATGAATGCAATTACCTATACCAAGGAGCTGATGTTACGTTTACCTGGAATTACAGATAGGACTAGGAGATGGGTTGGGAAGAGTTGGGCTTGAGCTCACCAATTGGGGATTAAGGTTGGAGACTACTTGTTAGGGAGGTAACAGCCTTCTGGTATTCTGCAATAGGTAGAATTGAGGTAATGCCCCATATCTCTGTGTATGCTGCCATCCTGTTTTGATTAGCATGCATCACTCTTTCATAACTGATCTCACTTCGAGGGGGAGCTCTTGCAGGAGGTAATACCAATAGGACTAAGGCCGCCAGGCGTTAGGACCCCATGGAAAAATCTTCTAGCTAGCAGTCTGTGATGGGGGATCGCCCCCAACATTGGCTCCGCCCGGCGTCAGGCGTGGTATAAAGGGGGCGGTGTCCCGGCACCACCTCAGTTCTTTTCCTGCCATGGACCCACTTACATTGGATCTATGGATGCCACAGTTTGCAGTCGACCACCTTTTTTTCGCGCCATCGCGCAGTCAGTCAGAAATCGCTTAATTTTCTTTTTTTTGCATCATATGTTTATTGAGTTTTCCAGTCATAACAAAGGTAACATACTTATACATAAAAAACAATAACAACTTTAATCTTAGTACATCATTATATCAATACCCTTTTAATATCTCCTTCTTTTTCAAATTTATTAAGTTGCCTCCCCCCAGACCCTGCTCCCAATGATACCACCCCCCCTTCAAACAAAGGAAAACAGAAGCCCCGACTAATTATACAAACTAATAAAACCTAGGAAACAAAGTAAAAGGAAACATCTCATCTTGTCTCTCATCTAAACTCCCTCTACCTTATCCTTCCCAATGTGTGCTCTCTCGCCATCCCGGCCCAATCCCCTTCCCTCCTCTCCCACCTTCCTCGTCTGCCCCCTTTTATCCTTGCAACCCCTTCCCCATCGCATCCATCTCCCCTGGGGGTAACGAGGATAGAAACGTTCCCCAGACTCTCCAGAACTGGTCCTCCCTATTTTTTGCTCCATAGTATAACTTTTCCATCCCTAGGGCTTGCAGACACAGGTTTTTCCACTGCTGAATAGTTGGGGTCTCATTTGTGACCCAAGTGTTTAAAATACACTGTTTGGCTAAAACAACCAGAATCCGTGCCCACCGCGGGAGAGGTCTGCAGTCCTCCTCCTCTGAGTCATCCACCCCAAACAACATCACAGTTGGGCTTCTCTCCACCTGCCTACCCCACACTCTACCTACTTCCTCAGCCACCCCTATCCAGAACTGTCTCAGGGATGGGCACCCCCAAAAGCAATGTATGTATGTACCCTCCTCTTTCTTACACCTTCCACAAAGGGAAGAAATCTCGGGGCTGAATTTATGCACCATACTTGGTGGACAGTAAAGTCTATGTAGAAATTTATAGTAGGACTCCTGGTGCTTATTACAGATTAGTAATCCCTTATGCATTTGTAACAATAACTCCCATCCCTGGCTTGCTATCTCCCTATGTAAGTCCCTGCTCCACAGTCTCTTGGTCTTACAAGTAAGATCAGGTATATACTGCCGCCCTATTCTTGCTGCCCTTCCTGTTATGCCCCTCTCCTTCCCCCTTGTACTGAGGACCATATGTTCGACTTGTTCTAAAGGAGAATCCACTATTCGGCTTTTACCTATTGTTTTAGCATGATTTCTTGCCTGAAAAATTCTAAACATACCTGATCCCATGCATTCACCAATCTCTTCTCCCGACATCAACTTTCCTTGTTTCCATAGATCCTTTACACATTTAACTCCCCGCTCTTCCCATAGCAGAAAGCTACATCCTCTAGACCTACTATAAACCCTGGATTTCCCTTCAGTGGGAGTAATAATGTCTCTTCCCCCGGTTTTACCCCCACCCATTTCAGCAACTGCTCCCAGCCCTCCAGTACTGAAATTACTAGCGGGTTTGGTTTCCCCTGCCTCTTATACACTTTCTTCCCTCCTCTTCTCAGGAGAGCCGAGATCCTCACCCCCTTTCCTCCTTCCTCCAGATCTAGCTATCCAGCCTCTGGTGGCCTGTTCACCCAGTCCCCCAGGATTCTGTAATGCATGGCTAAGGCATAGTTCCTTAAGTCGGGCATGTTTAGACCCCCTTTCCCCATCTGCTCGCAGCCTGCAGAGACTCGCTCTCAGCCTTTTCCCTCTCCATATAAATCCGGCAAAGGCCTTGTTGACTTTCTTCAAGTCTTTCCTATTTAAACCCATTGGCAGCATTTGCATCAGGTACAAGATCCTAGGTAGGGTGTTCATTTTTATCAGGTTTATGCGTCCCAGCCATGATATAGGTAAATCTCTCCACCGCCTCAGCTCCTCTTCTATATTTTGTACCTTGTGGGCAAAGTTTAACTTATATAATTGACCTAGCTCATGGCCAACGTGAATCCCCAGGTATGTAAATTCCATCTTTGCCTTCTTAAGGCCCCAAGCTATATCTCCAAATTCTTTCTCAATTTCCTCCCACAACATTATTTCCAACTTAGGAATGTTTATCTTATACCCAGAAGATGCCGTGAATTACTTCATGATTGCCAATAATGGGGGAACAGATCTGGCTGGGTCTTGAACATATAACAGCATGTCGTCTGCATATAATGTGACCTTATGTTCTCTCCCCAACCCCTCCTCCCCACCACTCCTTTAATTTCAGCCAGGCTTCTAATTGCTGTCGCCAAGGGTTCTATGGCCAATGCAAATAAAAGCGGCGATAGGGGGACCCCTGTCTAGTACCCCTGTGGAGGGTGACTTTCTTAGTTAGGCTTCCATTTACTAAAACCCTTGCTTCTGGGGCTTTGTACAGACTCTCTACCAACCCTATAAATCCCTCCCCAAGTCCATAGCCTCAGAGAGCTTCGAACAGGTATTCCCATTCTATACGGTCAGATGCCTTCTCGGCATCCATTGTTAAAACTGCTATATTTTTTTGACTGTAAGAAGCTCTCCACACCACATTAAGAAGATTCCTCATATTATGGTATGAGTTTCTCCCAGTAACAAAACCCGTCTGGTCTGGATGCACCAAACCCGGGAGGACCCGGTCCAGCCTCCTAGCCAAAACCTTGGCCAAAATTTTGGTGTCACAATTTAATAGGGAGATCGGCCGGTATGAAGAGCACTTCTGCCCATCCTTCCCTGGTTTTGGGACCAAGCAGATGACTGCTTCTCTGAATGACATCGGAAGGTCCCCACCTCCCTTGGCCTCAGAGAATACCCGACACAGGGGATCCACTACCTGCCCCTTTAATATTTTATAAAATTCTGTGGGAAACCCATCCAGTCCACTGGCCTTCCCTTATTTCAAACATTGTATTGCCTGCCTGACTTCTAATTGAGTGATCTCCTCCCCCAGCAGCCTTCGTTGTTGATCTGTTACATGAGGGATTTTAACTCCACCCAAGAATTGTTTTATTCTGTCTCCAGTGCCAGAACACTCCGCCTGATACAGCTGCTGATAAAATTGCTCAGATCTGGTCCTTATTAAATCCTTGTCCCTTAATAATTTCCCGTCCTTGTCCTTAACTCTGGCTATGCTTGTATATACACATTTGCCCTTTATTAACCGGACCATTAATGGGCCAGATCTGTTCCCCCATTCAAATAGGTGACTTCTGGCCAGCATCCTTGCCATTCTTGCCTCCCCCAGGAGAAATGCATTCAATGCCTCCCTTGCAGCCTTCAAATTCTGGACCTTCTCCTCTGTTAGCCTATCCACGACCGCCCTTTCCCACCTTTTGACCTCTTCCTCTAATTCCACCCGAGTGGCTTCTTTCTTTTTTTTATATTGGGCCACAAATCTAATAATAGCCCCCTAATAAAGGCTTTCCCAGCCTCCCAGTATATACCCGAGGATTCCACCGAGTCCTCATTAGTCTCCTTGTACAACTGCCACGGTTGCTTATGGTATTCTATAAACTCCTTTTTCCCCAACAAGTACCTTGGGAACTTCCAGGGTGGGGGCCCCTCTTTCTGTTCTTGTAGTTCCAGCACCATCCGGACCATAGCATGGTTTGATAGTAGAATGGGGCCAATGATCAATTTTATATACCCTGCTCAACCAAGGTCGGGGGATATACATATAATCTATCCTAGACCAGGTTTTGTGCGGGTTTGAATAAAATGTGAACTCCTTCTCTGCTGGGTGCAATGTTCGCCAACAGTCAATGATATCTAAGTCTATCACCCCCTCCTGCCAGTGCTTCAACCTCCCTCCATGCTTGCACCTCCCCCCCCCGAGTGGTCTAGCTCCCCTTGCATTACTGCATTAAAATCCCCACCCATGATCAACCCTTCAAATTGCTCCTTAATCAAAACATCCAGAACCTCCTGATAGAAGGCCAGGTTAAAGACCGAAGGGGCATACACACTCCCGAAGGTAAACTTCTCCTCCAACAACATTCCTTCCATGAAAATATATCTGCCCTCCCCTCAGTCTGTAACTACTCTTGTACAGGTGAATGGAGTTGTTTTACTTATCAACACTGCCACCCCTCTTTTGTGCGAGCTATATGATGATGCATAACATTTACCTACCCACCCTCTTTCCAATTTTTGATGCTCTTGGCTGGTTAAGTGCATTTCTTGTAAGAGGGCTACAGTACCTGAGTGCCCTGTCGGCACAAAGCTGTCAAAATACCTGTATGCTTTACCGGAGACGAGATCCCCTTCATGTTCCACGAAGTGACTCCTAGTGTTTTTTGCTTAGCCATTGGACCAGGACACTTTTCCCTCCATCCTCACTGCCGCCATCACTTTAATCCCTTTTCCCCACCAGCCAGGATGACAATCATTTATTAAATCACTTCTATACATTTCACATTTTCCTGTTGAGAAAGATGAGAGACTTTCCAGTGTATAACACAAGTACAAAAACTGAACATTGACAAACCCCTTTTCCCACGTACCCCTCACCCTCCACCCTCCATACCCCCCAAAAACTCGCCCCCTCTATTCCTTCTACTAGTGCTAAGAAATAATCGCATCCCTGCCATTCAACTCCTAGTATGGCCGTACGTCACATACTGCAGATGTCCCGTTCCCCACCCCCATCCCTGCTGCCCTACATTCGCATGGCATCTAAAGTTTAAACTTTTAACAGAGTAACTTTTCCCTTTTGCTTTTAACGTAGCAACCCTCTAATGCTTGTATTTAAACTTTTTAAGTCATTTTAACTGTGAAACTGGTTACCCCCTTCCAACCCTCTCCCCTGCCCCTCCCATGCCCTGCTGGATTCCACCCCATAGGCAATTCTTTTCATTCCCCTTATCCAGAGCACACGCGGTTACTCGAAAACAAAATTAGAGGCCTTCAGGGTGCCGACGCTACCCTAGAAATTCACGTAGCGTCGGCCCACCCCCCAGGCCCCCACTTACCAGACCTCCATGATGCTTCTTCTATCGCCAGTATATACCAGGCACCTCATCATTTGCAAGTCCCTTCACACGTGGATGCTGAATCCCCACAGTCCATTCTTCCTGGTAGCACCTCTTTCAGCTAATCATCCACGGCTTAATGCTCAGAGACCTTCCGCTTACATTGCCTGTCTCTGGGTTAACAATCGTTCCAGCAAGACAGCCAAGAGGGGTACCAAAGAGATAGTAAAATAACAAGATAACAGGGGGTGCGAAAAGATTCACACTCCAACTCACAAGTATGAAGCATCAACAGTTATTCAACTTTTAACAATTTAAATTCCAGTCAACGTTGGAACACTCCTCATGGTCACCACGAGTACCTCCTTCACTTCTCCTCCCAGATTGCTCCGTTCAGCCTGCCTTTTTTTTGAGCTCCTCCACAAAAGCAACTGCCCTCTCCAGCTCCCAAAATGAATAGGTCGCCCCTTGATGTTTCACCTTCAAAACTGCAGGGAAAACCATAAGGCACTCCACTTTAAGCTCTCTCAGTTGTGCCATCATGGGATTAACAGCCCTTCTCTTTTTGATTATGCGATTGGAGTAGTCCTGCATGAGATACAGTCTCTCTCCCTCATATCTCAGCTCCTTCATTCTCCGATAAGCCCGAAACATCTCTTCCCGGTCCTGGTAATTATGGAACCTAAAGATGATTTGTCTTGGAGGCTGCCCTGCTGGTGGACGTGCTGCTACTGCTCTGTGGACTCGTTCCAATTTTAGCTTTCCCCTTTTCAGCTTCATGCCCAACATAGATGGGAGTTTTTCTGCACAAAAGGATAAAACATCGGGACCTTCCTTTCCCTCTGGGAGTCCCCGGAGGCGAAGATTAAGGCACCTAGCATAATTCTCTTGATAATCATGGAGCTCTGTCAGGTCTGCCAGTTCTTTTTCTAATCTGGCCATGTGAACAGCCATAGGATCCACCTCATCCTCCAGTTTCGATATCCTCTCCTCCTCCTCTTTAACTCTTGTTGCCTGCATAGCCACTTGCTCCACTAAACTTTGCAGGCGACTGTCGATTTTGCCCTCGAGCTTACTCCACTTCTCTTCTAGTGCCTCCAATACCTGCTCGGACACCTTGAGGCCTAGCACCGCCATTTCTGCTGCTGAGAGTGAAATCGGGCCCATGGCTTCTGAAGGCTGCGCTGTCATCCTCTTTCCTTGGTTTTTGGCCGTAGATCTCTGGCTTTTCCCGGGAGTTGGCCGTAAATACTCCTCCATGCCGTCTAAACTGTTGAATCTTGTCACTCTGGTACGTTTTTCCAGTCAGATGCTGTTAAAACTAATATTTTATTTAATGCAGAGTCGGGAGCAGCAGGAACCCACATCTTCACTGCTGGCTGCTCATCACCCCCCCAGAAATTGCTTATTTTCAATGATATTGCATGTCTTCTTCATCTTCCTCGAGACGAAAGTTGAAGCGTCTGTGTGGGAAGCAGATCCCGACAAGAGACAGCCACTCTGCCTGCCTGATCTGCCTAGGCCCGAACCACCAGCCTGATGACTGCCCACACTGCCAGAAATTTAAGAGCAAAACCAGAATTTGATGCGCCAGTACGCTCAAAGCATATCTCTTGGAGAAACAAGTGGCTGCCATGCAGAAGACCCAGTCGGGGTGTAGTTCTTCTTCTTCACCCAGGGAGTCTTCCCCCAAGGAGAAAAGATTGGGAGGGAAGCACCATCACTGGGAGAAAGAAAGGGCCAGTTCAGAATCCCTTCCAAAGTCCCCCCAGAGGACTTTACTTCTTCTACCTCCAGCGGGAGATCAGAATCGGTTCCTCCAGGTACCATTGCTGTTTTGGAGGCCACCTCCAAGAAGACATCCTCCTCATCACAAACAAAAGGTAAGGAGTCTTCTTCAGTAGGGCATTCATCTGCCCAAGTCCCCTTGGCCCACCAACCCCATAAGTCCTCCCATGGGTCGACCCAAGAGGGACAGGCATCCGCCTTGGTCAAATCTTCAGATACCGCCTGAAAGAGTGCTGGTTCATCTGAAAAACACAAACGACTGGACGATACCACCAGATGCCAGGAGGTTGTCAGGTACTGGACGCCTCCTCCTTCTGAACACAGGGAGATGTCTGCCTCTGATGGTAGGCATACCATTGGCCCTCCCGACCAGGCACTTCCAGCCGATGAGTGGCCGTCAGCTCCAGTGGATCAGATGTTGGCTACAGCGTTCAAGGATAAAACGCCCAAGGATGCATGACCACCTGTGTCGAAGGAGCCTGATGCTAGACCACGGGGGGGCTCAACTTCACAGAAAGAGCCTCACCCAGATCTAACACCAGAGGCACCCGTAGAAGAGGTGTCTCGGGACCAGACGCCAACCACCAAAGGTTCACAGGGTCTGATGCCCAGTCCCTCAAACCCGATGCCCCCACCCCCAGTTGTCCCTTTAGCGGACGTAGGGGCAGTGTTTAACTCATGGTGGAACATGGTCAAAAGGGATCTGCTCTACAAGCCAAGGGACCCATCCCCAATATGGCCATTACCCAGGGACCCGTCCCCTAGGCAACCTCCTCTACTGAGGGATCATCGAACACCAGAGGATGAGAACAAGCGGACACCTGGTCCAAGTGGCAGAAAAAGGCACCCATCATCCATGCCATCCTCCAGCAGACGACCGCTATGGACATCAGGAGATGATGCTGGAAACTCCTCCTCAGATTATTCGTCAGAGGACGAGCTCCCTCTCCCTTCTCCAGACCCAAGAAATTCTCCTAGGCCCCCACTGGACAACCCGTCTTTCCTGGACATAATGCGTCACATCCAAACTCTATACCAATGGGACATGGAAGAACTAGATCCAGAGAGATGATGACTGGCTTAAATTTGGAGGGCTACCGACCCTAAACCACTGGTCATTCCCCTATTAGTGGAGCCTTTCCAAGATGTCACCAAGCTAACCTGGAAACACCTCTACACTACAAATGTGGTGCCAAGAAAGGCGGACAGACAATATAAAACTACAAAACAGGAGCCTTTCCTGGGAGAACACCCAAAAGCTGACTCCATGGTGCTAATGACAGCACATGGTAGGGCACAACAACCCAGACATATCAGTGCCCAACCTCCAGACCCAGAGTCCAAGAAGCTGGACCAAATGGGATGAAAAGTTTATTCTTCGGCCACCTGCATGGTCTGGTCATTGAACTTCCTGGCTCACGTGATGACCTATCAAATGTCACTTTGGGCTAAGGCAATGGATCTGGCTAAGGCTCAGCCAGACTCTGAGGGGAAAGCAGAGCTCCTGGCAGTCATTCAGTCAGGAATGGACATAGATAAACATGTCCTCAGGAGCTCTTATGATTCAGCAGACATGGCAGCCAAGGCCGCAGCCACATGTGTCTGCATGAGGAGGCATGCCAGCCACGTGTCTGCATGAGGAGGCATGCTTGGCTATGAGTTTCGGGTTTCCGACAAGACCTTCAGGATGCCATTCTGGACGCTCCTTTTCAAGGACTTGTCCTGTTCAGCCCAGAAACAGAGAAACTCATCACTGGTCTACAGGACTCAGGAAAAGCAGTGTTTGAGGTCCACAAGTTGTATAGATCAGAGCCGCAAGCTAACCATTGCCATCCTTTTCATAAAAATCAAGGACAGCAAGGAAGACGCCAACCTCAACAAAAAGGAGGCTTTAAGAGATGAGACTACCCTGTCCCTTCTGGTGCCCAGGGTTCCAAAAATCCCAAAGCGCTCAGGCCTCCCTTGCCTACCCCCTCCAATATGGCATGACTCTCTACCGACCCTGCCTCCTCCACAGGAAGTGCAGGGGGAGGCGGTAGGAAGGAGAGTCTCCCTCCACCTGTCAGGATGGTCCAATATCACATTGGACCAATGGGTCCTACAGATAGTGGAGAGAGGATACTTCCTAGAATTCACTCAGATTCCACTGGACAACCCTTCAGTCTCCTCCCACTGCTCACTCTCCCACGCTGTTTTCCTGCGAGCAGAAATACAGTCCTTGTTAGACAAGAGAGACATCCAGGAGGTTCCCTTTGCTCAAAGGGGCAAAGGTTTCTACTCCCACTTCTTTCTTGTCCCAAAGAAAATGGGAGACCTCCGTCCCATTCTGGATCTCAGACAACTGAACAATTTCATCAAATGCAAGAGGTTCAGGATGGTGACCTTGGCAAGCCTGTTGCCCATGCTCCATCAAGGAGACTGGCTCTGCTCCCTGGACATGTAGGATGCGCACATGCATATAAAAATCCCGCCATCCCACAGGAAGTTCCTGCGCTTCACCTTCCAAGGGTGGGTACTACCAGTTCAGGGCGCTACCATTCAGCCTATCATCAGCACCAAGGATTTTCACCAAGTGCCTGGCAGTAGTGGCTGCGGCCCTCAGGAGAAGGGGTCACTTTGTTTACCCTTACCTGGACGATTGGTTTCTTACAGCTGCAGCAGAAGACCAATTAAACAGGACACTGGAGGAGACAGTCAGTCTATTTCAGTCTCTGGGCATCACTTTAAACTTGTCCAAGTCACACCCATGGCCTGCTCAATGGCTACAATACATAGGAGCAGTCCTGGACACAGTCCAAGAAAAGTCTTCCTGCCGCAGATCAGGCACACAGACTGAGAGGTTGCTCACAGGGTACAAGATTCAAACATGGTCACTGCGATGGTGGTTCTGCAACTGCTAGGTCACATGGCCTCAGCCATAGCCAAAGTTCCCCTCACACGGCTGAACATGAGGATACTACAGTGGCACCTCAGAGTTCAATGGGACCAAGACACAGATGAACTAGAACAGCCTATTCAAACCTCTGATGCTGTCCGTCAATCCCTGACTTGGTGGATCAACCCTGCCCATCTGAGCATAGGAGTTCCCTTCCAGTGACCAAGCCCACAGCAAATCCTCACTACGGATGCCTCGGGACTAGGATGGGGAGCACATCTTGCTGCCCACCAGACGAAGGGTTAATGGAACTCCACGGAATGGTCTCTACGCATCAACATTTTGGAGATGAGACCCATACTGTACACTATTCAGGCATTCCAAGGGGTACTCCTTTCAGGGCCACTCTTGGTACAGTCGGACAATTCCCCAGTAGTCTTCCATATTAACAAGCAAGAGGGCACACACTCCTATCCCCTATGCAGAGAGGCCATGAGAATGTGGACTTGGGCAGTGGATCACAGCCTGGATCTCACGTCAGTCCACGTTCCAGGGACTCAAAACGCCTTCCCAGACAGCCTGAGTCACTCTCGGTCTCAGAACCATGAGTGGGAACTTCAGCAAGAGATCGTAAATGACCTCTTCGAAACGTGGGGTTGACCAGAACTGGACCTTGTTGCATCTCCACGCAATGCCAAACTGCCCCATTTCTGCTTGCTAGTTCCAGGGCGTGGTGTTTTTTGGTGAGACATATTGTCCCTCTCTTGGACAGGGAGGCTTCTCTATGCTTTTCCTTCATTTCCTCATCTTCAGAGAGTCCTGCTCAAGTTGCAGGTGGAAGGGGCCCAGATGATACTGGTGGCGCCTTTCTGGCCGAGACAAATTTGGTTTTCTCTGTTGCAACGGTTGGCATCAGAGCAGCCGATTCCATTGCCCCTCTCCACTCACTTGCTCTCTCAAGAGCAAGGGACATTAGTCCATCCAGCCCTCTGATCCCTGCATCTGCATGCTTGGCTCCTGCGGACTTAGCTAAGGAGAGATTTGGAGTATCCCTCAGGGTGGCAGAGGTGCTCCTGGCAGTGAGAAAACCCTCTACCAGGGCCACATACGCTATGAAATGGAAGCATTTCTGTTTGTGGGTGATTCCATGTTCAATGGATCCCCTAAGTTGTCCAGTGAAATCTGTGCTGGAGTATCTTCTCTACCTATCGGACTTGTGCCTCAGCTGCTCGTCCATCAAGGTGCATCTCTGCGCTCTAGCAGCTTACCATGCACCAATAAATGAGAAAACTCTGGCACAATTGGACATCTGCAAGACCTTTCTAAGAGGGATCTTGCATATCAAGCCCCCAGGAGAGTCCCAGTGCTACCTTGGGATCTCCTGTTTGTTTTGGAAAAATTCACTTTGCCCCCCTTGGAGCCAGCCGCAAGTTGTGAGCAACGCCTTCTCTCTTGGCAGACATTATTTTTAGTTGCCATTACCTCAGCTTGGAGGATTTCCAAGCTGCAGGCTCTGAGGTGTAAAGAGCCCTATCTTATTTTTCACAGGGACAGGGTAGCCCTGCGTACAAATCCTAAGTTTCTACCGAAAGGTAGTGTCTGAGTTCACGCTGAACCAGGACATTGAACTACCAGTTTATTACCCAGAGTACTTGAATAAAGGGGAGGCTTTGTTGCATACTCTGGATGTACATAAAATACTACGTTACTACCTGGAACTAGTTCTGCCAGAAAAACAGACCAGTTTTTTGTCTCTTTTGCCCACAGAAAGACTGGGGCACCTGTGTCTAAGCAAACACTAACCAAATGGTTAGTACATTGTATTACTTTCTGCTACCAGCAGCACAACAAACCGTCACTTCACCAGGGAAATAGCGACGTCATTTGCTTCCCTCAGGAACATATCTTCAGCAGATCTCTGCGTGGCCGTTACTTGGAGTTCAGTGCACACCTTTGTTAGGTACTACAGTCTGGACATTGCTTCCAGGAGGAGAGCAGGTTTCAGCCTAGCGGTCCTTCAGGGACTCCTCTCTTAATTTCCTATAGCCACCATCTTGTCCTCCACCCTTCTGACCTGAGTCTTTTTTTGGACACTGCTTGGGACTCAGTCCTAATGGTATTACCTGCTGCAAGAGCTCATAGAAACATAGAAACATAGACTTTGACGGCAGATAAGGACCACTTGGCCCACCCAGTCTGCCCATTTCCCTACCTATTGGATAAGCTGGAGATTCTAGCTAACCAACAGCCTACTTCCTGCAACCCCCCACTATAATTGCCTTATGTCTGTCCCATGCATGTTTGAATTCCCCCACTGTTTTAGACCCCACAACTTGTTTTAGCTCCCCCTCAAAGTGAGATAGTACAGTTACGTAACAACTTACTGTAACAGTAGATCTTCGAGGGGAGCTCTTGCAGCAGGTGGCTTTCCCACCCACCTTCCCCAGGGACAAATTTCATTATTTTCTCTTTGAGGATGGGAGATCCTCCTCGGTCCTCCATCTGTTTTCAGCCAGGTCTCCGGCTGGAGAACCTAAGTGGTGCTGGGGGACCGCCCCCTTTATACCACACCTGATGTCGGGCAGAGCCAATGTTGGGAGTGGTCCCCTGCCACAGACTGCTAGCTAGAAGATTTTTCCATGGGGTCCTAATGCCTGGCATCCTTAGTCCTAATGGTATTACCTGCTGCAAGAGCTCCTCTTGAAGATCTACTGTTACAATAAGTTCTTATATAACTGTACTTTTTGCCCATTTCAACCAACCATCCTCCTTGAGCCTGATGGCCATGATCTTAGTGAAGACCTTGCAATCTGCTGTGATTAGCTAGATTGATCTGTAGCTGCTGCAGAGTGTCGTGTCCTTACTAGGTTTTGGTAATAGGGAGATCTGTGCTGTTCTCATGGAGGCAGATAGGATGCCTGTGGCACATGCTTCTGTCAGAGCCACCATGAGGGGCCAGAGAGGACATCCAATTAGACCTTCATAAATTCTGCAGGTGGGCCAGCCCAGTGGCTTTGAGGGTTGAGGTGCTGGACACCACACCTCGCGCCACACCGGCGACCCAGGTTCAGAAATGAGCTCGGACCACTGGGGGTCGGCAGGAGGAGAGAGGATTGAGCATCCGGAGGACTGCTTTCCTATCTCAGGGGGAGGGAAAGTAGTTCTCCCACTCACTGACTGCCCTCTGGCGGTGGCTGGAGGGCAGTATGGGTCGGGAGACTTGGAGCTGATGTCTCTGCATCGGAGAGGAGGGGAGGGGTACGGACAAAACGGAGGAAAATTGAGCCTGGCAGGCTCAGTGATGGTCCATGTCTCCCGGGAGCAGTCCTGGTTTCTGGAGTGGGTCTCCAGGGGGATGGAGAAGCCGGCAACCTCCTCCTGGTCCCACCGTGGGAGCAGTCCACAAGGGAACCACTAGGGCTGACTAGCATGGGAGCCACAAGACCAGAGAGAGAGAGAGAGTCCCTCCATCTGGAGGGCCATAGCCACATGCCAGGGCTTGTGTGGCAAAAACATATATATATATATAAAAAAAAGAAATTCTGCGGGTAGCCAATCACCACCTGGGGCCTTGCCTGAGAGCATGGTCTGCAGCACAGCTTTGAGCTCCACTTGCTCAAGGGGCTTATCCAGTTGTGTCTGCATGTCTGAGCCTAGTTCAGGCCGCCATAGGTTGTTATGGAAATCTTCTATATGTTTTTCAGTGGGCAGGACTTCACTAGCATATGGGGAGCCGTAAAAGGCATGCAGTTCTTCATTAATGTAGGCCTCATCCCTAGTAAGGCCTACATCTCTCTTTTTGATAGCGAGGATTCTAGAACGTTCCTGTTTCTTTTTTAATTGGTAGGCAAGGTAGGCAAGGAGGCATCCTGGCTTTTCACTGGACTCCCAGAATGCTTGCTGAATAAGAAATAAGGCGTATTCCACTTTTTGGTGTAGGTACGTGTTAATTTGTCTCAGGGCTTTCTGGTACCCCCAATAGATTATGGTCTGTTATTCTATCACTCAGCAGGTTTGGAGCTATTGAATAAGGTTAAGACAATAATGAATCAGATCGCAAGATTTGCTTCACAGTTATCCTACTCAACACATCATTGTAATCTTTATGAAAATCTTGTCTGGTTACAGCTAGATCAGAGGTTTCAGCTTCAGCTTAGTACTTTGGTTATAAAAGTTACACTTAATATGGTATCTAGTTCTTTTCATGATCTTTTTAAAAACATATTTTCTGGCCTGCCCGGTGGCACTGAGGGTTGAGGTGCTGGACGCCACAGCTCGAACCACGCTGGTGACCCATGTCAGGAAAGAGCACGGGCCACCAGGCGTCGGCTGGGGAGGGAGAAGATCGTGCATCCGGAGGACTGCTCTCCTTTCCCTGGGAGGGAGACTTGGCTGCTCTGCCACGTGACTGCCCCCAGGTGGAGGCCTGAGGACAGGATGGGGGCATCAACAGCGGATGGGTGCTGTGGGACTGTGTTGCACATGTACACTTTCATATACGCAGCTAACATGTCATGCCCCAGGAGTGGGGGAGGGAAGAAAATGGAAAACACCTTGTGGTGGTAGGGTGAAGACTGACCCCTGCAGGCTCAACACCAGTGACCAGCCAGCCATTCCAAGCCATGGATGGCTTAAGGTAAGATTCCAGAGGAGCCGGGTGATAGGGCTGGGAGGATCAGTTGGATGGGGTCCGCCGTGGGGAGCACGGGAGCAAAAAATGAAAAAAAAAAAAAAAGTCTTCGTTGAAACTCAATCTACTCAATGTACTTGGTTTACAGTTCCTATGATGAAAACTTCCTGTGGACAGAGATCATTGTTATAGTCTTTACCTACAGTTTACAATGCTTTATCATCATATATAACTGGTGCTTGCAGTACATTACTTGCCTTTAAATCAGTTTTAAAGAAACATCTTATTATTACCAACTGCTGTGAATGTTTGACTGTTCATTTTGTTTTGTAGATGATATTTTTGTTCTTGTTTATGTATTTTGTATATTTGTTCATTTGCTCTGGTCGCCCAAGTAAATGCATCTTTGGCCCATGGACTTTTCCAGATTTTAAATAAACAAAACAAACAAGCAAACAAAACAATTTTATACCAAAACCCAAAGATTTCTGCCAGGTGGGGCCCTGTGGTGGACAGATTATCCCGGAACTTCTGTTCAGGTTCCTTCAGCTGTTGTTGCTGCCCAGCCAGGTCCTGTGCTTTGGCCTTCTCCAGGTAGGAGGTGTGGCTGATGCAGATGCCCCTGATATAAGCCTTTAGTACATCCCTGCGTATGCCTGCTGAGACATCTTCTGGTTTGTTTGTGAGGAGAAAGTTCTTAATATCCTACCTAAGACTGGTGCAAAATTTGGTGTCCTTAAGAGTGGATATATTAAAGGGCCACCTGCCCCTTGTTACTAAGTTAGCAGTGGGGGACCAGATAAAGGAGACCATGACATGATCCAATATGACCGGCTCCTATCTGAGCATCTGATATATTAGTGGTCCATGCTGCTGGGGTCAGCCAAAGGTGTATCTGAGAAAAGGACTGATGGGGAATAGAGAAAAAGGAGTAATCCTTCCAGTGGGGTGGATTGTTCTCCATATAGCTATTAGCACTAGTTCCTTGCCAAGTTGGACAGCGTTTCAGAAGTCGGGGCATAGCACCCCACTGGGGCTTTACTTCTGTCTAAAAATTTGTCTAGGATGGTATTCATGTCTCCCCCGACTACTAACTGGCCTTCATGCTGTTCCAGCAGCGTCTTTGTGAGTGTCTGTAGAAATGATATATCTGCACTGTTGGGGCCATAGATGTTGCACATACACTAGTAACTGGTTGGCCTGCAATGACACCCTGCACTATGATATAAGGCTCTTCTGGGTTTATGAAGACCTCTGCTTGAAAGGGTACGTTTCTGTGTACAAGGATTGCAACTCCTCTGCTCTTGGTATTGTGTGATGCACTAAAAACTTGAGAAACGCATCCAGTTTTAAGTTTGTCTGATTCAGATTTGGTGAGATGGGCTTCCTGTAAGAAGGCTGCCCCAACCCCCTTCCTGTTTAGAAACATAGAAACACAGAAGTTGATGGCAGATAAGGACCGCAAGGCCCATCCAGTCTGCCCATTTATTTTTCTACCTTATAAATGTGCCATCGGCCTTTGCTCTGTCAATGGCCAATCTATTCATACTCATCTGTATTGCTCACTTATACCTATCCCATGCCTATTTGAAGCCCTGCACTGTATTCATATCCACCACTTCCTGAGGTAGGCCGTTCCATGCATCCACCACCCTTTCTGTGAAAAAGAACTTCCTCACATTACCCCTTAATCGGCCTCCCTCTAATCTCATGCCTTGTCCTCTTGTCCTGCTATTTTTCTTATATTGAAACATGTTAGACTTTTTTATCTTGTTAATGCCCTTAAGGTGTTTGAATGTTTCAATCATAACACCTCTCTCCCTCCTTTGCTCTAGGGTATACATATTGAGCTCTGGTAATCTGTCCTCATATGTTTTCTGATGCAGTCTCTGCACCATTTTGGTTGCCCTTCTCTGGACTGCCTCAATTTGGTTAATGTCCTCGTGAAGGTGTGACCTCCAGTACTGCACACAGTACTCCAGATGGGGCCTAATCAGTGTATTGTAAAGAAGGATTATTACCTCCCTCTTCCGACTTGTGATACCCCCACTAATACACCCTAACATCCCCTAGCCTTACCTACTCATCAGTGATGATGATGCCCAAGTCTCTTTCTTCCCTTGTGACTGCCAGCAACTCCCCTCCCAACCTATAGGTGGCTTCAGGGTTTCTCTTCCCTATGTGCATGATCTTGCACTTCTTTGCATTAAACCCCAGTTACAAGTAACACTGTGTATGGGCTTATTGTATACCAAAGTGGGAAATGGATAGAGTTCTCTAAAGTCTTGCATGAGCTCTAAGGGTTCATTTGAAAGACCTGGTTGGGTGCCCGTAGGCAAAGATATCTGGCCCCCCCAAAGACAGAATTATCTGAGCCTGATAATTGGGTACGCTAACAAGAGGTTAACAGTTTGAATCCCTCCAGAGCTTGAGACTAAGGAGATTTGAACCCACAAAACAGACAAGAGGGCTACCTTGTTCTGTTCACTATGCACAAATCATACGCTCAGAGGTTGGCACTTTGGGAGTAGAGGGCTGACTGGCTGAGCGAGTTTGTGACAGATTGGTTGGCAGCGGTGGCATTTAAAGTTTGGTGGTACAAGCTTCATTGTTCAGTGTGTCAGCTTGAGACCGTTTAGCTCACTTGGAAAAAAAAAAAGAAAGGCAGTGTTTTATTTAAAAAGGAAATAGAACTATATCCCTTGACTTACAGTTAAGTTCCCACCCATTTTATTTTTTTTCTCTGAAGTGCCAGTCAGAATAGTATTAGTAGTGAGGGAAGAAGAAAATGGCTTCCGACTACAGCAAGCACACTGTAGATTTCTTAAAGCAGTTGTGCAGGGACAGGGGAGTTCCGTTTGGGGTGAAAGCCTGTAAGCAGAACCTCATAGAGGCCCTGATGGTAGCAGATACCCAGAGCAGCAAGTCACAGACCGTGACTGAAAGGGACCAAACCTCAAGTGTAGAAGGGCTAGTGGCCAGTGAGGGATCCCGAGCCAATGAGGCGGACAGCAGGGTCACTGTCAGTGAAGGGCCACAGCAGCAGGGACAAGTCACCAGTATCCTAAATCTGGAAGTTCTCAGGTTGCAACTTGAGTTGCGCAGGATGCAGTTGGAGTCCCAGGAGAGGAGAGAAAGGGAACAGCGAGAGGCAGACAGTTTGTAGCGTGAGCGCCAATGAGAGGCAGAAGAGAAGAGAGAGCGAGAACCCAGAGAGGCAGAGCAAGAACAGCAAGCTGCAGAGGAGAGGAGAGAGGAGCGCCAGTGGCAGCATGAACTGGAGAAGCTACAACTCCAGCCAGCGGCGCCAGGGCAGGTAAGTGGCTTGGGGTTAACTGGGACTGCAGAACTGGGTTACAAATTGAACTCCAAATTAATAGCTGAATTTAAGGACGAGGAGGACATGGACACCTTTTTAAATTCTTTTGAAAAAGTTTGTATTCAGGCTAAAATTCCTAGAGTCCTGGAGCTTCCAACTATCCCCGCTACTTACCGGAAAAGCTCGGGATGCTTTGGGTCAAATGGACAATAAAGACAGTGATGATTACAGCAAGTTAAAAGCTGCGCTACTAAAAAAGTTTGAATTAACTGCTGAATCATACAGAGCTAAATTCCGTAAGCTCAGGAGAAACCCTGATATAAGCTATGAGGAGCTAGCCATGAAACAACGTCAGTTTTTAAAACGGTGGGAAGGAATTGAGGCAAACACTGTTGATAAAATTGAAAATGTGATTTTATTAGAGCAATTTTATTGGGCATGCCCAGCAGAGTTAAAAATCTGGCTAGAGGACCGAGATCCAAAAACAGTGCAAGAGGCTGCTGAACTCTCGGACCGCTATGCCAAGAGCAGACCTGCTCTGAGAGCGAGTGGGGTGAGTGTGGCAGTGCAGAAAGGGAAAAGCGTGCCTTCAGGGCAGCAAAAACCCTCACTGCCTCCACCGAAACCAGTTAGCCCCAGGTTTCAAAGAAAAGATTTCTCTGAAGTAAGAAATGTTTGTTGGTTATGTAAAGAAACTGGGCACATTGCCAGACAGTGTCCAAGAAGGGCAAGCAATAATATCAAAGTAGTACCAGAAAGGAAGTGGGTTGTTTGTGTGTCCCTGGAAGCATGCCAGTGAACATGAGGGAACACATGCACCCAGTCATGGTAAATGGTGTACAGATGCAGGGGTTAAGGGACACAGGGGCATCCCTGACATTGGTAAAGAGGGATCTGGTACAGCCTGGTCAGCTTATACCCAACAAATACATAACTGTACAAGGGTTTACTGGTGAAGAGAAAACCTTATCACTGGTCAGTGTTCTCCTGGACTGGGGTGAAACAGGGGGAACTGTGCAACAGGTGGCTTTAACCAACACATTAGCAGTGGATGTGATCCTGGGTAACAATCTCCAACAGGGGGTAGTATGTGCAGTTACCCGTAGCCAAGTGACCAGGGAAAATTGTAGTTCCCTGAGCCCCCAGAAGCCATTGAGGAAGATACTGAGAGACTGGTGCCCCAGCCTTGTGTCTCCAGAGGGGGAGACTGATAAAAAGAGGGTAGACATGTTCCCAGTAGCAAGTAACCACATAGCTACATAGGGTTACTCCGAAGAGGGAGGGTGACCTCTTGTAAGAGGGTTGGGATTGACAGTGATCCTGAGGGCCCTGGTGCTAGTGCTAGGGACCCTAGTTTAGTGACTGAAAGGACCTGTCCCATGCCTAGGGAAGGTGTGAGGGGGTTCACAGCTGCTCAGAGAAATGACCCTAGTTTACAGAAGCTGAGGGCTTGGGCAGACTCAGACAGTGCACAGGGAGGTGAAGGCAGACATAGGGTTTATTGGGAAAATGGACTTATGTATACACAGGCAGTACAGACAGAGGGAGGGACGCTAGGCAGGCAGTTTGTCGTTCCCCAAGGATATCGTGAGCAGTTGCTCAAGGTTGTCCACGATATTCCCTTATCTGGTCATCTGGGAATCGCACAAACTATGCAGTGGTTAGCCCAGAATTTCTACTGGCCTAACTTCACCCAGCAGGTGAAGGAGTATTGCAGGTCTTGTCACCGGTGCCAAGAAATAGGGAAGGCGGGCAAGAAAACCCAAGCCGCCCTGATCCCCTTACCCATAGTGGAGGAGCCATTCCAGAGGAAGGGAATGGATATTGTGGGGCCTTTAAATACCCCCAGCTCCTCAGGGAAAAGGTTCATCCTAACTGTGGTGGATTATGCCACCCGGTACCCAGAGGCAGTCACCCTTTCCTCACTGAGGACAGAAAAAGTGGCAGATGCTTTGCTTGGGATTTTCTCCCGTGTTGGGTTTCCGCAGGAGGTAATCACTGATCGAGGGTGTTCCTTTATGTCGGACCTAATGAAATGTTTATGGAAGAAGTGTGGGGTGGTGCAGAGATGCTCGACACCGTATAACCCCCAAGCCAATGGGCTTGTGGAACGCTTCAATGGTACCCTAAAGTTAATGCTCCGGGAGTTTGCTGAACAGCATGGGAGGGACTGGGAGAAATACCTTCCCCATCTGTTGTTCGCATACAGGGAGGTGCCCCTAGAGCCAGACAGGACTTTCCCCTTCGAGCTCTTGTATGGACGCATGAGTACGTGGGCCCCAGACTTGATCTGGGAGGACTGGGAAGGCAAGCATGCCACCCAGGGAACTCCCATTGTGGATTACGTCCTAAGGTTTAAGGAAAGGCTGAAGGAGCTTATGGGGACAGCCCAGAGCAACCTGGCAGCTGCCCAGCAGAAACAAAAAGTATGGTACGACTGCAGAGTCAGAGCTCACTCGTACATGGTGGGTCAGAAAGTCATGGTCCTTATTCTGGTCCGGAAAGACAAGCTGCAAGCTGAGTGGGCAGGACCGTACAGAGTGATTAGGAAGGTAAATGACGTAAACTACATTGTGGAGTTACCTGACCGTAGACAGACAGAAAGGATGTACCATGTCAACATGATGAAGCTGTATGCAAATAGGGCTGACATGGTGTTCGCAGTGTGTAGTCATGAGGAGGGGACGGATGAAGGAGACCCCCTTCTGGACTTGCTGGAAGAGAGTAAGTGGGAGTCCTCTGTGTAGGCAGTAAAATTGTCTCCCCAGCTGACCCCGGGCCAGATCCAGAAAGTGAGGGAGGTTTTAGCAGACTTTCCCCCTTGTTTAGCACCAAGCCTGGACTAACCCCCTTAGCAACACACAATGTGGAGACAGGGACACAGACACCCATATGGTGGACAGCATATCGGGTGTCAGAGGCTGTCCAAAAGGACATTAGGAGGGAAGTGGAGGAGATGCTGGATTTAGGGTAATCCAGAGATCCCACAGTCCCTGGGCCTCACCCGTAGTCCTTGTACCCAAGCCAGATGGCTCGACTCGTTTCTGTGTAGACTATTGTGGACTGAATGCAGTCACGAAGTCAGACACCCACCCGATGCCCCGGACAGATGAACTCCTGGACAAGTTGGGGGGGCAACCTACCTTACGACCATTGGCCTGACAAAGGGGTATTGGCAGGTAGAGTTGACGAACAATGCTAGGGAGAGGTCGGCCTTCATCAATCCGACAGGCTTATTTGAGTTCAAAGTAATGCCTTTCAGAATGAAGAACGCCCTGGCCACTTTCCAAAAGTTGGTGAACCAGGTGTTAAATGGTGCTGAGGAGTACGCCGTGGCATACCTGGATGACATTGCCATCTTCAATACCAGCTGGGAGGAACACCTGTCACACCTTAGGGAAGTGCTGGGCAGAATACAGAGGGCTGGGCTCACTGTCAAAGCAGAGAAGTGCCAGGTGGCCATGGGGGAAGTGGCATACCTCGGGCATGTGATAGGCCGGGGACAGCTCCGTCCTAACCAAATCAAGATAGAGGTAATACAGGTATGGCCCAGACCAGAAACTCAGAAGCAGGTCAGGAGTTTTCTCTGGACAGCAGGTACTATTGAAAATTTGTTCCAAATTACAGTGCCCTGGCTGCTTCCCTATTTGACCTGACAAAGAAACGGATGCCAAGAAAAAATCACCTGGGGCCCAGCCTGTGAGGAAGCCTTTACCAAACTGAAGGAGACACTGTGCAGTGCTCCTGTTTTGACAAGTCCGGACTATAGCAAAACTTTTGTAGTTCAGACGGGCGCCTCAGACATGGGTATTGGGGCAGTACTAAGCCAGACATCCAGCGAAGGGAGGGTCCACCCGATAACCTACCTGAGCTGAAGGCTGCTCCCCAAGGAACAAGCATACTCCGCGGTGGAAAAGGAGTGTCTTGCCCTAGTGTGGGCCCTAAAGAAATTGGAGCCATACTTGTATGGGCAACCTTTTGTGGTGCAGACTGACCACAACCCCCCTGATTTGGCTAACGCAGTTGGGGAAAAACAATGGCAGACTGCTCAGATGGAGCCTTGCTTTACAAGGGTATGATTTGAAAATCATACATAGGGCCGGAGCCAAGAACCAGAACTCAGATGGACTGTCTAGGGTCTATGAGGAGTGAACTGATTTGGGAAGCTCATCCCATGTAGGGGATAGAGCCCCCAAATTCAGTCTGGGTGGGGAGGAGTGTGACGTAGACAGTAGACAGCCAGCTCTGAGTGCTCTGAGTTCTGTATTAATTTTTTTTTATTACATATAAAATATGTGATGGGACCAGCCCGGTGGCGCTGAGGGTTGAGGTGCTGGATGCCCACACGCCCGCTGCCTTGACGACCCGGGTTCGGGAGCGGACTCGGGTCGTCGGTGGGTCGGCCAGGGGGAGATAAGCTTGAGCGTCCAACGACAGCTCACCTTCTCCAGGGAAGGATTCAGCCGATGCCCGACACTTGCATGACCCTGAGCGGAGGCTCGAGGAACTGCAAGCTCCATTTGGGGATGGGTGGCCATTGAGCAGCATGGACATCGGCGCGTGCGTCATGACGTCAGGGAGGTTACTTGCTGCCGGGAGGAGAAAGCAGAAACAAGCCTGCCTCAGCCGGGAAGATGGGAGGACCATGGCCGTGCCCACAATTTGCCTGTGCCGCCCAGCAGACCACGAACCGACAAAATGTATAGCAGGGTCTGAGCCCCCACCTGGAAATCCTTGAAGTAATCCATAGCTCCATGGGGCCTAAGGGTCTGCTTGGGTAGGGTTCGGGCAGTGGGATGTCCAGTTGTCCTCCCTGAAGGGTCGGAGGTGGCAGGCTGGGGAGGAGGAATAAATAGTAATTTCAAAAAAAATAAATAAATAAAATATGTGATGGGAAGGTCAGTTTGAGGAAACTACAGTCTTGCTGAACTGACGCATCCAAAAAAAAACAAGGATAAGTTCAAAGGACAGGCGGTATTTTAAACTACAGAGATCTGAGGTTCAATTAGCATGTTAAATTTGCTTTGATCCCAGGAAATGAAATTAGCCATTCATGGCATCCCCAAGGGAATCATTTGATTTTGCTCTAGGTGTCATGTGGAAAGAGCATGCTTGTGTTATGAATAACCTTCCAGGAACCCGCTCATTTCATCAAAGAGGTTGATGGCTGGGCCAAACAGAACCCAGACGAATTTGGAAAGCCAAATATACAGTACATTCTCGGGGAACCCTTGAATTACATCAGAGAGACCTTTGAGGTGTAGATTCCAAGGTCCAGACGGGATTAAAGAGGCAAATACACTTTTGCTTTGAATACAGTGACTTAGATCAAAGAAACTTTTGAGATGTATGTGTAGCAGAGCACAAACCAGTTCTGACCAGTTAACCTGAGGAGAGGAAAATTGAGTATGTCACTTATCATTTTTTTTAAATCTTGTTGGGACATCCTGTACTTTAAAATATAACTTTTAATACTCCAAGGCTGAGTTTAATGACATCGTGTGAAGGCTGTCTCAGAACTGTTTTAATTGCGAAAGAACCTTGACAGAGACACAAGACAACATTTCTGACCGAGAGAAGAGAGACTCTAAAAGCACTGAAAGAAAGTAAGCATTAGATTAGACCAGTCTAAATGTGTGTATTGTAGGGACTGTACTTTTTCCTGTTTGTTTTAAGGCTGTATGTGTTGGGATATATATTTGTTCTGTAATTATTGTTCTGTTTTGATATTTTTAAAGTAAAGAGATATTTTTACAACGGAACTGTCTGGAATGCCTTGACATTTCTTTTTATTTAAGTGGAGCTTTTAAAGGTTATAAGTAACACTGTGTATGGGCTTATTGTATACCAAAGTGGGAAATGGATAGAGTTCTCTAAAGTCTTGCATAGAGCTCTAAGGGTTCATTTGAAAGACCTGGTTGGGTGCCCGTAGGCAAAGATATCTGGCCCCCCCAAAGACAGAATTATCTGAGCCTGATAATTGGGTACGCTAACAAGAGGTTATCAGTTTGAATCCCTCCAGAGCTTGAGACTAAGGTGACTTGAACCCACAAAACAGACAAGAGGGCTACCTTGTTCTGTTCACTGTACACAAATCATACGCTCAGAGGTTGGCACTTTGGGAGTAGAGGGCTGACCGGCTGAGCGAGTTTGTGGCAGTGAAATCTCCACACACATTGTATACATGTTAATATACCCTGATTGGTCTTGCTTTTCCTGTCCATGTCTGGAAAGTACAAATAAATCATGAATTGTCTAGAGAGAGTGTGTCTGAAGTGGACATATAGTAATAACACTTTCTAAAAATTAACAATTAACATTAAATATAATACAACATTAGCAAAACAGTTAAAATGATTACCCTCCAGAACCAAGAGGTGTTGCTGCCATGAGGAGTGAGATCCTTGAATCCCCCAACCCACAATCTATACCCATGCACGGTTCATTCCCATTTGCTGAGTAGATGTGGTGTCCCTCACATCTGTATACACAGCTGAGAGAGGGACGACTGGCCGTGAGCTATTGTGTCGATAAAATAACAGGACCGAGGTTTGGTCAGTTGCCCCACCCTATATTAATCTACATTTGTTAAGTACAACTGTACCAGACTGTACTTTGTAGTGGTATCACATTCTGGAAAGGACCGGGAAGACCCACCTGTTGACGGGGGAGTGCCCCAAGGTATAGAGGACCACTGGTGTCCTAGTGTGCCCCATAGAGGGTGAATGTGTGGGGAAAAAGAGTTCAGGTGATTCTAATGACTCATGATAATAGGAAGGATGAGGGGGTGAAGCGGTGGGGGAGTAACCTGGAGGGGAGAAATAAACAATGAGGCACCTGCTGTCCAATGTGGGGATAAAGGGATAAGTCAGTGTATATGGTATGGGCATGTTCTCTTTCAGATGCAGTGCTAGTGGTGGGACTCGAACCAGCAGCTCTATTACCCTGTCACTAGTAGGATTGTGTTCTGTTTGCAGGGGGGGGGGACTGTGCAATGGCATGGTGTAGGGCTACTGGATGGGAGGTGGTTTATGGGTATAATAGTAAGGGAGAGTGCTGCCCACTGCCAAAATTCCCTCTGGAGCACATCTTCGGGATAGCCTATGCTGCACAGTTTGGTTGATTAAGACCATGGTTCTGAGTTGAGGGAGTGCAGGTGGGCATAAGATAGTCCGTTGTCATTTAGTCAGGAGGGGGTCCCTGAAGAAAGCTAGAGGGAAAGAGACTGAGTATACAGACTCTCCGTTCTGCCTAAGTGGTGTCTTAATTTGCTGTGATTGCCCTATGTGCACACAAATAAGGATGGAAAAGGTGCATACGTACGTACGCATGCTCAATCAGGTCATGCGGCATGAGCATGCGCACAGTCGAGTAGAGGAAGCCAAACGAACATGCACACGTCCAAGAGCGAGCATCTTGAAAGTGCGTATGACTGAGGGGTAGAGACTATATGTACATGCGCCCAGTGGGAGGAAGACACCGCATTAGCATGCACCCAGTCAAGGAGGAGACACCATATGGAGACGCACACACTCGAGATGGGGACTGTGCGGATGTGCGCTCGCTCTTGAAGCGATCTTGCTTGAATGTGCGAACTGCAAAAGGAGAGATTCACTAGTTCTGGAACTGAATAGACCAGCGTGAGTGAGTATGAGGGTATCAGGAGGTGGACAAGGCTAGAGGTCAAAAGGATGATGGGACAAGAGACAGTACTCGGCTCAAGGTTAATCGTGTAGTAAGTGATTGGTATGCCACTTTAACTGCACTTACTTGGCCTCATGGTCCCTGCATTGAAACCGAATGGCCCACAGCCAGGGATAAAAGGAGGGCTACTCTTAAGGGAGGGGGGTGACTGGTCTGCCTTATAGTCATATATTCCTGATAACACTTGCAAACTGGACGAGGGGGTGAGTGTAAGGTGGGCCAATAATCACCAGATACGGCATTCAGTCTGAGTATGCCAGGGAGAATGTCTGGTGCTTGGGGGGGTTGGGGTGTTCCACATATGCTGCTGATGAGTAACTGGTTCACTAGTAGGAACACTTTATAGAGACAGCAGTGCAGTTAGCTCCAGTGTGCACCCCTTCCCCATGCTACTGACCATATTAGGTCTCCAGTACTGACAGTCGGAGCAAAGTACCCTAGGTTAGTGTACTATCCCCAGATTGCCCCTGCACCTCCGCTGTGAGAGACGGACAGAGGTGGTTATTGTGGTGGGTTGGGGGTGCAGGTGTATAGCGGAGAGAGCTCAAATAACTAAAAGTATGTACGCAAGACATGAGGATACCTTAGTGAAAGAAAAGTCTCTTATGAAAGAGTCCTATGGATATAGAGGAAGGTGACAGCCTCATGTCTGCTACGCTCAACTGCTGTGGGATTTGACTGGTTGCTGTTTCACCCAGTGAGGATGGTGTACTTCAGGTGTGCTGTTCAGTTAATGCGTTTCTGCAGCGGTGGCTTCAGCCCATGACCTCTGGCGAGTTTGGGGTAGCACATTAAGTCCTGGTTGTTGGGGTTCAATGGCAGTAGACAGCTGCAGTTGAGGGTTTGTCTCTTGTTCCTGGGTCTCACTAGAACTGTTGGCACTGTTGCGGCATAGTGATAACCTATGGCTGAGAGCCCTTCACTCAAGGCACCCTCGGGGTAGGCAGCTCTACTGGGAAGCCAGGAACAAATGCACCTGGGCTATCCGCCAAGCCAAAGCTAGCCACTACCGTCAGGCTCTCTCGGCTTCCTGGGCCTCTGGCCGTGATTTCAGGTGGAATCTTAAGGAAATTACAGGAAAAGTAGTTCACCTTCCACCTGCCCAGCTTAATATCGATGGGAAACTTCTTCAGGGCCCTAAACACATCGCGAACACCCTTAACCATGCATTCTCGGACCTCAGTGGTGTGCTGTCCGCCAAGTTCCTTTTACACATCCCAAACATCTTCCCACCCTCAACCACCCCAGTCGACCTCCACCCTTTTCGTTTTAAAACTATATCCTCCAACTCTGCCTGAAAATATATCTCTAGCTTTATCTCTAAATCCAGACTTACATAGATACATAGACAGTGTTGGCAGATAAGGGCCTGTGGCCCACCCAGTTTGCCCATTTGAGCTTGTAAGTGGGGATACCCTTGACCTCAAGCTCCTAAGGCTCACTTTGGAAGAAGTTCTCGCCCCGCTTACTAAAATCTTCAGCCTATCCCTGTGCCTGGGGCAGTTCCCTAGAACATGGAAGTGCGCTGTCATCACTGCACTATTCAAAGGGGGTGACTGCACAGCCCCAAACAACTACCACCCAATCTGTATTTTGCTACCCCTCCCCAAGGCATTGGAGAAAGTTATAGCTGATCAGCTTACTGACAACCTCACCAATCATTACACTCTCTCCCCTGTCCAACACGGTTTCCGTAGGGGACACAGCACCTCCACGGCCCTTCTCGAGTATACTTCATTCATACACCAGGCCCTAGATTGTGGACATTTTGTAGAAACTGTTTATATAGACCTTACCAAAGCATTTGATACAGTCAATCATGAATTACTACTCCTATCCCTCCCATCCCCGGGTATAACCACTGAAGTAGTGGCCTGGTTTGATAGTTAGCTCTCCAACTACACTCAGCAGGTTAGAATTGGTCCCACTGTCTCATCCCAAAGTCCTGTCCACTCTGATGTCCCTTAAGGATCCATACTTGACCCCCTACATTTTAGTTTGTTTCTTAACTCCCTCCCCCATCCTGTCCTGGTAAATTGCTCCTCTACCTGGATGATGCCATCATCTTTGACTCTCATCCCAACCCCAGTACACTCCAAAATATGGTCCAGGTGCGCTTCAGCACCATTGAATCCTGGTTTGTCAACCACATGTTAATCCTGAATTGTAGTAAGACCAAATCAATGGTCTTTACCCACCGACAAAACAGACACTGTGGTTTTGCCCTGAACATCCTCAACTCCAGTAATATTCCCATTGAACAGGTTCAGTCCTTCAGATACCTGGGTATTACCCTTGATTCCCAGCTATCTTACCGTGACCACTTTCAGGGACTACTACCAGCACTGAACTCCAGGATACGGTTGCTCTATCGTCACAGGCAATTCCTCTCTCCAGTAGCTCTCCACCTGGCTCTATCCTCATTTGTCCTCTCCCTAGTAGATTATGGCCTGGTAATTTATGGCTCAGCTGACCCTGCCTCCCTCACTTGGGTAAAAACCGCCTTGAACAAGGCATGCCGGCTGGTCACAGGCCAGAACAGATTGACTCACACCTGTGAATTATACACATCAGCAGGATGGTTGAGCCTAGATGATAGAATGAAATACTTCGCCTGTATTATGGCGAAGAAAATATCCCTCAAATCCACTCCCCCAGGGCTTGACTTCTTGGTCACTGTAACTAAACCCATCCACACACCTCTAGAAACACTACGAGGGCATCCCTCAGGGTTCCTTATTGTAGGACCACGCTTTGTCAAAGAGCTGTTGTTTACAGGGCACCCTCTTGGACCAATGAACTCCCAACATCTATCAACCACCTTGCTACCATTAGCCCTTTCAAAACAGCCCTAAAGAACTATCTGATTGAACACTCAGCCTGCAGATGTTTTGTCTAAGCTTGATGGGAAAATTACTTGCTCTAATATTCCTACTTTGACTATAGCATACAGCATTACTATCTGCCTGTATAACAATGGCCCTTTAGGCCTGCGGTGAAACGTTGTATCTCCTTTTGTTCTCTATAATTGATTGTTATGTGTCTCAACCATGGCCTGTCTCTGGCCGTCTTTATAACGTGAACCAGTACGTTCAGGCAGGATGGCTTCCTCTCTTCAGCCTGATCCAGTTTCAAAACTGCCTCTTAGCCAAAAAAGTCCTCCTCAGGATCATACCCCAGGTGTTGAAAAGCTCCTCATTGATCACCACAGCACCTAGCAAACTAGAAGTTCACAACAACAAACCTTCCTTATCTCCAGATGCCGGACTACAATGGGCCAGAGGGCTTTTGCTCACAGAGCTCCACAGTGGTACAATACTCTCAGCAAAGAAACTCTTACAGCTGCTGCTCTTGGCCCTTTTAAAAGACAACTCCAACTTCATCTCAGATCAACTAGTCATTGTGACTGATTCGCCTAATCTGGGGCCCGAAGCTCACTGCCCTCTTCTTTAGTCAGGACAGCTAACCCCCTTGCCATGCCCTCCACTCCTGCCTCCCCCTACCCACCCCTTCTCCCCTAGTCCCCTTCCTCCCCCTTCCTGGCACTTACTAATAATTATCCCTCCCTCCCTCCCTTGGAGTGCTGTTGCCATCACCCCTTACCCTCCTGACTATGGCCTTCCTGCCTGCGTACCCCTGCCACCCCTACCCTCTCACCAGCAGCGCTTATTTCTAAGGTTGCCCTAGGATGTTGTGTCATTCTACTTAACACTGGCACATTTTGAGGTACTGTAATTAACTAAGCCTCAGCCTCTTGCTTCTTTTTATTGTGTAACTATGTATAATTATGTTGACCTTTGTATGTATGTTTACCTTCCGTTTCCTTGACGTGGAATCTTTGTAAACGAGCAGTTCCTGCTCAAAGGTATTTGTAATCCTAGATTTCAATAAATAAATAAATAAAATAAATAAAAACCATGTTTGATGTACTTCCTGTGACATTCCATTGTACAGTGTCCTCCTTAGTTTTTAACCCCAATGTCTGTTAATCCAATGCCCTCATGTAACTCATTCACTAAAAATACCACCAAGAGCTTAATCTGGTTCAAGGTCAGTTGGCATTCATCTGTATCCCCCTCCCCCGGGTCGTGCCTGAAAATAGGCAGGATTTGTCTAGTGCACTTACCCGGTCAACAAAAAATAAATACAAATAAAATAAATAATAATAAAGAAACTATGACGAGGAGCCTTTGTAAAAGAGTCTGTGACTCAAAGGTTAGATCCGATTTTTTAAATAAATAAAAATAAATACAATTGGGGACTGGCTTACTTGTCGAGTCTGAGCGTATGGTAGAGGAAGCCGAGTCCCTGCTTTTGTCCCTGTAGGTCAGACCTTGCACCCCTCTAGACTGTCCTGATTTCTTCTTGTCCCTCTGCCTGCATTTGGATGTAGTCATCTGCCACTCCATCTCCCAAAACTGGAATTAGTTTGTACAGTATGAGAGCAGTTGTGTTCCTGGGGTTACGTTGTGGCTACCAGTCCTCCTAGGTGTGCCCTTTTTGCTGTACGGGGGGGGGTGTCATGTGAGGGTTCCAATCAGGCCAATCCCAGTAAATGTAATCCATCACCTCCTGGGATGTCTCAAACGTACTGGAGATGTCATTTCTGCTAATTTGAAGCTTGGCGGGGTATAGAAATCCTATATGGGATTCGCAGATCATGAAAAATCCTCCTGACTTCTGTATATTCTTTCCTTTTTCCTGTCAGCTCCACTGAATAATCATTAAAAATGTAGATTCAGTGTCCCTGCCAGCTTAAGGGACCTTTTTCTCTAGCCAGGATGAGGACTCTCTACTTTTCTGGGTATGAGAGGAATTTTGCTAGGATTGGTCTGGGCCTCCCACCTTCCTTCGGTGGTGGTGCCAGGGTATGATGTGCCCTTTCGATCTCCAGGCAGGGCTTTCAGGAGTAATTTAACAACTTAGGGAGTTCTCTTTGTAAAAAGCAGCTGGGTCTTTCCCTTCAGTCTTCTCCGGGAAGCGGACAAACCGCAGATTATTTCTGCAGCTCCTGTTCTTCAAGTCCTCTGTGAGGTGCCAAAGGAGCTGGACTAGATGCTCCAGCTCTTGAATCCTGGCCTTGTGGTGGCTATCTTTCAGGTCAGTGTACAAGAGATAAGTTTCAACATCCTGAGACCTGTGATGCAAGGCTTGTACTTTCTCCTCAAGGGCTGCTACTGAGGATTTAAAAAGTTGATATTTTGTGGAATACATGCTGGAGCATACATTTGACTTCAGCAGTTTCAGTAATGCTGGCTGTGGCAGTTGGCGCCTGTCCAACCATTATCTTCAGAGTGCTAGTCGATCACTGTTTTTCGAAGATAACTTCACAAAAGAAGAGGAGGGGGAGGTACTGTACCTGAACCAATCAATAGAAGCACTCTGGATGGGGAGGGGGTTGGTACCAGTTTATTCACAGAAGAAAGGGCCCTGAAAGAACTCTTGAAACTGAAGGTGGACAGAGCAATGGACCCTAATGGGATTCACCCCAGAATTCTAAAAGAACTAAGGGGAGAACTAGTGACACAACTGACTACTCTTTTTAACAAATCATGAGAGGATGGTGTGGTACCTAAGGACTGGAGGAGGGTGGATGTGATTTCCCTTCACAAAAGTGGGAACAAGACAGAGGCAGAAAACTACAGACCTGTTAGTTTGACCTCAATGGTAGGGAAATGATGGAATTGCTTCTGAAAGAAAGAATTGTTGAGTACCTAGAGGCTAGCGAGTACAGGACCCAAGGCAGCATGGATTCACAGCGGGAAGGTCATGTCAGATGAATCTAATAGATTTTGTTGACTGGGTGACCAAAGTAGTAGACCAGGGAGGGGCTGTGGACATGGCCTACCTAGACGTTAGCAAGGCATTTGACATAGTCCCACACAAAAGATTAATAAACAAGTTTGCCAGCCTGGGATTGGGTCCCAGGGTGGTAACCTGGGTAGAACATTGGCTGGACAACAGAACACAGAGGGTAATAGTAAACTGAGTTCACTGTAAAGAAAGGAGGGTTACTAGTGGGGTACTGCAGGGTTAAGTACTGGGACCGGTCCTTTTTTTTTTTTTTTGCTCCTCTGCTCCCCCTAGCTAGCCTCTCCTTCGAGTCTCCTATGGTCCTTCTGTCTGCCTGTCTCCCCCTGATGCTGACCCTTACCTCACATTGCAACCCTCCAGAGGTAGCCACCATATCCCTTTGCCGGGTGGGTCCCCCTCCTCTGAGAAGGAAGGCACTGGTGGGGCCATCCAGTGCACTAGGCAGTTGGCTCCGGGCATCGCTGAGGCAGGTCGGTCGTGAGGGCTGACGGCAGCGGGGGCCAGAGACTGTCATCTGGCTTAGCCAGGGAGCTAGTTTCTGGGTTTCGCCCCAGAGAGTGACGTGCCACTGACGTTAAGGCAAACGCCGACGTCTGTCACTCCCCCAGTGATCAGAATCCTGACATCCTGCTGTGCTCCTGGCCTCCGCCAGGGGCCAGCAGGTGCCTGGTTTGCATCCCCACCCTCCCCCCAGAGAAGGTGAGCTGTCTGTGGACGCTCCTTCCTTCCTTCTCCCCGGCTGGCCCTCCAGTGACCCAAGTCCATTCCCAAACCTGGGTCGCAGGTGGAAATCCAACCACTGAGCCAATGGGCCTGCTTGTTCGGTTCTCTTTAATGTCTTTACAGGTGACATTGCGGAGTGACTGGAAGGAAAAGTATTCCTCTTTACAGATGACACAAAGATCTGCAACAGGGTTGATACACATAGCGGGGTGGAAAGAATGAGAAGGAACTTGGCAAAGCTGGAGGAATAGTCAAAAGTACGGCAGCTTAGATTCAATGCAAAGAAGTGCAAAGTAATGCACCTGGGAAACAAAAACCCAAGGGAAGAGTACACAATGGGGGAGGAGGTATTAACAACAATGGAAATGGAAAGGGACCCGAGGGTAGTCATAGCAGATGACCTAAAGGTAGGCAAGCAATGTAAGAAGGCAGTAAGGAGGGCTGGGAGATACTGGGATGCATAGGGAGAGGCATCACCAGTAGAAAACAGGAAGTTGTTATCCCTCTATACAGACAGTTGGTGAGATCCCATCTGGATTACTGTGTGCAGTCCTGAGACCCCATCTCTGCAAGAAGAAGAAGAAGAATCAGCATTTATATAGCGCTTTTCATACTCAGTGTATCCCAAAGTACTTTACAAGCAATGCTTGACTGGTAGTGAAGTGACTGAATGTATAGTGGCAGCCATATCACACATCAGCACCCATACATTGCCTGGACAATTGCATAAACTGGCAAGGACATAGACAGGATGGAGGCAGTCCAGAGGGGGACAACTCAAATGGTGAAGGGTCTACACCAGAAGCCATACAAAGAGGGACTAAAAGAGCTTAATATGTATACCCTCGAGGAAAGGCAGGAGAGGGAGGACATGATAGAAACGTTCGAGTACCTTAAGGGAATAAACAAAGTCCAAGAGGGTAGCATCTTTCAGAAAAAGAGATGTGTAAGAACAAGTGGGCACAATTTGAAGATAGAGGGGGGACAGCTTAGGGGCAATGTGAAGAAGTATTTTTTCATGGAGAGGGTGGTGGACATATGGAACGGCCTTCCTGAGGAGGTCATTCTGAAACTTTGTAGTTCATTAGAGGGGAATTTTTCCATCAAATAAGTCATACATTGTACGGCTGGGCTCAGCTGTTACTTAGTTTTTTTTATGGATATTTAGCAGGATTGCCACAGAGCTTCAAATCAAGCTACTGTCCTGTTTGGCAGCCCATGCATGTGCCTTGTATTTGATTTTTTCATTGCCAAAATTCACTTGTGAGCTTTTAAAGTGAAAGTTTCTTTGTGTTTTTTTACTATGCTCTTATATAGTGGAACAGAACTGCTGACCAATCAATCACCAAAGACTGAATGGAAATATATAGTAGTTGAAAGCTCTATACTGTTATAGTTGGACATGTTTTTTTTACCTGGGAACATGTAAGGCCCGATTCACAAAGCCTCCATCCTGGCACAAGGTGCTTGAGCCACGAAGAATGGTGCAAGGTGCACTTTGCACTGACAGAGAACGCTGGAAACCATTCTCAAAAGGCAGCCTGTGTTAAATGCAGGCTGTTTGCCCCAAATGGGGCTTACGTCACCCCTGTGCCCAGACATGGGCTGTGTCCTGGTGCATGTGACTTGCATCGGAGGCAGGCTGCCAGTGTGTCACAAGTGGGATTCACAAAGCACGCCCAGAGGGCAGATTACTAAGAACCCTTAGACCATCCAGGGCTGGCATAAGGGTATGTTGATGATCACTCTCTGGGTGTGTTGGGCAATGCATACATGTGCCGTGGATGAGCCCTACCCCATCCCCCCTGCTGTGCCCCCTGCTCCCCCATAGCGCCCATTCCTGGTGGTCTATTGGTACCCCCTCCCTGAACCCCCGATAGTGCCCGGTAATGTACTTTATTGACCCCAACATTGTGGGCTAGTGGCCCCCCCACTCCAACCAGCAGCAGGTAGTACCCACCACCCTGCTCCCCCCAACCCTTACTCTGAGCCGGCACTGGCACACCCCTCTTGACGCCACTGCTGCCGGCGCTGACTGAACTGAGTGCACAGGTGCATCTGCGGAACCTCTCCTGTGTGCCGGGCATTTGGCGCACGGGTGAGGTTGCCACAAGTGTGGGCACTTAGTCACCGGGACCCATCCTGTGCCAGAATCTGGTGCAGGGTCCCTGGCAAGGGGCTTCAGTGCAAGCTGCTGTTTTCCGCAGCTTGCACCAGACACCGCCCCTCTTTGAGAATCGGGCCCATAAGGTTTATGAAGAATATTTAGTAGCCTAGGGCTCTTCGATCATATATTTGAAAATGGACACTTTTGTTCCTGGGAGACTCAGCCAAGACATGGGTTTATGCCTATAGGAAACTTACTTACTGCACGTAGCATTTTCTTTAAAGGAGGAAATGCTGTGCGAATGCTAAATTTGTTCCACTATTTAAATATCCCAAACATTGCCCTCAAGACTTAGAACCTCATTCAGTCCTCTTTTTTGATTCCTTCAGCGTGAAATGTATGGAGTAGACATCAAGAAGCTGGAGCGTTCGAAAATACTTCATATCCAACTTATCCAGGTTAATAATAGAAAGTCATTCTCAGTTTCAGTAACTGTTTTTTTCCCCTAATTTGAGGGTATTGGGGGCCGGTGGTTGTCAAGAAATGTGTTTTACAGGACTTTTTTTTTTTTTGTAGCGTAACAAGGTGAAAAACTACAATGCCATTTAGTTGGAGGAGCTCATTCAAGGTTTAAAAGTGTTAAAAGACTGAAAAATAAACATCCAGAGTTTGACAACTGATAGGCATGTTGTAGTAAAAATATACAGTATATGAGGGAGCATGAAGCAGGAATTCAAAATTGGTTCGATGTATGGCATGTTTTCAAGGGTTAGTTGAACTACTTTTGAATTCTTTATTTCCACGTGTCAACATCTCCCAGTACTGTCCATTTAAGTTGTTACGTCTAAAGTATATTTTCACATTTATTTTTATTTGAAGGAATAACTCAAAACATTGAGGCTAAGGGTAGAAGAAAGGACTGTAGCATACTAGCAGAGTGGTCAAAGTCAGTCTCTGATCATGTGTACTGATGCGCTAGTTCGAGTAATGGAGAGGGTGATCTAGTGCAGCAGAAATGGTTATCCATCAATAACCATGTAGTTAACCAGCACAGTGGACATGGTAATCTATACGACAAAAGTGTATGCATGGGGTTATACCGGATCAACACTGGCTCACCTGAGGTACAATTCATGTACTGAGTGTATAGTGGTGAAAACATAACTGTCACATGTGGGAATATGCTGTTCAATGTGTGCCAGACAAATACCCTTATCGATTTACCTCATTTATTTATTTTCCTATAAAGTAAAAATGACACAACTACTATACAAATTAGAATACATCAGCAACATTTCTGTCAGTTACTGTAATTATGGGATTTTTTTTTTATGTGGAATACAAGTGAACTGTATTCCCTCCCCCCACCAAAACAAAAAAAAATAGAAACACAGACTATAATGGCAGAAAACATATTTCCATCCAGTCTGCTTATCCTCCCTATAATCCTTGGAACCTTCTCTGGAACCTATTGTTCCTTTAGGGTACTAACCCTCCCTGTCTTATCCCTATTATCCTGCCTGGTTTTGTCACCCTGAATTTTTCAAGTGAGTACATATTTAGTACCTTCAGGCAGTCCTCATAGGTTCTGCCCTGCTAGCCTTGTATCATTTTTGTTACCCTACACTGCACTGTTTCTAACCTATCTCTGTCATTTCTGTGGTGAGGGCTCCAGAACTGGACGCAGTTATCCAGGTGACGCCGCACCATGGATCTGTATAGGGGAAGTATTACCTCTTTTCATCTGCTATCAATAACCCTTCCTAATAAATCCCAACATCCTGTTAGCTTTGCTATAGGCCTAAAAAAAAGTTGGAGTAACATTGTGTATAATGGCAATCGTTAGTGGATAGTCTACTATCCTACTGATAAGGATACCACTCAGAATCATTTTTCAAGTTTTTCTTTTCTTACATTGTGCAGTAAAACTGTAGATATAGTAGTTGCCGTATTTTGACACGGATATGTAAAAATGCAAATTTATAATATTTTTGACAAGGATATGTAAAAATGCAAATTTATAATACTATTCTACATATTGTTATACATGTCATGAATTGGATAGTGTTGTAACGGTCCATGGGTGGGTGTATTCAAAAAGAAGTTATTTTGCACCTCTACTTTGTACTTTTAGTAGGTAATCAATGTATGCATTATTACAGGTTCAAAACCACACAAAGAACTAGAAATAATAATGAAAAATAGGATGCATTGTAAGGGTATTATGGGGCTGTCACCCTCAGAGCAAACATCTTCTCTGGAGACCTTTCCTAAGGTCTTAATTTTTTATGCTTCCAAGAGTGTACATTATTGTCATGATGCGATGGAGGCAAGGTAACGTCATATATAAATAAATTGCTATTTCACCTCTAAGTTATTCAGCAATGTTGTTCACATCACATGTAACATATTGCTATTCTTAGTACAGTACTTCTCATATCAATGTATTTAACTTCTTATACAATAGACTTCTCATTGTGGCTCTCCATTACAACGAAAATGTTGTGGAACTTAAGGGGTTACCAAGCAAGCAAGGAAATGCTAAATGGGGAGTGTCATTTCCCAAATGTGCTGGCAAGCCTGTTATTAAAGAAGTCAAGGTCCCTCTCACATATGGTACAACAAACGTAGTCTCATACTGCAAACTTTTTGATACAGTATTACAGCTGGTATTGAGCATGTGAGCATGTTGTCTCAGGTTTGGGTATGAGCTTGTGTTGCTGCTTGTAGGATGGATGAGCTCCCTTTCTATGCTTGCAGCACTGACTGGAAAGGAATGCACATTCAAATACAGCACAGTCACTTGTGTGACAACAGGTGCTGGAACACTGTAAAAGCATGGATTGGGAGAAAGGACTATGGGGTGGCACAGTGCTGCTGCTAGTGCAGTCACCATGCACGGGACTTGATAATGGCTTTGACATGACATCCTGACTGTTTAGTTTATTTAGGAAAGTAATAGAAATGCCCTATTACATAGAGAATAATGAATAGACAAGTGTGTGTTATGGATTTTGTTTGCACATCCGAGGTGTGTGATGACCCATAAACTTCGAGAGTGAAGCTTGAGAGGTTTATGAAGTCATCACACACCAAGGGCATGTAAAAAAATCCTTAAAGACACGCTTGCCTATACTTTATTTTTTATAATTACTGGTGCGGAGATTAACATAGAAACATAGAATTTGACGGCAGATAAGGAAAGCTTGGCCCACCCAGTCTGCCCATTTCCCTACCTAATGGATAAGCTGCAGGTCCTAGTTAACCAGCAGCCTACTTCTTTCTACTCCCACCCCCTAGATTAGCCTTATGACTGTCCCATGCATGCTTGAATTCAACCACTGTTTTTGACTCCACAACCTCCTCTGGAAGGCCGTTCCATGCATCCACAACCCTCTCTGTGAAAAAATACTTCCTTACATTACCTCTGAGCCGCCCCCCCATCTTCAAATTGTGTCCCCTTGTTCTTGCACACCTCTTTTTTTGAAAGATGCTACCCTCTTGGACTTTATTGATTCCCTTGAGGTACTTGAAAGTTTCTATCATTTCCCCCTTCTCCCTCCTTTCCTTGAGGCTATACATATTAAGCTCCTTTAGTCTCTCTTCATATGTCTTCTGGTGCAGACCCTGCACCATTTTAGTTGTCCTCCTCTGGACAGCTTCCATCTTGTCTATGTCCTTGCGGAGGTTGGGTCTCCAGAACTGCACACAGTACTCCAGATGGGGTCTCACCAGCTGTCTGTGCAGAGGGATAACAACTTCCTGTTTTCTACTGGTGATGCCTCTCCCTATGTATCCCAGTATCCCCCCAGCTCTCCTTACTGCCCTCTCACATTGCTTGCCCACCTTTAAGTCATCTGATATGACTACCCCCAGGTCCCTTTCCATTTTTGTTGTTGTTAGTATCTCACCCCCCATTGTGTACTCTTCCCCTGGGTTTTTGTTTCCCAGGTGCATTACCTTGTACTTCTTAACATTGAATCTCAGCTGCCATACATTTGACCATTCCGCTAACCTTGCCAAGTCCCTTCTCATCCTTTCTACCCCACCTTGTCCATCAACTCTGTTGCAGATCTTTGTGTCATCTGCAAAGAGACATACTTTTCCTTCCAGTCCCTCTGCAGTGTTGCTTATAAAGACATTGAAGAGGACTGGTCCTAATACTGAACCCTGCGGTACCCCACTAGTAACCCCCCTTTCTTCAGAGTGGACTCCATTTACTATTACCCTCTGTGTCCTATTCTCCAGCCAATTCTTTACCCAGGCTATCATCTTGGGACCCACTCCCAGGCTGGCTAACTTGTATATTAATCTTTTGTGTGGGACTGAGTCAAATGTCTTGTTAAAGTCTAGGTAGGTCATGTCCACAGCTCCTCCCTGATCTACTACTTTGGTCACCCAGTCAAAGAACTCTATTAGATTTGTCTGGCATGACCTTCCCGCTGTGAATCCATGCTGCCTTGGGTCCTGTGCCCCTCTAGCCTCTAAGTACTTGACAATTCTTTCCTTCAGAAGTGATTCCATCATTTTCCCTATCACTGAGGTTAAACTAACAGGTATGTAGTTTCCTGCTTCTGCCCTGCTCCCAGATTTGTGAAGGGGAATCACATCTGCTCTCCTCCAGTCCTCAGGAACCACCCCATCCTCCCATGATTTGTTAAGCGGGTAGTCAGTGGTGTCACTAGTTCTACCCTTAGTTCTTTTAGAATTCTGGGATGAATCCCATCAGGCCCCATTGCTTTGCCCACCTTCAGTTTTAAGAGTTCTTTCAGAACCCTTTCTTCTGTAAATGGGCTGGTATCAACTTCTGTATCAAGAGTGTTTCTATTGTTTGTTTTAGGTATCTCTCCCTCTTCATTTGTAAATACTGAGCAAAAATATTTGTTTAGTATCCCTGCCTTTTCACCGTCATCCTCTGCTCACCCCCCTTCCCTTTATTAAGCCTCACTATCCCTCCCTTAGTCTTCCTTCGCTCTCTGATGTACCTAAAAAAGGTTTTATCCCCCTTCTTAAGTGAGTTGGCTATCTTTTCCTCGGTTCGGGCCTTTGCTGTTCTGACTGCCTTCCCAGCTTCCTTTTGCTTTAACTGATACAATTCTTTGTCCTGCTCCTTCTCTGATTCCTTGTACTTTCTGAATGCTAACATCAGGTAAAGCAGTGACACACACACACAAATGCACACCACACACACACACACACACACACACACACACACACACACCCACACTGTCCAGTAAGGGCATTTGTTCTTTCTTTTGTTTTTTAATTTTTCTTTAAAAGTAATGCTAGTGCTGACTGTGAGAAAGAGAAAAGTAGTCACACTGGAGATCACGCTCAGTCGGAATGAAGCCCCGACAGAAGCGTAAAAATGGCAGGATCAACCAGATAGATTATTTTGTTGTGAAAGACAGGAGCAACCAGAAAGTTAAAAAAATTAAAATTTACACGGGGGACAGTGCGAAGGTTGAGAGATAAACGATTTCTTCAGGCGAACAGCAGTGGTCCTCAGTAAGGGAAAATTGTGTCCACCATGTTTTTAGATGTGTTTGGCCCGCCCACAGACAGAGTGAGGGCCAATAAGGCAGCGCGCTACAAATGACTGATGCTGGAGCACACTGCTAGGGAGAGAGAGTTTTGACAAACGCCGTTATAACCCAATTTCGGGTTATTACAGCGGTTGAGAGTACTGTACTTGTAATCCAGTTGAGACATAGTGTCACCAGTAATTATAATTTTAATTTGATAGCTGTCATCCCAGAACTTAGATGAACAGCATACCTAAGGAGCAGTTTATAAGATGTAAAAGAAACACAAGCAATGAGGAATGTTTCCATGAAAATGCACGGGTGCTTAAGAAACGGTGCCAAGTTAGAGGATATGATAACAAATGCTTAGAAATTGCACAAAATCAAGTTAAAGAAATACCCAGAGAAAATCTGCTAAAACAAAATAAGAGGAAACAGGCATAAAAACGAAACTTTATTTCTGATTTCACCCCGTAGAGTTATAAAATCAAAGACAGCCTTTATAAGAATTGGCATATTTTAAACACAGAGCTGAAGTTGCAGCAAGTGGCCAGTACATGCCCCGGGACTGTGCACTGGCATGGTAGAAACATCGGAGACATGATAACGAGCAGCCTTTTTAAATCAAATGAAACACCCAGTAAAAATGTCCTGCTGAAAGGTACATTTTGTTGTGGAAACTGAAGTTTCTGTAAGAACATTCAGACTGGCAACTTATTTACACACCAGACCATGGGGCAGACATATGAACTTTGTGTATGTTACGATGTGTAACAAATGCAAGAACTTTTATGTTGGAAAAACTAAACGGAATTTTAAAACAAGAATATCAGAACATTTTAAGAGCATAAACAGCTGTGACAATAAGAATGCGCTTGCTGTACACACTATACAGAAGGGTCGGGACCATGTGTTTAAGTTTCAGGGATTAGAAAAAGTAAAAATTGATCCGGGGAGTGTGACTGGGATAACAAACCTTTGCAACAAGAAAGTAAATTACAATAAATTTTGAGGGCTAACTCCGAAGGGGGGTTGAATGAGAAATTCAGCCTAGCACCATTTTTAAAAGACAGAATATGCAGATCAAATATGAGGTGACTGCAATTAAAAATACTATAGAAAAATGGATTCTGAAGTTTATGGTGCTATATAATGATTTATAATGGTATAACTATTAAGAACATGTATCGTTTTTAATAGATTTTATATTGAGGCACTTTATTAGTGTGATGAAATTAGTTTGAGTTGTGTTTGCTGTGCTGCACTTTACTTGTATGTCTGAGTACTAACAAACTCATTTCTTGTAATGGGGATAAATGAATGATTCACTAACATGGGGTAATTGGTAGATCTGAATATGTCATGATCTGTATAACAGCATACATGGAGTGAAATTTTGTACTCAGGCTCCACCTTGATAAAGAGTCGAGTACGACTTGAAATGGTGCTTTCATGGGAGTTTATGCTGCTATTTTTATCTGTTTACATTAATAAATGAATGATTTAAATGTAACTCAATCTTTAAGTTTTATAGTCAGTTCTGTGATGCATGACATTTGCTGCACTTTTGAAACTTTACTTACGTCTGGGCTCCAGTTTATGTTTTAAGTAGCCACCTACTAGAATAGAACATTCTGACTTTTCAAGATGTTGTCCTGCCAACATCCACCATCCTCGTACTGCAACCTGGCTGTTCCACTCCAAAATCAACATATCATCTCTTCACAGATTAGTAGGGCCTGGTCCAGTGCAGCCCTTCCTGTGATGGTGTGCCATATTGTATCTTGGAGTGGCAATAAGTCTCACTCTTGTAGTTGATGATGCATGGCGGGTTGGCCGGGCAGTTGGGAGTTGTCCGTTTGTCATCGAGGCACAGGTCAGGAAGCATAGGAAAACAAGGAGCAGTTGCAGAATTCACCAAAAATATTTATTTACACTAGCAGTAACAAAAAAATAAACATGTTCAGTATAACTATTTACAAAGGCCAAATAAAAATAGAAAAAGTTCATCTGAGTTTTTCCTTCAATCCCTGTGTTCCTTTTTTCTCTGTAGCAGTTGCATCTCAGCTGTCTTATAAGTCCATCCGACCCCCATTCTTAACAAGCATCCTGTTCTTGTATGTTTCAGGCAGGTGCTGGCAGGAACAGAGTATGCCTGAGCTGAGGCCCCTTTTACACAGCTGTTCTGCAAAAGGCCTAAAAATTTGAACTCAGGTAACCTCTTGAGTTTCTAATAGCTTTTTGCAATAATCTCAAACTATAATTATATACATTTCAAAAATTAACACTATATAATTTCTAAACAAACCAATATCAGATACATTTCCATACAATGATTTGTATATATTTTTATATCAGCAGATATGCAAGGGAGTAAAAGACAGCAAGGGAGACTGAGGGAAAGTGAGAGGTAAAGAATCGCGAGACTGTCGGGGGTGATCAAATCCTAGGTCTCACAGGAAAATTTGGGTGCGCAACCAGACAGACAAGAGACAGGAAAGGAAAGGAATAGAACAGAACACATCCTTGCATTTAAACTCTTTCCATAACAACTGGGACGGGTTCGTATTCCACCCTGTCACATACACCCCCCTCCTTAAGAGGAAACCTGCTTTATCAAACAGGTTTCCAAAATTTTTATTAATTCTCTACTAACATTTGCTGCTTTCAGACATTAAGCACATGTGCATTATCCATTTTTTCAGTAACAGTACAGCAAACAGTAAAGTTCAAACCCATACATTTGTTTTTCAGCCTTCGGAACTCCCAATTTCTGATCCATATCCTGACAGAAAATCAGCATTGCTATTCTCTTTACCAGATTTGTGTATCACCATGAATTTAAGTGGCTGTAGTGCCAGGTACCACCTTGTGATTCTGGAATTTTATCTTTCATCTGGTTACGCCAACAGAGAGGACTGTGATCTGTTGTAAGTACAAAGTCAATTCCTATGAAATAAAACTTAAGGGACTCCATGGCCCACATTGCTGCCAGACATTCCTTTTCAATGGTGGAGTACCTTTTGTCTCTGTCATGCAACTTCCTACTTATGTACAGAATAGGATGCTCCGTCCCATCTATATTTTGACTCAGGACTGTACCTAGGCCTACTTCTGATACATCTGATGGTAACAAAAATGGTTTCTCAAAGTCTGGGCTCCTTAAAACAGGAGCTGAACATAATGCAGCCTTAATGGCTTCAAAAGCTTCATCACACTCTGGGGTCCATTTCACATTATTTGAGTACCATTTTTTCGTGGGTTCAGTGAGGGGAGTAGCTAACTCAGCAAAGTCAGGAACAAATCTCCGATAATAACCAGGCAGCCCTAAAAATGACCTGGCATGTTTCTTTGTTTTAGGGACAGGGCTGTTATCTACAGCTTCTATTTTAGAAATTTCTGGCTTATCTTCTCCATTTTCCAACACATAGTCCAAATATCTGGTTTCCTGCATTTCCAATGCATATTTGGTAGGATTAATAGTCAGACCTGCATTTTTGATAGCTTGGATAACTGCTCATAGGTGTTCCAGGTAACTTTTCCAGTCTAGACTGTACACCACAACATCATCCAGGTACGCAGCACAATAACCAGTGTGAGGGGATAAAATGACATCCATGTACCGCTGGAATGTAGCTGGTGTACCATGTAAACCAAATGGCATGGTGGTGAACTGATAGAATCCAACAGGAGTGGCAAATGCACTTTTGTCTCTGGATTCTTTAGCTAAAGGTATTTGCCAGTAACCCTTGGTGAGATCGAGGGTACTGATATACTTTGTACTCCCCAGTCTGTCCACCAAATCATCTATTCTGGGCATGGGATAACTGTCAAATTCTGACACTTGATTAAGTTTCCTAAAATCAAGGCACATTCTAACACCCCCCTTCTTTTTCATTTAAAGTTACCATTGGAGATGACCAAGCACGCCTCAACTCCTCTATGATACCCAGTTCTTTCATTTTTTGTATTTCCTTAACCACGTCACCTCTTATATGTTCTGGTAACCTGTATGTATTTTGCCTAATAGGGCGATCATTCCTTGGCACTGTAACGTGCTCGACCCCTTTTGCTTGGCCTGGTACTGTGATAAAAGTACTGTCAAATGTCTTTAGCACATTACAAATTTCTGTAGTTTGTTCTGAGGTTAAGGAAACATTCACCTTTACAGCATCAGCATTTACAGTTTGCTCCAGTCTATCATAAGCTACATCAATATCTTTTTTATCAGTTTCTGGTAAAACTATCAAAGCAGCTTTTGGCATTTTTTTTAACCCATTTCTTGAGGAGGTTAGCATAGTGTATCTTAGCAGGATTTTTCCTGTCAGGGGTCTCAGTCTCGTAGTTAACAGTGCCAGTACATCTAAGCACTCTATAAGGCCCTTGCCACTTCATTAACAGTTTATTTTCTGTTGTGGGTAACTAGCAAAACCTTTTCATCTTGCTCAAAAACTTTTTCTTTTACCCCATGGTCATAATATACCTTCTGCTGCTTTTGGGCCGCTTCCTAATTACTGTGGGCAATTTCAACATATTTTGCCAGCTTCTTTCTTAGGGCACACATATAAGACATTATAGATTGTTTTTGAGTGGGGTTATCTTCCCATGTTTCTTTTATCACATCCAGTAGCCTTCTTGGCTGCCTACCATACAACATTTCAAATAGTGAAACCCCTGTTGATGCCTGTGGCACTTCCCTGTAAGCAAAAAGTAGGTAAGGCAGGTATTGGTCCCAGTCTTTCCCTTCCCCTTTTACAAACCTTTTTAACATGTGTTTTTGGGTTTGGTTAAAATGCTGAACAAGACCGTCTGTCTGAGTGTGATAGGGAGAGGTTCTTATGGCAGTGATAACTAGTAGTCTGTACAGCTCTTTAAGTAATGCAGCACCAAAATTATTACCCTAATCAGTAATAATTTCTTTAGGTATGCCCACTCTGCTGAAAATTTTTGCAAGCTCTGCTGCCGCTTTTGAAGCTGTGATGGTATGCATTGGAACTGCTTCTGGATATCGAGTAGCATAGTCGCATACTTCCAGGATACATCTATTACCCTTTTTACTTTTGTCTAAAGGACCAACCACATCCATTGCAATTCTCTCAAAAGGCACATATATCAAGGGTAGGGGCACCAGGGGCACCTTGTCTTTTCTAGTGGCTGGGGCTACTTTCTGACACTCAGCACAGGAATTACAATAGGTAGCAACATCTTCATGAATTTCAGGCCAGTAAAATCTATATAGCAATCTTGCAAGGGTGCGATCCCTCCCAGAGTGACCAGCCATAGGACTATCATGTGCTATCTGCAACAACTCTGTTCTATACTTCTGTGGTATAACCAATTGTTCTGTCTGTTCCTGTGTCTGAGGTTTAACCCAAACTCTGTACAGTAACCCATTACATTTTTTATACATTGGTCCACCCTGTTTTGGTTTCACCCCCAGCTGCTTAAAATAACCTCGGAGAGAAACATTGTTAGCTTGTTCTGAAACAACATTTTCATATTTTAACCCTTTATGTTCATCAGTCATTTGTTGCCACAGTTTCTTCAGGCATCGTCTTTCTTTCCTGAATTTCCGGTTCTTGGAGCTGTGTTCAAACAAGTCTGAATCAAAATCACTGAAAAGAAAAGTGTCCCCACCATCTAAAATTTTCTTTGCCTGAGCCCTTGTCACCACAGCTGCTGAAACATCAGGATTTAGTCCTTCTTTGATTAACTCAGTAAATCCTGGAAAGTCATTTCAAATAATCACAGGTACTGGTAACTTAGGTAATACCCCCACTTTCATTTGGTGCGACACACCCTTAATGGTCAAAGTCACTTGGGTGGTGGGACAGTATTGAGTGTCCCTGTGGATGCAGATGACACCAGTACCTGGTCCTTTTGCACAGTGTTTTCCCAGCACTTCAACATGCACTAGGGTCTGTCTGCATCCTGAATCAATGAGCCACATTATAGTCTTGTCTCCCACCTTCACATCTTATTTATTTATTTATCAAGTCTAGGATTACAAATACCTTTCAGCCAAGGCTCTTTTACAAAGGTTCCACATCAGAGAAATACAAATTATGGGGAACATCAAGACAGACATTACAACAATGTGGACATTGTAAACAGATTACAGATTAATACAATTCAAGGGTAACATTATAACAAGGCAGCCAGCGGCATTTGTCAGAGAAAACAGACAAGAGATAAGAAGTGCCAGAGTCATAGGGAGAGGGAAGAGGGGATGGGAGGAAGAAGGAATGTAGGTAGGTGGGGAGAGGGTGAAAAGTGCAGCATTGGGTATACCTAGATGTGAGGGTAGAATCCAGTGAGGGGGGGGGACTACTAGAGCAGGCAGGGAAGTGGAGAAACAAGGTTAAGTTGGGCAGTCACAGGAGCTTTTGGTAGTGAGATAGTCCCGGAGCCTAGTTTTAAACATACCAATTGTCGGGGCACAGGAGATGGTGGGGCTGTTAAGTACTTGCCCCAATTTGCCAAGGACAAATCTGTTCCAGTGCCACTCTCCTTACTATGGCAGTTTCTTGCAATATGGCCTGGCTTATTACAGTTATAGCAAATAATGTCTTTGAGCCCAGGTTTGTTACCCCCACCAGAGTTTTTATCAGGCTTGGAGTTTAAATGGGAAAAAGAGTGTCTTACCGATGCTTGGCTGTTACCTCGCTGCTGTGGCATCTGTCTGGCCATTTGGTAGTCCTCGGCCAAAGAAACAGCCTTTTCCCCACTCTCTGGTCGGTGTTCCTTTACCCAAAGCTACACATCTGTAGACAGTATGTTGATGAATTGCTCCATTGCAAATGTGTTGATGATCTGTGTGACTGTTTTGTTCTCTGGTTGGAGCCATTTTATCAGGAGTTTTCTGAGTCGGGTGAAGGTTGCTCAAGGATTGTCGACTGAGTTGTACTTCAGAGATCGAAATCTCTGCCTGTAGGTCTCTCCTGAGATGTCATACCTTTTCAGGATTTTGTCTTTCACCAGGTCATAGTTTTCTGACTGTGCAGTGCCCATATTGCTGTAGGAAAGTTGGGCTTTCCCTGTCAGGTAGGGTACCAGTCTGATTGTCCATTGCTGCTTTGGCCACTGGCAGGCTGTGGCAACTCTCAAAAGTTGTCAGGTATGCCTCAATATCATCTGAGGGACACAACTTTGTAAGTTTAATGGCTTTTAAGTTGCTTTTGTTTTGTTGCTCATCTAGATCTGTGCCAGCACCTCTGCCTTTGATAGCTTGCAAGGCATCCAGCCATCGCTGTTCCCATCGCTGCATCTTTTCTCTCATCTGCTATTCCTTTTGCTGCATCTCTTCTCTCCTCTGTGCTTCTCAACGTTGAATCTCTTTCTCTCTGCTTCTCTGTCTCTTTTTGTTTTATAGCCCAGCATTTGAAAAAGTCCATCAGGCTTTCAGGTTCTGTCACTGCCTGTTCTTTTTTCCATAACTTGTGCTGGCTGTACAGTCTCAGCTTGGACTTCTGTCTCTGCTAGTTTGGCTGCCATTCTCCTGGTAACCACTCCTGGATTTGCTGCTGCAGAATCCATACCTTTCTCTATGCTTCCCTGGTACTAGGTCCACTACCCATGCACAAAACTCCTGACTTAGAGGATGCACGGCATAAATCCCACTTAGGCTGACACCATCTGTCGTCAAGGCACAGGTCAAGAAGCATAGGAAAACAAGGAGCAGTTGTAGAATTCACCAAAAATATTTATTTACACTAGCAGTAACATAAAAAAAAAATAAACTTGTTCAGTATAACTATTTACAAAGGCCAAATAAAATAGAAAAAGTCCATCTGAGTTTTTCTTCAATCTCTGTGTCCCTTTTTTCTCTGTAGCAATTGCAGCTCAGCTCTCTTATAAGCCCTTCCAATCCCCATTCTTAGCAAGCATCCTGTTCTTGTATGTTTCAGGCAGGTGCTGGCAGGAACAGAGTGCGCCTGAGCTGACGCCTCTTTTCCACAGCTCTTCTGCAAAAGGCTTAAAAATTTGAACTCAGGTAACCTCTTGAGTTTCTAATAGCTTTTTGCAATAATCTCAAACTATAATTATGCAAATTGAGCAAGCCCCCGCCTATCATAATTAATAGTAGGGTCTTGGGGAAGGGCAAGCTTGGGGTCCTCTCCTCTGCCCTCTCCCAGCATGACTGGTCCCCCATCGATCATGTGCCTAATACTGACCAGGCCCTAAGTGACTTTATAGAGGGCTTCAGCAACATTTGTGATATCTTTGCACCACTGAGGGAAAGAAAAATTCAGGGTCAAATTAATGGCTGGATCACAGGGGATCTCCTCACCCAGATGAAGGAAAGGGACAACCTCTGGGGAAAAAGCCAGGTCCTCTCGCAGCAAACACAACTTCCAGTGCTCTAGAGCTGCAAGAAACCACTGCATCAACCTTATCCGCCAAGCAACGGCCAACTTCCATAAGGAGCAGCTTAATAAAACTTGGGGCAATGGGAAGAGTTTTTGGAAGAACATCAAAAACCTTCTTGGGAAGGATGAGAAAAAGATCCCCCACTCGCTCAACATCAACAACGCCACAATTACTGACCCATGGCACATCGCGGATTCTCTCAACACAGCATTTACTGATCTGACTGGAGTGCTGCCCCCTGAATACCTGCACCCTGCTGGGGAACAAACCAACTGCACGCCTCAAGTGGGCTCAACCCCTGTCTTCTACTTCAAAAAAGTGTCAGTGAAGGAGGCTTACAAACACATAAAAAAAATACTAGGCAAGACCAGAATGGGGAGTGATGGAGTCAATATGAAACTCCTATCCCTAACACTGGATGTCATCATTGTGCTGGTTACAAAACTATTTAACAAATCGCTGGCTCTTGCACAATTCCCCAGGATCTGGAAACAGTCTGTCGTGATGCCGATGCACAAGAACAGTGATATGACATGCACCACCAATTATAGGCCAATATCCATCCTCTCTCCCTTATCTAAAGCTCTAGAAAAGATTGTGGCCACCCAACTCACAGATTACCTCAACAAATACAACATATTATGTCCCAGCCAACATGGCTTCAGGCAGAATCATAGTACCTCCACTGCCTTGCTGGACTACACTGACTACTTGCACAAAGCACTAGACGAAGGAAAACTGGTGGGGTCAGTCTTCATAGACCTCACTAAAGCCTTTGACACTGTCAATCACTCTGTCTTCCTGACTCAACTACAGAACCTGGGGTTGCAACCACTGCAGTCTGCTGGTTCAAGGACTACCGAACACACAGAAGCCAACGTGTACAAATTAGGCACACAGTATCTAGCTCCAACAAGGTATCTTTAGGGGTCCCACAGGGGTCAATACTGGGCCCCTTACTATTCAGCCTCTTCCTAAATAATCTTCCTGTCTTCCTGAAGCCTGTGACACTAAACTGATACTTTACTCAGATGACGCTGTACTTCTCACCAGCGGTTCATCAATAATCGCCCTCCATTCCAAGCTGCAGGCATCCTTCTACAAGCTGGAAGACTGGTTCTGTAGCCATAAACTTCTATTAAACTACAAAAAGATCAAGGTGATGCTCACAGCCACCCCACAGCACAAAAAGAAGCTCCCTCCCCTCACCATTTCCAATAAAGTCAGTGAGCCGCTAGAACAAGTTCACTCCTTCAAGTACCTGGGGGTCACCATTGATGACTCCCTCACCTTCACCCAACACATTGACACAGTGGTAAAGGCAGTGAACACCAAGCTGGGTGTACTCTATAGGCATAAAAAGTATCTCACTCTAGAGGCCCTCCGTCTCTCAGTCTCCAGTTCCATCCTTTCTACCATCGACTATGGATTGGTGGTCTACGGCGCAGCAACAGACACGCACTAAAAAGGATTCACTTTGCCCTCAACAAGGCACGTAGGCTCACAATGGCTGCAGATCGAAATACCCACACCTGCTCCTTATATGAGCAAACCAATTGGCTGCCACTAAAGAACAGGATTATATTCCAAACATGTCTCCTTGGAAAAATGGCGCTAATGAGTGTGACGTGGACAGCCAGTTCTGAGTGCTGTATCATTTTGTTTTAAATATAAAAATGTATTACTGGTTGTCTCTGCTGAAGAATCTGGTGCTCTTAGAATGACCTCACTCATACCCACCCCCAGGTTTCAGCTGAAATATGAAAGCCATGAAAAAAAAATGCTGAAAACAGCATGTGAGATCACACACACAGTTTTAGAGACAATGTGTTACATGGAAGGCCTTAATCAAGGACCTCCTGTTTTTTCTGAGTTAATTACAGCTGTAGTTGCTAAGGTGGAAGATCATATCCATTTTTATGATGTTCCAAAGGGGAAACCAGGTTTAGCAAACTGGTGCAAGGTTGTAAATGCTCCTGTGAAGCCTGTGTGAGGGAGGATGCAGCATGGATCAAAGAGGTGTCATTTGAAACATATGAGTTATGCTGTGGTTGCAAAATGTAATACTTTGAAAAGACATCCTGTTTTTTTTATTAGATATATTTTTATATATAATCTGACATAGGAGGAGCTAGATGACCTCACACAAAAAGGGTTGGCAAATACAGTTTACTTTAAGGAATAATTCTGTTTTGCTTAGACACACTTTTACCTAGACTCTGACAATGAAAGATTTGTGAGCATTGTAAACAAGTATTTAGAGAGAGAGAGTCAAATCTAAGTACTGTAAGTAGGAATTTGCACTGTTTAAACCTTGTTCTTTTAAAATATTTGTACGTCTTGTGATATAAGAGTTCTGTATTTTGTGTTTCACATATTTATATCTATTTTTAGTAAAACTCTTTTTGGAGCATACTTGGTCTGTCTTTGACTTCTTTTTTATTTGTAAGAAAAGTATATATGGTTAAAGCAAACAATAGATATAAGCTTGAATGGTGATACCAAACTGGAAAGAGAAGCATTTTAAATCTGAGGTCTTTATTAAAGTTTTTAAAGGTTCACCTCTGTATACCTGGTTAGGTGCTCATAGGCAAAGATATCTGGCCCCCCCAAAGACAGAAATATCTGAGCATGTACATTGGGTACGCTAGCAAGAGGTTAACAGTTTGAATCCCTCCAAGACTTGAGACCAAAAGTTGATCCGAACTCACAGAACAGACAAGAGGGTTACCTTGTTCTGTTAAACTGTTCACAAGATTGTGCTCAGAGGTTGGCACTTGGGGAGTAGAGGGCTTGACCTGCTGAGTGGGTCTGTGACAGATTGGTTGGCAGCAGTGGCATAATTTTGGTATCACAAGCTTTTATTGTTCTGTGTCAGCTGAGACCGTAAGCTCTCTTGCAAAGAAAGAAAAAGACAGAGTTTTATTTTAAAAAGGAAACAGAACTATATATCACTTGGCACACAGTCAAGTTCCTACTTGTTTTATTTTTTTATTTTTTCCTAAAGTGCAGTCAGAGTAGCAGTAGTCAGGAAAGATGACTTCCAACTATAGCAGGCACACTGTAGATTACTTAAGGCAGTTGTGCAGGGACAGAGGAGTCCCGTTTGAGGTGAAAGCAAGCAAGCAGAGCCTCATAGATGCCCTGATGATAGCAGATACCCAGAGCAGCGAGTCACCAACCGTGACTGGAAAGGACCAAACCTCAAGTGTGGAAGGGCTAGTGGCCAGTGAAGGGTCCAGAGCCGATGAGGAGGACAGCAGGGCCACTGTCAGTGAAGGGCCACAGCAGCAGGGGAGGGTCACCAGTATCCTGAATCCAGCAGTACTCAGGTTGCAAATTGAGTTGCGCAGGATGGAACTGGAGGCAGAGCGAGAACAGAGAGAGGCAGACCGTGAGGCAGAGCGAGAATGCTGAAAGGCAGAGTGAGAACAGAGAGATGCAGACCGTGAGGAGCGTGAGCGCCAGCGAGATGCAGAGGAGAAGAGAAAACGAGAACGCCGAGATGCAGACCATGAGGAACAGGAGTGCCAGAGGCAACACGAACTGGAGAAGGTACGACTCTGACCAGCGGCACCAGAGCAGGTAAGTGGCTTTGGTTTAACTGGGACTGCAGACCTGGGTTACAAATTGAACTCCAAATTAATAGCCGAGTTTAAAGAGGGGGGAGGACGTGGGTGCCTTTTTAAATTCTTTTGAAAAAGTTTGTATTCAGGCTAAAATTCCTAGAGAGTCCTGGAGCTTCCAGCTATCCCTGCTACTTACTGGGAAAGCTCGGGATGCATTGGGTCAAATGGACAATGAGGACAGTGACGATTACAGCAAATTAAAAGCTGCAGTGTTAAAAATGTTTGAATTAACTGCTGAATCATACAGAGCTAAATTCCATAAGCTCAGGAGAAGCCCTGATATGAGCTATGAGGAGCTAGCCATGAAACAACGTCAGTTTTTTAAAACGTTGGTGGGAAGGAATTGAGGCAAACTCTGTTGATAAAATTGAAAATATGATTTTATTAGAACAGTTTTATTGGGCATGCCCAGTAGAGCTAAAAACCTGGCTAGAGAACCGAGATCCCAAAACAGTGCAAGAGGCTGCTGAACTCTCGGACCGCTGTGCTAAGAGCAGACCTGCTGTCAGAGTGAATGGGGCGGGTATGGCAGCACAGAAGGGGAAAAGCGTGCCTTCAGGGCAGCTAAAACCATCACTGCCTCCACCGAAAACAGTTAGACCCAGGTTTCAATGAAAAGATTTCTCTAAAGTAAGAAATACCTGTTGGTTGTGTAAAGAAACTGGGCATATTGCCAGACAGTGTCCCAAAAAGGCGAACCATAATACACAACAGGGTGCTAGAAAAGAAGTGGATTGTTTGTGTGTCCCTGGAAGCATGCCAGTGAACATGAGGGAACACATGCACTCAGTCATGGTAAATGGTGTGCAGATGCAAGAGTTAAGGGACACAGGGGCATCCCTGACCTTGGTAAAGGGGGATCTGGTACAGCCTGGTCAGCTTATACCCAATAAATACGTCACTGTACAGGACTTTGCGGGTGAAGAGAAAACATTGCCACTGGCTAGTGTTCCCCTAGACTGGGGTGAAATAGGGGAAACTGTACAACAGGTGGCTGTAGCCAAAACCTTAGCTGTGGATGTGATCCTGGGTAACAATCTCCAGCAGGGGATGGTATGTGCAGTTACCCATAGCCAAGCGGCAAGGGAAAATTGTAGCTCCCTGAACCCCACAGAATCCAGTGTGGAAACCACTGAGAGGCTGGTTCCCCAGACTGTGTCTCCAGATGGGGAGACTGATAAAAAGGGGGTAGAGATTTCCCCAGTAGCAAGTAACCACACAGCTACAGAGGGTTACTCTGAAGAGGGAGGAGTGACCCTTTGTCAGAGGGTTGAGATTGACAGTGATCCTGAGGTCCCTGACGCTAGTGCTAGGGACCCTAGTTTAGCGACTGAAGGGGACCTGTCCCATGCCTTGGGAATGTGTGAGGGGTTTGCAGCTGCTCCGAGAGGTGACCCTAGTTTAGAGAAGCTGAGGGCTTGGGCAGACTCGGACAGCCCACAAGGAGGTGACTGCAGACATAAGGTTTATTGGGAAAATGAACTTATGTATACTCAGGCAGTGCAGACTGAGGGAGGGATGCTAGGCAGGCAGCTTGTTGTTCCCCAGTGGTATCATGAGCAGTTGCTCAAAATTGCACATGATATTCCCTTGTCTGGTCATCTGGGAATTGCGTGCACAATGCAGTGGTTGGCCCAGAATTTGTACTGGCCTAACTTCACCCAGCAGGTGAAGGAGTATTGCAGGTCTTGTCACCGGTGCCAAGAAATAGGGAAGGCGGGCAAGAAAACCCAAGCTGCCCTGATTCCATTGCCCATAGTGGAGGAGCCACTCCAGAGGGTGGGAATGGATATTGTGGGGCCTTTAAATACCCCCAGCTCCTTAGGGAAGAGATTCATCCTGACTGTGGTGGATTATGCCACCCGGTACCCAAAGGCATTCGCCCTATCCTCACTGAGGACAGACAAAGTGGCAGATGCCTTACTTGGTATTTTCTCCCGAGTTGGGTTTCCATAGGAGGTTATCACCGATCGAGGGGGTTCCTTCATGTCGGACCTGATGAAATGTTTATGGGAGAAGTGTGGGGTGGTGCAGAGATGCACAACACCATATCACCCACAAGCCAATGGGCTTGTGGAATGATTCAGTGGTACCCTAAAGTCAATGCTCCAGGCGTTTGTTGAACAGCATGGCAGGGACTGGGAGAAATACCTTCCCCCACCTGTTGTTTGCATACAGGGAGGTGCCCCAAGAGTCAACAGGATTTCCCCCTTTGAACTCTTATATGGACGCTGGGTACGTGAGCCCCTAGACTTGATCTGGGAGGACTGGGAAGGCAAGCACACCACCCAGGGAACTGTCATTGTAGATTACATTCTTAGGTTTAGGGAAAGGCTGAAGGACCTTATGGGGACAGCCCAGAGCAACCTGGCAGCTGCCCAACAGAAACAAAACATGTGGTGTGACCGCAGAGCCAGAGCTTGCTCGTACATGGTGGGTCAGAAAGTCATGGTCCTTATTCCGATCCAGAAAGACAAGCTGCAAGCTGAGTGGGTAGGACTGTACAAAGTGGTTAGGAAGGTAAATGATGTGAACTACGTTGTGGAGTTACCTGACAGAAGACAGACAGAAAGGATGTACCATGTCAACATGATGAAGCCATATGCAAATAGGGCTGACATGGTGTTTGCAGTGTGTAGTCATGGGGAGGGGATGGACGAAGGAGACCCCCCCTTCTGGACTTGCTGGAAGACAGTAAGCGGGAGTCCTCTGTGGAGGCAGTAAAATTGTCTTCCCCAGCTTGCTCCAGACCAGATTCAGAAAGTAAGGGAGGTTTTATCAGACTTTGCCCCCTTGTTTAGCACCAAGCCTGGACTAACCCCCTTAGTGACACATGATGTGGAGACAGGGACACAGTCGCCCATACGGCGGACAGCATATCGGGTGTCAGAGACTGTCCAAAAGATCATTAGGAGGGAAGTGGAGGAGATGCTGGATTTAGGGGGTAATCCAGAGATCCCACAGCCCCTGGGCCTCACCTGTAGTCCTTGTACCTTCAGCCAGATGGCTCTACTCATTTCTGTGTGGACTATCATGGACTGAATGCAATCACAAAGTCCGACACCCACCTGATGCCCCGGATGGATGAACCCCTGGACAAGTTGGGAGGGGTGACCTACCTTATGACTATTGACCTGACCAAGGGGTATTGGCAGGTAGAATTGACAGAGCTAGGGAGAGGTCGGCCTTCATCACTCTGATAGGCTTATTTGAGTTTAAAGTAATGCCTTTCAGAATGAAGAATGCCCCGGCCACTTTCCAAAGGTTGGTGAACCAAGTGTTAAATGGTGCTGAGGAATACGCCGTGGCATACCTGAATGACATTGCCATCTTTAGTACCAGCTGGGAGGAACACCTATCCCACCTTAGGGAAGTGCTGGACAGGATACAGAGGGCCGGGCTCACTGTCAAAGCCGAAAAGTGCCAGGTGGCCATGGGAGAAGTGGCATACCTCGGGCATGTGGTAGGCTGGGGACAGCTCCATCCTAACCAAATAAAGATAGAGGTGATCCAGGCATGGCTGAGACAAGAAACCCAGAAGCAGGTCAGGAGCTTTCTAGGGACAGCAGGGTACTACAGGAAATTTGTACCCAATTACAGTGCCCTGGCTGCTCCCCTATCTGACCTGACAAAGAAAAGGATGCCAAATAAAATTACCTGGGGCCCAGCCTGTGAGGAAGCCTTTACCAAACTAAAAGAGGCACTGTGCAGTGCTCCTGTTTTGACAAGTCCTTACTATAGCAAAATCTTTATAGTTCAGACGGACACCTCAGACGTGGGTATTGGGGCAGTACTGAGTCAGATGTCCAGCCAAGGGACAGATCACCCAGTAGTGTACCTGAGTAGGAAGCTGCTTCCCAGGGAGCAAGCCTACTCCACGGTGGAAAAGGAGTGTCTTGCCATAGTGTGCGCCCTAAAGAAATTAGAACCATACTTGTGTGGGCAGCATTTTGTGGTGCAGACTGACCACAACCCCCTAGTTTGGCTGATGCAGTTGGGGAAAAACAATGGCAGACTACTAAGATGGAGTCTTGCTTTACTAGGGTATGATCTAAAAATCGTACATAGGACTGGAGCGAAGAACCAGAACTCAGAAGGGCTGTCTAGGGTTTATGAGGAGTGAACTGATTTGGGAAACTCATCCCATGTAGGGGATAGAACCCCTAAATTCAGTCTAGGTGTGGAGGAATTGTAACGTGGACAGCCAGTTCTGAGTGCTGTATCATTTAGTTTTAAATATAAAAATGTATTACTGGTTGTCTCTGCTGAAATATCTGGTGCTCTTAGAATGACCTCAATCATCCCCCCAGGTTTCAGCTGAAAGATGAAAGTAATGAAAAAAAAATGCTGAAAACAGCATGTGAGATCACACACACAGTTTTAGAGACAATGTGTTACATGGAAGGCCTTAATCAAGGACCTCCTGTTTTTTCTGAGTTAATTACAGCTGTAGTTGCTAAGATGGAAGATCATATCTATCTTTATGATGCTCCAAAGGGGAAACCAGGTTTAGCAAACTGGTGCAAGGTTGTAAATGCTCCTGTGAAGCCTGTGTGAGGGAGGATGCAGCATGGATCAAAGAGATGTCATTTGAAACATATGAGTTATGCTGTGGTTGCAAAATGTAATACTTTGAAAAGACATCCTGTTTTTTTTTATTAGATATATTTTTATATATAATCTGACATAGGAGGAGCTAGATGACCTCACACAAAAGGGGTTGGCAAATACAGTTTACTTTAAGGAATAATTCTGTTTTGCTTAGACACACTTTTACCTAGACTCTGACAATGAAAGATCTGTGAGCACTGTAAGCTGGTATTTAGAGAGAAAGTCAATTCAAACTACTGTAAGTAGGAATTTGCACTGTTCAAACCTTGTTCTTTTAAAATATTTGTATGTCTTGTGATATGAGTTCTGTATTTTGTGTTTCACATATTTTTATCTATTTTTAGTAAAACTCTTTTTAGAGCATACTTGGTCTGTCTTTGACTTCTTTTTTATTTGTAAGAAAAGTATATATGGTTAAAGCAGACAATAGACATAAGCTTGAATGGTGATACCAAACTGGAAAGAGAAGCATTTTATATCTGAGGTCTTTGTTAAAGTTTTTAAGGGTTCATCTCTGTATACCTGGTTAGGTGCCCATAGGCAAAGATATCTGGCCCCCCGAAGACAGAAATATCTGAGCCTGTACATTGGGTACGCTAGCAAGAGGTTAACAGTTTGAATCCCTCCAAGACTTGAGACCAAAGGTTGATCCGAACTAACAAAACAGAAAAGAGGGTTACCTTGTTCTGTTAAACTGTTCACAAGACTGCGCTCGGAGGTTGGCACTTTGGGAGTAGAGGGCCTGACCTGCTGAGTGGAGTTGTGACAATGGGTAAAACCACCCCCATGCATTTCTAGCATCCTAACACCAAGTGCTACCAGCTATACCACCAGAGGCAGGATGAGGGGGCCCTATCAACACCTTTCCGTCGAACTATGCAGGGACAGCGTGCTTTCAGCTATAGGGCCCCCCAACGACTCAATGAAATCCCAGTGCGCATTCTAAACTCCCAATGCATCTCGTAATTCAAAAATGGCTAAAGGCAACACCTTCTTACTAGGACAGTTTGTGACTGCCACTAGGACTCTAACACCCATGATGCCCACTCACCCACACTCTCCTTCCCCTTCCTTTTACCCCCACTCTTCCCCCTTGCCCTATCCCTCTGTCTTCCTCTTCCCTGCACCTTTTCCCACACTGGATCAACTTTATACCCAACCTACCACCGCTACCTCCCAACCTCCTAGACAAAGCCACTTCTTTTGGCCGCCCACTCTCCCCCCACCCCAGTTTCCCCTCCCCCTCACCTTGACTCCTCCTTGGACTCTCTCACTAGGTGTCACACCTCTTTATCTCCTTCGCTACATATAAACACTGTCCTTTACCCTAGTTGAATGCTCTTGATGCTGTACTAACACCATTGGTACTATGAATGACATTCTAACCTTATTGTATACTAGCTACCTACTATTCGAGTATTGTATATAAACTGTTTGTTATTGTTGTCATTGTCACTGTTTGACGTGGAACCTTTGTAAAAGAGCTCTGAGCTCAAAGGTATTATCCGAATCCCTAAATAAATAAAAAAAAAATAATTATATACATTTCAAAAAAACACTATATAATTTCTAAACAAAAAGGATCCCAATATCAGTTACATTTCCATACAATGATTTGCATAAATTTTTATATCAGCAGATATGCAAGGGAGAAAAAGACAGACAGTAAGGGAGACTTAGAGACAGTGAGAGGCAAAGAATTGCGAGACTGTCTGGTGATCAAATCCTAGGTCTCACAGGAAAATTTAGTTGTGCAACCAGACAGACAAGAGACAGGAAAGGAATAGAACAGAACAGATCCTTGCATTTAAACTCTCCATAACAACTGGGCCAGGGTCCTATTCCACCCTGTCATACCGTTCTTCAAGGAGGTGAAAGTGCACTTTATGCAGTTTTAAAAAATACATAAATAAATAAATCTGCATCCATGTTGAAGCAGTATACACGCGATTGCAGCCAGATGTCAAGCAGCAGCACATGACTAATTCTCTGTGCTCGCATTAATTTTGTGTGTTCTGTTGCGTTCCGTCTAGAGTATGTACAAGAACTAATTACAGAGGTATTGACACTGAGGAAACAGTTTTAAGTTACAAAAAGGCAGACGATATCAAGAAGCAGAACAAGTGTCCTCCAGCTATTACTGCAAAGTATAAAAAAAGCTGACAAGGAAACACTAGTGTCCAGGCACAGATCACGAGTCAACAAGACATATACTTCAATGGGCTTATGTTCCTTAGAGTGGAGTTATGCCTGTGCAACTGCTGATAGACTTTGGCCATTCGCTCTCTCTGTTCCATGGGGAACTACCACCATGTCTGGGTACTGTGAAGACAAGAAACCCTTGAGGAGGGTTCCATGCCTAGAAGAGCAGCGTGAAGGGATTCCTTAGGCTAAAAGTATCTTAGGAAGGAGCACCATGAGCTGACCCATTGGCGTAGCGGTAGGGTTACCGCTCATGATGCCGGTGACCCACTTTCAGGAATGAGCATGGGACACCAGGAGCTGGTAGGAGGGAGGAGGATCGTGTGTCCAGGAGGATGCTCTCCTCTTCCGGAGACCAAGGGAGGGATGCTGGCTCCCCTGTTTCACTGTCACCTGGGAGCCCACAGGTGGTGGTGCAGTTAGGAGCAGCTAGTGGAAGGAACAGACACTGGCGGGGGCTGTGCATCATGCATGGTTCCGTGTGTGTGCATGCACACCCCTAGCTGCCAGTGCCCAAGTGGTAGGGACCCATAAAACTGGAAAAAGAGGCAGAGCCCCATGTGAGATGATCACTGGGTTCCCACAGGCCCCGCACTGATGACATGGCACTCCTCCATCTGGGACCTGGTTTGGCTGGCGCAGGGTGAGGCTCTGCTTCCCCCTAGCCTGTAGTCCTGGGTAGGGAGATGACATGTGGAGGCTGGAGTTGGAAGGCAAGCCCACAAGATGTCAGGTGGTGGGACTGAAGGAGCCAGTGAGATGGTGGGCCAGGGTACTGAAGGAGGAGAAAAAAATAGGAAGGAGCACCACGGAGAGAGGCCAACCGTTGGAGGAGGAGGGGAGGATGGTGGGGCAAGAAAAAGTGTTTCTGAGTGAGGCTGGAAGGATCTGACTTATATAGTTCAGGAGGGGGTGTGGTTGGTTGCTTTGCCATTGAACTACAAGCATAGCCTTTCAATTCAATGAGCTTATGCAACTTAGTGTAGAGTTATTCCTGTACAACTGTTGATAGACTTTGGCCATTTGCTCGCTCTGTTCCTCGGGGAACTACCACCCTGTCAGGATACTGTGAAGGCAGTGCCCTGGAGGAGGGTTCTATCCCTAGAGGTACCATGGGAAAGATTCCCTTAGGCTAAAGGTACCTTAGGAAGAAGCCCCAAAATGAACTTAGCAGCAAGTGGAGATCACTGAGTCTGAGGACAAACTAATGGCAACCAGTGCGTCTGGAAACAGACACAGACTGAGATGAGCAGAGGCTGATTGATATTGAAACTGATAGCAGAGGGGCATGACTTCTGAAGGAGAGAGGGAATGGCAAAGAAGGAGGGCCATCATCCAGCTCCATCCAACAGTGGAAATCTAGCTAGGTAAACTAATGGAATGTACTACATTATGCACTACCTAACATTTATGACCTTCGGCATGGAGGAGAGGAAGAACCCCCTATGAGGAGGAAACCTCTGGGGATCCAAGGCCTTGGTAACCTTCCCTCCAGGTTTGGGATAAATTAATGATGATGCAAATACTGCCATGTAGGATCCCGAATGATGACACATTGCCTATGATTTAAGCAGTTCAAGAGGTGCCATTGTGAATGAGTTTGGTTGTAGAGAACCTTTTCCTACCTATGCATCCAACTACTGTTTCAGCAGGGCATGCTGTACCTCTGCCTACATTTCAATGGCGCCCCAGATCCCTCCCTAGGGCATCTGCCTACTGCATCAGCAGTGCATACTATAATGCTGCCTACATTTCAGCAATGCCCAAGATCTCTGCCTATGGCATCTGCCTAATGCATAAGCTGGGCATGCTGTACTGCTGCCTACATTTCAGCAGCACCCCAGATCTCTCCCTAGTGCATCTGCCTACTGCATCAGCATTGCATGCTGTAATGCTGCCTACATTTCAGCAATGCCCAAGATCTCTGCCTATGGCATCCGACTACCGCATCAGCAGAGCATGCTGTAGTGCTGTCTACATTTCAGTAGCACCCATGATTCCTGGAAAGCTGCTTGGCACTGGTTGAGACAGAAAATGACAACTAGGACATGATAGGAGACCGTGGTGAAGCCTGACAGCATATGCACATAGAAGATACAAAATGTAAGTAAGGCTGAATACTGCTTTTATCTGAATGCAGGAGTAGTAGGAGGCCACAGCGAAGCCTGAGGGCCATGAGCACATAATAGAAACTGAACATAAGTAAGGACTGTTAGCACTGAAGACATAAGAGATTGCATGAGTTGGAGTGCAACTGTTAGCACTGAGAGGTGCAGGATTTCTGATAGTGACATTGAATGGCAACTAGAACATCACATGAGACTGAATGTTACAAGCTTAGATTGAATGAGGAATGCATGCCAACCAGTTCCATAAGGGAGGTTATTGTTAACTGCTGATGCATTGCACGTCAGGAGGCTGAGGCAACAAAATCAACAAATTAAACTGCTAGGCAAGCAGGAGGTATATGGGAACTGAAATTTAGAGAGCAGATCTGCTGCAGTGAACAAAGAACCAAGAAGGGAGTGGCTACCTGGCTGGAGCCAGGGGTAAACAGTAAACAATTGTAGTTGAACTGGAGGATTGCTAAAGGTAGGGAAAAAACAGCAAAATGGGAACTTGAATAGCACAAGGCAAGCAAAAGGGGACACAGCAGGACACTAGGAAAACTAGAAAGCCCCAAAAAAGAAGCAAAACTGAAAGAAACACAAGCACAGGAGAGCAGCAGACATAAACAGAGAGAAGCACAAACTGCAGCCAAGGAGGAAGAAAGCAAAGTACTGACCTAGAAAACTGGAGAAACACAAATCAAGCAGAAGTCCAAAGTACAAAAGGGTCAGGAGACAAACACCAGTGTGGGGGGGTGAGGCCTCCAACTGCAGCAAAGAAAAGGTGCTTTTGAGTGAGGCTGGAAGGAGCTGATTTATATAGCTCAGGAGGGGGCATGGTTGGTTGCTCTGCCCATTGAACGACATATGAGAAGCAACCCTGTGGCTGTGGAAACTCATGTCTTTGGTGCAGGGACCATTGTTTTATAAAATAAGGTGCAGGATCCCCAATGAACCCAGAGTTTGCTGCAGTTGTTGAATGGCGCAAAGTGCGGTGATCTAAGGGCCGAAACAAAATTGAGTCCTAGGTTTGAAGTGAACATCAAGATATGTACTTGTTTGAATTCATTATCAGTGATGTACTGAGGAATGTGGGGTTTGTAGTCCCTCTTCTATACTTGCTTGCTAGGGAAGTCTGAGCTGCTACAGATAAAGCAAAAGTCCTTGATGCATCTGAGGCCTTCTGTTGTATGATTGTTGGGATAAACTTTCGACCAATAGTGCTGGACAGAGATTTGGCTTCTTGTGGTAAAAGCCAGACCTGTGGAGGGGGGACTCTCAAACCGGAGTGGACACTGAGTAGGAACCTGTGGGAGTGGGAGTTGTGTGCACAGATGGCAGTTCCAGGGCAAATGGTGGCACTGGGCAGGTGTGCCCACATCAGGCACACAGATGGAGTACTGCACAATTGAGCTTATTGTTCAGTGTGCACAGTAAGCCTGATTACGCGGTATCCCCATGTGGGTCTGTGAGCCTGATGCTGACATACAGTTCCCATTAGGACACTCCCATTGGACTCTGCTCAGTGTTCCACGCTGATTGCATGGTGCCCCTTCCTTCCATTGTTCTATTATATTGTTGTTGGCTCTGTGCCGGGGGAATTGGGGGGTGCATGAAGGCAACCTCCATCAGACCCCCTCCAGTGCACCACCTCTTTGACGCAACATCCAGCCCGTGGCAAACATGGGAACTTTGGGGCAAGGACCCCTGTTTTTCGAGACTCAGGCACAGAGTCCTTGTTGCACTTGGGGTTGCCGCAGGTGGGAATTTGGCACAACTCTGAAAATCTAACCCACTGTAGCATTACACACTTGGTAAACATTTCATCTCTTGAATGTAAGAAATGTAGAAAATAAACAAGGTAGGCAAAAGGGAGGGAATAATATAAAGAAGACAAATGAAAGGTGAGGAAATGGATAAATGGGGTATGTTTCGGAAAATACAGTGTATTGTACAGTACAATATGTCACTGCACGTGATATTTGAAACTGAGATGGCGTGTAAGTGTAAGGATGTGCTGGACCATTTTGCTGGGGTGAATGAATGTAACAAAAGTCTAAAAATTATTTTTTTTGGTCTTTATATTATCGTGCATTCCACCACCCCCCACCCAAAAAATGAAGCATTTTAGCAATTTGATAATCACAATATGAAACTCCATGGTATGCTCGTTGATGAAATAACGACACCTTTGGATTGGTTGAAGACACTTATTGATGCCTCATACCTCACATAACACCCGAGGTGTGCAGATACAACAACACAATGCACATGCTATCATGTCTTATTTAGGGATGGGATAACCATCAGGTAGGTGGAGTGGGTAGGTCGGATATCTGCGTTGTTTTTTCCCAAGTAGGGTAGATCGAGTAATTTACTACCCTACCCGACATAAGTGTGCTTCACTGGTCGGGTACTGTTGACATGGGTAAGAGGTCATTTATTTTTTAAACCGGCATTACAGGTTGCCTGTGGGGTCCTGGGAGTCTTACGAAGTTGTAATCAGGCATGAAAGGGCAGCCTGTGGGGTCCTCACAGAAGAAAGGAACACATGACACTGGTCTGGCAATTCAATTGGTCAGTGCTGGTGTCTGCTCTGTGTCTGCTGTGAGCATGCAGATAGAAGTGGAGATTGTTGGGAGAGGGAGGAATTGGCACTCGCTCTGCAGTCGCAGCAAAACAAACAACAACAAAAAAGTTTTAAAACTCAAAAAAAAACAAACAAGTACAACGTTTAGTCCATGAAGGAGCAAGGAGTTGGGGACTGAAGGGGGAATAATTGGGGGATCATCCATTGCGGTACTCAGATCTGGGAGAGAAGGAGAAAGGCAGGGGGAGGCACTTGTTGCTGGCAGGAGCTGCGAAAGCCATTTAGACTGTATTACACAGTGTCTGTTAGGTGCCCCGAGCTCTGTCTGTGACATAGCTACTGCACTTTCTGCAGTATAGTGAAAGCCATTTAGGCTGTATTACACACTGTCTGTTAGGTGCCCTGAGCTCTGTCTGTGACATAGCTACTCTGTGTCTCTCTGCAATATAGTGAAAGCCATTTAGGCTGCATTACACACTGTCTGTTAGGTGCCCCAAACTCTGTCTGTGACTTAGGTACTCTGTGTCTCTCTGCAGTATAGTGAAAGCCATTTAGCCAATATTACACACTGTCTGTTAGGTGCCCCAAGCTCTGTCTGTGACATAGCTACTCTGTGTCTCTATGCAGCATAGCGAAAGCCATTTAGGCTGTCTTACACTGTCTGTTTGCCTGTTAGAAGCCCTGAGCCTCATCATAGCTACTCTGTGTGTGATATCTCTCTGCAGCGTAGCAAAAGCCATTTAGGCTGTATTACAATGTCTGTTAGGTGCTCTGAACCCTGTCTGTGTGACATTAGCTACACTGTGTGTCTCTCTGCTGCATAGCAAAAGACTGTATTACACAGTGTTTATAAGGTGCCCTGAGCCCTATCTGTGACATAGCTACTCAGTATCTCTCTGCAATACAGCGAAAGCTATTTAGGCTGTATTACATTGTCTGCTAGTAGGCTGGCCTGGTGGCACTGAGGGTTGAGGTGCTGGATGCCACACCTCATACCACACTGACAACCTGGGTTCGAGAATGAGCCAGGCCCACCAGAGGTTGGCAGGGGAGAGAGAGGATTTAGCGCCTGTAGGGCAGCTGTCCTCTCTTGGGGAGGGATCCACGGACAGCCTGGCACTGAAGCTGCCCGCAGAAGCCGGAGGTACCAGTGCTTAGGCTTGGACCAGTGGGCACAGAGCCACGGCAGACGTCGTCAAGACATCATTGCACGTCTGGGTTCTGGGAGGGTAGGTACCCAAAGAAAAAAAAACCCCAATCCAGATAGGCGATGGCTCCCTACAGAGCTGGCTGCCACACGCCCAGGACCAGGTCTCTTCTCCGCTCCTTCGGTCTTCTCACCGACCCAGCCAGATGATCTGGATTGTAGATAGAACGCTAGGTGAGTGGTTGGTGGCCCTGCCTCAGGGGACTAAGAGCCGAGGACTTGTCTGGCATGGGATCAGTGGGGGGCAGTAATGTATATGAGGGGAGAGAGACCACAGTGGGCAGTAGAGCGGCTCAGCAAAATAAGGTAGCCTGAGAGAGTTCGGGGATGGAGGAGATTAAAAGAGTTTGAAAAGAAAAACATTGTCTGTTAGTTGGTTAGGTGCCCCAAGCCCTGTCATAGCTATACTGTGTGTGACATCTCTTTGCAGCATAGCGAAAGCCATTTAGGCTGTATTATACCATCTGTTAGCCGGTTAGGTGCCCCGAGCCTTGTCATAGCTACACTGTGTGTAATGTCTCTCTGCGCCATAGTGAAAGCCAAAGCTGTGTCTGCTATATCTCATATTTCCCAGTCAAAGTCTACTAAAAGGAAGCACAGAGCTGCTGCATGTGCAACTGAAAATGATGTGGACAATATGAATTCTAGCACTAATGAAGAAAATAGAGACAATAATAACATCACCAGGACTGGCACTTAATGTCCTTTTGAACCAAAAAGTGTTTAGCAATGAAATGATAGTAGAGTTTTGGGAAGAACTGACAGGAGTTACTCATAGAGGTACTAAACGTTTTGCCACATTTATTTATTTATTTATTTTTATTTGGTTTTTGTTGACCGGGTAAATGCACTAGACAAATCCTGCCTATTTTCAGGCACGACCGGGGGAAGGGGGATACAGATGAATGCCAACTGACCTTGAACCAGATTAAGCTTTTGGTGGTATTTTTTAGTGAATGAGGGAAATTTGGCCAGGGCACCGGGAAATTCTACTTCCTGCTTCCTGTGAGCAGGGGGACCCATTTTCTGGTGGGACCAAGATGGCGGAGGAGGAGGATGTCTGCTTGGTGGGAGAGCTGGCTCTGCTCCCACAGTGTGCAATGTGGAGGCTGACCCTTTGAATACTCAAGATATGGATTCTGATATGGAGTTTCACGATGCAGTGGTTCTTTGGGAGGATACAGCAGTTGATTTAGAAAAAAATTCTCAAAGGACTGGGAGAAAGGAAATGCTTGAAAAGGAATCTTTGGATGCAAGGTTCAAATCCAGCTTGGAACCTGACGACATGGATGCACTTAATACCTGCAATATTGCTCTCCCTGAAACTGAGGTGTTTAAAACTGAGAAAAATACAGGACTGCACTTAAAAGAAAGCTCCGTGGAGCATGGTGAGTCTTTGCAACATTTTTTTATTATTTCGGAAGCCACTACTGAAACAGACAACCGGCTTTTACAATCTGCTTTACCCGCTTTAAAAAATGTACAGCAAAGTGATTCCCTCGCTACACAATCAGTGTGTTACGGGGAGTAAGGGAGAAGCAAGCAGTTGAGCACTCTATGGACTTTGCACTTGGCTGCTCAGCCGCTCAGCCTGAGTTGTTAACTCTGCAGCAGGTAGAATCGGGCTTGACAGCTGCAGCGCTGTTCCTAATAATAATATGGCTGACTCGGTTCAGTTGGGAGTCCTGGCAGGGCGAGACCACTCTCTTTATAGCCCAGCAGCACGTGGAAGTTCCTGAAGTAAAATTGACTGTTAGTAAAGCTGCCAACAGTACTATAGAGGTTAGTGAGTGCATTCAGCCCGCTATAGCCTCGACTGCCCTAACAATTGAAAAGCTGAAACAGAGTCCCCAAAGGAAGTACAACAGACTTTGTCTGCATCAGAGCTAAAGCAGTCTGAGTCTGCATGGTTAGACAAATCAGCTGGATTCGTTTTTAAAAGCATGGGCTCAGCATAATGTAGTTTATCAGTCCTCAGCTGTTTCCCAAACTGGAGTTACTGAATTCTTCTTTCCAAAAAAGAAATACTCTTTATAAAATCTGGTCTACAAACACATAATGTTTCAGAGCTCTGGTCCCCTGATAAAGCACTCAAAGGAGCAGGTTGGAAGCAAAATGCAGCAGGCATATGGAAGCCTGATCCTACTTGGGACTCTGATTATACCCTCTCACAGCATTCACCAGAGTGGAAACCGGACTTACAACAGCAAAAGCTGGAGCAAGATTTGCAGGACAATAAAAACTGTTTAGAGGTAGAAAAACTTCCACTGAGAGCTACATCCCTGGAGTCACAGATATCTTTACCTTCCTCATTGAATACAGATTTGGTAACACCCCTGCAGGAGCCTATTGCTTCTTCTCACACGCCTCTCCAACGGAACTTGCCTCAGAAACCACTTATGTCTGAATTATTTTCTAACACTAAAAAGAAGCAGCACCTCGCCGAATGCAGTTCGTATTCGTTATAAAGGGGTTTGGAGGATCGACAGATAGACACTATGTGGGAAAACCTTATTAAAAGAGTCCTTGCATTTTACCCCAAAAGATGTGTATGCATTTATTAATATCTCTGGAGAGGATAATTTTGACATCAGTTTTAGGACACCACATGCATTGGACTTATTCTGGGATAGGTACAACCAGGTTAAATTCTCTCCTCTATGGACCCCTTCTTAGTGATTCCTTTAACTAAACCCTGATAAAACATGTTACGGTCATGTTTAGAAACGAGGGGTTCATGTGGAAGATATATCATTTTGTTGTCCCTTATGTGAAATTTTAAGTGGGCCGAACCTATCCTAGATTCTGAACAGTTTTGGACGGAGGATGGAAATACAAACTAAACTGAGGCAATCTGAGACAGGGGTAGTCCATATTCCCAATTCCTTTTATTAGGAAAAGACAGAGGGTTTGTTTTTATAGTGGACAACCCGGGCTTGCTACAGATGTGGGGCTAAACACACCTCTCAAGTGTTTGTGACCAACCACGTTGTGACAACTGTGGGGAGGTTGGACACAAACTATGTATTGTCACAATCAAGCTCAAATGTGAGCTTTGTGAAGAATCTGGCCACTCTTTTCGGGTTTGCCCTTGGGCTGCAAAAATAAAACATCCTGTATAAATTCAGAGCTTTTAATTCAGCAAGCTCAGGATGCTGCACAATTTCCCTCCTAGCTCACAACCCTCTACCTGTTCCTTCTTCTCAAACCAAAGTTCAGACCCTTGGTGTAGTACCCGCATTGACAAATCCTTAGGAATAGCAGACAAGGTGGAACAAACTGATTTGGTTATGGAGTCATTAAAAAATCAAGTATGGGCCCACCTGAGCTTTTGGATTTCCCCTGTGTGTACTCTGAGGTTTCGTGGAGACTTCTGAGGAAGCATATCTAAGGCTTTAAATATTAGGCCTTCACTACCCCAACGTAGATCATCTAGGCATTTGCATCCCAAACCCCCTTACTCCTCCCATAGAGACTAGCAACTCTTATGCTGCATTGTTTACTCCTTGGGAGATACAGAGATGGAATTAGGAGATTCAGACTCCAAAAATCTTCCACTTGATCTCAGCCAGTGGATAACTATAAAGAAAAGAAAAAAAAAAGAGAAAAAATGATAAAGTAGTTCTTTTTTATAAAGCTTAATCCAGTGGTCATGGGGCTCTTTGAACACTCATAGTTTGCTTAATATAGTTAAGAGGCAAGCCCTTTTTCACTATATAAAAACCAAAATTTATCAGTATGTTTTTACAGGAAACCTGGATGTACTCAGCAGAACAACTCACTACTTTCAAACGGGATTGGTGTGGGGCCCTTCCTATTGGTCCTTTGGAACTGATACAGCAGATGGTATTGGGATTTTATTCAATACTTATTCCTTTAAACTTCATAATTTAGTAGATCTTATTCCAGGGAGAGTCTTGATATTAGATGGGAAATGGCATGATATATGCTATCGATTTATTAACATCTACAATCCAGACAAAAGCTGGTAGAGTTTCTTGTTTAAAAGCTGTTCAACCCTACTTGGTGACATCAGTTAAGGTGCTTTGGGAGGTGACTTTATTGCACAATTTCTGACTCACCTAATCAGAAGAAAAGAAAATTTATTGTGATTCTCACATGCTAGCTAATATAGTTAAAATAGCAGGTTTATTTAACTGTATCTCCCTTTCCTCTCAAGGCCAAGGTATTCATTTACAAAAGGAAATTGTTTTCCTAATAGACTACATGTTTGTCTCTCATAATGTACAACTGGATTCCTTTAAGATGATCCACTGTGAATTTTCTGATCATTTATTACTTTCTTGTAGTTCATTATCTACAGGTTCCCTGAACGTAGGCAGCTCAGGTGGAAACTGAATAACACTATGTTAGATATACCATATACAGTGGGGTGAAACATATTCTAGCAGCCAGGTTGTCAGTGGCTTTTTTTATGAGGATTTAGGAGATTGGTGTTCAACAACTAAGTTCGAATTATGTAATTGGTTTAAAAGGCAAGGCAAAACAAAAAATTTTAAGTTTTTGAGATATTTGTCCCTTAGGCAACAACTGCAGAAACTTATGACAATTGCATATGTCTCTCACTTAGACTATTCAGACCAAATTAGTAAAATAAAGGAGGAAATGAGGAATTTCCAATATGATAGAGGAAAACCCTACAGGCTATTTTTCTAATAGCATAAAAAATCCCCATTGGGGACCCTTTTGAAACCTGTAAAATCTGAAGGCTTCTTCTAATATTGATTCTTTGCAAAACCTGATGGCTCTTTGGCCACCACGGTTGCTCAGCTCAGAGAAACAATTATTGGGCATTTTCGAACTCTAGACCCCCTCTCTTATTACAGAGGCAGAAATGCTTTCATATCTTAAAACATCTAAGCCCCAGGTTAGCAGAAATCTCAACATTATTGGATCCAATTACACAAGAAGAAATAATAAAAGTAATTAGGAATTTGAAATTAAACATTTCACCGGTAAGGATGGCCTTCTAATAATCTGTATAAAGTTTTTCAAAGGAATTGAGTCAATGCTTGTATATTTTATTCCAGTATTTTATGGAAACTGCTGTTTTCTTTCCTCTTTTCTGAGGGATTGCTGATTTACTTATTCAAATCTGGAGACAGACAAAATATTAAAAATTGGTGACCAATTACCTCTTAAATTCAGATTATAAAATCTTCACCAGTATTTTGAATAATCGGTTAAAAATTGCCAGATGGGTAATTTCTCCTTACCAGTTTAGTGGATACCTAATAGGCAAATTCAGACAGCCTTAATGATCATAATGAAGTTATTGAACATCTTTCTGAAGTGGGAGTCGAATTGTATGATGGTCGCTGATTTGAAAAGGCTTTTGATAGGGTATATTTGCCTTTTTATTTCTAACGTTAATACATTATAGAGTTCCATTGCACATTGTTAATATAATTAAAAATTATATGAATATAATATTGTGTTCCTCTTCAAAGGTCAGACGGCAAAATGTTTTCAGTTACATACTGGAGTTCGCTAGGTTGCCCTCTTAGCCCCCTACTCTATATCTTTTCTTGGATCCCCACTGCAAAAATTAACTACTGTTCCATTGTGGCCAGGTATTTTGATGGTACGGTTAAGGACAAACATCTTCTGGCACAGGCCTATGCAGATGATTTGATTGTATATTTCGCAGATCATTCATATGTGCACATTTTTTGACCGTATTTGAGGCTTTTTCAAAGTTTCAATGCAAAATAAATGTGCACAAAACAAAAGGTTTATTTATCGGAGCAACAGGTATTAAGGAAGCGGTGCAGGTGGTATCCATTTTCCAGAACTCCCTAAAGTTTTGGGCATACATTTTGGCCCCTAGAACATACCAGTTGAAAATTGGGATATAGCCCTACAAACAGTGGAGAATAAAGTCAATAGATGGAAAAAGTGGAAATTGTCCAAACTGAAACGATACATGTTATCAAACAGTTTCTTTTACCATGTGTTCAGTATGTAGCTATGATTTTTCCGCCCCCAGTGCATCTAGAAACTAAACTGTATGGTTTATTCTTTCAAATGGTTTGGGGTAATAGATTAAACCCCATTAAAAGAAGCTATACATATTTAAGTAAAAACAAGGAGGTCTTGGGATGGTGGATCCAGTGATTTTTGCTCACTCTTTATTCATTATGTGTTCAGTGAAAAGTGGCTTACAATTAGAAGGAGGAGTGGGATAAATGGATTTCAGATCATTGGACAAATACTTTAGAAATTGGCTTTTTGGCTCCAAAATAAATCCTCACATTTATATTCCACAGTATTTTAGACCAGCTGCACAAAATTATATAAATGGAAAATAGAGAAAGAGACAATTCTGAGTAATAGCATGAAAGAATTTTATCAGGTGGTAATGGCAAATTTACTTCCTTTAGAGCCATGTTTTAAGAATTGCCCTTCTTCTTTGAATCCTAAAGTATTGGCCCAACTTAACTGTTGCAGATTGCCTCAAATGCAATGGAAACAGTAGCTAATATTCTATGGCCGTTTAAATGTTAGGGGTAATACCAAGTATAAAGCCATTGAAGAAAGGAAGTGTCCTTACTTGGATTGTATAAATACTGAGGAATCGATGGAGCATTTTCTTTTACACTGTTCCTATGCAAAGGGTTTGTGGGTTTATTTAGCACTTTGGGGTTTTATGGCTGAATTTTCTTACATATCAAATCTTGGTTTTAGGGGTTTATCCAGAGACTCTTTCTGATTTTCATGAAGAAACACTGTCATTATTTTTGGATGTTTACGTTATTATTTATGGCAGGCAAGGTGTCAGTGGTAATATATCAAAGAAAATGCCTTATTTTGTTTTAGCATTTTGGTTTCACAGGAACTCCTTGAGGATTTACGCTCAGGATGCTCAAGGACAATACAGACTCAGTTACTAAAAATGTGGAAAGGGTTTTTCATTTTATTAAGTTCAAATAATGTATAAAAATAATCTGATAATTACTCTGATTATTGTATAAGTTTGTTAGATTAAGTTTTTGGCTCTTACTTTGTATAATTGATTACACTGAGTTGTTCTAATTATGTTTAATAATACAATAAAAACTCCCCTACTCTTTTCGATAAGTGCCATGGGATCTTTAACATCCACCTGAACTACCTCCAATCCAGGCAGATGGGACCTCGGTTTGACATCTCATCTGAAGGACATGCCAGGATACTGCCAGCTGCTGAAGCAGCATGCAAGGACAAGGAGGCATCCTCCTCAAATATAAACTCAGATGCTGAGGTAGTGAATGCTGATAATGATGGTGTTGATAATGGGGGTTGGTCCCACATGATGATGATGGCACTTCCAGTTCTTCTGAATCTTGTGGCGATGAGGTCTGTAGTTTTGATGAGGGGGTTAAGAGAGGATGCCACTGTAAGGCATGAGAGACAAGTGCAGAAAAAAAAATCACAAGCTAAACATAAGAATAAGAAGATGAGCATGAACGAGAACAATTTATGTGAACAAAGACATGGCAGTGTAGGATCCCTTGACTGTGCAAGAAATAGTGCCAAGCACTGTAGTACAAAGCATAAAAGATAAATCTTTATTGTGAAATTTATTTTATACTGAGCCTGCAGACAGTTCTCGAGCTGTATGTAGTCTGTGCAAAAAGAGTGTCAGTTGTGGTGGCAAAGCAGGACATTTTGGAACATCAGTAATGATATGACATGCAAAAGCAAAACAATCAACTGAGTGGGGCGCGGCAAGGGACAGTGTGGTTGGTATGTGCGGTAGCGGAGGTGGTGGTGACAGTGATCCTAGTGACAATAATAAATAATAATAATAAAACTTTATTTATTAAGCGCCTTTCAGGCACCAAGGCGCTGTACAAATTTAACAATAAAATCCCAAAAGATAAGTTAAAATAAACATTAAAATCATGATAACACACACATCAACTCATAAATGCTTGTCTCCACAAGTAAGTCTTAATTTCCCGCTTGAAGCTCCCCACTGTCGTACATTCCCGAAGCTGACGGGGCCAAAATTCCAGAGGGTTGGGGCCATAAACATAAAAGCACGGGCCCCAGAAGATTTTAAAATAACCCTCGGAACCTCCAGCAACCCCTCGTCAGCTGAACGGAGCTGTCGCACAGGGTTGTAAGGAATCAGAAGCTCTTTCAAGTATTCGGGACCAAGTCCATGTAGGGCTCTGTAGGTCAATAAACCTACTTTAAAGGTGATCCACCACTGAATCGGCAGCCAGTGCAGATCATACAACACAGGGGTAATGTGTGATCATCTTGACACCCCTGTCAATAACCGAGCTGCAGCGTTCTACACTAGCTACAAGTGGCGGATATCAACCCCAGGAAGCCCTAAGTACAGGGAGTTGCAGTAGTCAAAGCGAGAGGTCATGAAGGCGTGGACCAGCACAGGTAAATTGCTGGATGGAATGAAGTGTTTCACCCTGGCAATGTTCCTAAGATGGTAAAAGGCTGACTTGATGACTGCCGACACCCGATAACGAAGGATCAGCCCGTCGTCAAGTACCACTCCCAGGTTACGCACCCATTCTGAGGTAAGGATCTGATCATCCCCCACAAATAACCCAGATGGCTGATCAGTCCTCAACACCTTTATCCTGCGACCCGGGTCCACTACCATAACCTCGGTCTTTCCTGTGTTCAACTTTAACCACCTCAAATTCATCCAGTCATGGATTTCAGCGAGGCAGTTATTAAATACTGAGAGAGCACTAACCTGGTCAGGAGCAAAAGACAGGTAGAACTGGGTATCAGCATAGCAGTGAAACCTCAGCCCATACTGTCTTACAATGTCTCCGAGAGGTAGCATGTTGTACACTGCAAACAATATGGGGGAGAGCACCGAGCCCTGGGGAACCCCACAAGGCAGAGAGAAAGGGTCGGAAGAAAAAATCCCCGACACCACTCTGCATTCTGCCAAATAGGAATGATGTAAACCATCTGAGCACTGTACTAGACAAGACACAGATGGACCTCAGGCGCTCGAACAAAACCCCATGGTCTACAGTGTCAAAAGCTGAAGAGAGATCATGGAGTACCAGAATAGAATGGTTTCACCGATCTCTCGCTATCAGGAGATCATTGAGCACCCGAACCAGAGCAGTCTCAGTACTATGCCTCTTACGAAAACCTGACTGGAGAGGTTCATAGATACTATGGATGGTCAAATGATTCTCCAGCTGGTTTGCCACTAGTTTCTCTATAACCTTTCCAAGACAGGGAAGGTTCGAGATCGGTCTGTAGTTACCAAAAATATCTGGGTCCAATGAAGCTTTCTTCAGAAGGGGTGTCACCACCGCCTCCTTCAGGGAGCTTGGAAACTCACCCACTTCTAAGGAGCACCAGATAATGTGAGCCAGAAACAGGCCAATGATCTCAAAACAACCCAAAATCAGGGACGTTGGGCCCGGATCTAAACTACAGCTCGTAGGGTGCATCCCCTGGACAATCCGCATAATATCCTCTAACTCCGGCAGGTCAAAGGTACTCCAGGAGACACGAGATACCGTGACCAAATGCTGACCAACAGCATCCCCCATCGAGTGGGTCAAGTGGATCTCTGATCTGATGTCAGCCACCTTATTTGCAAAGAATTGAGCAATCTCATCACACTCCTTTTGAGAAAAAGCTTGATGGAGCTGTAGACATGCTGGGTTGCACAACCTGTCCACAGTTCGGAAGAGCTGAGCTGGTCGATTCTGAGCAACAGCAATCTCCCCGGACAGGAACTCAGCCTTCTTACGGGAGATCTCTGATTGGTAGAGCTGATAATGCTCCACCAAACTAAGGCAGGTGACTGCCAGGGCAGATTTCCACCAGCGACGCTCTAACCATCGTCCCACATGCCACAACTCCCTCAAGGACCCATCAAACCAAGGGGCCCAAGGGTGGAGTGGAAGGGGACGAACACGCACAGGAGCTATCAAGTCTAGGGCAGAGGAAATGACCTGATTATAAGCCAGAACCATCAACTCCAGACTCGAGCTAGCAACAGAAAACTCTGAGAGGTCAATCACTGCCATCAGGTCTTCAGGGCACACATCCCATAAAGGGCGGTAACTGACCATCTCAATAGGGGCAGACCTACGAAGGGGGCACTAAAGTTGAACCTCATGGTGTAATGATCAGACCAACTGACAGGCTCACCCCCAAGTCAGAGGCCTCAATCCCCAGGAGGAAAACCAGATCCAAAGAGTGACCATGATTATGGATAGCTAAAGAAACAATCTGTGTAAAGCCCAGCGATGTTATCAGCGGGAGGAAGTGTTGACCAAAAGATGAGAATTTGTCATGGACCCAGGCATTGAAGTCGCCCAGAACCATCAGTCTGGGCGACTCCAATGCCATGTCGGCGACGAAGTCTGCCACTTCCTGCAGGAATCACTTCTCATCCCAGGCGGACCATAGACGAGAGCTCTCCTGCAACCCACACCAGCTACCACAGTACACTCAAAGGATTCAGCCTCCTCAACTGGTACACTCGTGAGACCCAACTTGGTCTTGAAACAGACCGCTACCCCCACCCTCGCAGTCCAATCTTGGGCGGTGTATCACCGAGTACCCGGATGGAATTGCTGCCTCTAAAATGGAGCCAGCATTTTCATCCAGCCAGATCTTGGTGATGCAATGTTCCAACAAAGTCAGCAATAACAGCAGACTTGTTCTTAACAATGAACTGGATGCAGGATCTAACATTAAATCATTTGATATGTCATTGCAGTCTTCCCAGACAAACATAGATTGTTTTCTTCTGACACCGAGTACTGCAAAATCCCACAGTAGTACTCCATGTGAAAAATATAATCCCCCAAGAATTTAAAATGTCTCATCATTCTAGACAACTAACATTAAAAGAACATTGCGAGGACATCAGAATTTACCTGCAAGCATCCAACATGCCAGCTGTTAAATACAGCCATTGCAGAGCTGTTGGTCGATTTTCAACTCTCTTTTGCTTTTGTTGCCCAAAAAGATTTCCTTAAGTTCATGAACTGGATTGAACCATGGTACTCTGTTACCTATCAAACATATTTCCCAAAAAAGGCTGTTCTACAGTTGTATGACTTGATGTGTAGTGCGATCATTAAGCAGTTGAAACTCTCTGAGGTGAAGCATGTTCATATAACTACAGGTATATGGACCAGCAACCAAACGATTGACTACATGACTGTTACGGTTCACTGGGCAAGTTTTCAGTCAGAAAGTAATAATCCACACTTTACTGTAAGTAATAGGAAGCAGGCTATATTATGTGTCACCACTTTTGAGGAAAACCACACTTCTGTGAATATTTTGCAGGAGCTGCAAAATCAGTTCCAGAAATGCTTACTCCGTATTCCTCATCTCCAGGATTCATAGTATTAAACAATGGTGCCAACATAGTCAAGACTGTTAAGGGATGGCAACTACCAACACATACCTTGTTTTGCACATTGTTTAAATCTTCTTGTCCATAGTTTCTTAAATGGAAACAGAAATGTTAAAATCCTGTTAGAAAAATATGGGGGCGTTCCAGCCACTCTATGAAAACACAAAAAGTCCTGTAGGGGCAGCCAGTGTGGTGGCACTGAGGGTTGAGGTGCCGTATACCACACCTCGCGCCACGCTGGCGACCCGGGTTCGGGAACGGACTCGGGTCGGCAGGGGAGAGGATGGGTTGAGTATCCCAGGACTGCTGTCCTCCCTCTGGGGTGGGTAGGGGAATGCACTTTGTGCTGTGGTGACGCCTGGTGACGACCGGGTACAGTGCATAGAAGGGGAGAAACACGGCAAGAAGTTGGCTTACGTGCTGATGTCATTGAACTGTCGACTCCTGGGGAACAAAATGGAGAAAAAATGGCTGGGCCCGACCGAGGCAGCTTGATGGCCGTGCTCATGGAATCGCGCTGGGATGCCCAGTCCAGCTCAGCTCGGAAAGGCATGGGGAGGCCCTCCAGCAGGTAGGGCGGCCGCACCAGACTCCCATCATGCGAGTGAGCCTGCTGCTCTCTGGGGCAGTGGGAGCTGGTGGCTGGATGCCCCTGCCAGGTGTGCCGCAGATGGCGAGAAAAAAGTGTGATATGATTAAAAAAAAAATCGTCCTGTAGGGGCTGCAGAGGTCGAACAACTTATCCTTGCATACATTAAAGCAGGAAGTTCCAACTTACTGGAATTCAACATTTTACATGTTGGAAAGGCGTCTTGAACAGAAAAAAGATGTACATGACTACACCATGCATAATTAAATAGGTAAAATAGGCATCATGTTCGGTTCCAGAATCTGGACTCTACTGGAATCTTTTGTCACCTTTTTATTTATTTATTTATTGAAAATGTTTTACCAGGAAAGGCACACTGAGCAAAAAGATGCTTGTCTCACGGTGCGGCCTGGGGGGAAGGGCTACAGAGGAGGCAGGTATACATACAATAGTTGAGTTTAGCAGTAGTGCAATACAGATAATGTACATGGTTTGGAGGGATTACATTTGAACTTGTTACATAAGGAGAACAGTACAGAACAATGATCATCAACGACAGGGTATACATATCATGGGTACAAGGCAAGGTAAGAACAATACAGAGCATGCACATCAGGGACAGGGTAACGTAGCATGGGTACACAACGAGGCAATACATGAATTACGTAAGTGCCAGTAGCAGAACTAGTATGCCAGAACAGAACTTGAGTGCCAGTAACAACTTGAGCTGCAGTGGGATGCACCAAGTTGACAGTAGGAGTTGGAAAGTGAAGATGGGGGGTAGAGGGGGAGTGGACTAGTAAGCATTAGGCGCGTAAGGGGGTAGGTTTAGGTGAGATGGGAGGGAGGGAGAATGGTGTTGGTAGCTGTGGGTAGGGCAGAAGAGAGTACATTAGATAGGAAGGGGGGAGTGAAGGGAGATGTTAGGAGTGAGAAGAGGGAGTAAGAGTGAGTGTAAGTGCGTAGGGCAATATATTTTATTGGAGCCGTCTGAGGCTTCCACATGTGATGTCAATGCAGATAGTGCAACTCTGAGTCAAATTCTTTCTCAAATCAGATTTCTTCACATTTTCCTTGATGCCATAAAAAAAGACTTTCAGTCAAAAGACGACACCACTGCTGTTATGCTGGCAGATGACTTGGGTCTCAGACTGTTGACTGGTGAGAGACTAAATGTCATGTTTAAAAATGACACCTATGTGTTGGCTATGTTGCTAGATCCCAACTTTAGGGGAAGACATTGAGTACTGGAGAGATCTTCTGCTAACCAAAGGTCACATTGCCCTACAAACACCATTAACTGATATATACAGCAGTCAAACCCTGCCGAACCATCACAGTGAGCCTCTGGCACAGACAATAGCACATCTATCAATTCTTCACAATCACCAGTGTCATCAGCGAGGGAAACAACATCTACAGCTATTTCTCGGGCATCCTGTGTTCAGGGTCAGAAAGGCAAATCAATTTTGAATTACCTGCAACATGGACTAGTATCCTATAAAGAAAGCGCAGCTGGTTCAGGCTGCCAGACTGGTAACCATGGCACACAGCACAATGATCCTGGAGTATTTTGCAGACCATACTGTGATTGGTCTTGAGGAAGATCCATTACTCTATTGGAAAAAAAGAGAACAATATGGCCAGAGCTAGCAAATCTTGCAGTAATGTACCTCAGTTATCCACCTTCAAGCGTATAATCAGAACGCATATTTAGTGCAGCTGGAGGAATAGTCACTGACGACAGAACACTGCTAACTCCTGCAAATGTGGAACAGCTTACATTTCTCAGAATGAATGCTGACAAATTCCCAATTGTCACAAACACTGAATTATGTGAGTCTGACCCTGAACATGAACAACAGCCTGCAAACAGTGATACTGAATATGATGACTAGGTTGTGTATGAAACAAATAAAACCATCACCACTGCCACCATGCCAGTCACATGTGCCACTCTACTCTTAGTTTTCTTTTGTCAGTCATCAGTTTTATATTATGTAAGTTTGATCAATGCCCACCATGGGTATAATTTTTGAAATCAGCAGCAGGCTTATTAAGAGCAACTGCATCTCTCGTACCTGTCTCAGCAATACCTGCCATGGGTATAATTTTTGGAAACAGCAGCAGGCTCACTCACAGCAGTTGCACCTCTCGCACATACCTCAGCAATGCCTGCCATGGGTATAATTTTTGGAAACAGCAGCAGGCTCACTAAGAGCAACTGCACCTCTCTTACCTGCCTCAGCAATGCCTCCCATGGGTATAATTTTTGGGAAACAGCAGCAGGCTCACTCACAGCAGCTGCACCTCTCGTACCTACCTCAGCACTGCCTGCCATGGGTATCGTTTTTGGAAACAGCAACAGGCTCAATCAGAGCAGCTGCACCTCTTATACCTACCCCATCAATGCCCACCATGGGTATCATTTTTGGAAACAGCAGCAGGCTCAGTCAGAGCAACTGCACCTCTCGTACCTACCTCATCAATGCCCACCATGGGTATCAGTTTTGGAAACAACAGCAGGCTCAGTCAGAGCAACTGCACTTCTTGTACCTACCTCAGAAAAGCCTGCCATGGGTATAATTTTTGGACACAGCAACAGGCTTGCTAAGAGCAGTTGTGCCCTTCGTACCTGCCTCAGCAGTGCATGCACTGGGTATAATTTTTTGAAAACAGCAGCAGGCTTGCTAAGGGCAGATGTACCTCTTGTACCTGCATGAGCAATGGCCATCATGGGTATAATTTTTAGAAACAGCAGCAGGCTCGCTAAGAGCAGCTACACCTCTCGTACCAGCCTCAGCAATGCCCCTCATGGATATAATGGCTCGGGGCACCTAACAAACAGTCTTGATAGTCCAGAAACAAACGCCTTTCACATCATTTTTGTTATGGTCAGGGTTGGGTAACTGGGTAGTAGAGCAGGTCAGGTAGTAACTACCTGACCTGACCCAACTACTCGGTTTTCATCAGGGTATTTTTAGGGTACTTTTGGGTAGCAGTGGGTAGTCTTGGGGGTGGGGTGCTTTAGTACTCACCCATCCCTAGTCTTATTGCAATGCTTGCAAAGTATGCCTTTTTTTCCCTATCTATCTGCATCCAGGGTTGATGTAATGTAACTGATGACATGTGACTACTTCAAAATATGATGAAATAGATTTTTTGGGGGCCTCTTCTCCACACAGCTTATGATATGACTTGTCTCAACACATCAATTGACATTGTTAACACCACCAAACGATGTAAGAAACCACTATGGTTCTCAAAGGAGGTGGCAGTGAAGGTTCAAGAGAAAAAGAAAGCATTCAGAAAGTACAAGGAATCACAGAAGGAGCAGGACAGAGAATTGTATCAGTTAAAGCAAAAGGAAGCTGGGAAGGCAGTCAGAACAGCAAAGGTCTGAACCGAGAAAAGATAGCCAACTCAGTTAAGAAGGGGATAAAACCTTTGTTGGTACATCAGGAGCGAAGGAAGACTAAGGGAGGATAGTGAGGCTTAATAAAGGGGAGGGGGGCGGGCAGAAGGTGTCGGTGAAAAGGCAGAGATACTAAACAAATATATTTGCTCAGTATTTACAAATGAAGAGGGGGAGGTACTTAAAACAAACAATAGAAACACTCTGGATACAGAAGTTGATACCAGCCCATTTACAGAAGAAAGGGTTCTGTAAGAACTCTTAAAACTGAAGGTGGACAAAGCAATGGGGCCTGATGGGATTCATCCCAGAATTCTAAAAGAACTAAGAGTAGAACTAGTGACACCACTGACTACCCTCTTTAACAAATCATGGGAGGATGGGGTGATACCTGAGGACTGGAGGCGGGCAGATGTAATTCCCCTTCACAAAAGTGGGAGCAGGGCAGAAGCAGGAAACTACAGACCTGTTAGTTTAATCTCAGTGATAGGGAAAATGATGGAATCACTTCTGAAGGAAAGAATTGTTAAGTACCTAGAGGCCAGAGGGTCACAGGACCCAAGGCAGCATGGATTCACAGCGGGAAGGTCATGCCAGGCGAATCTAATAGATTTCTTTGACTGGGTGACCAAAGTTGTAGATCAGGGAGGGGCTGTGGACATGGCCTACCTAGACTTTAGCAAGGTATTTGACTCAGTCCCACACAAAAGATTAATATGCAAGTTAGCCAGCCTGGGAGTGGGTCCCAAGATGATAGCCTGGGTAAAGAATTGGCTGGAGAATAGGACACAGAGGGTAATAGTAAATGGAGTCCACTCTGAAGAAAGTGGGGTTACTAGTGGGGTACTGCAGGGTTCAGTATTAGGACCAGTCCTCTTCAGTGTCTTTATAAGCGACATTGCAGAGGGACTGGAAGGAAAAGTATGTCTCTTTGCAGATGACACAAAGATCTGCAACAGAGTTGATGTACAGGTGGGGTGGAAAGGATGAGAAGGGACTTGGCAAGGTTAGAGGAATGGTCAAATGTATGGCAGCTGAGATTCAATGCTAAGAAGTGCAAGGTAATGCACCTGGGAAACAAAAACCCAGGGGAAGAGTACACAATGGGGGATGAGATACTAACAACAACAAAAGTGGAAAGGGACATGGGGGTAGTCATATCAGATGACTTAAAGGTGGGCAAGCATTGTGAGAGGGCAGTAAGGAGGGCTGGGGGGAATACTGGGATGCATAGGGAGAGGCATCACCAGTAGAAAACAGGAAGTTATCCCTCTGTACAGACAGCTGGTGAGACCCCATCTGGAGTACTGTGAGCAGTTCTGGAGACCCAGTCTCCGCAAGGACATAGACAAGATGGAAGCTGTCCAGAGGAGGGCAACTAAAATGGTGCAAGGTCTGCACCAGAAGACATATGAAGAGAGACTAAAGGAGCTTAATATGTATAGCCTCAAGGAAAGGAGGGAGAGGGGGAACATGATAGAAACTTTCAAGTACCTCAAGGGAATCAACAAAGTCCAAGAGGGTAGCATCTTTCAAAAAAAGAGGTGTGCAAAAACAAGGGGGCACAATTTGAAGATGGGGGGGCGGTTTAGAGGTAATGTAAGGAAGTATTTTTTCACAGATAGGGTTGTGGATGCATGGAACGGCCTTCCAGAGGAGGTTGTGGAGTCAAAAACAGTGGTTGAATTCAAGCATGCATGGGACAGTCATAAGGCAATTCTAGGGGGTGGGGTTTGAAAGAAGTAGGCTGCTGGTTAACTAGGATCTGCAGCTTATCCATTAGTTAGGGAAAAGGGCAGACTAGGTGGGCCAAGCGGTCCTTAGCTGCCGTCAAATTCTGCAGTCTGTTTCTATGTAGGCTGACAGAATAGCTAGGCAGCTGTATTACCAGATGATGACACTGATAGACCACCACCAAGGTGCAGAGGATGCCAGGAGAGAGGCATAGCAGGCACATGGTTGCAGGTCCCCAACCATGCGCACCACAGTGGTGCATGGAGGCAGTGTGGCACCAATGTCCACTGGCAAACAGCCACCAGCAACACCCACAGGAAGGCACGGGACACGCCACTTGGACCATAGCTGGCAACACACATGCCAACAGCACACAACACACACGCCACACAATACGAACAGAGTGCACACGTACGCCCCAGGGCACACCCACCAGCCACTGGGCACAGACCACCAGGCACAATCCCCAGTCAACCCCAGATGTACCATTCGGCCACCGTGCACACCACTGCAGCATGGCTCCACACGCCAGCTGCAAAGCAGACACAGACACAGATGGCTAGCAATAGAAAGTGTATTAAAACCATTCAAGAAAAACTATGTACAGAACAACAAACAACAGGTACAGGGAGCAGGGAATGGGGAGACCACAGACAAAATGGTAGGCTGGGGAAGGGAGGCAGGGGGACATGGCTGGGTAAGTGCACAAGGGGAGGAAAGGGAGGGAGGACAGGGAAGGGAAGGGGATGCAGGCCAGTGGGCTCTATGGACGTCCACACCGTACTGACACCTGGTGCGCCATCTTCTCTGCGGCCTGCACAGGGTCTGCCATATCAGTTGCGCCACCTGGAGTGTGGCAGTGGTGACACACAGGATCCGCCGCAGGAGCCTGGTGTTAACAACATCTTGATGGACACCTAGGACAAAGGAGGGGACATAGTATGAGTGCATGTCCATATGACCGTAGCCCACCCACCGTGCTTAGCAGACAGCGATGACATGTTCCCTTGAGATGGCACACAGCCTCCTGCAGTGTGTGTGCCCACACGAGCTGCCATCCCTACCATCCACAGCCATGCAGAGCACTGCACACCAACACCACCCACGTGCCGCACACCACAACCTTGGTGGTCAGGCAACAGGGCTAAGCGGTGGGATGGCAGTGGCATGGCTGGAACTCGGTGTACCCACAGCCCACCTGCAACAGCCACACACGTGCAAAAGCCACAGCATGTTGCAATGGACCCCACCGGCGGTGCACAGCTGGAATGGCCATGTGCACAGGAGGCTGTGCACCCCTCCCTGCACAACTTCAAGCCCTGAAAGAATGCCTACCTGCTTGCTGCGGCGCACCCTGCGCCTGTCCGGAGGCACTGCCCATGTGGCCTGCATCCTGCACCTGTGCCCCTGCATTGTCCTGCCCTCGTCCACCTGCAGCACCAGCCAGCCATGCCCATCTTCTATCCTCAGGGCCTAGTAGGGAGACATTGAGAAGGACACATCTGTACCTGGCAACACCCCATGCGCCCCCCCTCCAGCACAGCATGCCCCCTGGCCCTGCGCAGTGGTGGTGCATGGTGCACTGCCACAGCCCCTCCCCCGCAGCATGGTCTGACACATGGTGTGCCAGCAGTGCCCGTAGCCTCTCCAGGTCCCTCCTCCACAGGTCTCCGTAGCGGTGGTGGCACTGCTTACCCCTGCGCTGAGCCCCAGTGGCCTCCTCCAGCCCCTCAGCCACCTCCTGCCACACCTCTGTTCGTGGCCGATCCAGGGTTACCTGGCCATACAGACAGCCCACATATGGCTCCACCAGGGCCACAAGGTTCACCAGTTCTACCTGGAACCAGTTGGGTGCCCCTGCAGTGCTATGGCGTGGCACGCTCATTCCTGCAATTGCACAATAAAAAGTAAGCCAGTAGTGCACAAGCCACATGCTGTGGGTGCGCGTTTGTTGGTGATGCGCTGCCATTTCCAATTGCGCATCCACGGTGCTGCGTGATACAGCTGGGGCAGCACTGGCAAGTGCCGCAGGGCACCCGGAGGGTAAATGGCACTCAGGGGTCAAAGGTCGGCATGTGCACTATGCGCGACAATAAGATAGGGCACGACATGCATGGTGTGCAATAGGAGCATGTGGGCCCCACGGACCATGGGCCAATCGCGCATGGACACCATAGGGCATATAGTGCACGAGCGCCACATGCCCAATAGTGGCAGAGCACTGTACTGCATATAGCACAGTGTGCGTAGGATGCACAACCAACGTACGCGACAGCAGTGCATGCATGCGCACTGCCAGGCCTACTGCGCACATCATACAGTTGTGTCACGGCTTGTGCATGCGCAGCACCAATGTGCAACTTCGTGATATTCAGCAGGCATATGCATATGGACTGATTAGCATATCCACGGCACATTGGAGGCATTTGCATCTTATTTCAGTTGCGCATCCCCTCATTTGCATGTGATGTGCTATAAATGTACCACGGGACTGCACAGGCACCAGACCGGTATTGCATCCTTCAGAGGTAAGCCACCAGGCTGTGGGCCTGTCGGGACAGTGGATTGGGAGGGCATTGTGTGTTGCAGCCATTACTGACCACATGTTCATACCTACAGGAATAAGCATGATGGATCAGGAGGAGGCTGAGGAGCGTGGGCCTGCAAGGAAGTGCAGGCCCAACTTTACGAGGGCAGAGAGTGATGCCCTCTTCGATGCCTACCTGGACCAGGAGCCTCTCCTGAGTGGCTCAACAGGCACCCCACAGGCCCGGGCGACAGCATGGGAGGGTGTGGCCAGGGCTGTGAACCAGCAGGGCAGCCATCAGAGGACAGCACAGGAGTGGAAGAAGAAGGTAGGCACAGACCAGAGGAGGATTAAGGAGAAGGTGGCCACCATCTGGGCCGCATGTGCTGCCACAGGCGGTGGACATCCTGATGTGCCACAGCTGATGCCACAGGAGAAGTTGGTGGTGGCATCCATGCGGTGCAGCGCCATGCAGGGGGTGCCCGGAGGAGGATTCCAGATGGGGGCAGCCCATCACTGCATGGTGGGTACAGCAGCGCCTGGGGAAGGGGGGCAGGGAGGCAGGGGTGTGTGCCAGTGGCACTAATGCGACTGTGTTCCTTTTCAGCTCCGGAGCACCTGCATGCAGCGGCAGGCGTGGGGGTGACCACCATGGGGGAGGTCCTGGACCTGGAGGACTGTCCATCCACCTCCACTGGTGTCCGGGGTCTGGACCGCAGGCAGCCCAACCCCACTGTCCAACCGGATGCCTGTGGCGTGGTTGCGGATTAGGCCCTGGCTGTGTTTCAGCAGGATGCCAGTCATGGCGTCCAGTATGCAGAGACACAGATCGGGGCGGAGTTCGGGACCGATGATGACGTGACTATTATCCTCGATAGTGTTGTTGCCGTTCAGGGGGAGGCACCCATACCACACACCCACCATGGCGGTGCAGACAGTGCCCTGGTGGCGGTTGTCCGCCCACTGGCCACCACGCCCGGCGAGGCTATGGTCGCCAATGGTGCAGCGCAGTCCAAAGGGGGTCACAGTGGTGATGCAGGTGCCCTGGTGCTGATCCACACACAGCGGCTGTAGGGGTAGCAGCGGCATCAGGATGGGGTCAATGGGGGGGGCCAGATGCAGTGGCCGCTGACGTTCCACCGCAGACTGATCAGCCCCAAGGGGGCCCGCTGTGCAGCCCCCACCAGTGCGGGGGGCTGTGCTGCGGGGTCACACAATACCTGTGGGTTGGCGCAATGCCCGTGCCCCCCAGGGCACCGACCTCTTGACCGAGCACACATGTCTACTACGGGCCTCCGTGGAGCAACAGGTGCTGGTCATGGCAGGGGTGCGTGCACTCCGCACAGAGCTGCGCCAGTTTTGCAGGGAGTGACCGGGACTATGAGCAGCTTCTGGCCAAGACCACATGCATATGGGAGGACACGACCGCAGCCCTGGATCGGCTTACCGCTGCGGTCACTGCCGGCATAGTGCCACTGGCCACCCTGGTGCCTGGCCATCTGCCACAGACCCCACAGAGTGCTTTCTCAACCCCTCGGTCACGGCATCGTGCGACCCACTCAGAGTCGACACGAGGATCCGCTGTGGGCATTCCTTGCACGCCTGGAGCGGGCATGTTTGGGAGCCTGCAGACCCCTGCGAGGGACTGATCGCGTTCCCGCAGTGACACACCTGGGGGACCATCAGAGACACCCCCTGTGGCCGTTGCACAGTCTGCATCTGCTTGGTGGCCTCAGCGGGGCCGTCCACTTGTCCGTGGTGGCCGTGCGACCTCGCGGCAGTCCTGATCCACCACCCTCCCTGTCTGCTGTCTGCCGCTGCCCTGTGTGCACATTGGTGTGGCGTGTGCATGCGCAGTCCAGGGACATGTCATCCATGGTCCATGCCACACACCTGCCTTGTGCACACCCACCTGGCCACTGGCCACTGTGGCATGTGCATGATGATGCCAACACAACACTGGCCGCTACTGTGCACTGGTGTTCAACATCTGACACATGCCCATTGACGGCCTCTGGGTGTGCACATGTGGGTGCCTATGTGCGTGTGCATGTGTGTGCAGGTGTGTATGGGGGTGTGTGGGTGGGGTCTACAATGCTGTACAGGGTGCTTCCACGGAGTCCAGTCCCATGCTCATTCATGCTACCCTCTGACTGTGTCTGTCGTGGGGCCCAGGCTTGCATGCCTGTACACTGTGCCGTGGTCCCTGGGACATGTGTGTGGTCATGTTCATCTACCTACGTGCACCGTAGTGCTCCTCTGCAGTTGTGTCCCTGTGCTGCTGGGCCATCCTGTTCAGCCGGGGTTCCTGTCACCCAGGGGAGGGCTGCCCACCACCACCTGGCCCAGCGGTGGCATCGTCCCCACTGCTGTTCCCCTCTTCGACCTCGACAGCTATCCCACAGTCGGTGGCCATGTTGTGCAGCTTATAGCAGGCCAGGAATAGGCCGCAGGCCTTTGAGGGGCTGTACTGTAGGGCACCGCCAGACCTGTCCAGGCAACAGAACTGGGCCTTCAGCAGCCCAAACACACACTCGATGATGTTCCATGTGCTGGCGTGTGCCTCATTGTATTGCTCCTGCGCTGGGGTCAACAGGTGCCGGTATGGGGTGAGCAGCCAGGGCCGGAGTGGGTATCCGCTGTCACCTGTGTGCTGACATGTGTGGTTAGCATAGTGGTCTGTGTAGCTGCCTTCCCAGCCACACCCTCTGATGCTCTGGCCTAGCATCCCCCACACCCTGCCCTGTTATGCCAGGCTGCCCTTTCCAGCTGCATACTCACCTACTAGGTGACCGGTGGAGATGTCCCCACTCTCGAACCTGTGGCACAGTGCTGACTGGTGCCAGATGAAGGCATCATGTACTCCACTAGGGTGTGTGGCACAGACATTGATTATGCGCCCCCTGGCATCGCACAGTACCTGGCAGTTGACACTGGGGTAGCCCTTCCTGTTGATGTAGGCTACTCCCTCCAGCCCAGGTGGTGTGCGGATTCCTACGTGGGTACAGTCGATGGCCCCTAGCATGCCAGGCATACGTGCCACCCTGTGGAACTCCTAAATGTTCGCTGTACACTCTGCCTGTGTGCTGGGGAAATGGATGTATTCCACAGCATGTGGCAGCAATGCATTGAGGAACTGTGTGAGAAGCCATGACGCAGCTGACTGGCTTATGCCTGAGGTGTCCCCTGTTGGTCTCTGGAAGGTATCCGTGGTGAGCAGGCACATGACGGCCGTGACCTTGGTCTCCACCGACAGGGCATGGCTCTGTCTTGTGGGTGCCAGCATCTCATCACTGCACAGCTCACAGAGCTACCTCAAAATTGCCTGGTTCAGGTGGTACCGGCCCACAATCTTGGTGTCACTGTACTGTTCAAAGGTGGTGCGGGCACGGTACCACCTGTTCCAGGCATACCGCCGATGGGCCCTTCCACGGCCGCGCCGCTCTGCCTCCTGACACCCCCCATTACTGCCTCCATCTGGAAGATGGCACTGGCCATGGCCTGGGCTGTCCTGCCGCGCCGGGTGGCTGTCTCCCCAGGCCCCCCTGGCTGTGTGCTGCTGCGTGTACCCCTGCGCTGGGTGCACACCTGTGTTGGGAGTTCCCTGCTGGCGGCCTGTTGGCTGTGGCCTCCACCTCCCACCCGTCCGGGTACTTTCACTGCCACTGCTATGGCCAGGCTCACACAGCAGCTGCTGCTCCCACTGCAGTCTACACACACACACACACACACACACACACACACACACACAGGCATATTCAGGGTCACATGCCCTGTCCCACACTGTTGCACTTCCTGCCTCTGTCTCTGTCTTGCACCCCTCCTGCTGTCCTGCCTGGCCAATGGCTCTCTCTCTCTCTCTCTCTCTCTCCTGCTCCCCTGTGGCGCAGGCCTCCGTCCCTTGCTTGCTCCCTCTTTTTATGGGCTCAGGTTTGCTCCGTGCATGTCCCTGTTGCTCTGTGCTTGCGCCGTCAGCTTGCTGTTGAATATCACACTGCGCTGCTTATTCAAGGCTACACCCCCTGCACTTGGACATGCATTATTAGGATTGCGCATTGGCACAGTGTGATTTGCGCTGCGCATTGGCTCCTGCTGAATATCGCTCTCCGGTGCAATTCCACACTTGCGTAGGCGCATCTCAGTTGCACCATGCGCAACTGCTTTGAATATCCCATCCGATGTATACATAAATAGTACCTTTAGGGAGTAGCTGCTCCCGTAACACACTGCCCCCAGGGAAAACTGCAATGGCTCATGAATATTTATTAGGGCTTTCCTTTGCCCTGTCACTTGCCCCCTGACCTTTGTCTCTGGTGCCCTGGAGGCAGTGCTTTAGGTGGCTGCTGAGTTGTTTATTTTTAAAAATGCTTTTCTGCTGCTTTGTTTTGTCCATGGTACCTATTCTAACTTAGGCATGGCACCGGGAACCACAGAGGAGAATACACTTTTGATTTTGACTGCAACGGCGGTCAGATGCACAGCGCATCCTCTTGACAGTGCGAGCAGCAGCTTTAGAACACGCTGACTGCTTGCAAATAAATTTTTCAAACCCCACAGAGCTCACTAACATAGGGGGACACTTGGGGACATGGGGGAATGGCCAAATGCCATGAAGAACGGAACGGACACTGGGAGACAGCGGGAGAACACCTGGAGGTGCTTTTAAGTTAAGCCCCTAAATGGGGGGGGGGCGTTACACTCCCCCCTGCCCTGGAAAGCTTGGCATCCGCGTCAAGTCCATAATAGTTTGGCAACCATTAACATATTACTAGAGATACTCCTACTAATACTCTGTTACAACGGATATATCTGAATAACCTAGCTAAGCACATAATAACTATGTACAAGGTAGCATACTATCAATTTGATCTTACTTAGCATTTGGACGTCCTATAGTTAAGCATTGTCATGACATTTCAAATTCACTTGGAATACTTTAGCAGTTTAGAGTGCACATTTTTCACATTAGACAGTGTCACATATTAAGTACAGTTATCTTTTCCACATTTTATCATAGCAGTTCACCTTATTCCCATCTTATTAACATTATACCCCTTGTTACACTGAGTGGGCACCTTAGCTTGGGTGGAGGCTTTGGTTTGGGTGGAGGCAGTGAACACAATTTTTGGCAAGGAATCTGGCATGACATAGACTCCTTTGTGCACAACATTCCTGAGCAAGTTAACAAGCTGTCTTGGGGTGTCATACGTGAGCTTTAAGATTGGTTTTACAGCTCTTTCTAAGTGATGTGGCAAAGTTGCAACTGGCACTTGCACTTCCACTTCAGCATTTGGGATGATCAGTCCCAGATCATTGTCCACAAATTAAACAGCTTCAGAAGAAATGAGTTCAATTGCACTTTCTTGTTGTTCAGTACTAGTTTCAAGCCCTTTAGGCTCACTGGCATTTGTCAAAGGTATTTCTGCAAAGTAGGAATCATCCAGGGCACATCTCTCTGGTTCCTGAACAACACTTTCATTAACATGAAACAGTTCACTTTGCCCACTTAGTTCATTAGCAATTGCATGGTCACTTGTAGGTTCACTACTGGCTTCATTGTGCTCAGGTTCACTGATTGCCATTAGTTCCACCATGTAAAGGTGCTCAACCTCTTCAAGATCCACACTGCGAGCATCACTTTCCTGGAGATTCAGGCACAATGGATGAATTGGGATCTGTTACTACAGCTGGGGCTTCAGGGTCATCACAGTAGTTAATAGAAGGAATTCCCTGGAACACTCTCAAGTTCAAAAGATGGGTAATAGGCAGTACAGAATTCACTTTTGTCATCACTTTCAGAGTCAGCATTTTCAGTATCTGCAATGTCTACAGGATTGGAGGCATTATTAGGAGCAACAGGCTGGGAAGCAGGGGTTTGCTGAGCTTGTTGCTTGGCCTGGGTAACAGACCTAGTTACAGGATGCCGAGGAGCTTCAGTCTCTTGAACATTATTGATTACTGTTTGGCCGATAGATAACAGGTGATTTCTGTGAATATTTTTAACAACACGAGGGTCCCCTTCTGGACACACTTTATACACAGGCAGATCATGTAGCTTACTGACTACTATGTATGGGATATGACTCCAGCGGTCGGCTATTTTGTGTTTACCTGGAAGTCCAAAATTTCTCATCAATACTCTTGTCACCTCGTTGAAGCTCTTGGACCTTTACACGTTTGTCATGACAAGTTTTGTTGGCCAGGTTTCTCTTTGTTGCCATGGTATTTGCAAGCTGATAGGCATGGTCTAGTTGGGCTTTTAGATTTTTAACATACTGCAGGTAGTTTTCTGACTGAACATAGAAACATAGAAACATAGAAGTTAACGGCAGATAAGGACCGCAAGGTCCATCCAGTCTGCCCATTTCTTTTTTCTACCTTATAAATGTGCCATCGGCCTTTGCTCTGTCAGTGGCCTATCTATTCATAGTCATTTGTATTGCTCCCTTATGCCTATCTCATGCCTGTTTGAAGCCCTGCACTGTATTCATAGCCACCACTTCTTGTGGTAAGCCATTCCATGCATCCACCACCCTTTCTTTGAAAAGAATTTCCTCACATTCCTCCTTAATCGGCCCCTCATCTCATGCTGTGTCCTCTTGTCCTGCTATTTTCTTATATTTAAACATGTTAGACTCTTTCACCTTGTTAATGCCCTTAAGGTGTTTGAATGCCTCGATCATATCACCTCTCTCCTCCTTTGCTCAAGGGTATACATATTGAGCTCTGTTAATCTGTCCTCATATGTCTTCTGATGCAGTCCCTGCACCATTTTGTTGCCCTTCTCTGGACTGCCTCAATTTAGTTAATGTCTTTGTGAAGGTGTGGCCTCTAATACTGCAGATACTCCAGATGGGGCCTAACCTGTGTCTTGTAAAGAGGATTATACCTCCCTCTTACGATTTTGATACCCCTACTAATACACCCTAACACCCCCTAGCCTTACCTACTGCTTTAGAGGTCTGCTTGATTATTTCAGGGCATCAGTGATGATGATGCCCAAGTCTCTTCTTCCTTTGTGACTGCTAGCAACTCCTCCCAGCCTATAGGTGGCTTCAGGGTTTCTCTTCCCTATGTACATGATCTTGCATCTTTGCATTAAATCCCAGTTGCCACTCTTCTGACCATTTTGCTAGTTTATCCAGATCTCTTCTCATTCTGCCCACCCATCTGATCATCTACTCTGTTGCAGATCTTGGTGTCATCTGCAAACAGACAAGCTTTACTCTCTAGTCCATCTGCAAGGTCACTAATGAAGATGTTGAAGAGGACTGGCCCCAGGACTGATCCTGAGGTACCCACTTGTGACTTGCATCTCTTCTGATTGTATACCATTTACCACCACTCTCTGTTTTCTACCCGTCAACCAGTTTGCCACCAGTTGACCAACTTCTGACCCACCGAGCCTACCCAGCTTATTTATCAATCTTCTATGTGGAACAGTGTCAAAGCTTTGCTGAAGTCAAGGTAGGTGACATCAACTGCTCCCCTTGGTCCACCACTCTGGTTACCCAGTCAAAGAAATCTATGAGATTAGTTTGACAGGACCTTCCTTTGTAAACCCATGCTGTCTTGGATCCTGTGCCCCTATGGATTCCAGGTGTTGCACTATCCTTTCCTTAAGTAGTGCCTCCATAATCTTGCCCACTACTGAGGTAAGACTGACTGGTCTGTAGTTCCCTGCCTCCTCCTGCTACCACTCTTGTGAGCGGGATCACATAGCCCTTCTCCAGTCTTCTGGGACCTCTCCTGTGCTCAGAGACTCACTAAACAGTTCTGCTAATGGCTCTGCTAGTTCCACCTTTAGCTCCTTAAGTACCCTGGGATGTATGCCATCAGGTCCCATTGCCTTATCCACCTGATCTTAGCAAGCTCTTGTAGGACCCTTTCTTTTGTGAAGGGAGTAGTGCTCACCTCCCTCCCCTGTGTCCATGATGCTGGGCTGTGGGTCCTGCCCTACCTTCTCTTCAGTAAATACTGAGCAAAAGTATCTATTTAGGATAGATGCCTTTACAGGTCCTCCTCCTCACATGCTCCCTTTTCTCCATTAAGCTTAGCAATACCCCTCTGGACTTTCTCCTTTCTAATGTATCTATAGAAAGTCTTGTCACCTTCTTTTACTGTTCGTGCTAGTTTTCCTCAGTTTGGGACTTTGCCTGCCTTACTGCCTTCCCTGCTTCCCTTAGGGCAGTTTGATATGCCTCCCCATCTTCATCCCGTTGTGTTCCCTTATATTTCCTGAAGGCCAGCCTTTTGGCTCTGACCTTTTCTGCTACTGTATTTGAGAACCAAAGTGGTTTTCCTTCTTCTTTTGCACTTCCTTTTCTGTCTAACACAATGGGATGTTGCTTTCAATATTGCATCCTTAATGCTTGCCCACTTTGCCTGTACCCTCACCTGTGTTTCTTTTGCCAGGGCTAGCTTAACTCTGTTGGCCATCTTATCAAAGTCAGCTCCTCTGAAGTCCCATATTTTGCCTTGGAATGGGATGATTTAGATGTAGTAGCCAAATTGAACCATACCATGTGATGGTCACTGGCCCCAGGTGACCTTCTACCTGGAGATCTGTGATCCCTTCCTTGTTAGTCAGTACTAGATCTAGGATAGCCCTGTCTCTCGTGGGTTGCTGTACCAGTTGTTTGAGGCCCTCCCCCTGCAGAGAATCCACTATGTGTCTAGTTCTGGCAGATGTTCCTGCTGGTATTGACCAATCTGTATCCGGCATGTTGAAGTCTCCCATTATTAGAACCTCTCCTTTAGCTGTCATGTTTTGTATATCTTCTAACAGTAATGTGTCTATGTCCTCCCCCTGCTTTGGGGGCCTGTAGACAACCCCAGTTCTTATGGCTGTCCATTTCCTGTTTCAGGGTGACCCACAGTTCTTCTGGCTCCTTATGTATTCTGAATTTCTGTAGCTTTGATATTTTCATTGACATACAGGGCCCTCCCCCCTTTTGCACTCGGTCTCTTCTGAACAATACATAGCCAGGTACTGAAGTCTCCCAAGTGTGGTTACTGGTAAACCAAGTCTCACTAATTGCTACTATGTCCAGTTTAGCCTCTGACATTATTGCCTGCAGGTCTGGGATTTATTTTCTCTAGGCTGTGAGCATTTGTGTACATGATTTTCCATTGGCCAGATTTTGGTGTGTTAGTTGTTGGGTGAGGTTTGGCATTATCCATGTCTCGTATGGGAGACAAACCTTTTTCTTACCTGGTGATGCAAATGAACTGCAAACATGCTGAATCCCTGTTTGACCACTAGCTGAGGGGGGAGGGGTGTTCTTCCCATTCGACATATGGGGTGCTGCACCCCTCTCCCCCTTTGCTAGTTTAAATATTCTGCAAAGATATCAGACTTCTGCCCCAATGCACTGACTCCCTCCTTAGTCAGATGCAGTCCATCAAATTTAAAGAACTTTGCCCCAGAACTGTTGCCAGTTCCTACAAATCTGTGTCCTTTTTCCTGGCACCAGCCCTTGAGCCAGGTGTTTAGCTCCCCTATCTCCCCTTCTCTGACCTTCCGTCCATCTGCTCCCCTCTCCCAGACTGGCAGGATCTCAGAGAAGGAGATGCCGGATGAAATAGATGATAGTTTGTCACCCAGCCTGGTCAGGTGTTCCTTGGTCTCCACAACTGACTGGCTGGCAGAATCGATAGTCCCTATGTGTACTAGGACATCAGTGTTTTCTCCTGCTTTGTGAACAATTTTAGCAATGCGGTCAGTGTCTCTCCATGCTGATGTACCTGGGAGACATCTGACCATTACCCCTGGCTGGAGATGGGTATCAACTCCCCGAATCATGGAGTCTCCTATGATCAGAAGTTTTTGGGATTTCCTTTTTGCTTTTTTTGTTTTGGTTCCTGATTTGGGTGAGTTTTGTTGTGCTAGCTCCTGTGCTGCAGTGTCCTGCTCTGCAGTGTCTTCTGCCTCTTTGTTTGATTTCAGAGATACAGGCAGATACCTGTTTGTAGTGTTGATATGGTTTTTGGAGGTAATAACCTCAGGAGACACTCCAAAGCATACGTCAACTGGAAGGCGAGCTTCTCTGCCAAACATAAGATGATACGGTGAAAAAACAGTAGCATCATTCTTTGTGCAATTATAGGCATGTACAAGTGCGCTTATCTGTTGGCTCCACCTTAGCTTATCTTTAGATTGCAGGGTGCCCAGCATATCAAGTAGGGTTCTGTTAAACCTCTCTGGTTGTGGGTCTCATTGCGGATGGTAAGGGGTTGTTCTGGAATTTCTTTCATCCCATAGGGACAACAGTTCTTTGATAAGTCTGCTTTCGAAATCCCGGCCTTGATCCAAATGAATACGCTGGGGGGCACTGTAATGCACAAAAAACTTCTCAACAAGAACTTTGGCTACAGTTGAGGCATTTTTGTCTTTGGTTGGATAGGCCTGTGCATATCTTGTGAAGTGATCCGTGACTACCAGTACATTTGCAGTGCCTTTTGAATCTGGCTCCAAACTAAGAAAATCGATACAGACAAGCTCTATTGGCACACTTGTGATGATATTGACCAGAGGGGCAGCTCTTTGTGGTGGAGACTTGCGCTGAAGACACCTACTGCAGATTTTAACAATTTGCTTGATGTCTAGGCCCATTTTAGGCCAGTAGAAGCGTGAACAGGCTAGATCAAGGGTTTTTTCACTACCCAGATGCCCCATTTGGTCGTACAAGGCTTTTAAAACAATATTCTTGAACTTAGCTGGCAGTACTCGCGGTTTTCTTACAGTGTTACCTTGGCTGTCAGTGAGCTTTCTGTACAATAACTGTTCTCTAAGCTTGAGTTTGGGCTCCTCTCCAAGAAGTAAAGCAGTTTTGGGGTCCTTGGACCACATTTTGGAGATAACTTCCCCTTTTCTTAAAGCATCAACTACTGGTCAGATCATTGAATCTTAGTACTGCTCTTTGCGGATGTCAGCTGGAGTTAGCTGTGGTAAGGAACTTAAGTCTAAGGCTGCGAAATTACAGTAGGCAGCTGGTACACAAGTCTCTGGAGGACCCAAGCAATCTGCCAGGCAGTTTACAACTTTAGAGGACAGAGTTTCTCCCGGGTCGAACTTGTGGCATAGTGGTTTTACAGATTACTCAGGAATATGAACCCACTGTTTTTCAGAAACAGGTCTTCGTAAAAAAGCATCAGCATCTATATGGTTTAGGCCTGGTCAGTACTCCACCGCATAATCTTATGTTGCTAGAACGGAAAGCCATCTGTATCCGGTAGCATCTAGTTTTGCTATTGTTTGAACATATGTTAATGGATTGTTATTGGTCTTGACCAAGATTTTAGCACCATACAGATATTCGTGAAACTGATCAACTATGGCCCACTTGAGAGCGAGAAATTCCAATTTATGCACCGGATAGTTTTTCTCTGAAGATGTCAGACTTCTGCTAGCAAAGGCTACAGGACGAAGTCCTTCCAGGTATTCTATTTTTTTTTAAACTTTATATTTTATTTTGCAGTGAAACAAACAGAGAGTTTTTTTACCAAGCACAGATATGACATATGTCATTGTTTACATCCACAGGCCACTCCTCTTAATAAAATCAATAATAACTATCTAGTGCTTTAAAAATACATTGTCTGGCGGGAAGCAATATAGAGTAAAATAAAATAAGTTTATTCTCTCTTGTAATACCAAAGCAGTATAATATCATTGCTGTAATGAAGCCCATGAGCAGCATGTAAATTATCATTTGATAAAACCTAAAGGTATTGTCCAAAGTCCTTTACCATATATATATGGTACTGGGTGCCATGCAGTCACTAGTAAGAGCACAAAAAATGTGCAAATCAGTTTTGATGTACTAGAATGTAGATATTTCGGCGCTTAGTCGACAAACATTTATAAAGGAGGAGGGGGAAGTGCCTAATCCAATTAACAGAAGCAGTCTTGATAGGGGGGTCGATCCCAGTCCTTTCACAGAAGAAAGGGTTCTGCAAGAACTCCTAAAACTGAAGGTGGACAAAGCAATGGGTCCTGATGGAATTCACCCCAGAATTCTAAAAGAAGTAAGGGAGGAACTAGTGAAACCACTGGCTACTCTTTTTAATAAATCATGGGAGGATGGTGTGGTACCCGAGGACTGGAGGAAGGCGGATGTGATTCCCCTTCACAAAAGTGGGACCAAGACAGAGGCAGGAAACTACAGACCTGTCAGTTTGACCTCTGGGGTAGGGAAAGTGATGGAGTCACTTCTGAAGGAAAGAATAGTTGAGTACCTAGAGGCCAGTGGGGCACAGGACCCAAGGCAGCATGGGTTCACAGCAGGAAGGTCATGTCAGACAAATCTAATAGATTTCTTTGACTGGGTGACCAAAGTAGTAGACCAGGGAGGGGCTGTGGACATGGCCTACCTAGACTTTAGCAAGGCATTTGACACAGTCCCACACAAAAGATTAATAGTCAAATTAACCAGCCTGGGAGTGGGTCCCAGGGTGGTAGCCTGGGTAGAACATTGACTGCACAACAGGACACAGAAGGCAATTGTAAATGGAGTCCACTCTGAAGAAAGAGGGTTTACTAGTGGGGTACCGCAGGGTTCAGTATTGGGTCCAGTCCTTTTTAATGTCTTCATCAGTGACATTGCAGAGGGACTGGAAGGAAAAGTATGCCTTTTTGCAGATGACACAAAGATCTGCAACAGGGTTGATACACAAGGAGGCGTGAAAGGATGAAAAGGGACTTGGCAAGGTTGGAGGAATGGTCAGAAGTATAGCAGCTAGGATTCAGTGCAAAGAAGTGCAAAATAATGCACCTGGGAAACAAGAACCCAGGGAAGAATACACAATGGGTGGGAGGTGTAGTAACAACAAAAAGGAAAGGGACCTGGGGTAATCATATCAGATGACCTTAAGGTTGTAAGCAATGTGAGAAGGCAATAGGGAGGGCTGGGGGTATACTGGGATGTATAGGGAGAGGCATCAGCAGCAGAAAACAGGAAGTTGTTATTCCTCTGTACAGACAGTTGGTGAGACCCCATCTGGAGTACTGTCCAGTTCTGGAGACCCCATCTCCGCAAGGACATAGACAGGATAGAGGCAGTCCAGAGGAGGGCAACTAAAATGGTGCAGGGTCTGCAAGAGAAGCTGTATGAGGAGAGACTAAAGAAGCTTAATATGTATACCCTTGAGGAAAGAAGGGAGAGGGGGGACATGATAGAAACTTTTAAGTACCTCAGTGGAATCAACAAAGTCCAGGAGGGTAGCATCTTTCAGAAAAAGAGATGTGCAAGAACAAGGGGACACAATTTAAAGATAGAAGGGGGCGGTCCAGGGGCAATGTGAGGAAATATTATTTCACAGAGGGGGTAGTGGATGCATGGAACAGCCTTCCTGAGGAGGTTGTGGGGTCTAAAACTGTGGGAGAATTCAAGAATGCATGGGACAGACATAAGGCAATTCTTGTGGGGGGTAGGAAGAAATAGGCTGTTGGTTAATTAGGATCTGCGGCCTATCCTGTAGGTAGGGAAATGGGCAGACTAGATGGGCCAAGCGGTCCTTATCTGCCGTCAAAGTCTATGTTTCTATGTTTTTAAAGGAGATTAATAAAGGAACAGAAAAAGAACAATAGACCCACTAACATCTGGTCTCTTATTTACCATTCTAGAAAAGTTACAGTCTCTACTATTTATTTAAGGAAATAGTCCAAAGTTCAATCTGGGAACATTGGAAACAAAAAATGTCTTGAACATTTCTTAACCCCTTAAACGTGAGGCGGTGTGCTTGCAGGTAAGATTACCATCCGATAAGAGCAAAGTACTTACATGGTGTCAACTACAGACTGCAAGAAACACCTGCTGTGGCTTCACCCACCACTCGTTTTTGAAAACAAATAAAGGTTCAGGATTCTTCATCCTCCAAGGACTGGTGTTCCAAATCGGATTGACATGCTGGTGGGATAGCATTCTTTTTTTTTTTTTCAACTTTATTTCCCTCCGGTTGCGGCCCCATGGAACTCTCTCGGGCATCCGAGTCCTTATCCTGCCTGTCAGAGGCCCTCCCCCGAACTGAACCTTCTCTCTTCCTCACCTCCCTGCAGCCAGCACCCCTGGTCTAACCCTCCCAGGGTGGGTCGCCCCCTCCGCCTCATGGGCGCTCTTAGATTCAGACTCTGGCTGCAGGGCAGGACCAAGGTGAAGGACCTGGAAGGTCAGATAGGGATGGCACAGCGAAGGGCAAGGGGGACTTGGTGCCATCGCCTATCCATGGCGCTGTTGTTTCCCACTTTTTCTTGAACTCTCCAAGAGCTTGGACATGCAATGACGTCGAGCTCAGCCGGTGCAGCTCCTTTTGAGCGTCTGCGGCTCCTTTCCCCAGTGTCTCGCGGCCAAGTGCTGTAGTGCCTCCAGCCTCCGCTAGAGGTCATTAGTACATCAGCTGGTGTAATCCCCCCTCCCTGGGGAAGGAGAGCAGTCCAAGGGATGCTCAATCCTTCACCCTCCCTGCCAACCCCCAATGAGCCGGGCTCATTCCCGAACCCGGGTCGCCGGCGTGGCGTGAGGTGTGGCGTCCAGTGCCTCAACCCTCAGCACCACCGGGCCATGGGATAGCATTCTTATGGCCCCACTTCAAGGCCTCAGCTGGGTCAGAGAATATGTAAACCTTCCTGCGATGTGTGATATGAAGTCGTGCTGGGAAGATCATTCCATGGGAAATCGAGGCCTCCCACAACATAGGCTGAACTCCATCAAATCGTCGCCGCTTCTGGCGAGTAGCATAACTGATGTACAGAAAAAGGCTGACATGTCTGTTGTGAAGAAGGGTCCCTTTACGTCTGGTCATCGCCAAGAAGTAGTCCCTGGTCTCTGCACCATCGGTGACCAGAATGATGGTTCTGGGGAGATTCTGATCCTCCGAATGCCCACGTGGCGTGACTCTATAGGCCCTTTGGAACAACTATGATCTTTGGCTGAACTTCACCCCCCATCTGCTGACTAAGCCAATCCTGTAAAAACAATATTAGACTGTCCCCTTCACTGCCCTCTGGCATGCCCAAAATTCTGATGTTTGGAGCTCTAATTTGATTTTCCAGAGTTTTGATGCAAGCTTTCCAATGCCCACTCTCTTTTATCAGGGATGACACTGCTCCCATGGCTGCATCTGCTCTTTTGGAGGCATCTAGGGCTGTCGTCTGTGCTCCTTTCATTGTCACTTCCAGTGTAGTGACCCTAGTAGTTAGGCTATCAAATTTATCCGAGAGGACGGTTACTGATTTAATCAACTTTGAAAGCTTTGCCCCTATAGTCTGAAGAGTTTCCTCAGCCACTTCCCCCATGCTCTCTTCTGACCTACCTTACATCTAGTGAGTCGTAGCAGCCGACGGAACCTTTTTATTACTTTCTGCTCCCGTTCCAGAATGCTGATCTTTGCGTGGTTTCCCATTATAAGCACAAGGCTTTCTACTACAGATCCTTATCTCCTTTGAATAATTATTTCTGTTTTGAATGTCTTTTTCAAGTGAGTTTGTCGACCCAAGCTGGGCAGGATAATCAAAACAGCTTCATCTTGCTCGGGCTCCACAGCGCTCCCCTCCTTCCAGGTATTCTTGATAGAGTTCGGCTCCAAGGCCACTTAAGCTGGCATCTGTATGTAATACACAGGGCTTTGATGGATCAGCATACACAAGTGTAGGAGTGTGAGTTAATCTTTATATTATTTCTTCAATGAGGATGAAGGCAATGTCACAATCGAGAGTCCATCTCTGTCCAAACAGCTTATTTGGTCTGAAATAGTTCTTTTCAATGTCTCTGTCAGCACCTTTCTTAAACTTCTTGTGAGTAGGTGGATACCCTTGAGTTAAGTTTAGGAGGGTGCAGATCACTTTGGTATAGTCCTTGACAAATTGGCGATAATAGCCGCAGAATCCAAGAAACCTTTGAAGTTCTTTCAGGTTGCTGGACTTTGGCCAGCTGATCAGTGCTTCCGCCTTACTGGAGTCTGTTTGTATACCTTCTGATGACACAATGTGGCCCATGTATTTGACAGAACTCTGGAAGAACTGGCATTTGTCAATGGATAACTTAAGACCGAACTCCTCCAGTGTGTCCAACACTTTGAATAAGTGAGCCTCATGCTTCTTGAGAGTTTTTCCAAAGAATATGACGTCATCAAGGTAGACAAGACATTCCAAGAGATTCATATCTCCCACTGCACACTCCATTAGATGTTGTTTTTTTTTTTTACTTTCTTTCTTTCTTTATCTCCTCCTTACTACCCCCGGAGCCCCCTCCTTCTGTCTGCTCATGTCTTCCCCATTCTACCTTGGGGATCTGCCCCTAGAGTGCCTGTCCTCCTCCTCCTCTTGCACATTGGGGTCTGTCCTGCAGGTGCTCTGGGGGACTTAGGGCCGCCTTCATCCAGGGCTGCCGGAGGGGATTTTTCCATTTTCTCCCTATGTCCCCACCCCCTAGGGCGTCGGTCGCTTGGGGCGTGCGTCCCGAGATGGCGTGCTGCGCCGTCAGCGCCTCATGCGTCAGCGGCGTCCCCCTCCCGACTCCGTTACGGGCCGCCTCCATCCCTCAATTGTCGGTGCTTCCACCGCTGCGAGGGTGATGCAGAGCGCGGAAGCGCTCATGGTTCCCACCCCTGAGGGAGGAGAGCATCTGTTGGGATGCTCGATCCTCCCTCTCCCCTGCCAACCCCCGGCAACCCGAGTCCGTTCCCGAACCCGGTCGCTGGCGTAGGGCGAGGTGTGGCCTCCAGTACCTCAGCCCTCAGCGCCACCGGGCCGGCCCATTAGATGTTGTAATGTTGCTGGTGCACCTGATATGCCTTGGGGCATGTGAAGGAACTCATAGAAGCCCAAGTGACAATTTAATCAGTTTTTTTCCTGTCCACAGGAGCCATTGGGATCTGATAGTATCCGCTTCGGAGGTCGAGAACAGAGAACCATTTACTCCCATTTAGACAGTCCAGGGTATCCTGTATGTGAGGCATTGTATACTGATCAGGCACAGTTCTTTTGTTGAGGGTCCTGTAATCAACACACATGTGGAAGGAGCCATTCTTTTTCCGTACCACCACAGTTGAGGAGGCGTATGGGCTGCATGACTCTTGGATGATGCCAGCTGCTAACATCTCTTGTAGGTGACGTCTGACATCGTCTATGTCGGCAGGAGCTAGGCATCTAGACCTCTCTCTGAAGGGTCTCTCTCATCATGCAGGCGAATGTGGTGTTCAGCACCTATGACACAACCAACATCCCATTTCCTGAGGGAGAATACCTGGGTTCTTTGAGCCAGCTTGTTATTGATCCTGGTTCTCCAGCTGTTATGGATAGGTGACTCCCCAAAACCAAATATGTCAGGCGATATCTCACATCCTTTGTCAGTTTTGCACTGGGATGGGAGCACAGTAGTGTCGGCACAATAGACTTTGGCTAGGGTGCATCCTCTGTGTACCGTGATGTCTCAATCTGTAACATTTTGTATCCGTACCACCGCTCGTCGGGCATAAGCACGAGCCCAGGCCGGAAGCACACTGGGCTTAATCAGCACTCCTTCGGGTAGTTTTCCCTTGTCTGGAGCATCCAGCATCAAAATTTGGTTGGTTGCATCTCTTCGCAGCCGCACTTCACCACTGATACTGCATTCTGCATTTGAAGGTAACGTGACAGCAGCAGGATTATTTTTCCAAACCATCCCAACAGGCTCATCTTTGTCTTTCTCCTCGTGGTGCATTTGTCTCTCATAGGCCTTTTAGATCAGGGCGTCAACACGCAGGGCTTTTCCTGTCCTTTTCTTCTTTTGCCTTTCTTCACATAGCTGGGCCAGGTGCCCAAATATGTGTGCACTGGTACCAGTCAGTACAGGGATACCGTCATAGAGTCCAGTGTTAGGGCAGACCAAGACTAGCGTCTTCACAGAATCTCCTACACCAGCCAGAGAGGATGGAAAAGAAAGCTATACCTTTAGATAGACAAAAAATATGGGTATGATGTTTCACTTAACTCCCACACATGCAGGGTGTAATGGGTGGTCCCATAAATGCTACTCATACGATTCTTGGAAGATTATTGTGAGTTGGGACCCGCTGTCCAGAACTGGTCATGTGGAGATCCCGTCTGTGTGTACAGTAGTGTCCATGCAAGGGCCCACCAGTTTGGACCAGACTGGAGGGACTTCAGTAGGAACTTGGATGGATAATTTAGCCACAAAGAAATTGGATTTTGGATTTCCTGACCCTCCACTGTGATAGTTTCCTGCACCCCCTCAGCCATTGTTTTGCTTTTTGGAGTCCCCCTTGGATTTTGTATACCACTTTATTTAGGTCCTTTTGAGACCAACATTCCTTCTTCATATGCCCATCCTTCCCACAATTATGACAAAATATATTTTCTTTGGTCTGGCATGGCTGAAACATCACATTAGGAGCTGGTCTCCATTCACAACTAGGAGGTTGGGAGGGGTAGACATTTGACGCTGGAGCTAGAGTACTAACAACAGAAAATCTTGGTTCGACCTCCATCTGCGGTGTTGAAGGTTGTGGAAGACGTTTCAATGATTCTTTTATTGTTACAATCAATTCACTTGTTTCAGTTTTTGAGCTGCTATTGGCAGGGGACGCCTGAGCGTGCACCCCCACCCCCATGGCAGACACGCTGTGAGAGGGACCAGGGTCTTTGTATGCGGAAGGGCCCTTGGTAAGGGCACCAGCTTTCATTTCTCTGACTTCTCTCAGTATCTTGGCCCATGGCGGAGTGTCCTTAGCAGTCTCTGAGTGCTTGTCTGTCGCTATATTCCACCCTTGAACTTCACTCGCCTGATCACCCTCCTTCACCTGGGCTGCAGCAGCAGTTAAGTGAGGGGGCCACTCGGGTGGCCACCTTTTCTCAACCCCCGAATTTGTTTCATTAGTTCATCATAGGAGGGGGAGAATCTGGCTGGGTTGCAAGTCGTAACTGAAACAGCACTAAATCAGAAAATGGGGCAGACTTAAGGATCTGGTCCAACCTAGTCCGATCTAACTTGTCTGGGGCCATGCTTCCTTTCCTGAGGCATTCCTGTACCGTTGTTTCAAGTCAAGGTACCTACACTGATAAATGCTTCCCTTGGTATTGCTGAGTGTTTTTTACCCTCCACCACAGATCCTCATCTGAATCTGGACTCCCATACACATTTTCCAACACAGCCAAATAGTCCTGTGCAGTTGCTTCTGGGTTACTAGCCCGCTTGGCATGGATAGTTGCCAAGGCAGGACTTCTGAGGCTTTCACACAACCTTTTTCTCTTCTCCGCCTCAGAACATTGCCATTCGGGTACTTGGGGGGCAACATAGTCTATCCAGATCTCCCAATCATCCTCCCCCTGTGGGGGTGGGGAGAGTGCCTGAAAACATTCTCAGCCTGTGATAAGAGTCGTGACTAGCTGCAGGCACAGGTGTGGGCGCTGGTACTGGTGCGGGCACAGGAGCTGGTGAAGGAGCAGGTACTGAAGCTGGCGGGGGCATCAGGGAAGGAACACCCCCGGGTGGCATGAACAACTTTTTAAAGTCCTCAACTGTTTTACCCTCCTCCAGTAGCAATTTGGCAATCTTTTCCTCAAAGGTCTCAGATAAGGATGGGAGCTCGTTTCCTGAGGGGTCCTCACTATCCTTAGTTATTACCCTCCAGGCTGCTGGGGACCCATCAATGGCAATAGTTTTGGGCACCTTAGCACTGTCCATAGGGTTGCTATACTCCATTAACACCTTTAGAGTTTGGGCAGCCAAGTCAGCTTGACAGCCTACCACTACAGCTTTTCCCAGGCATTTGATTTTTGAAAGTGCCCCTTCTATACTGTCTTTACTAGCACCGAGGGATATATCCAGTATCAGCAAGGCATTTTGGGGGTCAATTTCATGCCCCGTACACCATCCGACCAACTGATACACAGCCATTTCTTCAGGGGTACCCATTAGATCTTTAGTTGTAATGTTTGATTTTGGCCATTGGGGGGACTGATTCCAGCAGTGCCTCCAAAGATGTAACCCCTAGGTGGCGCTATCCTATGGGCTGCGAACCCTGCCTGTGTGACTAACACAGGTTGAGGGGCCTGCGTTCGCTAAACGGGTGCCTCCACCCAGAGGAATGGTTCTGGGGTAGCATAACTGCTGTTTGTATAGCCCTCTGGGATGCTATAATCCCCCACCAACCTCTCTAGCAGCCTAAACAGTATAGCAACAAAACATTCACATGGACCGTATAGCAGTAATGACTTGTTCACACCCCTTGCTCTTACCACCAGGGCTGGATCCTCTGCAACTGCCCTGGAGACCCCCTGTAAAATAAGACCAATGATGCAACAATACAATAACAGTACTGTATCCCCACCAAGAAGGTACGCACTAGCCAGGATTAAATGTCAAACACAGCAATCTGATTTATTCAGGGGGATGTGAACAGGTGCGGGGCATGAATCTAGCAGATGATTAACAGATCTGATTAACTCAGGCTGAACAGCATGCACAGTGAGTCCCTTTGTTACAGTCACACAACCCTGGGTACCCAGTATGGAGGAACAGGCTAGCCTGGAGCATTGCCCGGGATAGACTGGCATTGCAGCTGCAGCCCTTGGAAAAGAAAACATTTAGCATGCACATCAACCCAGAATTTGTAATCCAGAGCCGGATGGCTCAGTCTATTGCAAACAAACCCAAGCAAGCAAATTAGATGGCACACACAAATGATTGCAGCTTTGTTGCAGGGAGCTACCCTGTTTGTACTCACACTACCCAAACCAAGTGATGATCTGACGAAATGAGACTGGTGCAGATGGCTTGGTGAAGCAGGAAGAAAATTCTCTCATAGTCCTCGTCGAAATGCTGGTCTTCGAGATGCAGGAGCAATTCAAACACTGGCCGAAACATGCACGGCAGACGTCTCGAACTAATCGGCAAACACCTTGCGAACTAAGCACATTTACATGTAATGCTCCCTCCCTCTCTGGTCCTTCCAGCTTGCTTGCAGGCTGATTCTTCTTTTCAGCTTGATTGCTGCATGACTCCCCTGCTGCTGTGACCCCAGTGTGGGCTAACTGGACACTCAGACCCATGGACTGACGGCTGGAAAAAGTCTAGGCCTGGCAGGCCTAACCTCTGACAGCTGGCAAGCTCCCCAGAGGCACACACACACTGAACCCTTGGGCAAATCTCTTGAATCTGAACAAAATGAGCAGTTGCCCCCTTTTATATGGGGCTAAGTTCCAGAAATCCCATTGGCTGCCAGAGCTGTCTTAAACAGTTCTCAGATGTTAATTGGCTCCCTTTTGGGCACCTAGAAATTGTCCCAGTTAATCCCCCACAAGTCTCGGCATTGTCCCAAGAGCCCCTGTGTTAAATCTTGGCTCCCAATTGGTGGATAGGCACAAAAATGGTGGCTGCAGTTTAAGTCTAGGCAGTCTAAATCTGTCCCCCACACATAAAGTTCTGGGGTGCAGCTAGGAGCAACATAGAGGATTGTGTATGAGCAGTCATACATAACATTATTTTTATTTACATTCCCCACTGTCTTGTAGCCCCAACAGTTTCCTTCCAAACAAGCCCACTCTTAACTAAATAAACGGTACCCTTAGGGAGTCGCTGCACCCATAACACACTGCCCCCAGGAACACTGCAGTAGCTCATAAATATTTATTAGGGCTTTCCTTTTCCTTGACACTTGCCCCCTGACCTTTGTGTCTGGTGCCCTGGCCTGGAGGCAGCGCTTTAGGCGGCTGCCGAGTTGTTCATTTTTAAAAATGCTTTTCTACGGCTTTGTTTTGTCCCCGGTGCCTATTCTAACTTAGGCATGGCACCGGGAACCACGGAGGAGACACACTTTTGATTTTGACTGCAACAGCAGTCGAATGCACAGCGCATCCTCTTGACAGTGTGAGTAACAGCTTTAGAACACACTGACCACTCACAAATGAATTTTGTGAGTCCCGCAGAGCTCACCAACATAGGGGGACGGGGGAAACGGCCAAATGCCGTGAAGCATAGAACGGACGCCAGGAGACAGTGGGAGAACACCCAGAGGTGCTTTTAAGGTAAGCCCCCAAATGGGGGGGGGGGTTACACAGACAATGCATTTGAATGTATCGGAGTGTTCGCTGCTCATGACTTGGAGATATCAATAGCTTACTGTACATGACTCCAGATATCCTCTCAATTCTGAATATAATCTTTGGAAGCCATGTTATAACCCCCAATGAAGACTCTGCTTTGAGTCAAAGCTCTGGGGTTAGTAAGCTTTACTTTTGTCTGTATGCCTGTTGGTTCTTTGTGCACAGGCATTACATAAAACATTTTTCTATTCATTCACAATATCTCATTTGGACCTGGAGTTATCCTGACAACAGGCTGAGAGTGTTGTTTTTTTTGTGGATCATGTTATAAATACCATATTTGAAACTCATTCATTAAAACAACTCTTTGTTGGATAACTGACATACAGATGTGCTGGTCTCCTATCCCACTCATAGTTCTTAGTCACCAGTTCCAGTCATGTCAGCTAATCAATGGTGGTCAAGTGTCAACCCATGATATTTGCCCCTCATATCCTGCTGTTCTGAAACCCACAACCGGGTGCCCAGTGTTCATACAAACATGTTATATTGCTCAGTTACACAATAACAGCTCATATGAAGGCCGTCCATAGAAGTGAGAAGAAGGCAGTTTCTGCCAGTGTCTTGAGCTTGGATCACTTGCGAAACTGCTAGCCATACTTTTAAAAGGGGAGCAATACAGAATGATGGGATGTGAATAGACAGATCAGGTAGGGCAATACGGGACAATTATTGCTCAGTTGCACCAGTGGAAATGGGCTGGGGTGGGTACACATTAGATCACCATTACAGACATACACATTATGAAGTGAGCAATTTGAGGGGGGTTGAAGTAACATAGTAGATCACAAGGAAGCAACTATGAAGTATGAAAAGGGGCATCATGAATAGGGGATCATCTGAACTCTAAGGTTACGAATATCTGTGGCGACACCTGTATTCAAGTCGGTATGGAAATAAGCTATAGGTCTCAATTTTGAAATGGTAAACTAAGATGCAAGGTGCCTGTGCCAAAAGGGTATGATGCATGTGGCACCTTGCGGCATAGTTTGCAGCTGTCTCGATTTTCTACCACCAGCTATGGTGAAATCAGGATATCGTACTACAGAGGCCCCCTTTGCCACCACTACGGCAAAATCACCTGCTCGCCTGGTTGCAAGAGTGGTTGCACTATGGTCGGGCTACACCATCCCCTTGTTTGCTATCCTAAAAAGCTCCACCATGGTCTTAACAGGGGACTGCCTTTAGATCAGGCAGAAGGTGGTATAAAGACCCTGTGCCACTGCATGGCAGTGCAGTGACGGGGGAGGTGGGAACTGGAAGGAGGGGACCAGGGGCCGATGGAGCCATGGTGGTGCCATGGGAGGTGAGAGGGGCACAGTGGCAGCGGGAGGAACATGTGGAGGGCACCATGGGATGGATGCCATGTGCTGTGCCGGGGGAGGGGGCACAGCCGGACCAACAAGTTAGGACCCCCTTGGATAGCAGCCTTGGCACCTACCCCATAGGACCCACAGGGCCAGGCATTGATGTCTGGCATCCTTCTGTCACCATACATGAGGGTCTGTACAGGAGTTAATGTCCTGGTGCTTGGGGCATGTTCCTGGCCACCACATGTAACCTGCACCTAATGCCTCCATTCACCTTTAGGTGCATGTGGGTCCTGTCGGGCAGGTGTCAGGGATACTGTCCACAGGGGTCCTGAACTTGCTGGTCGGGTTGTGCCCCCCCCACCCAACTGGCCTGATTGGCACCCGGTCCCCACCTTTGAAACTGGCACTGCGTCAGCATTGCAATTGAAATTGGGGTGCACCAGGTCACAAATAGGCATAAGGGAACCTTAGTGATGGGGGGGGATAAGCTGAGATCAAGTAGAGTCTGCAGTGATACAGTAGGTAGGGAAAGATGGGCAGACTAGGTGATCCATGTGGTCTTTATCTGCTGTCAGATTCTGTGTCTGTCATGTGTCATTTCACATAATGTAATGTCACGTACAGTGGTAATATATACAATGTCACATAACGTTATGTGTGCTGCATTGGAGACTATGGGCACTATTTTCAAAGAGCCCTTAGAGCAACACAAGTTGCTTTGCTCTAGGGCTGTGGTGAAGTCTGGGTGCATCAGGGACCCAGAGCCAAACTTTATAAAAGGGGAGTCCCTGTGCTAAAACCCAGGAGCGCTTGCTGCAGGGATCCACCCCACCCCCGACCGGCGCAACACTAGAGGGGCTGCAAAGAGGGGGGGTGTACTGTGCATGGCATGAAAGGGGCCAAGGCAAGAAGGAGCATGGTGGGTGCCCTAGGGAGCTTGGGGAGCCAGCGGAGGACCAGAGTGGTGATATGGCACCCAGCAAGGATGCATGTTGTAATGACTGGCAGTCGATCTGCTGGTGGTCCAGGGAGGACTGGCAGGGAGGTAAACTGACCTGGTCCAGGTAGGCACAGCTATGGCACCTGTCCCAGTGGTGTCATGATCCAGAATCAGGTACACAGGACACATTAGATGCAGGGTGAGAGTTGCCAGTAGTGGAGGAGAATGTTCTCTGGGCACCGCAGCAGTCCTCTGTCACCCATTCCTAACATTGTGGCAGGCTGCGTCCTGCATACAGGCTTCTGGCTTGTTGTAAAATTAGGGTCACTGATGCATCTGGAGATCACCGCAGCCCTAGAGAGATGTAACTTACGTTGCTCTAAGGGCTCTTTGAAAATTGCTCAAACAACAAAAAAGCCTAACAATCTCACCCCTGGTCAACAAAGGAGCTCAAAAAACTGTAACATGTGCCAGCTTGGTGGCACTGAGGGTTGAGGCACCTAGCCTTACCTCATGTCATGCCAGTGACTCGGGTTCGGAAATGACCTCGGGTCATCGGGGAGCCGGCCGAGGGGAAGGGGCAGGATTGAGCCGCCTACCTGGCAGCTATCTTCTCCCAGGGAGGATGCTGTCCCTCCTGTAGTCCCGTCACCACTGAGTGGAGGTCCGGTAGTGGCATAGGAGGGTGGAAGGGGCAGCTAGTAGGGTGCGGTGTCCCGCAGTGCGTGCCGTGCCTCCACATGCACACATCCATGCCAAGGATGAGCGGATAGGGACAGGCAAAAAAAGGGGAAAAACTGAATAAAGAAATAATCGGGGAAAAAAAACTGTAACGTGTGTCAAAATAATTATTTTATTTCCTTATCCACACATGTAAATACACCACTAATTCACCCAATGGCATTTCGCTTCTACTGTTGGAGCTTTTTCAAGGGCCTTGAAAAGCAGGGGATGACTCTCACTGGCTTTTATATGTATGTATTTACATGTGTGGATAAGAAAAGAAAATAATCATTTTGCCATGCATATTATAGTCTTTTGAGCTCCTTTGTTAACCAGGCATAAGATTGTGAGGCTTTTTTGTTGTTTGATTGAAGTATATTCATGCAACTCAGACTGGAGGGCGATTTCTTTTTATTTTGACAGTCTTTGAAAATCGCACCCATAGTCTACAATGCAGCACACATACTAGTATATGCCATTTTATATATTACCAATGTACATGACATTACATTATGTGAAATGTCAAGTGATGCCACAGAATAGAAAGAGTCAGTACACAGACATGGAAACAATAGTACAAGCCCATCATAAGAACAGACTACAGGCATATAGAGTACTTCTTCTTTTTTTTTTACTTTCTTTTTTTATCTCTCTCCTAATCTGCCCTCTTTGTTCCACTCCTTCAGGCCACTCATGTCCCCATGCCACGGACGTAGGGTTTGCCCCTAGAGTGCCTCGGCAACTCCTACCTTTTCTCCTCTTCCTCCGTGGAGCGCCTGCACAGCGGGGTCTGCCCGTCGATCTGTGGCTGGATGATGTGGAGCGGTCGTCACCTAGGACCGCAGAGGGTTGTTTTCTGTTTTTCTGTTGTGGTTCCCATCCATCCCCCTGAGGACGTCGGCTCGGGCAGATTACGTGCTTATGCACTATGCCTGCCAACTGCCTAACAGCATCCCTCCCTGGCTGCAGCACCATGGAGCCGCCATTGCCCCGAGAGTCGGTACTCCTACCGACCCTCAGGAGCGTCCGGTGCACAGAGCACCCTGTATCCCACCCTGAAGGAGGAGAGCATCCTTGGGATGCTCAATCCTCCTTCCCCGTTCCAACCCCCGGCGACCTGAGCTCATACTCGAACCCGGGGTGCCGGCATGGTGCGAGGTGTGGTGTCCAATGCCTCAACCCTCAGCGCCACTGGGCCAGCTAGGCATATAGATTTCTTTGATGTAACAGTTCTGTCTTAAAAAATGAACAAGAATAAACAATCAAATTAATCAATAGATATGTAACAGCAAAAGTACTATTTTCAGAAAACTGTTGGTAGATTCACATGACTATGTATGACAACCTGAGTTGTAAAATAAAACAGTCACATAACATGGATCGTATCATTCAGCTTATTTGGAATCCAGTGTGATTATCTAAGCAGTATTTTCCCTGATTTTGCAGACTGCATATGATGGGATGATCCTTCGGTTGCTACGTCCTAGATATCCCGAGATCCAGTACACCAGTCAGTGATATGTCATGTATTGGAGCTGTCTGTTAAAAAAAATAACACAAATAATAAAATAAAATCATAAAAAATAAAGTATAACAAAATTTAAAGTAAGTCTGACTTAATTACTAAACTAAGCTTTGATAAACAATTCACATGTACTGAAAGTGGCATAATTGATTAGATGATTAAAAAAAATTAAAATGAAGCAAACCTAGATCACTGTGCATAATTACAAATACATTCCAACATCATTACCATATATTAAAGCATGAGCAGTAGTATGTAAAGCGCCAAACATGGACATGGAGTAACCAGCCATAGACAATAACATATGTACACAGTAAGCTAAACAGTCTCCAAAAACCAGGGATGGTTGAAAGAATAGGTGGCACACCTGAAAAGTTTATAAAGGAACCATCTGGAAAGTCTGTAAGACAGTGTCCCATTGCAAGTTTATATCATTATTTCACTTACATTCTAGACATTAGCTCTATGTTTACATGCAGTGTCCGCACTACCCCATTTCATTAGTAAAAGGAGGTCATATGCAAATGCTTCCAGTGCTCAGACAGTAGCCATGTAACATACAGACAGAGGGGTGAGGGCAGCCAACCATGAATTTCCCACAATCCAGGATCGCCAAACCAAGTCAGAATTTCTGAATGGCAGATTAATTCCCACATCTACTAGAATTCCGAGATAAGCTGGACGAGTAGACTGGGTAAACCTGGAAGAATGGGTCAGGTTAGGGGCCATTAGAGTGGGGAAGGTGTTGAACAAAGGAAGAAGTAACTTATTTTAAATTATTATTTATTGTTTATACTGGAAGGTATGTGAGCACAAATGCCCGTTTTCACAAGCATCCGGTGGCAAAGAGATAAGACAATATGTAGTAAGAACTAAAGTGCATACATGGGTGGACAAACATTTTAAGGGAAATTAACCAAGTGAAAACTGCAAAAAACAGTAACTGACGCTATAATATAGCACAAATTGGAATGTGGGCATTTGCTGTTCATATAGACCCAAAGACAAGTTACATTTTAATGTAGGTGAACAGGATGTACTTAAATACCAAGAGTGAAGCGTACACATATACAATTGTGTACAAAGCCCCTTTAAGCGATCATTGTGGGGTTGAGAGATAAAGCGGACTGATCAGTAGTTGGAAGAGAAGATGGATAACATAGGTCAGAGTTGGAGACATAGGTCAGGGGCATCTGCATTGCAGTTTACCTAGGAGGTAGGATTTTAGGTTGTTTGTAAATGATATCAGTGTGTGGCACTGGACCAGGGAAGGGGGGAGGTTGTTGAATAGAGTTAATTAACTGAAGTGGAAATGGAAGTCCGACCTTTACAAGGAAGTTCCAGGAGGGTGAGTGTATGTGCCCTAGAGTATGTGTAAGCAGTGTGATCGGGGCTGAAAAGTGTGGAACAGACAAGGGTAGTGAGAGTATGAAGGGCAGACAGAGAGTGGGAGCTGGATGCGAGGAGACTTGTTTTGGTGTTAGCACCTTAGCGGTGTGGAGTGCCAGGGTGTGGGACTGAACAGTTTCACTTGGGATGAAGGAAGTGGAGGTAAGAAGCCCATAGGCACACAATGGGCTATTACTCTAATTAGTGTTCTCAGGCAGGTGAGGGCAATTGATCTGGGGAGCGAGGTGGGAATGCTGGGGCATAAAGGAGTATGCTGATCCTGAGAGGGAGGAGGGGGTGGGTGGGAGGTTTAAGAGGAAGCAATGTCTTAAGTGTAGCCATGGCAGTGGTAGCAGAGAAGGAAAATGGGAGATTAGCAGGAAAAGAAGGTAGAGGGAGAGAAGAAGGAGGGAGGAAGAAAAAATGATGAGAGAGAGGGCACAAGTAGTAAAGTAGGAGTTAAGGTTAGAGGCTACAATAGAGGGGTCAGAGATGAAGGAGTCATCAGTCCTGAGAACAAGAGAGGAAGACTGGTTCGGAGAGGAGAACAAGGAGTGGATAAACTTCCAGAACTTAAACATAGAAACATAGAATTTGATGGCAGATAAGGACCGCATGGCCAACCTAGTCTGCCCATTTCCCTACCTAACAGATAAGCTGCAGATCCTAGTTTCCCAACAGCCTACTTCCTCCTACCCCCCACTAGAATTGCCTTATGTCTGTCCCATGCATTCTTGAATTCCCCCACTGTTTTTGACTCTTCGATCTCCTCAGGAAGGCTGTTCCATGCATCTACAACCCTCTCTATGAAGAAATACTTCCTCACATTACCTCTGAGCCATCCCTCCTCTATCTTCAAATTGTGCCCCCTTGTTCTTGCACATCTCTTTTTCTGAAAGATGCTACCCTCTTGGACTTTGTTGATTCCCTTGAGGTATTTGAAAGTTTCTATCATGTCCCCCCTCTCCCTTAAAGGGTTGAGTAATACTGTTCTGGAGTGGGGATACAAATGCAATGCAGACATAAGTCATTAAAGTTTCCCATCTTGTTGAGAGGGTTGTGTCTTCTTTTTTTATAGAGCTCCTAGTCTTCCTTAATAGTATTGTTGTACTCCTTTAGAAGGGTAAGATCCATCCTCCAAGCTCTGTCAGGGATTGGGGGAGAGCTGACGCATCATAAGGGGGGTGGGGCATGGTCTGAGACCAGAATTGGGGAGTGTAGCACCAAGGTCACTTGGTCAGTAAGAGGTGGCGAGATCAACAATCTGTCTGTTTTAGCACAGGACTGATGTGTGTGGGAGTAGAACTATATTCAAGCTGCACTGGGTTGCGGTGCCTCCAGATGTCTACTAGGTGGTAGGTTTCTGATTGCTCTCCCAGTGCTTTTGTGTTTCGTGATTGGGGTATTGGGGTTCTGCTAGACCTGTCTAGAACTGTGTCTATCATGCAACTGTAATTCCCCCAGTTATCCAATGACCTTGAAATTGGGCAATTTTGAGGCCTAGTTTCTGACGGAATTCCCTGTCTTATATATTGTGGCCATATGCGCATGACACAGCAAAAGATTTCCTGTTGTATGCAATACCTGCACTGGGACATATCTAGCTCTCCCATCCACCTTACTGAGAGTGCTGTCCCCTGGGAAGGCTGGGGGAACCATATAGCCACACCCCTTGCCCTGGGACTATAGCAAGAGCCCACCCATCTATCTCCCCAGTTGTCCTGTATTTTGTCAAGCTCTTTTTTGGCCATGTGCATCCCCTAGAGTAACAGTATGTTAGTCTTTAGCTGCTTTATCCTGTTTAGCACCTGCTGACATTCCACTACATTTTTCAGCCCATTCTCATTCTAAGTTGTGACCATAACTCTATCGGACATGGTGACAAGAATAATGAGACAATGCAGACCAAGGCCATGTAACACAGTTTCCACAGATACTGTAGCTGGCTAGGTGCATCTTCTGTACTCTGAAAATGTTTATTATAACCTCAAATACAGTTATTTTACCTCTTTTAGCTGCTGTACTCACCCCAATGCTATTTTAATTGACCTTTCTTCCCTCCCTTCCTCCCTCTTGACCTCCACCTTCCTGTCAAATTTACCTCAGGATTAACCTCTCTTCCCCCTTGTTAAGACCTCCCCAAATGAGGTCCTTGACTCTCTTGTACACTTGGCAGATGTGTGGCGTGTCTGTGTTTGTGCAGCAGCCACAACCTGCTTCTCAAAACTAAACATTTACTAGTATTGTGCCCCTACAGGCCTGCAAGGAAGCATAATTTGTAAAGTACACTGTGCAAAAAACAAACGTTTGTATGGCAACTCTGTGTGAAACATACTTAGAACAACAGTCTCTCCCCGTCCAGCTAGCACCAATCCTACAGGACACTCCAGGATAACAGTTGCAGAAAGCATGCAACCCTATCAGAAACTGACAAAGGCCAAAAAAAGGTAAAGGGAGAAACGAGAACAAAAAAGGAGGTATCACGAATGGGGATGCACTTAGGGAATGGACAGCTTTATGTCTCAATGCACCCAGTCTGGCTAACAAGATGCTAGACATCACTACCACAATAGCAGAGGCAGGACTGGACTGGATTGCCGTGACCGAAACATGGTTCACGAACAATTACGACTGGGAGGCGACTATCCCAGGGTATAACTTGTTCAGGAGATATAGGACTGGAAAAACAGGAGGGGGCAGCTATTTATGTTAAAGATACCATAAGTATTATAAATCCAGCAGGAACAGGGGGAAAGTGAGGACCTATGGATTACAGTCGGGGCTGGAAGCCGGACTCCCATCCAGGTAGGAGTAATCTATAGACCCCCAAATCAGGAGGAAACCAGGGACAAGAATACCCATGAAACCATCCTTCAGATGTCAGACAAAGGGGACATGGTGCTGGTAGGGGTCTTCAGTCTATCAGACACTGATTGGAGTTCCCACATGGCAGCATCAGAAAAAAGCAGGGAATTCCTAGATCTGTCTTCGTGGGTGAGCTCTTGCAGCAGGTAACACCATTAGGACTGAAGCTGGAAGGTGCCAGTACCCCACAGAAAACTTCTAGCCAGCAGTATCCAGCGGGGATTGCCCCTGACGTCGGCCCGCCCCCCATGTCATGCATGGTATAAAAGGGGCGGTCCCCCAGCACCATCTCAGTTCTTTTACCACTGTTGACCCGTGCACATTGGCTCCACGGACACCTTCTGCCTAGTTTGATCGCCATATTGAATGCGTTTACAGTGCTTTTTTAATTTTCTGTTTTCCACAGTTTCTTCAGTGTTTTACCTGCATGCCGACTTCCTCAACGTCCTCCATCGACCAGCACCAGTCAGAGTGTGCCTGCGGGAAACAAATACTGTTGAAAGACAGACACTCGGCCTGCCTTCTTTACCTAGGCCCAGACCATAACACCGAGGCCTTCCTGTATTGCCAGAGGTTTAACAGCAGGGCCAGGATTTGTTGCCAAAAAGCCCTTCAGGCCTTCTTGCTAGAACAAAAAATTGCTGCCATGCAGAAGGATTCACAAAAGGAGGGCTCTTCTCACAAGAAATCTTCGGGGAAGCATCACCATAAGGATAAGTACAAGGAGAAGTCCTTCTCCGATTCCAGATCATGGTCCCTGCACAAGTTAGGCTCCGATTCCGGATCTGCCTCCCATGGGAGCTCAGACTTGGCATCCCAAGCAGCTCATTCTCCTACCAGGCTCACGGTGGTGAGACCACCCGCACTGATCCATGCATCGGGTGGTAAAGACTCTGGGTCCAGTGCCATGGGCTTGGTGCTTCTGCCCCTGAAACTCTGGCCATCTTCACAGTGCCCAGGCTGGCAGTCAGGTAGCACTGCTGACTCCTTCTCGGGTGACAGGTCCTCTACTGTCATCGGACCGGTGAAGTCATCAGCCATGTCAGCCACTACCACCAGCGCTGACTCCCTTGACCGATGTCATGGTTCAGAGCACTCCTCTGGGAGAGCTGCTTCTCAGTCCCCCTTGGGGCTTTCATCCCCTAAGTGGACATCAGCTCAGTGGATGTCAGCCAACGTCTCAGACTGGTGTCCACCCACCCAGGTCACCTCAAAACCGGCATCCCCAGCTTCACTTCCTGTGACCTCCACCCCAGCCTCACTGGCCTCGCGCCCACCGCCAGCTGATGAATGCTTGGGTCAAAGACTGACGTCAGGTACCCTGTCGTCCAGCCTGACCTCCATTGCTGGTGACAGCACCGGGCTACTGCCTAAGGCACAGATGCTGCCTCAGGGCCAGATGCCAGGTCTTTCGAACCTCCTGACACCAGGCATTCCTCAGGAACCCCGAACCCACTGTTGGACATCAAGGACCTTTTTTCCTCTTGGTGGAACACCATCAAGGGTGACCTCTTTCCACCAAAGCCTGCCACCCCAGTGGAGGAGCCTACCCCCAGGGAGCATATCCCCCTTACGAAAGTGGCTCTTCCTCCGGTGGATGTGAACAGGGGCCGCTCAGGTCATAGACATGGAGGTTAAAGTGGTCCAGGTCATCTTCGTCAGATGGGTCAGTCCATACCTCTTCCTCCTCCTTCAGATCCTCTTCGCCCAGAGGTCTTCCCTCTCCTGACCCCAGGAAAACCCCCAGGTCCCCACCTGATGACCCATCATTTATGGAGGTCATGCGCCATATCCAAGCAAACATGGGATGAAACACAGAGGACCTTGATCCGGAGAGGCTTTCTCTGGCTAAATACCTGCACCAGAAAGACCCTAAACCAGTGGTAGTGCCTCCACTGTTGGACACATTCCAGGATGTGACTAAGGTGGCTTGGAAGCACCCATCTACGTCCTTGGCTGTACCCAAATAGTCAGGTTGCGTCTATAGGGCCCCCAGGGATGAACCCTTCTAGGCGAACAGCCTGCAGTGGACTCCATGGTGATCACGGCTGCCCTTGACAGGTCTCAGTGACCAAGACATTTGAGATCACAGCCCCCTGATAAGGAGTCCAAGCAATTGGATAACTTGGGCAGGAAAGTCTACTCCTCTGCCACCCACACCATACGTTCTCTCAACTTCCCAACACACATGGTGCAGTTTCAAAATGCCCTTTGCAAACAGGGCATGGAACTAGCTCAATACCTTTTGTACTGCCCCCAGAAGTCTGAGCTGCAGACCCTCCTGAAGACAGGCTGAGACGTAGGCACGCATGTCCTCATATCGGCCAACAACTCTGCAGATACAGCAGCCAGGGCTGCTGCCACTGGAGTGTGCCTCAGATGGCATTCCTTGCTCTGAGTCTCTAGATTTGCCCAGGACATCCAAGCAGGCATTATGGATGCCCCATTCAAGGGCTCCGTACTCTTTGGAGACGAGTCAGAAAGAATCATCACCAGGCTGCAAGACTCTGGCAAAGCAGATCGGTCAGTCCAGACCATGTATAAACCAAACCAAAAGCCATTTTGGATGCAGCGTTTTCCGCGCACCTCTGGTCAACTGCCCCAAAACCAGCTGTAACAGCAGTGAGGGAGTTATAAATGTAGGGCCACCTCCCAGAACCCTGGAGGCTCCTACCTTAGAGCTGCAAGTTGTCCCAGGCTGCCCTTCCCACCCCCACTAACGCCTGACTTCTGGCCAAACCCTCCTCCTCCTGCAGAGCTGTCAGGGGAGGCAGTAGGGGGTCACTTTTCCCTCTATACAGAGGGCTGCAGAAAGGTCACCTCTGACCAATGGGTTCTGCAATTGATCAAAAGGGGGCACTCAAAAGAGTTCCTGAAGGTACCACCGGACAACCTTCCTCTACACTGTCATTATTCCCCATCTCAGGCAGCTCTGATTCGAGAGAAGATCCAGGCTCTGCTGGACTAGTGCACAATAGAGCCGGTTTCTCACTCTCAGAAGGAAAAGGGGTACTATTCCTGCTTCTTCTTGGTACCCAAGAAACAGGGGATCTGTGACCCATTCTTCACCTCAGTGACCTGAACAGGTTTGTGGCGTACAAGCACTTCCGGATGGTAACCCTCCAGGGTCTGATACCCCTTCTCCATCCAGGAGACTGGCTGTCATCCCTAGACATGCAGGATGCGTATCTGCACATCCTTATAGCCAAGCCCCATCGAAGATTCCTGAGATTTAACTTCCAAGGGCGACATACCAGTTCAGAGCTCTGCCCTTCGACCTTTCCTTGGCACCTCAGATCTTTACCAAGTGCCTGGCGGTAGTGGCAGTGACCCTATGAAGAAAGGGCCACTACGTCTTCCCCACCTGGATAGAGTTGTGTGAAATGCACAAATTTTGCAAAATTCATGCATTTCGTGAAATATTTCACGGGTGGAAATGCAAAATTCCACCAGCGAAATTACAAATTTCACATGTGAAATTATAGATTACCACAGCTGGCAGAATTTCCTCACTCTCTGGCAAATTTCCACTATTTATGGGGAAATCTACAATTTTGCTGGTGGAATTTCGCATTTCACACCCACAAAATGTGTGAATTTCATGAAACGTTTCACGCTTTCACTTGCAAAAAGAAGTTTTACTGCAACACTATACTTGGACGACTGGCTTCTTACAGCCTTGTCCAGGGAAAGACTACTCCACACCATGGAAGACACATTTTCTGTCTTCCAAGCGATAGGGATCTCACTGAACCTGCAGAAGTCCTCCCCCTGGCCCAGCCAGAGACTTCACTTGATAGGAGCCCTTCTGGACACCATCCAAGGCAGAGCCTTTCTTCCGGCAGACAGAGCAGATCAACTTCGGGATCTCACTCAAAACATCTCTTCCACCTGTCTGGTCCCAGCCAGAACAATCTTCAGACTCCTGTGCCACATGGCAGCAGCAATCGCTGCTGTGCCATTGGCTCATCTCCACTTGAGGGTCCAGTGGACCAGCATTGGGATGACCTGGATCAACTCATCTCTGTCTTGGACTCAGTCTGTCAGACCCTTTCACCATCCAACCTCTCGGTGGGTATGCCATTCCAGAGGTCACCTCCCACTCAGTTCCTGACCACAGATGCTTCATGCACGGGCTGGGAAACACTCCTTGCCAACCACAGGACTCGAGGGATGTGATCGGCATTGGAGGAGTCCCTGCACACCAATATGTTACAGATGAGGGCAATCCTCTACACCATGCAGGCTCTGCAAACTGACCTGATCCTAGGTCATCTCCTTGTCCAGGTGGACAACATGTTGGTGGTGTTCTATATCAACAGACAGGGAGGAACCAACTCATATCCGCTCTGCCGTGAGGCCATGAAGGTATGGTACTGGGCCATAGACCATCACCTGGATCTCTTGGCAGTTCATGTTCCAGGTGTTCAGAACACTTTGGCCAACATGCTCAGTTGCTCAAGGACCAAAACACATGAGTGGGAGCTCCTGCAATCCATCGCAGATGACCTGTTCGTCAGATGGGGCCAACCAGAGCTGGACTTCTTTGCGTCCTCACACAATGCAAAACTGCTCAATTTCTGTTCGCTAGATCCAGGGTTTGGTGTTTTCTGGTGAGATGCATTGCTCCTCTGTTGGACAGGGAGGTTCCTTTATGCCTTCCCCCTTTCCACTCATCTAGAGGGTTCTTCTCAAGCTAGTCAGAAGGAGCGGAGATGATCCTGGTGGCCCCTTCTGGCCTCGTCAAATCTGGTTCCCTCTACTTCAACAACTAGCAATGGAACCACCACTGCCCCTGTCCTTGAGCTCATGCTTGTTCTCGCAAGAGAACGGGGTGCTAGTCCATCCAGACCTGAGGTCTTTCCATCTGCATTCATGGCTCCTACAGACCTAGCTGTCTCCCAGTTCGGAGTCTCTGCTAGAGTGGCTGATATCTTGGTGGCAGTCAGAAAAGCCTCAGCCAGGGCCACCTATACCATGAAATGGAAGCGGTTCTGCCTCTGGGCCACCGCTTGTCACCTCGACCTATTTACCTGACAGGTGAACTCGGTCCTCGAGTACCTCCTTTTGCTTTCAGATTTGGGCCTGAGCTACTCGTCCATAAAGGTGCATCTCTCTGCCATGTTAGCTTACCATTCACCAATATTGGGCAAGACCCTTGCCCAACTGGACTTGTCATGTACCTTCCTGCATGGCATCTTGCACCTAAAACCTCCCATACGGGACCCTGTTCCCCCATGGGACCTTTTGTTCATTTTGGAGAAATGTACTTTGCCTCTGTTCAAACCAGCTGCAGTTTGTGAGCTATGCTTTCTTTCTTGGAAAGCATTATTTTTGGTTGCCATTACTTCCGATCGGAGGATTTCCGAGCTTCAGACTCTGATGTGTAAAGAGCTGTATTTAGTTTTCCACAAGGACCAGGTGTCCTTGTGGACCAATCCTAAGTTTTTGCCTAAGGTGGTGTCCAAATTTACTCTTAACTAGGACATTCACCTTCCTATATACTACCCAGAGCACTCAAATCAAGGGGATGCTCTCCTTCACACTCTGGATGTTCACTGGGCTCTCCGATACTATCTGAATCATACCAGAGAATCCAGACAGTCTGACCAGTTGTTTGTTTAATTTGCCCCCAGGATGTTAGGGGCGCCTGTTCCTAAGCAAACCTTATCCAAATGGTTGGTTAATTGCATTGTTTACTGTTACCAGAAATATGATAAGCCTTTACTGGGCCTGGTAAAAGGCCACTCTGCCAGGAGAGTTGCTGCCTCCTTTGCCTCTTTGAGGAATGTGTCCACTGCAGATATCTGTGCACTCGTCACCTGGAGTTCATTCCACACTTTCATTAAGAACTACAGTTTGGACATTGCTTCCAGGCGCAGGACAGGCTTTGGCCTTGCCATCCTGCAGGGCCTCCTTTCTTAGGGGATTCAGTTTTCATAATATTATCCTCCTCCCCCCTGAGCCGAGGTGTCCCTTGTACTGCTTGGGACTGAGTTCTAATGGTGTTACCTGCTGCAAAAGCTCACCCTTGAAGACAGATAGTACAGTTACGTAAGAACGTACCGTAACAGTAGATCTTCGAGAAGAGCTCTTGCAGTAGGTGCTGCTTCTCCTCCCTCCCTCCCTCCTTCCCCCGGTGATTCCTTCTGCATTCTCAGCCTGACCATCAGATCTCCTTCATAGAGGAGCCTCCTCAGTTCTCCATTCTTTCTGTCTGTGCCAGGGTCTCTGACGGGAGAACTGAGGTGGTGCTGGGGGACCACCCCTTTTATACCATGCATGATGTCTGGGGTGGGCTGATGTCAGGGCTGTCCCCTGCTCGATACTGCTAGCTGGAAGTTTTCTGTGGGGTCCTGGTGCATGCCGACTTTAGTCCTAATCTTGTTACCTGCTGCAAGAGCTCTTCTCGAAGATCTGCTGTTATGGTAAGTTCTTACGTAACTGTACTTTACTACACCACAGGAAAGAGGCCTAAGTCAACTAGTGAAGATACCCGTAAGAGGAAATGTGATCTTAGACCTGGTATTCACAAATAGAGATAGGGTTCTGGGCATCGAGGCGGGGAAGCACCTGGGAAACAGTGACTATCGCATAGTATGGTTCAAGGTAAGCAGGACTGAAAACTCTACACACTTTAAGCTTAAGGTTCTTGACTTCAGGAAAGCAGACTTTATAAAAATGAAGGCCTGCTTGAGGGACAGTCTTAGTAACACAACAGAAGGGAGCGTTGATGAGTGTTGGACAAGGTTGAAAGATGCAATAACCATGGTCTCATCACAGTGTGCCTGCCAGGTCAGTAAGAATAAAAAGAGGAGAAACCCACTATGGTTTTCCAAAGAGGTGGCAACCGTAATGAGGGAAAAGTGCAAAGCCTTTTTAGAAAGTACAAGGAGTCAGGGAAAGAAGCCGACAAAACAGAATATAAAGAAAAGCTACAAGAGACAGGGAGAGCGATAAGAAATGCCAAGGCACAAACAGAGGTGAGGATAGCTCAGGGAGTGAAGAAGGGTGACAAAATATTCTACAGGTACATATGAAAAAAAAAGGAAGACTAAGGGAGGCATTGTTAGAATCATGAAAAAGGATGGGCAGCCCACAGAACATAATGGAGAGAAAGCAGAGGCACTCAGTGATTACTTCTGCTCAGTCTTCACACAGGAAGTAGGTGGTAGTGGTCCAACAATAGGCAAAAAGAATATTCCACTTGGAGGCACAGACATGAGTCCCTTCACAGAGGAACGGGTACTAGAGGAAATCAATAAGTTAAAGGTGGATAAAGCAATGGGGCCAGATGGGATACACCCTAGAATACTTAAGGAACTTGGGAGGGAACTAGCAGCCCCCTTAGCAGTGCTCTTCAACAAATCGTTGGAAAGTGGGGCGGTTCAGGAGGTCTGGAAGAGGGCAACAGTAGTGCCACTCCACAAGAGCAGAAGCAAGCATGAGCCAGGAAACTACCGTCCAGTTAGTCTAACTTCAGTGGTGGGAAAACTGATGGAGTCCCTACTGAAGGAAATAATTGATGCTTTTTTGGAAGAAGGTGATCAGTTTGACACAAAGCAACATGGTTTCACAGCAGGGAGGTCCTGCCAGACAAACTTGGTAGATTTCTTCGACTGGGTCACCAGAACAGTGGATCAAGGTGGGGCAGTGGATGTTGTTTACCTGGACTTCAGTAAGGCGTTTGACTCAGTTCCACACAGCAGACTAGTCAGTAAACTGGAGAACATGGGAGTCTGGCTTAGGGTAACAGGCTGGGTCAGGAACTGGTTAAATGGGAGAACACAGAGGGTATTAGTAAATGGCACTCTGTCAGAGGAGGGTATGGTGACTAGTGGGGTTCCAAAGTGCTCGTTTCTTGGGCTGATCCTCTTCAACATATTCATCAGCGACATTGCTGATGGACTTAAGGGAAAGGTGTGCCTGTTTGCCGATGACACCAAAATCAGCAACAGGGTTGACACACCAGAGGGGCAACAAAGCATGTAATCTGATCTCCGAAAGCTGGAGAAATGGCCAAGGATCTGGCAATTGAAATTCAGTGCCAAAAAATGTAAAGTCATGCACCCAGGAAAACGTAACCCATAGAAACTGTACTTTGTGGGAGGGGAGCAACTGGTGGATAGAGGGCTAGAGCAAGACCTGGGATTGATCATATTAGATGACCTCAAGGTCAGCAAACAATGCGAGAAGGCAGCACTAAACGCTAGTGGCATCCCGGGATGCATAGGAAGGGGCATCACAAGTAGGAGGCATGAAATGATCATGCCTCTATATCGATCCCTGGTAAAACCCCACCTGGAATACTGCACCCAGTTCTGGAAGTCATACCTCATGAGGGACATAGATAGGCTGGAGACGGTGCAGAGAAGAGCAGTAAAGATGGTGCAGGGCTTGCACCAGAAACTGCACGAAGCCAGACTCAGTGAACTCAATCTATACTCCCTAGAGCAGCGCAGGAATCGGGGGGACATGATGGAGACATTTAAATACCTAAAAAAGCAACAACAAGGTACAGGTGCAGAACCTTTTTCAAGTAAAAGACTATAGCAGGACAAGAGGGCATGACCTTCGCCTCAAGGGAGGTAGGTTCAGGAGCAATATGAGGAAATTCTTCTTCGTGGAGCATGTTGTTGAACCATGGAATAGCCTGCCAGAGGGGGTGGTGGGGTGAAGATGGTGGGGGAATTCAAGCGGGCATGGGACAGGCATTGTGAGATACTCAAACAGGCAGCTGGGGTAGGAAAACAAAGGCAGACTTGATGGATCATAAAGTCCCCATCTGCCGACAGCTTCTGTGTTTCTATGTTCTATGTTTCTAACTATTTAGCCTAGTGCTAACTGTAGAGGGTTAGCTTGGCACACTCAGCATTTGAACACTAATCAGAGTCTCACCCCACACAGGTTTTTCCTACCCTCTCTCATCTACAGCACCTTCAGATCAAATAGGTAGGTAGCACTTATTAGTCCTGGGTCAGCTTTTTCTTTCCAGGTAGGAATCCACCACCTCTTCAGTACTTACCCATTGTGCAGGAGAATAGGAAATGCCAAGGTGGTCCCTCCTGGTGGTGCAACCTGGTTTTGGCCCAGTACCCGTGTTCCCCATTTACCTGATGCAGGTTTCACACAGTGTGGAAGGTACCTGCAGCTGTGTTCCAGACAGGGGAGAAGACATATTATAGGATAGTATAAGTACAGATGATTCCCATGACTGTTCCCTCTTACCTGTTACTCAAGGTACTCACTCCTCTGTGCTGAGGCGCATGCAGCCCCCACCCCCCAGCCAAGCTGCATGACAGTAGCAGTTTGCAAACTCCATCTTACAAATTCTAACCCTGCAGTGGAAAAGAAAAATGTCCAGCTGGTAAGGCTTCATGTCAGATTTTGGTTCAGTTCATTTCCCCAACACATGCTGTTGCATGCAGTGGTCACAGTAGCCATATTCCACGGTGGTACTATACTAAGTGCCTGAGGGTGCACATGCCTCTGCAAACGTGAGAGGAAAGTCAGCAGTTAAACTTGCTCCAATGTGTGAAAAGTGTCAGGTGGCTTAGTTTTACATATTTACAAAAGCTTTTAGTCAGTACTAATGGCATTCGGCTCAACCTGACATTAGTGAGTTGTGTCCAGGGGTAATGCATGAGTGGATGACCCTCATTGGGACAAGCAGTGGTTGGAAATGGTGGTCATCAACACATTAGTCATCTCATGGACAGCATGCGTGCTGTGTCTTCTATGCCAGGATCAGACCATATCTGTCCCACTCTACTGTCAAACCCAGCTTACTGGAGGAATACATGGGATGTTTGAGGTAAACTGCTGTCAAACAAGATGCCAAAGATCGGGCTGCAGAGTGGGATGGGGGCAGCATCTAGAAACCAGCCGGCAAAGCAGTTTTAAGATTTCAGTACAGAGTTTTATCAGTGGATCGGCAAAGATGGGATCAAGGACATCCAGACAAAGGCACCATAGAGTAGAAAATTAAGGTGTATAAACTGACCCAATTCATCAGATAACAATCAGTTGAGTTTTATATTAATGTGATACTGGAATGAATGGTGGTTTTCATGTAACTGAATGGTTGGTCCCCCCTGCCTGCTTCCACCATGTAATCAACATTTCTGTGGTGGGCTAGGAGGCATAGTAAGGGTCACCACAGCAATAAGGTTGGCTGCTGTCTAGGAGGCCCCGTTGGTAGTTGCGAGTATTTATTATATTACTGCTGGTGCCTTGGACATTGAGGAAGATGCGGGACAGGATTCAGGGGGATAAGGACCTTCTGGAGACCAAAACCGCATGAAGTAGATATAAGACAGTACATAGGAACATACAAGTTGTTGGCAGATAAGGATCTCTTGGCCCACCTAGTCTATCCTATTTTCCCTGCTACAGTGCCACTGCAGACCCTACTCGGTCTCCAGTTTGCTCCCCCTCCCCCCCGTTGCCTTACTTCTGAGATCCCCTTGTGTCTATCCCATGCTTTCTTGAATCCTGTAACCATTTTAGCCCCACCACCTCCACTGGGAGGCTGTTCCAAGCATCCACCACCCTTTCCGTGAAGAAGTACTTCCTCACATTTCCTCTCAGCCTCCTCCCCTCCAGCTTCATAGTGTGACTCCTTGTCCTCAGGCATCTCTTAAATGCTCTCTTCCTGTATCTTGTTTATACCTGTGAGGTATTTGACGGTTTCTATCATATCTGCCCTTTTTCTCCTTTCTTCTAGGGAGTACATATTTAATTCCTTAAGCTTTTTTCATAGGGCTTCTGATGCAGGCCCTGCACCATTTTGGTTGCCCTCCTTTGTACCACCTCTACCCTGTCTATGTCCTTTCAGAGGTGTGGCCTCGAGAACTGGACACAGTGCTCAAGGTGGGGTCTCACTAGTGATCTACATAGGGGTATTATTACCTCCCTCTTTCTGCTCGTGATACCCCTGCCTATGCATCCAAGCATCTCACTAGCCTTTCCCACTGCCTTGTCATACTGTTCAGCTACCTTCAGGTCATCAGAAATTATTTTGCCCAGGTCCCTTTCCTGTTTTGTGACTGCTAATACCTCTCCTCCTAGTTGGTATGTTGCCCCCGGGTTTCTGTGCCCCAAGTGCATGATTTTGCTTTTTTTTTTTTTGCATTGAAGCCCAGCTGCTGAACTCGTGACTATTCTTCCAGCTTTTTTAGACCTTCTCCCATTCTTTCCACCCACCCTCCGGTGTGTCTACGCTGTTGTAGATTTTTGTGTCATCCACAAACAGGCATACCTTCCCTTCCAGTCCTTCTGCAATGTTGCTTATAATACATTGAAGAGGACTGGGCCTAGTACTGATCCTTGTGGCACCCCACTGGTCACTTTGCCCTCTCTGGAGTGGGCGCTATTTACCTCCACCCTCTAACTCCTGTTGTGCAGCCAGCTCTCTACCCATCTTACTATTTTAGGACCCACTCCCAGGCTTCTCAGCTTGCTCACCAGTCTTCTGTGTGGAAAGGTGTCGAAGGCCTTACTGAATTCCAGGTAGGTTGCATCAACTGCTCCTCCCTGATCCACTTCCTTGGTTACCCAGTCAAAGAACTCAATCAGATTTGTCTGGCAAGACTTCCCCCCCGTGAACCATGTTGCCTCGGATCCTGAGGACCATTGGAAACAAAGTATTCCCCAATCCTTTCCTTCAGAAGTGATTCCATTACTTTGCCCACTACCGAAGTCAGGCTGACAGGCCTGTAATTTCCCGCCTCCTCTTTGTTTCCATTTTTGTGGAGTGGGACAACATTAGCCCTCCTCCAGTCTCCTGGGACCTCTACATTTCTAGGGACAGGTTGAACAGGGCTGTCAGAGGTGCAGCCAACTCCTCCTTGAGCTCTCTCTCAGGAACCTGGGGTGCACTCCGTCTGGTCCCATTGCCTCGTCTGCTTTTAACCGTAACAATTCCCTTAATACCCTTTCCACTGTAAAAGGGCTAGTGTCCACTTTCCTTCCCTTAATGCCTTTGTCTTTCGTCATTGGCCTGCTACCTTTATATTAATGTGATACTGGAATGAATGGTGTTTTTCATGCAACTGAATAGTTCATCCCTGCAGCCTGCTTTCACCATGCGTTCAGCTGTCAGAGGTGGCCTTCTGTACCTGCTTGCTCATGGTTAACGTAGTCCTTAGTTTCCTTGACCAATGTGAAGGTTTGAGGTGGGTGTCCTAGTTTCTGTATGTGGAGCCACAAGGGGTACTGGTGAGAAAATTGCCATCCTTGTCTGTAAAGGTTAGCCTTCAGATCAGCAAACTTCTGCCTTTCTTTCTGCAAGTATTGGCTGTAATCTGGGTATATGGTGATGTTTGCTCCTTCAGTCAGTATGGGCCCTTTAGATCTTGTTGCACGGTGGACCATCTCTCTATTCTGATAGCGGGGAAACTGCCAGATAGTGGCTAGGTTTTTCCACAGGTTTGGGTCATCTTCCTGGAGTCCTGTGAGTCCTCTCCACTTCATATGTGTGGCCGGATACCACAAGCTCAAGATGCTGGATTAGCTATTTCATGACAAAGCTGTTAGAGTCATCCCCTTCAAGTCCCTCTGGCAGACTGATGATGTGTACATTATTGTGCCAGGGTCTGTTCTCCTCCTTGTCAACTTTTGCTGCTAGAGCTGCACTGTATCAAGAAGTTGCTTGCTTTCTCTCTGCCATTCTGCAGCTTGGTCCTCAACAGTGCCAACTCTCTTTTCCACTTCATAGATTCTTGTTCTGAGTGCTGCTGCCATCTCAGTGAGCCTTTCCAGGACCCCTTGAAAGTGAATAATTTGTGCAGACATGTTGGTAAATTCTGCATTTATTTCTGTCCTGATGTTGTTAATAGACATTAGCTGTGTAGTGCCCTTTTTTTCTTTTTTTTTTTTCCCCTCTGGAGTCCTGGCAGGCAGCTTCGGTCCTCTTGATGGAGAGTCTCTTTCTCTCTCTCTCCGGTCCCACTCCTCCCACACTTGCCGTCCCTGGTAGTTCCCCTGCAGATTACCCCTGTGGTGGGGCCAGGAAGGAGGTGTTCTGCTTCACCCCAGAGACCCAATCCAGAAGCCGGGGATGGCCCACGGGTGCAGTGGTCCATCACAGAGCCTGCCAGGCTCTTTTCCTCCGTTTTCTCCCATCCCCCTCCTTACCGACATAAAGACATCAGAGCATGCGTCCTGACCCATACTGCCCTCCAGCCACCGCCAGAGGGCAGTCAGCGAGCAGGATGACATGTCTCCCTCCCCCTAAGAGAGGAGAGCAGTCCTCTGGATGTGATGTTCAATCCTCTCTCCCCCTGCTGACCCCCGGTGGCCCGGGCTTGTTCCCGAACCCAGGTTGCCGGCATGGCGCGAGATGTAGTGACCAGTGCCTCAACCTCCAGTGCCACTGGGCCGGCAGCATTGTCCTTTTCTGGTATTGCCATATTTGGAGAGTTTTCCACAGGCACGGTTCCTGCTATTTGGTTAGTGCAGGCGTGCATTTCAGGTGGCTGGCTAGGCTTAGTGCTTGCTCCAAGCCTCAAAAAATTAAATTCTGACTGCTTCTTTTGAATCCTCTGGCAACTCATAATGTGAGGTGTTAGTTGCTGTTAATAGAATTGAGTTGCAGGTTCAGATGCTTCTGATGTGTGGCAGATTGTGACCACTGTAGGGGGAGCCTAGCTGTCAAACATCCAACATCTTTGCTGGCCAGGCCACACCCATACGGACATGGATGTATTTTTCAGTCATACAAACTGAATGGGATATTCCTCCATGAATAACAGAGAGGGATAAGAGACACTATTCTGGTTATAGCCATTGTCGTTTGATATTACTGTGCCTTAGAACATTGTGAATGCATATTGTATATGTTTTCTGACATAATCAATAAACATAAGTTAAACAAAATGAAGTCCGATACATATGAATCTGGTTTGTGAGTGGCCCTCAGGGCCACATGTGAAACAAGCTACAGGACTGGAACCATACACATCACTTTTATAAAGGTGTACATTTTTATATACTTCAATGTATCTGCTAGGGTTGAAGCACATAGTGTACAAAGTAGGGAAATGAAAAGCTAGTGTCAAAAATCCCTGGATCCTTGGTCACTCAGTGGTGCGACATTCCTTGATACATTACCATAATATCTGCACTGTCTTGTCACACAGCATAAATGACACAGCAGTGCTTGCATAGAGGGGGCAGATATTAGGGTAACGCCAACACTGTATTACATAGTTGTTCAAACCCTTAAGGAAAACCACATCACCAATTCACTAAGGTTCTAGGAATTTTTTAACTCTAATTTTTCAATCCACTGCTTTGTATTCTTTGTGGTTAAACCTTAATAGATACAGTAACAGTTTTTTGCAATGAATAAAATATGTACAGCAATATACATTTCTATAGTACATGCAATAATCACAATTACATTTCGGTTGTGTTCCCTTCCTTGGCGATCATAACCAGCAACACCTTTTTCAAAAGCCAAATCTATCTCCTACTCTGTGCTGGTGTGAGAGTCTTCCAAAACTCTTTTATTCTGGTGATCAGTTCCTGTTTCATTCTGGGCTGTCTTTCTACAGTTTGTATGTGTGTTTCATTGTATGCCGATCCATCTCTGTTGTGTTCATATATCTGGAAACGTATTGAGAGGGAACAACACAAACAGTGAGAAAAAAAGCACAGTGTGTGTCATGTAACTGTACTGTATTACAATATTGAAAAATATGCGTAAAACACTGTGCACAGGCAGTGTTTGACCCAGTTATTGCCTTACTCAGCAATAACAGTGTTTAGGCAATGTGCTTTGGGTCACTGTCCAGATAAAAATGGTGGCCATCAGGAAATGTTTCTTGGACAAGCTTCACCACAGCCTTCCTTATAATGTTATCTCCGAAGAAGAGACTGTCCATAGTTCCTACAGTTTGAGAGAAACAGAACATTAAGTATATGATTTTTTGTGCCCTTATTGGTTTGTTCACATAACACATGCTGTAGTGTAGTAGATTCATCCTCAAAAATACAACTTGGACCAGGAGCCCTCTGAAATTGCTCCCCAGACAAGAATCCCAGAGGGCGCAATACAAAGGATGAGCTGTGCAGGAGTTCTAGTTCTATTGACTCCATGCTGGCATAAATCAGTATCTAAACAAGCCACCTCTCTGCCACAGTTTTAACATAATGACTGACAGTGACTTCCAAAGCACAAACAATGCCCTTGTGGGACACTTAAATAGACGTACAGCAGCAAGGCAAAGACACTACCTCACACCACCCCAATAGCTCGTTCTGACTTACCAAAACTCTGAGAGTCGGAAGACCTTAACCCAAGCACCACAGTGGGTCTCGTATGCTGCGTATGGCTGGAGCTGTAACTGGAGCTGTAGCTTTACTTTGCCTGCTGGGGCTGCACAGGATAACACTCAAATTCATTCACAATTAAAACGGATGAGCAAGGGCTTAAATATGTTACCATGTCTTTTAACAAGCATTTGTCAATGCCAAATGTTGGCTTGCTGGCATTGGCATTGGTAGTGCAGGAGTTAGACAGATGCATCATAGGAATGGCAGTGAAGTATTGAACTGATGCCAACCCACCCCCACCCTGCAGAGAGTGACAAGCATTAGGGTGTCCCTTTGGGTGTTTGGTAGTGCAGTGTGGGAAAACATGTCGGGCAGGATGTGAGAAATGACAGCTGCACAGTTCATAAGGAGGTGTAAAAAAATGCCAGTGTTGAAAATGTGGCATGTAAATATACCAAATTTGCGAAGCAACTAGGGTGTGTGGGAAATATGCAATGCACGCTTGCAACACTGCCATTTTATGGGCGTTCGGCACTAAATTTTCAACATAGGCATTTTAGCACCTCTGCTCATGTACAGTGTTACTGTTATTTCCTCAAAGTGTCCCAAGAAGTGATTTCGCACATCGACCACACTATTCTGCGCCGGGAGTGTGAAAACACATTTTGGGCATGATATGTCAAATGACGGCTGTACTGTTCATCAAGAGGTGTGGAAAAATGGCAATGGTGAAAATCCAGACTGAAAATATCACAAATGCACGACGGTATGAGCGTGCGTGCAATCTGCCAACGCATGCTCGTAACACAGTTATTTTATGGAGTATCATCACCAAATTTTCAACATAGGCATTTTAGGTCCTCTGCTCATGAACTGTGTCACTGTCATTTTCATAATCTGGCCCAAACACTGATTTCCCACAGCGACTGTCGCTATTGTGCGCCGGAAGTGCGGAAACACATTTCAGGCAGGATGTGGAAAATGACAGCTATACTGTTCACAAGGAGGTGTACACAAAATGACAATGCTGAAAATCCAGCAGTAAAATATTGTGAATTGCGCGAGATTACGAGCCTTGCGTAGCAACTACACACGCCGCTCGTAAAACAGGCATTTGTTGGATTTTTCCACCAAATTTGGAACTTAGGCTTTTAAGAGGCACCTCATGAACACCGCCACTGTCATTTCAGTTCATCGGTTTCAAAGGTGATTTCCGCCGCAGTGAGTGCGCAATCACCTTCGAGGCCGATAAACGCCATGACAGTGACAGAATTCATGAGGAGGGGCCCCAAAAACCCCATGTTGAAAATTTGGTGCAGAAAGTCCAAGAAATGCCTGAGATATGCAACAAAGTTGAAAAAACCCTATTCACTCCATTATACAGCTTACCGACATTTCCTCAGTTCGTGGTCGGCTTTGAAGAGTGCAGACGTGTTCCCGGTCCACTGAAGATCGTCGCGCTGGACTCTGGAGGTAAGTATGGGGTGAGGGGTGAGGAGGCAGGGTGCACAGTGGGTGGAGTGCGGGTGGGGGAGGGCGAACCTAGACTACGAGGGACCTTTTACGTATTCTAGGTACAGAAAAGCGTCGCTGGACAGTTTTGGCACGCTGGCTCCCAGCGTGCCACCTAAAGTAGGTTTGGGGGTTAGTAGCTGACGGGGATTGGGCACCCTCATTGGCACACAACACAGCCGGAGGTTAATGCCGCGAGATTGAGGCACCCCTGCCCGACAAACAAAGGCGGCGGGACTGTTTGTATGCGCTGGGGTGGGCTCCCAGCGTGCCACCTAAGTGAGTTTAGGGGTCACTAGCCGATGGGGATTGGGCACCCTCGTCAGCACACAACATGGGGGGCTAATGCCGCAGGATTAGGCACCCCGCGCTGGCAAACAAAGTCAGGGGCGCGAGCCGAGGGGATTGGGCACCCCTCGGCATTCAACAGTTGGGAGTGATGCCGACAGGGTAGGCTCCCACGCCGGCATGTCACATGAGGGGGCACGAAAACCACCCGCCATACGCCTGCTTGGCGCCATGTTTATTGAAATGTTTCACTGGAAAGGCACGTATGGGAGGCGTGCTTTATGCCGCTGCATGACGAGCTTGTCTCTGATTGCAGCGGCACTTTGTTTACATGTTATGTCCACTTTACATAATGTTGGTGTCAGCGCTAGCATGCTGGCTTATTGGGGAATGAGGACGACCCCACTGATGCGTCTCTGCATTCGCCCAACAGCAAGTCAAAGGCTCCAAATCTCCACTCTTCCACAGTTGACTTGCGCAGCGCCGCAAGCCAACATAAAAGACCAAAAACCATGGCAATGTGACTGAGAGGACAGAGAGAACCTCAGTAGTGCCATGTTTGAAATCCTAGGTGACCCTCTGCTTGCCATACACTGCCTACAAATCCCCTGCCTCTTCCTGCACCCATGAAGGAAAACACAATTTGATCTTCAGAACAATCCCATTTGGTTCACACTAAAACCAACAGGAGTAAACTATCTCATAGGAATGCTCCCTAGAATTTCAAAGCTTACAGGCCTCAGCACCATTTACACAAATCACAGCATGTGAGCTAGAGCAGTTCAGATGTTGTTAGATGCAGGGCTGCAAGCAAGACAAATAATGGCAGTCACAGGCCATAAATCAGAAATGTCCCTCAAGAGCTACTGGTCAGCAAAACTCACTGAGTGCCAGTCCTGGAGCCACATTCTCTTATGCAATGTGGAACCTCATGTAGTGCCCCAAAATACAGCCAGGCAAGTCCGGGGGTGGGGTGGGGAGGCAGGCACTGCAAGCAAACCAGACCAGGGACAGGGGTTCTGACCAGTAGGGGAACCTCTGGGACACTAAGAGGGAGGGAAAGGGTTAACCCCCCCACCCACCTATCCAGCAAGCAGAAAAAAGGAGCTCTGCCACAGTTACCTTGAAAGGAATGCTCTTCGGCCAAAAACCAAGGCCTTCCTCAGACCTGCCCCCTGAGGAAGGCCCTGCTTTTTGGCCAAAGCGCTGCGGACAGAGGATGCTAACCTAGGCACCTTGGCCACAATAAACTGAATTTACTCACCGTACTTCTAGTATGAGAGTTCATTCCTTTCAAGGTAACTGTGCAGAGCTCCTTTTTCTGAGTTGTTTCGTGGGCTGGCAGCCCTTTCTCTGCACCTAGGGGTTTCCAGAGTGCACCTGAAGCACCTGAAATTATCCATCAATCAGGCTGGCTGATCATTTTTCCTTTTTTTTCCCTCTCACCCCCATCCTTTTCTGGAGTTTTTCTGCACTGGTCCTTTGTTCTGCCAGTGCCATCCCTTCCTCTGGCCCCCGGCCGACACCCAGGGGCTTCCAGCCATCCCACAGGCCAGCCTAAGGGCCATAAATCAGCCCAAAGGGGCTGCTCCATGCCCCAGGGACCCAATCACCTGGCCAAAAGCCAGGCCCACTCCATGGCTAGAAAAGGTCTTACCCATCAGCCAGAATGGCAGCTATGGACTGGGGTGGTGGACTGAGTAGCGATGCAGTGGCATGGATGCTTGGAGGCTTACCTGAAGCTCGGATCTGTGGTTTCTTGGGCAGTGCTCCTCTTTGGCTACAGGTCCTGCAGGCTTCCAGCAGCAGCTCTCCATAATGGGCTTCCTTGTCCTGGGTTTGTTTTTCTTCTAGTGGGTTCCTAAGGTTTTCTTTGTTGGGTGCCTTGTGGTGCTCCCTGGCTGGTGCTGTCCTTGCAGTCCCAGTGTCCCTTCTTCTCCATTGCTGGCTGTAATGCCAGCTGCTTGGTTGCAGGTTGTTTCCCTGCCCCAGTTTGCTGGCTCATTTTTGCATAATTATTTGTTCAGTTTTTTTTTCTTGTTTTCTGACTCCAGTTAATTTCTAAGCAACTCTCCGGAAGTCCAACACTACTCACCACTGACTGAGACCACACAAATTTCTGTTTACCAAAAAAGCCATTTATTGAAGGCAAAAAATAGAAATGCTGTCACCCAACATGCTAATGCACAAGCCAGGGGAAAGGAAGGCAGAACCCCACAAAACTTTGACCGGTTTCACTAAGGTGTCATCAGTTAATTTCTCCCTGCTGCTGACTCCCATACCAGTCATGCGTGGGGACGTCTCCTCTGTCCTGTTTCGCTGGTGGCTCAGGTTTGGCTCCCTTTTCATATTTTTATTTTATTCCCTCCTTTTATTTTACTCCCCGCCCCCCGCTTCCGTTTTGGTGGTTCCTGTGTCGGCTGTGTCTCAGGCCATCACAGAGCTCAATCACCCCCACCCCGACTTAAGTAGAGTCTGCCTTTTGTGTTCAGTGGTGGCATGGTGGAGAGCCCTCGCTCCCCTTCCCCCTTTCCTCCCACGAGCCACCAGGCACAGTTGCAGTCCTGAAGGGAGCTGCCAACTCATTTTGTGTCCTGGTGGGACAGTTTCAAAAGGCAGACCGCGTGCGGTGATGTTTTGAGTCCAGGTGAGTCCAAGCATCCTGGACTCAGTAGTTTCACCTTAGCAGCCGCAGGAGCAAGCAAGACGCCGGGTGGGAGCTTGGCTCCCCAGCTATCTAGGCAGCAACCGGAGACCCGAGCCAGGCGGTGAGTGGGCTGTAAGCCCAAGAACTATTTTATTTAGTGCCGCTGCACCAATGCAAGGGGAAAAAAGGGCAGAAGTTGGAGCACCCACCGAAATAGATAAGGGGCACCATGAATTATAAGCCCCAGGTAGGGGATAGAAGTGGCACCAGAGTGGTGCCTGAGGCAATCAGAGGGGCAAAAGGGGGAGGCTAGAGTGGAATAAAAGGGGAGTTGGCATCAAATTCGTGCTGAGAGCACAGGGGCGCAGCCAAAGACACAGGCCCTCATATTTATGTGTAGAGGGGCGGGGCAAAGCCCAGGTCCATGGCACAGTTCAGCCACAGCCCATTATTATTATTCATGGGTTTACCCATGCCACAGAGACAGTCATCACGGAGATATCCCTGACAGCGACAGCTGCAGTGCCGACTGCCGGCATTGCAGTGTCGGGATGCCTCCATACCTATCCATCGAGGGGCTGTGCCTGACCCCCATGTGGGGGACTCCGCCCCACACACACCCCCGGTCTCTAGGATTCTAACTCCAAGTCAGAGTTGGACCGGGGGGGTGGCAAACACCCAGCGAGGACTGAGGCAGTCCTGATTGTCATACAGACCACCACAGCGACTGGCAGATTTTGCCCAATTTCTGTCGCTGTGGTGGTCTTCGCGATCAGGGAGTCGCTGCGGCAATGGTATACGTTATTCATAAGGTTCATATTATTCAGTGGGCCCAGAGACAAAGGCCCTTATGTTTATGGATTGGAGGGGTGGAGCTAAGGCTGGGCCAACTTTGTAGCCAGGTCACAGCCCCCCTCATACCTATTCAGGAGGGGTGGCACTTCCTCCTGCAGGCCCTTATTGGAAAGAGCCCTCAGGCAGTTAAAGGACCAGCACTCAGTTTTGGGGGAAAATCAATCCAGTTGCCCTAGCATTTTTTCTTGGGACTCCCATTACCTCGCATTAGCCATCCCATTCCCCATGGACTGCTTGCCAGCAGTTGGCATGCCCGCAGCTTGAGGACATGACCAGGATTACACATTGTATTGCCAGCCACCCGGACCCTGGTTTTAGGTGGGCACAGCATTCTGGACTGAACTGTATTTGCCTACCTCAGGCTTTGTTCCTGGGTTGCATCCTGGGGCACCATTTGCCCTGGAAGGCTGAACTGTTTTGCCTCAGGGCCAGAGCTACTCCTCATTGGGACTTGAACTGTTTGCCCTGCACTTCAACTATTTTGCACCTGAACCACTTCACACTGGGGCCTGAACTGCCTGCCCTGCAAAGAATTGTGAGTGACTGCACCAGTCCCCCATCGACTGAACTGTTGGGCTTGGGGAACGGAAGGGCTGCCCAGATATGGTTGCCCCACCACCTGAACTATTTACCCTATGATGAACCGCAATTGCCTACACCCATCCATCCCCTTAAATTGAACTGTTGTTCTGGGAAATGGATGGGCCACCTACACACTTTTGTCCACAGCCTGAACTGTTGCAGATAGCCCAGCCCAGGGGACATCTCAAGTGGACGGCGCATTGGGGGTTGCACCCCAGTGTCCATGGTCCCTCCTTCATTTTGGGGCCAGGATCCACTTGCTTCCCACCCAGCCAGTTGATTGCCTCCAAAGACATTGAAGACTATAGTAGCCAGAGCAATGACAGCTAATCCCCTGTATAGTTAGTTTAGGAGCCACCCAGGCTCAAGGTTCCCTCCACAGTATGGTGGTTAGAGAGTTGACACATTATTATTTTGATTTCTTTAGATGGCCATAGTCCCCTTCTTTAGCTGGGTGACAACTCATCAGTGACCTTCCCAAGGACCATCCATCACAGCAGAAGAACATCTCCAGGACCAGCCTTCATCATCTTCTTCATCTTCTGCTTCCTCAGCTTCAGGATCAGCCTTCATCTTCGAAACCTTTGCAGCTCCATGCGACGGTCATTGCCTCCAGCTTCTCCCACCGACCAACTAGACTGATCGGTTGACCAGGTACTGCACTTCCCCAGGTTTGAGCTAGCTAGCCATCAATATCTTCTCATCAGAAAGACTGTTTCTCCTCATAGCAAGCTATACCATAGACTGTTCCACTACTAATTGCCCTTAGCTAAGGTGTTTAGTACTGGGGAGGTTTAGAGTGCTAACCTCAGCGTCTGCAGATGTAGGGCACTAGGTGACCCTCTTAGAGTGTTATTTTCGTATATAACTGCTTTATTCATATACAGTACATTACTGTTCTATTCGTATGTAACTGCCTGGTTTGTATATATAGTTGTTTTATGAGGGACAATCAATGGAACTGCAGTTTTAGGCTATGACTGGCTATATAATTTCCTCTCTCCAACATAACGCCTATCCATCTTACTCCCCCCAATCTAGGCACCCCTTTAAATACCCCTCCCTGTCCCTTCCCCTAGGTGTACCACCAAATCTCTCTCTGGCACTCTCCCACCTTACAGCATCAATTCTTTTTTCCCCCTCCCCTCCATCCCTTCCCCCTACTTTCCCACCCACACTCACTCTCTCCTACCATCCACCCGTCACTGCTTCACTCTCACCTGCTAAACCTTGAGGCATTTCGTCATTGTCTAAACCTAAGCAATCCACCCCCCAGGCACTACACATGTAGCAAAAAGAAATCCTCTCCCCACCCCCTTCCCATACTACTACTGCTCATGGCAGGTGACATCCACCCCAGACCGGGCCCCCTAACATCCAATCTAACCATGCCAGCGCCTGCTCCCTCTTCACCTCAGGTATCAGATTCTCTCCCTAAGGGCCTCCGTATATTCCATATTAATGCAAGGAGTTTGCTCCCCAAAATAGATGCCCTATTTGTCTGGGTAAACCAGTACAAACCTGACATACTCTGTGTCATGGAAACCTGGCTATCTGCCAAAATCCCTAATTCCCAGCTTAACATCCCTGACTGCATCATCTTCCGGCAGGACCGTGGCAAGTGGGGGGGGGTAGCACTGTATGCCAGGCTATCCCTAACTTGCTCTATTACCTTTAAGGAATCCTGCCCCACATCCCATGAATCTCTAGTAGCCCTCATCTCCTTTCCCTCATCCTCCCCCCTTTACTTGGGGGTCCTGCACGGCCCTACAACCCCCCCGACACCCTCATCAAGGCAATCGCTACAATCTCCGTCGCTAAAAACAGTGAACTCACACTACTAGATGATTTCAATCTCGACTGGCTCTCCTCCAAAGCCAAAGCCACCGCTCTGAGGGACGAAGCCCTAAACCTCTCCCAACTAATTCAGGAATCCACCTACCTAAATCACTAGTCTCAAAATCACTCCCTTCTGGACTGGATCCTAACCTCCCATCTGCACAGGGCCATTGCCTCCGGCACCCTCTCCAATGCCCTTAGCGACCACTGCATCACGTACTGCATCCGTAAAATCCACTCACCACAATCAGGCCCCAAATTCATCTAGTCTCTCCCACTACACCTCCTTGATGAATCTGCACTACAGCATGACCTCTCTAACGCCGATTGGCTCCCAGTCTTCGCCTCCCAAAACATTGACCTCACCCTATCCCACTTCAGCAGCATCCTGCTAAGCACCTGGGACCACCATGCTCCCCTCAGGAAAGCTAGAGTTAAGCATTACCAACACCCCTGGATCACCTCGGACCTCATCTCCTTATGTCGGACCAGAGACAAGGCATGGAGACAGTATAAAGTTTCCCTTGCCCTTTGCGACCTCCAATACTACAAACATCTCAGAAACAGTTGCACCAACGCCATTTGGCAATCTAAAGCCTCATACTTCAAAGCACAACTTACCCATAACAATGCTTACCCTGCATCCTTCTGGAAGGTACTAAACTCCCTTATGGACCCCCCAAGCAAGCCAGCCCAGTCCTCAGCTTAAATGGCAGAACACTAGAAGACCCAGCTTCTGTATCCGAACTCTTTAACACATTCTTCACCTCCTGTGCTCTACCAAACTCAGCCCCTCCACCCAACCCCACAACCCCCGACTCTGTTCCTCTCCCCCCCTTCATTCCCCAGGAGGTCTACTCTGCACTCACCACTCTAAACCAGTCCAAAACCAGCCCTGATGGCTTACACCCTAGACTGCTCCACATCTCTGCCTCAGCCATCACCACTTCCTTAACACACATACTCAACCTCTCCCTCTCAACAACCATGGTACCCACAGACTGGAAGATGGCCAAAATCCTTCCCCTGTATAAAGGTGGAGACCCCTTCCACCCAGGAAACTACCGATCCATCTCACTCCTTTCCTCCATCGCCAAACTCCAAGAATCACTCATGCTCTCCAAACTATCAGCGTTTCTCTCCTCAAACAGCTTCCTCTCCCCTTTACAGTCAGGCTTTAGAAAACATCACTCCACCATTACCTCCCTGCTACGTGTAACTGACTGTGTTCTCACTGCCATGGACAAAGGCCAAACCACCTCCCCCATCTTTATTGACCTGGCAAAGGCCTTTGATTCAGTATCCCACCTCATGCTACTCTGCAAACTGAGTTCCTTTGGCCTCACTCAGCCCGCTGTCAACTGGTTCTGCTCCTACCTCCAGAACAGGCAACAGTCGGTTCAAGTAGGGGACACTCTTACCCCCCGCTACTGATCTTTTCAGGCATCCCCCAAGGCTCTATCCTTGGCCCCATTCTTTTCTCCCATTTTATAAATGACCTCCCCTCCACCTGCCTCTCCTCAAACATACATCTATATGCTGATGACACCATCATCTTTGCCTCAGGACCCTCCCATGATGGACTGCTCTCCGACCTTCAAAACAACTTTAATGGGGTTCAAACCTGGCTTAAAAAAAAAAAACTCAATCTAAACACCAAAAAAACAGTAACTAAGCCAGCCCGGTGGCACTGAGGGTTGAGGCACTGGATGCCACACTTCGCTCCATGCCGGCCACCCAGGTTCGAGAACAGACTCGGGTTGTCGGTGGGTCGGCCGGGGGGAGACAGGCTTGAGTGTTCAACGACAGCTCAACGTCTCTGGGGAGGGACTTGGCCGATGCCCGACACTTGCATGACCCTGAGCGGAGGCTCAAGAAAATGCAAGCTCCAACTCAGGAGAAAGCGGGGTGGCCAATGAGCAGCAAGGACATCCGCATTAGTGCCTTGACATCAGGGAACCACTCACTGCTTGGGGATGGAGAAAAGTGTGGAAAAAATGCCTGCCACAGCCAGGAAGATGGGGGGACTGAGGCCGTGCCCACAATGTACCAGAACCCGCCCAGCAGTCCCAACTGACGAAACGTAAGTATCGGGGCATTAGGGTCCCCGCCCTGTTCCCGCCTGGTGGGTAAACCGTGTCTCCATAGGGCTTGAGGGTCTGTCTGGGTAAGGGTTCTAGGTAGTGGGATGTCCACTTGTCTCCCCTGAAGGGTCGGAAGTGGCAGGCAAGGAGGAGAGATAAAGAATAATTAAAAAAAACCAAAAAACAGTAACTATGGTATTTGGTACTAACATAGAAACATAGACTTTGATGTCAGATAAGGACCACTTGGCCCACCCAGTCTGCCCATTTCCCTACCTATTGGATAAGCTTCAGATTCTAGTTAACCAACAGCCTACTTCCTGCAACCCCCCACTATAATTGCCTTATGTCTGTCCCATGCATGTTTGAATTCCCCCACTGTTTTAGACCCCACAACCTCTCCAGGAAGTCGGTTCCATGCGTCCACCACTCTCTCTGTGAAAAAGAATTTCCTCACATTACCCCAGAGCCGTCCCCCCTCTAACTTTAAATTGTGCCCCCTTGTTCTTACACATCTCTTTTTCTGAAAGATGCTACCCTCCTCGACTTTGTTGATTCCCTTGAGGTACTTAAAAGTTTCTATCATGTACCCCGTCCCTCCTTTCATCAAGGGTATACATATTAAGCTCTCTCAGTCTCTCTTCATATGGTTTCTGATGTAGACCCTGCACCATTTTAGTTGCCCTCCTCTGGACTGCTTCCATCCTGTCTATGTCCTTGCGTAGATGAGGTCTCCAAAACTGCATGCAGTACTCCAGATGAGGTCTCACCAACTGTCTGTATAGAGGGATAACCACTTCTCTTTTTCTATTTGTGATGCCCCTCCCTATGCATCTCAGTATCCCCCTGGCTCTTCTTGCTGACTTCTCACATTGCTTACCCACCGTTAGGTCATCTGATATGACTACACCCAGATCCCTTTCCATTATTGTTGTCGTTAGTACCTTCCCTGCTATTGTGTACTTTTCTCCTGGATTTTATTACTAGACAAAAGCTTGCCTCCCTACCCACACCACCTTCAATCTGCACCCTAGAAGGCTCCCCCCTCGAGATAGTGTCTGCTTTCAAGTACCTGGAAGTCTGGCTGGACAGTCACCTCAACTTTTCCACCCACATCGAGGCAGTCTGCACCAAACTCCAGCCCAGGCTGGCCTGCCTCTATCGCCACAAAGCCAGCCTTCTCCTCCCCACCCGTAGTGACCTCGTATGTAAAACTATCCTACCGGTCATGGACTATGCAGACATCATCTATGGTTCTGCCCCAGCCTCATCCCTCTCAAAACTCGACATCCTCCTCAACTCCTTCTGTCGGTTCGCCACAGCCTCCCCCCCCCCACTTACTCACCACTGCCTCCTCTACTCTTTTTATCCTTGACCCCACTCTCGCACAGGAGGCCTATCCACAGTGCCTCCCTCTTAGTGAAATACTGGCTAGGTTCCCTACCTCTCTGCCCACCTCTCACCAACCAGCTACTCTGGCTATCCGCTTCGCCACAGAGGCGCACGCACTTTCCAACTCACACGTCCCCTCACCGTCTCGGGGCAGGCAGCATTTTCCTACCGCCTCTCTGGAACAATCTCCCTCCCCGACTTCCAGCAGGCCCCTTCCCCAGCAGCTGTTAAGCTACTACTCAGGCTTCTCCCCACTCCTCTTGCCCCAGTTGCTCACTAGGTCCTTCCCTGAATCAGGTCTAGCCTCCTTTAGCTGGCCCACTTGGTAATCTCCTGCTACAGACAGCCTCAACTTTCATTCCTCTGAGTACCTACAGTCCTATTCTGGTACTAGTCCACTACATCATGTTTCCAGCCCAAAGCTGAATATACAACCTCCAGTTTTACGTTGATTACTGCACTTACATATGGGGATTAGGCAACTCAACTAGACATGAAAGACCCAGATGATGCAATTAACTGTACTGTCTTGCACACTGCTGTTGTACCTTACATCTGTAACTGGAACTGTCATGCACTCTGCTGTTGTAACTTACATCTGTAACTAGAACTTCTTGTATTTTTTTCTGTTTAGCCCTCAGTGTACATCTTGTTCCCGGGTCACACCTGGAAATGAGCCTCGACTCAGTGTGCCTTTCCCGGACACCAATTTTAAACAAATAAATAAATAAACAGATTATTTTCCAGCATTACCAGTGGCTGTAGTAATAAAGCTGTCTTCTTGCCTCTGGAATAGTTGTGCTGGCCTCTTCTTGGAAGAAGAGATGAGCCCCACTCCTGATCCAGTCACCACACTCGCAACACAGAATGCAACACTGCATAGAATAACACAGCAGAAGAAACCAAGTCCCTGCCTCAACCTGGAACCAGTCAGCAACCTCCTGACATCCACTTACTAGTTCCACCACTAACAGCAGCCGTACCATAAATGCAAAAGACTCAGTCAAAAACTCCATGATCATCCAAGGCTACATCAGGTGTGTCTTCCATATCTACAAATTAAATTTAAAGGCACAGCAGCTAATTTAAATACCTAGCAGTTGCAAATGTTTTACATGTTTTAACACCAGTTTAACCTGCTAACCACACAGTTTTGTAATATAACATATTTTTAAAACTTTTAACACAATTATGCAATATACCTAGAAAGTTAATGTTTTTTGTCCTAGTAAAATCCAGTTAAAGAAAGTAACTTATAAAATGGGTAGGCTAAACCAGCCAGAGACCAAGCTCACCATGAATGGAATATGTTCCATGCATGGGTAAAAAAAAGGATGGCAGTAAAAAGGCTAAAATCATTAAGCCTTAGAACTTTGGCATTTAAAAATGTCACCATTGTTGTTTTCTCGCTAATATTAATCAACAGGGAAGAAGGGGGTGAATGGACATTTCTGACCCTGATAATAAAATGTCACCACAGAACCAAATGATCTAAGCCAAAATGTATAACCTCACTGAAACTGTTTTAAAAGCAGTCTCCCCTTCATGAAAACAAATGAACGCTGCAGCTCATGATACAACAGAATACACACACACTGAACGGAGTGCTTCAAAACCCCGGTTCAAAACAAAATGCCAATATCATACCCGACAGCCCTCAAAAGAAAAAAAATACCTGCCACCCAGTGGCACCTAATCAAAACAGAGTTTAGAGCAATTAATTTATTTGTTTTTGTTAACCGGGTAGGGCACACTAGACAGCCATGTGCCTATTTTCAGGTGCAACCCGGGAGGGTTACAAAGGTAGAGGCATACATACAGCAGTGATGAAGTCAGGTTACATACAGATAATGCAAGAAGGCTTAACAGGAGTTGTATAGGCAGCTGAAATTACAGGTCAAGTTGACAACAACAGGAAAACAACAGACATAGCCTGGAAGGAATATGGAAGCAAGACATTGTTAGAGTTCATCAGGCAATAAGGGAAGGGTGAGGGACACATATTAGGTGGGTTTGGGGCGCCGCTGGATAAATAACAGGAACAATAAGTGCAGCGGAACTAAGTGCCAGGGGAGGGAGGGAGGCAAGCGAGGAAGGCAGGGGGGGACAGTGGGGTGAAGGGGGGCCAGATAGAAAGAATGGGAGAAGCCAGATAGGGAGGGGTGGGAGGTAAGGAGGGAAAAAAGAGAGCGGGTGTCCACCACCAATTTAGGAGGGTAAGTGCAGTGGGTGCTGAGAGCCCGCGATATACAGGTAGGTCAGGTGTATTACGAGGTACAGGGACAAGTGGAGGAAGAATTCAGGAAGTTCCAGAGAGAGGTTTTGAAGTGGCGATGGGAGGGGGAGGACCGAGTGGGGACTGGAAGTGAGTTCCAGATTTTAGGGGCATAAGAGGTGAAGGCACAATCCCCCATGAGGGATCGGGTTCTGGGAACCTGGCGATCTAGGGCCGCCCTCGATCTGAGATGGTAGGATGGGGGGCCAGGATTGAGGGGAGGGGCGAGGGCGGGGGTGGGCGATCGGATAATGTTGTCAATGAAATTGCCAAACACAAAGGTGCGGTGCTTTGCCGGAGGGAGCCACCCCAGACGGGAGTAGAGATCACAGCGGTGGGTGAGGGGAGGGGCAGAGAGGGCAAAGCGGCAGATGTTGTTATAGGCCGAGTCCCATTTCAGAAGGCTGGATGAGGGTACAGGGGCGAAGGTAACATGCCCTTAGCAGAGGGTGGGGAGGAGAACCCCTCTGGCAAGGGCCATGCGAGTTGCTGGAGTTAGGCAGTTTTGGGCTCTGTAGGCGAGGCCAAGCTTACAGTTGGTAGCCTTGCAGACATTATGAATTTGTAGGGTAAGATCAAGCTGCGGATCCAGGGTGACCCCCAGATACTTGACTGCAGTCATTGTTTGCAGAGGGGTGCCATCTGTGCCATGAATGTGAAGGGGGGTGGGGCAGGATTTGATCTTGTTCTGTGAGCCAAACAGCATTGCTTGGGTTTTCTTAAGGTTGATGGCAAGTCTATGCTCCACCAACCAGGACTGTATGCGTTTGAAGTCCTCATTTAGTTGGTAGTTAATGGAGGCAGTGTCCCGGGCGCTAGCCAGGATGACGAGGTCATCCGCATAAAGGGTGGAATGGCCATGGACCATTATGGTGGGAAGTTCATTGATGAAGAGGGAGAAGAGAGTAGGGCCAAGAATGGAGCCCTGGGGGCCCGCAGCAGACAGGAGAGAGGGTGGAGAGGGTGCGATTGAAGTTAGCATACTGCTGCCTGCCGGAGAGGTAGTTGAGGAACCAAGCATGGGCGGGGGTGGAGAGACCAAGGGATAGGAGGATGGAGCTGAGAAGTGAGTGATCAACCCGATCAAAGGCTTTGGAAAGGTCCACAAAGATGGCACCGGTGAGGTTGCCCTGGTCAGCGGCAGTTCTGATAGTGGAGGTGACAACAGCAAGGGTGGTGGACGTGCTATTCCCTTTTCTGAACCCGTGTTGAGCTAGAGAGAGGAGGTTGTGGTTCTGCATGTACTGGGTCAGTTGTGAGGCCACAATTTTCTCGAGAATTTTTGAGGCGGCAGACAGGATGGCAATGGATCTGTAGTTCAGGGGATCCTTGGGGTTGCCCTGTTTTAGAACTGGGACAACCTTTGCCACCTTCCAGATATCTGGGATGATCCCAGAGCTAAGGGAGGCATTGAAAATGTGCGTGACGGGCCTGGCAAGGAGGTGGGCCCCTAGTCTGAGCAGTTTCAGCTCCAGGCTGTCATGCCCTGCCCCACTATGGGGGGAGAGGCAGGTGAGGAGCTTCAGGGTCTCCGAAGCTGACACTGGTTGAAGGTAGAGCGGAGGGTGGGAGTTTGAAAGAGTAGGTAGGGAGTCAGGGGGCTTGGGGGCAGTGTGATGGGAGGGCAGGGCAGAGAGTTCGGAAAATTGGGAGTTGAAGGCATTGGAGATGGTGAGAGGGTTATTGCAACTGACCCCACCAATGAGTAAGTCAGAGACTTGCACTTTGGCTGACCCCCCAACTGCGCTTCTGATATTCTGCCAGAAGCTCCTTGGGTTGCTTGCTGAGAAGAGCAGGGCAGATTGGCAGTACTCGCTTTTTGCAGCGTGGATGGCTTTTTTACATGAATATCTGAGGGTCCTGTAGGCCAGGAGATCAGCGGAGCTTGGGAGGCCTTAAAGGTAGCCCAACTTTTGTCCCTGAGTTTCATAAGGCGAAGACCACCATGAAGCCATTTGGTAACAGTGCCCTCACTCGCCTCTTGGTAAGGGGGCATGCTTGTTCTGCAAGGGATGAATTTAGTAAGAATTCATCCAGTGACTGTGTTGGGTCATCCAGGGCAGTGACCCCTGACCAGTCAACGAGTGAGAGGTCTGAGAGGAAGTGATGGGTATTAAACTTGGAGTAGTCCTACATCTGGATCACTTTACTGGGTATTTTGGGCTAAGAGATGCCCCATATGCAGAAGATAGGCGAGTGGTCAGAGATGACGTCAGGGAGGGTCCCAAAGGATGTGATTCTGTTGGGTCTGTTAGTCAGAATCCAGTCGATTAGAGACCCTTTGATCCCATGGGAAGAGGGCTGGTAGGCTCGGTAATAATCTGGCACAGGGCATGATCCGAGAGCAGAGGCTCATAAAGTTTGCGATTGGGTGCCAGCCAGTCCAAGTTGAAATCACCTATGAGTATGAGTTCATTTGTACCCACTAAGTCACTGGTACTGTGGAGAAGAGAGGAGAGTCCTGGTAGACCACCCTTGGGAGGGATGTAGGTGCAAATCAGATGTAATTTCTTTGTGTGCCTGAGTAGGAGAAGGGCATGTAGGAACTCACTGGGGGGAGTTAGGAGGATGGTCAATGGAGGACACATCAAAGTGCACTTTGTAGTAAAGTAGCACCCCGCCACCACGCTTTTTACCCACACGTTCACGTCTGATGTGACTGTACCCCAGGAGGGCACACATGACATCCGGGATGTGGGGCTTCAGCCAAGTTTCCGAGATACCCAAGATATCCGGATTGTAACCCAGGCAGAAAGATCTGGCAGGTTAGCTAGAAGGCTCCGAACGTTTAGGTGGGAAATTTTTAGCCCCTTAGTGGAAAGCCATGCAGGTGGTGAGTTGAGAGGGTCTGAGGACGGACTGGCTTGAGGGTTGTCCAGCCCCAGGGGTCCAGAAAGGAGGGATGGTGACCGGACATGGTGTGAGTGGGAGGGACAGAGGCAAAGCGATTGCATGGAGATTCCAATAGAAATAACAAGAAGAAGAAGAAGAAGAGACTAGAGGGGAGAATAATTGAGTGGGCCACTGGGTAGCAGCAGCGTCTGAGAGAAGAGCAGAGAAACAGGATTGGGATACAAGGACAGCAGCAGAGTGGCAAGGGAGTGGGAATAGCCTTGAATAGAAGAGCGGCCACTAGTGCTAGGAGAAAATAATCTGCAGATGGAAAACAGGGCTGATGGGTTATTTCCAGCCCATGTGATCAACACCAGCCTTTATAAGGGAGAGCGGACCAAGGGTGGTGGTGGGGGCGGCGGGGTTAGACCATCTACACCGACGTGGCACCAGCAGCACTCCGAGTTTGTGTAGGTAAGATGATTTAAATTAACAGCAGTAAAAGTCCGCTTGTGCAGGTATGCAGAGTATCAGTGAAACTGCGGTGGAAGTCCGCTTCAGCTCCGCGACTCACTCGGTGGAGTCTTTGTTTAAAAAAGGCGCCAAGGAAACACAGTCTGGGCATGACTTGTAGAGCTGGGCAATGCTTTACCTTGATTGGTGGTCCTGGGATGCGACGTGGGGGAGGGCTCCTAGCCCTCACGACCTCCGCTCCTTGGGGGTCAGGAAAACCTGTGGAAGGACAAAGGAAGGCAGAAGTTTATAAAGGTAGGAGGGTGGGGGGAGGAAAGGGGGACTGAACAGAACAAAAACACCTGTGCTGTGATAGGGTGGCTGAGTGCACCGAGGGCTATCCAAGGCAACACGGTATGGGCACGGGTAAAATGTCCAAATTACAGCAATCACCCTACATTGTAAAGAGAGCTAAGGAACACAATGTAAAACAGTAAGAGGCAAAACTATCTCAAGTAACCAGAGGGCAGACATCATACCCCATAAGCATCACAGGTTAATACCTCGAGCAGATTTAACAATTACGGTAGAGCAGACTGAATTCTACTTAAAACACAATAAAGCTACTGGGGGGGGGTTCACTTAAGGTGACCAGGATAAATGCAGAGAACATACATGCACGGTAGGTAGGTCTTAAGGTAACCTGGCAGAAAGCAAAACAACACAGTGCACAGTTGTTAAAGCAGGTCCTGAAATGCACTATCTCCACGTCTACACCGACGTGGCACCAGCAGCACTCCGAGTTTGTGCAGGTAAGATGATTTAAATTAACAGCAGTAAAAGTCCGCTTGTGCAGGTATGCAGAGTATCAGTGAAACTGCTTTGGAAGTCCGTTTCAGTGCCGCGACTCACTCGGTGGAGTCTTTGTTTAAAAAAGGCGCCAAAGAAACACAGTTTGGGCACGACTTGTAGAGCTGGGCAATGCTTTACCTTGATCAGTGGTCCTGGGATGCGACGTGGGGGAGGGCTCCTAGCCCTCATGACCTCCGCTCCTCGGAGGTCAGGAGAACCTTGATCGGTGGTCCTGGGATGCAACGTGGGGGAGGGCTCCTATCCCTCACAACCTCCGCTCCTCGGGGGTCAGGATAACCTTGATCGGTGGTCCTGGGATGCGACGTGGGGGAGGGCTCCTAGCCCTCATGACCTCCGCTCCTCGGGGGTCAGGAAAACCTTGATCGGTGGTCCTGGGATGCGATGTGGGGGAGGGCTCCTAGCCCTCAAGACCTCCGCTCCTCGGGGGTCAGGATAGCCTTGATCGGTGGTCCTGGGATGCAACGTGGGGGAGGGCTCCTAGCCCTCACGACCTCCACTCCTCGGGGGGTCAGGAAAACCAATAAAATAGAGCATCACATAACGTTCCTGTAAATGCACATATGTGATGAATGTGTAGCTGGATTTTTTTCTCGGTAAAGCAGAGGAATCCCTGTAGATCTAGGGGCCTTTAAATCCCATTATACTCCCTACTGAGGAAAACCTAAAACACATTGCAGATGCTCCCTGCATGTCCCTCCCGACAGGAAAAGGTTGATGAGGAATGTCACGGAGGCAAGGTGGGATGAGTGTTCAGGGAATGAAAAAACAACCCCCCTAACAGGAAAATAAACTAGTACATACTGTACCTTTAGACAGGGGCTACACTTCTCAAATCCCCGATCCTGCAGTGATGACATGCTGCCTTCAGACAGGACCTCCGCTACCACTGTTTCTTGTGTAAGTGTCTATTATTTTAGTAAACAGTCATATGCAAATGAGCTCATCAATATTAAATAATTTAGGCAGAAGGACTATTTTATCATTGATTAGCAGAATAAAATGATTTTTCAACATATATGCATGATTTTCTTAACTGTACAAACTAAAAAAAATAGGAGCCCGTTTTATAAGCACAACAAGACACTCCAGGGTGTACATGGAACATATTTTACCACACGCCAGTGGCTAAAGCACTCGGCCAAGACCTCGTGCCTTATTATGCCCCTGGCTGTGCAGTAAAATATGTTCCATGCACACCCTGTCATGTCTTATTGCTTACTTATTGAGACTATTTTTCCTCTTCTATGGTATTTAAAGCAGTTTTACTTAGCAGATGTTTTCCAGACCCACAAAAATGCATCTGTGTTTTATTCCACACTCTATCCACTAATTTTGTGACAATGAGCCATTGTATAATAGCAATAAGGCACTCCAGGGTGTGTGTTGTTGTATAATAATGTCATTTCTTGGGTGGTGCTTCAAGGCCCCTGAGGCATATCGTTATTATACAACACACACCCTGTTGTGCCTTCTCTAACGTGGCAACTTTAGTATTAAGCATCTTGAATTATTTTATATTTTCATCCTGAGAGGCCTTTTTCTTGGCCAAAAGAATCTCAAACAGCTACTGGTCAGCTTTTCAACCTCCCGATCAGTATCTTTGTCTCGGCTGAGCTGACTCTCAAAGAAAGGGCTCCAGCTATTGCCGTGACTTCTGTGGTCCACTCCATCACCATCCTGTCCCATTTTCAGATGTTTGTGAAGAGATCTGGTACAGCAGTCTTCCTATTGTTGCCCCCCGCCATTTGAACTGGTTGTGCCTCAGAAAAATAACTTTTTAGGGTTTTTTTGTAGGAAAGATGATGGGAGTTCAGAGACCAGCTGCTTAGGCAGGCCATGACATCACCGGGAAGTCCCCTGTTATGTCTTCAACACATACATTGTCACGCTCATGCCTTAGTGCTTGAGTCTCCACTTCTGCACTAACCTGGTTTAGGAACTACTTTAGCCACAGAAATTAACTTGTGCAATTTGGAAAAGTGACCTCAGATGTTGACTGTACCCTAGTGGGTTTCCACAAGTATCCATATTTGGTCCCTTGCTATTCTCGATCTGCATTAACTGTCTACCTCTGAGCATTTCCACTTGTACTTACCCTCCTGTAGAGCTCTACTGAAGGTTGAATGTCATGTTTTATAATGACTTGTTAGCCAGAAAAAGACCCCAGGGCACTGTTTTAAAAGAAAAAATATCTCTCAACAGGAAAAGGCTTCCTGTGCTTTCCATTGTCCTATGAGAGGCAGGGAGCCATGCACTGCTATCTTTTACAGTGCTAATTATCTCTTCAGATACTTGCATTTTATAGCATAGTGCTGGGGTTGTAAGGGAATTAATTAATTGGTCAATTAACTGATCTATTCATCAACTATTACTTTTTATTGTTTAAATAATTTGTGAGGGACTTAGAGATATAGATATACAAGACAATGCTTAAACTTTACAGTGTTTTCAACAATTTAAATTGATTTGTTCTCTTCTCTGATATAAAAGTAAACTGAAGTACTTGGTATTTTACTTTCTTTTTCACTGTATTTTTACTACTTGCTCTACCTCAGAAATATAGTTATGCACTTTTCAATGTACAGTCATTTAAAGCACAGCTTGTTGTGGAAGTTTTCACTGTTTCATATGAAAATAAAGTATCTATTTTTATTACTTCTCGGCACGAAATGCAGTGTTCATTTATAAATTATTTGGACCTTTTAAACTACAAAGTGTGAAGGAAAACTTTGACCCATTTTTCCTATGAAACGTAAAGGGTACATTTTTTAAACCTTAATCAAAAGCAGCACTAAAGTTGAAATTCCTTTTTGTTCTGCTACTGATAAAATCATCACACCATCTAGCAAGTGTCAGGTCAGATTTTAACATGTACCAGTTTTTGCTTACAACGGACTCAAGTTTGTGGGCATTGTTTAAAAATATAGTGACAAAATTCATACATTGGTTTTTATCACTATCATTTTATGTAAAAGGGCACTTATTGGAATTTCATCAGCTCATTATATTATGTCATGTTTATAACCCCTTTTTTGAAACTTGGCCTCCTTTTTATTTGGCTCCCTGACCTAGTCACCAGAGGAACTGCAGTTTTTCTTGATTTAAATGAGCTGTAAGTGGGGGATGCCATTGATGGTATGGTGTGGGTGGTAGCTGCCAACCAGTAGAATGGTGTTTTAAGCTAAAAGGCCCCATGGTTGACCCAGGCACACCATGTCTTGTGCGTACTCTCACTCATCTTCTTGCTAGGAGGAGCTGGGGTGTGAGCCTGGGGCAGTTGGTGTAAGGCCACACACTGACATTATGTGTGCAGAACAGACATATTTGCTCCCTCTTGGTCCCACCAACCACCTGCATTGCTTAAGTGTGTCCACATGCATACTGGCCTGGTTGAGGCATGGCATTATGTGGTCACCTACAACATCCAAACAGGAACACGACATGTTCTACTGGTGTTACTTGGCCAGACAGCAATGCGTTTTTGAATACAAATTGACAGTCCAAAATAAGTGAGGCCAATGAAACCAGCTGCTGTAATTACACAGGTATGTCTCTCACTTAGGCCCTGGACACACTGGGGAACTTACATGGTTTAAGTGCCTTAAAACAGTTTAAATCCCCCTAGCAATGTTTGCAGACAGACTACAAGCTCCTTAAAACATTTTAGCAAAAGTGTTTTTAAACCCTGCTAGATGCCTAGTCTTAAAACCATTTTTAAAAATGTTTTGAAGCTAGCATGGTTTTACTCACAGGTCTGTCCAGGAGTAAAAACATTTTATGCTGTAATGGTTTAACTAAAACAGTTGTAGCTGCAGTTTGTCCAGACAAGCACAGTTCTGTGTGTTGGACTTAACACAAAATAGTTACAAGGAGAAGAGGTTTAATACTAGCAGTGTTGCCGTACTAAACCGTTATCAAAAATGGTTACGGAGTAGTATGGCTGCACTGGAGGAGTAGCTCTCTATGTAAAGGAAAGGATAAAAGCAACTGAACAAAAGAGTAAACAGGGAGGAGAGGAGGCACTGTGGGTCACCTTGGAGACTGGAAAGGGCACCACAATCCGCACAGGGGTTGTGTACAGACCCCCATGTCAGGGGGAAGGAATGGACAAGGATATGATAGAAGGCATTCTTAGAATGGCAGAGAAAGGGGAGATACTGTTGATGGGAGACCTGAATATGCCAGATGTTAACTGGAGTACATTTGCTGCAGCCACATCCAAGAGCAGGGCCATTCTTGATGCCCTACAGGTGGCAGACCTCAGCTAGTTTCACAACCCACTCATGAGGGAGCAGTCTTAGACCTCTTACTCTCAAACGGGGGCAGTGAGAGGATCTCAGATCTAGAAGTGGGTTGCCATCTGGGAACAAGTGACCATCAAACAGTATGGTTTACGTTAAACTCAGCTACAGAGTCAAGCCATACAAAAGTGAGGGTACTGGACTTTGGGAGGGCTGACTTTGGCAAGATGGGAGAGTGCCTCAGAAAAGCACTAGCAAACAGACTAGAAAGAGGTGTGGAGCAACAATGGGGAATCATCAAAACTGCCATCACAGAGGCAACAAGCCTTTGTGTGAAGCAAATAAACAAATCAAAATGAAAGAAAAAGCCACTATGGTTCTCAAAAGAGGTGGCTGTGAAAGTCAGGAAGAAAAGATAGCATTCTGGAAGTATAAGGAAACACAGAAGGAGCAGGACAGAGAGCTGTACCAGTTAAGGCAGAAGGAAGCAGGGAGGGAAGTCAGAAGAGCAAAGGCCCAAACTGAGGAAAAGATAGCCAACTCAGTTAAGAAGGGGGATAAAACCTTTTATAGGTACATCAGCGAGCGTAGAAAGACAAAGGGAGGGATAGTGAGGCTGAATAGAATGAATGGTGGGTGGGCAGAGGGGGACAGTGAAAAAGCAGGGATACTGAACGAATATTTCTGCTCAGTATTCACAAAAGAGGAGTGGGAAGTGCCTAATCCAATTAACAGAAGCACTCTTGATAGGGGGGTCGATCCCAGTCCTTTCACAGAAGAAAGGGTTCTGCAAGAACTCCTAAAACTGAAGGTGGACAAAGCAATGGGTCCTGATGGAATTCACCCCAGAATTCTAAAATAATTAAGGGAGGAACTAGTGAAACCACTGGCTACTCTTTTTAATAAATCATGGGAGGATGGTGTGGTACCCGAGGACTGGAGGAAGGCGGATGTGATTCCCCTTCACAAAAGTGGGACCAAGACAGAGGCAGGAAACTACAGACCTGTCAGTCTGACCTCTGTGGTAGGGAAAGTGATGGAGTCACTTCTGAAGGAAAGATGAGTACCTAGAGGCCAGTGGGGCACAGGACCCAAGGCAGCATGGATTCACAGTGGGAAGGTCATGTCAGACAGATCTGATAGATTTATTTGACTGGGTGACCAAAGTAGTAGATCAGGGAGGGCTGTGGACATGGCCTACCTAGACTTTAGCAAGGCATTTGACACAGTCCCACACAAAGATTAATATACAAGTTAGCCCAGCCTGCGAGTGGGTCCCAAGATGACAGCCTGGGTAAAGAATTGGCTGCAGAATAGGACACAGAGAGTAATAGTAAATGGAGTCCACTCTGAAGAAAGGGGGTTACTAGTGGGTACCACGAGGGTTCAGTATTAGGACCAGTCCTTCAATGTCTTTATAAGTGACATTGCAGAGGGACTGGAAGGAAAAGTATGTCTCTTTGCAGATGACACAAAGATCTGCAACAGAGTTGATGCACAAGGTGGGGTGGAAAGGATGAGAAGGGACTTGGCAAGGTTAGAGGAATGGTCAAATGTATGGCAGCTTAGATTCAATGCTAAGAAGTGCAAGTAATGCACCTGGGAAACAAAACCAGGGAAGAGTACACAATGGGGTGAGATACTAACAACAAAAGTGGAAAGAGACCTGGGGTAATCATATCAGATGACCTTAAGGTGAGCAAGCAATGTGAGAAGGCAGTAGGAGGCTGGGGTATACTGTGATGCATGGGAGAAGCATCACCAGTAGAAAACAAGAAGTTGTTATCCCTCTGTACAGACAGCTGGTGAGACCCCATCTGGAGTACTGCGTGCAGTTCTGGAGACCCAGTCTCCGCAAAGACATAGACAGGATGGAAACTGTCCAGAGGAGGGCAACTAAAATGGTGCAGGGTCTGCACCGGAAAACATATGAAGACAGACTTATGGCGCTTAATATGTATAGCCTCGAGGAAAGGAGGTGGGGGGGGACATGATAGAAACTTTCAAGTACCTCAAGGGAATCAACAAAGTCCAAGAGGGTAGCATCTTTCAAAAAAGAGGTGTGCAAGAACAAGGGCACAATTTGAAGATAGAGGGCTCAGAGGTAATTTAAGGAAGTATTTTTCACAGAGAGGGTTGTGGATGTGGAATAGGCCTTCGGAGGAGTTGTGGAGTCAAAAACAGTGGTGGAATTCAAGCATGCATGGAACAGTCATAAAGGCAACTCTAGGGGGTTGGGGTAGGAAGAAGTAGGCTGCTGGTTAACTAGGATCTGCAGCTTATCCAGTAGGTAAGGAAATGGGCAGACTGGGTGGGCCAAGCGGTCCTTATCTGCCATCAAATTCTATGTTTCTATGTTATATATATACTATAGCAATTTATAAATTAGCATAATAATTCACGTAGCAACATATTAATTTACATAGCGACAGCAGTTTACATAGTAACCTGAGATGTTAAACCGAGGTCCCATCTGCCTGTTCTGGTGGTAGTTCAGGTGGACGTTAAAGATCCCATGGCACTTCATGAAAAGAGTAGGGGAAAATTTTATTAACAAGAAAACTGATTCACATCAAAACACAAATCTCAAATAGTCACAACAGTAGAAACAGAAAGAAAAAAAAATAATTAATGTTATAGGAACATCAGAATTGATGATCCAAGGTAAACATTTCCATAACTCCAAGAGCATGTGGCTATGCATTGATTTTGATTCTGAGTAATACACGTTTCAAATCAGCCACAATCTTTTGCACTAAATCTTGATGAGGTTGTTCTATCTGTTGTAAAGAAAAAAAGACAGCACACTGTCCAAATATGCCACTTCAACACTGTAAAAATAACATTTAGTGTATCAGAGTTCCATTTTCGCCATTTCCATGAAAAAAACACCCATGCATTAAGTTCAGATAGGAGACAGATGCAAACAGAAGCTCATTCCAATGGTCAGCAAGAAAAGCCCAAAATCCCTGAATATATGAACATTGAAAAAAATAAAAGATCAATGGTTTCTTCCTTTTGTATACAACCCAATCGACTACAAAATCTGTCCGTTAATTGTTTAAGTTTTTGATTCACTTTTATATTTATCCATTCATGGCAACCCAGCCAATGCAAATCCCACATCCGTGGAGAAATCCTAGGGTTCCGTAAAAGTTTTGTAAGGCTGTTCCAATAGGGCTCCGGACACTTATGGAAAACTATAGGAACAGCACAAATGTGTTCCAATAAAAGCTTATACAAATTTTTCCTATGAAGAGTCACCATTATAGTACTCAAAATATTCCACTGTTTCAGCCTCAAGAATGTCTCCCTAATGTAGTTTGGAATGAAAGAAACAGTTTTAACCAATTTCAGACTATTAGAGTCCCATTGTAGAAACCAGGGACTACACGACTCAAAAATCCAGGGTTCCCAACCCTTTTCCAAATTAAACAAAAGGGGTTTAATATTTGTCATCAGAAAAATACTATTATAAAAAAATAAGGGGTAAAACATATTCAGACCAACCGATAAAACTGGTAAATAAGTAACATTTCTTTTGATTGGATTGAGGCGACTACCCCACAATGCTTGAAAACATATGCTCAATATTCTGGTTTCAAATACTTTAGGAGGGGGAAATGTATAACTTGAAAGAGAAAAACTGAAATCAAATACGTCTTAATCAGATAAACTCTCTTCTTTTTCTCAAGTTTCCATTTATTCCAATATGCCACTTTTGCTCGAGCAATTTCCAGTTTAGGGCTCCAATTAAGGATGTCCAGAAGAGCACCCCCAAACAGAATACCTAACATTTTCACAGGATCGTGACCTATCCTAATGTTAGAAATCATAGTTTCCTGTTGGCTGCTATTCCCCAATTGTCTACCAATATACTTGGTCAGGTTCAAGTCGGCCCCTGAAATAGTCCCAAACACCAAACACTGATGCACTGCTTCTAGAACTAATGATACATCAGCTACAACTAAACTCATATCCTCAGCATATGCCATAACATTATGTGGGGTTGAATGTAATGGGGTAGATATTGGAACAATCCCCTGTGAATCATTAATGTACCTGAGCAGAGGATCTAAAAAAGACATAAAGGATAGGGCTAAGTGGGCATTCCTGGCATACCCCTCTCCTTAAATATATTATGGGTCCTTTCCAGCCATTTGCAATAGAAACTACAGTAGCAGACTGGTATAATTTTTGCATCCAGGAGATAAGACTAGGAGGTACATGGTAGTGTTGCAAAGTAAGCCACAAAAAGTCATGATTAACAGAGTCAAAGGCCTGTTTTTGGTCAAAGGAGACCAAATAGCCAGTAAGTAAATTATTATTCTCTCTCTCAACTATTTCCCTCAGCATGATTAAATGGTCTGATATGCTCCTACCTGGTATAGTGCTAAATTGTGCTGTAGAAATTATATACTGTGCTATTTTCAATAAACTAAGAGCTATTATTTTAGCCAGAATCTTAAAATTAGTGTTTAGGAGGCTAAGAGGCCTCCAATTTTGCAACAGCCTTTTATCTCCTTTTTTTATATATATAAATCAAACCTCCCATATTCATGTCCAATGGAAAAGAATCTTCTTGAAGAATATAATTAAACACTGCAGCCAACTCATGGCCTAAGTCCACACCCAAAAGTTTATAAATCTCATTAGAAAGGCCCTCCAAGCCTGGTGTAACTCCAGATCATAAGGTATTAATCACTTCAGTGACTTATGTCTGCTGAATATCCCCTATAGTGGAATCTATCAATGAGGGAGAGATGTCCGGGACTTCAATTTTAGAAAGATAAGCAGAGGCCCCTTCTGTATTTGATTGCAAAGGACCGAATCATTTTTCTGTATATGTAGCAATACAAGCTTGAATTTCCAAATTATCTGTACATTCATGGTGTCGGTCATCCAAAAGAACCTCAAAAATGTTATTATCTATTCTTTTTTTACAGCTTTTATAAGGACAAATAACAGAAAAGGATTCTGTAGTACCAAACTGTTGTTGTTGCTGTAACAGTTTATATTTGTGTAAATGATAAGCAGTCAGATCAGCCTTCAAATTACTAATTTGTTGAGGAAAATCATGACCTGTGGTATAGGATAAAGTTACAGTGATTTACCAACTTCCCCCTATGTCATGTTTGCAGATCACCTTCCCTTCATTGAGTGATGCAAAGCTCAGCTGCCCTGAAGTTAAGTATTAAATATATTCAGATGCTTAGTTTTTTAACATTTTTGTGCCACAGTTGTCTCTGCATGTTTTTTCCTTTGTTTGAAATTCGCACATGAGCAGTGCATCCACATGCATGAGTGACATCAGCGCAGGGAAGGTGTTCCCACTGCACCTTTCTCACTGCTCGTTCATTCATCTTTCCTGGACCTAGTCTCAGTAAGTGTAGATCCAAAACTGAACTGGCAAAAATGACAGCACTGATGACTGAAACTGTTTGTTATATTGGCAGCTGTTATACTTGCTTTTAGGATTGCAGAAGTGGTGATTTCTCCTGATTTTCAGTTTTACTCATCTGACTAAGCTCTGTGTCCTAGGTCCGTCGGTTCTAGGAACATCACAATCTACATTGCTTGACTACAGTGTTACAGTTTTAATAAGTGCTGCAAATACATAATTATAACAAGTCTGTATAAAAAATAATTTTTTTAACTGAGTGGAGCTATAATCTGTAGTGTATTTGGACACAAAAGGATGCCTTTTGAACTAGATCTATAAATTGAAGTAAGCTTTTCAAGTATTGGTACATAGAGGCTGTGTTAAATGGATGTCTTTTTCAACAGTTCAGAATTGTAATGTGCAGCAAGAATATAAGCACTGAGCTGCACAGTCCAGTCCCAGGAGAACAGTGCAATGAACTGTGTATTTTTGGCAAGTGCTGCTTCCAGTGTGATTGCTTCAGTAAACTGCCTTTGCTATTACATTTCTGATTGTCACCATCATTATAGACAGTTTATATTTTTCTTGTGCTCCTGTGTTTTCTTGGGCTCATTTGGTGCTCTCATGCAAGCACCATAACACTGATCACCAAAGTATGCTTAGATGTGCATGAATAACGGGACATGGTGCACTGAATTGTTTCTCCAGCTTGCAAGCTCCTCACTAAGTTTATAAATTAATGCAATCAAATCAGTTATATACTGTACACAGTTTACAGTATATCTCAAAATTAAAAACACTTAGTTTTTTAACATTTTAACATACAGTCTTTATTTATAATTAGGATTATAGTATTATTGTATGTGCTCCGGAGCATCAGCAAAAGAAGAGTCTGCAGTTGCCATCCTCTCCCGACATTGTGGTACCAATGTACGGCTTCTATTGTGTTATATTGTAAAGTTTGCTAGTCAGTTCAACATACTTAGGGAATAATGTCTGAACCAAAATATGGGCTACACAGCTATGAATGCAGGGAGTCTACACAATGCACCATGACATTGGTAAGGCATGGGAGACAGTATAGTGCAGCATCTGGTGTATTTGCTGTACACTTTACGCATGTGCATCAGAGATCCACTGTAACGGAAAAAAATGGGAAAACACAAACGACTTGACACAGACTGAAGTGGTAATGAAGTATGGTGACATAAGTGAGGAAGGGTGGTTCAAATACAGTCTAACACTTGAGTACCTACCGAAAGGATATGTCCCTTTTTGTAGTGGACCAATCAAACGGTACTTAGGCTATCTAAACATAAATGCAGTCTCTTTCTCCATGAGAAGGGTATTGGCAGTGTAATTTTTAACCTTGGGGGGTGTGGGACGATCACTGACTGTACTGTGTATTTTTTGCTCAATTCATAATGCACCTGGAGGCACACATGTAGCAGCAATAAGTCAATGCCAGGATGGTATTACAGATGCTTATGCAGACACTAATGACAGCTGCAGTCTGTATAGTTCCTGAGCGCTTAGAGGTAACACAAAGCTGGTGCAATAATTTGTAGTTTGAAATTCATAACATGCTGTAAACAGGAGAACCGGTGACTTCAAAACATTACTCAATCACTGATATCTCTAAAGGGGAAAGTACAAGCAGGCTCCCCACCCCCAAACACACACATACACAAAGAAGAAAGCTATAGTGTAGACCAGTTGGCACTAGGCAAAGACAGACCCAAACAGTATAAATAAGTTACAGATAATAAAGTTCTATGCTGCAGTATTTTCTAAGTGTATGTGTGCAGCTGGGGGGTTTGGAGTGGTTGGGGTACAAGGTGCCTGCTTGTAATTTTCACCCTGTGCTCCATCAGAGTGAGTGACTGATAAATCAATTGGTGGGAGATCACTACTGACTAGTACTAGGTGAGGAATTTGGACAAATTGTGAGCCATTTATCCTGCTCAAGCAATGCCACCAGATCGAGCCGTGCCCTCAGTGTCAAGCTGGAGTGGCCAACAACTTGTTAGCATAGGGAAAGCAACCCCCCCCCAAAAGAAAAAGAAATATAAAAACCCAGGGTACTATCACTAGCATTTGTGTGGGCACATCGATGCTGGGAGTAACAGAACACACACCATACCTTGATTTTGCACAGTAAAATGACAGCAATGCTGGGAACCAAACCGTAGCACTAAGTAACAAAATATAATATTAACAGTCCGTGTTGCTAAGTCTGCTCTCACTGCTGTACTGGAATGGATCGGGACTACTTCTGTGACTTCCTGAGCTACTGCCCACATCATGCTCACTGCTGTCATAGGGTCATCCCTATGGGGATCTACTATGTAGTGGCTGTCAAATTGTGGCACTATGTCAGTGTCCAAAAGATCACTGTTAGTGCAGGACAACATAATGCTTTCATCATCGGACCCTGAAAATGAACTGTTTGATATTGCTATTGCCGTGCTGCATGCTGCGACCAAGAGCTCTGTTATCAAGACAGAATTGCTGTGACCAAGAACTAATTTTAATTGGAGAGCACAGATCTCCCTGTGGTGACGTTGCAAAGGTAATGAGTGTCAAAGGTCACCAAATATAGGCTCCAGTACACAAAATGACACTTCCTGGTTTGTGAAGGTAAAAACCTGATTTAATTTGCTAAAATAGGCTATGCATCTATCAAAATCCATTCCGAATCAGTTCTATATGCAGTCACCTTGCAGTATATGCGTTCATATATCAAAACTTGGTAAATCGCTTTAAGAGTTTCTGTAAATGGTGTCGTTTTTCTGATAGTCTGTATATTGTGAAGTATGATGCAGACTACTAAACTGTTTCAATAAGCGTTGCAAGTCTGATTTTGTATCAGACCACTATAACTGTAAATCATCATATAAAAGATAAACGGATTTCCTAGCCTGCAAAAATTTTTTATCTGAGCTAAAAAAAGGACATTGTCTAATGAAGACGTATTCAATTTCCATGTACCCAGACCATGAATTCTGTTTTGGTCACAACCTAAGGTGATAGTTAAAAGACTGTGATCAGAAAACTCAGCTACTTCTGTTTTGGCTGTGGAAAGGAGCAAATGTCAGGATACAAAAAAAAAATCTGTACGAGTGGCTAAAGGCCCCTTATGACATGTAGATGTGTGTGTAGCAATGACAGAGAGATAAGCATCCCTAAGTTTAGCAGAAGTCAAGACAGAATGTAAAAAATTAGAGTCACAAAATATTTTGGACATTTTAGAAGTATGAGATCTATCTTTAGTGGATAAGCCACAATTAAAATCCCCCCCCAAAGATAACATAATGGGAAGTTTACAGGTATGGTTGTGCAATTTTTAGCAACTAATCCAAAGGGACTTCTTTTGAGGCGCATAGATGTTTAAAATTCTATATACCACATTAGAAATTTTAACATCTAAAAGCAACAGTCTACCTGGACATAAGTCCAAGACTTTAAAAACATCAATGTCAGACATGCTAAATAAAACACCCACACCAGAACAAGTCTCCCGTCCAAATGACCAAAAGGATGAGCCAAGAAACCAGGCTCTCTGTGCTTGATTGATTTCTATCAGGGAGTGAAATCTTACATCTTGCAACAATATTATCCCAATTGTTAAGCAAGATAAAAAGAAGACCGCATCCCCTTTGCATGTCTTTTGATACTGCTAGCATTCACAGTATGTATAGAAAAGGATGGAGCCATATTAAGAAATAGAAATTTAGTACCCCAACTGACATATTTCCCATCATCTGGATTTTCCCCGTCTAGAAATGCTTTCTTTATACTTTACCTTAGCTTTGGCTTTCCATTTTTGGGACCCTATATTATCAATAGGAACCTCAGTATCCGTAGTCTGTTCTGGATGAGAGGAAACCACAAACGAGGAATCAGAGTCCGTGTTTTCAGAAGAATCTCACAACAATTCAAATTTATTTTCTAAGGGGATGGTCTCAGTTTTTTCTACTTTAGATAGGGGTGACCCTTGTTTCCTACTACTCCTCGTAGCCCTGGTTCTAGGGGTAATAGGTTCCAGGGTGAGGGGGTTAATTCTGCCCATAGACAAAACTGGGGGAGGAGCAGGTACTATAGGTGCCCCACTAGAAGGCTCTTTAGAAGTATGTGAAGGGGGGGAGCAGGATCAGAAACACCTGGGATAGGGATCACATCTACAGGGGTGTCCAGTTCAACCCCAGGGGGGGACAGAGGCCAAAGTTGAAACCTGGAGTTGTGGTTCCAAAGGCGGAAACGAAGATCTCCGCCTTAATGAAACTGAGTTTTGCTCAGTAAGTTTAGTATGTTGTGCCACAGTAATAAGTAATCTCTATTCTTCCCCATCAGCCAAGTTTGGCAAGTTATGAGCAGCCCATGTACACTGCTGAAAAGTATGGCTGGATTCCTCACAAAGAACACATTTAGGCTCTTCCACACATTGATTACCCTCATGGCCCAATTTTCCACAAACCACACATTTGATTTTATCGCAAATGCTGCTCAGATGACTAATGGAGCCACATTTGTAACAGGCCTTAGGTTGGTCTGGATAGGAAAGCACTTCTCTATTCCTACCTAACAGAAAGCTGTTAGGTAAATGTTGTATCCCAGCATCTGTGGTTTTGAGTAACACCCTCACTGTCCAACGCCCTGTCCATAGATGCTCAGTATCAAAAATAGCCTCCGGATCAGTTAAAACCGTAAAACTGCAGTATGTTTTAACCAAACTGTAATATCATTCAAACTGACTCCCTCATTCTGAAACAAAATAGTAATATTCTTTTGTGCAGGCTTAGTAAGGGGGATAGCAGTAAAGGGGGCCCATAAAGGAAATTTTTCAACAGATGAAATGTTGTCAAGAACCTTTAAAACCCATTTAAAGTTTTAAAACTTACATCAAAATTAGGTTCCTAGGATACATGAATTAAAGCATGGATTTTATAGGCAAAAAATTTCATGGACTCTTTAAGTAAGGTTCTCCCTACAAACACATGGTATGGCATTTCTTCCATGCCACCCACATATTGTAATCTAACCGCATTATGTCTTTTCACTTGTTGTGTAGGAACAGAAAAACAAGCGGCATAAGACTTAGAGGTAGATGGAAAAGAATGTCTTATACGTTGTGGACGAGACCCAGGGCCCTGGGATTTCAAGAAAGGTGCAGCTGTTATTTCATCAGAAGCATTCGTCTCAGCAGGAGCAATACCAGGAAGGGGCAGAATTGGATTTTGTGTTAATTGTAATTCTGGAGGCAAAGAAAGATCCAAAGGTAAAGAACGAGCAGGTTCTACAGAAATGTCAGGTACATTACCATCATCATCCAGATCACTGATCCGAATTGGAGACGGCCCTGAGTGCCAAGTCCCAGCCCCAGGGTCTTTTTCCTAGCCCGTCGCTCGTAAAGCAGCATCTATGGACCAGTCCACACTCAGTTCTCCTAGATTGAGACAAAGGGGTGCGTCTTAGGCTGGCCTTGGCATCCACCAAAACTGCCATTCTGGACGGAACCCCATCAGAAAGTTTCACAGACACCTTGCTCGCTACTACATCTCGGCTGGGCAATTGAGGCAAGGAAGAATGCGTAAGTGTCACCGGAGGAGTAGCTTTGTCAGAGATTAAAGTGTTCTCAGTCAGCAGCAGTGAGTCATTAGTAGGAACGCTGTTTGACACGTTGTCAGTTTATTGCAAAGCTGGATTCTCTCGTCTCTTAGCTAAATAGTGCTGTTCTTCTAAGGCCAGCAACAATGCCACTGTTTCAGTTTTAGGTTCTGAAGTGACTGTATTAAGGTCAGGAACAAAATCAGACTGGTGTGCAGTATACTTCTCAGGTAGTACTGAAATCTTAGGCATACCTGGCATAAAATGTTCCGTACAAGAAGCTGGAGAAACCTTCATGGCAATATTCTTAACAACCATGTCAGTATCAATAAACTTAAGGTTTTCAGTCAGCTTGGCCTCTCGCTGTTCTAGGACAGGGGAGGAGACCGACTCCCGTGCTTCCAACAACTCCATGTTCTCCACCGTACCTCCAGTTAGCCAACTTGGCAGAATGCCAGGATGTAAGAGATCCCCTACTGGAGAGATGGGGAATTTCCCCAGTGCCCTGGCCAAAATTTGCCCCCATTCACTGAAAATACCACCAACAGCTTAATCTGGTTCAAGGTCAGTTGGCATTCATCTGTATCCCCCTCCCCCCGAGTCATGCCTGAAAATAGGTAGAATTTGTCTAGTGCATTTACCCAGTCAACAAAAACTAAATAAATAAATAAACAGTAATTTACAGAGTACCATAGAAATTTACATTGTAACACAGTAATCTACATGGCAAAATATTGTAGAATAGGTCATATTCGCTGTACTTTTATTCTAACTATTTTCCCGGTATGCTTCCGATCTGCAAAAATAAGAAGTACAGTGGAAATATTAGTGAGCGATCAGTAGTTTTCCACATTTTATTTTCATTTTTTTTTAAATAGGTACTCCCCTCACTACTCTGTGTTGTTTTGGTGGGGTGCTGCAGTGAAGTATCAGGATTTGGTAGTGTTTGAACAATAGCGTTAAGTACTGGCATCTATGACTCGCATTCAGAGACCACATGGTGGAGTGCAGTGTTTTTGTACACTAGCACTATAGTGCACAGTGCTGATCGGAAGAAACAGAAAGCAGTATACAGTAAATAGTAAAATTTATTGAGTCCCAAAGTTAATAAAGCAGAGAAAAATAAACTTAAAAACTCTTGTCCTCTCTTGGCAATTAATGGACTCTGGTTGTGCTTGGCTGTCAGTTGTGTTAAGGAGTTGGGGCAGTGCTGAGTGATGCTGACCTAAAAACAAAAAGAGGTTGAATTTCATATATAAGCCAAGTTACAGAAAAAAAATACAGTCAAATTACTAAAAAATATCAGTACTTAAGCTTATTAGTCATCAAACTTCTCTCTATGCTCATAGCAGCAGGATTCTCCACCCCGGCCTCTAACTGGTGCTGTTCATACCTTGAAGGCAGGTCCCAATCAGTTCAAATTTGTTACTCCCTTTCCCCTCCACTCCCAAACTGCACTGTGTCCCCCAGGGTTGTGTTCTTGGCCATATTTTATTGTCAGTCTTCCTAAATGACATTCCTGCTGCCTGCACCCCAGTGTCCATTCACATGTACGCTGATGACATAGTCCTATTTGCCTCTGGCCACTCCCCTTCTGATCTGATCACCAGACTTCAGTGGGACTTTGACAATGTTCAGCTCTGGTTCTGCTCAAATAAGCTGGCTCTTAACACCAAAAAAAAATGGTCTCAATGACTTTGGCACAAGGCAAAATCTCTTGAGGATTGCTAGCCCCCTTCCCTTCTGTACCATGGATGGGATCACCATACAGAATGTACTATCCTTCAAGTACCTCAGGGTCTGACTTGACAACCATCTTGAGTTTTTTGAACACATGGATGCTATTTGCAATAAATTACACCCTAAGTTAGGAGCACTGTACTGCCACCACGGCTGCACTCCTTTGCTGGCCTGCAGAGGCATTGTTTAGAAAATGATCCTCCCTATATTTGACTAGTCACTATGGCGATATAGTCTACAGTGCAGCCCCTAAATTCTGTACTGCCACCACGCACTCACCACTGCAGTCTTTACACTTCTCTCACCTTTCCTTCCCCTGAAGCTGAACATCTGGTTCAGTGCTCCTCTTTTATTGCCAAATACTGGTTTGGCTCCCTCCTTTCCTATCTCTCCCAGCCCCCTCCTATCTCCTTTGCCCTTCATAGTTTCCATTGTTGCTCCCTTGCTGTCCCCCCCAGGACCTTCTCAGCCAGCCAGGCTGCTTTCCCATACTGACTCCCTAAGCTCTGAAACTCCCTCCCCATCCGCTTTGCCTCTTCCCCTTACTCTACATCCTCCCTACTGCTTAGCTTCACCCCCCCACCTGTGAGTGCAACTGACCTCCACTATTTGCATCCCTCTGCCTTCCCCATCCCCCACTCTCCTCATCACCAACTCTCAGTCCTTGTACCTCTCTCCCCCTGAATCATTCGCTGTCCCATCTACCCAACTCCCTTTCCTGCCCTGCTCTTCTTCCCCCTCCTGCCTGCTTCTCTTTCTCCTTGCCCTTCCCCACCTCTACCCATTCTTCAGCGTAGGCCAGGAAACCAGTCTCGTGCTCGTGACTGGCCCTCAGGGTTCTCCCCCCGGAGTGATGATAGCTTGCCTCTGCATCTCAACTTACTCCTCCTCCTCCTCCTCTCTTCACACTCCACACTATTTCTCTACCCCTTTCATGTTTTTTTTATTGCCCCCCGCTGTTCGCTATTGGACATGTGCCTAAAACCATACCTAATGGGTCAGTATTTATTTGCTTTACGCTGTTTAGTTCACGTACCTACATATTTATTTATTTGTTTATTTAAGAGTTTTACCAGGAAGACACACTGAGCAGAGTTTTGCTCAATTCCAGATGCGTTCTGGGGGGAGGAGAGGGGAGAATTCAATAACATACAATGCAATGAGACAGAGGGTGCTAGACAACAATAATCAACAATTAAACAATTACAGCCTGTGCAGAGCAAGATATAAGCAGAGATTAGGGTGTGGCACATGAGAGCATATTGTACATAGCTATTTCAATGTTATTTAATCGCTGTATGAAGTTTATTTTGTTAAGCCTTACTCTGTTGTAAAAATCAAGTGTACATTCCCCTGTCCCCTTCTCCCCAGGATGCATCTGGAAACGAGCTGTTTTAACTCAGTATGCTTTTCCTGGTGAAATGTTTCAAATAAATAAAGTAAATAAGAACATCCAGAACCAGCTTAGGATTCAGGCAGTCATTACGCTATCTCTCTCTCTGTACATCCCCAGTGTGTGTAGAGCAATAAATAATAAGCTTGGGCTAGCTTTCAGGGCTAAATACATCCTCACTCTTGCAGCACATCTATTCCTTGCTAAAGAGGTGCTCTTACCCACCCTAAACTGTGGACTCCTTACTGTCAACCACACTACATCATCCTCCTTGTCTAAATGAGACGTAGTCTATAATGTCTGTCAATGTGCACCCTCAGCATCTTGCCTTACACATTATGAGCTTTATGACAAACTGGGATGGCTGTTCCCAGCACATAGGCATGCATTTTACATGGGTTGTTTTGTTGACAAAGTGTTCAGAGCTGCTACTTCTACCCTGGCTAAGCGACTGAGGGTTGCCAGCTTGAGTTACCCCTTTAGATCTAATTATATGTCCTTGCTTGATGTCCCAAAAATCTATGCAAGACCAGGCCTTTGTTGTTTGTGCACCGTGGCTTTGGAACACCTTCCCACTATTTGTTGATAGTTCCTCCTCTCACTGCTCCTTCAGAAGGTCCTTGTGGAATTACCTGAAAGATAGCTCAGTCTGCACTTGCTTGTAGTGACAGGTATTTTCCCCTTACCATTGTCTATGAACCATAGTACCACCCTGGTTTACTTCTCTGGGTTTGGCTGTGCATTTTGTGCCATATGCCTCTACCTTATATATTGTTCTATTGACTCTACTGTTGTTGTACCCTATCAAATGGGTTTTTTTTCTGGGCTTTGGTTGTGCAATTGTAAGCTCCTGTCTTTATTTTACAGTATGTACCATTGTAACTTGTTTGCCTCTCCACATTGCAATCTACTGGTTCCTACTTAAAAATAGGCATTTACTTGTCTAGTGTGCTAGCCTGGTCAATAAAACTAAATAAATAAATAAATGTGCGGCTGTGATACCAACTTCTGTAAAACCACTTACACAGTTCTCGCTTCACACTGTAAGTTTGTTAAAAGTCAACAGAAGCCACTCTGAATGTTTAATGCTCAGATTTGACATTTGGAAATCAATATTTATTACACTGGCTGACACAGCACAGCTGAGCTTCTCCGAAATTAATGTGGACTACCAGGTTGTAAACATCTCATCCTTAAACAGTTTGAGAGAGATGTCAAGTCGCTGTAAGAGATTGGTGAACTTGGGGGCACAAAAACTGCTATCACTCTGATATCTTCAAGCTTTTCAAGCACTGCTTTTGTAGTGTGTGTTCTGAATAGGTCTAAGATTAAAAGTGCATGTTACTCAGCTGGCAGACTATTTCTGTTTTTTTTATAAGTGTGATGTATGGTCTTAAAATCTGTTCAACAAATGTGATAGATGCCTCCTCATTTGCCCAGTGGTTGGAACTCTGGATGATATGCCAGTCTCTGGAGAAACTGTATGCAGAATGGCATGTGTCAGTCTTTCCCTGACAGCCTGAGGAGGAAGGGATCGTGTTGACAGCAGGTGTGCACCCAAGGACTAGGGATACCTGCCACTTGTCACCTAGACTAGTGACCTCAACTTGTCTGGAACAAACTTTGTCCATTGCCCATTGTAAGCAGGACACGAAGTTCAGGACCCTTTCATCAATATTAATGATGAGCTTCTCAGTGATCCATTAATTTGCCACTGCGTTACTGTTTCTTGCTAAAAGTCACTTTTCAGGTCTGCAAAATCACTTGGGCCCGGATATTCAAATGCACAACTGAGTTGCACCGGCACAAGTGCAGAATTGCACCAAGGAGCCATATTCAGAGGGAACCAGTGTGCAGTGCAAAATCCATTGCGCCAATGTGCAACTATAATGTATGCAGGCACAAGTGCAGGGGGCGTTCCCATGAATATCCAGCGCAGTGGTATAGTCAACCATGAAACCATGGCACAAGTGTGGAGCAAAATCGAAGTTGCTTCGAGCAGAATTGTTCCTATAAATACAGGGCGCAAACACACAGACAGCAGTTGCTCCAGGGGTGAGAGCGAGATGGAGAGATAGAGATGGACAGACAAAAGTCCACACACAGAGGGACAGGGACAGAGAGGTGGCCTGGGAGAGGGAGAGAGGGCAGAGAGAGAGAGACACACACACACAGCACCAGAGTGGCACACAGCCAGCAGCCAACTGCCCAGGGGACAGTGGACAGCAAGGGCCATGGATAGTGCACCCTTCTTGATGGAGGCAGTAATGAGGGGTGTGAGAGGGCAGGAGAAACAGTGACGTGACCGAGGAAGGGCCCGTTGGCAGTATGCCCGACACAGGTGGTACCATGTCCGCATCACCTATGAGAACTACAGCAACACTGAGATTGTGGGCTGGTACCACCTGAACAGGGCCATTCTCAGAAAGCTCTGTGAGCTGTGCAGTGAGGAGATGCAGGCACCCACCAGGCAGAGCCATGCCATGTCCGTGGATTTTGCTCCACACTTGTGCCATGGTTTCATGGTTGACTATACCACTGCGCTGGATATTCATGGGAAAGCCCCCTGCACTTGTGCCTGCATACATTATAGTTGCACATTGGCGCAATGGATTTTGCGCTGCACACTGGTTCCCTCTGAATATGGCTCCTTGGTGCAATTCTGCACTTACAGAAGAAAGAGTTCTGAAAGAACTCTTAAAACTGAAGGTGGACAAAGCAATGGGGCCTGATGGGATTCATCCCAGAATTCTAAAAGAACTAAGGGTAGAACTAGTGACACCACTGACTACCCTCTTTAACAAATCATGGGAGGATGGGGTAGTACCCGAGGACTGGAGGAGGGCAGATGTGATTCCCCTTCACAAAAGTGGGAGCAAGGCAGAAGCAGGAAACTATAGACCTGTTAGTTTAACCTCAGTGATAGAGAAAATGATGGAATCACTTCTGAAGGTAAGAATTGTTAAATATCTAGAGGCCAGAGGGGCACAGGACCCAAGGCAGCATGGATTCACAGCGGAAAGGTCATGCCAGACAAATCTGATAGATTTCTTTGACTGGGTGACCAAAGTAGTTGATCAGGGAGGGCTGTGGACATGGACTACCTAGACTTTAGCAAGGCATTTGACACAGTCCCACACAAAGATTAATATACAAGTTAGCCAGCCTGGGAGTGGGTCCCAAGATGACAGCCTGGGTAAAGAATTGGCTGGAGAATAGGACACAGAGAGTAATAGTAAATGGAGTCCACTCTGAAAAAGGAGGGTTAGTAGTGGGTACCGCAGGGTTCAGTATAGAACCAGTCCTCTTCAATGTCTTTATAAGTGACATTGCAGAGAGAGTGGAAGAAAATATGTCTCTTTGCAGATGACAAAGATCTGCAACAGAGTTGATGCACAAGGTGGAGTGGAAAGGATGAGAAGGGACTTGGCAAGGTTAGAGGAATGGTCAAATGTATGGCAGCTTAGATTCAATGCTAAGAAGTGCAAGGTAATGCACCTGGGAAACAAAAACCCAGGGGAAGAGTACAGAATGGGGGTGAGATACTAACAACAACCAAAATGGAAAGGTACCTGGGGGTGGTCATATCAGATGACCTAAAGGTGGGCAAGCAATGTGAGAGGGCAGCAAGGAGGGCTGGGGGGATACTGGGATGCAAAGGGACAGGCATCACCAGTAGAAAACAGGAAGTTATTATCCCTCTGTACAGACAGCTGGTGAGACCCCATCTGGAGTACTGCGTGCAGTTCTGGAGACCCAATCTCCGCAGAGACATAGACAGGATGGAAGCTGTCCAGAGGAGGCAACTAAAATGGTGCAGGGTCTGCACGGAAGACATGAAGAGAGACTTAAGGAGCTTCATATGTATAGCCTCGAGGAAAGAAACGGAGAGGGGGACATGATAGAAACTTTCAAGTACCTCAAGGAATCAACAAAGTCCAAGAGGTAGCATCTTTCAAAAAAGAGGTGTGCAAGAACAAGGGGGCTAATTTGAAGATAGAAGGGGCAGCTCAGAGGTAATTTAAGGAAGTATTTTTCACAGAGAGGTGGTGGATGTATGGAGCGGCCTTACAGAGGAGGTTGTGGAGTCACAAACAGTGGTGGAATTCAAGCATGCATGGGACAGTCATAAGGAAATTCTAGGGGGTGGGGGTAGGAAGAAGTAGGCTGCTGGTTAACTAGGATTTGCAGCTTATCCATCAGGTAGTGAAATGGGCAGACTGGGTGGGCCAAGCGGTCCTTATCTGCCGTCAAATTCTATGTTTTTATGAGACGAAGGTGACAGACGTCATGTGCCTGCTCACCACGGGTACCTTCCAAAGACTAACTGGGAACACCACAGGCATCACCCAGTCGGCTATATCCTGCCTCCTCATGCAGTTCCACAATGCTCTGCTGCCACGTGCTTCTGAATATATCCATTTCCCCAGCACACAGGCGGAGCGTACAGCAACCATGCAGGCCTTCCACAGGGTGACAAGCATGCCTGGCATGATTGGAGCCATTGACTGCACCCACATGGGCATCCACATGCCACCTGGCCCTGAGGATGTGGCATATATCAACAGGAAGCAAAGCCCAAGTGTCAACTGCCAGGTGGTGTGCAGTGCCACGGGACGCATCACCAGTGTCTGTGCCACACACCCTGGGAGTGCACTTGACACATTCATCTGGCACAGCTCTGTGCTGTGCCACAGGTTTGAACATGGGGACATCCCCACAGGCCACCTAGTGATGAGTATGGCATGGACAATGGACAGAGCAGACCTGGGGAGGGGGTGTGCATGGTGGCATGGGCGCCATGGACAGGCAAGGGGTGCAGCACAGAATAGCAGAGGGCTAACCATGTCATTCTCCACACAGGTGACAGCGCATACCCACTGAGGCCCTGACTGCTCACCCCCTACCAGTGCCCGTCACCCCCAGCAGAGGAATGGTACAATGAGACCATGCCAGCACGTGCAATATCATCGAGCGTGTCTTTGGCATGCTGAAGGCATGGTTCTGTTGCCTAGAGAGGCCAGGCGGTGCCCTACAGCACAGCCCCTTGAAAGCCTGTGGCCTATTCCTGGCCTACTGCATACTGTACAACATGGCCATTGACTGTGGGATAGCTGTCAAGGCTGATGAGGATGACAGTAATGGGGACGACGGAGGCAATAGGCCGGAGAGTGGTGGACAGCCACTCCCTGGGCAGAGGGACCCCACTCTGCTGCAGCAAGTGTGACGCTACCGTGACACCATCATGCATCACAGGTAGGTGGTGAGGTACACATGCATGGGCCACACAAACAGGTACAGCACACATGCAGGGGCATGCATGGCAATGGGCATGTACACACAGAGGCGTGACGCAGGGGTAGGGGAGTCAGTGGCACTCAACCACACACAGCAACACACACACACACGCACACACACACACACACACCCCAGGCATTGGTATGTGGCATGCATCAGACACATTGCACTGGTGCACAGGCACAACAGGTGCTAGACTGCCCTCATCATGCCCACTCCACACGGCCCAGCAGCCGGGCAAGCACACACACAGGCAGCATGTGGTGAGACACACAGGCATGACACCAGTGGTAAGACACACACACACACCACCCATGTGCGCACAGGGCAGCAGCTGCAGACTGCGGTCAGGGCGGCCCACGGATCAGGGCTGCTGCATGGTACCATAGCCACCACAGCCACAGGGGTGGCCATGCCGGGGCCGATCGGCAGCCACAGGCCATGCATCAGCCGGGGGTGTATGTGAAACAGCCCCCAGGAGCAGAACCACGGGACCTCAACTGTGTCCTTGGGGTGTGCAGGAGCCCAAACAGGCCAGCCCCAGGCGTGTCTGGGATGCCTACATCAGAGCCTAGCATTGACTGTGTTGGGGTTGCCTGACACCGGTTCTGTGGAGTGGACAGCACACTGCAGGGGGTCATCTGTGTATGGCCATGCCCTGTGGTGGCCAGCAACACAAAGCCATCCGTGATTGCAGTGGCAATGCGATCCAAGGATTCATTCATGGCCTCCTGCATGCGTTGCATCCCCACCAGGATCTGTGCAGTGTCTCTTTCCTGCTGCTCAGCTAACTGGTGCACTTCCGCACGCAGTGCATGCACCCCAATGGCAAGCAGAATCTGTTGCTAAATGGACACCTGCAGCATCCAGGTGTGCTCAGCCAGACAGTCATCATCCTGGGGATCCCAGGAGGGATGCTGTTCCTCTCCAGTGGACACTGCACAGTGGGGTCTGCAGGGGGAATGGGCATAGCAGGCACACCAGTGGTGGACCCTGTGACTGGCTGCCCGGTGGCACCCGCAGCATGCTGCCACATTTTATGCCACCCTGTGCAGCCACACCACCACCACTGCAGGGTACAGCCATGGCAGTGCATACCGCTGCACCCGCAGTGGTGGCAGACAGCTGGTCTGTCACTGGCAGAGCACTGGGCGTGGTATCTGTGTCTGATGCCAGCAGGGGCAACACACCCACAATGTCACCCATGCTGTCCAGGAGCTGTAAGTAGTCCTCATCGGAGTTGGACCCTGCCCCAATCTGTGTCTCCACACATAGGACACTAAGGCTGGCATCCTGCAGGATCACATCCAGGGCCTCGTCTGACCCTAGGTCCAGGACATCTGCTTGCACCGTGGTGCTGAACTGCAGCCTGTTGGGCCCCCAGATGCCCGTGGATGTTGAAGGCTGGTCATCTGGGGCCACACCAGCATCCATGGGTGCTGCTGCTTCTGGCGCCCCGTCCTCTGCACGGAGGCATGCTGGTGCTGCAAGAGAAAAATGGCATGTCAGTGAAGCAAAGCCCACATGTCCCCCCCCCGTACAGAGCTGCTGCATGTGTCCTGCAGCATTGCATGCAGGTGGGAGCACACACATGCACAAGACATGCATGATGGCCACATGCACGCCAGCATGCCCGTGTATGCACCCACCCTGCCACCAGCTGTGCATGTCGACATACATACCATGCAGTGAAGGTCTGCAACCCATCTGGAAGCCTCTTCCAGGCACACCCTCCACTGTGGTGCGGCACATGGTGGTTGCCACCAACTCCTCTTGTGGCATCAGTGTGGGTGCATCCGCTGGCCCTCCTCCAGTGGCAGTACGGGACGCCCTGATGGCTGCCACCTTCTCCTTAATCCGCCATTTGTCCATACCAACCTTTTTGCGGGCACTCCTGTGCCGACCGCTGGTGGCTGCCATGCTGGTTTACATAGGTCGCCACCTCCTCCCATGCACCAGCCCTGGCCTGTGGTGTACCTGTGGCACCGCTCAACAGGGCCTCCCTGTCCAGGTAGGCCTCAAACAGGGCATCAGTCTCGGCCTTCGTTAAAGTTGGGCCTGCGCTTCCAAGCAGGCCCTCGCTCCTCGCCCTCCTCGTGTGCCGACAGGTTGCTTCCTGTGGACACGGACAGCACAGTACGTCAGTGGCAGCATCTCCCTGGTCTGTCCCACCCTACAGTGCTGTCTGCTGCAGCTGCATCCACCACTTACCTATCAAGGCTGTAATACCGGTCCATTGCCTGGGCTGTTCCGTGGTGCCTATAAGGTGCAGGGCGTGCAAATGAGGTTGACTGCAACAGTAATGACATGCTAATGCACTCACTGCATCACGCATTGGCTGATTAGCTCATTTGCATGTGGTGTCTGAATATTGTGATATTTATTTATTTATTTATTTATTTTATTTAGTAAACTCTAGGATTACAAGTACCTTTGAGCAGGGACTGCTCATTTACAAAGGTTCCACGTCAAAGGATGTAGGGAAACAACAATACAAAAGAAGCAATTGATACTTATATTACATTTAAAAGTGAATTAAGCATGGCATGTACAGTGGTTTGCAGAGAGAGACAGCAATAGCCAGTATGAGTAAGTTTTAATGGCGAATTGCATATGGAATGGAGAGTGGTAGGAAGGAATGAGCAGGCGACGCCAATGTCAGGTAGAAGTGGTGGGTGGCATGAGATTGGTCATGGTGGCTAAGACCCAGCATCAGCTGAGAGGAGAGGGGTGGGCAAGGGAAGGAGTGCAGGGGTGACAAACGAGGCACAGGATGCAGGAACCCAGAGCACCACTGTCACCGGTACTATGTGAAGATCATGCTTTAGGAGAGGCAGTCACACTGCGTGGTTGAGGCAATGGAGCGTCGTAGTTCCCTTTTAAAGGGACCAAGAGTCGTAGTTGTAAGTGCTTCTTTGTTAAGGGTATTGTAGTACTGAGGTGCGCTGTGTGAGAATGATCTCTGCCCCATAGTGGTCCGGTAGCTGGGGTCCTGGAACATCTGTTTCAGAGCTCTCCATGTAGATTGGGTGCTGCTGTGGGCAGTGAGGAGTTTTGCAACTCCAGGCGGCATGTGCCCAAGGAGAATTTTTTTTGTGAGTTGACAGTTCTGGTACTGTATTCAGCTCTGGAGAGGTAGCCATCCAGCCTGGGCATATAGGTCACAGGTGTGAGTTAGGCAGGGGGCACCTGTAAGGAGCCTACAGGCTTTGTTGAGAGTCACTGATATCCTCCGGAGAGCCGTAGGGGAGGCAGAGCCGTAGATGGCAAGACCATAGTCAATGATGGAGGTGACAGAGCTTTAGATAGCCAGCCTAAGGGCTTCAGGGGTCAGACAATGCTTGTGCTTGTGGAGCAGGCCAATCTGCATATTGGCAGCTCTTGCTACATTACCTATATGATGTGAGTATGAAAGTGAGCAGTCCAGGGTGATGCCAAGGTGTTTGAACTCAGGAACATGCTCAAGTGAAGCCCTTGCATGGTTCTTGATGTTGAGGAGCCGAGTTTTGTACTTGCTCCGTGGGTTGTAGAATGTCATAGTCTTAGTTTTGCTAAAGTTCAGAACCAGTTTATGTGAGCGGAACCAATCTTCAATACACCTGAAGTCGCTTTGAAGATGACTCTCTAGCAGGCTTTTATCATGGTTTCTTGAAAATAGTACTGCATCATCCATATAAAGTAATATTCTCTGTTGGCAGATGCTAGGGAGACCATTAAGAAAGAGAGAAAAGAGTAGTGGTCCTAATATTACGCCGTGTGCAATGGGAGTGCGCCGGAGCAAGTCACGGGACAACGCACACACATGTGCAGTGTGCAGGCCTGCAGTTCGCATGTGCATTATGGTATCATGGTGTCAGTCGTGCACCATGTGATGCAGTGGCATTGTGCATGATGCACGTGGCTAGCTACACGTACGATTGTGCATGGGGTACCATGCCCTATCTCGCAGCACGTGTGCACTGCGCAATGGCAGGTGACCTCTGACCCCTGGGTCAGACCTCCATGACCCTGCTTAGCCACACCTATTCCACACATCTCTGTCACTGCACTATGGGCGGTCACTGTGCATTCTCCCGCGTGTCAGGCGCATGTTGTGGACACATGCACTTCCTTCTGCCATTTTTGCCACCGAACCCGCTACAGTAACATGGTGCAGGGAAGAGGCAGACATGCCCCTAACTGGTTGCAGGTGGAACTGGCCAACCTTGTGGCCTGTGTGGAGCCCCATGCCCCCCAGCTGTTTGGGCAGGTGCCCCTGCAGCAGGCCAGGGGCACTGTGTGGCAAGGGATTGCTGCCAGCCTGGAGTGCAGGACCGGGGGGGCCCAGGACTAGTGAGCAATGCAGGCACTACTATGGTGACCTCAGTAGGTGGGACCCGACAGGCTGAGGAGGCTCCAGGCACACGCCAGGCATGGGGCTGTGCCACAGCCAGGTATGTCATCCCATGTTGCATGTCTGTCCTGGTGCTGTACTGTGGTGTTGGCTTGGCAGCCTGGCATGCCCTGTAGAAAGGTACACTGTCATCATGCGCATCATGGAGTGGCATTGTCAGCTTCCACTTGTGCTGCGATGCAGCCGTGCAGGTGTGCGGGATGTTTTGGGCAGGGGCACACCCTGTACACAGGGGTCTTGGGGGGCAGCTGCCATGGTCGGTTACTGATGTGCGCCTGTCTTCTTTCCATTCCCACGGCCAGAGGACTGCAGGTGGGCCAGGGCTGTGGCAGCGCAGATGGGACTGGTGTGCCATGATGGCGGTGGATCAGCACCAGCAGGGCCGCAGGGGACAAGTAAGCACTGTCATGGTCCTTCGTACTGTACATGGGGGGTGGCAGGAGGGAGTGGGTTCGGGCATGGCCACCTGTGCCATGTGCCATGGCAGCTGTGTGTGTGTCCCACTGTGCATGGTGCATGCCACTGTGGCGCGTCCATTGCACATGTGTGCTGGCTGTTGGTGGGGTGGGTGTGCACCTGGCTGCCACTGTTGTTGCTGTGGTGCAGCTGGGGCACTGTGCCATGTGACTGTCATTGCGCAGTCATGTGGCCATTGTGCGGCAGGGACCACCTCTGTGCAATGTCGTGGTGTGCTGAGTTGCTGGCTGACACTGGCCTACCCCCCTGTGGGTGGCCGGTACGGGTCTTTCAGGGGTGTGTGTTCCCACTGCCCATTGCGCACTGTGGGTGGGCATGGTTTCTTGGGCCATTGCACTGATCACCTGTCCTGTCCCTTGCTATAGGTGTCCGGCAGCCAGTGCACAGACCCCTGAGGAGGATGCTGAGCTGCCTAATGCGGGAGATGCTCCTAGTGGTGTCCTCAATCCTGAAGGTGGTGGTGGTGATGAGGCATATGATGGCAGCGGAGAGGCAGGATTGGCATAATGCCAGGGTGGCTGGACGAGGCCGGCATTGAGGATTCCCCAGTTTTCCCCTGTCTACCCTGTTTAACCTTCCCCTACAGTCCCCCCTCCCACTGTACAGTCCCTGTTCCCTGTCCCCTTCCCTCACTGTACCTACCCTCCTTTCCCAGCCCCTGTTTCTGTATATAGTTTACTTAAATCTATATTTTTCTGACATACCTGCCCGTGTCTGTGTCTGCTTTGCAGATGGCATGATGAGCCATGCTGCAGTGGCAGTGTCTGTCCGTGTGGTGTGCATGAGTAGGGGCACGTGTTTTGCTTCTGTGGTTCACTGCTGTGTGCTGTGGTGTGACCCACCATGGTGGTGTCCATCCCCTGGGTAGGTGGCTATCAGGGATGTGTGGCGGGTGTGTGCGTGGTGGTGGCACATGGTTATTGGTCGGGTACTGTCCACATACTGTGTTGGGGTCCTCTGCTTAGCATTGTTCCGCCTCTCCCATGTGGTCTGCCACACTGCCTGCAACCCGACACATTCAGAGCCTACTGTGTGGGCTGCCTGTGTGGTGTGTGTGTGCTTGGCTACTTGGTCCTGGGTGTGGTCTGCCATGGTCTGGTGGGGGCACGGCCAGTGGCCTGCTGGGGGGGCTCCCTTGGTGGCCCTCCATTGGTCTTTGGCACCTCCTGTCGCCTGCTATCTGTGCCATGTTGTGTTCTGGGGTCACGTGTCTGGGTGCCTGTGTGTGCCCTGCTGGTGGCAGCCTCCCGTGGCCTGTCCCTGTGCTTCCATGGCCGTGTTCCTGGGCTGTTCTCTGTGCCTTGCCCCCCTCTGTTGCTGTGCTCTGTGCTCCAGGGTTGCGTTGGAGCATCTGTTTTTGCACCATGGTGCACCTCTGTTTGTGCCATGCGCAACTCTGCCATATTCAGCCGGGTTGCGCTGGCACAGTTCGGCCTGTGCAGCCTCTGAATATGGCTCTGTTTGTGCTATTGCGCATCAGATTTGTGCTATGGCGGACTTGCGCCAGCCTTTGGCACACTTCTGAATATCCAGGCCTTGGTGTTTTCATACTTGCCTTTATGATGGCAGTACTCCTTGTGGTTCAGGAAAGTCCAAGCCCATTGCTTGCTAAATCCTGATGAACTGCCATGTTCAGCAAGCTGCTGTTGATTATTGGTCCCCTTGGCAATTGCAGTGACAACTCTGGTTTCAACTACAGCACCCTCTAATCTTAGGCAGCGTATGATTTTTTAAAATTTTGATCTTGTCATCTGCCAACAGTAAAGATGGTCTCCCACGGGGTTTAATCTGAAGCTCAGGCATTAACTTGCTGTGGTATGGGACATGTCTTGAGCTTTGCTATTCACTAATTGTGCTTTCATTTATGGTGCAATCATAAAAAATCTGACAGCAATTATCACACCATTTTCAAAAGCATACCTGCCAGCCTCAAATCTTGTTTCTGTTGTGAAAACTGAGTAGTCTGCATGTCATTTCTTGATGGGGAGAGGCACATTTGAGCTGTCACAATCAAGGCCAGATTAATGGATGTTGGGACCCTACTCCAAGTCATATTATGTGGCCTGGGGGGCCCCTAAATGCCAACATCCCACTCTTCTGCAGTGCCAGGCCGGCAAGACAATAACGACCAGGGTACTCAAGCAGGATGTAGTTTATAATTCTATGTGTTATGCCACATGACTTGACAGGTCACATGCCCTTGATTATAAACAACACAATTCAGAATGACCAACTACTGCACAAACATTTTATCAGTACAATATTAACATTTTGTAAATGTTCACTTTTTGGTTACCTATAACTCGCCTTGTTTTTCACTTGTCACTACTATACCTTGTAACTATTTTTGTTATTAATAATTATGGATCCTCTTTTCTTCCCTCCCTGAGACACACCTGGACATTAGACTTCAGTTAGTGTGCCCTGCCTTCCCAGATATCAAATTCAAATTCCATATAAATAAATTAATAAAAATGGGGATTGCAGCTGCCACAATCTCCCTGCACATGCCTCCTTGAATACCTATTCTCCCTGCCAAACCCAAAAAAACCAAGCATGTATTGAAGCAGTTAGTGGGGCTCACAGCTCCCTCCTGTTATTTCCCTACTGAAGACTCCTTCGAGCTCCAAACCTGAGACATGCTCAAGCTCCTTGCCTCTGCAATGCATCTGCCACAATCACCCTCTGTGCAGCTACCTTTGTCCTCAGTTCTGTCTGTTCTCCCACTGTCTCCTCTCCTCCATCTCCATTGTCATTTATAGTTTTGTTGTCAACTTAAAAGTTGCTTTGCTGCCAATGCTGAGTTGCCACATCCTTACCCCCACTCCAAGTCATTGATGCCAAAGCAACTAAAGAGAGTGTGCCAAAAAGACTGAGCCTTAAGAACCCTGTAGGTGTTGACTGCAGTCACTTTAGAGATTGTTTCCTAGAGTAACCTGCTGCAACTTCCCAGTAATGTATATGACTCAAATCAAACCAAGACAAAACTGTGCCAGCAAGAGCAAGTCCCACAAGTTAGTTCCCCTCAAGTGACTTATTAGCACCCCATGGTCCACTCAGTGCCAAACTCAAATCTTATTAAAGACTCATCAGTACACTGCTCAGGTTACTGAACACTCAGACAGACCATGACCAGAGGCAACCACAGCTTAGTTTGTTTCTCCAATGCAATAAAACTAGTTATTTCTGCAGCACAAATGGCTTGGACACTGCAGCATGCAGATGACTAGTCAACACAACATACCTGGTGTGACCTGACTGATGTGAATGTGATGAGTCCAGTCTGTCCTCTTGATTGTTTCCTCAAGATCACACAGGTGGTAGTGACACGAATCAGCCTTGCAGCATGGCCTGGCACGGGAGGACTCCTCACAGTCACAGCAAGACCAAAGGCCCAACTAGCAGCAGCACTGACTGACCCTGGCTAGTGGCTACACTGAAAACACCAGCAGTACGTGACGCTGCACTGAAGCCGAATCTGACTCCGGGTGACCCCCTGTGGCCTGCTCAGACTCTCTCTCTACTTTTGTGTCTTTAGACAGAGACTCTTCTTTGATAGATGAGACCAACCACCAGCACCGATGACTGACCACCATAGCTCTCTCCCATTCTCCTCTACTCCTCATCACTGCCCAGCCACATGCCCAGATGCCAAGCACACACATGCACTGATTCCCGCTCCCAAGTAGCCACACCTCCAGAGGACCTCTGATGGACATGATTGATTGTGCGTGGTAGGGTCAGGGTGGATCAGAGGTGAAGCTGGAGCAGCCATCGGAGAAACTGAGAGGCTCGCTTGCTCAGAGCGGCTGTGGGGGGGGGTCATCACTCACCAGACTGATTCAGGGGGGCCGGGATGCTGATTGACTCCAAGGAGGGGGCTGCTTTTTGGACAGTTTGGCCCGTCGGCAGTCACCCAGTACAGCCGGAATTAAAGAAAGTAACTGTAAATAAGTTAACAGTGGGGGCCCTCTTGAACCGCGGGGCCCTACGCCATGGCATAATTTGCATACAGGTTAATCCGGCCATGGTCACAATGTTCCCGGCAACTTGGAGTGGTACCTCTGCAGATGTACTCAGAGCATAAGTGGTCAATTCATTATTTTGAACTGGTTGCTGAAAATCCAACAGCCTGACTGACTGAGAGATCATCTCAGTCATGAGTAAATCTGACCACATATTCACTGTTTTTTAAAAAGTTCCAGGAACACCTTCTTGGCAGCACTACATACTGCTCCATTCCTATGCTGATCACCAACTGCAACAGGCCACCTTGCACCAGACTGCTGCATATCCTCCATAAGATCCTACTTCTACAAACAGCACAACTGTCGACCACGCCATGCTCCCCCCAGAAAGAATCCCTCATGCAACCACTCCAACTGCCACTACTACCTTACACAGTCCACCGTAGATTTTGACAGCAGCAGGCAGTAGGAGCAACAGGAAAGCCACCTCAGAGGCCCATTTCTTTTCTTTAAAAAAAAACCAAAAACTGTCAGTCACGACATTTAACATGCCAATTTCTAATTTTCTATCAAAAAAGAAAACAACAGAAGAGCTTTTCCACTCACGACATTAAAAATTAACTGTCAACAGCCATATCTTTTCACACACCTGATTGTGTCACAGCAACAGCTGATAACCATCAAACATCGTCTCCCTAGTAACTCACGTCATTATAGGAGTGGGCAATCACACAAGTTTAAAAACTGGTGCTTTACAGGAACCAACCAAATGCTGTTGCTGCCTCACCATTAACTGTTGCCAGAAAATACCAGTTTTTCAAAGAAATCCTGCTATTTTTCAGACTCTTCAATCCACTGGGAACATTCTTATCCCTGAACAGGTGAATACAAGTAAAATAAAAAAAAAAGAGTAACTCCAGTCAGCCTGATTCTTGAGCACAGTATGCATGCCTTATAACAGTGCCACCTGCTAACCATAACCAGCACACAAATAACTATTTTTTAAAACTGCATCCTACCCTAATCCAAAAATCATTATTTACATATTTTAAAAAAAAAAAGGTTTTTTTAATTTATACAAATTTTAACCAGTTCATAATAGCAATAATACACTCCAGGGTGTGATATATCATGGGGTATTGTCACTTCTCGGGTGCATGAGACACTCGGCCTGTGGCCTCGTGCCTCACAATGCACCCAAGTCATGACAATATTCCATGATATACCACACCTTGTTATGTATTATTGCTTAATTATACAAGGGTCCAAGAATGGGACATGGTGATTAAATAAATGGCACTTTTGTGCCTGGGTAACTCCTACGACAACCCATGTGAAAAAGTTCTAGTCAGTTGGGGTATCAGCAGCACAACAAATTGAATCAATACACTTGCTCCCTGAAAAAATTAAAACCAGCCTACTGCCATTTTTCCTCAGGAAAGCTGACTAAAAGGAAACTTAACCACTTCTATTGGCTACAGCAACTGCTTACAAAAGCAGCAGCATGTTAAAAAGTATACTTTTAAATACTAAAGAACACCATCGGAGTCACAGACATTTTCAACTAACATTTCACAACTTCAATCAGTAGTAGCCAAACTCCGATCGCAGCTCTCTCTTCTTGCTCCTGCCTAAATGCAACCTCCCACCCGCGTTATAGTTATAAAACTTTCAGCACTGATCCCACCACTCCTCGTTTGTGTTTTGAAACACCATACCTCACATTTCTTACCTTAAGTTTATCTGGAAATCTGCTTCTTCAAACCACATGCGCCCACTCCTGTCTGATTCCACCTGCTCACTCACAATCACATTTTCTGTGCATACATTATAACCCCCAACCATTCTACCCCTTGTTTTTCTACATTTCACTTCAGTGTCACGCCTCTGCTGAATGAATTTTGATTCTAACTCCCAGTCACCATTGCAGTGCAAATCGCTAGCTGACACTTTCACCTGCTGTGACTGTTACCGCTCTCATGCCATCTTTGTCTCTGTTTCTTATCTTGCTCTACAAGCACCAGTCAGCTGCTCAAAATGCATTCTCTCTCCCCCTTGCTGCTACCACATACCTCACGTGCTCTCCAAAACAAGACACACATGGAAGCTTTGTGTGGGGTGGGAGGGCACCAGCACCAGCACAAAAACAAAATGCATATAACAATGGGACAGGAATAGCAGGTACTATCTTACATAACGAAGAAGTATATTTAAATAAATCATTTAAAAAACATACAGATTCATTACATAATCTCAATGATCCAGTCCAGCATGTTGGATTTTGTGGCATTTACCCACTTCTGGTGTGGTTTAAGTCGCTCAGCCTGCAGCCTCTTGCCACACCACACCAGGCATGGGTAAGCCCCACAACAACCCACAGCCTGCCATGGATTATTACTTAATCATAAAGTATGCCACTTCTGTGCTTTTGATTGCTCTAGCCACTGTAGTGGGGACACTTGTGGTCAGAAGACAGGTGTACTCTTGGTGAGCAGACAGCAAGGTCAGCAGGTGAAATTGACTACTGATTGAAAAAGAAGAATTGTGTAAAGTGCAGCATCCCCATATGTGACAACCTGCAATCAATCAGCTGGCAATTACAGTAACTGAGTGCTCTGATTACAGGTTGGACTACATTTACTGTTGTGTCCTGTATTTTGTGTTGGCATCAGACTAACATTAACTGTAGCGCTCTGAGAAGCTGGAGCACAAATTGTTTTTAGCATGAACAATTAGCTCATTACAGTAGCGTGAGATATACATTACATACTACTTCCTATTCAGCAGTAGTAATTTACATAGCATAACAATTTACATAGCACCAAAGTAACTTGCATAGCAACAAAGCAATTTACATGGTAACACAGTAATGTACTGTACAACAGTAACATAGTTATTACCATATCAACAAAGTGACTCAAGGTCCAGAAGGATCTCTTCCCTTTCTTAAGCAGAAATCCATAAGTATGCATACAAATATGTATTAATTTATATGGATTCTCCTCCCACTCTACTTCCCAAAGAATCATGGGATTCCCACAGTAAGTAAAAATTTGTCAAGGCTTACAGTACATTGAATGCCTGTACAGTCTATCCACTATTTCTACTGGAAAGTGGGAGATGATTTGCCTGTTAATGCCACCCCATAATTTGTGACCTCTGAGCTTTAGGGCTTTTCCCTGTGTTTTGTTAGAGCATACCAGATCAAATACCTCCATTGGTTCGATCTTGCTGGTACCCCTTTATATGTGAAAGATTATCCCCCCATCTCCTTCTCTCCAGGATGAAGCTGTTAAGAGCCTTTAGCCTCTTAACAGGTTATTAAGGCCAAAGGCTCTTAACAGGTTAAGAACCTTTAACTTCTCATAGTTTTTGTTCTCCATACCCCTGATCATTTTGATGGCCCTGCGTTGCAACCTACTGACTGCATCTACTGTATGTCCTTTTTGTAGAGAGGAGCCAGAAACTGCATGCAGTATTCTGGATGGGGCCTGCCCAGGAACTTGTAAAGGGATTTAATAGCTGTACTGTACTAGAGAGATTACTTTTTAAAATCAGGATGGGTACAAGCTGTGGGCCAGAAGGAACTGAACTACTGTTACTAATATTTGCTGGCTGGAAGATCTATATGCCAACATTGACCTTTATGATCTCTCACTGTCAGTGCTCCGCAACATTTTTTTACATATAGCTCTCAACTGCTATACATTTTACATAGGGCTATTTATTTACATGCAAATTTACCCTTGTTCCATGAAGGTTCCACGTACTTTTGGAGGTGATGAAGATGCCTGCACAGTACCTATAATACACAGATATGAAACATACATTATTTGCTCATAATATAATATTTATTATACAATTTAACATATGATCAGTCACAATTAAAGGTACATGAGGTGGTCTTTAACAAGGGTTTTAGTATGTGTTTGCCAGCAGCTGCTTTGCACATCTATTCTGTGGATCAGCTCTACCTGCTGTGCCCTTTTTAGAGGGTCTGTCTCCCCAATGCAGTGTTTCAGTGCTGCACTTTAGAGCCGCAGTAATTTTTAGTAACCATGTGTTTTTTTCAGCAATAATGTTTGTCTGGCAAAAATATCAAAATGCACATTTTACTTTTTGTTTTCTTTCATTTCTGAACCAAGATATATGATATTGAAATTTCTGAACGTTCCCACTCACATGCCATGCCCACCATGAAAAAATGTAATGTTTTTGTACAGTGTTGTATTGTTTGACATCAGAAACTAGGGGTGGGCGGACTCTTCCACCATAAATCAGCCCCGGATCTGGCACTTACCCACAGACTTGGACCCATATGGACTTTACCAAAAAAAGTCCAGTTCCAGGTCAATGGTAAGTAAATCTGCCCCACTTCCTAGCCACCCTAATGCCATCAGCATGTCACGCTAAGCACAGGCAGCTGGCGGCATCCAATTTGCAAGGGAGTTTGTCCTGGTGTTGTGTGACACCAGGAAGTTGGCTATAAAAAAGCAGTAAGCTCACAACACTGCACAGAGAAAGAGAGCTGAGTGGAGAGCAGACTGCTCTCTGATGGGGATGGCAAGCACTAGCAACTAAATACTTAATGGTGCAGATGGGCACATGAGCCCAAACCACAAAATACAAAAAGAGAATGAAAAATGAAGAACTGACTGTGCAGTGACAGTCAGTGCTGCTGCCAAAAGTGTTCAGAATAAGAGGCGGATAGAGAGAGAGAGAGATTCAAGCCAAGAGGGGAGAGAGGTACTGGGTGGGTGGGTGAGACCACAAAGAAAAGTCAAACTTGTGAGGGGAAATTTGTGGCAAATAGAGATTCATTTTTATGGCATGTACCAAAACAAAAGTGGTTGAACTTTAATGCATTCTAGTGTTGCTACCTGGCTGTAATACTACTGTGCACTGCAGGTCAGGGTAGTAGGCAAGGGCAAGCAATTGCTGCCAAAAGGGACAAAACGAAATACTGTTAAAGAAATAAAACACTGCAAGTCACCAAATTAATAAAAAATTACAGGTTCCCATAGGTAACAGACATACGTGCTGCTGGCTGGAGGTAGTCCAGGGGAAGGCAAAGCAAAACTACAAGACCAAGTTGCCAAGTGGTGCAGTGCTGTTGGCTGGATAGGTAGTCCAGGGGAAATCAAAGCAAAACAATCCTCAATACAAGTTGCCACAGGTCACAGTCATTGGTGGTGCAGTGCTGCTGTCTGGGTAGTCCAAGGGATGGCAAAGCAGTCATTAAGTTGCCATAGGTCACGGTCACGGGTGGTGCAGTGCTGCTGGCTGCATAGTCCAGGGCATGGCAAAGCAATCATTAAAGTGCCATCGGTCACGGTCACGGGTGGTGCAGTGTTGCTTGCTGGATAGTCCAGGAGAAGGCAAAGCCATCTGTAATTAAAATACATACATGTTGCCACAGGTCACGGTCATGGGTGGTGCAGTGCTGCTGGCTGTGTAGTTCAAGGGAAGGAAAAGCAAAGCAATCATTAAGATGCCATAAGTCATGGTCATGGGTGGTGCCGTGCTGCTGCCTGCATAGTCCAGGGCAATGAAAGCAAAGCAATCATTAGGTTGCCATAGGTCATGGTCATGGGTGGTGCAGTGCTATTGGCTGGGTAGTCCATGGGAAGGCAGAGCCATCAGTAATTAAAATACTTAGAAGTTGCCATAGGTCACAGCCGTGGGTGGTGTGGTGCTGTGCTGTTGGCTGCATAGTTCAGGAAAAGGCAAGGCAAAGCAATCATTATTTAAAAAATACAGTTCTGTAACAAAAAATACAGATTTGGCAGCAAAAGGAGGAAAGGAATAGAAATTGCATACATGCTGTTTTTCTCATTCATTGCTTTATTGTGAGTCGACTACTGACAACACACTGCCCAATAAAAGTATACAAGTGTCATCAGCTGAATTCCTTTCTTTTCATTTTGTTCATTATCACTACCAAAAAAATAACAATTCACCACTATACAGTTTGATGTGCTCTGGATGTGTGCATCAGCAATTTATATTCCAAGGCTAAAGTAGCATCATAACATTGTTGAGTTGCTGAATACAGTCAGTCACTAACAGTGACAATAGGACTCCGAGTCACTCTTAGTGAGCTGAGAAGGAAGTGGTACTGGTTATTTGGACCTGTAGGTGTCGGAGTTGAAAAACATAAAAAAAGAAATATGGATGGAAATGTTCAGGCACATTCTGTCATGTAGGCACTGCAGCTTTAGACAACCGAAAAGGAGGGCAAAAGGACAGGGTAAGTGATCATCCTGCACAAGAGCAACAAAATCAAACCCCAACAAGTGTTTCTGGTAAATCTAAAGTGTCATCTTCCAAGCAAATGCTCGAGCCCAATAAAGGTACATCTGCTGACTCAGTCCTTCCTAAAAAAATGTTCTTTAGTTAAAACAAAAGGGTTGGTGGGCAACACCCACAGAGGCACTCTCAGGTATGGAACAGTTGCACACTATGCTTCTGTTAATCCCTCAACATCTGATTCCTCTGAGGCTGAGCCTGATGAGGGTAAAGAGGATAAAAATGATGAAGGAGACAGTGATGGGGCAGGTTTACCAGATGGGGTGGAAATTGCAAATAAGGAACAAGAAGAAGCAAATGTTTCTAATTCTATGGTTGAGGAGGAGGACAGTGGGTTAGAAGAAGGGAACAAAGCACAACAGGAAGAAGCCCAAGAAAAATCTCAAATAAATAAAAAAACCCTAAGGTGACTGAGGTGCAGTGCCTACCTGGCACCAAAATGAAAAATATATCATCTTTTGTTTGGTCATACATCTCTGTTGGTGCTTCTAATGAGTTGGCAACATGTACAATTTATAAACAGGCAATCAATCAGTAGGGGTAAAAACAAAGGCGCGTTGGGAACTTCAGCACTGAAAAGGCACCTAGTTAGATGTTATAACATTACTGAGAAATCTGTTTTTGAGAATAGAAGAGAAAGTTACAGTGATGATAGCTCACTACAGTCAGGGGTAAGTCTGACAGACGAAAGCAGTGGCAGCCTCTGCAGCAAACAAAACACTGTCAGCACTTCCATCCAGTCAAAAAACTCTGAGTCCTATTATTACTGGTAGTGGCCATATATTTAAAAGACCCCTTAGAAACATAGAAACATAGAATTTGTTGGCAGATAAGGACTGCTTGGCCCACCCAGTCTGCCCATTTCCCTACCTAATGGATAAGCTGCAGATCCTAGTTAACCAGCAGCCTACCTCTTTCTACACCCAACCCCTAGAATTGCCTTATGACTGTCCCATGCATGCTTGAATTTAACCATTGTTTTTGACTCCACAACCTCCTCTGGAAGGCCGTTTCATGCATCAACAACCCTCTATGTGAAAAAATACTTCCTTACATTACCTCTGAGCCACCCCCCATCTTCAAATTGTGCCCCCTTGTTCTTGCACACCTCTTTTTTTGAAAGATGCTACCCTCATGGACTTTGCTGATTCCCTTGAGGTACTTGAACATTTCTATCATGTTCCCCCTCTCCCTCCTTTCCTTGAGGCTATACATATTAAGCTCCTTTAGTCTCTCTTCATATGTCTTCTGGTGCAGACCCTGCACCATTTTAGTTGCCCTCCTCTGGACAGCTTCATTCCTGTCTGTGTCATTGTGGAGATTGGGTCTCCAGAACTGCACACATACTCCAGATGGGGTCTCACCAGCTGTCTGTACAGAGGGATAACAACTTCCTGTTTTCTACTGGTGATGCCTCTCCCTATGCATCCTAGTATCCCCCCAGCCCTCCTTACTGCCCTCTCACATTGCTTGCCCACCTTTAAGTCATCGGATATGACTATCCCCAGGTCTCTTTCCATTTTTGTTTTTGTTAGTATCTCACCCCCATTGTGTACTCTTCCCCTGGGTTTTTGTTTCCCAGGTGCATTACCTTGCACTTCTTAGCAATGAATCTAAGCTGCCATACATTTGACCATTCCTCTAACCTTGCCAAGTCCCTTCTTATCCTTTCCACCCCACCTTGTGCATCAACTCTGTTGCAGATCTTTGTGTCATCTGCAAAGAGACATACTTTTCCTTCCAGTCCCTCTGCAATGTCGCTTATAAAGACATTGAAGAAGACCAGTCCTAATACTGAACCCTGCGGTACCCCACTAGTAATCCCCCTTTCTTCAGAGTGGACTCCATTTACTATTACGCCCTGTGTCCTATTCTCTAGCCAATTCTTTACCTAGGCTATCATCTTGGGACCCACTCCCAGGCTGGCTAACTTGTATATTAATCTTTTGTGTGGGACTGTGTCAAATGCCTTGCTAAAGTCTAGGTAGGCCATGTCCACAGCCCCTCCCTGATCTACTACTTTGGTCACCCAGTCAAAGAAATCTATTATATTCATCTGGCATGACCTTCCCACTGTAAATCCATGCTGCCTTGGGTCCTGTGCCCCTCTGGCCTCTAGGTAATTGACAGTTCTTTCCTTCAGAAGTGATTCCATCATTTTCCCCATCACTGAGGTTAAACTAACAGGTCTGTAGTTTCCTGCTTCTGCCCTGCTCCCACTTTTGTGAAGGGGAATCACATCTGCCCTTCTCCAGTCCTCAGGTACCACCCCATCCTCCCATGATTTGTTAAAGAGGGTAGTCAGTGGTGTCACTAATTCTACCCTTAGTTCTTTTTAGAATTCTGGGATGAATCCCATCAGGCCCCATTGCTTTGTCCATCTTCAGTTTTAAGAGTTATTTCAGAACCCTTTCTTCAGTAAATGGGCTGGTATCAACTTCTGTATCCAGAGTGTTTCTATTGTTTGTTTTAGTTACCTCCCCTCTTCATTTGTAAATACTGAGCAAAAATATTTGTTTAGTATCTCTGCCTTTTCACCGTCACCTTCTGCGACCCCCTCCCTTTATTGAGCCCACTGTCCCTCCTTGGTCTTCCTTCACTCCTGATGTACCTAAAAAGGTTTTATCCCCTTCTTAACTGAGTTGGCTATCTTTCCTCAGTTCAGGCCTTTGATGTTCTGACTGCCTTCCCAGCTTCCTTTTGCTTTAACTGATACAATTCTCTGTCCTGCTCCTTCTGTGATTCCTTGTACTTTCTGAATGCTTTCTTTTTCTCTTGAACCTTCACTGCCACCTCCTTTGAGAACCATAGTAGTTTCTTACATTGTTTTGTTTTGTTTATTTGCTTCACACAAAGGTTTGTTACCTCTGTGATGGCAGTTTTTATTATTCCCCATTGTTCTTCCACCCCTCCTTCCTGCCCATTTGCTGCTGCATTCCTTAGGCACTTGCCCATTTTGACAAAGTCAGCCCTCCTGAAGTCCAGTACTTTTGCCTTTGTATGGCTTGACTCTATTGCTGTGTTTATTGTGAACCATACTGTTCGATGGTCGCTAGTTCCCAGGTGGCTACCCACTTCTACATCTGTGATCCTCTCTCCATCTCCATTTGAGAGAACCAGGTCTAAGATTGCTCCCTCTTGAGTGGGCTCCAATACTAGTTGTCTAAGGCATGCTTCCTGTAGGGCATCTAGAATAACCCCACTCTTAGAAGTGACTGCTGCAACTGCACTCCAGTTAACATCTGGCATATTCAGATCATCCATCAGCAATATCTCCCCTTTTTCTGCCATTCTAAGTATACTTTCTATCATTTCCTTGTCCATTTCCTCCCCCTGAGAGGGGGGTCTGTATACAACCCCTTCTTCAAGGAAACAGCTTACCATCTCAAAAACATGCAAATGTAAAACCAAATATCCCTCAACCCACCCTGTTGCTGTTAAAATAACCAAGAAAATGTCAGAGATGATAACAATTAGCTTACTACCATATAACATGGTTGAACAGATAGGATTCAGGCAGCTGCTTGAATACCTTGAACCTCGACATACTATACCATAGAGAAACAACTTACTGTATCTTCAATAGGGATTCCAGATCTTTACAATGTTTTATGTAAAAAACTGAAACAGGTTTTGGCCAGTGTTGTTGGGAGAGTGGTGCATCTCACAACAGATATTTGGACAAGCCATCAGTCTGAAATCTTCATGTCTGTCAGTGCACATTGGGAATGTTTTGATAATTCTGGTGGGGACAGTGAATCCCAGTTTGCAGTTCTAAGAATATTTTATTTTCCATCTGAACATAACTCATACAATATCAATTATGAGTGCAAATAACCAGTACAGCAATGGATCACATCACAGGGACTGTCAGTTGGGTTTACTGTTGCAGATAATAGGTCCAACATAAGGAAGGCCTTGGAGAAGGGGGCTTTGTACACATCAGCTGCCTTGCACATTGTTTGAATTTAATAGTTCACAGTTTTATTGACAAGGACTGGGACATTAAGGCTCTTGATAGCACTGCTAAAATAATCTGCACTCATTTCAGGCACTCAGCAAAGCCCGTCACTTGTTTCAAAAAAATACAGGTGGAGTACAATTTACCTTTGCACGGACTGATTCAAGACATTTCTACTAGGTGGAATTCAACCTTTCTTATGTTCCAAAGACTGCTGGAACAAAAGAAAGCTGTCAGACAGTACTCCTTGGAAAACAAAATTGGTGACGCAGATATCTATATTACTCCATTACAGTGGGCCATGCTGGAGTTTGTAATTTTACTCCACCAGCCATTTCAGGAAGTCACCAGAGAGATGAATGCAAACATAGCAACTCTGAGCTAGGGGCTACTCTTAATAACATTTTTAAAATTCAGATTGAATCAACTGGCCCAGTGTAGCTGAGGGCTGTGGCTTTGAGTGCCTTATCTTGCGCAGCACCAGAGATCCGTGTTCGGGAACAAGCATGTTTCATTGGGGGTCAACAGGGGAGGAGAAGGATTGAGTGCCTGTTGGACAGTTCTCCTTCTGTGGGGAGGGGGGTCCCTAAGAGTCAGTGCTTGTTTGGCCCCTAGCAGAGGCTGGGGGACAAGGCACCACTCTCTACTATGGGGAGGAGCGGGCTGATGCCTGGAGGGGTGTGTGCGAAAGCATGCGCGTTCCCCTCTGCCTGGTGTCATTCCATGCCCCCAGTTCTAAGTGGAGAAACTCAGGAAAATAGGAGGAGGCATCCTAGGTCAAGGGGCTTGTTGGGCATCTGACAACATCTGTTCTGAGGGGGGTGCCTGAATCTGGATCCTATCTGAGGTGGGGAGTTGGGGGCTCCCTGCCGCCCCACTGCTGGGGGAAAACAGCAGGGGATAAACTGCAGGGGAGTGCAGGTGTGACCCTGATTTGGAACATGGACAACAGACAGTGGCTGGATTCCCCGAGGCTGCCAGGTAAGAGGGGAAGCAGACCAGGCATGCCTTGTGAGGAAGGGGAAAAAGTAATAGCCCCCCAAAAAAAATTCAGATTGAATCTGATTAGGGAACATTTAGAGAACACAGACAGTTCCATCACACATACTGCCAGTGGTGCTCACAGGTTGGGCCCACCAGAATACAGAAAGGTATAATGACGAACCATCAAAAAAGTTGATGAAGATGAAAAATTACATAAAATGCTTCAGTCAGTGTACCATACCACAGTATACAGGGACATGCAATGCTGCATCACATGGGTCTTTCATTAGCCATTTATTTCTTTGGCCAGGTCTGCTCTGGAACATCCATAAATAAATATACCCCCTCCTCCACAAGTAGCATTAATAAAAAATATGTTGGCTGCTTATTGGAAGGTGGTAGGTATGGACTTGCATCTGTCTTTCTTTCTCTCTAGCTCCTCTCTCTCTCTCTCTCTCTATCCAGTACACTCACTGGCCCAAGCAGGTATGCCTCCAAGGGAGGCCACAGACCATGGCATGTAGCTACTTATTGCTTTGCTTTAGCATTTTACTTTTCATACAAATAAGGAATTAAATTATTCCCTTTAGGCCTCTGTGTTAAATATTATAGAGTTTCGCCACTTTTATGCATTTTATTGCATTTTGAAAAATATTTATAAATAATCAGAACTAATCAGACCCTCCCCCCATGTAGCGGTTCTTATTTAATAAGGGTCAGAACTTCACCGACTTCTCCCAACCCTATCAGAATCATGTGGTAGCACCATTCTACTAGATCCACACTATGAATCTAGCATGTACATTCAACAGGTAATCTCAGCTGAAGAGATTTTTAAAAATTATGAATGGCAGTCATCTTAAATGACGTGAGTTATTAATTGCCACATTAACTGTAAAATCCATTCTAATGATATCTGAGAAAATTAAAAATACACCTAGCATGAATCTTAGGATGTCAGAAATATATTTTTGCTAAAAAATAATACGATGACATTTTTTGCAGATTAACGAATACTGATATTCTAAGAGACTTAGCGAAGGTAGTAGTTTTGACCTGGGGAGGGGTACTGATCATTAGTGCGAAGGGCAGTGGTGTCATAGGAGGCCATGTGAGATTGGCAGCTGTCCACCATATCTTGTGTCTATTTATTTCAAAAGTTTTACCAGGAAAGACATACCTAGCTGGTAACAGCTAATTTCCAGGTATGTGCTAGGGAGAGGGGGAAGAAAAGAGTACCACAAATATCCAGGAAACCTCTTTGTAATAATGAGGGGAAACCAAATGGATTGGGTTGTCTGGCCCCTCCCTTTTTTTATACTTGTTTATTAAATTTATTACCATTACATTCATATTCCATTCTTACATCTTATTTGTACAGTAGTAACTTTGAGCAACAATCATACATCAGATTGTAATATTTGGCCCCTCCCCTTAAGGCAATTCTATATAACATGAGATCGCTAGGAAATAAAAAAGTGATGAGGGGGATTTCATCACTATTTCCTTAGCTGTTCGGATATACATCACAGAGATCTGGCTTGGGGATGACTCTGACCCTGTGCTAGATGGTGCTGCAGTCCTGGCCACGTATTCACAGGTGCACTGCCCAAGGAGGGAGCATGGGGTGAATATCTGTTTTAGATCCTTCTTTGGGTTCACCACAGTCCCAGTGATGGAAGGCAGGTCATTCGAATGTGTGGCAGTTCATGGAGTTCTGTGTACAGGGTGCTAGGATTCTTCTCATCTATTGGCCTTGAAAGTATGAAAGTGAGTTCCTATTGGAATTTGCAAACTTTGTCACCAGCGTGACATTAAAGTCCCCCAGGCTGTTGGTGCCGGCGGACTTCAGAGCCTGGGCTTGTGATAAGAATTCACATTTTACTGTGAAATTCTTCAAGCAGATGTCATCACTGGACTTTGTGCAGCTCATTGCCACTGCTAGCAATGAACATGGTCACACTTTGGGCCAGTTATTTTCACTACGACTTAACAGTTCAAATATCAAGGCCGATCTGATAACTTGGTTTGAAAGTTATGTGGTGATGTTCCAGTTCAGGGAGCTCTGGTTTATTTGCCCCTCCTCCTGGGTTGAGATGATCTGGTATTGTTTCAAATGTTGGCCTGAGCCAAACAGGCTCAGGAAAATGCTAGCTGTCTCAATCATGGTGGTCACCTGCACTGAGGATGTCAACACAGCCACAGAGCATCATACTATGACTTTTTTGACTGCAGTTGACACTCTCACATTTTCTTGTGTCTGCCCCTTGTCTTCTCAATGAAGCTTGCCATAGCATAATAACTACCATAGCTGCTGCTGCTTCACTCTCCCTGGCTCCTTCTCTGACCCCCACCTGGCTGTGATTGTCCGGGCCCTGACCAGGCCACCAACCTCCAAGAATATGGCGTGGCTTGCTTCCCTGCCACAGTCACCACTGCTTCACTCTCCCTGGTTCCTTCTCGGACCCATACTTTGGCTAAGATCATCCAGTCCCTGCCAAGGCCACCAACCTCCAAGAGGATGGTGTGGCTTGCTTCCCTGCCATGGCCGCCGCTGCATCGCTCTCCCCGGCTCTTTCTTGGACCGCTGCCTGGTTAAGATCATCTGGGCACAGGCCACCAACCTCCAGGAGGATGGCATGGCTTGCTTCCCTGCCACGTTCACCACTCTCCTGGGCTCCTTCTCGGACCCCTGCCTGGCTAAGATCATTCAGGCCCTGACCAGGCCACCAACCTCCAAGAGGACAGCGCAGCTTGCTTCCTTGCTGTGGCCACCGCTGATTCGCTCTCCCTGGCTCCTTCTTGGACCCCCACCCGGTTAAGGTAATTTCCTCAAGCACCTTCTCTGCAGCTTCACTTGCAGAACTTTGATTGGATGGCGTCAGTTACCCAGGCCAATCCACTTACCCTCAAAGGCTGCTTTGTAAATCGGAGTGCTTTTCTTTCCAGCACAGCTACTCAGGATCCTCTGCCAGGGAACCGTACTGGGTTTGGACTTGATTTTTCAGCTTCTACTGCAGCTAGTCCTGGGGAAATTGTCTGTTAATACCACTAGCTTAAACTCTACTGAAATGTTTAACCACTTGCCTTAAAGTTAAACTGATACAGCTGTCGTTTTTTTGTGCTCAACTGCTTGCCTTAAAATTTATTGTATTTTTTACTGTGTGATTTTGCCCTGCTATGCCTCTTCTTTCCCTTGCTAATCCTACCCCCCTCGCTCCTCTCACTCCTTGTGAAATCCATGCACCCCTGATTTTCAGCCATTTAGGCAGGTAATTGTCCTCTGGCTCCTATCCCCCACTGGTTTCTGTCTTCTCTGGCCTCCCCCACTCCCCCACCCATTGTTCTTAGGCTGCTCTAATTCTCTGCCTTTTCTCTGTCTCTCCCCGAGTCATCCGGGTCCTGACCAGGCCACCAACCTCCAAGAGGATGGCGTACTTGCTTCCCAGCTGCGACCACCGCTGCTTTGCTCTCTCCAGTTCCTTGTCAGACACCACCAAGCTAAGGTAATTTCCTCAAGCGGCTTCACTTGCAGGACTCTGATTGCACAGCGCCAGTTACCCAGCCAATCCACTTATCCCCAAGACTCTTTTGAAAATTGGAGCGCCTTTCTATCCAGCACAGCTACTTGGGTCCCTCTGCCAGGGAACTGTACTGGTTTTGGACTTGATTTTTCAGCTTTTACTGCAGCTAGTCCTAGGGAAATTGTTTGTTAACATCACTAGCTTAAACTCTGCTGAAATTTTTAACCACTTGCCTTAAAGATAAACTACTGCAACTGTAATTTTGTATTCTCAACTGCTTGCCTTAAAAATAATTGTATTTTTACTGTGTGATTTCTCTTGATAATCCCCCCCCACTCCTTGTGAAATCCACACCTGATTTTCAGCCAGAACTGTACCGGTTTTGGACTTGATTTTTCAGCCCACGCACCCTCCCCCTGCCCCAACACTCTTTAAATGCTCTTCCTCCCCCCCAAGTCATCGTTTCCCCACCCAGTACAAACTACTACCGACATCTCTTAAAGCAGCAAGCACCTATTCTGGCACTTGAAGTTATTTTTTCTCCCCGCTCTAGTATAACTTATTATTTGCACCTCATTCTTTGCCCACCTCTAAGTAGTAACTTGGAAAATGACTAATCACGTAATCCTCCTTACCCTCAGCTCCTTGAGTGGGCTACTAGTAATGACTGACTTCTTGGCCGCCATCCTGGCTGCTGATCAAATCGGCCTATAATCCTTTATGGAATCATTTAAACCAACCAACCTCCCTCCCAGCACAACTTGGCATGAGTCATCCCCTATGGGCTCTGCCATGCTGTCCTTACTATTTCACCTCGAAATTTGGATGCTTGGACTTTTTGTCCTCTCTCTCACATTCCAGTCCCCCCCTCACTAGCTCCCCCTTTCCTGTCCCCTTCTCTCACTCCTTCTCCTCAACAGTGATGTGGAAAGCAACCCATGACCCCCTAACACACACATTGACCATACGAATGTTATCTGGGCAAGTCACTCGGACTTCAGGATTGTACACCTAAATATATGTTGCCTCCCATCTAAGTTCTCCAAGCTTCGAGGCATGGGTGGCCCTATATAAGCCACACACCCTGGGCCTCTCAGAGACCTGGCTGAAACCACACCTCACTGACACCTTATATCAACTCCCTGGTTACTCCATGCTATGACTAGACAGGCCAAGAAGAAAGTGGGGTGGAGGCATAGCACTGTATGTGTTAGACCATATCTCAGCCACCACAACCACTTACTCTTCCCTCACTTCTGCTTGTCAATGGCTTATTGCTGAGATTGTTTTGGGGGCCACAAAAAAACTTCACCTAGGCTGCTTCTACAACCCCCACCCACTGTGGGAGTCCAGGGCCTACCCAGTTTTCTGAATGGCCTTGTGCACACCTCCCCCTCCAGAGACACAACCCTGCTAAGGGGATTTCAACCTCAACTGGATTGACACCCCTATACCTGAGTACGCACATCTTCTAAAAACACACCAATTAGAACAAGTCATCTCTTCCACCACAAGATATAACATGCACACAGACAACCATACCACCTTAGATTGGATTATCACAAATCAAGTGGACCTGGTCCTAAATGCAGGCACAATGTCCGACTCCATCAGTGACCACATCTCTACTTACATTGTCCTAACCACCAAATCAATCTGGCCTCTCTCAAGACTTCTGTCTTTCAGGAAGTTTCACTGCCAAGACCTTGACTCCATCCTTACCGATTCCAGGACTATAAACTGGTCCATACTCTACTCATGCAGGGATGTCTCAACTGCGGTCACATACTTTACCTTAGTAAGTGCATGCAATGTTTGATGTATAGTGAGGGAAAGTATGGGAGCGAGTATGTATGTGCTAATTGCCATCTGATTACTACTCTTGAAGCAGAGATAGCGTTTCTGCTTAATATTAAACCAGTTTCTATTGATATTAGGGAATTGGAAAGTTACATTGATCTTATGGATGAACAGTTTCATTCTAATGAACAATTTCCGACACATTTAGGTAGCATTTCTATGCCTCCTAATGAGGAGACAATTGTAATGACTAGTACTAGTATACCTGTTGCCTCTGCCCCCTCTTATAAGGTGGATGATTATCCACCCTCTTCTCATGATAATGATGACTGGACCATTGTCACAAAGCCTCTTAAAAAAAGGAGGGGTGGTCAAATACACAATAATGCCCCTATTGAAACTCGTAATAGGTATGAGCAATTGATTGTATCAAACAATGAAGTGCTACATGATTTATCCTGTGCATCACCCTCTGTTGATAATAATGGTTTAAAAACACTTTTCAATCAGGAGTTAATGCCCATGAATATTTGTACTAGTAAGTCTCAAACTACCAAATCAATACCAATTAAGTTAATCACTCCAGAGTGTGTTAAGCAATCATCGGTTTCTGATTCTTGTACCCCTACTGTCTCAAAACAAGTGTTAGTTCTGGGAGATTCAATCATTAAGCACATTGACAGGGCGGTATGCAATAGTGACAAGAGCAACTGCACTTGTTCTAGCTTCTGTGGGGCCAGGGTATCTCACATTACATAGAAACATAGAAACATAGTATTTGACGGCAGATAAGGACCGCTTGGCCCACCCAGTCTGCCCATATCCCTACCTAATGGATAAGCTGCAGATCCTAGTTAACCAGCAGCCTACTTCTTTCTACTCCCACCCCCTAGAATTGCCTTATGACTGTCCCATGCATGCTTGAATTCAACCATTGTTTTTGACTCCACAACCTCCTCCGGAAGGCCGTTCCATGCATCCACAACCCTCTCTGTGAAAAAATACTTCCTTATATTACCTCTGAGCCACCCCCTCTATCTTCAAATTGTGCCCCCTTGTTCTTGCACACCTCTTTTTTTGAAAGATGCTACCCTCTTGGACTTTGTTGATTCCCTTGAGGTACTTGAAAGTTTCTATCATGTCCCCCCGCTTTCCTTGAGACTATACATATTAAGCTCCTTTAGTCTCTCTCTGTATGTGTTTTGGTTCAGACCCTGCACCATTTTAGTTGCCCTCCTCTGGACAGCTTCCATCTTGTCTATGTCCTTGCGGAGATTGGGTCTCCAGAACTGCACACATACTCCAGATGGGGTCTCACCAGCTGTCTGTACAGAGGGATAACAACTTCCTGTTTTCTACTGGTGATGCCTCTCCCTATGCATCACAGTATCCCCCATCCCTCCTTACTGCCCTCTCACATTTCTTGCCCACCTTTAAGTCATCTGATATGACTACCCCCAGGTCCCTTTCCATTTTTGTTGTTGTTAGTATCTCACCCCCCATTGTGTACTCTTCCCCTGGGTTTTTGTTTCCTAGGTGCATTACCTTGCACTTCTTAGCATTGAATCTAAGCTGCCATACATTTGATCATTTCTCTAACCTTGCCATGTCCCTTCTCATCCTTTCCACCTCACCTTGTGCATCAACTCTGTTGCAGATCTTTGTGTCATCTGCAAAGAGACATGCTTTTCCTTCCAGTCCCTCTGCAATGTTGCTTATAAAGACATTGAAGAGGACCGGTCCTAATACTGAATCCTACGGTACCCCACTAGTAACCCCCCCTTTCTTCAGAGTGGACTCCATTTACTATTACCTTCTGTGTCCTATTCTCTAGCCAATTCTTTACCCAGGCTATCGTCTTGGGACCCACTCCCAGGCTGGCTAACTTGTATATTAATCTTTTGTGTGGGACTGTGTCAAATGCCTTGCTAAAGTCTAGGTAGGCCATGTCCACAGCCCCTCCCTGATCTACTAGTTTGGTCACCCAGTCAAATAAATCTATTAGATTCATCTGGCATGACCTTCCCACTGTGAATCCATGCTGCCTTGGGTCCTGTGCCCCTCTGGCCTCTAGGTACTTAACAATTCTTTCCTTCAGAAGTGAGTTCCATCATTTTCCCTATCACTGAGGTTAAACTAACAGGTCTGTGGTTTCCTGCTTCTGCCCTGCTCCCACTTTTGTGAAGGGGAATCCATCTGCCCTCCTCCAGTCCTCCAGGTATCACCCCATCCTCCATGATTTGTTAAAGAGGGTAGTCAGTGGTGTCACTAGTTCTACCCTTAGTTCTTTTAAATTCTGGGATGAATCCCATCAGGCCCCATTGCTTTGTCCACCTTCAGTTTTAAGAGTTCTTTCAGGAACTCTTTCTTCTGTAAATGGGCTGGTATCAACTTCTGTATCCAGAGTGTTTCTATTGTTTGTTTTAGTTACCTCCCCCTCTTCATTTGTAAATACTGAGCAAAAATATTTGTTTAGTATCTCTGCCTTTTCATCGTCACCCTCTGCCCACCCCTACCCTTTGTTAAGCCTCACTATCCCTCCCTTAGTCTTCCTTCGCTCCCTGATGTACCTAAAAAGGTTTTATCCCCCTTCTTAACTAAGTTGGCTATCTTTTCCTCAGTTCGGGCCTTTGCTGTTTTGACTGCCTTCCCAGCTTCCTTTTGTTTTAACTGATACAATGCTCTGTCTTGCTCCTTCTGTGATTCCTTGTACTTTCTGAATGCTTTCTTTTTCTCTTGAACCTTCACTGCTACCTCCTTTGAGAACCATAGTGGTTTCTTACATTGTTATGTTTTGTTTATTTGCTTCAAACAAAGGCTTGTTACCTCTGTGATGGCAGTTTTTATTATTCCCCATTGTTCTTCCACCCCTCCTTCCTGCTCATTTGCTACTGCATTCCTTAGGCACTCACCCATTTTGGCAAAGTCAGCCCTTCTGAAGTCCAATACTTTTGCCTTTGCATGGCTTGACTCTATTGCTGTGTTTATTGTGAACCATACTGTTCAATGGTCACTAGTTCCCAGATGGCTACCCACTTCTACATCTGTGATCCTCTCTCCATCTCCATTTGAGAGAACCAGGTCTAAGATTGCTCCCTCTCGAGTAGGTTCCAATACTGGTTGTCTAAGGCATGCCCCCTGTAGGGCATCTAGAATAACCCCACTCTTAGAAGTGGCTGCTGCAACTGCACTCCAGTTAACATCTGACATATTCAGATCACCCATCAGCAGTATCTCCCCTTTATCTGCCATTCTAAGTGTACTTTCTATCATTTCCTTGTCCATTTCCTCCCCCTGAGAGGGGGGTCTGTATACAACCCCTGTACGGATTGTGGTGCCATTGCTTGCCTCCAAATTGACCCACAGTGCTTCTTCTCCTCCCTGTTTACCCTTTTGTTCTGTTGCTTTGATTCCTTCCCTTATGTGAGAGCTACTCCTCCTCCTCTTTTACTCTCCCTGTCCTTCCTGTAGATAGTGTATCCTGGTATGTTTACGTCCAAGTCATGGTTCTGTGTGTACCATGTTTCTGTGACTCCACGATTTCCAGATGTTCCTCCTCCATCAAGGCCACTAATTCAGGAAGCCTGTTACCCAGACTACGGGCATTGGTACTCATTGCTCTCCATTTTTTGATGGCTTTACCTTCTGTAGCAGCATCCCCCACTGACCTTTCTACCTTGGTCTTTTTTTCATTTAGTACCCTGTTTACCTCCATGATGCCTACAATTTTACAAAATGTGGGGGAAAATGCACTGGCTATCATACATGCCAGTGTTAATGATATAAACACCCCATTTAATCAGTACAACAGGACTATGTGGCATTATGTAACCTGTTACTTGATAGGGGATGCTGTGTTTGTATATCTGAAATTATAAAAAGGCTCTCAGAAATGCTGCAATCTGATTGGCTGTTAGGATTCCAACAGCCTTACATTAATCCATGTTATACTGTCATGTACAGCCTGATCACCATGGCACATGGATTCTTCCTGTCAGCATTCCATCCTCTAGCACAGCTGAATGTGTGGAAGATTGCATTCTGATTTTGAACCAGCATTCTTAAACTGCTGGTGGAAGAACTATTTTATTAAAAATCTCCCTCTAAATGAGGAAAACATTCATAAAGGATACTTTTAACACTTTTCTTTTGGAAAACATTTTTATAATAGCAATAAGGCACTCCCAGGAGTTAGATTAACAGTCAGTTAATCACCCCCTAGGGGCAATATGGCACTCGGCTGCGCCTTGTGCCACATTACACCCCTAGGGGGTGATTAACAGACTGTTAATCTAACCCCTGGTCATACCTTATTGCTTAATTCTACCTGTCCCGAGAGCAACATCTACCATGATGCAGAAAATCAAAGCCCAAAATGAATGGCTGAGAAAGTGGTGTTTAAAGCATGTTAATCTAACCCCTGGTCATGACTTATTGCTTAATTATAAAAAGGTTCTCAGACATGCTGCAATCTGATTGGCTGTTAGGATTCCAACAGCCTTACATTAATCCATGTTATACTGTCGTGTACAGCCTGATCACAATGGCACATGAATTCTTCCTGTCAGCATTCCATCCTCTAGCACTGCTAAATGACTGGAATGATGCATTCTGATTTTGTACCAGCATTTTAAACTGTTGGTGGAAGAACTATTTTATTAAAAATCTCCCTCTAAATGAGGAAAACATTCAAAAAGTATTCTTTTAACCCTCTTCTTTTGGAGCATTTTTTATAATAGCAATAAGGCACTCCCAGGAGTTAGATTAAGTCAGTTAATCACCCCCTAGGGACAATATGGCACTCGGCTGCACCTCATGCCACATTACACCCCTAGGGGTGATTAACAGACTGATATACCCTGTATTACCCACTGGGAATCATTTTCAGATTGTTCTTCCTTGTTTTACTGGAACGGTTTACATTTCAGTCATAGGGGTAGTACACTTGTGGGGAAAAGTATTACTAAAATCATAAATCATTGTTTAAACTAAAAACAATGGGGGAGAATGGGTATATTCCCAAGTCTCTGAATACTTAACTAAAATATTATTACAACTAAATGTAATTCCTAGCTTTGAATGCAAGATCTTTAAACCAACTCAGATTAGCAGAACTCGAAGCCAAATGTAAAACTTTAAATATAGGTGTGGTGGGAGTAACAGAAACTTGGTGGGACGCATCCTCAGTTTGGTCCAGAGAAATTCCAGGTTAAAAGTTATATCATAAAAACAGATTGGATAAGCAAGGCGGTGGAGTTTGTATGTACATACGAAATGATATTCCTTCTTTTGAAGTGTGTTCTCCCTTTCCTTTGGAAAGTATATGGGTTAAAATCTTATTGAAGGAGCAGTCCTATATAACTATTGATAACATCTATTGACCTCCATCTGCAAATTCAAATTACACATCTGATATGTTTAAAGAAATTACACATTTTTCAGAATCTCAAGATACTGTAATTTTTGGTGATTTTAACCTCCCTCATATTAACTGGGACATATTCTCAGGACAGTCCTATGCTGAGAAAGGACTAATAGATGTGGTAGTTAGTACTGCATTACACCAACTTGTTACTGAACCCACTCAAGGTCCTAATATTTTGGGTCTATTATTTACTAACATAGAGCAACAAATTAGCAATTTACAGCTTTGGGATCCACTTAGGACCAGTGATCATTCATCTATTCTTTTTTAAATTCATAAGTTGAAAACTACACAAAGGAAGTTATACTGTACAAAAAATTATAATAAAGCAAATTTTTCTAAAATCAATGAATACTTACAAAACATAAACTGAGAATATAATCTTCTTAATTGTACAACACAACAAGCTTGGGACTTCTTAAAAACATTGTACATTATTTGGAAAATACCTTTATTCCATCTAAGAGGAAATTTAATAATAAAGGAAAAATTCCCCCTTGGTTCAACAAGACAACTAAAAATTGGATTAAAATAAAAATTAAACTTTTTAGGAAACTTAAGAATAGTTCTGTTCCATTTAAAACTACTCCCTTACATAAATACAGACTACCTGTGAAAAATGAAATTGGCAAAAAATAAGCTAGAATTTAAACTAGCTCACACAAAAGGCTGTCACAAATCTCTTTTCTCCTATATAAATAGTAAAAAAAGGTGTATCAAGGACCATTGGTCCTATTATAACCAATGGCTCTTCTCTATCTGATATAGAAACCTCGAATCTCTTTAATAAGTACTTTTGTTCTGTCTTGTCTCAAAAATCACCTATGAGTACATTTAAAGTTCACCACGTAGATTATCATAGGTTCTATCCAACTGACATTATAGAGGCTATCAAAAAACTAAAGGAAGCAGCTCCTGGTGGGGGACTCAATTATTAGGGGGATAGAACTGGGGGGAGCAGGGAAAACTGAAGTAAGGTGCCTGCCTGGTGCCATGGCTTGGAGGGACAGGAAGCGCATCCTCAGGATCACGAGAATAGCTGCACAGGAGTCTGAGCTGGACATCATTGTCAACCAAGGGACAAATGACTTGGATCGTCATGAGATTAGAGCAGTGCAGAAGGACTTTGTAGAATTGGGGAGGGGCCTAAGACAAGTAGCACACACAGTATCCTTCTCAGAGGTGCTGCCTGTCAATGGCATGAGTGAGACGAGGGTACTTTGCACCATGCAGTTTAATGAATGGTTGAAAAAATGGTGTGGAGCACAGGGGTTTGGCTTCATTGGGGACTGGGGTTCCACCTGGAGGGACAGCAGCCTATACTGGCAGGATGGTCTGCATCTGTCTGGGAAGGGAACAAGTCTTTTGAGCAATCGATTTAAATGCTTCATTGGCAAGCTTTTAAACTAGTCAAAGGAGGAGGCACTGATAAGCAGCAGGAAAATCCCAGCATCTCCCTACAAAACAGGGTACTAAATGAGAAAAAGACCGAGGTAGAAAGGTCAGTGGGGGATGCTGCAACAGAAGGTAAAGCCATCAAAAAATGGAGAGCAATGAGTATCAATGCCCATAGTCTGAGTAACAAGCTTCCTGAATTAGTGGCCTTGATGGAGGAGGAACATCTGGATATCATAGCAGTCACAGAAACAAGGTACACACAAAACCATGACTGGGACGTAAACATACCAGGATACACTATCTACAGGAGGGACAGGGAGGGTAAAAGAAGAGGAGGAGTAGCTCTTTACATAAGGGAAGGAATCAACAACAGAACAAAAGGGTAAACTGGGAGGAGAAGAAGCACTGAGGGTAAATTTGGAGACCGGTAATGGCACCACAATCCGCACAGGGGTTGTATACAGACCCCCTTCTCAGGGGGAAGAAATGGACAAGGAAATGATAGAAAGTATACTTAGAATAGCAGAAAAAGGGGAGATATTGCTGATGGGTGATCTGAATATGCCAGATGTTAACTGGAGTGCAGTTACAGCAGCCACTTCAAAGAGCGGGGTTATTCTAGATGCCCTACAGGGGGCATCGTTAGGCAACTAGTATTGGAGCTCACTCGAGAGGAGCAATCTTAGACCTGGTTCTCTCAAATGGAGATGAAGAGAGGATCACAGATGTAAGTGGGTAGCCATCTGGGAACTAGCGAGCATCGAACAGTATGGTTCACAATAAACACAGCAATAGAAGTCGAGCCATACAAAGGCAAAAGTACTGGACTTCAGGAGGGCTGACTTTGCCAAAATGGGTGAGTGCCTAAGGAATGCAGTAGCAAATGGGCAGGAAGGAGGGGTGGAAGAACAATGGGGAATAATAAAAACTGCCATCACAGAGGTAACAAGCCTTTGTTTGAAGCAAATAAACAAAATGAAGCGATGTAAGAAACCACTATGGTTCTCAAAGGAAGTGGCAGTGAAGGTTCAAGAGAAAAAGAAAGCATTCAGGAAGTACAAGGAATCACAGAAGGAGCAGGACAGAGAACTGTATCAGTTAAAGCAAAGGAAGCTGGGAAGGCAGTCAGAACAGCAAAGGCCCAAACTGAGGAAAAGATAGCCAACTCAGTTAAGAAGGGGGATAAAACCTTTTATAGGTACATCAGGGAACGAAGGAAGACCAAGGGAAGGATAGTGAGGCTTAATTAAGGGGATGGAGGGTGGGCAGAGGGTGATGGTGAAAAGGCAGAGATACTAAACAAATATTTTTGCTCAGTATTTACAAAGAAAGAGGGGGAGGTACCTAAAACAAACAGTAAAAACACTCTGGATACAGAAGTTGCTAGCAGCCTATTTATAGAAGAAAGGGTTCTGAAAGAACTCTTAAAACTGAAGGTGGACAAATCAATGGGGCCTGATGGGATTCATCCCAGAATTCTAAAAGAACTAAGGGTAGAACTAGTGACACCACTGACTACCCTCTTTAACAAATCATGGGAGGATGGGGTGGTACCTGAGGACTGGAGAAGGGCAGATGTGATTCCCCTTCACAAAAGTGGGAGCAGGGCAGAAGCAGGAAACTACAGACCTGTTAGTTTAACCTCAGTGGTAGGTAAAATGATGGAATCACTTCTGAAAGAAAAGAACTGTCGATTATCTAGAGGCCAGAGGGCACAGGACCCAAGGCAGCATGGATTCACAGTGGAAGGTCATGCCAGACAAATCTGATAGATTTCTTTGACTGGGTGACCAAGGTAGTAGATCAGGAGGGGCTGTGGACATGGCTTACCTAGACTTTAGCAAGGCATTTGATACAATCCCACACAAAAGATTAATATACAAGTTGGCCAGCCTGGGAGTGGGTCCCAAGATGACAGCCTGGGTAAAGAATTGGCTAGAGAATAGGACACAGAGAGTAATAGTAAATGGAGTCCACTCTGAAGAAAGGGGGGTTACTAGTGGGGTACCACAGGGTTCAGTATTAGGACCTGTCCTCTTCAGTATCTTTATAAGCAACATTGCAGAGGGACTGGAAGGAAAAGTACGTCTCTTTGCAGATGACACAAAGATCTGCAACAGAGTTGATGCACAAGGTGGAGTGGAAAGGATGAGAAGGGACTTGGCAAGGTTAGAGGAATGGTCAAATGTATGGCAGCTTAGATTCAATGCTAAGAAGTGCAAGATAATGCACCTGGGAAACAAAAACCCAGGGGAAGAGTACATAATGGGGGGTGAGATACTAACAACAACAAAAATGGAAAGGGACCTGGGGGTAGTCATATTAGAAGACCTAAATGTGGGCAAGAAATGTGAGAGGGCAGCAAGAAGGGCTGGGGGGATACTGGGATGCATAGGGAGAGGCATCACCAGTAGAAAACAGGAAGTTATTATCCCTCTGTACAGACAGCTGGTGAGACCCCATCTGGAGTACTGCGTGCTGTTCTGGAGACCCAATCTCCACAAAGACATAGACAGGATGGAAGCTGTCCAGAGGAGGGCAACTAAAATGGTGCAGGGTCTGCACAGAAGACATATGAAGAGAGACTTAAGGAGCTTAATATGTATAGCCTCGAGGAAAGCGGGGGGCATGATAGAAACTTTCAAGTACCTCAAGGAATCAACAAAGTCCAAGAGAATAGCATCTTTCAAAAAAGGGTGTGCAAGAACAAGGGGCACAATTTGAAGATAGAGGGGCAGCTCAGAGGTAATTTAAGTATTTTTTCACAGAGAGGTTGTGGATGCATGGAGCGGCCTTCTGGAGGAGGTTGTGAGTCAAAAACTGGTGGAATTCAAGCATGCATGGGACAGTCATAAGGCAATTCTAGGGGTGGGGGTAGGAAGAAGTAGGCTGCTGGTTAACTAGGATCTGCAGCTTATCCATTAGGTAGGGAAATGGGAAGACTGGGTGGGCCAAGCGGTCCTTATCTGCCATCAAATTCCATGTTTCTATGTTTCTAAAAAAAAAATACTAATCTGGGCCCAGACGGTATTCATCCATGGTTTCTGATCGAAACCTCTATAAATATTTCTATACCTTTGTCAATTATCTTCAACAAATCCTTACAAGAAAGCATTGTACCAAATGATTGGCATTCAGCAATAGTTACTCCCATATTTTAAAAAGTCAGTAGAGGTTGTGTGTAAAATTATCGTCCAATTAGCCTGACCTCAGTGGCTGGTAAATTAATGGAACGAGTAATGAAGTCTCTAATAGATCAACATTGTAAAAAATTAGGAATTTATTATTCAAATCAGCATTCCTGCACCACTAATCTGATATTTTTTTACAATAATATAAGTACTCTACTAGATGTGGGTATCCCTACTGATGTAATTCTTTTGGACTTTAGTAGAGCTTTCGATAAAGTCTCACATGAAAAACTCATTACTAAAATGCACAATCTAGGTTTGTCACCTGATATTGTCAACTGGACTTTAAACTGGTTGACAGATCATTCTCAGAGAGTCAGAATTAATGATATCTTGTCTGATTTGGGTAGTGTGACAAGTGGCGTACCACAGGGGTCGGTCTTGGGACCAACATTGTTTAATCTCTTTATCAGTGATTTACAAACAGGGCCAAATAACTTCATGGTTAAATTTGCAGATGATACTAAATTGGGGGCAAGGTTAATAATCAAGAAACTATTTCTGCATTAAAGAAGGATTTGGAAAAATTAACACTTTGGGCAAATGAAAATCATATGCAGTTTAATCAAGACAAACGTTTAGTAGTGCATTTCAGTGTAAGTAATCCCAAAACGATATGTTATATAAATGGACTACCACTTCACTCATCAAATTGTGAAAAAGATTTAGGGATATATGTTAATAATAAACTTACATCAAATGATCACTGTGTTAGAACTGCTTGCATGACCAACAGACTTTTGAGGCAAATAAAATGTACTTTTGTTAATCGCACTGAACAATGCCTTATTCCATTGTATAGGGCATACATTAGACCGTATCTAGACTATGGCTCCCCTTTCTGGAATCCAAACCAAAAAAAAGACATAACAATTCTTGAACAGGTTCAAAGGAGAGTAACTAGAATGATTCCAAGATTAACAAACTTGGATTATCAGAACAGATTAAAAGCTACTGGTCTCTTCTCTCTTCAGACTAGAAGATTAAGAGGTGATATGCTTATGGTTTTTAATTTAATAAATTCACCAGATCTGATGGAAAAATATGGTCTAACACTCTCCAAAAGGAGATGTTCCGAGACTGCATAATAAATAGCTTGAAGTAAAAACTTATAAAACCAGCAAAAGGGGAAACTTTTTTCCAATAAGAGCATCCATTGTATGGAACACATTGCCACAAGAATTGGTAGATGCAACTAGTGCCACTGTCTTTAAAAACAATTTAGATGTTTGGTTGAGGGATAATAGATAAATAATGTCCCACATAGTGTGGGGAACAGTCTTGATGGGCTCTGGCCTTCTTCTGTTCTTTCATACCAAGTAATACCAAGTAAGATGCCCTATGGAAACTTCAGGACAAATATTTTCCAGTCACCACCAGAAGGGTCAGAGGTGACAGTACCCACTGGATATCCAAGGAACTACTGGCCCAGATGAAAATCAGGGACAAAACTTGGAAAGCCTAGAAGTCTTCTCCCTCCCCCCAGCTCTGGATCACATACAGGCAGCTGCACAATTCCTGCAAGCAGGCTGTTAAGTTGTTAAAGCGCAAATACTATACTAACTTGCAAAAAGACATGCTCAGTAACCTGCGCACTTTCTGGACCTCAATAGGGTCCCTCCTAAATCCTAAGTCTAACAAGCAGACAACACAACTAAACTCACCCTCAGGTCCTGTCACTGAACCTGGTGCAATTGCGGACACTTTCAACAGAATGTTTACGGACTGCTCTCCCTATCTTAGCAAGATCCCTACTCAGTCTCCCTCTGACCTATATAGCAAACCTCAGTGCTCCCAGCCCTCCCCAGTACTGCACATGCTCCTTCATTTTACTTTATGGTCATTGGCATAAAAACCACTGCCAGACTCTTAAAGACACTTCCTAACCAAGGTACCCTGTAAGTGATGGGCTATACCCCACCTTCATGAAACTGCTCTCTTATTGTAAAGCCCCTAACCTACATTTTCAACCTCGCCCTTTCATCTGCAACAGTTCCTGACTTTTGGAAGCATGCTCGTGTCATATCCATATTTAAGGCTGGGGATCCCCTCACCCCCCAAAATTATAGGCCCATCTCCCTGCTTCCTCACCTGAGTAAATTACTTGAGAAAATCATTCACCACCAACTATTCAATCATCTAGAAAAATACCACCTCCTGTGTCCTCTCCAGCGTGGCTTCCACAAACACCATAGTATCTTCTCCGCCTTGTCACTTTTCTTGAACCAAATGCTTAGAAATATGGATAAGGGCAGGGCCATAGGCGCAATGTTTGTGGATCTGTCGAAGGCTTTTGACCTCATAAACCACCATCTCCTCTACTCCGCCCTACTAAACTTTGGGTGCTCACCAGACATGGTCACATGGTTCCATAGTTACCTCTCAGGCAGGTCCCAGTCCGTCTTTATTGGTAAAAATTCCTCTGCTCCACTACCTACCCACACCGGTGTACCTCAGAGCTGAATACTGGGGCCTCTTCTTTTTTCTGTGTTTATTAATGACCTCCCTGCTGAAAGTATCACTTGCAGGACCATCCTCTATGTGGATGACCTAGTCATATACCACAGCAATAATTCCATAGAGTCCTTATCCACCACCCTCACAGCAAACTTTGGGGCTGCACAAAGCTGGTCTCCAGAAAACCTCTCATTAATGAGAAAAAGACAAAGGCCATGCTCTTTGGTTCTAAGTCATTCCTAGCAAAGGTAGCCAGATCAAAAACCCCACTCTTGATTGCTACCCCTGCCGGCCCTCCACTCGAAACTGTCCTTGCCTTTAAATATCTAGGTTTCACCCTAGACCCCCCCTTACTTTCAGTGAACACATCAGCTACACTGTGATGAAAATCCACCAAACATTAAGTGCTGCCTACCATCAAAATCCATTTCTGCCCCCTGTAACTTGCCTAGCCATTGCTCAAGGAAACAATCTGCCCCTACTGACTACTGCTCCACCCATATACTCTACTGCGTCCTCTTCCCTATGGACCCACTTACATACCACATACAACTACATCTGTTGCATTGTCCTTCAAGCACCTTTTACCACCCACCACTGCTCACTATACCAGTCCCTTGGGTGGCTCTCTCTGCAGGGTCATTTTGACTTCACTATGGGCAGCCTCATTGACAGTGCACTCAGGAAACCATCAGCTGGCCCCCTACTCCTCCCTACTCACTGACAGAATGGTCCTTAAGAGTCTCCAGGTCTCCTCCATTACCCCACTGGAAGTCCCGCGCACTACTAATACCATGGGTAGTAAAGTTTTCTCTGTCTCTGTCCCTTCTCTCTGGAATAGACTTCCTTTGTCCATCCGATCATCTCCCTCCCATCAGTTTTTCAAAGCAAACTTAAGGGTGTGGCTCCTGGCCGAGGCCACTTGTACCTGTAGCTGTTCTCTAGGTGGTACCAGGGCCTGTATCCTGGCATAGCACCTATTCGTGCCCTCACCCTACCTCCACTGCCCCGCCGTCTTGCACTGTTCTGCTCATCTGTTCAATCTGGATGTGACTACTTGTTTTATTCTGAACTGTTAGCAGGTTCTGCAACTTAACTTAAGTTGCATTTCTGTCTATGACTTGTGCCTATACCACGCCTGGTGATAGACTTAATCTTCATTTTAACTGTATTTATTTCCTTGGCTCCCCAGTGGTTGTATGTACATTGCATGTAATACTTTACCATAATCACCATGTTAAGTCTTTTATATTGCATAGCCACTTAAAGTATGTCACTACACCAGTATGCACTGATTTCTCTGAAATATTTGTACTATGTAATATGACCTCATACCAAGTATATTCAGCAGTCCTGTTTTGTTCTAATTGTATCTCTGTATTGTATTGATGTTTGTTGTGTTTGCCATCCTGGTGGCCTGGGTCGTGACTGAAAACAGTCTTCTGGATCTGTTTGCTCACCCGGTTATCAAAGACATGCATAAATAAATAAACTAGCTAATGTATATGAAAATGATGGGGCTAAGATTGGAGTGCCTGTGGTTGAATTACCAGCCAGTTGAGGGCATACTGATTCTGAAGAGCCAATATGGGTTGTATATGAGGGAAATCACCTTGAACAAGACTGAGTTCCAATCATAGGTGATTGCGATGGGGAAGACTAGACCTACTCGGGTCTTCTGCATCATGGACCAGCTATTGCATCCAGTCTGTCTGCAGTCGGGGAGGGGTAGCTTCAGTACAATCTGCACGACAATGCTGTGCTGACTACCCCTATGTATCACCCGCACACAAGAGGCTGCATCGGAAGGGCCCCTGATGAAGATTCATGTGTGAGGTAATACATAGGACGAGTCAACACAGCATTATCATGCAGTTTGTGACATTTAATGAATTAAAAGCTTTTATTTCTTATTCAGTTGGTGAGTGCGCACTTTTTCCTTGTTTACTTCTCCACATTTATTCTTGACTGTGGCACCTTTAGAGGACCTGGTGTCCTCTCTTTTCTTGTTTGTTCCTGGTCATAAAATGACTGGTGGTGATCTGGGCAGGGTGTCTGAAGGCACTCTCAGATGAACAGGTGTCTCAGGTGTTGACCTGACAGCAGCCTATTTACCGCATCATGGATCCAGATCTGACCTAGCTGTTGATGAATTGTCAGGATGTCCTGGGGTCTAGTGATTGCTGGGATTGTCTGAGGCTCCTTAAGGGTGAGATACTTTTTGCTATTACATTTGTCATGCTAAAAGTCAAAAGCTGCTTTAAAACTGACAAAGGCAAGAAAATGTTTTGCATTCTGATATTTAAAACCAATATAGATGAAGCCACTTAATAGGGATGGCAGTGAGAATGGCAGTTTGTCCCAGGAATGCTGTCATCCCTATTATCAGGCTAATCGGCCCACCAAAATGGAACCTCAATACGTCATTATTAAAAGATCCTAAATTTGTGCAATGACTACATACAGAACCTATAGAATACTTCAGTAACAATGACATGAAGGATGTGAGTAAAGAATGTATATGGGAAGCATATAAATGCTATGTTACAGGTAGGATAATAGGATATTCAGCAAAACAGAAAAAGAAAAAAGTAAAAGTAAAATCAGTTAGAGAGATTAGCCCATCGATGCAGTGGTAGTGCTACTGCCTGCACTGCTGACTTGCATTCAGAAACAAATGCAGAGGGTTGGCCAAGGGGAGGAAGAATCAGCATCCCAAGACAGCTGTCTTCCTCTGAGGTTATGGGTTCTGGCATCCTGGCATGCTAATGACACCCAGTGGAGATTAGGTGTACACCAGCCAGGACCACCAAAGTAGTAGAGCAGAGACAACACCAGATGTTTGTGGGTTGGGTACGGGAGTGCGCATGACCCATGCTGATGTCATTGCATATCTGCATCTCCTGGGGGAAATCCATGCATTAGTTAAATTTTTAATCTGAGTTTAAAGATTGCTTTTCTATGCATAACATTATCACAAAATAATAAATACTTCTCAGTTATAAAGTTAGTTTTAATTTCTTTCAGTATAGTAAGTTTCCAGGAGTCATGAGTTGCTGCAAGATCTTTTTTGCACCGTAACATCAGTTATTCTTTTTTGATGCTCCTTTCACAATGTTTGTGTAATCACCCTGTGGTTCAAAGATATAATTTTTGTCTAGCCCATATCTACTAAGCATCAGATTTAATCTGCCAAACCATGTCTGCCCCTTTTTTAATTGGTTTGCCTGTGCCCAACAGTTATAATTAGACTGCCTGCTGGGGCAGATGTTATCTTCATCCAGAATGCCATATTTCTTTTCATGACTCTTGGGCTCATGGCCAAGGTTCCTGTCTCAGCTCAAATAGCAGCAATAGAGGTTGGTCTTGGTACTCCCAATAGCAGCTTCAAGAAACAAACTCTAGGCACAGCCACGATGGCCGCAGTTGTGAGCATTGTGAGAGCATGTGCACTGCAACCATGATAAGCCTGAATGCGCACAGAGTGACCACTGGCCATCTTGTGGACAGCGGGCTCTTTTACACAGTCACAACATGGCTGCGGTACTCAAGCATAGGCAGAGAGCTCACGGTGGCCATCTTGGGTACAGTGGGCTCTGTTGCACATGTACATCGCTGTGCAGAAGTGACAGCCGACAGTACTGCACTCTGCATGTTCAAAATAGCACAGTGGGACTTCTGCAGACAATGGACTGATTCACATACTGATTGTTCTTCAACTGCAAATTTGTTCTTCTGTCAGAATCCAGTAAGTCATTTTTTCAGCTGTTTGTAACACGGCTGCAGAGCTCAATCCCTGCAGCCATAAACACTCTGTAATAACTGACTTGTGTTTTTCCCTAAGATAGAGCAGGTTATAATTTGCCATTATAACATGCACCACCTCCTCCTGCTTCTGTCTCATGCTGCAGCTCAGCGCACACCCCGAGTTGTCAAAACACCACAGAACAACTGAGGCAGTTTGAAGCGAGTTTAAACAATATTGCAGTCAAACGGCATTATTTCTAGCATCCCCAAAGTCAAAAAACTACACCATCTCTTGAAGTAAAATGCAGACACTGCTTAAGTACACAGCTAACGTTCTCTGTGATCTCCATAGGAACAGAAAGAATCCCTGACGTCATCCTAATTATCATATCTCCGTAGAACCCAGGATTAAAAAGCGAGAAGAAAACATCAAAAATATAAAAACATAACCAGTAAGGAGACTTTCTGTGCATAAAACAGCACAATTCTGAAACAAGGTTACTCAAAAGTTAAAGACTTCAACCATTTGATTCTTACTATTTTTCAGGCTGCCTGCCATCTTCCTGTTGCTTTCAAAGACAGTAACGCATATTTAAAACATTTATTTATAAGCACTTTACAAGTTTGATGTTGTTGCCTGAAATTACCTGAACTATAAAAGTTTTAAAACAGGTAACCAAATGGAATAAAAAAAAAAGTTAACACGTTTAAATAATGAGTTCAATAAAGGCGTTATCTCCAACATGATGTAACACAGATTTTTTTCTCTTTGTGGTGAAAAAACACAAACCAGCAATTACACATAAAAATGCATTGGGGTGAGTGCATAAATGACAAATGATGTGCACTGTCAGTGTGGGATGCTCATTTAAACCCCTCAGGCTTCACCCTCGGGGTTTATGTAGCATCCCACACATCTGTTGCACATAATTTCTCATTATGCACTCACCCCCATGAATTATTGTATATGTAATGGCTCCAGTTTATAAAGATTACTGTCAAGACCCCAAATTTCAGCACCATATAGTATTTGTGTAGTTACCTTAGCTTTGAAATATCTTTTTTGTGCTAAGTGTGAGTTTTTGGCAAATGTCTGTGCAAAGCGTTTAATTACCATACCAGTTTTTATGATTGAGTCTTTCACTTTTTTAATATGATTTTTTCCAGCTCTGTCTTTTATTGAACCATACACCTAAACAGCAGAAATGTGCCACTTCCTGTATTATTACATTATTTATGTCCTAGGGCTTTAGGTCACACTTATTTTCCCTGAATACCATCATTTTAGTTTTTGAGGTATTAAGTTCTAAATCTAACTTTTTCATGGTATCTATAGTTGTTTTTATAGCTTTCTTTAAATCAAGTGGAGTTTGGGACAGAATTACTGCATCGTCTGCATACATCAGAATTTTAATTCATATGCTATTCACAGAAAGAGCAAATGTATCTACACATTGTAATTCACTAACCAGAATATCTCTGCACACATTGAACAATACTGGGGCTAACAGACAGACTTGCTTTACTTCTGTCCGGTGCCACCATTTTGGATCGGGTTAAGCAAGGGATAGTTCCGACACCATATGGTGCTACCAGTAAGAAAGGTTTAACTGTAAAGGGGTCCGTTAATGCTCCATCCTTCCTATATCTTATCGATACCTTGGTATCTGAATACAACAATTTAATTAGTAATAGAAGTTTATTATTTATATTTTTCTTTTCAATATATTCCACAAGGTTTCTCTATTTACACTATCAAAAGCTGCTTTTATATCAATACCGGGCACATATATCTTGCTTTTTTAATGTAACATATTTGTCAACTACATACTTTAAAATAAAGATCAAATCTAACATGGACCTCCCTTGTCTGGAGCCTGCTTAATATATTGACAAAATCAATTGGAGGGGGACCAGGAAAAGGCAGACATCCTGAACAAATACTTTTGTTCAGTGTTCACAGAGGAAGGGGAAGGTGAGGGACCACAGATAAGTGCCAGGAGCATCAAAGGAAGGGAGGTGGATACAAATCCCTTTACAGAAGAGAGAGAGTCCTGAAGAAACTCACAAATCTGAACGTAGACAAGACAATGGGGCCAGACAGGGTGCATTCAAGGTTACTGAAGGAGCTCAGAGAGGTGCTAGCTGCACCTCTGACAGCCCTGTCAACCACTTTGTGGAGACGGAAGTGGTTCCGGAGGACTGGAGGAGGGCAGATGTAGTCCCATTTCACAAAAGAGGTAGCAGCGACGAGGCTGGCAATTACAGGCTAGTCAACCTGACTTCAATGGTGAGGAAATTAATGGAATCACTACTGAAGGAAAGGATTGTGGAATAGCTTGAATCCAGTGACTTACAAGATCCAAGGCAGCATGTATTCACTGGGGGAGGTCATGTCAAACAAATTCTAATAGATTTCTTTGCCTGGGTGATCAGGGAATTAGGTCAGGCTGGAGCGGTGAATGTGACCTACCTAAACTTCAGTAAGCCCTTCGACACCATTCCACATAGGAGACTCATAAACAAACTGGGCAGCCTAGGAGTGGGTCCAAAGGTGGTAATCTGGGTAAGGAATTGGTTAGGGGATAGGAGACAGAGGGTGGTGGTAAACTGAGTTCACTCCAAGGAAGGAAGGGTGACCAGTGGTGTGCCATAGGAATCAGTACTGGGACCAGACCTCTTTAATATCTATATTATTGACATTGCAGAGGGGCTAGAAGGAAAGAAACATAGAAACATTGATTCTAGGAGTGTGGATATGTTGTTCATCCACATTTCTTGGCATGCCCCTTTCCCCTTTAAATCTTGCCGGAAAGTCTTCAAGCTGGCTCCTCCCACCCACACGGGTGGTAAATACCTTGGCTTTGCCCCATGACACCAGATCTTCCTTTCCACTGGAAGATACAGGTTCCCTTGTGCTCTTGCAGCAATTCGTAGGCCCTGGATTCAAAGCATCGGTTTTTAACGAAACTTACTTTAAAACTCATTTGAGTTAGCAATTCCGATTGTAGCACATCAGACATGGAGGAAAAATCTTCCCCCAGATTTCACTGGTGTACCTGCGGCCAGAAGACGTCGCGCACCGATCCCCACCTAATGTGCATTTATTGCTTAGGTGTCGGACATGACACCTCGTCTTGTGCTTTTTGCCTGGCCTTCTATCCCAACGTCCTAAATGACAGCAAGGCACACCTAAAACTGTGGAGACCAGAGAAAAGGAACCCGCAGGTGAAATCAAAAGAGGCAAGATGGGCAGTTTCCGTGGCCGTAGGATGTGCCGAGCAGCTGGAGCAAATTAAGGCATTTGAGGAGGAAGCAGCTCAAGCTTCGGCCAAGCAAAGCTTTTTTGTTCCACTTAACCTTGGCTCCACTTTTATGGGATCCTTTAAGGAGTTGTGCCAGTCTCTCCCCACCAGGAGTGAAGTGCCCTTGGGCTTGCACTCCTCCCGCCCTCAGAACAGGGATAAGAACCCTAAGTATTCGACCAAGAGAAAGCATTCTTGGGACCGAGAAAAGTCCGAGTCCCAGGAACACGTGGTCTTGACCTCGGTCGAGATCGCATCCTTGGCCGCTGGCTTCATGGATCTTCTATCTGGCCAAAGGACTGAGGAAGTGGCTGACGAGTTGGAGATTTCTCTCAACCCAATTGACCCTCTGTCACTGACCCTGGGCGATGATTCTTTGGAAAGGAGTCCGGTCCTTGTCTTCCCGGATGAGGAGACCCAGCCTGCTAGAGTCCCCATCCAAGACCCAGTTCTGGACCCTCGGTTTTCACTGACTCCAGTGTCTCCTGATTGAATGGGTTGGCATTCCCAACCTCGATCGAGGTTCAGAACCCCCTCAGCTGAACAGCCAAGAAAGAGACATAAGCAATTTAAAAAGAGGCGCCGCCACAGATCTTCATCCTCCTCGGATGAGGAGAGGCTTCAGCGAAAACTTCGTCGATGCTATGAAGACTTAACATGGCAACAGCTGATTTTATCCGGACAGAAGCCGTCCCCACTATCTACCCCGGACATCACTTGACTCCCGCCTCCTAGGCCGACCCCTCTGGAACCGAAGTCTTTGGTTCCTCCACCCGTGGGGCAGGCCCATATTCCGGATCAGCCTCCCTCGATCTCTCCACCGATTCTGGTGGAACCACTGCCTAAGCAGCCTCAGGGAGGGGCTCCCTCAAAAGAGGACCAAACAAACACTGGGCTTCCTCAACATCTGTTGATAACTGTCATCCCTGATCGCCCTCGGTGTATCGAGGGAGACCTTCGCAGGAGGCTGTTGTATCCCGACTCTTCAGACTCGGACATCACCGGATTGCATTCCCATCCTGGGGATGATGAGTCATCCATGGTGGGTTTAGAGGAATGCCTTTCCTCCTTTCAGGGCATGCTCTGCTTGATCTCTGAATCCACCGGAATGCCCTTGGAGTCCATCCAGAAGAAGGCGGAAAAGGGGGATACCCCAACGGAGGCCTTTCCAGTGGCTGAATCCATTGTTGGCCCAGCCCTTGAGCTTTGGCAGTGCCCGGCTTCCTGCCCAGCACCATCTGCCTGCATGGCCCACAAGTATGCAGTGCACATGGGGTTCCTAGCGGGGTTCACAGAACATCCTTTGGTCGAGAACCTGGTGACCGCTTCTGTGTTCAGGCATACTGGTAGCTCAGCCAACACTGACCGACCCCCAGACAAAGAGTCCAAAAATATGGACCATTCTGCCCATAAGGTCTATGCAATCTCTTCCTTAGGCCTTCATCAGGCCGGCTCGGCTGTTATAATGGCAGACTTCTCTCATGCCCTCCTAGGGTCATTAGATGGAGTCCTTCCTCATGTCCCAGCGGACATGCAGACCACAGTGAAGCAAGTCCATGATCAGGGCTGTGCTGCTGCAAAACAGCAGCTCCAGACAGCAGTGGACATCAGGGATTCCTGTGCCCGCTCCTTAGCAGCCGCAGTGGCCACTTGCTGCAGGGCTTGTCTGAGGCTTTTCTCCTTTCCGGCTGATACTCAGCACAAGTTAGCTGACATGCCCTTCCTAGGCACCGACGTGTTCGGTCCAGGAGTGGCCGGTCACCTTCAGTGCATACAGCAGTCCAATGCTACCTTGGATGCTACTTCTGTGAATGGTTCTTCAGACAAGAACCAGCAGAAGTAAAAGAAGAAGTATTTTCGGCATTCTTCTCCTGCGGTCAGGCAACCCTCCTATCAAGAAGGTCAGCAGCAACAGCAGCAGCAGGCTCAAGCTTGGCACCCAAGGCCCAAACAGGGTCCACAACAGCCCTGTAAAGGAGGCTGAGGTGCAGGTCCAGGAGCCTCCTCCTCCTCTAAGCCTGCTCAGTGATGAGTTGGGGGTTACCGCCCCTGCACCCATTACACCAGCTCTGGGTACTCCTGTGGGGGGCCGGCTCTGCCACTTTCTTTCTGCCTGGTCCGATATCACCTCAAACAGGTGGGTTCTTGAAGTGGTCAGCTAGGGACTGCCTCTAGAATTTGAGCAGTACCCTCACAGCTGAGCCTGCGCCCCTCAGGAGGAGAGGATCTCAGCTTACACCCAGTCGGCTCTCTGAGATGACATAGCTCAGCTCCTCTGCAAGGAGGCGGTAGCTCCAGTGCCTGATCCTCCTACAGACCCAGGCTTTGTGTCCTAGTACTTCCTGGTGTCCAAGTGGATGGGGGGGTTGGCGCCCCATCCTAGATCTCCACTACCTGAATCAATATCTCAGTTCTCGCACATTTCGAATGGTGACTCTGAACCAGGTCATACCATCCCTGGAGCGAAACATGTGGTTCTGTTCACTGGATCTGCAGGACGCGTTCTTTCATGTCCCAGTCCATCCGTCCCATCAGCGGTTCCTCCACTTCAGGGTTGAGGGGACCCTGTAAGAGTTCTGAGCCATGCCATTTGGTCTGTCATTGGCCCCATGAGTCTTCACCAAGTGCATTGCAGTGGTGGCAGCCCATGTTCGACATAGAGGAGTACAAATCTACCCTTATCTTGACAACTGGCTCTTGGCAGGTTCCTCCCTTCAGGAACTGGAGAGGTCCAGGGATCTGGCTCTCTGAACCTGCTCTCAACTCGGCTTCCTGATCAAAGAGGCCAAGTTGGATCTCATGCTCTCTCAGGTGATGGGCTTCATTGGGGCAGAGCTCGGCTCCCGGTGGACAGGGCAGAGGTCCTCTCCTCCTTTGCCTGATCATTTCTGGTTGGGCACTTGCACCCTGCCCAGGACTTTCTGTGCCTTCTGGATTACATGGCAGCATGCACCTCAGTGGTCTGTTAGGCCAGGTGGCACATGTGCCCCCTCCAATGGGAGCTGGCCGCCCAGTGGACTCAGTGCCATGGTCATTTCGACCAGCTGATCACTGTAACCCAGAAGATGTGGGATGCTCTCCAGTGGTGGACCACCCCAGAATGGATGCTGAAAAGGGATCCCATTTGTCCTCCCTGAGCTGATGGTCATTCCCGGGCTGGGGAGCCCACATGGGGGACAACAGAACCCATGGGTTCTGGACCCCCGAGGAGTCCCGATGCCACATCAACCTGTTGGAGCTCAGAGCAGTCAGACTGGCACTGTCAGCTTTTGCTCCTCGGCTCCAGGGTCAAGTGGTTCAAGTCCAGATGGACAACACCACGACCATGTACTACCTCAACAAACAGGACAGCATGCACTCCTGTCTGCTGTGCAAGGAGGCGCCTCGCATCTGGACCCTCATAAATTGGTTGGAGGTGGATCTCCTAGCCATTCATGTGGCAGGAGCCTTGAACCAGCTGGAGGATGCTATCAGCCACATAGGCCAGACATCCCATGAGTGGTCTCTCCATCCAGGAGGTAGCTTACAGTCTGTTCTCCCATTGGGGAAAACCATTGGTGGACCTGTTTGCCTCCAGGGAAAACACCAAGCTGAGGCTGTACCATGCTCTCTCCCCTCAGCAGGGCTCGCTGCAGGGGGATGCCTTCTCGAGGCCATGGACCACAGGCCTCCTCTACATCTTCCCTCCATTTCCCTTGATCCACAAGGTGTTACTCAAGGTGAGGAGGGACAAGGCGAAGGTGATCCTGGTAGCCCCAGATTGGCTACTCCAGTTCTGGTACCCAGATCTCCTCAGCCTCAGCTGCAGGCCCCCGTAGCGGCTTTGTACATGCCCGGACCTGATATCATTGAACCAGGGGAAGGTATACCATCCAGACCTTCAGTCTCTGCACCTCACAGTCTGGTACCTGAGCGGCTAGAGTTCCAGGCTCTGGGTCTTTCCGAGGATGTCTACACTGTGGTGGAGGCATCTCATAAGGAATCGACCAGGAAATGTTATGCCTTCAAATGGAAAAGGTTTTCCATTTGGTGCCAGGGTAAGAGTCTGGACCCCTTATCTTGCTCCGTGGCTAACATTCTAGACTTTCTTTGGTCTCTATCCAAAGGGGGTCTACTGTCATCGACCCTTAGGGTGCACCTGGCAGCCATGTCTGCTTACTGAGTATGGGCCAGTCAGCTGACTTTGGTGCAGGAGACAGTGGTTGGATGTTTCTTCAAAGGCCTGGATCACATATCCCCTCTGGTGCGTGAACCTCCACCTCTGTGAGATCTGTTGCTGGTTTTGGCAAAGCTCATGGGCAAGCCATTCGAACCCATGCACAAGCGTGAGCTCTCACACTTGTCATGGAAGACGGCCTTTCTGGTGGCTATCACATCAGCCAGAAGGACAGGGGAGCTCCATGCGCTTTCGGTGGACTCCCCTTATCTGGTATTTCACAAGGACAAAGTTGTCCTGTGCCCCCACCCAAAATTCCTTCTGAAGGTGGTATCAGAGTTTCACCTTAACCAGGTGTTGACTTTGCTGTTATACTACCCCAACTACACCTTAGACTCTAAGTACAGGCTCCACACTGTGGACCTGAGACATGCTCTCTCCTATTATTAGGAGAGAATGGCAGAAATTTGTGGAGAGGTTCGCCCTTGTCACCTACGCTGAAGCTGCTTCTGGCAGACCTGCAGCCAAATGGACCATTGCAAGGTGGATTACATCATGCATAGGTCTGTGCTATGAGTTGGTGGGCAAGAAGCCTCCCAGAGGGATAAGAGCTCATTCTACCCGCCATACTGTTGCATCGGTGGCTGCTTCCAGGGACATCCCTATCCAGGAAATCTGTTGGGCTGCTATCTGGGAAGTCAGCAAACATCTTCGTTACCCACTACCCACTACCACATCGACCTTGAGTCATGCTGGGATGCTGGTTTTGGGGCCTTGGTTCTCCAATCTTCATTTCCCAAGTAGGGGGTGTGCACCTTGCCTCCCTCCTCCCGGAGAACTGCTTGGAGTCTGCCAAGAAGTGTGGATGAACAACATATCCACACTCCTAGAAGAACAGGTTACTCACCTGTAACAGTAGTTCTAGGAGTGGTATATGTTGTTCATTCACATGAACCCACCCGACCTCCCTGGCTTAAGGCACACGACCTTGCTTCCAGTGGGCTAAGATCTGGCATCATGGGGTGGAGCTGAGGTATTTACCACCCAGATGGGTGGGAGGAGCCAGCTTGAAGACTTTCCGGCAAGATTTAAAGGGGGAAAGGGACTTGCCAAGAAGTGTGGATAAACAACATATACTACTCCTAGAACTACTCTTACAGGTGAGTAACCTGTTCATCTGTCACAGGGACCATCCAGCTCACTTAGTCTTCCCATTTCCCTACTTGATTTGGGAATCCCTATTATCTGGACTGCCTATTTGTAGGTATGCCGTTTTGCAGATGACACTAAAATCTGCAATTGGGTAGACACTCCGGGGGGGGGGGGTGATGGAAAAATGAAAAGAGATCTAAGAAAGCTAAAGGAGTGATCATGGGAGTGGCAGCTAAGTTTCAATTTGAAGAAGTGCAAAATCATGCACTTGGGGCACAGAAACTCAGGGGCAGAGTACAAAATGGGGGAGTAGTATTAATGACCACCAAACAGGAAGGAGACCTGGGGTAATCATGTCTGATGACCTAAAGGTAGCCAGACAGTGTGAAAAGGCAGTAGGGAGAGCTAGTGGGATGCTAGGGTGCATAAGAAGGGGTATCATCAGCAGAAAGAGAGAGGTGGTGTTACCACTGTTGTATAGATCACTGGTGAGACCTCACCTAGAGTACTGTGTCCAGTTCTGGAGATCACATCTCCAGAAGGACATAGACAGAGTAGAGGCAGTCCAAAGGGGCAACTAAAATGGTTCAGGGCCTGCATCAAAAGCCCTATGAGGAGAGACTAAAGAATCTCAATATGTATACCCTGGAGGAAAGGGGGTTATGCCAGAGACTTTCAGATACCTCACGGGTATAAATAAGATTCAAGAGGGAAGCATTTTTCAGAAAAACAGATGCTCAAGAACAAGGGGACATGGTATAAAGCTGGAGGGGAGTAAACTCAGGGGAGATGTGAAGAAGTACTTCTTCACAGAAAGAGTGGTGGATGCCTGGAACAGACTCCCAGTGGAGGTGGTTGGGACAAAAATGGTAATGGGATTCATGGAAAGGGGGGGGGTAAAGCCAGAGGTCAAGTAGGGTCTGTGGTGTTACAGTAGGTAGGAAAATGGGGAGACTAGGTAGGCCAAGCGGTCCTTATCTGCTGTAAATTTCTGTGTTTCTAAATATTAAATTCTTCAAGCCATGGCTGTAGCCTTGTTATGATAACCCTAGTAAAGATTTTCAGGCAAATGCATTAATAGTGTAATGTCTCCTTTTTGTGGATGGGCACAACTACCCCAGCAGCCAGGTTTCAGGTATAACTTCATTTTTTGCTTGTAAAATAAATAGTGGTGTGAGAAGTTTTGTCCACCCTCTACTATCCACGTGATATACCGCTGCTGCCAACCCATCTATCCCGTGTGCTTTATTGTTCTTCTGTGCATTTATAGCACACACAACTTTGCCCATAGTAAAACTGGCCCAGCCATCTGTAATATTTGACTAGTTTAACTTCTGGTCGTCTGTCAGTTCTTTTGTCTGGTTTGAATTCTGATTAACCTTAAAAATCTTTTTTAAATGTGTTACCCAGTCATCGGGATGTAGAACTGCTTCTAAATTATAGTTTGATTATCCATCCCAAGCGCTATTAAGCTGCAGAAAGTTTTGTTGTCCTTTTATTTATAGCTTGTTGTAGTGTATCCGATAGAAATGTACTGTATGTTGCTTTTTTGTCAATCAATAATATACATTCTTCCTTAAGGTTTGTAAATGCTATCCTACCTTCAAAAAGAGCAGACTTCCTCATTCTTTTTTCTTCTGCAAATAATTTCTTTATCTGGTAGCATTCTGCATCAAACCATTGTGTCTTATTTTGGAATTGACATACCTCTCTTTAACAGCTAGTTACACTATTTCAATGTTTGCTAAAAGTTCAAATACTCTAGGGGTAGATGAACTTCCCTTTTCCTGATGCTGTAGTGACTGAATGCACTCTTGCTTAACCTTAGCTGTTTCTATGGTTTCCAGTATCTCCAGTACTGGTTGTTGTATATATGGAGCCCATTTTATCATTTTATGATTGCATATTTGCATATATTCATCCACTTCTTTTATGCTCAATACATTTTCTGTGTTTGTAACCCATGCTGGTCTAATTCTATCACAATGTGGAGGTGATCTCTGTCCCAAATCTTTAAGACTCTTACATCTTTCACCTAGGTGAATGAAAACATGTCTATTATCTAGTAATCAAAAACACTGCTGCCCTCCCTGGTGGGCTATGTACAGTTCCCTTCTTGATCTCTTGGAAATATCCAATTCACAATTCTAAGATATACCATTTTTAACATATCCAACAGCTGAGTCTCTTGTTCATTTATTTATTTTGCCTGCTGATTCCCTTATAGGTATATTAAGGGTGTCATCCAGATTCCAGCTATTTCCCAGATCTTTTGGGATGCTGCTCCCCTTTGCGATAACATCACCACCTAACAGTATGGTAACACCTTGGTAGTCGGACTGGACTTTTAGAATTAACTCTAAGAAGGCATCAAGGGATTTTTCTATGGTAAATGTCCTTGAATGTGGAATAATGTATACATTAATCAGAATACAAATAAGCACATCAGACTTTGAAAGTTCTATACATAAGAAAAAATAAGTATCATCCCTATAAATACATCTACTATTTAGACCAAAGTTGGTGTTTAATCAAGGTACATATTCCCCTTGAGGCTCTCCCATATCTTGCAATTTTATGGACTGTTATTTCCAGTGACCAGAAACCTTCCAATATACACTCACAGGAATCTTTCAACCATGTTTCTTGTAACATTACTATGGAAATTTTTTCCATAAAATCAGTGCATCCCAAATCCTTAAGCTTCTCTGCTACCCCTGTGATATTCCAACACAAGATTTTTAACGACTCCCCTCTACGATTACTTTTAGATTGTTCTGCTCATTCCAGCTGTACTTCAGACTCCCGTGGATAATATATATTACTTTCCCTAGGATTTAAATTTGTAAGTCGTCTTCTTCTACAAATACTGAATTTTCCTCCTCTGACTCTTCCAAGTTGAAACTGTTACTTATTTTTTATCCTTTCTCCTTTCTGTAGTCTACCTCTTATAACTTTATGATTTTCTTGACATAAAACACTGTCATCAGGAATCAGTGAGTGATCCCTTTCCACTAGGACCATGTCATTTGTTATTCTCAGCTGATTTTTCAGTTTTGGTCTTTCTTTAGCTTTGAATCTTGTCTTGTAGCTTCTATATTTACTTTGTAACTCTTTTGAACCTCTATTTCCTGCTGTGTCAAAGTACAGTATTTGTGATTGTTATCTCCACCCTAATCCCTATTTGCTCAAACTATTTCTTGGCATTTAAAATAAGTCTTTTTGTCATTTTATGTTGTGTTACTAAACAAACCCCACCTTTATTTTCCTTAACTTGATATCAGTATAACAAGGTCATATCTGACCAGGCAAATCTGGATCCTAGTATGCCTGTACATATATTATATAATGTTACTCTCTGAGTGGTATGGTTTTAATTTCTGGTTTTGGGAATTCCCTTAAAGTAAATTGCTGAGGCGATGAATCCCTTTTCTATTAGTGCCTCTTTTATTTCCACTGCGGCATTCCCTTGATTTATTTCCATGTTGTCTGTCTTTTTTTGTCTTGTATCTTTTTGTATACACCTATAGTTTCGTCTCGGGCAGTTTCCACCCTTTTGGACTTTGTCACTTCATATTTCATCAAATCACCATTCTCATCTAATATAATTATTTTTTCTCTCTCTTTTCCCTTTTTTTTCTGTTTCCTCCAAACTTTCCTTTCGTAATGCTTTTTTTTGCCACTAACTGTTTTTTTTTTTTTGGCATGCTGAGTCTTTCTGATTTTGTCTTGTGGAAATCCTATTCCCCTGTTTCAGCCTGTCAGCTCTTAACTCCTCCACCACTTTGGCCATTTCCCTTACTTCTTTTCTCCCTAAATCTTTTGTTGTACTTCAAATAGTTTTTATCCTTTTTCTGTATCATCTTTCCTTCCTACACCACTCTCCTCATGAGTCTTAATTGGGGTTGGTATTTCTGCTCTGTGTCTTGATTAAGAAGCAGTCTCCAGAGCAACATTATTACTGTCATTAATAATTGATTGCCAATAGCAGTCCTCTTCTTAACATCCAAAAGGCCATCTGATACAGTAAAACCTTATGTGTTGCAATCAGCATTGTCTGTACCATTCACATTGCCTTCTTCCCTATTAATGTTTTCGCTTGGTCCTAACCTTTATTATGTATAGCTGAATTATTACTGCTCCATGGGTGTGATATATCTGGAGGGTATTGGGATGGTGGATCTAAAGTTAATCTGTTTGTGTATGGTGTCAGGAAAGCTTCAAAATCATTGAGAAAGATAATAATGAAAAGATCTTTTATTTACCTGAAAGGATTTGGTCTTCTCCCATCCATCTTCCTCCTCTTTCTTGTCTCAGTGATACTTCTTCTTATTAATATAATTCAGCTGGGCTTCAGTCATGACTTTATTTTTCACTTGGATTCCTGACCAGCGAGGAAGGGCACTATCTCCTGAACTATTGTTTCAGCATTGCACTCTCTTTCACAATGTCCAGCCACTGTTTCTTTGTCTTTACACCTTTCCCTTCTCCTTTCATAACCCTTATTTCATCTAAAAGTGGGTGATTTTGCTGGGAATTTTCTTTATGCTCCTTATGATACAGGGTCTGGGGGAAAGATCATATGAGGAGAGACTTGAGGAGCTCAACTTGTACTCCCTAGAGGAGAGGAGGGACATAGGGAGTATGATTGAGGTTTTTCAATATCTAAAGGGAGTAAATATGGTCAACCTAAATAGTATGTTTCTGCTAAGGGAGAAGGGGCTACCAGGGGGCACCCTCAAGCCAGAGAGTGGCACAGCAATTCACCAGGAGTGATCTACAGGCCCCCAGCACAGGGGTAAGAGGTAGCTAGGGCAATAATGGAAGAAATACATGGGATGGAAGCCAAGGGGGATGTACTGCTGATGGGTGATTTTAATATGCCAGATGTGAATTGGACCATCATGGCGACTGCCACAGCCAGGAGCCGAGACATCATGGAATCCTTGCAGGGGTAGGCTGCAAGCAGTAAGTGCTGGAGCCCACTAGGGACAATGTGATTCTGGACCTTGTACTGACCAATGGACACAGAATCATGGAAGTCCAGGTGGATGGTCACTTAGGGTCCAGTGACCACCACACAGTGCAATTTAATACTGATACAGTGTCATAGTCAATCCACACAAAGGTGAGGGTCCGGGATTTCAGGATGGCAGACTTTGCTAGGATGGGGATAGGGATCAAAGAAACCCTGTAGAGGAAGAAGGCAAGTGGGGGGTTGAGGAGCAGTAGGCACACCTAAAAGGGGCCATAGTGGAGGTGATTAATCAGTGCATTAGGCTGATAAACAAGGGCAAGAGAAGGAACAAACCAGTATGGTTCTTAAAGGAGGTGGCAGAGAAAGTAAGGGCAAAAAAGGGGACTTTTAGAAAATACAATTAGACACAGAAGGATGAGGATAGGGCAGTGTATGTAGCTAGACAAAGGGAAGCAGGAAAAGCAGTTCGGAGCACAAAGGCGCAAACAGAGGAAAGATTATCACAGACAATATGAAAGGGGAAAATACCTTCTATAGATACATTAGTGAAAGAAGGAAGGTCAGTGGTGGGATTGTAAGTCTCAGCGGGGAGGAAGGGATGTGTGTGTGGATGGAGATCTAGAAAAAGCATCAATGCTGAATAGATACTTTGGTTCAGTATTAACAGAAGAGGGGTGGGACAGGGACCACAACTTGGTGTTAGAAACATGGGGGGAGGGATGTAAACACCAGTCCATTTACAGAAGAGAGTCCTTGAGGAACTCACAAAACTGAGGGTGGGCAAAGCAATGGGACAAGATGGTATACACTCTAGGATATTAAAGGAACTAGTGATGGTGCTAGCAGCACCACTAGCAGCACTGTTCAGTGAGTTGCTCAATACAGGAGCGATTCTAGAGGACTGGAAGAGGGCACATGTAGTCCCTCTTCACAAGAGTGGAAGCAGGGAGAAAGCAAGAAATTATAGACTGGCCAGCCTCACATCAGTAGTGGGCAAGATTATGGAGGCGCTTGTTTAAGGAACAGGATTGTGGAACACTTGGAATCCAGTGGAGCACAGCATCCAAGGCAGCATGGATTCACAGCACAAAGGTCTTGTCAAACAAATCTGACAGAGTTTTTTGACCGGGTGACTAAGGAGCTGGATTGGGGGGTGGATATCGTCTACCTTGATTTCAGCAAAGCCTTAACACCGTTCTGTACGGAAGATTGGTTAACATGTTAGGTAGCCTAGGGGTGGGCCACAAAGTGGAAAACTGTATCAGAAACTAGTTGTGGGACAGAAAGCAGGGTGTGGTGGTAAATGGGATCCATTCCGAGGAAAGGGGGGTGACCAGTGAGGTGCCTCAGAGATCAGTCCTGGGACCAGTCCTTTTTAATGTCTTTATTAATGACATTGCCGATGGGCTGGAGGGGAAGGTTTGCCTATTTGCAAATGACACCAAGATCTGCAACAGTTTAGACACTCCAGAGGAGGCCGAGAAAATGAGGAGAGACCTTGCTAAGCTGAAAGAATGGTCTAAAATGTGGCGATTAAAATTTAATGTAAAGAAATGCAAAATCATGCACCTGGGGTGTGGAAACCCAGTGGAGAGTTACAGGATGGGGGAGTTGCTGATGGTTGTGACGTAGACAGCCAGTTCTGAGTGCTGTATCATTTCTTTTTAATATAAAATGTATTACTGAATGTCTCCTGCTGAAAATCAAATGCTCTAGGAGTGACCTCACTCATCCCCCCCAGATTTCAGCTGAGAGATGGAAGCCACGAGGAAATGCTGACAGCATGTGAGTTCACACACACTCAGTTTTTAGAGACAATGTGTTACATGTAAGGCTTTAATCAAGGATCCTGTTTCTCTGAGTTAATTACAGACTTGTTTACATTAATTTCGTTAAGAGAGAAAATCATAAACAAGGTTTATGACGTTAGAAGGGGAACCTAGGTTGTAAACAGGGGTGCAAGGTTGTAAATGTCCCTGTGAAGCCTGTGTGAGGGAAAATACAGCATGAGATCAAAAGAAGTGTAATTTGAAGGACATGAATTATGTTGACGTTGCAGAATGTAATACTTTAAAAAAAAAGACATCTTATTTTTTGTGTAAGATATATATTTTTACATATATCTATCCTGACAGGGAGGAGCTAGGTGACCTCCTGTAAAGAGGTGGGGTAAAAGCCAGCTTTTAAATTATTCAGTTTTACTTCACTGACACACATTTTTACCTAGACTCTGACAACGACACATCTTTGGAGCACTTTAAGCAAGTATTTAGAGACTAAGTACTGTAGTAGGAATTTGCACTATTTAAACCTTGTTCTTTTAAAAGATGTGTATGTCTTATGATATAACAGTTCTATATTTTGTGCTTTTCATATTTTTAACTATTTTAGTAAAATTCTTTTTAGAACTTACTAGGTATGTCTTTGACTTCTTTTTATTTGTAAGAAAAGTATATGGTTATTGCAGATACTAAGCATAAGCTTGAATGGTGATACCAAACTAGAAAGAGAAGTGTTTTAAATCTGAGGTCTTTATTAAAGTTTTAAAATGTTCATCTGTGTATACCTGGTTAGGTGCCCATAAGCAAAGATATCTGGCCCCTCCTGAAAACCAATATATCTGAGCCTGTGTTTTGGGTATGCTAGCAAGAAGTTAACAGTTTGAATCCCTCCAGAACTTGAGACCAAAGGTTGATCCGAACTCACAAAAACAGACAAGAGGGTTACCTTGTCTGTTACACTGTTCACAAGACTGCGCTCAGAGGTTGGCACTTTGGAAGTAGAGGGCCTGACCTGCTGAGTGGGTTTGTGACAGATTGGTGGCAGTGGTTGGATTATTTTGGCATCACAAGCTTTATTGTTCTGTGTCAGCTGAGACCATGAGCTCTCTTACAAAGAAAAAAAAAAGACAGTTTTATTTTAAAAAGGAAACAGAACTATATATCACTTGGCATACAGTCAAGTTCCTACCCATTTTAATTTTTTCTCCTAAAGTGCAAGTCAGAGTAGCCGTAGTCAGGGAAGAAGAAGATGGCTTCCAACTACTGCAGGCATACTGTAGATTACTTGAAGCTGTTGTGAAGGGACAGGGAGTCCGGTCGAGGTGACAGCCAAAAAGTAGAACCTCATAGAGGCCCTGATGGTAGCAGATACCCAGAGCAGTGAGTCACTGACCATGACTGAAACGGACAGCAGGGCTACTGTCAGTGAAGGGCCACAGCAGCAGGGGATGGTCACCAGTATCCTGAATCCAGATGTACTCAAACTGCAAATTGAGTTGCGCAGGATGGAACTGGAGGCAGAGTGTGAGCACCAGTGAGCTGCAGAGGAGGAAAAGATAGAGCGAGAATGCAGAATGGCAGAGGAGAGGAGAGAGGAGTGCCAGTGGCAACACGAACTGGAGAAGCTATGACTCTGACCAGTGGCACCAGAGCAGGTAAGTGACTTGGGTTTAACTGGGACTGCAGGACTGGGATACAAATTGAACTCCGAATTAATAGCCGAGTTTAAGGGAAGGGAGGACTTGGATGCCTTTTTAAATTTTTTTAAAAAGTTTGTATTCAGGCTAAAATTCCTAGAGAGAGACATGGAGCTTCCAGCTATCCCTGCTACTTACCGGGAAAGCTCAGAATGCATTGGGTCAAATGAACAATGAGGACAGTGACAACTACCGCAAGTTAAAAGCTGCACTGTTAAAAAAGTTTGAATTAACTGCTTAATCATACAGAGCTAAACTCTGTAACCTCAAGAGAAGCCCTGATATGAGCTATGAGTTATGAGGAGCTAGCCACAAAACAACATCAGTTTTTAAAACATTGGTGGGAAGGAATTGAATCAAACTCTGTAGATAAAATTGAAAATGTGATTTTATTAGAACAGTTTTATTGGGCATGCCCAGCAGAGCTGAAAACCTGGCTAGAGGACAGAGATCCAAAAACAGTGCAATCGGCTGCTGAACTCTCGGACCACTATGCCAAGAGCAGACCTGCTCTGAGAGTGAATGGGGTGGGTGTGGAAGCGCAGAAAGGGAAAAGCGTGCCTTCAGGGTAGCTAAAACCCTCACTGCCTCCACCGAAACCAGTTAGCCCCAGGTTTCAATAAAAAGATTTATCTGAAGTAAGAAATGCATGTTGGCTGTGTAATGAAACTGGGCATATTGCCAGACAGTGCCCCAAAAATGTGAGCCAAAATACACAACAGGGTGCTAGAAAAGAAGTGAGTTGTTTGTGTGTCCCTGAGAGCCTGCCAGTGAACATGAGGGAACACATGCACCCAGTCATAGTAAATGGTGTACAGATGCAGGGGTTAAGGGACACAGGGGCATCCCTGATATTGGTAAAGGGGGATCTGGTACAGCCTGGTCAGTTTATACCCAATAAATATGTAACTGTACAAGGGTTTACTGGTGAAGAGAAAACATTGCCACTCGCTAGTGTTCTCCTGGACTGGGGTGAAATAGGGGGAACTGTGTGACAGGTGGCTGTAGCTGACACAATAGCAGTGGATGTGATTCTGGGTAACAATCTCCAGCAGGGGGTGGTATGTGCAATTACCTGTAGCCAAGTGGCAAGGGAAAATAGTAGCTCCCTGAACCCCACAGAAACCAGTGTGGAAACCACTGAGAGGCTGGTTCCCCAGCCTGTGTCTCCAGATGGGGAGACTGATAAAAGGGGGTAGATATTTCCCCAGAAGCAAGTAACCACACAGCTACAGAGGGCTACTCTGAAGAGGGAGGGGTGATCCCTTGTCAGAGGGTTAGGATTGACAGTGATCCTTAGGGCCCTGACGCTAGTGCTAGGGACCCTAGTTTAGCAACTGAAGGGGACTTGTCCCATGCCTTGGGAATGTGTGAGGGGTTTGCAGCTGCTCAGAGAGGTGACCCTAGTTTAGAGAAGTTGAGGGCATGGGCAGACTCTGATGGAGCACAGGGAGGTGACGGCTGACATAAGGTTTATTGGGAAAATGGACATATGTATACACAGACAGTACAGACAGAGAGAGGGATGCTAGGCAGGCAGCTTGTTGTTCCCCAGGGGTATTGTGAGCAGTTGCTCAAAATTGCACATGATAGTCCCTTGTCTGGTCATCTGGGAATTGTGCACACTACGCAGCCGTTGGCCCAGAATTTCTATTTGCCCAACTTCACCCAGCAGGTGAAGGAGTATTGCGGGTCTTATCACCGGTGTCAAGAAATAGGGAAGGCGGGCAAGGAAACCCAAGCCACCCTGATCCCCTTGCCCATAGTGGAGGAGCCATTCCAAAGGGTGGGAATGGATTTTGTGGGGTCTTCAAATACCCCCAGCTCTTCAGGGAAGAGATTCATCCTGACTGTGGTGGATTATGCCACTCGGTACCCAGAGGCAGTTGCCCTATCCTCACTGAGGACAGACAAAGTGGCAGATGCCTTACTTGGGATTTTCTCCCGTGTTGGGTTTCCGCAGGAGGTAATCACTGATCGAGGGGGTTCCTTCATGTCGGACCTGATGAAATGTTTATGGGAGAAGTGTGGGGTGGTGCAGAGATGCATGACACTGTATCCCTCACAGGCCAATGGACTTGTGGAATGATTCAATGGTACCCTAAAGTCAATGCTACGGGTGTTTGCTGAACAGCATGGGAGGGACTGGGAGAAATACCTTCCCCACCTGATGTTTGCATACAGTGAGGTGCTCCAAGAGTCGACAGGATTTTCCCCCTTCGAACTCTTGTATGGATACTGGGTACATGGGCCCCTATACTTGATCCAGGAGGACTGGGAAGGCAAGCACTCACCCAGGGAACTCCCATTGTGGATCATGTCCTTAGGTTTAGGGAGAGGCTGAAGGAGTTTATGGGGACAGTCCAGAGCAACCTGGCAGCTGCCCAACAGAAACAAAAGGTGTGGTACGACCTCAGAGCCAGAGATTGCTCATACATGGTGGGGTCAGGAAGTCATGGTCCTTATTCCAGTCCAGAAAGATAAGCTGTAAGCTGAGTGGGCAGGACCGTACAAAGTGGTTAGGAAGGTAAATGACTTGAACTACATTGTGGAGTTACCTGACCATAGACAGACAGAAAGGATGTACCATGTCAACATGATGAAGCCATATGCAAATAGGGCTGACATGGTGTTTGCAGTGTGTAGTCATGGGGTGGGGACAGATGAAGGAGACCCCCTTCTGGATTTGCTGGAAGAAAGTAAGCGGGAGTCTTCGTTGGAGGCAGTAAAATTGTCTCCCCAGCTGGCCCCAGGCCAGGTCCATAAAATAAGAGAGGTTTTAGCAGACTTTGCCCCCTTGTTTAGCGCCAAGCCTGGACTAACCCCCTTAGTGACACATGATGTGGAGACAGGTACACAGACGCCCATACGGTGGACCGCATATCAGGTGTCAGAGGCTGTCCAAAAGGACATTAGGAGGGAAGTGGAGGAGATGCTGGATTTAGGGGTAATCCAGAGATCCCACAGCCCCTGGGCCTCACCTGTAGTCCTTGTGCCCAAGCCAGATGGGTCAACTTGTTTCTGTGTAGACTATCGTGGACTGAATGCAGTCACATAGTCCGATGCCCACCCGATGCCCCAGACGGATGAACACCTGGACAAGTTGGGAGGGGCCACCTACCTTACAACTATTGACCTGACCAAGGGGTATTGGCAGGTAGAATTGACAGACAGAGCTAGGGAGATATCAGCCTTCATCACTCCAATAGGCTTATTTGAGTTTAAAGTAATGCCTTTTGGAATGAAGAATGCCCCAGCCACTTTACAAAGGTTGGTGAATCAGGTGTTAAATAGTGCCGAGGAGTACGCCATGGCATACCTGGATGACATTGCCATCTTTAGTACCAGCTGGGAGGAACACCTTTCCCACCTTAGGGAAGTGCTGGGCAGGATACAGGGGGCCGGGCTCACTGTCAAAACAGAGAAGTGCCTGGTGACCATGGGGGAAGTGGCATACCCCAGGCATGTGGTAGGCTGAGGACAGCTCCATCCTAACCAAATAAAGATAGAGGTGATCCAGGCGTGGACTAGACCAGAAACCCAGAAGAAGGTCTGGAGCTTTCTAGGGACAGCAGGGTACTACATGAAATTTATAACCAACTACAGTGCCCTGGCTGCTTTCCTGTCTGACCTGACAAAGAAAAAGATGCCCAAGAAAATTACCTGGGGCCCAGCCTGTGAGGAAACCTTTACCAGACTGAAGGAGGCACTGTGCAGTGCTCCTGTTTTGACAAGCCCTGACTATAGTAAAACCTTCATAGTTCAGACGGACACCTCAGATGTGGGTGTTGGGGTAGTACTGAGCCAGACCTCCACCCAAACATCCAGCCAAGGGACAGATCACCCAGTAGTGTATCTGAGCAGGAAGCTGCTTCCCAGGGAGCAAGCGTACTCCACAGTGAAAAAGGAGTGTCTTGCCATAGTGTGAGCCCTAAAGAAATTAGAGCCGTACTTGTCTGGGCAGCATTTTGTGGTGCAGACTGACCACAACCCCCTAGTTTGGCTGATGCAGATGGGGAAAAACAATGGCAGACTGCTAAGATGGAGTCTTGCTTTACAAGAGTATGATCTAAAAATCATACATAGAGCTGGAGCGAAGAACCAGAACTCAGATGGGCTGTCTAGGGTCTATGAGGAGTGAACTGATTTGGGAAGCTCATCCCATGTAGGGGATAGATCCCCCAAATTCAGTCTAGGTGGGGAGGGGTGTGATGTAGACAGCCAGTTCTGAATGCTGTATCATTTCTTTTTAATATAAAATGTATTACTGAATGTCTCCTGCTGAAAATCGAATGCTCAGGAGTGACCTCACTCATCCCCACCCCAGATTTCAGCTGAGAGATGGAAGCCATGAGGAAATGCTGACAGCATGTGAGTTCACACACACTTAGTTTTTAGAATCAATGTGTTACATGTAAGGCTTTAATCAAGGATCCTGTTCCTCTGAGTTAGTTACAGACTTGTTTAAGTTAATTTTGTTAAGAGAGAAAATCATAAACAATGTTTATGACATTAGAAGGGGAACCTAGGTTGTTACACAGGGGTGCAAGTTTGTAAATGTCCCTGTGAAGCCTGTGTGAGGGAAAATACAGCATGAGAGCAAAAGAAGTGTCATTTGAAGGACATGAATTATGTTGAAGTTGCAGAATGTAATACTTTAAAAAAAGACAACCTGTTTTTTTGTATAAGATGTATATATATATATATATATATATATATATATATCCTGACCGGGAGGAGCTAGGTGATTTCCTGCAAAGAGGTGGGGTAAAGGCCAGCTTTTAAATTATTCAGTTTTACTTCACTGACACACATTTTTACCTAGACTCTGACAAGGACACATCTTTGGAGCACTTTACGCAAGTATTTAGAGACTAAGTACTGTAGTAGGAATTTGCACTGTTTAAACTTTGTTCTTTTAAAAGATTTGTATGTCTTGTGATATAACAGTTCTGTATTTTGTGTTTTACATATTTTTAACTATTTTAGTAAAATTTTTTTTAGAGCTTACTTGGTCTGTTTTTGACTTCTTTTTATTTGTAAGAAAAGTATATGGTTATTGCAGATACTAAACATAAGCTTGAATGGTGATACCAAACTGGAAAGCGAAGCGTGTTAAATCTGAGGTCTTTATGAAAGTTTTAAAGGGTTCATCTCTGTATATCTGGTTAGGTGACTGTAGGCAAAGATATCTGCCCCCCCCCCCGAAGACAGATATATCTGAGCCTGTGCATTAGGTATGCTAGCAAGAGGTTAACAGTTTGAATCCCTCCAGGACTTGAGACCAACTGTTGATCCGAACTCACAAAAACAGACAAGAGGGTTACCTTGTCTGTTATACTGTTCACAAGACTGTACTCAGAGATTGGCACTTTGGGAGTAGAGGGCCTGACCTGCTGATTGGGTTTGTGACAATGGTTACCAGGGAGGAAAGTTATTTAGGGATAGTCATCTCGAATAACCTAAAGGTGGCCAAACAATGTACTAAGGCTGTGGCGAATGCCAGCAGCATGTTGGAGTGCATAGGAAGGGGTATCACTACCAAAAGAAGGGAAGTGGTGATGTCATTGTACAAAACACAGGTGAGGCCTCATCTGGAGTACGGTGTACAGTTCTGGAGGCCGCATCTTCATAAGGATGTGGACAGGGTAGAGGCGGTTCAGAGATGGGTGACTAAGATGGTGCTGGGTTTGCACCACAACACATATGAAGAGAGATTAAAATACCTCACTATGTACTGTATACACTGGAAGAGAGATGGGAATGGGGTGATATGATAGAAACCTTCAAGTATCTTAAAGGTATAAACAAAGTGCAAGTGGGAGACATATTTCAGTATAGGAGATGTACAAGGGCAAGGACAAGGAGGCACAATATGAGATTGGTGGGGGCAGGATAAAGGGGAATGTGAGGATGTTTTTCTTTATGGAAAGGGTGGTGGATGCATGGAATAGCCTTCCTCAGGATGTAGTAGAAGCTATCGGCGCAGTGGTGCTGGAGGTTGAGGCGCTAGTCGCTACACCTCACGCCACACTGGCGACCTGGGTTTAGGAATGAACCTGTGCCACCGGGGGTCAGCGAGGGGGGGAGGAATGAGCATCTGGAGGACTACTCTCCTGTTATGGGGGGGGGGGAGGCTTGTCATCCCGCTCATTAATTGCCCTTTGGCGGTGGCTGGAGGGCAATACATGTATAGAGGCATGTACCAACATCCCTACATCGTTAGGGGGGTGATGGGAGAAAATGGAAAACAGGAGCCTGGCACATTCCATGATGGCCCTGGGTCTCTTGGGGGGTGCAGCTGGCACTCTCCCCTCTGGCCCACCGTGGGGGGTAAGCTGCGGGGAAACTTCTGGGATGGCAGGAGTGGAGACACGAGATGATCAGAGAAGTGAATTCCTCCGTGCAGAGGACCACAGCCCCTACCAAGGCTCCAGGAGGTGGATAAAAATCTATATGAAAAAAAAGGAAGTAGTGGAAGCTAGCACAGTTGGGGGATTCAAAAATGCATAGGATAAGCCTAAGGGAACCCTAGAGGTGGGAAGGAGAGGGTTAAGCAAACGACCAAGAATGATCAGTGGCCACTAATGCAGGCAGGGAACATAGGCAGACTAGGCAGACCTAGCGGTCCTTATCTGCCATCAATTACTATGTTACTATGTATGTTAGTATGTTACTATAGGTGATGAGGCTAATGGAGGCAGTAGAGAGCTTTCAATTCTTAGGATCTGTTTCTTCCTTCCAAATCTATTTGATTCCCAGGTCTCAGAATATAACTTGCAATTTTCTTTTCTCCTATGCCTCCCTTATCTTTTTTCTTATTGCCTATACCTCTTTTTATTTTTAGTATTTTTTGTGACAGGAATTCTTTTCTTTGTCACGTATCCATATTTCTTTCCCTTTTAAAACAGCTATCTTGATAGATACCACTCTTTCTTAATGAATATCATGATAAATAGCCCAATATTCACAAGCAAGGAAGTAAAAGCTCCATATGTTTCTAAAACAGAGATAATCACTCTAATGTGAATATTTTTTATTTTTTTTGTAAAATATTTTCATTAAGATTGTGGACGAGTTCACATCACAGTCAGATTACAGACATTGACAATCATACATATAGTCATTGATCTTATCTTGGTACAGTTCACTGATATATGTACATAAAGAAACACAGCAGTTTATAGGGCATAACAGCTGAACATAACAATTGATTGGTGCAGGTGCCAGTATGAGTCAGAACATAGATTAAGAGACTGTCATAGTACCAAGGATGCCATGGACATCCCCTGTGTGCATTCATAAAATAATTGCTTGAACTACTTATTCCACAAACTTGACATCAATCTGGTATAAGATTAGCTTCCATTGCATCCATCCATTGGCACCAAGTCTCCCATAACTGCGGCAGTTTGCCATGAGACCCCAATTTTGCCCTTTTGAGCACCATACAGGATTTCATGTTTTGTACCCATCTAGCGATGGGCGGATGGGCTGGTGACATCCAATATTGTGCAATAGTCTTCCTTGAGTTTATGAGAGCAATGGACCACAGGAGGTTTGAAGCTCTTTGTTTGGGATGGATCAGGTATGCTCCCAGCAATAATTCTAATGGGGACTTAGAAGGTCTGTACCCCAAAACATTGGACATTATGGCGTGGATTGAGTGCCAAAAGGGGGTTACCCTGGGACAAGTGAGTGAGTGTGAGGTGGATGAAATCCACCCTATCAGTGGTACACTTAGGGTATTGATGGGCTTTAGTAACATCACATTTATGCAAGCACAGAGGTGTCACATATTCTCTATGTAAAAAGTAAAGCTGAATTTACCACAGCTTATTACTATGTGAACAGAACTGGTAGTAAGAGCATGCCAACATCCACTGCTTCTGACTCAGATTTAATTGGAGGTCATTACTCCATTTCTCCAGGCTAGCATTATGTTCATGAGAGAGGGAGCTGTAGAGTAAATGGTAAAAAATAGACATGGGCTTGTTCCCTGGTTGGGGGCAAAAAAGTTCCTCCTCTAAGGGGAGGGCAGCCCACCCTTTTGTGGCTGAAAGAATAGTGCCACATCGCTGACGAATAGTCGGATATAGAGAAATGTCTCCAGTCGGGAGATGCCATTCTGTGTGAAGTTGTGTAAAACTCTTCAGTAAACCCCCTTCATATAATTGATTGACCATTAATAAACCTTTTTTCCTCCAAGCCCACAGTCTCTATATTATCCTTATCAAACTTTTACCACCAGATTTCATAAAATTGAGTATACTAAGATTTGGGGAAAGACCCCCCCCCTTATATCCCACCTAAGCATGAGCCCGTAACCACACACGCTGAATGGTGGCAGTAAATGTGTTAATTAAGTGCACTTCCTGCATATTTTATAGACATCCAACTAATGTATCAGAACGGAGGTTGCCTTGTAGCATATTCTTCTCCAAGGTTAACCATGGGCAGTCTGAACTTGAAAGTCCCAAGGGAAGGAAAGCCAGCTGTGCAGCCCAGTAGTATAATTTAAAATGTGGTAGTCCTGCACCCCAATCCTGCTGTCCCTTCTGTAAAGTAGCTCTAGGTATTTTGGCTTGGCCACCACTCCACAGAAATTTATGCAGCATTGCATCAAGCTGTTTGAAATGAGCTTGTGATATCCTGATAGGAAGAGCCCAGTGTTAATATAAAACTTTTGGAAGGAAAGTCATTTTGATAACCCCCCTCTCCCCAGTAGTGAAATGGGCAATGCCGTCCACCTCTCACAGTCCAATGCAGTCTCTCCCACAAGTGGTTTCAGGTTTAATTTATACAGGTCTCCCACTGAGGCAGAGATCAGGACTCCCAGATATCGAAGTTTTGGCACTAATTGTAGACCCCCTAGTTGGACTACGAGTTGTGAATGGTTAAGAGAGCCCACTGGCATCAACTCGCTTTTGGACCAATTTACTTTATGACCTGAGAGGGCTCCAAAAGTCTGTATGAGCTGGTGGACCACTGGCAAATCCTCATCTGGCTATTGTAAATACAAGAGTTTGTCATCCGCATACATAGCTATTTTGTATTCCCTGCCCCCCAACATAGCCCCTAATCCCCTTATTGGCCCTTATTGCAGTGCCCAATGGTTCCAGAGATAAACGTATAGCAATGGAGATAGCGGGCATCCCTGGCGCATACCTCTACTCAATGAAAAAGAGCTAGACAGTTCCCCATTAACCAATACTTGTGCCAAGGGTCCTTGGTGCAGTGCCCTGACCCATAAGCAAAAAACCGAGGCTATCCCCAGCCTGACCAAGGTATTGAATAAATAGCCCCATTCCACATGGTGGAAAGCTTTTTCTGCATCTAAGGCCACCACAGCCGCACTGTGATATTTTTTGGTGCAAGACCACCTTAATATAATATTGAGAGTGCACCTAATGTTATGCTTCCCAATACGGCCCTTCACAAATCCAGACTGATGTGGGAGTATAATTCCCAGGAGTAACCCCTCCAAATGGGATGCTAGGGCTTTTGCTACAATTTTATAGTCCACTGAGAGTAACAAAATTGGCCTATAGGAGGTGCACTTAGTGGTGTCTTTACCCGGTTTGGGCAGTACTGTAATAATCGCTGACTGTGTGGATGGGGGCAGCATTCCATTTAATAGCCTCTCCTCAATAGCATCAAACAGGGGATCTAACAGCTGATCTTCTAATGCTTTATAAAAATCTATAGGTAAACCATCAGGCCCTGGTGCTTTGCCACTTTTAAAAGCTCTCATTGCTTCCCGAAGTTCCTGCTTGGCCAAGGGCAAATCTAATCTCTCAGCCTGTTCACCATTAATCTTCTTAAGGGGTATGCCACTGAAAAACTCTTCATAGTCTCTAGGGGAGGGAGCGCATTCAGAAGTGTATAGCGATTGGTAAAAAATGCCAAAGACATTACCTATTTCCCCAGACCTATGTACCACTTTTCCCTTAGCGTCACAGATTTGACCAATTGTTTTGGCTGTCTCCCTGTATTTTGGTTGCCAGGCTAGATATTTCCATGCCCTATCTCCATCAAAATATGCTCCCACATTTGATAAGATGATGGTTCTCCCCAGCTGTGCACAGGTGTTAAACTTCCATTTCAATTTCTGAACTGTTGCATAAAGGGCTGCTGTGAGATTTAGCATATGTGCCCTTTCACAAGCTGCTATTTTATTTCAATTCTAATTCTCCAACCTCAAGTTTCTTAGCCTGGGAGGCATAGGAAATTGTTTGGCCTCTCACATAAGCCTTTAAGGCCTCCCAGCGAGTAGAATGTGAAGTATTACCACAATGATTAAACTCTAAGAATTCACGTATACAGTCCCTAATATATGAGATAAGCCTGATTCCTAAGAAGCAAGGGGTCCAACTTCCATGCTCTGGGGCCAGTCACTGTCCCAATACCATGAGTAGTGATGTGATGCAGTGCATGATCAGAGACCAAAATAGGCAGATAACCCGCATCCCTCAAGTCAACAATCAGGGCCCTAGACAGGAGTAATTGATCTATACGTCCATATGAGTTATGAGCATGTGAGTAAAAGCTATTTTCCCTGCCTGAGGGATAAAGGTGGTGCCAGGCATCGGTCAGATCTAGGTTAGTCTGCAACACCTCCAGGGCCTTAGCGTTCTGAGTTCTGTGCAGCAGAGTTCGACTCGACCAATCTAGGATCGAGTCGAGGACACAATTATAGTCAACACCCAAGGGCCTTCCCACTTGGCCATGTTGAGTACCAGTTTCTGGAAGAAGCTGGGATTCTCTATATTCAGAGCATATACAGAGCCAAACAGGACTATGCCCCTACCTGGGACTGTAACCTTTGTCAGTGCATACCTACCTTGTCGATCCACCAGTCTATCCATTACTTGAAGCTGTGAGCCCTGGGGGATCCAAATAGAAGACCCGCGTGCCTTAGAGGAAAAGGTTGCAGAAACCCACACACCCCCATAAAGTCTGCTGTTTTCTGTGCCTCAATCTGAGAAAAGTGCATTTCCTGTAGCAGTATAATTGATCCTTTTTTGCCTATGAACCTCTGCACCAACTTTTTTCATTTTATAACTGTTTTGAGACCATTAATGTTTCAAGATATACATCTGTGGTCATCCCCATTGTCCCATATCCAGCCTAGGCATTGCTTCCTTCTCACAGATAGTGAGCTCTCATCCACATATTTTCCCCCTTTTACCTCCTCCCCCCACCTCCCAAAAACAGAATAACCCCCCACAGTAGTTAGAGAGTCTTCCTGAATGCACTGAAGAATGCAAACATCCCTTGAGTGGGACCCGTCCTAGCTGGCACCAGTGACAGCTTTATAAGGTGCAGCCAAGACAGTTTACCCACAGAACAACTCCAGATAGGTTCAGAAGACTATCTGTCAAACAACCCCCAATCTGCCCCTGCCTTTAACCCTGACTCCCCCCCAAAATATTGAGCAGCAGTTCCCCCAGATGGTCCAACTGGACCCACCCCCCCCAACGAGTATATATCCGCCAGTAGTCCCAATGTAAACACTCGGCAGACAAATAACCTCATAATACTTTGTATTAAGACACTCAACATATAAACAGCTGAAATAACTGTAATGGTGCTAAATAACTTCACCTTAGAACACAAGGCTATAACTCTGAACAGTCATTCCCAGAGATGTAACCAGGCTCCTGTAGATCCCATCTAGGAGCAAAATCAGTAAGTAATTATACATGTTCCTCATCACTTGGTCTGAAGAAGAGCTTCTGTTTATTTAAAAAGATAAATTCCAACTCGTTGCTACCCGCATCTCCAGATACAGTTGGGTGTAAATGGTGACTTCAACATTGAGGAAAAAAAAGTCATACTAAAAGGACAACTGCCCATGGAATCAAAGTAAACAACAGATGTATCCAGAAGCAGAAAATTAAAAGCCAAAGGTTAAGTGTATGACCACCTCAATTTCAACGTGTTCTAGCAGGATGGGGTCAGTATAGATAATTTCTTAATGTGCTTAATACAGGGCGCTCCCCACTGATAGCCGAGTCTCCAGACTTGGTTGAGGGCCTCTGCTATCTGCAGCCTGCTATTTAAATCTCAGGACTCATATTCCTCGAGGAGGACATAAAAGCACCAGGGGCAAGCCTGGAAGCTAGAGGAGCAATAACCATAAAGTGAATCTGCTGGGCTATCGGCATAATAAATACAAATTAAATATAAGTACCTCAGTCTACAACAGGCTGCACACCTTCCCGCCTGGCCTCCTCCTCCTTGATTCACTTTTCGGCCATTTTATGATAAGTAAACTATTGGGGATTCTGACCGGGCCTATCCACATGGAGTCTTGCTGGGTAAGAGAAGGAGAATTTCCATCCTAAGTTGTGTAACTTGGTTAAACTTCTGGCATTTCGTTTGAAGGTCTCAGCTATAATCCTGAAATATATATACCTTTGTTTTTTCAAATTCAATAGGGTCTTGAGCATTAGCTTTCCTGAGCACTGTTTCCTTGTCTCCATAGTGTAGATCTTTTATTAGGCAATGACGAAGACGATCCCCATATTTTGGTGGGGGACCTACCCGATGTGCTCGCTCGACTTCATAGGCCAGTGCCTCATCTGGGAGATCAAGATATTTCACCAGCCAGTGATGTATCTCTACGTTGGGGTTTCTACCCTCAGACCCCTCAGGCAGCCCAGCAACACGCAAGTTAGATCGGCACAATCTGTTCTCTTGGTCATCTAGGCACTCTCGTAGCTCTGCAATGGTAGATAAGAGGCCATTTCTTTTAGCATTCACCCCAGCGTATGAGTCCTCCATGTCACTTACGTGCCTTTCCAACTCACATATTTGTGATGTATGTGTGGTGGTGGTTTCAGTAAGGCTAGTGACGACTGACTGCAGGTGAGTGAACTGGGTATTTAAATTGTTAAAACCAGCTTTCATGTCACACTGCATTTGCTGTAAAGTTTCAGGAACTTCTGCCAATGTTTTTGTAAGCTCCATCATACTGTTGTCAATTAGTACACCGTTGGAGGTAGCTCTTGGCGAAGTAGGCCCGATACCACGAGGTTCATAGAAACATAAAATAGAAACATAGACTTTGACGGCAGATAAGGACCACTTGGCCCACCCAGTCTGCCCATTTCCCTTCCTATTAGATAAGCTGCAGATTCTAGTTAACCAACAGCCTACTTACTGCAACCCCCCACTACAATTGCCTTATGTTTGTCCCATGCATGTTTGAATTCCCCCACTCTTTTAGACCCAACAACTTCCCCAGGAAGGTGGTTCCATGTACCCACCACTCTCTCCATGAAAAAAATTTCCTCACATTACCCCTGAGCCATCCCCCTCTCTATCTTTAAATTGTGCCCCCTTGCTCTTACACATCTCTTTTTCTGAAAGATGCTACCCTCCTGGACTTTGTTGATTCCCTTGAGGTACTTGAAAGATTCTATCATGTCCCCCCTGTCCCTCCTTTCATCAAGGGTATACATATTAAGCTCTCTCAGTCTCTCTTCATATGGTTTCTGATGCAGACCCTGCACCATTTTAGTTGCCCTCCTCTGGATTGCTTCCATCTTGTCTATGTTCTTGCTTAGATGGGGTCCCAAAACTGTACACAATATTTCAGATGGGGTCTCACCAACTGTCTGTACAGAGGGATAACCACTTCCTTTTTTCTACTTGTGATGCCCCTTCCTATGCATCCCAGTATCCTCCTGGCTCTCCTTACTGACTTCTCACATTGCTTACCCACCTTTAAGTCATTTGATATGACTACCCCCAAGTCCCTTTCCATTTTTGTTGTTGTTAGTACCTCCCCTGCTATTGTGTACTCTTCTCCTGGGTTTTTGTTTCCCAGGTGCATTACTTTGCATTTCTTTGCATTGAATCTAAGTTGCAATATGTCTGACCATTCCTACAACCTTGGCAAGTCCCTTCTCATCCTTTCTAACCCCCCTTGTGTATCAACTCTGTTACAGATCTTTGTGTCATCTGCAAAGAGACATACCTTTCCCTATAGACCCTCTGCAATGTCACCTATAAAGATGTTAAAGCGGACTGGACCCAGTACTGAGCCCTGAGGTGCTCCACTAGTAACCCCCCTTTCTTCAGAATGTGTTCCATTCACTATTATCTTCTGTGTCCAGTTGTGCAGCCAGTTTGCTACTCAGGCTACTACCCTGGAACCCACTCCCAGGCTGGCTAACTTGATTATTGGTCTTTTGTGCGGGACTGTGTCAAATGCCTTGCTAAAGTCTAGGTAGGCCATATCCACAGCCCCTCCCTGGTCTATTACTTTGGTCACCTAGTCAAAGAAATCAATTAGATTCATCTGACATGACCTTCCTGCTGTAAATCCATGCTGCTTTGGGTCCTGTGCCCTGCTGGCCTCTAGGTACTGAACAGTTCTTTCTTTCAGAAGTGATTCCATCATTTTCCCTACCACTGAGGTCAAACTTACAGGTCTGTAGTTTCCTGCTTCTGCCTTGCTCCCACTTTTGTGAAGGGGAATCATATCTGCCCTCCTCCAGCCCTCAGGTACCACCCCATCCTCCCATGATTTGTTAAAAAGTGTGGTCAGTGGTGTCAAAAGATCCTCCCTTAGTTCTTTTAGGATTCTGGGGTGAATCCCGTCAGGCCCCATTGCTTTGTCCACCTTGAGTTTTAGGAGTTCTTTCAGGACTCTTTCTTCTGTAAATGGACTGGTGTCAACCCCCTACCCAGAGTGCTTCTATTGTCTGGTTTAGGTAACTCCTCATCATCTTCGTTTGCGAATACTGAGCAAAAGTATTCATTCAGTATCTCTGCCTTTTCACTGTCTCCCTCTGCCCACCTACCCTGTCCTTTATTAATCTTCACTATTCCTCCCTTAACCTTTATATGCTCCCTAATGTACCTATAAAAGGTTTTATGCCCCTTCTTAACTGAGTTGGCTATTTTTTCCTCGGTTTGGGCCTTTGCTATACTGACTGCCTTCCCCACTTCTTTCTGCTTTAATTGATACAGTTCCCTGTCTAGTTCACAGTCATTCCATTTAGATTGCAGGCACGCTTCAAACTGAAGTTTTGCTTGCTTGTTTTTTGATTTTCCGGTCGCCATCGAAACTAAGAGGCAGGAGATCACCAGGACAGAAGCCAGATAAATCTGTTTCAGCTGTTAATACTTGCTTAAAAGAAGTTGCCCCGCGGAGCTGCTTTAGCAAGCGTCCACCTTGCTTGCCGGCAACCATGCCCCCCTAATGTGAGTATTTAATATTCAAATACAAAAACATCAAAGTTCCTTTAGGGCAACAGAAGGGCTGGAGAAGGAGGGGGAGACAGAGGTCCTGTGGGTCACACTGAATAAATGGACTGGGGAATCATTGAGGCTGGGAGTGGTATACAGACCTCCTATGCAGGGGAGTAAGAGGATAGACAGCTGATGCAGGTGGTTGCACAGATGGCTCTCAAGGGAGAGCTTCTGCTAGTAGGTGACCCAAACCTCCCCAGTGTGGACTGAGAGATTCCACCAGCAGTATCAGTCAGGAGCAGGGAATCCTAGAGACACTACAAGGTGTATTCATGCAACAATTGGTGAAGAAGCCCACTAGGGGTAATAACTTACTGGATGTAGTCCTCACAAATGGGGAAAGTGTGGAAGAGGTGATGGTGAAAGACAGCTTAGGTATAAGTGATCACAGAACTGTAAGATTCATGGTAAAAATGGGGAAGGAGTCAAACCAGACCACCATGAGGGTTATGGACTTTGGGAAGATTGACTTTACCAGAATGAGGAAGATATTTAGTGAGCAAATGGTGGGAAAGGGGGTTATAGGAGATAGAGGCAAATTGGCACACCAAGATGGAACCTCAATACATCATTATTAAAAGATCCTAAATTTGTGCAATGGCTACATACTGAACCTATAGAATATTTCAGTAATAATGACGTGAAGGATGTGAGTAAAGAATCTATATGGGAAGCATATAAATGCTATATTAGAGCTATAATAATAGGATATTCAGCAAAACAGAAAAAGGAAAAAGGAGAAGAGGTAAAATCAGTTAGAGAGGTCAGCCCATCGATGCAATGGTAGCGCTACTGCTTGCATTGCTGACTTGCTTTCAGGAACAAGCACAGAGGGTTGGCCTGGGGGAGGTAGAATGGGCATCCCAAGACAGTTCTCTTCCTCTGGGGGCATGGTTCTGGCATCCTGGCATGCTAGCGACACCCAGTGAAGACTAGGTGTACATCAGCCAGGACCACCAAAGCAGTAGAGCAGAGACAACAGCAGATGTCTGTGGGTTGGGTGCAGGAGTGTGCATGACCTGTGCTAATGTCATTGCACATCTGCATCTCCTGGGAGAAGCTTAAGGGAAAAATCCTTGGGCAGGGACTCAATGAAGCCCCGGGACCTCCATCTGAATGACACCCCAGGTGTAAACCTTGGCTGGGGCTTGAGGTGGATCTCAATCTCTCCCCTCAGGGAATCCCACCACAGGGGGAAAGCTGTGGACCTCCCAGACTGGACAGACTGTGGGAGGATGCCAGGTGTGGGGTCCAGCTACTGATGAAGGGGATGTATCACTGCCCATAGCCTGAGTGGCAAAAAGAAAACTGAAAAAAAAAATCACTTACAGATAGGCTATAAATGCTAAAAAGACCACAAACTGCAAAAGCCCCCAGGCAGTGAACTTGAGTACAGTATTACTAAACTAAAATATGAGATTAACAAGCTAGAATCTGGATGGATAGAATTTTGCCTTAGGAAGAAACGGACAGAAATATGGAGACTCAGATGAAAAACCCACTAAATGATTAGCCAATAGAGTAAAGAAAATTCAAACTAAAAATATAATTTTTACTTGTTGAAGTTCAACAGAAAGACTTGAAATAACTACCGGAAAAATTAATAGTGAGTTTGAGTTGTACTACCAGCAGTTATACTTGAGCAAAATTAAGTCTGACCCATAAAACTCTCAGACATTTTTCAAAGGATTGGAATTGCCTAAGGTAGATGAAAAGATAGGAGTTGAACTAGATAAACCTTTAACTGTCACAGAAATTGGAACAGCAATAGCAAGCCTACCTTCTGGTATACAATAACTCATGGACCAGATGTTCTGCCTAGCTAATCTGCAAAACACTACCCGCTACTGTAGCCCCCCATTTACTAGCAATGATAAACAAAACAGAAGCAAAAAGTCAACTACCACCTTCACTGAGAGAGGCATTAATCAGTTTGCTACTGAAAAAGGACAGAGATTCTAAAGAATGCCAGAATTATAGATGTATTTCATTACTTAATGGTGACTGTAAAATTATAGTTAAGGTTCTGAACAACAGTATTAAAAACATCCCACCCAAGAGACAGGAGAAGATCAAAATGGGTTAATGCAGGGGAGGCAAGGAAGTGATAATGATAGGAGACTAATATGCTACAACTCTTATCATATAATCAAGCAGTGTCAATGTCACTTGATAGCAAAAAGGCTTTTGACTCCATAGAGCGGTCTTACCTACAAAATGTACTCAACAAATTTGGTTTCAGTAGGCAGTTTCAGGGCTGGGTCTCCATGCTGCATAATAAAGCATTAGCATCAATTTTAATGAATGGCCTTAAATCGAGCAAAATTAAACTTGAAAAAGGAATAAGGCAAGGGTGTCCTCTCTCCCCTAGTTTATTTGTCCTTGCCATTGAACCACTGATAGCAAAATCAACAACGATTTAGTAATAGAAGGAGTGAAAGTGGGAAAACATTGCAGCAAAGTAATGGTATTTCCAGATGATTTTTTGATAACTGTAAAATCACCTGAACACTTGATAACTAGGCTCAAAAGTGCAATTCAGAACTTTTCAGAATTGTCTGGATTGAAAATAAATTGCGGAAAAACTGCAATTATACTTCACAGCAATCTTGTACCAAAAGGTAAATGAAATCAATATTGGACAATCTAAAATTGTCTGACAAACCCCTGACATATCTGGATATTGACATCCCCTCAGACTTGTCAAAGAAAAGACTATAAAATACAATATGGAAACTATAATTAAAAGAGTTTGCTCTGGTCTCGAAGCTTGGAAACCTCTGAACTTACTGCTGTATGGTAAAGTTAATTTAATTAAGCTGACATTGTGCCCCAAGATGCTATATCACCTGAACAATTCGTGTTTCATGATTGGTTGGGAATGGTTTCTTAAAGTTTTTTTTTTTTTTTCAATTGTTTAACCAGGAGTAGCACACTAAGCTGAAAGCTTGTTTACAAGTTAATAAGATAATGACAAACGTTCTATGGAAAGGCAAGTGACCAAGAATAAACCTTAAAAAGCTAATGCAAAAGAAAGAAAATGGGTGATTTGGTCTTCCAGACTGCTCTATCTACCAAGTTTAAGTTTACTGGTACCAGAGTATGCATAAAATTTGTTACATACAAAAATTTAACAATTAGTGCTAAAAGGCCTTAATACATAAACAAAATTAAAAAGGACATTTAAAACCTTTATGCAGAATTCATAATTTTAAGCTATAACAAAGATATAAATATTTATATTTACTAGATCATAACTTTCTGTTCACATACAGTTTTTCTATGCCTATACATTAATCTTCAATACTTGCATTGCTCATTCCACAAAATTACCTAAGGCAAATACTACTACGTACTTCCAAATCTGTTGATAACAGTTTTAGCAATTTTTCCCTTATGCCTTGACCATTCATAGCTTTAATAATTGGATGAATCAGTTTCTCCCTTTCCCGTCTCAGTGTACAGCATTCAAAAATAATATGGAGCACAGTTACCCTACTGATATCACCACAACTGCATGCCCAAGGGAGTAAGTTACTAGGTGGGCCTTTCCATGCATTAGTTAAAATTTAAAATCTGAGTTTACTGATTGCTTTTCTATGTAAAACATTCTCACAAAGTCAGAACTAATTCTCAGTCATAAAGTTAGTTTTTAATTTCTCTCAGTATAGTAAGTTTCTCAGAATCATGAATTACCGTAAGATCTTTTTGTACCACAACATCAATTATTCTTTGTGACGCTGCTTTCACAATGTTTGTGTAATCGCCCTGTGGTTCAAAGATATCATTTTAATCTAGCCCATATCTACTAAGCACCAAATTTAATCTGCCAAACCATGTCTGCTCCTTTTTTAATTGTTTTGCCTGTGCCCAACAGTTATAAATTAGACTGTGTGCTGGGGCAGATGTTACCTTCATCCAGAATGCCATATTTCTTTTTATGACTCTTGGGTACATGGCCAAGCTCCTGCCTCAGCTCAAATAGCAGCAATAGAGGTTGGTCTTAGTACACCCAGTAGCAGCTTCAAGAAACAAGCTCTAGGCACAGCCACGATGGCTGCAGTTGTGCACGATGTGTCAGCATGTGCACTGCAGCCTTAATAGGTGCACATGCACACGGAGCGACCGCCAGCCATCTTGGGAACAGCAGGCTCTTTTGCACATTCATGTCATGGCTGCGATACTTGTGCATCTGCACTGAGCTCACGGTGGCCATCTTGGGCACTGTGGGCACTGTTGCACGTGTACATCGCTCTGCAGAAATGATGGCCAACAATACTGCACCCCACATACTCAAAATAGCACTGTGGGACTGCTGCAGACAATGGACTGATTCACATACTGATTGTTCTTCAACTCCAAATTTGTTCTTTGGTTAGAATCATAGAAACGTAGAATTTGATGGCAGATAAGGACCACTTGGCCCAACTAGTCTGACCATTTCCCTAACTAATGGATAAGCTGCAGATCCTAGTTAACCAACAGCCCACTTCCTCCTACTCCCCACTAGAATGGCCTTGTGTCTGTCACATGCATTCTTGAATCCCCCCCACTGTTTTTGACTCCACTACCTATTCAGAAAGGCCGTTCCACATCTCCACGACCCTCTCCATGAAAAAATACTTCCTCATATTACCTCTGAGCAGTCTCCCCATTATCTTTAAATTGTGCCCTCTTGTTCTTGCACATATTTTTTTCTGAAAGATGCTACCCTCTCGGACTTTGTTGATTCCCTTGAGGTATCTGAAAGTTTCTATCATGTCCCCACTCTCCCTCCTTTTCTTGAGGGTATATATATTAAGCTCCTTTAATCTCTGTCTTCATATGTCTTCTGGTGCAGCCCCTGCACCATTTTGATTGCCCTCCTCTGGACAGCCTCCATCCTGTGTATGTTCTTGCGGAGATGGGGTCTCCAGAACTTTTTTTTTTTATTTTAGTCTTTAGTAACTGGGTAAGGCCCACTAGGCACAAGTGCCTGTTTTCAGGGGCAACCTGGGAGCACTGGGCGGTTAAATGACTTGCTCAGAGTCACACAGTATGCAAGTGGAGGCTGTGAGAATCAAACTCAGGTCTGGTCTGCAGGATGTATCAAGCTCATTCACACCTCGTTCCTCTAACCTCTGGGCTATACTGCTAAACTGCACACAGTACTCCAGATGGGGTCTCACCAACTGTCTGTACAGAGGGAAAACAACTTCCTGTTTTCCACTGGTGATGCCTCTCCCTATGCACCCTAGTATCCCACCAGCCCTCCTTACTGCCTTCTCTCATTGCTTGCCCATCTTTAGGTAATTTGACATGACTACTCTCAGGTCCCTTTCCGGTTTTGTTGTTGTTAGTATCTCACTCCCCCATTGTGTACACTTCCCCTGTGTTTTTGTTCCCCAGGTGCATTACTTTGCACTTCTTTACGTTGAATCTAAGCTGCCATACATTTGACCATTCCTCCAACCTTGCCAAGACCCTTATCATCCTTTCCACCCACCTTTCCACCCACCTTCTGTATCGACCCTGCTGCAGATCTTTGTGTTGTCTGCAAAGAGAGATATTTTTCCTTCCAGCCCCTCTGCAAAAATCCTCACCCATACAATTGGTAAGAGCTAGAAGGTTCGGCTCACCAGCTGGATTGACACTATGTACAGTATTACATTCCTTATAGCACTAGAACCTGTTAGTTTTTACTTATCCTACTATGTACCCTGATCTTCCCTTACACGGTAGTCTCCCTATTATGTGACTAATTTGATTTCTGTAGTATCCTGAATGTGAATCCTAAGTCAACTATTGTTATGTTTGTTATCTCTGACCCAAATGTATATTGTGATTTTCTGAACCAGACTGTGGAATTGTATATGAATATATAATCATTGTATGTAATTAACTCTCGGTCACCCCTGAAAAAGGGACCTTTGGTCTCAGCGGGCTGACCTGGTCACCAAAATGCAATAAATAAATAAATAAATACATGTCACTTATAAAGACATTAAAGAGGACCGGTCCCAGTATTGAACCCTGCGGTACTCCGCCAGTAACCCCACTTTCTTCAGAGTGGATTCCATTTACTATTACCCTCTGCATCCTATTGTCCAGCTACTTTTTTACCCAGGCTATCACCTTGGGACCCACTCCAAGGCTGGCTAACTTGTATATTAATCTTTTGTGTGGGACTGTGTCAAATGCCTTGCTAAAGTCTAGGTAGGTCATGTCCACCGCCCCTCCCTGGTTTACTACTTTGGTCACGCAGTCAAAGAAATGTATTATATTTGTCTGACATGACCGTCCTACTGTGAATCCATGCTGCCTTGTGTCTTGTGCCCCACTGGCCTCTAAGTACTCAACAATTCTTTCCTTCAGAAGTGATCCCATCATTTTCCCCACCACTGAGGTCAAACTAACAGGTCTGTAGTTTTCTGCCTCTGCCTTGCTCCCACTTTTGTGAAGTGGAATTACATCCACCCTCCTCCAGTCCTCAGATACCACCCCATCCTCCCATGATTTGTTAAAGAAAGTAGTCAGTGGTGTCATTAGTTCTATCCTTAGTTCTTTTAGAATTCTGGGGTGAATCCCATCATGCCCCATTGCTTTGTCCACCTTCAGTTTTAAGAGTTCTTTCAGAACCCTTTCTTCTGTGAATGGACTGGTATTGACCCCCCCCATCCAGAGTATTTCTATTGTTTGGTTTAGGTATCTCCCCCTCCTCTTTTTTTGTGACTCCTGAGCAGAAGTATTCATTCAGTACCTCTGCTTTTTCACTGTCACACTCTGCCCACATTCCCTCCCCTTTATTAAGGCTCAGTATCCCTCCCTTGAACTTTCTTTACTCCCTAATGTATGTATAAAAGGTTTTATCCCCCTTCTTAACAGAACTGGCTATCTTTTCCTCAGTCTGGGCCTTTGCTATTCTGACTGCCTTCCCTGCCTCCTTCTGCTTTAACTGAAGTAGTTCTCTGTCCTGCCTCTTCTGTGTTTCCTTGTATTTCCTGAATGCTATCCTTTTCTCCTTAACCTTCCCTGCCACCTCTCTCTTTTGAGAACCATAGTGACTGGGTGATCAGGGAACTAGGTCAGGGAGGAGCGGTGGATGTGGACTACCTAAACGTCAATAAGTCCTTCAACACCGTTTCACATGGGAGACTCATTAACAAGCTGGGCAGCCTAGGAGTGGGTCCAAAGGTGGTAAACTGGGTAAGGAACTGGTTAGGGGACAGGAGACAGAGGGTGGTGTTAAACAGAGTTTACTCCAAGGAAGGGAGGGTGACCAGCATGGTGCCACTGGGATCAGTACTGGGACTGGTCCTCTTTAATGTCTTTATTACTGACATTGCAGAGGGGCTAGAAGGAAAAGTATGCCTTTTTGCAGATGACACTAAAATCTGCAATAGGGTAGACACTCCAGGAGGGGTGAAAAAAATGACTAGAAATCTAAGAAAGCTAGAGGAGTGATCAAGAGTGTGGCAGCTAAGTTTCAATGTGAAGAAGTGCAAAATCATGCACTTGAGGCACAGAAACTCTGGGGCAGAGTACAAAATGGGGGGTGGGCAGTAGTATTAATGACCACCAAACAGGAAAGAGATCTGGGTAACCATGTCTGATGACCTAAAGGTGGCCAGACAGTGTGACAAGGCAGTAGGGAGAGCTAGTGGGATGCTAGGGTGCATAGGGAGGGGTATCACCAGGAGAAAGAGAGAGGTGGTGTTACCACTGTACAGATGACTGGTGAGACCTCACTTAGAGTACTGTGTATAGTTCTGGAGACCACATCTCCAGAAGGACATAGACAGAGTAGAGGTAGTCCAAAGGAAGGCAACTAAAAATGGTGCAGGGCCTGCATCAAAAGCCCTATGAGAAGAGACTAAATGACCTCAATATGTATACTCTGGAGGAAAAGGGGGATATGACAGAGACTTTCAAATACCTCACAGGTATAAATAAGGTTCAAGAGGGAAGCATTTTTCAGAAAAAAATATAATCAAGAGCAAGGGAACATGCTATGAAGCTGGAGGTGGGTAGACTCGGGAGATGTGAGGAAGTACTTCTCACTGAAAGAGTGGAGGATGCCTGGAACAGACTCCCAGTGGAGGAGGTGGTGAGGGTAAAAATGGTAGTGGGATTCATAAATGCATGGAATAGGCATGAGGAAACCTTAAGTGGTATTAGGGGTGGGTAAAGCTAGAGATCAAGTAGAGTTTGCGGTGTTACAGTAGGTATTAAAATGGGCAAACTAGGTAGGCCAAGCGGTCTTTATCTTCCGTCAGTTTCTGTGTTTCTAAACATTAAATTCTTCAAGCTATGGCTGTAGCCTTGTCAAGATTACCCTAATAAAGATTTTCAGGCAAATGTATTAATAGTGTAATTTGTCTCCTTTTTTTGGATGAGCACAACTACTCCCAGCAACCAGGTTTCAGGTATAGCTTCATTTTTCACTTGCGTGGTGTGAGAAGTTTTGCCCACCCACTACTATCCACCTGATATATCGCTGCTGCCTACCCATCCATCCCGTATGCCTTATTGTTCTTCTGTGTATTTATAGCCCAGACAGCTTCTCCCATTGTAAAATTGGGCCAGTTATTTGTAATATTTGGCTAGTCTGTAACATCTGGTCCTCTGTCAGTTCTTTTGTCTGGTTTGAATTCTGATTAACCTTAAATATCTTTTTTAAATGTGTTATCCACTCATCGGGATGTATAACTGCTTCTAAATTATATACTGTATTTGATATCCATCCCAAACGGTATCACAAACGCACTCAACAGGTCAGGCCCTCTGCTCCCACAGTGCTAACCTCCGAGTGCAATAGTGTGAACAGGTAACAGACAATGTAACCTTCCTGTCTGCTTTTGGGTCCAAATCACCTTTAGTCTCAAGTTCTGGGGGGATTCAAACTGTGAACCTTATGCTAGCGTACCCAGTGTACAGACTCAGATACGTACCCTCTTCGGGGATTGCAGTACAATCTTTCACCAGGGGCACCAAGCCAGGCTTCCAAAATGAACTCTTAAAAATCTATAAGAGACCTTAGGTATATTCTTACCTTTTTCCAAGCTTAGTAACACCATCAAGCTTTTGAACAGTTTTGTAAGACTTAATCATTTATACGTCACATGCAAAAAAGATCTGGCAGACACCCAGGCAGTCTTTCAAATCAAAGATTCTTTACTAAAAGATGATAAAAATATGAAAAATGTAAACACAGAATACTATATCAAAGAGCATACAATCACTTAAAAGAGCAAGGGCAAAGTACAAAAAAAAATTCCTATCCCCATACATTTAAACCTTTTCTATCTAATGTATTATCTTTGTAAGTGCAGTTATATCAGAGAGCTGTGTCTTTCTAGAGTCCCAAGATGGAATATATCTCAAACAGTTCAGACACAAGTATTAGTTTAACTGTATCTCTCCACACCCCTTCTGTGAGTCATCTAGCTTCTCCTTTTAGAATATAAAAAAAATACAAACATGATGTCCTATCAGGAGGTAGATTAAATAAGTGACATCAGCAAAAACTCAATTCCCAAATTATGAGTCTTTGATCCACCAGTTCCTTCGATGTTTACAACCCTGCAATCCATCACCTAGGTGCAATATAGCCAACAGGAATCAGCTAAATGATGTCCTGTCCTGTAATGAAATGTATATTTTAGTTCCCCAACTTCAAAGGCGTGAGGTCATAAAAATGCCATAAAATGCAATTTCTCAAGGAAGTTAATTACATTACAGAGATCTCGTGGTCAGTTACATATCCTGTAGCTTCACTAAAACCTGGGGGAAGGGGCACCCATGGAAGCCCAGGCTGTCTTATGTGAGACAATCACATACTATATTTTTATATTACAAATATAATTCAATAAACATAACCAGCTGGCCAAGCATCACACTCTTCCACACCTAGACTGAATGTGTGGGCTCTGTCCCCTGTATGGGATGAGCTCCATAAGACAGTTCACTCCTCATATAGACGTGACAGACCATCTGCATTCTGATTGGTCACTCCAGCCCTATGAAAGATTGTCATGTCATACCCTTGCAAGGCAAGACTCCATCTTAATAGTCTACCATTAGTTTTTCCCATTTGTGTCAGCCAAACCAGGGGGTTGTGGTCAGTTTGTACCTCAAAATGCTGCCCATATAAGTATGGCTCTAACTTCTTTAGGGCCCACACTATGGCAAGACACTCTTTTTCCACAGCGGAGTAAGCCTGCTCCCTGGGAAGTAACTTTTTACTCAGGTGCACTACAGGGTGATCTTTCTCTTGGTTGGATGTCTGACTCAGTACTGCCCCAATACCCACATCTGAGGTGTCAGTCTGGACTATAAAGGGTCAGCTATAGTCAGGACTTGTCAACACAGGAGCACTGCACTGTGCCTCCTTCAGTCTGGTAAAGGCTTTTTCACAGGCTGATTCCTAGGTAATTTTCTTAGGCATCTTTTTCTTTACCAGATCAGATAGGGGAGCAGCCAGGGCACTGTAATTGGGTACAAATTTCCTATAGTACCCTACTGTCCCTAGAAAAGTTCTAACCTGCTTCTCCATTTCTGGTCTGGGCCATGCCTTGATCACCTCTATTTTTACTTGGTTAGGACAGAGCTGTCCCAGGCCTACAACACGCCTGAGGTATGCCACTTCCGCCATGGTCACCTGGCACTTCTTAGCTTTGACAGTGAGCCTGGGCCTCTGTATCCTGCCCAGCACTTCCCTAAGGTGGGACAGGTGTTCCTCCCAGCTGGCACTAAAAATGGCAATGTCATCCAGGTATGCCACGGCATACTCCTCAGCACCATTTAACACCTGATTCACCAACCTTTGGAAAGTGTACAGGGCGTTCTTCATTCCAAAAGGCATTACTTTAAATTCAAATAAGCCTATCAGTATGATGAAGGCCGACCTCTCCCTAGCTCTGACAGTTAACTCTTCCTGCCAATACCCCTTTGTTAGGTCAATAGTCGTAAGGTATGTCACCCTTCCCAACTTGTCCAGGAGTTCATCCATCTGGGGCATCGGGTGGGTGTCTGCCTTTGTGACTACATTCAGTCCATGATAGTCCACACAGAAATGAGTAGAGCCATCTGGCTTGAGCATAAGGACTACAGGTGAGGCCCAGTGGCTATGGGATCTCTGTATTACCCCTAAATCCAGCATTTCCTCCACCTCCCTTCTAATGTTCTTTTGGACAGCCTCTGACACCCAATATGCTGTCCACTGTATGGGCGTTTGTGTCCCTGTCTCCACATCATGCGTCATTAAGGGGGTTAGTCCAGACTTGGCACTAAACAGTGGGGCAAAGTCTGCTAAATCCTCCCTTACTTCTTGGATCTTTTCCGGGGCTAGCTGGGGTGACAGTTTAACTGTCTCCACAGAGGACTCCCACTTGCTTTCTTCCAGCAAGTACAGAAGTGGGTCTCCTTCATCCAGTCCTTCCCCAGGACTACATACTGCAAACACCATGTCAGCCCTATTAGCATATGGATTCATCAGGTTGACATGGTACATTCTTTCTGTATGTCTTCTGTCAGGTAACTCTATGATATAGGTCATGTCATTTACCTTTCTAACTATTTTGTATGGTCCTGCCCACTCAGCCTGCAGTTTGTCTTTCCAGACTGGGATAAGGACCATGACTTCCTGACCCAGTGTGTACGGGCGAGCTCTGGCTCTGTGGTCATACCACACTTTTTGTTTCTGTTGGGCAGCTGCCAGGTTGCTCTGGGCTATCCCCATAAGCTCCTTCAGCCTTTCCCTAAACCTAAGGACGTAATCCACTATGGGAGTGTCCTGGGTGGCGTGCTTGCCTTCCCAGTCCTCCCGGATCAAGTCTATGGGCCCATGTACCCGGCATCCATATAAGATCTCAAAGGGGAAATCCTGTTGACTCTTGGGGCACCTCCCTGTATGCAAACAACAGGTGGGGAAGGTATTTCTCCCAGTCCTTCTCATGCTGTTCAGCAAATGCTTGAAGCAAAGACTTCAGGGTACCAATAAATCTTTCTACAAGCCCACTGGTTTACAGGTGATAAGGTGTCGTGCATCTCTGCACCACCCCACACTTCTCCCATAAACATTTCATCAGGTTCGACATGAAGGAACCCCTTTGATCGGTGATAACCTCCTGCGGAAACCCAACGCAGGAGAAAATCCCAAGTAAGGCATCTGCCACTTTGTCTGTCTTCAGTGAGAATAGGACGACTGCCTCTGGATACTGGGTGGCATAATCCACCACAGTCAGGATGAATCTTTTCCTGGAGGGGGTATTTAAAGGCCCCACAATATCCATTCCCACCCTCTGGAATGGCTCCTCCACTATGGGCAATGGAATTAGGGCAGCTTTGGTTTTCTTACCCGCCTTCCCTATTTCTTGGCACCGGGACACTACCTGCAATAGTCCTTCACCTGCTGAGTGAAGTTGGGCCAATAGAAATTCTGGGTCAATTGCTGCATAGTGTGAGCAATGCCCAGATGACCAGACAAGGGAATATCGTGTGCAATCTTGAGCAACTGCTCACGGTACCCCTGGGGAATGGCAAGCTGCCTGCCTATCACCCCTCCCTCTGCTTTACAGCCTGATAATACATCAATCCATTTTCCCAATAAACCTTATGTTTACCATCACCTCCTTGTGCTCTGTCAGAGTCTGCCCAAGCCCTCAGCTTCTCTAAACTAGGGTCACTTTTCTGAGCAGCTGCAAACTCCTTACACATTCCCAAGGCATGGGACAGGTCCCCTTCAGTCTCTGAATTAGGGTCTCTAGCATTAGCATCAGGGCACTCAGGATCACTGTCATCTCTAACCCTCTGACAATGGGTCACCCCTCCTTCTTTGGAGTAACCCTCCATAGCTATGTGGTTAACTGCTACTGGGGAAATTTCTACCCCCTTTTCATTAGTCTCCATATCAGGAGACACAGGCTGGGGAACCAGCCTCCCAGTGGTTTCCACAATGGCTTCTATGGGATCCAGGGACCTACAATTTCCCCTTCCCGCTTGTCTATGGGTAACTGCACACACCATCCCCTGTTTGAGATTGTTGCCAGGGACGATGTCAACTGGTAAAGTTTTAGCTACAGACACCTGTTGCACAGTTCCCCCTGTTTCACCCCAGTCTAGGAGAATACTAGTGAGTGTTAATGTTTTCTCCTCCTCAATGAAGTCTTGTACAGTTACAAATTTATTGGGTATAAGCTACCCAGGCTCTACTAGATCCCCTTTTACCAATGTCAGGGATGCCCCTGTGTCCCTTAACCATTTTGTCTGTACAGCATTCACCGTGACTGGGTGTATGTGTTTCCTCATGTTCACAGGCATGCTTCCAGGGACACACAAACAACCCACTTCTTTCCTAGCCCCATTTTGCGTATTGCTCGTCCTTGTGGGTCACTGTCTGGCAATATGCCCAGTTTCTTTACAAACCCAATATTCGTTTTTTCTCAAGGAAATCTTTTCTTTGAAACCTGGGGCTAACTGGTTTCAGTGGAGGCAGTGAGGGTTTTAGCTGACCTGAAGGTGTGCTTTTCCATTTCTGCACTGCCATGCCCACCCCCATTCGCTCTCAGAGCACGTCTGCTCTTGGCATAGCGGTCTGAGAGTTCAGCCGCCTCTTGCACTGTTTTGGGATCTCGGTCCTCCAGCCAGGTTTTCAGCTCTGCTGGGCATTCCCCCCAAAAACTGTTCTAACAATATAGCATTTTCAATTTTATCTACTGAGTTTGCTTCAATTCCTTCCCACCAACGTTTTAAAAACTGATGTTGTTTCATGGCTAGCTCCTAGTAGCTCATATCAGAGCTTCTCCTGAACTTACGAAATTTAGCTATGTATGCTTCTGCAGTTAAATCAAACTTTTTTAAAAGTTCAGCTTTAAGTTTGCTGTAATCATTGCTGTCCTCATTGTCCATTTGTCCCATTGCATCCCGAGCTTTTCCGGTAAGTAGCAGGGATAGCTGGAAGCTCCAGGACCCTCTAGGAATCTTTGTCTGAACACAAACTTTTTCAAAGGAATTTAAAAAGGCGTCCATATCCTCCCCCTCTTTAAATTCAGCTATCAATTTGGAATTTTATTTGTAACCCAGTCCTGTAGTTCCAGTTAAACACACACCATTTACCTGCTCTGGTGCTGGTGGTTGGAGTTGTAACTTCTCCAGTTCACATCGCCTCTGGTGCTCACACTCTTCATGGTCCGCCTCTCACTGTTCTCGCTCCTTCTTCTCCTCTGTGACTCACTTCTCTCGCTCAGCCACTCTCTGTTCTTGCTCCCTCTTCTCCTCTGCAGCTTGCTGCTGTCGCTTTTCTTCTCTCTGGAACTCAAGCTCCATTCTGCACAACTCAATATGCAGCCTGATTGCTTTTGGCTCCAGAATGCTGGTGACCTTCCCCTGCTGCTGTGGCCCTGGGCTTGCACTGGCCCTGCTGTCCTCCCCACCAGATCTGGGCACTGCACTGGCCGCTGGCTCCTCTACACCCAAGGTTTGGTCCTTTACAGTCACAGTCTGTGTCGCGATGCTCTGGGCATCTGGTGCCATCAGGGCATCCATGAGGTTCTGCTTGGTGGCTGTCCCCTTGTGCAGGACTCCTCTATCCTGGCACAACTGCCTCAAGTTGTCTACAGTGTACCCAGTGTAGTTGGAAGCCATCTTCTTCCCTAACTATGGCTACTCTAACTTGCACTTTAGAAAAAAAAGTAAAACAGGTACGAACTTGACTGTAAGCAAAATTATATAGTTCTGTTTCCATTTTTAGAAATAAATCACTGCCTTATTTTGCAAGTGAGCTGTACAGTATTAAGCTGACACACTGAACAGTTAAAGCATGTGTTACCGATTTTATCCCACTGCTGCCACCAGATCTGTCACAAATGCACTCAGCAGGTCAGGCCCTCTGCTCCCACAGTGCCAACCTCTGAGTGTAATAGTGTGAACACGTAACAGACAGGGTAACCCTCCTGTCTGCTTTTGGGTCCGAATCACCTTTAGTCTCAAGTTCTGGGGGGGATTCAAACTGTGAACCTTATGCTAGCGTACCCAGTGTACAGGCTCAGATATGTACCTTCTTCGGGAATTGTGGTATAATCTTTCACCAGGGGCACCAAGCCAGGCTTCCAAAATGAACCCTTAAAACTCTATAAGAGACCTTAGGTATATTCTTACCTTTTTCCAAGCTTAGTAACACCATCAAGTTTTAAACAGTTTTGTAAGACTTAATCATCTATACATTCCATGCAAAAAAGAACTGGCAGACACCCAGGCAGTCTTTCAAATAACAGATTCTTTACGAAAAGATGATAAAACTATGAAAAATGTAAACACAGAACACTATATCAAAGAGCATACAATCACTTAAAAGAACAAGGGCAAAGTGCGAAACAAAAACTCCTACCACAATACATTTAGACCTTTTCTAGCTAATGTATTACCTCTGTAAGTGCAGTTACATCAGAGAGCTGTGTCTGTCTAGAGTCACAAGATGGAATATATCTCAGACAGTTCAGACACAAGTATTAGTTTAACCCTGTCTTTCCACACCCCTTTTGTGAGTCATCTATCTCCTCCTTTTAGAATATAAAAAAAATACCAACATGATGTCCTATCAGGAGGTATATTAAATAAGGTGACATCAGCAAAAACTAATTTCCCAAATTATGAGTCTTTGATCCGCCAGTTCCTTTGAGGTTTACAACCCTGCAATCCATCACCTAGGTGCGATATAGCCAACAGGAATCAACTAAATGATGTCCTGTCCTGTAATAAAATTTATATTTTCGTTTCCCAACTTCAAAGGCATGAGGTAATAAAAAGGCCATAAAATGCAATTTCTCAAGGAGGTTAATTACATTACAGAGATCTCCTGATCAGTTACATATCCTGTAGCTCACTGAAACCTGGGGTGGGGGGCACCCATGGAAGCCCAGGCTGTCTTATGTGAGACAATCACATACTATATTTTTATATTACAAATATCATTCAATAATCATAACCAGCTGGCCAAGCATCATACGATGGTAAAATTGGGCCAGTTATTTGTAACATTTGACTAGTCTCTAACATATGGTCCTCTGTCAGTTCTTTTGTCTGGTTTGAATTCTGATTAACGTTAAGTATCTTTTTTAAATGTTTTACCCAGTCAGCGGGATGTATAACTGCTTCTAAATTATAGTTTGATTATCCATCCCAAGTGCTATTAAGCTGCAGAAAGTTTTGTTGTCCTTTTGTTTAGTAGCTTGTTGTAGTGTATCCCATAGAAATGTACTATATGTTGCTTTTTTATCAATCAATAGTCTATATTCTTCCCTAAGGTTTGTAAATGCTATCCTATCTTCATAAAGAGTAGACTTCCTCATTCTTCTTCCTTGTGCAAATACTAATTTCTTCATCTGATAGCACTCTACATCAAACCATTGTGTCTTATTTTGGAATTTACATACAGTACCTCTTTCTTACCTTGTTTACTTAAACAGCTAATTACACTATTTCAATTTTTGCTAAAAGTTCGAATACTCTAGGGGTAGATGAACTTCACTTTTCCTGATGCTCTAGTGACTGAATGCACTCTTGCTTAACCGTAGCTGTTTCTATGGTTTCCACTATCTCCAGTACTGGCTGTTGCATATATGGAGCCCATTTTTTCCTTCTATGATTGTATATGTGCATATATTCATCCATTTCTTTTCTGCTCCATACATTTTCTATGTTTGTAACCCCAGACTTGTCTAATTCTATCACAATGGGGAGGTGATCACTGTCCCAAATCTTTAATACTCTTACATCTTTCTCCTAGGTGAATGAAAACATGTCTATTATATAGTAATCAAAGACAATGCCATCCTCCCTGGTGGGATATGTACAGTTCTCTTTGCGAGCTCTTGGAAATCTCCCATTCACAATTCTAAGATATACCATTTTTAACATATTCAACAACTGAATCCCTTGTTCATTTATGTTTTTGTCTGCTGATTCCCTTATAGGTATACTAAGGGTGTCATCCAGATTCCAATTATTTCCCAAATCTTCTGGGACACTGCCCACCCTTGTGTTAACATCACCACCTAACAGTATGATAACCCCTTGGTAGTCAGACTGGGTAGCACCCTATATGAGAGCATATTATTGAGTGACTCAGTATGAGCAACTCAGTAATACCGCTCCTGTATAGGGTGACTGCTTCAATACAGTGAGGAATCCTGAATAGTGAGTGTAGCAGTGAACTACATTCGCTATAGCAGGATATCAGAAGTTGTGGTCCCGAACCCTGCTGAGCTGGCTGTTTGGTGTAGTGGCTGGAGCCTGCAGACCAGAGTTTGGGTCCTACAGTAGTCATGAAAATAATTTTACTTTTTTATAAGTCTGCCCCTCCCTCGGAGTTGCTTGCCCCCTGCAAAAAACAAAAGAAGCACTATATTTTGCAGAGGATAGTCACTATTTGCGGCGGTGTCTCTAAGTTCAGGTCGCCCTTTTGTTGCGGGCAATTTTGCATCACTCTTTGTGAGCGGTGTGATACGGGACTCACCTTTATCTCGTAATTCCGTCAGACTGGACTTTTAGAATTAACTCTTTCAAGGCATCAAGGAATTTTTCAATGGCAAATTTTCTTGAATGTGGAATAATGTATACATTAATCAGAATACAAATAAGCACATCAGACTTCGAAAGTTCTATACATAAGAAAAAATAAATATCATCCCTATAAATACATCTACTATTTGGACCAAAGCAGGTGTTTATCAAGGTATATATCCCTCTGGAGGCTCTCCCATACCTTGCAATTTTATGGGCTTTTATTTTTGGTGACTAGAAACCTTCCAATATACACTCACAGGAATCTTTCAACCATGTTTCTTGTAACATTACTATGGGAATCTTTTTCATAAAATCAGTGCATCCCAAATCCTTAACCTTCTCTGTTACCCCTGCGATATTCCAACACAAGATTTTTAACGATTCCCTTCTATGATTACTTTTTGATTGTTCTGCTCACTCCAGCTGTACTACAGATGCCAGTGGATAGTATCTATTACTTTCCCTAGTGTAACCCCCCACCCACCGGACCCCCTTGTTTAACTAGCAGGGCTGCTTATCTCACCACAAAGCATCTAGGGGTAAAAGAGAGGGGTGTTGGTTTACATAAGTTGACACACTTTTTAACACTTTTTGGAAACAGAGCCGAGGTGGCCACCATTATTTATTTTATTTAGTTTTTGTTGACCGGGTAAGTGCACTAGACAAATCCTGCCTATTTTCAGGCACGACCTGGGGGAAGGGAATACAGATGAATACCAACTGACCTTGAACCAGATTAGCCTCGGTGGACCAGACTGTTATTAGAAGGAACAGTCAGCCAAATGTAGCTACTACCCGGCACACACCTGATGGGATCATTTATGATGGCCAGCAACCTGGGTCCCTGGGAGAAAACGTTTGCTCAAGGTCATGCTAGGACTGCACTTCTGGATGGGGCACCCAAGTAAATCCACACACAAAAAAGCAATAACAATACTGTCCAAACCAGGTTGTGATTCTAGAGTGTGGCTTTTATTCTTGTAACAGAGCAGGAATAATCATAACGTGAAGATGGACCCCCACAGGGTTACACATACTGGTATTGCAGATTCTCCAGAGTACAGAGATTCCTGACATTCCCATTTAGCACATGGTGAAGACACAAAACAGAGAACTCTCTGGTTCTGAAACTGAAGGATGACACAACTGCCTGAACTAGTACGATCCCCATTTTCCACAGGGGTGGTATTGGTACTTATGACCACACTGAGCACATCTAGGCTCAAAATCTTCCAGCACCCTCTATACTGGGGTGAACAGAAGAACAGAGAATCCAAACCCACATCTCTGGGTAATTATTTCTATTAGGCACTGGCCACATGCACTGAATGAAAATGTACTGGTGCCCAAACTGAACCTGGAGAGGTAAACTGGTTACTCCGGATGGGGAGGCCTCCCACCTTTTGCTTCTAAGTTTATACTCAGCCATTCATCTGATTAATAACACCCTCACAGAAGAACTTGTAGATGCTATCTTGAAATGTTTTTCACACTTAATGTACTACATGACACATCTCTGGGTATCCAACTAAAAGTTCTGCACTTGGACAGTCCCCTATTTGGACTCCAACATAGGCAGAGACTTTTAAAATTAAACTGGATGACTGTTCCCACAATCATAGAAATTCACCCTGGCTTGCAGATGCCCCTGGGCTTTCACACAACAAAAAGGTTTGTACTGACAACCAAAATTGAGGGTGTCCATGGCAGCTTCTACGGAAAGAAGATGGATACAGGGGATTGCCCCTAGTTCCTGGAGTTCACCCCATCCCTCCTGGGATGGGACACTGGGGAAACCCGAAAACACAAGGTCTCCACCACTTCAATGGCTGTCTTCATTTGTTCTTCTTCTAGGGTGAGAACAAACAATCACCAAAGAAAAGGGGGTAGCTGTTTATCAGAGCTAGGTGAGGAGCTGCCCAGCAGCTGCAGTCTCCTCCTTGAATTCCTACTCAAGACTCTCTCTTCCTCAGAGTAACTCAGCATTCCATTTCACTCTCTAAGCCAGCTGGGCAAATGTAGCTTATGCTGCTGCAAGAGTTCCAAAATGACATCACCACTCCTGCTCAGCTGAGACTGAATAACAGAGTGTGACAGTGTGAAACCCATTTACCTGGCATTTCACAAGCTGCTTTCCCTGCCTGCCAATGATCTAACTGGGATTCTAGTAACCCCGTGGAACAAGGGGGTTACACTTGGATTTAAATTTGTAAGTCTTCTACAAATACTGAATTTTCCTCCCTCGACTCTTCCAAGTTGAAACTGTTATTTATTTTTTCTTCTTTCTCCTTTCTGTAGTCTACCTCTTATAACTTTATGATTTTCTTGATATAAAACACTGTCATCAGGAATCAGTGAGTGTTCCCTTTTAACTAGGACCATGTAATTTGCTGGGCATTGTTTAGCTTTGAATCTTGTCTTGTAGCTTCAATATTTACTCTGTATCTCTTTTGAACCTCTATTTCCTGCTGATTTAAAGTACATTATTTGTGATTGTTGTCTCCATCCTGATCCCTATTTGCTCATACTGTTTCTTGGCATTTCAAATAAGTATTTTTGTCATTTTATTTTGTGTTACTAAACAAATCTCACCTTTATGTTCCTTAACTTGACATCAGTATACCAAGGTGATATCTGACTAGGCAAATCTGGATCCCAGTATGCCTGTACATACATTATATAATGTTACTCTCTGAGTGGTATGGTCTTCATTTCTAGTTTTGGGAATTCCCTTAAAGTAAATTGCTGGGGTGATGAATCCCCTTTCTATTATTGCCTCTTTTATTTCCACTGTGGCACTCTCTTGATTTCTTTCCACGCTGTCTGTCTTTTTCTTGTCTTGTATCTTTTTGTATGCACCTATATTTTCCCCCTACAGCTTCATAGCATGTTCCCTTGTTCCTGATCATCTTTTTTTCTGAAAAATGTTTCCCTCTTGAAACTTATTTATACCCATGAGGTATTTGAAAGTCTCTATCATATCCCACCTTTCATCCAGGGTGTACATATTGAGGTACTTTAGTCTCTCCTCATTTGGGCTTTTGATGCAGGCCCTGCACCATTTTAGTTACCCTCCTCTGGACTGCTTTTACTCTGTCTGTGTCCTTCTTGAGACGTGGTCTCCAGAACTGGACACAGTACTCTAGGTGAGGTCTCACCAGTGATCTATACAGTGGTAACACCACCTCACTCTTTCTGCTGGTGATACCCCTCCCCATGCACCCTAGCAGCCCACTAGCTCTCCCTTCAGCCTTGTCACACTATCTAGCCACCTTTAAGTCATCAGACATGATTATCCCAGGTCTCTTTCCTGATTGGTGGTCATTAATACCACTCCCCCATTTTGTACTCCACCCCTGAGTTTCTGTGCCCCAAGTGCATGATTTTGCACTTCTTCACATTGAAACATAGCTGTCACACCCTTGATCACTCATCTAGCTTTCTTAGATCTCTATTCATTTTTTCCATCCCCCTGAAGTGTCTACCCTATTGCAGATTTTAGTGCCATCAGAAAGAAGGCAGACCTGCAAATGGGAAGTCCAGATAAGAGCAGGGATTGCCAAACCAAGTAGGGAAATGGGCAGACTAGGTGGGCTGTGCGGTCCTCAACTGCTGACAGATTCAATGTTTCTATGTTTCTTTCCTTTTAGCCCCTCTGCAATGTCATTAATAAAGACATTAAAGAGGACCTGCCCCAGTACTGATCACTGTGGCACACTGCTTGTCACCCTCCCTTCCTTGGAGTGAACTCCATTTACCACCACCCCCATCTCTCTCCTACCCCCTAATCAATTCCTTACCCAGTTTACCTCCTTTGGACCCACTCCTAGGCTGCCCAGCTTGTTTATGAGTCCCCTATGTGGAATGGTGTTGAAAGCCTTACTGAAGTTTAGGTAGGCCACATCCACCGCTCCACCTGAACCTAATTCCCTAATCACACAGTGAAAGAAATCTATCAGATTTGTTTGACATGACCTCCCCCCAGTGAATCCATGCTGCCTTGGATCTTGTAAACCACTGGATTGAAACTATTCCACAATCCTTTCCTTCAGTAGTGATTCCATTAATTTCCTCACCACTGAAGTCAGGTTGAATGGCCTGTAATTGCCAGTGTCCTCACTGCTACCACTTTTGTGAAGTGGGTCTACATCTGCCCTCCTCCAGTCCTCCGGAACCACTCCCGTCTCCACAAAGTAGTTGAACAGGGCTGCCAGAGGTGCAGCCAGCACCTCTTTGAGCTCCCTCAATATCGTTGAATGCCTCCTGTCTGGCCCCATTGTCTTGTCCACTTTCAGATATGTGAGTTTCTTCAGGACTCTCTCCTCTGTAAAGGGATTTGTATCCACCTCCCTTCCTTCAGTGCTCCTGGCACTTATCTGTGGTCCCTTACCTTCCCCTTCCTCTGTGAACACTGAACAAAAGTAGTTGTTCAGGATGTCTGCTTTTTCCTGGTCCCCCCTCCAATGTATTTTGTCAATCTATTAAGCAGGCTTCAGACAAGGGAAGTCCATGTTAGATTTGATCTTTATATGAAAATATATAATTGACAAATATGTTATATTAAAAAGCAAGATATATGTGCCCTGTAGTGATATAAAAGCAGCTTTTGATAGTGTAAACAGAGAAACCTTGTGGAATATATTGAAAAGGAAAAATATAAATAATAAACTTGTATCACTAATTTTTATATTCAGAAACCAAGGTATCGATGAGATATAGGAAGGATGGAGCATTAACTGATCCCCTTGCAGTTAACCCATTCTTATTGGTAGCACCATATGACATTGGGATCATCCATTGCTTAACTCAACCCAAAATGGTGGCACAAGATAGATGTAAAGCCTGTTGGCCCCAGTACTGTTCAATGTGTGCATAGATACTGTGGTTAGTGAATTACAATGTGTAGATACATTTTCCCCTTCTGTGAATGGCATACCAATTAACATTCTGATGCATGCAGATGATGCAGTAATTATGTCCCAAACTCCAGTTGATTTAAAGAAAGCTATAAAAACAACCACAGATACCATGAAAAAGTTGACTTAGAACTTAATACCTCAAAAACTAAAATTATGGTATTCGGGGACAATAAGTGCGAACTAAAGCCCTGGGACATAAATAATGTAATAATACAGAAAGTGTCAGATTGCTGCTGTTTAGGTGTATGGTTCAATAGAAGACAGAGCTGGAAAAATCATATTAAAAAAGTGAAAGACTCAGTCATAAAAACTGTTATGGCAATTAATCGCTTTTCACATACATTTGCCAAAAACTCATACTTAACACTAAAAAGATGTTTTAAGGCTAAAGCAACTACACAAATGATATATGGTGCTGACATTTGGGGGCTCAATTCTAATCTTTATGAATTGGAGCTATTACAGAGTTTTTACAGCTGCAGGGACTGAGCTCTGCAGCTGTGTTACAAACAGCTGAAAAAACAACTTACTGGATTCTGACTGAAGAACAAATTTGGAGTTGAAGAACAATCAGTATGTGAATCAGTCCACTGTCTGCAGCAGTCCCACGGTGCCATTTGGAGTATGTGGGGTGCAGTATTATCAGCCGTCACTTCTGCACAGTGATGCACATGTGCAACAGAGACCATTGTGCCCAAGATGGCCACCGTGAGCTCTGTGCCCATGCACGAGTATTGCAGCCATGACACAATTGTGTAAAACAGCCCACTGTTTCAAAGATGGCCGGCAGTTGCTCTGTGCACATGTGCACCTATCATAGCTGCAGTGCGCATGGTCGCACATCACGCACAACTGCAGCCATCGTAGCTGTGCCTAGAGTTTGTTTCTTGAAGCTGCTACTGGGAGTACCAAGACCAACCTCTAATGCTGCTATTTGAGCTGAGACAGGAACCTTGGCCATGTGCCCAAGAGTCATGAAAAGAAATATGGCATTCTGGATGAAGACAACATCTGCCCCAGCAGACAGTCTAATTATAACTGTTGGGCACAGGCAAAACAATTAAAAAAGGAGCAGACATGGTTTGGCTGATTCAATTTGGTTCTTAGTAGATATGGGCTAGATGAAAATGATATTTTTGAACCACAAGGCGATTATACAAACATTGTGAAAGCAATATCATGAAGAATAACTGATGTTGCGGTGCAAAAAGATCTTGCAGCAATTCATGACTCCTGGAAACTTATTATACTGAAAGAAATTAAAACTAACTTTATGACTGAAAAGTATTTATTTTGTGAGAATGTTTTACATAGAAGAGCAATCTTTAAACTCAGATTTTAAATTTTAACTAATGCATGGAAAGGCCCACCTAGTAGCTTACTCCATAGGGCATGTAGTTGTGGTGATATCAGTAGGGTAACTATGCTCCATATTATTTTTGAATGCTGTACACTGAGACGGGAAAGGGAGAAACTGATTCATCCAATTATTAAAGCTATGAATGGTCAAGGCATAGGGGAAAAATCGCTAAAACTGTTATCAATAGATTTTGTGGAAAGAGCTATGCAAGTATTGAAGATTAATGTACAGGCATAGAAAAATGAAATGTGAACAGGAAGGTCTGATCTAGTAAATACAAATATTTATATCTCTGCTATAGCTTAAAATGGCAAATTCTGTATAAAGGCTTTAAATGTCCTTTTTAATCCTGTTTACGTATTAAGGCCTTTTAGCACTAATTGTCCAATTTTTGTATGTAACAAATTTTATGCATGCTCTGGTACCAGTAAACTTAAACTTGAACTTGGTAGATAGAGAAGTCTGGAAGACCAAATCCCCAATTTCTTTCTTTTGCGTTTAGCTTTTTAAGGCTTATTCTCTGTCACTTGCCTTCCCGTTGAAAGTTTGTAATTATCTTATTAACTTTAAGAAACCAAGCCCTATCAATCGTGACACACAAATTGCTCAGGTGATATAGCATCTTGGGACACAATATTAGCTTAATTAAATTAACTTTACCCTGTAGCAGTAAGTTCAGAGGTTTCCAAGCTTCAAGATCCGAGTGAACTCTTTTCATTATAGTGTCCATATTGTAGTTTACACTCTTTTCTTTGACAAGTCTGAGGGGATCTCAATGTCCAGATATGTCTGGGATTTAGCAGATCATCTTAGATTGTCTAATATTGATTCCATTTACCTTTTGGTACAAGATTTCCTGAGAAGTATACTTGCAGTTTTCCAGCAATTTATTTTCAATCCAGACAATTCTGAATCACATTTTTAGCCTAGTTATCAAGTGTGCAGGTGATTTTACAGTTATCAAAAAATCATCTGCAAATGCTGCTACTTTGCTGCAATGTTTTCCCACTTTCACTCCTTCTATTACTACATCATTGTTGATTTTGCTATCAGTGGTTCAATGGCAAGGACAAATAAACTAGGGGAGAGAGGACATCCTTGCCGTGTTCCTGTTTCAGGTTTAATTTTGCTTGATTTAAGGCCATTCATTAAAATTGATGCTAATGCCTTATTATGCAGCATGGAGACCCAGCCTTGAAACTGCCTACTGAAACCAAATTTGTCGAGTACGTTTTGTAGGTAAGACCACTCTATGGAGTCGAAAGCCTTTTTGCTATCAAGTGACATTAACACTGCTTGATTATATGATAGAGTTGTAGCAAACTAGTCTCCTATCATTATCATTTCCTTGCCTCCCCTGCACGAAACCATTTTGATCTTCTCATATCAGTCTGGGTGTGATGTTTTTAATCCTGTTGTTCAGAACCTTAACTATAATTTTACAGTCGCCATTAAGTAGTGAAACAGACCTATAATTCTGGCATTATTTCGAATCTCTGTCCTTTTTGAGTAGCAAACTAATTAATGCCTCTCTCTCTCAGTGAAGGTGGTAGTCGACCTTTTGCTTCTGTTTTGTTTATCATTGCTAGTAAAAGGGGATGCTACAGTAGTGGGTAGTATTTTGTAGATTTCGCTAGGCAGAACATCTGGTCCGGGAATTACTGTACACCAGAAGGTAGGCTTGTCATTGCTGTTCCAATTTATGTGATTGCTAAAGGTTTATCTAGTTCAACTCCTATCTTTCCATCTACCTTAGGTAATTCCAATCCTTTGAAAAAGGTCTCAAAGGTTTGCGAGTCAAACTTAATTTTACTCGAATATAACTGGTTGTAGTACAACTCAAACTCACTATTAATTTTTCTGGTAGTTATTTCAAGTCATTCTGTTGAACTTCTACAAGCAAAAATTACATTTTCAGTTTGCATTTTATTTAATCTATTGACTAATAGTTTAGTGGGGTTTTCATCTGATTCCCCATATTTCTGTCTGATTCTACCTAAGGCAAAATTCTATCCATCCAGATTCTAGCTTACTAATCTCATATTTTAGTTTAGCAATACTGTACTCAAGTGCACTGCTTGGGGGCTTTTGCTGTTTGTGCTCTTCTTAGCATTTCTAGTGGTTTTTTTTTCAGTTTTCTTTTTGTCACTCAGGCTATGGGCAGTGATGCACCCCTTTCATCAGCACCTGGACCCCGCACCTGGCATCTCCCTCTAGGCTGTCCAATCTGGAGGTCCACAGCTTATCCCCTGTGGCGGGATTCCCTGAGGGGAGAGATTGAGATCCACCTGAAGCCCCAGCCAAGGCTTACGCCTGGGATAACATTCAGATGGAGGTCCAGGGGCTTCATTGCACTCTAGCCCAAGGGTTTTTCCCTAAAGTTGCCCCTATGAGATGCAGACGTGCAATGACATTAACACATTTGGACACATTTGGACTCCAGCGCCCAAACCACAGACATCTGCTGTTGTCTCTGCTTTACTACTTTGGTGGGCCTGGCTGGTGTACACCTAGTCTCCAATGGGTGTCGCTAGCATGCCACGATGTCTAAACCTATGCCCCCAGAGGAAAAGAGCTGTCTTGGGACACTCATTCTACCTCCCCCTGGCCAACCCTCTAACACTCTGCTCTTTTCCTGAATGCAAGTCAGCACTGCAGGCAGTAGCACTACCACTGCATTGATGGGCTGATCTCTCTAACTGAGTTTACCTCTTCTCCTTTTTTCTTTTTCTGTTTTGCTGAATATCCTATTATTGTACCTCTAATATAGCATTTATATGCTTCCTATATAGATTCTTTACTCACATCCTTCATGTCATTATTACTGAAATATTCTATAGGTTCAGTATGCAGTTATGGCACAAATGTAGGATTTTTTAATAATGGCGTATTGAGGTTCCATTTTGGAAGCCCGATTTTCCTATATCTCCTATATCCCTGATTCCTGCCATTTACTGACTAAATATCCTCCTCATTCTGGTAAAGTCAGTCTTCCTGAAGTCCATAATCATCATGCTGGTCTGGTTTGACTCCCTCCCCATTTTCACTCTGAATCCTACGGTTCTGTGATCACTTGTACGTAGGCTTTCTCCCACCACCACCTCTTCCACACTTTCTCTGTTCGTAGTCCAGTAAGTTATTGCTCCTAGTGGGCTCCTTCACCAGCTGTTGCATGAATACACCTAGTAGTGTCTCTAGGATCCTCTTCTCCTGACTGATACTTCTGCTGGGATCTCATAGTCCACATCGGGGAAGTTTAGGTCCCCCACTAGCAGACGCTCCCCCTTGAGAGCCATTTGTGCAACTGCCTGCATTAGCTGTCTATCTCCTTCCTCCCCTACATAGGAGGTCTGCATACCACCCCCAGCCTCAAAGATTCCCCAGTCCGTTTATCCAGTGTTGCCCACAGGACCTCTGTCTCCCCTTCCTCCTCCCGTCCTTCCGATGCCCTAAAAGAACTTTTCTGTTTTTATATTTGAATATTGAATGCTCACACTACAGTGATTATCTCTGTTTTAGAAACATATGGAGCTTTTACTTCTATGCCTGCGAATATCGGGCTATTTATTTTCCCTGTTTTTTCTGTTTCCTCCAAACTTTCCTTCCTCAATGCATTTTTTTACCACTAACTGTTTTTTTTTTACATTCTGAGTCTTTTTTGATTTTGTCTTGTGGAAATCCTAGTCCCCCGTTTCAGCCTGTCAGCTCTTAAAGGAAAACTGTACAAAACAGAGGTGGCAATTACCAGGGCTGCAAAAATGCACAATTAAAACAACCCTCTGTAATTTAAAATGGCTGCAGCTAACATTTCATGAGTTATTTCTTGTTGTAATATTGGTCCTGGATGCACCATGTCCAAAGTGCTGCCGCACCGGAAGACAGAGTGTGACCCCTGGCATCCTGTCCTGTTCTGGAATGCTCGTAAAAATGACAAGCGAGGCACATTTAAACAGAATAAAAACAAACATTGTCCCATGTAGAGCTCTCTTAACTGTACCTCTAGAAGCAATTCCCAGTGAAAATGGAGCAGTGTAAGGTACTTAAATTTGTTATTAAAGTTGGAGCTCCGAGTTTGGTCATGTGCAGTACCGCCTAGCGCTCTGAATTCGGGCATGCACAGTAGACGCTAGGTGCTACTGTGCATGACCGAACTTGGAGCTCCAGGTTTAATAACAAATATAAGTACCTTACACTGCTCCGTTTTCACTGGGAATTGCTTCTAGAGGTACAGTTAAGAGACCGCTATGTGGGACAATGTTTGTTTTTATTCTGTTTAAATGTGCCTCACTTGTCATTTTTACAAGCATTCCGGAACAGGACAGGATGTCAGGGTCACACTCCGTCTTCCAGAGTGGCGGCACTTTGGACATGGTACATCCAGGACCAATATTGCAAAAAGAAATAACTCATGAAAGGTTAGCTGCAGCCATTTTAAACTATAGAGGTTGTTTTAATCATGCATTTTTTGCAGCCCTGGTAATTGCCACCTCTGTTCTGTACAGTTTTCTTTTAACTCATCCACCACTTTGGCCATTTCCCTTACTTCTTTTCTCCCTATATCTTCTGTTGTACTTCTAATAGTTTTTATCCTTTTTCTGTATCATCTTTCCTTCCTACACCACTATCCTCATGTGTCTCAGTTGGGGCTGGTATTTCTGCTCTGTGTCTTGATTAAGAAGCAGTCTCCTGAGCAACATTATTGCTGTCATTAATAATTGATTGCCAATAGCAATCTCCTTCTTAAAATCCAAAAGGCCATCTGATATAGTAATGCCTTGTGTATTGCAATCAGCATTGTCTGTACCATTTACATTGCCTTCTTCCCTGTTAATGTTTTCCCTTGGTCCTAACCTTTATTATGTATTGCTGAATTATTACTGCTCCATGGGTATGATATATCTGGAGGGTATTGGGATAGTGGCTCTAAAGTTAATCTGTTTGTGTATGGTGTCAGGAAAGCTTCAAAATCATTGAGAAAGATAATAAAGAAAAGATCTTTTATTTACCTGGAGGGATTTGTTCTCCCATTTATCTTCCTCCTCTTTCTTGTTTCCTTGACCCTTCTTATTAAGATAATTCATCTGGGCTTCAGTTATTATTGTATTTTTCACTTTTGGTTTCCTGTGTGGATTCCTGACCAGCAAGGGAGGGCGCTATCTCCTGAACTATCGTTTCAGTATTGCACTCTCTTTCTCAATGTCCAGCTGCTGTTTCTTTATCTTTACACCTTTCCCTTCTCCTTTCATAACCCTTATTTTGTCTAAAAGAAGGTGATCTTGCTGGTAAGTTTCTTTATACGGATGGGAGCAGGGAGACTTAAGAAGCCACCCTCACAGGTCAGAGAAGACAGCAGGGTGAATTGGGAGGAAAGGTTATTGATGGATATACTGTACCTAAACTCATTATAAGGGGTAAGACAGAGGAAGGGAGATTGCAAAAGAAAAAAAACGGAGTTGGAAGGAAGGAAGGATCAGGAAGGCAAAAGCGGTAATACAATGTGGACAGGTAGTGAAACATGGGAAGTCATGTGTACAAATGCCCACAGTCTAGGAAACAAAATTCCAGACCTGGTGGCCTTGATGACAGAGACAGACCTGGACATAGTGGCAATTATTGAGACATGGTACACTGAAAACCATGACTGGGAGGTAAATGTACCAGGGTATGTCAGTGTGGCTCAGTTGGTACCACATCTGCCTCTGGACCAGAAGGTCGTGGGTTCTCGGCCCACACTGGGATTGAATTTGCACCTAAAAATCGCTGCCATCCGAGTGCAGTATTGGAGGGTGCTGTACTGCTGGGGTGTGCCATCCTTCGGATGAGACATTAAACTGAGGTCCCTTCTGCCCATCCTGGTGTTGTCCTGGTGGGTGTCCAGGTGGAAGTAAAATAACCCAGGGCACTCTTTGCAAAGAGCAGGGAACATTCCTAGTGTCCTGGCCAACATTCCCCTTCCCATAAACTGGTTCATGCAATTATCCAGGCTGTGTGTGTGGGTGATGATATGCGATATGGCCACCACCACACATTCAGTCACTTCACTACCAGTCTAGCATTGCTTGTAAAGCACTTTGGGATACTGTGTATGAAAAGCGCTATATAAATGCTGATTCTTCTTCTTCTTCTTCTTCTTCTTCTATGCTCTATTCAGGAGACATGGGAATGGGAAAAAGGGGTGTGGGAGTGGCGTTTTATTTCAGGGAAGGTATAAAAGCAATGGCAGTACAGGGTAGGCAGGGGGAGGCCAAGGCACTGTGGGTCACCCTTGAGCCAGGGTGTGGCACAGCAATTCACCAGGCGTGATCTACAGGCCTTCAGCACAGGGGTAGGAGGTAGATAGGGCAGCAGTGGAAGAACTACATGGGATGGCAGCCAAGGGGATGTGCTCCTAATGGGTGATTTTAATATGCCAGATGTGAATTGGACCATCCTAGCGGCTGCTACAGCCAGGAACCGAGACATCATGGAATCCTTACAGGAACAGGCTTCAAGCAATAAGTGCTGAACCCCACCAGGGACAAGGCAATTCTGGACCTTGTACTGACCAATGGACACAGAATCACAGAAGTCCAGGTGGATGGTCACTTAGGGTTCAGTGACCCATACACATTGTGGTTTAATACTGGTACAGTGTCACAATCAAGCCACACAAGGTGAGGGTCCTGGATTTCAGGAGGGTAGACTTTGCTAGGATGGGTATAGGGATCAAAGAATCCCTGTAGAGAAAGAATGCAAGAAGGGGGTTGAGGAGCAGTGGGCACACCTAAAAGGGGCCATAGTGGAGGCGACTAATCAGTGCATTAGGCTGATAAGCAAGGGCAGGAGAAGGAACAAACCACTATGGTTCGTAAAGGAGGTGGCAGAGAAAGTAAGGGCAAAAAAGGGTGCTTTTAGAAAATACAAGCAGACACAGAAGGATGAGAATAAGGCAGTGTACCTGGATAGACAAAGAGAAGCAGGGAAAGCAGTTAGGAGCACAAAGGCGCAAACAGAGGAAAGATTATCACAGATGATAAGAAAGGGGAAAATACCTTCTATAGATACATTAGTGAAAGAAAGAAGGTCGGGTGGGATTTTAAGTCTCAGCAGGGAGGAAGGGGTGTGTGTGTGGAGGGAGATCTAGAGAAAGCATCAGTTCTGAATAGATCCATCGGTTCAGTATTCACAGAAGAGTGGGAGGGACAGGGACCACAACTAGGCATCAGAAACATAGGGGGAGGGAGGTAAACACTAGTCCATTTACAGAAGAGAGTCCTAAGGGGCACATGTAGTCCGTCTTCACAAGAGTGGAAGCAGGGAGGAAGCAGGAAACTATAGGCTGGTCAGCCTCACCTCAGTAGTGGTCAAGATTATGGAGGTGCTGTTTAAGGAAAAGGTTGTGGAACACTTGGAATCCAGTGGAGCATAGGATCTGAGGCAGCATAGATTCACAGGAGGAAGATCTTGTTAAACAAATCTGATAGACTTTTTGACTGGGTGAAAAAGGAGGTGGGTCGAGGGTGGGGGGGTATGATAAATATCACTTACCTCGATTTCAGCAAGGCCTTCAAACTGTTCTGCACAGAAAACTGGTTAACATGTTAGGTAGCCTAGAGGTGAGCCACAAAGTGGAAAACTGTATCAGAAACTAGTTGTGGGACAGAAAGCAGAGGGTGGTGGTAAATGGGATCCATTCCAAGGAAAGGGGGTGACCAGTGGGGTGCCTCATGGATCAGTCCTGGGACCAGTCCTTTTTAATGTCTTCATTAATGACATTGCTGAAGGGCTAGCGGGAAAGGTTTGCCAATTTGCAGATGACACCAAGACCTGCAACAGGGTAGACATGCCAGAGGGGGTCGAGAAAATAAGGAGGGACCTAGGTAAGCTGGAAGAGTGGTCTAAAGTGTGGCAATTAAAATTTAATGCAAAGAAGTGCAAAATCATGCACCTGGGGTGCAGAAACCCAGCATCGAGTTACAGGATTGGGGGGGAGTTGCTGACGGTTACCAGGGAAGCAGTGGATTTAGGGATAATCATCTTGGATGATCTAATGGTGGCCAAACAGTGCACTAAGGCTGTGGGGAGGGTCAGCAGCATGTTGGGGTACATATGAAGGGGTATCCCTACCAAAAGAATGGAAGTGGTGAAGCCACTGTACAAAACGCTGGTGAGGCCTCATCTGTAGTACGGTGTACAGTTCTGGAGGCCGCATCTTTGTAAGGACATAGACAGGGTAGAGGCAGTTCAGAGAAGGGTGACTAAGATGGTGCTGGGCTTGTACCACAACATATATGAGGAGAGATTAAAAAACCTCACTATGTATACACTGGAAGAGAGACGGGAATGGGGTGATATGATAGAAACCTTCTGGTATCTGAAGGGTATAAACAAAGTGCAAGCGGGAGACAGTTCAGTACAGGAGATATACATGGACAAGAACAAGAGGGCACAATATGAGATTGGAGGGGGCAGGATAAGGGGGAATGTGAGGAAGTTTTTCTTCACTGAAAGGGTGGTGGAAGCATGGAATAGCCTTCCCCGGTAAATAGTGGAAGCTAGCACAGTTGGGGGATTCACAAATGCATGGGATAACCATAAGGGAACACTAGCGGTGGGAAGGAGAGGCTTCAGCCAATGACTAAGAAGGGTCAGTGGCCTGCTAATGCAGGCAGGGAATACGGGCAGATTAGGTGGGCCTAGCGGTCCTTATCTGCCGTCAATTACAATGTTACTGTAGGTGATGAGGCTGAAGGGGGCAGTAGATAGCACTGGATTCTTAGGATCTGTTTTCTTCCTTCCAAATCTATTTGATTCTCACTTCTCAGAATATAACTTGTAATTTTCTTTTCTCCTATACCTCCTTTCTCCTTTTTCTTATTGCCTATACATCTTTTTATTTTTAGTATCTTTTGTGATAGTAATTATTTTCTTTGTCTAGTATCCATATTATTTCCCTTTTAAAACAGCTATCTTTGATAGATTTCACTCTTTCTTAATAAATATCGCAATAAATAGCCCAATATTCACAAGCATGGAAGTAAAAGTTCCATGTGTTTCTAAAACAGAGAGAATCACTCTAGTGTGAATATTCAATATTCAAATATAAAAACAGCAAAGTTCTTTTAGGGCAACAGAAGGGCGGGAGGAGGAAGGGGACACAGAGGTCCTGTGGGTTACACTGGATAAACGGACTGGGGAATCATTGAGGCTAGGGGTGGTATACAGACCTACACAGGGGGAGAAAGGGGATAGGCAGCTGATACAGGTGGTTGCACGGGTGGCTCTCAAGGGGGAGCTTCTGCTAGTGGGCTACCTAAACCTCCCCGATGTGGACTGTGAAATCCCAGCAGCAGTATCAGCCAGGAGCAGGGGGATCCTAGAGGCACTACAAGGTATAATTATGAAATAGCTAGTGAAGGAGCCCACTAGGGGTGATAAGTTACTGGATGTAGTCCTCACGAATGGGGAAAGTGTGGAAGAGGTGATGGAGGGAGACGGCCTAGGTACAAGTTATCATAGAACTGTAAGATTCAGGGTGAAAATGGGGAGGGAGTCAAACTGGACCTGCACAAGGGTTATGGACTTCAGGAAGACTGAATTTACCAGAATGAGGAGGGTATTTGGTGAGCAAATGGCAGGGAAGGGGGATTTAGGAGATGTGGAAGAGTTATGGGAAACCATCAAAGAGGGGGTACTGAAAGCCTCTGAAATTTGCATAAAGAAGGCAAGAAAGAACAAAAAAAGAAGAAGAAAATCACTGATTTACAAGGGAGGTGGCAGGGGCGATCAGGGAATGGAAAAAGGCATTCAGAAACTATAAGAAGACACAGAGTAAGGAGGACAGGGAGGCTTACAGGGAGAAACTGAAGGTAGCAGGGCAGAAAATAAGGAGGGCCAAAGCTGACACTGAGGAGAAAATTGCTAAGCAGGCCAAAAGGGGGATAAAACATTTTTAGGTATGTGGGGGAAATGAGGAAGGCGAGGCAGGGGATAGTTCAGTTGAGGGGAGGGGGAATACAACTGGAGGGGTAATTTGAGAAAGCTGAGGTGCTAAATAGTGACTGCTGTTCAGTCTTCACAGTGGGGTGGGGGGTGGGGACCTGAGCTGAGAGTGAAGGGTGGGGAAGTCAAAAGGTGGAGCCTAGTCTGTTCAGCAAAGACAGGGTAAGGGAGGAACTAGGCAGGTTAAAGTTGGGCATGGCAATAGGGCTGGATGGCTTGTACTCCGGGAACTAAGGGAGGATCTGGCAGCCCCACTGCTGAAACTATTTAACTTATCCCTGGGTATAGGGTGTGTGCCAAGCGACTGGAGGAGGATGGATATGGTGCCACTGCACAAGGGGGGGGCAATAAGGAGGTGGTGGAGAATTATCACCAGGTCAGCCTCACCTCAGTGGTAGGTAAGGTGATGGAGGTACTAATAAAGGAAAGGGTGGTAAATTAACTGGTGGACAGTGGCTGGCAAGACAGTAGGCAGCATGGCTTCATGAATGAGAGGTCATGTCAGACGAACCTGATAGAGTTCTTCAATTGGGTGATTCAGGTGATTGATCAGGGAGGGGCAATGGACATAGCCTGTCTGGACTTCAGTAAGGCCTTCGACACTGTCCCTCATAGAAGGCTGATAAATAAGCTGGAAAGCTTAGGGGTGGGATGAAAAATAACTAGGTAGGTGGAAAACTGGTTGATGGTCAGAAGCCAGAGGGGGTGGTTAATTGAGTACACTCCAAGGTGACGGGGTGACAAATGGGGTGCCCCAGGGGTCGGTACTGGGACCCTTCTTTTTAATATCTATATCAGTGATATAACAGAAGGGCTGGAGGGGAGGGTGTACCTATTTGCAGATGATATGAAGATCTGCAATAGGGTGGGCACCCTAAGGCTGGTGGAGGCCATGAGGCAGAACCTAAAGGGATTGGAAGGGTGGTCAGAAACTTGGCAGCTGAAATTCAATGCCAAAAAGTGTGCTGTGATGCACATGGGGCATAAAAATCCACAAGCCGCTTACACTCCAGGGGAGGAGATGATAACCAAGCAGGAGAGGAATCTGGGAATTATAATATCAAGCAACCTGAAGGTAGGTAACCAGTGCAGCAAAGCAGTGGGGAAGGCAAATGGAATGTTGGTGTTCATCAGGAGGGGTCATAACTAGCAGAAGGAGGGAGGAACCATACTTATACCTCTTTATAAAGCCATGGTGAGGCCGCACCTGGAGAATGGGTTCCAGTTCTAGAGACCACACCTATGCAAGGACATAGATGGGATAGAGAGGGTGCAGAGAAGGGCAACCAAGATGGTGCATTGTATGCAGGGGAAACCATATGAGCAGAGGTGGAGGGAATTGGATCAGTACCCATTGGAGATTAGAAGGGAGAGGGGGGACATGATTGAAACTTTTAAGTAAGTGAAGGGGATAAACAAGATGAAGGGGGGGCTTATTTAAAAAGAAGGAGAGGGCTAGAACTAGAGGGCATAGTCTAACACTAGAAGGAGGAAGATATAAAGGAAATGTGAGGGGGCGTTTCTTCACAGAGAGGGGGTGGTGGAGGCCTGGAATAAACTACCAGAGGAAGTGGTGGGGTCTGAAACAGTGGAGGGATTCAAGAGAGCATGGGACAGACACATGGGATTGGTAAGTGGGGGTAGGGGGGGAAGTGGTATAGGCAGTGAGTAAGGAGAGGGGGATAGGGCAGACTTGATTGGCCAGAGGGTCCTTTTCTGCCATAAAATTTCTATGATTCTTTTTTCAGCTTGCCAGCCATTTATATAGGTTTTGATTGAGTCTTGCCCCCAAATGGGCAGTCCTAAATAGTCCATAGCTTCTTGATTATCATCCAGTTCTTTTTTTTTCTTACACCTTTATAATATCGCCTTGGTCAGGTCACCTTAATCCACTCCCTTCAAATTATTTGGATCCATATGCTAGAACAGGAGATTTCCATATGTATTATGCTTCCCTTCTGTGCCTGTCACTGCAAACAAAAACAGTATGCCAGTAAAGGTTTTAAACATCAAAATATAACAAAAAAAACTAATATAGTTCCATTTTAAAACCTTTTACTTTCTGATAAAACTAAGGTTTTGCAACTTATGTTGTAATTTCTTAGTATAATGGCTTCAATAGGGAGGGCTCTCTCCCACACAAGGAACAATTTCTAAAAATGCCTGTTAATCTGTAATGGTGTTACTCACCTTGTTGGCCTTGCCGAACAGCCTGTACATAATCCGCATGCTTTATGAAGCCAAAAAATGAGCACCTAGTGCTATATACTTCAGAATCCTGCAACTATGCTTTATCTATAAGTAGGCTCAGCATCTGTTTGGCTTGCCAAGTATAAAATGCTTTTTCACTAAGACATCAGCTGTTTCATTAACTGTGGCTGATTGCCCGATGCACTCGCTGCTTCAAACTGTCTGAATATGCAGATACATGCCCACTAAGGACCACCTTCTTTTACACACAACCAATCAGGTCTTAAATATGACAAGCTCATTTAAAATATGAGCTTTGGTTGGGAGATTTCTCATTTAAAGTGTAGTCTCTGGGGGAGTCCACCAATTTGCAAGATACAACAGCTGAAGATATGAAAAAAGTACGAAAAACTAAAAATACTAAAAACACTAAACTACTAAAACGTCATCAACTTAATTGGTATCATCAAACGTAAGTGAGCAAAATAATATAGCAGTGGTATAGCACTCCCATGTAACTACAGTGCCAACACCCTCCACTCCACACTACCGCTCCACAAGATTTAAACTTCATTTATGTTAAAAATTAAAATGATCCCCCAATTGGTTTACTGCAGGGCACCTGGTTTCTCCCTGCTTATTTCTGTTGACAGTGCAACCAGTCTGACTAGACCATTGGCAGTAAGCTATCACCATTAAATATTGCACCTATTGCACTAACTGTTACTGCCAACTCAGCAGTCACTGATGAAACAAATCCAGCTCTCTTACTCTTGCAGAAGGAAAAGAAAAGTGCTTCTGTCCCCCGAACTCCAGTAAAAAGTGGGCTGAAACAGTCTCACTTTGGCACTTGTCTCCAGTCTAGTTAGGGACTCTTTCTCCCTTCTCTCCCAGGCTGAAGCAACCTCGCTTTGTCTCCAACCAGAGACTCTTTTCTTCCTTCTTCTGTCTCCAGCTCTGGCTGCACCAATATCCTCTTTCTCCGCTCTTGGGTTACACCACTCTTGTCTTCTCCCACAGTTCTGACCCTAATCACAGGGACTCTCTTTCTCCTCTCTCCGAATCTGTCTGGGTTGGTAATCAGCCATGTGGTCGTGCAGTATATGATTTGCCATCAAAGTTTAACACTTTCTTTTGCAATTTGTCATTTACAAATAGCATAACAACAAATATATTTATCTTGATTACAGACAAGCAATACGATAATGATATACAATGTTTTTCCGTCCAGTCATTAAATCTTATAATTATTTGATAAAAGTCGAATATGGCATTCCAACGTATGAGTTCAGGAATGGAATTCAGTACACTTCAAGTGATGTCAGCTAAAAACATCAGCTTAACAATAGTAACCATTTTAACCTATAACACAGTAATTCTAATAAAAATAGAAACCATTTGAAATAACATGTGTGGTGTGATTATTCATAAGCGGTCCTGCCGGGTTGGCGGGGGACTTCATACGTTTTAAGAACACAACCAGAACAGAACATCCAGGCCACATGCTCACATATCACCAATAATGCATATAAGGTGTATTACACATTGGTTCTATGTCATAATAGCGATCACAAAACAGCAATTGCTATTATGGCAAGTGCATATTGCTGAAAAGCAAATCTGTGATATACACTTCTTGGCGACCACAGTTCCAGAAAAAGTTAGTGCTTTTGTGGGGAGCTGCAACCCCCATGCCTTTCAGTCATGCCTGATGTGATGTGATATCTCATAGGTGTTAAAGGTATCAACTAACATGTCGAGGAGTGAGGGGGGTGGAGGAAATAGTGAAGGGGGAAGGAAATCCATAGTCTAGCAGAGGGACCAGAAGGTGTGAGAAGAGAACTACGCAGAGTACCTCAAGACCTTCTAAACCGGTCCTCATCCACGATCCCCATTTGACCCAACAATTTTCGCAGCAAGATGCCAGGGGATGCCAGATAAAGCTTAACACTTTAACTACTGAAACTTGCTCCTTAGGGAAGCTTCCTTCTCTCCCCACCCTGGATATTCTTCTGCTAAGAAGGAGCCTAGCATGCCTATGACCATTCCAGAACTTTCCAATTGGAACACCCAACAAACAAGTAGTAGAAACTGACATAGAGCTCTGCCCTCCAGAGAGCCCTGAACTAGACTCTCTGTCTACCACTCATCTTTTAACTTTAAAAAAGTGCACTACTCTGCAAAAACCAAGACCAAAAGACCCCCCAACCTAGGTTACATATGAGAGTGATTTTCTTAAGCTAAGGAGCCTGTCAGACTAAATGTATCCGCCAATTTCTAAGAAAATAAAAAAAACTCTCTATCACTTGTTATTATAGTGGCACAGAATTATCAGTTTAGTTAGGGTTGAACAGGGGTTTATATGTTAAACCTCAAACTTTGCACTTTTAAAATCTTTGCAACCATTCAACAGATCTGCATGATATTTTGCATGCAAGGCCTCGGGGGGGGGGGGGTTAGGTCTCATGATGTCACCATGTTTTGTTACAATCGAATGCCGATTTCCGAGATGCAGATAGCACAAAAGAGTTAAAAATCACTGTTTTTTTGCTGTTTTTTGTCATTGCCTAGTGCCCAGATGGTTTGGAATTTGGGGCTAAATTTTGTAGGACAGAAAGAGCTTGACCTACAGATGCACGTTTTGCTGGTTTTGTGAAAAAATGGTTATCTGTTCCAGAGTTATAACATTTTGAATATTTGGTTCTGAGCATTCTCAGTACAGTCTTTTGATAGCTACTTGGAATAGAAACATAGAAACTGATGGCAGATAAGTTCCGCTTGGCCTACCTAGTCTGCCCATTTCCCTACCTAACAGATAAGCTGCAGATCCTAGTTAAACAACAGCCTACTTCCTCCTACCCCTCACTAGAATTGCCTTATGTCTGTCCCATGCATTCTTGAATTCCCCCACTGTTTTTGACTGTACGCTCTCCTCAGGAAGGCTGTTCCATGCATCTACAACCTTCTCTGTGAAGAAATATTTCCTCACATTACCTCTGAACCGTCCCCCCTCTATCTTCAAATTGTGTCCCCTTGTTCTTGCACATCTGTTTTTCTGAAAGATGCTACCCTCTAGGACTTTGTTGATTCCCTTGAGGTATTTGAAAGTTTCTGTCATGTCTTCCCTCTCCCTCCTTTCCTCGAGGCTATACATCTTAAGCTCCTTTAGTCTTTCTTCATATGTCTTCTGGTGCAGACCCTGCACCATTTTGGTTGCCCTCCTCTGGACAGCCTCCACCCTATCTATGTCTTTGCAGAGATGGGATCTCCAGAACTGTACACAGTACTCCGGATGTGGTCTTACCAACTGTCTGTATAGAGGGTCAACAGCTTCCTGTTTTCTACTGGTGATGCCTCTCCCTATGCATCCCAGTATCCCTCTGCCCTCCTTACTGCCTTCTCACATTGGTGGCCCACCTTTAGGTCATCTGATATGACTACCCCCAGGTCCCTTTCCATTTTTGTTGTTGTTAGTATCTCACCCCCCACTGTATACTCTTCCCCTGGGTTTTGTTTCCCAGATGCATTACTTTGCACTTCTTTGCACTGAATCTAAGCTGCCATACATTTGACAATTCCTCCAACCTTGCCAAGTCCCTTCTCATCCTTTCCACCCCACCTTGTGCATCAACTCTGTTGCAGATCTTTGTGTCATCTGCAAAGAGACATACTTTTCCTTCTAGTCCCTCTGCAATGTCACTTATAAAGACATTAAAAAGGACCGGCCCCAGTACTGAACCCTGCGGTACCCCACTAGCAACCCCCCTTTCTTCACTGTGGACTCCATTTACTATTACCCTTTGTGTCCTGTTGTCCAGCCAATGTTTTACCCAGGCTACCACCCTGGGACCCACTCCCAGGCTGTCTAATTTGTTTATTAATCTTTTGTGTGGGACTGTGTCAAATGCCTTGCTAAAGTCTAGGTAGGCCATGTCCACAGCCCCTCCCTGGTCTACTACTTTGGTCACCCAGTCAAATAAATAAATTAGATTTGTCTGACATGACCTTCCTGCTGTGAATCAATGCTGCCTTGGGTCCTGTACCCCACTGGCTTCTAGGCACTCAACAATTCTTTCCTTCAGAAGTGATTCCATCATTTTCCCTACCACTGAGGTCATGAGGTCAAACTGACAGGTCTGTAGTTTCCTGCCTCTGTCTTGCTCCCACTTTTGTGAAGGGGAATCACATCCACCCTTCTCGGTCCTCAGGTACCACACCATCCCCCCATGATTTATTGAAAAGGGTAGTCAGTGGTGTTACTAGTTCTTCCCTTAGTTCTTTTAGAATTCTGGGGTGAATCCCATCAGGCCCCATTGCTTTATCCACATTCAGTTTTAAAAGTTCTTTCAGAACCCTTTCTTCTGTGAAAGGACTAATATCAACCCCCCATATCCAGAGTGCTTCTATTAACTGGATTAGGTACCTCCCCCTGCTCTTCCATTGTGAATACTGAGCAGAAGTATTGGTTCAGTATCCCTGTTTTTTCACTGTCACTCTCTGACCAACCACTTTCCTCTTTATTCAGCTTCAGTATCCCTGCCTTAGTCTTTCTTTGTTCCCTTATGTACCGATAAAAGGTTTTATCCCCTTCTTAACCAAGTTGGCTATCTTTTCCTCAGTTTGGGCCTTTGCTATACTGACTGCCTACCCCATTTCCTTCTGCCTTAACTGGTACAGTTCTCTGTCCTGCTTCTTCTGTGTTTCCTTATACTTCCTGAATGCTATCTTTCTCTCCCTAACCTTCCCTGCCACATCTTTTGAGAACCAAAGTATTTTTTTTCTTTCATTTTGATTTGTTTATTTGCTTCACACAAAGGCTTGTTGCCTCTGTGATGGTGGTTTTGATATTTCCCCATTGTTGCTCCACCCCACCTTCTTGCCTGTTTGCTAGTGCTTTTCTAAGGCACTCTCCCATTTTGACAAAATCAGCCCTCCTAAAGTCCAGTACCTTCACTTTTGTATGACTTGACTCTACAGCTAAGTTTATTGTGAACCACACTGTTTGGTGATCGCTTGTTTCCAGATGGCTACCCACTTCAAGATCGGAGGTCCTCTGTCCATCTCCATTTGAGAGTACCAAGTCTAAGATTGCTCCCTCCCAAGTGGGTTCCAAAACTAGCTGTCTGAGGCATGCCCCCTGTAGGGCATCAAGAATGGTCCTGCTCTTGGATGTGGCTGCAGCAATGGTGCTCCAGTTAACATTTGGCATATTCAGGTCCCCCATCAGCAATGACTCCCCTTTCTCTGCCATTCTAAGGATGCTTTCTATCATTTCCTTGTCCATTGCCTCTCCCTTACACGGGAATCTGTATACAACCCCTGTGCAGATTGTGGTGCCATTTCCAGTCTCCAGGGTGACCCACAGTGCCTCTTCTCCTCCCTGTTTACACTTTAGTTCTGTTGCTTTGATCCCTTCCCTTCCATGGAGAGCTACTCCTCCTCCTCCTCCTCTTCTTCTTCCCTTCCTGTCCCTCCTGTAGATTGTGTACCCTGGTATGTTGACATCCCAGTCATGGTTCTCTGTGTACCATGTTTCTGTGCCTGCCACAATATCCAGGCATCCCTCTTCCATCAAGGTTACCATTTTAAGGAGCTTTTTACCTAGACTATGGGCATTGATACTCATTACCCTCCATTTTTTTATGGCTTTATTTCTTTTTGCCCCATCCCTGTCCTTGCTGCTGTTGTCTTTTTCTCCATTTACCCCAGCCCTTCTCCCTATCGACTGCTCTATCTTGGTGTTTACCTCACTAACTACCCTGAGTTTTGGGGGGGCTAGGATTTCCCTTCTCCTTTTCAGTGCCCCCCTTTGGCTAGTTTAAATGCTTGCAATTAAGCATTTAAACCTATCACCTAGGATCCTGATTCCTCTCCTGGATAGATGCAGACCATCGCACCAGTATAGGCCTGCATCCCTCCAGGTGGAGCCCCAATCCCCAATGAAGCCAAATCCCTGAGCTCTGCACCAGTTTTTCAACCAGTCATTGAATACCATGGTGCACAGTACCCTAGCCTCATCCATGCTGCAGACAGGTAGCACTTCCGAGAAAGTTACCATGTGTGCTACTTGTCTAAGGCCCCTCCCCAACTCCACAAACTCCTGTTGCACTGCTCTGATCCTATTCTCAGCCAGGTCATTTGTCCCTAGGTGGATAATGACATCCAGCTCACTCCCCCTTGCAGCTGCTCCCATGATCCTGGGGATTTGTTTCCTGTCCCTTCAAGCCATGGTGCCAGGCAGGCACCATACCTCCCTTTCCCTTCCCTTCCCCAGTTCTACCCTCCTAACAATTGAGTCCCCCACCAGGAGTTGTTTCCTTCCCCTGTGGGGTCCTGAGCCACCCTCCTGTGGGTCTCCATTGTGGAGGTTTCCAGCTTCCTCCTTGGTCTCCACTGTGGCTGCCTCCATAGAGGAACCATGCACTGCCAGAGTGGCAAATGAATTGTGGAGCAACACAACTGGAGGGATGCACCTCTGTTCTACCACCCTCACCCTCCCTGAGCCCACTGTGGTCCAACCATTCCTCTTTCTTGGCAACCTCTGAGGTAGTGGTGGTGGTGGCCTGGGTGGTCCCTTGGTGGGGGAGCAGGTTTCCAGAATCTTTGCAAAGTCAGCATGGAGACGAACAACCTCCTCCCTCAGACCAAAGAGGTGCCTGCAAATAGGGCAGCAATGCAGTCTCCAGAATGTCTCCAGGAAGACTGCTGCTCCACAACCAGTGCATTGAATCACTCCCCACATGTCTGTGTCCCTTCCTGTTACAGATGCTTTTCTTGGTTTTGTTTTTGTTTTGGCGTGTGCAAGCTTGTGAGTGTCTCTACCCCCTATTCAGTGTGCTGTGCCTTTAAGGATATGACCAGGTGTATGTTGTTAGCAGTTTTGGGGAAGTGATGTCAGAACCCCTGCTATAAAGGAAGTAATGCACTTGGGGTGGGTGGGGTGAGGGGCAGGGTGGGTGGTATTAAACCTGTGCCCTCCAGAAACAATCAACTACAACTTTGACCCTGCACTCCAAGGAGTGCCTTCCTTCCTTTCAGACACCTATTTCACCAATGTAAAGTAACAGGTCTAGTCACAAATGACTGCAAATATCTCCCAGCTACAATTCCTCCCTAGCAAATAAAAGTTAAACTAAGAAAAGTCACCCCAAACAACTAAGAATCAATACTAGTTACTTACACAGGTCCAAAAAGTAATAATTCAATTCAGTGTAGTCTATTGAATAACCTCTTTGATTTATGGAAGCTTTGGCTGCTTTCTCTCTCTCTCTCTCTCTCTCTCGGTCCATATAAAAAAGATTCTTTTTCATATGGGGGTAATCCATTTTCATGAGGAAAAAAACTCTTTTTGCATGGCTGCCATTTTGTTTCCTCCCCCAAAATTGAAACCCCACAAAAATAACACCCTGCACACACACCAGCATGTGTATCTTGCTAATCAGGACCCCATTTTGTGGATTCTGCACTTATTTTCTGGAAAAATGACCCAGAAATGTACTTTTTAACATTTTAAAATCGTTTTCGGTGAGCCAATTTTCTTTTTTGTACAGGCATATGAAAAAAGAATTGGTCCATATGAAAAAGGATGGCATCATATGAAAAAAGATTTTGGGACTTAGTGTTTTTTTTATTCTTTTTTCATATGACGGTGTTCTTTTTTCATATGAATGAAAAAAAATATGAAAAAGGATGCCATCATAGGAAAAAAGATTGGAAAACAACTAAGGGCCAGATTTTCAAAGGGCCCTTAAAATGATGCAAGGTGCACCAAACATCCACCTTGCATCACACCCAGGTGCACCAAAGACTGCACACTATTTTGCAAGAAACACATTTTCTGTGGCAAAGTCCACCAAAATGACATAAGAGGTTCCCTGAATCAAACATATGATGCATGGGGTGAGAATGATGTAAGCTGAGAATTTTTTTTCTTCTTTATTTTAGTCTTTGGTAACTGGGTAAGGCCCACTAGGCCCAAGTGCCTGTTTTCAGGGGTGACCTAGGAGCACTGGGCAGTTAAGTGACTTGCTCAGAGTTGCACAGTATGCACATGGAGGTTGTGAGAATCCAACCAAGGTCTGGTCTGCTGGATGTACCAAGCTTGTTCACAGCTCATTACTCTAACATCTAGGCTATACTGCCAGAATGAGTCAAAGCTGAGGCACAAATATGATACATGGAGTGAGATGGAACAAAAATGACACAGGTTGAGTCAAAAACATGATGCAGGGTAAAAATGATGCAGGTCTAGTCAAAAATATGAAGTAGGTTGAGTCAAAAAATGAATGCAATAAGAAAAGTGACATAAAGCCAAGTCCAAAAATGATGCAACTTGAGTGAAAAAATGAAGCAAAGTGAGTCAAAAACGTATGTAAGGAGAAAAGTGACACAAAGCTGAGCCTAAAAATGATGCAAGTTGAGTAAAATAATAAATGAAGCAAACTGAGTAAAAAAAATGGTGCATTGAGCAAAAACAACACAAACCGAGTCAAAAATTACCGCAGATGAATTGGCAGAGACAATGGCATGTTACACCCACAAAACATTGCCAGCTAGTCCCACAAGAAAATACTGGCTCTATAACCAACCCCCACTAGATAATCTAGTCTAGCCTCACCTTTATATGTGTTACACAAGGTCCCTGCACCCTAACTGGTACCCACAGAGGTACACTGCAGACAGCTAGCATTTAGGTATATGTTATACTAACATATAGGGCTAAGGACATCTACTGTATAAGAGTAGATATCAAGATATGTATGCACAGTGTTGCTATACACTTTATTTTCCAATATACACATGTACTGTATTTTTTTGCTTACAAGATGTTAGGACATCTGTGTCCTTGTAATGATTATGATATATAAGTCGGCATTGCTATCTTCTGATGATTTATATTACTACATGGCTATGTACAAACTGTACCTCTTTGTTTCTACAAAGTGATGACTACTGTATAACAAAATTGTATAATGTTATCTTGGACTGTGGAGCCACCTCTAATTTAGCCAATAGGGTTCATTTCTGTAACTAGAAATGTTTCTGTCTTACAGTAACCATGGTAATTATCTTAGGTATATAATGTAAGACATTACATCTTCTACCTTGAAGACCCCAGGAGACATGGAGATTCCTTGAGGTATAGGGAACACTTAACATTGGCTCCCAGTTCCTATTGGTAAGAACTGCTTAGGGCAACTGTGATTTTCCTTTTGGTAGTAATAAACAAGCTTTATTACTCTTATGCAATGTGTCTGTGATTCCTTGCATGGCCATTATTGCCAAGAACCTGAGAGTGAGGTTTAGACCTCCTGCCAATTGATGACCGCATGCAGGCAATATTTGAAGTTTGAAAAGTTTCACTTGTTGCTACAGCTTTCTCCTTCTTAACGGGGACAGTAGGTGTGCACTCCCGCATCACCTCTCCCATTCTTCACCCACTTTGTAATCTCTTGAAAAGTCTGGCTGTTTACTGGGTGTGGTCGATGCCAACTCAGCCCAACCCACAGCAGTTTTGAATTGCCAGCTTACAAGTGCACAGTAGCCCGACTGTGAACTAGTGTACCTGTTGTGGATTGATACACAGCACGGTGCCTTTTCACAGTTTGATTTTTCATTCCCTCCCACACAGTGGTCATCGTATCAAACATCTGCACAGAACTGAGACTCAATGTCTCAAAATTCCTTGCCTCCCATGGAGGATGGGCTGACTTCGCGCGGGACATAAGTCAATCCAAAAACCCTGTACTGGGGATTTCAACCCAGTACACAGAGACAAGACATACAGCCAGAAAGTAAGACGCTAAAGGGCTGTTGGTCGCGGCTCTCTATGCCACTTTGGAAGCCTCTGAATCGAAGTTTCGATCCCTTGAATTGCAAATCTCATCTCTTAAGCAGGAGATGGGATTGCAGGAAACTGAATGTGTCAGACGTGAGCAGGATTTGGAGTCTGAGCTCCAAACTCTGTGGAATGAAAAGGATTCCCTTTTGCATCATTCTGCTCAGGCAGGCGAGCAGGAACATTTTATGTTGAGGCAGGAGTGTGAAAGTTTGAGACAGGATAAGGGGCAGGTTTTGCAAATGAATGACTTGTTAAGTAGAACGAACGATCAGATGCGTGAGGAGTTGGGAGAGTTACAGGACAAGATAAACCAGGTACGTAATGACTTAGGAGTAGCTACTAGGAACAATCGCGAATTGAGAGCCACATATAGAGTGTTACAGAAGCAGATGCAGGATGATGTGGATCAGAAAGTTACAAAAGTGAGTCATGAAGAATGTGAATCTAAAATGGTGAAACTACGCCATCAGTGAGAGGTGCTAGCTGGTCACATCAAGGCAATGGGAGGCATAGCCCCTGCCTTGTCGATGTCCTCTGAAGAGGATGAGTCAGATGATAACATCTCCCAGTACAATGCCCAGTCACACCCCTACTATGGCCCAGACATCCCTTCCCGCCATCCCCAACATGGTGGACCTCTGTCACATGACACCACGTCCCTACGTCATCGATGGCATGATGCTCATCATGGGCGATGCCAACATGGCGACCCCTATGATGGGGGGGAGCAGGCCCAGGCCTAGTCCCAATGGCACCACTGATAGCCATTATTAATGTGGAAGACAGGCAAGAGACAGAGAAAATGATTGAAAGTGCCTTAGACACCGTGCCCATCTCTGAGAAAAACAAACAGGTTCTCAAGACCCAAATTAGGCAGCTTCTACATGAGGCTGGTACACAGGAGGGCATGGTTCATTCTGTGGCTGAAGCCGCAGCTCAGGCAGCCCTGGAGGGTGCCCGAGGTAATCTACCTCCACTTGATCGTCCCAATAATCCCCTACAAATGGCCCACTCTGTTCAGCAAATAGCTGACAGTATTGGTCGGATGAGCCTGTCCAACAACCTCAGTTGCCACTTGGAAAAGGTGCTTGCTAAATGTGAAATGCTTAGTCTCGCTGCAGACTACCAGGTCCAGATCCTATGCAAGACCATTGATCCTGGCCTGTGGGCAAAACTCCCCAATGTCGTCTGCCAGGACGGCCACGTCACCTTTGACGAAGCAGCATCTGAACTCATCACTGCACACAACCCAGGTGTGGTGGGAGTGATGTTCACATATCCTGTGAAACAGAATGCAAAAGAAAGTCCAGCGACTTTCCACCAGAGGCTCTGGATGGTCTACCGAGCAGGAAAGCACCTTGCAGGAGAAGCCACAGATGTAGACCTCATTGAGTATAAGACCTTGTTCCTTAGGAACATGATCCCTGCAATAAGAGAAAAGGTAGAGCCAACCACGTGTCCCAACACAGGGAGATTTGCCGATATTCTTCGGAAAACACAGAGAGTTTATCAACTCTACATCTGTGATTCAGGCTCCGGTTCCAAGAAAGTAGATGCAGTGGAAGCCATTACGGAGGCCACAACACACTACGTGGTGGAGGGGCAGGTCCAAGAGAAACAACCCCTCCCCACAGACAACCAACACCCCCAGCAGGCCCAACAAAAACAACAATAATCCTGGGGTGGGAACCGGAACTACCACAAAAAACAAGAAACACCATAAGAATAATAAGGGTAAACAACAAAGACCAGTCCCTTCATATAGGGAAATAGCCGATGAGAATCGGAGCTTCCGAGACCTCCTCAGGAAAGTGCGCTCCGTAGTGGATGCTGTTCTGGTACGGGCCCTTGCTGCAATACAGCGAGGAGAGCAGGCCTCCACAAGTCATGGGGACACAGGAAATCCAGGCTGTCAGGCCCTTACAGGCCTGAACCCAGAAGTGGTTCCCTACATAGCATCAGTACAGAATGGTGAGATGGTTCAAAGGAATCATGCACCGGTACTGGAACTGGCTCATGTCCACTATGGCATTATATATGCTGCTATCCTGCCACCCTCCTTTCACCCAGGGCTCTCAATCCTGAAATCCTCAACCCTCCCAATCCAGCAGCTATCTCCCCTGGCTGCAACACCAATGCAGGCAAAACCTATTTCAGATCCAAAATTATGCATCTCTTCGCCCTTCTCCTGCTCCTGTCAGGGGACATAGAGGCTAACTGAGCCCTAACCTAACCAACACCCCCACCCTTTCACTCTCCCCAAGGCCTCATACTCCATCTAAATACCTGCAGCCTGCTATGCAAAATCTCGCTGCTACAACCAATAGTGTTAACACTACACCCTGATATACTGACCATATCAGAAACATGGCTAAAACCACATCATTCGGACATCAAAGTCTCCATCCCTGGTTACACAATAATAAGACATTATAGGTGGGGGAAAAAGAAAGGTGGTGGCACGGCCATATATATCTCAAATAGACATCAATTCGCCACTGTGGAGATCCCCTCACTCCCCGCAAATATAGACTCCTCACTAATTAAAATCTCACTTCCGTATACCTCCCCTATTTACGTGGCAAGCACATACTGCCCTTCATGCACACCCAATGATGATATCCTCTCCCATCTAACTACGCTTCAGTCCCTAGCCAAAGGAGGTGAACTCCATGCCACAGGATTATAATGCCAACTGGCTGGGAGCTGAAAAGCTCTCCTGAAGGCTAAAATAAAGGCCCAAACCTCACGCAACTTATAAATGAGCCTACCAGACTAAACCTTAAGTCAAATAATCACTCCCTACTGGACTGGGCCCTCACCTCGCACCCACATAGAATCCTTAAAGCAGGCTTACTTCCTGACTCTATTAGTGACCACCACATGGTTTACCTGTTCAGGAAGGTTCATAGCCCCTCTCCTCCCCCCAAAGACACTGCGCACCATGTCTTACAACTCCCTAGACTTACAATCTCTCCTGGCGGACCTGGGAAGGGTAAACTGGTCCTGCATCACCGAGACACCTTCCATTGACGATGCCTTTAATGCTTTTAAACTCAGATTCCTAACAATCTGGGACAAGCATGCTCCTTTGCCCACAAAACGTGTTAGAGGAGCACATCTCCACTGGATCACGGCTGACATAATTAGAAATTGCCATACCAGAGACCATGCCTGGAAAGCTTATAAGAAACTGGGCTCCTAGGCCTCCCTTACTACCTATAGAGCCCTTCGAAATGCTTGCACAAATAGCATTCGCCAAGCAAAAAAATCCTACTTCCTAGCTACCTTCAATAAAAATTCTAACCACCCTAAGGACTTCAAATCCCTCAAATCCTTGCTCTGCCCCCAACCCAACCACCTCCCCCTCACTTCTAATAAATGGCACCTCATCTCCGACCCCATCTGTGCCACAGAAGCTTTCAACACCCACTTCTCCAGCTGCACCAACACCCTTCTATCCTCCCGCCGGAATACTCACACCCCAGTCCACCCAAACAGCACCCACACCCTCAATCCCACCTTTAGTGTTCCAGCCAATTTCCCCCACAGATGTCCTCCACTTCCTACGGGTATTAAACCCAAATAAAGGCAAATGCCCATTGTCTCTGGACGCTAAGATGCTATTCCTGTCAGCCCCTGCCATAGCCACTCCACTGGCCACACTCTTCAACCTCTCCTTCTCACTGGGCAAGGTTTCAACGACTTGGAAACTGGCCACTGTCATACCCTTTCCTAAAGGCGGTGACCCCTCCTCCCCAGGCAACTATAGACCTATCTCCCTACTCCCAATCATGGCCAAACTTCAGAAGCGACTGGTCCAGTCCCAACTCTCCCAGTTCCTGGATGCCTCCTCCTTCTTTTCTCCCTTCCAATCTGTTTTCCTCAAATCCCATTCTACCATCACCTCCCTACTACGCGTGACCGGAGACATCCTCACAGGTATCGACAAAGACACATCACCTCAGCCATATTACAGTCTAGCCAAGGCTTTCAATACCGTATCACATCCCTTCTCATCTCAAAACTTAAAGATGCAGGTCTAGCTCACCCAGCTATAGACTGGTTCCAAGACTATCTTGCGGATGGGATGCAAGCAGTCAGACTGGCCTCTCATACATCAATCCCCCTTCCAGTCATTACTGGGGTCCCTCAAGGATCAGTCCTAGGCCCAATACTCTTCTCCATATTTATTAATGGCATCCCCATTGCATGCTCCCACTCTTCCATTCAAATGTATGCAGATGATACAGTTCTGTACACATCCGGCCACTCAACAAGCAGCGTAGCACCTCTCCTTCAGGAGGACTTCACAGCCATCCAGCACTGGTTCAGGAAGAACCAGCTATCTCTAAACCCAAAAAAACAGTGTCCCTTATGTTTGGCTCCCAGCAAAGACTCTCCCGCCAAACCTTGTGTCCTCCATTCTCAACCCTGGAAGGAGCACCCCTTGAACAATGCACTAGCTTAAATACCTAGGCGTCTGGCTCGACCAACACCTTGACTTTGCCTCTCACATAAATTCCCTGCATAAAAGGCTGCTACCAAAACTGGGGTCACTCTACCAAAACAAAACCTGATGCCCCAAGGAAACAAGGCTCACCATAGTCCAAAAAATGTTACTCCCGGTACTTGATTATGGTGACATAGTATACTCTATCGCCCCTGCATCTACCCTGGCTAGCCTAGACACTATTCCACTCCTTTTGTCGCTTCATCCTCGACTCCCCACAATCCACTCACCATTGTACTTTATATAACTCTCTAGCCCTACCATCTCTCCATGACCGTAGATTAGTAAACTGCGCTAGGTTTGCCACTAAATTCTGGACCCACTCCCTCCCCCCCATCTTGAATCTACCCTATCCCAACAACCTCCCCCTGTGTACTCCCTAAGAGGCACAGATCCCAGACTCCTACATATCCCTTTTATATGCACCTCCAAGGGGCAGTTAGCTTTTAAATTCAGAATACCACAGATCTGGAATGCCCTCCCCGGCCCCATCAGACTCACACATAATCCCGGTCTCTGCTCCAGACTACTCCAGGCACACTTCTCCTCCAGCTGCTCCTGCTAATGCTGCAAGCTCGGCCCTCTAATAAACTAGACAATGTACAGTAATTATTCCTGTTTTGTGCATTTCTGTCTGTAATCTACTGTACTACTATACCTGCAGTACTTGTTATACATGTTATGTTGTATTATATTTGTACCAAACATTTGCTATTGTTTCTTTATTACAATATCTGTACTTCTATTTGTTCTAATTATTTGCCATATACTGGGTCTAGGCCCCCAGGTTGCATCTGGAATCGAGCATGTTGCTCAGTATACCTTCCTGTTAAATCTCATAAATAAATAAATAGATAAAACCAGGGCCAGACTCTCTTTCAAGAGCTCCCCCATGCTTCTACTGGTACAGATTGACAATTATAGGCCCCAGTCCATATTGTAAACAAGCTGGTCTTGGATACAAATGGAAGGCCCCGCACAGAGGCCAAGGTCAGGAGCTGCCTACTGACAGTACTACTGGATACACATGCGGCTGTGTCTGTATTACAGGATGACAACCCAAACACATCACCCTGGTCTACCAGATGGAGGACCAATATGTCTGGAGTAGACAGAACTAGGTTACCTGCATACTGCTCCCTGCCACTACCCGTGACACTGGGACACCTGAAGGCATATCATATCTTTCAGCTAATGGTACTGCATGATCACCCTAGTATAATCGGAAATGACTTTTTGGCACCACACGGCTGTATGGTAGACAAAGAAAATATGTTACTGATACAAATTCAGGGACAATATCACACCATTATGATCCCTGACTCACATGTGGTTGCAACAATCTCTGAGAACAACAAAGAGTATGATGTCATAGATTTGTTTAAGAACCATGAGCTTTTCCCAAAGCTCCTCCCTATTCTACAAAGGCATCTGGAGGCATTTGCCACTAGCAAGCATGATTGTGGCAGGATGCACACTGTCATCGAAGTGACAGGCCCAGCACATGAGAGGCAACGGCAATACCCCTTTCCACTTGAGGCCTTGCCTTCTCTTAGGGAAACAATTAAATCACTCCTCAAGCAAGGTGAAATCAGAACATGTGTTTCCACTGCAAATTCCACAGTGTGGCCTGTGAAAAAACCCACAGGTGCCTGGAGACTCACTATTAACTACAGGAGACTAAACCAGGTCACCCCCAGTTGTGCCCCAACTGTGGCACCACCACCAGATGTGCTACGACTACTGACCACTGACCAACAATTGTTTAGTGCCCTGGACATCTTCAATGGTTTCTGGTCATTGCCATTGGCCCCCAAAAGCCAATATAAATTTGTCTTCACCTTTGAGGGCAGGCAGTACATGTGAACCTGCTTACCACAGGGGTTCCACAACAGCCTCTCCTTGTTCTATTTGCACATGATGGATGCCCTTGAGGGTTTCTCTACACCCCAGTGTCTCTTGCAGTATGTGGATGAATTGTTGTTGGCCACAGCTACACAAGAACAACATCTGGATCTCTTAGATGAACTACTGACCCTCATCCAGAGGGCAGGCCTCAAATGTAACCCTGCAAAAGCACAACTACGTCAGGAAGAGGTACTCTTTCTGGGCCTAAGAATAACAGACCAAGGCCGAAGCCCTACCTGGAAGAAGATACAAGGATTGCAAGATCTGTCACTGCCTACCAGCGTGGCCACCCTTAGAAAGTTTGTAGGTATGGTAAATTATTCTAGAGATTTTATTTGTGATTTTGCTCAGAAGGCCACCCCTCTGTATGAACTACTGAAGAAGGATGTCCCCTGGACTTGGGGCCCCATTCACACCCAAGCTGTGACATCACTGAAACAGGCCCTGGCCTCAACTCCAGCTTTGGTGAACCCCAATCCAGCTCTGCCATTCCAGCTGGAATGTATCACCTCTGACATTGCTGTCTGCAGTGCTGGCTCAGAAGATTGATGGTACCCTGAGACCCACTGCATATGCATCATAGCTGTTGACCCCGGTGGAACAGAAATATAGCATTTGTGAATGGAACCTTCTGGCCACCTACTGGGCTGTCAAACACTTTCTGTATATCATTGGGTACTCCCCCCTGATCATCAATACAAACCACACCCCAACAACCTTTTTGCTGTCAGACAGAGTAAAGGATGGGTCAGTCTCCAATACCAGACTGTCACACTGGTCCCTCCTTCTCCAGGATAGAGACATCAAGGTCCACCCAACCAAAATACTATTCATGCTGGTGCATGGTCTCTTCTTTCAAGGAGAGCCCCTTGACTGTACACTGTAGCCACTTGATCTACCAGATCCAGGTCCTTTCTTTCCTGCTACACCATAACTACTTCAGAAGATCAGCTTCCTATTACCAGGGAGAACAGATAGAAGGAATAGGCATATTAGTAATTTACCCTTTTGGTAACACTGTTAAGATTTCTAAATGTTGCAGTGTGGCATCATCACAGTATGCGGAGATGGCAGCGGTGGCCTGCACCCTTGAGTTCATCCAGCATGGAACCTAGGATACCATCATTTTGACAGACTCTAACTGGGTTTGTTGTTCCCTTACAGAATTTCTTCCTTTCTGGCAGAAGAATTCCTTTACCTCTTCTGATGGCACGCTGGTGAAACACAAGGAACTGGTAATATATATTCATTCACTGGCACAGAAATTTACACACAAACTCTATGTACACAAAGTTAATGCCCACTCCAGACATGAGCCCTATCATGCCTTCAATGATACTGCTAACACCCTTGCAAAGGAAGGGGACCAGGAGGGGAGCACCTGGATAATGGACCATCCAGGCCAGAGCGGCAGTACACATTGCAGCAGTCAGGAAGAAATCTGAACTCTTCTCCCCCTTGGATTTGTCAGAAGCCCAGCATGCTGACTCTGAACTCAAAGACGTGTTTAGATTCCTGGACAAAGGTACTGAGAAGAATTTACCTACCCATAACCCCTACTGAAGGCATGAAGGTAAGTTACACCTGTCCTCTGATGATAAGCTCATCTAGTACCAACCAGATGACACCCCCACCAAATTGTGGGTGGTCCCTCATCATCTTAGGTCTGAATTTCTGTACCAAGTGCATGATACCCCCACTGGTAGACATCAGGGAGTGGAAAACACTCTCCAAAGGCTCAAGACCACCGCCTGGTGGCCTGGTGTCACCAATGATATCAAACAGTACACAGATAACTGCCTCGTTTGTGTGGAAAACAATCCCATCCCTACCAAATGTAATTTCAAGCTACTACCACAAAGGCATTCTGGCCCTTGGCATGCCATACAGATCGATTTTATTGGTCCTCTGACCAATACCAGCAGAAACAACAAATACGCCCTAGTGGTAACTGATCTTTTCTCTAAGTGGGTTGAAGCTTTCCCCACTAAGACATGCACTGCTAAAACTACTGCCAAAATCCTGGCAGAACAGATTTTCTCCAAGTGGGGCCTACCTCTCAAGGAAGACTCTGACAAAGGAACCAGTTTTACAGGGGAGTTGATGAAAGAAGCCCTTGAACTCCTCGGCGTTCATCAGAAGTTCCACATACCTTACCACCCACAATCACCAGGTCAAGTAGAGAGGGCCAACAGATGGATTAAGCAAATGCTTTCCAAATTCATTGAGGACAATCCCAAGGACTGGGATTCCCTACTGCCATTATTCCTTACAGTAGTTAGGGGCACACCCTCAGCCACCACCCAGTTGACACCCTTTGAGGTGATGACTGTTAGAAACATGAGATTACCTGAACATCTGTTGTTTGACCTGCACACCCCCACTGCAGACCATGTCTCAGTGAACCAGTATGTGGAAAAACTCAGACAAGACCTCATACACACTCATTTGTATGCTGCTAACTGCAAGGACAAGGCCCAGCAATAGTCCAAAATTCAGTTTGACAAACACACACAAGAAGTGGATTGGCAAGTTGGGGATCAGGTAATGGTTCTCAGATTTGCGCATCCCACACATTACTTCTCCAATAAGTGGGATGGACCCTACCCCATTGTCAACAAGCTCAGTCCAGCAGTCTATCAAGTTAGACTCATACAAAACAACAAACTGACTGACTAATGGTTACATGCAAACCAGTTGAAACTGTATAAAGGAGTATAATTACTTTTCCTCACCCCATTGGGGGGAATAGTACTAATTTGCTAATGTTTGATTTTCCTTTTCAGATACACTGACAAGATAGTTGTCTTGTTCCATTTTCTCCTCATCTCAGGAGTTATCCCTTGCATCCAAGGCATGGTAAAGCACCTCCTTCCTCACCTTGATCCACCTGCAACTACCCCAGAGGGAGTCTCCATCAATATTCCCGATAATTTGATTACTGTCCAGGAAGGTTCGAATGCCTACCTTACTGCCTCAGTTGTTGCTCCTGATAAATCTACCCTACAAATTGAGTGGCAAACCAAGTCTCAAGGACAAATACTCCCCGTGGCCAAACTCTCCAAGGGAAGTTTCCATGGATGGCCCAATGCAAAATTATCCCCAAATGGTACTTTGTCCTTGCTCCAAACCTCTCTTAGACATTCTGGTTTATTTATTTTGTATTTATTTATTTAGTTTTTGTTGACCATGTAAGTGCACTAGACAAATTCTGCCTATTTTCAGGCATGACCCGGGGGAGGGGGATAAAGATGAATGCCAATTGACCTTGAACCGGATTAAGCTGTTGGTGGTATTTTTAGTGAATGACAGAAATTTGGCCAGGACACCGGGGAAATTCCCCTACTCTGTTTCCTGGAAGCAGAGGGGTCCCATTTTCATGTGGGATCAAGATGGCTGCCACTGTCTTTGCGATGGAGGAGGAAGGAGGTCTGGTTGGGGCTGAGGTAGCCCAGAGTATGTCAATAGTTACTGTACCTGTTTTTGAAGAACCAGTGGTGTCGGTGGCTGGGGTGCACCCGCGGGGTGGCCAGCAAAACGCCAATTCAAGTGGGCCTTTGAATTTTTTGGAAACGTCCTGTTTGAGTCTTGTGGAGAAACAACATTGCCTCGAGGAGGAACTTTTGCGCGTTAGTGACTTGTTGCAGAGGGAACGCCGGACCGCGATTTCAGAGGAGGACCAGAAACAGAAACGATCGGCTACTTCGCCGAGTGCTGCTGAGTCTGAGGGGCCAAGCAAGCTTCTTCCACCAGTGGAGAGACCTATCGGGGAATTGGACAAGCTTCCAGGGATTGGGAACTTTGGTGGAGGAGTCCTGATCGCCGGAGCGAGCGTTGCAAGGGGCTGGATGGATTCCAATTTTGGAGGCACATGGAGACCAGAGCAAGCTGTTCCTGCTCATGCAGTGGATGAACAGATAAGTCCTTGTGATATATCTGACTCTATAGGGGCTGTCTTGGTACTGAGGCTATTGTTCCCCTACCCCCTCTACAGATATTGCTGCTGATTTAACTATGGGATCTCGGGAGAGGGGCTGGAGATGTGAATGCTTCCCTAGCCTTCCTGAGTCAGTTGTTCATCCTATCTCTAAACCTTCTTATGCTAGCCATTTCAGACAGCCACTGGAATTGGCAAAGTGACATAATGCTGTTAGATTACGTTATGTGGGTCCTAGGGATACTCCCCCAGATAGGTTTTTTGTTGGGAAGACATTATTGAAATGCAGCATATTTTTTTTTCCCTCAGAGGTATATGCATTAGTACATGTTCCGGGGGAAATCACCTTTGACATCAGCTTTCACACCCCTGCCTTGATGGAGTTATTTTGAAGTTGATATCAGAATTTGAAGACTAACCCACTATGGTCTGACTTTATTGTAGTACCTTTATCTCAGCAGGCCTATAGGATCATCACAATCATGTTTCGGAATGAAGGGGTGAATATTGTTGACATTGTTAAATGGCTGTCTAAATCTTGTGATATTCAGGGAATCAGTCCTATTCTGGATGAAGAGGGTTTTGGAATGGGGGTTGGAAATTTAGGGTAAAACTTCATTCCACGGATTCTGGCTTAATTCATCTGCCTAATTGCTTCTTTCTGGGGAGAGATAAGGGGTTTCTTTTTTATCCTGGGTAGCCTAGGGTTTGCTTTAAGTGTGGGTCTCGAACCCACATTAGTACCTCCTGCACCGTCCTTAAATGTTCTTACTGTGGGGAGATGGGTCATCCAAGTACCCATTGTTTTCTAACCTCAAAATGCAATCTTTGTGATGAGGTGGGTCATACATTTGAAACCTGTCCCTTAGCTGCCAAAAATACTGCTGATGCTGATTATGGGGTACAGGATCATTACATCCGGGGGGCAGTTAGACCCAGTATTCCTACTAAGGGAGGGAGGGACCCTGATATTGACGGGGTTGTTCCCCCCTTGGCTGACTCTGGTTTGTTAGAATCAGCTGATTCCCAGTTGACTACCATGGTTCCACCTGATGTGGGAGCTGTGGTGGGCTCTAGGGTGGATCGGGGGAAGGTGGGAGCATCGTCCCTGTGTTGCCAGATTTAGAGACTCCGGATGCTGGGTTTGTGGTGGTTAGCGAGAAAGAAATCTGCCAAAGGAGAACTAGGAAGAAACTAGCTGCACCTGCTCCTGTTGTTTCTATGGCTGACCCGAATATGTTTTCTGTTTTGGAAGAGTGTCAGTGGACGATCCTAAGCGGGTCTGGGCCTCCTCTACCTTTACCTGGGTTAGAATCTACTGAACCTGTGGTTGACCAGGTGGGCCCTAGACCACCTGGCAGTGAGAGTGGTAGGATCACAAGGGCATCTAGTAAGGTGAAGTGAATGTTCCTTGCTGGGCAACTTGTTCCCTTCCACCTTCGGTGGCATCCTTAAATGTGAACAGTATTAAGACTCCAGAAAAATTACAAGAACTTATTCACATTTCTGCTGAAAATCTAGATTGCATTTTCTGCAGGATGTTCACTTGCATTCCCTGAAGAGGTGGAGGTTGCCTCTGCAGGTTGGATTTGGGGGGACTGTTTTTGGTCTTTGGGTGCTGACTTATGTAGTGGGGTTGGAATATGTTTTTTTCATTATCATGTCACTGTGCTACATCAGATAGAAGTTCTGGCTGGCAGGGCCTTGGTTCTTGATGTTAAATGGGGTTCCTTATACTTGAGGTTAATTTCTGTGTATGCTCCACAATCTAAGTTTGACCGTGTGACTTTGTTTAATTCACTTTATCCCTTTTTATGCTCTCCTTATTACATTATTTGGGGGTTTTAACTGTTCCTTGCCTTTAAAAAGTAGCTTCAGGGACAATGAAAAAGGTGTATTGTGATGAGACTAGTTTGTTGAAACTCATCTCAGACGCTGGTTTGGTAGATGCTTTTGGACCCTCTACTGGAGAGTCTGAGGACACTTATTTCTGTGTACCAAGGGCTTCCAGGATTGATTTCTTTTTTCTCACTTCTGTGGTTATTGTTCAGTCTAGATCTTTGCAGGATGTTGCTTCCTCTGATCACAGATTACTGAGACTGACCTTGGCTGATGTTCCTGCAGCTTGGAGAGGGCTGGGTATCTGGAAATTGAATTCTGAATTGTTGCATATCCCTTGTGTAATGGGTGGGTTAAGCTCTCTTTTGCTGGCCAGGAAGTCGGTTTCCTTTTTGTATGATGATTTAAATGTTTGGTGGGAGGACACTAAATGGGAAGTTCGGGTTTATTTTAAGGCTGTGGGTCATTTAAATGGACAATTATCACATACTGAGTTACGGTATCTTAGGGAACGGCTTCATTTTTTATCCACTAATAGACGGATTCTTGGCCTCAACTGTCAGCAACAGATTGCAAGTTTGAAAATGGAATTGGCTAAGGCTCAGTCTCAGGTTTTATGTGATATGGAAATGAAACACAAATTTAGACTTTGTGGCAGGAAAAAAGATACTTTGCCTTTTGAGTACTTGACATCACTCAGACATTTAAGAAGTATGGCGTATCTGAACACCCCAGAGGGTGGGCGAGTTTCTACCAATGATGATATTTTGGAGGAAATCCATGCCTATGTTTCTACATAATTTCAGAGCAGGACGCTTTCCACAGCCGCTATCTGTGATTGGTTCGCTGGTAGATCGGTTCCGGCCTTGTCCTTAGCTGACCGGCTTGAATTGGTGCGACTTATCACAGTGGAGGAACTGAGGTCAGCAATTTGGTCTTTACGATTGGGAGTTACACCTGGGTGTGATGGGTTGCCTCATGAGGTTTATAAACTCTCATGGGAGGTTTTGGGAGTTGATTTCTGTTCGGTCCTGAATACTGGGCTGCAGTCTGGGGTACTCCCTCATAGCATGATGCAAGGTGTGCTACTCCTGTATAAAGAAAAGGGTGATCGTGGGGATTTGGGTAATTGGAGACCTTTGTCATTACTGAACTCAGATTATAAGATTCTGATGAAGATTTTATGTCTGAGGTTAAGGAGGGTTATGGGTACCCTTTTGCATCCGACGCAGTTTAGTGGGGCTCCTCTCAGAAGGGTTCAGGATGCACTGATCTTACTTAGAGAATTGGTCTCTAAAGGTAAGGCTGGAGAATTATTTGGACATTTGGTTTGCCTGGATCAGTCCAAAGCCTTTGATCAGGTAGAATATATCTACCTCTGGGAGTGTCTGTCAAGGTACGGATTTCCTACCCAATTCATAGGATGGCTACAAACGTGCTATAGGGGCATTACTTTGATCCCCTGTGTGAATGGCTGGGTGGGTAGGGAAATTGAGGTCCATAGGAGGGTTCGGCAGTGGTGTCCATTGAGTCCCTTGCTTTATGTGCTTTCTTTAGATCCCCTCTTACATACCTTACACAGTACTGATGACATTGTTGGATTATCGATTGGCTGTAGTGATCCTCAGATAGTTACTTTAGCGTATACTGATGATCTGATTTTAGTTTTAGCGGATAAGGCTTCTGCTATGGTGGCAAGGGAGTTGTTGAGTGTCTTTTCTGATTTGACTGGGTCCTCAATTAATTGGCTCGAAAGTGGGATTCTACCCTTGGGGTATGATGCAGCTGATGTGTCCTTGGTTTGGGGTTTGCCTATTGTATCTGACTATAGGAAGATTCTGGGTATTTACTTTGGAGGTCTAGATGACCACAGGTATAATTGAGATCAACAATTGTTAGCAGCTCATAGTAGGATTCAGCTATGGAATAAGGGCTGTATGTCCAAAGCCAAGCGTATTTATTTGATTAAGTCTTTTTTGTTGCCATACTTTTTATTTATTGCCACGATTTTTCCCCCTCCCATCTCTATGGAGGCTTCTCTTTATGGAGTTTTTTTTCTGTGTTTATGGGGTAGTAGGCTAAATCCCCTAAAAAGGGGTATTACGTATTTACCTTTTAGTGAAGGAGGATTAGGGATGGTTAATCCCGTAGTGTTTTTTTAGAGTATTTTTCTTTTTTACAACTTAGTGCCCTTACTTAAAGGGCAGACTATGATTTGGTCTCCATGGGTGGCAGATGGTGTTGACTTTATCTTGTCACAGTGGGGAATGGACTCCTTTCTTGCTCATCAGGTTAGGATGGGTGCCTTGTCAAGTCATTTTTGCGTGATGTTTCAGAAATTGAAGACGTGGCGTGTTGTTCGCCGTTTGCTTCTTTCTCAGACACGTCAACAATTTTATTTTTCCGTATTACATGATTTCTTTTTCTCTGACCCCTGGTTTCATGTTAGGCCTCCTGCTGAGCAATGTGCTAAATTACAGTTCTTAGTGAGTAAGAGGGTGCCTAGCAATATGTGGGATTTTTTATGGCTCTGTTTACATAGGAAATTAGGAGTGAAAGGAAATAGGAAACATACAGAATTGACTGAACGATATTGCCCTAGGGAGGAGACCTGTTTGGGAGTTGTTGAAACGATGGAGCATTTTTTTGTAGAGTGTCCTTTTACTGTTTCATTTTGGTCTTATTTTCACGATACATAGCCTTTGAATCCCTTTCGGGTTCTCTCACCTGGCATGTGGGTGGACGGGGTTCTACCGAGCTCCTGGATTGTGTATGCTGCAATTACATTGTGTCTTGTGATGGGCCATATCAGTTTTCAGTTATGGCAAGCTAGATGCTCTCTTACTCTTCGACAGAAGTTACTTTCTGAATCTCAGATAGTTCACAACATACGCACAGCTGTGTTTACTTGGAGAGGGCAGGAGCAGGGAAAGGTGCATCCTGAATTGTTCAAATTATGGTGGAGGAAGATGACCTGGTTAGATACGGGTGAGGACCTTGTGTCTGCCCAAGCCCTGTATTGGGTTATGATGGTTTCCTTGTGCTGTGAGGAAGCCCTTCTCTGCAGATCCTGGTATGCCTTCACTGTTTTCTGTATAAATCTATGTCCTATGATATCTCTACATAGACAGTCTTGGATTTTTTATTTTTGCTTCTGTATATCTTGATTGCTTCTTTGCCTTTTATTATGATTTGTACTTTGCCTTTCCGTGAGGTAATGCCATTTTTTCTTGTTAAAATGTGGTGTTGTGAATGAAAAATTCCCCAACTCTTTTAGTGGGGGGGGGGGTATGTTTATTCCTGTTTCCTTTCCCATTTCTAGGATGATGTATGATTGTTATACTTCTTTGAGTTTGTTTCCTATATGATTTGTTTATTATTTTGTGTGACTTATCACTGTTTGTATTCCTTTTTGTTTCATTGTTGTGAAAATAAAAAAATTCCCTACTCTTTTCAATAAGTGCCATGGGATCTTTAACATCCACCTGAACTACCATCAATCCAGGCAGATGGGACCTCGGTTTAATGTCTCATCCGAAAGACGGCACCTCAGAAGTGCAGCACCCCTCTCATGCTGCACTACAGTGTCAGTACTGGGATATTAACCCAAGTGCCAGATGTGGAAACTGAACCCACAGCCCTCTGATCTCCCGGCCTCAGAGGCGAGTGTGCTACCTACTGAGCCACTGACACTGACTCATTTATACAATATCACTGCCTTAATTGACCCCTCATATTGTGATTCATTGTCTAAGGATTCTGCCAGGAAATTTTGTGCTGTACACAACATGGCCTCAGCTGCCATGTATTTATCTGTGTTACCCCCCCTACCAAGAAATAGCTTTTAGAATGTACAGAACAAACCCCATGTCCTCGTAGTGGTCTCACAGTCACTGCTCTACCTGGCTTACTTATTAACAACTTACAATATATGCATGTACCTGTTTTGTTTAACTTGACTTACTGAAATATGAAAAAAATTGGTATGTGTCATACTACTAATACATTATTGTTTTATAGTACTTTGTTACTTGATAGATTAGCAGCTTTTCAGATTTGTAACCAAGACCCTATTGCCAGGGTACACACCACTGAGCATAGAGGAAATTTTAGAAGATGACCTAAAACAGATGATCAAAGTCATAAAAGAAATACCCGTGACACATCTGATGTCACTGGTGCCACAGGCACCGTCACTGGTGTTTTTGATACTGCAATCTCTACAGGAATAAAGCAGACATTGCCACTATCAAAGCACACTTACAAAAGTTTCAAACTGGTATGGTCAATTATATCATACCCCCATTATTGCATGGTGTGGATGGCCTTAGGAAGAGAGATACACTGTATACAATATGCACAACATTGCTAAGGCATTTACAGATTCTAGAGACAAGATTGACTCCCTTATTGCAAAAAACAATAAAGAAGCAGATAAGCAATATATTGCCCTTGAAATCTTATGTTCTGCATGTGGATCATATGTTATCACTACCCTCAACAATTTCTTCCATGATCTAGAATCTGGAAGGATCCCTGATATACAGGATAGACGTATCTCTAAAAGGTATTGTCCTCATTGCAAATCCCCTAACTGTGTTGTCATGTGTGTGCTACAGTCTTTAACCATTCCTATTTCTGCTGCTAGAAATTTCGGTTTTGTGACCAGGCACCCTAATACAGGTTCTTGTTTCACTTCTAAGAAATGTTCAATTAAAGAAACTATGTTTGTGTCTTTTACTGTTTCATGTTTTGATCCTACTACAGCTATAGTTGATAAACTAGCATCTGTACACTTCATTGGGCACCTTGATGAAGACATCTACAGAGAACGCCTTGACTTTTCTCCTCTACTGGTTTTCCATCCTCTTCTGGACACATGGGTCTTGTTGCACATGGATTGTTGTGTGTAGAAAGGGTATATTTATTTGTGTCGATGTGACATATTTGACGTTATTAAACCTGTATGTGGCTATTCCCCAGACCGTATTGATTGGTCCTTTTCCATGGATGATAACATCACAACCAGTGGCACGGAATACCAGGACTCAACATCTGCTTCAGACGATTCCAAGCTGTACTAGGAAGGAGGTTCACCGCCTGTCAACACGGATTTCCAAACAGACTTATACTTGCCCAGTACAGTTACAGAAATGGAGATTGCTTATTGTGAGAATGCAATATAATTTGGATGGTGAATTTTGTGTGGTAACTAATTTTAAGACTTTTAAATATGGTGAGAAAACATGTTCTATTGATGACTCAAATTTTTGTTTAGTTCCGCATCAAACTACTATTATTGGGCACACAGTTATTACCCCGTCCCTATTATGACCCCGATATCATTGATGGTAACCCTGATTATCTGCTTACTCTTTCAGAGTGTTTACCTTATTTTAATGTACACATTGATCCTTTAACTTTTACATTAAAATCACTTTTAGACAGGAAGGATACCCATCTCATCCACATCAGCAATAATATTTCCAAAGCAGATGAGGCCATATATGTCCTCGTTAATGATGGTGATTTAAATAGTGCACTTACTAACACTTGGTTAGAGATTACCTTTAAATATTTTGTTATTATGCAAGCATTTTTGATATTTTTTCTTATTATTATGCTTTGCTGCCTATGGGGCACATTACGCCAACACCGTGAGCAGCTGGAGTTCCTTTACAAGGCTCGCGTGGTCTGTAAATGACCCTGCCTCTCTACACTACTCATTTGCTTGTGTTGCCCCTTTGAGGCAACAAGGGGGAATATCACACGAGGTCCCTGCACCCTAATTGGTACCCCCAGAGGTACACCGCAGACAGCTAGCATTTAGGTATATGTTATACTAACATATAGAGCTAAGGGCATCTACCGTATAAGAGTAGATGTCAGGATATGTATGCACATTATTGCTATACACTTTACTTTCCAATATACACATGTATTTCTTGCTTACAAAATGTTAGGATATCTGTGTCCTTGTAATGATTATGATATATAAATCGGCATTGCCATCTTCTGATGATTTGTATTACTACATGGCTATGTACAAACTTTTCCCTTTTTGTTTCTACAAAGTGATGACTATAACAAAATTATATAATGTTATCTTGGACTGTGGAGCTACCTCTTATTTAGCCAGTAGGACTCATCCCTGTAACTAGAAATGTTTTTATCTTACAGTAACCATTGTAATTATTTTAGGTATATAATGTAAGACATTATGTCTTCTACCTTGGAGACCCCAGGGGACATGGAGATTCCTTGAGGTATAGGGAACACTTAGCATTGGCTCCCAGTTCCTATTGGTAAGAACTGCTTAGGGCAACTGTGATTTTCCTTTTGGTAGTAATAAACAAGCTTTATTACTCTTATGCAATGTGTCTGTGATTCCTTGCATGCCCATTATTGCCAAGTACCTGACAGTGAGAATTAGACCTCCTGACAACATGCTTCAGTGTCAGTTAGACCAGCTCTGGCTAGTGTACCAGTAGCATGCATCTTCGGTGCATTATCAACAGCTTCCAACTTTAAAAATCCAAAAAAAGGGAATAGTGCATCATTTTTATGATGCAAGCCCCACTGCAAAATGATGCAGACAGCTCTGTTTTTGACTCAAGCAGTGTTAGAAAATCAGAATTGATGAATGTTTTCAAATTCTTTTTTCATATGAAGTCATCCTTTTTTGTATGCTTTTTCATTCATACGAAAACAGAATGCCCTCATATGAAAAAAGATTTTTGGACTTAGCTTTTTTCCCCACATTTGAACTTCAACAAGCCATAATTCCCTCAATATTTGGACTTAAGGGACAGTCTATATTTTAGAAGTTTATTTAAAAGCTTGGTAACCAGGAAAGGCCTACTGAGCTGAGACTTGTTTCCAGGTGTATCCAGCGGGAAGGGAAGGGGAAACAATATAAGCATTAAAACACAATCAAGCAAAAGTGAAAAAAAGACAATAAATTAGGTGCATAATACAGTGGCAACTGGTGTTAGAAATACATCAAGGTAAAAAGGCAAGTCTGGGTGTTGGAGTCAATTGAAGATTGTCAGGGGCCGGGGTTGGAGAGGGGATAAAGGTCTTAATGAGTACTACAAGAATAATACATAATACCCTACAAAAAATGTAGGGCCCACAAAAATAAAATAAAATTAAATTAAATTCTTATAGGATAACATTGGAACTTTAACAAGTCATAACTCCCTCAATATTTGGACTTAAGTGACAAGCTATGTATCAAAACAAAGGTCTTACTGACTACTATATGAATAACACATATCCTCCCATAACATTTATTTATTTATTTTACTTAAAAGTTGGTAACTGAGAAAGGCACACTGAGCTAAAACTCATTTCCAAGTGTGACCCAAGTATTAATATACAGCATTTACATGCAATATAAAAAAAGTCAAAATTCAACTAGGATAACATTGGAACTTCAACAAGCCATAACTCCTTCAATATTTGGACTTCAGGGACAAAGGTCTTAAGGAGTCCAAGACTAACACATATTACCCCCTTTAACATTTAGGGTCAATATGAAAAAGCATGAAAAATAAAACATGCAAATTCATTTAGAATAACATTGGAACTTTAACAAGCCATACAGTGAAGGAAAGAAACTGCTGTTTTGGCAGAAATGGAAGCACAGGGCCCAGAGAGCCCTGCACTTCCACAGCAACATACAAGTATGCATCTATGGAGAGATGAAAGTGCAGGACCCAGAGGGCTCTGCGCACCCATGGGCAAATGAGGATATGATTATACTTTCTCAAAAATTAAGGAAATTCTTTGCCAAAAAACTTTGTTAATGGACTAGTTAGGGTTAAACTAACAAAAGTAGGGAAATGCAGCATTAGAATTCCCAACCTTAATGTCCCCCTGCACCATGCAGGCAGCAACAGGAAAAACCATTAAGTTTTGACCTCTTCGGCCTCTTCACAAATCAGTCATGGGATGGGGTGTGCCTTTTGGTTGTCAGCCCTAATGCTCACCACATTCTCATATACTCAGGGCCCCTAGTGCTCTGTGGCAGAACTTTCTGATTTCTGTGGCAGGGCTCCTCGGTTTCTGCGGCAGCATTTTCAGATTTCTGCTGCATGATTTATTCATTTCTCTGGCAGAACACAGTTCTGCCATTGGTTAAATATGATGTGATGTCATCAATGACATCATATGCTGAGCATAGGGGAGGGGCTTTTGGATAAACAAGATCGGAAAGAAAGCCTGGCACTATGGAAAATCAGTATATTTGAATAAAATTTCACCAAAAACAGTGACTTCTGCGGCACTATATACATTCTGCGGCATGATGCAAATTCTGCAGAAAATTCTGCAACTGCAGAATTGCAGAATTCCAGGGGCCTTGCATATACTGTACACATCTCAGCTTATTTACTGATGGAATGGGGTGAGCATTAGGAATGACAACCCCAAGGCACACCTCATGATTGATTTGCAAAGAGGCAGAAGAGGTCAAACCATAAAGTTTTTTCTTGTTGCTACCTGCAGGGTGGGGGTGAGGTGATAGGTTTGGGAACCCTATTACTACATTTCCCTACTTTTGTCGGTTTAACCCTAAGTAATACCTTAATGAAGTTTTTTTGTAATGAATATCAAACATAAGAAGGCATGTTAGAAACAAAAATACACTGATGGAAATGATTACTGTATGGAATAAACACACATAAAATATGTGGGTAAAAAACTTTAAAAATCTGGATAGTCAAAGAAAGGACTAAACTATTTAGGTGATTTCAAGAATGCCCAACATATTCTTATCTTTTCAGAACTCAGAGCTCAGTACAACATTGGGCATCTAGATTTATGGAAATACTTTCAGTTAAGAGAGGCCATACAGCCCTTCCTTTGTTCAGTTCAAGGCAGAATAAAATTGTTGGAGTGGAATAAGTTAATTAATGCTTGCTACACCAGCAAAGAAATCAGAGGGCATCTTATACAGTTTAAGGTATTACACAAAATATATTATGCTCCAGAAAAAAGCTAGCAAAAATGAAAAATTCTCAGTATGATAAATGTTGGAGATGTAAAAGTCATAATGCAAATCTGTTGCATATTTTATATCATTGTCCATGTAGTAGATCAGTTTGGAAAGATTTAATCCTCTTTTGCAAAGACAAATTAGGTTGTAATATACTTTTTGACCCTACTGTAATCATACTGGGCAACTATACAAATATAAATATAATGCCAAAGTTTAAACAAAACTGATCTTGTCGGTAGCATTAGGTCTGAAAAGGCTCATTCTGTCAAAGTGGAGGCACTCCACAGTGCCTTCTCTAAATGAATGATTGTCCTGTATGGGTAAACTGGCAGACAATTAAAGACTAAGCCACCTAGCTAAAGGTAAGACATAATGTTTTGAAAGAACATGGAGCTGCTTCTCACACCATAACAAGTGAGATAACGTTACATATAAAATTACTGCAACTAATATAGTTATAGAAATCCGGATAGTTATAATGCTGTTAATTAAAGCTATAATACTGCTTTGATAGTAGAACATTAATATAATGCTGATATATAGACATATACATCTGTGTGGAACAGGTATCTAGTTATATTATAAATTCTATGATGTTTTATTGTAAATGTGAAAAGATTTTAATAACAAAAATATAAAGTAAACAGAAAAAAAAAAGAAAATGATTCCCTACTGGTGACCCCAGAGGTTGAAGTTCTCTATTCTAGTATACTGCATGAGGAGTGGCATAGAAACTATTGAATTATTTTTGAGCACCCCTGAAATGAATAGGGGTGTCCATATCTTTCTGCTTCGACAAACACAATTTGTTTTGAAGTGCAATGTATTTAGGTCATTTCTATCTCCAATAAAAGGGGACTGCGAGGGAAGCTACATTTGTGCCAAATCTTGCAAACCTCTGTATTGGACATTTGGAAAAGAAAGTGATATACTGTATGACAGGGAGGTCAATCCATACTATTCCAAGACTGACCTTTGGAAGTGCTATATGGATATATATGTTTTAGTGGTGTGGCAAGGAACAGTGGAAAAGTTGCATTTATTTGTGGAGTACTTACATTCAAGTAATAGTCATCTCAAATTTAGTGTACATAGTTATTTAAAAGAAATACATGCTTTGGACCTTGTCACAAAAAAGAATGAAGAGAATGGTATGGATACCAATTTAACTAGTATATCTGCAATGTGGGGTGTCCTCTGTGCTGAAAAACGGAGTAAGAGTTCAGGGGCTGCCCAATGATGAGGCAGTAGACAGACCACTGCCTCAGTGATGTGGAAAATGATGCAGGAGGTAAGCAAGGCAGAAGGGGAAAAATAGTGCATTATAAATAACCAGTTGTTGAATCCCTGAACTATATCCTCATTAGAAATGATTGGATAGTGCATATTCTGATCTAACCAGTTCCTGTTGGATAGCTGGATTATCCAAATCCATCAGGAATCTATCTTAATCTTATTTCAGAATAAAAACAAAATAACTAACTAGTGCTACTACAGCACTCTGTTCATAAACCGCACTGAGATGTAAGCTTCCAATGCTGTGTAGCTTATTCAGCTGGGCACAGGCAGCAAAGCAGAAAATAAACTCAACATCTCGCCCCATAACAATAGGGCTTTGTCAAGAGTAAATTTGGCTGAAAAACACACCCCTGTTTATTCTGACAAGAAGGGGATAGGGTACGTTGTGCTAAAGCCACAGTTGCTATTCTTAAAGTGACAGCATCTAAAGAAGTGCGATGTGCAAAACGTGCAAAAAATAACAATAGCGCAAAGCTGGGAAAGAAAACTGCATACCAGTATTGTGAAGCATGTAGCATGCTGCAAGATAGACATTCATTATGAAATGAAAAGGAAATATACATGTAATATATAGCACATCTGATAAGGCTATATAAAAGGTATGCATCAGAACAATGCCTAAATAACTGCAACATCCAACTCACAGTCCTGCACAAGGAGGGCTCAAATAAATACAATCAGATCAGATCTATTATTGTTATATCACAACAAAAATTTACATTTTGCTGTTACACACAGTGAAGTCAGCGTCTCATTTTTGGATGTGTGAATAATAACAAATGCACAAGAAGGCATAGACACCAACCCTTACTGCAAGACAGTAAATTGCAATATTACATTGTTTACCAGTTTTTACCACCCTATCACACCACAAAGAACATCCCCACAAGCCAGTTACTGAGAATTAAAAGGAACTGTTCTAGCACTGAAGCATTTGCAAGAAATGCATCTGACATGGCTGTGATGTTTAAAGACAGGGCCTATGCAGATTCTGATGTGCACAGAGCATGGGAGAGGGCAGAAACTACTGATAGAGCTGCTTTGTTTATCCCTGAACAACAAAGTCAATGCACTGATACCTGCATGAACTTTGTCTCCACCTACAATGTGCAATTGTCTGCCATTGAAGTTACTGTCAGAAAGCACGGGGAGGATGTTGTTATCTGAGCCCAGATTCGAGCAATATGTCAAGGACCCACAATGCATAGTGTCAGGAGGAGAAGGCACTTAGGGGATAAAATCAGCCACAGTTTACAGCCCTACAGTAAGCCACAAACCTGGTTACCACAGTTACCAAATGGCTGTTTCTGCTGTGGCCATTGCAAACATTGTACGGTGCTGACAACTGGTAAATCCTTCCTCAATCCAGGTTACGGTCAGCAAGTTCAGAGTAATCATTGTGTCAGCTGTGACACCAGTTATGAGGTTTACATGGCCACTTGTTCATATGGCCAATATTATGTTTGCAAAATGAAGAGAAAATTGAAGGAAGGGGTGGCGGACTATGAAAAAGCGATAGCACTTTTGCACTACTATTATTGGGCCCTACGCACTAAAGGATATAAATTCCACATGATAGGCCTATATCCCGCCTGTGCAGCTCTGCAGCTGCAGACAGGTGTGCACTGGCCAGTATTCACTATCGCCAGCCCCCTGTCCACAGCTCCACCCCCAGTGTGCAGCCACATGTTGCTGGATTGGAGCTGTGCAGGGGGCAGAGTGCGAGACCCAGGTAGGCATCTAATCGGATGCCTGTCCTGGGTCCCATTGTGGATCATGCGGGGAATCCTGTACAGGCACGGAACCCTGCAAAACTAAAAAGGACACCATCTACTCCCATCAAGGGTACCGGTGGAGGAATGGTTGTAGTGCTTCTGCACAGTGCAGAAGACGGTAGTGACATACTGTCCTAGTGGACAGCCCTGAACCAACATCTCTGTTACACTGGATATGTGTGGGATGGCACATGCCACCCCATACTGGTATTAGCACACCAACACTGGGCATATGTGCCCATCGTGGCTGCTAGGCAGTCATGGACGATCAGTCCAATAGGCATGAGTGTTCTGGTTCCCCCACGCTGCCCTATTCCGTCTACCCTAGGGATGGTGGTTGCCTGCTCAGATTGTGACCCATGCCACTGAGGCACACCACTCACCCTCCCACTGTGGACACAGGGACAAGTCAAGTGTCCCGCCCTGTCCACAATCCTCTTATAATGATAATAATAATAATAAAACTTTATTTATATGGCGCCTTTCAATAACCAAGGTACCTAACAAACAATTATAACAACAATAATAAAATCAGTCAATGTAAATACTTAATAATAATACATAGAAACATAGAATTTGTCAGCAGATAAGGACCACTTGGCCCACCCAGTCTGCCCATTTCCCTACCTAATGGATAAGCTGCAGATCCTAGTTAACCAGCAGCCTACTTCTTCCTACCCCCACCCCTAGAATGGCCTTATGACTGTCCCATGCATGCTTGAATTCCACCACTGTTTTTGACTCCACAACCTCCTCCGGAAGGCCGTTCCATGCATCCACAACTCTCTCTGTGAAAAAATACTTCCTTAAATTACCTCTGGGCCGCCCCCTCTATCTTCAAATTGTGCCTCCTTGTTCTTGCACACCTCTTTTTTGAAAGATGCTACCCTCTTGGACTTTGTTGATTTCCTTGAGGTACTTGAAAGTTTCTATCATGTCCCCCCTCTTCCTCCTTTCCTCAAGGCTATACATATTAAGCTCCTTTAGTCTCTCTTCATATGTCTTCTAGTGCAGACCCTGCACCATTTTAGTTGCCCTCTTCTGGACAACTTCCATCCTGTCTATGTCCTTGCGGAGATTGGGTCTCCAGAACTGCACACAGTACTCCAGATGGGGTCTCATCAGCTGTCTGTACAGAGGGATAATAACTTCCTGTTTTCTACTGATGATGCCTCTCCCTATGCATCCCAGTATCCCCCAGCCCTCCTTACTGCCCTCTCACATTACTTGCCTACGTTTAAGTCATCTGCTATGACTACCCCCAGGTCCCTTTCCATTTTTGTTGTTGTTAGTATCTCACCCCCCATTGTGTACTTTTCCCCTGGGTTTTTGTTTCCCAGGTGCATTATCTTGCACTTCTTAGCATTGAATCTAAGCTGCCATACATTTGGCCATTCCTCTAACCTTGCCAAGTCTTTTCTCATCCTTTCCACCCCACATTGTGCATAAACTCTGTTGCAGATCTTTGTGTCATCTGCAAAGAGACATATTTTTCCTTCCAGTCGCTCTGCAATGTCACTTATAAAGACATTGAAGAGGACCGGTCCTAATACTGAACCCTACGGTACCCCACTAGTAACCCCCTTTCTTCAGAGTGGACTCCATTTACTATTACCCTCTGTGTCCTATTCTCCAGCCAATTCTTTACCCAGGCTATCATCTTGGGACCCACTCCCAGGCTGGCTAACTTGTATATTAATTTTTTGTGTGGGACTGAGTCAAATGCCTTGCTAAAGTCTAGGTAAGCCATGTCCACAGCCCCTCCCTGATCTACCACTTTGGTCACCCAGTCAAAGAAATCTATTAGATTCGTCTGGCATGACCTTCCCGCTGTGAATCCATGCTGCCTTGGGTCCTGTGCCCTTCTGGTCTCTAGGTACTCGACAATTCTTTCCTTCAGAAGTGATTCCATCATTTTCTCTATCACTGAGGTTAAACTAACAGGTCTGTAGTTTCCTGCTTCTGCCCTGCTCCCACTTTTGTGAAGGGGAATCACATCTGCCCTCCTCCTCCTGTCCTCAGGTACCACCCCATCCTATGCGACAAATAATAACCGGAGTCTGCTTATTCTTTACAATCATTTCTTTTTATTTTCGTTAGCGTCACCCCTACGTTTCGCTCCTATGAGCTTGATCACGGGGCTTCATTAGCATCTATTTAAAAAACAAATACATACTTTATTATATTTTGAAACTTATAATTTCCATATTTCTAATAGTTAATATGCTATTCACTCCATATATCTACCTGTCAAAAAACATTTCTATGTACATGTTCATTTTAGAACTTCAATCCTTGAATTTCTTTCAGCCTCTTCCTGAAATAAATATATGAAATACAGTATTGTAATTTATTTCAATTTAAGACGCTTGTAGCAGCAGTCAATGTCTAAATGTGACTAAACCTAAACTTCCCCATAACCAGCATACCTCGAGAAATGATCATGTATAGCTTTGCACTCTCTGTGTCTTTGATAGATCTAAAAGAAGCCAAAGAGTTCTGTGTAAACCATAGTTTTTAAATACCATGTGTTAAATACAATGTGAAAAGATTTACTGCCGCAACCTTCTTAATGATTTAAAGCTTTTAGAATTCCCATAGCCTTTACAAATTCAAGAAAAACGATTTTAAGGTTACTTTCAAGTAAAGCCGTAATGGCGTTTACTCGCTAAAACACTACCAAACGGTACCACCCCATCCTCCCGTGATTTGTTAAAGAGGGTAGTCAGGGGTGTCACTAGTTCTACCCTTAGTTCTTTTAGAACTCTGGGATGAATCCCATCAGGCCCCATTGCTTTGTCTACCTTCAGTTTTAAGAGTTATTTCAGAACCCTTTCTTCTGTAAATGGGCTGGTATCAACTTCTGTATCCAGAGTGTTTCTATTGTTTGTTTTAGGTACCTCCCCTCTTCATTTGTAAATACTGAGCAAAAATACTTGTTTAGTATCTCTGCCTTTTCACCTTCACCCTCTGCCCACCACCTCCTCTTTATTAAGCCTCACTATCCCTCCCTTAGGCTTCCTTCACTCCCTGATGTACCTAAAAAAGGTTTTATCCCCCTTCTTAACTAAGTTGGCTATCTTTTCCTTGGTTCAGGCCTTTGCTGTTCTGACTGCCTTCCCAGCTTCCTTTTGCTTTAACCGATACAATTCTCTGTCCTGCTCCTTCTGTGATTCCTTGTACTTTTGGAATGCTTTCTTTTTCTCTTGAACCTTCACTGCCACCTCCTTTGAGAACCATAGTGGTTTCTTACCTTGTTTTGTTTTGTTTATTTGCTTCACATAAAGGCTTGTTACCACTGTGATGGCAGTTTTTATTATTCCCCGTTGTTCTTCCACCCCTCATTCCTGCCCATTTGCTAGTGCATTCCTTGGCACTCACCCATTTTAGCAAAGTCAGCCCTCCTGAAGTCCAGTACTTTTGCCTTTGATGAAGCTTGACTCTATTGCTGTGTTTATTGTGAACCATACTTTCGATGGTCACTAGTTCCCAGATGGCTACCACTTCTACATCTGTGATCCTCTCTCCATCTCCATTTGAGAGAGCCAGGTCTAAGATTGCTCCCTCTCGAGTGGGTTCCAATACTAGTTGTCTAAGTCATACCCCCCACAGGGCATCTAGAATAACCCCACTCTTAGAAGTGGCTGCACTCCAGTTAACATCTGGCATATTCAGATCACCCATCAGCAATATCTCCCTTTTATCTGCCATTCTAAGTATACTTTCTATCATTTCCTTGTCCATTTCCTCCCCCTGAGAGGGGGGGTCTGTATACAACCCCTGTGCGGATTGTGGTGCCATTGCCTGCCTCCAAATTGACCCACATTGCTTCTTCTCCTCCTCCCTGTTTACCCTTTTGTTCTGTTGCTTTGATTCCTTCCCTTATGTGGAGAACTACTCCTCCTCCTCTTTTACCCTCCCTGTCCCTCCTGTAGATAGTGTATCCTGGCATGTTTACATCCCAGTCATGGTTCTGTGTGTACCATGTTTATGTGACTGCCACAATATCCAGATGTTCCTCCTCCATCAAGGCCACTAATTCAGGAAGCTTGTTACCCAGACTCCAGGCACTGGTACTCATTGCTTTCCATCTTTTGATGGCTTTACCTTCTGTAGCAGCATCCCCCACTGACCTTTCTACCTTGGTCTTTTTCTCATTTAGTACCCTGTTTTGTAGGGGGAGGCTGGGATTTTCCTGCTGCTTATCAGTGCCTCCCCCCCTTAACTAGTTTAAAAGCTTGCCAATGAAGCATTTAAACCGATTGTCTAAAAGACTTGTTCCCTTCCTGGACAGATGCAGACCATCCTGCCAAGGCACCTTACAGAATATAAAAACATGTCAAACAATTCAGATCTTAAAATATATAAAACAACTGTTACATTTAGGGAAATAAAATCAGTCACCAAAGGCTTGAATCCATAAATATGTTTTCAGGGCCTTTTTAAATCCCTCCATGGTCACGCACTCCCGTAACTGACGGAGTAGAGAATTCCAGAGGATAGGGGCCGCATGCATAAATGCACAGGTCCTAGAAGATTTCAGACACACCCTCAGAATCTCTAGCAACCCCTAGTCTGCTAAGCTGAGCGATCGCCCAGGATAGTAAGGGACCAGGAGCTCTTTCAGGTAGTCCAAACCAAGTCCATCCAGGGCTTTAAAAGTAGAAGACCGACTTTACAGGTGATCCGCCACCGAACTGGTAGCCAGTGCAGTCCGCACAGAACAGGTGAAATATGACTGGTCCAAGAGGTACCAGTCAAAAGCCTGGCTGCTGCATTCTGCACCAGCTGCAGGCGGTGGATTTCCACCCCAGGAAGCCCTAGGTAAATGGAATTGCAGTAGTCCAAGTGTGAGGACACAAAGGCGTGGACCAGTGTAGGAAGATCACCAGACAGAACAAGGTGCCTAATCCTGGAGATATTCCTCAGATGGTAGAATGAGGACTTGATGACAGCCATCACCTGCGAATGCAGAGTCAGCCCTTTCATCAAATATTACAGTTAAAACAAATTATAAATCAGTCACCGAATGCTTTCATCCACAAAAAAGTTTTTAGTGCCTGTTTAGAGCCTTATAATGTAAGAGCTATCCTTCCCTGGTGGTCTAGTGGCCCCCCCTTCCTATTCCTGAACCCCTGGTATGGTATGGTATGATCATTCCTACTCTGGTGGCTAGCAAACCCCCCCACCCCAACAGGTATCGCCCAACCACTCTGCTCCCCCCCATCCCCGAGCCTGCGACCAGCACAGCCTTCTGCTCTTCACCATGGCCAGCCACCGACTGAGATGTCAATGAGCAAATACTGTAACAGCTAATTGTTCAGTATGTGCTTACTGACATCTCAGTTGGTGGCCAGCCATGGTGGAGAGCAGATAGCTGTGTCAGTCACTGACTTAGGGATAGGAGCAGTGGGAACGGGGTGGTGGGACAATACCTGTCGGGGTGGGGGGGTCCACGAGCCACCAGGGTAGGAATGATCATACCATACCAGGGGTTTACCAGTAACCACACTTGGGAGACTTCAGTACCCGGTTATGTACTGTTCAGGAGAGACCGGGATGCAAAAAGTTGGGGGAGTGGCCTTTTATGTCATGAAAATATCAAAGCTACAGAAATTCAGGATACACATAAGGAGCCAGAAACACTGTGGGTCACCCTGGAAACAGGAAATGGGACAGCCATACGAACTGGGGTTGTCTACAGGCCTCCAGACCAGGGGGAGGACATTGACACATTACTGTTAGAAGATATTCAAAACATGACAGCTAAAATGGAGGTTCTGATATGGGAGACTTCAACATGCCAGATACAGATTGGTCAATACCAGCAGGAACATCAGCCAGAACTAGACACATAGTGGATTCCCTGCAAGGGAAGGGCCTCAAACAACTGGTACAACAACCCATAAGAGACAGGGCTATCCTAGATCTAGTACTGGCTATTGGGAAAGGATCATAGATCTCCAGGTAGAAGGACACCTGGAGGCCAGTGACCATCATATGATATGGTTCAATTTGGCCACTAGAACTGCAAAAATATGGGACTTCAGAGGAGCTGACTTTGATAAGATATCCAGCAGAGTTAAGCTTGCCCTGGGAAGAAGAAATACAGGTGAGGGGGTACAGGCAAATTGGGCAGGCATTAAGAATGCAATACTTGAAGTAACATCTCATTGTGTTAGGGAGAAAAGCAAGAGCAAAAGAAAGAGGAAATTACTTTGGTTCTCAAAAACAGTAGCAGAAAAGGTCAGAGCCAAAAGGTTGGCCTTCAGGAAATATAAGGGAATGCAGAAGGACGAAGATAAGGAGGCATACCAAACTTCCCTAAGGGAAGCAGGGAAGGCAGTAAGGCAGGCAAAGGCCCAAACTGAGGGAACACTAGCACGAACAGTAAAAGAAGGGGACAAGACTTTCTATAGATACATTAATGAAAGGAGAAAGTCCAGAGGGTGTATTGCTAAGATCAAGGGGGACAAGGGGGAATGTGTGGAGGAGGACCAAGGAAAAGCATCTATCCTAAATAGTATTTACTGAGGAGAAGGTAGGGCAGGGCCCACAGTTCAGCACCATGGACACGGGGGAGGGAGGTGTGCACAAATCCCTTCACAAAAGAAAGGGTCCTACAAGAGCTCGCTAAGTTCTAGGTGGACAAGATAATAGGACCTGATGGCATACATCCCAGGTTACCAAAGGAGCTAAGGGTGGAACTAGCAGAACCATTATCAGAACTGTAAGTGAGTCTCTGAGCACAGGAGAGGTCCCAGAAGACTGGAGAAGGTCTCATGATCCCACTTCACAAGAGTGTTAGCAGGGAAGAGGCAGGGAACTACAGACCAGTCAGTCTTACCTCAGTAGTGGGCAAGATTATGGAAGCACCCCTTAAGGAAAGGATAGTGCAACACCTGGAATCCATAGGAGCTTCTTGTTGTAAACCCATGGTGTCTTGCATTCCACAAGACAGCATGGGTTTACAACAACAAGGACCTGTCAAACTAATCTCATAGATTTATTTGACTGGGTAACCAGAGTGGTGGACCAAGGGGGTGCAGTTGATGTCACCTGCCTTGACTTCAGCAAAGCATTCGATACTGTTCCACATAGAAGATTGATTAATAAGCTCAGTAGGCTTGGGCTGGGTCAGAAGTTGGTCAACTGGGTGGCAAATTGGTTGGGCAGAAAACAGAGAGTGGTGGTAAGTGGTGTACAGTCAGAAGAGATGCAAGTCACGAGTGAGGTACTTCAGGGGTTAATCCTGGGGCCAGTACTCTTCAATATCTTCATCAGTGACATTGCAGATGGACTGGAGGATAAGGTTTGTCTGTTTGTGGATGACACCAAGATCTGCAACAGAGTAGATGATCCGGATGTGGTGGACAGAATGAGAAGAGATCTGGATAAATTGGCAAAATGGTCAGAAGAGTGGCAACTGGAATTTAATGTAAAGAAGTGCAAGATCATGCACATAGGGAAAGAAACCCTAAAGCCACCTATAGGTTGGGAGAGGAGTTGCTGGCAATCACAAGGGAAGAATGAGACTTGGGCATCATCATCACAGATGATCTGAAATCATCCAAGCCGACCACTAAAGCTGTAGGTAAGGCTAGGGGGATGTTGGGGTGTATTAGTAGGGGTATCACAAGTCGTAAGAGGGAGGTAATCATCCCTCTTTACAAGACACTGGTTAGGCCCCATCTGGAGTACTGCATGCAGTACTGGAGGCTGCACCTGCACAAGGATATTAACAAAATGGAGGCAGTCCAGAGAAGGATAACCAAAATGGTGCAGGGACTGCATCAGAAAACATATGAGGACAGATTAACGGAGCTAATATGTATACCCTAGAGCAAAGGAGGGCGAGGAGTGATATAATTGAAACATTAGAACAGCTTAAGGGCATTAACAAGATGAAAGAGTCTAACATGTTTCAATATAAGAAAAATAGCATGACAAGAGGACACAGCATGAGATTAGAGGGAGGCCAATTGGGGGTAATGTGAGGACATTCTTTTTCACAGAAAGGGTGGTGGATGCATGGAACGGCCTACCTCAGGAAGTGGTGGATATGAATACAGTGCATGGGCTTCAAATAGGCGTGGGATAAGCATAAAGGAGCAATACAGATGAGTATGAATAGATAGGCCATTGACAGAGTAAAGGTCTACGGCACATTCATAAGGTAGAAAAATGGGCAGACTGAATGGGCCTTGCGGTCCTTATCTGCCATCAACTTCTATGTTTCTATGGTTTGAGGATGGGGGGGCCACTAGACCAGCAGGGAAGGATAGACTTTACATTACAAGGGGATCAGGGATGGGGTATCACTTGGGTGACTGTGGGATTGCCCCAGTACGAGACAATCCTGGTGGCTGTGGCAGCCGCGGTGCTTAGTATGCTTGTGGGTTGGCCACATAACCCAGTTACAGCAGGGTCCTCCCTGCAATAATTCCCACACCCAAGTGTGCTGCACTCTGCACCTTTGTGAATCATGCGGTGTGCAGGCACACCTCTGACACTCCCCCTGGACCACCCAGGACACATTGCGTCTGATCTGGGGATCCGGTGCATATCTGGCTGGTGCACAGATTGGTGAATGCCATCAGAAATCTGCAGGACCCCCCCACGTGGCTTTCATGCGTAGAGTTGCCTACACACCCGAGATACGTGGCGCATAGGCTTAGTACATAGGGCCCATTGTTTACACTTGTTTTGCTCAAAGCGCTTTTTTAGATTCTGTCACTTTAAAAATAGCAACTAGTGGCTGATGTGGCTGGGTGGTCACCGAGGTTCCTTAGGGATGATGTGTATGTCTGAGTATGGAAAAAATATCTATAATCCTCTCCCCACACTTCACATATTGAGTAAGCCACCCACCATGTTCCTGCACATTTCTGCCATCTCCATCCACATATACGGACCTAGCCAGGCCTAGCCTTTATTTCAAACCACTTCCCCACCCACTTACAATAAGCTAATCGCTAGGCCTTCCCACTCCTTGCACCCAATCCTAGTTCATACCCACTTTGAAGAAACTGGCCGTAGCCTGTCCTTATAGGGTTGGGGGCTCCCTGGTAATGACAACTTCCATACATCCATCCCTGGTACTGCCCAGCTCTGGTCTGACTCTGTCTGCATGTCCTCCCATAGGCTGCTGATAGCAGTTGCTGCCCCATCCTTGTCTCTCGGCACCACTGGTGGCACCTCTATTGCTAGTCTGTGGGCCTGCCCCACCCTATGTACTTAATATCTCTAAGGGTAACTATCTATGGCACTGAATGTGGTGCTTCCAAACTAGTTTGCTGATACAAATTGCAAGGAATATTTATCACACAATTTATAGAAGCAATCTGTATCTCATTTCTAAAGAACAAGCAGTTTATCTATGAAAATGACCAGTATAGGTTGGGTAGCTTAAATGTCGTTATTACTTAGGGCCACTGTCACACATGGAGTAAAGCTGCACTGAGAAAATCAACTCCATCATATATCTTTGCCTACACTCTATAAGGCTCTGTCTTACGTAAGTGTTATGTATCCTTCTATTAACCCTTGACCCATAGAAGCTATTGTTACTAACACTGTATTAGTTTACAATGCTTGGAGGTGTTCTATGGTAATCTATATCTCTCATTCAGAACCAAGTTTGTTTTTTTTTTGTTCTACATCTCTCCAAATCTCTTGTGACTCCTGTCCTGTGAAACTCATTCAGTACCAATGAATGAAACATCAGTGAATCTTTCTGAGCCTTTTTATGTTATGAAAATTCTCCCACTTCAAGGAGGAGCTTGGTGGTTCTGAATGAGTCTATTTAATATCTCCCTCCAGACGGGGGTTGTCCCAAGGGATTGGAGGGTGGCAGATGCGGTTCTGCTCTATTAGGTGGGGAAGGGGACAGAGAAACAACTTCAGACTGAACACCTCAGCAACCCAATTAACTTTTGGAAGCAAATTAACACTTTAATGAGAGGTAAAACTACAGTAAATCCCAGCACCCTCAAAGCCCAAGACCAAGTCCTCTCTGATCCCCTATCAACTGCAGGTGATCTCAATGAATTCTTCACTGATCTTGATAAATATATCTCCTGCTTTGACTGCCCTACTAATCAAATCAAATCAAATCTATTTTATTCTACCAGGAATACACCATTGAGAGAACTCATTTACAAGGTGGTCCTGGAGGGACTAATACATAGGTATACACCATTGTGAGAACAACAAGCAATACAAATACAAAATATAACAATGCATAATCCATTAGATTATACCAGCTTTTTACATACATTGGGTCTCAGTTCAATCTGCATCAAGTACAGTGGCAGAACAATGGGTCAGAGAGGAAGAGGAGAAATAAGGAGAAGGGACTGCAGGGCAGAGAAGTAGAGAGGAAGCGGTATGGTATAAAGGTGCGGGAGCAGGACTACGAGTGGAGGAGGCATAGCGGAAGTGGGGGTAAAGTGCTAGAAGGGAGGCAAGAAATGCATAAGCATAATAGATAGGAGGATAGTTATGCAAAGCAGTGACAGTCATCCTTAATGTAATGTCTCAGGAGTGCTTTAAAATGGGGAAGCCCAACCCAGTGGGTCAGTTTTAGGGAATTTTGAAGTGTGTTCCAAAGCATGGGTATAGCATGGCTTATAGATGAAGTGCCAAAATGACATCTAATCCTAGGAACATCGAGTGTGATGTATGTATATCTTCTAAGGGGGTAGGCACAGGGGGTACATTTGAAAAGGGCAGAAATATAGGGAAGAAGTTTGTTCGTAATGGCTCTGTATGCCTAAAAGTAGGCATTTCCTTATCTTCTAGTGGCATGAGGTCCAAACTCTGAGAGTATAATGGGAGCAGAGGTGAGTATTATAAGGAGCATTAGAGATAAATCTGAGGGCTCTATGGTACAACGTGTATAGCTTACCTAGTACAGCTTTAGGACAATGACTGTAAAAGAAGTCCGCATAGTAAATCAGAGGAAGAAAGATCGACTAAACCAGCCTTAGTTTTGCGTCCTGTATTAATAAATGCGTAATACGGAAGAATAAACCTAATATCTGTCTTAATTTTTTTGCAAGTTCATTAATATGTACAGAGAAGGAGAGTTTGCAGTCAATCCAGAATCCTAAGTATTTAAACTGGTCAACATAGTCTAACGTTTCCCTCAAAACTGTCTTGATCTGTGGGATGTTAATGAGAGGGGGGTAATGTTTTTGATTTGTGGGGATAGAAGCATGACTTTTGTCTTCCTGGCATTGAGCAAAAACAATCAGGGTTTGCTTAATAGGTCAAATTCACATTGCAGTTCTAGATATGCAAACTCAAGGGAAGACCGAGCAACATAGAGTACAGAGCCATCTGCAAAAAGATGAACGCTGGTGCCGGCCCGGTGGCGCTGAGGGTTGAGACACTGTACACCACACCTCGCGTTTCACCAGTGACCCGGGTTCAGGAGCGAGCCTGGGTCTCCGGGGGCAGGCCAGGGAAGAGAAGATTGAGCGCCCGATGACAGCTCTCCTCTCCTGGGGTACAGGAGGGATGCATCTCCCAGCGCTAGTGACTCCCTGTGGAGGCAGGAATCACTGCACTTGGGAGCGCTCACGACAGCAGGGGAAGTGGCATGGGCAGACGTCCTTGCTGATGTGTGAGGGAGCATGCACGCCAGCGCTAGATGTCACTGCACACCCATGACACTGGGAGGGGGGAGGAGTGCAACAGAACATGGAAAAACCCAGCTCTGCGTGGTAGGCTATGGCACCTGACCCCCATGCCCACCGCCAGATCCCACCCACCCACCTGGCCTCCCAGTTCCTTCACCCAGGCCCTCACCTGCAGCTTAGCCAGAACTTAAGAGCACCCAAAGAGGAGGGGCGGCCCCACCCTGGAGAGGTTTAGCTGGGGGTACTGGCTGTGGGGGGGGGAGAAGGGAGACTCCGGATGGATTAGGCCAGGATGCCTGAGACAGGCCACACAGGCTGAGACCAGAGGGAAAAATAGTTGAAAAAAAAAAGATAAACACTAGCAGACCTAATGTTGTGGTCAATATTGTTATAAATAGCAAAAAGTAGAAGACCTGAAATGGAGCCTTGAGGCACCCCTCTTAGCACAGGTTTTAGTGGGGAGAGATCACCTTGAGCTTTTACCTGCTGCTGACAGCCAATGAGATAACAAGAAAACCACTTCCTAGCCTATTCATCTAACCCGATGTTCTGGAGCATGAGCAGTAAAAGAGTATGGTCCACAGTATCAAACGCCTTGCTTAAATCAAGGAACAGTGCACATATGTGCTTCTTGGCATCAAGAGCAGTTTGCCAATCATTTGTAACTTTGGCCAGAGCAGTTATAGTGCTATGCTTAGGCCTGAAGCCCGACTGCAAAGGGTTGAGTGAGTCTGAGGACTCCAGGTATACTCTCAGTTGAGAGTTGACAAGTTTTTCAAGCATTTTAGATAAGATAGGTAACAACGTTATGGATCTGTAGTTGTTTAGGTCACTGGGGTCACCAGATTTAAAGAGTGGGATAATGTGGGCAGTTTTCCACACAGAGGGAAGAGTACCTTGTGATAGGGACAGACTGAAGAGATGAGTAATGGGAGGTGCTAGATAGAATTCAAGTTTTCGGAAAAGTGATTCCAGCTGATAAGCTCCAGCGCTTTTCTTAGGACGAGAAGAAGGTCTTCGACCTGTTTAAGGGTGATGGGGTAAATGAAAACTTAGTTTCATGGAGGGTTTTATTTGTAGGGAGGCATAGTGGGCCAATTATATCAGGTTGCTGCTGAAGTTTGCTTGGTGGGGAGGTGTTGGAGGCAAGCCCAGTGGAGTCAAAGTGATTGTTCAGCTGTTCTAGGATGTTGTGTTTACTGGTACAGGTGTTAGCTCCTGAGATAATTTTGCTGAGTAAGGCTGATGAGGATCTGCGCCCTTCGATATCTTTTAGTATTTGCCAGAATTTATTAACATAATTTTTCATGGACTTCAGCGGTGCTTTAAAATATTTAGCTTTTTCGTCCTGAATTAATTTTGTACATCTGTTCCTAGATGTTCTGAAGGTCACCCAACCAGATGGCAGCTTAGTTTTATGTGCCCTTTTCCATTAAGTGCCTCTGCTGAGTAGTGCCAACTTTAAGGAGCTAGTAAACCATGGGCATGGTCTTTTCCTGGTTCTGATTTTGACAAGCGGGGCATGATAGTTGATAACCTTTAGTACACAGTTGTAAAATAAGTCATAGGCCTCAGAGACAGTGGGGGCAAGATAAAAGTCCTGCCATTTGATCCTACTTAGATCAGCTAGGAACTCAGAGTTATTAAAGCTCTTAAGGCACCTTTTATAAATGAAGTTTGAGGTGGAGATTGGTTTGGGGATGAGTCTTACACACGCAACGGACATATGGTCACTAATATTATTGTGAAAAATCCCAATATGTGAGATTTTATAGGGTTTATTAACTAGGACAAGGTCTAAAAGAGTATTATTCACTGGATTTTTGGAGTTTGAGTGGGTAACATTAGAGATGAGCTGTGAAAAACCGCAGTCATCGCATAGTTCTTTTAAGGGCTTAGAAGATGGGTAGTGCCCGTCTAAAGTAAAGTCACCCATAATGATGGCTTCAGAATTAGTGTTTTCTAGAATTTTTCATAGGTGGGGTAAAAAAAATCTCAAGGCCCCTGATGGTGGTCTGTAGCATCCCATTACATGCAAGAACTCATTGGAAGGTAAGGGCACCTTCAAGGTAAGACTTTCAAACTGCTTAGAAATGGATGTGGAATCAACTGCTTAGACCGTGAGCTTATCTGTCACATAGAAGGCCACCCCACCCCCTCTTGAGTGCCTATCAGCCCTAAACACATTATATGTGGAAGACTAGGTTTCCTGGTAAAGGCACCTAGCTTCACCTGAGCTCTTTTCTTCTAAGTTTGCTTGTAAGGACAGAGCAAGGAACAACATTATCAGAGCAAGGAAAAAGATTAAGGCTTCTTTTTGCTAGGCAGACTCTCTGTGTGTTACTTTCTTTTGTGCTCACAATATTTGATACTGTTTTTTGCTTACATTTTACTGCTGTAATCTTCTCTGATTCAAATTTCTGTTACAGGGTATACCTTCTGCTGCATTATTACAGGGTGTTCCTACAGGGTTGTTACTGTTTTGTGCTTACAGTTTACTGCTGTAATCTTCTTTGATTCAAATTGATGGTGGGGGGGCTGAAACAATCACAGGATTTAAGAATGCATGGGATAGACATAAAGGAATTCTAGAGGTCAGGGGTAAGGGGCAACAGACTTCTAGGAAAACAAACTGAACTTACAAGCTCAAATGGGCAGACTGGGTGGGCCATAGGCCCTTATCTGCCGACACTGTCTATGTATCTATGTATCTATGTAAATTGTTTTTTTGCAAGGTATATCTTCTGTTACTGCTTTATTTTTCTCTGTAGCAAAGTGTTTTTAGCAGGGTATATCTTATGTGAAATTGTTACAGGCGGTGCTTACAGGGTTTACAGTTTTATCTGTCATTAGGCTAAGCTTTCAGGGCTACTGCATTTGTTGTTGTTGGTTGATTGTTTTTGCTCTTACCTTCTTGTTTTTTTTTGTCCGTGGTTCTTCTTTTTCAGCAGGGGAAGGGCCCACCACCCACCCCCATCCCAACCACCCCATGCTACACTCCTTTTATAGAGTAGCACAGTTGTGACATTTCCTGTAGCAAAGCAGGAAGGGGAGGATCAGAGGGATATCCACACAGTGACCTCACTCACAGGGGCACAAGTAATTTAACTTGTTATAACAAGTTATGCAAAAAAAAAAAATCAAACTTTTGCTTTCATTTTCCTCCTTCTAATTATTCAGACCAGGTTATAAACTCGGCAACTCAAGTGGAATGGATATTATTAACTACAGGCACTGTGGGACACTTTTTCAAAGGGGCAGTTATACAGGATTTAGGACACTGTCCTACATGCTGGACCATTGGACATCTAAGGGCTCAGCTCCAGGCAGCATGGGCAGAGACTGCGCGCCTCAAACTGCATATTCAGGAGGCAATATATTATAAGAACTGCCTGCCATTTCCCCAACATCCAACTGAAGCACCTCAATGGCAGAGGGTAGTTGGTCCAGGAGGTTGGCAGGTGGTTAGGAGGGGCAAATCAGGTGCCCCATCACTCAATGCTCTCCAATGTATCACCTCCACAAACCATATAAAAACTGCAAACAGGTATCTGCCCCTATCTCCAGAATCAAACAAAGGGGCAGAGGACACTGCAGAGCAGAACACTCCAGCACAGGAGCTAGCACAACAAAACTCACCTAAAACAGGGACCAAAACAAAAAAAAAAGCAACACAAAAAGCACTTCTGATCACAGGAGACTCCATGATTCGGGGAGTTGATACCTACCTCCAGCCTGGGGTAATGGTCAGATGTCTCCCAGGTACATCAGCGTAGAGAGACACTGACCGCATTGCTAAAATTGTGCAGGAAGCAGGAGAAAACATCGAAGTCCTGGTACACATAGGGACTAAGTATCTCTCCAGCTGGTCAGTTGTGGAGACCAAGGAACACTTGACCAGGCTGGGAAACAAACTGTCATCCATTTCATCTGGCATCTCCTTCTCTGAGATCCTGCCAGTCTGGGAGAGGGGGGGCAGATGTCCAGAAGGTCAGAGAATGGGAGATAGGGGAGCTAAACATTTGACTTGAGGGCTGGTGCCAGGGAAAAAGGACACAAATTTGTAGGTAACTGGCAGCAGTTTTGGGAGTGAAAGTTCTTTAAATTTGATGGACTGCATCTGACTAAGGAGGGAGTCAGTGCATTGGGGCAGAAGTCTGAGGTCTTTGCAGAAAATTTAAACTAGCCAATGGGGAGAGGTGTACAGCACCAGATACATTGAATGGGAAGAACACCCCTCTCCCCTCAGCTAATGATCAAACAGGAGTTCAGGATGTTTGTAGTTCATTTGCATCACCAGGTAAGAAAAAAGGTCCGGCTCACCATATGACACGCAGGGGAAACGCCGGACTTCACCCAACAACTAACGTACCGAAATCTGGCCAATGGAATATCATGTACAGAAATGCCTGTAGTCTGGGAAACAAGATCCCAGACCTGCAGGCAACAATGACAGAGGCTAAACTGGACATACAGTAGTAGCCATTAGCGAGACATGGTTCACTAGTAACCACACTTGGGAGACTTCAGTAACTGGCTATGTACTGTTCAGAAGAGACCAAGGTGCAAAAAGGGGGAGGGGAGTAGCCCTTTATGTCAATGACAATATCAAAGCTACAAAAATTCAGAATACACATAAGGAGCCAGAAGAACTGTGGGTCACCCTGGAAACAGGAAATGGGACAGCCGTACGAACTGAGGTTGTCTACAGGCCTCCAGACCAGGGAGAGGACATAGATACATTACTGTTAGAAGATATACAAAACATGACAGCTAAAGGGGAGGTTCTGATAATGGGAGACTTCAACATGCCAGATACAGATTGGTCAATACTAACAGGAACATCCGCCAGAACTAGACACATAGTGTATACCCTGCTGGGGGAAGGCCTCAAACAACTGGTACAACAACTCACAAGAGACAGGGCTATCCTAGATCTAGTACAGACTAACAGTGAAAGGATCACAGAACTCCAGGTAGAAGGTCAGCTGTGGGCCAGTGACCATCACATGGTATGGTTCAATTTGGCCACTAGAACTAAATCATCTCATTCCAGTGCTAAAATATGGGACTTCAGAGGAGCTGACTTTGATAAGATGGCCAGCAGAGTTAAGCTAGCCCTGGCAAGAAGAAATACAGGTGAGGGGGTACAGGCAAAGTGGGCAAGCATTAAAGATGCAATACTTGAAGCAACATCCCATTGTGTTAGGGAGAAAAGCAAGAGCAAAAGAAGGAGAAAACCACTTTGGTTTTCAAAAACAGTAGCAGAAAAGGTCAGAGCCAAAAGACTGGCCTTCAGGAAATGTAAGGGAATGCAGCAGGATGAAGATAGGAGGCATACCAAACTTCCCTAAGGGAAGGCAGTAAGGCAGGCAAAGGCCCACACTGAGGAAACACTAGCACAAACAGTAAAAGAAGGGGACAAGACTTTCCATAGATACATTAGTGAAAGGAGAAAGTCCAGAGGGGGTATTGCTAAGATCAAAGGGGATAAGGGGGAGTGTGTGGAGGAGGACCAAGGAAAAGCATCTATCCTAAATAGATACTTCTGCTCAGTATTTACTGAGGAGAAGGTAGGGCAGGGCCCACAGCTCAGCACCATGGACATTGGGGGAGGGAGGTGTGCACAGGTCCCTTCACAAAAGAAAGGTCCTACAAGAGCTCACTAAGCTCAGGGTGGACAAGGCAATGGGACCTGATGGCATACATCCCAGGGTACTAAAGGAGCTAAGGGTGAACGAGCAGACCCATTATCAGAACTGTTTAGTGAGTCTTTGAGCACAGGATAGGTCCCAGAAGACTGGAGAAGGGTTCATGTGATCCCGCTCCACAAGAGTGGTAGCAGGGAGGAGGCAGGAAACTATAGACCAGTCAGTCTTACCTCAGTAGTGGGCAAGATTATAGAGGCACTCCTTAAGGAAAGGATAGTGCAACACCTGGCATCTATAGGAGCACAGGATCCAAAACAGCATGGGTTTACAACAGGAAGATCCTGTCAAACTAATCTCATAGATTTCTTTGACTGGGTAACCAGAGTGGTGGACCAAGGGGGTGCAGTTGATGTCGCCTATCTTGACTTTGGCAAAGCTTTTGATACTGTTCCACATAGAAGACTGAGTAATACTGAGTAATCCATCTGCTTGGATTGGTGGTAGTTCAGGTGGATGCTAAAGATCCCATGGCACTTATCAAAAAGAGTAGGGGAATTTCCCTGGTGTCCTGGCCAAATTTCCCTTATTCACTAAAATACCACCAACAGCTTAATCTGGTTCAAGGTCAGTTGGCATTCATCTGTATCCCCCTCCCCCGGGTTGTGCCTGAAAATAGGCAGGATTTGTCTAGTGCACTTACCCAGTCAACAAAAACTAAATAAATAAAATAAATAAAAAATAAATAATAAAATAGGTAGGCTTGGGGTGGGTCAGAAGGTGGTCAACTGGGTGGCAAACTGGTTGGCGGGCAGAAAACAGAGAATGGTGGTAATTGGTATACAGTCAGGAAAGATGCAAGTCACAAGTGGGGTGCCTCAGGGATCAGTCCTGGGGCCAGTTCTCTTCAATATATTCATCAGTGACATTGCAGATGGACTGGAGGGTAAGGTTTGTCTGTTTGCAGGTGACACCAAGATCTGCAACTGAGTAGATGATCCAGATGGGGTGGGCAGAATGAGAAGAGATCTGGTTAAACTGGCAAAATGGTCGGAAGAGTGACAACTGGAGTTTAATGCAAAGAAGTGCAAGATCATGCACATAGGGAAGAGAAACCCTGAGGCCACTTATAGGTTGGGAGGGGAGTTGCTAGCAATCACAAGGGAAGAAAGAGCCTTGGGCATCATCATCACAGATGATCTGAAATCATCCCGGCAGACCACTAAAGCAGTAGGCAAGGCTAGAGGGATGTTGGGGTGTATTAGTAGGGGTATCACAAGTCGGAAGAGGGAGGTAAAAATTCCTCTTTAGGCCCCAACTGGAGTACTGCGTGCAGTACTGGAGGCTGCACCTTCACAAGGTCATTAACAAAAAGGGAGGCAGTCCAGAGAAGGGCAACCAAAATAGTGCAGGGACTGCATCAGAAAACATATGAGGACAGATTAATGGAGCTCAATATGTATACCATAGAGCAATGGAGGGAGAGAGGTGATATGATCGAAACATTCAAACACCTTAAGGGCATTAACAAGGTGAAAGAGTCTAACATGTTTCAATATAAGAAAAATAGCAGGAAGAGAGGACACAGCATGAGATTAGAGGGAGGCTCATTAAGGGGTAATGTGAGGAAGTTCGTTTTCACAGAAAGGGTGGTGTATGCATGGAACGGCCTACCTCAGGAAGTGGTGGATATGAATACAGTGCAGGGCTTCAAACAGGCATGGGATAGGCATAAGGGAGTAATACAGATGAGTATGAATAGATAGGCCATTTGACAGAGTACAGGCCTATGGCACATTCATAAGGTAGGACAAAAAAATGGGCAGACTGGATGGGCCTTGTGATCCTTATCTGCCATCAACTTCAATGTTTCTATGTTTCTATATGCAGGAATGTTTATAACATGGGCAGGGGTGGAGCCACGGAGCCATGATTCGGAGATAACTACACATTGGGCATAGAGTGTAAGGCCCAAGCTTGTATCAGCTTGTGTTTTTTAGAAGGCTGCAGACATTGATATGAAGTAGCCTGAAACGTTTAAGTTTGGCCAGTTCAGAAGGGTCTGGAATGGGAAAGGCAGGTCCAGGGTTTAATTCCACCTTCCCAGGCAAAGCAACAGGATAAGGAAAAGCTTCTTGAGACCACTAATGATGACTTTATAAAGGGGTTGGCGACCCAGTATAATGGGTGAATGCCTAATAAACGTCGTACTTGAGCTAGGGAAGAAATGATACAAACAATGAGTAGATTGCCACATGTGTGGGAACACTTAGAGTGAGCTGCAGATCTGGAGACCTGGGTTTGAATCTCACAGCCCCCACTTGCATATACTGTGTGACCCTGAGCAAGTCACTTAACTTCCTTGTGCTCCCAGGTCGCACCTGTAAACAAGCTTTCAGCTTAGTGTGTCTCTCCTGGTTAAACAAACAAAACAAACAAACAGAGTTATAATTTTACAGTAGGCAGGCTTAGGATAGTGAAGTCCTTCAGTAGGACCCTGAGATTCAGTGCCAGAGAGGCCGCCCCCATTCCCCCCTTCACCTGCTGACCTGGGAAAATGACCTACCGTCCATCTATAACTAGCTTCCAGCAAGGAGGTACACAGGTTACTTTCGGCCTTAAAGCCTGAAAGTTCCCCTGGTTATGACAGCCTTGAACCTACGTTTCTAAAACTTGGGGCCAAAGGTATCACCATACCTGTATGGAACTTAATAAACAGGCCCTTCCTCACAGGCATGGTTCCTGACAAATGGAAGGTAGTAGTGGTAGTCCCAATCTGCAAAGGAGGTCCAACTACTTTAGTTGAAAACTACAGACCCATCTCGATTCTGTGCCCACTTGCAAAAATACAAGAATGCATTCTCTATAATCAACTCCAGCACAATATAGAATTGCACAACCTCCTCTATGTACCAACATGGCTTCAGAAAGAACCACAGTACCCTGACTGCTCTAATAAAAGTTATGACTGACATATCCACTGCCTTGGACCATGGGCCAAGCTACAGGGGGCGGTCTTTGTGACTTAACAAAGGCTTTTGACCTAGCTTACCACAATCTAATACTGTGTATACTCCACGCCCTGGCCCTTGATTCTACTACCCTGGCATGGCTCTGTAACTATCTTTCGCATTGTTCCCAAAGTGTCAAGTGGTCTGGGGCCCTCTCAGAACTTAGATAAATCCAACATGGTGTTCCACAGGGCTCCATACTGGGCCCGCTATTATTTTCACTATTTATAAATGACCTGCCACCTAACTGCGGAGGTGCTACAGTTCATCTCTATGTGGATTATGTAATTGTCTATTGCTCATCCTCTGACCTGGGCTGGATAAACTCTAACCTTGAATCTGATTTCCACGTCCTTGAGGAATGGTTTCATGATAACACATGTGGTCCTTAACACAAAGAAGACCAAGACCACGTTGTTTCATAACTTGGGGTCCATACCTTCATCTCAGCACTCTCTTGCAGTCAGATCAAGGGATGGCAACCCCCAGAACTAGTTTCCTCCTTTAAATACCTGGGGATCACCCTGGACCCCCTCACTCATTTTGTGAACCACGTCAATGTTTTGTTGAAAGCTTTCAACCAATGGCTTGGTCTCCTTGGTCTCCTTTACCACCTCTGTCCCCTCCTGACTCGGGCCTCATGTCTAAAAATAGCGACATCTACTCTCCTCCCCTGCTAGCTTATGGTGCACCACTGCTTCTCTGAGCACAGGTACCCATTCTTACACATATCAATCAATTCTACTTAAGGACTGGATGTTACGCTCCTGGCTCTGACCCTCATCTTCATCACTGTGAAGTTCTCTCCTACCTAGGCTGGGCACACCTTGAGAACAAATTCATGTATGCAACAATGTGCCTTATGTTTAACTTGGTTCATCACTATACCCCACCCTGCCTGAGAGATCTCATCAACTGCAAATGTACTCAGTGCACTCTATGCTCCACGGCCTTCCCCCTTCTGGTTACTCCCAACCCCCGTCTGATGGTTGGCAGGCAGTCGATTACCTTTACAGCAACGTCTGCCTGGAATTCACTCCTGCATGAGATTCTCTCTTCTCTCCCCCTCACTCAGTTCAAACACAAATGTTCATGCTATCTTCTTGTCCCTCCTCCCTGCAGCTGTTTCTGCTAACATACTTCTCCAGATAATCTCTGCACTGCTTAGAATTTGTACTATGTGTCACAAATGCACTCCGTAGGTCAGGCTTTCTGCTCCCACAGTGCCAGCCTCAGAGCGAAATAGCGTGAACAGGTAACAGACAGGGTAACCCTCCTGTCTGCTTTCGGGTCTGAATCACCTTTAGTCTCAAGTTCAGGGGGGATTCAAACTGTGAACCTTATGCTAGCGTACCCAATGTACAGACTCAGATACGTACCCTCTTCTGGGATTGCGGTACAATCTTTCGCCAGGGGCACCAAGCCAGGCTTCCCAAATGAACCCTAACACTCTATAAAAGATCTTAGGTATATTCTTACCTTTTCCCAGTTTGGTAACACCATCAAACTCTTGAACAGCTTTGTCAGACTTAACCTCTTATACGTCACATGCAAAAAGAACTGGCAGACACCCAGGCAGTCTTTCAAATAAAAAAGTACTTTACTAAAAGGTGATAAAATATGTAAAATGTAAACACAGAACAATATATCAAAGAACATACAATCACTTAAAAGAAAAAGAAGGAAAACTACAGAACAAACTCCTACCAAAATACATTTAGACCTTTTCTATCTAATGTATTACCTCTGAAAGTGCTTAAGTCATATCAGAGAGCTGTGTCTTTCTAGAGTCCCAAGATGGTATATATCTCAAACAGTTCAAACACAAGTATTAGTTTAACTCTGCCTCTACACACCCCTTCTGTGAGTCATCTATCTCCTCCTTTTAGAATATAAAAAAAAAATACAAACATGATGTCCTATCAGGAGGTATGTTAAATAAGGTGACATCAGCAAAAACTCATTTCCCAAATTATGAGTCTTTGATCCCCAGTTCCTTTGAGGTTTACAACCCTGCAGTCCATCACCTAGGTGCGATATAGCCAACAGGAATCAGCTAAATGATGTCCTATCCTGTAATAAAAATGTATATTTTAGTTTCCCAGCTTCGAAGCATGAGATCATAAAAAGGCCATAAAATGCAATTTCTCAAGGAAGTTAATTACATTACAGAGATCTCCTGGTCAGTTTACATATCCTGTAGCTTCACTGAAACCTGAGGGGGAGGGCAAACCACGGAAGCACAGGCTCACACACTATATTTTTATTACAAATATCATAGAATAATCATAACCAGCTGGCCAAGCATCACAATCCTCCCCACTTAGATTGAATTTGGGGGCTCTGTCCCCTGCATGAGATGAGCTCCCTAAGTCAGTTCACTCCTCATATAGACGCAACAGGCTATCTGCGTTCTGATTGGTCGCTCCAGCCCTATGTAAGATTGTCATGTCATGTCATACCCTTGCAAGGCAAGACTCCATCTTAATAGTCTACCATTAGTTTTTCCCATTTGTGTCAGCCAAACCAGGGGGTTGTGGTCAGTTTGTACCTCAAAATGCTGCCCATGTAAGTATGGCTCTAACTTCTTTAGGGCCCACACTATGGCAAGACACTCTTTTTTCGGAGTGGAGTAAGCCTGCTCCCTGGGAAGCAACTTTTTACTCAGGTACACTACAGGGTGGTATTTCCCTTGGTTGGATGTCTGACTCAGTACTGCCCCAATACCCATGTCTGCAGCGTCAGTCTGGACTATAAAGGGTCTGCTATAGTCAGGACTTGTCAATACAGGAGCACTGCACAGTGCCCCCTTCAGTCTGGTAAAGGTTTTTCACTGGATGGGTCCCAAGTAATTTTCTCAGGCATCTTTTTCTTTACCAGGTCAGATAGGGGAGCAGCCAGGGCACTGTAATTGAGTACAAATTTCCTATAGTACCCTGCCATCCCTAGAAAACTCCTGACCTGCTTTTGCATTCCTGGTCTTGGCCATGCCTTGATCACCTTTAATTTTACTTGGTTAGGATGGAGCTGTCCCCAGCCTACAACCTGCCCATGGTAGGCCACTTCAGTTATGGCCACCTGGCACTTCTCAGCTGTGACAGTGAGCCCAGCCCTCTGTATCCTGCCCAGCAAGTCCCTAAGGTGGGGCAAGAGTTCCTCCCAGCTGGCAGTAAAGATGCCAATGTCATCCAGGTACACCACGGCATACTCCTCAGCATCATTTAATACTTGGTTCACCAACCTTTGGAAAGTGGCCGGGGCATTCGTCATTCTGAATGGCACTACTTTAAATTCAAAAAAACGCTATCAGAATGATGAAGGCTGACCTCTCCCTAGCTCTGTCAGTTAACTCTACCTGCCAATACCCCATTGTCAGGTCAATAGTTGTAAGGTAGGTTGCCCCTCCCAACTTGTCCAGGAGTTCATCAGTCCGGGGCATCGGGTGGGCGTCTGACTTCATGACTGCATTCAGTCCATGATAGTCAACACAGAAATGAGTAGAGCCATCTGGCTTGGGCACAAGGACTACGGGTGAGTCCCAGGGGCTGTGGGATCTCTGGATTACCCCTAAATCCAGCATTTCCTCCACCTCCATCCTAATGTCCTTTTGGACAGCCTCTGACACCTGATATGCTGTCTGCCGCATGGGCGTCTGTGTCCCTGTCTCTACATCGTGCGTTGCTAAGGGGTTTAGTCCAGGCTTGGCGCTAAACAGTGGGGCAAAGTCTGCTAAAACCTCCTTTACTTCCTGGATCTTGTCCGGGGCCAGCTGGGGTGACAATTTAACTGTCTCCACAGATTACTCCCACTTGCTTACTTCTAGCAAGTCCAGAAGGGGGTCTTCTTCATCTGTCCCCTTCCCAGTACTACATACTGCAAACACCATGTCAGCCCTATTAGCATATGGCTTCATCATGTTGACATGGTACATTCTTTCTATATATCTTCTGTTAGGTAACTCTATGATATAGTTCACATCATTTACCTTTCTAACTGCTTTGTATGGTACCGACCACTCAGCCTGCAGCTTTTCTTTCCAGACCCGGAATAAGGACGATGACTTCCTGGCCCACCATGTACGAGTGAGCTCTGGCTCTGTGGTTGTACCACACTTTTTGTTTCTGTTGGGCAGCTGCCAGGTTGCTTTGGGCAGTTCCCATAAGCTCCTTCAGCCTTTTCCTAAACCTAAGGACGTAATCCACTATGGGAGTGCCTTGGGTGGTGTGCTTGCTTTACCATTCCTCCCAGATCAAGTCTAGGGGCCCATGTACTTAGTGTCCATATAAGAGCTTGAAGTGGGAAAACCCTGTCAACTCTTGGGGCACCTCCCTGTATGCAAACAACAGGTGAGGAAGGTAATTCTCCTAGTCCCCTTCCATGCTGTTCAGCAAATGCTTGGAGCATTGACTTCAGGGTACCATTAAATCTTTCCTCAAGCCCATTAGCTTGTGGGCGATAAGGTATCATGCGTCTCTGCACCACCCCACACTTCTCCCACAAACATTTCATCAGCTCGGACATGAAGGAACCCCCTCGATCGGTGATAACCTCCTGTGGAAACCCAACACAGGAAAAAATTCCAAGTAAGGCATCTACCACTTTGTCTGTCCTCAGTGAGGATAGGGCAACTGCCTCTGGATACAGGGTGGCATAATCGACCACAGTCAGGATGAACCTCTTCCTGGAGGAGCTGGGGGTATTTAAAGGCCCCACAATAACAATTCCCACCCTCTGGAATGGCTCCTCCACTATGGGCAATGGAATTAGGGCAGCTTGGGTTTTCTTACCTGCCTTCCCTATTTCTTGGCACCGGTGACAAGACCTGCAATACTCCTTCAGCTGCTGGGTGAAGTTGGGCCAATAGAAATTCTGGGCCAATTGCTGTGTAGTACGCATGATTCCCAGATGACCAGATGACCAGACAAGGGACTATCATGTGCAATCTTGAGCAACTACTCATGGTACCCCTGGGGAACGACAAACTGCCTGCCTATCACCCCTCCCTCTGTCTTTCACATCCTGAGTGTAAATCAGTCCATTTTCCCAATAAACTTTATGTTTTCTGTCACCTCCATGTGCTCCATCAGAGTCTGCCCAGGCTCTCAGCTTCTGTAGACCAGGGTCACTTTTCTGGGCAGTTGCAAACTCCTTGCACATTCCCAAGGCATGGGACAGGTCCCTGTCAGTATCTAAGCTATGGTCTCTAGCTCTAGCATCAGGCACTCCGGATCACTGTCAGCCCAAACCCTCTGACAATGGGTCACCCCTCCTTCTTTGGAGTAACCCTCAATAGCTGTGTGGTTAACTGCTACTGGGGCAATGTCTACCCCATTTTCATTAGTCTCCATATCAGGAGACACAGGCTGGGGAACCAGCCTCCCAGTGGTTTACACAATGGCTTCTATGGGGTCCGGGGAACTACAATTTCCGCATCCCACTTGGCTATGGGTAACTGCACACACCATCCCCTGTTTGAGATTATTGCCAAGAATAACATCAATTGCTAACGTTTTGGCTACAGCCACCTGTTGCACAGTTCACCACAATCTAGGAGAACACTAGTGAGTGGCAATGTGATCTCCTCACCAGTGAACCCTTGTACAGTTACAAATTCATTGGGTATAAGCTAATGAGGCTCTACCAGATCCCCTTTTACCAGCGTCAGGGTTGCCCCTGTGTCTCTTAACCCTTGTGTCTGTACACCACTCATCGTGACTGGGTGCATGTGTTCCCTCATGTTCACAGGCATGCTTCCAGGGACACACAAACAACCCACTTCTTTCCTAGCCCCATTTTGTGTATTGCTCATCCTTTTGGGACACTGTCTGGTGATATGCCCAGTTTCTTTGCAAACCCAACCTTCGTTTCTTTTCTCGGAGAAATCTTTTCTTTGAAACCTGGGGCTAACTGGTTTCAGTGGAGGCAGTGAGGGTTTTAGCTGCCCTGAAGGTGCCCTTTTCCTTTTCTGTGCTGCCATGCCCGCCCCATTCCCTCTCACAGCAGGTCTGCTCTTGGCATAGTGGCCCAAGAGTTCAGCAGCCTCTTGCACTGTTTTGAGATCTTGGTCCTTCAGCCAGGTTTTCAGCTCTGCTGGTCATGCCCCAGAAAACTGCTATAACAATACAGCATTTTCAATTTTGTCTACAGAGTTTGCTTCAATTCCTTCCCACCAATGTTTTAAAAACTGACGTTGTTTCGTGGCTAGCTCCTCATAGCTCATATCAGGGCTTCTCCTGAGCTTACGGAATTTAGTTCTGTATGCTTCTGCAGTTAAATCAAACTTTTTTTAAACTGCAGCTTCAGTTTGCTGTAATCATTACTGTCCTCATTGTCCATTTGACCCAATGCATCCTGAGCTTTTCCGGTAAGTGGCAGGGATAGCTGGAAGCTCCAGGACCCTCTAGGAATTTTTGCCTGAATACAAACTTTCTCAAAGGAATTTAAAAAGGCATCCATATCCTCCCACTCTTTAAATTCAGCTATCAATTTGGAATTTAATTTGTAGCCCAGTCCTGTATTTCCAGTTAAACTTAAGCCACTTACCTGCTCTGGTGCTGGTGATTGGAGTCATAATTTCTCCAGTTCATGTTTCCTCTGGTGCTCATGCTCTTCATGGTCCACCTCTTGCTGTTGATGCTTCTCTTCTCTCTGGAACTCCAACTCCATTCTGCGCAACTCAATCTGTATCCTGAATGCTTCTGGCTCCAGAATGCTGGTGACCTTCCCCTGCTGCTGTGACCCTTGGCTTGCACTGGCCCTGCTGTCCTACCCACCAGATCTGGACACTGCATTGGTCACTGACCCCTCCATGTCCAAAGTTCAGTCCTTTATAGTCACAGTCTGTGACTCAACACTCTGGGCATCTGCTGCCATTAGGGCATCCACGAGGTTCTGCTTGGTGGCTTTCCCCTCTTGCAGGACTCCTCTGTCCTGGCACAACTGCCTCAAGTAGTCTGCAGTGTGCCTGCTGTAGTTGGAAGCCATCTTCTTCCCTAACTATGGCTACTCTGACCTGCACTTTGAAAAAAAAAAACAGGTAGGAACTTAACTGTAAGCAAAATGATATAGTTCTGTTTCCTTTTTAAAAAAAATAAATCACTGTCTTACTTTATAAGTGAGCCGTACAGTATTAAGCTGACACACTGAACAGTTAAAGCTTGTGTTACCAAATTTTATCGCACTGCTGCTAACCAAATCTGTCACAAACACACTCCACAGATCAGGCCCTCTGCTCCCACAGTGCCAACCTCAGAGCAAAATAGTGTGAACAGATAACTGATAGGGTAATCCTCCTGTCTGCTTTTGGGTCAGAATCACCTTTAGTCTCAAGTTCAGGGGGGGATTCAAACTGTGAACCTCATGCTAGCATACCCATTGTACAGGCTCAGATACGTACCCTCTTCGGGGATTGCGGTACAACCTTTCGCCAGGGGCACCAAGCCAGGCTTCCCAAATGAACCCTAAAACTCTATAAGAGACCTTAGGTATATTGTTACCTTTTCCCAGTTTGATAACACCATCAAGCCCTTGAACAGTTTTGTCAGACTTAACCTCTTATATGTCACATGCAAAAAGAACTGGCAGACACCCAGACAGTCTTTCAAATAAAAAAGTACTTTACTAAAAGATAATAAAAATATGTAAAATGTAAACAGACAGCAATATATCAAAAAACATACAATCACTTAAAAGAAAAAGAAGGAAAACTACAGAACAAATTCTTACCAAAATACATTTAGACCTTTTCTATCTAATGTATTACCTCTGGAAGTGCTTAAGTTATATCAGAGAGCTGTGTCTTTCTAGAGTCCCAAGATGGTATATATCTCAAACAATTTAGACACAAGTATTAGTTTAACTCTGTCTCTCCACACCCCTTCTGTGAATCATCTAGCTCCTCCCTTCAGAATATAAAAACAATTCAAACATGATGTCCTATCAGGAGGTATATTAAATAAGGTGACATCATCAAAAACTAATTTCCCAAATTATGAGTCTCGATCCCCCAGTTCCTTTGAGGTTTACAACCCTGTAGTCCCTATGTGCGATATAGCCAACAGGAATCAGCTAAATGATGTCCTGTCCTGTAATAAAATGTATATTTTCGTTTCCCAACTTCAAAGCATGAGGTCATAAAAAGGCCATAAAATACAATTTCTCAAGGAAGTTAATTACATTACAGAGATCTGGTCAGTTTACATATCCTGTAGCTTCATTGAAACCTTGGGGGGCGGGCACCAATGAAAGCACAGGGTCACATACTATATTTTTATTACAAATATCATAGAATAATCATAACCAGCTGGCCAAGCATCACACTATGCACTTAGCCTAATGGCTTGTTTCTCATGCTGTAACATGGTCTGACTCCAAGGTCACTTTGTAACTGTACCTGTAATTGTACATTATTTATTTATTTAAAAGAATCAGAATTACAACCTTTGAGTCAAGGACTCCTTTGCAAAGGCTCCACATCAGAGATACATACATTACAATGTATGAACAGGATATACAACAAGAAATATATGGCAGTCAGGTTACAAAATTCAAAGGGTGGAGGAGACTGACCCCAAGTCATCTTGGATCATTGCATCAAACTGTTCATTGTAGTTGTTCTCTCATAAATGTTGTACTTATCTTGTATTGTTTCAATCTGGGTTGCCCCTGAAAAAGGGACTGTATTGGCTCAGTGAGCTTACCCAGTTGCTAAAATTCAATAAATGAATAAACAAGTGCAGAAATTGCAGACCTGTCAGTCTTACCTCCATCGTGCGGAAGCTGATGGAGTCACTGCTCAAAACAGACCTAGAAGACTATCTGGAGGGCAATGATATACAGGATAGTAAACAGTATGGCTTTAACAGTCTTCTTCAACTGGGTGACAAAGACACTGGACAGAGACCATGCCATGGGTCTACTTTACTTCGACTTCAGCAAGACTTTTGACTCTGTGCCTCACAGACGCCTGCTGAGGAAGCTGGAAGACCTGGGGTAGCTAGGAATATAGTTACATGGGTAGAAAACTGGCTAAAAGGGAGGCAACAGAGGATTGTGCTAAACAGACTTAAACTGGAGGAGAGGGAGGTCATGAGTGGGGCACCACAGGGGTCTGTCCTGGGCCTGGTCCTTTTTAACATGTTCATCAGTGACATCAGAGAAGGGATCCGGAGTAGGATAAGCCTCTTCACAGATAACACAAAACTCTGTGGAAGGGTTGATAGCACAGAGTAAACTAGAGAATTACAGGGTGACCTGCAAAGACTAGTGAGGTGGTCAAGTGTTTAGCAGTTGAAATTCAATGGCAAAAAGTGCAAGGTGATGTACCTAGGAAAAAAGAACCCAAGGACAGAATACTGGCTGGGAGGGGTTAAACTTAACACCACAGCTGAAGAACAGGACCTGGGAGTCATAATCAGTGACACCCAGGCTAGCCAATGCAATAAGGCTTGTAGTCAGGCAAACAAGATATTGTAGTGTATCAGGAGGGGTATTGATAGGGTAAAGAACAAAGTGATACTCCCCCCCCTATAGATCCTTGATGAGGCTACACCTTGAGTACTGTGCCCAGTTCTGTAGCCCTCACCTTAGAAAGGACAAGGATAAGCTGGAGGTGGTACAGCACAGGGTGACGAAGATGACACAGGGCCAGCAGGGGAAGTCCTATGAGGAACGCCATATGGCACTGAACATGTACTCACTGGAGACCAGATGGGAGAGGGAGGGATGGAGGATATCATGGAAACCTTCAAATTCCTGAAAGGAATTAATAAACTACCAGGAATTATTTAGCAGGAGCATCAGTTTGACAATGCAAGGGCAGAAGGATGTGAAGAAGTATTGTTTTACTGAAAGGGTGGTAGAACCATGGAACAGCCTGCTGGCTGAAGTGGTGGGTACTACAACTGTGGGAGGCATCAAAAGGGCTTGGGGCAGAACAAAAGAAACAATGCTCACTGGTAGAGACGAAACCGGGGAAAGGAAAAGAAAGACTGTGGGAGAGGGTTAGAACCCTGTATCAACACTATGTCGTGGGATTATATAGGGCAAATGGAAGGACTTTATGGACCTTTGGTCTTTTTCTGCCATCACTGTCTATGTTTCTATGAGCTCAGTACAGAACAGAAATAACAGCACAATCTAATGTAACAGTGAATTAGTAGTCTGTCATTTATTATAATCATGCTTATTCACTAACAACCACTTGACACAAATTAAAGTGAATATCTATGCTTGTAACATTCTGGAAGCCTAATTGGTTTCTTTAGGAGGTTATGAGTGGAACACATTTGCATCAGCACCCAGAAGACTGCAAAATGTAAACAGTATTTTAGGAGCTTAAAGGTAATTTATTCTTAAAAATAACTGTATAAAGTCTATTTTGGTCCTTATTTTCATAGCAGAGCTCAGCCTCACTGTACTGAACTGATGCTTGCTGTCTGGTTTGGTGGTTATTTGGAGGGCTGGTCTGCTGCTACTGGGTTACTAGCTGCTGGCTGAGCAGACTGGCTTTCTGGGATGATAATGCTATTCAATCGGACTGACTCCACAGAATATCTAACTGCATAACTGCGTAACAGAGTTAATACTTCTGAGCTTTTGGCTAACTCAAAGAGCTAACACTTTCAGCTTATAGAACTACCACTTTTGGCTGTCTCAGAGACGTATCACTTATAGCTAACTAACAGCTATCACTTTTGGTTAACCCACTGAGCTATCACTTTGGCTAACTCATAGAGCTAGCACTTTTGGCTAACTCACAGAGATATCACTTTTGACCAACTCACAGAGCTATCACATTTTGTTAACTTATGTACCCATCATTCTGGTTAACTCATAGAACTATCACTGTTGACTAAATCACAGAGCTATCACTTTGGCAAACTCATACATTGTCACTTTTTGCCAACTCATGGAGCTATTACTTTGGGCTAATTTACAGAGCTAATGTTTCGGGCTAACTCACAGACCTATCACTTTTGGTTAACTCATGAAGTTATGAGTTTTGGCTAACACATAGAACTATTGTATTGCATTTGGCTGACTCTTGGGGCTATTACATTTTACTAACTTATAAAGCTAGCAATTCTGGCTAATTCACAGATATATCACTTTTGCTAACTCATAGGGCTATCAGTTTTGGCTAACACACAGAGCTGTCACTTTTGGCTAACTCACAGAGCTATCACTTTTTGCTAACTCACACAGTCAGTACTTTTGGCTAACTCATAGAGCTATTACTAAAGGAATAATGCCTGACAGGGTGGGTGTTATGCTGGGATAACATCCTGCCTTGGGTGGTTGAGCCTGAGGCCACAGGCTGGGGGTGTCCAACACCCGAGAAGGGAAGTTATCCCAGCATAACACTCACCCTGGAGGGCATTATTCCTATTGTACAATGGCTCCAGAGTATAAAAAAATGAAAAAGATGGAAGACATATATTTAAAGTAGACTTTTTGTTGGTTTTTTTGAATGACTGGGTTTACTTTCTAAAGAAATAGTGCCAAATTATGGTTTTGGCCAGGAGATGGAGCTGCAGCATTGTAAGTGTTGGTCAGCAGTCTCGAGTGTCCCACCAAGCTGCTAGTCTGTGTAGTGTTATGCTTGTGTTTTGTTTTTCCTCTGGTGTTCATTCTGTCTGCGGTGATCGGTTGGTTATTTGTTGCTGGTATGTGTGAGCCCCCCCGCCACCGCACTACTGCTGTCATCCCTGCACCTCCAGTCCCGTTCTGACAAGGGCCGATGGTGAAAAGTCGTTCTGCCGCTTTTCCCCTGTTGATGTATCTGATGTTGGTGGTTGCCCTGGGACCAGGCAAAATATTTGTTTTTTCCCAACTGCCAGAAGGGCAGTTTAAATTGAGGAAGCCAAGTGAGCTGGGAAAAACTTACTGTTTTCATTTACGTAGGCAGGCTCAAGTTGCTGTGAGAGAGGTACAGTGTTGTTTTTGTGAAATATTAAAAGAATAATTTAAACATTTGGTGTGCCGGCCCAGTGGCACTGAGGGTTGAGGCCCTGGACACCTTACCACATGGCACACTGGCGACCCGAGTTCAGGAACGAGCCTGGGTCATCGGAGGTCAACAGTGGGGGGGGGGCAAAGCAGGATAGAGCTGCTGGCAGGCAGGCTCTCCTCTCTGGGGAGGTGATGCAGCATCCTTCGGCCAATGGTGGCCCCTAGTGAAGGCTAGGGGTGGTACGGGCTAACAGGGTGCTGGGCACTAGGCCATGGGGTGGGGAAAAGGTTTGTGAATGGGGCTGTAGGTGCATACATGCCTTCACGTGCATGTGCTCCTACTCCTGGGGCCCCTGGGATTAAAAAATGGAGGAAGAAAATGCTGGCGGCAGCATGATGACCGACTCCCTGCAGACTCCGCTCCTGGGCCGGGCATAAGGTAAGCGTCAGCTATTCCGGGTAATGTGGCTGGGGGGGGGGTTGGTCAGATGGGGGCTGGCTGGATGAATAAAAGGGCATGTGCTACTGTTTTTTTTTATTTCTGTGGGTCACTTGGTGGGGAGCGCTGATGTCGAATGGTGCAGGGAGTGCTGGTCCCGAGCAGAATCAGTACTGCTGAAGCTGCTGCTTGGGATGGCTGTGGAGGAATCTTTTTTTTTTTTTATTTAATGCAGTCGGTCAATGTGGTGGAACTAGATCCGGGATGTTATGCTGGGATAATATCCCAGGTCCAGTCTCACTTTGAGCAATCAGAGAACAAGATTCTTTCTTGCCATTTTATAAAGTTGGCTAACTCACAGAACTATCACTTTTGGTTAACTCAGAGAGCTAACACTTGTTCATTTGCTGGGCTGTTAACTACTGGTTGAACTGGCTTGGATCTGTTTCAATGCCTGTAGCAGTGGCTTTAGTCTACTGTGCAAGTAACCTATCAATGACTAAGCTGCTGGCTATTTCACTGGGCTAAATAGGAGATCTTCTGTATTTATTTATTTCCGATTCAGAATTACAACCTTTGAGCCATAAGGCTCTTTTACAAAGGCTCCAAGTCAAAATTAAAGCAAAACACAACATAACAAAACATAAAGTACAGGAGTGGGACTTCCGGTTCTGGTCTCGAAGGAAATGGCAGCATAGCTCTAATGCTCAGCTGACATTGGGGGTTAAAAGCAGCCCTCTCGAACGAATAACACTTATTCTCTGCTTAAAAATTGATGATGCCAAGAAGGAACAACCATCCTGACTTGACACCTGCAGAAAGTACGAGGAAATGGCTGAAGATTCACTTACTGACCATTCTGATCCTGAGCCTGATTCTGAGTCCGCAGACCCACATACAGCCTAAAACAGCAGGCCGCACTCCGAAAAACCGGAATAAAAAAATTAAACTGGACACAATGTACAATGAGCTTTGATCATTTCGTGCTGAAATCAAACATTTATATGGAGAGATCCGGAGAGATATAATGCAATTAGAGCAGAGAGCTGATGATTCTGAGTGCCAGATAACCACCACGGAGAATCGTGTTGATGACATGGAGTCATTAGTGCAGCAGCTCAAAGCCCAGCAGGAGATGATCGAGGAGAGACAGGAGGATGTGGAAAACTGCGCCAGCAGAAAAAAACATTAGAATTTACTGTATTTCTGAAGGCTTTGAGGGGAACTATATCAAGGACTTTCTAGCTACAATTTTAAAAACAGCCTTGGAGCTTCCCTCTGACTTTGAAATGCAGTTCGAATGAGTACACCAAGCACTTGCCCCAAAACCTACATCATCGAATGCGGCGCCAAGATCTGTCATTGCCTGCTTTCATTCCTATGCCATCAAGGAACAAATCATAACTACAGCATGGCGCAAACAAAAGATATTTTATGGACAGCAGAGATTCTACATAACCATGACTTTGTACTCAAAACCCTTTGACTCTGCTGGGTGTATCTCCCACTCCTCCCTATTCTCAAGACAAAGGGCATTAAATTCACTACACCATACCCTGCTAGACTCATTGTACACCTGCCTGATGGAGTAAAAAAGGAATATGCCAATGCACAGGAGGCGAAGGAAGACCTTGTAACCCACGGCATCACTTTCCCTGAAAGTCAGACTGCACCAGCTGCGAGGGAGCCTCACACTCCAAGATGGCAAACCCTGATGAAAGCAGGAAGATTGCCAAACAACAATCAGAAAATAGCCCAGGACTTACAACAAAGACTTGAGCCCTTTCGAAGAACCAGTGCCTTAATAACCTGAAGGGACATTGTGTCTTCGTACTGTTAAACTCTTACAGTCTTGCCACAGGTATGACAACTGGTTGGAGCTGGGGGGGGGGGATAGGGAAGTTACAAGTAAACTCCCCTGGTTTGAGTGGCCTTCTAGGCCCGAGATCCTCTATATACTCATTCTAAGCTGGGAGTCTGGACTCAGGAGCCACTTGGGTTCGTGTAGAGCCACCACCCCCCCCTTCCTATCTTGGGCTGGGGACCCCCCTTAACCTCCGAAACGTTTTAAGATGCACATGGACTCAGGGCTTCAGTTAACTCCATTTTGGGAGTATTTGACTCCCAAAAATAAGGCAAAAACTTCCAAAATGAAGGAGGAGGAAGACATTGACTTCCAAATGTAAAAGGCTAAATTGGATAACTTCCAAAACTGAAGTCACAGAAGCTATGAAATTATGGATTTTTCTAAATGAAATTATATTTTACAACTAATATTTGTATTAACATCCATAAATTGATCCTTCTTCAAATACTGGCTTTCAAATCGTGTAATCTGGGAAGTATTTTGAGTTCCAAAAAATTGGAATGACTTCCAGATTTTGACTCATGGAAGTATTTGACTTCCACAAAAAATAAATTAACTGAACCCCTGCATGGACTGTTGTCTGGAACTTAAATTTGAAGGTTTGTACACCTTAACCATGATACAACCAGCTTTTCCATAGTATTATTATGGACATTACTTCATATTTCTGGTATCTGATTTATCATCTAGTTCCAGATACTGTTAGTACTATGAAAGCAGGTGCCCTGAAATAGCCCTTTTTTATGCTTGGTCCTGCTTTTTTTCCCTAGATGGCAGTGTTGCCTTGTACCACCTCGCTTGGATGACTGATTATTTTCCTATTCCCCAATTATTTTTTTTGATCCGTGCCAACCTTTTAGGCTATGCAGTAATAGTCATTTTATGTTGGGGCCATTTTAGCCCTGGGAGCGTTTTGCTCCTGGCTTTACCCCCCAACCGATTGCCAAACTTTTTCTTTTGGCATTTGGGGATTGACAGGGAGAGCTTGTATGTTCACCCCTACCTTGGAAGTTACCATATTGTCTGTAGCATTTATACTGGTATTTGTAGAAGATTTCTGCTCAGAAACATATCTATGTAGTTATATAATTTGAACCTTGTTGGTCTACTTTACTACGTGGTTCCACGATTTTTTGGACAATCCCTTTTTATACCTATTTTCTGATATTACAAATTTGGTTAACTCTGCCTTGCTTGAAATGAGACCTACTAATAACAATGTCAACTCAAAACTTATTATATTTGCTGATTTTTTTCATATGCACTTTATTATTAGATTAGACAACATTTCTGATAAGAACATAGAGCAACTACTGAGCTTTGGTTATTAGATCTACTTGTATGTGGGGACACTCCAGTTATTCTGGTATATCCCTCAGTTTTACCTTACTGGAGGTAACAGACGGGAGGCGATTGACTTTAATACCATGCAATCTCCTATACTAGCCCCATGGCTATTAGCTCATTGATTACGTCATTTAATATTAATGGCATTCACAATCTGATTAAAAGGGCCAGGATGGCAAAGTACTTAAAATCCCAACACCCTGATCTGATATTTCTACAGGAAACCCACCTTTCTGCTGAGGAACATGGTAAGCTGAAAAGATTTGACTATCAAAAGGTACTCTCCGCATCACACTACACTGGTCGTGGGAGAGGTGCGGCAATCTTAATCCCCCGTACCACTCCGTTCATCCTCCAAACCCTAACTGCTGATAGGAAACAATGCTATGTGATCGCACAGGGGCTCCTTTATTCAAAACCAGTGACCTTGGCTTCCATTTATTTTCCACCTAACTCCACACAAACTGGCCAGAAGGTTTTTTTGAGGATCTCTTGTCCATCTTACAGGGCCAGTTGATTCTGGGTGGTGACATTAACACTACCCTGAGTCCAACCCTGGATGCACCCCCCCCCCATTAAAACATAGAGCCTCTCTACTAGAAAAATACTTGGTTAAATCCCTCCCTAGCTTGGGTCAAGCCGACATATGGTGGCATTTCTATCCTAAAACACAGATATACACTTATCAATCCCCTAAAATGTGAAGTCTCTCTAGGCTGGATTACATGTTCAGCTCAGTTGAGCATCTGGAATCCGTACAAGATATTTACTATGGGGCTACCACTTTGTCGGATCATCGACCTGTGTTCATTAAATTGTTACTGGGTCGCCCACTGGGTCAGTCTTTCTGGTGCTTAAACCTTATGCTATGAAAGGACCCTAAATTTAAGGACCTAATTCATAAGACAATAACTAGGATATTAGCTGATAACCCTAAAGGTGCCACCTCAGATGCAATCCATTGGGACATTGTAAAAACGGTTCTCAAAGGAGAAATTATAAAGTATGTGTAACCCCTAGATGGCGCTATCCCAGGGGCTACTACCCCTGCCTGATTTGCCACTAACAGGTTGAGGGGCCTGGATCCAATGGCGGGTGCCTCCACCCAGAGGTCAGAGTTTGCAATAGTTAAACTAACTTGGTCACAGCCCTCTGGGACACTGCAACCCCCCTTTCTTCCCACTAGTGGCCCACACAATATATCAGAATTACCTTCACAGTATACACTTATCCCCAGGTCTGGTTCCGGCACTGGGACCTCCTGTGAAATGAGATACAGTGCAACAATCACAGTACAGTACTTTAACATAGACAAATACCTCAGGCAGTATAACTTTGCTGAAACAAGCAGCTCTGATTTATTCAGGGGGACACAACAAGGACAGGGGGAAATCAGGTCAACCAGCCCATCACTCTAACAATCCACCTATGGCTCTGTGCACAGGCCTATCCCCACCAGTCACTGTCCCTGGGTACCCAAGCCCCAGTGGCCAGTCCAAACCGTGGCAGCTGGCAGGGGCCCTTTCACACAGAGAAAAGGAGAATCAAATAGTCAGCAGTACAGTAATTCCATTTGGATTTAACGTGGCAATTCAACAGGAGCCACCCTAATCAGCACTCACAACCTCCAAACAAGACAGGGTCCTTCAATGTCAGCAGGGCTCACCTGAGGTACACAAACCTCTTCACACATCCACACAAAAGAAAGCACTATACCAGGCAGGCTGCATCTGTATCCCGATCGCAACCACTGCACAACACCCGGGAGAACACACAGCAGACTCAGTTCCCGACAGACCGAGTGCAACCCTCAGCAATTCCTCCAGTCTTCCACAGGGCGAGCCCGGTCTCTACTCCTCAGAGATCCCCCGATTCCTCTCACAGGACGGACTCAGTCCCAACAAGCTGCCACACAAGCTGCAGACCGGAACTCTGGGCCCTACACACGCCCCGACCAAAACTGCACACTGAAAAAGCACAGGGCTCCTTCCTTCTTCACTGCCGAAGCTCAACTCAAACTCCAACCGACAAAACCGGGCACTTCCTTTGAGTTCCTCCCAGTTCTTGACTGGATTGGCTGTCACTCACAATAGACTGCTGCTGTTGGTCCAAAAAGGCACTGAAGTCTAAACTACATCTCCCAGAGTCACTGCCCATACAATCCTCTTGTGGCTGGCTCAGATTATGAGTCCAAGTTCTGATTCGTCAAGGCACCATTTTAGAGCTAGCTTACCCCACACTGATTGGTCCAGTTCAGCAGTTCAAAACTAGAATGGGGAACTAGCAGACACAGTTCTGACTGCAAAGAAAGCAGGTTAGACAAACTGTAATTTCATTATTACTCTAAATAATTTCTGGCAAACAGTTACATCTTTCAGATAGGTTCCTTTGCACTCCTAGTGACTGCAAAATGAAGTGAATTGGCAGCAGCTCGAGTGGTACTCAGAGAAGCACACAGTCCCCCATACAAACTAATTATGTCTGCAAGCAGGCAGCTCTTAAAGAGACAGTACGAGAGGCTCTAAAACACTCACTGATAAATGGCTTAAATGCAAACACCATTCAGGCTTGGAGCATTCAAGCAAGCTCCTGGAAGTCTTTTGGGAACCCCCATTTGCAGGGGGGTTACACCCTTCCTGGCCTGGGAAAGCTTGACGTCCGCGTCAAGCAAGTACCCCCATAAGTTTCAACTGCAACCATATACATTTGCATTAGGCTCGCACATGTAATCATCAGTCAAAATATCATTTTACCAAGAACACATTTCTGAAACATTGCAGTATGTCACTCTTTACACAGTATTACATACACATTGTACCATAACTCAAGTTATTACCTCTTGTACATGAAACCTGAAGAGAGGGGGCCCTTCCCTATCAGTTACCTTGGGGCTGGATGGGGCAAGGGCACCATACTGTAGAGGGCAACACAAGTAACTTGGAGTTAGCACTGATGCTCAGTTTGGGCAATGAGCTCAGGGACACATACACTCCTTTATGGACAACATTGAGAGGCAAGTCCACAGGCCTCCCAAGTGAATCATAACTGAGGTGCACCACAGGCTTTACAGCTCGACCAGTCTTTCTAGGGGAACTGTTACAGTCTCTGCACTCTGAGCCTCATTTTCAGCATTGTCCTCACTTGTCAGGAGTCTCCATGGGGTAGAGAGGCTAGAACTTGGGGCACTTTCAGCTCCAGGAGTTACAGTTTCTGAGTCCACAACATTTGGCTCGCATGGAGAGCTTTCGGACACTGGCAGTGGACTGTCAGGGCACTCAAAATGCTCTTCTTGTTCGGGTGTATCACCAGTCTGCCCCAATCTATCATTTTCCTCCCCTGAAAGCTCAAACAGTTCAACCATGCACAATGATTCCATTTCATCTGATCTGATGCTTTGCACTTCACTTTCTGGGAGCATTGGCTCCAGGGATGAAGCTGGGGGCTTAGACAGTCCAGAAGGCCCAGCTTCATCTCCAGTATTGACTAGGGGATTGCCCCGAAACAATTGACTCAGTACGTAAGAAGGATAGTATTCAAAGTCACTCTCACTTTCTTCCGTTATGGACTGACAGTCATGCTCAACTGGGACTTGTGGAGGGGAACACTTTAACTTTGCTTCTGTAGGTGCAGACTTTCTTGATCTTTTCTTAACAGCAGCTCTAGTCACTGGTCCAGAGGGGGCATCTTCTAGGGGCTCAGACTCAATTAAGATTTGTCCAATGGGCAGTAAATGATTTCTATGCATTGTTTTTACATCTTTTGAATTATTCTCAGGCCTTACTTTGTACACTGGCAGATCATCTAGTTTGCCCACTACAATGTGAGGAGATGGTGCCATCTGTCAGCAATCTTGTGCTTGCCATGCAGTCCCAGATTTCTTAGCAATACCCGATCTCCCTCCTGGAGTTCCTGTGCTTTCACCTTTTATCATACCTTTCTTTGTTGGCCAGATTTCTTTTGGCAGCCATGGTTTGAGCCAGTTGGTACGCATGAGTTAGCTGGGCCTTTAACTTTTGCACATACTGTAAATAGTTGTCAGCTTGAACCCCATCAGGAGAGACCCAAAACACACATCTACTGGTAGTCGAGCTTCTCTTCCAAACATCAGGCGGTAGGGGGAGAATCCAGTGGCATCACTTTTGGTGCAGTTATAAGCATGTACCAGGGTGCTAATTTGTTGGCTCCATCTAGGCTTGTCCTTTGGGTGCAGGGTGCCTAGCATATCTAGCAAAGTGCGGTTGAAACGTTCAGGCTGTGGGTCCCCCTGGGGGTGGTAAGGAGTGGTTCTGGACTTTTGCACTCCCCACAGAGAAAGCATCTCTTTGATCAGACGACTCTCAAAGTCTCTCCCTTGATCAGAATGGATTCTTTGTGGAGCCCCATAGTGAACAAAAAAGTTTTCTACAAGTACTTTGGCCACAGTGGATGCTTTCTGGTCTTTGGTGGGAAAGCTTGGGCATATCTCGTGAAATGGTCAGTGACCACCAGCACATTACTGATATTTCTTTGATCTGACTCCAAACTCAGAAAATCAATACAGACCAGCTCCATGGGTGCACTGGTGGTGATGTTAACAAGGGGCAGCCCTCTGGGGCAAAGCTTTCCTCTGTAAGCAGCGACTACAAGTTTGAATGTGTTGCCCACATCAGCCCCCATCTTAGGCCAATAGAATCTGGATCTCACCAAGTCAAGTGTTCTGTCTATACCAAGGTGCCCCATGTGGTTGTGCAAGGACCTCAGTACTGAGTCTCGAAGGCAGTGGGCAGCACTAGTTGTTGTTTGTCTACTTGTCCCCTCTGTCTACTGTTTCTCTGTATAACAGTTTATTGATCAGTTTCAACTTAGGACCTTCTTTGTATAACAGTGCAGTTCTCAAATCAGTGGGCGTAATTTGGACACATCTTTTCCTGCACAGAGGGCTTCTAAAGCTGCTTTGATCATGGGATCGCGGATTGAGCCCGCTGAATACTGTCATTGTCCAGCTGAGGCAGTGCACCAATGTCTATTGCAGAAAAGTGGCAATAAGCAGCAGGTATGCAATTCTCAGAGGCTCCCAAGCAATCCACCATGCAGTCCACTGCGTCCGTGGACATTGTTCCTCCCTGTCAAACTTCCGGCAGAGTGCCGAATGTCAGGTTCTGCCAATCGGACCCAATCATTCTGGGGAACAGGCCTCCGGGAGAGAGCATCAGCATCTATGTGGTTCAGACCTGCTCGGTATTGAGAGCATAGTCATATGTAGATAATGCAGAAAGCCACCTATGGTCAGTGGCATCCAACTTAGCTGAGGTCTGCACATAGGTCAAAGGATTATTGTCAGTTTTACTAGTATTTTAGCCCCATACAAGTACTCATGGAATTGGTCAACAATAGCCCACTTCAAAGCTAGGAACTCTAACTTATGTACAGGATAGTTCTTTTCGGATGGGGTCAGGCTTCTACTGGCAAAGGCCACTGGTCTCAGGCCATTCTCGTGCTCTTGGTACAACACAGCCCAACCCTTGCAAGCTAGCATCAGTGTGCAGGACGTAAGGTTTTCTTGGATCGGCATAGGCCAGCACTGGAGCATGGGTAAGTTGATATATGATCTCATGAAAAGCAGTCTCACAATCAGGAGTCCAGCGGGCCCCAAATACTTCACTCGGATGAAAATACACTCTTTCAGTCTTGAGGGACGCTGACTTTTGGTATTTTTTGTGGTTGGGGGATACCCTTGAGTAAGGTTAAGTAAAGGGCGGATCACTCTTGAATAGTCCTTGATGAAGCGCCGATAATAACCACAGAATCCCAGGAATCTTTGCAGTTCTTTTAGATTTTTGGGCTGTGGCCAGGTGGTCAAGGCCTCAACTTTACTTGGGTCGGTCTCTATTCCTCGGTGGATACTATGTGTCCCACATACTTTACTGATGTTTGAAAGAATTGACACTTATCAATGGACAGTTTAAGGCCAAAGTCCTCCAGTCGGTCCAATACCTTAAATAATCTGCTCTCATGTTCCTCCAGTGAGCTGCCAAACACAATAACATCATCTAGGTATACCAGGCACTCTAGTAAGTTCATGTCCCCACTGCACGCTCCATCAATCGTTGAAAAGTGGCTGGGGCACCTGAAATCCCTTGAGGCATCCTCATGAATTCATAGAAGCCAAGCGGACAGATAAAGGCCGTCTTCTCACGGTCCTCTGGGGCCATCGGGATCTGGTAGTACCCATTGCGGAGATCCAGCACAGAGAACCACTTGCTCCCGTTTAGGCAGTCCAAAGCATCCTGAATGCCGGGCATTGTGTACTGATCAGGGATAGTCCGCCGGTTTAAGGTGCGATAATCCACACACATCCTTACTGTTCCATTCTTTTTCCTCACTACCACAATGGGGGAAGCATAAGGGCTTCTGGATTCTTGTATTACACCAGCAGCTAACATCTCTTGCAGATGCCGTCTCACATCATCTATGTCAGCAGGTGCCAGGCGTCGAGACCTCTCACGAAATGGTCTTTCGTCATGCAGCCGGATATTGTGCTCAGCTCCTTGCATGCATCCTACATCCCATTCCTTTAAAGAAAACACCTGGTCTCTCTGGGCAAGCTTCTCACTGATCCTCACTTTCCATTCAGCTGGCAGCGGGGAGTCGCCGAAATCAAATAAGTCAGGCGTTACTCTGTCATTCTTCCTTGAACTCTTGCTGCTGGGTAGCACTGCAGTGTCTGCACAATGCACATTAGCCAGGATGCAACCTCTGTTTACTAGATGCCTCTTTCAGACACATTATGAACTTGGACCATTACCCTTCTGGCATAAGCATGGGCTCTAGCGGGCAAAATACTAAGCTTGACCAGCAGTCCCTCTGGCAATTTTCCATCGCCTGGTGCATCCAACATTAATATTTTATTCTTAACATCCTTTCTGATACGGACCTCTCCTGTAAGGTACACTGGGGATTTGGCACCAGGATCAGAGACTCAGGATCCTTCTTCCATACAATTCCGACCGGTTCCTCTGGTTCTGTTTTTCAGCATCTCTCTGTGCCTCATAGGCCTTCTTAATTAAAGCCGAACTCTTAAAGCTCTACTAGTCTTTGACCCTGTTTTCATAACACAACTGTGCCAGCCTTCCGAACATATGAGCATTTGTTCCAATCAACAAAGGGACATCATCATACAGTCCAGTGGGGGGGACACACTAAGGCTAGGGTCTCTACTTGTTCGGCCACTCCAGCCACGGAGGTGGGGAAAGACAGCCAAATTCGGATATACCCGGAATAGCGGTAGGCCTTCTCACTTAACCCCCATACATGCAGTCCTTCTAATGGTTGTAAGGGTACGTCTGACAAATGCTTCTGATACCAATCCTGGAACATAATTGTCACTTGGGAGCCACTGTCTAATACAGCTCTTGTAGACACTCCATTCACCTTTACAGTGGTCTCCACGGAGGGACCCACTATTCTGGACCAGTCTGGAGGCGGTGGTGGGGCCTGGGCAACTGACCTTGCCACAAAGGACGTGAATTAGCATTTTTGGTGCCCTCACTGGGATCATGTCGTGCACCTCTTAACCACTGATTTCTTCTCGAAGCTCTCCTTGTAGCCTATATGCAACTTTGTCAGTGTCTTTTGGGACTGGCATTCCCTTTTCATGTGCCCATCTTTCCACAATTATAGCAAAACATACTTTCTGGAGTTTGAGCTGGCCGAGGCGCCACACTGGGAGCCAGGGCGGGGGTATTACTAACTGGAAACCTTGGTGCCATCTCTGTCTGCGGCGTGATAAGCATTTGGAGACATCTCGTCAGTTTCTCCACTTCCATGGTCAAGGAATTGAGTTTGGAGCCGTTATCAGCAGGAGATACATGGGTGGGTACCCCACCCCATAGCAGATGCAGTCGGATATAGGTCAGGGCCCGTACTTGCAGGCGTGGCCTTCATAAAGGGACTGTTTTTGAATTCCCGGATCTCTCTCAACAGTTCGCCCCATTGTGGCATATCTTTTTCCTTGTCAGAGCACTCATTGACTGTCAACCTCTGCCCCTGAACTTCACTTGATGGGTCACCCTCAGTTACTCGGGTCGTAGCCACAGCTGTTGGTGCAGGTACCTCCCGAGGTCGCCTTTTCTCAACTCCTCGAATTTCTCTCATTAACTCATCATAGGAGGGTTGGGATTCCAGTCGATTTGCCAGGCGTAACTGAAGCAACAGCAGTTCTGAGAAGGGGCAGACTTAAGGATTCTGTCCAGTCTGGTTCGTCCAGTTCAATCGCTGGCAAACTACCCTTTCTGAGGCATTCTTGCAACAATTTTTCCAGCCGAGAGACATACACAGACAACAACTCCCTTGGTACTGTTGTGCATTTCTTACTCTCCACCATAGGTCCTCATCAGAATCTGGGCTCCATACACATTCTCCAAGGCCTCAAGATAGGCCTGTGCAGTCGCTTCAGGGTTACTGGCCCGTTTAGCACGGATGGTAGCCAGGGCAGGACCTCGGAGGCTCTCACTAACCCTCTTTCACTTTTCGCCTTCCGAGCATTGCCATTCTAGCACTTGGGGGGCAACACAGTCTATCCAGGTCTCCCAGTCATCCTCCCCTTGGGGGTGGGAGGGTGCCAGAGAAGATCCTCAACCTTCGGTAAGAGTCGTGACTAATGGCAGGTGCAGAAATAGGAGTCTGCATTGGTTCAGCCACCATTACGGGCACTGGAGCAGGAGAGGGTGTTGGGGGAGGAACACCCCCAGGTGGCAAGAATAGTTTCTTCAAGTCCTCCACAGTTTTCCCCTCTCCCAGCAACCATTCAGCAAATTTCTCCTCAAAGGTTTCAGATAGTGGTGGGGGCTGATTCCCCCCCGGGTCTTTACTGTCCTTAGTTATCACTCTCCAAGCAGTGAGGGCTCCCTCTGGGGTAATGGTCTGTGGCACTTTGGAGCTATCTATGGGATCCTTAAACTCTACTAGGGCCAGGAAAGTGTGGGTGAGCAGATTAGCATGCCGACCCACCACCACAGGGTTTTGTAAACCTTCCACCTTGGAAAGTACTCCTGCACAGTGTCCGTATTGATACAGGGATGTCCAGGATAAGCATAGCATTTTGGGGTCGATCTCCTCCCCAGTACACCACTCCACCAGCCGGTGCACAGCCACTTCTGTCGGGTACCCATTTTTTCTTAACAGTGGTTCGTAATATGGCCACTATAGGACACACAATCCCAGGTGAGCCTCCAAGATGTAACTCTAGATGGCGCTATCCCAGGGCTACTACCCCTGTCTGATTTGCCACTAACAGGTTGAGGGGCCTGGATCCAATGGCGGTGCCTCCACCCAGAGGTCAGGGTTTGCAATAGTTAAACTAACTTGGTCACAGCCCTCTGGGACACTGCAACCCCTTTCTTCCCACTAGTGGCCCACACAATATATCAGAATTACCTTCACAGTATACACTTACCCCAGGTCTGGTTCCGCACTGGGACCTCCTGTGAAATGAGATACAGTGCAACAATCACAGTACAGTACTTTAACATAGACAAATACCTCAGGCAGTATAACTTTGCTGAAACAAGCAGCTCTGATTTATTCAGGGGACACAACAAGGACAGGGGGAAATCAGGTCAACCAGCCCATCACTCTAACAATCCACCTATGGCTCTGTGCACAGGCCTATCCCCACCAGTCACTGTCCCTGGGTACCCAAGCCCCAGTGGCCAGTCCAAACCGTGGCAGCTGGCAGGGGCCCTTTCACACAGAGAAAAGGAGAATCAAACAGTCAGCAGTACAGTAATTCCATTTGGATTTAACGTGGCAATTCAACAGGGAGCGACCCCGAATCAGCACTCACGACCTCCAAACAAGACAGGGTCCTTCAATGTCAGCAGGGCTCACCTGAGGTACACAAACCTCTTCACACATCCACACAAAAGAAAGCACTATACCAGGCAGGCTGCATCTGTATCCCGATCGCAACCACTGCACAACACCCGGGAGAACACACAGCAGACTCAGTTCCCGACAGACCGAGTGCAACCCTCAGCAATTCCTCCAGTCTTCCACAGGGCGAGCCCGGTCTCTACTCCTCAGAGATCCCGATTCCTCTCACAGGACGGACTCAGTCCCAACAAGCTGCCACACAAGCTGCAGACCGGAACTCTGGGCCCTACACGCCTTCCGACCAAAACTGCACACTGAAAAGCACAGGGCTCCTTCCTTCTTCACTGCGAAGCTCAACTCAAACTCCAACCGACAAAACCGGCACTTCCTTTGAGTTCCTCCCAGTTCTTGACTGGATTGGCTGTCACTCACAATAGACTGCTGCTGTTGGTCCAAAAAGGCACTGAAGTCTAAACTACATCTCCCAGAGTCACTGCCCCACAATCCTCTTGTGGCTGGCTCAGATTATGAGTCCAAGTTCTGATTCGTCCAAGGCACCATTTTAGAGCTAGCTTACCCCACACTGATTGGTCCAGTTCAGCAGTTCAAAACTAAAATGGGGAACTAGCAGACACAGTTCTGACTGCAAAGAAAGCAGGTTAGACAAACTGTAATTTCATTATTACTCTAAATAATTTCCGGCAAACAGTTACATCTTTCAGATAGGTTCCTTTGCACTCCTAGTGACTGCAAAATGAAGTGAATTGGCAGCAGCTCAGTGGTACTCAGAGAAGCACACAGTCCCCCCATACAAACTAATTATGTCTGCAAGCAGGCAGCTCTTAAAGAGACAGTACGAGAGGCTCTAAAAACACTCACTGATAAATGGCTTAAATGCCAAACACCATTCAGGCTTGGAGCATTCAAGCAAGCTCCTGGAAGTCTTTTGGGAACCCCCATTTGCAGGGGGGTTACATATGTATCTTATAAGAAAAAAATAGAGAACAAAATCTTTTGGATTTGTAAAATGAATATAATGGTCTTTTAGAGATTTAGCACAGGGGAAGTAAAACTGTTGCTTCCAAATTAAAACTTTTAAAACAGAAAATCCCCAAAATCTTAGACCTACAAGTGGAACAACAGCTCTTGTACCTTAAGCTGAACTCCTATGAAGGAGGTCCAAAAGCAGCCAGAATTCTTGCCAGGAAATTAAGGGGTGCCAAATCTTTTGCAAGGGTAGCACACCTTATAGACTCTGACTCAGGAGTACTTTTGCACCACCCATAAGCTATCAGACAAGCTTTTGCCAAATATTATGAGAAACTGTATAGGGAAGATCTTAACCCTCACCCTGAACAAGTTCTGAACTTCCTTAACCAAGCTAACTTACCAAAGCTTTCTGAGGCTCAGTCCAGAGTCCTTATAGCCTCAATAACAAGGGAAGAGATCACATAGAAACATAGACTTTGACGGCAGATAAGTACTGCTTGGCCCACCTAGTCTGCCCATTTTCCTACCTACAGGGCAAGCTGCAGATCCTAGTTAACCAACAGCCTATTTCTTCCTACCCCCCACAAGAATTGCTTTATGTCTGTCTCATACATTCTTGAATTCTCCCACAGTTTTAGACCCCACAACCTCCTCAGAAAGGCTGTTCCACGCGTCCACCACCCTCTCTGTGAAAAAATACTTTCTCACATTGCCCCTGAGCTGTTCCTCCTTTATCTTCAGATTGTATCCCCTTGTTCTTACACATCTATTTTTCTGAAAGATGCTACCCTCTTGGACTTTGTTGATTCCACTGAGGTACTTAAAAGTTTCTATCATGCCCCCCCCTTCTCAATGGTATACATATTAAGCTCCTTTAGTCTCTCCTCGTATGGCTTCTCTTGCAGACCCTGCACCATTTTAGTTGCTCTCCTCTGGACTGCCTCCATTCTGTCTATGTCCTTGCGGAGATAGGGTCTCCAGAACTGGATGCAGTACTCCAGATCTGGTCTCACCAAGTGTCTGTACAGAGGGATAACAACTTCCTTTTTTCTGCTGGTGATGCCTCTCCCTATACATCCCAGTATCCCCCCAGCCCTCCCTACTGCCTTCTCACATTGCTTGCTAACCTTAAGGTCATCTGATATGATTATCCCCAGGTCCCTTTCCAATTTTGTTGTTGCTACTACCCCCCATTGTGTAATCTCCTGGGCTGTTGTTTCCCAGGTGCATTACTTTGCACTTCTTTGCATTGAATCCAAGTTGCCATACTTCTGACCATTCCTCCAACCTTGCCAAGTCCCTTCTCATCCTTTCCACGCCTCCTTGTGTATCAACCCTGTTGCAGATCTTTGTATCATCTGTAAAGAGGCATACTTTTCCTCCCAGTCTCTCTGCAGTGTCACTTATAAAGACATTAAAAAAGGACTGGACCCAGAACTGAACCCTGCAGTACCCCACTAGTAACCCCTCTTTCTTCAGAGTGGTCTCCATTTACAATTACCTTCTGCGTCCAGCCAATGTTTTACTCAGGCTACCACCCTGGGACCCACTCCCAGACTGGTTAATTTGATTATTTTAATCTTTTATGTGGGACTGTGTCAAATGCCATGCTAAAGTCTAGGTAGGCCATGTCCACAGCCCCTCCCTGGTCGTCTACTACTTTGGTCACCCAGTCAAAGAAATCAATTAGATTCATCTGACATGACCTTCCTGCTGTGAACACATGCTGCCTTGGGTCCTGTGCCCCACTTTCCTCTAGGTACTCAATAATTCTTTCCTTCAGAAGTGATTCCATCACTTTCCCTACCACAGAGGTCAAACTGACAGGTCTGCAGTTTCTTGCCTCTGTCTTGCTCCCACTTTTGTGAAGGGGAATCACCTCCGCCTTCCTCTAGTCCTCAGGTACCACACCATCCTCCCATAATTTGTTGAAAAGGATAGTCAGTGGTGTCACTAGTTCTCCCCTTAATTCTTTTAGAATCCAGGGGTGAATTCCATCAGGCCCCATTGCTTTGTCCACCTTCAGTTTTATGAGTTCTTTCAGAACCCTTTCTTCTGTGAAAGGACTTGGATCGACCCCCCCCCATCCAAAGTGCTTCTGTTAATTGGATTAGGCACCTTCCCTCCTCCTCTTTTGTGAATACTGAGCAGAAGTATTTGTTCAGTATCCCTGCTTTTTCACTTTCCCTCTCTGCCCACCCACTGTCCTTTCTATTTAGCCTCACTATCCTTCCCTTTGTCTTTCTACGCTCCCTGATGTACCTATAAAAGGTTGTATCCTCCTTCTTAACCGAATTGGCTATCTTTTCCTCAGTTTGGGCCTTTGCTATTCCGACTTCCCTTCCTGCTTCCTTCTGCCTTAACTGGTACAGTTCTCTGTCCTGCTCCTTCTGTGTGTCCTTATACTTCCTAAATGCTATCTTTTTCTCCCTAACCTTCCCTGCCACCTCTTTTGAGAACCATAGTGGCTTTTCTTTCATTTTGATTTGTTTATTTGCTTCACTCAAAGGCTTGTTGCCTCTGTGATGGCAGTTTTGATGTTTCCCCATTGTTGCTGCACCCCTCCTTCTAGCCTGTTTGCTAGTGCTTTTCTAAGGCACTCTCCCATCTTGCCAAAGTCAGCCCTCCTGAAGTCCAGTACCTTCACTTTTGTATGGCTTGACTCTGTAGCTGAGTTTATCATGAACCACACTGTTTGGTGGTCACTTGTTCCCAGATGGCTACCCACTTCTAGATCTGAGACCCTCTCGCTGTCCCCATTTGAGAGTACGAGGTCTAAGGTTGCTCCCTCATGAGTGGGTTCCATAACTAGCTGTCTGAGGCATGCCACCTGTAGAGCATCAAGAATGGCCCTGCTCTAGGATATGGTTGCAGCAAAGGTGCTCCAGTTAACATCTGGCATATTCAGGTCCCCCATCAACAGTATCTCCCCTTTCTCTGCCATCCTAAGGATGCCTCTGTAATTAAAGAGGCCAAAACAATGAAAGCCCCTGGCTCTGACAGATACCCTATGGAATTTTATAAAACTTTCAACAAAACTTATCCCCTACACTCTTAGAAGCTATGCAGGATTTACAAATTAGGCATCCCCCCCATGGCAATATGCTGAGATAGCAGCAAATTCTCAAGCCTAGGAAAAACCCACAACATCCAGAATCATATCGTCCTACATCAAAATTAAATTGTGACTATAACATTTATATGTCTGTGTTAGCACACAGGCTAGTTAATCTACTCCCCTCCATAATAGTTGATGCTCAGGTGAGCTTCATTAAAAAGCATCAGGTCAGGAATGCAGTAAGGCAGACTGCACTTACTATGGAACATGCCACTAAGCATCATATCCCTCTGACTCTCTTAGGACTCGACACCGAAAAGGCCTTTGACAGGGTCAATTGGGCATTTATGTGGTCCACCCTGGAATATTTTGGCCTACCATCAACCTTTACGAGACAAATCATGCTGATCTATGAGTCTCCCAAAGCATACTTAAAATTAGATGGTACTGAATCCAAACCCTTTCCTCTTACCAGGGAAACATGCCAGGAGTGTCCCTTATCCCCATTATTATTTGCCCTATATTTAGAACCCCTAGCATTCACTATTAGAAATTCACCTAATATTACCAGCCTCACTGTAGGAAGGAAAGGATCCACAACAGGAGTCCAACAGTATTTCTGTCGAATGCCCTGTCAGTGACACCGGCAGGTTGACCGCATTCTGCAGTCAGCTGCCGGTTCGCTATCGTGTTCTTTGTTTTCTTCAGGGGGCGTTGCCCCCGAACTCCCCACACAGAAGGCTGTGCTCCCCGCACCCCCCTACTTAAAGATTCTCAACTCCAGTCGGAGCTGATTGGGGGGGTACAGGAACCCAGACAGGCAGCGCCGAGTTCCAGCGGGTCTCCCACCGCGGCTAGGTGCTGTAGTCACTGTGGGGGACCTCGCTGGGGAAATGTTGCTGTGAGGGGGGGTAAACAGGAGGGAAGCACCACAAGATTAATCTCTATGCAGATAACACATTACTCACCCTGACCTCTCCTGAAACATCAATACCCGCAGTTTGGCCCCCTTGGAGCAATTTGGATCTCTGGCTGGATATAAAATCAATAACACAAAAACAGAAGTACTAACCTGCTCCTTCCACCCTTCCCCCTATCTTAAGCACAACTTTCCTTTTAAATGGAACAGTATCTCAATGAGATACCTTGGGATACAATTCCCTTATAACCTGACACATCTTGAAATGGTTAACTTTGAACCTGTTACACAACAAATCACCAAAGACCTGTCGTGCTGGACAGAGCTTCCTTTAACCTTTATCAGCAGAATTGAAACTATACAGCAAAACATTCTCCCCCGGCTCTTACTCCTTTTCCAAACCCTCCCCATCACCCCAGCTAATACTTACTTCTACTATTGGAATAACATTATTTCTCATTTTATTTGGAAAGGAAGGCCCCCCAGAATTACATTTTCAATGCTACAGCTACCAAAATCAAAAGGTGGTCTAAATTTACCAGATTTCAAAACTTATGCCACGGACACCCAACTCCAGCTCTTGTTGAACCACATCAACCCTATGTATAAAGCCCCTTGGAAGGAATTGGAACTAGCAGTTATGAACCATCCTGATTTGCTCGCTCTTCTGTTTGGAAACTCACCACAATGTCTCCCTCTGGCTCAGTTCCCAGAATTCATAGCGGAACCTTATGAGACCTGGCTCACCATATCGAATACAACACTCTCTTTTTCTGAAAAGCCTTATTTCCAGCCCTTAAATGCTGACACAATCTTGTTACCCAAACAAACAAGAGAAGTAATCAGGTCCTGGGCAACCCGGATATGGTATGTTGGGCAACTGGTCACTCCATCGGGGTTATTATCTTTTAGCCATCTGCAACATCAGTATAAACTCCCACAATTCTCCAGTCCATATTATTATAAATTAAAAGCTCACACCTTCCATATGAAGACAGTTTAGCTAAACTAGCAGAATCTCCAAACTCCCTGACAATACTTATTAAAGCAGGTTTAGAAGGGAAAGAACAACCACACCTCATTAGCCATTTATATAAAGCCCTCAAAGCTTACAAAAAAGATCCTACTGACTACATTAGGAAGGCATGGGTCTTGGAGATATCAGAAGATATAAATAGTGACTTATGGCAAGCATACTCTCTTCAGGCTCTCAAAGTTTTTAAATCTCCTTATTGGCAGGAGTTTGCTTGGAAATCCAGGATCAGTTTCTTCAGACCCCCTTCTGTGGTTGCCAAATACTGTGGTTCTGCAATGGAAGTATGCTGGAGAAAGTGTGGTCATCCCTCAGCTAACATAACCCATATATTATAGGAATGTTCTAAGCTGGACCCCTTTTAGATGGAGATCCTCAGAGAATTGAAAGATCTTTTTGGTTTCCAAGATCTGTTCACCCCTGCGTATATTTTAACAGCCACCCCCCCCCACAAGGCCAGAATATTTGTAAGCCCTTACTTAAAATAATTATGATTTTGATTCTGGCAGCTAAAAAGGCTATTATGAAACACCATCATACTGAGAGTGTCCCCACAAAGGAATGCTGGAGAGCCCTGACATATGAAATGTATAGCTTGGACAGATTAATAACCAATATTAACTCTCACACTAAATCATTTCAGACTTTCTGGCATGCATGGGTTAATTATCAGGCTTTTCATTACCCTGAGTTTGTTCCATAACTAACCCTCCCATTATTTCTTCTCTATTAGTCTAGGGGGGCTGACAACTCAGCCCATTTTTATTGAATAATTCCTTTCCTAGAAAGAGGATATACTGTTCCCTAAATTCATACTCTCCAATCCTCTGTATTTCTTCATTCACTAATTGTTTCTGACCTTCTTTCCTGTCCTGATAACAGGCCAAGACTTAACCATGAAGATTATAGATGTTTTCTCTCCCCAAATATATCTTTAGTATGGGCTCCACATAAAGCTAACAGCATTTCCTCATATAAAGACCTCCCTGCAGGGAGGAACTTTAAGCAGATGGAATAACATGTTTGAATATAAAACACAACCACAAGAAGCTATATCATATTAAACTTTATTTTTGTTTTTTGTTACAGCATAGATGCTAGCTGAATAACATTACTACTCTAGCTCTTAAATCTTTTTTATAATTTCTTTTGATCTGATCAAGTGCACTGATGTACTTTATTGAACCAGACATTACTATATCACTGTATTAGAGTTACTGATATCCTGAACACTATGTCTCAGCTTTTAAAATGTATTATGTATTCGGTCTCACTACTTTTTGTATAAATGCAAAACTATTTTAATAAAAAGGCAATTTTAAAAACATAAAGTGCAGGAGTGTGATCAGGAAGGCAGTTACAATGACTCAGAATGGATCAAGTTTCTAAACAGATATGCAAAAATGATCAATAATTTCAAACAGATATACTTATTTTCCAGATATTATAGTTGTCAAGTAGATCAGGTTACTAAGTGCCAATAGTGGGGAGGTGGTAGTCAGATTGTCAAGGAAGGGTGAGAATGGGGTGATGGGGGATAGGAGGTGGGAGGGGAGAGGGGGGAGATGAGTGTGGCAAACCCTGAAACATTCAAGTGCAAAAAGTGTGGAGGTAGCAGCCAGGTCATGGCCTTATCAAGAGGGGGAATAAGGGATGAGATAGTGGGTAGGGGGTGAGCAGACAGAGAGAGAGGGGGGAGACAGGTGTAGAAGACCCAGGAACAAGGATGGGATTGTCTGCATTTAGGGATTGCAGTCACAGTGGTTGGTGTTGGCCAGGAGGCTTCAAAGTTCTTTTTTAAAAGGGCCATGTTTTTCATGTTGCAAGAGAAAGGGGGGAAGGTCGTTCATCCACAGGGGCCCATGATAAGAACGTGACCGTTGGGCAGAGGAAGTTCATTTAAAATGGACATGTAGTCCACCCTTTACTAATCTTCTTGTAGTTTTGGTGGTTAAGTTTCATTGAAATAAAGTTGCTGTAGAGTTGGGAGCTAGTCCTAGTAGGGCTTTTTTACTGATTAAGCATGCTTGATACCTAGTCCTTAGGTGTAGCAGGAGCCAACCAATGGAAGAATATAGGCTGCAAGTGTGGGTAAGGTGATTAGCTCCTAGTACTAGATGGCAGGCCTTGATACGGAGTAATTTAGCACATTTTAGCACAGTTTCAGTGGGTGGGCAAGTTCTTCCAGAGCTAAAGTGATTAGCTTCATGTCTAACATATCGCTGCCCAATCTAGTTTTGCCTCGGACCCTTTTGACATATTTGATAGTCTGGATCCTAGTGATCTGCTTGACGTAGAAGAGAGGTTGTTTGGTGTTTAGGGTGGGGGAGGGTTGGTAGAGTAGGCTTTCCAGTTAGTGTTAGGGTCAAGGTATTCTGGGAGTAGTACAGTGTTTAGGTCCATGAAGGCTTGATTAAAGGCATTAGCAAGTTCTTTAGGTTGTTGTAGTGGACCCATGGGAGTAACAATGAGATCGGGTGGGGCTCTGGACTCCTTTCCGGTCTGTTTTTTTTTTAATTATCTATTTATGTGGCTTTTTCCCTTTTATTCCCCACTCACTCACACGTCCTTGATGGGGACACACATGTGAGGAGGCACGCGAACGCCCATGCACCTGGGGCCCTCCACCCTACAAGCTGTACCTCTCCCACCTCCGCCACCACTGGACCTCCACCCAGTGGTGTCAGGACTACAGGGGAGGCGGCGTCCACCCAGGGAGAGGAGAGCCACCATTAGGCAGCTCAGTACTGCTCCAACCTTCCTCCCCCTGAGCTGACACTCTGGCAACGCGAGTCTGTTCCCGAACCCAGGTTCCAGCGTATCACGAGGTAAGGCATGATGCCTCAGCCCTCTGCCCACCAGCTCGGGTCAGGGTTTTAATGTTGTTCCATAACCCCTGCCTGTTACCCCAGCTTTTATCCAGTTGCTCCCTGTAACAGGTGGCCTTTGCATTCCTGATTAATCTGGTACATTTATTTCTAGCAGTCTTGTACACAGTATAATCTGCTTGATCACCGGTCACTCTCGCCTTGAGCCAGAGGTTGTCCTGATATTTCATATGCTCAACGAGGGGGCCACTGAGCCAAGAGTTAATAGCTCCTTTGATTTTGGAAGTTCTGACAGGGGCAAATAGATCACAGGCTTTATTGATGATGGTGATTATATGATCAAGGGCCTGACTGGCATCAACGCAGTCCTCTAAAGGGGTTCAAGTCCATGCCTTTCAGGTACCATTTGAAGTGTTCCTGCTGTCCTTTTCTCAGGAAGCGGTTTTTGGTGAGCTAAGTGGGTCTTTTGTACACTTGTTTGTCCAGGAGCTGGTTATTAGAGAGTGGTCGCTCAGGGTGTCTGGAAGTACGGTGACGTTTTTGATATGCTCAGGGCAGGTTGTGAGGAGCCAGTCAACGAATGTGCCACTACCTGTGTGATAATTCATCTTAGTAGTTTGAGTGACTATCTACGTTAAGTAGAAGCCATACATTTTATCCCTAGCAGCTACTGTTTCCTGTGCTACCCAGTTGGTGTTAAAGTCCCCTAGGATAATCTGTCCCCAGCCCTGTTTAGCCTTTCTGAAGTCTTCATAAAACAGCTCCAGGTCCTTGTTTTCCTGGGGGTATGCAGACTGTTATTAGTGACAGCGTTTTGAGATGCCGACCAATTGATAGTTTTATTGAAAGTATTTGCACTTCTTGTGCTTGGAGGCAGTATAGAGCAGTGGGTGATGGCTCTGAGCTGCAGATCTGGAGACCTGGGTTTGAATCCCAAAGCTGCCTAGGTGCATACTGTGTGATCCTGAGAAAGTCACTTAACTTCCTTGTGCTCCCAGGTCTCATCTGGAAACGAGCTTCGGCTTAGTGTGCTACTCCTGGTTAAACAACGTTTCCTTTCCCTTTTTCCCTTCCCTTCTTTAGTGTTAGTAATATAGGGCATGACTTGTATCCTTATGTTATTGCTCAGATAGACAAGGCATCCACCCCCACACCTGGCCAGATGGTCCAGTCAGAAGGTGGTATATCCATCCATTGAGACGGATGAATCCGGAATCTTGGGCGAGAGCCATGTTTCTGTAAGTGAGATTATATCAGGCATGTGTATGGTAACCCAGGCCTGGAACTGGGGTAGTTTGGGTAGCAGACTGCCTATGTTAATAGCACAATGTTTTATTGCCCGTGGTCATGTGCCTTAGGAGTTGCTAAGCCAGGTGGGCCAGAGTTTGGGTGGACGTTCCCTGACAGTAGGATGAGGATGATTAATAGTTGTTTTATGGTGTATTTACAGTGTGTTTTGATTCTGAGGAAGTGCCTGCGTCTTCCAGTTCTGTGCTTCATTCCATCACCAGGTCCTGAATCGAGTCACAGCAATTCTGCTGTAGCTGTGGGAGCGAGGGTGGGTGACCTTACTGACTGAGGTATGAGATTGAAGGGGCGTTGGGCCATTGGGTTTGCATCCTGTCCCAGTGTCAAGCCTGGTGGCTGAACGAGAGAGCTACAGGTGAGGCGGTAATCTTTTAAGTGTGACAGTGCAGGCTGCCCATCATCTGTAGTCTTTAGGGCACTAACCAGAACTGCAATTATCAAGCCACAGTATATGCTCATTCTCCTAATTATGGTTTTAAGCATAAGTGGGATTTGGGTTAGATACTAAATCCCGCCCGATAAAATACCAAACATGAAAAGACCGAAGATTTTATACCAAATTAATATTTTACTGACTGCTGTTAATCCCGAATGCCAAAATACAGAAATACCAAATACAGAAATACAGTGGTGCCTGAATAACAGAATTCCAAATTCTTAGGTGCCAGGTACAGTGCAGTGCAGTATAACAGTCATTCTCACAATGTACCATGGCTCAACAGGTGAGAAGCAGGTGTCACAGCGCAGATGCGAGAATGTGATCCGGGGTACTTTAGATATCCTGGTTACCACACCCGGCTTTTCTCAATATTGCAGCAATGGCAGAAGCAGAAGCAGAAGAAGAATATCCAGTGTGCCAACTTGTCCCATCTCAGAAGGGATGGGATAAGCTTTGCGTTGGAGGGTACTTGCTAGTTACAGAAAAGACTCATGGTGAAAGGCACTACTAGTGTTGCCAGAGGCGCAAGTCCAAGAATTGTCATGGGCATGCGATAACAATGCTGCATGGTGGTCATCATCTGTAGGTTAAAGAGAGTGACCACAACCACTCTCCAGATGCTGCAGATTCACCAATGGCAGAGACAATGTCTGCTCTTAAGCAGAGAGCTGTTGTACAATCCAGCTCAATTAGCGCAAGATGCACTTTCATCTGTTCCTCCTGAGCTAAGCCAAAGCATGCCATGAAAACAGGCGTTGCTGCAGGTCATAAAGAGGGCAAGGACAGCACATCAAACCACCAAGCCCAGATCACTGGAAGAGCTTCATGTGTCAGATGAGTTGCGTACAGTGAATGGGCAACCTTGGTTACTACGCAACTCCACTTTTGGTGATGAACGGTTCTTGTTGTTCACCACCAAAGCACATATTGAGCGTTTATCACAGGTGAAATTTTGGATAATGGATGGTACTTTTCACACAGTTCCATCCATATTCAGGCAGCTGTACTCTATTCATGCTCGTGTTGGGCCAGAGGAGACATCCAGGATTGTGCCTTTGGTTTTTGTTATCATGACTGCAAAGTCTCAGTGCAGTTATCAGAGAGTGTTCCAAGACCTACAAGACCTTGCGGATGAGGCAGATCTAAACTTGTCCCCAAAGTACATCATTACTGACTTTGAACATGCAGTAATAAATGCATGCAAAATTGAGTTTCCGGAGACAACAAATAAATGCTGTCTTTTCCATCTAGGGCAGATTGTGTGGCGATGGATACAGGCCTGCGGATTATCTCCATAGTATGGAAGTGACTTAGAATTTAGTCTTTTACTAAGATATCTGGTTGCCCTCGCTTTCCCACCAGCATAAGAAATTACAGGTGCTTTTGATGAAGTTAAAAGCATAATGCCACCAAATGCTGCTCCACTCATAGCTTGGTTTGAGGAAAACGACATATTGTTTCGAGTAAGAAGGCAAATGCGAAACAAAGCTCCTATTAGAAACCCTCCAATTTTCCCTCCACAATTTTGGTCTGTGCAAGGTCAGGTTGAACTAGGAATTCCCAGAACACAGAACAAGGTTGAGGCTTGGCACCGCCGACTTGGAGCTGTAATTGGTTCAGCTCATGTCGGAACTTATAGATTCATAGAACAACTACAAAAAGAGGCTGTAGTCACAGAAACAACAAACGAGAAGATATTGCAGGGTTTGTCAAGCTTAAAAACATTACTGCAAGAGGGAGGAAAAAATAAAAAATGTAATCACTGTGAAAGAACAGAGATCGACATTGGATTTTCTTAGAGGTATTACACATAATCTCAGCATATAAAAAGTGCAAAACACTGAGAGATACAGTTTTAAAGTTTGTATTTAATTCCCCCCTGGAGTTTACGATCTAGTTTTAAACTTTGAATTAAAGTCAGAACTTTTAATGGTGTATTTTCTTTAACTCTGCTGACAAAATGAAACTTCATGCTCCAGATGGCACTGCAGTATGGTGAGTTACCTCTATTTACCATACTCATATATTATACTTTGCATTATATTACTGTGGGATTTCGATGTTTCAGTATACTGTCATTCGGAATTTTTGCTTGTCTGTATTTCAAGTAGTCAGTCTTTTTTTGGGGGGGGGTTCATTATGTTGGATTTTTGGGGGTGGGATTTAGGATGGACCCCATGGGACTTAGTTGTGCTTCAGTGAGAGGCAGACCTGAGGGTAACCAATTTATATATGAGTTATTCTCTACAAATATGAGCAGCCGCTTTAAGTGTGGGAGTGTTCTTTTTCCTGGAATGAAACAGAAAGGGAGATTGGGCAGCACCCTTTGGAGGAAAAGGATTTAAAGAGGGTGGGAGTGGGTGGGCAGGAGAAAAAAATGAAGTTCTAGTAAGCTAGGTTAGCTAAAGCTGACTAAAATAAGAATAGAAATGGAGCTGCAGCAGTCTACGGGAGGGCGGTCCAATAAGAGGGAGAGCTACTGCTCATGTAGCCAATTACAGGCCATGGCTTACTCGTGGGGAGCCAATGAAAGTGGTGGCTCACAATTCACAGAGTACCGGAGGGGATTATCCATACCTGGAAGCCTGCTGGGTGGGCAGCCGTTGGAGGGGGTGCATGGTGACCGGCAGAGTTTGAGCCAGCATCGCTTGGCATTGCTCCTGTTCAAAGGCGAATCCTGAAGACAAAGAGAGAGGAGAGAGGTCAGCAAAATAAGGGTTCAGAACAATGCCCAGGGATAATCAGTGGGAGGTTCAGTATTCAAACAAAGAGCAGGCAGTTTAAGTGAGTGTGAAAGTGAGTGGGAAGGCTGAGAGAAATCCATGGTGGGTCTGGCATTGGTGCCAGAGGGCAATTAGAAAGAAATTAGTTTTGTCTGAGACAGGGTTTGAGATGAGGGAATTATCAGGGGGAAGTGGTAACAGGGGGGATGGCTCAGAAGCAAGCAGAGGAGAGCAGAAGAAACAGAACATTCAAAAATTAGAATTTACCAAGGAGAGAGAGTTTGAAGAGGGGGATTATCAAGTGGGAGTGGCAGCAGAGGGGAAGTCACAGGAGTAGGCAGAGGACAGCAGAAAGAAATAGTGAAAGGTAAAAGTAGAGCACAAATTACAATATGCAATACACAGGTTAAGCAAACTAGTCTGTCTAAGCCCTAAAGCTCTAGTCAGTAGCCGTGTTGCTGTGTTGTACTTTAAAAGTTATTGTAGGGGGCAGAGCTAACAGCCCAGCCAGAAGCAGTAACTTTCTGGAGCTGCTGGAGAAGCTCTTCAAAAAACCTCAAAACTGCAAAAAATTATACTAAACTCATTTGGAAAAACATCCCGACAACTTCAGCACAATTTTCTGTACCACTGGATATAATTTTCCTGGCAATATGGGTCAAACAAAGCTGGTAAAACAGGACTTCTTTCAGACGTGGACTCCTGCAGCTAATCCGCCAGACCAAGCAGACAGATCATCTTCTTCGGCAAACACGGAGCAACCCATGGCCTCTTTAAATTTACTTCAGCTCACAGTATAGGCGCTTACTAAGACTGTCCAGAAAATTGACCAAAAATTGGACACTTTTTCACAGCGCTTTCAGGCCATGGAAACCCAACTGGATACCATGGGGGAGGTGACCAAGAGCACTGATGCAACTGTGGGAAAGGTCCTAGCTGCAACTACCACATCCTTCAAGGAACAAGCAGCCCTTCAGAGCCGCATGGAGCAATTGGAGAACACAGTTTGTGCAGCCAATATCCAAATTCTGGGCCATCCTGAGGGGACAGAAGGAGAGAATCTGGTGCAGTATTAGGGACCTTGGCTCTCAGAAATAGCATGACTGTTGGACTTTAAAATTGTCCAGGCCTACAGGATTACCCCCCGCAGGCCCAGTACCAGTACTGAAAATCCCCATACAGTGCTACTTACATTCAGCTCAGCAGCAGAGTGAGATTTAATCCTGGGGCCATAAAAAATAGTCCCATTTTTCATGAAGAAAACCGTCCCCTTTTTTTCCCAGATCTCTCCTATGCTACAAGGATGAAACGCAAAGCTTTTGATGGAGAGGGGGAAATATAAATTGTGGGACTTGTGCGTTACCTACTCTATGACTTTCCCCGCTTGACTGTGTTTTGCGGATGCCCCAAAATAATATCGATTCACTGACCCAAAAGAAGCAGGTCTCTGTGTGGAGCGGACTGCAACTCGACGAGCCCATGAGGACCGGCTGTCTCAAGACGACGAATCAGAGGCTGAGTGAAAATAAACAATGCAGTGGACCCTAAATACTTGATAAAGACAAAGAACCTCTGTGCGCAAACACTGAGGCAAGGGTTACCCCAAAGGGCATTTGGCTGGGAAGCCAAGTTTCAAGAAAATACAAAATCACACATGCCCCCACAATGCAAAGCATCATGGGCTGCATATGCAAATCACCACAGAATGTTATGCTGGTCCAACTTAAAGCAGAATTGCATGGTGCCGAAAGGCCTCTCACACAGTTTGCAAAGGGTGCTAACAGAAGACATAGACACGTGTTTCGTCCTACCAGGACTCATCAGTATGCCTCGTCTGTTTGACACCCCAGTGGAATGGACCAGCTACCCTAGAGGCAGTGTGCCTTGGATATATTGTGGTGAACCCATTAAAATAAAAACTATTTAAAGACAAAGAACCTCTGTGCCAAACACTGAGGCAAGGGTTACCCAAAGGGCATTTGGCTGGGAAGCCAAGTTTCAAGAAAATACAAAATCACACATGCCCCCACAATGCAAAGCATCATGGGCTGCATATGCAAATCACCACAGAATGTTATGCTGGTCCAACTAAAGCAGAATTGCATGGTGCCGAAGGCCTCTCACACAGTTTGCAAAGGGTGCTAACAGAAGACATAGACACGTGTTTCGTCCTACCAGGACTCATCAGTATGCCTCGCCTGTTTGACACCCCAGTGGAATGGACCAGCTACCCTAAGGCAGTGTGCCTTGGATATATTGTGGTGAACCCATTAAAATAAAAACTATTTAAAGACAAAAGAACCTCTGTGCGCAAACACTGAGGCAAGGGTTACCCAAAGGGCATTTGGCTGGGGAAGCCAAGTTTCAAGAAAATACAAAATCACATGCCCCACAATGCAAAGCATCATGGGCTGCATATGCAAATCACCACAGAATGTTATGCTGGTCCAACTTAAAGCAGAATTGCATGGTGCCGAAGGCCTCTCACACAGTTTGCAAAGGGTGCTAACAGAAGACATAGAACCGTGTTTAGTCCTAGGACTCATCAGTATGCCTCGTCTGTTTGACACCCCAGTGGAATGGACCAGCTACCCTAGAGGCAGTGTGCCTTGGATATATTGTGGTGAACCCATTAAAATAAAAACTATTTAAAGACAAAGAACCTCATGCGCAAACACTTCTGGAGGAACTAAAACAAGACATTATTGCACTTAATAATTTATTGGCGAAAGAGATAGTCTCGTTTGTTTCTAGGAAATACTTCCAATCCCCAGGGCAACAAACTTCATAACCACCAAAATAAAAGCCTTTAATAACTGATTAAGGAGATGGTGCCTTAAACAAGGTATTTTATACATAACAAACTGGGAACAATTCCATCTAAAATCCCCTTCATATTGTTGGGATGGGTTGCACCTCAGCAGAAGTGGCAGTACCTTACTGGGCAAAAGTGTGAATACTGCAATCAATCTACTTTTAAACTAGTTGCTGGGGGGAGGTGGCAGGATGTTACCTGGTTCTCTAAAAAAATCAGGCAATTATATTACTCCCCATGAGGTCCTTTCACTTAATGCCAGATCTTTAAATCAGGGTAAAACTTGAAGCCAAATGTCTACTATCTAACTATGGGCTTATATCAATAACTGAAACGTGGTGGGACCCTGATTCTGAATGGATTAAGTGACTCCTGATGCAGGTTATTTCATAAAAATCATTCAGGTCATAAAGGTGGCAATGTCTGCCTATATATACTAGGGAGGATATAACATCTTATCAACTCCCTTCATTCAATGATATTGAATCTCTTTGGGTTAATGTTCAAATAAAGGAACAACCCCAAGTTCTAGTAGGCACATATTATAGACTCCCTATGGCCAACATTGACTATACTCTTACACTAATAAAAGACATTTTAGATATGGCTTCCAAAGGCGATATTCTAGTTTTAGGAGACTTCAATATGCCCTCCATTAACTGGGAAACCCTGATGGGGAAAACACAAGGGGAGAAAGAGTTACTGTCACTCATGGTTGATCTGGGCCTTGAACAACTTGTTACAGAACCAACTTGGGGAGAGAATATACTGGACCTGGTAATAACCAATATAGGGAATATTATACATAATGTTAATATTGGGGACCCTTTAGGTTCAAGTGATCACTATTCACTTTCACTTGAACTACTTTTTAACTACAGGCATAGTTCAAGTGGTCTCGAATTTAAGAATTATGACAATGCTGATTTTGTCGCCATTAATGATCATTTATATAATGTTTCATGGGAAGAAATTTTCAGCCCGCTCTCAGTTGATGAGTCTTGGGAATACTTAAAAACATCAATTCATGATCTGGAGTCTTTACATGTTCCCATTAAAATGAAATATAATAGAAAAGGAAAGATCCCACTGTGGTTTAATAACACTATTGAAAACTAATAAAAAAAAAAAACAGAGGCTGTTCTTAACCTTAAAGAAGAGTGTGGGGCTAATAAAGATCAAGCACTTCATAAATATAAACATGCTTTAAAACTCGTAAAACTTAGTATTATACAGTCTAAACTAGAATTTCGTTTGTCACATTGTAAGGACAGTTACAAATCTCAATATTCATACCTTAATAATAACAAAATTAATATTAGACATCTGGGCCCTATTACAATACATAATGCCTTAATAACTAAGGATAAGAAGACTATGCCTATAACAAGCAGTTTTGTTCAACTTTTTCAAAAAAGAGGATTAAAAAATACTAGCCCCCCAGTAAACTATTCCACAGTTTACAATATCTCTGTAAATGATACTCTAGAGATTCTGCAAACTTAAAAAAAAATCTAGTCCAGGTCCTGATGATATCAATCTGATATTCTTATTAAAGATAGTTGGTGCCATAGCTATACCATTAACCATTATATTTAATAAGTCCCTTCAGCAAGGTGATATTCCACAAAATTGGGGCATTGCCACAGTAATTCCTATATTTAAAAAAAGGTGATCATTCCAAACCTGCAAACTATATCCCTATAGGTTTAACATCTATCATAAGCAAATTAATGGAAAAATTTATTAAACATTTTTTAGAACAAGAAATACTTTCCAATAATCTAACAGATCATACTCAACATGGGTTTAGGGGGCATGGCCGGCGCTGTAACCTGGTGGATGCAGTCTACCTGAGCTCCTCACAGCACTCAAGTCAATAGGTGAACTGCTAGACCCCTACTATTAATTTTGTATTTGAGACTGGTGAGGTGGGTGTGGGATATGAATGGCAGCCAGGAGAAAGAAAGAAAAGCAAGCAAAATTACAGTTTGAGGTGGCTGAATCACGCACTGGTTCTAAAGTCGGGCCTCAACAGACGCATATGAGTCGGGAGTTAGCGGAGAGCCCTGAAAAAATGTCAGATCTACAGAAATCCCTTGCGGCTGTACCAGCTACTCTGATTCAAATTCAGCATGACATGAAAGCGGGCTTTATGAACATAGCAGCCCAAATAACGCATATGCAGTCGGTGGTTACAGGTCTTTCCCGAGACCACGGCAGCCCATATGGAGCAAATCTCCCAACTAGAACAGTGAGTGGGAGCTCTTGAGGATGCCCTGGCTGAAGCAGTAAGGGACAAGGCCACAATTCAAAGCACAGTTAGGGAATTGTTGGCCCAAGTGGATGACCAGGAGAATTGTTCCCGGAGGTCAAATCTGAGAATTGTAGGGCTGCCGGAGGGCTTGGAGGGAAGTGATCCTGAGAGCAGCTTACACAAATGGCTTGTTGACCATCTTGCGCTCCCTCAGGAACTGGTGAAGTGCAAAATAGAGTGGGCCCATAGGGTCGAGCCCCCCAAACCCGGCGAGCGTCCCCGACACTGCTTGATTAAATATCTAAGGTATACAGATAAAGAAGCTATTCTCAAGCAGGCTAAAAAGAAAGGCCTAATTAAGACACAAAACAGCACGGCCATGATATTTCAAGATTATAGTAGGGAGCTTCAGATAAGATGTCAGCAATTCAATGAGATAAAAAAACAAGCTTTTTAAAATGGGCTGGCGACTCACCTTCATGTACCTTACCAAGCTGCATATTAACCATTCAGGATGTGCTCCCAGGGTATTCTCCTGTCCAAGACAGGCCTCCAGATGGGTTGATGAGGAGGTAAAAAAGGCAAAGGAGGGAAGATCTAGATGAAGACGTTGATGTAGATAAGTGACTATTCATCCTTTCCTTCACTACAAAATCTTTTGTTTCCTTTATTTTGGTGGTGCAGTTGGATTACGGGACAGATGCTTGGTGGTTCTCGACATCTTTTACCCATTTTGTGCAGTGTACCAGCATAGAGGGGGAATCTGCTGTTCTCCGCAAGTGTAACAATGTGCACACTTGAATCAGGAAAGGAGGAGGTTCGACCTACATAGCCCTGACCTGGTCTGGGACCAGGGTAGCAGTGGGGCTTAGGATCTAGGATCTAGGATCAAGATTATTTGAACTTTTTGTTTGAACAATATCTGGGCCACTGGACGTTGACCTAGCTTTAGCAATGAGCTGTTATTCTATTGTAAAGTGTTTCTTTATGCTGTAACAGAGGCCCGCCATGCTGGTAGTCTGCTAGTAATCCACTTGTGGTCTCGTGTAGGACTCTGTATAAATTTTCGTTAATTTTATATAAGCATGCAGCCATCTTGGAATATTCTACGGCACTATGTGGGATCTTGCAGAGGATTAGTAGGTGGTAGTATCAATTAGAGTGCTTAATTTGCATACAGTTAGAAGGTTTTATAGTTCGATTCTTGTTTGTAAGGAATAAAGGTTGATTCTTTGGGATACGTGGGGTGGGGTGGTTTCTGGGCATTAGAGGTTTATTGTTACTGTTATGTTTAGTAGGGATAAGTTGGACTGGGGGGACAGAGGGGTCATGTCTGGAATCCGTTACTGTGTTAATTGGAGCCCAGGGGTGTCCTCCTACCTTTGTTTCTGGCAGGGATAAAAGGTGGGTTTATTAAAAATTGGTTGGATGGAACAGGCAATGAGAAGATTAATTGTTTTTGGTGCAGCTGTTACTTGAGGTGTCCTACTAAATGGTGGGATTATGGTTGACGCTATAAAAAATCACTTCCTGGAACATTAATAGCCTAAAGTTGGTTATTAAAAGGAAGAAACTACAAGCAGAGGTTAGGAGATCTAAGTGGCAAATCATTATGCTCCAGGAAATGCATAAGTCTGCAGGGGAGACTGTAAAAACTACATCAGCCTTGGGTGGCCACTGAGTGTCCTCAACATTCTCAACTAAGGCAAGGGGTGCTGCCCTATGGTTCCCTAAGGGATCTGGGGTTAAGATCTTAGAGCAGTGTACTGATTAGTATGGACAATTCGTGTTGGCTACAGTGACACTACCTGGGGTGGGTATGATTTCTTTGGGGTCTGTGTATGCCCCAATGTGGAGCAGCCGGGTTCTTTCAGCAACTGTCTTGAGATAGCCAATGGCCAGGGCCGTGAATTGTGGGAGGGGATTATAATTGCATTTTGGATGGGTATTAGATCACTCTAGCACCACCCTTACAGTAGGTCCAAAATGCTGAGGCTTTGGGGTAATGGAAGGGGAGCTGGGCTTGGTAGACATTTGACGGCATATGAACCCCGCTGGGAGAGATTACAGTTTTTATTCTCATGCTCATGGCTCATATGTTAGGCTGGATAAGATTCTGCTGTCCCACTCTCTCATCACAGCATCTAGGAATGTGGTTTACTTCCCGATTTTGCTGTCCGACGATGCCCCGTTGACTCTGGAGCTTGGCCTGGGAGACTCTCCCCCAGTGGTCGGACAGTGGAGACTAGACCGACTGCTGTTGAAAGATGGGGAATACAGTAAAGGGGTAGCAGAGATAATTAAAGAATTTCTAATATTTAACAAAGGAGACACATCCCATAGGACCCGCTGGGAGGCACTGAAAGCTTCTATTAGGAGATACTCAATCTCATATGCGATCCATAAATCTAAAGGGTCCTTCCAAGCCCTGCAAAAGTTAAGAACAAAAATTGAGGTCTGTCAGCAGGCCCACAAAGCAGGCCATCTCCAGCTCTATACCAGGTCCTGCAAAAACTTAAATGGCAATATAACACCTTAAGCAGTGCCAAATTGGAAAGAGCTATTTTGCTAACTCAAGCAGGTGCTTATTTCAATGGGGATAGGGGTCAGTTATATGAGGGTGATGAGCTCATACCTTGCATGGCAGCTTTGGAAAAAAATAGGAGAGAGGTATGTGGAGAGTATACGGGATGAGGGGGGAGCAGTCAGAGATGACATTGATAGCACTGGGCAATCTTTTGGATTGTTTTACAAACAGCTTTATACATCACAGGATCCACCTGATCAGCAAGCGTTGGACAATGTCTTTGCTCAGGCTCCATTGGGGGCATTATCTGATGAGCAAGAGAAGGATTTGGAGGTACCCCTCATGAGATTAGAATTAAATTGGGCAGTCAGGGAACTTAAGGCGGGAAAGCTCCGGGCCCAGACGGGCTCCCCATAGATTTCTTTAAGTCTTTCATGATATATTACTTGATCCAGTGTATAATATGATTACTGAAGGGCTGGAGGTGGGTGAGTTGCCCCCCTCCACACGATCTGCGATCATTACTGTTCTCCCAAAGCCTGGTAAAGATCCCACCTACTGTTCCTCGTACAGGCCGATATCCCTGCTAACGGCTGACTATAAAATTCCGGCTAAAGCCTTGGCTGTTAGATTGGAGACACTCCTCCCCTACCTAATACATCCTGATCAATTGGGCTTTGTAGCTGGTTGGCGGGGAAGACACAACATTAGGCGTAGGTGGAGACTGGATGCAAATACACATGGGGCTGCTGTGCTCACAATAGTCGCTGAGAAGGTGTTTGATCATGTGGAGTGGGGCTACCTCTTTGAAAATTTACACAGGTTTGGGTTTGGCCCACATTTCAGATCTTGGATACAAATGTTATACTGTTGACCAAGTGCATAGATAGCAGTTAATGGTGACTTCTCCCCCTGTTTTGAGTTAGGGCGGGGTTCGCGGCAGGGTTGCCCCCTTTCACCACTCCTGCATGTGTGTTATCCTTGAATCCTTGGCATCCAGGATTAGGAATGATGGAATAATGGGCTTCCATGGGAGAGAGACACAAAGGCGGCGCTATCGTGGATGACCTTTTGCTATATCTGCAATCTCCATCCAGGGATCTAACAGAGGTGCTCAGGGTTATGGGGGAGTATGGCAGCTTATCGGGTCATAAAGTTAACTAGACAAAGAGCGAGCTTCTTCCTGTGGGACGGCTCGATAGAGCTGATCTGATAGCTAACTTGGGTGGGCTCCAACTGGTGGACAGACTGAAATACTTAGGGGTGGTAATCTCTGTACAGTTGCATAAACTGCATGCTCTCAATAATAAACCCTTATAACAGAGATTCGCTGGGGACTGCGATAGATGGACAAGCCTCCCCCTCCCACTAATAGGAAGGGTTGGGGTTGTAAAGATGATGATCCTTCCAAGGTGTTTGTACCTTTACCAGGTTCTGCCTATTGCCCTACCAAATTCACATTTTAAACAGCTCAATGCGATCCTTCATAAATTTTTGTGGAGGGATAAACCTGCCCGTATTAAAAGATTTACTCTGATACAACCACTGAATAGGGGTGGGCAGGGTCTCCCTAACTTCTACTAGTATTATTTAGCATCGCAAATTGCTTTTGTAAAGCTGACCAGGGGGGAGGCAGCCCCCTCCTGGATGGCTTTGGAGAAGGAGCTGCTTCGCACTCCACTTGTGGGGGGATTACTCGCTGGGGCATTGTGGCCATCTAGGAAACTTAATGCCGGCAACCCCTTCACAGAGGCTACACTCAGGGCCTGGACAGTAGTGCATGGTCTGTGTGGATGGGGATCTGCACCCTCACCCAATACTGATTTGACTGAGGCTATGAAACTTAGGGGTCCTTGTACAGTATCACTGATTCAGAGGTTGCTGACGTGGAGGAAATTGGGTTTGAAGGTAGTGAGTCAGTTATATGAGGGTGATGAGCTCATAACATTTTCTTATCTGTGTGCAAGATGGAAGGTGCTGCTAGCTGATCTTTTTATATATTTAAGGATCAGGAACAGTTTGGGTGGCGCATTGGATATTGGACACGGTTGGGTTCCCTCATCTCCCTTTGAGGAGGAGCTTTTGTGTCCCCAGCCCTCATCTAAACCCCTAACCATATTTTATAAACTTATTTCGGGGACGGGGGAGAGGAGGCCTTCTAGGGAAAGCTAGAGAAGAGTGGCAATGGGATTTCAAATTGAATTGGAGTGGAGATGTGTGGAGGGATGCTATTAGCCACTTCAATCTGTGCTCGAAGTAATAAGTTAAGTCAGGTCCAATATAATATATTGCATCTTGCATACTTTACTCCAAAGCACCTGCATGCTCTGGACTCATCTAAATCAGATAGTTGCCCCAAATGCCTTGTCAACACAGGGACTGCCTGCATGTAGGAAAGGGAAATTGTTTAACCAGGAAAGGCACACTAAGCCAGAGCTTGTTTCCACTGCAACCTGGGAGCACCAGGAAGTTAAGTGACTTGCTCAGAGTCACACAATATGCAAGTGGTAGCTGTGGGATTCAAACCCAGGTCTGGTCTGCTGGATGTCACCAGATTTGCAGCTTAGAGCCTTAGACCACTGCGCCTATACTACCTCTGTTAAATTGCCCTAAAGTAACTCCATTTGGTTTGAAATGCATCATATGATGGAGGATGTGCTGGGCTGCCAGCTTCCCAATAGCCCACTTGAATTTCTGTTAGGTATGGATCCCTCTAGACCTAAGAAAAAGTACCTAACCTTGTGTCCCTGGCCCTTGTCAATGCTTTCATAAAACTGTGGCACAGTCATGGATGGCTTCTTCCTTCCTATGTTTCAACACTGGATTAATAACATGGGGCCGTGCATGAGGTTAGAGAGGTCCAGAACACTCCTCAGACATGTGCACAGATAACCAAGGTGCAGAGTGAGGGTTGCTAGCCCCATCCAATAACGAACAAAATCCAAGCAATCTCTGCACTCATGTGCCAAAGTGTTACAAAACAGACACCAACCTTCTTTTCTTTCCACAAAGCTGTGAATTTTTATTGTATAATGTCAGGATTCACAGGTAAATCTTATTGCTCAAAAATTCCAAATTACAGGCATTGTAAGTGCATCAATAAACACTGTTACTCAGCGTCAATCCATGTGTGGTCTTCCAGGGTCAAGCGCTGGGTAACAGTGCATGTGAGGCAGAGATTGCTTTGGATTATGAGGTTAGAGAGGTTCAGATGAATGCTATGGGTGAAGGAGACAAATTTGAATTAATTTGGAACCCCTTGGAATGAGCGATTGAAGAGGGTAGATTTCCTCTATAAGCTGGTCGGGGGTGGAGGGTTTAATTGGGGAAGTTTCGGGGGTTGATGGATCTTTCATCCTCAATTCCTAATACATGAGCCACACCTGCATAAGCGTTGTCCTAGGGCTAAAGTACTGAATTAATTAATACACTGTTTAGCTGGACCATATTAAGTTCATTAATTTGTTTTTCTAAGATATGTATAAAATTGAATAGGGGAAGGTTTGAATTATATAAATTGTACGATCAATTTCAAATTGTACAACAAATGTATGTAATCCTGCACTGCATGCTCTTCTGTAACATGCAACCATTCCAATAAAATATAAAAAAAAAAAACATGGGTTTAGATCTCAGTTTTCCTGTACTACTAACCTGGTTTCTTTTTACAACTATATAAGTAAGGGACTGGATAAGGGGAAGCCAATGGATGTTATTTTACTCGATTTTAGCAGGGCTTTTGATAAAGTCCCCCATGGCAAACTTGTTGATAAAATGCTGAGAATGGGGTTTTCGCACATCCTGGTCAGTTGGATTTCCAGTTGGGTAACCAATAGAGCTCAACGTATTAGAGGTAATGGATCCTTTTCTGAAATCGGGAGTGTTACCAGTGGGGTGCTGCAGGGCTCAGTTTTAGGACCCTCACTGTTTAATATATATATCAGTGATATGCAGATTAGCCCTGATAATCTATTACTTAAATTCGCCGATGACACCAATTTATTTATTTATTTTATTTATTAAATTTTGTTGACCGGGTAGGCCACTGGGTCCCAAGGTCCCTTTTCAAGGCGACCCGGATGACAATACTAGTTATGATACAGAAATAAGGACAAAAAATAAAACTTTTGTGTAGATTATCTGTTAACATGAGAAGATTACAGGAAGTAGTGGATACAGGCATGGTTATCATCATTACACAGTTTAAGTAGGTAATTCTTGCATATTGTTTATTCAGGAGGTAGCATATGACCCCAGGTGAATAGTTTCCTCACTATCTGAAAGGTCCAGACTCATTAACAACCTTAAATCAATTGAAAATTGGGCTGTAAATAACAATATGATGCTTAATTCTGATAAGTGCTTTTGTGCTTCATTATGGAAAAATAACTTAAAGCAGAGTTATTTCTAAATAATACTCCCTTAAAACTTCTACATTAGAAAGGACCTTGGAATCATCGTAAATAATAAATTAACATCAATCGACCACTGCACCAAAGTGGCTAAAATGTCAAATGCATTTCTGACTCGTATTAAAAGAACATTTATTATTTATTTATTGTTGACCGGGTAAGTGCACTAGAAAAATCCTGCCTATTTTCAGGCACGACTTGGGGGAGGGGGATACAGGATACAGATGAATGCCAACTGACCTTGAACCAGATTAAGCTATTGGTGGTATTTTTAGTGAATGAGGGAAATTTGGCAAGGGCACCAGAAAAATTATCCTATTTTTTTTCGATAAGTGCCATGGGATCTTTAACATCCACCTGAACTACCACCAATCCAGGCAGATGGGACTTCGGTTTTAACATCTCATCCGAAAGACGGCACCTCAGAAGTGCAGCACCCCTCTCATACTGCACTACAGTGTCAGTACTGGGATATTAACCCAATTGCCAGCTGTGGGAACTGAACCCACAGCCCTCTGATTTTCTGGCCTCAGAGGCGAATGTGCTACCTACTGAGCCACTGACACTGCTATCAGAACTCAGGAATGGATTATCCCTTTATTCAGAACCCACGTTAGACTGCATTCTGACTATGGGTCCCCATTTTGGAACCCATATCTCAAACAGGATATTGACAGAATTGAAAAAATTCAAAGAAAGGCAACTAAATTAGTTCCACAATTGGCGCATAGGGAATATCATGTTAGATTACAGGAAACAGGGTTACATATGCTACAAAATAGGCATTTCAGAGGTGATCTGTTATTTCCACACAAAATTCTAACGTCACCAGAATTAATGGACCAATGTGGCCTAAAATTCTCTGATAGAAGGACCTCACCTCATCTACACAATGAACAGCTTGATGTAGCTAAAGCAAGAACCAACAAAAGACTAAACTACCTTATTGTAAGATCTCCTAGACTATGGAATAGTCTTTCTCAAAATCTAGTGGATTGTAATTCCATAGATTCCTTCAAAAAGCCCGGACCTGTGGTTCGGTGAATAATATACATTCTAAATGGCTATAACCATTTTAAGATACCCACCACAGTGGTTGAGGACAATCACGATGGGTCTCCACCTTCTTTTGTCCTATTTAACCAAGTAAACCAAGTAAATCTTAAGACCTCACAGCCTCCAAAGGTATAATTTATGTATTCATTTTTATCAGTCTAGATTCACATGCTGCAAAACAGCATAGTGTACTTACTACAAATATATTTTCTGAATGAACCCATTTCAGTAGACACAAGCATTTCCAACTTTTCTTAACATTTACCATGTTCTATTGCAGACCAAAATGTCCAAAAACAGTAAAAACCATAAAGGTAATTTTCTGAGCAAATGAGAACATTCATTCACATTAAATGAAGATATGGAGAGGAAATATTCCTGTTACTGAAACGAGATGCTACCACCACCTCTTCCACCATTTGTTCATGCTGTGAACCTGAGCAGGTCACTTAAAACCTCCCCGTGCACTTATCATCACTGTGATCTCTGTCTTTAAGCTTTTCCTTTTTTTCAATATAGTTTTTTCTACCAGGGTGCACCGCAGGCAACTGCTCCATCCTGTCCCCATCTCCCCCACTCAGCAGCTGTTGCACCAACCCGCCAAGCCCCCATATCCCCTATGGATTCCTCCCCTTGGTGGGGCCAGGAAGGGGAGGATTATCCTCCCCCCACTTGGAGATCCAGCATCCAGATTTGTGAGGTCGGCGAGTCAGTGGCAGTGTGGAGCGAGGGCGGGCAGGCAGGACTTCATGGAGCCTGTGACCTACATTTTCTGTTTCTCCCCAGTTCCCCTACCTTGGCATCACGTAAGGGTGTGCGTGTGGAGGCGCGTATGTGCTATGCGTCCACAGCCCCTCCCTTCTGTGCCACTTGAGCTGCTAGTGCTACCTCTGAGCCTCCACCTGGGGGCAACCAAGGGCCGAGCAGAGAAACCTCCCTATGATAGGAGAGCTGTCCTTTGGATGCTCAGTCCTCTTCCCAGCCAATCCCTGGTGACCCAAGTTCGCTTCTGACCCTGGGATGCCGGCGTGGTAAGAGATAAGGCGCTAGGTGCCTCAGCCCTTTACGCAACTGGGACAGCTCTTTAATCTGTCTCTGTACTATTTGAATCTCCCTGTGCACCCAATTACAGCAACATTTGCTCCTGTCCCTCCCCTGGATTGTGAAGCACTTTGAGATACAGTTTGTATGCAAGCACTACAAAAACCAAATCCCTTTCCTCCCCTGGTCCTCCTGCTATTGACCTCCAGTAAAGTCAGAATCCTTTGTGTACAAAGTCCAGTACATTCTGATGCCACATGCAGAAGACTGTGATCACATAGCAGGAAGAATAGATGGAGTCGTGGAGACAATAATTTTGTTTTTATACAGATGTCCTCTGTAATAAAGAATGAGGGAAAACAAATACAGAAATGTAATGAAATATATTCTGAATTGTCTGATTATTTTTTAAGAAGTTTTCCTGTATACTGGAAAATCACTTTAAAAAGGTGCCCTGAATAATAATAGTAATGACTGTAATAACTATAAAAATATTATTCCTTAATAGTAATGACAATCTCTGCATGTTTATTATTGAATTACTAAAACAGAAAGAAAATAATTTTACCATACTTTATGCAGTAGACCACTAAAATGCAAAAATCTAAAATTCTCTCATCTCATCACATTATAAAACATTTAATTTTCTCATTACAAAGCACGTTTTAAATATATGTGGCTAATATTGCACTAATAGATAATTATAAAACATTTTACATATGAACATATGAAAATGCCAGCAGATACAGGCCAAGTGGTCTATCGCATTTTCTCGATTGTGCAGCACATAGTTTAAACTCCTGCTGCTACCCCCTACCCCCTTGCCTGTCTATCGTCCTCCTTACCCCTTGCTGCTTTCCCTTCCCCACTCAATTTCCCACTGACAAGTACCTTGCCCTTGACCCTATACCACCATCTTTTAAAGCTCCACACTGTTTTTAGAGCTACCACTTTAGGCAATGCGTCCATCTAGCCACCACTCTCTGTGAAGTTGTGCCTCCTCATTTCCCTCTTGAACCTACCTCCCTCCAACTTCAGACTGTGCCCCCTAGTCATCCCTTCTCCCTTTAAACAAAACATGCTCTCTGTGCTAACCTTGTTTATGCCTTTTATGTACTTGAAAGTCTCAATCATATCACCCCTTTCCTTTCTCTCTTCCAGCGAGTACATTTTGAGCTCACGCAGCCTATCCTCATGAGATTTCTCCTCCATTCCACTGATCATCTTTGTCACCCTCTGTGGACCCCCTCCAATAACCTGATGTCCTTCTTTAGGTAGGGGCTTCAGAACTGCACACAGTACTCCGGTGGCAGGATAGCTTCCTCCCTCCTAGAAATGATTCCTCTAGCAATGCTCCCCAGCATAATTTTATTTCTTTATTTAGGTCTTTAGTAACTGGGTAGGTGCACTGATCCAGGGGACTATTTTCAGGCACGACCCGGGATGCAACATGTAGCACAAAGTAAAATATACAGAAGAAATAGCAGTAAAAAAAATACATTCAGCATCTTACAAATTCAGCATCTTACAATCACTGACAAAATGGACAAAGGTGCAATTCAATTTGCATCAAAAATCGCATGGTAGACAGAAGCAGCATATTAAATAATTACCCATTGTCAGTTCAAAACAGAGGATAAGTAATGCGTTTACAGAATATACAGGAGCGGTAGAACAAATTCGACTAGAGCATATAAGGTACTAGGGAAGGGAGAAACAGGGGCATTGGAGAAGGGGTTACATGATGAGAAAGAAAAGTGCTAGCAGACAGGGCAGGCATGGGGGGGGGGGGATAAATTGTCCCTTGTAGGAGAGGTAGGAGGACAGACAAAAAAAGAGATTATTCTGGTGAGCAGAGGCACTTGGCTTCATTTAGTAGCCAGGATTTGAATTGTTGCATGAAGATACTATGGGTGTCAAGGGAGCAGAGGGACACTGGGAGACTGTTCCACAAGAAGAGAGCAGCAATAGATAGTGCTTGACATTCCATGGCAGTTGATACTCTGGGGATCTCCATGGGGGGGAACAGAGGATGCATGCAAGCATCTTGATGGAGCACGGGTAACCAGGAGCAATGCATACAGAGAAGCATCCCTGCATCTAAGGGAGCTGTTGATAATGCAGTCCAAGGAGTAGTTGAAGCAAGAGGGTGGGAGCCAGCCCAGCATCTGGTAAAGGAGGCATTGGTGGGTAGAGTAAGGTGCCATGAGGCGAAATGACAGGCGTTATTGCAGGTGGAATTAGGTGTGAGCAGAGGGCTGAGAACACACGTGTGTAAATTGGGAGTAGTAGTTAATAACAGATAGTAAGTGCCCTTGGGCAATGGCCAGTTGGGCTTCACTGGTCAGGAACAGTTTTAAACGATGAGTTGTCCCAAGTTTATGGTTAAGCCAACATATTACATCAGGCACACGTTCTGCATAAGATAGGGAGGGGTCAAGGGTAATGCCCAGGTATTTGGAATTGGGCACATTTTGTAGTGCAGTGCCATCAGGTGCCAGTACCGAGAGGGTGGAGCCAGACTTGGTGATGCTAGCTAGGTAGACCCAAAAAGCATTGATTTGTTTTTTTCATTATTGACTAGGAGTCAATGTGACTGGAACCAGGAGTGCACAGAGCTAAAGTTATGAGACAAGATGGTGGATATGTTATCTAGGATCTTGTTACTGTGATAGAGGATGAGGCCATCAGCATATAACAGGGCTTCACAAGTTAGGCAGTCAGAGGGAAGGAAGTTTATTAACAGGGAGAAGAGTAGCGGTCCGAGAATAGAGCCTTGAGGAACACCAGTAGTGACTTGGAGGGCAGGGGAGGTAACAGGGCCAATGCATACTGATTGAGAGCTCCCAGAGAGGTAGCTCTTGAATTACAATGAGGTCTCAGGTGATCAGCCCAGTTTATGGAGGGTTGAGAGAAGTAAAGAGTGGTCGACCAAGTCAAATGCCTTGGACAGATCCACAAAAACTGTACCCGTAGCCCTCCCCAAGTCCATGTTCCTATGAACGTGGTTCATGAACAAGGCCAGGGCAGATGAAGTGCAGTGGAGCTTGCGGAAGCCGTGTTGTAGGTGAGACATAACATTGTATTTATTGATGTGGTCAGTCAGTTGCCGGTGGATAATCCTGTCCATGAGTTTGCTATGGTGTTGAAGCAGGGATATGGGCCTATAATTATCTGCTGACAGTAGATCCCCTGCTTTAAAGGTAGGTACCACCCTTGTATGCTTCCAGGAGTCAGGCATGGTGGAGGTAGTCAGTGCCAAATTAAAGATGAAGGTGAGGGGTTTTAGGATGACAGAGGATATTAGCTAGAGCATGGCCGGGAAAAGGCCATCGCTACCAGGACTACCGATGCTAGGTAGACTCTTTAGAAGCTTGGCAGTGTCTTTGGAGGAGATAGCCTGAAAACAGAAGGTGGGCTATGAGAGTTTGTGGGTGGTGAGGTGGTGGACAGGCCAGGAAGGGCAGGCCCATGGCTGGTAGGAGGCTGGTGGGCAGCTTATTAAGATGCGCTGATGGAGTGCGAGAGCTTTTTATTAAATGCCTGGGCAACCTTAATGGGATCAGTTAGGTGACCAGAGGAAGTGTCAGATAGATGGCAGAGGATTGGCTATGTGGGTGAAGCAGGAGCCAATTGCACCCAAAAAGTGGTGCGGGACCGAGGCAGTTCCTCTGTTGGTTCGGAGAAGTCACGTTTTTTAGCTAAGGCAGCATGTTTACACCGGTTACGCAAGCACCTGTAATTATTACAGTGGGTGGGGCAGGAGGCCGCTTTGTATTCTGACCACAGTTTATCTCTAATACTCATCAAGGTCAGGAGGTCTTTAGAGACCCAATGAGTGCAGCCACCCTTAACTCTCATGGTAGTGAGAGGAAAGTGCTGATCTTGTAGCCGTAGGAGAACAGCAGTGAAAAAGGCCATTGCCTTGGACACATCAGAGAGAGGCCAACCAGTTTATTTCCTTGACATTATCAAGGAGGGTGGGAATGTCAGGATGTTTTTACCATGACCATGTGTGGAAATAGAGGAGTTGGGGGGGGGTGTTTGGTCTTAGTGGACCAGACCATATTGATGAAGGAGTGGTTGCTGATGGCATACAACAGAGGCCCCGACAGAAGCACCTTCTCCTCCCTATTAGTGACAATCCAGTTAAAGAGAGTGTGATTTAGGATCCATTTGTTGTGCCTGATGGGAGCTGTGATTTTTTGAATGAGATTATGTTGCTTTACCAGATTCGAATAGTCAGGTTCCTGGACACTTAGCCAGTTCAGGCTGAAGTCTCCAAGGAGGATAGAGTCCCGGGGGGGGGCGCTACCCAGGCCTTCAAGGTGTGATGTGAGACCTGGGGTACCACCTGTTGGGGATTATAGCAGCACCCCACATATATCTTTTTGGCTGAACCAATAGCCATTTCAGTAATGAGCCAGTCACTAGGGGATCTTGGATTAGAGTGAAGGACAGAAGCTATCGAACCTCCTACAGATCTCCTCTGCCAACAGGACTCCACTTGAGGTTTGAGCATCCACAAAATATCTCGGAATGCACCTGGATCAGGAGCTAACCCGGAGCCCGCACATTGAGGCTACCACCAAAATCCTTCATCAAAGAATTGGCCTCTTATATAGACTTGGAGGATTCCTCTCCAGGGAAGCCCGTATGGCTATCACCACTGGTACCATTCTCCCTGTACTTCTCTATGGTGCTCCCGTACTTTAACCTCTTCATGGCCCAGATCTCAACAAGCTCAGAGTCCTCTATCATAAAATCACCCGCTTTGCAGCCTCTGCCCACCCCAGTGATCACCACTGCAATGTCCTCATCTCTTTGAACTGTCCATCACTTGAGGCCAAACTTGCATTCCCTACACTCTGCCTGACCATCAAAGCAGCCAAGCTTCCTGCTCCGCTGAGCCTAAATGGACTCCTCTTATATAAATCAGCTAAATATGACCTGAGGTCTTCTTCCCATCCTGTTCTGGAAGCGCCCAAGACACGAACCAGAGCTGATGACAGGTCCTTTGCCATTTCTGCCCCATCACTCTGGAACAATTTACCTGCAGCTGTGGCTAACTGCTCTACTCTGTACACATTTAAAATGGCCCTTAAATCTCACTTAATGGTTGTTAATCAGTGCTATTGCACTCAAATTGCTGTACAAGTACAGTATAATCAATTAAAACAGTTAATACAATTAAAAATAATTCATGCAAGCAGCCAGAAAAAGCAAGCACAGTGAAATCAGCACAGGAAGCAAGTGAAAATTCAGGGGCAGCTCAGAGTGCAGGGAGAGGATTTCCACTCTGTAAATTTAAAAGGAGCCAGATTTGAAAATCCTCGCACTCGAACCCGTACCTTTGGGGCTTCAGGGATGGGCAGCTGGGCAGGTGGGTGGCAGGCGCTAGGAGCCACTGGATGAGACTTGGAGCCCGGTGATGAGACTTGGAGCATTCTATAGACTTTGGCTGCTGCTTTCCTACATTGAGATAAGTGGTTTATATTCCTTGTGACCATTACCCCCAAATCTTTTTCCTCCTCAGAGATGGATAACTGTACCCCTCCCAACTGGTAATTGTGCCCGGGATTCCTGGCTCCACAGTGCATGACCTTGCTTAGCATTGAAACCTAGCTGCCAAGTGTCTGACTGCTGCCCAAGCCTCAGCAAAACTTCCTGGAGATCTTTTCCTCCCTCCACATCATCTACCACCATGCCTATCTTGGTGTCGTCAGCGAATAGGCTGATCTTGCTCTTAACCCAGGTACTTAGGTGTTTGGTTGGACCAACACCTAAACTTCTCTGGACATATTGATGCCATCCAGAAAGAAACTGCACCCCAAGCTTGGTGCCCTGTTCAGGAACTGTAGTTGCATCCCTCCAATGGTTAGGCATGAACTTGTTCAGAAGATGATACTGCCTATTTTCGACTACTGTGACGCAGTCTATGGTGCTACCCCTAAGTATTCCCTGTCCAGATTGGACACCTTTTTCAGTTCCTTCTGCTGCTTTGCCCTGGATGCCCCCCTTGTACCCATCACTGCAATCTTTATTGTGTCCTATCCTTCCCCCTGTTACAAATAGGCAACTCTCTCACTGTGCTAAATTCACCTCCAAGCACTGGTTGGGTGAGCTCCCTTCCTAACTCACCTCCTCCTTTATAATACCCCCCATCCACCCATTCCCTTAGATCAACTGACTCCCAGCACCCTGGTAGTCCCCTGCAGATGCACCCAAATCAGCCAATCCAGTTATTCTCGTCGCCTCCCAAAAATTTGGAATTCCCTTTCCCCTCAAATCTGGCAGTCATCCTCCACCTACTCCATCGGCTCTACCTGCAGTAATTACTTTGCACCTAGCTGCTTCTGCCATGTTCCTCCCTAATTCCCTCCTCTAAGCCCTGGACAAACCCTATCCCTCTACCATCACCTTCATTTTATCCTACAAACATACGAAATTTGCCAGCAGATAAAGGCCTAGAGGTCTATCAAGTCTGCTCGAATGTGCAGCTAGCACCCCTTATTCTGCAGCTGCCCCTCCCTTCCACTCTTCCCCTTCATTAACCCTCCTCCTTGTCCTGTCCCATCCTCGTTTGAAGCAGTCCACTGTTCTACTGCATATCACTTCAGCAGGTAACGCATTCCACCCAGCCACCACCCTCTCTGTAAAAAAGTGTCTCCTCATCTCCCTCCCGAACCTTCCTCGCTCCAGTCTCATATCATGGCCCCTGGTGGCCCTCCCCTTCCTTACTTTGAACAGCCCCTCTGGATCCGTCTTGTTTATTTCTTTCACGTATTTAAAGGTTTCAATCATGTCACCCCTGTCTCTCCTCTCCTCCAGTGAGTACATGTTCAACTCCTTCAACCTCCTCTTGTATGATAAGTCCCCCAGCTCCTTGATCATCTTTGTCGCTCTGCGCTGCACCCCCTCCAGTAACTTAATGTCCCTCTTCAGATACGGACGCCAGTACTGCACTCAGTACTCCAAGTGTGGTCTAACTAATGACCTATACAGTGGCAGAATCACCCTCCTCCTCGAAGATATACCCCTTGCAATACAACCCAGCATTTTGTTGGCCTTGCAGCTGCCTTCCTACATTGTGCCGAGTTGTTCATTGACCCTGTAATGAGCACACCCAGATCCTTCTCCTCCTCTGTCTGGGCTAGCTGCACTCCCCTAGCTGGTAACTCCTCCTTGGGTTCTTCATCCCAAAATGCAGCACCTTGCACTTTTGGCATTAAAGCCCAGTTGCCAGGTGTCTGACCAGGTTTCAAGCTTTGCCAGATCATCCTGCAACCCCTGCCATCCCCTAGGTCATCCACCACGCGCCTACCTTGGTATCATCAGCAAACAGACTGATCTTGCTCTTGATGTCCCATGATATGTCTGCAATGAATATCCCAAACAACACTGGTCCCAACACTGAGCCCTGTGGAACACCGCTCGTCACTGCCCTTGGGTGTGAGAGCTCCCACCCACCACCACCCTCTGTTGCCTTCCTGCAGCCAGTTTCCTACCCATCTCACCAGCTTTGCACCGCCCTGTGCCTACTAACTTCCTTCCCAGCCTTCACGTGGCACTGAGTCGAATGCCTTACTGAAGTCCAGATACAGGACATCCACTGCATGGCCCCTGTCCAGTTGCCTAGTTACCCAGTCATAGAACTCGACCAGGTTGGTTTGGCAGGATCTGCCACGTATGAAGCCATGCTGTCTGCTGTCCTGTAGTCCTTTGGCCTCTAGGAGGGCCACCAGCCTCTCCTTCAGGATAGTCTCCATTAGCTTACCCACGACGGATGTGAGGCTCACTGGTCTGTAGTTTCCCGGTTCATCCATGGGGCCACTCTTGTGGAGGGGCACCACTGAGCCATCCTCCAGTCCTGAGGTACACACCCCTATGTAGTGAGGCATTAAATAGGGTCTGCAAAGGTCTTGCAAGACCTCTGCCAGCTCCTTCAGTACCCTGGGTGGATGCCATCTGGGCCTGGCGCCTTGTCCACCCCTCAGTGCCTTCAAACCCTCTCGAACTCTGCTCTCCATGATTCCCATCTGTCACCACTCCCCCTGCTTCTGCCATTTCTCCCACCCTGGGTGTCACCCCCTCTTCTCTTTAGTAAATACTGAGCAGAAGTATCATTTAGTGCTTCCGCCTTATCACACCCTTAATCCCACCCAACCCCCTCCTTTCTCTAATCCTTACTATGGTCCTTATAGCTCCTTTTCTCCCTGATGTACTTAAAGAAGTCCTTCTCCCTCTTAATGCCTTGTGCCAGCCTGAGTTCCGTAGGGCGTTGGCTCCCTTACTGCCCTTGTCACCTCCTTGATTCTGTCAAGTACTCCTCCCTGTCCTCCCCCCCTCCCTGTTTTCTTGTACTTCCTAAAGGCCAGCTCTTTCCGCCTACCTTTTCCATGACCTCCTTGCTCAACAGATCGGTTTCTTAGCCCTAGCCTTCTTGCTCTGGGCTTTGCAGCAGGTTTTGGTTGCCTCCACTATCCCCAGCTTTATGAGCTCCCACCTCTGGTTAGTGTCCATACTAGATTGAATTCTGGCCAGGTACCCTTTTACCACTTCCCCCATCCTCCCAAAGTCGGCCCTCCTGAAGTCCAGCACTGTGTAAACCCACCCCCCAAATTCTAGCTCTCCTCTCCTTCCCCCAAATTGCCCCCCTTACTGGCCTCCCATGATCTGTCACAGACTGTAAGGGACTGAATGCTCTCCATGGGTCCCTCTCCTACCCCCCAAGGGGCTTGTATCTCTCATCTACTCCCTTCCCCCAACATCCCTCCTATCTCCCTATACTTGCAGTCCTCTTGCAGGGTTCTTCGTATCCTGAAGGGGACCTACTGCATCTAGGCTTGTCTCCTCTCCTTCCCCCTCCCCTCCCCTCTCTACCTGTCCCCTAGCCTTTGCAGTCCCCTTGCAGGGGATGCAAGTCACAAGTGGGGTACATCAGGGATCAGTCCTGCGGCCAGTTATGTTCAATATGTTCATTAGTGACATTGCAGATGGACTAGAGGGTAAGGCTTGTCTGTTTGCAGATGACACCAAGATCTGCAACAGAGTAGATGATCCAGATGGGGTGGGCAGAATGAGAAGAGATCTGGATAAACTAGCAAATGGTCAGAAGAGTGGCAACTGGGTTTAATGCAAAAGTGCAAGATCATGCACATAGAGAGAAATCCTGAAGCCACCTATAGGCTGGAAGGGAGTTGCTGGCAGTCACAGGAAGAAGAGACTTGGGCATCATCATCACCGATGACCTGAAATCATCCAAGCAGACCTCTAAAAGCAGTAGGTAAGGCTAGGGGATGTTAGGGTATATTAGTAGGAGTATCACAAGTCGTAAGAGGGAGATAATAATCTCTCTTCACAAGACACTGGTTAGGCCCCATCTGGAGTATTGCATGCAGTACTGGAGGCCACACCTTCACAAGGACATTAACCAAATTGAGGCCGTCCAGAGAAGGGAACGAAAATGGTGCAGGGACTGCATCAGAAAACATATGAGGACAGATTAACAGACCTCAAAGTGTATACCCTTGAGCAAAGGAGGGAGAGAGGTTATATGATCGAAACATTCAAAAACCTTAAGGGCATTAACAAGGTGAAAGAGTCTAACATGTTTAAATATAAGAAAAATAGCAGGACAAGAAGACACAGCATGAGACTAGAGGGAGGCCGATTAAGGGGGAATGTGAGGAAATTCTTTTTCACAGAAAGGGTGTGGATGCATGGAACGGTCTACCTCAGGAAGTGGTGGCTATGAATACAGTACAGGGCTTCAAACAGGCATGGGATAGGCATAAGAGAGCATTACAGATGAGTATAAATAGATAGGCCACTGACAGAGCAAAGGTCGATGGCGCATTTGTAAGGTAGAAAAAGAAATGGGCAGACTGGATGGGCCTTGTGGTCCTTATCTGACGTCAACTTCTATGTTTCTATGTTAGGCTGTTCAGCATCCTGAAGGGGTCCTACTGCACCTAGGCATGTCTCCTCTCCTTCCCCTCCCCCATCTACCTTTCTCCCTAGTCTTCACAGCCCCCCTTGCAAGGTCCTCAACATCCTGAGGGGGTCCTACTGCACTTAGTCTTGTCTCCTCTCCTTCCCCTCCCCCAGCTACCTTTCTCCCTGGCCATCGCAGTCCCCTTGCAGGGCTCTCAGCATCCTGAAGGGGTCCAACTAAGCCTAAACATATCTCCCCCATTCTATCTAGCCACTATCTTGGCTTTCCATGACTACTAACCGGGTTCAATGCATTCTGATTGACTACTGATTAGGCCCCATCCCCTCCAAAGGTGCAAATTCTCTTCCCCTCAAGGGTTCAGTTCTCATTCACTCCCTCTCCTATCACTCTCTTAATCCCTATCTACTGACCTTCCTCAACCCCCTTGCAGGGTACCCAGCATCCTGAAGGGTCCTCTCTTGGGTTAGGTCCTATTCCCCCTCCTAGCATTAAGTCACACCTCCTCTTTCTCTCTCCTCCTTCTTTAAATCCCTACAGCCTTATCCCCCTTTCTGTCTAGCCCCACAGCCCCCTTGCATGGTTCCCATATCCTGAAGAGGCCTCTCTGGGACACTGCCTTATCCCCTTCTCTCTGAGACCCCCCAGTCCCCTTGCAGGGTTCCTCACATCCTGAAGGGGTCTCCTGGGACATGACTCTTCCCCTGCCCCCGCCTCACTCCTCCCTCTCCTTTTTCCCTTTTCTTTCATCTAAGCACTTGTTTACTTATTAACTAGGCACTTATTATTGCCCACTCTTTCTACATGTTATGCGCAACACTGTTGTAACACTGTTTGTAACACCTGCCTTACAACTGTATGATAATGTTGATCTTGGAACTTGATTGTTTAATATCTCATTCCTATTGTACCCCTTCCCCCCCAGGTAGCACCAGAAGATGATCGACTTGTTGCTCAGGGTGTCTTCCTGGTGAAACATTTCAATAAATAAAAAAATAAATAACCCAACTGCTGTATCTGCTGTAAAGATGTTAAACAGCACTGGCCCCAGCACTAATCCCTGTGGGATCCCACTGGTGACTGCCCTGGGAGTTGTGAGTCCCCCCCCCCCAACAACCATCCTCTGATGTCTGTCCCTCAACCAGTTAGCCAACCCACTTCATAAGTTTCTCCCTCACTTACAGGTTCCTCAGTTTACTAACTAATCTGCCATGGGGTACTGAGTCAAAGGCTTTGCTGAAGTCCAGATACAGGACATCTACTGCCCAACCTCTATTTAGTTATTTTGTTACCCAGTCAAAAAAGTGAACCAGGTTTGTTTGACATGATCTTTCAGAGATGAACCCATGCTGTCTGTTATCCGTAAGACTTCACCTCCAGAAAGGTCACCAACCTTTCCTTTAGGATAATCTCCATGAGCTTACCCACAATGGATGTAAGACTGACCAGTCTATAATTTCCCGACTCATCATTGGAGCCACTCTTATGCAGGGGTATCACATGCGCTGCCCCCCAGTCTTGAGGCAGGCACCCAGTCTGCAGGGAGGTATTGAACAAGTCTGGTAGTGGTGCTGCCAGAACCTTGGCCAGCTGCCACAGGACTCTAGGGTGTATCCCATCTGGTCCTGGTGCCTTGTCAGTCTTCAGTGATTTAAGACCCTCAAGCACTCTGTTCACAGGGATCTCTCTGTCCATTATACTTTCTCCCCCTCTCCAGATTTGCCTTGCCCCTGTGGGATCAGTCCGTCCCTCTCCCCGGTAAATACTGAACAGATATACTCATTGAGTGCCTCTGCCTGTTCAACCCCCTTCTCTACCCACCCTCCATCTGTCCTGATCCTGGTAATTTGCTCCTTGCAGCTTCTGTTCTCCCTTATGTACTTAAAGAAGGCCTTATCACCCTCCTTTATCCCTTGGGCAAGCCTTGGCTCCCTTGAAGCCTTGGCCGCCCTCACAGCCCTGCTCACCTCCCTGTTGTTCCTTACGTATGCCTCCCCATACTCCTTCCTGTTGAACCCCTTCCATCTTCTGAAGGCCGTCCTTTTCTCCCTCACTCTGTTCTGCACCTTCTTGGTTCACCAACTTGGCTTTTTGGCCCCTGCCTTCTTACAGCGGTTCCTTGTGCAGGCATTTGTGGCTTCTACCAGATCTGCCTTCAGGATGTCCCATTTCTGGGCTGATGGTAGCCAAATACCCCATAAGGATGTCAGCCATCCTGTTGAAATCAGCCCTTTTGAAGTCCACTATCCTGGTTCTTGTAGATGCACCTTCCCTATCCAGATCCAGGAAGAACCACACCGTACAGTGGCCATTGCCTGCCAAGGGGTCCTCAGTTACTACTCCCTGTATGTGGTCTCCATATGTCAGCACAAGATCCAAGATGTTACCCTCTCTTGTCATCTCTTCCACCCTTTGAGTCAGGAATACATCCTGGAAGGCATCCAGAATGACCTGTTCCCTAATGCTTGTGATAGCCATGGTTCTCCAATCCACCCTGGTAGATTGAAGTCCTTGACCACCATCATCCCACCCCTGCAACAGTGTTTCTGTATTTGATCTGCCAGTTCTCTGTCAACCCTCCTCCAACTGTGGGGGTCTGTACACCACCCTCAGTCTGACCTTTTTGCCTTTATTATTCTGCAGCTGAATCCATAAGGTTTCTACCTTACCTTCATCATCCTCCTCTTTATTACTCACTATTCGCTCCCTCATATACAAAGCAACCCTCTTCCTTTCCCTTTTGACCTATCCCTGTATCCTGGTATTATGATGTCCCAGTCATGGTGCTGGTTGGTCCATGTCTCGGTGATGGCAGCTACATCCACCTTCCCCTCTGCCAATTATGCTTGGAGCTCAGGTATTTTGTTCCCTAGGTGTCAGCGTGGCTCAGTTGGTAGCACATCCGCCTCTGGACCAGAAGGTCGTGGGTTCTAGTCCCACACTGGGATTGGAATTGCACCTAAATCACTGGCATCTGAGTGCAGTATTGGGGGGTGCTGTACTGCTGGGGTGTGCCGTCCTTCGGATGAGACGTTAAACCGAGGTCCCTTCTGCCCATCCTGGTGTTGTCCTGCTGGGTGTCCAGGTAGAAGTAAAAGAACCCAGGGCACTCTTCGTAAAGAGTAGGGAACATTCCCGGTGTCTTGGCCAACATTCCCCTTCCCATAAACCGGTTCATGCAATTATCCAGGCTGTGTGTGGGTGATGATGTGCGATCTGGCTGCCACCACACATTCAGTCACTTCACTACCAGTCTAGCATTGCTTGTAAAGTGCTTTGGATGTATGAAAAGCACTATATAAATGCTGATTCTTCTTCTAAGCTCCTTGCATTCAGGGAAAACACCCTCCAGCTGGAACCCTTGCTTACCCAATTACTCCCCTCCTTTCTACCTGCTCTGCTTTTTGAATGCCTCATCTTCCCCCCCCTCTACTAACTGGGAGGGGACACATGGCTTCCCTCTCCTTGTGGCTCTGTCTGTTGCCCAAGGCTAAGTCTCCACCCTTTATCAGTTTAAATTATATTCGGATGCTATGAACTCACCCAGTTTCTGTTTCAGGACACTGGAACCCTTCTTGCTCAGGTGGAGCCTATTTGGTGAGTACAGTTTCTTGTTTTCCCATGTTGCCCCCAACCCCCCACCAGACCAAACCACATAGTTACACACCAATCTTCCAGCCAAACATAAAGTCCACGATCCTTCATTTTCTGGCGTTGCTTGCCCTGGTTACTGGTAGGACCTCAGAGAATGCAACTGTTTGCCCCTCAGCACTGTATACTCTGCCCAATTCCCTAAATCGCTCTTGTACTTCCTACACTCTGCTACCCTCCAGATCGTTGGTGCCTAGGTGAACCACAATGTGGGGCTTCACCCCCTGTCTCCTTAGACATTTAGCTGTAAGTTGTCCCATTCTTCCTGCTGTTATACCTGGCATGCATTCTACCCACATAGAACTCTTCCTGGCTCCCTTACTCCCCATCTGATACCCTTTACGATTGCGTCTCCTAGTATGATGACTTTCTGTCCTGCTCCCTGCTGCCCCCTATTATCTTCTCATAATTCTGACCTCTACTTTGATGTGCCTGCCCTCTAGCCTTGTCATAGGCCTCCAGTGTGTCCATTCCCTCCTCCTTCTTTGTGCTCCCCTCAGGGATTTCATCTTCCCCCTCACTAGTATAGTGTATCTGCCCTTCCTCCTGATTACCAGGATCTGTGAGCCCTATTCCAGTTCCTATGTCCCTGTCCCCCATAACTAAGACCCTGCCTTCTCCATTGTGCTCCCCTTCTGGCTGGTCGCCCACATTCTGACCACAGCCCCTGAGTCCTCGTTACCCTTATCCTTGTTTTCTCCTGCCGTGCCTGTTCCTCCTTTCCTCCCATTCCTCTTCTTAAGCTCTGCCACACTCTTGACTCCTAATCCTGTACTGCCCCCCACTGCCCCAGCCTCCTCTCCCATTCATACTCCTAAAACCCTCTCTCCCAACCTTCTATTCCTACTGGTATTGCCAACGTCATTCCTCACATTCAGCCCCCCTTCTGCTTGCTGCCCTTTCCCCATTGCCTCCTTCCTGCCTTACCTCCCTCTGCCCTTCATGCCTCTCCCAACACCCTGATCCTTCCATTAGCCTGGCTGCTAGCCCCCATGCTATTTCTTTCCCCTTTGTACCTACTTCCCCTACAAGATTCTTCTCCTTCTGTTCATGCAAGTTAGCTAGCACTGAGAACCTGTTGCTCCCCTCTCTTTCTCTGCCTTCTGTATTCCCAGATAGTTTGCACAGTGCATTGCACATCTCTTCTGATCCAGGTCTTGTTTTACCCCTTTTCTTGATAGTTGTTCTCCTTTCTGCCCCTTCTTCCACTGGTTCCTGAGGATACAGTGGTTATGACACATTTGCTATCCATTCCTGCTCCTCCTTGAGCCTACTGGCTGTGCCTTTAGAGTAAGCCTTCATGTAGTCCCTCAGCCCCTGCTGGCCCCATTATCCCTTCCCCTTTCCCCCAGCTCCCTTCTTAACCCTGCAATTTCCCCTTTGAGCTGCTCCAGCTGCCTGCACACCAAGCACCCCCCCAGCCACCATGCAATCTTTATGAAGATGGTTGCCCACACCCATTGCAGCAAATTATCCTTCCTACATCTCCTCCTAAACTGATTCTCCCCATCCTCCCCCTCCCTCCCGCCACATATTAATCCTGCCATTCCCATCCCCAGTACCCTCTAACCTGCAATGCATCCTCACTTCCTTCACCCAGTTCTAGCCCCCTTTGCTAGCACTGTACCCCACCCCAAACCTATCTATCTATACCTATCTATCTGTCTATCTAGACACATACACACACACACATTTTTTTTTGGTGTGCACTATGGCCTGAGTCCTCCCTAATGTGAAATCTAGGGGAGTCCTTTCCCTCCAATCAAGAGCTGCAGCTCACTATTAATTTGGATGAGCTTGGGGTGGGAGGGGTGGGGAGGGTGGGTTGGGTGTACCCAGTGGTCTCTCACAAGGCAATCAGTCCCCCTCCAGGAATACTAGTTCAGTCCCTTAATCCCCAGCTTATTTTGTGTGCACTCCCATCAATAAAGAAAAAAGAACATTTTAATATCGGTCACTTCCCTCTGTAAAGCGATTGGCCCGTGGTCCTGCTAGCCCTTTGCCATGAGTCCTGATTCCACTCCTACATCTGACAGAGTATAATAATGTCTTCCAGAGTTGGTGGATTATGCAAGCAATAACATATGACTGTGTGTGCTTCATGGTGTGATGACTGCAGTGGCTCAGTAGGTAGGACACTTGCCTCTGAGGCTGGGAGATCAGAGGGCTGTGGGTTCAGTTCCCACATCTAGCACTTGGGTTAATATCCCAGTACTGACACTGTAGTGCAGCATGAGAGGGGTGCTGCACTGCTGAGGTACTATCTTTCAGATGAGACGTTAAACCGAGGTCCCATCTGATTGGATTGGTGGTAGTTCAGGTGGATGTTAAAGATCCCATGGCACATATCAAAAAGAGTAGGGGAAGACTTTATTAAAGAAATTGTACAATACAAAACTCAAAATCACACATAGAAAAAAAAATCTGTTTCCTTAGTAACCATAAGAAACTTATACAAAAAAAAAAAGAAAAGGATAAGCCGTGATGAAGGTCCTCAAGTAACTGGAAAGTCATTGTCAGTAATCCTGGGCAAATTCCACCAAATAGCCTGCAAACGTACCTTGCTGAGACTTTTGGATTCATAAAGATAAACATCCTGTAGTGACTTGAAAATATTACCATACAAATCATAATAGAAAAGTTCCTGCTGTTGGAGAGTGAACAAACATCTAGAATGCCAGACAAACCATTTGATAACAAAAAACAGTCAATGTACTTGCATCCCAAATATCCCAGTTACTAGGATAACTGCCATACATGAGCACAGGATACGTAAGATGTAGAGTAAAAGAAAGATGAGACATGTCAGAAAGGAATTTCCAGAAATCAACAATATAAATACAAGTAAAATACAAGTGCAGAAGGGTTTCTGGTTGATTAATACACCGAGGTCTAGAGTAGATTCATTTCTCCACCCGTTTATGCTTTCCGTTAGCTTTTACATTTAGTTTTTCATGACAGTTAAGCCATTGATGGTCTTTAAATTTTTGTGGGACTCTCTTCTCATTTAAAAAAGTCAATAAGGCCTCCCTATAGGCCACCGGAAATTTTGGAAAGATTTAAAACTCACTAAAATGATTCTCCATAACAAATGCATACAACTGTTTTTTAGTTTTTTAAATCACAAATCTACTAGTGATTCTTCAGGAATGAAGCTTGACAAAGACCTCATGTAGATACAATGAAGAAGTGGCTACCTGCCTAATTTGTTGAAAACGACCCAGATCCCAAACAACAAACCAAGGTGATATGGTGTGAATGAAAAAAACACACTAGTATTTATCAGGAGAAACAAACAAAGGTTTCAAATTAGCATGCAAAAACTGACAGAAAAAAATAACACAGGGTTAATCATTTGTTGGCCACCTTAATTGCGGGGTAAATACAATACATTCCTCTTAATGGGATTAAGATGACTCACCCAGAAGGACTGAAAAAAGTGGCTATACAGTTTAACCTTCCTTGACTTGGGGACAGGAAAAACAGAACTAAGAAACATAAAAAGAGGCACCAAGTAAGTCTTAATCAAATAAACACGTTTGCAGTAACTCATTTTGGTCTTATGCCAGTGTTGAACCATTTGTGTACCAAGCAATCAGTTCTTGTCCCAGTTTTCAATATCCATCTGGGACGACTCATATTCAATCCCCAAAATCTTTAAAGAACCTAATGTAAAAGGAAGACCAGCTATGTGATCGGTGGAAACAACCTGACCACCCAGGGGCTTCCCAATACTTTTAGATAGGTTCAAACTGGTAGCTGAGAACGTACCATAAGTGGTACAGACAGTCAGCGCCATTGCAGCAGATGGGGTATTCCCAACCAGAAGAACCACATCATCCGCATAGGCCAAGGCAGTATAAGGAAACGTAAAATGTGACATCTGAATTGGAACAATACTAGGTGTGGAACTGAGAAGCCTTAATAAAGGATCTATACTAAATACACATAAAAGGGGACTGATCGGACACCCTTGTCGAACACCTTTTTTAATATGAACATGAGGGCCTAAAAATTCATTAATACAGGGGTGAACAGTAGCAGTACGATAAAGGGCCTGCAACCATTTCATAAAAGTGGCAGGGATACCATAATGACATAGCACATGCCATAAAAAGATATGCACCACATTATCAAAGGCTTGCCTCTGGTCTAGGGAAAGAACATAACCATCCAACGGAGAAACAGAATCAAGAAAAAATAGATCCCATAATAAAAGTAGTTGGTCCGTTATTGCATTCCCAGGTACAGTACAAGATTGTGCCAGGGAAATCAAAAACTTTGCCACTGTTAGCAACCTAGTGTTCAAAAGCTTGGAAAGAATTTTTAAATAATTATTTAATAGGCTAATAGGCCTCCAATTAGAGAGATCCAATGTATCACCCTTATTCTTAAAAATAAAGATGAGGATCCCTGTAAACATGTCAAAAGGTACATTATGAGTATGCAAACTAGAATTATAAACTGAAGTAAGTTCTTCCAAAAGTTCACCTTGTAAAATATGGTAAAGGTCAGAGGTGAGGCCATCCAGACCAGGGGCTTTACCTTTAGATAAAGATTGGATGGCAGTAGCAACTTCCTGAGCCTGAAAAGGAGCCGTCAAGCCTAAGAGCTGATCTTGTGGTGCCTGGGGTACCTGAATTTTATCAAAAAAGGAAACAAAATCTGGAGGCTCAACTGGTTGGACAGTAAACAAAGAAGTAGCATAGGCAAATGCCATGTGCAGAACACTACCCTGCTCAGTGTGGACCACTCTCTGCTGGTCATAAAGAGCAGAAATAGTTTTAGCTTGAACCTTCTCCTGACAGCTAAGTAAGTGACAAGTGGTAGCAAATGGTCCCTGTGTACTATAGTGCTGTCGTGACTGAAGATCTACAGACAAATTCAAATGAAATTGCATCATCTTCTTCTGAAACTGAGCAATCTGAGCCGAGAAGTCATGTCGGGTAAGCTGAGAGAAGGAGTACAAGTGTTGAAGCTGTTTCCTGTCCTGTAAGTACAAAAAATACGTTCCCTTCTGAAAGTGCCTGCTGTGGGAAATGAGTAGTGATCGCAGCTTTGATTTGGTTTCCAACCACCAAACAACTGGATCATCATATAAAGGAAACAAAGATTTCCGACAGGTCAAAAAAGTGGAGATGAGCTGTAAAAAGTCAAGTTGCTTCAAAAGACTGGAATTTAATCTCCAGTATCCAGGTCCCATAGGAGCAATAGCTTCGCCCAAGGAAACTGTCAAAAGCCTATGGTCAGTATAGGCAATTGGTTCCACTGAAACAGTGTGGAGTAACAAAGAAATCTTCAGGAACAGAAAATAAATATGGGTAGATAACGTCCCTTTAAAAAAAGTTCGCTGTCGCACACCAGTATGAGAAAAAACAGCATGTTTAAGATGAGCATCACGCACAGCCTTATTCAATGCAGTCATGTCACCAAAAATCTTTTCCATTGTAGTAGCTGAACTCTGATCAAATTTACTCAATCCGCAATTAAAATCACCACCCCAAATGACATAATGAGCAGTGTGCAGAAAGGGACTTACTTGTTGAAAAAGAAGTGTATGCTCTGCTTTAGTTTGAGGTGCATAAGTATTAATGAGTAGAAAAAGGACTTTCTCCAAAATGAAGTAAGGTAACAGTACCCTACCAGGTACAAGGTCCAACACCTGAACAATAGTAGACCTAAGGTGGTGAAAAAGGATTCCAACCCACATGCAACGCTCTGGGCCAATCGACCAAAAGAAAATCCCCGAGAGCCATGCTTTAGTGGAAATAATAAGTTCTAGAGTAGTGTGAAGCCTAGTATCTTGTAAAAGAAAGACTCCAGGAGGGTAAGTCTGTAGGAATTCAAACACCGCACTCCGTTTAACAGCATTCTTAATACTATTGATGTTAGACGTCAAAATTAAGAATGGAGGGGAAAAGGACATTCAAAAAAATCAGGGGAGACTTAATCAATGCTTTTTCTTTCTGGGCTTCCCTTTCTGATGGGAGGGCTGTGGGGGGGATTCACCCTCATCAGGTATCAACAGATCAGAAACATCTTTTGGTAGGAGAGAATCTGCAGAAGAACACACCGAATCAGTGTCGGAGTGATCAGCATCCAAAAAAACTGAAAATCTATTGGAGGAATCATGCAGGGAAGTTTTAAGCATCTTAGGGGTAGGTAGGGCCCTGGTAGACCTTTTCCTGGTCAACATTCTCCTCTCAGGAGGACCCTCAACTTCATGGGGGGGGGGGCATGGAGCCAGGTAGAATCTCAGTAATACTAGTTGGCACTGAATCAACTTGCAAAACAGGGGAGTGCTCTGGTGACTCTACAAGTGGAGGGGGAGAAGTCTCCTGCAGAACAGGAGCAGGACAAGCCTCAGACACATTAGGGGGTAGAGGGTCTGGGACAGTAGCAACAGGCAACTTGGAAGGAGGAATATCCTCTGCTAACTGTGGTGTAGATGCTTTATTAAATTCCCTCTGGGCTAAGGTGACCAGGAGACGTTGCTCCTCCCTATCAGCAGAAGAGGATTTCCTATGAGCAGCCTCAGTACAGGCCACATAAACATGTCCTTCATTCCCACAGAAGTTACAACGAACCGAGTTGGAACATTGACTACTAAGATGACCAGTCTTGTGACAAAGGAAACATTTAATCTGGTCACAAGCACTACTAATGTGACCTGGAAGCCCACATTTATAACAAGTCCTGGGCTGACCAGGATAAAACAGAACACCTCTATCCCTACCTAGAAAAAAACAAATAGGCAAATGATGGAACCCCCCACCCTCTGAGTGCAAAATCACCTTAATTCTCCACTCACCAGTCCAGATTCCCTCAGAGTCAAATATGGCTTCTGGATGACCAGTTACAGTACAGCGTTGTTTAAGCCAAAACAGAAAATCGGTAACACCGACACCTTCATTTCAAAAGAGAACTGTAATGGTTTTGTGAGCAGGCCTGGTCAGAGGAAGAACCTCTAAGGGGGCCCACAAAGGGGTGGACTTCACCTGATGATAATGTGCCCAGAACTTATCAAGGCCACTCCTCCGTTTAAAGCTAACATCAAATACATTCTCTCCTGACACATGAATTAGGGCATACAATTCAGAAGCATTAAAATGTAAACTGTTTTTCAATAATGTACGGCCCACATAAACCCTATCAGGAAAGGTATCTAGACCCCCTCTTATATATGAAATGGACAGCATTATGGCATTTAGCCGAAAGAGCAGCATTAGGAAAAAGGGAAGCAAAAGGCTGAGGGGTTTTAGGAGGGGCAGGAGGGGCTGCTCCTCCATGCCATGGGAGACCAGTGGACAATTTCTCAAAGCAGCAGGAATATTTCTGGGAAAATCAGAAAAATCAGAAATGTCACTAAGTGCAGCCGCCTCCACATCATGTAGGGGAGAACTAGCAGTTATAAAACAGGAGTTTGAGTAAGTTCCAAATCCGAGGGCAAGTGGAGAGGAGAATGCTGCAAACCGTCCATAGCTGGAGGAGGTTTCTGCACAGGGGCAGGCAAGGAAATCCCAGCAGTCAAAGTATCAGCTACAGTCTCAGAAGTAGTACTTGCAGTCTCAGGTTTAGTACATACAGGAGGAGAAGGTGATAGCATAACTCCTGGTATTTTAATGGGCGCAAAGCCTGAAATCCAAGTCCCAGTATCGGGGGAGTGTACCTAGCCTGCAGCCTTCAGGGAATCTTCAACGGTCCAAGGACCCCCTTCCAGAACAGGAACATCAGCCCAAATGAGTTTGCTGGGGCATCCTTTATGAGTAATTCGCTCCATGTGGGGTTTGTCTGGAGCAGAATTGAAAGAGAAAACCATAGCGGCAGCCTGATCCTGTCCCGGGCGGTGAAAAACTATGCTCGGCTCAGTCTGAACCTCCTCCAGTCCCGGAGTCACCACCACAGTCACCGAGCATTTAGAATGAAACCGCTCGAGAAGTTCCTTTTTTTCAGTAAATACTGTTGTTCTTCTAACTGCAACAGCTTCTGCAGCTCAACATCAGAGGACTCAACAGTAGGCAATGCAGAAGACTCAACAGGGCAATCCATAGGATCCGAAACAGTCAAAGCTGTCGAACAGGCAGCCTCCTTAATTAGCACAGACACGGCAGGATCAGCAAGAGCATCTGTCTCAATCAGCTTCGTAGCCGAGGAGGAGACGGGCTCCTCGACTTCCTGCATGTCCATCTCCACAGTCGGCAGCACAGCAACTGACTCAGCCATCCTTCAACGGCCAAAGAATCCCCCTACCGATGAGTAGGGGAATTTCCCCATTGTACTGTCCAAATTTCTCTCATTCGCTAAAAAAAAAATACCACCAACAGCTTAATCTGGTTCAAGGTCAGTTGGCATTCATCTGTATCCCCTTCCCCCGGGTCGTGCCTGAAAATAGGCGGGATTTGTCTAGTGCACTTACTCAGTAAACAAAAACTAAATAAAAATATTAAATAAATATTTTGGGTGGTATGTGAGGCAGGAGGCAAAGTAAAGCACCTTCAACTACCAAGGGACATCTTATTATTACAGCACAACACACAGGCCCTGGACAGATATTGAACTTATTCCAAAACACAATGTTAAAGCACCAGTTAGGGTTCAACCTAATGCCACAAAAGTCAGGAAATGTGGCGCTAGGGTTTCCAACCCTAACTCCCCCCCCACCCCCCAAGCAGCAAAAGAAAAAAAAGCAATATTTTGGGTCTCCAGAGTCTTGGCAAATTAATGGTGAGGTCTTCCTTGAGTAAAGAGAGAACATCACGTATAACAATTGTTCCGGGAAGTGGGTGGGCATTAGGACTGGCAACCACAGAAAGACCACTCCCACCACTGATTAGCAAAGTCTCCGAGACCCAAAACCTAATATTTTTCCTTTTGCTGCTGAGAGAAATAATAAGGTTGGAAACCATAATGACACATTTCCTGACTTTTGTAACATTAGGTTGAACCCTAACTGGTACATTAACGTAGTTTTTTGCAAAGCATTTCCTTTCTTTTTGAGATAGTAAAATCATATCCTCATTCATGAAGGTCCCTTTGGGACCTGTGTGAACAGATGAAGAGTTGCAGGGCCCTTTTGTACTTTAGGGCTCATAGGTGTAGAACCTGTAAAAAAAATCCTCAACATGCCACTTTACAACTAGGGCTGTGTGAATACATTTTAATGAATAGTCAGCCCAAATATTTGTATTTGACAGCCAGATATCCAGGTGTTTGTATTTAGAGCTCATTCAAGATAACAAAGCCCCTTCCCCTTGTTCCCAGTCCCTCAAAACAGTAAGATGTAGCCTCCGTCCCCCCACCCTCTATCACCAGTCCAATCCCACTCTCCTCCCCCTCCAGAACCCACAATTTATTATATTTAACAATAAAAATGTTAAATCAATCCCTCGATGGACATCTGGCACAACCTGCCCCTCTCTACAACCAGCTGCTGTCTTTCTTATTGTATAGCTCGTTTTGTAAAAAAAAAAAAAAAATCAGCCATGTCTCCCACCCCCCACCTTGGCAACACTCTACTCCCCCCTTCCCCACCCACCTCCGGAATCAAACTCTTGATAGGAAAATGCAACTGGCACAACCCCCTCCCCACTGCCAGCCGCCTCTCATGAATGAAAGTGCTCATGCTCGCGCTCTCAGCTGGTTTTACTATACAGGAGAGCACGGTGCTCTCATTCATGAGAGATGACAGGCCATGGAGGAGGGTGGGTTTGTGCTGGTCACCTTCTTATCATCAAGAATTGGGTGCTGGGGAGTGGGGGGTGGGAGTAGGGTGCTGGCAGGGTGGGGGGTCATAAACAATGGTTTAAATTTTTTCAAAGCTATAAACACAGTCATAGTCTGGATTTTGACTAGTTCTCCTAACTGTGGACTTTTAGACACCCACATCTACACATTTCAGTCTGTGAAAGGCATGTTTGCATCTTGGAATGATGTACAATATTTGTAAATGCATAGAATAACAGTGCCATTAATTTGCAGTCATTTATGCTTGCACATGATTTATTAGTATCCATCAGAGCAAAGACTGTAACCATTGTAGGGAATAGAAAAGGCCATGAATGGGAGCACTGGGATACCTACTTTCCAGTTCTGTACAGGAGTTTCATTGTTGCTGTTACAAATAGTAAAACATTGTATGCAATCATAAAGGATTGTAAAATATTGCAAAATATTGTAAAGTATCATATTTTTATATCAGAAGTCTGTGAGCAAATGAAAAAAATATGATACTTTACATCTTTCCTACTGTATAGCTTGTTTCATTAAAAAAAAAAGTTATGTCCTACTACCCTCATCCTGGCAGCACCCTACTCCCACCCTCCACACCCTCAGCTCCCAATTCTTGATAGGAGAAGGTGGCAGGCACAAACCCGCCCTCTTCCATGGCTGGAAACCTCTCATGAATGAAACGCCCACTCTCATGCTTGTTTTGTAACTGGCACAAACTCACCCTCCTCCCTGGCCAGGCCACCTCTCAATCAGTTATGACCCCATCCTGGCCACACCCTAATCCCACCCACAGCCCCCTTCATTACCCAGTTCTTGACAGAAGAAGGTGACAGGCACCAGCTGCAAGAGGCAGATATCAACCCCCCCCGGTAGCCCTAGGTACGGGGAATTGCAGTAGTCAAGGTAGGAGGTCACAAAGGTGTGGACCAGGCCCGGTGGCTCTGAGGGTTGAGGTGCTGGAAACCACACCTTGCATTACACTGGTAACCTGGGTTTGGGAATGACCTCGGGTTGTCAGGAATCGGCAGGGGAGGACTGGGATTGAGCGTCGGGAGACAGCTCTCCTAGTCCTGGGGTAGGATGGGGACTTTACACTGCGCTGTGGCGACCCCTGGAGATGCCCGGAGGTACCAAAGGCAGTGGTGTAATGGAGGGGGGACCACGGCAGACATCTGCACTTATGTGCATGGATGTCATTGTACATCCATGGTCCCAATGGGGAAAGAACAAGGGAAATTGCAGCACGGGTCTGAGGCAGCTTGATAACTGCAGCTCCACCGGCCGATGATGCCTGGATGCATGTGCTGGTACTAGTTCCTCGCTGGGCGTGGGGGGCTATAGGGGGGCTGCCTTTCTCAGGTGTAGTTGTGTGTGCCAGCTGGGCATGTAACTTCAGGGTTGGCGGTGGAGTGGAGCGGTGGCTGGATATAAAAGCAGGACCATGGCTGCAGAAGGAGAACATGTTAAATGTTAAAAACAAAGGTATGGACCAATGTTGGAAGGTCATCTACCTATATTTCAGTAAGGCCTTCAACACTGTTCAACACAGAAGACTCGTAACCAGCTGGGAAGCCTAGAAGTGGGTCCAAAGGTGGTAAACTGGGTAGAAAATTGACTGGGGGACAGCAGACAGAGGGTGGTGGTAAAAGGAGTTCACTCTGAGGAAGGGAGGGTAACCAGTGGGGTACCACAGGGACCAGTCCTTTTTAATGTCTGTATTAGTGACATTGCAGAGGGACTAGAAGGGAAGGCGTGCCTATTTGCAGATGGCACTAAAATCTTCAATAAGGTAAACACTCAGGAGTGTGTGTGAAAAAAAATGAACAGAGATCTAAAAAAGCTAGAGGAGTGGTCAAGGCTGTAGCAGTTAAGGTTCAATGAAAATAAGTGCAAATCATGCACTTGGGGCACTAGGAGAATGCAACTGACACAAACCTGCCCTCCTCCCCAGCCGGGCTGCCTCTCAGTCAGTTATGACCTCCCACCCTGGCAGCACCTTAATCCCACCCACAACCCCCTTCATCACTCAATTCTGAACAGAGATGGTGACAGGCACAAACTTGCCCTCTGCCAGAGCTGGCTGCCTCTCATGAATGAACGTACCCCCTCTCACACTCTCAGCTGGTTTTACTATATAGAGAGAGTGTGTGCATGAGTGCTTTCATTCATGAGAGGCAGCTGGACGTGGAGGAGGGCGGGTTCATGCCAGTCGCATTCTCCCACTCAAGAACTGTGTGTTGGGGAGGGTGGGAGTAGGGCATTGCCAGGGTGGGGGGATGTCATCAAAAGGTATAAATGTAGAACTGTTTGTTTATTGTGTCATACCCTTAAGAAGGCAGCAATGCCAAGCGCAGGGGTCCTGGTCCATTACTTGCTGGAATAAATTAATTTAGCATTTATTTTCCATGTCTGGTGTGCTTTTGTAGCTTGTTTTTTCATAAACAGTTTGAGGTTAGCTCCTTGCTGGAGCACCACCTCGCTAGTGTTTCTCAAGCTTTTACTGGGATCTTGTTTGAACTTTCTACTTTGAAGCAGCAGCACAGAAAGCCAAGATTTTGCATCAAACCTGCATCGGCTTATTATTTCCAAAGGATTTAATGGAGCTCTACTGAGTAGGAGAGATATCGTATATACCAACTGGACCAGGAGGCTTTTCTTGAAATCCGTGCACATTTGGAGTGTTAAATTTCCCGAAAGTGAGCCACAAGAGAACTCAAGCAAGCAGGTGACATGGGGAGAACACTGCACTGGAATTCAATTGGGAACAAACAGAGACTTGGGCGTCTAGGAGGAGCAAGGCATTTGAAAAACTTAGAATCAACAAAGAGACAGGCTTGATACCAGGTGATGTAAGAAATGCTTTTGGTAAACTAGAAAAAATACTCAGGAAAGAGCTGGACATCCCATATACTATAATCACCTTAGAACAGTATGTGAGCAAGGGACAAGCCCGGAGGGCTCAGAATAGTTATCATGCCCTCATCCGGTCTTGATACTTTTATTTTCAAAGATGAGTGGATTGCAGCAGCTTTATTGTGCTCCAAAACATTTTTACATTTTTAGAATTATTAATTAAAGCAGATATAAGAAAGCACAAGGAGTTAAGTGCAGAGATTGATTTAGCCAAAAGAGAGGTACTGGTATTTAAAGATACAGCAGTGTTCAATGTGCTTGATATCTGTATGAAAGAAAGATTGGCTAAATATGAGAGTGAATTAGTTATAAAAAAAAGAAGAAACTACTAAGAGATCAGGAAGATTTTGACCATGACAGAACATTAGTGTGGAAAAGAAGAGGAAACAACAGAAGCAGAAGCAGATCTAGAATATGCTTTGAGGAAAGAAACAGTGAAAATAGTGGTAAAAAAGGACAAACAACATAAAAAGGTACAGGAAAACAAGGAGGGGGTCAAGAGGAGGAAATCCCTGCACAAGACAAGCACAAGACAAGAGAACAAGGAAGGGGCAGGGGCAAGAGCTGCAAGTGATTAATATATCCAAAAAGGAATTAACTGAGGCACAAATTCAAGTACTCAAATACGGACTCTCCTTTGTCCCAACACCTACATTGAACCCATTTCAAGTACAGGTGGATTTGTATAAACTGCTTCACAAAATAAAACAGAAGGCATTCTTTTAGAAAAAAACAGAAGCAAGAAGTGAATTAAGGGAATACGGGCTTCATGGAGAACAGGATTGAACAAGAGACCTGGAAACTTTCAACTGACTCCCAAGATCTGAACACTGAAGCATTAAGACTAGTTGAGGACATTGACTTCATTATTAATGAAATAGACAGGGATTGTTCTAGGTCTTCAGGTTCTAGTCCCACCCACATAAGTACCCCCCTTAACATTAGACGAGAGAAAATCATTGTTTTCCCCAGCCTCTGAATTTACACCTAATGTGTTTAACCCTGTCACTCTGACATTTGAAAATGTTGTCTTGAAAGAAGTAGACAAACTGATACAAAAAGCAGGACAACCAAAAAATAGGAACTTGACCATGTATGAAATGAAAGCATTACTGGAACTGGAGGCCCAACTTAACCTTGTTTCTCCACTTCCCTTCCTACTCTAGTGGCCCCCCCCCCCACTGGATTCTACCCTCACATCTTGGTATACCCAAATGCTGCACTTTTCACCTCTCCCCACCCTTCCTACATTCCTTCTCCACCCCTCCCCTCTTCCCTCTCCCTATGACTCTGGCAATTCTTATCTGTTGTCTATTTACTTTGACAAATGCAGCTGGCTGCCTTGTTACAATGCTACCCTTGAATTGTATTAATCTTTACTCTGTTTGCAATGTCCACATTGTTGTAATGCCTGTCTTGATGTTCCCCATAATTTGTATTTCTCTGAAGTGGAACCTATGTAAAAGAGCCAAGGCTCAAAGGTATTTGTAATCCTAGACTTGATAAATAAATACAAATGTAAATAAATAAATAAAAGAGGCTGAGGGGGAAGTAGTGATAAAACCAGCAAGGGGGGGGGCATCGTTATCCTGGATAGGGAGCATTACATATCCATTATAGAAAGAATGCCCAGTGATACTTGTAACTATGAGAAACTACAGCAGAACCCCATGGGTAAGTTCAGAATAGAACTCAATCAACTATTGCAGGAGGCAGCACTTGTAGGAGAAATCAGTGAAAGAGAACTGGAATACACGTGGAGCGAAAACCCCATGGTCCTTTGTTACTATATACTGCCAAATGTACACTAGAACATGAGGAACCCCCTAGGGAGACCAATAATTTCATCCATTGGGTCAGTAACAGAGAAGTTAGGCTGTTTTGTAGACTACTTCCTACAAAAAGAAGTTGTTAAATTAAAATCACACACCAAAGATACAACACATGTGCTTACCAAATTGGAGAACCTGAAGTGGACAGAGAGAATGTTATGGATGATAATAGATGCTGAATCACTGAACACTCACATCAAACATAATCACGGGATTAGTGCCTGTAGATTTTACTTAGAGAAAGAAATAGATACAGAGGACACCCCAATAGATTTTTTTGTGTCAGCTATTCAGTTCATTCTCACCCATAACCACTTTGAATTTCTAGGAAAGCATTACTTGCAGACATGCAGTACAGCTCCGGGGCCTTCATGGTACCATCTTATGCCAACCTATTTTTAGGAAAATGGGAAGAATTGATGGCATTTCAGGAATCAAACCCATTTGTGGGTAAGATTAAATTCTGGACACATTTTATTGATATTTTATGTGTGTGGGATGGGGATGTGATGGAGGCAGAACAGTTTGCTAAGTGGCTTAACAATAATGACATCAACATGACTTTTACTTACAAAACTGATCCCGTCAGTATTGATTTCTTAGACCTTAAAGTTCAAAAGACCCCTGAGTTAAATGGTAACATAGTTACCAAATGTAACAGGAAACCTACAGCTACCAATAGCCTTCTGGGACAGACAGTGCCCACCAAGAAACCTGAAAGCAGGGTGTAGACAGGTATACTCACAGTACACATTTGTGTACAGTTTTGTTGAGTGCCTGTCACAAACCATAAGCCACTCTATTAATATTATCATTCTAATCTGTAGTATTTGGGCTAGTGTTGGCCACTGAGGAGGGTCTGATACATGTATAACCTCTTTACCTCTTTAGAGAGTAGAGGAATAATCTGACAGCAATCTGACTTGTTTGGAAGGGGGTGCCATTTGGAAGGGATGTATACATTTTTTAATTGGGGGGGGTGTAATTGTTGGAGATTGTGTGCAAAATGGAAATTTCTGGCTACACTCCTGCCTGAAAGAGTCCATTCCACATGGACAGTTCTTGCGCCTGAAGAGAAACTGCTCAGAGGATGCAGATTTCTTCAGTCAGGCGGAAGAATTGAGACAGAGATTTATTACCAGATGGTATAAGGAGGAACTAATTAAAAAGTCAATGACTAAGGCCTACTCTAAACCAAGAGAAGACGCTCTTAAAAAAGTAGAAGACCCACTTCCTGACAGCTACCCTGTTACATTTGTTACAGAATTCAATAACTGGTCAGGGCAAATTGGAAACATTGTGTATAAAAACTGGCATCTGTTACACACAGACATCAACTTAGGGAAAGTAGCAGGGATCAAACCACACATTACCTTCTCTAGGGGACAGAACTTGAAAGACAAATTAGTGCATGCGGACTTACACAACCTGAGAGAAGTATGTGTCAGGTACCAAGCCTAAAGGAAATTTTAAATGCCAGAGATGCAATATCTGCAGTTATTACAAAGTAAGATCTGAATTTCACACCCAAACACAGTCTACAAGTACGATATAAGGACTTTGTAAACTGTGATACCACCTTTTGTGATTTATGTACTGTGGTGTGATTGTAATCTTGTGTACATAGGACGTACTACAAGGGCTCTGAAGCAAAGAATACAGGAGCATGTCAGGAACATAATTAATGTTAAGAAAGATATGCCTGTGGGTCTACAATTTGCACAGAGACACAATTCAGTGGGAAGAACTGATGGTATTCCAGGAATCAAACCCATTTGTGGGTAAGATTAAATTCTGGACATGTTTTATTGATAAGTCTGAAAGTCTGAAGTTTATGGGGTTAGATTGGCAGGCTCCGCTCAGACATGGGGGAGATAGAGTAAATGAGTTGCTCAAATGAGAGAGCAGATGGATTTATAAACTCAGAATGGTAAAACTAGATGGACTTAATGATCAATGGGATCTTAAACTTTTTTGAAAGATAAGCAACAATAACATGACAAGGTGTGGTTATGTGCTAATAAAAGAGCATGCCCAGGGGTGTACTAAGGCAGGAGGTGCTAGCCTGATGCCTTATGCCCTGGGCGGTTTTATCAGCACGAACCTACACCCTCAAGTGTGTATTGCACTTATAAAATGGGTCCCTGTGAAGAAGTGAATGTGAAAAAATGCAATAAAATGTTCATAAAATTGGTAAAAATATAATAACTGGACAAAAGAAAAAGTAGTCCCTGTGTTGGAATGCTGCAGTGCGGGTCACCCTGTCATTGTGTTTATAGTACCCACCCAGTAACTTGTGTCTGTCTGCAGAACCCACCAAGACAAACTGTTAAAACCATATTTTTATTTAATTTTTTTAAATATGTTTCTACTTTTGTACAGATAGTTTGGCTAGAGGCATCGGGAGAGAGCATAGAGGTGGGCTTGACGTATCATCTGTGTGTTTTGTTACCTGACTATGAAGATGCAGACAGTATTTCTGTATATTATTTTATTTTTCTAAACATTTCTTTGGTTAAAATGTCTTCATTTGCTTTGATTTATGCCAAACTGTTGGCTGAGTGGGAAGGAGCATGTCTCTCAGCAGCTGCCGTACACAGACGTTTCCAGGTTTGCATTCCTTAGTGCTATAGCCAGACATTTGCTGGCTCAGATTTGTTAATGTTAGAATGTTACAAGCAGTATTTATTTTTGAAAAATAAAGTTTCTTGAATTTTTTTTGGCAATAATGCCTTGCATGTTTAGTGGGCGTGGAGATGGCTCGGCGACGAGGACTGTTGTGGTTGTGACCGGAGCTGCAGATCATGGGCATCAGCATAACGTGTGAAAAGAAATGGAAATTAAGGTCAGAAAAACATTTTTTCTTGACAGGAAAGGAGTAAAACATTTTGTTGTGGGTGACCGAACTGTAGATGGTGGCACAAGTAAGAGGTATTGTTTCGTGGAACGGGCACTGCCTGTGAAAGCAGTTTGAAGCTCAGGCAGGTTATTGATATTTCCCTGTGGTGAGTTCAGTTGGGAAGAAAAGTGCCAGTTGGCATAGATATCGGCTGATAAGGACATGGGTGAAAGGTCCTTTCAGCCTATCAGTTTAAAGAATTTTCTTGACCCATTTTATAAAAGAAAGTAATCATGAACTGAGTTTGAATAATAATATATCCTTATCTTTTATTTTCTGTCTTTTAGGAACTCAGGAGATGGTGTTCCTGTAGATCCCCACCTGAAAGGAAGTATCCTTCTCCCATTATTTTGATGGAAGTAAATAAGGGTGATCACACAAAAAGCATCTCTATTTTCCTAGCCCCCCTTTTCCCCTTTTCTCTTTCACCCTTTTCCCCTTCCTCCCTCCCCTCACCGCTGCCTCTTCCCCTTCCCCCTTCCTGTACCTCCTGTTCCATACCCTTCCTCTCCTCTTTCTTCTCTCTGATTAGTCAATTATCCCTCAGTTTCTAACAGGGGCCTTGCTCTCCTGAATGTGACAGTGTCTTCATGGAGTTTTGTTTTGATGCACCTTTGTGACATTTCTACCACACCTGAATTGTTTATTAAAGAAGATTATGTGAAAGAATCATTTATACATCAGGAATAACTTTGTATGTTGAAATACAGTGGTTAAGGAAAAGGATTGCATCACATTACTCACAAACCTAATAATCTGAAGCTAGAAAATACAAATGAGTTTGTAATTTTTGTAATATACCTAAATGTGTAGAAATTTATATATATAAATGTTTTTTCATTTTTTTCATAATTTTTTCAATTTATAGACACTATGCCCCAGATATTCAAACTGTGCTAGGCTGTGGCGCAAGCCTGGGTGCAGTGCAACTGCTGCGCAGGGGGTGGACTGGGTGATATTCACGGAGCTGCACCATGGCACAGCATCGTTGAATCACACCTAACCACCCACAGTGCACATAGTGCAATGGCACTACACCAGCGCAAGTGGCCAGAGTGGAGCAGGGATGAACTAGCGCAAGTTCCATTGCGTATGCGCAACAACGCGATATTGAAAAGTGTGCATGCAAATGGGGCCATAATGTATGCAAGGTGCAAATGGGGCCATTTGCATGTCATTATGGCCTCATTTGCATGCAGGTGTGCTGATCCTCGTGACTTGCGCCAGGCGCCTGCCAGGCAGCAGCTGTTGGACCGATGCCCCTGGACAGTACAGCAATATGCCCCACAGCCTGATCGCGGGCTTCAGTATTTATAAATTGTGCTGATATCCCTGGTGGTCCAGTGGACCACTGTCAGCCCGATCGCTGGCTTCAGTATGTATAAATCACTTATATCCCTGGTGGTCCAGTGGACTGCCGTCAGCCCAATCATAGGCTTCAGTATGTATAAAATTAGTTTTATATCCCTGGTTTGTTCAGTGGATCACTGCTCGACGCAGGCTGTAAATAAAGATACACATCCGGTGGTCCAGTGACTGCCTCAGCCCGAGTCAGGCATTTGTATGTGCGCCCACTAGCAGCCTGAGGAACCAGTACCCTCTCATTTTGCTCACTGATTCACCCCTCCATTTCGCTTCAGTCAGCGGCAGGCACCCACCCGCCAGCCGCTTCACCGCCTCCGCCAACTGACTCCTCTAGGGATTGTGCGCCCATTGGTCCACAGCGTGAGCCAATGGATGTGTAGCTCGAGTCAGAGCTGATATTCCAGATATGTGAATGGATCCATTCACATCTGATTGGATGTATAGAAGAGTGCATGCCCATTGGCTCACGCTGTGGACCAATGGGCATCAGCCCTACCTATGTAGTCAGTCGGCAGTCAGCGGGCAGCAAGTGGTGGGCTGCCACCCACCGCTGACCGGGGAGCGGACGGGGGGATCAGTCAGTGTGGGGAGGGGTCCGCTGACCACCAGGGATAGTGGACATACTTCTTTTTATACAAATGCCCATGATCGGGTTGATAGTAGGCCACTGGGCCACCAGGGATATTGGATTATCTTTTATTTTACACATGCCTGCGATCGGGCTGAGAGTGGTCCACTGGACCACCAGGGATATTGGATTATCTTTTTTAACACAAATGCCCGTGATCGGGATGACAGCGGTCCACTGGACCACCAGGGATATTGGACATTATTATTATTTTTAACAGATGCCCACAATCGGACATGGGGGCGCCCGTGGTGCAGCCGGAGCTGGGTGGCCACCACAGGTGGCAGCTGCCGTGTTGCACCTGCAATACGGCAGCTCACCTGGTGTGCCAGCCGTTGTCTTTTTTATCAACTTTGTCAGGCGTAGGGGTTGCACATGCATGGACTCAGTACATCCTGGGCTGCATATCGGGATGTGCAGAGTATGCATGGGCATGCCCCCCTACCTGCACCGCATACGTTACTGATGCTCTGGCACATCGGGATTTGTGCCAGGCACAATTCCTGTTTGAATATCACGCCATGACTAGTGGGTTGCGATGGTGTAACACTGTTGCGCCTACGCGCAACCCTTTGAATATCCAGGCCTATGTATAAAGTCTGTTCTTTAATAATAATTTAAACCAATATCTCCTGTAAAATACAGTATATTAGATGAGTTAGTATGTAGGATGTAATTGAATTTTGAGTCATCACTGTGTCTCAGCTTTATGATGTCATCAAAAGGTTTAACTGTAGAACTGTTTGTTTATTGTGTCATACCCCCTTAAGAAGGCAGGAGTGCTGAAGCGCAGGGGTCCTGGTCCATTACTTGCTGGAATAAATTAATTTAGCATTTATTTTCCATGTCTGGAGTGCTTTTTAGCTTATTTTTTTTGTAAACAGTTTGCGGTTAGCTACCTCCTGCTGGAGCACCACCTCGCTAGTGTTTGCGCTGCTTTTTACTGGGATCTTGGGGGGGACGTAACAGATTTTTTTTTTAACAAAAGGAGCAGGAGCAGGAAGGCTTTTATTTATGAGAAGCAGCTGGCTGTGGAGGAGCGGGTTTTTGTGCCGGTTACCTTCCTATCAAGAATTGGGTGTTGGGGGTGGAGGGTGGGAGTAGGGTGCCAGGTTGGGGAGACATAACTTTTTTTATTTACAAATGCCCACAACCAACCCACCTCCACAGCTGACTGCCATCTTCTTACTGTGTAGCTCTTTTCTTTAAAAAGAATCGGTTGTCCGCCTGGTGGTGCTGAGGATTGAGGTGCTGAATGCCACACCGTGCCGCACGTGACCCATGTTCGGGAGTGAGCACAGGCTGCTGGGGTTGGCAGGGGAGAAGAAGGATCTAGCATTCCAGGGACAGCTCTCCTTCTCTGGGAGGACGGAAACCAGCTGGCGGTGCATGCCTGGCCCCTAGTAGTGGCTGGGAGCTGGCACAATGATGCTGTAAGACGGGTCGAAGTGGGGCAGACGCCTGATGGGGTGATGCACTGTAGCATGCACAGTGTCATTGCTGTCATCCTTGCATGCTGTGTCCCTGAAGGGGAGGAAAAATGGAATGGATCCTAGGTCATGCAGCATAAGCGGCCATCCCTCACAGGCCCCGACACTGAGGAGGCACTTCCCCGGAATCTGGATCCTGCATTGGTGAGTTGAGTTGTAGGCTCCTTGCCACCCTGTCATGGAGGGGAAGCCATGGGGGAAGAAGGGGAAGCCAGCCTCATGATGGGGTACGGGGCTGGGGGGACAACTGGGATGTAAAAAGCCGACCAGGACCCAAGGAGAGAAAGGAACAACAACAAAAAAAGTCAGTTTTGTCCACCCCCACCCCCACTCTGGCAGCACCCTACTCCCACCCACCACTCCCACCACACACAATTCTTGATAGGAGAAAGTAACCGACACAAACCGCCTTCCTCCATGGCCAGTCGCCTCTTATGAATAAAAACGCTACTGCTCACGCTCTCAGCTGGTTTTTCTATATGAGTGCATTCATGCATGAGAGGTGGCCGGCTGTGGGGGAGGTGGTGGGACATAACTTTTTTTTTTTTTTAACGAAATGCACACAACCTCCACAGCCAGCTGCCATCTTTCTTACCGTATAGCTCATTTCATAAAATAAAAAAAATCAGTTATGTCCCCCAACCCCCCCACCAACGCTTCTCACCTCCAGCTCCCCCAGCACCCAACTCTTGATAGGGAGAAGTGGACTGACATAACCCACCCTCCTCCACAGCCGGCCACCTCTCATGAATTAAAGTGCTTCTGCTCGTGTTTCTCAGCTGATTTTACTATACAGAGAGCAAGAATCGCCATTCATGGAGAGGCAGGCAGCCATGGAGGAGGACAGGTTTGTGGCAGCGCTTTTTCCTATCATGAATTGGGTGCTTGGGGGTGCAGTGAGGGAGTAGGGTGCTGCCAGGGTGGGGAGTGGGGGACATAACTGACTGAGAGGAAGCCGGCCGTGGAGGAGGGTGGGTTTGTGCCGTTGCCTTCTACTTTTTGTTACAAAACAAGCATGAGACTGAGCTCTTTCATTCATGAGAGGCGGTCAGCCATGGAAGAGGGCAGGTTTGTGCCTGCCACCTTCTCCTATCAAGAATCAGGTGCTGGTGCAGAATGCGGTTGCCAAGCTGTTGACTGGCCTGCCTCATCCGTGCCATGTCATGCCTGTGCTCTACGGACTGCACTGCTGCCGGTTCAGTGGTGGATCACCTTCAAGGTCAGTTTGCTGACCTATAAAGCCCTACATGGACAGGGACCATGTTACCTACAAGAAATGTGCCCCTATCATACCCTCCACCTGCTTTGCTCTGCTGATGAGGGATTGCAAGAGGTTCCCAGGGTCTGTTTGAAGACTTCAGGTGCTAGGGTATTTGCATTTATGGCCTCGATCCTATGGAACTCTCTACCTCACCGGATAAGGGAGTGCCTGACTGTGGAGAGCTGTAAATCTGCACTAAAAATAAAATAGATACATAGATACATAGACAATGTCGACAGATAAGGGCCTATGGCCCACCCAGTTTGCCCATTTGAGCCTGTAAGTTCAGTTTATGTTTTCCTGGAAGTCTGTTGCCCCTTACCCCTGACCTCCAGAATTCCTTTATGCCTATCCCATGCGGTCTTAAATCCCATGATTGTTTCAGCCCCCATCGCTTCCTCTGGCAGGGTGTTCCACTTGTCCACCACCTATTCTGTGAAGAAATTCTTCCTCACTTTTCCCTGAATCGTCCTCCCTCCAACTTCATCCCATGCCTCTAGTCCTGGAACATCTTTTTGCTTAAAATAGTGTATTCCTTCACTGTATGTATGTACATACAGTATCTGTATGATCTTGCCTTTCTGGAGTATGGTTGAACTTTGATGATTAATACAGATGTTTTAGATATATGTTATTAACTACTATTTATGATGTGTTAACTGTTGAATTTTGTTTTATTGTGTGTACAAGCACTTGGATATTCATTGACTTGGCGCTTATTTATCTACAAAGAGCTGAGGGAGCAGGCCACATCCACCGCTCTACCCTGATCTAATTCCTTGGTCACCCAGTCAAAGAAATCTATCAGATTTGTTTGATGTGCTCTCCCTCCAGTGAATCCATGCTGCCTTGGATCTTGAAGGCCACTGGATTCAATATATTCCACAGTCCTCTCCTCAAGTAGTGATTCCATTAATTTCCCCACCACTGAAGTGAGGCTGACTGGCCTGTAATTGCCAGCCTCTTCTTTGCTCCCACTTTTGTGAAGTGGGACTACATCTGCCCTCCTCCAGTCCTCCAGAACCACTCCAGTCTTTAGTGAGTGATTGGAAAAGGCTGTCAGAGGTGCAGGCAACTCTTCCCTGAGCTCCCTCAATATCCTAGGATACACCCCGTCTGGTCCCAATGCCTTGTCCACTTTCAGGTTTGTGAATTCCTTCCACAAGAACATTTGGAAAACTTAGTTCAGCCACACAACCATCGGCATACACAAGTCTGGTGCAGTGAGCTGTGGGAAGGTGTAATCATCCAAATGCCGACCTCCTTGACTGAATATCAACTGACCTGGCCTCAGAAATGGAACAAAAGAAAATCATATATCACTAAGTGAAGCATGAGTATCACACCTTGCTGAAGAACCACGGAACCTGTGCTATGATTTCTCTGCATGTTCGACTTTCACATCAGGAGACAGATTGCAGAGATGATAGGACTGGACTTAGTACATTCATGGCATAATTTTCAGGTCTTACATGACTACCTGTCCTAGACTTCCTGTCATATGACAGGTAGCCGAGGTGGTGAGCAGAAGGCTGTGCCAGCCATGGCTCTGCTCCAGGCATACTGTGAGTGGTGATTGGGGTGATGGAGGGTGCAAGGCAGGGGTACTCGGTGGACAGGTGGGGGGACCACTAGATACCAGGGATTGAGCTATGAAATGATGGATGAGTGATTGGGGGTGGGAAACCACTAGATTACCAGGTAGTGTTACTCCTGCCACCTTTCATCGGTGCCAGGGTCTTTGCACCCAGGCAAATGAGCCCACAAAGGATATACAGATGGCCCCTTAGGGTCTTGCACTTCCAATGAGCTTATTTGCATATATTGGTCAGGATTACATTGACTATAGACTTGTAAAATTGGAATAAATTATCAACTCCTTAGCCACATTATTTAATTACTGTCTGTGTTTTGGTGTTTTTCCAATCTTGGAAACTAGCTACCATAAAGCCCATATTTAAACCGTAGTAAGGTCTCAGTTTCTAATTACAGATCTATATCCTTGCTGGCTCCCTTATCCAATATACAAGAAAGAACCGTATTTGATCAAATCACCTGTCACCTAGAGAAGTATAATTTGTTGTCAAACTCACAGCATGCTTTAGAGTTAATCACAATACAGAAATGGCCTTGGTGGGGGCTCATAAACTGCGCTCAGAGTGCTCTAGATAGGGGCAGTCAATTGCAGCAGTATTTCTAGACCTCACCGAGGCCTTCAATTAGTAGATCATTCTTTGTTATTGGATTCCCTACAAGATGTATATTTGTCCACTGAAGTTATTACCTGGTTAGATGGCTAGTATTCTTAAATGGATACAATCTTGGTTTTTACAATAGGCTACAAAGAGTACAGATTAGAGGACACTTATTGGTGTCCTACAGGGGTCAATTTTAGGCTCTACTCTTTCTCTACCTTTGTATCCAGTATGCAAGGTTTGGATGGAATATGGCTATGAAAGTATGCTGATGATAGAAGGTGGAGGCTATTGTTAATAGTGAGGACTCAATTCAATTTACAAAACTAAATACAGTACTGGAACAGTGGGCCTATCAACATAAATTAAATTTCAGTGAGAGCAATGTAGAGTCATGCCTTTTGGATACAATTACAAAAGGGCAGTGTATAAAATAAACAACAATGTTATATGTGCCACATCTTGTGAAAAGATTAGGGAGTGTATATTTCTGATAAATTAAGTTTTGAATCCCATAATAGAGAGTCAATAAAAAAGCAAACAGAGTAATGGATAACATACTTAGAAACATACAAAGTAGAATAGAGGAGGTCCTAATACCCTTTATAGGACATTGGTAAGGCCAGTTTTAGAATATGGTGCTCCATTTTCCACGTCACAGAGTATTAGCAGCATCAAATCACTTGAATGGGTTCAGAGGAGATTCACTAAAAAGGTCAGTAGGGTAAAAAATAGTATATACCAAGAAAGGATGCAAGATCTGTCCTTATGCTCTCTGTCATACAGGAGAGTGAGAGGGGATATGATGTTTGTTTATAGGGCAACTAAAGACAATGCCCTGCTCGAATCTGCTGGTTCACGTAAAAAAACAGATACGATAAGGGTTAGCAGGGGGCATATCAAGCAGCTACTAGGGGAGATGTTTAGAACTAAGAGAAGAGGGCTTTGGATCAGCCAAAGAGTGGTGAGCATGTGGAATGCATTACCGAGTGAAGTGGTAGACGTACCAACATTCCATACATTTAAGATGAGGTTTGACAGCTATATGGGTGATAAGGTCAGGGATTTCTACCACTAATGTGGTGGTGGGTCTATTATGGCGCTAGTAGCTGTTTGACCTGTATTCATACCTATGAACTTATGGCTATCTGATTAATAGGGAGCACAGAACAGCTATAGGCTGGAATGTCTCTGATACTCTTATGAGCAACTATGGTGTACCACAAGGCTCAATATTAGGCCCACTTTTGTTTTCCTTATTCATGAATGCTGTTCCATCTTCTTTTGTTGAATCAGAGTTGCTTTTATATGCAGATGATGCTATTCTTTTTACACTGGAACAAATCTAATGACGCCTGAAGGAGGTCAAGCTAGACTTCAGTTTTTTCAAGAGTGGTTATTGTCCCCAAAATGGTTTTGAATACAAGGAAAAAGAGTAATGGATGGTCTTTACGTCCCAGAATGAGAGGGATTTTAAAACTCCATAGTTGATTTAAATGGTGAAAAATGAGTTTGTTAATAATTTTAATTATTTGGGGATAAATAACACTGACTCCTTTTCTCATTTGAAACCCATGTTATTAATACCATAAAATAGTTCATCAGAGATTAGGGATGTTGTTTGAGTAAGGTCTTTTCTTATTCCAGAATCACAGACTTTTAACACATAGTTTTCTTCTAAGCATCCATGATTATGGCTCAGTAGTATATTCTGGTACCAGTGAAAAAATGTTAAACCAGCTTAAAGTCACCTACAATAGTATTCTCCACTTCATGACGAGTACCACAGAAAACACATCACTGTTAGCTTACTCAGGAAGCCCAGTATCCATCATTAGAGAACAGGATAAACATTAAGATGGATATTTCTTTAAGGGCATACACGGTCTTTCATCTTTTAAGGTTCAGTCGTTATTTACTAGATTGTCGAATTCTCAAGGTACCACATCTCAAAACAGATATGTTTTCAGAATACCCCTTTTAAAAGGGTTATAGGTCAGAGATCCCTTTCTTTCAGGGCTACCACCTTTTTAATTCTATCCCAATGTTGTTACTTGCTGTAGAACAGCTAGATCTTTTAAAGTTAGGGTGGTGCAATGGCTTGATTCTCTTGTTGAATGTACCTGTTATTGATTTTGAATTGTCTTTGCTTGCAAGTTTTTATATTTTGTATGTCATGTTTTGTTAACTATTGAATGTTTGTAAACTTGTTGCTTGTGAAAATGTACATTGCTCATCTTGCCAACAAGTATAAAAATAAAAATGAAATGAAAATGCTCAGGCTGAATATGGCCCATAAGAGCCCTAGCACTATTCCATTTCAGGCAGCGCTATCTCCTGTGGGCCATATATAGCCATGGTCTGTGTAGGCGCAGTGTAGATCCAGTTAGTACTGTGCTGACAGGGCCTAATATTCAGTCAGTTAGCATGCCCCATCAGTGCATGCCAACCAGCTGAATATAGCTTAGAGCCAGCCATGCACTATTGCAAGTGTAGCACAATATACTGTGCTGCGCTGCATCCGGCTCTGCATAGAGGGCAATATTCTTTCTTCCTTTAAACCCTAGTCCACTTTGTCCAGGGCTAAATTACATGACAATAATAGGAGCTTCAACTCCTCACACTTTTTTTGTAACTCTTTTCCCTCTGGTCGCTGGCTCTCAGGACCTCCCTCGAAAATGACCTCCTCAATCAGCTCCTACTGCCCTATCTGAGGCTCCCCCAACCAGGAAATCAGGTGCTAGATTCTCCACTCCAACCCCACTGAGCCCTGGATGACCCCCCTGGCTTCCACCCCCCCAGAGGCAGGGCCACCAACTCCAACCTGGTGAAATCCAGACAGTCGCAGTCCGAGTGAGGAAAGAAAATCTTGGAGAGCTGGTCAGGCTGGGTCCAGTGCTAGGCATGTGGGCAGATCCCTCAAGGTCTGTTATCATCCTCCTGAGCACTGGGTTTTCCTTTTCATGTCTCCCCAAGGTGCGGATGTGCAATGACATCCCATGTGTAATGGGCGCACTCCCATGCCTGCGTGCAGGACATCTGCCAACACTTTCCCCAATCCAGGATCAGGTAGGCTGCTATGCTCCCAGTCTCCTCTAGGAGCCACCAATGCCATGGGTCAGTGCTCCTCCTCCCAGGAGAGGAGAGGAGAGCCACTCAGTCCTCTCCTGCCCGTCAACTCCTGGCTCCCTGAGCTTGCTACCAAACTCGGGTCGCTGGTGTGTGCAAGGTAAGGCAGATATCTCAACTCTCAGCACCACTGGGCTGACTTCTCACATATTTATAACTATCTTGCCATAATATTATACATCTCTCTTTTGTAACTCTGTTCATTTCTGTAGAAGCTTTATTCAGTTCATATAATACATGCCTTCTATAAAACCTGGCATTAGGTGAACAAGAGCCCAATATAGGACTGAAAGGCTATGCAATAAAACTTACTTGTTGCTCCAATGACCAATAACCAACAATTTCGCTGAATGTTTGTTACAATTCCAATATAGTTCAGTATTGCTATCATCCATTTTATGAAGCTTATGAAGTGCTAAATACTATCTGTGAATTAATATGAATTGTAATAGCTGAGCCCTAGGATCTCTTGAGAAGGCAATCACATTTTCACATATCACTGACCAATTTAATGCTTCATCTGCTTTTTGTAAATCTTTTTCCCATCCCTTACATAAAAACTATAATGATAATATGCATAGTACTGCACAATTCAAATGCCTATAAAATGTACCCATCAGAAGCTTGAGTATCTGCTTCTTTTTTTCCACTATAATTCTATTTTGGAATTATTCAGTATTAGTTTTTCCCATCTATGCAGAGATAGCAACAAAGTTTTAGCTGTGTCCATTGCCATTCCCAGCTCTCATGTTAATCATATTTGTTTTACAAATTTCCAAATGGACCTCCCCAATTCCATATAAATCAGATTCCCCTGTGTAACTCCTGCAATCTAATACCCAGTTTCCAATTTGAATTATTCTATCGGTCGACGACAGGGATGTTGAAAGTGAATAAATGTTATCTTTGAACAACCCAGTCACTTTTTCAGCTGTACCCATATATATTTTTGATAGTGCAATACTGAATGTACAGCACTGTCAGCATTAAACTTTAGAATAACTTCACTGCTATTGAGTTGTTAGTTAATTATCTAAACTCAAAAGCAATGAATTTGAAGCATAAGCTTCAGTGATTTTTCCAGCCCAGAGGGTAATGATTTTAACTTTTTTGCATCTAATTCATTTCTACAATATTTTTGAATATATTAACAGTTATATATCCCAATCATATGCAAATCCAGTGCTTACAAAAACTCATAATTAGTAAAGCAAAACGATCAAAAGGAACTCATTAAGCAATGAGTTAATTCATTACAATTAAGGTTTTATGCTGACTGTACTGTATTTGTTTACTTCTTAACGTGACCTGGGAAAACATGAAATACTGTATGAGTTTTGCTAATTCTTTTCAATACCATCCAATCTGAAAATCATCTGTTGGGGTCCTATTACAACTGTCTGAAAACAGAGCCTCTACACCAGGTAGCAGAATTCAGAAATAAAAAATGTATTTGAATACTACAACCACCCTCTCTCTTCCATCTCAATAAAATCACTCCTCCATGACTTCACTACTCACTGCTGCAGTTGCTGGTGATCCTAGGCTAATCCCACTGCTCCTTCCTCCATACATTCCCTCCTCCTACTGCCCTGGTTTATTAGTCCACTTTTCCATTTGACTAGTCCAACATTGTACTCGCAATCTCCCTTCCTTCCTTCATTTTGCTGCCAGTTGCACTTTGCAGAACTGTTGCTATTGATACACTATCAATATATAGTATATGGGTGCCTTCTGTTGTGTATAGATTTCAGCAACTGCTGAAATGTTGTTGTAGGGCAGTTCAAAGGTCAAAAAAGCTGTTGTACTACTGTTCTAACATCACATCGATAGTATAACAACTTTTTACCCGTGATCTGCCACCTGATTGGCTCAGACGAGGCTCTGTAAAAAACTAAAAACAAACATGGAGGCACAGTTTAGCAGGCATGGGGCAGCGGAACCACCAACTTTGAAGTCAGGACATGGAGAGCCAGACACGGCTCCCTTTCCAAAAATATATTTTCTTTCCTGATTTTAACAATGAGCGACCCAGGGAGGCAAAATTAAGAAGGTGGACCGAGCACAAGTGGCACCAACATGAACGGGAGCAAGCAGGATCACCAGCGGAACTGAGCAGCACGTACAGCAAGTAAGGACAAAAATCAAGTAAAAATACCCATATACTATATAAAGCAGTGGATGGGCAAACGTCCACAACTAAGGCTGCGTTTCCATCTCGGGCAGTTGATGACATCAGCGAGACCTCTCGAGCTTCGCTCTTGAGGTCTCTATGATGTTATCAACTTCCTCAATGGAAGCATAGCCTTGTTGTGGATGTTCACCCATCCGCTATTCTATATGTTACATTTTGCACTACTTACTTTGTGCTTCCTCTCAATTGTCTACTGTGTACTTTTTACTTTTTATAATTATGCAGTATAATTACTGGCTAGTGTTTTTTCCCACAGGGAAACCCAGTTATAATTTGCCATTATAACCAGCTGGTTATAATGGCAAACACGCACTGGATTTCTCTCGGATCACGTATGTTCCAGCCACCACTCTTTCCTTACCCTGCCTCATTCCTTGTCACAGTCAGCAGTAATTTACTTTTTTTTAAAAAGTTCTCTTTCTCCTTTTATGGGTAATCTTTTAAAAAAAGGGGAAAAAAAAGAAAAGGAAAATGTTATGTTTTGCCATTTGCATCAGACCATGGACCATGGTGAAACACGACCAGTCTGCAACTCTACAGGGATGTCTGTTTATTTTATATAATTGCTGTGGTGAAAAAATATACTCCCCAGGAATTATTATTTGTTTATGTCTTTGATAACCGGGTGGGTGCACTGATCCAAAGGACTGTTTTCAGGCATGACCCGAGCCACAGCATGGCATATTAAGCAATACAGCTGTGGAGAACAACAGTACATACAGGCCTCAACATGAGGTGCAGGAAATTTCAGAACAAGGGGTCATTACATAAAGTACAATTACATAAGATACAAGGTGCCGAGAAAGGCCAGCATACAGGTCAAAATTCATAGTCACAGGCCAGGCAACAGGTCAAAATACAAGTCACAAAACACAGAGACCAAACATAATTCTCAGATATGACACGTAAAGTGCAAATTGCATTCAGCTACACCAATAGTGCAGATCAACAATCAGATTGGAACTCAGAAATCGAGTACAACATTTCCACTTAGGACATAGTGCTGAGATTTAGAGTAGGGAGGTGACAGCAGCAGCCCTGAAATGTGGGGGAAGAGGACAGGAGCAGAAGTGGTGAGTGTAGAAAGGATGATACCCCACTAATGGGTGGGTATGGGTGGAGACAGAGGAAGAGGATGCCAGAGATTATCTAGGAGAGCAGTGGCATGTGACTTCAGACAGCAGCCAGTCTTTGAAATTGTTTTTGAAAGAGAGATGGGAGGTGGACGAGTGGAGCGATGTGGGGAGTCTGTTCCATAGGGAGGGGGCAGAGACAGAAGAGGCTTTACTGCCCATGGTAGAGGAGACTCATGGAACTACCAGGGTGGGGACGGATGATTTGCAAAGGCTTCTAGTTGCCACTTTGCCCATGAGGAGGGATGAGTACGGGGACAGGTAGCCGCCTCTCAGAGTATTGTCAACTAAGCAACCAAGGGCATAGTCGAACTGTCCTTGAAGTGGGAGCCAATCAAGTGACTGGTACAATACACAATGATGGGTAGAATAGGGGCATGGAGGGCAAAGTGACAGGTACTATTGTAGATTGAGTTCAGTCTAGAGCACAGAACTGAGGATATGAGGGAATAGATGGGAGAGCAGTATTCAAGGCAGGGTAGAAGGTTTTCTTGTGCAATTGCTACAGTAGGTGCGTCTCATAAGACAGGAATTGATTTAGGTGGTAGGCAGCACCTAGCTTCTGATTAACTCTGCCCACGGAATTATTGATGTGTTCAATAAACATAAGGAGGGGTCCAGGGTGACACCTAGGTATTTGAAACGAAGGACATTTTTTTTGGGGCAGCAGGTGTGGGTACAAGGATGGAGATTTGCCTAGGAGACCTTTGTGAGGAATAGTTTGGATCCGAATAACATTGCTTTTGTTTTCTTTTCATTTACCAAGAGTCTGTTGGAAAGAAAACAATTTGTGGGCAGCACCATAGTTAAGTGTAAGAGCAGAGGAGATGTTTGCAAGAGACTTGTCGCTATGTTAAATGACGACATTATCCACATAGCGGAGAGCCTCACAGGTGAGGCTCTCAGCTGGGAGTGTGTTACTAAAAATGGAAAAAAGTAAGGGGACAAGGATGGAACCTTAGGGAACCACTATGGATACTGGTAGGTCAGGGGAGAAGGCAGAACCAATTGCAACAGACTGGGACCTGCCTTTGAGGTAACTTCTAAACCATGCTGTTGTCTCAGCAGAGCAACCAAGCTGTAGGAGAGTGGAGTGGAGGGAGTGGTCAAAGAGGTCAAAGGCCTTAATCAGATCCATGAATACAGCAACTAGTGGTCTTACACTCATCCATGTTTCTGAGGACATGGTTAGAGAAATGGGCTAAGGCTGATACGGTGCTTATGGAAGCCATACTGCTGGGGTCACAGCAGATTATACTTTCCAAGATGCTCTGAGAGTAGGAAGTACATGATTTTTCCCAGTAGCTTGTTTACGTGGGGGAGGAAAGAGATAGGCATATAAGGCTCTACAATGCTGGTTCGACAACAATTTTGTTGACCAACATCACAGTGACAGAATTTATGTCGACCACAAGTTGCGGTCAACATAAATCCTGAAGGACTCCCAATCTCTTTTTCTATTGGAGAGATTCGCCCCCTAACCCCTCCATGTGGGGGGCTCTACCCCCAAACCCCCCATTCTAAATATAATCAACTCCAAGTCGAAGTTGATTCGGGGAGGGGGTGCAGAACTGGGAGACAGTGTGCCCAGGTCTCTGGTGCACCAATACAGTGAACTGTTGAACAAGGGGAAAAAAACATCACTGCCAGGGCTACCCCTGGCAGGGAGGGACTTCAGGAGCTTGAAGGTAACACCTGACTGATGGCTCTAAAGTAGAAGGGGGTGTGTCGAAGGGGGTGGTGATGGAGGGGGGAGTAGTTAGCCTGACTACCAGGGCTAGGGGTGGCTGGGAAGGTAGTTTGGTAAGATAGGCAGAGAGATCAGAAAATGTTTTGTTAAAAATCCATGCAATCTCAGAGGATCAGTCATGGGATATAATGTTAAATATTATATTAAATAAAGGCTGGGTAGGTGCGTAAACTCAGATTTTCACACACTCTCAGTATGGAATATCTTTATAAACCTCAGGGTTTATTCTCAGGTTTATGTGGCATCCCACACCTCATGTGTGTAAAATTTCATTGTAACCACCTACCCAGCCATTATTCTGTATATAATTGTTTTATAATTGTAACATTTCTTTTCATAATTATTAATGTTTTATAATTTTAATATTACTGATGTAACTGATTACTACACACTCCACATCTTCTTCCAGCCAGGATACATCTGGAAACAAGCTGTTAGCTCAGTATTTTTTTTCCTGGTGAAACTTTTCAAATAAATAAACTTTCATCTTTACGTAGTTGTAATTTGGTTAGTCACTAGCTTTTCCCAACCTATAGAAAATATATCAACCTATCAATTTTAGGGAAAAAATGAATTTTAAGTGGGAATGGGTTGTCAAATAATAAATGATTTGAGGAGCCAACATCCTTTTTATTGCTGATGCCCTAACACACAGCATCAGACTCCTCTTATTCCAGCTATCTATCTGTTAATGACTCATCTGTAATAATAGGTAAAAAATATATATTTCTGTCATTTCTGTGGGGGTTTGAAAGATTTTTATTTGTAGGAATATTAACTCTTCATGTGGACACTGCAAATAGTATCTCTTAAAGTCTGATCTTCTGAAGTAGTTTGAAAAAAGAAGCTTCAGATTTACTCCATTTAATCAGAAATCTTCATACAGTTGCAAAACCTCTAAAATTTATATTGCATTTGGAAGCTTATTTACCAACATAAATATATAATCAGCAGTCAACAGCAATTTTGTTTGGCTCATTTCTAAGCTTACACCTTGAATATTTGTGTCCTCTCAGTTTTATCGCCAACTGCAAATGCAAAAATTAGAGGGCACATGGGCACCACTGATAGATCTCTCCCTACAAACAGAAACTAACTGAACAGATGTTAACCATTATCCTTAACACTGTACTTGCATTCCAGCATTACAGATCAAGGGAGAATGTATGACAAATTGAAGTTCTTCCTCTCTGAGATATTCTTATTCTGGAAAGTGTCTCACATGCATATGAATTAAAACGGGTTTATTTAGGGACGTTACTGAAAATGTTTAATACATAAGTAATTGACCCATCAATAATATATTAATCCTTCAAAGGAGATCACTCTTATGGTTGTAAGACTGATCTCATTTTACATTCTTAGGGTATCAGAGCTGCTCTGCTTTCCAGGTCACATTTCTCAAACCCTAAGCGTGCACATAACTCCCCATTAAAACAATAAGCGTGATATCCATTGCAGTATTAACATACATATCAGTTCTTAAACCATGTTACAAAAATAATTCTCAAACCAAACTCAATTCTGGCCTACTCTTTTTTCATTATAATTCTTTTCTCCCCATCAATGGTAATGCCCCCCCCTTAAACGTGGCAACTCCAAGCCCCATCTTAACTCTTCTCTGGCACTTATGTCTGTCTCAAGTGCCACAGTACAGCATCTGCATCATGGTGGTTCCAGTGGGGACTCCTTGTTCAGCAGTCTGCTCCAGTTCTCATATCTGGGTCTACAAAGAAGTCAAACTGCTGGTCAGATTCCGTGGGGGCCATTTATCCAGCTAGCTCTGGGTTTTCCTGTTTACTGGTTCCACACCTGGGACACCGTCTTTTAGGTCATTAATGGGCACATGCAGACAGTTGTGCATCATCATGCACAGGAGCCAGGCAGCATTCATACTGACATCACCCCCAGTTGCACTTCCACTGTGGTCACCCAGGTGGCAGTGTGTTAGTAGGGAATGCAACTCTCCTCTGTGGAGGAGCAGAGCATCCTCTGGGACACTCAGTCCTCTTCCCCTGCTGACTCTTCAACGATCCAAGCTCAGGGCATGAACCTGGATCTCAGACATCATGAGCAGCAGCTCTACTGCTGTGCCAACAACCTGGCCCAACTCTCCTTTAAAAGATGTCCAGGAGCAAAATCCTTGTGTGAATTCTGAATCAAATTGAGCTCTTTTTCTATAAGAAGTTGGCTTCATGACTTTGCTCAAAGGCTAGTATTTGAAAACAAAGTAAACAATTAAATTTTTCTCAAGGCATGCAGTACCAAAGCAAAACACAAAGAAGAAGGTCTGAATCACAAAGATTTTCATTCAGTGTGTAAATAATCAAAACTGCAGATATGGGTAGTAAATTAAACCATCCTGTAAGATTCTTTAACATTCTCATTTAAGAACTCTCATAAGGGCTGGAGATTCAAAACATTTTTAGAGCCTGTGGCTCATTTAAAAGTTCAAAACTTGCCAATCAGAGATTTTCACCACTTCCTATCCCTGCCCTTCCTCACTCACAGATCTATATATCATCAAAAGAGTCTGAATACTGGGGATTTACTAGCAATTTTATTTATTTTATTTATTTAGCTTTTGTTGACTGGGTAAGTGCACTAGACAAATCCTGCCTATTTTCAGGCACGACCCAGGGGGAAGGGGATACAGATGAATGGCAACTGACCTTGAACCAGATTAAGCTGTTGGTGGTATTTTTAGTGAATGAGAGAAATTTGGCCAGGACACCGGGGAAATTCCCCTACAATAAAATAGTGAATTAAATTGTAAGAAAATCGTAGGATATTTGACAACTTTTGAACAGAGCCTGTAAACATTAAACTATTTGAACCATTAAAACATTAAGGGCTGCATATTCATAGATTAGTGCCCACGTTAACCTGGTTAGCATGGGTGTTAACCTGGGTCTGCATGGGCACTCCTATCAGAGTCATATTCAGAGGCCCTGGGTGCCACCCGCATATTGCAGTGCCAAGGTGCTAAAAATAGTGTACTACTGTGCCTGTGCAAATGAGGATCCCTTATTCATACTGCTGCAGTGCGATATTCAAAGGTCTGCAACAACATTAAACAGCCACCCAGCACAGCTGTTTAGAGCCACCAAGGCCACCTCTTAACTTGGTGCAAAGCCCATGCCCCCGACCTCCCTCCTGAAGGAAGGGAGGCTGTACTGCAGACACACACCCTCATTCTTCCATTCATACTGTCAAACTGATTTCCTGGTGGTCCAATGGTTCCCCCCACCCCCAGTCATCTGTTTACTATTTCTTTACTAGTCCCTGGTGGTCCAGTGGTATGCCCTTCTCTTGCTTCCCTAGTATACAGTATTATAACACTTCTTGGTGATTCAATAGCCCCCCCAACAGCCCCCGCAACCCTCCCACTGACATCCCACCTCCCCACACACCCCTTACCTGATAGGTGTTTCTAAAGTACTTCCACTCACTGACAGCTCATCTGGCAGCCAGCTACGGAAGGGACAGAAGGGCTGTACTGATCATGGTATGTAGCTGATCAGAGTGCCAGGCACTGGAGTAAGGGGTGTGCAGGGAGGGGGAAGGATGTCAGCAGGAAGTCAGGTAAAGGGCTGTGGGGGTTAATGGACCACCAAGAAGTGCTATAATAATATGTAATAGACTGTGAACTGCACACTTGAGTAGACTTGATAGACCATTATGGCTTGTTTCTATTGGCATTTGTCTTATGTTCGTAATAATGTATACTGGGGAAGCGGAGGTTGGGGAACCATTGGACCACCAGAGAATGGTAAAGCAATAGTGAGTGGGTGATTGGGGGTGTGTGGAACAACTGGACCACCAGGGAATAGTAAAGCAATAGTAAACAGGCAATCAGAGGGTGAGGAAACCACTGGAGAACCAGGGAATAGTAAATAAATAGATAGTGAACAGGCAATCGGGGAGGGGGGCATGGGACCACCAAGGTTCTCATTTCATCCACATAGGTGACACTAAGGTGCTGCTGTGCTCCATACAAATTAACCCATAATGAACATGCAAATGGCCCTTAGCACCTTGCATGCCCAGGGGCTCATTTGCATGCAGAGTTGAATACAGTTCACAGGGGACCTGGCACTATCCCATTTGGGGCAGCACTATTCCCTGTGGGCCATATGCAGCCCTGGTCCATGTTAGGGCAGCACAGATTCACTTAGCACTGCATCAACATGGCCCAATATTCAACTGGATAGCACCACTGGCTGTCCATCTGAATATCACAGCAGTCAGGGATAGCACAGGGGCAAGTGCAGTGCAAACATTTGCACTGCATTTGCCCCATTTTCTGAATATGGGGCCCTAAATTTCTTACCAAGTATTTATACAGTAAACATCACAGTATGCTCTAGTAAGCAGTTAAGCATTTATTAGTAAGCAATAAGACATGACAAGCTGTGCATTATGGTGATATAATTATATGCCTCAGGTGCGTTGTTAGGCACGAGGTGCAGCCAAGTGCCATTAAATGCACCTGAGAAGTGTGCTTATATCACCATAATGGTACATCCTCGAGTCTCTCATTGCACTTATGAAATGGCATTTAAGTATTTGACTTAAAATGAATGAAAATAAGAAGAAATTGTTTTAAAAAGATAAAAAATCGGACTTTTCTTTGAACTATTCTTCCATTTTAACTTTAAAGAAAAAACAGTCCATATTCTGGTAATGGGGGTTGCTAAAACAATAAGAGACAATGAAAATCATGTGTGGCATGCAAATTTTCCCTACACTGTTAATGAATCTATTCTTGTCTGTAACTATGTTTGTTGTAATATATTATCAACAATGTCAAATCTATATTGTAGTGTTTGCCTTTAGTGTTGTACTGTACCCTCCCGGGTCATGCCTGAAAATAGTCATTGCTATGGCTAGTGCTCTTACCCGGTAAACAAAAACTAAATAAATAAATAAATTTGTATCAGAAAAAATGTTTTAGTCATTCACATTTTAAACCAATACAGGTACAGTATTGTATTTTAATGGTAATGTGTTCAAAACGTGAGAACCTGCCAGGTTGTGTTTTTTTGGGGGGTACATTTCTCCTGAAAACACCCATATATGATTCAAATGTATGTGTTTTATGAAATTCAGGAATATATTAAGAAGTTTGGGTCTGCCTCTGCCCATGTAACTGTGTTTTCCCATCTTTTCCCTGTTTGTTTATAAAATATTATTGCTACCTTTCCTTGTTCTGTTTCTTGTTTCTCTGTCTTTCCCCTTATTCGACATATAGAATGTTTACCTTAGAATACTTGGATTCAGAAGTCTGCACAATTCCACTGACATAATGCTTTTCTCCCAACATACTGTTCACACACAGTACACAACAAAAGCCTCATGTGAAGCCAGAGTCTCAGTTGTATCTCTGTCAGAATAAGCAGCAGAGATTTCCCTCATAAGCAGGTGCAGATAGGAGGAGTATGAGTTTTCATTGTCGGCAAAGAAAGACTAGTAATGAAAGCTATGAACAGTACTTAATGTATCTGATTTGTTTACGTGTGTAAGGAGAGTGTGATGATCAAGGAAACAACATTTAATTAATTTGGTTTATTTTTCATTTAAGGTAGTTTTATCTTAGGGCCTAGTTGAAGGTTTTTGGTAAGTAAAGGTAGCAGCCATGTTTATGATGGGAGGTCAGTTCTGCTGTAGGGAGATCGATTTACTCATTGTGTGATGTGACTGTTAACAAATCCTGTCAGGTTTAGGACTAGTATGACCATGCATTATGCTGAAACAATGCACAGTCACCTGATTGGTTTTACCCAGTTAAATTTCTTTGATTTTTAGATTCATTTTATAAAAAACGTATAGTAGACATAAAACACCTTATATAACCTATAGATGAGTATCTTCTACAGGTTCTAGATAGTTTATAGTAAACACTTTAGTAAAGTTTTATAATTTGTGCAGTACAAACATAGAATTAGGTCAAACATATAAAACAGTGTCATGCATGACAAAGTGCATTCATTCTTTTCCTCCCTGATCTCTTACCTAGCTGAATCCCTTAAAGTCTGAAATATGATGTTTGGGGTGTAGTCATATTTATAAAATGAAATGTGCAACATTGTATATACAATGTACTGTAGAACTCCTGTATGTTCTAGTTTTAATGTATTTTAGTTTATAATGTGGTTTTGTACACATAAGAAGGTATGTATTAAATGATATCATTGTACCAGGTATAATGTTTGTAATGAATGTGAAATTGCATTAGGGTAAATAATTAAACTAATAAATAATTGCATTAGGGTACATTTTTAAACTTATAAACTAATAAAAAGAAGATCATAAGAACATAAGAAAAATGTCGGTAGATGGGGACCGTGTGAGCCATCTAGCCTGCCCAAACATACTACCCCCGTACATTGCCTGCAACCTAACCTGTCCACAATGCCTATCCCATGCAAGTTTGAAATCTCTTATTGTTTTTTAATGCTACCAGCTCTTGGGGCAGGCTGTTCCATGGTTCCACCACACTCTGTGAAGAAATACTTCCTAGGGTTGCTTTTGCACCTACCTCCCACTAACCTCAAATTATGGCCCCTTGTACATGCTGTTGTGTTGTGCTGCAATAGAATACCTGCCTGAGATGTGTATAGCCCCTTCACATACTTAAATGTTTCAATCATGTCACCTGTTTCTTCTTTGTTCGAGGGAGTATAAATTTAACTCCCTGAGTCACATCTTGTACATTTTGTGGTGTAGACCCTGCACCATTTTTGTAGTTCTTTGCACCATCTCAAAATGGTCAATGTCCTTTTTGAGGTGAGGTATCCAGAACTGACCGCAGTATTCCAAGTGTGGCCTTACCAAGGACCTGTAGAGAAGCAGGATAACCTCCTGCTTTCTACTAGTAATGCCCCTACTAATACAGCAGAGGATGCCATTTGCTTTCTGTGCTGCCTTCTCACACTGTTTTCCTACCTTTAAGTCATCAGTAATCAGTATGCCGAGATCTCGCTCCATCCATGTTTCTTCGAGTTGATGTCCTCCCAGTGTATATTTATTTCTTGTGTTCTTCCTACACAAGTGCATTACCTTACATTTTTTTTGGCACTGAATTTTAACTGCCAAGCCCTGGACCATTCCTTCAACTTTCTAAGGTCAGCTTTCCTGTTGTCTGCCCCCTTCCTATGAGTCCACTCTGTTGTAAAGGTTAGTGTCATCTGCAAACAAGCAAACGTTTCCTTCTAAATCATTTGCAAGGTCTCCTTGTGACATGGTGAAATAGGACCCTGTCCCAGTTATTAAGGAGAAAGTGTTTAAATGCAAGGATCTATTCTATTCTATTCCTTTTCTGTCTCTTTTCTGTCTGGTTGCACAACCAAATTTTCCTGTGAGACCTTGGACTTGATCACTCTGGCAGTTTCACAATTCTTTGCCTCTCACTGCCTTCCCTTGCTTTCTGTATTTTTCTTCCCTTGCATATCTGCTGATACAAAATCTATGCAAATCATTGTATGGAAATGTAACTGATATTGGGATCCCTTTGTTTAGAAAATATATAGTGTTACTGTTGAAATGTATATAATTATAGTTTGAGATGATTACAAAAAAACTACTGGAACCTCAAGAGGTTACTTGAGTGCAAGTTTTAAGCCTTTTGCAAAAGAGCTGTGAAAAAGGGGCCCCATTTCTGGGACATTGTGTTCTAGCTGCACATGCCTGATACTTACAAGAACAGGATGCTTGTTAAGAGTGGGGTTGAAAGGACTTATAAGAGAGCTAAGCTGCAACTGCTTGAAGAAAAGAAAAAGGACACAGAGATTGAAGGAAAACTCTGATGGATGTTGTCTATTTTATTTTGCCTTTGTAAATAGTTATACTGAACACATTTATTTTTATGTTGCTGCTACTGTAAATAAATATTTTGGTGAATTCAGCAACTGCTCTAGTTTTCCTATGCTTCCTGACCTGTGCCTCGATGAAAGATGGTGTCAGCTTGTGGGATTTACGCTGTGCATACTCTAAGCCAGGAGTTTTGTGCGTGGATACTGAACCTAGTACCAGGGAAGCACAGAGAAAGGCATGGATTCTGCAGCAGCAAGTCCAGAAGTGGTTACCAGGAGTATGGCAGCCAAACTAGCAGAGACAGAAGATCAAGCTGAGATTGTACAGCCAGCACAAGTTATGAAAAAAGAACAGGCAGTGACAGAATTAAAAAACTGATGGACTTTTTCAAATGGTGGGCTGTACAACACAAAGAGACTGAGAAACAGAGAGAAAAAGAGATTCAACATTTAGAAGTGCAGAGGAGAGAAGAGATATAGCAACAGGAGCAGCAGATGAGAGAAGAGATGCAGTGACAGGAGCAGCGATGGCTCGATGCCTTGCAAGCTATCAAAGGCAGAGGATCTGGCACAGATCTAGATGAGCAAGAAAACACAAGCAACTTAAAAGCCATTAAACTTACAAAAGTGTGTCCCTCGGATGACATCGAGGCATACTTGACAATTTTTGAAAGGGTTGCCGCAGCCTGCCAATAGCCAAAGCAGCAATGGACAATCAGACTGGTACCCTACCTGACAGGGAAAGCAAAACTTGCCTACAGCAATATGGACACTGCACAGTCAGAAAACTATGACCTGGTGAAAAATGAAATCCTGAAAAGGTATGACCTCTTCAGAGAGACCTACAGACAGAGATTTTGATCTCTGAGGTACAACTCGGTTTACAATCCTCGAGAAGCCTTCACCCGACTCAGAAAACTCCTAAAAAATTGCTCCAACCAGAGAGGAAAACAGTACCACAGATCATCGACACATTTGCCTAGGAACAATTCATCAACATCTTGCCTACAGATGTGCAGCTTTGTGTAAAGGAACACTGACCGGAGAGTGGGGAAAAAGGCTGTTTCTTTGGCTGAGGACTACCAAATGGCCAGACAGACGCCACAGCACTGACATAACAGCCACGCACTAGTAAGACACTCTTTTTCCCATTTAAACTCCAGGCCTGATAAGAACTCTGGTGGGGGTAACAAATCTGTGCCCAAAGATGTTATTTGCTATAATTGTAATAAGCCAGGCCATATTGCAAGAAACTATCATAAGGATAGTGGCACTGGAGCAGATTTGTCCTTGGCAAATTGGGGCAAGTACTTAACAGATGTGAAGGTGGGGGATAAGACTGTAAAGGGACTTATTGATTCGGGAAGCAGAAAGACCCTAGTGCATGTTGAAGTGCTGGGAAAATACTGTACAAAGGGGACCAGGTACTGGTGTCATCTGCATCCACGGGGACACTCAATACTGTCCCACCACTCAAGTGACTCTGACTATTAAGGGTGTGTTACACCAAATGAAAGTGGGGGTAGTACCTAAGTTACCTGTACCTGTGATTATTGGAAATGACTTTCCAGGATTTACTGAGTCAATCAAGGAGGGAGTAAATCCTGATGTTTTAGCAGCTGTGGTGACAGGAGCTCGGGCAAAGAAAATCTCAGATGGTGGGGACACTTTTTCTTTCAGTGATTTTGGTTTTGATTTGTTTGAGCCAGCTCCAAGATTTGGAAATCAAGGAAAGAAAGACGATGCCTGAAGAAACTATGGCAACAAATGACTGATAGACATAAAGGGTTAAAATATGAAAATGCTGAAACTAAACTGATAACCGATTGTGATTTTCTTTCAGAACAAGCTAACAATGTTTCTCTCCAGGGTTATTTCAAGCAGCTGGGGGTGAAACCAAAACAGGATGGACCAATGTTTAAAAAATGTAATGGGTTACTGTACAGAGTTTGGGTTAAACCTCAGACACAGGAACAGACAGAACAATTGGTTATACCACAGAAATATAGAACAGAGTTGTTGCAAATGGCACATGATAGTCCTATGGCTGGTCACTCAGGGAGGGATCGCACCCTTGTCAGATTGCTGTATAGATTTTACTGGCCTGGAATTCATGAAGATGTTGCTACCTATTGGAATTCCTGTGCTGCATGTCAGAAAATAGCCCCAGTCACTAGAAAAGACAAGGTGCCCCTGATGCCCCTACCCTTGATAGATGTGCCTTTTGAGAGAATTGCAATGAATGTGGTTGGTCCTTTAGACAAAAGTAAAAAGAAAAATAGATTTATCCTGGTAGTATGTGACTATGCTACTCGATACCCAGAAGCAGTTCCAATGCATACTGTTGCAGCTTAAAAAGTTGCAGCAGAGCTTGCAAACATTTTCAGCAGAGTGGGCATACCTAAAGAAAGTATTACTGATCAGGGTAGTAATTTTGGTGCTGCATTACTTAAGGAGCTGTACAGACTACTAGGTATCACTGCCACAAGAACCTCCCCCTATCACCCTCAGATAGACGGTCTTGTTGAGCATTTTAACCAAACTCTAAAACTCATGTTAAAAAAGTTTGTGAAAGGAGAAGGGAAAGATTGGGACCAATACTTGCCTTACCTACATTTTGCTTACAGAGAAGTGTCACAGGCATCAACAGGGTATTCACCATTTCAAATGCTGTATGGTAGGCAGCCAAGAGGGCCACTGGATGTGGTAAAAGAAACGTGGGAAGATAACCCCACTCAGAAACTGTCTATAATGTTGTATATATGTATACCCTAAGAAAGAAGCTGGCAAAATAAGTTGAAATTGCCCATAGTAATCAGGAAGAGGCTCCAAACCAGCAGAAGGTATATTATGACCATGGGGTAAAAGAAAACATTTTTGAGCCAGGTGAAAAGGTTTTGCTATTGTTACCCACAACAGAAAAACTATTAATGAAGTGGCAAGGGCCTTATAGAGTGCTTAGACATATTGGCACCATTAACTACGAGACTGAGACCCCTGACAGGAAAAATCCTACTAAGATATACCATCCTAACCTCCTCAAGAAATGGGTTGAAAAATTGCCAAAAGTTGCTTTGCTAGTTTTACCTGAAACCGATAAGGAAGATATTGATGCAGCTTATGATAGACCGGAACAAACTGTAACTGCTGATGCTGTAAAGATAAATGTTTCCTTAACCACAGAACAAACTGCAGACATTCATAACATGCTAAAGACATTTAACAGTACTTGTACCACAGTACCAGGCTGAGCAAAAGGGTTAGAGCACATAATAATGCCAAGGAATGCTTGTCCTATTAGGCAGAGACATACAGGTTGCCAGAGCGGTTAAGAGCTGACATGGTTAAGGAAATACAAAAAATGAAAGAATTGGGTATCATAGAGCAGTTGAGAAGTGCTTGGTCATCTCCAATGGTAATTATAAACAAAAAAGAAGGGGGTGTTAGAATCTGCCTTTATTTCAGGAAACTTAATCAAGTGTCAGCATTTGACAGTTATCCCATGCCCAGAATAGATGATTTGGTGGACAAACTGGGGAGTGCAAAGTATATCAGTACCTTCGATCTCACCAAGGGTTGCTGGCAAATACATTTAGCTAAAGAATCCAGAGACAAAACTGCATTTGCCACCCCTATAGGATTCTATCAGTTCACCACCATGCCATTTGGATTACATGGTACACCAGCTACATTCCAACGGTACATGGATGTCATTTTATCCCCTCACACTGGTTATTGTGCTGTGTACCTGGATGCTGTCGTGGTGTACAGTCCAAACTGGAAAAGCCACCTGGAACACCTATGAGCAGTTTTCCAAGCTATCAAAAATGCAGATCTGACTAATAATCCTACCCAATGTGCATTGTGCAGGCAGGAAATCAGATATTTGGGCTACATGTTGGGAAATGAAGAAGTTAAGCCAGAAATTTCTAAAATAGAAGCTGTAGCTAACAGCCCTGTCCCTAAAACAGAGAAACATGTCAGATAATTTTTAAGGCTGGCTGGTTATTATCGGAGATTTGTTCCCAACTTTGTAGAGCTAGCTATTCCCCTCACTGAGCTCATGAAAAAACAGTACCTAAATAATGTGAAATGGACCCCAGAGTGTGATGATGCTTTTCAAGCCATTAAGGCTGCATTATGTTCAGCCCCTGTTTTAAGAAGTCCAGATTTTAAGATACCATTTTTGTTACAAACAGATGCATCAGAGGTAGTCCTTGGTGCAATCCTGAGTCAAACTATAGATGGGAAAGAACATCCTATTCTGTACATAAGTAGGAAATTGCATGACAGAGAGAAAAGGTACTCCACCGTAGAAAAGGAATGTTTAGCAGCAAAGTGGGCCATGGAGTCCCTTAAGTTTTATTTACTAGGAACTGACTTTGTACTTATAACAGATCACAGTCCTCTCTGTTGGCTTAACCAAATGAAAGATAAAAACTCCAGAATCACAAGGTAGTACCTGGCACTACAGCCATTTAAATTCATGGTGATATACAAATCTGGTGAAAAGAATAGCAATGCTGATTTTCTGTCAAGATATGGATCAGGAATTGAGGGTTCTGAAGGGTGAAAAACAAATGTATGTGTTTGAACTTTACTATTTGCTGTACTGTTATAGAAAAAAATGGATAATGCACACGTGCTTAATTTCTGAAAGCAGCACATAGTAGAAATTAATAAAAGTTTGGAAGCGTGTTTGATGAAACAGGTTCCCTCTTAAGGAGGTGGGTGTATTTAACAGGGCAAAATATGACCCTGCCCAGCTGTTATGTAGAAAGTGTTTAAATACAAGGATCTGTTCTTTTCTATTCCTTTTCTGTCTCTTCTCTGTCTGGTTGCGCAACCACATTTTCCTGTGAGACCTCGGACTTGATCACCCCGACAGTCTCGTAAGTCTTTGCCTCTCACTGTCCTCCCTTGCTGTCTGTATTTTTCTTCCCTTGCATATCTGCTGATACAAAATATATGCAAATCATTGTATGGAAATGTAACTGATATTGGGATCCCTTTGTTTAGAAAATATATATTGTTACTGTTGAAATGTATATAATTATAGTTTGAGATGATTACAAAAAACTATTGGAACATCAAGAGGTTATTTGAGTGCAAGTTTTATGCCTTTTGCAGAAGAGCTGTGAAAAAGGGACCTCATTTTTGGGACATTATGTTCTAGCTGCACATGCCTGATACTTACAAGAACAGGATGCTTGTTAAGAGTTGGAGTTGGAAGGACTTATAAAAGAGCTAAGCTGCAATTGCTTGAAGAAAAGGAAAAAGGACACAGAGATTGAAGGAAAACTCTGATGGATGTTCTCTGTTTTATTTTACCTTTGTAAATAGTTATACTGAACAAGTTTATTTTTTTTGTTACTGCTTGTGTAAATAAATATGTTTGGTGAATTCTACAACTGCTCCTGGGTTTTCTATGCTTCCTGACCTGTGCCTCGATGACACTCCTATAAAGATGTTGAAGAGGATAGGTCCCAGTACTGACCCCTGCAGGACACCACTGGTTACACTACCATCCCTCGACAGAGATCGATTTACTAGCACTCTCTGTGTCCTATTGTTTAGCCAGTTGCTGATCCAGTTAACTACCTTTTGTTTGACTCCTGTATGTTCTAGCTTGTTTGTTAGCCTTCTGAGAGGGATGGTGTCGAAGGCCTCATTGGAATCCAGGTATACAATGTCCACTGCCCTTCCCTGATCCATTATTCTGGTGACCAAGTCAAAGAAGTCGATCATGTTGGTTTAACAAGATCATCCTGCTGTGAACCCATGTTGCCTTGGGTCCATTTTTCCGATATCTTTCAGGTATGCCACTATCCTCTCCTTTAGTAATGACTCCATAATTTTCCCCATGACTGTGGTCAAACTGACAGGGGTGGTAATTTTCTGCCTCTTTTTGCTCCACTTTTGTGCAAGGGCACCACTGTTGCCCTTTCCAATCTTGAGTATTTCCTGCTGTCTAGTGACTTGTTGAAGAGCTCAGCCAGTGGAGTGGCTAGTTCCTCTCAAAGTTCTTTTAAAGCCCTAGGGTGTATGCCATCAGGTCCCATGCCCTTGTCCATCTTGAGTCTACTCAGCTCTTCTAGGACCCTTTCCTTTGTGAAGGGGCTAGTGTCTACCTCTGACCATCATGCTCTGTCTGACCTACGTGGTACCTTTGCCACTGTCTTCTATAGTGAAGACACAGCAAAAGAACTTGTTTAGGCCTTCGGTCTTTTCCTCATCTCTCACTGCCATCTTGCCTTCTTTGGTTGCTATTCGGACTATTCCTCCCTTAGTTTTTCTTTTCCCCATTATGTATCTGTAGAAGGTTTTGTCTCCCTTCTTAACACCCTGTGCTATTTTCTCTTCAGTCTGCACTTTTGCCCTTCTGACTACCTTTCCTGCCTCTTTCAGTTTTTTCCTGTATTTTTATCTGTCTGCTTCTTCCTTTGTTCATTTAAATTGTGCAAAAGCCCTTGTTTCTCTTTGATTTTGGTCGCTACTTCATTTGAGAACTAGAGAGGTCTCTTCCTTCTCTCTGGACTTGCTGGTCAGCTTCACGCATTTAGTTGTTACTGTGTGCAGAGCAGTCTTTAGGGTATTCCAGCAGTCCTCTACATCCCCCTAGTGTCTGCCTTCCATTATGGATGTGAACATAGTTTTCATTTTGGTGAAGTTAGCTTTTCTGAAATCTGTTACCTTGATTTTAGGGTGACTAGTGTCTTTCTCCTGGTTTACAGTTAACCAGATTGACTTGTGGTCACTGGTCCCCAGATTGGCACCTTCTTTGAGCTTTTGAGACCCTAGAGCTGTTTGTGAGCACTAGGTCCATATTGTCTTGTCTCTGGTGGGTGAGTTCACCAGTTGATGCAGAGCCGCCCCTCAGTGCAAAGAGGAAATCTTTGCTCCTATCTGAGGACACTGAGTATGATGACCAATCCACATCCAGTAGATTGAAGTCCCTACTAGCAGTAATCATGATGGTTTCTAAGAGCTCTTTGTCCACGCCAGCTTCCTGGGATGGGGATCTATAGATGACTCCCATCCGGATGGGAGTTTTGCTCCAGCTCTAAGTGTAACCAAAGGGCTTCTGCTGTACAGTCAGTGTCCTGGATTTCTATTGCACAGATAATCTTCTTTACATACAATGTCACCCCTCCCTTTTCCCCACCCGGTGTCTTCCGAACAGCATGTAACCCAGTATGGTGACATCCTAGGTGTGGTTCCTGGTAAACCAGGTCTCAGTAACTACAACCCAGTCCAGTTTTGCTTCTGCTATCATGGCTGTGAGATCTAATATTTTGTTTGGCAGACTGTGAGCATTTATGCACAATGCCTTCCATTCTTGTCTTTGTCGGCCTGCTGTGTGACTAACCCTTTGGACTGTGAATCCGATAGTGATGTCTGGTCTGGGTATTATTGCTATGTACTTGTGGTGGACTAGCTGGTGATGGGGAAGGGGCAACTGGCTGCCCTTTTGATTCTAGGAATGCCTGTGCCAACCCTCCCCCATCCACTAGTTTAACTGACCTATATTTACATCAAACTTTTGGCCTAGTGCTCGGGTTCCCTCCTTTGTGAGGTGAAGTGCATCGAACCCAAAGAACTCCCACTCCCAGAAGTCATGCCAATTTATGATAAAGCAGTGACCTTTTTCCTGGCACCAGCTCCTTAGCCAGGTATTAAGCTCTGAGAGGTCCCCTTCTCTGATTTTCTGCCTGCTGTCTCCTTTCTTCCAGACTGGCAGAATTTCAGAGAAGGTAATATCGGACGAAAGTGAAGCAATCTTGTCACCTAGTCTGGTGAAGTTTTGTTTTGTTTCTCCACTGATTTACTGGCTAGGTAATTTGTTCCTATGTGGAGAATAACCAGTGTGTCACATTGCATGCCTCTAACAATCTCATCTATGTGATTGGTGTCCCTACATGCTGACGTGTTAGGGGAGGCACCTAACAGAAATAGAGGCATGGTTCTGTTGGAGGTGAGTCCCTACACATCTAATCACTGAGTCTCCAGTATTAGTACATGTTTCCTATTGTTCTTTTGTTGAGTTTAGTAGTTGAGTGCACCTTCGTCTGCTGCTCTGGGTGCATGGAGCCTTTGATGCTTGTTCACGCTAGTTGTTTTGGAAGATAGTGCAGCATACCGATTTGACATTTGAATTGGTTTGATGCCTTCTGCCAATGGGTCGTTTCTGACAGTTTTATGATTCCTAATCTGCTGCCAGCCCTGGTCTGTTTAACCTTTGGGGTAGGTGTGCAAGCAAAGTGCGTCTTGAAGGTAAAGGTATCACAGTGTTACCCAGTGGGGCTGATTTAGTTTGGCACAGAGGTATTTTATCTCAGCCTATGCTGCCTGCAGCTGGGATCTGAGGTCCCTAATTGTGGAGCATGTTGGACAGTGCCCCACTCTGTAGATGAAGGTTTTGGTAAAAAGTGTGCCACAGTTGTCGCAGTTTATAAAGTCCATAGCAACTTAATTTCTCTGGAACTAATTATTATGTAACGGTTACTAAATGCAACATTGTTCAGAGTAGCTTGCTTCCTGGACTGGATGACACTTCAATGATATGGGAAAGTTTCTCTCTGAAAGTGCACTGTAAGAAGCAGTTGCCCTACAATTTATTGGCATACTATGGATTGCTTGCTGGGCATCAAGAACATCATTCCTTACTTTATAAAAAAACAACTGGCCTACTGTGAGTGACACATTTAAACTGAATGTGGGAAATTTGTTCACAGTTTACTAGCTAGTGATATTCAAAATAGGTTATATGAGTTATTTATACCACAAGAAGCAAACATTTGATGTCATTTGGTGATAGTTTTTGACATTTTAAGTTGACCACTTCTGGGCCAAAACAATCCATTTCTCTGTAACTATTTTTAGTAGTACTTCTGTATATACATATTTTGTTACTGCTGAACTAACTGAAAATATGTACTGTATTGCTTGTATTATTATTTTACATTTGTTATACATGTAGTAAAACTTGACATGTTTTATCTATACAATCTTGCATTGGGTTGCTCCTGTGAAAAGGCATTTTCCCAGAGTGCCTACCTTGATACCAAATAGCATCAATCAATCAATCCACTACAAAAAGCATTAAATGTACCTCGTCCATATATTAGCCCATTGTTTCTGCTTAGGCTATCATCATCTATCACCTAACTGTATATTACAATAGAGGGCTGTGTTGATGTGTGCTAACTAGTACAATAGTATTTTCACACTTGGTGTCAGACTTAGTGCTATTATTCTTCTGCAGTGTATCAGTGCTCCAGACCATCACATCACATGATACCAGTGATCCTTCCATGTCATTGATGCCAGGATTGGTACTAGTCATTGTACCATCTGGGTAGCCATGCTCCAACTGTTATGGATCACGTGATTCTTTTCATTGATTCCCTGGAGGTACTCCTTCTCCGCATGTATCACCCTCCCCCAGTTGCAATCATTCTTGTGAGGTGTTGGACTGGAGTTCTGCATCTTTATTTCCTGAAACATTTGGCAAAGCTGAATCTTATACTTCTTAATAAAACATTGGGCTCCACTAGGACCATCCACAACATAATTGACCTATTGCTTCTAAAACTGGACCTTTTGTACATATTTGTGTTCCTTTTGCTCTTTTACCCCTCAAACTGTACTTTACTCATACATGTATGTTCCTGAGCTTCTGGTACCTGTGACTTCACTTTTGTCTTCACTGGCTAGGACTCTCATGGTGTCTTATCTCATGCTGTATTTTATTCATCTTTCTATGAATTTCCAATATTTTTCATTGCATTTCTATCATTTCTTAAAACTCATAGTGGATTATTTTTGCATGTCTCACTAGATCTCAGTTTATTTTACTTACTATTTATGCTAACACAAGCAGTCAGAGCCTTAGCAAACCTAAGCCCCCACCCAATGTCTCCACAGAAAGCATCACTTGTTACCCAAGAAACACTGACAGATCTTGAGCCCAGGAATGCCACCTCTCAGTAAGGTGAGAAGCTTCTTCAAGCCACTTACTTGGCTTGAATCTAATGAGGCAAATCAGTCAAGGCATCCTAACTGGGTGGAGGAATTAAGTGGCATCATCCTCCCACGTTGCTCCCTCATTTCACTATTTTTAAGATCACTCCTGAATGCACTGAGATGTTAGCCATCATATCAGACATGACATGCACACCTCTGCAGTGACTTCCTTCCTTCACAGGGGCACAATCATCACCAATCAGCCACCAGGAGACAGCCAAATAAGAAGGCTTTGCAACTTACCCTCTGTGGATGAGGAAAGCATCTATTAAGATGTTATTATCTGACAGACAGAGATATGTCACAAGCTCTGGGAATGAACCCAGGTTGCAAGCATACTAAGTAGCACCCCTGCCACTCATGCCAAGAGGTGAACCCCTTGATCTATTCTTTGAATGCTTGACTCCTTTTAGTTCTTGCAGTGCACCTCCAGTTTCATTCTGGACCTCTTGCTTTTTTGTGCTGGACCTCATCTGAGAAGTGCTAGGCTAAGGCTGCTATATCAGGTTCTTCTTCCAATATACAGTAGGTACAGTATAAACTCCCTAAATTTATACCAGCTTATTAATGCTTTGTTGGGTCACATCCATGTTAGCTATTTCTTGACATGAACATACTTTTTTTTTGTTCTATGAGGAGTGCCTTAAGGATCTACATATGTACAGCTTGAAAGGGGAGGGATATTATAGAGACTTTTAAATACCTCACAGGGAAAAGGTACAAGAAGGAAATATTTTGCAGAAAAAAAGGTACCCAAGGACAAGAGGGCATGATAAGAAGCTGGAGGGGGTAGATTCAGGAGAAGCTGCGACACTGGACTTAGGATTTGCAAGAAAGCGAGTTGTGCTCACAACAGAGGGAGGTGAACCTTACAATTTACAATTGTCTTTGGTTTGAAGCAGATTTCTTAGGAAAGTTAATATTCTTCAGGTGGAGGATACTTCTAACTAAAGGGTGAAATAAGGAACTTAGAATCATCAGAAAAGGCAGTCTTTCAATCAACAGAGGGAGGTGGACCTTGCTTTACTTTTGTTACAGTTGTTAAGATTTTTCAGTGCAGGAAGAGTTTAAACCCACAGGGACTGAATACTGTTTAATGTGTCTGTCCTGTGCACAGCTGACTTGACTGGAGTTAGTGATTGACTGTTTGCATTGCAAAATTTGTAATACTGTGAGTTATTCACTGGGCCAAGAATTTGTCATAAGTCCTGAATTGAGGCAGGTTACAGGCTGTGTATTTGACCCAGACAGTGCCCAGGGGGTGGAAACTGTTTTTCTTTTGTTTATCTCTGTGTGCCTTAAAAGGCCAGGCCAGACTGTGTCAGGAAGTGCTTACATCACAGCTACTTATCGCCAATAGCTTTGGAAGAGACTTATAGACCTGATAACAGTACTAATTTTAGCAGGCTCATCAGATAACCTAATATTCTTCAGGTGAAGCTACTCTGGCTGGAAGCTGCAACACTGGACTAGGATTTGCAAGAAAGGGAGTTGTGCTCACAACAGGGAGATGAACTCTTACATTTACAGTTGTCTCAGTTTGAAGCAGATTCCTTAGAAAAGTTAATATTCTTCAGGTGGAGGATACTTCTAACTGAAGGGTGAAATAAGGAACTTAGAATTATCAGAAAAGGCAGTCTTTCAATCAACAGAGGGAGGTGGACCTTGCTTTACTTTTGTTACAATTGTTAAGATTTTCAGTGCAGGAAGGGTTTAAACCGACAGGGACTGAATACTGTTTACTGTGTCTGTCCTTGTGCACAGCTGACGTGTTTTGGGGCTGACTGCTTTCAGAGCACAAGTCATAGGCTGTTTTGGGGCTGGGGAGGTTTACCTGTGTCTGACTTGGATGTTTGGATTTTTCTCTGTTTGATTAGCAGGGTATTTTCTCTGTCAACTTGTCGTGTAGGGCATCTTGCCGATAGGAAGGCACTCATCGCAGCGGCAGGTCAGAGCTTTAAGCTTATTGTTTCGTGAGGGCACAGTTTAGGCCAAACCCTTCCCACCCCTCACCCCACCCACCCCTGGAAATAGTTCTTTTACACCTGGGATTCTGACATCATTTCCTCTAGAGGGCAAGTATATCACTGTCATATCCTTTCTAGCACACTGCACTGACAATATAAGCATACACATTATGTAATAAATATATTTCTATGTAACAAACCAATCACACACACACACACAAAAAATAAACTAAACAAGGTAGACAGACATGTGGGAGTAGTGCAATGTAATGGCTGTGGGGCAGCAGTCTTCCTGGAGTCTTTCTGAGGCCGAAGGCCCTGTTTGCAGACAACTCTCTGCCCTGAGGAGGAAGATGCCGTCTTCATGCCGCACTGGACAGTAGTAAGGAACCTCCCCATCCAGGGAGCACCAGAGCCACCGCCACTACCTCAGAGGTTGTGAAAGCACAGCAGTTGGACCACAGTGGGCTCAGGGAGGGTAGAGGTGGTGGAACAGAGGCACACTCAGTCAGTTGTTCCACTCAGTCCATACACCATTCTGGGAGAGCATAGTTCCCTATAGATGCACCCACAGAGGAGACTAATGAGGTTGCAGACAACAGTCACAAGAGAGGCTCTCAGGAAGGAGCAGAGGGCACCACAGGGAAAGGAAGCAGCTCCTGGTGGGGACTCAATTATTAAGGGATAGAACTGGGGGAGCAGGAAAACTGAAGTAAGGTGCCTGCCTGGTGCCATGGCTTGGAGGGACAGAAGCGCATCCTTAGGATCATGAGAACAGCTTCGGAGTCTGAGCTGGATGTCATTGTCCACCTAGGGACAAATGGCTTGGCTCATCATGAGATTAGAGCAGTGCAGAAGGACTTTGTAGAGTTGGGAGGGCCTAAGACAAGTAGCACACACAGTATCTTTCTCAGAGGTGCTGCCTGTCAGTGGCATGGGTGAGGTGAGGTACTTTGCACCATGCAGTTTAATGAATGGTTGAAAAATGGTGTGGAACACAGGCTTTGCTTCACTGGGGAGTGGGTTCCACCTGGAGGGACACCAGCCTATACTGGCAGGATGGTCTCCATCTGTCCAGGAAGGAACAAGTCTTTTGGGCAATTGGTTTAAATGCTTCATTGGCAAGTTTTTAAACTAGTCAAGTGGGAGCACTGATAGCAACATGAACATCCCAACCTCCTACAAAACAGGTCACTAAATGAGAAAAAGACCAAGGTAGAAAGGTCAGTGGGGGATCTGCTACAAAAGGTAAAGCCATCAAAAAAATGGAGAGCAATAAGTACCAATGCCCGTAGTCTGGGTAACAAGCTTCCTGAATTAGTGGCCTTGATGGAGGAGGAACATCTGGATATCGTGGCAGTCACAGAAACACGGTACACACAGAACCATGACTAGGACGTAAACATACCAGGATACACTATCTACAGCAGGGACAGGAAGGGTAAAAGAGGAGGAGGAGTAGCTCTCTACATAAGGGAAGGAATCAAAGCAACAGAACAAAAGGGTAAACAGAGAGAAGAAGAAGCACTGTGGGTCAATTTGGAGGCAGGCAATGGCACCACAATCCGCACAGGGGTTGTATACAGACCCTCCTCTCAGGGGGAGGAAATGGACCAGGAAATGATAGAAAGTATACTTAGAATGGCAGAAAAAGGGAAGCTATTGCTGAAGGATGATCTGAATATGCCAGATGTTAACTGGACTGCAGTTGCAGCAGCCACTTCTAAGAGTAGGGTTATTCTAGATGCCCTACAGGGGGCATGCCTTAGACAACTAATATTGGAACCCACTTGAGAGGGAGCAATCTTAGACCTGGTTCTCTTTAAATGGAGATGGAGAGAAAACAGATGTAGAAGTGGGTAGCCATCTGGGAACTAGCGACTATCAAACAGTATGGTTCACAATAAACACAGCAATAGAGTCAAGCCATACAAAGGCAAAAGTACTGGACTTCAGGAGGGTTGACTTTACACAGAATGGGTGAGTGCCTAAGGAATGCACTAGCAAATGGGCGGGAAGAAGGGTGGAAGAACAATGGGGAATAATAAAAACTGCCATCACAGAGGTATCAAGCCATTGTGTGAAGCAAATAAACAAAACAAAATGATGTAAGAAACCACTATGGTTCTCAAAGGAGGTGGCAGTGAAGGTTCAAGAGAAAAAGAAAACATTCAGAAAGTACAAGGAATTACAGAAGGAGCAGGACAGAGAAGTGTATCAGTTAAAGCAAAAGGAAGCTGGGAAGGCAGTCAGAACAGCAAAGGCCTGAACCAAGGAAAGATAGCCAACTCAGTTAAGAAGGGGGATAAAACCTTTTTTAGGTACATCAGGGAGCGAAGGAAGACCAAGGGAGGGATAGTGAGGCTTAATAAAGGGAGGGGTGGGCAGAGGGTGACGGTGAAAAGGCAGAGATACTAAACAAATATTTTTGCTCAGTATTTACAAATGAAGAGGGAGGTACCTAAAAACAAACAATAGAAACACTCTGGATACAGAAGTTGATACCAGCCCATTTACAGAAGAAAGGGTTCTGAAAGAACTCTTAAAACTGAAGGTGGACAAAGCAGTGGGGCCTGATGGGATTCATCCCAGAATTCTAAAGAACTAAGGGTAGAACTAGTGACACCACTGACTACCCTTTAACAAATCATGGGAGGATGGGGTGGTACCTTAGGACTGGAGGAGGGCAGATGTGATTCCCTTCACAAAAGTGGGAGCAGGGCAGAAGCAGGAAACTACAGACCTGTTAGTTTAACCTCAGTGATAGGGAAATGATGGAATCACTTCGAAGGAAAGAACTGTTGGCACTCTAAAGGCCAGAGGGGCACAGGACCCAAGGCATGGATTCACAGCGGAAGGTCATGTCAGAAAATCTAATAGATTTCTTTGACTGAGTGACCAAAGTAGTAGATCAGAGAGGGCTGTGAACATGGCCTACCTAGACTTTAGCAAGGCATTTGACTCAGTCCCACACAAAGATTAATATACAAGTTAGTCAGGCCTGGGAGTGGGTCCCAAGATGATAGCCTGGGTAAAGAATTGGCTGGAGAATAGGACACAGAGGGTAATAGTAAATGGAGTCCACTCTGAAGAAAGGGGGTTACTAGTGGAGAATTTACAGGAGGGTTCAGTATTAGGACCGGGTCCTCTTCAATGTCTTTGTGTGACACTGCAGAGGGACTGAGGGAAAAGTATGTCTCTTTGCAGATGACACAAAGATCTGTAACAGAGTTGATGCACAAGGTGGGGTGGAAAGGATGAGAAGGGACTTGGCTAGGTTAGAGGAATGGTCAAATGTATGGCAGCTTAGATTCAATGCTAAGAAGTGCAAGGTAATGCACCTGGGAAACAAAAATCCAGGGAAAGAGTACACAATGGGGGGTGAGATACTAACAACAACAAAATTGGAAAGGGAACTGGGGTAGTCATATCAGTGACTTAAAGGTGGGCAAGCACTGTGAGACGGCAGTAAGGAGGGCTGGGGGATACTGGGATGCATAGGGTGAGGCATCACCAGTAGAAAACAGGAAGTTGTTATCCCTCTGTACAGACAGCTGGTGAGACACCATCTGGAGTACTGTGTGCAGTTCTGGAGACCCAATCTCCGCAAGGACATAGACAAAATGGAAGCTGTCCAGAGGAGGGCAACTAAAATGGTGCAGGGTTTGCACCGGAAGACATATGAAGAGAGACTAAAGGAGTTTAATATGTATAGCCTCAAGGAAAGGAGGGAGAGAGGGGACATGATAGAAACTTTCAAGGGAATAAACAAAGTCCAAGAAGGCAGCATATTTCAAAAAAAGAGGTGTGCAAGAACAAGGGGGCACAATTTGAAGATTGAAGGGGGTGGCTCAGAGGTAATGTAAGGAAGTATTTTTTCACAGAGAGGGTTGTGGATGCATGGAACGGCCTTCCGGAGGAGGTTGTGAGTCAAAAACAGTGGTTGAATTCAAGCATGCATGGGACAGTCATAAGGCAATTCTAGGGGGTTGGGGTAGAAAGAAGTAGGCTGCTGGTTAACTAGGATCTGCAGCTTATCCATTAGGTAGGGAAATGGGCAGACTGGGTGGGCCAAGCAGTCCTTATCTGCTATCAAATTCTATGTTTCTACGTAGATGTGAAGTACTTCTTCAGAGAAAGCATGGTGGATTCTTGGAACAGCCTTCCAGTGGAGTTGGTGGGGATGGAAACAGTGATGGAGTTCAAGAATGCATCACGACAGACATAAAGGAACCTTAGGTAAAGGAAAGAGGGTGCAGGCAAGTGGCAGAAGATCAAGTAGGATGTGCTGTGATACTGTAGGCAAGGAAAATGGGCTGCCTAGGTGGGCCAAGTGGTCCTTATCTGCTGGCAAATTCTATGCTTCTGGTTCTAGGCTACTTCTTGACTTATTGTGTCTTTTCTACTAAAAGATAACTTGGGTCTGTATTATCTCCTCATAACTGTACTAGCTTTTTCATGAACTCCACACTGGCAAAAACCTCATCCTTGACCTCATGAAGTATGCATACATCCATTCCTCTGGCTGCCTCAGTCTGTTCTGTACTGTGCATGGTGCCCCCTGTGCAACTGCTTTAAGCTGTTATGGTCTTTTTTCTGCCATGCTTTGTTCCCCCTGTGACACAACTCTTTTTTTTTGCCTTGGCTATCCGTCTGGTGATAGCCTACCTATATGTCCATTTAATAGAGCTTCTTTTGTTATTATTTCTAGATTTATCTAAAGGCTGTCTTTGTTTATATGGTGTTTATGTCCCCTGGCACTACCAGCAATACCTCCTTACATCACCGGACAATGCGATCTGCCCAACCACAGAACCTTGTCCAAATGCACTCTCTCTCTCTCCTAGAACCCACTTGTTGGACAATCCTCCTTACCCCGCTTGCCCTGTGTAGGGTCCCAGTATTACCTGAGGTGGGGACTCTACCCATTCCAGCACTATGGCAGAGAGGAGCTAGGAAGCTATCCAACCCATGAGTGGTTGCCAGAAGAAAGTCCAGAAGACACAAAGAGCTGGCGGAACAAGTTTTGGAAAAGGACCACAGGTTTCAGTGCAGTATGAGGTACAGGCGCATTCAGGAGGGAGTAGTGTGCAGACATGAAAGTTCCCCTGTTTAAAAGTGCTTTTATACTTCTGGTTGTGCGTTTACATGAGTGGGAAGAAACCAAAGAAAAAAAAAATGCTGCTAGTTGATAAGGTGAAGTTCAGCCCACCAACCCGGTGGGCTGAACTTCACCGTACCAACTAGCAGCAATTTTTTGGTTTCTTCAAACTCATGTAAATGCACAACCAGAAGCATATAAGCACTGGTAAGCTTGGCACTTTCACGTCTGCACACTACTCCCTCCTGAATGTGCCTGGAGCTCATATTGCACTGACACCTGTTGTCCTTCAGGTGGCAGTGTTGTAGTGGGCAGGCCCAATCCTCCCTTCCCAGAGAAGGAAAGCTCCCTATGGGATGCTCAGTTCTCCTTCCCATGCTGGCCCTCTGCTGATCAGAACTTATTCCCAAACCCAGGTCACCAACTTAGAGAGTGGTAGTGCTGTCACAATGCTGTCAGGCCAGCTCAAGACTCTTTTAAGTTCTGTTTTGCAACATTTTCTCAATTGTCTTGACTCTCTTTTCAAAATTCACTTATTTTCTTCTGTCTTTGATGAGACATCTGATTAATTTACTTGTAGGAGTCCTATAGATCATTTTTTGTATGCTGGCTTCTTGTCTTTCACTACAGTAGTCATGAGGTAACTGCTTGGAGCCTCCGAGGACAAGTTGTCCAGATCAGAATCTGTTGTTTTTCAACAATGGAAATAAACTGTACTTCTTTTGTTTGAACTATTTTTAGTACTTACAGCCACATGCTCTTATATCACCTCTTACATTAATTGTTGCATTGACTACAAACTGCAAGTACATTTTGATGAGGCAAGCGACATAAAGCTGCTTATGTCTAAAAATAACCTTCACTGAACAGCCATCAGAGCAGAACAATAAGTCTTCCAAACCCAACCCTCTACACATGTAACATACATTTTTTCCATCCCTATATATGTATGACAGGCATTCAAAGAATAATGTTAAATAATGTCTCTTGAAATTCTTAGCACTGTGATGGCTCTACCTGTCTTAATCTGATATGTTGTGTGCTATAGCATATTCTAGATATCATATAAGCCACATGTATTGGACTGTGCTGGGGTTGCAGTCTGCCCTTTTTCTGTCCAGGAGGAAAATTCCTCCATACTTTCCCCTGTCCAGGATGACATTTTCTCCATACTTTCCTATCCAGGAGGAACTTTCCTCCATACTTTCCCTATCCAGTAGGAACTTTGTTCATAGTTTCCTATCCGGGAGGAATTTTCCCATACTGCGCTATTCAGGAGGAACTTTCCTCCACATCGCCCCTGTCCAGGAGGAATTTTCCTCCACGCTTTTCCTATTCAATATAACATTTCCTCCATACTTTCCCTATCCAGGAGGAATTTTTCTCCATAGTTTCCTATCCAGGAGGAACTTTCCTCCATACTTTTCCCTGTCCAGCAGGAACATTCCTCCATACTTTTCCTTGCCAGGAGGAAAATTCTCTATAATTTTCCTATCTAGGAGGAATATTGCTCCACACTTTTCCCTGTCCAAGATGACATTTTCTCCATACTTTCTCTATCCAGGAAGACTTTTCCTGCATACTTTCCCTGTCCAGGAGGAACATTTCTCCATACTTTCCCTATCCAGGAGGAACATTCCTCCATATGCTTCCCTGTTGAGGATGAAATTTCCTCCATACTTTTCCCGATCCTTACTCTGATATTTTATGTGTCTGAAAGAAACTCAGTTTGTGAATAAAATGTACTACTACTACTACTGCTACTACTACTGCTACTATCCAGGAGGAACTTTCCTCCATACTTTTGCATTTTTACAAATCAAGTTGAACAAATGTGTCTGTGTCAGTGTTCATGGCAACATATCTGGGTATGACACATTGACCTTACAATGCCAACAGAAATAATGAATTCTATTGCATCTCATTGTATATACTGATTGTACATAGCCCTGTAAATACTGCTTTGTATATAATTGCATTATTTGCTTTTTTCATTTTTCTTATTACTTATTCCTCTATTCTAAATAGTTTTTCTTGCAATTCTATTGTACAATCTCTATATTTTGTTTCAACGCTGTTATCACAATGCTGTATTTTGTCTTTTGTACCCCTCCCCGGTCACACCTGGAAACGAGTTTCTGCTGATGTTGCCTTTCCCGTCAACGCCTTTTAAATAAATAAATAAATAAATATCCTAAGCCTGGGGTGAACCTTAATACCACAAAAGAAAGTGCTACCTGTATACAGCTGGGGGAGATTAGGGAATACCGATCCAGTGTTTTAACAACTGGTTGAAGATATGGTGCAGAGAGGAGGGGATTGAATACACTGGGGACTGGGGTCATACTGGGGGGGATAGAGGCCTATACAAAGAAGATGGCCTCCATCATTCCAGGAGGGGAACAGCAGTCCAGAGTGGAAGATTTAAATGCTACTTTGATTGGTATTTCAATGAGCCAAGGAGGAGGCAGAAAAAAAACAAGGGTTGCAGTGAATGCCTCCAACAGAAAAGAGAGAAACAAAAGGAAAAGCCCAGGGAAATAAATTTCCAGGGGTAGAGCAGTAATGGAAAAGGAGGAGGAAGGGATAGGAGGATCAAGAATTGGTTCTAAGGGTGAAGGAAGAGTTAAGAAGGGTGGCCAGAGGGAAAATGAACAAGGGGATGACAGTAACAGTGACAATGGAAGGGTGAAGGAAGGAATAGGGAATGGGGGAAGGTAGGGGAAGGGAAAGACAAAAGGAGTGGAGTGCCATGTGTGATAATGCAAGGAGCCTAGGATATAAAACTCCTGACCTGGGTCATCATGGGTTACTGAAAACCACAGCTGGGATGTGGCCATTCTGGGATACAACATGTTCTGGAAGGATAGAACAGGGATGGGAGGGTGTCATTTTATATGTGAGGGAAAGCATAAAGGCCATGGAGACATAAGGTCACAATGGGGACATGGGAAGGGCTGGAGGTTTGATGGGTTGGCTTAGAAAAAGGGTCTGGGGTCTCTATCTATCCGGGAATGGTATATAGACCACCAACAAAGGGGAAGGAACCAGACAGGATTCTAGGGGAGACCATAGGCAAAATGGGAAGCAAAGGGGAGTTATTGATTATGGGCGATTTTAATTCACCTGATGTAGACTGAAGCATTCTTGCCACAGCTACAAGAAGAAGCAGGGCCATCCTTGACTCCCACAGACAGTACCCACTAGGGACGGGGTAGTGCGGGACCTTAGTTCTAAGGAACAGGGACAATGCTGTAGAAGTCACCGTGAATGACCCCTGTGGTACAAGTGATCACCGTACAGTGTTGTTTTGCACACAGACTGGGCAGGAGAAAAACCACACTAGGACAAGGGTCTTGGACTTCAGGAGGTCAAATTTTAAAGAAATAGATGAATGTCTTAATAGATACCTTGAAGGGGATGTTGGCTGGAGAGTGTGGAGGAACAATAGAATCATAGAAACATAGAAACATAGACTGTGACGGCAGATAAGGACCATTTGGTCCACCTAGTCTGCCCATTTCCCTACCTACTAGATAAGCTGCAGATCCTAGTTAACCAACAGCCTATTTCTTCCTACCCGCCACAAGAATTGCCTTATGTCTGTCCCATGTATTCTTGAATTCCCCCATTGTTTTTGACCCCATGGCCTCCTCAGGAAGGCCATTCCATGCATCCACCACCGTCCCTGTGAAAAAATACTTCCTCACATTGCCCCTGAGCCTTCCACCCTCTATCTTCAAATTGTGTCCCCTTGTCCTTGCACATCTCTTTTTCTGAAAGATGCTACCCTCTTGGACTTTGTTGATTTCTCTTGAGGTACTTAAAAGTTTCTATCATGTCCCCCCTCTCCCTCCTTTCCTCAAGGGTATACATATTAAGCTCCTTTAGTCTCTCCTCATATGGCTTCTGTTTCAGACCCTGCACCATTTTAGTTGCACTTCTCTGGACTGCCTCCATCTGTCTATGTCCTTGCGGAGATGGGGTCTCCATAATTGGATGCAGTACTCCAGATGTGGTCTCACCAACTGTCTGTACAGAGGGATAACAACTTCTTGTTTTCTGCTGGTGATGCCTCTCCCTATACATCCCAGTGTCCTCCCAGCCATCCCTACTGCCTTTTCACATTGCTTGCTAACCTTTAGGTCATCTGATATGATTACCACCATGTCCCTTTCCATTTTTGTTGTTGTTACTACCTCCCCCCATTGTGTGCTCTTTCCCTGGGTTTTTGTTTCCCAGGTGCATTATTTTGCACACCTTTGCACTGAATCCAAGCTGCCATACTTCTGATCATTCCTCCAACCTTGCCAAGTCCCTTCTCATCCTTTCCACCCTCCCATTGTGTATCAACCCTGTTGCAGATATTTGTGTCATCTGCAAAGAGGCATAATAGAAAAGGATAAAAGAAGGAATAACTAAGGCAACAACAAGTTGTTTGAAGGAAATAAGTAAGAGTAAGAGGAAGAAGAGGCCTCTATGGTTCTCAAAGGAGATGACTAAGGTGGTAAGGGAGTAAAAAAACAGCTTTTAAGAAACACAAACAGACCTAAATGGTGGGTGATAGGGAGGTATATCTGGATAAACAAAGAGAGGCAAGAAGGAAGGTAAGGGCAGCTAAGGCACAAATAGGGGAGAGGATAGCCAAGGAGGGAAAAAAAGGGCTAAGACTTTCTGCAGGTATGTAAGTGAAAAGAGTAAAATGAGAGGTGGGAGAGTGAGGATCGGTGGGGGGACTATGCTGAGGAAGACAATAAAAAGCTAAAATTTTGAAAGAGTACTTCTGCTCAGTCTTCACAGTGGAGGGGCAAGGGATGAACCAAATTGTATCAGTGTATTCACAGTGGAGGGGCAAGGGATGAACCAAATTGTATCAGTGTATTCACAGTGGAGGGGCAGGGGATGAACCAACTTGTATCAGCAGGCACTGGGGGAAGGAGAAGTGGACAAAAAGTCATTTTCAGAGGAGAGAGTCTAAAGGGGATTGGAAGTCATAAAGATAAATAAGCCCATGGGACCAGATGGGATCCACCCAAGGGTACTTAAAGAACTGAGCATAGTGTTAGCCGCACCTCTGACAATACTATGCAACAACTCCTTGTAGGTGGGGGGTAGTTCCAGAGGACTGGATGAGGGCTGATGTGGTCCTCCTACACAACAGTGGAAGCAAGAAAGAGGCTAGTAGTTACAGGCCAGTCAGTCTCACATCAGTGGTGGGAAATTAATGGAGACCCTGCTGAAGGACAGACTGATGGAGTACCTGGAGCAAATGGGCTGCAAGACTACTGGCAGCATGGTTTCATGGGGGAGATCATGTCAAACAAATCTCTAAGATTTCTTTGACTGGGTGACTAAGGAAGTGGACCACTGGAAAGCAGTGAATGTGACCTGTCTGGACTTCAGTAAGGCCTTTGAGACTGTGCCACATGGGAGGCTTATTAAGAAACTGAGCAACCTGGGGTTGGAGAGAAGGTGGCATACTGAATATCAAACTGGTTGAAGGATAGGAAACAGAGTAGTAGCAGTAAAAGTCTTTGTTTGTGGCACCCTTCACCGGAGGTTCAGGGCACCATTATAAAAATAACACGAAGTACATCGATGCATAAATAACTAGAGCTGGATTTTCAAAGCTCTTGAAAATCCCACAGATGTGGGAAAACTGGGCAAAATAGGTTGCCAATTGTGGAGCTGCAATTTTTCCAGCAGACTGTATTCTCAAAACTGGAGCCGGCTCCATGACTGGCTCCATGATTTATAGTAGGTGTTTTTTTCCCTGTAGCTGCAGAAAATGTTATAGCTGGTGGGATCAGGCACAACATCTCCCACAGCCGCTGGAGGACTGAAAATACAAATCCCTGCAGCTGCAGAGATTTTGGTCCACAACTGAGTTGCGGAGGGACTTAGTCCCAGTAAGTTTTGAAAATCCAGTCTCTGCACTCTACCCAATAAATAAATACAGCTAAAATAATCATACAATAAATATGTAAGGCAAATCAGATATAGCTGAACCCCAAATGCTTGCAAAATAGAAAAGTTTTCAAACCCTGTTTAAAGGCTCTCTACCAAGGAGGCCTCCCTCAGAGTCCTAGGCAATGAATTCCAAGGACTGGGCCTGCCACCTCAAATGCTCAGTCCCCAGATGATTTTACTCTCACCCTGGGACTACCAGGAGGCCTTCCTTGGTAGAGCAGAGCAGATGCCCAGGAACATGAGGGTGCAGGAGCTCTAACAGGTAGCATTGGCCCAGCCCATGTAGGGCATTGTAGGTCAACAGACACACTTTAAAAGAGATACACCACTTCATCAGCAGCCAATGCAGTTCATGCAGCACTGGTGACACATGACAGAAGCTAGAAAGGTCTCATTACTGGAGGTGGAGGTGCTGGACTTCCGGTGGAACTAAGATGGTGAGAGGCTAGGCTCACTGCAACAAACTCCATCCTCTCACATTTGACATGAAATGCATGTCAAGCTTTGCCTATGAAAGAAGTAAGCATGTACATTTTTAAAATTGAAAAGGCACAGGGAAAGGTTGGACAAGAATGTTTCCCAGCCCAGCAAGTTGGTGTACAGGCCTGATGCTGGGAAAACAAAATGAGAAAAGAGCTACAAATATGAGTACCTCTAAACAGTTGACAAAACTGGTCAAACAACTAGAGACGCTAACCAGGCTGAGAACAAATATAGCAAGCAGAAAGAAACTTAATGAAATGGAGAAAAGATGAAGATGCCACCAAAGAAGTATTCACAGGAGGCCCAAAATATGTTTAAAATGTTGGAAGAGACAAGAGTTATTGCCCAGAGGAACACCGACAAGCATTGCCTTGATTTTTGGAAGAGGGAGGAAGTAAAGAGAAAGAAACCTGAAGCAAACAAATCACAGGACAGGACACAAGCAAAAATTTATGAGAAAGATAAAAAACAGAAAAACAATGACTCAAGAACAAATGAGGAAGAAGCAATGGAAAAAAGTGTTACAGAGAGAGTGAATGAGACCCATGAAGGGGAAAATGGAAATGATACCAAGGTTGGACCACAGGAGCATGTACTACCAAGCAAAAACATGAAAGAGGCATGTCAACCTACTACTTTCTCCTTAAGGCAGCATGGGTTCACAGCGGGAAGGTCATGTCAGACGAATCTAATAGATTTCTTTGACTGGGTGACCAAAGTAGTAGACCAGGGAGGGGCTGTGGACATGGCCTACCTAGACTTTAGCAAGGCATTTGACACAGTCCCACACAAAAGATTAATAGTCAAATTAACCAGCCTGGGAGTGGGTCCCAGGGTGGTAGCCTGGGTAAAACATTAGCTTGCACAACAGGACACAGAAGGTAATTGTAAATGGAGTCCACTCTGAAGAAAGAGGGGACTAGTGGGATACCGCAGGGTTCATTGGGTCCAGTCCTTTTAATGTCTTCATCAGTGACATTGCAGAGGGACTGGAAGGAAAAGTATGCCTTTTGCAGATGACAAAGATCTGCAACAGGGTTGATACACAAGGAGGCGTGGAAGGATGAAAAGGGACTTGGCAAGGTTGGAGGAATGGTCAGATGGCAGCTAGGATTCAATGCAAAGAAGTGCAAAATAATGCACCTGGGAAACAAGAACTCAGGGGAAGAATACACAATGGGTGGGGAGGTAGTAACAACAACAAAAAGGAAAGGGACCTGGGGTAATCATATCAGATGACCTTAAGGTTCGCAATCAATGTGGAAGGCAGTAGGGAGGCTGGGGGTATACTGGGATGTATAGGAGAGGCATCAGCAGCAGAAAACAGGAAGTTATATCCTCTGTACAGACAGTTGGTGAGACCCCATCTGAGTACTGTGTCCAGTTCTGGAGACCTCATCTCCGCAAGGACATAGACAGGATAGAGGTAGTCCAGAGGAGGCAACTAAATGGTGCAGGGTCTGCAAGAGAAGCTGATGAGGAGAGACTAAAGGAGCTTAATATGTATACCCTTGAGGAAAGAAGGAGAGGGGGACATGATAGAAACTTTTAAGTACCTCAGTGGAATCAACAAAGTCCAAGAGGGTAGCATCTTTCAGAAAAAAGACTTACAAGAACAAGGGACACAATTTAAAGATAGAAGGAGGGCGGTTCAGGGCAATGTGAGGAAGTATTATTTCACAGAGAGGGTAGTGGATGCATGGAACAGCCTTCCTGAGGAGGTTAGTGGGTCTAAAACTGTGGGAGATTTCAAGAATGCATGGGACAGACATAAGGCAATTCTTGTGGGGGATAGGAAGAAATAGGCTATTGGTTAACTAGGATCTGCGGCCTATCCTGTAGAGTGAAATGGGCAGACTAGATGGGCCTGGCGGTCTCTTATCTGCCGTCAAAGTCTATGTTTCTATGTTTCTACTCTCAAAAACTTTAAATGTTGAGAAAGTAAACTGCAAGTTACAGAAGAGTTACAGAAGAGGTTGGGGAGGGGCAAAAGAAAGATGGAGGAGAAACCTAGCATTAAAACTCCAGATAGTATGAACAAAGGGGAAGCACTGAGGAACAGAGACTCTAACAATACTGATACAAACATTGAAAGGGAAGGAAACAAAATGGTAGTAGAGAAAACAACTAGCCCACAACCATGCACTTCAGCATCTGATTCAGTGTTTGAATTGATAACGACACTGCACCAAGATGAATTGGAACATGCAAAAACAAGTACTCTACCTGGAAATGTACAAACTTTTGAAAGGGACTATAGATCTCTGTTTCCATATGGAGTCATCAGATGAAGGGGAACACCAGGGCTGGGAAGGAGTCCACCACCCTGGCCAAAGCCATTATGGACCAAATCACTAACTTAACTGTGGAAATGACTAAAGCCAACAGTGTTATGGAGAAGAAAACAGAATTGTTTCAGTCTACTGTCACATGGTTACTAAATGAAAACCAACAATTACTGTAAGACAAGAATTAAAAGAAACGCAGTCTAGAGTTTCTATTTTAGAAGATGAGCAACTTCCATTAAAATAGGCAGTAACCATGCTGGAACAAGCCAATATAGTGTTTAAGGAAACATTAACTGATTTTGAGACTAGATTAAGGAGAAAGAACATTTGAATTATAGGTGTTCCTGAGACTTGGGGTCAAGAAAAAAACATTACTGCAGACCCTAAAGACAATAGTGGTTGAATAGTTGGGACTAGAAAAGGAAGAGTTAAACCCAGACATAGACAGAATACACAGTGTTCAGACCTGAAAACAAATTTTAGGGTCCGTCAAGGCTAAGACCTATTATAGCAATTTTTTTAAATCACAGGAAAAGAGGATTTGATGACTGCTGTATATAAAAGTAAGAGAATTTCAATAAAAGGAGCAACAATATCAGTTTTCAATGATCTTTCTCAGGATATATTGAGGAAAGAAAAAATTGACCTATATAAGAAGATTATGGATAAAGGACATAAAGCAACAATGCAATATCCAGCCAAATGAGAGTGGTGGTAAATGGAACCCGTTTGTTTTCAATACGGTACAGAAAGCTGAGAAGAAAATGGTAGAATTACTCAGAAAATTCTGAAACAGGTTCTTAAAGAGAGAAGGAGGATGAAAAAAACTAGGACTTTGACTGGAGAAAGAACATGGGGGCTTGGGGGCATGGTTTCCTTTTTTTTCATTTCTTTGTTTTTTAGGTAGAATGAAGAAAGAAATGTCAGAACCTCAGTGGAAATTCAGAGGAAACAATTGCACCATAGAAGAATATAAAGGAACTTTGATCTAAATTACTGACTGGGAATTGTAAAACTTCATGAATTTTTTAATGTTAGTTTATCGTCTTGTTTTTTTTTTCTTTTTTGCTTATTTCAGGTACAGTGAGGGGATATGGAATTAAAAAGAAGAGAAAAACAAGTCCTCTACAAATAAGATGGGCCTAAAATGGGGAAATAGAGATGGTGGAAGGAGACTACTAAAGAAAGGGGAGAGGGATTTGGGGAGGGGGATGTATGGTAAAGGTATGTGGTTTGTGTTCAAAGGTAATAAGTTTTTAGCAACATGGAGGAAAAGGTTAGAGAAAAATGATTTAAGATGGAGGCAAACCTGAATATATTCAAAACAGTCTCTCTTAATATCAATGATATACATTCCCCAATAAAGAGAGCTAGACTATTAAATTAATTGAAAAAAAAAACAAGAGCTGAATGTATAGCATTACAGGAGACACATCTTGATAAAAACAAAATATTAAAACTTAAGCAAAAATGGATTGCCAATATCTGTTTTTCAGAAAGAACCAAAAAAAGAGCAGGAGTAGCTCTGTTGATCAAAATATCACCATACTGCAAAGTAACGCAGAGCTATTCAGAAGAAAGAATTGTTATATTAAAAATACAATATCATGGAGAAGAATTTACAGTAGCATTAATTTACGCACCGCTTGTGGAATACTCTTCCTTTCTAGCAGAAATAGTTAAATGATT